>OY728142.1:679065491-681565491 GCA_963277665.1 Viscum album | reverse complement strand
TAGAGACACCATTAATCCCAGATTGATCTTGTCGATGTTCCATATTCATTGTGGTTTCATGGAATCTCTCTGAGTAAGTTATATTTTCACTTATTTATTGTCCTTGATTGAGATACCAACCTTGGGTTGTGTTATCGGATCCACTGGTCTAAGTTGATGTTTCTTCTTATCATCTTCCAATATTTATTGTGTGGTCTCATTTCGGAGGCCATTACATTATGGGTCATGGTGCAGCGGGCATTCGTTGTCAAGGTACATGATATTTCTTCTTCTTCGCTAACCCTCTTTCTCAATTGAATTAATTCTATGATGCATGGATCAGATTATATAGCCTTTATTGATTTCTTCAGGTTTTCATTGTTGGTGGATCCCATTGCGGGCATGTGTGACTAGAGTTTTGATGTAGTTGGTATTGTCTCTATCTTGTGTTTGACTAAATTTATTGTTCAATTATTATAAATTAGTTTATAAACAAATTGGTATGAAATTTGCATGATTTCTTGTGTGTGTTGGAAAGAGATTTTTAACAATAGTGGATTTACTTGGTTTTTGATTAATGGTTTGAAAAAGGGGTATTTTCAAAGCATTTAAAATGGTTTTGTGAAATGGTTTTGAAATGATTTTCAAAACATTGAAATGGTTGTGAAAATGAGCACATGGGTTACCTTGGGTACTAGGTGGAATGTTTAGCTTAAGACCATCATCCATTGTGGGGGTTTACTTTCTAGGGTGTTACTCTTATCCTAGAGTGTGGATTATTGGATCTAGGAACATATGTGATATTGGGGTTTCACTTTCTAGGGTGTCTCCTTGGTCCTGGAGTGTAGATCACTGGATTTAGGTACCACAATGCACTGTTTTATAGATTAATGGGTATGAGTAGTCTACTGCCTGACTTATTGTATTCTTTAGTATTTTGATGCTTGTGCTGATACTATTGTTTTCATATTTCCTGGACTTGGACTTTTTAATCCTCGATATGAATGTTTATTCTTATGATAGATAATATGAAAAATGTGCTTTGAAATCGATATACCTTCTTTTGTTTTAGAACTATGATAAAAAGGGAAATGTTTACCATGTTTTCTATAAAACTAATTCACTGCCTATCATGCCATGTTTTATTTAAATTGGTCATATAGTAATTTTTATACTAAGACTTGTTATGGAACACCTAGGTGGGATCCTACTGATCCTATTAGCTCACACCCTGCACACTTATTCATTGATGTGTAGACCTTTATATGTATTCCAATATAGGAAAAGGAAAGGCACCATAGTGAGGTGATGGGGTTCATGTCAGTTGGTTTTGGGTAGATGGTGGTGATATGGTGAGAGTTATTCCATGCCATCTCATGGATTATTTGTTTGGTTTTTTTCCTTACAGTTGGACTCATTTTTAGAGCTTTGACTACTTTTGTTGTCATTCATTTATGCTGTATTTTTACTATTATTGAATATATATTCCATCAGTATTCCTCTATCTCTTTCATTATGTGTATGAATATATTCTATATGTTTGTTCAGTTTGGGTGAAATCGTTTCCTCTAGTGTGTTTTTTAATTCCTGGGTTCTTGTCACCAACCTGTGGGGATCAGGAATTCCCTTCGGGTATGTGGCAGATCAGGTCAGGTGCTAGATTTAAGGGTAACCCAGGTTGGTTCGTTACATACCATACCAAATTTTTGTTCATGTTGCCTTTTACCTATTCTTCCTCTTTATCCATAAAGCACATATTCTATTTTAGATTGTTTAGATCATTTTTTAAATCAGATTTTTAAGAGATACTAGAGTCCTTAGAAACACTTCAAGTAGCCTTCATAAATTTCTTACCTCAGTTATCATAATCATTTTTCATTTGATACATCATTTCCTTATTTTACATCTTTCTTTTCTACTCTTTTATCTATGCGAAATCAGGTCTGATATGACCTATTTACTTATATTCATAGAATATTATTTATTTAAGATCTCAATTATATTTATGGACATTATTGAATGAATTTTTGAATCCTTTATTCTTCTTATAAAATCTACTGAATCGTTTGGCTAGATGATTCAATTCTATTCTAGAATATGAGCATTTTGAATCATTTGAGGATACATCTTATTATTTTTATTTTTATTTAATATTTTTTATTAGTAACTTTAAGGGAGGTATTTTCCATTTTATCATTCTATGATCTTCTTATTTAGATTGAATTTCAGCTTCATACATCATTAGAGTGCTAATCAATTATTTCATTGATAGGTTTTTGACAAGAGTGGATTGTTTGATCGCATAATACATTCCATTCCATTTTGAAGGTAAAACTATTCGAACTTTTAAAGCCTGATTTGGTTGAGAAATTAGATCTAACAAGGAATAAACGCTATTGACTATTTCATTCAATCTTCTATTATTATAATTGACGATTTCACTATTAAATATTCTTAAGGTGTCATAATTTATCTTAATAGTGTTATATCTTAATTGTTTGACAATATTAGTACCTTTATAAGCAACTACAATTATTTTACATATATCATAGGTAGTAGCACATTGTGATACTCAATTAAATTCATCTAGACCAAGTCCACATATAATAGCATTCATGTATCTTGAATTAAAATTATACCCCACTTATTTAGTAAAATATCACTTTTATGGTTCTTTGGGTATTACATAAGGATTAAAAATTTTCAAATAGACTTTGAAACCAGTATTATTTAAATATATAATCATTCTTGCTTTCCCAACATCCATAATTTTCTCCATTGAAGTATGGTGCTTATATCATGGAAATTCCTTCTTTAAGATCCACCATAAATTTTTATATTCATATAGAAATTTTACTCAATCTTGCTATATCTTATCATAATTCTTTCAAAATCACTCATTTGATACCAATTGTTTGGTCATAATAATATGTATACACACAAGAGGGGGGGGGGGATGAATTTTGTCCTTTTAAAAAACATAAAAAATCTAATCTTAATCCCTCTCTATGACTTAAGAATAATACCAAAATTATTTTATTCTAATAGAATAAGTATATAAAAAGACAAAGAAGATAAACAAAATTTTTTATAGTGGTTCAGGGCACAAAAATCTTATAGTCCACTCCACTAATTCTCTCTCAGCAAGCTTGGTGATTTTCACTAAACAAGTCCTTTTTCCAGGGACCTTTACAATTGGGTATAATCAATTAAAACCTTACAACAAGATAGATTCATTTATAAGGAACCTATAAATCCAAAACTTAGTGAGATAAACTAAAACTACACCATGTTTGAGTATGAGTAGCTGATAATACAAGAAACTAGATTAGTTGATTTGTTGAGAAACAAATTCAACCCACAGTTGCAGCAGGAACTGATAGATAATGGATCATATTCTTCATAGATAAAAGTATTCAAGAAATAATAGCTCTGAAGAGATCCTAGTTATATATTATCATCAAATAAATACAACAATATAAATAATAGCCTTTTGTGAACAATATAGAAAACACTCATTGGATGAAGTACATGTAGGTATCCAAAGTGTTTCTCTGATAGATTATTTGAAAAGATGAAATAAAATGTTAAAAAAGATATACAACAGTAGTAGTAGGTTGATCAAATAAAGAAGGATCAAAACATGTATGTTTACAAAGTGTAGATCTTAAAGAACTAGATACAATATCGCAATATTATTTCCAAAAAGCACACACCACCTGAGAAGAAGAAACTCTTGGTATTTAACAAGACACTTGATTTGATTCAAGTCATCAAGATCTATAAAATCATCCTGATAAATCATGATCATTTGAATTCAAATACTCAAATAAAATCATAACTTCCCTTAGAAATAGGATTGATTTAATCCATTGAATATGGGACTTTGAATCAGTCTTTAAAAATATTTCAAAGAGATATTAATTCCAACGAGATTGTTGAAGAAATTGTGGTATATATACCAAATATAAACTCCATAGTTTAATTAGATAAACATAGGGTAGAATTAAAAAGTATGGTTGAAAATGTATAGTTGAAATAAAAATCTTAGGTTAGTGAACGATACATTTGTTCTTGAAACATGGGGTTGATACCAAAAGTATGGTTCCTGATTCATACTTTTTTCACAATGTAGGGTAAAAGATCTATATGTTCACTCCAAATGTAGGTTACATAAGTAAAGATCCTTAAAGAAAGTAGGTTTCATAATCCATACATTCTAATTTAAAATGTAGGGTATAAAATGTGTTTCCAGACCCCTTTGAAATATCTAGAATACTTAAGAAATTAAAACTTTAACCCAAAATATCTATAGAATAAGATAAATATCTCAATAAATATAATCCTAAAAACACTTAAATTAGTTTAATGAGTAAAAAAACTAAGGGTATTTGTGATCCTCAAAATCAATGAGAATTATAAGAATATTTTTAGAGAAACACATTCCCAAAATCCATGTCCCACTACATGGTGTGTACACAGAGTATATGGCTTGGACTTTCAAAAACACTGCCTGCTCATTTACTCGGCCACATGGCCAGGTACATGGAAAAGTAATACTACATAGTCTCCAAGTACATGACATGTACTTTTTGAAACTTCAACTTACCCAAATAGGAAGAATATGTGATGTGTGTTATCAAAACTACATGCCGCGTGATTGGGATATCTGAACGGGAAACCCCTACGAACCTCCCAAAGCCCATATTTTCCCCAATTAATCAAAGATCAATCCCCATGGGGTCCTTAATAGTCATAATAGTAATATAAATCTTTTAAAAAAGAACATATATGTAGATCATAGTATAAAAATAAAAAACCAACCTACTTCATGGTGTAAACTCCGAAGTTTTGGGTCCAAGTCCGCTCATGGAAGCCATTTCACCTCGATTCAGTCTTGATATGCACCATGGAAGAAGTCCAAAAACAACCCCTTCCCATTCCCTCAGCCTAATCATAACATTCAAGGGAGGATCTCCCTCTATTTACATGTATAGGAAGCCCCAAATGGGAGGGGGTGTTTTAATTAATTAATTAATTAATTAGTTAAAACCCATTTAAAGCATCTATCTAAAGCCCCAGAACATGAAGCGGGATTATACCTCACCTAAGAAAAACTACCCTTTCCAAACTCAACTGTAGAGTCAGAATCTTAATCTGACTCTCTCTTCACAATTTATCGCCACTTGAACTTACATAAATAATTTAATATTTAATTAATTAAATATTAAATATTCCACCAAAACTATAACTGCTTGTAATTCCACTAAACCCCTATAATAGGGTAAAAAGGTATTCCAAGACCAAAAAAGTGGTCAAAAAAATTATATGAGATCATAAGTTAGGTTAAAATGACCATTCTACCCCTTGTGAGCACCCAAAAGCAAACATTAAAATTTCTACTCAAAATTAGAATCTTAAAAAATATGGGTTCTTACACATGTGATACTAAATAATGTATTGGTACTATTATGAATGTTTACTATATAAAAACATATGTATCAGAGACAAGAGTTTTTTTGTTGGGTGATACATTGTCGTTATTCTTGAGTAAATGTTTTCCATGATAAAGACATATGTATTTCATTGGATTTATGTCATATTGAAAATAATAAAGTTATTTTAAAAACAATTATTTCATAAAGAAACATGCATTTAATTAGATTATGTAACAATTGTTTCTCATTCCATGTCTTATACTTTATTTGGTTCATTACTTGTATGCATCTGATATAGCATATTTCCTTTCTATTATTCTTTATTTGGATATCCACTAGTTTACTTTGATGACTTTCATATTAAAATTACTTGTAATGAATTTTTTAATTATTATTTACTATATTGATATTAATATTTTTTCCCCATAATAGAATGGATAAAAGTTGTCTGTATCATACTGATCAGATCTCAACCAAGTTTCAAAAGAATTTGGATTTTTTAAGATTTTTCATTTAATAATGCTTCAGATAGAGGTCTTATATGTTGTTTGTATTATAATTGCATCAAAAGACCTTGGTTATGTTTTGAAGAAGATATCTACCAAAGAAAAAAAGTTATATTTCAAAAAAAATAATTTTTTGGAATCATAATGGAGAGATGAGACAATCTTCTATTGTTCATGAATGAAATCAAAGGAGTGGTATAAAGAATTTGATATTTGATCAGTTTCCATTTGTACATCACTAGGAGAAAATTAGTATGTTAAAATAAGAAGAAAATTATATCAATACACATTAGAAAAATACTAAAGATGATAATGTTGAGAGTGAAAAAATTAATAGACGATTCTAGGAATCATATATATCGGGAATGCACTAAAATGAAAAAATTGGAATTTTTAATGCAGTTATATCATGGAAAAAACATGTATGGAATTTATAATAACACCCTTGATTATATTCATACATTTTTAAGGACCTTCTATCTAATAATTAAAATATTCTCTCAAATCATTATATAGCATAAAAGTTAATTAAGGATCTTGGATTTTCTACTAATAAAAATCACGATTTATGAAAGATTGCAGATTATTCTGGGAGAAAATCACAGAACTAAATGACTATAAATAAGGTGATATGTCTATATGAAAGCTAAATGAAAATAGAACACTTTATCATGTTCCATATAAAATCATGTGTCACTTTCCATTGATTCATAGGCTTTAAAATCTATTCATTTCTACTGAAATATCAAAAAATATGAGATGATATGAAGCTAAGAGAATTAAAGATAATGATGAGTTGGTTCATTCTATAGATGGATTATCATGGAATAAATTTGATGCATGAAATCACAATTTGGTATCTGAGGTGGGTAATGTTAGGTTGGGTCTTTCCTATGATGGTTTTAATTCATTTTTTCAGATGCTTACTTCTCATAACACATGAACCATTTTTATTCATGTTTATAATATTCCTATAATGATGTGTATGAAAAAACTATTCACTTTATTTCATATAAAAATATTTAGAACTTCTAATATTGTTAATGACATATTTAAGATCCTGTATTTTTCCAGGTACGTCTCTCTTTGAGTTTTTCATTAGACCTTGGTGGTCAAGTCTTGTTTGGAGACATAAAGCCTTTTTTGAAAAAATGACATAATATTTAGGGTTTTATGTTCATTTCAATTAATAAATTTTGGGTATAAATATATTAAATGGGATTATGAGGGTTTTTTCATGAGTTTGGAAGGTTTTATAGGTGGTTTAAACACTTTTATATAAGTTTTTATGAAAATTTTTCCCTAGATAATTACACATCCTATACATATAACATGAAGTGTAACTACTACGAGAAACATGTTGTGAATTAGTTAATGATGTGAAATGGTTACACATCACGAACCCAATTCACATCGTGTAAATGTCTTTTGGAAAAAATATTAACCCAAGGAGATGAGTTTTTTTGCGTATCTCATTAATTGAGAAATATATGATGTGAAAGGGTTACATGTCATGTATTCCTATGATCTATTAGTTTTATGTGCTTAATGTTTATGATTTTATTTCATTCCAATTCACGCAACCCCCCACTCAATCATAAGATTATTTCCATGTGATTTTGGAGTCTCCTCTTCCATTCCATATGTCCTTATCACACATAAAATCCTTATTTCTTCTTATGATCTTATGTTCCTTCATCCTTGTTGGAATTTTCCATTACAAACATTACATTGATCACTAGATAAAGGTAGGGTGTCTAAACCTAACTTTATGGTCTGTTTAATTGTCAAGTATATGAAATATTTTGATTGCGCTAATGTAACATGTGATCTAATTAATTTATTCTGTGATAAATGGTAAATCATGGATTTGAACATTGGTTTTATCCCTTGGGTTCAACTGTTGATGTGACCTAGATTATGGCTACCCATTGGGTGAGAAACCTTGTGAATAATAAGAACTTAGATAATGGTTTAAAGTGTGTTTAAAATGACATGAGAACTTACGTGATTTCTTGATATAGAATCCATAGGTAATGGATTATTACTTATTGATATGACTTTTGATCATTTGAGATATAAATTAAAGTGTAATTAAAAGATAAATGGTAATTTGTATAATTAAACATTGAGGCTTATGATGTGATTTTGTGATATCCTTACTGTTACAACTTATTGATTCTCATGATGTAATGATTATATAGACCATGATCTGTCCATTCCCATTCTAAAATTCTTATACAACAGGTTTGGGCCAGTGATATATTCTGAAATTATTATATAGCGGGATATGCCTAGTGATACATGCTAATATGCTTATATAGAGGGATATGCCCAGTGTTACATGCTGAAATGATTACATATAGGGCTATTACCAAAGGTTTAAATGCTTATAAAGAGGTATCTTACCAGTTGTTTTATTACACCATGGTTTATAGTTTATGGTTATGTTTGGCATGGTTGTGCTACATTCATAGAGACATTCTGAAATGGAGCCAAAGCAGTTTGATTGATGTATTATACTAATTGATTAATTAATAATTTTTTTTATTTCTTTATTGCATAAACTTTTTATTAGACTAGTTTAGTTTAGACATGGTGGTGTCAAACTACTGAGTTTTTCTCACACCCAATTCGGGTTGCCGTTTGGTACCCGATCAAATTACATGGATGCGGGTTTGGACAAGGGCAAGGGACCTTATTGCTGATTTTTATGCTGTCTAGATGGGATGGATTTGAGATATGTGAACAACATGGAGTTTGGGATTAAGGTATTTTGATATTTTATTATGTTAGTTGATTCTTTTATTTATATATATTTTTTTCAGTTTTACATTTAGATACATATCATCTTATCATTACATGATTCATTATTATCAGTTTATTAATTACTCCTTTTATTTCCCAATTGTATTATATATTATTTTTCTATTTTTTTATTACTCTGATATTTATTATTATGGATTATTCCACTCTCTTGTACTCTATAATAGGTGGTATAGTCTCCCTATTATACATATCACACCACCGCTACTAGTCATAAGCCTTTGGCATATGGGGAGGTGCACTTGAGGTCTTGTAACCAACCAATTTCAGCCATGTGAGAGAGTGAAAGATCAGAGGACATTATAATGTAGAATCATATGATTAGTTTTTTCTTTTATATTTCATTAATATTTGGTAAAGGTATAAAGAATACTAGTATGTGTTGGGACTTGGTAATAAGCTTGTGCATGGGAGTAACTAACCCATGTATAGGAGAAAATATGAGTGCCCAAGGATGAGATTATTGTTCATGACACTTTCTTTCTATAATTTATGTTATTTCACCTAGAGTGATTCACATGTTGTGTGATGTTATTGTTTTGTGATGATACTGCTTCTTGAAATTACTACTCATGGCCCACTATGGCATGAGATGAGTATACATGCATCATGATAGGAATATAGGTATATATATCAACATGCATTATTCATGATAGGGACATATTTATTTCATATGTTATATACTTTCATATATGAACCATTTTATAAGATATCTAATATATTTGATAAATGTAATGAAATAAACTATTATGTCATACTAAAACACTTATAATCCATGTTTAGAGAGACCAAGATCAATGGTTCTCTATTGTGGTCACCTGTTGAGGTTGACCTTGTTTTTATAGCCAGTGTTCTAAAAAAGTGTGTTTATCTTGTAGAGAAAATTTATCCTCATCATCTTTGAGTTGATCATTAGGATAGTAGAAATCAACATGCTCTTAATATAGCTGAACCAGGGCTTCCTATAGCTCTTAAGAATCAAATATATGTTAAGCTTCACTATAGCTTCTTGAGGGTCATGTAATCCATGTAAATGGAGAATGTTTTCATTGTGCCTTTGATTTATGAGCTAATGGGATAATTTTAGTTTTAGCATCTTCCTACATTCACTAGGGATGGAGGATACTAGGAATCCAAGTTCTGGATTGAGTCAGTCCAGATGATCTTCAAGCATCTTGATACATCTATAAATATGAGGGTGAAGCTTGTAGTGTATATGTTGTACGGAGCTTCCAAGCATTGGTGGGATATTATAGAGAAGGCTGGAAAATTGGAGTTATATTGGAAGGAATTTGTGGAGAAGTTATTGAGCCACTTATATCTAGAGATGTTGAGGGATGGGAAGAATTGTGAGTTCATGCACCTGACACAGAAGGGCATGTTATTGATGGACTGTGCTGAACATTTCACCTACCTACAACACTTTGTAACATGTTTTAATGATGATGAGATATCAAGGGTGATAAGTTTTCAAGATGGACTTCACTATGAGATCAGGTTGTAGGTGAATGCTTTTCATTTTATTATTTTTTCAGATATGATGAATCAGGAACTCATCATGGAAGATAATATAATAGAGGCCCCGAGTAGTGTCCAAGATATTTCAACAAGGAAAACTAGGATATATTCTTCTAGTCTTAAGAAGCACTGTTATGATAGTTATCTCTAAGGAAACAATGGGAAGAGTAGTCAGGGTAGTGTACAACCATCTCAAGACTATGTTCCATTGTAGTTATATCAGTGTGGAAAGTTGGTATACAAGCAGACTCAGTGTTTTTAACCTTATTTAGAGTGTCATTCTTGTGGCCGGATGAGCCATATTTAGAAGTTTTTTCAAAACTTCTTATATTAGAGTAGTGGTAGGGGATCAGGATAGATACTAGGGTCTGGGAAGGACTTAACTACTCCTCAAAATATAAATATATAGAGTTCCACATTATGGTAAAGTTGAGGTAAGGGACGTGGTACCCCAATGTAGGAATGGACGTACCAGGTAGAGGGAATAACTTAGGGGAGTTAGGATGGAGCTATCCCATGGAAGAGGGGATAGTCAGCTACACATTATATAGACTACTCTGACTATTGTGGATATAGGATCTTCTACCATCAGAGGTATGATTCTTGTACTATCAACTATTTCTTATGTTTTGTTCAATACAAGAGAGTCACATTCCTTTTTATTTTCTCATTTTGAAAATATTTTGGGCTTGGATATTGAAATATTGGATGGTTATTTGACCATCGACACACCATTGGGAGTGCGGTTAGAGAATATCAAATAGTGTAATGCATACTCTCTAGAGATTGGTGGTTACCATTTCTTTTGGTAACCATTCATGCTGGAAATGATAAGTTTTAAATTGATTCTTAATATGGATTGAATAGTTCTATACTGGGATCATATTAATTATCACTAGAGGATAGTAAACTTTCTATATTCATAAGGATAAAACTATTCTCACTAGGGTGAGTGAGATCTTTAGGCTGGTTGTGCATGACCAATTCAGTGCAGATTGAATTGTCTCACGACTTTGATAGATATATTTGTTCCGGATGATGGTGTAATGACACAATACTATTTTCTTCTAGTGGTAGAAAATCTTTATTAGATTTTTCCCGATAAGTTATATGTCTTACTTCCCAAGTAGGATATTGAGTTCATGATCAAGTTAGTGATGGAAGTAGATCCATTTTCTATCCCACCTTATAGAATGGAACCAATAGATCTTCAAGAGTTGAAAGTTAAATTATAATTTTTTGAATCTAAAGGTTTTATATAGTCAAGTACGTATCTCTAGGTATCTCTAGTCCTTTTCACAAATAAGACTGATGATACTTTGTGCTTATGCTTAGATTATTAGAGATTGAACCTAATGCCGTTCAAGAACCGATATCCCCTTCCACACATTAATGATCTCTTAAATAGATTGAGAGGTGCCAAAATCTTATCTAAAATTTATTTGATATGTTTATATCACCATTTTAGGCTGATACCTTTAGAAATACTTCAAACTACTATTAGGAGAAAGTATATCTTGTACGAGCTTATAGTGATGCTGTTTTTTTTGAAAAATGCACTTACAATATTCACAGTCTTGATAAACTAGATATTTCATCCTTTTATGGAACATTTTTTGTGGTTTTAGTTAACGGCATCTTAGTTTAATCCCTTTTATTAGATGATTATGGAAGATACCTTGACATTGTCTTGAGTATATTGAGGGATCATCGACTTTATGAGAATAAAACCAAATATAGTTTCTATATGGATAAAGTGAACTTATTGGGCCATGTCATCTCAGAGGTAGGAGTGTTAGTGGACCCAAATAAAGCTTCAGCTATGGTATCTTGGGAGTAAACCATGAATTTCTTTGAGATTATGATTTTTTGGTTAACAAGTTATTATTGATTCTTTATCCATGACTTCTCCTATCTAGAAACACTGATGTATGGGATGACCAAGAAATGGGTTAAGTTTGTTTGGTCAAATGCTTAAGAGATAAATTTTCAATAGATAAAGAGTAGGATGAAATCAACATCTATCCACACTTTACCTATTCTATGTAATGTTTATACTGTGTACTATGATGCATCCGAAGTTAGACTCAGAGTAGTTCTGCTGTAGGAGGATTGAGTGGTTTCTTATAGATCAAGATAGCTAAGACCGCATGAGAGGAATTATCCTAATCAGGATATATAGTTATCTGTTATGGTATATGACTTGAGATATTAGAGACATCATATTATGGGTGAGAAGTTTGTGGTTTACATAGACCTCATGATCCTTAGGTACATCTTTTCTCAGTGGGACCTAAACCATCAACAGAGGAGGTGGGTCGAGTATCTAAAGTCTTTCAACTTTGATTTGGCTAATATACCGGGAAAGGGAACATCGTTTCTGAAACTTTTATCCAAAATATGAAAATATAGGTAGTGTGGGAGTCTTGAGATGAGTGGAAGATGATGTAAATCTTTTTGGACATGCATCTAGATGTTCAGGAGTCTCAAGGATGAGCAACTCTAACTTCAACATCTATTATACCCATGTTTTTATATTGGATAAAGAAAAATTAGCTATCTAATCTAGATGGATTAGTTATAAGAGACATCCTATATGGCATGGAGACACCATTAATATGGTCTCTTTGTAGTGATAATTCTATTATTTTCCATGGTCGAGTATGAGTTCCTACAAGCTTGAATGTGGAGCTGATGAGAGCTAGATGGGTGGTACATCTTGGATTGACAAATATGTATTGTGATCTTTGTTGATAGTATTGATGGTAAGGAATGAAAGAGGTGGTAGTGGGATTTTCGGTGAGATTTTTCATCCATAAT
This sequence comes from Viscum album, assembly GCA_963277665.1. NCBI lineage: Eukaryota > Viridiplantae > Streptophyta > Magnoliopsida > Santalales > Viscaceae > Viscum > Viscum album. The sequence continues at coordinate 681,552,404 of OY728142.1, read as the reverse complement.
TAGATGAAATACAAGCATCAGAGGCCAGCTAGGCTATTCTAGCCTCTACCTATTCCTGAGTGGTTATGGGATGATGTAACTATAGATTTTATGATAGAATTACCCAAGAAAATCCATAAGAAAGATTCATAATGGGTGATCATGGATAAATTGACGAAGGTATCCCACTTCTTAACTATCAAGTATACCTTCACTATTCACAATTTGGGTAGTCTGTATGTGAATGATGTAGTTCAGTTAAACGATGTTCCTAGGAGTTTCATTTTAGATAGAGATACTTATTTTACATCGTGGTTATGGAAGGGTATTCCGAAGGCTATGGGATCACAGGTTATTTTGAGCACTACCTATCATCCACAAACTAACGTTCAATATGAGCTGACTATTCAGGTTCTAGAGGATATTCTACGAGACTATTTTTTGAATTTTAGTGGTTCATGGGAGAAGAATATAGAACTCATGGAGTTTTCATATAATAATATCTTCTAGGCATCGATCTAGATGGAACCCTTCAAGACTTTGTATGGAAGACTATTTTGTTTGCCTCTTTGTTTGGTGAAGGCAAGTGAGTCAGTTCTTGTTGGACCTAGTCTCATACAAGAGACTTCTAAGTAGGTTTAGTTGATTAAGAGGCGATTTTTGACCACTTAGAGTAGGAAAAAAAAATCATATTTTGACTATTGGAGATGACCTCTAGAGTTCAAGATTGGTTATCATGTTTTCCTTTGGGTTTCACCTAGGTTGGAGAAATACCATATCAGTAAATAGGGAAAGTTAACACCTAGGTTTATTAGGCCATTTGAGATAGTGGATAGGGTCAGTCCAGTGGTGTACTGATTAGCCCTTCTATAGATATACAGTTCCATGCACGACTTGTTTCGTGTGTCATAGCTTTGAAGATATTATCCCGACCCTTATCATGTGGTAGACATCGAGGCCATTGAGATTTATTCTAATGAATACTTTGAGAAGAATCTAATATGGATTGTATATTATAGTGAAAAGTATCTCTGGTGTTGGGTTATACCTCTGGTTCGAGTGCAGTGGAAGCATGGGCATGTTCAAGATGAGACTTGAGAGAGGGAGTTTGATATGCGATCACAGTGGAAAAACTTATTCACTGAGACCCCACAATGATATTTAGAGCATCTCAAGGATTGAAAATTATTTAGTGGGGAGGTTTTAAGATCCCATATTTTTCCAGGTACGTCTCTATTTGATTTTTTTGTAGGAACATGGTGGATGAGTCTTATTCAGAGAAGGAGATCCTTTATTGGGAAAATGACCTAAAGTTCAGGGATGTATGTTTATTTTAATTAATTTATTCTAGGTATAAATGCGTTAAATGGTACTAAAAGGGTTTTCTATGAGTTTATAAGTCTTAAGAGGTGGTTTGGGAACTTTTACGTAAGTTGGTCGCTAGACAATTACACGTTTTGTACATGTTACACGACATGTAACTGCCGCTAGACACATATTGTGAATTGTTTCATGAAGTGAAGTGGTTACATTTTGTAAACATAATTCATGCTGTTTAAATATTGTTTAGGATAAATATTAACTTTAAGTAACAAGTTTTTCATCATATCTCATTAATTGATAAATACACGATGTGAAAGTGTTACATGCCATGTATTACTTTGACCTATGGGTTTTAAGTGAGAAGCATGTATGATTTTATTTCATTCCAACATGTGAAGACCTATCCTATCAAACCTATTATGATTTATAGGTGATTTTGGAGTCTCCTATTTTATTTTGGATATCCCGATTATACATCCAATCCCTGTTTCTTCTTTCAATCTTCCGCACCTTCATCATTGTTGGCATTTCCATTGGAAGCATTACATTGGTCACCAAATAAAGGTTGGGGGTATGAACCATACCCTATGGCCTATTTAATTGTAAATTATATGAAATATTGTGATTGAAACAATATAACACATTCTATAATTAATTTATTCTTTGATTAATGGTAAATAATGGATTGGAACATTGGTTGGATCTATTGGGTTTAACTGCTGATGCGACTTAGCTTATAACTACCCATTGGGTGAGAAACCCTATGAATAATTAAAACCTAGATAATAGTTTAAAGTGTGTTTAGAATGAAATGTGATATTATGTGATTTCTTGATATATAATCCCTAGTTAATGGATTATTTCTTATTGATATGACTATTGATAATTTGAGATATAAATGAAAGTGTAATTGAAATACAAATGAAAATTTTAATAATTAACCATTGAGGCTTATGATGTGATTTTTTGATATCCTTTCCATTATTACTTGTTGAATCCCATGTTGTAATTATTATATAGAGTAGGATCTACCTAGTACCATGCTAAAATGATTATATATAGGGCTTGACCTAGTGATACATGTTGAAATGTTTTTATAGAGGGCTATGACTAGTGATACGTGATGAAATGTTTATATAGAAGGATATTACTAGTGTTACATGATGAAATGATTATATATAGGGATATTACTGGAGGCAAAAATGATTAGACAAAGGGATATTCCCAGTTGGTCTATTACTCCATGGTTTATTATTTATGGTTTATGGTTATGGTTTCTATGGTTAGGCTACATGCTCAGAGAAATTACGACATGGCACCGAAGCTGTTTGATTGATGTATTATATTAATTGATTAATTAATACACCTATTTATTGTTTTATTTCATACACTTATTATCAGTCTAGTTTTTTTAGACATGTTGGTGTCGACCTACTGAGTTTTACTCACACCATATTCAGGCTGCCGTTTGGTACTAGAGAAAATTACATGGATGTAGGTTTAGACAAGGTAAAGAGATATTTTTTCTGATTTTTTTACTTTCTGGATGGGATAGAGTTTGTATATGGGACCAAAATGGGGTTTGGGACCAGGGAATTTTGATATTTTATTGTGTTAGTGGATTATTTTATTTATATTGTTTTCAGTTTGACATTTAGATACATCTCATATTTTCATTACATGATTCATCATTATTGGTTTATTAGTTTGTCCTTTACTTTCTAGTTTCATGATACATGGTTTCCACTATTCTTAATTACTCTTATGTTTATTATTATGTGATTATTTCTGCTATTTTTTACTCTATACCAGAGGTTATAGTCTCCCCACTATAAATATCACACCCCTGATGCTAGTCGTCAGCCTCTGGCATATGAGGACGTATACTTGAGATCTATTAACCAACCTATTTTGGCCATGTGATAGTGTTACAGATCGGGAGACATTACAATATTGATGTATAATTTCAACCTTTAATAAAATAGTTGAATTATCTTTGGGATGTGGGTGTGTTCATATTTGATGCTTCTTCGAAAAATATATTTCATATGTGTGTTTCACTTCTATGGACTATAAATGATTTCCCTTATTATGCAATGGTTTATGGTTGGATCATGATAGTAAAACTATCATTTAATATTTTTATGAAGAATACATGATCTATAAGACTTAAATATCTTCATAGTTTTAGTTTTATGGGGGCATCGATGATTCTTGCTAATGGATCATCCATACAGGAAGAATCATAAGGGATTTAATAATATTATTGAAACTAAAAATCCACCTCAAAAAATTTTAGGAACTAATGTGGTTAATGAATTTCAAGAAGTTAGTTTTTATTAGGAAAATGTTAGATGAAATCTAAAAATAGGAATAATGTTATCACTAAATCAACTTACAATTGGAAAAAGGAAAGTATCTTTTTTGAGTTGGCATATTGGTCAACTAATTTGTTATGATATTGCTTATACATAATGTACATTTAGAAAAATATATGTGAAATTATTCTTTCAATTCTTGAAAATATCAAGGGGAAGACCAAAGATGACTTATGATCTCAACATGAATTGTTGGATTGGGGCATTCAACTAGAACTGCATCTTGTGTGTATTGGTGACAATAAATGAAAAGTTCCTTATGCTTCTTATGTGATGAAAACTTCAAAGAAAAATAATTTTTTGGAAGTATTAAGGATATTCAAGAAACATATCTAAATGATTCAATATAAGAGTTTTGAAACTAAAATCCTTAAAAATCATGATTATCAAATCCTTATTTATGAATTGATTCCAATAGAAATCCGAAATTTATTATCCAATAATGTAAGGGTGATGGTGATTTTATTATTCCATTTTTATAGATTCCATCATGATAAAATGTTATCCAAGTATTTATTGATAAAAAAGTAGGAATAGGAAAACTTAATTCTATGTTAGGTGGAAGAAATTTTTCCTTCATCATTTTTACCTACATGTTACAACTAATAGTACATCTTACAACCAAAACACTTCTTGGGAAACCCATTTCTTTTTTGTGGATGTATAATACTAAAAGAAATATGTGAAAAATTAAGACTTATGTCTAGAACAAGGAGGTTCCATTATGAGATATTATCTATCTCCAGAATGTATTGTTTTTTATTCAATGTATTTTTCTGATATGAGAAAAATAAATAAATAGCCAACGAGAAATGAAGATGAGAAGTATGGGGAAGTTGATCACTCATTTCCATTTCTTCCCCAAATAGAAGGAATTATTGGGTCATATAAATTAGCTGCATTGAGCCTTGAAGAGAGGGATATGGAACATCACACAATCTTTTTTAATTATGGTTTGTTCAATGACTATATCAATTAAGTAATTTGAATATGTTTATATTATATAATAATACATAATTTTACAGATACCTTAAAATTTTATTATCATTTTATATAAGGAACATAAAAAAATTATTAGTAGAGTTCATTTTTCTTTTCAAAGAAAATAGTTTTCTGGTTGGTTGAATCAAAGGCATAACCATTAATTTAATCAAATTAAAAAATATATATATTCATTTAATTGTATTATTTATATATATTTCAATTTTTAAGTTTACCTATTGACTATATCTCTCAATAATTAAGAGTTTTGGATTTTAGTCCCAATTATTTGGTTCATGAATGAAAATATTTAATAATCAATGGGTAATTTTTTTTACAATTTTTTGAGTGGTGAACATGAGAAAAAACACGATAGTGTTATATTAACTGCTACAACATGCCATTATGTCAATGCATATGATAGTAGGCCTCAATCTAAAAATGTGTCTTATTATGGATTTGTTGAGAAAAATACTATTACTGGATCACTACTCACATGGTTGAGTCACTATAATGAAATGAAAATGGTTTGATTCAATGAAATTACATGGAAACTTTATTGATGATTGTGGATTTAGATTTATTGAAATGAATCGCGTTCTGACTACCAATGAACTATATATTTTGGAATCAATGAAAAAACAAGCATTTTATGTGAAATTTCATTTGAGACCTGATTATGGTGTCATTATTTAAGTAATTCCAAGACATAGTTTTGATGATGGTGGGGATAAAATTTACACCATTGATTACCCCATTGGTTTTGACCAAAATATATTATTTGATGTCTCATATTAACCAACTATCAAAATTTAGGTTGAACCTAAAGTAGTAGTGGGTAATATATAGAAGCAAAAATATATGTTCAAAGTTAATTGAATTTAGCTTGATGTTGGTTTCTTAGATTGTTACTATTGTAATTACTTTAATTTGGTTTTATTTTGGAATGGTATGTTTGTTTTAGTTCTGTTTGTTTTCATTGCCTTTAATTAGTTTATTTTAATTCAAAAAACCAGGTATAATTCTTCATAAAAACATGTATAAATTATTTTTAAATTATAGTATCTAAAACTTATTCTTAAATAAACATATTTTAAATATTATTTTAAAACTATTTTAAATCACTTTTTAAAAAAAGTTTTATCCATATTTCTTAAAACTATTTTAAACCAGGTGTATACAAGAGGCTGTTATGACATTTTTATGTATTATTTCATTTCTAATTTGTATGAATAATATTTAAAAACTATTTTTAAAAAATATAAAATTCATTTTTATGCATATTATAAAAGATATTGACAAATTTTGAAGGAATATACTGTTTAATAATGATTGATGACTATGCAACCTAGGGCGGCCTCCTATGGTTCCCTTAGTGAGTATAATAATTGTAATATTTTTCTATTGCATGAAATTTAATGTCATGTTATTATTATTTATTAAATTTCTTATAGGAACATTCATCTGAATCAGATTTGACCTATAATCGGCCTACTAGTAGGGGTCATCAACATGACCAATCGAGTGGGGGTGCTACTAGAGCTACATTGAGCACCCATCAAACCTATTCACAACCAAACCCACCAGCATACATCCCACCTACCATACTTTTTCCACCTCCTTTTTATCCATCAGTGATGTTCCCACCCATTCCTCCATCATTATCTTATTTAGGATATACTTCTCATATACTATTTCTATATCTTATGATGGATCCTCATCCCTTTTATCTTCATCCTACCATGTATACACCACCTCTATTTCCTACTTCTATCCATCTAGGATCTGATGATTTTACTCCTTCATCTTTTACTCCACAACATATAGATGAACTAGAGAATACATTAGAGTAGGTACATACTTTAGAGGATACAGGTCTCGAACAAGACATAGGTTTATCAGATCCTAATGATCATTCTAGATCAGGTTTATGTTTATAAGTGTGTCAAATTATATCAGATAAATTTTTTCAACTGTACTATGAATTAATTATAATATTTTCCTTTATATTATTCAGTGGGATCTTCAAATAGGTGACATGGTTTCACCCATATGCATGAAGCCTGGAACCATCAAACATAAATCATGAGATATTATAATTAAGATAACCAAATGATAGGTAAAAATTATAGATAATCTATAAGTTTCATGGAGACGTTATCCAAGTATATCGATATCATTCCAGTTCAACCAATATCATGAATAAATATCGGTAATAAAATCAAGGATAGTTCATGGGATAAGATATGAGTAAAGAAATTTGTTAAATTGAAATATACATTATTATTTTATTTATATGAATTAACATGTTCATCGTAGTGTTGATTTATCTTTCCCGATGGTTAAGCTATAAAGTAGTATGGTTGATGGAAATTGGGGAATTGTGGTGATCATTTAAATATGAGATATATATTGGTTGTAAGATTAGAGTCGACACTAAGTTTGAGGGTGTACCAATTTTCAATGACTGTCTAACTACACAATACCAAAAAATGATCATTTATTAAAAGATTAATGATTTTAAGGTATTCTTCAACTTTAATGGTTTGTATTGAATTTTTATTATTATTAATTGTATTGAATTTTTTATTTTTGGATTCTTCAGAAAAAATAAAAAAATAAGGATGCTATGAAGTACATACACACTTTGGGGTGCACTACAATGCATGGTCATGAGAGGTGCTTGGTACTTTTTATGAAAAATTGAGTTTTACCAGGCACTAATTCAACTTAATGAAACTAAATATTTATTGAACTGAATTAAATAGAAGTTAATTAAAGTAAATGGGATAAAATAAAAATTTACATCACTGAATAAACCATCTTTTACCTAATAGATTAATACCCACTAAAAACAAAGCGAATCAATCTAATAAAACCAAATAAACCTTTTATAATAAAAATTTAACCAATGATGTCCAATGAAATCCTCTGACAAATGAGTTAGAACAAACCAAACCAAATAGAAAAAAACAATATTAAACCAAAATAAATAGTGATTAATCAATTTAAATGGAATAAAATTAAACTAAGCATAAAAAATCTATTATCCCTTTTCTTATAGAATAATACCCTGTTAAACTAAATGGAACAAAATGACATGAACCAGGCATTAACTATGTCAAACCAATCCGACATAAACTATCCTACCCTAAACAAAATCAAACTGACTACAAATATATTTATGTGAATTGAATAAAAATGAAATAATGTAAACTATATCAATTAGAACTAAAATAATTGAAAATTAGTTGAATTGAATCATCCTAAAACAAATTAATGGTAAATTTAAAGAATCATATTGAGTGGAAGGCATAAAAACACATTTAATAAATCTGAATAATACCAAATAAGATGAAACTAGATGTAAAAGAACAAACTTGAACCACAAAAAACCATACAAATCCAACTCAATGAGGATCAAATTAAATAAAATCGATTCAAATTAAATAAAATTGAATTTAATGGAAGTGAACCAACACATAAAAAACCAAACCAAAGAAAAAATAATCAAATTGAATTGAATTGAGATGAAACAAAACAACCCAGAATTACCTATATTGAACTAAACATATTAAATTTGAACCATACTTAATTTATCTAGATATAAAAGTGTGAAATCATCCTAAAAAATGTTTCATTAAACCAAAATAACTAAAACCTTGTCAAATTAATACCAAATGAATTAAAATTATTAAAATTGAATTAAAGATACAATCCAACCCGAATCAATATAGAATGTAATAAAACTAATCATAATATACCTAAACCAAAGAAATCAAAGTTCATTGAAATTTAATTGAATTAGTTTTGGTTTTGGTCTGTAAAATGTTGTTTATAGTAAGTAAATTTTGTTTATCAATCTCATATTATTAAATAATTTAGTTTATAGTAATCAATGTAATTTTTAGTGAGCAACATTTTCCATCAAAGGTCGTGTGCCTCAAGTTTTTTTTTCTTAAGTAGGATAAAAACATATGGAAGTGTTTTAAATGAACAAAAAAAAGAAAATATTATAAGTATTTTTATTATTTTTTCAAATTTAGATAAAAAATTTATAATTAAATACCATATTTATATTTTCAACAATGTGTCCCGGAGACCCTCGAGGAGAAATAAGGTGACAACTTCAAGCTAAATGATCATTTGAGATAGGTATTAGGTGAGTAGGAATAGGGGAGAGTCTAATTTAAACCCATGAAGTGAATTATCCCCACTATGTATTAACCCTCATCAAGAACCTCTAAAAGCTTTAGTATCACCGAGCAACAAAACAATCATGAAAAAGTAGCTATGACAAAAAATATCTATTCAAGAGCTTGAAAGAGGAAAAATGGTCATCGATCAATTTATAAAATATATGAAATCTTTAGAACCATCACTTATATTAGAGGATACTATGGTTTTGGATTTATTTATGTCAACAATTCACTCTTTATATGATGCATCGGGTGATGGAAATGAAAATCCTAGTGGCAGTCAAGGTGAAAAAACTCATGGTGATGATGATGATGCTAAAGACAATGATTCTAGTGGGGATGTTAATGATGTGGGTGATGATTATGATGGCATTGGTGGGGATGTGGGAGATATCAATCCCCTCCATTTTCACATTGATATTAAATAGAAAAATTTGTGGATGGTGTTTAGTTATTAAAAACTGATTGATTATGTGGATTTTATATGTATGTTATAGTATTATGAATGGTTTGAAAACTAATGATATAGTAATAAATTAGTTTAATACTAAATTTACAATATATGTACTGCATAGTATTCATCATATACTATGCTTGGTATTTTTTTATAGGTTGTGGTATTGCTTATGCAGAGCTTATGGATGGTCTTATAATGCTGGTTGGGGTGGGAAACCTATACCAATGGTTTAACTAAACTGTTGGTATACATCTATACCATTGGTTTAGTGTAAATCATTGGTACTCAAAATTGGTGATGGTATATACCAACGTTTTCAATGAAAATCATTGGTATATCCCTATAAAAATTGATTAAGACCCCATGGTTCATAGAATCATTGGTATAGGGTAAACCAACGATTCTATGGACAATACCAATGGTTTAAAATTGTTGGAATATGGTAGTTTTCCAGCAGTGTTTACCTTGGGTCATTGTAGCATTAACAAAAAATATGAATTCCTGAATTCAAAAATGTAAGAAAATAGTGGAATTTAGTAAAACATCAGTGTTACTAAATATATAAAGGGATCTGGTGTGATCTCCATCAAACACATGTATCTCTATACCCATGTCAACCAGCTGCATCATATGAAAGAATGCATTTTCATATGATTTCTTTGTCCAAGATATTGAGTAGCCACATGACATGAATTATGTCAATCATTTAAATCCACTCATGCATTCTCAATTCTATAATTATAGACCGACTAAGTCAATGGATACATCACATGTTATTCACCCTTGTGGATGAGAACATCACATTCCACTCACCCGAATAGACAAGAACATTATATGTCATATCTAGGTATGTCCATACACTTCCTTAGACTATATTAATTTAGGGTCCAAATGTCATACTCTTCATATGATAGGATAAATCACATATTGATTAAGTTCTAACTGATGACATGATCAACAACATACCCAACCACCCCCTAGTTAGCTAAGCATGAAGGTTGTGAAAGAAAGGTATAAAAGTATAAAGGTTCTCATGATATGTATCTAGCTAACATTAGGTATGAGGAAATCCAAATATGAACTATACACCCCTAGAATACTAGGTATATAGTGTATGACACTCCATGTGGTATACTTTGTGGGTAATTTAGAACACAAAACTCATTTTGTATCACATGAGCATATTTTGTATCCTGATACAAGAATATAACTTATTTTAAACTTTATATTTCATCACAACATAGAAAATACATGAAAAACATTGATTATGAATAACTCAAAGTTGTACTTTGAGTAGTCCATTATCATTTCACTTCATGATTATAAGAAACCAACATGAAAGAATTATAGAATGGAGATTGAATTTTATATAACATTATATGTTTTATTTTCCTAAACTCTTTTAAGAATTAAAAAACCATACATAAGCATTTGTCTCATCACATCACATATAACAGACTGTTAGATCTACCTTATGTGTGCAGTACTTTTAGATTTTTTAAAACTCATTACATATATTAGTAATTCCTACCACATATATATACAACAATCTAATAAAACTCTACCAATAAACTCTTAAGTACTTAACATATACAAAGTAATATATTTTGAATAATAGTGAGACTCACTACACCAAAATTAGGTTTTAGTGTTAGTTTATCAGACCGCTATTAAATAAAATTTAAATATTTTAGTGGTGTTTTTTTAAAACCACCTATAAATATTTACTAATATTAAAATAAAATTTCTTCTTCCCCCAGGCTCTCTCCCCACTTTCTCCCCACACTCGTGCCGTTCCCCTTGTCATATACCCTCACCGCTTCTTCTCTTTCCCACATCACCAATTCTATCACCCTCACCATCAACCTCATGGTCACCCTTAATCCCCTTTCCCCCTTTATACTCTCACCCCCTACTGTCGCATTTCCCTATCACCCCCCTTTCCCCCTATCGTCCACTGGTCACCCCTCTTTCCCCCTACCAGTGAACCTCTCACCCCCTTTCTCCTTGTAAAGTCCTTTCCCTCTGTGTTCATGCTAATCATTCATCCTCCTTTCCCCCTAATATCATTAAGAATCTTAAAACATCGATGTTAATAGATACTTTTATTTTCTATCCAAAATCACCAGTCAAATAAATTATTTATAACATTTTTTTAACAAGGTATATTGACTATTTTTTGGTATTTTTAGATATTTTATGAAAATATACTCTATTAATTCATCATATATAATAATTTTTTTAAGTATTTTTCAATTAGTGTGAGTGTTATTCTTATGTTGAGAAGCAATTATTAACTCAATTAAAATCCATAATATTATCTTTTTTATAGAGAAACCTAATTAATTTGTTTTTATAGCTGAAGGTGTGTTGTGAAAAAATATAGAAATAGCTCATCATATGTAATAAATACTATAATTAGTTTTAAATTAGTGTTGTACTATTGTTTTTACAAAAATATACACTTATTAACTCAATTAAAAATTCATTCTTGTGTTATATATTAATATATATTATGAAGTTATTTTTACTTATTTAAATGTTAGGAATACCAAAGAAGAGGCGATTCGTTGATCACAATCAACTCCTAGTTAACATTCTCCCAACTATACAAACGTCATCAGTGTTACTTGATGATAACTTGGGCTCCCTCCTTGTACCATCTAGGACATCCTCTATCTCCCTATCATTAGTATCTATCACAACCTCTTTCTCCCTTCCATCATTATCTGGAATGCTGCTTCTTGATTATACAGGTTCACCATGTGATGAATCAACTGTGAAAAGAGGTGGTCACTTCTATTTCTTTATTAGGATATTAGAGGGTGATGGTTATAAATACTACTTTTAATGTGAATAAAATTATTACGCCTTTTTATACTAATAATTACTTTAAAAAAAGATGGAAATTATGTTACTGCTGTGAAAAATATTATCATCTCATATGTGTGGAATCTAAATGGATTGAATATAGTTTTCCCCTTTGATTGTTATAGGGTTCCCATAGATGCTTCTATAGGAATATTTTTCCAGATTCTAGGCTAGTTAGTGGCTAATCTAGTTACCATTCTGATTATATATTCTGATTGGAGGCATATGCCTCAATCTTGGATGAATAAAGTATGTGATTTCCATATAAAGGTAATTTTAATACATTATGGATCAATTGAATATCATTATTTAATTAAATTATAATATTTTAAAAATAAATTTCTTTGTACAAATTTTATTCCACTTTACTATCATTGATCTTATCACATGAAAGTGTACATTGAAAAGTTTTGGTAAGTAATGGAAATATTTTAAATATAGAGTATGGAATGAATTAAATGATACATCATTGACCACTTAACAACAGTATGATAAGGTACCTAAATGGGAACCTAGAGAGTAGTGAAAATTATTTTTTAATAGCCATCTCTATGAGAAGCACATGGTATTTAATAGTATATTATTATATTAATATAATTATATATATATACACATTCAAATTAAAAGGATATTACATTGCATGAATTACTATTAAATTAAATGTAATTTATTTTAGGAAGTTTCAAGAAAAAATTTATCATGTTGAGAAAAACAAATCACCCCCACACTACTGATTTAAAAGTTTTTCAAGAAACAGTTCTACTATGAAAATATTTTCATCAGTTCAAATATTTATATGATAATATTGTCTATTTAATATATTAAATTGTTGATTTATCTCTATTTAATGTTTATAAAAAATTTAGGACAACAAGTCTCCCAAAAAGAGCTTTGGTTAGATGTTCATATTAAATCTGATGGGAGTTATGTGAATGATCATACTGAAGAAGTTGGGGTATAAATTTATTTTTCATTGTAATGGTTCACAAAAACATCATAAATACTATAATAACTTATAAAACTAAAGTTATGAATTCAATTTTTCATTTTTGATCATAAAAAAACTGTTAATCAAAAATATGTTTTATATTTTATAAAAAAATCAGTTGTTAAAAATTTAGATATCAATGCCCGAATAGCCCAAAGACCTTATTTTTTTTATTGATTTTTGATAACCCTCATTTCATGGGATGAGGGGGAACCCTTACAAGGCCTGTAGTCTTAGAGATTACATGGACTGTAGTCTTATGAGATATTACATGACCCAAAAGTCTTAAGGGAATTCAACTAGACTATAACTACAAGGAACTGCCCCTCCCCAACATCTGAATCTTGATGGTATCTCTCTACCTTTTCATGGTCGTCTAGCTAAGATTCCCATGAAAGCACAGGTTGTTCCCAATGGCATTTTTATACCCTATCATTCTTCCAAATCTGTTGGTTTTTCTTTGGTGGGAGTACTTGCTATGAATCCTACTCTGGGGATGCTCCTTTTTATAGAGTCTGTCTGAGGCAACTGCATTGATCATGTGGCCTGAAGGCCTTAAGGTGACCTGAAGTCCTTGAGGTTGACCGAAGGCCTTGAAGGACCCAAAGGCCAAAATAGTGTCCCGAAGGCCCAATTGAGTGAATAGTTCCAGCTTCTATAGTACCGAATAGTAACTGCTATAGTATCTGATACAGTAACTTCTATAGTACCCGCTATAGTAATTGCTACAGTGCTGCTATAGTTCCAGAAATTATCCCTCCTCATGTTTTTGATCTCGGGTCTCTTGGATGCACTTTATGAGTCCTCACCAACTGGACTGAGGCTCTTGTATAAAAAACATGTGTATGGTTAATGCTCAACTCCCACTAGGGGCCCCCACGAGGCCCCATAGAACGCTGCACGTTTCCCAGTTAGGAAGATGTCTTTGAATCACCCTATACATAATATTCCCAGTGTCCGAGTCTGGTGGGACTCAATCTTGGTCCAGTTCCCATAGAGAGAGAGGGGTATAACCAGCGAGTACCACTCAACTAATACCCCATGGGATAAAAATTTATATATTAATTCTCAAAATAAATTTAGTTTGATAACTAGTGATACCAGTAATATATTCCCTCTCACTTATTCACACACTTTATTATTATTTGTCACTTTTTAAATATGTATCACTTTAAATTTGACTGATATTTGATTTATAGTTAAAAATAAAAGAACCATGGGATTCCAATCTAGTGTAATATTTCTTGGTCTCCCAAGATGATCCTATTGGATAGGTCCTTAAGAAGGAGAATCCTAGTCTTTTACATAGGATGGGTTCAGAACCATTACCGTCTAAAAACTTTGGTAGGTCTTTGGGGATTGAAGCAGCATCTAATATATGTTATAGTTACTCCTTACCTATAGATGCTCAGAGGTAGTTTCTTTCAATTAGAAACACAATTCAGAAATAGGGGAGCACAATCTAGCAATAAGGGACTCATATATAGATACAAGATGTGACATTCATTGATATGTAGAAATTATAGGTTTAATTATACTAGAAGATGTTTGGATGTGTCCCTGATGACATTACATCAATGGATGGTTTGATTCATTAGTTAAATCACACAATTTCACAATCATTCAGTACAAAATTTTTTATTGTTTTAATTTAAAATTTCAATATACATCACTATTTAATTTTTAAGAAAATTATCATACTGGTTCCAGGATAAGATAGTAGAGAAAAATATGGATATGGATATGATCTTAGTTCGTTGGGTAGCAATGGGGCTTGACTATGGATTCAGTGGTGGTGTTGTGTAACTAAAATTATAAAAAACTTTCACAATTATATGGTGATTTAGAAACCATACGATAGTTCTATATATTTTTTTGAGGTAGGGGACATCTATATTTTATTTACATTACATGAAATTTATATTCTTGGTTGATTTGATATGTTTTCTTCCCATTTTCCCTTATACTCATCATTATTAGGATCTTTTGGGTTATTTTTTAAATTATTCCATGTAATGTTTTCCATTATATTTTGATGAGTTTTTTTTCCTTTGACTTTGGTGGAGTAAATGGATGGGAACAGTCTTAGGAAGTCAAGAATTGGTGTGGAATTGTTTATGGATGGTGGGTACCTCTACTTGGGGGTTTTTGTTGGGAAGTTATTTTATTTACTTTATTATATTGAGAATAACATTAGTAAGTGATGTTGTTATATCTTAATATTTGGGAAGAGTGTGGTAAAATAGGGAAATATAGGGTGGTTGGTATCCAACTAAAGTGATGTTGTTATGGTCTAGGGGTTGTGTTTGATGATATGTGATGTGTGAGAAGATATAATCCTCTAATCCTTTTCATAAATTCTATATTATCATTATTATGGGTAGAATATGATTACTATGATGAAATTATGGATTTTAGTTGGCTCATTTTAGGAGAGAGATTTAGGTTTGCCTATATAATGTGAAGGTTAAGAAGTAAGTCATGGGTGTATAAGTATTGAATTTTATCCATTATTTATCATGTTATCATTGATATACTTGTTGAATTAGGGGTGTTTTTAATAAACCAAAAAATATTATTCTTTTAATAATGGATCTCTTGTCTCTCAATAACTTATTATTATGTTTAATAATAGAATCATATAAAAAGACTTTTTCATTTCATAATAACTTTAAACATCATTAATAGATATGGACTAATATAACTAGGAAAAGAAAAGGGATATACACATTAGAGAATAATAAATTCACTAAAAAAACTCCATAGTCTTGAATTCCCCCAAGAATATCACCCCTTCCATAAATATTGTAAAAAGAAAATAAATGTTAGGAAAATAATAAACATTATGAAAGGATGTGCAAGAACATTTATAAGCGAGGTAGTGAGTAATGAAGAGATAATCATGGTGTATTTATATGGAAATATTACTATTATACTTGAGGATCATTGGCCAATATGGACGATGGTCATTATTACCCTTAATCAATAAAATGGTTGGTCATTATTATTGTTGTTGGTGAAATAAATTGGTTGTTGGGATTATTTTATAATTGTGTTTTTTGGAAACTATATAAATATTTTAATTTCCGTTAAAAGTATGTTTTAAAATAAACTTATAAGTTTTTTAAAATTGACATTTTCTTGTAATTATCTTATAAAACAATTTTATATGATAATACAAATCAATATCGTCCTAAGTAATTTTTATAATGACTTGAAATTTTACTATATCATAAAAATTGTTAATTTTCAATAAATAAGTATTTTTTAGAAGTTAAAATTATCATATTTATAGAAATATTTTTTTAAAAATAAATATCATATTTGGATTTAGTACATAAAAATTATATTAGGGTTAAATTATTGTAATTTTTTTTAAAAAATATTTTTGGGTTAAAAAGTGAAAATATTATTTTTTACGAAATATGATAAAACTTATGATATAATTAGGATATGATCATGATTTAATATTTATTAATCCTTATTCTTAATAAAAAATTATTTAAGGAACAACATAGTGTATAATGTTATAAATTTATAAACATGTTCTTAGTATTTTGAAAACCATGATTTTATCTTTTCTAAAAAAACTGTTTTTATGAGTTATACTCATATCATATTAGAATTGATTTTTATTACTATTATATATTGAATCAAGTAAAAGTAATTGAATATTTGTAATTATAAGGTCCAAATTAGGTAATAGGGTCAGTTTAATTTTTAGACATAAAAAATTTACCATGGTAAAAAAAAGAGTTACTGTAGTATAGGTAAAATAATATAACATGTTAAATTTAAATAATAAAAGCATAAAATACCTAAAAATTAAAACATTAAATGAGTGTTTTATGATTTTTATTACCTTAAACAACCTTGAAAACATTAATTTTTAACCAAAATAGATGGAATTAATGCTATCCAATAATGGTTAACCTTAAATACAAAATAATCCTTATTTAATCCCTTATAACCACCCCTCCTCAAGTATAAATACCCCATTTTCATCCCCAATCTCCACTATAAATATATCAATCACAAATTTCTTGTCATATTATCTCCCAAAGAGTCCCTCCAAGGTCCCTTTAAGGTTTCAAGGTGCCATCCTCAATTTTTAGGAAGTGAATTTTCAAGGTAATGGAATTCGCCTCCTCTTCATTTTCCTTCAAGTATGTAATGACCTGGGTATTTGAGCCAAGGTAAAATTCCATGGTAATTTGAACTTTGATGATTAATGGATAAGAAATTTTTTTAAAATGGGATTCAAAACATAATTCTGAGAGTTAAAATACTTCAATGTGTTGTTTTTGGACTTGGTTGAAGGCCCAGGGGGTTTCCTAGAAGTCTCATTGAGTCTTGGGAGCGCCAGACCCTGTAAATAAAAGATTTAGAGGGTTTGAATGAGGCACATGATTTTTCTAAAACTGTGCGGCCCTCAGTTGAAAACTGTGTGGATTTTTTAGAGGAGTAGAACACCCTGTATGGGTTGTGCACGGTTTACCTAAACCGTGCACCTAGCCCACATGGTTAGTGCCGAATGAGAAGTATGCTCATACTGTTCATTGTACTGTTGGAATATAGTATGGATAATCGTACGACCAAAACTGTGCGGTATGTTTAAAAAAATTTAATTAAATTAAACTTAAAAAGTAAGTTAATTGAGATTAAATGGAAAATAAAAATAAAATAAATGTTTTAATAATGATAATAATATTAATTTTATAATAATAACAATAATAACAATAATAACAATAATAACAATAATAATTATTATTAAAGTTATGTTTTAAGAAACCTCAAAGGGGTTTCTCCTTCCCTTCATCGTACAAGGCACCCTCCCCCTTTCTCTCCAGGCATGCAAAACCCCCTCTCCATGACTCCCTCTTCTCACACTGATTCAACCCAATTTCTTCCAATTTCTCCTTCAATTCATCAAGGTAAGGACTATAGTTCCCTCCTCCTTCCTTTTCAAGTCAGGTTTTCTTCCACTTGTCACTGATTTCCATTTGGCCAAACCCTAGGTCATGGGTTAACTAGATTTTTTTGTTCTTATTCCATTTTAGGGCATGAAATATATCTCCCAATACCTCTTCATACATGTTTTGATGTTCACTGCCAAAGGCGAGGCATTTTAGATCCTTTCCATTTTTTCAACACCATTCGAGGTAAAGTTTAAATCCGTTGTTTGGTCTTTCCCAATTTATTTTGGGTTCTTTAGTGTTTTTAAGTTTCTAGTATTTATTTTTAGTGTGTTTTGATCATCCTTGTAGTAGTTTCATGTCTCTAGAGTTAAAGGTGACTTACTGCATATGCATAGGCAGGCACACACACACACACACACAAACACACACACACACACATATGTAAGTTCCCCCATTATATGTATATCCACCCATGGAAATGTGAATATATATATAAGGATAGGCATTCTTATGTATATATATATAAAATACACATGAGTGTAAGTGTAAATGAGCATATGAATATAAGATACATGTAAGGATCCCCTTATACATATTCATGGCCATGAAAATTTGTATATAGGGGCTAGGTTTTCTTATGTATATGCAAAGGTGTATATGCTCAGAGGTGGGAAGGAGCAGATTCGAGTGGTCGCCAGTGGAAAATAAAAGTTCCAAGTGTTTAGATTGGTTCTTCCTTTAAGGTAATATCCCTATCATTTTCCCTTTAAATTTAAGAATGGTTTAGTTTTCTTCCTAATGAACCTTTATCACTTCTATTAAACCTTATAATTTTTTCACTTTATGGTTAGTTTATTCTAAAATATTTCCTTTGATAAATTGAATTGTGATCATTGAATAAAATTATTAAATATGATAAATGATTTTTTTGATAAACCAAGCCATGATTTTATAATAAAACCCCTTGAATGAGGTGCACTGTCTTCTAAACCAAAAAGTAGTTATAGTGATTAATATCTTGATTAGTTATAGTTTGAGTACTCTATATGCTTTCATGTTGGTGCTTGATTTGTGGAAAGTTATTATTTGGACCCTTTTATATCCTTAAATGAACTAGACCTTCCCCTCATACATGTTTAATAAACCAAAGTACCTCCTAAGTACTTGAACCATTATGTAAATTGAATGAATAGACATGATTTATTAAAAGGAAATGCACATGTAGGCATTTTCCATATTTTCCCATGGAACCTTCTAAGTACCACTTGAACCTTGATAAGTGAATTTCCCTGATTTGTTTAATTAAATGGAATGTATTAAATTGAATAGTTTGTTCATGATGACTTGTATTCCATAACTAAATCATATTAAATGGTTTCAAATGGAATGACCCCTAGGGATGGTAAGGCTATGCCCTTTGTTTATTCCTAATGAACCACTTCATATGAATTGTTATGATTGTGATTCCCTTGGTTATAATGGGATATATATATATATATATAAATGTAAAGCATGAGATGTAATACCTCATAGATTGTATTATGAATGCGATAATGCATTTATATAGTTTTATAATTTCATGTCTTGAGAGGTATTTCCTCATGGTAAATTATAAATATAATGCACATTGATAGAGGTTTCAATATGATGGTAAGGGTTCAGTTGAGTATGGTGATACCACGCTCCCATACATTGGGTGTTGAGCATGGTGTCTCACACATGTGATATGATACATGTAATGGTATTTACACACCATGTTTCATGACTAGATTGTTTCTAGGTGGCCCAATCGTTATCTCGAGTATTGTAGAATATCATCTATCACTCTATATATATATAGGGAATGTACCCCATCCAAGAGTGATATGATATGGGCGACTAGATTTACGCACCATGTTCCATATTAGAGTATTCCATGGTGTGAACACTCACCATCTCAAGTGATGTAGTATGGCATCTTTCTCTCTATAAGGATATAGGGAATACACCATAATATTAGAGCTTTTAGGGCCATTAGACTGGTCATGGAAAAGTGAATTACATCCCAGTACATCTAGCACTAGTATTCTAGGTATATGAACATCAGGCGTCCACACACAGTTGGTTTATATAGGTGGATGAAATATAGAACTGAACTATTTATATTTGTTATTATTATATATATAGTTCATGATCAGACTTATTCTGACTACAAGATGAAGTAGATATAACCATCAGGTGTCCCTTAGGAACCTAGATGGATGAGTTTTCATTTATTCAACCTTTTCATTATTCTATATACCCACTTAATATTTAATTTATATTCAAAAAATGGATTGGTATAGACATTATGGGTGCTATCCTACCGAGATTATTATCTCACACCCTGATTGGGCTGCCATTTCACTATGGTACCCGAGTAGACCTTTTTTTGTAGGACCTAGGTTGATTTCTTGTGCTATTTTCTAGTACCTGGGATTTAGGAGTATATGACTGAGTTAGATATGAAGATTCTCATGGAGATCTCCTTCTATGGATTTTAGTTTTTTTATTTCTTGTATAGAGTTGTACTATTTCTTACTGTATTTCTATTGTTTTTAGTTATTTATCATCACTATTACATGCATGCATTGTTCTAAATTGGTGTTGGACACTTTAATTCAGTATATATATATATATATATATATATATATAATCTTCTACCTCTCTGTTATCTATTTATTTATTTCTTCCATTATTGTATGCTATTTATTATCTGTTATACCACTGTGCTACTCTGATCATGATGGTATAGTCTCCCCACCATCACCTCCTTACACCATCACTGCTAGTCGATAGCCTCTAGAATATAAGGAGGCACATTTGAGGCCATGTGACCCACCAGTCCGACTACTAGTTTAGTGGTAAGTTGGTCCAAGATGTTACAAAGTGGTATTAGATATTAATTTTTCCTTTATCTTACTGTTCTGGGATGGTAGACAAGAGACTTGGAATGTGTCAATGCTTGGTAAATAGATGTGTCTAAAACTGATCACCCCAACCATGGGAAAATGACCAAGTGAATAGGGTTGAGATTTTTGTTCATGTTGTTTGCTATTACAGTTGATCATTATTTCTACTTGAGTGAATGGTGTAATTTCTGCTCCTTATGAATTTATGGAATTTTACCCTTGGCCTGGTATGGAAAGAAAAAATCATTACATTCATTATCATAGGCACTATAAAATTCACATGCCATGAATATTCCATGTTATGTAGTTACATTAGTAGGTTGTATTCTATTTTGATTGTGTGCTTGATTGTTATTACATGCTTTTGTTTACTTTAGCATTCCTATTTTAGTAACATGTTTATATTTGTACCAATTTTTGGTATTTCATAGCATTTTAGCTTGCTTCCATGATTATATGACATGA
The DNA here is from genome assembly GCA_963277665.1 of Viscum album. Taxonomy (NCBI): domain Eukaryota; kingdom Viridiplantae; phylum Streptophyta; class Magnoliopsida; order Santalales; family Viscaceae; genus Viscum; species Viscum album. The sequence goes on along the minus strand of OY728142.1, from coordinate 681,530,914 downwards.
TTATGTGTTTATAACATGCTTGGGTGATGATGTTCCATGCTTCTGTGTTTATTATCATGCTTTCTATGTTTATTACCTTTGATCAGATGTCTAGTTTTGTTATAGATATATAAATGGTTTCATGGTAAAAAGATATGGGTTTCTATTAAATAGGATCCATTTTTCAATTATAAGTTGTATGGATGGCTTATAATTGGGAAAAGGTAACCCATGCATTTAGAACAATTGATCTTTATATATAACTAGCGACTCTTGTTAAAAATGTAAAAGCTACTAAAGTAAAATGTTAAAGTGAGATTGGTTTCAAGTAAATGGATCCAAATTCCAACTTGTAAAGTGTATGGGCACTTTATAGATTAGTATATGGACACCAATATAATTTAAACCTTTCATATGGCCATGGTATATATTTTGGGATGGTTGAAATGTAAGGGTTTTTTAATTTTAATCTAAAATAACTTGGTTAACTTCCAAAATCCACAACTAGGCCCAAGTAGGTTATTTGGGGCATGTTTCTTATGAGATAACCCACTATGAGTGTTTTTAAATTTAATAATTGAGCAACTTCTATTGGGTTTCATTTTGATGAACCTAGGTTGCCTTAATGGGACCCTTATAGGTCACCTTATAAATTAAAAATAAAATTATCTATTAAAGCTCCAAATAAAGACAAATGTCAATAAATGTTAATGTGTTAAAAAGGAAGTTGGAGAAGACTTGCCTATTTTTTCTTTGAGTTATTAGTTAAATCAAGTTCCTAGTGCTTTTGTTTTAAAACAGGTACTTGATACTTGTTTTAAATATTTAAATGTTTAAAGATATAAAGTGAATTAAAGTAATTACATAAAATGGAACCTGAGGTGGTGTACTTTGTTCAAAACCCTCATGTAAGGGTAGTTAAAAATTCTTAATGAGTGACTTGGAATATAAGCGATATCATTTTCCATATGAATTATTCTTTTATAAATGGTTTAGATGACTAGATTTTGATCCTAGTGACTTTTGTTCAGTGTGACCTCGTTATGGATCGACGCTTTCTGATCTTGTAAGGGGCCATCCCTTGGTAGGTAGCATCCTTAGGGATATAATGCCTTTGTTAAATCCTATGAGCTTCTTTGACATTTGGTGCCATTCAGACGCCATTTACCCTAGTAGGACTCTTATCCTATAAATTAAACCCTTGTTTAGATCGGTGGTCTTGGTATATTTGACCCTTATTATGGGAGAGAATCAAGTAATGCTCAATTTTAATAGGTTAGACATTCCAAGGGTATGGTCAACTACTTAATAGGTCTTATGATCCTTTCCTCTTTCATTGGATGACTCAAGAAGTCGGTAGTCTATTTTACGGTCATATGAGATAGATTGACTTTGAACTAGTTTCTAGCTTAGGCCATCTGATACTTGATTTTATAGGGATGATAAGACTGTGGGTAGTATCTAGGATGTTTCTATTCATTCTGAAACCTCAGGGTAGTATTAATTCACATATACAGTGCTCATCAAGTGTTAAATTATGTAACAAACTAGTTGAGTTTGGAAAAATTGTTGAGCCTTAGGTGGCCGAGTACGTTCTCAGGTCATCTTCATAGTAGAGCGACATGGGAGTTGAATGGAATCAAATTCATCCCGATGCTTTGGATAGAGTTTTAGGAAGATTGGGTGTTTTGACATGTTGATCAGTTTGATCTAGTTTTCATGCCGAATGCCTTACGTTTGTGTTTATGGATATTCTGTCCTAGCATGATTTTGAGTGGCTAGTCTGTTTCTCTTATTTTTGATGACTAGGAAACTCCTAAGGTGGGGAGTGTCACATTAGTTTTGGTAATTTTTTCCTTCTAAGCAGAAGGAGTGCAACCAAGGAGGACTATGGGAAATGGTTAGTCTTGCTTGAATTCCTTTTAGGCTGGTGAGCTTTGAAATCATGTCAGTGATTTCTTGAAAACACAACTTTGAATGTGGTTAGAAAAGTATGAAAACTTTGGAAAAATCATTGGTCATAGAGGTATTTAGTAGAAAATATCGAGAAATCATGAATTCTTTAATTGTTAAAGGTGTTGTTATTGGTAAATGGTGGTGTGTCGATAGGTGGAGCCGAGCTTCTTTCTAGAATTCGATTATTTGTGGTCTAATTGTTCTTCTTTCCAGTAATTGGGTAAGAATGACTAGAAACTGTTTAAATCTTCTAAGTTTATTCTGCTAAACTATGAGCATTCCCCCTATATTGACGTCATCCTTGATGCACTAAGAGACCGTCGATATTACACCACACTAATAATTTAAAAGTTTTTGGGATTTTTGAGTGTTCTCTATTAGTTCTAGATGTGTGGTTGTTATAAAGGCTTGGTTAGTCTTGAGGGTTACTTGGGTTACCAAGTAAGAACACCTTGGATGATCTCTTGGACACTAGCCATATTATTATGACCTGACCTTTAAGAGGATGCCACTCTGGGCTCATTTAGTGATAACACATGGATTTTTTGGATATTTACCAATGTCTCACTTGTAAACATGGAGTATGGACTACCTTGGTTAGTTACTTGGACTTCAGTTGTTTAAATTCTAAGGTTATCATGAAATTATAGTCGAGATCAAAGTTAATTCTTAAAGGTTAATGATTCCTGGGGGCTTGATCTGGTTTACACCCTTATTCATGCTGAGGAATGACAAATTTTAAATGGTCAAGAGATGTTTTGACCAAGTAATGTCACTGAAAGTTAGGTATAGACTTCGGTGGATGAGATCATGGTAAATGTGAGATGCCTTATGATAAGGCATCACAGTTCAGTTTTTCAAGCACCGACTGTCTAAGCCGAGCACCCTTTGAATGGTCACCTAGAGTGGTTCGAATCATTTTCTTTCTTGTTTAATGAATTGGTCAGTGGAGGACCGTTTCTAGAATTTTTTCAGGTGGAGACGTGTGTGGTTTGTGTCAGCTAAGGATTTTTATGAGAAGTTGGCTTGACCTGGCTAAATGAGGTTGGTGGAAAATCGACTGCTTAATTATCTCAGAACCACACCGTGAGCATCATTAAAATGCCTATGGGTGTGATTTATAGGAAATTCCAATGGTGAAGGTGGCGTGTCTCAAAATTGATCCCTTTATTAATGATAAGGCCTATGGTGGGGATCACCATCAGCCAAAATCTTAAATAAATGACAATTTGATCATGTGTTTAGTTAAACAGGATCGAGTAAGCACCATATCAATGTTTCAGTTTGAAATAAAACATTGGAATAAGTTTTATTGGATTAAGAAATTCTTAAAGGTTCATTGGGAATTTAGAAATGCAACACGACCATTTGAGCAGAGCTTCATGGCCCTTTTAGGTCGGGTGATGTTCCTATTATTCCCGAAGGCTTCTCAAGGATGAGAATTTCTAATGTAAGGAGTTTGTAACAAAATGGGTCAACACAAACTATGCGAGCTAGGTTCATTCTACCCATTTGACACTAACCGTGCGGGCTAGGCACATTCTTCCAATTTTACACTAACCATGTGGCCCTTAGTAGGAAACCATGTAGCTTATTTTAGAGGACCATAACACTCCGCATGGGCTACACACAATTTACCTAAACCATGCACCTAGACCACACAGTTAGTGTCAAATGGGAAGTATACTCTCACTATTCATCATACGATTGGTGCATAGTTTGGCTAACCATGTGACCTAAAACGTGCGGTGTGTTTTTTAAAGAAATTAAATTAATTAAATAAAAATTAAAATAAAAGTAAATTAATTGATATTAAATGGAAAATAAAAATAAAATAAATGTTTTAACAATAACAACAAAAACAATAATATAATAATAATAATAATTATTATTATCATTATTGGTATTAAAGTTATGTTTTAAGAAACAGAAAATGGGTTTCTCCCTCCCTACGTTGTGCGAGGCACCCTCCTTCTTCTTCCCCATGCGCACAAGACCCCCTATCTATAGCTCCCTCTTCACACACTGATTCAATTGTATTTCTTTCGGTTTCTCCTTTGATTTGTTAAGGTAAAGACTATGGTTCCCTTATCCTCCCTTTTCTGGTTGGTTTTTCTTTTTCCTGTCACTGATTTCAATTCGGCTGAATGCTAGGTCATGGGTTAACTGAATTTTTTTAGTTCTTCTTAAATTTTTAAGGCATACGGTGCATTTCTTAGGACCTCTTCATATGTGTTTCAGTGTTCTCCACCAAAGGTGAGGTGTTTTAAATCATTTTCAGTTTTCTGCCACCATTTGGGGTAAAGTTTACATCTGTTATTTGGTCTCACCCAATTTATTTTGGGTTCTTTAGTGGTTTTAAGTTTCTAGTATTTATTTTTAGTGTGTTTTGATCACCCTTGAGGAAGGTTCGAGTCTCTAGAGTTAAAGGATCTTTACCACATATGCATAAGTAGGCATATATATATATGTAAGTTCCCCCATTATATATATATCTAGCCTTGGTAGCATGAATATATATATATATATATATGGGTCTAGGTGTGCTTATGTATATATATAAAAAGTACATACAGATGTAAGTGGAAATGGGCATATGCATATAATCTATATGTAAGTATCCCCTTGTACATATTCAAGGCCATGCGAATATGTACATAGGGTCTAGGTGTCCTTATTTATCTGAGAAGGTGCATATTCTTAGATTTGGGAAGGAAAAACTTTGAGTGGTCTCTAGTGGAAAAGTCATGTTCCATGTTTTTCGGCTTGGTTCTTCCTTTGAGGTAGGATCCCCATCCTTTCCCTTTAAATTTAAGAATGATTTAGTTTCCTTCTTAATTCAATTTGATTACTTTCATTAAAACTTATTATTTTTTCACATGATGGGTAGTTTATTATAAATGTTACCTTTAATAAATTGAATTGTGATCATTGAATGAAATTATTAAATATGATAAATTATTATTTTTTGATAAAAAATCCATGTTTTTATAATAAAACCCCTCGAATGAGGTGACCTATATTCTAAACCAAAAAGTAGTGATAGTGATTGATATCCTTCTTAGTTATGGATTCAGATCTCCATATGATTTCATGTTGGTGCTTGATTTGTGGAAAGTTAGTATTTATCCCCTTAGATATCCTTAAATTAACTAGGCCTTCCCGTCATACATGTTTAATAAATCATGGTACCACCTAAGTACTAGGCCTGTTATTTTAATTGAATGAATTTTCATGCTTTATAAAAAGAGAATGCCCATGTAGGCATTTTCCCTATTTACCTATGGTACCTTCTAAATACCACTTGAACCTTTATAAGTGAATTTCCTTGATTTGTTTAATTAAATGGAATGTATTGAATTGTATAGTTTGTTCATGATGACTTTTATTCCATAAATAAATTGTATTAAATGGTTTAAAATTGAATGACCCCTAGGGATGGTAAGGCCATGCCATTTGTTTATGCCTCATGAACTCATTCATATGAATTTTTGTGATTGTGATGTACTTGGTTATAATGGGATATATATATAAATGAAAATCATGAGATGTACTACCTCATGAATTATATTATGAATGTTATAATGCCGTTATATGGTTTTATAAGTTCATGTAATGAGAGGTATCTCCTCATGGATGATTATAAATATAATTCACCTTTATAGAGGTTGCGATATGATGGTAATGGTTCAGTAGAGTATGGTGATACCATGACCCCTTATATCGGGTGTTGAGTATGGAATCTCAGCTAGTGATATGATATGGGTGATGGGCCTTACGTGCCACATTTCATGATTAGAGTGTTTCCTGGTGACCCACTTTCTATTATAGGTATTGTAGAATGGTGTCTCTCACTCTATAGGGATGTAGGGAATATCCCCTATCCACCAATGATACGATATGGGTGATGGTATTTACATACCATGTTCCATCTTAGAGTGTTTCTATGGAGTGAACACTCTCCATCCAAAGTGATGTATTATGGAATATCTCACTCTATAGGGATGTATTCCATGTACCCTAACATTGGAGCTTTTAGGATTGTTAGACTAGTTATGGAGAAGTGTGTTACATTCAGGTCTAGCCAGTACTAGTATTCCAGTTATATGACCATTAGGAATCTAAAAACACTTGGTTTATATATATGGATGAAATATAGAACTAATTTTTTATTATTATTATACATGTAGTTCCGGATCAGACTTATTCAGAATATGAGATGAAGAAGTTATATCCATAAAGTGTCCCTTAGGAACCGGTATGGGTGATTGTTCATTTTTTCAGATTTGTCATTATTATGTATAACTACTCACTGTTTAATTTATATTCACAAAATGGATTGGGCTAGACACTATGGGTGTTGTAATACTGATATAATTATCTCAAACCCTATTTGGGTTTCCATTTCACTAGGGTACCCAAGTAGACCTTCTATTTTCAAGACCGAGGTTGATTTCTTGTGCTATTTTCTAGTATCTAGGAGTTTAGAGCACAATACTGAGTTGGAGCTCAGGATGATCATAGAGATCACCTTATGAGGATTTTAGTTATTTTCTTATTTCATGTATAGTGTTGTACTATTGACTATTGTATTCATATTGTTTTCAGTTGTGAATCATCACTATGAAATGCATGCATTATTCTACATTGGCATTGGCCACTTTATTCAGTATATATATTCTTCTGCTGATATGTTATCTATTTATTTATTTCTTTCATAGTTGTATACTATTTATTATATGTTATACTAATGTGATAATCTAATCATGAGGGTATAGTCTCCCTTCTATCACCTCTTTACACCATAACTACTAGTCGAAAACCTTTGGTATATAAGGAGGCATTCTTGAGGCCAAGTGATGCACCAGTATGACTATCAATTTAGTGGTAAGTCGGGCCAGGATGCTACAAAGTACATCATTTTTTTGAGTCTTATTAATGTCAAATATTCTTTCTTTTCATGCAATTTTTATCTTCCTATTACTTATCAAATTATTTTTTATCAATGGGTTACCTCCATTCCCTCTCATTATGCCTTTTCCTTAATCCATGTTGTATACCATCATGCTGCTGAAATCATTTTAGGAAATTTTCTCTATTTAATGAAATATTCTTATATTGTGAATACCCAATACTCTTAAATAACCACGGAAATTCACCTAGATGTAAATATAATATATTGTTTAGGAGATTTACATGTATGAAATCCACATTCCATTTTCACGTGTTAAAAATTATCTAATATTCAAGTCCTTAAGAACTTATGTACTCGATGATTTTATATAAAACCCTTTCATTATTTTCTTTGGGTTATTGATGAAATGATTTTTTATAATAAATATTGATCACATGAATTAATACATATGAAGGATGAACCTTGATATCACTCCAATTCATTGGGTAAATATTTAATCTTTAGAGATGATATATTTTATGAAACCTTGGTGAATAACCTTGGTAATTATGATTTATGACACCCTAGTGATAAACCTTGGTGATATTCTTATGAATGTATCATTTTTATACTATATCCACATTTCCATGTTATGATTCATGTTCTTTATATTATGATATGCCTCATGTTCATATGATAATGCCTTATTGATATGCCTTATGGTCACATGCTAAGTATCTCCTTTGTTTATTCCCTTAATGAGCATTATGATAAACCATTTATTTGATGTATGTCCCCAGGATATGATATGGAGTATAAATAAATTAGGATGAACCTATGAAGAATCCTTTCAAGTGGATTAGAATAAATTTTATGTTTTTTATTTATTATGTTCCATTTTCCAAGATACTAATCCTCAAAATATCCTCTATATTATTAAATTTTGTACCATGTAATGAAAGGTTTATGAAATAAAAAGGAAGGTCTCCATAATTGGTATAAAATGATAGTTTATTTATTTGTTGAAATTAGTATTATAAAACATTAGTAAAAAAACTCTCGATATAAGTCTAAATCTAGAAAAACATCCTAATATTTTGGTGAAATATTTCATAAGTAGTTTCCAAGAAAATACATCCATGTCTAGATATGAAAAATAGATGTGGCTCTAAAATAGTTGTACCTAGGGGAAATAAACCCCAAAGGGAACATTAATCCAGACTCGATCATCACCTGGTGCATGAAAATGGGGCTTTCTATACACATTGTTTGACACTCTTAGGGGATATTCTTTGGTTAATCACATGCTTGTACAAACCATTATGAATGATATATATATAATGTAAAACTTTGTTTAATATTTAAGTATATAATCCTATAAGTATAATATTATAAAATTTTAGGATTAAGTTTTTTTAAAATTATTATTATAAGATTCCCAATAGTAACAAAATTTTCACTTAGGTTTTCTCCCTTTAGAAAAAAAGGTAGGAAATAGAAGGACTCATGAGAATAACTGATGAAATAGATAAATTAATGATGAACATAAAAATATGGGGGGATATTGAGTTTAAAACTTCATGATGATGATGAATTAATAAAATCAAGTCATGAACAATAACCAAAATCATGTGGGTTGTCCTACTTCACCAAGGAAAGAACAACTAGTAATTGAATCATTCATGCATTAAGTAACACCTATTTTTAGTGGAAACTACGATCCAATAATCATAGAACAATGGATTGATAATATAGAAAAGATAATTTCTATAATCCATTGTTCTAAGTAAGATAAATCTATTTTGAAATTATATCTCTTAGAGGGAGAAATTGATTAGTGGTGAAAACTGATCAAGAACTTGTAGCCAAGGGATGAGGTGGATGCCAAGGGATGGGAAGAATTAAAAAATGTATTTTTCATCAAGTATTTTCTTCATAACCTCTAGAACAAAATGGAGATGAAATTACTTGAGTTTAAAAAAAGAGAAAATTAATCAGTGGAGAATTATGAGATAAAATTTACAAGTCTTTCATGTTATGCTTCAATATTTTTCATCGATTCTAATGGGAAGACAAATCAATTATTTGGTGCATTGAGACCCCATCTATGGAAAGGTTTGGAAATATGAGACATTGAGAGTTATGAAGAGATAGTGAAATGTTTTCTCAATGTTAAAATAGAGTTAAAATATTCTTAGTGGACTCATGGAAAAAATGACAAGAAGAGAAGGATGAAACAAAATTTTGGGAAGAATCTAAACAAGAATAAAGTAAAACATCCAATGTGCAACAAATATGGGAAGAAGAATTTGTGGAATTGTTTTCAAGAAATTTTAAAGTGATAATAGTGTGGAAGATATGGAAATATATCTCAAAAATATAATGGATATATAAATAATTATTATCTAAATTTCAAAGACAAAGGGAGGATGGTGAAAGCACAACCTACTGTACAATGATTCAAGTGTGAAGAACTTGTGAATTTCACTAATCAATGTCCAAATAAAATTACAATGGAGGGAAAACTCCATTAACCCCAATAGAGGCCAAAGTATAAAGATATTATTTTTCTATTATTATGGATAAATTCAAGGCTCCAAATGATATTGTATAAGTTACACTCATCATACACTCAAAACTAGCAAGTAAAATATTTGATTATGTTTCTATGAACTCTTTTATTTATTTAAAGTTTGTAAATAACATAAATTTAAACCTTGAAATTATAGTATTATAGTTTTCTATTAAAAACATTAGAGGAACTATTTAAGCATCAAAGATATTTAGGTATTCCCATATTAACTTTGGTGAGTAAAATCTCTATGAAAACTTGGTAGTTATTCTGATGGTTCTGGATGGATTGGTTTCAAAATTATAATGCCAAGATCATGTAAAATAATGTATATTTCAGTATTATTTAAGGGAAAACCTATATTAATTTTTAAATGATATATTTACTAGACTATGTCTTTCTAAGAACCACCTCTTATTGCATTATTTATTGAAATGATCAGTGAGGAAGAAGAATAAAGAGAAAGTATAAAGATAGGATATGTACCCATTTTTTAGTAACATGCTGATGTATTTCCTGAAGATTTATGAGGAACTCACCCATAAATAGAGGTATATTTCTCCATTTAACTCATACTTGGATCCAAGACAATATTGAAGACCCAATATATAATAGAACATGTAAGGTTAGAGGAATTAAAGAATAAACTCTATGATCTATTGTTGAAGGGTTTTTTTCTAACAAGCATGTATCCTTAGAGATAACCTATTCTATTTATAAATAATAAGGATGAATAAATTTTTCTATGTATTTATCATAAATAACTTAATGGGATCACAGTGAATAAAAAATATCCTCTTCAAATTATTGATGATTTTTTAGACCATATTTGTGGAGATCAATTCTTTTCCAAGAATGATCTTTGGTATGGGTATAATCAATTAAGGGTGAAGAAATAATATATACAAAATATTTAATTCTAAAAAATATATCGTCATTATGAGTTTGTTGTTATAACCTTTTTCTTGAATAATTCTCCTTATATATTAATGGATTTTATGAATAAAGTCTTTAAGGACTACCTTGATAATTTCATAGTGGTCTTTATTGATTATATTATGATATATTAAAAATGATAAAAGGATAATTGAGATCATATAAGAGTCATGTTATGAACTCTTATGAAGGATAAGTTGTTTAAAAATTCATAAAATGTGAGTTTTGGTTACAAAAAGTCAAATTCTTGGGATACATCATGACCAATGAAGGAATATCAGTGGATCCGGCATATAAAAAGTTTGAGGAGTGGTCATATCTTATTAATGTAACTAATATTTGTAGTTTCCTTAGTCCAATAGGATACTATATAAAGTTTTTGAAAAAAAATTCATAGATTTCTAGTCCACTAACCAAGTTAACTCTAAAGGGAGTTAATTTTATCTAGACAAAGGAGTGTGAAGAAAGTTTGCATTAACTGAAGAAGAGGTTGGTTAGTGAACATGTGTTAACTATACCCTTTAATGGGGAAGTATTTTTTATCTATAGTGATGCATACTTAAAGGGGATTGGATGTGTACTCATGCAAAATGAAAAGGTGTTTGCTTAAGGACTGCGATAGTTAAATTCTCATGAACAAAATTATCCTACCCATGATCTAGAGTTAGTTATAGTCATATTTATATTAAATATATTGAGACACTATTTTTATAATAAAAATGTGATATATAAATAAACCACCAAAGTTTTAAATATGTATTCACATAAAAGGAGCTCAACATGTGTTAGAAAATATGGTTAGTGCTAATCAAGGACTATAATTTCTCTATCCACTATCATCTTAGAAAGAAGAATAAGGTATCTGATGCTATTAGAATAAAATAAACTACTAATCTATCCATGATACAGATTGAAAAATACCTTATCTTCTTGTATATTCAAAGTATGGATCTAGAAATCACAACGATAAGGAATACATCCCACCTGGACCAAATTATTGCTCAACCATCTATCCAAAAGAGGATCAAGGAGGCACAAAGGGATAGACTATGACTTTAAAAGAATTATAAAGTAGTAAATTAGGGGAAGCTTCATGATTTCCACATTGATGAAGATGGTGTCTTATGGTTTGGATCTATAATTTTTGTGCCTTCATCACCCAAGATAAATAAATATCTATTGGAAAATTCATATATATCATATTTATCCATCCATCATGGAAGTACCAAGATGTACCCTGCTCTTTGATAGAAGTTATAGTGGGAAAATATGAAGAAGAATATTTCTTAGTATAACTTAAAGTTCTTGGTATGTTGGTAAGTTAAAGTAGAAAAAAAGTCTAAGGGGATGATGCAACTATTTCCAATACCCACATGGAAATGTGAGAACATCAATATAGACTTCATCATTGGTCTCTCGAAGACATCCAAAGGAAGTAATATAATATGGATTGTAGTAGATCAACTCAATAAGACTTTCCACTTCATCACTATTTGGGAATATTTCCCCCTTAATTTTTTTTCCAATATATACATAAAATATGTGGTGAGGATACATGGGGTACAAATTTTAATCATTTTTTATCACAATCCAAGGTTTACTTCTAAATTTTAGAGAAGTATTCAACATGATATGAATGATGAATTGAATTTAGTACATCTTATCAACCCAAACTGATGGAAAATATAAAAGTAACATTAAAAAATTTGAATAAATTGTGATATCCCACTCAATAGAATTTAAATGTGGATGGGATCAACATCTCTTATTAGTTGAGTTCTCATACAAAAATAGTTTCCACTCAAGTATTCAAATGATTTCATAAGAATATATTTATGGGAAGCAATGTAGATCTATTACTTGTTAAGTTTAAGTTAGTTAAAATAAGCTACTTGGAATCAATCTTGTGATAGTGATGAAAAAAAGTCTGAAACTATCCAACAACATATAAAATAAGCTCAGAGTCGGTAGAAGATTTATACTGACAATATTTGAAGGGACTTAGAGTTTGATGTTGGAGATAAAGTTTTACTTTGAATATAACCATGGAAGTGTGTCATATGGTTTGGAAAGAAAGGAAAACATAGCCCTAGGTACATTGGCCCCATTGAGATTCTTGATCGCATAGAAGTAGTGGCATATTATCTAGCAATTCCACCAAATATGGATCAAGTCCATGATATGTTCCACATATCATTCTTGAGGAAGTACATACTAGATCCCTAAAATATACTAAATCTAGATATGGTACAACTGAAGTATGACCTCTCTTATGAGGATAAACCGATGAATATCTTGGACCATAGAGACAAAGTTCTATGAAAAAAGACAACTCACCTTTTCAAAGTGTTGTGGAGAAACCATAAATTTGAGGAGGCTACATGAGTACCAGAGGAAACAACGAGACATAAGTAATCTCAAATATTTAATCATGAATATGAGTTTAAATTTCAAGTACAAAATTATTTTAAGGGGGGAATAATGTAATGAACCAAAAATATTCTTCTTTTAATAATGGATATCTTGAATCTCAATAACTTTTTAATATATTTTATAATAGAAGAACACAAAAATAATTTTACATTTCATAACAACTGTAAACATAATAAGTAGATATATACTAATAAAACTATTAAAATCAAAGGGATATACACATTAAATAATAATACATTCACTAAAAAAACTCCATAGGCTCAAATTCCTCTAATTAGATCACCCATTCCATAAAGATCATAAAAAATAAATGAATCATTAGTAAAATAATATACATTATCAAAGATGTGTAAGAAATTTTGTATGTAATTTAGTGAGTGATGAAGAGATAATGATGGTGTATTTATAGGAAAATATGATCATTTTACATTAGTATCATTGTTCAATATGGAATATGGTCATTATAACCATTAGTCAATAATATAGTTGGTCATTATTATTGTTTTTGGCACAATAAAGAGACTATTGGGATTATTTTATAATTGTGTTTTTTGGAAATAATATAAATATTTTAATTTTTGTTAAAATTAAATTTTATGATAAATTTATAAGTTAAATTTTTTTATTTCAATATAATTATCTTATAAAACTCTTTTATATGATAATACAAATCAATGAATTCATAATTAATTTTTATAATGACCAAAAAATTTACTATATCATAAAAAAATTTATTTTTCAATAAATAAGTATTTTTTTAGAATTTTAAAATTATCATATTTAGAGAATTATTTTTGATAAAATAAATATAATTTTTGGATTTAGTACATCAAAATTTTCTTAGGGTGAATTTATGATGATTTTCTAAAAAAGTTTATTTTTGGGCTAATAAGTGAAAATACCGATTTTTACAAAATACAATAACTCTTATCATATAATTAGGATATGATCATGATTTAAAATTTATTAATCCTTATTATTAATAAAAAATTATTTAAGGAACAACATAGTGTATACTATATTAAATTTATAAACACATGCTTTTCATTTTGAAAACCATGATTTTATCTTAAAAAACTATTTTTTTTGAGTTATACACATATCATATTAGAATTAATTTTTATCCATTTTATAAATTTAATCAATTAAAATTGATTTAATATTTTCTATTATAAGGTCCAAATTAGGTAATAAGTTTAATTGTTTTAGACACAAAAAAGTTACCCTAGTAAAAAAAATAGTTACCGCAGTATAGGTAAAATAATGTAACAGGTTAAAGTAAAATGATAAAGGAATAAAATAACTAAAAAATAAAAAATTAAATGAGTGGATGATGTATCTTATGACCTTAAAAATACTTTAAAACATTTACTTTCAACTAAAATCATTATAATTAGTGCCACCCAATTGTGGTTAGCCTTAAATACAAAATAATCCTTATTTAATCACTTATAAGCACCCCACCTAAAGTATAAATACCACCTTTCCATCCACAATATCCACTCCAAATACCTTAATCATGATTTTCCAGTCAATTTACTTATTAAATAGTCCCTCCATGGTTCCCTCAAGATATCAAGGTTCTATCCTCAAGTTTTAGGAAGCAAATATTCAAGGTAAGGGAAATCTTCTCTTCTTCCTTTTCCTTTAAGTACATCCTTTCTATGAGCCTTATTAATGTTAAAGATTATTTATTTCCATGAACTTTTGATCTTCCCATTACTTCCCAATTTTTTTTATCAATGGAAGATCTAAATTATTTATAATTATTTCTTTTCCTTAATCCATGTTGTATACCGTCATTCTGCCAAAATCATTTTAGGAAATTTTATCTCTTTCATGAAATATTATTATATTTTGAATAACCCAACCTATTTTTTACCCATGATAATTCATATATATGTAAATATAATACATTTATTTAAGTTATTACATTTATTAAACCCAAATTCCCTTTTCATGGGTTAAAAATGATGTAATTTTCAGTCCTTAAGAACTTATGTACTCAATGATTTTATATGAAACCCATTCATTATTCTCATTAGGTTATTGATGAAATGATTTTTTATAATAAATATATATCACATTAATTGAGACATATGAAGGGTAATACATGATATCTATCTAATTAATTGGTTAAATAATTAATCTCTAGATATGACATATTTTACGATACCTTGGTGAATAATCTTGGTAATTATGATTTATAACACCCTAGTGATAAACCATGGTGATATGATTATGAATGTCTCATTTTTATCCTATATCCACATTTACATGTTAGGATTAATGTTATTTATATTATGAAATTCCTCATGTTCATATGGTCATGCCTTATTGATATGCATCATGGTCACATGCTATGCATATTCTTTGTTTATTCCCTTATTGGGCTTTATACTCTCTCATTTCTTTTATGTATGTCCCCAGGATATGAGATGAAGTAAAATTAACTCCGAATAAACCTATGAATAATCATTTCAAGTGTATTAGAATATTTTTTTATGTTTTTAATGTATTATGTTTCTTTTTACAAGGCACTAAACCTCAAAATATCCTCTGTATTATTAAATTTTGTTCCATGAAATAAAAGGTTTATCAAATAAAAAGAAAAGTTTCCATAGTATTGTGTAGTTTATAGAATGAAAGTGGGGTTGTGGTGGAAATTTTACTATCTTATAGTTAGGCATGAAATATTTTAGGGATTTATAGAGGAAAGGTTGATGAGATTATGGGGAAGTAGTTCATTATTGTCTTGTTATATGGAGAGCTTGTTATGTGAAAATTATTATTGTAATTAATTTCATGTTATTTTTTGATTTGTGGTGTGTTCTAAGTTGTTTGGTGATGATTTGGTGAAAATTTATGAGGATGTGTGGTGGTAATGTAAAAGCGGTGTGAAATGGATATGCAGAGGTGGTGATGTTGTGAAATTTACAAGTGAGGGGTTCTATATCTATGGGGGATTTATGTGATTATATGGTAATGTGGTAGTATGAAGAGATGTGGTAATATTTGGGAATGTGGTTATATGTATGCATGGATAAATTGAAATCATTATGAGGATTTTGTGTGTAATTTTATATCTAGATTGTGGTAAGAAGATTTGGTGGTTTGTATTTTTTTTTGTTTTTGTGTTCTGAGTTAGTTAGCTAGGGTGTGTCCTACTATGGATTGATACCCAATGTAGATTTATAGTGACTTTTGAACTAATAAGTAAGAGCAGTGTTGATTTTACCATAACATTTATTTTTTATTGATTTTAGTGGTGGATTTTGGTGTTTTGATAAGGCCTTCCATTCGTTGTTATTTGATTTTACTTTATGATATTTATAATACATTGGTTTTAGACATTATTAAGGATTATTATTGATTGATTCAGTATTATTTTTGGTTTGATAATTATGTTTTATTTTATACTAATTCATTTATGGTTGATGTTGTTAAGGAATTGGCATGAGTTTCATTAATAGTGTTGTGGACAAGGGTTGGTATTTTGCTAGTTTTATCTATTTTGTATTCTTTATAGAGGCAGTAGATTCTATAGGTTTTATATTTTTTTAATAGTGTTATATAGTAGCAGTTTAAAACACACACACACACACACACACACACACATATATATATGGTAAAAATATTTTTAGTAGTAGTTTAAACCATTGATAAACCTTTGACACCTTTGATAAAAAAACTTCCAATAAAAATTGAAATAAACACCACTAAATAACGTTTCTTGACACTTCCTAAGAACCTCCACTAAATAGGTGAAAAAAATTATATTTGATTCATGATGCCAAATTTAGTGGAAGTTTAAAAAAACCATCACAAAAACATTTGGTATTGGTTTAAACTACCCCAAAACCAAAATAAAACCACCACTAGTCCCTTGCTTTGTTGTAGTGACTTAAGAATTGTATTTCTAATTTTCAACTATTTGAACATAATATTAAAAATCCTTAACTTCAAAACATCCAATGTTATGATTTTAGTAGCTTCGTTTATTTACTTATAACCATTTCTAAGTTCATCATCACCATCATTCTTGGAACCCTTTCCATTAAATTTTTTCATTGAACTCTTTTGGTAAATGTAATAAAATAGCTTGAGTTGACCTAACCCTTCACCGAAACCACTCCACCACAAGTACCGTGGTGCATTCCCAATCACCTCGGGCTAACAAATGGTGCCAAGGAATCACAAGTGATCACATGGGAATGATTTCACCCTCAATAAAATCAAGATAAAAAATAGGTTCCTACCAGGAACCCGAAATGATATATCCATACATTGGACCAAGAAACAAGAGAAAATTAGAAGTTATAATAAAATAACATCCAAACTTGTCATAATAATAAATAAAAATTATAAAAACATAAAAAAACATTAGAAAAAAACTAATTTTTTTACACAAGTTTTAAATCTATAAGTGAAAATAGAAAAAATGGTCGAGGAGGCCGATACACAACAAATTTCACTTAGTCTAAAGAACCTAAAATACTGACCGTAGAAACACCATGTGACTAAAAATACAACACCATTAACCAAACATCATCTTCTTACCACTATGGAGTGGTTCCAATCTAAACCTAGAAGTCAAGAGTTGAAAACCTACATAATAAATGAATACTACATACCCACCAATTTGAGTATTTAGGATATGAGGCAAAGTCCAGTAGGATACCAACATGGGTCCATTTTATAAAGGAAACTTAGTCCATTAGTTTGAAATTAAATATAAGATAATTGGGTTTCATTTAATTTTCATGGGTTAAAAATGAAAAACACTCAACACACCTTTTTTCAAGTGATATCCTAAAAAATATACAACTTAAGATTTTCATTACCAGTTGAAATAAAACATGGAAAAAAGTTGTAGATTTTATTTAAAACCTTTATGCACACCCATCAAGTAAAAATGAAGAAAAAGGGAAAAGTGTAAGGAAATAAATACCAAGTAAAGTCATTAAAGAATAACTATAATGATGTAAGGAAATATATATATAAAATAAATTCTCAATTAGAAAGAACCAATATATCAAAGTAGGCTCAAATCAATAGGTAAGAAATTCATGTTATAAATAAGAAATAAATAAATCATAAAATATGATTCATATCATGAGGAAAAATCATAGGGACCAATAGGACAATACTTGACGTGCATAGGTGGAACCAATTGTCGACAGGTTAACAATCCTACAAATACTCACTTGAATAGCTCTCACCGAGTCTCATTGGTGACACATATCCAAGCTAATTCATAACATTTAACTAGGGTCCACTATCAAGTGCATAAATCTCAACTAAGAAAGAAAAAATCCATTTAATTTCCACTTAGCAGTGTATGGTTCCTCATGGATTAACTAAAAAAGGTGGTCCACTGTTAAGCCAATTCCAATCATGAAACAAACACATATCCCAAATGATAACACCAAAATCATATCCTTTTACCTTTAACACCCCCTTAATAAGTTCCCCAACCCATAAGTAAAAATATAATAATGAATCAAAATTTAGTTATCCATCACATAGATATACACAAACATCAGGAAAAAATAAAAAATAGGCTCGAAAAGGGTATAACCAACAAAAATTTAAATAAAATTGCATAAAGTTCCTACTAAGACCTTTACTTATTACCCAGAATCAAAAAAAAAAATTGGAAATTCATTTTTAAAATCATTTGGAAACCAAAAATAAACCCAATGTAATATATAAGAAACAATAAAACACTATCCCAACTAAATAAAGGAGATCAATAAAAAAATCCATAAATTACACATACACACATTTAGAACATGTAAAAAATTTAAACCACAAAAAAACCCACTTTAGAAATCATATTTTACCCCAAAAACCATGAATAAACCATTTTTATAGGAGAAAAACATCATTGGTATTTTATCAAACACCTAGAGTTCATAAATCACCACTTAAAATAAATGTTCTAATGAACTAAAAATTCCACCCATTTTCCAATGGAAAACTAAGTGGAAAACATAGAAAACCATTGAAAAACAATATAGATAACACATACACCATTTATCTTGTTAAAATTATGTTTTAAGTAGAAGGTATCCAAATAACACTCAAATAAAAGTAAATGAAATAGAAATACCCACCTCAACTGGTGTAACCATGTCACCTACAACAAATATCACTAATATAGGTCTCAAAAAAAGGATCACTGTAACAACCCGAGATTTTATAAGATACATTATTTTTAATTTCATTCATATCTTCTATTGTACGACACACCAAGATTATCTTGCGCTATACGCAATACTGTATTAGCTTGCAGTATACGCAACACTTTTCTTGGCTCTTGTTATACAAAATTTCAAGTTAGTTTGATAGAAGTTATTCTACGCAACATTGAGTGTATATATATATATATTCAATTTATAAATAAAATATGGTTGGATTCTGTTATATGAAACAACAAAGTATTTGTGCACTACACGCAACCCTGACTTGGCTTGTATTACACGCAATCGCGACCTTCCTTGATAGCGTGTGTTGTACACAATACCGGGTTTTACTAAACAACGATATATTATTATAATATTGTTATGAACTAGCCGTTATGAATAGTGTTAACTAAATTTTGAATTTTATAACATTATTATTCATCTTACACATTTCTAGAACATGGTATAAGAACAAAATAAATTTTTCAGGTAAAATAAGTATTTTTCAAAAAATGCAGTTTTGCCGCCTTTTGATGGCGCACCCACTTTAAATATAGTTTTTGACATGTTTATAAGTTCAATTTGACAAAATAAAATTCTTCTTTTGAATCAGGATATAAAAATTTACATTAGATAAATTTTTGATATTTTTCCGATAACTTTCATATTTTAATGAATAGTAAAAACACGCTATATTTTAATTAAAAACAACTTTTTTCATCATAATATCTTATGTGGTTAAATTATAATATTGAATGGTTTTAAAGTATAAATATAATATATTTTTACCATTTAATAATATGTATGTCATTAGCATTGATTTTACCTTGAATTCGTAGGTTAAATCAATTCAATCTTTTGCAATGTTTTAAAGAAAAAAACCCGTTTTCTTTCGACAACGGGATTAATTTTTGCATCTTTTTTGTATTGATTTTGGAAAAATGGATTCCATATTTGGAATAAGTGGTTCCAAATTATGTTAATAAGATACTTTTTATTTTTGGGCATTGTGAATAGTAACTACGGTAAATTTTATTTACTATAGTTAAAGGTAAATCGGGTAATTAAGGGTAAATATAAGATTATAAAATTACCCTAACACTTGGAAAAATCATATTGGATGGCTAAAAGTAGACCCATATAACCTAATAGTCGGATTATATTCATTTTATGGACTTTGTTTCATGAAAATAATTTAATTATTATTAAAACCAAAGAATGTGACAACATGTCACTTTCTTAAATCTTATAAGTATAATAATTTTAATTTAGTGATAAAATTCATAAAACTCCGAACATGAAAAGTCTTCAGAACTCTAATACAATTATCTAAATCATAGGAATTTATTTATAATTTTTAGGGATTAAATAATTATCATTTATTATGACACAAAAATGATGCAGTAATTGTCTTATTAATGAAATATTGACATAATTGATGTTATAAATGCCCAAATAAATGTAATTTGATACTTTTTATGACTTACATTAATTTTCTAGGTTAATATGACATGTTATTGTTGATACAAGTAACTTGGTTCTAACTTATCATTCTGTTATGAATTTCATAAA
This sequence comes from Viscum album, assembly GCA_963277665.1. Lineage (NCBI taxonomy): Eukaryota > Viridiplantae > Streptophyta > Magnoliopsida > Santalales > Viscaceae > Viscum > Viscum album. The sequence continues at coordinate 681,510,384 of OY728142.1, read as the reverse complement.
AATCATGTACCAAATAGTGTCAAAATTGACATAAATTAGTTTTTTAAAACAAATATTATATTATTAATTGTTATTTAATTCCTAAAAATATAAGGTTCAGCCAAATGACTTAGATAAGGATAGATATATTAATAATAAACAACTTGAGGTTCTTTTGGCTTGTTATGGTAAGTTTATTAACCATATAGTGTAAGAAAACAAAAAGACACGGTAAAAGTTCAATTATTTAACTTAGAGTTAAATCTAATTGATAAGGTTAAAATAATAACATAAACTTGTCTAAATCCTATTGGATGAGAGGATTTCGACCCATCACCACCTTATATTCGAAATAAATAAATTTGGAGCTATTTAAAACCTAATTTTACTTTATAATAAAATAATAGTTTTTGTTATTCCAAAGGTACCCCTCTCCTCCCTTATAAAAGGGCACCTCCTCCCTCTCATTCTCACACCAATTTTAGCATTCAAGATCGTCCAAACCCTGCCAAAATCTCTTCTTAACATCCCTAGTATCATCCTAGAGGTCCTGGTCTTCTTAAAAGACCATCCTTAGTTCTTTAAGTGGAGGTTAAGTGAAGGCGCGTCAAAAAGAGCTAATATCCATTACCGATATTTTTCAATTTCTTTCTTCTTCAACTTATTCTTCTTTAGTTTTTTCATGATAAAGTAATAACATCAGTATTTTTTATATACTGATATGTTATTATAAATATGAAACAACTCTAATTAACCTTCTATCCATCCTACGGAAAAAGGAAATCACCGTGCGTGCGTACGTACGGAATACCGTCTCCACGACACGATGAGATTCATTCTCCACGTTAACCATTCATGAATGATTATAAAGTATATATAATAAGTAATCATGAAGTATATGACATAATAATGATACTGGATTTATGTGTATATATATATATGTCATCTACTCAATTCCATTCAAGACAATAAGGAAAGGAAAATAGCGTTCATGCGTACGTACGGACTACGGTCTCCATGAACGGCGTGTTTCATTTCATTTATATATCTATTATATATATATATACTGAATATATATGATATATAAATCATGTTTTATATTTTTGAAGTAAGTAAATCATGATATAAGTAATAATAATGTCCAGAACAACAAGTCCAAACATCTACGATAAATGAAACAATTTTACCCAAAATGCTCTTTAACATGAAATTTACAAAAGAACGGGTAATATAAAGTCAAAAGTGAACCATATATGATATCATAACAATAATTATGATTCTGGAATAAGTCGATAACATTATTTAAATCATTATACAGGAGGTTCGGACACGTACAAAGCATATCAGACCAAAGGTAAGGGAAATATCACAATCTCATTTTTATCCGAGATTGTTTATACTTTGAAATTTACTGGGGTGTATTTTATCATCCACATAAATGTTTCATCAATATGTAATATTATTTACATCCACCTACAATTTTTTAAATCCTATTTTACCCTTCGGTGAGTTTTTAGTAAAAGATATTAAAGGAATCTTTTGTCGTTTTTCGTATGAGGTACTTTTTGAATTTTCCGACAAAAGTACGAGAAGAATGTTTTTTTAAAATAATACGGCATGAATGGACTTTTAAAACAAAATTTCCAAGAAGCTTAATTTACAAGTTTTCATGTTTATTTTTAATCAAATTCTTTTAGTTTAAAATTTTATGACATGTTAAGAAAGGAAAAATGTTTTTGAAGTAGAAAGGATATTTTCCTCAAGAATGGAGTTCAAGTGTTTTATCAAAATTATTTTACATCTAAGATAATAAAGGGTTATGTTTCTATCCCTATTTTTACATTTATTTGATTATGTTGTGATGGAATTATTTTTATGAATTCCTTTATCTAATATGAATTGTTTTGTGATGTCACGATGTTTAAGATTCCCATTTTTATTACATGGGTTATGCTATGATGTATGGTTTCTGATTTGTGGCACACATAAGAATGGTATCATTATGAGATGGGTAGGACCTATATCTCCCTCCAATTCATTGGGTAAAGATTTTATATCTCATGATATAGACATGGCTGGAATGGTAGGTTATACCGGTTCAGTGAAACAGGACTGAAACGAGGTGTGAACTCGGTTCAGAAAGGGACTTTGTCCACTAAGATAGTCTTGGCAAAGAGTCTTGACTAATAAGAAATGATTCTATATGATTATGTGTGTATTCCAAAAAGTGTCATGTTTTAAGTTATGATTATTGGGATTACATTTCACTACTATTATTTATCCCATGTTATGAAATTATGATCTCTTTTGCAGGTTAAGATTTCCAAAAGATATCTTCTTATGAATATGATGTGATTGACATTTCTTTTGTTTACCCTTACTGAGCATTTGAGCTCACCCTTTTATGTTTTCTTTTCCCCAGGATATAAAGAAAGGTTTTAGGTAAACAAAATGGGAAGATCTTTATGGGAGATGTTGAAGATCTTTCACCACGATTAGAAGATTATATTCTGAGTTTCCAAAGACACTAAACTATTACGATCCTTGTGTGTGTGTTTTTGTTATGTACTAAGTATTCCGAAAAAGTAATGTAATGTCCATGTACATCAATCTTCGGGTCTCTACAGTTGGTATCAGAGGAAAGGTTTAGTCAACCTTTGGAAACTAGGATGCAAAAACGTTAGTGAGATCCCTAGAGATATTTCTAAGGTATGTCTAGGGATGTACCTAAGGATAAGTATACGTATAGGATATTGTCCTAGAACTACGGTAACGATATTAGATTAAACCAAAGATGTTAGATATTGAAGTTAATCCCCCTTTATTATGATTTTTGCCTCTCACACTATTCTTTTTGGGTTTTAGAAAATGGTTGGAAACAAGATGATTCACGATAATGGAGGATATGATGGACAATGGAATGATATTATTCATGAACAACCAAATGAAATCGGATTTGGAAGTCCAAACATCATTATTATGCCGAATCAGCAATCTCATAATATGATCAATAAAGTAAAATTTGGTAAGTTTCTTGACTCGGCTAATAAGAGAAAGATGGAGTTTCATGATGATCATAGAGGAAAGAAAGTTCAATTTCCCCTATGCAAATCATGTGGGAAGAGGCATCAAGGAGAATGTTTCAAAGGAACTGGAAGATGCTTTGGGTGTGGAAGAGAAGGACACAAAGCTAGTAAGTGCAAAGGAAAAGGTTCAGTTAACACCAGGGATGAGGATAATGGTATTTCTACGACATCAAAAATGGTTAAATGTTTTAAATGTGAAATGTACGGGCATTATGCAAACCAATGCCCTAAGGGAAAGTCTCATGAAGAGAATCAGTATGGTCATATGGGTAGTATTTATGTTGATGATGATGAAGAGACTACAAATGATATGTGAGATGAAAGAATTGTTGAAGCTTGGTCAATGGTTTAAGAATGTAGTGGAATGATTACAAGTTTTATCATGTTTAATGTTGTATAAGTAATCTCATGGTACTATGGAATAAAGAGACATCTAAGGATTGTTACACTGTTGTCATTCCTTGATTTTTGAAAGTGTATGATTAATGGTACCGGTATCCATGAAATTTTATTCAGATATTTTTGTAAAGCAGATGATATGCACATAATGAAGGGATAAAGAGAATCTAATATGTTTGATAGTATTCATGAGCTCATGATTGATATAAGGACTAAGTGATATCATGGTTTGAGTATATAGAATTTTGATGATTTTGGTATGTGGAAAGTGTTAACTTTTAACTGCATTCATGTTTTCACTAAGGTTCAATGGGTATTCAAGAGAATACATGATTAAGGCCTTTGAATGTTTGGAATGTGACCAACAAGACATATCTTATGATATATGGGGATCAACGATGGTATTAAATCTCTAGTAATCGTTTTCACTATATTATGAGAATGGACTGCAATATTATGGATAAGCCTAAAGATTGGAATGGATTATGTTGGACATAAGTTAGTATTGTTTAAGGATAGAAGTTTTTTTTGATATTATTTATGGGATGTTATAGTAATTTAGTTTTAGAAAAAAAGACAACCTACAGGACGAACGACAACCCATCGCGTCGGACAAGGCCGTGGGAATCGAACCCACAACCGAAGTGCGACTGGCCTTTATCACCTACCACTGGCCTACAGGAAGTCCATGTTTAGTAGAAACTAGTGTTATTATATTAATCAGTATGATATATGAAGTATAAGTCCATTTTAGGAACCATATATCATTAATCTCACTATAGATGGACTTATGTATTTTTTGATAACTTTTCTATCCTTTTGTTTGAGACAGATGGAATGACCCATCATTCTATCACATGATCTGCTAATACATCACGAATGACAAATTCAACTTCATTTATTTAAGAGATGAAGTGGAAATTTTCCAAAGAACGACCAACGGTGAGACTATACCAAAATCACGAAAGTATTTCTTCTAATTCAAATTTCATCAAATTTAGGGAAATGATCTTGAAAACCAAAAATGTTTTCCTAGTGCTCTTATATCTAATGAATCAGATAGTACCTTAGATCATCAAAAATTTATGGCTTTGTGATTGCTGGCTTTTCCATAGCCATGTTCTCTACCACTCTCCATCAGAACATGATGATTAGATTTCTATTCCATATCCATATTTTCACCTATGTGGAAACCCAGTGATTAGTTTATTTGGGTAACCGTTACGTTTCATACTTTTGTTTTTAAAGATTGGTTTTGGTATTTGTTTTTATGATGTGGGTTTCTATTAAAGAAACTTTTTAATAGTAAACCATTTATAACCCCGATGAATTTCGAGGGAGAAATTCATTTTAAGGGGGGTAGAATGTAACAACCCGAGATTTTATAAGATACATTCTTTTTAAATTCATTCATATCTTCTATTGTACAACACACCAAGATTATCTTGCGGTATACGCAACACTGTATTAGCTTGCAGTATACGCAACACTTTTCTTGGCTCTTGTTACACACAATTTCAAGTTCGTTTGATATAAGTTATTCTACGCAACATTGAGTGTATATATATATATATATTCAATGTATAAATAAAATATGGTTGGATTTTGTTATATGCAACAACAAAGGATTTGTGCACTACAAGTAACCCTGACTTGGCTTGCATTACACGCAATCACGACCTTCCTCGATAGCGTGTGTTGTACGCAATACCGGGTTTTACTAAACAATGATATATTATTATAATATTGTTATGAACTAGCCGTTATGAATAGTGTTAACTAAATTTTGAATTTTATAACATTATTATTCATCTTACACATTTCTAGAACATGGTATAAGAACAAAATAAATTTTTCGGGTAAAATAAGTATTTTTCAAAAAATACAGTTTTGCCGCCTTTTGATGGCACACCCACTTTAAATATAGTTTTTGACATGTTTATAAGTTTAATTTGACAAAATAAAATTCTTATTTTGAATCAGGATATAAAAATTTACATTAGATAAAGTTTTGATATTTTTCCGATAACTTTCATATTTTAATGAATAGTAAAAACATGCTATATTTTAATTAAAAACAACTTTTTTCATCGTAATATATTATGTGGTTAAATTATAATATTTAATGGTTTTAAAGTATAAATAGAATATATTTTTACCATTTAATATAACGTATTTCATTAGCATTGATTTTACCTTGAATTCGTAGGTTAAATCAATTCAATCTTTTGCAATGTTTTAAAGAAAAAAACCTGTTTTATTTCGACAACGGGATTAATTTTTGCATCTTTTTTGTATTGAATTTGGAAAAATGGATTCCATATTTGGAATCAGTGGGTCCAAATTATGTTAATAAGATACTTTTTATTTTTGGGCATTGCGAATAGTAACTATGATAAATTTTATTTACTATAGTTAAAGGTAAATCGGGTAATTAAGGGTAAATATAAGATTATAAAATTACCCTAACACTTGGAAAAATCCTATTGTATGGCTAAAAGTAGACCCATATAACCTAAGGGTCGGATTAGATTCATTTTATGGACTTTTGTCCATGAAAATAATTTAATTATTATTAAAACCAAATAATGTGACAACATGTCACTTTCTTAAATCTTATAAGTATAATAATTTTAATTTAGTGATAAACTTCATGAAACTTAGAACATGAAAAGTCTCCAGAACTCTAATACAATTATCTACATCATAGGAATTTATTTAGAATTTTTAGGGATTAAATAACTATCATTTATTATGACACAAAAATGATGCAGTAATTGTCTTATTAATGAAATATTGACATAATTGATGTTATAAATACCCAAATAAATGTAATTTGATACTTTTTATGACTTACATTAATTTTATAGGTTAATATTATATGTTATTGTTTATAGAAGTAACTTGGTTCGAACTTATCATTCTTTTATGAATTTAATAAAAAACATGTACCAAATGGTGTCAAAATTAACATAAATTAGTTTTTTAAAACAAATATTATATTATTAATTGTTATTTAATTCTTAAAAATCTAAGGTTCGGTAAAATGACTTATATAAGGATATATATATTAATAATAAACAACTTGGGGTTCGTTTGGCTTGTTATGGTAAGTTTATTAACCATATAGTGTAAGAAAACAAAAAGATACGGTAAAAGTTCAATTATTTAACTTAGAGTTAAATCTAATTGATAAGGTTAAAATAATAACCTAAACTTGTATAAATCCTATTTGATGAGAGGATTTAGACCCATACCCACATTAACTTCGAAATAAATAAATTTGGAGCTATTTAAAACCGAATTTTACTTTATAATAAAATAATAGTTTTAGTTATTCCAAAGGTACCCCTCTCCTCCCTTATAAAAGGGCACCTCCTCCCTCTCCTCCTCACACCAATTTGAGCATTCAAGCTCGGACAACCCCTGAAAAAATCACTTATCCACTTCCCTAGTATCATCCTAGAGGTCCTGGTATTCTTAAAATACCATCCTTAGTTCTTTAAGTGGAGGTTAAGTGAAGGCCTGTCAAAAAGAGGTAATATCCATTACCGATCTTTTTCAATTTCTTTCTTCTTCAACTTATTCTTCTTTAGTTGTTTCATGATAAAGTACTAACATCAGTATTTTTTATATACTTATATCTTATTATAAATATTAAACAACTCTAATTAACCTTCTATCCATCCTACGGAAAAAGGAAATCACCGCGCATGCGTACGTACGGAATACCGTCTCCACGACGCGATGAGATTCATTCTCCACATTAACCATTCATGAATGATTATAAAGTATATATAATAAGTAATCATGAAATATATGACATAATAATGATACTGGATTAATGTGTATATATATGTATGTCATCTACTTAATTCCATTCAAGACAATAAGGAAAGGAAAACAGCGTTCATGCGTACGTACGGACTACCGTCTCCATGAACGGTGTGTTTCATTTCATTTATCTATCTATTATATATATATATATACTGAATATATATGATATATAAATCATGTTTTATATTCTGGAAGTAAGTAAATCATTATATAAGTAATAATAATGTCAAGAACAACAAGTCCAAACACCTACGATAAATGAAACAATTTTACCCAAAATGCTATTTAACATGGAATTTACAAAAGAACGGGTAATATAAAGTCAAAAGTGAACCATATATGATATAATAACAATAATTATGATTCTGGAATAAGTAAATAACATTATTTAAATCATTATACAGGAGGTTCAGACACGTACAAGGCATATCGGACCAAAGGTAAGGGAAATATCACAATCTCATTTTTATCCGAGATTGTTTATACTTTGAAATTTACTGGGTTGTATTTTATCATACACATCCATGTTTCCTCAATATGGAATATTATTTCAATCCACCTACAATTGTTTAAATCCTATTTTACCCTTCAGTGAGTTTTTAGTAAAAGATATGAAAGGAATCTTTTGTCGTTTTTCGTATGAGGTACTTTTTGACTTTTCCGACAAAAGTACGAGAAGAATGTTTATTTTAACTTATACGGCATGAATGGACTTTTAAAACAAAATTTCCAAGAATCTTACTTTACAAGTTTTCATGTTTATTTTTAATCAACTTCTTTTAGTTTAAAATTTTATGACATGTTAAGAAAGGAAAAATATTTTTGAAGTAGAAAGGATATTTTCCTCAAGAATGGAGTTCAAGTGTTTTATCAAAATTATTTTCCATCTAAGATAATAAAGGGTTATGTTTCTATCCCTATTTTTACATTGATTTGATTATGTTGTGATGGAATTATTTTTATGAATTCCTTTATCTAATATGAATTGTTTTATAATGTCACGATGTTTAATATTCCCATTTTTATTACATGGGTTATGCTATGATGTATGGTTTATTATTTTGTGGCACACATAAGAATGATATCATTATGAGATGGCTGGGACCTATATATCCCTCCAATTCATTGGGTAAAGATTTTATATCTCATGAGATAGACATGGCTGGAACGGTAGGTTATACCGGTTCAGTGAAACAAGACTGAAACGAGGAGTGAACTCGGTTCAGAAAGAGACTTTGTACACTAAGATAGTCTTGGCAATGAGTATTGACTAATAAGAAATGATTATCTATGATTATGTGTGTATGACACAAATTTTCATGTTTTAAGTTATGATTATTGGGATTACATTTCACTACTATTATTTATCCCATGTTATGAAATTATGATTTCTTTTGCAGGTTAAGATTTCCAAAAGATATCTTCTTATGAATATGATGTGATTGACATTTCTTTTGTTTACCCTTACTGAGCATTTGAGATCACCCTTTTATGTTTTCTTTTCCCCAGAATATAAAGAAAGGTTTTAGGTAAAAAAAAGGGAAGATCTTTATGGGAGATGTTGAAGATCTTTCACCACGATTAGAAGATTATATTCCGAGTTTCCAAATACACTAAACTATTAAGATCCTTGTGTGTGTGTTTTTGTTATGTACTAAGTATTCCGCAAAAGTAATGTAATGTCCATGTACGTCAAGCTTCAGGTCTCTACAATCACAACCCCTATAAACCAAGATAACCAATTTTAGAACAACCTTATCCTTAGAAATTGGACAACATGGATACTAGGGTTAGAGATAATGGGAGAAAAGGAATAAACTAATATAATATGGGTAAATATAGAAAAATAATCTATTACCTTGAGTTTAGATAAAGAAACTACCTTTAAATCACCTTAGGAAGGTGAAATGAAGAAGGGAAAGGCTAAGAGGATCCCCATGCATTCCTGTTTTGAAATGGGTGAAGAGAGGACAGAGTCACCAAATAAAAAGAAAATAGAAATACCAAAATGATCAAGCTCAAGATAGTTTCATGGTTTACTCACATAGTTTACCAAACCATACAGTAACCATGTTATATTTACTGTTAAAAACTACAGGGGTATCATAGTTTATACTAAACACCTTTTCAAATTGTTCACCTAACTATATAGCCTTAAAAAGCCTCAAAATTCTCAAAATTTCACCATGAAAAACCTTGAAATCAAGGGATAAATTAACCTTATAAATGTGAACAAGAAAGTGTCATTTTAGGGCGTCATAATTCTCCCCACCATTCCACTTTCTACCCCTAGAAAGTCATATAAAATTTTGGAAAAAGGAAATACCAAGACCAACTCACCACTAACAAGGAATCAAACCATAACCAACTTCATGAACCTATAACCAAGAATATGAAACCTAAAAAACACACTAATTTATAGAACCACATCATAACGGTTTGAAAATCACTAACCAATGAAATTATATGACTCTAAAGAAGTATAATCCCCATTGAATTAAATAAAAGGAGTTATCTAAGATTATAAATTGGGATAAAAACTCCTATAGTCTAATTTGAATTCACTATTTCTCACAAGAACTTCTTGAATCCTAAGAGAGACCAGAGGAAAAAATATAAGCACCGCATTCTGAACATATGAGGTCACATGTTTCAAATCAATGATGAATCCCAACCAAATTCACCCTAGATAATACACCATAAGAACAATGAAATATACAAAGACTTGATAAAGGTCTCTATACCATTTATAAATATCATAATGATGGTAAAAATGAAAGGAAAATTCCATCAAACTGATACAAATTTTTATCATAATTAATCCATGCAATAATAGACAAGGAATGAATAATTATATTAGATAGAATTATATTCAAATCCAAAAACAAATTCTCTAAAACAACACAAACAAAAGAAGAATAACAATAGGTAAGAAAAAAATCCAACAACTCTTTAATACATTATATACAAAGGAAACATGATACACAAAATGTGTGTCATTACCCATGAAAAAAGAAAAATTACAAAATTGGATACTTCCAAAACATCAATCATCTTTTGAATCTATAAATGGAAGTGGCACCACAATATAATACCCAGATTTAAGATGTTTCTAAGAACACTTATTTATCTAACCAATAAACCTAAATAATCTACAAATATGTCCATGGAATCTATACTGATGATAAGTTCTCAAAGATGTTAGACATGAAGGTTTAACATGCCTAGATTTCCCAAACTAGATGTAGACCAAGGGATTACTTTTCACTAAAGTGGTGGTGAAATTTTGATGGGAGAATTCCATATTGTCACTATTGTAAATATCAATCTCTTAGATGGTTTTAAAGATAAAAAACACCCAATTGTGTTTCTAACATATTATTTTGATGGATTACAATATTTACTTTTTATACATTTTACTATAGAGTTTTTGGATCAATAAGAAGGATCTAAAGTAGTGGAGGGAATATTTGGAGTCTACCACATTCATGTGTCAATGGATACTCAGTGGACTACACTGGATGGATAGTGGTACCTTTAAAATACACTCGTTCTATTTAGGTGTCACCAGATACCTGATGGGTCTTTTCCAAACAAAAAATATATACATTGGTGGTGGTCCACTATAGCTTTAATTCTACTCCCAATGACTCTATTAAACCTAAAACACCTCTAGAATGGTTCTAAATCCATTGGTGTCTAGAAATATACCCCCAATGGTGATTGGAAGTTGTGTCTACCTTGAAGATCATTTTAGAGATCCATTATTTCATTCTTTCTCTCATTCTATTACTCTCTTACAATTGTATCACATCCTCCATATATTTATTATTCCAAATTCTCGTTGGAGGTTTTTTATTGGGATTCAAAGGGGTTTCATATGAAAACCTCTTATTTGTTAATTTTATTGGGTTTTTACTACCATTGAGTTTGAGGATTTTAGTGATCACAACCTTAAGTGAGGGATCTTGGGTGATTAATTTAATTGAGTGTTAGGGGATTGGTGCACACTGCTATTAAAAGTGTGGGAGATTGAGTTTCTAGCCACAACCACTAAAAAGATATCCATGTAATTGGGTTTCTTACTTTAACTGCTAAAAATAAAGTGTCTTAATTATTGTAATGGGTTTATTAGCTACCAATAAATCCAAGAGTTTAAACCAAAACCTCTAAAAGATCCTGAGGGAAGGAGACGTAGGGACCCCTTAGTGAATTATTTCCAAAATCCTTTATCAAAGGCTCGTTTCATTGTATTTAAATTTATATTTTTACTATGCTTAAAGCCGATATTTTCAATAATCACTTTAATTATTTAAATTGAATCTATATTAGTTTTAATTTATAAAATTTTTTTAACGAAAATTCACCCCCAATTTCTATATTTAATTTAATAAACAATAAATATCCCTTTTATTTAGTTATTCTAGATTCGACTTCTCATTGGTCAGATTAACCTTTCTAGTACCAAATAGAATCGAATCTTTAGTTTCCATAAGGTTTAATATGAAAATGGATTAAACAAAAATATAATTACTAACCAAATATATATATGATGTAAAACCAAAAAAGAACATCATTAGGTAGAGGTCAGGATGAAGGAATTTATCAATGTATCGGGCCTTCTTTGAATTATCATAAACTAACTTAGGAGAAAATGGTACTAATCTAGAAAAGTGTTCATCATAACCCCTTACCAACTGGACACATTGATAAATACTCCTAAAATTAAATTACTTCATCACAATCATATATTTAGGATAATGGAAATGGATGAAAACAATATTTAAATACTCCCAATACATCTCCTTAAGTGGTTGATAAAGAATGATGGTATTCCACCATTCTAGATTTGATCCCTTGAACAACAGCCTAATGGACTTCTCCCTCAAGGTCTCAAAAGTTCCTAAGGAATCAAAGATCTCTTATACCTTAATCATACACTCCATTACCTGTTGGGGTCCTTGATCACCATATAATAATAGAGGATATTTGTTTAGAAATTCCAAAACACAATCCATGAGTCAAGATGAAAATGGTCCTACCACCCTATTGAGATTATGAGAAGATTTAGAATTAGGAAAGACTACTACTGGATCATTAGGCTGACTACCCAAAGCACCCCTCCATGAATTTTTTATTCCTTCTCTAGGGTTATATTCTAAAACACCACAAAACATAACATTCAATTACAACATCCCAAAACCCAACATAAGGGAAACAAAATCATAAATTGATCAACTTAATATAAAAAACCACCCCTTAAATTTTAAAACACCACAAAAATACATGAAAATGAATTTATAGAAAAGAATGTTTATAAATAAATATAACTTAATGTTTCAATATCCTTCACTTTATTTTATAAATCACTTTATGTTACCTTTGAAACAATTATTTATTTGAAAACTAATACATCCCAAAAATCATCTCCCTTTCCCAAATCATTTTTTATAGATTTAAAAAGTTGTTCTTATGGATATTCAAAACACCCAAAACATGATTTACAAAACAATTTCAATTACCAAATCATAAAAATTTATTTTAAAATTTAATTTAACAACCTTCATAATTCATAATATTCCACTCAATTACTCATAAATAAGAATAATCAAGCATAAGAGAAGTTAAAATCAAAGAAAGAGTGAAAAAACAAAATTTATAAGAATTTAACATTGTGAATGATTTAGATTAATGGTTTATCAAGCCATGTTATAACCATGATAGTGCCATTAGAATCTACCCAGAGTAATTTCACATGGCCTGTGTATAGTTTGACAGATCGCGTGCCTTAACCATGAACCTCATATATTGCCTCTAATTTCACCCCAAGACTAGTAATTTCATGAAGTTTCTCTTAGGATCAACCTAAAACTTAGATTATCACCAAACCACATCATAACATCTTAAAAATAATCAATCATAAAACTGAAACTCAAAATAATACTCCTAACCACCAATAATAACTTGAGGTTTAACATGACAAAGAGTTGGATGGGAACTTCCCCACACCCTCCTCTCAAGATTAATGGTATTTTATTCATTATACCATTAAACCCAAAATAATAACCTAGCATTGATACCATTTTGTAATGAACCGACCTGGGTCAACTCGACCCATCAGTTGGACCACTCTGCCACAAGGCCCAAGGTATGTTCCCGATCACCCCGAGTTGGAAACTAGTGACATGGTATCAAAATTGAACATGTGGGAATGATTTAATCCTAAATAAAAATAGGAAAAACAATGAGTTCTAATTAGAAACCTAACATTATTTATCCAGAAATTGGAAAAACACGCCATAGAAAATAACCAGTTCTAAAAAAATGACATAAAAACATGGTATAACAATAAAGAAAAATGATAAAAACATGAAAAAGCATTACCAAAAAACTATAAAATACTTTACACAAGATTTAAATATAAATGTTTAAATTAAAATAAAACATAAGGATAAGGAGGCTAATATAAAATAAATCCCACCCAGTCCAATAAATCAGAAAAAATGACCATACCAACAGCATGTGACTACCAATCAACCACTATGAACCAAACATTATCTTCTTATCATGGGGGAACAGTTCTAATCCAAACTCAAAATCCAATACCTAAAAACCTACATAAGGAATAAATACTACTTACCCACAGACATAAATATTTAGGGTGTGAGCCAGAGACCATTAAAATACCACCATGATTCCATTTCATTTTTTATAAAAAGAAACCGAGTCCACTAGTTTTAAAGTAAATATAATCTAATGAGTTTTCATTTCATTTTAATGTTTTGAAAATGAACAACACTCAAAACAACCTTTTCAAGATATTTCCAAAAAATAAAAGAAAACTTAAAGAATTCATTACTAGTTAAAATACATGGAAAACAAATCATCCATTTTATTTGAAACCTTTATGCACACCCATAAAGTACAAATAAAGAACAATGGAAAAGCATAAGGAAATAAATAACATGGAAGTTTATGAAAAAATAACTCTATTGATGTAATTTAAGTTATATAACATAAATTCTCAATTAGAAACAACCAATAAATCAAAGTTGGCTCAAATCAAGAGGTAAGTAACTCATGTGTAAAATAAGAAATAAAGAAAGAATAAGATATGATATATTTCATTAGGAAATACCATAAAGACTAATGAGACAGTACTCGACATGAATAAGTGGAACCAACTATTGGTAGGTTAACAGTCTTACAACTCATCACCTAAATTGCTCTTTATTGATGATCAGGAGAAGAATGTTGGAAAATTGAAGTTGGGAAGATTTAAAAAACACAAGTTCTATTTGATGCAAATGAATTTATAAAGGGAGGCATAATTTATTCCCAGATATCATTACCACTTAAGGATAATGTGATTGGGTTATGTGATCACATAAACCTTAAAGCGAAATGAGATCGTATGGCCCCAAGATGTTCATGTGATGGATCAATAAGAAGATAAGGGTCTTTTATATGAAACAAAATTCATGTGGTTTTCATGATTATCTAATACTAGGTGGATCAGGTGACCAAATCCATCTAATATGGGGCCTTCATACACACACTATTCTTTACGCGATTCCCTAAGTGAGTGATTTCCTAACCCTAAATGATTCATGCAATGAAAGTTGTCCAAGGCGAGGGTAGTTGTTCTTTATATGATTTCTTATAGAGTCATGTGATCACCCCATGAGAAACGGGTCATGTGATCAACTCTAAGGGGATTCTATACAAGGTAAGTATATATCATGGTCACTATTTTTTATATTATACACGAGGGAGTGTCACTGATGATATGCAATTTAGTCATGCATGATACATGTGACTAGGAAAACTTATATAGATGAAATTATTCTAACTTAACCCATGGATGTGGATTGAATTCCTTGAAAAGTGGTATAGATATAGGGGTTAAGACATCTAAAACCCCCTTGACACTTAAAAAAGTATTTTTTTGGAGTTAACATAGAGATGATTGAAAAAAGTGTAAGAAGATTCAGATGATTCAAAGTCCCCCTACTTGATAAATCGTTGATTATCTTAGAGTGAATTTAAGAGGAATGAGTGATTTTTGGAAAATATTATGACCAACGGTGTGATATCTAGTCACATAATGAACCCTCAATCACACATACACATGATAACTTATTGTTCATGTGATAATGCCATGAATTTTACTAACTATAATAATGGTTACACAAATACACAAACCTCATGCCTTTGTATGATCTCACAACCTCCCTTTTCCATCATGTGATCATGAGAACCCATTTTGATCATCCAATCACATGAACCGACTTCCATCACATGAAGCATATGGCCCTGCCTTCTTTACATGGAGCGTATAATCCTATGGAATTCATGCGCTCACCCAACTTCCAAAGAGGGCTACCCAAAATTTCCTAAAACCATGCTTCCCTTTTCTCACATAAGGATATATCCATTAATATTATTCAATATTCTCTAAACCATGGTGGGATAATTACTATGAGTCCAATAATCCTTCCTTGGCCATCAATAGGTAAGATATTTATGAACTATGAGAAATCTTATTTCTATCACAGTCAAGATACACAAGAAACCTTTTTAAGGATTGATCTCCATATAAAATATCGAAATTCACTTATATATATTTTTATATCATGTATTTCCACATGGCCATATTCCCCATTGATACCACCATGCCTTACATATATCATCTAATTTCTAAATTTTTATATCCCTTTTATAAATTAATGCCTTCATTATATGATGTTAAATTGTATGGTTAACATCATTTTCATACGACATCAAATTGTATGACATATAAACCATGAGGACTCTGATTCCTATTATAATTAAGATACATTGGACACCTTCCTAAGGCCTGATATCTATACCCAATATACTTCCATCATTCATTTAATGTGGAAATATTCCCTATGAAGACCATAATTTCCCCATGTATCCTTCAAATTATAGTAATTATTATGAAGGATCATGTATTTTCTCCTAGAGATATATTCTCCATGGGACTCATAAACATGTTTCCCTTAGGAAAAAATCAATGTGTAATCACCATATGAATTAAATATTAAATTTATGTGCAATGTGATTGATCTTCTACTACTTCTTGTTTCTCACACCAAGCATGAATCATGCGGGATTAGATATTTAAAATGATCATGTCATAATCACAAAAAATACCCCCATTATGGTCATCCTCCTTAGGTGTAGACATCATTGGTGGTGGTCTAATGAGTCATACTCACAACCTTCTTTACCACAAAATATATATTTTTATTAAAAATGACACTTTTATGGAAAAAGTGTGAAACCTATAAGTACAACCAAGTCTTCAAACACTATAGCACATTACAAAATTATTAAAGACCAACTTAAACCCATTAGATTTAATTTCCTTAAAAAATTTCTAGGAAATAGATGTTACCTTTTTTCTGGGTTCATCTATGACAATGTATTCAATATGAGAGGACAACTTACCCCATGCTCACAAGAACTCCTCCTCAACTATTTTTTTGTTGTTAAACCCTCTAATTAGGATTAGGTGTTGTTTGTCAATCCACTCGCTTTGCTCCTTGTTCATGTCAACTTGAATCGATATTGACTGCATCCGTTCTAAAGCCTCAATAGAAGCATTGATGGCTACTACCTTATCTGAAATCTCCTCCTAATATTGTAATAGAAACTCCCATGGATATTCCCTGATCACAACCTCCCCTTCTGGCTCCCCAGACATCCCCTCCACTCCCACCTTAGCAGGTGAGACCGATTCACTCACTTGCGCCTCCACTCCCTCTACACCAACCTTATCAATTGGACTGATTCCTACATCACAATATAGACCCGGGGAAGTAGCATCCTCCACCATTGGTATCACCTTCTCTGTATGAAAATGAATCTCCTCATTCTGATCTTATTTCTGTGAGGATTCATTCTCATGAGACTCGGAGAACAAGACCTGATGGACATCCACTCCCACCACTGTTTGGAACTCAAGATTCTTGGGTTTCCCCTCTTTTTTGGCCGAATGGGTCTCCATCGGTCTAGGAAGGTAAGAGTAGTCTTTTCACCCATTCGGGTTCAGCTTCCTAGAAATAATGCTTCACCCTAGGTCCCTGTTCTCTTTGTTCACTTTCTTCATTCTTTGGCTGTGCTAGCCTTTTACCACCCCTTACAAACCATTATCATCAAAAAGTTGTCCATCACCCTCAGAATCAGCCTTATATGGACCCCTGTAATATCCCTCAAACTCTCCCTCATTGATCAAACTCCCAGAATGGTTGTTGAGGGAAATGCCGGACAGATCTCCCCTCAAGTTGGTGTCCTTCTTAGTATCTAGTGGCCTACGTTCCCCAAGTGAAATATGCTCCCACACATGTCCCGCCTTCAACTTATTCTCTCCATGAGACACCTGTTCAGAGACCATGATACTTCCATACTGCACCACCATTGCATAAGAGTAGGGATTTAGACTTGACTCAGCCCCAGAAGATGGGCCATCATCCCTAGAAGCTCCAACAGACTCCCCCGGAACCTGAGTAGGAGCAGTGAAAGTGTCCCGAATTCCTTCTGCCACTTCACTGGCCTGAGTTACCCTGCCATTATCTTGTTGTGAGGGGGACTAGCCAAATCACTCTTTATCTTTTTGAATAATTCTGCCACACTAGGTCATGGAGGTAAGACAATGACTAGTTTGTGCACCCTTGAGCACTCCACCACCTCCAGATCAACCCTGTGCACCTCTGATTTCTCATCCCTATCATCAAAAACCGGCACCTTCTAGTTTGAAACAGTATCAATCAACACCACATTCCCCTCAGTTGCACTGATCTCCTTTTTCCTAGCCCTGTGCCCATGGTGACAGACCAAGACTGAGTGTCCTATCTTGCGACATCCCAGGCAGAACACATGCCATGATTCGAAGATAACCCTTTATTTCCAGAAAAACTACTCTCCAACCAAAATTTACAGCCACTCTATGTGGACCTTTAAAACATCAGCCTTGAAACATATGCGAGGAGATATAGGGTGACATACCATAGACATCCGACTATCAGAGCACAAATATCTTCCAATAATATTTCCTAACATTTTGATAATTGAGGGGTTCTGGAAAGGGAGAGGTAGATCCAGAAAGCTTACCCAAACTACAGACGAAGGCACGTCATGATTCAGGATGAGTTAGATAGACCAATGAAGAAGAAAAAATCCACATCCATTGATTGCACACGGGGATCTGGACCAGGCGGAAATCAGATCGTCCTCCAAGGAGAAATGAATCATTAGGTGCCTCTGATCAAAGAGTCCCACCACTGTGTGTTCTTGAAGATCCCATGAATCAAAGACGAACCGATCAATGATCATTACCTTAAAATGATAAAAATTCCCTCATTATGGGCATCCTTCTTAGGTTTAAGTCTTGACTATACCTACTATTTTAAATGGACACATTCTTGATGAAACATCACAAGGAAGCCTCATATTCATAAGTCCCACTTAAACTTCTTTTTCCACACTCCTTTATGAAATAGATATATTTAACATTGGAATTAAATGGGATCTGATTCCTATAATCATAGGATATATAGAATGCCTCTTCAAGGCCCAAGACACCATATATTATATTCAAATGTACCTATATACATACTTATCACATGATATTAAACTGCATGGTACAGTCCTATCATATGACCTTAAACTATATCACTCAAACTATGTGGACTTTAATTACCATCTTGACAGGATACTTAGGATTCCTCCCTAAGGATAAACCCTAATATCATTAACCTTTTATCCTTATGAGACCATATTCCTCATGAGATCATTTATGTCCCTTCTTAACATGTTCATACTCCTGTGAGCCTGTGAATCTTGTTCATTGGGGCCATATTCCCTATGAACAACCTTTTATCATGCCATATCCCCAATAAAATGATACCCCCACCCAGAGGGCCATATCCCTTCCAGGTTCTACAAGCCATTCTAACTGATCCATATTTTCAATGGGGACTATATTCACGGTCCCACACTCATTTTGACAAAAAACCACCATCATTAAAATATACTTCCTATGAGGTCAACTATAATGGTTCACTCACATGTAAGTCATATACCAAACATTACTAGGAATATTTCTCTTACTTGCCTAAAATCCTGAAGGTATTACTTTTTTATTTATTTTGGATAATCCTCTTTTTAATTGGGTTGAGGAGGAACCTTTACATGACCCATAGGCCCATTAAGTATATGTATTAATACATGACCCTAGAGGCCTTGAAAACCAGATTCTATAAGAGAAGACCCTCCCCAATATATTTTTGATACAATTAACCAAGCACCAAAACATTTCATGGATGAAAAACTATCATTTAACCAAGTATAGATACAATGTTCCTGGTACCAATGGAAGATGTCATACCCTATAATCCTTCCCAATCTGGTAGCCCTGCAAAGATAGGTGTGCCTCTCTGAAGCATCATCTGGGTCTAAACTTTGATTCATACCTAATACCACATTTTTTTCACCTGAGGAAGTCACCCACATGCTGAGTAGTTTCCCCTAGATTTTATATTTTCCAAATAACTGATCCCCTACCAAGAACACACCTTGACTTTACCAAGACCTAGTTCACTGTCAAACACCCGACATTGCTGAGCCTGACATCACGGCCAACCACTACCAGCAAGGTTGATACCTCTCTACCTACCATTGGTGAGGAACCATTGTTGGAACCACCAACCTTACAACCCCCACACCATCACTAAAATGTCCTTCAAGACCCTCCATACCACCAGATACATGCCT
Source organism: Viscum album (assembly GCA_963277665.1). Lineage (NCBI taxonomy): Eukaryota > Viridiplantae > Streptophyta > Magnoliopsida > Santalales > Viscaceae > Viscum > Viscum album. The sequence continues at coordinate 681,490,282 of OY728142.1, read as the reverse complement.
TCTACTACTGTTGTTTGATGCCAAAACACCCCTCCACTACCTATGGTCTACATCCAAGCATCTAAAAGTGAACACCACCCTGAAATACGTCGCTACCGATAATTGAATCCATACTTTTTGGATGAAGGATTACAAGGTTGCATTTACACTTGTCTAAAACCAAAAATACTCTCCTAGTTGTCCTTACCACATGATATTAAACTATATGGATCAATAATTTTCACACAACCTTAAATGGTTTGATGTGTCCCATTAAGTGGCACTAAACAACACGAGTTCAGATTCATTTCATAAGGATACATAAAAAGCCCCATTATGAGCATGATCCAAAAACCTTAAATATTGTTCACCTTCTTAGAAGGAAATAAACTCTAGATCACCTAGTTGTATAGACTTCAAAACATAGAAACCCCCAAAACAGCATCATTAAGTAATAATGGTAAACAAGTTGTATAACCTATGATACATCTAATGGGAATCATCATTGAGGAACCTATAATACATACATATATCCACATCAATAGAATACCTATAATGTGTAAAAATTATCACTACAACTAATTATGGAATGTTAGGGTAACCGGTCCTATATTAGGATCTGAGAAAGATTCATGAGCACATATTAAATCTATAAGAGAGTCTCAAAGTTGGTAATAACTCCCCCCAATAAGGTGTGATGAGCCTGAACTGTGACCCTCTTAACCAATGTGGGTTCCTAAGAATCATTGGTAAGGAACCCTAATGACTTCTCACCTTAGGAAAGTAGGCCCATAGATTGATATAAATGTGAGAATTTTTGGGTGTTTCCAATTCCGTGAATAAACCCTATTAAAAACCATCTGAGATAGAAATAGTGACCCCATACACTGGGCCGCCACATTCCGAACTGAAACATAAATGGTGAACCTAACATGAAATATTATGAAAATATACTCAACCCCCCAAAATCAAGCGTTGAACTAAATTTTTTCTTCCACCACATCCTAGGTTGAAACAAAAATGGTGAAACCAACGTGAATCTTTCTATAACTAAAACAACTGAGTCACCCATATAGAACTAGTTTAGCATGTTCATTATTTATGAATATACACTTATTGGTATCATTGTTTTGGTTGTATTTGTGACCACAAATACCTTTCACCAAAAACTCCCTTAAATTCCAAGGAAATGAAGTCATTATCTAGTAAGTTTTTATACATTGTAGGTGTTATGAGATCCACTTTCTATACAAACCAAAGGAAGATTTTGCTTACTCAAAATCTCTAGTACCAGGTAGAGAACACAATGGTTAGGTAATATCATCAGTAAAGAACTATACCAACATTGGAGGTTGAACATAAGGGTCTCCAAGCACTAAAACACACCAAAAAACCTCACCTGAGGAGAGCCACAATGAATCTGATGGAACCCATCACCATCACCAATTTCTTTATGAGTATATCCTCAGAGAATGAAAATCAGAACCTTTATTACCTTTGTAAGGTGGATCAAGGAGTAAACTATGGCTCCATCCTGGTTTAGGAGTCACATAGGAGGAATTTTTTTATCCACCACCAATAATTCCACATAACTACTACCCCTTAATTTCCTATTGAGGGAACTGCTCGACATGTCGCCACCCCAGACACTCTAATCTGGGTGCTCAATAGATATCTATAGGAGAGATAAGTAATTGAACATAAGGAATAAGACCATATACCATATCACACTAATTAAGTCTACCAACATATCCTAGTGGAAATTAGTGAGTAGGATAATATCCCTATTAATCCATACCAAGTCTTCCAACATTCCATGATGGCACCTGATGAGTAGGATCATATCCCTACTCACACACAATAAGCTGACCAACATATTATGGTAGTGAGCAGGGGGAAATCATATATTCCTTCCCCACACAAGAATTCCAATATTATATCCCAATGGAATATTGAGGATGTAAGTGGGAATATATCCCCACTTCAATTGAATATGTCTACCAACATATCATAGAAACTGAAAACATGTAGTTATATATTCCTATCACATAAATACTCTATTTAAAACCTATTAATGGTGATATATCACCTAGGAAATTACATCCTCTAATTTTTAAGTCACCTTCATATAGATTGGTTCTCGAAACACTGGGGTAAACTATATATAGTTCCCCATCAAATGCTAGCAACACCTCATCTTGTTCAGCAGGTGACCCAGAGTGGTGACTTCCATCCTTTAATTCTAAAGGAAGTGAGTCCTTATCCATATAAAAATTACCTCTATGGTATAAATAGGTAGATTAATATGACTCCGACAAGGAAGAAACTGGAATAGATATATAGAAGAAATTTGATGAGAAAAACCTCTTGATTAAGTTCTGGTCCATCACTACTTCTAACTATGACAACCCAAATGATCTAAAGAAGAACTACATGCCTTATGCTAGAAACTATGGGAAAAAAATCCAATGAATAAAGGGTAAGAGCCTCCCTTATCAAGGATATGAGGATCATCTCTAGGTTGTGAACATGCTATGCTTCTATATAGACTTACCTTCTTTCTCCATGGTCTGGGACCCAAGGTTAGAAAATCACTTCAAAATCCTTCAACACACTTTCCTCCATAACATAGTAGCCCTTAATAGATAATCATTGAAGACTCATCATATGTATGTATAAAAGGTTTGGTAGAGTATGAAGCATTGAATTTTACCTTACCCTCAAGAAAATAGAGTCTCTTAGAGATAGAATCCAGCAACGACATTGTCACATGAGGGATTAATGGGCCAAAAAACACACATTCTAGTTGGTTATTCCAAAAAAATATTCTAGCCTCCAAGACATAGGAGAATTTTGAGTAGAGAGCATGGGATTATGATATTATCTTGATAAATTCCACTCAACAGGTCAATAATATTCCTTAAATGAGAAATCCAAAATCTTAGTCAATCATATCACATTCCAATTAGGTGCTGCACTTAGCCCATGTACGAGTGAAAATGCACCATATTAATAAAATTACACCAAATACCCCCATGTAATTCATATGAGAACAAATCTAGAATATAGGAATAAGAATATTTTTACCACCACATATACCCCTTATGTCATCAATCCCCAGGAGGGTCCATATGTAATCAGTGGTGGCTCCAAAGAAAACCTAACCCATAGGTTTGGGGAAATTTTTACTAATGAATTGACCCCTAGGATTATCAAACCCAAAGAAGGTCCATATTAAATTTGTGGTGACTCCAAATCAACCCCAAACTATTGGGATGGGGGTATTTTTACTATGACTTCCACCCTAGAAGTCACCTAATCCTAAAAAATTCCAGGAATTACCAGTGGCAGAACCACATCGGCACCAACCCTCAAGGATGGTGACATTATTACCATCTCCCATAAAAAAACCAATCTTCTTGAGGTTGGGTAGTGTTATTAAATATACAATGTCCCAAACCTTTCTATAAACATGTAACACACCTATCTCATCCAAGGCTCTCTTGATAAGGACGATCATAGATTCTCTTAAAGTCACTATTTATAGACTGAAATTTGAGGAGTATCCAATAAATAAGGTCAAACCCCATAAGGAGGGGTTGGAGATAAGAACTTGATTCAACACTTGAAATGGATGTAGGCCATGAAGAGTCATTATATTACTTAGAGAATGGTAGAATGATTTCTTTCACCCCTTATGCCTCGATGAACGTCATAAACATCTATCTAATAGATGATTTAGATCAAGATGTGAACATGGAGGCATGCAATGAGGAAAAAATAACCTGAGGGGTAGGTGACATTGAAACATATGATGAGACAAAACGTACCCAGAATCAGAGGGAAAACTAGAATTTGGTTCCACCAAATGATGAGTTTACACCCCTTGAAGTTATTACACAAAATCTAAAGGGAAAGGCACGACCACATCCCACTAACTTACAAGAAATCATGAAATATCCTCAATGAAAGATAGTTTGGAATTGTATAATGCTGAGATATAAAATCTTAGGTGGCTAATTTTGGAATTTCTTAGGGTAAGTATTCCCACTAGGTATCACCTTCAAGTAGAAGAAAATACTTCTTCCTCCGACACATAAGGGGGAGTTAATTTTCCCACTAGAGTAGAACATGAACATCAGTTTGGAAATGGAATTATATAATCGGTTTACCTAAATATAGATTTTGTGGAAGATCAATATTTTCCTCTATTATGAAAACAAACACCCCCATATCAAGATAATAATTTGGTCCCATCATGAACTACTAATCAATAACTAATGAATAAAGGGAGACCACATCAAGCCTCATACGCTTCCTATTCTTGGGAGGAGGCTTAGACAACAGTACCCCTAGAACTTCTCAACACCATTGAGTCACTTTACAAATGAATAGAATATATATAAGGTCAATGTGGCCCCATTGAATCCAAGGAAGAATCCATATCCTTAATGGGTGGACAACAATCTATCCCCACCTAATTTTGGGAATCCCATTTTCTCAACATTAAATGACATGAGATATTAATAGAAACATCTATCACACTTTTTGTTCTGATGTGGCTCTATGATGGACCCATAAGAGTAGTAAGAGGCAGCAAAACTAAGATGCTCTATGTATACTCTAATGGGGAAAAATTTCATCTGGTATATAAGCAGGGTCTATCACAGGCCGGGAAAATCCTTTTCATTAGTTACTCTATAAATTTAGCTCTAAGATAAGTAAATTGATGATTATAAACCTAATGAACTATTAAAATCATAAAAATAAAAGGGTTTATGACTTTATCCTAAGATGGATAATCTTGACATACTCTCTTAGATTTTTTCTCCCACTAGAGTTGTTTCTATAACTATATGTACAAAATATTAATGATGAACTACATACACCACTAATCTTGTTGAAATATCTGGGTGGGTTCTATGAGATTGCAGAAATTTTCTAGAACCCAGAGGAAGTCATTCGGTGAACCAAGTCCCAATCTAGGCCCAAACCTATAACATAGGGTTTTTTTTTGGAAAGGTAGAAACTACCTCTGTCACATCAAACTGGTTCTAGTTCCTACTGGAGCACCTAAGTAGGCTCCACATCACTCGGTGCCTCCCACTGAGTGGAAACAATAATTGAACCACCTCTTAATGGAGGAAAAAATTGATTAAGTCAACTTGTGATTTTAAGAATATAAGAAAAAAGTTTATTCCTTCTAAAATGAATAGGTTCTTGGTTACTTACTTGTATCCATTAAAAACAAACTACTTAAGTTTCCCATTCCTAGGAAATCTGGTGAGGTTAGCCTCAATGATCATCCTAATTATTTTCCCTTTCATTGGAGGTTAGGAAACACCATACATGACTAATTTATCTTTAAGGAAATATTTTAGGGTATGGTTGATTTTGGAAAGGTGATACTAGAAAAATCCCTAGTGCAAGTGGTAAATGTTTCCACCACCCAAATAGAATAAGAAGGTGACTATCAAGAAGTTCCATCCATTCATGAACAAATGTTCGATAACTAGATGAGCTAAAAGATAGTCAATCAGACCAAATCCATCCTAAGAACAAATTTTTTACAACCAATAATATTCCCAGTACCTCCAACTCCATCCCAGTGGATTCCTCTAGACTCATCCTCCAAATGTAGATGTAAATTTAGTAAGAATAATTTTTTATAGGAGTAGGAGCCTCATCTGACCCCGAAATTGGCCCTGAATCTCACAAATTTTTTACCCTCATCATCTGAAGCATGGGAACCACCCCACCAAATGAAACCTTCATCAGATGAAGACATAATATCTGGTTATGTTAATGTCATTCACTAGGAAAACCCCTTCTTTGATGATGAAAACACATATGAACCCAAGTTCCATGTAACTGATTGGGGAATTGGAGGTAGAGTTTTCAGATGTCGATTGAAAAAAGGAAGACACAGTCATGGTTGAGCCTAATATCCATGAATTATCCTTATAGAATACATATATGGGGCTATGACCTGCATGTGGACACTTCATCGATCCCAAACAAATCATGGAGGTACCCTAGGGTACTCCAATATTCATTCAGACCCAATTATTTTGGACAACCGGTCAATGGGTGTGCAACTATATGACTATACTAGATGAGTGGGTAAAATAGATCAACCCAATCCATCCATGAAAATAACTCCCTCTAATTATGTTTAAGTTCTAGATTTGTCTACCTCAAGTTCTTTATCCCATAATTTACATACCAAGTAGTAACCCCTTATTAGGAAGCACAAACCTATGGTGCAGAAATATGTCATCTTGAAATATTTCATGGTTTTCCAAACCAATATCTTGATCATAGATACTATAAATATTTTAAAATAACTTAGAGAGTCTCTTATTAAGTTCCTCTATATTCCATAGGAGTTTCAGATTTAAGTCTCCAAATTCAAGGTTTATCTGGTGGAAATGGATCTGGAAGAATGTCATTCCACTGTCTCATTCACATAACGATATTTGGAAGAAGACGTTTAGAGGAATACCAGACCCCTGTACATCTTAAGAAATCTTGAGAATGTTTATATTCAATAGGATATAGTTGTAAAAAGATATGGGATCAATATTATCTCAATATTAACTCATAAACATATGAGATATAGTGAGGATGATTTATCTCACATGAATATGACCATTCGAGGGTATGACAAGAGCAAACAAAATCCCCTTAGAAAGATCAAGCTCAAATCCCAATTCAGGGAACTAGTGTCTAATACTGAGTTCATAGTTATATAATAGGACATTAAATATAATGTTCTACTAGAGAGACCTTGGCTTCATATCTAGGTGAAAATGACATCAATATTCCATCAGTGTTTGAAATACCCCATCGATGGAAAAGTAGGCATGTTGTGTGGTAATATCACCCACTTTGAATATTTTGAATACCAGTATCCTGAGGTAGGTTTATACAATAGGGAAGTAAAAAAATGATATATGGAGACATATTGGTTTCCAATACCAATGTCTTAATAATATCCCCTATAAACCCTTAGTTCTTTATCAATAATGAGTATTTACTGCCCATAAAATTGATCGAGGTAGTGGGACCATCACAAGATAGTCTGGTCAATTTCCCATCCGAATGAAAAAAATTTATCTATTCCATCATTGGAAATTATGAAATACCCTATGACATCTCTTACAAATTGAGATTTATATATCTCTTTTTTTACTTAAATAACTTAAGAGAGGAAATCTATAAACTTTGAAATGCTCCCGTTTATGACACCTATGCATTGGAATTTCTAGGGCCTAGGGGTATCCTCTTATCCTTCACTAGGAGCATATATTTAACTGTTTTATCCCCTGGTATTGAGGACACTTACATAAATATGGATATGGAAGATAAATAGGATGACCTAAAATATTCCCCTCAATCATTCATAGAAGGCATGTCTGTGACCATTGATTAAATTAGGAAAGTAAATTTGGGAATAGAAGAGAACACAAGAATCACATTTATCTATTCCTCCATGTCCATGGAATATCAAGATATGTATATTTAATTACTTAAGTAACACCACTATGTGTTATTTTATAATTACAAAGAGATTCTAGGATTGGGCATCAATGTTGGTACCCTTCACCTGGGCCTTCCAGATGACTATTGAGGTTTCAAACAAGAATCCAAGAGAATGAAACCATCACATCCTTCTAAGGTGAAATCCAAAGTTTACAATCTTATAAAATCCAACTTCATATAATAGGTTAAATAACTAACATGTCTTACTAACATTTTCCATTTGAGGAAGAAGAATAAATAGACCAGGGTCTGTATCAATTTCAAGGATCTCAATAAATATTGTCCAAAAGATGATTTCCTAGTTTCAATAATAGAACTCCTAATCAATGAAACCATAGGATTCCAAGATATTTTCTTTACGGAAGGGTACTTAGATTATAACTAGATAAATATGGCCCCTAAATATGATGAATCCACCACTTTTATGGGAAATCTAGGGATATTCTCCTACATTTTCTTTGACTTAAAGAATGTTGGAACAACTTACCAACATGCTATAAATCACATCTTCAATATTTTTATATGAATAATCATATAATTCTAGGTTAATGACCTAGTGGTTAAGCCCTGACATTACTATGAACATCTCTTTGACATTCAAAAAGTATTTGGAAAGTTACAGTAATACAACTTGAAGATAAACCCTTTGAAGTGAACTTTTATAGTAACATTAGGAAAATTAATTGACTTCCTGGTATACCACCATGGAATTGAGGCCAGTCCTGAAAAGACCAATGTGATCCTCACAATATCACCTCCTCATTAATTTAAATATTTGAGTGGGATTCAGTAACACCTCACTTATATTGGGAATTTTATATCTAATCTAGCCAAAAAATTCCTCCCATTAATGAAGTTAATAAAGAAGGTAGCTTCCTAACAGTGGGGTAAATATTTCTTGGAATCATTTGAGAACCTAAAGTAATATCTACTATACCCACTAGTCTTGATTCCACCAATAGAAGTGAATACACTCATCCTATATGTGGTAATTATGGAGGCATCATTATGATTCCTTAACACATAGAAGAATGATGTGAGGAATAAAAATAGTCTATATTACCTCATCGGAATAGTGACAGATACTAAGATATAATATTCTCATATCAAGAAAAATTACCTTTCACTCATCTTTATGGTAAAAAAGTTTAGGCACTACTTGAAGCATCATGAAGTCCATTTGGTCTCTCATATCAACCCACTAAAGTATATCCTTTACTTCCCTATATTGACTGAGCATCTAGCCCGATGGGAGGTCATGTTACAAAAATGCACCATTCAATTCATGTTAGAGAATGAAATCAAAGGGAATGTTCTAGCCAATTTTCTCATAGAACATCCTTTCATGGAAATCATGCTAGTAAACACTATGCTCTGGTATGAAGATGACTTCTATACCCATGAAAATTCCCAAACATGGGAGATGTATTTTTATGGGGCCTCATTAAGTATGACCAAGAAGATAATGTAAATATTGAAGTTTAATTAGGTTATTCTAGGGATTATCCTTATCTCTGTGACTAAGGTAGTTATTCCCTATTCCTTCTAGATATCTGATAGCTACACCAAAAACAAGGTTGAATACCATACCCTCATTATAGTCTTGGAACTATCCTTGAAGCTAAAAATAGACCATCCAAATGTAAATGGTGATTCAAACTAGTAATTAAGTAGATAAATGGTGAATAAACCATAAATAAATAAGAATTTACTCCTTTAATTAGTTATGTAAGTGATATGATGAAGGAATTCCCTTTTGAACCAATACTACATCACGTCCCTCATTCATAGAATTCCTGTGTTGATCTACTAGATAACACAACCATAACCCTAGATGATCCTAACCAGGATGAGATAATATTTCACATTTCGTAACAAATTTTGGTTTCCTCAGTCATAATCTATGACATGGAGGGGATCAATCAGATTAGTGCTACCCCAAGATGTAATAAGCCAATGACTACTGTTGGATGGATGAGCCCCATAATGAACTACCTCCAAAATCGGACCCTCCTATCCGATCGATCCAAAAAAGAAAAAATTTAACATTGGGATAAAAACTTCACCCTTCATGATAAGACGAATGAATAGAAGGTCCTATATAAGTTATTCTTTGATTAAATCCTCCTTAGATTCATCATAGAAGGAGAGAACCTCACTGTAATGAAGGAAGTCCATATAGGCTCTTGTAGTGATCATCAATTAGGAATCAGTATCTCCCACCAAATTAGGAGGCTTGATTATTTATGGAGGACAATGATACAAGACTACGTGGAATTCACTAAGAAATTACACACATGTTAAATATATGTAAACTTTATCTATCATCCCCTAGATTTTTTGCATAGTTCAAAATATTCCTAGTTATTTTCTATGTGGGAATGGATATCATGGGGTTATATCCCCTAGATAAAACTGAGTAGTTTAAGTACATTATTATTGTTACTAACTTCTTATCTAAATGGGATAAGTATACAACCCTAAAGGAAGTCGAGATGAATAACATCATCAAATTATTCAAGTCCAATATCATCACCAGATTTGGTGTCCCTCATACAATATTGACCGATAATGACACCAAACTCCATTATTTTGAGTTGAAAAGGCTATATCAAGAGTAGAAAATTGAGTCTAACCATTCATATCATTAACATGAAATAAAAAATGGATAGATAGAGGCTTTTAATATAACTATATAAAATATACTCTAGAAAATGGTGGACAAAGATAATAAATATTGGCCATAAAAACTTCTATATTCCTTGTGGTTATATCATACCAAAACTTATACTACCACCCAAGTGAACCCATTTTTTGTCTATGGAATAGAGGTGGTGCTACCTATTCCCACTCCAACTAAATTTTATCGACATATTCTAGACATTACCTCAGGTAAGACTCATATCCTTTCCCAAAATTCAAGGGCTACTCAACATAATCTAGTAGATGATAAGATCTATATGTATATTATTATTCCAACTAATGGAAGATTTTATAAATATCCTTCAGAGTCCATATAGGAAGATGATATTATCCCTTATCCCATTATAGAGGTCTGTTGGCATATCCTGGATGGGATTGCACATATGAATTAGGCATATTTTTCTACTTCAACCAAGGTTGAATAACATATTCCAAAATCCAGCAAAATTTGGGCTCATATTCTTGATGATGGTTTAGAAGCTCACTAACAAACTCTAATAGCTTCCTAGAAGTGTTCCAATATCCCCATGATGACAGAAAAAAAACATCTTAATATTCATAGAGTTGTTATACATTATTCTCATGTTCTTTCTCAATCCTAAATGGAAGGTCAACATATTCCAACCTTGATGTAGCTTAAGGATCACATTTCTACCCTTATTAATGATAGCATCATTATGTCCATACAGTTCATATATGAAGCATATCAAGGATCCTATGACTCTTCATCTAAAGAATAAGGTGATAACTTCTATAACAATCCTACTCATGGTAGCACAAAGATAGATTGTGGGGATCTTGTCCCTGATATCTTCAGTGGACAACCTCCCCACACTGATATCTTACCCAGGTAAGGAAATTATTCCATTTTTAGAGTGCCTTTGTATAGAGAGGTTCTCAAAACATCATGTTAAACTATATATAGTTTGACATCAACCACCATGAACACATCAACTCGGTCAATAATATACCTCAATAAGTGATCAACATATTTTCCTTCTAAAGACCATGAGTCCTTGTTAGCAAAAAAGAAACCTCTATGGTCTAAACAGGTGTAGGAATATACAATGAACAAGGAATATGTTGGAATGTATATGTAGAAATATTTTTTTGAGAATAAAATCCCAACAATTTTCTATCCCATCACCACTTCTAGCTATGGAATCCTAGATGATGTAAAGAGGAGTGCATTCCTTACTAATTCCAGGACCTATGAAAAACCTTTTAATGGATAAAGGCTAAGAACCTAACTTATCTAGGATATGAGAATCATCTATAGGACATGAACATGATATGATATTAGATAACCTAGATTCATTATTTGTAACTCAAGACCTGAGGTTTGAAAATAACTATAAGATCCTATGAGATTCATACTTCTATAACCTAGAGGCCTTTACGAAGATAATCATTGAATATTTTTTTTGGATGCGCACATCTGAGGGTGGGGAGAGTATAAAGTATTTAATTTCACCTCGTCTCTAGTAAAAAAATGTTATATGGAGATGGCATCCTATAATGTCATTACCAAAGGATAGGTTACATGACCACACAACGCACACACCAGTTGGCCAATCCAACAAAATATTTACGTCTCCAAGACATAGAAACACCACAAGTAAAGAGGGTGGGCCACTAATATGCCCCTAATCAAGGCCTATAAATAGGTCAAGAATACACCTCATATGATAAATCCAAAATCTAGGGCTGCAAGAAAAATATTTATCAAAAGGATCTCATATTTTGATAATGGACAACACCTAACTCATGCGCAAGTGGAAAATCTTCAAATTAAGAAAATTTCATTGGAACTATCATGGAAGACATCTGGGACGAACCCTATCCCATAGGGTTGTGGGAATTTTTACAAAAACCTCTATCCTTAGGGTCATAAAATCCCAGTTAGGGCTATATGAAATCAATGGTGGATCAAAATAAACCCTAGACTATAGGGATGATGCCATTTTTACCATGACCAGTACCCTAGGAGTAATAAAATCCTCATAAGGTATGAGAATTACTAGTGGTATCCCCATATCATCCCCATCCCTCAAGGATGGGGGAATTATTATTATATCCTATGAGTAGATCTATCTTCTCCAAACTGGGTAGTGACTACTAATACTCGGAACCCTAGTCATCCATACCTCCGCATGATATTATCCTTTAATTTGGGACTTTCTTGGAGAGGATAGTCAGACATTATCTCAAGATCACCATCTACAGACTGAGAGAAATTCCCAATTAATAATATCAAATATAATAATGTTCATAAGCTAAAATGAACCAGTGAGAGGAGGGGTTATGGATAAGAACTCGATTTGACTCTCAAAAGGGACATGGCCAGTGCATAGTAACTCTATTACTTAAAGAATAGAAAAATGACTCATTTTGACTGATATGCCTCAGTGAATGTCATCACCATCAATCCAATATATGATATAGATCAAGATGTGAACATTGAGGAACACAATGTTTTAAAAATACCTCAAGAGGTGGGTAATAGTGACATACATGTTGAGGCTGCACATACCCGAAATAAGAACTTGGTGCCACTAAATGATGAGTTTTCACCCCCTTAACACTATTCCATTAGGTATAAAGGAAAATTGATGGATACATACCACTAACCACTAAGAAATACTAAATTTACCTCCATATAAGTGAGGATATCATAACATTAGTCCAGATACACAATATCATATGGATCATTGAGAAATTTATAAGGGGAAATATTCCCACCATGCTTCCCTTATAAGAAGAAGTGGCCAACCCTCCTACCACCCATCAAGGGGATTTAATCTTCCCACCATAGAGAAACATGAGCATCAAGATAGCACTAGAACTAGAAATATAGTCTACCCAAAAATAAATATCAAGGAAGACTAATATTTTCCTCCATTATAGAAAAAACCTCCCCTATATTGGGATAATCATCTAGTCCCCATGTAAACTAGAAATTAAAAATTGAAGAATGCAGTGAGACCATGTCAAACTTCACCCAATACCCACAATAAATATGTGGTTTAGAAAGTGGTACCCCTATAAATCCTCAACACCAATGAGTCTCTTATTGATCTAATGGAATCCATGGAAGAAAGAGGTTCCCCATTGTATCCTAAGAAGAATCCATATACCAAATGGGTGAAAAAAACTCTTCCCCTTTCCAATTTCAAGAACCATATTTTCTCGATCTTTAACCAGATGAGAGACCCAAAGAATAGTCTCTCTCTCTTCATGTCCTGATGTGGCCCCATGATGGACCTATAGGAATAACAAGAGATAGTAAAGCTGGGATGTTTTTTGTAGACTCTCGTGGGGTCAAATTTGATTTGGTATATCAACCTCCCTACAGGGTCTATCATAGTCTAGGATGAACTTCATCATCATATCCTATATCAATTCAGCTATATACTAAGGAAAATTATGATCTTCTACCTAGAAAACTTAAAATAACATGAAAATAAAAGGCTCAACAACTTCATTACCATATGAAAAAGACTGACATACAATCTCATCATCCCGCTCCTGTGGGATCAGTTGTTGGAACTATGTCCAAAGACAATTTGTGATAAACTATAGAAATTTCTAATCCTATTGAAATATATGTGAGGGTTTTTGGAGTTTTTAGATATATCCCATAATATAGAGGATATTATTTTTTGAACAAAGGAAAAATATAGGCCCACACCTAAAACAAAAGGTAAAAGGTTTTTCAAGGTATAAACTACCACCATCAAACTCAAACGAGCACACTAGTGCCTACTAGAGCACCCTAGAAGGCTTCACATCACCCAAAACCTCATACTATGCAAAAACAATATAAAAACACCCCTAATCAAAGGAAAAGAGAGATCAGTTCCACCCACTATTTGAGTAATGGAAGAAAAAAGTATATTCCTTCTAAAATTAATAGGTTCTTTGTTATTTCATCACATCCATAGAAAAAAATTAGGCAAGTTTCCAGATCTTGGAAAACCCAATAAGGTCAGCCTTAGTGACCACACTAATTATTTACCCTTTCATGAGAGGTTGGGCTACACCATACATGATTAATTTGTATTTAAGGACATATTACAATGTATGGTTTACTTTATACAGGTGATACTGGGAAAATACTTAGCACAAGTGGAATATGTGTCCACCACTCAATCATAAGAAGAAACTGAATTTCAAGAGGTTCCAGGTAGGCATGAACAAAAGTTTGATAAATGGATAAATTGAAAGATACTCTATCACTCTCACCCCATTTTCAATGCACATTTTTTTCAACTATTATTAGTCCTGTCACTTCCAACTTTATCTATGTTGACATCACTAGACTCATCCTCTAAATGTAGATGTAATCATCAGAAGTAGAATATGGCATATGAGGAAGAGTCTTATATGACTCTTAAATTGTCCCTGACTCTCATATATTTATTTCCCTAATTTTAATGTGTATGGGAACCACCCTTCAAAATAGAACCCTTATATGATGAAGAGATACTATTTGGTCCTATTAACACTATTAACTTAGTAGAATCCTTCTCTAATTATGAATATACATATGATCCCGAGGTATCCATGCCTAACCAGAGAGTCAGAGGAAGAGGTAAAAAATACAAGGGAATAAGGGAATAAATTGTCATGGTCAATCCCAATATCCTATCCAGATCCTCATTGAGGCCATATATATAACTAATACCCATGGTAAAACAATTCATCAAGTTCAATGGGAAAATAAAGACACGTTGATGATTTCTAAGGGTTATATAAAACCAGTTATTCAGATGACCGACTGACAAGTGTAAAAATTTATAACTTGTCTAGATGATTGTGTAGACTAGTAAAACAAAATCTTTAAATGATAGGAGTTACATTAACTTTTATTCAGTAACTAGATCCATCTACCTTAGGCGCTTCATCCCCTATGTCACATACTAAGGAGAAACCTGCTATTAGGAAGCACAAACCTCTGGTGTGAAAATATGATATTCTAAAAAAGTTGTTGGAAGTACCGACTAATATCTCTATCCTAGACACTATAAATATCTTAAAAGATCTTATGGAGGCACTATTAAGGATCTCTAGAGTCCTTGGAAGTTTTATATGGAAGTCATAGTGACCGATGTCTATCAATCAAACAATGATTCAACAAAATGTCATGCCACATTCTAGTTCATAGAACAAGACTGAGAAGAGTCCATTCAGGGAAATATCATACCCTTTTATATATATTTGATTCATGAAGAAGAAAAACTTTGTGTTTTTCTATAATTATATATAGATTCTAGGATTAGACCCTAATGTGGCTACCCATCCCCTGGGCCTTCCAAACAACCACTGAGGTTTAAAATAGAAATCTTGGAGAATGCAACCCTTGCATGCTTCCAAGGTGGAATATAAATTTGATAATATTATTAAATCCATATTCAATTGAGAGGTGAAATACCCAAAATGGATTACTAAAATCATCTTTTTTAAGAAAAAGAATAGGAAAATTAGGGCCTATATTGACTTCAGGGATCCCAATAAAAATTTTCTAAAGGGCGATTTCCCAGTTCCAATTATGGAACTCCTTATCATTGCAAACATAGGCTTCCAATCACTTTATATACAGATAGTCACTCAAGGTATAATTAAATAAATATTTCCCCTGAAGATGAGAAATCCACCACTTTCAGGGTTCCCCTAAGGATATTCTATTACCCAGTCATGCCCATTGTCTTGAAGAATGTTGTACCTACTTACTAACATGCTATGAATCATATCTTCAAGGACTTATTAGGAATAATCATGGGATTATATATAAAAAAACTAGTGTTTGATTCTCAATATTTCCATGACCATATAACCAACCTTAAAATAGTCTTTAGTAAGTTACAAAAACATAACTTGAAGATAAACCTTCTAAAGAGCACTTTTGGGGTGACTTCATGATTTTTTTGGCTTCATGGTGTGCTTTCATGGAATTGAGGTTAACTCAGAGAATACTAGTGCTATAACTGAAATTAAAACTCCTTGAAAACTCAAATAGTTGAGAGGGATTTATGGATTCCTCACTTATATCAACCATTTCATATCTAACTTGGTCGATAAACACCTCCCCTTTAAGAAGTTAATGATGAAGGGATTTTCCTACCAGTGGAATGAAGATTTAAAAGAAACCTTCAGGAAAATAAATAAATCTCTATTACATCCACTGGTTCTAATGCCACTAATAAAAGGGAATCCACTCATCCTATACATGGTAGCTATAAATTGATCACTCAATTCCATTCTCACATAGACGAATGATACATGGAATAAAAATAGTATCTACCATCTTAGCAGAAAAATGCTAGATACTGAGTCCTGATATTTTGATATTGAGAAAAAAATTCTTGCAGTCATCCTCATTGTGAAAAAGTTGAGGCACTACTTACAGAATCAAAAATTCCACTTGTTATCTCATGTCAATCCACTCAATTATATCCTTAGCCTCCCTATACTGACTGAGCATTTGGTCTGATGTGATTTCATCATGAAACAATACAATATCCAATTCGTATCACATAAGGCCATTAAAGGGAAGGATATAACTGATTTACTTACATATCATACCACCCTAGAAAGTATTACAATAATCAATGAGCTCCAAGAATAATATTTTTTATATAACCATGATACTTCCAAAACATGGGATATGTATTTTTATGGGGCCTCTGAAAGCTTGAGCTAGAAAGGAATGAAATTACTAAAGCTCAACCAGGTTGGTTTGGGGATCGTATTTATTTACCTATCCAAGTAAATTTTTACCTATTCCTTTTTGTTATCCAAATGTTGGACTAAAAATGATGTTGAGTACTAATACCTTATCATAGGCTAGGAGATAGCCTTGCATCTATAAATACTTTTATCTAAATGTTAATGGAAACTCAAATCTAGTGATTAATAAGATCAATGATGAACATTACATCAATAAAGAATATTTGAATACTCTCATCAACTGTGTGAGGGATCTGATGGAATAATTACATTTTTGAACCAATACTATATCACATTCCTCATTCATATAATGACAGTACTTATGTTATAGCTAACATAGTCATAACCTTGGATCATCTTAATGAGGACAAGAAAATATTCTTCATCGCACACTGAAGGGTGGTTTCCCTGTTCATCATTTGCGACGTGGTAGAGATTAATCAGATTAGTGTTTCCCTAAGATTTATTGAGCCAATGAAAAATATTCTATGGATAATCCCCACAATATATTACCTCTAAAATGGGAACCTCTCATAATACTGAGAAAAAAGGAATAGATATGACATTGAGTAGTGAACTTCACCCTTCCTGATGGGTTGAATGAATAGAAAGTTCTCTATAAATGCAGTATCAAAGAATTTATCCTCCAATGAATCAAAGAATGAGAGAACCTTTCCATAATGTTAGAATTCCATGCAGATTATTACAATGATCATTAGTCAGGAACTAGACTCTCCCACCAGATTAGGAGGCTTGGTTATTTCTGGCCAACAATGATACAAGACTGTGCAGAGTTCACCAAAAAGTTCCATTCTTATCAAATACATGAAAATTTTATCTCTAAGTTTCTATATTTGATTCTTACTTCCAAATAATTTTTGACATTTTCTATATAGGGAATAAATTCTATGGGGGTATATCCCCAAACTATAGCTAAGAAATATAATCACACACTAACTGCTACTGACTTCTTCTTAAAATGGGATGAGTCTATACCCCTCAAGGATTTTGGGACATAGAATATCATCAAATTCATAAAGTCCAATATATTACCAAGATTTAGTGTCCCTTATATAATATTGATGGACAATGGCACCAAATTCTATTCTTCTGAGTTGAAAAGTTTGTACCAGGAGTAAAAAATTGAGTCCAACAATTCATCTCTCTATCATGAAATGATAAATGGAAATATAGAGGATTTCAATAAGATGCTATCAAATATGCTCCATAAAATGGTGGAAAATGATAATAAATATTGTCCATAAAAACTCTTGCATACCTTATGGTCCTATCATAACATAACTCACACTACCACACAATAGAATCCATATTTTATCATCTATAGAATAGCAGTGATGATACCTATTGATATATAGTTTCCATCACTATGAATCACTATCCATGATCAAATATCAGAAGATTAACAGTCACAGAAGTGACTTGATGAGTTAAAATAATTCAATGGGAAGAGGTTACATAAATTTCACAACCTGGAATTCCATCATAATTATATCATGTAATCCTTAAAAAATAAGGTTTTCTTCCATTCATTCCTATAAGGAGAGCTTTTATGGTTCTCAAAACCCTGATGATTCTAGGGAATAAGCCTCCAAATCTAAATTCAAATTGGTAGGGACCTTTCACCATACACATGGTCTATTCAAATGGATCTGTAAAGACCTATAATTTTAAAGGAAATTTTTTTCTTAAATTATTTTGGATTTAACGAGTACACAGTTTCTGATGGCACCAGATTCTGAGGCTCGGTGTTCCCGGAATCAATTTCCGAAGTTTAACTCAGGTACATTCAGTGAACGAACGAGCGGGTTTTTCAATCTTTTGAACCAGTTCTTCGAATTGAAATCTGAGGGCACCGATGGAACCGCAACACCAGTAATTTCTTAAGAGGACCTTTACCAAAGGTGCATTTTCTTGGGAGGAGTTGTAAAAAAAGTGGATTAAATGAAAAGTAAAATAAAATTGTGTTACAATTTTATTTGTTTTTTTTAAGTGGTTTTAATCTACATGGGGAAGTTGGGGTGGGAACCACAAGTTTCTAACTACTCATGTTAGGATATTTGTGAGGTGGGGCCCACATGAGCCCCAACCATTCACATTACCTAACCCCTTAACTCTCCCCCTTTAAACTTGTTAAACCCCCTTTTAATTAAGTGGGTGACTTCTCCTCTCCCCACCTTCCCCACATTAAATCATGCCAACACACTTGATCAATTAAGAGAGTTATGTGTTTGAATTTTAAAATTTAAATGCATGGCATGA
Organism: Viscum album; assembly: GCA_963277665.1. Classification (NCBI taxonomy): domain Eukaryota; kingdom Viridiplantae; phylum Streptophyta; class Magnoliopsida; order Santalales; family Viscaceae; genus Viscum; species Viscum album. The sequence continues at coordinate 681,471,046 of OY728142.1, read as the reverse complement.
ATTAATAAAATAATATGAGACTTATTTTATTTTGGGGGTTAGATTGTTGTGTTAAGAATTGGGGAGAGAGCTCTAGTTCCTTCCGTGAAGAATGTCACCGTTCAACGAAGAACGCCGTCACCACAAGGAGAGATGACGTGCCATTCCTTCGTCTATTTGTAGATAGTGTGAGACGACGTCCCCTCTTTGGACGCACACCAATGCCGTCTTAAAAACCTCACCCCGCGACACCATCTTCTGCGTCACCAGAAAACACCATCGTTTATCGAGGTAGGGGTTATCTTCGTTCAAGTTCAATTTAATGTTATTCGTTGATTAATTTGTCCGAATGTTACCAACGTAATGGGAGGAGATAGGACCGCACAAACACGACCGATTTCTCCTCCCCGTTTTATTGTCTATCAATAATGACGTATGAGGTGAAGCTGGAATGGTGCCATCACACCACGCGGGAATGAAGGGAACCACGACCAGAGCGGGCCACAGCGGTGGTGCGCGACGCCGTCACGCCGCGCCGGTGAGGCCGAAGGAACCACGGCCAGGGCGGGCCGGGGAGGGCTTCAACGGTGGTACACGGCGCCGTCACGCCGCGCCGGAGAACCTGAGGGAGGCCGCGGCCGGAGTGGACCGCGGCGGAGGGGCGCGGTGCCGTCGCGCCGCACCGATCAAACGGGAGCCGCGACCTAAGGCCGCGGCGGTCACCAGCAGGGGCGGTCGGGCTCGGCCGGCCACCAACGCTCAAAGAGGCGGGACCCCCGCGGGTCCCGTGGCAGCTCACACCGGCTGAACATTATGGCCGGCCGTCTCCGGTGAAACCGGGGGGCGTAGCCCCCCGGATATGCCTAGGGAAGACCCCAATAAGGGGCCCCGCTGTTTCCGAAACAAAGGGGGTCGCGCCCCCTTCACACCCCGCTCGACCGCGAGCTGAGCCGGGCCACAGGCCGCGCCCAACCGCGGTCCGGGCCACGCCAACCGAGCCAGACCCAGACCCGGGTCGGGTCGACCCAGTTCGGGCCGACCCAGGGGGTATCGGGCCGGGTCGGACCGGACCCAAACCCCTAGTTTTGGACCAGGTTCGTTCAAACGCCTATATCGTTGGCTACAGACCTCCGATCAACGCACCGTCAGTTGCGTTGGGATCCTTCATCGAGATGGTCATTTCGGTATATTGCACTCAGGCTTTAGGCAAAGTTTAGGTACAGATGGGTTGGTTTGAACTCGAAACCAACAGGGCCCTCGGAGTGGAAACACTCATAGCTTAAGGACGGGATGTCCGATTGACGTGCCATCAATTGCGTTAGATTCCTCTTAGTGAGAAAGTTATTTTGGTTTACTCCAATTTATGTTTGGATGCAGTTGGAGTATGGTCGGGTTGGTTTTAGCTTAAAAACCAACTGGGCCCCTGGGACGGAAAAGCCAATATCTCTCAGACCGGGCATCCGATTGACGCGCCGTCTGTCGTGTTGAGTTCCTATTGACAAGACGAAACTTTGTGATACATCAAATCTAGAATTTGAGATAGTTGATGTATCGAACCTCTTGGATCGTGGAGTGGACCCTCTCAGAATTGAGAATGCTGTGTGCGGGAACCCTAGAGATGGCTGCGACTGCGACGACGATGATGACTGTACTTGGATCCAACGTGGGTTCGGCAGCGAGGAAAAATGTACTTGGATCCTACGTGGGTTCGACAATGAGGACGACTATACTTGGATCCTACGTGAGTTTGGCAGTGATGGTTACTTTAGTAGGATCCTACGTGGGTTCGGCAACGACGACTTCTGTACTTGGATCCTACGTGGTTTCGGCAGGGGAGATGATTCAGAGGCTACATCTATCATCTCCACCCCTCTTCGTGAGTAGTAAACCTGTGTGAGCTGAGTCTTGAATTTCAATCATTATCATCAATATGATTGACTTGATTTCCTATGTGGATTGGGTTATGTTTTCTGGTGTGGACTGGGTTGTACTTGGGCTTGTGAGTTGGAGCCGAACTGGAAATGATGACTTAGGTATATGTGTGGGCATATACCTAAGTAGAGTTGGTTGATACTTCGTGTTTGTACCCTTCCTTTGTGTTTTATCCTTTGTGGATTTTGGGATACCTTCGGGGGTCTCAGGGTCCCTACTGAGTATCATATACTCACCCATGCACGGGATATGCCCGTACTATGTTGTGTTGGTTGTAGATGACAGACAATGCTGATCGTGGTTGAGGCTTGTGGAGCGGGACGGTACCCGGAGGTGGACTATCAGGCGGGACGTACACGGTGTGGAAAGCCGGAACCGAGGAGCTGAGGAGACCATCTGTACCCACCCTTCAGGTAGGATAGCTGGAGGAAGACTCGGTGGTTGCTGATTTATTTTATTGCTGCTGTACTTTCTTTTCAGTTGTACTGTACTTTCAGTTGGGTTTGTATTCTGGCCCATTTACTTTTCAGCACTTACTTTTGTACTCAGTTTACTTAGTGTTTACTTCATCTTGCATACTATGTGGTGTTTGTTTTCTTATATAAAGGCAATTCCTTCCCTTTTATCGGGATTTACGCCTTTGGTGCTAATCACCAGCCCCTGGACTATGGAAGGTGGGCTTGGGGTAGTCACGGCACGAGCCCCGAGGACAGGTCATGACAAATTGGTATCAGAGGAGTTGGTTCTACAGTAGAACTCAGGACTCTGATAATTTCTTCTGTGTGAAGCAATATTGTTTGGGGTATTGAGTGTGGTTATCAGTCCAGGGAGTCCAGTGTTGGTGCGGTGGCCGACGTATCCATACACTAGGACCCTGACTTCTGATTTCTGACTCAATGCACGAAAACATTGATTGCATGTGTGTTTCAAAAGTTTTCTTTGTGATTACTTTGTGTAATCTCACCATGTATACTGTATTAACCGTGGCACACCTGTTTCTTTTCAGGATGGCCCCACGACGGCAGCCAGCTAGGGTTCCGAGCTTTGTGCGAGACGGCAGCCCACCGAGTGACGAGGCCTCGGTGCAGGGCCCCATTACAGCAGAGGCACCGGCGGTACCTCTATCTGCCGAGCCACCATTTTTACTAGCCCTAGCAGCTGAGAGTGCACGTCACCTGAGTGCACTGCACAAGTTTCAGTGTCAGAGACTGCCCAGGTTCCACGAGGAGACAAACCCTCAGGCAGATGAGGACTGGCTGGAGGCTATTGTCCAAGTCTTTAGATTAGTAGGGACACTAGTTGACCTCATGGTGATCCTTGCGGCGAGTCTCCTGCACGCAGAAGTAGGTAGATGGTGGAGCCTGATGCTCCAGGTGCATGACGAGGCATCATTACTTTTATCGGACTTCGAGAGACTCTTCCGCTCGGAGTTCATTCCAGCCACCCTCCGTGTGGTGCACATTCCGGAGCTACTACAGCTGCGATAGGGCAACATGACAGTAGCCCATTACTCGGCGAGATTTATTGATCTCTCGCGCTACTCCACGGACATGGTACGGGACCCATTCTTTCGGGCCTGGACCTTTGAGTAGGGAATGAGGCATTAGAACAGGGCATCAATGATCTCCCTCAGTATTCCAACGCATGCAAGAGTACTAGAGCGATCCCTTATTGTGGAGAGATTTCTTACTGAGCCTTCACCAGCAGCGAGACCTACCGCAGGGCGGCACGTAGCAGAGTCTTCTACAGCCGGAAGTAGAAAGACGTCACAGAGGTCCAAGCAGACCATACCATCAGGTGGATGACCTCAGGATACTGGTTCGGAGGTGCGGGGCACATGAAACAGAGCCAGTCATACGAGAGGCAGACAGTGCTATACATGTGGCGGGTAGGGCCACATGGCTCGTGACTGCCCGACTCACCATGCAGGGGAGCAGCAGATAGTTGAGGTACCACCCAGGCAGAGGCAGAGGTTTGACTGTGGCGGTCTGCAGGGAGTAGGCGGACGAGGTAGAGGAGCTGGCCGACCAGCAGGTGGTGGACAACGCTTTGGGGCTCTACCACCACCGCCACCAGGAGGTCCACCCCCACCAAAGGGAGCTGGAGGAAAAAGGTAGGCTCAGCTTTAGGCAGTGGAGGCCTACAACCACGGCACACCTGAGATGATTCTAGGTACTATCTGTGTCTACTCAACCCTTGCTGCAGTTCTTATAGACACAGGAGAGAGTCATTCTTTCATTGTCGCTGCCCTTGTTCAGAGCTCAGAGATTCTGATGGAGCCTTTGGCTTGATCCTTACAACTAGAGTCTCCTACAGGAGCAAACTCGATGATTACGCACTGGTGCCGGTAGTGTGAGCTTACTCTAGGAGGCGAGATCTTTGGCTGGGATCTTCTTGTAGTGGCGTCAAGGCCTTACGATGTCATCTTGGGCATGGATTGGTTGTCTACAGTTCATGCTCAGATTGACTATATTAGGCACAAGGTGCAGTGTGTCCACACCGATGGGAGAAGGTTCACCTTTAATGGCAAGAAGGGAGCCTTTGTAGCACATGATGGACTCGCGTAGAGGAGAGGACAACTGATCACCCATCAGTTGTCTAGCCTCATCCTAGGAGCAGTTGATGTGCGGAGTCTGAGTTTTCCTGTTGTGGTGGATCAATATTCTGACGTTTTTCCTGAAGACGTTCCAGAACTACCTCTTCGTAGAGAGGTAGACTTCTATATTGAACTATACCCCGGGACAACCCCGATATCTACTACAGCATATCAGATGGCTCCTGCTGAGCTTTGAGAGCTACGGGTACAGCTGGAGGACTTGCCGGGCAAGGGATTCATTCGACCCAGTGTTTCACCCTGGGCTTCCCTGATTTTGTTCACCAAGAAGAGAGACAGAATCTTGAGACTGTGTTTCGACTACCATCACCTAAACCAGGTGACCGTGAAGAACAAGTATCCACTTCTGAGGATTGAAGACCTCTTCGATCAACTCAAGGGAGCATACTGGTTCTCGAAGATAGACCTCAGGTCAGGCTATCATCAGCTCAGAGTTTGAGATGAGGATGTGTAGAAGATGGACTTTAGGTGTCGATATGGCCACTATGAGTTCTTGGTTATGCCTTTAGGAGTAACCAATGCTCCAACAGTGTTCATGAGCCTCATGAACAGGATCTTCCAGCCTTACCATGATCGATTTGTCGTAGTCTTCATCGACATCATATTGATTTACTCGACTACTGAAGAGGAGAACGCCTACCTCTTATGGGTTGTACTGGATAAACTCTAAGAGCACCAGCTTTATGGTAAGCTCTCGAAGTGTCAGTTCTGGATTCGAGAGGTCTACTTCTTGGGGCACGTCATCTCAGAGGCGGGAGTTGCAGTGGATCCTGTGAAGATCGAGGCAGTGCTAGCTTGGGAGCCACCCAGGAGCGTGACGGAGGTGCGGAGTTTCCTAGGTCTGACTGGGTACTATCAAAGATTTGTGATAGACTTCTCCAGAGTTGTAGCACCACATTCATCTTTGAAGAAGAAGGGTAAACCCTTCATGTGGTCGGATAGATGTCAGCAGAGCTTCCAGGAGCTGAGACAGAGATTGACCAGCACACCCATCTTGAGGCTACCGGAGGAGGGAGTAGGGTACATAGTTTACTGGGATGCGTCAGGGACCGGACTCGGGTGTGTCCTGATGCAGGAGCAAGCAGTTATTACCTATGGTTCATGAAAATTGAGGCAACATGAGAAGAAATACGCTACCCATGACCTGGAGTTAGCAGCAGTGGTCTTCGCCTTGAATATGTGGTGGCACTATCTGATGGGCGAATGATTTACAGTCTAATCTGACCACCAGAGTCTTAGGTACATCTTCTCGCAGAAGGACCTGAACCTGAGACAACGGCGATGGCTCGAGTTCCTCCAGGACTATGACTTTGAGATAGTATATACTCCTGGGAAGGGGAACGTAGTAGCTGATGCTCTCATTAGGAGGTCGGGCATTCAACTACTTGGAGAGGCGACATAATAGTTATCCACTTTAAAGATATCCTTCATGGATAGAGATGGGGTATCCTTTCTTCAGTTGATCACAATCACCCCTCCACTACTTCAGCGGGTCAAGGAGGCACAACTTGGAGACGTTGACTGTGAGACGTGACATGCATAGATATCCACAGGACAAGAACCTGATGGATTTTCTATAGGAGGAGATAAAGTCATTCTTTTCAGGGGACGCACCCATGGTACCAGTTGCATTACAGGAGGAGGTGCTGAGGGAGTTTCACACTTCCCCTCTAGCGGTACATCCTGGAGTAGCGAAGATGTACTAGGACCTCAGACGACAGCACTGGTGGCCGGGTATGAAGAAGGTTGTGGCAGAGTTTGTTTCACGATGCCTCACCTACCAGTAGGTGAAGGAAGAGAACCAGGTACTAGCAGGCTTGGTACGACCCTTAGAGGTCCCGGAGTGGAAGTGGGATGAGATATCTATGGATTTTGTGACAGGGCTTCCATGTACTTCTAGAGGACACGACTCCATCTAGGTGATTGTAGACTGACTCACCAAGTTGGCCCACTTCTTACCCATCAGAGAGCAGGGCTCAGTGGAGATATTGGGACGCCTCTATGTTCAGGTGATCGTACAACTTCATGGTGTGCCATCGTCGATCGTCTCCGATCAAGACACTCACTTTACTTCCTGGCTTTGGAAGGGGTTGCAGGAGGCATTTGGGACGCAGTTACGCCTGAGCACCGCCTTTCACCCTCAGACGGATGGCCAGACGAAGAGGACCATTCAGACTCTCGAGGACATGCTCTATGCATGTTTCCTTGACTTTGGTCGCAGCTGGGAAGATCATCTACCCTTGGTGGAGTTTGCGTACAACAACAGCTACCACTCCACCATCGGGATGGCACCATACGAGGAATTGTACGACCGACCTTGCAGATCACCTTTGTGTTGGAAAGACCCTAGGGAGTCAGCACTTGTAGGACCAGAGATGGTCCAGGCCACAACGGAGAAGGTTCAGATCATCCAGGAGTGGATGAGGACTGCTCAGAGCCGACAGAAGTCCTATGCTGATAGGAGGCGGAGACCACTGGAGTTCAAGGATGGCGACCACATTTTCTTATAGGTCTCACCTCAATGTGGAATACAGAGATTTGACCAGGGCATCAAGTTATCTCTGGGATTCATCGGACCATTCCAGGTTCTCAGCAGGATAAGAGAGGTGGCTTATCGCCTGGCTCTTCCACCTAAATTGCACCTGGTGCACGACATCTTTCACATATCTCAGCTGAGGAGATACGTGCACGACCCGACACATATCATTGATCATAGGGAGCTGGACATCGATGATAGGGAGACATTTGTGGAGGTCCCGGTGGAGATCAAGGATCGACATGAGTGGGTCTTATGTGGAAGATCGATTCCCCTAGTGCACATCAGGTGGCAGCACGAGAACCTCTAGGAAAGCACATGGGAGCGGGAGGCTCAGATGTGTGCACAATACCCTCATTTTTTCCCCTAGTTTATGATGTAGCTTTACGGGGACGTAAAGCCCTGAGGTGGGAGTAATGTAAAGACTCGTAAATTTCAAGGAAATTTTTTTCTTAAATTCTTTTAGATTTTACAAGTACGTAGTTTCTGAAGGCACCTGATTCTGAGGCCCGGTGTGCCTGGAATCAATTTCCAAAGTCTAGATTGGGTACGTTCAGTGAACGAACGAGCGGGTTTTTCAATCTTTTGAACCGGTGCTCGGAATTGAAATATGAGGGCACTGATTGAAATGAAGCACCAATAATTGCTTAAGAGGACCTTTACCGAAGGTGAGTTTTCTTGGGAGGAGTTGTAAAAAAAAGTGGATTAAATGAAAAGTAAAATAAAATTGTGTTACAATTTTATTTCTTTTTCTTAAGTGGTTTTAATCTACATGGGAAAGTTGGGGTGACCCACAAGTTTCTAAATACTCATGTTAGGATATTTTTGAGGTGGGTCCTACACGAGCCCCAACGATTCACATTCCCTAACCCCTTAACTCTCCCCCTTTAAACTTGTTAAACCCCCTTGTAATTAAGTGGGTGACTTCTCCTCTCCCCACCTTCCCCACATTAAATCATGCCAACACACTTAATTAATTAAGAGAGTTATGTGTTTGAATTTTAAAATTTAAATTCATGGAATGAATTAATAAAATAATATGAGATTTATTTTATTTTGGGGGTTAGCTTGTTGTGTTAAGAATTGGGGAGAGAGATATAGTTACTTCCGCGAAGAACATCACCCTTCGACGAAGAATGCCGTCACCACAAGGAGAGATGATGTGCCATTCCTTCGTCTCTTCGCAGCTAGTGTGAGATGTCGTCACCTCCTTGGACGCACGCCAACGCCATCTTCAAAACCTCACCCCGTGATGCCATCTTCCGTGTCGCCAGAAAACATCATCCTTTATCGAGGTAGGGGTTATCTTCGTTCAAGTTCAATTTAATATTCTTCGTTGATTAATTTGGCTGAATGTTACCAACGCAACGGGAGGAGATCGGACCGCACAAACACGACCAATTTCTCATCCCCATTTTATTGTTTATCAACAATGACATATGAGGAGAAGGCGGTGCGGTGCCGTCACACCGCGCAGGAATGAAGGGAATCGCGGCCGGAGCGGGCCGCGGTGGTGGTGCGTAGCACCGTCGCGCCGCACCTGTGAGGCCGAAGAAACTGCGGCCGCGGCGGGCCGCGGCGGTGGTGCGCGGCCCTGTCGCGCCGCGCCGATCGAACGGGAGCTGCGACCTAAGGCCGCGACGGTCACCACCAGGGGCAGCCGGGCTCGGCCAGCCGCCAGCGCTCCAGGAGGCGGGACCCCAGTGGGTCCCGCGGTAACTCACACTGGCCGGCCATTATGGCCGGCCATTTCAGGTGAAACCGGGGGGCGTAAGCCCCCAGATCTTCCTAGGGTGGACCCCACCAAGGGGGGCCACCATTTCCCAAACAAAAGGGGTCGCGCCCCCTTTGCATCCTGCTCAGCCGCGAGATGAACCGCGACCGGCTTCCGAGCCGGGCCGTGCCCAGTCGGGCCAGGCCAGGCCGTGCCAACTGGGCCAGACCCAGACCCGGGTCAGGTCGACCCGGTTTGGGCCGACCCAGGGGGTATCGGGCCAGGTCGTACCGGGCCCAAACCCCCTAGTTTCGGACTAGGTTCGTTCAAATTCCCATATCTTGGGCTACAGACCTCTGATCGATGCACCGTCAGTTGCGTTGGGATCCTTGGATTGAGAAGGTCGTCTCTGTATATTATACTCAAGCTTTCGACGAAGTTTGGGTATAGGTGGGTTGGTTCGAACTCAAAACTAATCGGGCCCTCGGAACGGAAACACTCCTAACTTAAGGACCAGACGTCCGATTGACGTGCTGTCAATTGCGTCGGATTCCTCTTAGTGAGATGGTTCTTTTGGATTACTCCACTTGAGGTTTGGATGCAGCTGGAGTACAGTCAGGTTGGTTTTAGATTAAAAACCAACTGGGCCCTTGGGACGGAAAAACCAATATCTCTTAGACCGAGCGTCCGATTGACGCGCCGTCTGTCGCGTTGAGTTCCTATTGACGAGACATAACTTTGTGATACATCAAATCTAGACTTTGATATAGTTTATGTATCGACCCTCTTGGCTCGTGGAGTGGACCCTCTCAGAATCGAGCATGCTGTGTGCGGGAACCCTAGAGCTGGCTGCGACTGCGACGACGATGACGACTGTACTTGGATCCTACGTGGGTTCGACAGTGAGGACAACTGTACTTGGATTCTACATGGGTTTGGTAGCGAGGAAGAATTTACTTGGATCCTACGTGGGTTCGGTAGTGATGGTTACTGTACTAGGATCTTATGTGGGTTTTGCAGCGACGACTTTTGTACTTGGATCCTACGTGGGTTCGGCAGGGGAGATGATTCAGAGGCTACATCTATCATCTCCACCCCTCTTTGTGAGTAGTATACCTGTGTGAGCTGAGTCTTGAATTTCAATCATTATCATCGATATGATTGACTTTCTTTCCTGTGTGGATTGGTTTGTGTTTTTCTGTGTGGATTGGGTTGTACTTGGGCTCGTGAGTTGGAGCCGAACCAAAAATGATGACTTAGGTATATGTATGGGCATATACCTAAGTAGAGTTGGTTGATACTTTGTGTTTTTACCCTTCCTTTTTGGTTTATCCATTGTGGATTTTGGGAGACCTTCGGGGGTCTCGGGGTCCCTACTGAGTATCGTATACTCACCCCTGCACGGGCTATGCCCACACTACGTTGTGTTGGTTGCAGACGACGGAAAACGCTGATCGTGGTTGAGGCTTGTGGAGAGGGATGGTACCCAGAGGTGGACTATTAGGTGGGATGTACACAGTGCGGACGGCCGGAACCAAGGAGATGAGGAGACCATCTCTACCCACCATTCAGGTGGGATAGCCGGAGGATGACTCGGTGGTTGCTGATTTACTTTACTGCTGTTGTACTTTCTTTTCAGTTGTATTGTACTTTCAGTTGGGTTTGTATTCTGGCCCATTTACTTTTCAGCACTTACTTTTGTACTCAGTTTAATTATTATTTACTTCATCTTTCACACTATATGGTGTTTTTTTTCTTATATAAAGTCAATTCCATCCCTTTTATCGGGATTTACGCCTTTGGTGCTAGTCGCCAGCCCCTGGACTATGGAAGGCGGGCTTGGGGTAGTCATGGCACGAGCCCCAAGGATGAGTTGTGATATATCTTACTCCTTATCCATAATAGATGGGAAAAACTTCAAGATCCCCACCAATTAAATGTTTGTCAAGAAATAAATTTCATAATTCCCTTATGAGAAAAAGTCCTGGCAACAATACTCTAAACTACACATCATCATAGTCCTGGTAATAAGAATTTAAACTACACAATGTTCATAGTTCAAGCTACATGACTTTAACTTAACAAGTTCTAGTATAAGATACATGAATTTGAACTACCCAGTACTAGTCTAAGCTACAATAATTTAAACTACCTAGAACAATTCCTAGAATAAAGACTTTAGAATGAAAAAAATCTATGTCCTTATAGCATGATGTTAAACTATAGGACATAAGGTCCATACTATAAGACCTTAAACTACTTATAGAAGGCTACCCTATGGGACTCATGAACTGTATGAGATCTAGATCCATGTAGAAAAATATTCCCTCTCCCTGTATGTGATTTAGATCATGTACAAATACTTTACCTTCAAAGAACTACATGCAACTTTCTTCTAATATTTATGGGATATATAGTGACACCTTGATACCTATCCTAAGAATTCCATAACTTTCACTAAAAAATAACATCTTCTATATTTTAACCACATAAATATATAGATAACATAATTTTATAAGAACTATGTGTGTCTTGATTCCTATTCTTTTCGGATATGTAGTGACGTCTAGATCTTCTTCTCTAGATCCAACCATAAGTGTTAAAAAAATACGTGACAAGCTACCCTATTTTCAAACAAATTCCAGAACCTTAACTCAATAAATATCCCATAAATCACTTATTTTGGTACTTATATTTATTTAATATAGAGATATGGATCTTATATATTTCACATGGATCAGACCCATGTGAAACAAATCACATGTTCTGGAATAAAAAATTTAAACTATATAACTTCCACATCCTTAATGAATGATATTAAAATACATGATCACCATCCTTGAAACATGATGTTAAACTATGAGGTGGAAGTCTACCATGAACAACCTCAAACTACTCAAATTGGACCATCCTTTGTGGCCCCTTTCTCCCCTCCATGAGAGGTTTATCCATGTAGAAGTCTTCGACACATTGTCACACTGTTCATTAAAACACCAATGCCCCCATTAATCACATATGGGATATATCTATGAAAGGAATCCTATTTCAAAATAACTACATTTAGTATTTATTCCCATCACTATGGGATATGTAGTGATGTCTAGGTACTTTACCATGGAACCAACCACTCTTATCGTAATCAAAATATGAACTTGCCTTCCTCCGGTATATAAAAGAGATTTTCATGGGAGATTTCAAAATGTGTCCTTTATTTTATAGACTTGTTTTCAGAATAAAACCCCCATTCCCCTATATATGAGTCATATATGTGTAGGTGAACTTTATTTCTAAGAAATATGTGTGGCTTGATTACTGTTAACACATGATACATAGAGTTTCTTAGATCCCCTAGTTCTGGATCCAAACACAATGTCAAAAATAATAATTCCCTATTTTTTATTTCCATTTCATATGATCTAGATCTATGCAGGTGACACTGTTCTATATAATATCTACATGTAGCTTAATTCATATCCATACGGGGTATGTAGTGATGCCAGAATCCCACATCTTGGGCCCAACCACAATGTGATAATTTGACCTCTCTCTGTACAAGATCCAAAACTATGTGGCAATGTTTCTCATCAAGAACTATGTAAGACTTGATTCCTATATTTAGAGGATATATAGTGATTCCCGAGTCCCCTATACTGGGACCAACCACAATGTCAAAAAAAATCCCCCACAAGAGTCAGATTTGTGTTGGGGACTTTTTAACATTTCTATAAGAACTATGCATGGATTTATTCTGGAATTTTTAGGATATGTAGTGATACCTATACATATTATCCTATGCCAAGCCATAGGTTCATCACTATCACATACCTCCCCAATGATTGGTCTATATCATATGTATTCACCCCCATTCAGCTGAAAAATTATGAAGATGCCCCCATAAGTAAAATCCTCTCCCAATATGAGATATCTTCACCTTAATAATAGTTAGAGACCATGTACCTAGATGATGGTGGATATATTTTACTTTAAGGTACAAAATTAAATTTCATCCACATATCATCTAGATCTATGTGGGGACCTTTTAATGAAAGAACCATGTATTGTTTGATTCCTATCTATACATGATACATATTGATGCCTATAGTTTCCATTCCGGGATTAACCGCAATCCTTAAAGTAATATTACCCCTCTTAATTCACTACATATGATTCAGATCTATGAAAGGGAGCATGAATTGATTCCTACAACTTCACAAATATTCTTTATAAAATAAAGTATAATGATTCCCCTTTTCACTTTGGCATGCTGGCCTCTGCTACCCCACTAAATAATCATTCACTAAAGTGAAACCCCTTATGTTTCCCCTATATATGAGTCATATCTATTTGGTGGACTCAAAAACTATATATGGATTTATTACTATCTTCATAGAATATAAAGTGATTCTCAAATATCCTATCTCAGGCTTAACCACAAATCTACAAAATTCCCCATCCCACCTAGGTGTCTAAACCTTTACAATGATACTTCACTTCCTCAATGGCCTTGCACTAAGGTAAGACTTAATTTTGTTCCTTGCACATGAAGAAGATCTATATAGATTAAGCCTCACAAATATTCTGTATGGATTGATAAAAATACCCCTCCCAAAATATGATTTTTATCTATGTTGGGATTCATATACGAGCTTTATGTGGCTTGATTTATTTTATCACAAGATACGTTGTGATGCTAGGATTATCTATCCTAGGCCCAACTAAAAAATAAAACTTAAAAGATGCACCCTATATGCATATAATTCATATATGTATAGATTATTTCCTTTGAAAAATATATATATGTATTTATTCCTATCCTTACAGGATGCATAGAGAAACCTAGATGGGTCTAGCCATAGAAATCATAAATTCCCCAACTCGTATTGGTTCCCATTAAAATCACCCATCATCCAAAATGGTCCTCATCCATTATAAACACTAAGAATAGTTTCATTTAACTCATGTGAAAACTAGATCCATGAAAAATATGAAACTAGAAAAGGGAAACCTGCATATGAGATAAATCTACATGGGAGTCCCTAATATGGGTTCTCTCATTGGTAGACTGATGTTATGTTAATATTCCCTCAATATTTCCTATCCCTTTTTTAATGCACCCTCTCTAGAAAAATATGGGTTATTCTTTGACAGACACTTATTTCTCACATTTAGTATGAATTATTTGATCTTAGAGGTTTGGGCCAACCAATTTGGCATGGTTTGGAGTACTATGGCTAAAGAAGAAAAAACGGCCCACCTCACAAGACCTTAAACTAATCAAGAATGGTTGATTAATATAGAATAAATTTGATTATATATGAGTCATATCTATATAAGGTTTTATTGAATTTTATTGAGATCTATGAAATGGGGTCTCAACATATGGTTATTTTTTCATAGCCTTCTGCAACAATAAAATGCCCCCTCATCTTGATCATGTAGCGATTCACTATTATACCACTATCTTAAACTGATTTTGTATTATAAATTACAAATATAATAAAAAATTAAAATTCAATTCAATTATTTAATTTTTATCATTTTAAAAAAGGAAATTTTACTTGTTTTAGTGACTACATTGCATGTGGAGGTGATTTGGAGAGACCATGATGAAATTCAAGCAAAATAGGCCAAATTTCACAAGAGACTAGACACACATGTGGACTAAAATTTACACTAAAACTAATATATGTATAAAATTGGGATGAAATTTTGGGTGAATGAACAAATATATTGGATAAAATTATATAGAATACTAGGGATCCAAATTAATCCATTTTGACTCCCAAAATTCACCATCATTGGAGAGAATCTTGACCGTTCAAAGTCTAGATTCTACATATGTAATTTAGACATATCATGGGTTATTGGCCTCTAAATAATGATTTTTTATGAATATATTCATGAGGTAGGTAAATAATTTTTTATTTTTTTCAAAAGTGATATAATACTTTCTAATATCCAAAATCTGTGATATAAGTGGATTTCAAAGTTCTGGGTGCCCAAAACTACCTTCCACATTACCTATAAATTGGAACCTTGGGAACTCCATTTTCAAGTTAGAAAAAGGGGAAAGAATCTTCGAATTTAAAGATTCTAAGGGTTATTATCATTTATTTGGAGGTTATGGAGGCCCCTATTCACATAGTTAGATCAATTATGAAGGCTAAGTTCCACCGGAGCCTCCTCCTCCTCTCAATGGAAGGCTAAATGGTAGGTGATCATTGTGAGGGAGCTACACACTGGTTGAGGGAGTTCCAAAACATGTTTTTCTACTGGTTTGGAAAGATTTGTGTTTATAATCATTTAATTTAGTTTTATTGTAACATGATTTAATTATGATTTCATTGTTTTAGTATGATTAATCAGAACACTTTTAATTTCATAACCGATTGGATTGAGATTTCAGTGGGAATCTTAGGTTATTCCAATTAGAAAAACACAAGAATCATTTTTCCCTCACACATAATTGATATTTCAATATGATTTGGTATCCATCATTCCATTATTAATTTAAAAACATTGAAAACGAATTTGTTTATCAAGGGTTGGTTCTATGTTCATATTTTTAAAGGGAAAAGTGGGTAATAAAGATCTTTTTTACCCTAAACCAAATAATTTCATCAAACCAAATGTAATTATCAAAAATATGAAGTTTCCTTAATGTTTAGTGAACTAGAAATGGTCACCTTATTCCACATATCTTAAAAATATACCTTTTATTGTCAAAAAATAAGCTCTTTAAACTAAGTTATTTTATTTTGAATCATAATTTAACCCCTAGTATTCTATTCCATTTTTGATAAACTTATTAGAAATACATAATATAAACCACCAATGATCCTTGAGATATTATATAAGGTCCAACCTAAATTGAATTTAATCGTATAAAACCTATTAAATTTTATGTTTCATGACTACATGGTCAAAATTTAGTGTTGTTTTTAGGGAGTTATTTAATTTTTAAGAACTTTGTATATTTTTTAAATATTTTTTTATTTATCTCAGTTGATTTTCTATATAATTGGTGTTCTAAAAACTTTTTATTTTTAGTTTTTATGCATGATGTGTTATGCTCTGAGTAAACTACCCCATTTTGAGCCTGAACAGGAGAGGATCCTATGTCAGCAACATCGAGACACATATGACGATCCTTTGTAAGAGGATGCACCACACAATGAACTCTTATAGACCTCTATTCTTCTAGAAATAAAATATAAACTAAACTTAATGTTTATATACATGGAATACAATTACCAAACACAAAAATCACTCACTTATCCTGATGTTGATATCCAACCTGTATATATTTAAGCATAAGGAGAAGCACAAAAATTCAAATTAAAATACAATCTAATTCACAAATTATTAAAATTTAGTGGACTTACTAGAGAAACCACATATAATAATTCAAAGTAATTTCACATTGTGTGCTTGAAATTAAAACATGAAAATGTATATAAAGAACAAGTAAAAATTAGATCTTTTCCAATTTCTTTATAAGACACTAATTTTTTTATTATGTCAACTCCCTAATTAGTGACTAGGTGGAAATGAAATGATTTTTTCTTGAAAAATACTTCTCAACCTATGAAACTAAAACTATAAGGATTTTTTGGAATAATAAAATTATAAAGGGAAACACTTCATTAATATTGGGAACAATTTAAATGGTTATGTTCAAGTTTTCTACACCACCAAATAAGTGATCATATTTGAATACAATATTTCTTTGAAGGTTTCATTTGTATTGATTGTAACATGATTTATGTTATTAAAAGTGGTGCACTATTTTAATAAACCTTAATTTATTCAAGGAACCTCATTGAAAACATGTATTATAATATGTGATAAGTCAATTTAAGGTCTAGTATACCCATTTGAGGTGTCCATGAGGTACAAAGTTACGAGTTTTAGAATATGGTGGATATGAAGTTTAAAGAGGTAAGTAACCTTCTCCACCAAATTAAAATTTCTCATAAGAAATACGAACCTCCTTCACCTTCTTATTATGGTATCATTGGTCCTAACACCCACTGCTATGACTAATTTCCTCAATTGAAAGAATCTTCTAAGGGTTGTGAGGAAATTTTCCTAGGATGCCCCTATAACCAATCTGTCAAGAAAGAACCATAATATCTATATAACTCTGGGTAGAAAGACAACCAATCCTATAGGTAAGGGGGTATTCATATCTACCTCAACAATCTTGGAACCGCCCAGGGTATATTTTTCATCCTCCACCATCACCCAAAAACCCCAACCACCACAAAGGAATTTCCAAAAACCCCCTACAAAACCTAAGCCTAGACTTGAGGAAATTATGAAACAAGTTTCTAAATATAATATCAAATTACAAAAAACCACCCAAGAATCCATACAAGTCCTAAAAACTCAATTAGGCCCACTCACCAACTAGGTGGGTGAAATCCAAAGTCAAGGGTTAGGTAAATTTCCTTCTCAACCTCTATTCAACCCCAAGGACAATGTAAATGTTAGTTACATCACTCTTTAGAGTGGAACAAAACAAAAAATCCAAATGACCCCTCCATTAGTGTCATACCCTCCAAATGAAACAACCATTCCAACTATTATAAATTATCTAAAATAGGAAAAACTTTGTCCTGAGAGAAGTCCCACGAAAGGAAAGAGAGTTTCATTTGATGAATTAGTAATAAAAACCATTCATATTACATTTATCCAAAGATCATCCCAACCAAGGAAACCAAAATAAACCAATCTTGATAAATAATTATTGGAAACATTCAAAAAAGTGAAGGTTAATTTATTTCATGAAGAATATTCCTTGATATGACCATTTCATAAAGGATATGTATATATACCAATGATGAATTAGATGTGATGAAAGGGTAAACCTGGGGAGTAACATCTCAATGTTGATGGATCCATCAATTGACACTAAATTCAATGATCCTAGAACATTATCAACTCCATTCACCATTAGATATTATTTGTTTTATGATGCTATGATTTATTTGGGTGCTTCTATAAATGTGATGTCTTACTATATTTACTATTAATTATAGGTTAGGGAACTAAATCCCACAAGAATAGTAATTCAATTGGAAAACCTAGGTACCACACACCCCACTAGTGTGTTATAGGATGTTCTTATGAGGGTTAAAAACTTTATATTTCCTACTGATTTTTATGTGCTTAAAATGAAAGATAATAGGATTAATGGATATGCCATAATTATATCATGGTTACCTTTCTTGAAAACCACAAAAAGAATAATTAGTGTACATAACCATACATTATCTATAAATTTTTTTGGTTAAATTTTCCACTTCAACATCCTTTATTCTATGAAGTACCCGTCATAATAGGATTCATCTCCCTCAGTTAATTTAATTGATTTAATCCCTTCACATGTAAAAACTTATTTTATTTCTACCATTCCTATTTCTGAGTTTTAATCATTGATAAAAAATTTAGGTAATGATTCTTGTGTTGAATGTTGTAATGGTTTATAAAAATTTAATGCGTGTTCATTAATTAATGATTTTTAGTGAACTGAGAATCTTATGATCATCAATGATACTGCATATATTATAAAATATTATTCCTCATATATGCATGTTACCATTGGAAAGTTATATGATATCATTTCCCTCTCACTTTTATGTTCACTTCAATTAATCAAAAATCCACATGATTTGAAACTTAAACCATTGCCTTAAAATTTTAAATATTTATATCTTAGGAATGGAAACAAGTTTCCTATCAATATTTATAATTCAATCCCTCTAGATAAAAAATTGTAAGTTATTATCCTTTTAAAGGAGTATAAACAAGCATTAGGATTGAAACTTTCTAACATTCCTGGTATTAGACCATTAATTTTAACACATCATATATTTTTTAACAATAAGGTTAAACTTGTGAGGTAGGAACAATGCCGACTAAACCCAAACCTCATTGGTGTTGTTAAAATAGAGGTAACCAAATTATTAGCTTCTAGAATAATTTACCCAATCTATAATAGATAATGATCCAGTATAGTGTAGGATATTCCTAAGTAAATTAGTCTTATAGTAATAAAAAACAAAAATAATTAATAAATTCCAACCTGTGTGAAGAATAGTTGGTGTTTGTGTATATACTATCACTGATAAAACCACTTCACTAGGAGGGACCATTTTCTATTTTCATTTATTAATGATATTATAGAGAGGCTAGTAGGGAATTCCCACTAATATTTTCTTGATGGGTATTTTGGATAGATTCAGATCCATATTCCCTGAAGGATTAGGAAAAGTCAACCTTCACTTTCCCCTTTAGAACATTTTCACACAGGTGGATTCCATTTGGTCAATACAATACTCCAGGTACTTTCTAGTGATTCATGTTTAGTGATTTTTTGGATTACCTTGATAATTTCATGGAAGTATTCATGGATGATTTCAATATTTATGGTTCTTATTTTGACGAGTGTTTGAGTAGTCTTGGATTTTTTATTATTCTATATATTTAAAATAATATTGTATTAAATTATAAGAAATTTTGTTACATGGTGTGAAAACATAGAGCACTTAGAAATTTCATTTTTTGGGATGATATCCACGTAGATAATTAAAAATTTAATATCATTTAATCCATACCATTCCCAAAAAATGTGTGGGATGTGTAGTATTTCTTATGTCATGCTAGATTTTATCATCATTTCATTCATGAATTTAGTAAGATTTTACCCCCCCTCCCTCGCTTATTGCAAAAAGAAAACGAATTTGTGTTTAATAAAAACTATGAGTTTGATTTTATCAAATTATAATGGAGTCTCACATCACCCTTGATAATCCAACCATGTCAATGGGATTTAGCATTTGAGATCATTTATGTCACCTTTAACTATTTAGTTAGGATAGTATTGTCACAATGGGTTAATCTAGCTTCACATTTCATAGCCTATGGTTTACACACACCAGACCCTACCCAAGAAAACTTCACCAGAAATAAAAAGTAATTCCTTTCCATTTTTTTCTTGGATAAATTTAGTTCATATCTTTTAGGGTCAAATGTAATTATGTTCTCAGTTAATTCAACCCTCTGACATCTCTATAATAAACAAAAAACCAAAACTCATCTCATTATGTTCATACTCCTTTAGGAATTAAACTTATAAATTAAGGATACAAAAGGAGTAGAGAATGTTGTGTATGACCATATCTGTATGATCCTTTAATACTAAAACATTTCATCCCCCTACATTCCCATAAATGAAATGTTTCCTGATGAGAAATTGTATCGAGTATAAAATTATATTCTTTGGTATGATAACATTGTAAATTATTTGGTATCATATTTCATTCCTGTTGATTTAAATAAAATACAAGTTGATAATCTAAAACATGATTTTTTTGGTATATTGGGATGAACCCTACCATTTTCACACATGTAGTGATCAATTCCACATGTATTTCATTCCTGGTAGTGAGTTTCAGTCTGCCCTTGGGTTCTTTAACACTCTTGAATATGGGGACCACTTTCTTCCCCAATAGACTTCTCGTAAGGTCCTTGATTAGTTTATTTTGGCCAATACTATTTTTAGATGCCCATTATTTTTGTAAAGACATTCCTCATTATCAAATAATAGGGAATTTATTCAAAAGAAGGTAAATTACACAATAGACCTTGCTTTTCAATGAAATTATTGATGTTTAGAGAATTGACTTTATATGGATATTTCCCAATTCATTTAGAAACTTGTACATTCTTTCGGTAGTAGATTATGTGTAAAAATGGGTAGAGGAATGATCTATAAGGATTGATGATTGAAATAAAGTTGTGGAATTTTTGAGAATCTAAATTTTCTATAGGTTTGGATTGCCTAGGTTCATCATTAGTGACCAGGGTTCTTATTTCTACAACCAAATAATTTAATCACTTTTACATTAGTATGGGGACATGCATTGAGAATATACTGACTGAATCATACTTCATCATCAGTTCCAAATCAGGAATAAAGTCCTCTTTTTCAATTAAAATTTTATTTTTCACCTAAGTAATCTTTGTTCCCATTGGTTTGGCTCATACACTGTTACTAGTTTTTATCCATTTTTCATTGTGTTGGTTCAAAATAATGGAAAAAAATTCACTTTCAATGGGAAGTGGTTGATGCACATTCAAAAAACTATTTTCCCTAGTAGAATAACTCAACCTTCTATAATAAACCTACTAGTGAAACCCACCGGGTTTTATCCTTCCTTCCCAGATTCTCTTTTATTATAGCGAGGACACTGCACACTCTTAGTGTTGGGGTGAGGGTGGGTACATTCTTATGTTAGTTAATATTTTCAACATCATTCTTCCTTTTATCCTTTCCATTTACTACATAGTATTTTTACTTTCCCTACTTTCTTGAGTTCATTAGGACTTGTTGTCATCTTTATTATTTTTTCTCTTTTTCACTTTCCACAGGGTATTTTTACTTCCCCCTATATTTTTTTCAATTTTTTTTTTCAGAATAATCATTTTTGATTCCCCCTTATCATATAAATTATTGAAAATTCATGAAGAATTTCCATATTTTAATTTTTTTAATATTTAAATATTTTTTTTCCACTGAGGGAATGTAATTTTGGGCAAAGAATTAACATTTTGGGGGTGATTTTAAGTAAACATGGTTATTTTTCTGTGATATAATTGATTGTATCTTTATAAAACATTTGAGATATTATTACATTCTATGTGATTTTTGTGGGTTAATTATATCATTTAATATCCCCACATATCCTTTTACTCAACCATGAAGTGTGAATATTTATTATTTGATTGAATGTAAATAAAAGTTAGGTTAAGTTTTTCAGATTTAATAAATGTTTTTCCATATGCTTGTTCCTTATCTAATTTATTTCATTACTATACTAGATTGACCTACGTAGGTGTATCTATTATATTACTTTTGAATGCCTTCAAAATAAAAAAAATAAAATATATAAATAAATTAAAACAAAACAAATAAATAATTAGGGGAGTGATGAAATGTACAATATATGTGAATATATAGTTTAAGAGCTTAAGGTTTGAATTTTGGGAATGATTAAGTGAGTGGGTCTTGAAATTTGATTTCAAAGTATTTAGGGTAGGTTTGGTGGAAAGAATTAGGTAATAAGAAATTTCTTAAAATAACCTATATTTACTAAATAAAAAGTGGAATGAATAGCATGAAAATTTTTTCACACAAAAACATAGAGATTTATTGACATGGTTAACTTGTGAATTACTTGTTAATAATGGTACCATTTATCTCCATGATTTTTTAGATACAATTTATAGGATACTCATTTCCATGCTTACTGAGGTTAATACTTTGGTGTGATCCTTCCTTTTCTCACTATGCTATCATGAAGTAAATTTCCTATGAATGTTAAATCTTCACAATCTTGGTAAAATATTCATGCATAATTATATGAAATGTGACTTTCCCAAGATTTTAAATGTTTAGTTTTGGGGGTGTGATCATGTAGTGATTCACTATTCTTTTCCACCCTTATTCTATTATGTTAAACTGATTTTCTATCATAAATTCCAAATATAATAACAAATTTTACTTCATATTTAATTATATAATTTCATTTTAATCACTATTAAAAAGGACAGTTTCACTTTTTTTATGATTACACTATAGGATGAGGTGATTTAGAGATCTCATGAAGAATTTCAAGAAAAATATTCCAAACTACGCAAGATCCCAGCACACACATGGATTGAAATTTACACTTAAACAAATCGGTACATAAAATTGGGTTAATATTCAATGGGTTAATGAAAAACTATGTGGGATAAAATTCTATAGAAGACCATGGATTTATCCATTTTGAGGCCTAAAATTCACCATCATTGGAGAGAATCTACAATATTCACTATCTCAAGGTCACTTATGTAATTTGGTAATATCCCAGAATTTAGGCCTCCAAATGATTATAAAATTTTGATGGAGATATCCATGAGGTATGGAAATAACTTTTTAGGTTTTTAAAAAGTTATATAAGACTTTTTTTACATCCCAAATCCTTGATCCAAGTGGGTTTAGATGTTTAGGGTGCCCAAAACCACCTTCCACATTGCCTATAAATTGGCACCTTGGGAATCCCATTTGAATGTTTTACTAGGGGGAAAGATTCTACCAATTTAGAAATTTTAAGGGTTGTTCTCATCCATGTGGAGGTTATGGATTCTACTATCATCGTAGGTAGATCAATGATTAAGGTTAAGTTCTCCCCATTCCTCCTCCTTGATGGCGGGCTAAGCAACAAGTGATCATTGAGAGGGAGATGTATAATTGGAGAGGGAGTCCCAACACTTGTTTTTATACTTTATTGGTGTAATTTTTGTTTAGAAACAATTCATTTGGTTGTATATTAAAAATTTTAAATTCTGATTTCATTTTTTTGGCATGATTAATTGAAACAATATTCATTTTATAACCGATTGGATTCCGATTTCAAGTGGGAATCTTGGGTTTTTCTGATTGGACAACAAAATCATCCTTTTTCTCTCACAAAAACGTGATATTTTAGTATTCTTTTGAATCCAAAATTCTATGAGTAAGTTCTAAAAATTTAAAAAATAATTTTTTATGTCAAGGGTTGGTTCTAGGTTCATATATTTAAATGGAAAATATGGTAATAAAAATATTAATTATCCTCAACCAAAGAATTTAATTAAACTAAATTTAATTATTAGAACTATGAACATAACTTCCTGATTAGTGAAATCAGAATGGTTACCTTAGTATACATATCTGAAAAACCCACATTTTATTATCAACTATTAAACTCTTTAAATTAAGTTATTTTATTTTGAATCATCATTTAAAAAAACATGTTTTATTTCTTGTTTTTGAAAAAATTATTGGAAATACAAACTATAAACTACCAATGCTCCTTGAGAGTCTACCTAGGGTCTACCCTAGACTGAATTTAATAATATAAAAACTATTCAATTTGATTTTTAATGATAAATTAGTCACATCTAGTCCTATATATATGATGTTAAACTACATAGCATAAGGTACTCATTGCATGAACCTAAACTGTAAAACACCTGAGTCCTTATTGCATGAAGTTAAAACACATGATAGTTATCCATTGTTTAATAATGTTAAACCAAATAGACTATTATCCACTATTACTCATTATCAAAGGACCATAATATCCTGACCATGTTCAACCAAGGTTCAGGGTGTTTCCATCATCTTTCTAAGCATTTAATCCATAAATCACACTTTGTCTCTTGAGTGTATCAAGTTTCCTCTAACATTACACTAACATTTGAAAGGTGTGTACCCAATATCAAGGATCTATCTATTTTATTATGCATGTATTCCCCTAGCTCCTATATACGAGTCCCTGGTATGTTAACTAGAGGCATCTTTTCCATGAGAAAAGGTCCTTTGATCCTTTTGATCCATGACAACATGAAAATAGATTTTGTCACCCAGAGTGATTTGTGGTCTTCCATTTCATGTTGTCCCATACCATTAATCATGATCTAAGAACCTTGAGAAACAAATTAAAACATCTCTATATCCCATTAAAAAGGGTTTTGGAGTTTTCTCAACATGGGGAATCCTAATTAGGTTGTTTTTTCAACACACCTCCCTCATAGTTGGTCCACACATAATGAACTTAAAGTATGTGAACTTTGGTTAAAGCTACATGACCTTAAACTCTAGCCCCAGATGTTGTAAATTGAAAGAACTTAAAATGATAGTAAAAGAAACATAAAACTTGAAAGACTAAAAACCTATAAATATAATTCTTAGAAAAATTCAAGTCTCCACTTGTTAATCTATTTATCTTCAGTGTTGAGAAAAAAATTAGAGAGAAAACAAAAAAAGAGGCACACAACTCATATGGTCTATCCAATGGCCCTAGTAAAAGCTAATTGATGATAGTTGGACCCTCCCATTCTAGGAATAAATTAGAATAATGATTTATCACATCCTTTTTTCTTGATAAAATGTTCAGTACATGGAAACATAACTTTTAGTGTTCGAAAAACCTCTTTTGATAAATATATTCTCCGTAACCTATTTCATTTCTCAAGTGTTTTAATCTTCAAAAATATTTCATTACCCTTGGAAAGATGCTTATCCTAATTCAGGGGACCATTTTTTTAACTACGCATGTATTCTCCTGGATCTTGCATATGATATCCCAACATATTAACCAAATGCATATTTGTATTGAAAAAACCTCCTGATCATTGAGATCCATGATAATAATGTAGTGGAACTCATCACCGTAACATCCCAACCCTCCTCATTGGCTTGAAAAGGTAGATGGATATTAATTGGACTTAGGAAACATCTCTAAGATTCCAAAGGATGGAAATAAATTCCAAGGGATTCATAAATAGTTGGGGGATGATTTTCCCTTTTAAAATAAAACAACTAAACCAAGAATACAATAACCAAACAACCAGTGTATGATGCTTTAGAACAATTTCATACAACTCAATGTAAACCAAACCAACTATATCAGAGTATCTAGTGAAAACCAAGATTAAAATCAACTATAAAGTGGAAAAATAAACCAACAAAACTCAAAGTATCTAAATAAACCCACTCTACAACTCCCAACATGATCCAAGATCCAACTCCATAATCTATTATGAAGTATCATGAATCACCACTAAATAAATATAATTCTTTACCTTTATCTATGTTCTGATAAACAATATCTACTAATCCACCAAAGTTCCCAAGTAGGGGGTGAGCAAGGAAAATCATTAGGTTTTCCCAAACTGAATTCCCTACTCACATGACTAGGATAGAACAAGTTCAAAAATTTATATAAAACAATTTATATAAAACACTTTAAAATAGTTTATATTAAATTCAAACCATTTTGAATTAAAACATTTTTCACACCAAAATAATTTTTCCAAATAAATCCAATTCCAAACCCCAAGGTATTTCCAAGGGAAGAAACCAAACAAGTCATTCCAACCATTTCATGAATTCATTTGGCATTACCCATTTCATTTCATACAACCACACACACACACACTTAACCATACAAGATTGGTGTTACTAGTGATGGTGGAACTTCACATCCATACTCCATCCCATTGATGGTGGTACTTCACAACCAATATCCATCCCATTCCACTCACACTTAACCATTTAATGAAACCATGCCAAAATAATATTTCTTAAACCATTTAAATGAAACTATCCTTTTAATGAAAACACATTCCATACATCAAAAACCAAACAACAATGTTAAAATCATTGTTTTAAAATCATGTTACCACTTTCACTTTCCACAAAAACATCCAATTTTTACAATTCCATAAACCATCACCAAAGAGGGTTTCCATCAAGCATTGAAAAAAAATTCACAATCAATTTCAAGGGAAAAAATAAATTTGAAACAAAGCCTTTAATTTCTAATGATAGGAGTCAAGATTGAATCCACCTACCTCAGAAACTATGGAAAACATGAAGAACAACATGAATTATTCAAAAAAACTGGATTGAATCTCTAAAAACCCACCTTAGATCTATTTCCCTAACATTAATATAGTCAGATATCATCTTGATGGGAATCAAATATCATAGATTTATCCCCAATGGACTAGATCTATGAATCTGAGAGAGGGAAGAATATTAGATCTAAGAAAAACCACCTAGAACAAAGACTTACCAAGAAATACAACCTTCAACGCATCAAGTTTTGTCAACAGATCACTCTTGGATTGAAGGGAAAAGTATCTAAAACCTTTGGGAGGAAGAAAGACCAAGTTAGGGTAAAAATTAGTGATAATTGAGAGGTTTAGGTGTAAAACTGAGTGAGTTCCACTTTTTTGAGGATCTAACTTTTAATCATGCATGGTTGGGTCACACAGTTATGAAAACCATGCACCAACTATGAACCAACCACTATCCCCCAACATCCTTTACAAGGTTTCCTTATATGGATAAACCAACCATGCACCAATTGTGTTTTTACCTCAGTTCAAATTTGGATGATTACTCCAAGGTGATCGCATGGTTTGAAAAAACTATGTGCCTAACCGTACACCTTCCTAGATCCCCATGTACTCCTTTTCACGGTTTTCCTTAGGAGTTTCATGGTATCTATTAATCATTCTCAAATTGTTCACCTTCTGAAAATTCATACAAACTTTCCAAAATTCATCTAAACCCTCCCAAACTTCACCCAAACACTTTACATTCTTAAAATATATAAATAAAGGGTTACTTACTTGAAACCGGGCATGCTAAATTTTCCCCACCATTGGAATTTCCATATATGGAAAGTAGAAAAGCACCAATTTCCTAAAAGAGTTCATGCCACTTCTCGATCTTTTGTTTTTCTCATTCCCAATTTTTCTTTTGGAATTCGACCATGTTTCCACAAAACCTACACTAGAACGATGTTTTTCCCACACAAGTCTTTCTCTTGTCTATCCAAAATCCACATTGGTACATGAAATAATAAAGCATCCAGCTCTAGGTTAATGTGATCCCATCAAATCACTTGGTCAGGATCAGGCTGATACTTTTTCAACTAAGATACATGAAATACATTATTCACTACACTGAACCATGGTGGAAATTCCAACTGATATTCCACTTCACTAAACCATTCATGTATCACAAAAGGGAATATTTATTGAGGATATAACTTTCTTTAATTTCTAAAATGATGATGCCAAAGCCTTGGAGAGATTCTCAAGAACACATAATCATGCACCTCGAACGACAATGACCATCAAAAATGACTTGAATATGATTTTTGTTGACTCTGAGCCATCTCTATTCTCTGCCTAATCAACTGAATATTCTCAGTAGTCTCTGGGATAAAATTCGGACCAACCAATAATGTATCTTCTATTTCCACACAAAAAAATAGAGAACTACAAGGATTCCCTTACAATGCTTCAAAAGTTCCATATATATCGAGTCTTGATAATTTTTGTTATATGAGAACTACACTAACAATACATACTCTTCCCATGAGCCAACAAAATCTATTACACATACCCAAAACATGTCTTCTAACATTTGTATCATCCGTTCAGATTTTCCATCTATTTGATAATGATACATCATACTCATGGTCAACTGAGTCCCAAGGGACTGCTGTAAGGATATCCAGAAACGAGTTGTAAACCTCAGATCTCAGTCCAATACTATCAAAACTAGTATTCCATGCCTCTTTACTACCTTTTGGATATAGATTTTTGATAATTACCCCACCATATGAGTTTCAATAATAGAGATGAAATGGGATAACTTTGTTATCTGATCCACTATCACCCATTTAAAATCACGATTTTAAACCGTTTTTGGGATATCTATCACAAAATACTTTGTTATCTACTCCCATTTCCAAACAAGAATAGGTAAAGACTACAAAATACCTGATGGTTGCTGTGGATCTGCCTTAACCAACTAACATATGAGGCATATCGAAAAGAACTCAAACAACTTCCTTTTCATACCAACCCACCAAAAATATTCTTTTAGTTATTTATACATCTTATATATTCTAGGATGAACATACAATATGGAATGGTGGTATGCATAAAGTTGCTCTTGACAAGACATAAGTACGACCATCTATTGTTGAAACCACAAAAATGAATTCTCATACAACTTTCCTCCTTTAATGGGCTCCCCACCATTGAGTTTTGACCTCATAGAAATGAATTCTAAATCAGATGTCTATGCATATTTAACCATATTCAACAAATTAGGAAAAAAATAAAATAAGAAGAAAACTACTGGAATACCTCTCTCTTCATAATCCAAGTGCATGTCAACTATCACTGACATCAACTTCCATTTATCTGAAGTCTGTTTTCCAATTGAAGATATGAATTTTTACTTAATGAATCTACAACAAAATTACCTTTACCCAATGTATACGTAAAGTTAAATTAAAAAAATTTAGAGATACTCCATCCATATTCTTTGTATCAGGTTTAAATACCTTTGTGAGAAAATGTGCTTCAAGATCTTATGATCTATAAACACTATAAATTTCTCACCAAAGATGCAATGATGCCAAGTCTTCAAAGCATGGACTATGGTAGCTAACTCTAAATCACATGTTGGGTATTTTTTCTCATGAAACCATAATTTCCATGATCCATAAGTAACAACATGATGTCCTTTCATGAGAACACATCCCTACCCAGATATTGAAGCATCATAATACACCATCTACCCTTGTCTTGATTCAGGAAATATCAAGATCGGTGCTAATGTAAGGCGAAACTTAAGCTCTTTAAAAGACTTATGAAATTTATTGGAATGGAAAATTTTTCCTTGTAAAATTTTTCATTGGTGAAGTTAGATGTGAAAAATCATGAACTAAATTCCAGTAATAACCAATTAGAGCAAGGAAACTGCATATCTCAAATACAATCTTTGGTGGTTACCAAGAGATAAAAACCTATATATTTTCCTATTCCAAAGAAACAAATCTTTCAGAGATTATGTGGCTAAGAAAATGTACCTCTTATATCCAAAAATCACACTTTGATGTTTTTTCATACAGATAATGATCCTGCGAAATTCCCAACAATGTATCTAAGTGTTTCTCATGCTAATCCCGTGTCCTTGGATACACCAATTTTTCATCCAAAAAACCACCTTAAAAAAATCCATATGTCTTTAAAATATATAATCCATCAATTCCATAAATACTACTAGTGCATTCATAAGTACAAAAGGCATAACCACATACTTGTAGTGGCCATATCTACTTCTGAAAGTAATCTTTGGAATATCCAATTTCCAAACCTGAAATTGGTGATATATTTAGCGCAAATAAATTTTATAGAACCACTGAGATAACCTCAATTTATTGAATAGAACACAAATTCATGGAAGTGGATATTAATTATTTATCATAATTTGGTTAAGATTATAATAATCTATACACAAATAAAGAGTTACATCCTCTTTTTTAAAAAACAAGACTTTTGTTTCCCACGAAGACATGCTAGGATGAACAAACCCTTTTCTTCCAACATAAAATTGAATTAACTTAATTCTATTGGTGATATCTGATAACATGGATGGGAAATAGGACTAGTCCCTAAAAGGATATCAATCATTAACTCCAGTTCTATTATGGGTGGAAACTCTGATATTTTTTTGGGGAAAACATCTGGAAACTGATCAACAACAACAGAAAAACTAGTATTCTCAATCTCATCCATTGATTCCAAAGTCAATGATATTAACTGGTACAAGATCATTCCAATAGATGATGCCAAAAAACCTATTGTCCTTACCTTTACATTCTTGTCCCCTTTAAAGTGATTCTCGATTCCATTATCTGTCATAAAAATAACCTTTCATGTATAACAATCAATGTGAGATTTGAACATAGTTAAACAATCCATACCCAGTATTATGTCATAAAAATACATCTCAAGCATAGATAAATCCCATATCAACTCAAATCCATCAAAAGTTATAGAAAATGCTTTTCACATGAAGGTTCAACATTCTCTTTGACCAAGAGGATTTTGAAGTTTCAAAATAGAAGGCATCATCTCAACATTTAAAACCAACAAATCAACAACATGAGAAGAAATAAACAAATGAGATGAACCTGTATCAAAAAAATATTGCATAAGGGTAGAACTCAAAATAATCATACCTATCACCATTGATGGTTCTAATTGATCATTCACAATTACTTTCTCAGCTTCATATAACTACTTACTCTCTATACTTTTATTTATTTATTTACCCATTGAGATTTCCCTTATTGAGGAGTCATGGAATTCATATAATCACCATTAAAATGATTGATTCTACTAAAGAGAGGTATTCTTATTCCCTCATCCCATTAAATCATACGACATATATGATGCATGAGATGTGTCCTGAACACTTGACATCAGAACACTTTGACAATTGCACTGAGGATGACCCATGTGATTGAAATTGTGTCAAGATCTAGGTGGTTCCATACAATATCACTTAATATGGGCCAATTAACCTCATTGAAAACATCTTGGATTTTTCTTCGGTTTTGGAAGAAGGTTCACTGATCCAACAATTTGATTCTGAGTCATTACACTACCTTAGAAATAGGTGTCCCTCTCCTACTTGTTCCCATCATTAGAGTTCCCACTATTTCCCATAGGCATCAATATGCTCCCTCCACATATATCTCCTAGGATATCCCTTTATTATACCATCACCCTATCGAACATATATTTATAATCTATTAGAAAAACCACAAAAAACTTCAAGTGGATATCTTTACTTATCCATGATTAAAAAATACATGCCTTTAAGGATGCACTAGCATAAAATTTGAGAACAAAGTAGACTAAATTCATAAATTTACACACATACTCTATCACTGAGAGGTTCCCCTACTTTAAGATGAAAACACCATTTTTCATACTATCCTAAATTTATGAGGATGAGATTCCTTGTTGAATAATTCTTCAAAATCCCCCATGTAATGGCTTGGTCTAATTTATCCTGAATTGCTAAATTCCCCCATTAGAATACAAGATCCTCTAGAATATACATTGCCAACATGAATTTAAACTATACTAGTGTACATAGGAAATCTAAGATTGAATTACTCCTATTAATCCACACCTCTACCTTCCATGGTTCTAAATCACCCCGAAATATGGGTGGATTATACCCCCCAAATGTCCTGAAGACCATATTTTTTTATGGATAATCCCCCTTTTAAGGGTTGAAGGGAAACCCGTACATGACCCATAGGCCCAAGGCACAAGGCCCGACTGACTTGCAATACATGACCCGAAGGACCAAAGACATACTATGCCCAATAAATGACCCATAGGCCCAGCCCACTTGAAATGCCCCTCTCCAGCTTCTGCATCATTGATCACCTAGATCCTCACCTTGTATTGCTGATCGGCTAGCATTGCCCTGTACAAATCTGCATTGTGCCTGGTCTCGATGGCAGCTGCCATACCCTCTCATTCTTCTAATCCGGTTAGCTCTGCATCTGTTGGCTGCTACTCTTGTTGCATACCGGGTGTAATTTTCTATAAAAACAAAAAATTATGTAAGTCCCACTCTCTAGAAATTAAAGGCTAAACAATTTCAAACTCTAACACATCACAACTATCACAACAAGGCTTCCCCAAAATTCCACTCCTTCTTTTTTCAAAACATTTTTTAAAAGTACACTATTCTTTTTAAAATCAACCCATTTTCAAAATTCCACTATCATTCCATTTTCTAAAATCTCATATTTGAAAATATCTTTAAATACTTTTCAAAAATCAACATTTTTGAAGTAAAAAATAAATCATTACTCAAAATGAAATATTTACTCATAGTGGGTAGTATTTTCTTTTAATGCATCTCATACTATTCTCATCGTCTAAACCCATGACATTGAGATTACACTCCTATAAGTGCCTCCAAAACACTTATGTAACCAAATCCCTAGTAAATTGAATCCCAGAAAAAAAGGTTAACTATGTATTTTTATGCTCTACATTTCAAGTCCCGATGATCCTACTTCTTGCTACCATACTAACTTGAGGACTAAAATAGAATGGATTTTCAACTCCAATACTGACATGAATGATAACCAAGGATCGAACAAACTGATACCATTTGTAATTCAAGGACCAAAAAAGATGATACCAGTTGTAACATCCCACCCCTCCTCATTGTCTTCAGAATACATAAGGATATTACTTGTCTTAGACAAAATCCCTAGGATTCCAAAGGCTGATAATAAATACCAAGGGCTTCATAAACACTTGCGGGATGATTTTCCCTTAGAAAATAAATTGAACAAACTAGGAATAAAATAACCAAACAACCACTATATGATGAATGAGAAAAATGTTATAAAACTAAAAAGTAAACCAAACCAACCATATCCCAGTATCAAGCAGAAACCAATATCAACATCAACTAAAAAAAGGAAGACTAAACCAACAAAACTCAAAGACTCCAAAGACACTAACTCATAAACTCCCAACAAGCTCCAAGATCCAAATATATAACCCATTCTCAAGTATCATGAAGCAAACATAAATAAATGTGATACTTACCATTTACCTTTGTCTTGATAATCAATATCTGCAAACACACCAAAGTTCCCAAGAAGGGGGTGAGTAATGAAACTTTGTAAGTTTTCTCCAAAAGACTTCCCTACTCACACCACTAGTATATAAAGTTTTTCACATTTATATAAAAAAATTTATATAAAACACCTTAAAATAATTTATATCAAATTCAAACCATTTCAAAGTAAAAACAATTTCCATACCAAAACCGTTTTTTAAATCAAGCCAATTCAAAACCCCAAACCATTTCCTAGGGAAGAAACCAAATAAATCATTCCAAAAATTTCATAAATTAATTTGGAATTACCTATTTCATTTCATACAACCACACACACACACACACTCAACCACATAAGATTGGTGTTACCATTTATGGAGTAACTTTACATCCATACTCCATCCCTTTGATGGTGGTACTGCATGACCAATATTCATACCATTCAACTCATGATTAACCATTTAATCCAACCATTCTAAAACAATATTTACCAAAATATTTTAATAAAACTATAATTTTTTAAAACACTTTACATACATCAAAAACCAAACATCCATTTTAAAATCGTCATTTTAAAATCATGTCACCACTTTCACTTTCCACCAAAACACCAAAATTTCAAAATTCCATAATCCGTCACCAAAGATGGTTTCCATAAATAATTTCACAAAAAATTCATGATAAATTTCAAGAATTTTTTTTTGAAACAAATCCTTCAATTTATAATGATATGAGTTGAGAGTGAAGCTACCAACCTCGGAAATTATGGTGAAAATGAAGAAGGATATGAATTCTTCAACAAAAATGGGTTTAATCTCTAAAAACCTTCCTTATATCTCTGTATCTAACATCAAATTAGATAAATATCATCATTATTGGCATAAAATATCATAGAAATATCCCCAAAATACTAGATCAATAAATCCAAGAGAGGGAAGAGGAGTATATCTAAGAAAAAAAACCAAGAACAAAGACTCACTAAGCAATCCAGCCTTCAACACACCAAGATTTTCCAACAAAAAACTCTCGAATCGAAGGATAAAGTCTCTATAGCCTTTGGGAGGATGAAAAAACGAGTTAGGGTTGAAAATAGTGAAAAATAGTGGTTTAGGGGTTAAACCAAAGTGTGATCCATTTTTTTAGTATTTAACTTTTAACTGTGCACAGTTGGGTTGCACGGTTAGAAAAAATGTGTGCCAACCATGTACTAGCCACTGTCCCCCAACACCATTCACATGGTTAGCTCACACAATTAGAAAAATTGTGATCCAACCATGTTTTCCCCTCTATTCCACTTTGAACTGTTACTCATAGGTGGCCTCATGGTTTAGAAAAACCATACACCTAATTGTGCGCCTTACTAGATCCCCCTATATCCCTTTACATGGTCTTATATAGGATTTCCATGGTTTCTACTAACCGCACTCAACCCGTTCACCTCTATAAAATCACCAAAAAATTTCCAAAATTCCACTAAACCCTCCCAAACTTCACTCAAACACTTTATATACTTAAAATACGTAAATAATTTTTTACCTATTGGAAATTCATGAATAATTTATCTATTTCAATTTGTTTTAACATTTAAAGAAACTTGTTTCACTAAGGGCATGAATGTTTGGGTATATAATTGACATTGAGGGGTGGTTTTAACTAAATGTGGTTATTTTTCAATGATATAAATGTTTTTATCTTTATAAAACCATTTAGATATTGTTTCCTTCTATGTGATTTTTATGGGTTAATTATATCATTTAACATCTCCACACATCATTTCACTAAACCATGAAGTTTGAATATTTATTACTTGATTGAAGGTAAATATAACTTAGGTTAAGTTTCTAATATTTAAAAAATGATTTTTACATATGAGTTTTCCTTATCCAATATATTTCATTACTGTACCAGATTGACCTATGCATGTGTATCTATTATCCAACTGTTGTACACTCTCAAAGTCCAAAAAATAAATAAATAAATAAATAATTTGGTGAGTGATGAAATGTACAATATATTTGGATATCTAGTTCATGAGATTAAGGTTTTACTTTTAAGAATTCTTAAGTGAGTGGGTCTTGATATTTAATTATAAAGGATGTAGGGTAGTTTCAGTGGAAAGAATCAGGTATGAAGAAATTTCTTAAAATAACCTATATTTACTGGATAGAAAGTGGAATGAATAACATGAAATTGTTATCACACACACATATGGAGATTTATTTACATGGATAAATTACTAATTACTTTCTAATAATGGTATAATTTATATTCTTTTCTTTTTTGATACAATTTATGGGACACTCATTTCCATGCTCACTGAGGTTAACTCTTTGGTGTGATTCTTTCATTTCCCACTATGTTATCATGTAATGAATTTCATATTAATTTTAAATATTTATAATCTTGGTAAAACATTCATGAATCATTTTATGAAATGTGATTTTCCCTAGATTTCAAATGTTTATCTATGGGGGTGTGATCGCACAGTGATTCACTATTCTTTCC
This sequence comes from Viscum album, assembly GCA_963277665.1. Taxonomy (NCBI): domain Eukaryota; kingdom Viridiplantae; phylum Streptophyta; class Magnoliopsida; order Santalales; family Viscaceae; genus Viscum; species Viscum album. The sequence goes on along the minus strand of OY728142.1, from coordinate 681,435,690 downwards.
CACCATTATTCCATTATGTTAAAATGATATTCTACTATAAATTAAAAATGTTTTACAAATTTTTTCTTCAAATTTAATTCTATAATTTAATTTTAATCACTATTAAAAATGGTAATTTCACTTGTTTTGATTATTACACTATAGGTTTAGGTGATTTCAAGATCCCATGATGAATTTCAAGAAAAATAGGCCAAACTACACAAGATACAAAGTGCACATGTGGACTAAAATTTAAAATTCAATAAATACGTGCATCTAATTAGTTTTATATTCAATGGGAGAATGAAACAAATATGTGGTATACAATTATATAGAATACCATGGATCCCAATTTATCCATTTTGAGGCCCAAAATGCACATTCATTAGAGTGAATCTTCACTATTCACCATCTTGAGGTCACTTATGTAATTCAGTCATATCTCAGGCTTTAGGCATCTAAATGATGAAAATATTTCCATGGAGATATCCATGAGGTATATAAACAATTAGTTTTTGTTTTTAAAAAAGTTATATAAGACTTTTTTTATCCAAAACCCATGATCCAAGTGGTTTTAGATTTTTAGGCTTCCCAAAACCACCTTCCACACTTCCTATAAATTGGCACCTTGGAAATCCCTTTTAAATTTTTTACCAGGGGAAAGGTTCTACCAATTTAGAGATTATAATGGTTCTTATCATCCCTTTTGTGGTTCTGGAGTCCCCTATCCTCATAGGTAGATCAGGGATGAAGGTGAAGTTCCACCTGAGCCTCCTCCTCCCCTCAATGGATGGCTAAGTAATGAGCGATCATTGAGATGGAGCTACACACTTTTAGAGGGAGTTCTGACACTTGTTTTTCTACTAGTTTGGTTTTATTTGTGTTCTAAAACATTAAATTTTTTTATATTAACATTTTTAAACAAAATTTTCATTTTTTTCACGATTAATCAAAAAAAATACTCATTTCATAACCGATTGGATTTTGATTTCAAGTGGGAATCTTAGGTTGTTCAAATTGTACAGCACAAGAATCCTTTATCTCTCACAAAAACATGATATTTTTTTATGCTTTAGAATCCATGATTCCATGAGTAAGCTCCAAACATTATCAAAGAATTATTTTTTGTCAAGGGTTGGTTCTAGTTTTATATTTTTAATGGTAAAATAGGGTAATAAAAATCTTAGTTACCCTAAACCAAATAATTTCATTAAACTAAATGTAATTATAAGAACTATGAACATGCAATAATTTTTAATGAAATCACAATGGTTACCTTAATATAAATATATTAAAAAAATTACATTTTATTATAAAATATTAAACTCTTTATAAATTAATTTATTCTATTTTGAATCATCATTTAAAAAACCCCATCATTTATTTTGTTTTTGAAAAACTTATTGGAAATACATACTATAAACTACCAACTATACTTAATAGTTGAACTAAGGTCTACCCTATACTGAATTTAATCATCTAAAACCTATTAAATTTAAAGTTTCATGATAAATTAGTCACATATAGTCGTAGATATATGATGTTAAACTATATTTCATAAGGTCCTCATCGCATGACCCTAAACTGCAGAACACCTGAGTCCTTATTGCATGAAGTTAAACAACATCATAGTTAGTACATTATTGAATGATGCTAAAATAAAGTGACTATTATCCACTATCACTCCTTATCAAATAACTATAATATATTTACCATGTTCAACTAAGATTTATGGTGTTTCCATCCTCTTTCTGATTATGCAATCCATAAATCACACTTCGTCTCTTGACTGTCTTAAGTTTCCTCTGACCTTCCACTACCATTCTAAATGAGTTCACCCAATGTCAAGGAACTCTCTATTTGACTATGAATGTCTACCCCTAGCTCCTATATATGAGTCCCTGTCCTATCAAATAGAGGTTTCTTTTCAATTATAAATGTTCCTTTGATCCCTAGGAGCCTTGAAAAATGGAGTCTATCACCGTAAAGTGATTTTCGGTCTTCCCTTACATGTTTTTCCTATACCATCACTCATGATATAAAAACCTTTATACAAACATTAGAACATTTTCATCTCCAATTAAAAAGGGTTTTGGAGTATTCTCAACCTGAGGAATCCTAATTAGGCTATTGTGTCAATACATCTCCCTTATAATTGGTCCACACATCATGATCTTAAACTATGTGAAATTTGGTCAATGTTGCATGACCTTAAACGCTAGCCCCCAATGGTCTAGATTGAAAGACCTTAAATTGATAGTGAAAGAGATATAAAACATTAAAGACTAAAAACACGTAAAGGTTGGTCTCAAAAAAAGTAAATTCTCTACTCATTAAGCTCTTTATCTTCAAATCATAGAAAAAATTTAGATATAACACAAAAAATAGGAACAAAGCTCATATGGTCTACCTAGTGGGCCTAGTAAAAGATAATCCAGGATCAATGAATCCTCCTTTCTAGGAATAAGCTATAACAATGATTTATCATGTTATTTTTCCTTGATAACATGTTTAGTACATTAAAACATAACATTTAGTGTTCCATAACCCTCTTTGTATATATATCTTCTCCATAACCTATTTCATTGCACAAGTGTTTTAATCTTCCAAAATATTTCATGACCATTGGAAAGTAGCATATCTCAATTCAAGGGACCTTTGGTTTAACTATGAATGTCTTCCCCTAGATCTTTCATATGATCCCACAACCTATTAACTAGATACATATTTACCTTGAAAAAAACCCTTAATAATTAAGATGCCTGCTAAAAATGTAGTGGAACTCATAACCCTAGTGTGATTCATGATCATATTCAGTATGCTTACCCCATATCATCATCATTGGTTCATGCTATTTGAGATGTAATTTACACAACCTGTAATCCAACTATTCTAACGGTTTTGATATCTTCTATGTTACATCACCATATACCATACCCATTTTTGAAGTAGGGATGTGGTACCTCATTCTTAAGCCTTTTTGTGATCCTCATCACATGACCTTTAACCACATGATATACTATTCAAGCTTTATGAATATAAAATAAACACCCATTTTTCTAAAGTAAACTATACTGGGAATCGAGCCCTCATTAAAAAAAAATTTCACTTATCCCTTTCCATATGAACCATCTCTAGGGTTCTATAATCCTCATTGGATAGCCTTTCCTCCATACCCTACATTATTGATCAAGTGTTTGAATCTTCAAAAAAAATTCATAGACCTGGGAAAAAGAATTAAATGAATTCAAGGGAATTTTTATTTGACTATACATGTCTTCCACTAGATTCTACATATGATCCCATGAAATATTAACCAGATATGTCTTCTGATTTCAAAAAAGATCCCATGATACTTATGACTACTGAAAACATTCCAGTGGAAGTCATCACCCTAGTGTGTTTCACAGTCACCCTAAACATGAATTCCCCATATAATTATCCTCAATTCAAACTCTTTGATTAATGATTTACACATTCCTTAATCCATTTACCTAATTGTATTTTACATCCTCAATGTTATTTCACCATTTAATATACCCATTTTTGAAGCAAGGATGTAGGGTTTCAAAACCCTTCTCTAATACTTATCTTTGAAGTAAGGATTCAGGGTGTTATAACCTTTCTTGAATACTCATCATTTAAGAAAGGATGAGGTGTTCTATAAACCTTCTTTAAATTAATCCTGTATGAACCATTTCATGTTTTGATCATCCAAATCCCCCATAAAATCTTTTATGAACCTTGGTAAGGAGCATGTTCAATTTCAAGGGAACCTTTTCTTAACTATGCATATAATTCCATGGAACATGCATATGATCCCCTGAACTTTCAACCAAATGCATCTTTACCTTGTAAAAAAGAAACACTAATATCCATGATACATGAAAACATTTCATTGGAACTCACCACCCCAGTGTGATTTGTGATCATCCTAGGCATGTATTTCACATTTTATCGCCCTGATTCAAGCACTTTTGGACAAAATTACTTTTTTTTCATGATCCTATCATTCAAGACATGGTAATTTGTTCCCAATAAAAGTCACAAGATATATGACCGAAAAATACACTTATATAAGGTCCAAGATATATTAACCTAAAGTATAATAATATAAGGTCTATACTCTATGAAACCAAACTACATTAACAAAAGGTCCAAGCTATATGACCCAAAACATCAACAATATAAGCTCCAAGATTTATAAACCTAAACTAAATAAACAAAATTTCGAAGAAATATGACCCTAAACTACAACATAATATGGTATAATATGTATGAAATTATATTTTTTCCTTAATAGGACAAATCCATTCGACCTAAAACATTAAATATATTGGTATAAATTGGATTTCCTTAAGTATCCTAAGGAAAGAGACTTAGTACTCATCAAATTGAAAACTTGTAAAGGGTGGTTTGGGGAAAAGATGAGTATCTACTATCTATATACACACCTTGTGTGAGCTAGGAAAAATTGATCACTCAAAAGAAAAAGGAGACATAAAACTTGTTAGGTCAAAAACCCACAAAGGGAGTCCAAAGAAAAAGTCCAGTCCCTTCCCGTTAGGCCTTTTTGATAGGAATCATAGGAAAAATTAAGGGCAATAAAAAATAAAAAGAAATAAATATTTTTGGGCCCAATATATGGACCCAATAATTGTCAAGCTATGTTCACTAGGCCCCTGGACTAGGTAAAATTTAGATAACTCTCTATTTATAACATACTCACTGAAGTCATTCCTTTTAACCAAGTAGTCCATCACCCATTTAGAATAGACTGGATATAGTACATCAATTAGGGTGCTCATACCGATATTAGGATGTAATCCACTCCTAGGAGAAATTCATTTTGTTTCAAATTTTTTAGTTTAGACTTGTAAAAACTTAATATTTTAAAATTTTTTTAACATGTTTTGGAAATTTATATCATAACAAGATGTTAATATATCATGAGTATAAGAGAGGAAGAGGAATAAATCTTTACAACAACATATAAAGCTCAAAAGTTTTATTTATTGATAAGTGAAAAATAAGGGAGGAATATTCTTAGTATGGATTCTATCTTATAATACCCCAAATAAATAGAGGATACGAAAATTAAAACACTATTACAACATCTACTCAAATGATCCCTTTAGCTCCACTAAAGTTTTTTCTAGGGCGACTGTGTATTGGTTCAATTGATCTACCGATTTAGTATCCACCTCTGTAGACTATTGTAATGTCTCCACCATGGAAATAACATCAATTATGACCTTTTTTACACATTAATGAGTCCTTATTACCCTAATATTGTATTCTTCATAGCTTTGATCATATAATTAAGATGGGATATCTCCTGTTGGATCTTGTCAATCTCATCCTTCCCAACAGTGACTAAATTTTGGTGTGCCTCTATTTATTATGTATACTATAAAGATTTATGTAGGTACTCCTTTTGATATTTCCTATCTGAATATGAGACCTTAGACACCAACATTATCAGCTTCAGGTCCCTCCTCTAGTCCCTCATAGAAACCACCTCCTTCACCCAAGTTTTAATATCCCGTTAGTTGAACCATCCATAGATGAGGGTTGTGTAAATGAACTAGAGGTTTCCTGACCGATATTTCATCTTCTTGAAGGATCCCTCTATGATGAAACTCCAAATTTCACACCTTCTGACTCAGCTATTGATGAAACACTAAGTAATATAAGATTCAACTCAAGCCTTTTCCTAGAATTAAGATGTATCCTAGATCCAAGTCACTAAGAAAGGGAATAATTTATACATCTCTTGGTGGGATTAGTACAAGATAGGATTATAATTATAATACTTCGGATGGGTGGTACAATGAATTAGAGGAATCAAAAACCTCTGAGATCTGAGGTGAAACTGCTTTAATAACACACATAAGGACTATTTTCCAGCAAACACTTAATGTAGTCAAGAAACAACATTTATGCTAACCACTAAGGGAATACCTTCATCAGCCATGAAAATAGCTACTTTTATCACATAAACCTTGACCGAAGGGGTGAAAATGACATATTTTAATAATACATAACTTTTGGGATTATAATATGTCCCTTCTATTAACAGAGTCATACCATCACCCTAAAGGGATGAAAGTGTAAAAAGATATTAGATAAACACAATACAGACCCAATAACACACCCAATTTCAGAGGAAATAATTACCCTCACCTAGTGATGCCACCATCCTATATAGTTAAGTGGAAGAGTATATTATTTCATTAGGATCCTCCAAGAATTCACTCTCTCATGTTGGGTCAAAGGGAAAAAGCACCAGTGAATTGGCAGAAGACACTGGGGATGAACCTATTTGGACACCGACCACTTCCACCTCTCCACATACATATTCAATGTCAAAGGTCCTACTAGAGAGATTATAGGCGAATATTCACCCCTATCACTAGATATATATATATATCCTAAAATGTACTTGTAAGGGACCTTCATAATTAAAAAAATCAAGATAATCTATTGGAGAAATTTAAGAAAAAAGAAGAAGTCAAAGTACAACACTTACTTGTTGATTCTAGGAAAGGATGATTTGATGACCTGAACCACTTCCACTAACTTTTTTTCTCTAAGTAAGGACCATTATAAGAGCCCAACATATGAGGTGTCAAAGGTGGCACTGGAAGAGGAACATGTAGTGTTGCTTCTGGATCAAAAACCACATTCTCCTTCAGTTCTATATGACTAATAGAGCCCTGATCATGAACCTCTCGATCACTATTTGAGCCATCCTCAACCACAATTCCCCAAGGATAATATAAAAAGGAGGAAATGGGTGACCATATCTCTCTATTTTCCTACAAAATCCAAAAGGAAGAATATCAAAATAGTTTTAATAATAAGTAAAGCATATTTGAAAGTAGTGTTGAGATTTATAATTCCGCTTCACTAGAGTCATTTTGGATTCCCCCATATTTTCTAGCTACAAATATAATAGGAATAATCATTTATCACACCCAATTAATGTAGTGGACTTGAAACTTCACATAATGAATCACTGAATTGAGGTTTATATGTAATTCCTCAACTATAGTGGGCTGTTGTTCGATGGAAATTCCCTCAGGATCATTAACATTACCAAAACCCTCCAACATTACTTCTGATTGGAACAAAACCCTCAAGGAATCAATGATTAAGTTATCTTTTATCTAATTATCCCATTTTTCATGCAATGGGAAATACAAGAAAACTCAGAGTAGGAACCTTGATGGTCATGAATTTGTCCACGTGAACTTCACTTGTTGTTTTCATGTTCATTGGAACCTTTCTCAATGATGGAGTTGACACCAAATGCCTCATCTGCTTCCAAGGATTCTCTAGGGTCCTAGAACTTATAGATAATGGATTCTTACTAGGCCTCTAGTATTTTTATTCCACTAGATACTCTTAAAACTCACCGTCAACCATTGTTGGGTGCTCCATGCCCTTCGTCACCAACACAACCAGCTATGAGTTTTGGTATGGCTGGACCTAGGCATCAATATTAGATTTAGAGAGACCAATTATCACACCATCTGAGGGGAAAGTTAACTAAACATGATTATACTCCATGGTTAATATCATCTAGAATTGTAAATTAACCATTTTATTCCTCTTTGACTGAATGTGGGGAGGATATAAGCACCTAATATGAACACACCAAAGCTTCCACTTAAACTGACAACGTGAATACGACTCAAAAAGGATTCTACTATTGATCTGAGTAGATTTAGTTCCCTTGTGGATTAATATCAAATAGTATTGTGCCTCAAGATCACCCTTTCCATTATTAGTGATGGTTCATTTTAGTGATTCATATTTCAAAAATAAATACTAGTCATGCCAGTTTAGCATAATTCTTATTTCCCAATTATTTCATGTTGTGGTCCTGACCCCACTGGTACTCTATAGATTTGGAATTAATCAGGATCCTAGAATATTTTAGGTACTTAGAAACTCATATATGCCTATATAGTCCCCCATCTAGCCCCATATCACTTATAAGATGCTAAATATTCTATATGGAGAACTTCCCCTATATATGTGGTGAAGATAGTGATATAACTTGGCCAAAACAAGGTCAACCAAGCTAATATATCTTCCAAATACCATTATTTCCACCATCATAAAGTTGGGTATACTCACTCCACCCTTTTATATTATTGGGAATAATTACCCAGTCAGGTACATTTCTAGGAATATAACTATTTGAATGATTTGGTGGGCTTGGTAAGTGTCTATCTTTCCCTATTTGTTAAACCATCCTTCTTAAAGTATCAGACAGTAGGTACATTTTCCCCTATGATACTCTTGTGATGGGTTGGACTTGGGCCTTTTTTCTTGGGGTTCATGTCGAGTCTTCTTGGTGAACAAATCATCCCACTTCTTGTAGGGGATATCACCCCCCATATACAAGACCTTTCCAAGGACCATCTTTGCTAGGTTTATCAACTCCCTCAAAATGGAAGGAGTCCATTATATATTATCCCTAGAAAACTATAGAGGAAGGAACTCATCATACATATCTTATAATATTAGAGCACCAAAAATATTCTCAATGTTTGAGAGACTAATGATGACCTCACTATCCATCAGATGAAATATATTCATGTTCAATCTCTATCAATTAACCTGGTATTCCACCAGACCATTTTTTTCAATACATTATGGTTTGAAAAACCCAAAAATATTTATAAATACCTATATATATCATATCGACTAAAAAATTTATAGTGGGGTGCTGCACCTATAAGAGTTACCCTAGTTTCTAAATATTTATCCTGATCAAAAATCCTAGTTGGACAACCACCCAAAATTCTGATTAGATACAAATTTCTCCATTATTGACTAGTATATGTGAGTATAATGATTATAATTATTCCAAAATCCTTTGAAGTACATTGAAATAAACTTAAAAATACATCTTATAGAAAAATAATCTTTAGAGATGAAATGACCCACATATGAGATGTTATCCCTGAACGTGTTGTGACTCTTGAGGATCCATCCAGGAGGGAGACATGATCCCCAACTGAGGTGGTAAAATCAGGACATGGTTCTATAGACTAAAACCATATAAGGGAAACTAATCCAATAGTTGATACTACAATAGATTCTTCCCCATCAAGTGTGGAAGATTCTTCTAAGTAGACCGAATGACTATGAATTAGTCGATGTCTATACTATTGAGCATGGAATTTTTGTGAACCATAACCACTTTATCATACCTTTGAGAGGACCTAAATATCAAGAGAAAATGGAAATTTAGTGTAAGTGTACATGGAATAGTTTGGATTAAAAAAAGAGGATTAAATTAAAAGAAGCACTTGACTTGGGAAACATCACACAAAGTTCCTAATCTATATGAAGTCATGCAATCATGTGACCATAATAGGTTCTTGTGAATTGAATAACCATGGGAGTGTTATTAAAGCTTTTAATTACCAATAAATTATTTAAATTTAATGATAATTTAGAAGATAAATGATTCTTGGCTCAATAAAAGAGAGTTACTGTTGATTATTTAGCAGTTTGTTTATGTAGCCAACTTACACAATGGAGTAACATGATACATTCACACAAGAGAAAATAAAATTGAGAGATCTAAAATCCTTTAAGTTATAAGTTGAATAAAAATCCCCTAGAAATCATATTTGTATGATGATTCATGGAATACCCAAAGTCACCCAGAAGAAAAATAGTCACAGAATACCAAAAGTCACCTGGAAGACCAACACACATATGAAAGCCCAAGTGACTCAGGCGTTCATTTACTTCCTCAGAACCAAGTTCTCATTTCTCCAATAGAATTTATTTTTTATGGGGGAAATTTTTTATGCCCACTATAATAATTTTGGATAATTTAAAGTTGAAAAAATACCTAAAACACTAGTTCCATTTGATATAAAGGAATTTAAAATGGGAGGCATCTATTATGACCAGATCACATAACCACTTAAGGGTCATGTGATTGGGCTACACAATACCATAAAACTCAATGGGACACATATTTTATTTACCCTAGATGGTTCACATGATATATCTAATATAAGATAAGGGGGGTTTTCCCTGATTCTTCCTTCAGGAATTTTCCATGATTGTCTTACCTCAGGTGGATCAGGTGACAAAGTTTGTTTGTGATGGGGCATTCATGTGGTCATTGATATTCACATGATTACCCAATATATGTGTGGATTCCTAGAATCTAGAGCTTCATGTGAAAAAAGTTTTCCAATATAGGAGGTTCCTATGGTCTCTATTTTTTACATGATTCCATATCATAATAATGTGATCACCCCATGGATCCATGATGGGCTAATCATATGAATCGACTAAGTGATACTATCTATGATGAACCTATATTTCAATATTTATTTTTAATGTGATGCATAAAGTAATGTCATTAATTTCATGTGACTTTTCCATGTAAGATGTAATATCCCACACAAACTTATATGAAAAATATTCCACTGAATTAAATCATGGATGTGGCTTTCCGGCCATATAGTGTGGTGAAAATATGGGTATAGGGATGACATATATAAAACCCCATAAAACCTAAATTTAAAAAATATATTTTATATGTATAGGTATAGAGATCATAATTTTTAAATCTAAGGAGTCTTTCGGTTTTAAAGACTTCTATTTTTTAAAAAGGGTAAATAATTTTGTAGGATGTTTTTTCAACAACCACATATACTATTCAAACAAGTCCTTACTATGAGACCAACAATGTGAGAGGTGAATGCATAATGATCCATTGGTCAACCGATCACATGATGATTTCTTGGACATGCAATTTCGATCTAGCCCCTTGGTTAGGCAATCATGTAGCATGACCCTCATTCCCTTGCATGCTTGCATGAAATCCATTTTCTTTCAGGAAATTTTTATACCCCTCTTATTCATGTGATCACATGATCTCACTACATTCATGGGAATATCATGAACCTAAATTATTCACATGAATCACGTGACCCCATGGTATTCACAAGATCACCCAACTCCCAAATAGGGCCACCCAAACTATCATAATCCCATTTTACCTACTATTACATAAGGTTATATCCCTTAAAACTCTCTAAATTCTATGACACATAGAACCATAATCCCTATGGGACAAATGTAATGATCCTAAAACCAGTATCCTAGATCCACTGCCTTTATTATATTGACATGATTACAAGGAATCACATCCCAAAGGACTAAATAGTTTATTAGTCTTTGTAAAATAGATATATATTTGAAATTAAAATTATATTTTGTTTATAAAATTGAAAAAATATGTTCTTTAAGAACACCATTATTCCACTTAGAGTAACCCTTTATATCAATCATAATAAACTTCTTGGAAACCTGGGGAAAATAAAACATAATAGTGGGGTGATCTCTAATGCTCAGTAAAGGTTAAGTACAAAGGAATATAAATTGAATCAGTAAGAACAATCAACATGGAATGTTAAATAACTGATCACACACATTATATTTAATACATAAAATGAGAATGAAATGTATCCATAGATTTTTTCATAGTGAAAATCCTATGGATAATGATAACTGAATACTAAAATAAGGTAATAATTAATTATTGGAAACTATGATCTCAAGCATCATAGTACCTCTACCATCAAGACCTTTCAGAAGATGGTTTAATCATTGTGGAAAAAACCATATAATTTGGACAAAAATTTTATCTCATGAGAGTACCAATGCATTAAGAGGATTTTCTACATACATTATCCACCCATTCTTTCATGTCCAAAGCATTCATTATATATAGAATAATCTATTTAGAAATAGATTTTTAAATGAAAGTGTACCATACCACTTTGAAACATATAAATCATAATATACATGAAGGAATAAAATTTAAAAAACATTAAATAACATGATAATGATATGATATGTAAAAGGGCCTCTATATACACCTCATAAAATAATGTGGCTATATAATATTAAAATATTCCTCAATGAAAGGAGATTGAGACAAAGTCTCTTACAAAAATAATTTCTTAATAAAATAAATATATTATGTGTATTCCCTATAAATTCACATAAAACAAGTGTAAATGAAACATTATAGAATAAAAATTAATTTCACAGATAACCTTAGCATGAAGAAATCAATGAAATATAAGTTTAACCCAATGAATGAAAATCGAGTTAATAAATCCCTTACCACTTGTAATAAGCCAAATCATATGCCCCATAAAAGTAATAATTATCAAATGAAACATTTAATAACATGAAGATGATGGTATTCATGATATTATATATCAAAGGGTAGTATACACACCACACACAAGAAATAAGTGGTGAGTAGGGCATAAATCTCACAGAAGTAAAAGTGAGGTTGAGAAAACCCTTACCTCACGCTTCCCTTTAGTGTAGAATTCTTTAAACTATTGTATGATGGTTTAAATAATGTTATTAAATTATTATATAAATATATTAATATTTTTAATACCTTATGTGATGATTTTATAACATATTATGATCCATTAATTAATAATATTTCATTATTTTCATGGTTTTAGATGCGTTTGTTTCATGGTTTCATGATTGGTTCATTTGTGTATAATTATGGATTTTATTTTCAATTGGAAATAAAACTCCATAAGTGTAATTAAATAGTATTAATTCACTTACATAAGTTTAAATGGTCCCATTTATCATTTTTATTTCATACATTATGATGAATCATTTTATAAAATGTTAATGATAAATGTTTGGTTTATTTTGGCAGTTTTTCTAAACATCACAAACTAGTTTCATTTTTTTACAATTATGAGTATATATTAGTTACATAACATGAAATATGATATAATATACCTATTAAAATCTTATTTAATGACAAGAATATTTTTATTATTAGACATGAAGGTGGTAATGGAAAATTAACAAAATCATTATTCACGGAGATGATTAACTAGTATAATTTGGACAATAGTTTTGTTTCTTTGAATAAGAAGATATAATAAAAGGAATGGATATAAAAAATTTCATTAAAAACATAAAATTATAGTATGTACATTATTATAGAATTATTAATCCATTATAGATGGTGGAGGCGAGGAGAATGTAGAAAAATAAAAGAAATTATGAGAGGTGTTTTTAGACAATTACATCTTAAATATCACCTCCTTGAGAGACCCTTGAGGACCTTGGATTTTTTCTTTTGGTGAGACCGGAAGCACTATGACATAGTGAGACTTAGTAGGAGTATTTGGGTAATATATTTAAGGACATTAAAGTATTGTGATTCTAAATTGGGTAGTAAGGGTTGGAATTTATACTTGAGAATAAGTGGGTTTAAGTGATTGAAATAATGATTATTTTATAATTGAATCCAACCACCTTGAGATGGAAATAATTTCAATGAATTATATTTTTAATTAATTTTTTGGAGGCTTTTTATAGTATAAAAATACCTCAAAAAACCATTAAATTTTTTAATTTTTAGGTATGTTAATCTTTTACCTTTTAACTTTTACCCTTATTACTATTTTACCAATATTGTAGTAAATATTTTTTTACCATGGTAAACGTTTTATACATAAAAATTAAATTGACCTTAAAACCTAATTTTGAACTTATGATTCCAAATATGGAATCTGTTTTATCTAATTTAAATCACATAATTGGAAAAATTATATTTAAAATTAATCCTATAGATAAAATGAAAAAGCGAGGTTTAAAGTGAAAAGTTAAAAAATATGAAATGTTTTTTTATATAAAATTTCAATGTGAAATTTATTATAATGACCTAAATTAGTTTTATTGATAATAATTGAACTAATTATACTTTAAGACCAATTTATAACATAATTTTACTATATAAATAAATTAAATAAAAAGGATGTCTTAATTAAAATTCATTATTTTTCACATTCATCATAAATGAAACTTCTCTGAAAAATAAAAAAAATTTACCCTAAGATAATTTTTAAATTAAAATTTAATAAATGAAAATTATTTTTTCCAATAAAACTTAACAAAGTGTCAAAATTTATATTTAAAACTGGTGCTGCATCAAAAGGCAGCAAAATTTCCTTTTAAAAAAATATAGATTTTTATGCTTAAAACTAAATTTATTCTTATATTAAGACTATAAATCATATTAAATTAATTAAAAAATATTTTATAGGATATATAAAATATAATTTTTTATATCTCTCACAAATAGTGATTAATTTATTTTATTAATATAAAATTCTATTGTGGGCATACAAATAGTTTTTTTTTATAAAAACACTTCCTTAATGTTTAATTGGAATTTATTTTCATTTATAATTAATGGTTAATTAATGAATTAATTTTATAAACTTGTGTAAAATATATTTTCATAATTTATTTAATCTCATTCATTATCTCTATTTAATAGGCTCTATGAAAACAATCATAATGAAATAATAATATTTTAATAGTTTGTTTAATATTGGTGTTCTGTGTAACATAATCTATGAAAATTATTGAATTTAAAAAGATAAATACCATAGAATCATTGGGTGTCTAATTATCCCATAATTCAATAAATTACATCCTCATAATTTGAAATTTCACATTGAAAATCAAAGGTTGATACTTGAAAATTTCTTTGTGGGGAACCAACATTGTAAATAGGGTTAATAAAACAGCCCCTTAATAAGAAGGAAATAAAAATTTGAAGGTCACCATAGAATTTGGATTTTGAATAGGTTAAAATTAGTGGGAATTAAAAAATGAGACATGGAAGAGAAATAAAACTATCATGTTATGATGGTGAGTGATAGAGAACATGGTCATCAGAAAGTGTACAATCAAAAAAACCATAAATTTGTGATGGGTTAAGGAGGCCATTGATTTCTAGATAAAAAAAAGTAAATGTATATAATTTTTTGTTCCAAATTCATTTCCATGAGTTGATGGATTCTTTTACTGTCTAGATAATCACTTGAAAAAAATTACCTTACCTGATTTAATTTCGTGTCATAAGCATAATCTTATCCTTTAGTTGTGCTTTGATCTATTTCAAAATCATCTCCTATCCCAGGAAATTGATATTCAAGATAATTTTTTTATTCGTAAAGTAATTTTTATATAAACTTGAACCCAAAATCCCAAATCTAGTGTTTTATACTAATTAAATTGGCATGATTACAAGGAATCAATTCCCGAAGAGCCGAATAGTTTAGTAGTCTTAGTAATCCAGATACATACATGAGTATTTTATTAAAAAATAATACATTAATTACAACATAATTTTCTTCTTCTTATTTTCCTTTATAGGATAAGAAATTTATTCATCTATAATATCCTTGCATGTCTTACTTAACACACTTCTTGAATTCTTGGGGAGAGGAAACAAAAATAAGGGTGAGCTCAATTGTACAGTAAGGGTAAAGTGTAGTAGAAGAAATAATGAATCAATGAGAATAATAATTATGGAATGATAAATAATAGAACACACATACCATATAATCACAAACCTAATAGGTAATTATATAAATAGTATAGCAAGGTAATAAATGTAACCAAATTCCATTCAAATAACTAGAAAAGGAAAAATAAACATGGAAAGGTAAGAAACTAAAACACATTCCATTTTATCAATGAAATAAAAATGAAATGTATCCATAGATATATCAATTCAAAATATCATAGATAAATAATAACTGAAACTAAATGAAGTAAATTCTTAATTATTGGAAGCCATGTTTCCTAGGTACATGGAACCATTACTATCAAGACATTTCACAAGATAGTTTATCATATCGAGTAGAAACCCATCTAATTTATGCAAATAATTCATCTCATAATACTACCATTGCATCTAAGGTATTTCATTAACTATCCCCCAACCCATAGGGATTATCTTAAATTGTCCCCAACCCATGTATTACCTATCAAAATAATTCATCATATCAAATAAATAATATGCCTTATCAAATATTCGTATTGATTAAAGAATACGGATTTATCAATACTTCCCCAAATAATCAAATAAAATTCAAATGGTTTAGTCAATGAACATATCCATGGTAAATTATATGGATAACTAAGATAAATTAAATGTTAAAAGATCATAGAAAATTGAATATTTCAAGGGTACTAATGAAGGAATCAAGGAAGTTAATTTTGATAATATCCTTAGCCAAATCAATCAATAACCATCCATAGGAAGATTAAGGATAGTATCAACAAAACATACCCTAAGTGGAGTAAAATAAAGGGCTATTTTCATTGATGAATGGAAACATTATAAAAATATCTTTTAAAAACATTCTTGAGGAAAATATCCTTTTTTTTAAAAACAATTTATTTGAAAATGACTTTTTAAAATATTTACTTTAAAAAAATTTACCTTTTAAACATTCAAAGGAATCTTCAAATAAATGAAGATGAGTAAATCTGTATAAGTCATATGAGGTAAAAATATCATTCCTTTTTCATGGTTAAAGGTTATAAAGATGCCTTGTTCGGAAAGTGATAAGATGATTTCTTTGAAAAAATTAGTAAAAGGAAAAAAGGGTTAAAATATATTTACCAAATCATTTTAAAACATTTTTTAAAACATTTTAATAAAACATGGTTTTTAGAAGAAAATAGGTTCTCTGACTAAAGAGAGAAACAAAGTTGGGTTTTCTGAAAAACATTTTTTAAAACATTTTGAGTACCAAAGAGTGAAAAAATAGTAATAATACTTAATAATGGTCACGAATAACCATATGATATAAAATTAAAGGTTTTATTTAATAATGGTCGTATAATTTCCTCTAATGGAAATAACATTGAAAGATCATTAAAATAATTATTGAGGAAAATAATCTTTAAATATTCCAAAGTGTCTCATACCACTTTGAAACATTTTAAATCATAATAATCATGAAGTAATAACATTAAATGAAAGTTAAAAATACCATGAAGATAAAATTATTAATGATATAATATAAAAAATGGGTATTAGACACACTACACAAAATATGTAAGTGGTGAAAATGACATTTATCTCCTGGATGTAAAATGTGAGATGAGAATCCCTTACCTCAAGTTTCCTTTCAGGTGAAAGTCCTTTAACTTCCTGTATAATGATGTTATGTTTATTTTATACTTTCTTCATAAAATTTTCAAATTTTATAATCAATTTTATTTCACTTATTACCATGTTGTATACAAATACTCATCCAATTAAGTTTATGTTGGTTATTTTGACCAAATTCGTTTTATGTGTCAAAAACAACTTTGATAGGTTAAATATGGTCAAATGGGTCATTATATAACATATAAAAAATAATAATAATGAAATAATTATTATATTTATACATCAATTATACTTTTAAAACTAATAATTAAATATAGTTTTGAAAATGAATCAACATTACAATCATGGAGATGGTAGGCCGTAAATACGCATGAGTAACGTTCCCATTTTTCAATGATTGTTATGGAAAGAAGGTAAGTAGAATAATATCTTTCCAAAATGATAATTATATCATAAAAGCATATTATTTAATCATATATACTTATATATATAATTATTGTGATGTAAAAGTAATCACATCATGTTGAGTAAGCGGTAGTCCATACATCTACAAATGATGTTATCACTTTTTAACTGCGTGAAATGGTAATAAAGAAAATGATATATATTATATTTATATAAATTTAATTATTTCATGAATATAATATAGAGTTTTTTTATTTAGAATATTTTTAATTAAAACCATACTTTATACATTATGTGTATACTGTGAACGAATCACATCGCTTTGAGGGGGTGGTAGTCCACACTTCCACAAACAATGTTATCGTTTTTACATAAAAATGGAAAGTATAAATATATGAATTTTAAAATAATTAAATAAGATTAAAGACACAATAAATCTCATATATAAAATTTATAAACATATTTTCCATCATAATGACCACCATGATGGGTGGTAAAATAAGAATGAACAATCTTCATTTCGTGAGGCTATAGTTCACCGTTCATATAAACAAAATGTTTGTTAACCATTAGACAGATGTGTGTGTAATTTTTGTTCAAACCATTTGCATAAAAAAAACCTAGAATATTAAGGATACTTTTTTTATTATATAAACATGGAATAAGAATATTTTTTGTGACGGATAATTAAATTAAATAAAAGTTATCATTGGAGAGTATTACCTTGTAAATCGGGTAATTCCTTTCAGATTATACCAAAAGGCTTCCTTGGAAGGATTATTCAAAAATCATGGATTAAATGTTGAGGATAGGAATTTTTGTAATATATTTGGATAGATATAGTCCAAACTTAATTTTTTTTAGAGGTGTGAGGAAGTGGGATAAGTGGTGGCCTTTTATAGTGAAGAAGGAGTGGCACTCTTGTGATATCTTGACAAAGGAATTATTCCCACATTTTTCATGGTGAAAGTGGATCCAATAATGGACCCAATTATATTAAATAGAGTATAGGATTGATATATTTCCATAAAATATATATTTTATGAGTTTATAGTTTGTTTTGGTCCTTATGGTTAAGTTTTAGTCCCTTATTAAGCTTAATTTGACCTTAATCGTTGTAATTAATTTTAATTATTTTCACTAATATTTTTGTTAAAAAAAGTTATTCTTATTAGAAATTATAAAGTATTATTATTATAAATATATAATAAATTTTTCCAAATTCCAATCATAATATTGGAAGAAATTAATTTAAAATTCATCTTATAGTCGGGACAACAATGTGGGGTTTTAAAATAAAAACTTTCAAAAGATTGATAATTTATTAAATTAAATTTCAAAGTGAAATTGATCCCAATGACCTAAATTGGATTAATTGATAATATTATTATATACTTAAACTTTAAAAACAATTAAAGTTATAATTTATCCTTAAAAATAAACTAGAAGAAAAGTAGTTTTGAACTAAAATTCAGTATTTTTAACTATTCATTAAAAAAAGGATATGTTTTTGAAAAATATAAAAAAATCAACCTAAAATAATTTTTATGTTTTTATTTCAAATATGAAGTTTTTTTACATATAATATCAGTTAAAGTTTCCAAATTAATATTTAAAATATGTTCTCCATTAAATGGAGGTAAAATTGCCTTTATAAAATATAGGTTTTTATTTGTAAAATAGAGTTTGTTCTTATCTTATGCCTATAAAAACTAATTGATGAATATAAAAAATATTTTATTGAATATATAACATATATATTTTATTTAAATTATTCACTAATTGTAATAAATTATGTTCCTTAAAATAAAAATCCTTTGAAAGCATAAAAATAATAATATTTCTTTTTATATCCAATTGGTTCTTATTTTAGTTTCTCATTAATTGGTAACCAATGAATTAAATTTATATTTATATAAACTATAAATTTTCATAATTTAGTTAATACTATTCCTAAATACTAACATAAAGTCTAGGTTATATCATATAATATTAAATAATAATATTTTAATAATACAATGATATTTGATGAAACTCAGTCCTACGTATAACACAAGCTGTCATGGAAGGTCGCTCTTGCATGTAACAAAAGATATCAAGGAAGTTATCTATTGATTATAATACAAGATAACTTGGTTTTGTGTGTATTAAAAGATATATCATTTATTGAATTTATTTTAAACAGAAAATATATAGTTGTGTCTCAAGATATTATATTCCATTAAGTACTTGGTGATGCGTGTCATACATGCTATTGAATACAAAGTTGTACTTTATAATTTCAGGGTGTTAAATTCTCCACACCTTAATTAAATTATGAACTCATAATTTAAACTTAACCATGGTAATTTTTTTTATATTTCCTACATTGAAATCCCACATCATGAGAAGGGTTCATAAAATATACTCTAGAAAAGAGATAATGGGAAGTACCAAGGTCACATGGAATACCATGTAACTAAGTCCCTAAGTAGGAGAACATTAGTGGAAATTGAAGATACGTACTTGGAGGAAAAGAGTAAATATTTATAAGGAGTGAATGAGGTCATCAATCACAAAAAAGTGAATGATCAATAGAAAGCTGAGGGCCTCAAATCCATAAACCTGTGATGATTTAGAAGGACATCAGTTCAAAAAAATTAAGGTGTTAGGAAACTATTTAATTTTGAAGTCATTTTCCTAATGTTGGATAATCATTTTAATAAATAAGAATATAATTAAATATTATTACTTGATAGGTTTAAATTTTATATGAACAATCCTATCTTTATTTTCTGCTTTGATCATATTCTAATTCATTCCTTTACTCCTAGAAATTAATTACCAATAATTAATTTTTTATTCCAGAAGCACTAAAAGAAAATTTTAAAGGATTATAAGGCCTATAAAAGATTAAAAATTCTAGCTAATTGTCTTTAACTATATTTCAAAACAAATATTTTTAACTGATTAGTCTCTAATCCTCAAAAGTGGTACTACTTATTCATAATTAATATTTATTAAAGAAATTATTTAATAAAAAACAATGAAAAATTAATGAGGACATTGCATAGGTCAGTGGTTTCTGTGAAACCCTTATCATCCTTAGGTCATGGGTTCAAGATCTATGACCTTGTTGGACTTGATAGGTTTTCACTTGGCATATAATCTGTCTTTTTCTAAAACCATATTAATATAATTTTCAAAAATAAATATAATAGAAATCTTTTAAATAAAGTTAATTACTAAATATACTTTTAACTAAAATTTTATATACAAACTTAATACATAAATAATTCAAACATTTATTTCCATAATGGTCCTTCCTTGGTCTACGGTTTATCCATAATATCATCCATAGGATTTCAAAATCCTGACACCTTATCTTCAATCTAAAACACCTTAGGTTTAACCAAGGATATTCATTTTCATTATCTATTCAAAGTATTAATAATGGATTGTAAAGAAAATGTGAATTATACTAATCATATCCATCGGGAGTGTCAAAACAGGTGCACAGTAAGGCCTATTGTCATGTACTAGGTTACCCTTAGTCAGGCTCATAACTCCTTGTCAGAGTTATTACTCCTAAGTACATCTATGCCAGGACCACGTCAACTTTTATTATCCAGACATAGATGTATTTCTAAGAAAACCCACATAATCTCTACCTTACCAAACTTCTAGGATGTTCTTCTATACTAATCATCAAATTATACCTTAGGGTTATGTTATCTAACCTATGTTTTCCTAAATCTAGTTCCCAAGGTTTCTACTAAACTTCCTTTGATACCAACTATAGCACCCCGACCCCAGAATTCTGGATCCAGTGTTTGATACTAATTACATTGGCATGATTACATGGAATCAATCCTTGAAGGGAAAAATATTTTAATAGTATTGGTAAACCAAATACACACATGAGTATTTTTTTGAAAAAGAATATTCTAATTACAATATTATTTTTTTGTCCTTCTTTTCTTTTCTAGGATAAAAAATTTATTCATCTAGCATATCCATGTATATCTTGCTTAGCACAATTCTTGGATTCAAAGGGAGAGGAAACAAAATAATGGTGAACTCAAATGCTTAGTAAGTGTAAAGTGTAGCAGAAGCAATAATGAATCAACGATAATAATAATTATGTAATGGTAAATAATAGAACACATATACCATAAAATCGACAACCTAAAAATGAAGTGTATAAACAATATGACAATGTAATAAATGGAAACACATTCCATTAAAATGACTATATAAGGAAAAATAAATATCGAAAGGTAAGAAACTAAAACACATTCAATTTAATCAATGAAATCAAAATGAAATGTATCCATAGATATGTCGATGCAAAATATCATGGATGAGTAATAACTAAAACTAAATGAAGGAAATTCTTAATCATTGGACACCATGTTTCCTAGATACATGGAATTATTACTATCAAGACCTTTCACAAGACATCTTATAATATCAGGTAGAAACCCATATAATTTGTGCAACTAATTTGTCTTATGAGACTAGATATGCATCAAGGGGATTTTATAAATTGGTCCCCAACCCATTAGGATTACCTTAAATGGACCCCAACCTATGTCTTACCTATGTAAAGAATTCCTCATATCAAATAAATTACTTGCCTAATAAAATACCAATATTGAATAAAGGATACAAATTTATTAATATTTACCCCAATAATCCAATAAAATTCAATATAAACACCATATGAAAAATGGTATATGGTTTATACAGTAAACATATCCATGATAAATGATATGTATAGATAGGGTAAATTCAATGTTCAATGATTATAGGAAATTGAATATTTCATGGGGACTAATGAATTAATCAAGGAATTGAATATTGATATTATCCTTGGACAAATCAATTAAAAACCATTCAGTGGAAGATTATAGATGGTATTAATACAACATACCCCAAGTGGAGTAAAATAAAGGGTTATTGTCATTGATTAATGAAAACATTATAAAAATATATTTTAAAAACATTATTGTGAAAAATATCCTTTTGTTTTGAGAAAACTTTTGAAAAAGCTTTTCATTGAAAAACACTTTTGAAAATATTTCCTTTAAAAAAATTAACCTTCTAAACATGCAAAGGAAGATTCCAAGAAATGATGTCAGGTAAATCCATACAAGTCATACAAGGTAAAAATAACATTACTTTTGCATGGTTAAAGGTTATAAAGATGCCTTGTTAGGAAAGAAATAAGAAGATTACTTTGAAACAATTAGTAAAAGAAAAAAATGGTAAAAAATTATTTACCAAATAATTTTAAAAACATTTTTGATAACATTTTAATAAAACATGTTTTTTAGAAGAAAAAATTTTCTTCGACTAAAGAGAGAAAAAAGCCGGGTTTTATGAAAAACAATTTCAAAAACATTTTGAGAACCAAAGAGTGGAAAAAAGGTAATAGTAATTTAAAATGGTAATGAATAACTAAAGGAGAAAAAATTAAATGTTTTATTTAAAAAATTTCATATAATTTCTTTGAATGGACATACCATTTAATGATTATTAAATTCATTGTTGTTGAAAATAATATTTAAACATTCCAATGTGTCCCATACAACTTTGAAACATTTTAAATCATAATCCTAATGAAGTAATAACATTAAATTAATGTTTTAAATACCATGAAGATAAAAGTATTAATAATATAATATAATAAATGTGGTAGTAGATACACCACACAAAATATGTAAGTGGTGAACATGACATTTATCTCACAAATGTAAAAAGTGAGATGCGAATCCCTTACCTTGAGTTTACTTTCAGGTGAAATTTCTTTAACTTCATGTATAATAAACTTATGTTAATTTTATACTTGATTCATAAAATTTTCAATGTTTATCATTACTTTTATTTTACTTATTACCATATTTTTATGCAACTACTTAATCAATTAAGTTTACGCCGAGTGTTTTGACCAAATTCGGTTTATGTGTCAAAAACAACTTTGGTAGGTCAACTATGGTCAAAAGGATCATTATATAAAATCTACATAATAATAACAATGGAATAATTATTATATTTTATACATCCATTATACTTTTTAAAACAAATAATAAAATTTGGTTATGAAAATTAATCAATATTACAATCACGGAGACGGTAGGTCGTACATACGCATGAGTAATGTTCTCATTTTTCAATGATCGTTATCGAAAGAAGGTAAGTAAAATAATATCATTACATAATTATAATTATATCATAAATACCATATTATTTAATCATATATACTTATATATATAATTCTTGTGATGAAAAAGGAATCACATCATGTCGAGGAGGCGGTAGTCCACACGTCCATGAATGATGTTATCACTTTTTATGTGCATGAAATGGTAATAAAGAAAATGATATATATTATATTTACAAAAGGTAATTATGTCATGAATATAATATAGAGTTATTAATTTCACATATTTTTAATTAAAACTATTCTTTATATGTTCCTTGTATACTATGAACGAATCACATCATTTTGAGGGGGAGGTAGTCCACACTTCCACAAACGATGTTATCATTTTCACAAAAAATTGAAATTATAAAGATATGTGTTGTAAAATAATTATATAAGATTAAAGAAACAATAAATATAATATATAACATATATAAATATAGTTTCCATCATAATTACCACCATTAGAGGCGATAAAGGAAGAACGAACAATCTTCGTTTTGTGAGTCGGTAGTTCGCCGTTCCCAAAAACAAAATGTTTGTTACCCATTAGATGGATGTGTGTGTAAGTGTAGGTAAAAAAATTAGCATAAAAACAACATTGTATATTGAGGATAATTGTTTTATTATATTAAAATTTAATAATAATATTTTAGGTGGTGGATAAGTAAATTTAAGAAAAGTGATCATTGGAGAGTGTTACCTTGTAAATCGGGAAACTCCTTTTGGTTTATACCAAAAGGCATCCATGGAAGGATTTACTCTCAAAGGGAGGATTAAAGGTCGATAAAAATGATTTTTTGAATCTATTTTGGAATATATTGTCTGAAAATTCGTTATTTAAGATGTCTGAGGAAGTGGGAGAAGTGGTTGCCTTTTATAGTGAAGGAGGAGTGACACTCTGGTCATATTTTGACAAAGGAAATCTTCCCACATTTTTCATTTCTAAAGTAGATTAAATAGTGGACTAAAATTAATAAAATATAGGATAGTGTCAATATATTTCAATGAAATAGCTCTTTGACAAGTGTATAGGTCGTTTTGGGCCTTATGGCTAAGGTTTAGTCCCTTATTAAGTTTAATTTAACCATTATCGTTGTAATTAATTTTAATTAATTTCAATTTTTTTTTGTAAAAAAACAATTTTTTTATTATTATAAAATATAAATTATTCTGATTACAAATATGGAATCCATTTTTCCAAATTTCAATCATATATTTGGCAGAAATTAATTTAAAATTCATCTTGCAGGCAGGACAACAATGCAGGTTTTTAAAGTAAAAATGTCCAAAAGTTTGATAAGGTTTTACATTCAATTTCATAGTGAAATTGATACCAATAGACTAAATTTAATTAATTGATATAATTATGATATAATTAAACTTTAATACCAATTAAATGTATAATTTAACCTCAGAATTAAATTATATAAAAAAGTAGTTTTGAACTAAAATTCAATATTTTCAACTATTCATTGTAAAATGATATGTTTCTGAAAAATATCAAAAATTAACCCTCACATAATTTTTATTTTGGTTTAAAATATGAATTTTATTTTGAAATATGTAATGAATTAAATTTTAAAAATTCAGATTTAAAATGGTTTTTCCATTAAAATATGGTAAAATTGCCTTTATAAAATATAAGTTTTTATGTTTAAAATAGAGTTTGTTCTTATCTTATGTCTATAAAACCTAATGGATGAATATAAAATATATTTTATTGATTATATAACATAAATATTTTATTTAAATCATTAAATAATTGAAATTAATTATGTTTATTAGGATAAAAATCCTTTGGACGCATAAAAATAATAATATTTTTTTATATCCAATTGGTTCTTATTTTCGTTTCTCATTATATGGTAACCAATGAATTTATTTTATATTTATATAAACCATAAATATTTATAAGTTAGTTAATACTAGTCATAACTACTAACATAAGAACTAGGTTATATCATATTATATTAGATAATAATATTTTAATAATACATTGTTATTTGGTGAAACTCGGTCTTGCGTGTAACACAAGTTATCATGAAAGGTTGATCCTGCGTGTATCACAAGATATAGAGGAAGGTCGATCTTGCGTGTAGTGTAAGATAACCCAGTTTTACATTCATTACAAGCTATATCATGTTTTCAATTTATTTAAAATAGTAAATATATTATATAGTCTCAGAATATTATATCCCCTTACGTGTTTGGTGATGCGTGTCATACATGCTGTCAAATAGAAAGTTATAGTTTAGAATTTAGGGGTGTTACACTTTTAATGAATCATATGATCCAAAAATCATTCCTTCAGCCTTTAAATGTTTACTGAAACTAAAATGGTTTTCACATGATATCCAATGGAATGAATCATACTTTAACCTTACACAATAATATCCAAAAATCAACTTAATCCATTCCATGAGTAATTAACATTAATACTCTTCCTGAATTTTACTCACTATATTCCAAATCCAAAAATGTGATCAAACATTTACCCTTGGATAACATAATGTAGTTCATAATGAAACATTCCAAAAATGTGAATACTTTGATAACATATTCTTCTAAAACATGGTAATAACCATAAAATCTTAATGAAAACATGGATAAAATCTAAAGTTCTTGAATATATTATTTAAATACAAATATTTCATAATCTATAGAAAATATAAACCATCAATATCACTATCAAATTTCATAGTCACTAATTCTATCCTATAACCATCTCTTTATTATCTACACATCGAGCATATATTAAGGGTTATCTTCCCTTAAATGGTGTGTTTTAAAAAAGATAACCTTTCAACTGAATCATTTTTCATGGCCATTGGTTCCATTTAACACATGATCTAAAATCCCTAAAGAAAAATTAATATAGTAAAATCCTTATAGGTCTCATAATTATTATAATGATAATTTCATACAACATATTTATTGGATCCAAAAAACACAAGAACAATAATCATTCCATTTTGGCTATATCAATAGCATAAGATTAATGTTGATCCCTTAGCTTATTCAAAGGTATAAAAGCATGATGATTCTGGAATTCATTTATATACCACCTCATCTCCTTATAGTTGAAACATTTCACATTTAAAATTTCTTTATTTCCATTAAAATCATTAGTCTGGTGTCCATTCTCTCCATGCTTTAAACAAGCTCTCATTCCCTTTAGGTAAGTACCAACATATTTCTTTCCACAATTATCTCATGTAGTAAAATCCTTATTTCCCTTATCTTATTTATCATTCTCTTGATCCTCCACTATCTTCTTCTCTTACTTCCCCTTGAATTCATAAGATTTAGAGAATTATTTTTTTGTCTTAATAGCATATAAAACTATTTAATCATATGAAGAAAATGTTTGTGAGAACAATTCCATTCAGAGACATGGCTTAATACCATAAAATAAATAATTAATCTTCCACAATTTATTTCATATGTAATCCATAACATACCAAGATATCCTTTTAAAGTTAGATTCATATTATGAAACAATTTTCCCCCCTTTTTATTTATGCTAAGGAACTTTCTTTTCATTTCCATTTGTTCTTTAAAAGGGAAATATTTTTAAAAGATTATATACTTAAAAGTATTCCATTCCATGAGTTCTATTTCTTTTTCCTCCCTTGTATTCTAGATCAATTACCCCCATTGGTTAGCACCATCTTTGAGGCAATATACAGTAAGTGTGACCTCTTACTTTTCACCGCATCCTAACACTATAAATATCTTCTCAAAGACTTGATCCATTACTAAACTAAAATTGGATTAGTAGTCCCACTAGATGATGGGGGATTCTATCATATAAAATGATCCACCATAAGAGAGTATCACTATTGAATTGTTTTCTCTATCTGGTAAAGGTTATTTGTCAAAACCTGATTAAGCTACCCTAAAATAGGGAAAAAAATCTATTCCAAAACAATCTATATTGTTTTCCTCAACTGGGAAATCTATACATTGTTTATGATCAATCTTAATATTATTCCTTTTATTATCCATTTATAACAATAAAATGTACTATATTATATCATATCATTATGAAACATAACGTATAATCCCATAACTTTTTAAATATTTAACATAAATTGAAAATTTTATGCATATCTAATCTCATACTCATAAACATGGTATCATTGGGATGTTCTTCTATGCTTATACTCAAATTATACCATAAGGTTATGTTCCCTAATCTATGTTTTCCTAAATATAGTTCCCAATTTTTCTACTAAAATTCCTATTATACCAACTGTAACAACCCTAAGCCTAGTATCCTGAAGCTAGTGACTTACTTTATTACATTGGCATGATTACATGAAATCACATCCTGAAGGACTGAATAGATTATTAATATTGGTAAACTAGATACATATTTGAAATTAAAATTAATATTTGGACATTAAACTCACAAATTATTTTCTTTTAGAACATTATTATTCCCCTTAGAAAAACCCTCCATATCAATCAACATAAATTTCTTGGAAACCTGTGGAAAATAAAACATAAGAAAGGGGTGATCTCAAATTCTTAGTAAGGGTTGAGTATAGAAGAAGTTAATTTGAATCAATAATAATAATAAACATGTAAAGGTAAATAATTGGGAACAAAAATTCCATTTAATTAATAAATTTAGAATGAAATTCATCAATATATTTTGTCATAGTGAAAATCCTCTGGATAATTATAACTAAATACCGAAAGAAGTGAATTCTTAATTAGTGGATTCCCTGATCTCATGTATCATGGTACCTTTAACATTAATACCTTTCAATAGACGATTTAATAATTGTGGGTAAAACCCATTTAATTTTTTCAAAATTATCATCTCATGATACTAATAGTGCATTGAGGAGATTTTCTACATACAGTCAAAACCCATTCTTGCATGTCCAAAGCATTCATTATATATATAATAATCAATTTAGAAAGAGATTTTTAAATATAAGTGTCCCATACCACTTTGAAATTTTTTAATCATAATATCCATGAAGTAATAACATTTTAAAAAACATTAAATAACATGATAATGATATGATATATAAAATATTATTTATATAAACCTCCTAAAATAATGTGGGTGTATAACATCAAAATATGCCTCAATGAAAGGATATTGAGATGAATTCCATTCCAAAGATCATTTCATAATAAATTTGATTGATTATGTATATTCACTATAAATCCACATAAAAAATTAGAAATAAAATATGATATAATAAAAAGTTATTTCACAAATAACCTTATCATGATATAACCAATGAAATAGAAGTTTAACCCAATGAATCAAAATTGAGTTTAGAAATCCCTGAACACTTGTAATCAGTCGAATCATATTCCCCAGAAAAGTAATAATTATAAAATGAAACATTTAATAACAATAATATGATAAGATACATTATATGATATATCAAATGGTAGTATACACACCACATTTAAGAAATAAGTGGTTAATAAGTCATAAATCTCACAGAAGTAAAAGTGAGAGAAGAAAACCCTTACCCCACACTTCCCTTTAGTGTAGCTTTCCTTAAACTCTTGTATGATGTTTTAAAGAATGTTATTAAATTATTAAATAAATATATTCATATTTTTAATACTTTATGTAATAATTTTATAACATTTTATGATCCATTCATCAATAATATTTCAATATTTTCATGGTTTTGGGTGCATTTGCATCAAGGTCTCATGATCGGTTCATTAGTGTATAATTATGAATTTTATTTTTAATTTTAAATAAAACAAAATATTTTTAATGAAATGGTATCAATTAAATTAAATAAGTTTAAATTGTCCCATTTATAATTTTTATTTCTTACATTAGGATGATTCCTTTGATAAAATGTTAATGATAAATGTTTGGTTTATTTTGGTGGTTTTTCTGAACATCATGAACTAGTTTTGTTTTATTTACTATTATGAGTATATATTAGTTACAGAACATGAAATAGGATATTATATAGCTATAAAAATATTTTTTAACCCGAAAAATACTTTTATTGTCGTCCATAAAGGTGGAAATGTAAAATGAACAAAATCTTTATTCACAGAGATAATTAACCGACATAATTTGGACAATTAGTTTCGTTTCTTTGAATAAGCGGAGGTAATAAAAGGGAGGTATATAATATATTACACTAGAAAAATAAAATTAAATAATTTATGTGATTATGTAATTATTATTCATTTATGGATGATGGAGGTTAGTAGAAAGTTTAAAAATAAAATAAATTATGAGAGGTGTTTTTAGAAAATTACCTATTAAAAATCACCTCTTTGAGAGACATTTGAGTACCTTGGATTTGGTATTTTAGTGATAAAAAATCACTAGGATGTGGTAAGAGGGAGGAGGATTGGTTTTGGAAGAGATTTCAGGTTATTAAAGGCCTTTGAATCAAAATGGGGTGGTGAGGGGAGATATTTATACTTGAGGATAGGTGGGTTTAAGTGATTAAAATAATGATTATTTTATAATTAATGAAAACCACATTGAGGTGGAATTAATTTAAAATAATTATATTGTTAATTAATTTTTTTAGGTATATTAGGTTCAATAAATACCTCAACCAACCATTAAATTTTGTATTTTTTAGGTATTTTATGCTTTTACCATTTAACTTTAACCCTTGTAACCATTTTACCTAAACTGCGGTAAATATTTTTTTTACCATGGTAAATTTTTTATACCAAAAAATTAAATTGAACTTAAAATCTAATTTTTACCATATTATTATAGATATTTAATCCACATTACCTAATTAAATGGACATAATTGAAAAAATTATATTTAAAATTAATCCCATAGATAAAACAAAAAAGTGGGTTTTTAAAGTGTAAAGATCAAAAGTTTGAAATGTTTTTATATCCAATTTTCAATGTGAAATTTATTACAATGACATATATTAGTTTGATTTATTTATAATTTAAATAATTAAAATTGAAAACCAATTTAAAACATAATTTAACTATAAAAATAAATTAGACATAAAATTAGTTTTGAATTAAAATTCAGTATTTTTCACAATTCATCAAAAAATGAAACTTCACCAAAAAAATGACAAAATTGTAACCTAAGATAATTTTGATATTAAAGTTTATAAAATTATATTTATTTTTTCAAATAAAACTTATTAAAGTTTCAAAATTTATATTTAAAATAGGTGCACCATCAAAAGGTGTCAAAAGTCCCTTTTAGAAAAATATAGCTTTTTATGCTTAAAAGTGGATTTATTCTTATATTATGATTATAAAACATATTGAATGAATTTAAAAACATTAGAATAAATATATAAAATATAAATATTATTATTATCTCTCACTAATAGTGATTAATTTAGTTTATTAATATAAAATTCTATTTTGGGCATATAAATAGTTTTTTATAAAAACACTTGCTTTATGTTGAATTGAATTTTATTTTCATTTATAATTAATTAATAATCAATGATTTCATTTTATAAACATGTGTAAACTGTATTTTCATATTTTAGTTAATCTCATTCATTCTATCCATTCAATGACGAAGTGATAAGTATCATAATTAAATAATTATATTTTAATAGTTTGTTTAATATCAGTGTTCATTTTAACGCAAGATATCAAAAAGATTAAATTTAAAAAGAGAAACCATAAAATATTAGGGTGTTATATCTAATCATCCATCCTCATCCTCTAGTAGACAAAGGTATATAAACTATGAGCTATATGATTCCTATTATAAATAGGATAGGTAGTAAACCTTTTCAAGGATCGAGTGCCCATATTAAATAATACAATTCCCTCATATATATTACATATTTAAACATGTATATATTCCCCCTCGAGGATAACCGTATGATGTTTAGATCTTTAAACATGGATATATTACATCTTTATGGCTTCCATGTGTCCTAACTTCCACATTAATATATCCCATATAGAAATAAAAGTCATCACCATATGGTGTTAAACTGTATGGTTAATGTCCCTATCATATGATGTGAAACTGAATTACTTAGGAACTATAAGGACTCTAAATACTTTTATAATCATTATGCATAGGTTTACTTATTAAGAACCAAGCCCCATACCCAATATGCTTATATTGTTATTTTAATGCGACTATATTCCCTATAAAAACCATAATACCCTATATAGCATTCACATTATAATAATTATTATGAAATATCAAATCTCTTTTATTATGGAGATATATCCTCTATGGGACTCATGAACATACTTATTTTAGGGTAGCCTCAGTGTGTAATACCAATGACTTCATGCAATGTGTTCAATATTCCACTACCTCTTTTTTCTCATATCAAGCACAAATCATGTGAGATTAGGGATTTTTAGTAATCATCCCATTATAATGATACAAATGCCTCTAATATGGGACTACTCGTTAGGAGTTAGTGAAATATATACCTTATCTTTCAAAGGTTCATATTATCCATGAAAGTTCTTAGGGTAGACTCATATGAATAATTCTAACTTAAACTTATGTTTTCACACTATTTCATGAAAAATATGACTTTAATATCAAAACTATATGGACTTTGATTTCTGACTTCATAGGATACGTAGTACATCTCTCCAAGGTTTGAACCCTAATATAAAATATTAAAATGTCACCGTATTCACCCTTATCGTGTGACTTTAAATTGAATGGTATAATCCTATCATACAACCTTAAACTATTTCACTTGAACTATGTGGGATTTGATTACCATTTGGATAGGATACATTGAATGCCTCCCTAAGGTTAAAATACAATTCCAATAACCTTTAATAATAGCGAGGCCATATTTCTTATAAGGCTATTCACATCCTTCCCTCACCCGGATATACTACTATGAGTATGGACATTCAATCCATCTGGTTCATATTCTATATGAACTATATTTTATCATGCCATATTATCGATAATTTCATGCCCCACTCAGAGGGATTTTTTTCTAAGTCCTATTAATTCATCCTCATCGAGACATATTCCCAATGGGGGACATATTTATAGGTTTATATTTCTTGTGAAAATAGTTTATTCTCATTAATCCATATCCCTGATGGGGCCCAAATTTATGGTTCCATACTCCTCATGTTACTATCTCATTCTCATTAGGCTATATTCCTTTTGAGGCTTAACCAGAAAGGTATACTCATTCATAATTCCCACAAAAATTATTTATAGGTATATTTATTCTAGTTCTCCTAACCACATGACATTAAACTACAAGGATTTGTCTTTCTCACACAACCTTAAAAGGCATGAAATGCCCCATTAAGTGGCACAAAACTAGATAGGTTCTAATTCATTTTATAAGGATATGTAGGAAACTACTTTATGGGATTTATCTCATCACCATAAACACTTATCACTTATACCTAAAAGATAATAAAATATAGAGAACCTAGTTGTATGGATCTAAAACATAGAAACCCCAAAACCATCAATATTAAGGAACAATGGGCAAAAAGTTATATATCCTATGATACATACACATGTTCACATAAATGGAATACCTATGGTGCTTACAAATTCACACAAAAACAAATTGTTAAATGTTAGGGTAATTAGTCCTACATCAAGATTTGGGAAACATTCATGAACATTTATAAAATCTTTAATAGAGTCTAAGGGTGGGTAATAATTCCCCAAAAGGGTGTTATTAGCCATAAATATCATCCTATTGACCAATATGAGTTCCTAAACATCATTGGAAGGGAACCCTAATTACCACATTCCATTGAAAAGTGGGCCTGTAGCTTGATATAGATGTGGGAACCCTTGGGTGTTTCTGATTCCATAAATAATTCATATTGAAAACTATACAAGACATGATATTCAATCTAAAATGGTGAACCTTATATTAAATATTGTGAAACCATACTCAACCCCTTAAAATCAAGTTTCATCCCATATTTTTTTAGCCTCCACATCCTGTGTTGAAACAATCCTTCTTAAAATTATTTTTTCATACTCTTTAACAAAATAGATGGATTAAACATTAAAACTACATGGACTCTGATTCCTTACTTCATAGGATATGTATTATTTATCTATATGGTTTTATCTCCAATATATCATATTTAAATGTCCCTATTTACATCGTTATGATAAGGCATTAAACTACATGGTGCGGTTCTATTATATGACATTAAATTGTGTTACTCAAACAACATGGGCTTTGATTCGAATCTTGATGGGATACGTATGACACATCCCTAAGGCTCAAACCCAACACCATTAAACTTTCATACTTGTGATTCCATATTCCTTAAGAGATCATTTACATCCCTTCCTCACCTATCGATACTCACATATTACTAGTAATCTTGTTTATTATGGACATATTCCCTATTGACCACCTTTTAACCAGCCATGTCCCTGATAAAATCACACCCTCTCCCAGAGGGAAATATCCCTCATAGGTTCTATAAAACGTACTCACAAGTCCATATTACTAATAAGGGCCATCTTCATGGGTCCATAATCCTTGTGACATAAAACCACCATCATTATTCCATTCTTCCTATGGGATCAACTATAATAGGCCTATCATTCATAAGTATCACACCAATAATTTCATGGAATATTTCACATAGTCATCCTTACCACACGAATTTAAACTATATGGATCAATCCTCGTTAGAAAACCTTAAAATGCATTACATTTACCATTAAGTCTCACAAAACTATATGGTTTTTGATTCCTATCATGGGGATACATAGTAATCCCCCTTATTGACTTGATACTAACACCATATGTACCAACTATATTCTTAGAGGGTGATAAACTCTAGAGTTCCTAATTATATGGATTTAAAACATAGTAACCCCAAAACTAGTATCTCTAAGTAATAATGGGAAACAATTTGGTGAACCTATGATGCATCTAATGGGTATCATTTATGGGTAACCTCTAATACATACATATTTACACATTAATAGAATACCTCTAATGTGTACAGATGCTTATGTAGATCGATTGTTGAATGTTAAGGAAACTAGTCCCGTATTAGGATCTGGGAAAGATTCAAAGACATATCTTAAATCTATTAAAGATTAATGGGATAGCTAATAATTACCCCCAATAGAGTGTGATGATCTTAACCTCCAATCCTCTTGACCAATGTGAGTTTCTAAGTGTCATTAGTAAGAAACCCCAATGACCGCCTACCTTTGGGAAACATGGTCATAGCTCGATGAAAATGTGGGAACCATTGGGTGTTTCCAATCACACAAATAAACCCCATTGGAAACCATTAGAGATAGGATAAATAACCCCAGACACCAGGACACTATGTGTTAGTTCAAAATAATAAATGTAAACTTAACATGAATTATTTTTTATCCATACTTAACCCCCACAATCAATAATCAGACCATATTTTGTTAGCATCCATGTCTCAAGTTGAAATACTCTCAACCAGCCTCATATGTGACACATCCCTTAAATAGGTCATAAATTCAACTAGGGGATAAAATCTAGTTCATAACTCTAAATTATCAAATAAAACATCTTTTGACTTCCCTTTTAGTATCC
Organism: Viscum album; assembly: GCA_963277665.1. NCBI lineage: Eukaryota > Viridiplantae > Streptophyta > Magnoliopsida > Santalales > Viscaceae > Viscum > Viscum album. Next base: position 681,400,562 of record OY728142.1, on the reverse strand, counting down.
TAGGGTTCCTCAAGGAATAACTAAAGGAGGGGGAGCACTATAAATCCAACATCAATAAAAAAAATTGTATAACCCAAATGATAACACTATAATCATATCCTTCCCACCAACAATGACGCCTTAATAGGATCCCCATCCCATAAGCACAAGAACAATCATGACTCAAAATTTAATTATCCATCACACATATATACACAAACTTCAACAATGGATAACAATGAATATCAACAATGGTATAACCAAAAACCATTCAAATAAAAGTTCATAAAGTAAAAAATGGGACCTTTACTTATAACTTATAAGTATTAAATTTTAGGAATATATTTTTAAAATCACTTTGAAACTATGAAAAAACCTAAATGAATTCACAAGGAACACCAAAAAACCATCCCAACCAAATCAATTAGATCACTAAAAAATCTATAAATCAAACACACAGGCAAAATTTTAGAACATTTAAAACCTTTAGAACATAAAACTATACACTTTAGAAATCATAATTTACCTAAATAACCCTGAATATACCATTTTTGTTGAAGGAAACCATCATTATGATTTTATCAAATAGTTAGAGGGCATAAAACTCCACTTAAAAAAAGTTCAATTGAACAAAAAATTCTAGCTATTTCTCCAAAGAAAAAATAAGTGGAAAATCTTGAAAACCCTTGAAAAAAATATAAAAATACATTCAACATTTATCTATTTAAAATTTACGTTTAAAATATCAAGAATCCAAGGAAATTTCAAATAAAAGGAAATAAAATGGAAACACCTACCTCAACCTTTTTAACCATATCGCCTTTGGTAAACATCACTAGAATAGATCTTAAAAGGAACCTCAAAACCCATATAAGACAAAATCTATAATTTTAGAAAAACCTTAGCCATCTAAATTAAAAAACATGTTACCTAGGGTTAGAGAGAAGATGGTAAAAGGGAGGAAACTAAGATAATATAAGGAAAGATGAAAAAAGTAGCCCTTACATTGTGTTTGGATGAATAAACCACCATGAAATCACTACAGAAAGGGGAAATTAAGAAGGGAGAAGGTTATGAAGATCCCCATGTATGCCTAGTTCAAAATGGAGGAATATAGGATAGAGAAACTAAATAAAATGAAAGCGAAAAGGCTAAGATGACCATGCTAGAGTAGTTTATAAAATTTACTTGCACTGTTTACCAAATAGTTCAGTAACCTTGTGATCCCCACTATTAAAAACTAAATGGGTAACATATTTTCTACTTCATGGTTTTCCAAACCATTAAAACAACCATATGGGCCTATAAAATCTTCAACATTATCAAAATTTCACTTTTAAACACCCTGAATTCAAGGGAGAAATTAACCTTATAAATATGAACTAGAAAGTAACATTTCAACATGTCAGAGTTACTATTGTAACTATTTACATTAATATTTTACTAAATACCCTAAACCTTTTAGAATATTAAGTGAAATTAATTTTAAATAGAATAATCTTTTATTTGTTAACTTTGAACTCCTAAATTTCTAAACATACTTTTAATAGCCTCTTAGAAACCATATTATTCTAAAAATATATTGCTAAGAAACAAAAACTACTTTTTGTTTACAAAATATCACTTATTTATCTTATGTGTTTATAGAATTATTATCAAAGGTGACTGTATTATTTAAAATATTCTATTAATGGGTATTGTGATCAAATCCTTTATATTATAAAAAATATCAGGATAAACACTTTTATATTTGAATTTTTTTTTATACTTCTCTCATTTTCAAAACATATTAAATAATATAATGAATCATAAACCATTTTTACTGAATGTATCATATTATATTGTTCATAAAAACTATTTTGTAACAAATAACTTCTCTCATCACATATGAGAGATGGGATGACTATACACATCCTTTATTTAGATCCACATGATATTGACATATTCTTTTACATTTAAAAAAATGATTTAGAAACCATTTTGTTAACTATTAGACTAAAAAATAAAAATTCTACAAATAATTAAATTTATTTTAAAATCTTTTATACTTATAGAATTTTTAATTTATACATTTGATATCATATTACTTTTAAAATCAAATAATTGTTTTCTTTACTGATACATGGAATGGACATTAATGGAGTTTTCTTAAACCCATTTAGATGTTCTGGGAAATTATATCATATAAAAACATTAACATACTTCCTGATAAATCTACATTTAAAATGATATAGAAACTTTGGGAGATCTAATGAAATTTGATTCTAGAAATAAAAGTAAAAAAGATAAAAAAATATGAAGAAGAATAATAAGAACATTAACATAGAAATTTACATGGTATGGGAATATTACCTATATATATAAAGGTAGAAAATATCACTACGTATGGGAGAAAATTATCAAGAAAAAAATTAGAGTTATAAAAAACCTATCTTGAAATGAGATAATAAAACAACACAATTCTATAGTGAAAAATCCATACAGTTGGTCCACTATGTTATGAAAATAGTACTAGTAAGTCTGAAAAGCTTCAATACCTTGTCAGTGTCACCAGTTTGCTCTACTAAAATGACCATACTGAATTATAAACTAATTAATTACCATTTTAAATGTCACCATTAAACTCTTATATAGTGGGAAACATTTCTACAATTCTAAAAATCTCTCACTAGGATCCAATGTTGGGTTTTGTGAAGTCTCTTTAGTTTTTATAGAAGGATCTTTCCAGAAGAAGTTTTTTTAGAAGGAGTTTTTTAGACTGAGTTTCTATCAATAAATATGGACCTAGGAATTTTCCGAAGGATTATGACTGATGAATGTTGTTCCAAAGATTTTTTGGAATTATCATACAAATAGATTTGATAATTGGGAAGCACACATGTTCACTTAATATTATTAGTTATGTTGAAGGTGTAATAGTGTATCATAGGTTTCATTAGTCAATGGAAGTAAATCCATGAATATCGGAGGGTGGTGGTAACATTTTACTAGGAGATTAACTCTAAAAATATGTGGTGGGACTAGCTTCTGATACATATTGAAAATAGATGATCAAAATTCATCATAAAGAGACATTGTTTGAGTGGGAGTAATGAGAGTGATAGTTCATTTCAAATCTATTATACTTTCATTTATCATAGTGATTTTAGTGTTCTCCCATGGATGTAGAACATTTTTATAAACCACACAATTCATGTGTGTGATTCTATCTTTTTCCTATAGTAGTTTTTTTGTGTATGGTTGATTTCATCTGGTGATTATGTTATATAATTCCTAGTTATGAAACCTGGAGTCAAGGTAATATGAAGACTTTTAGAAGGTAGTAATTTGGAAGGATGTCCTTCCAATTTTTTTCTTTGGGGATTCTTCTATTTTATATCCCAATAAGTGGTATCAAAGGTAAGGTTCTGTTGTATACACCAGATAGTGGAAAAAATAGAATTTGATTAAGGAACGATCCATATTGAAATTTTTTATGAGATAGAATTTGGATTATTATAGATTTAGTTGGTAGATCTTATGATAAATAAATATTTGGATGCCCAGTTATTTGAAGATTTTCAAGAGAAGATGGATAAATTTGAGTGAGAGTGGTTATATATAAAGACTATAGCCTTGTCAAATATGTCTCTTGCATGAAATATGGATTTCAATATTTAGGAGAAGAAAAAAACCAAGAAATTTATAAAAGTTTTGGATGGAATATAAGAGAAACCTACAAAACTCAACAAATTATTTTTGATGAATTGATTATTCATATTGAGACTATCAGAAGGAAGAATGATAGTGGATCATGTGAATGATGTCAATATGATCTGAGGAAAACTCAAATCAGTGAATGTTACTTTCATGGATGATTTATGAGAATTTATTCTCTTATCTTTACTTCAGGAAATTTGGGATGATATGGTGATGGAAGTAATTAATTCAATTTTAAATATAGAAAATTTATTTGATGACATTAAGAATCTTATTCTTAATGAGGATTTGAGGAGGAAGGAATTCCAAATACCATAAAAAAGTTCTCTCAATACTAGAATATGGGTACAATCACCTCAAATAAATGAGAAACAAAATAATTCATCATAGGATACATACCAAGGAAGAAGTTAGAGTAGATCTACTGGTCATGGACCTACATGTTGGATTTTTGGAAAGAAGGGACATATCAAGAAGGATTGTGGAAATCATAATGAGTCTAATATAAATGATTCAAATTCAATAAGCATAAATTCCATTTGTATGATAAAAGGTGGTAATAATTTAAACCTAATTGTGGAAAATCTAAAAGAATCATAGATTATTGACTCAGGTAAATATTTCCATTCAACCAGTGAGTGGGGGTGCATAGTTGACTCTATATAAAAAAATGGGAAGAGTAAATATGGAATATGATGAATCTTTTGAGATAGTTATAAAAGTAAATTACAATATTTTGATGAGTAATGGAGGTTTCATAGAGCTAAAATATGTTAGACACATTATTGGTCCCTGGATGAACTTCATATCAGTAGTAAAACTTTATGAAGTTGGTTTTGGAAATACCATTTTATACAGAGTGTAGAAGATAACCAAAGGATATATAGTGATTGATCATGGAATGATGAATGGAAACCTATACTTGGATAAAAGAAAATACGAATTTTCAATTTTTGGAATCATTTAATCAAAATATCTATAATTATGGAATAATAGATTTAGTCACCTTAGTGAGAAGAACATGTAAGTTATGGTGAAATAAGGAATATAAAAAATAAATCACATGGCTTTTAAAATATTTGAAAGTTATATATTGCGTAAATGGAAGAATGCGTACTTTAATTTGGATAAACTAATGAATCAAAATCAAAATCTAGAACTTGTTCATTATGATGTTTGGGGACCTTTTCCTATGAATTCTAATGAAGGATATCTATAATTTGTGACTTTTATTGATGATTACACTTATAGGTTATGGGATTACTTTCCAAATAATAAATTTTATGTTTTCGTAAAGTTATTTAGGGGAAATATCTTTTTGAAAGTGTGTGCAATTGGAAACACAAGTGCCTCCAAATAGAAAATGGTGGAGAATAAACTGGATATAACTTTCAAATATTTTATTAGAATAAGGGGGTATTCATGAGAATATAGTTATCAGAAATTTAAAATATAATGTATTATCTAAAATAATGAATTGGAATCTACAAGATAAATCCCAATGTATGAGACTTTATTCAGGAATGCCTAAGGGAATTTGGGTAGAATCAGTAAACATGGAGACATACTTGGTCAACAGAAGTCTAACATAATTTTTGGGATTATAACTTCTAGAAGAACTTTGGTATATTAAAAAACTATATTTTAACAATTTTAAAACTCTCAGAAGTGTGATATGTATTCATATTGATGCTAAATACAAAGATAAGATAGAGGTAAAATCAAAAGTATGCTTTATTATTAGATATGGTGATGATAAAATTAGATATCATTTATGGGATGATGAAAATAAGAAATTAATTTTGGTAAATGATGTTGTATTCAATGATAAGCTTCTATATAAATATTGAAACTTGGTAGAGAAAGAAGTTGAGGAAAAATCAACTATTGAATTTCAAGTTTACCAAAACAAGATTACTAGAAGTACTTAAATTATACTGAACTTGAAATAAAGATTAGAAAGTTATAAATTTACTAGAATATGATAGATATTAATAGAATAAATGTTTATAGAAGGAAGAATGTAACCAAGTTGTGTAGAAAAACCAATTCAGTTTTGGAGATCAACTAGTAATTGAAAACCTATTTTGAGGTTTAGTGATGATATAAACTTTATTATTTTATTAGATGTTGATGAACTAGAAATATAGAGGAATCATCTCCCTTAGTGACTCATAGTAGTGGGAGTTGTCCATGAAAGAGGAAATTTATTCTTGGAACCTCAACAAAATAAGGGAGATGGTTGAAATTTTATAAGGAAAGATAAATATTTAAAACAAATATGGGTTTTTATCCGAAGTAATAAGTTTATGGGGGTAAGAGGTATAAAGAATAGATGTTGGTGAAATATTTCTCATAAAAGGAAGGGATTTACTTTTCAAATAGTTTCTCGTATTTCATAGAATTTACTTCTATCTATATAGTGTTGAGTATTTTTTTCCTCTAATAATTTTCACTTGGGGTATATAGATGTCAAGAAAACATTTGTTTATGGTTATTTGGATGAAGATATACACATAGTTGAACCCAAGGGTTTTTAAGATTATCTGGAGGAGAAACTAGTTTGTAATTTTCATAAAATTATTTATGTCTTGAAGTAATACCCTCAATGGTGGAATCATAGGTTTGATACATTCATACTTGAAGAAAGTTTTACTCGATTTTACTTTGATCATTTTTGCTGTTAGAATAAATGAGATGATAGAGAATTTATTATAATGATTTTGTCTGTGGATGATATTTTTCTTGTGGGATAATAAATTCAAAATATTGAAAATTTTAAGAGAGGATTGTCTGGATAGTTTGAAATGAAAGATCTTGGTCATTCTAAGAAAATATTGAGGTTGAAAATTGGGATGAATATAAAATCCATAACATTGGAGTTATCCTAAAATGAATACATTCAAAAGGTCATTTAAAGATATAGAGTGAATGGATGTAAAACTTTCTCAACTCTCCTTAACAGAAACTTCAAACCTTCAAAGTCATAGACTCTATCTTCGAAAGAATGAGTCTGAAATAAAGAAAATAGGCCTTATGATTCATCTATAAGAAGTTTGATATTTGAAATGATATGCATGTAGCCTGCTATTTACTATTTTGTGGGAGTTGTGAGTTAGTTCTTGTGAAATCTTGGAATGAGGAATTGTGAGTCTATAAAATGTATCATTTTATATTTTAAAGGTTCAAAAGATGCAACTTTATGCTTCAGTGATGATAATCCATTGAAGGGTTTGTTGGATATAGATTTTTCTCGAGTCAAAAGAGGAATATTTTAAATTTCTATAGTTCTTACTCATCCTTATATCCTGTAAGAAAAATTGAAAGCATGGAATAAGAAAAATAATCTTAATAAGGGATATAAAAAAAGGAAACCTGTTATTATAGTTAAAAACATTAAAACCCATTAAAATGTTTACCTTTTACACAATAAAACTTTGATCACATAAATAAAACATATACATATGAGAAAAAAATCATTTGATAAAATAAAACCATTGAAAACATTAGTAGTATTCAAAATCATTAAGTCAATATAAGGAATATGAGAACTCATGAAACAATTCCTTAAAAAAAACCATCACCTTTAAAATTTCATAAAGTTTTCTTTCCTTATAGAATAAAAATATTTCCATAAAACCCTTATAAAACAGGAAATAACTATCTTGGATAATTATATTCATAACATGTGTTCACTCATGTTTAACTCATTTTAGAATAATTTATTTCCATTAATTCTATTGGATTACCCTATGAGGTTATCTCATTTATTTTCTACCTTCAAAGACTAATCATTACCTAATGCATTGGAGAGATATATCAGGATCACCCAATATTATGAGCTATAGAGATCTCACCCATTATTATATATAATTACCAAGTATTGTACCATGAATAAAAAATTATAATCTTACACTTTTTTGTCATAAAATCCTTGAAAAACTAATTTTATCCCATAAACAAAATCACTTTACATCTTTGTATATAAATAAAGATAAATAACCCTTCATTTTGAAAAATATTAAAAAAGTAAAATTCCCCAAAATAATAGGAAATTAAATTTACTTTTTAAAACCATGGAAAAATTAATATTATGTTTCATAATAATGAATGGACATGGTGGTGTGAGAATCCATTCATGTTCTATATGTTAACAAATTCATTCTTTTTTCAATTTGATAAAAAGAGTAAAAAGTGACCCGTATGGAAAATGATAAAAACATTTATTTTTAAAACTTTGGAAAGAAAGTCATAAATAATTATAAATGACCTTTAATATCCTTTTAAATATAATTAATTTTTTTTTGAAACATTTAAAAGAACATGAACATGGTGAAAAAAGAGTTTAAAACATTTAAAAAATTTTTTGAAAGAAAAACCCATTACTTCTTTGTTAACTTTTAAATCTAAAAAAATTGAAGGAGAGAAAATGAAATGAATTTAGAAAACTATGAATTTTATGAAATTGATGACAAAATATATTCATATCGTAGTTATACACCACAAAAAATAAAACATGTGGTGAAAATGGCCAAGTCTCAAAGAAAGGAAACTGAGATGATAAATCCCTTCCCTTTCATCACGCATAGATTTATTCATTTTATAACTACTGAATAATAAAATTATATCAGTTATTTACTTGATTAGGAAAATTTTTCACATTAATTCCATTACCATTATTACTTTTCTTTATTTATTTACCATGTTTTATTTAGTTAACAAATCAATTAAGTTCTTTGGAGTCATTTTAAGGATGTTTGGTTTATAATTCCAAAACAACTTAAGTAGGTTGAATATAGTCAAATGGGTTATTGTTATATCATATAAAAAAATATTAATCATAAAATAATTATCTCTTAAATATCATAATTATTTTGATAGAATCATAATTATGTCAAAAATATCATATATATTTATATGATCCATCATTTTAACCATCCATATGAGGCGATGATGAAAAATTAATAACATCATTATGTAGAGATGGTAGCCCATATTTACTCCCAAGTGATGATTTTATTTCCCTTTAGGTGGAAAGGAATTATTGAGAATAAAATTTTGATCCAATAATTTCATTTATTTCTCATTTATTTTTATGCTCACAAACACCCTAATTTATTTTATTAATGAAGTTTATTTAAGTAAATTTTAGGATTATATATATTGAAATATTTATTTTATCTTCTATGGAATTTTTTAAGTTATTTAGCTTTATTTAAAAATAATGTTTATTTTAAAAAGTATTCTAGATGTTTTAATGAATTTTGGCATCACTATTTATAATCCTTCAATTGTGGTTAATATTAGGTTTGGGAACCTAATTTTTGATATGGAACACTACTTTTGAAACCTTATGTTTGGACTAAATATTAAGATCGAGAACCTAACTTTTTGGAAGAACCCGACATTTGAGTATCTAATTTATGGTTAGTTAACCTAATATTTTAAATCAATATAACATTGTGTACTATAATTTTTTATATTCCACACACTAATAAATCCCTATATAGATGCAGTCATCTGTAAAATTTGAATTCTAGATATTTTCTAAGATTTTAACAATAGTTTCACAAGAGTAAATATCTCATTAAAATATATTCAAAGAATAATTCAATGGATATTAAAAATTGGATTAAATTATTTATATTTATAATGGAATTAAAAATTATAAGTGAGAATTTAAATTCAAATTCTATGCATGATGAGTGTTTTGAATGTTGTGATTTATCTAGTGATTTTTCAAGATCATCCTAACCAGGTTCAAATTGGATTTCTTATTTATTATCAATGAAGTTATCTAGTTTGGTGTTCATGAATTAATATCTAAGAAAAAAATATATTTCATCAAATATGTACCTCTCTAAAGTTATACAAAATCTATTTTCATGGTCTATTAAATATATTTTTTTGACTACACTTTGGATACATAGATGCTTTAATATGATGCTATGTGTTCGTCCTGTTATTGTGAAAGGTTATTCTCTATTTTAAATAATATTTGAATTTTTTTTAATGAGTATTTATTTATAGATTTATTTTCTGGAATATATTTTCCTATTAAGAATAAGATATGTTGACTATTATTTTTTGATGTGAAAATGTTCCAAAGATGCTTCAACTTCTATATCTTATATTATTCTTCTAGAGTGATGAATACTTGTACTTTTTCATAGTATAGTGTTATATTCTTATAATAATCTATCTATATTACTTTTAAAAATAACTAAAGGCCTTGAAAAATATTTTTTGTAAGTTGTTAACTACCCAGACTTAGTTGTTGAGTTCCTTAGTAAAAGGACCTATTTATTGAAAATCACCAAGCTCATAGAGAGAGCATTTATGGAGTAAACTTGGGGATCATTGTGCCCAAAAACACTATTAAAATTGATGTGTTATTTTATTTTTTATTCCTCTAATTAATATTATGTAAGAAAAGAAAACTAAATAACTTCTCAAATCACAAATAGAGGTTAATTTTAAATTATCCAAGTGTTTTTCGAAAGGACGGAATTCACCCCCTCTTGTGACTTCGTGTTTATACTGACCGACAGTTGGAATCAAAGGATTAATTTTTGAAGAATCATGTTAATCTCTAGAAATATTGATTCAAAGTTATATATGAAGAAATATGTCTATGGATAAGCTCAAATAAATAACGTCATTGACTAGAGAACCATATTTCAATATAGAAAATTGTGGTTGCTGGAAAGCCTCTATAATCCTCTATATGAAGAATCTTGTTTTAAAAGTTTACATAAAGGTGATTAAGACATATTTAATTGTTTTGGAAGATATATAAAGGTATGATTCTTCCCTAGAGTCTGAATTCAAGAGTAATGAATACAATCATATTTGGACTTGCCCATGATGAATTCAATCATACCTCTCAGTGTGATACTATATGTTAGACATGGAAAACAATTGTAGTTGGAAATGAAGGAAATCATAACATAATAAAGTAGAGATAAAATAATGATAAATTAAAATTTGATACTTTTAGGATGCATGAAGATGAAATAATCACTCAAATGAATGTAATATTGACTAAAATTTTCAAATAGTGTTTCTACCTTGGGAAGTCTAATTTATCAACCTGATTAGACGTTAATGGTTCTTAGAGTTTTACCCTCTAAGTGGAATTTAATCTCTACTGCTATTATACAATCCACGCCTATTGAAAGTTTAAAAATGAAGGAATTGATCAGCACTCTAGTTATGAATGAGGTTGAAATGTAAGATGAAGTAGAAGATATAAGTATGATTAATAGGGAGAATAAATATTTTAAAGTATCTATTCCAAAAAGATAAAAGAATATTAAAGAGGATATCATATCCAAAAATTATTCTAGATATTCTAAATCTAGAGAGGAACTGGCTCATATATCTATGAGATTCAATAAGTTATATAAGAGAAATATTGGATTCAATAATATATTAAATTATTTTTAAAAAAATACTCACAAAGTAAAATAAGTTTGGTTTTATGAGTACAATCAAATGGGGCATATTATACTTGATTTACTATAGATAAAAGAGAAAAAATGTAAAATATCGAATAAATAGAAGATTTTATAAATGAAAGATGATTATGAGGGTAAAGTAAAATTTTTTATAAAGGGTACGTGGAGTGTTTCTAAAGACTATAGCAGTTCTTCAACTTCTAATTCAGAAAAGGAGAAATCAAAAATAAAAGAAAACATGTGGTTTATGGCTAAGGAATATGATATAAGATCTTACTACTCTTCGACTTATAATTATTAAATCTATTCAAATGGTAAATTAGATGAATATTGTTCCATGCATAAAGAAAAATAAGAACCCCTGATGAAAAATCATAAATACTTAAAGAATATTCATAATTCTGTTCTTAGTGAAAAATATTCCTTATTAAAATAACATCTAGAATCTAAATAAAAAATAAAAAAATATGCTTCAATCCACACTATGCATGAGAATAAAATTAAAAATTTGTAGGGTGAATTTGAATCCTTTAAGAGTGATTATATCATATTAGCTAAGGGAGAATAATCATTAAAAAAAACTCTAGTAATTATTTTTTGTATAAAATAAAAATATGGTATTGGAAGTAATAATGAAAAATTTAAGTTGTATAGAAACTACATTGTTCCTAGATTGACAAACCAAAACATGTCTAGACTCACCAGTTTTTACTATAGTATTATTGGTCACTATTCTAATAAATGTTACATGAAAAATCCCCAGATCAATAGTGTTAAAAATGTTTATGTATAAATATATTTTTCTAATTTTTATTCTTGAAATATTAAATAGATCTGGTTTCCCAGATCTTTACTAACCGACACTACAAGACCTAAGAAAATTTCGGTATCAAAATAATATTTTATTTTTTATTTTTGAAGGAGAATTTCCTTAGGGGAAAAATTGAAATATGTTATATGGATAGTTTCTTATCAAGTCACATGAGTGGATAATTTTCAAATTTTCATAGACTATATAAAGTTTATAGAGGATTGGTTACCTTTGGTGATAATTCTAAAGTAAAAATCAATAGAGTTGTATTAGTGGGAGATCCAAAAACAATCTTGACCAATAAAGTTCTCTATGCTCAAGGGACAAATAAAAATATAATAATAATTTCTTAACTCTATGATGATGGGATTTTAGTTTATTTACATAAAAATACTTTCTAAATTTAATGATAAAATACTTAATTTTAGATCACTTAAAACAGAAAAATTTTATAATTTGGACCTTGGTTCCTTGTGTGAACAGAAAGTGGATTGTTTAACTGTTAAAATACATAAGTCATGGCTATGAAATTTGAGACTTGGACATTATAATATATTTTATTTATATATGTTTTCTAAGAAAAAAATAGTTTTAGATCTAACTAGTATTAAGTTCTATCAGAATAGACTTTGTGATTCATTCTAAATATACAAGAAACATAAGTCATATTTCAAAACAATTAACAAGGTTTCCAAATATAAACCTTTATAACTTATCTGCATATATTTTTTTGGACCATAATGAGTAGAAATCTTGGATATAATATTATTTGTCTTTGGTTTGGTTGATTATTTTTTCTAGATTTACTTGGGTTTTTTTCCTTAAATTTAAACGTGAATATTTCTAGATTTTTGTGAGTTTATATAAAAAAATTTAAAATAAAAAATATTTCAAAATAGTTTCATTGATAAGTGATTATGGAGGAGAGTTTTAGAATCAGGAATTAAATTTTTTCTTCTTGAATTTGGGAATAAACATACATTTTCTACTCTAAGAACAACTCAATAGGATGGAATTATAGAAATAAGAAATAGGACTATTCAAGAAGTGTTAATGACTATGTTTAATGAATATATTATTCCAACCTATTTTGAGTAGAAGATATCCATAAAACTTTCCATATCTAGAATAGAGTTTTTATTAGGTAGTTTAACAAATAGACACCCCCTGAGTTATAGAATAATTGAAAACATAAATTTGGAAACTTTAATGCTTTTAGATATAAGGTTTATATCTTGAACACTAAGAAAAACCTTGGTAAGTTTGGTCCAAAGGCCGATGAAGGAGTATTCCATGGATATTATGTTACTTCTAAATCATTTAGAGTATTTAATAAAAATTCCAGGATAATTAAATATTTTTTCATGTGAAATTTGATGAAAGTGTTCCTTTGGATTAAAAAAATTCAAACATATCAGGTCAATAATTATTTGAATAAATTGATACTTGAATATTCTAAAGATATTTTTGAAAATAAATTATAATATGATTAGAATATATCGAGTTCTAAAGAACACGAAACTGTGGAACCTAAAAGTGTCTTACCTATATAGACTAGAACACTAAAAGTATATAGTTTAGATACTATTATAGGAGACATATATATATATATGATTTAGGACTAAAAGGAGTGTAGAAATCCTATTTGAGTTCTCTTTATTCCTATGTGATGATCCAACCCACTGTGATTATTTTGGTTGAAGGAAGTCTAAGCCACTAAACCCCCAATCCCACCTCCAATAGGCCACAGATTAGCGATGAACACTGAGTATACATATCACACACATGGGAGGTTGTAGGCTATAGTACTTGTATGCACACACACACACACACATCCATCTCTATGAAATAGTGTAGTGATAAAAAAATAACTAATGAAAAAAATTCATGAAAACATCTATATCTCATAAATAGAGTTTGATAATACATGAAAGTGTAAAAGGAAAAAAATTCAAGGAAACCAAAAACTAAAAAAAAATCACAACCTACTTAGAAGGAGAGGAATTATTTCAAATTCATGACTGGTACACACCTTAGTAATTCTATCCTAGAACAATAATCCAAAAACTCATAGTCCTTCAATGAACCATTAAGATACCTATCATCTGTATAAGACATGACATGTGTGAGAAGATCCCATATAGGAGTGAGTATAAAAATTCTTAGTAGGCACCCTAAAAATCCAAGAAAAGGAGAAAATAAAAGGAAACAATTAGCTTGATCGAAATCCAGAGGAAAAAATCCATGCAAGAGAGAGAGAGAAGGAAACTACAAGTTGAACATTCCTCAACTGTACAAGACTAGTCATATTATCACCACCTGGTAGGTCAAACAATAAAATACATACCAAAAGGTCTCATAGAATATCAAATATATACTCATAATATAATCCAAGTATCATTGTTATAACCATAAATCTAGTAATAGAATTCTACTTTTGGCTCAAAGGTAATGTTTTTCCAGGATAACTCACCCCATGAGTCTAGCCATCCATGATGGTACCCATCCGAGAAGTCTCATACATCAAGTATCACAAAGATGATGGCACATCCATACCATCCTTGGTGGTAACTCCCCAAGATTACATGATCGAAAGATTTGACCCCATAGAAAGTTACCCTATGACTGTGGTGATCCCTAAACACAAATAGGGGATCACTCTTAGAATTTATAGGGGACATAGTGAACCCAAACTAAAACTTGGGAGATCCTAATTATCAGCTAGGGGATCTCTCCTAGAACTATTGGGGGGCACTGTGAACCCTAGTAACATAGAAAAATGATACATAGATCTTAATTTTTAGATAGGGGATCACACCAAGGATTATTAGGGGACCTCATGAACCCTATTGAAATAACCAGTTGAGATCTTGACATCCATATAGGGGATCACACCTAGGATCATTGGATTCACTATGAACCCTTTTGGAGTAAGTTGAAAATTTAAAATATTGTATTTTTATGATACTAAGAACCCTTCTCAGATGACCTGCTAGACGGGGGATCAGTTCCATGTAGCATACTAGCCATTTCCATACTGCAGACCCCACCTAGGGTACTGGAATGATAGAGGATCACACCCCAAGCTGCTTGGATGGATATCATGAACTCAATCTGATTCAAACTCTATAGAGGGGTCAAAGTCTTATGCTAAGGATGTGATTCCACACTATACACTCATAGGGATAGACCTAGGGAACTCACTCAACTAATACTAGTCTATACATTTCTAACTAAATCCACCCATAATGTCACCTCACATCTCATCTATAATGAAAAAAACATGGACACAATCACTTCCTTTGTGGAAAACCACTTAAGATAGGATACTCACATGCCTCTATCCAAGTCATGAAAATGAAGATGCATGAAGAAATTTTTTTTAAGGGAAGTGCACAATGTGTACCCACCGTACACGACATGTCTCTTGAAACCAACCCCTGGCCATGTCCACTCTTGGTACTCAACATGTATACTATGAATACATGGTGTCTAACAAACATCACATGATGTGTGACGTTGTCTAAACCTGAAGTCATGTCCTCATCCACAAACTGCTTAACTATCCATGTCACCAAACATGGAATATACCCTAATTGCATGGTGTGTCCTAAAAATGAGGATTATAACCATGTACTTCATCTTATCCCCATGAAACTCAACCTATGAATATTTCCTATGGCCATGTACTTACACACAACCATGTACCTTTCCATGACAAGAATGTCCATCTCCTCAGCCACACGACCTGGGCTCACTAAATAGAGGGTACCCCTAGAACACAGTGAGAAGTCCCTAAAATATATTCTTCCCTAAATGTGAAGAACACACAGTATGTGTTCCTTCACTACACACCATGTGATCAGGATTTCTACAAACCACCCAAATCCCCCAATTTCTCCAGATCCATCCTAGATCGACCATCACAGGGTACCTTACAATCATATAAGGGCTCTAAAACTTAAAAAAATGAAAAAAATAGTATTAGGATGTAAAGATAATAAATATTCCTACCTTATGAAAAAACGTCAAATATTGGGGTGCAAAACGATGCTTGGAACCTACTACACCTTGATCTAGTGATGATTAAAATCCCAAATGGGGATCAATGACACCTTCTCACCTCAGTTCAACCTCAGTCTATTTGTCACTATGGGAGAAGTCTACTATCCCTCTTCCAAGAATGAAATGAAAGGGGGGGGTTATAATTTTA
The DNA here is from genome assembly GCA_963277665.1 of Viscum album. Lineage (NCBI taxonomy): Eukaryota > Viridiplantae > Streptophyta > Magnoliopsida > Santalales > Viscaceae > Viscum > Viscum album. The sequence continues at coordinate 681,384,400 of OY728142.1, read as the reverse complement.
ATTTATTAAATTAATAAACCTTCATTTAACACCCTACCAATGATCACCTCAAACTGGGTGCCCGATACTAACTAACTTAATGTCATACCTAGGGTGAAACCCATATTGTGAACTCAACCATAGTCTTAGATTTACCATTAAATACTCCAATCAGAAGTAATTACATATTTCCTAAAAAAAATTATGTGCACGATAAAATATTTTTAATATTTTTAATATCACTACATCGAGGCTCTCCGAGCCCTAGTTTCCCACACCAACTCATTGCTTGACTTCATAAATATTCCTAGAAATATTCTAAACTCTTACACAGAAAAACCAAAGTCACTAAACTCTCCCCACCTTCAAGTATTTTAATATTGAAAATTGAAATCCTATGTATAAAGGAGAAAACTAAGCTCTTTAATGGGTCTCCCACACTAGTGAGATCTCCAGAGGGTTCCCATGCTGTCGATAAAAACACACATGGGGAAACCACTAACCCACCACTTTGTACCTAAAAAAGGAAACTCCATTATCAATGAACAACTCATATAGTTCATCATCATACAACGAGGCACATACAATTCTCTTTCAATACCTCTCGAATGTGGCCTTAAAGGTGATATTCTGATGGTGGTGCGATAATTCCATAATATTAAGATCATGTCCAGTAGATATTCAATCACACAAGACCTCATGAACAAAATATCCTAGTTTTATCTCCTTAACTTGTTGAAAAATCATAAGGTAATCACCATAAACTAGATACATTTCATGTCATCCAAACCCACAAGGGTCAACTATAAAGATTTCAACTTCTATGTTACCTCACTTAACAATAACAGTCAGAAACTTTTTATGAGAATCTACTACTTTGGACACACCCTTTGGTATCCCCTAAGATAGCATGGCCTCAAACTCTACATGGTCCACCATCACTACCATTTCTAAGAAGACATATCATAAAACGTGGACCATTAAAAACAAAAATAATTTCTATGAGAACTCCCCTAGAAGCTGGTACTCTCATATCATGTTTATAATCAATCCACAAGTGTCTCCCATATAATTATGATGCAGTTAAAATTAGGGTACCATTGAAAAATAAAATCTTGAAACAATATAAAAAGGGTTGAAGGACCCATTCCATAAGTTTCACATCCACCTCTAGAGTGAACACATGGATTCCCAAGTGTACACACTAGATCTTACTGGTCCTTCCTTCTATAAACCTCTAAATTCACCACATCTCAAAAATCTACAAAAAATCCAACTGACATGATGATGTAAACATAATGGTAGTCCTTGGGTTACATTATATGAAGAAGTCTACTCTAAGTGGGGATCTAAACCCAACACATCCATGGGAAGGTGTCCTAAACTCTAAAAAACATAATAAGAAACTAAAATATCATAGAACAACTACTCTAAAGGTCATACCAGACATCTGATAAAAGTCATCTATATTCACGCACACATAAGCTCATCCCACTCAGCCTAGGATCACTTGTCTACATAGGAGAGAAAATCTATCCCACAAGATGGTAATAATTCCACCTCCACAAGTAGAAACAATCTGAGCATGGATAGAAGGAAACCAATCCATACTGAGGAAAAGCATTGTAGGGTCTCTCTACCACTATAAAAAGATTATATGTGAGGATATCTCCTATAGAGTTATGTTAAATAACTAATAGGACTTCATAACCTCTAAACCTCTCTACTAGATCCTCTAAGTATAAGGGTCATGCTAATGGGTGCATTAGTATCACTTGGCCTTGAATAGGCGATACAATAGGAAAAGTGGACCATGATTATGTGAAACTATTTCTTGAATAGTAAAGACACATATTGTACCTTGAACCACACTTGATCCTCTAGTCTAGAAGCCCATTTTCTACGTGAATCTCTTCTTTTCCCTTGACCACATGTTCACCCCAACCAGGGCCTACTCTAACACCTCAACACACTAACCCATCCCAAATAGACAAGTCAAAGGAACTCACCCTCCACACATCAATACTATCCACTTTGGGTGGATTTTAATCACCCACATGGTTTTGTATCATTTCATAAGAATTCATCTTGGTGGGGGAATAATCCATCTTCCTCATAAGTCCAAATATATTTCAAAAATCACCTTCACAGGGCTCCATCAATTCCATACATCACCACTAGTGGAAAAGTGGTTTATACCCATAGACCTATACAAACAATTTTCAAAAACCATTGATAAAGTTGACCCTATTTAAATGTATCAACATAACTATCATAATAGTAATTTTATCTCAAGGATAACCAAAAAGTTATAAAAAACCGTTGAGATAGATATAAATATACCAACATTTTTAGAAACCATTATTATAGAGATGGCTATACCATTGGTTTTTAAAAAATGTTGGCATAACATGTCTTCATCTACCCAGTATGCAAGCTACTCTAATACCATATCATTCACATATAGAATACCCTAGAAGAATTTGATATTCTATTTTCTTCCCAACCAATGATGATTTCATTCCTCAGTTCATTTTTTAATTCCATTCTTCTTCAATATTAAATTAGTGACTACCAAATCATTCATCACTTTTAACAACCATAAATTTCATATTTATTCTAAGGATAAAAAACCATTATATATTCTCTTTTTTAATGCATTTAATTTCTTTTGATATGTCTAAATATACTTGAGTGCTATTGAATCATGGGTTTTCTGTAATTATATTGAAGGAATATTTGTTAATTTTATGATTTTTTATTATTTATTTCTCTATTTTTTTCTACATGGAATAGTGTGATCTATATAATTATAGTTTTTATGGATTATTTTCTTATATAAATATATATACGAGACTTTTTTAGTGATTTTTTGATCACTCTTATTACCAGCCTTGAATTTTTGATATGTGGAACCTAAATTAACTACCTTGGGAAATTTTTTCACTTAGCATTTTTTATTTTTATTTTTTTTCACAAAAATTTTAAGTGTGATAGAATAAATATTTCAAAAAATATAAATGTTTTATTATTGAGTAATATATTTACAAGTAGACCAATAATTTACTAGTGAGTTGAACTATAATAATTTTGTGTGATAATATCGAATTGTGTTGGCCTTATCATATCAATTAAATTCTTATTAATAGTTGGTCTTGTTTTTTCAAAAGAGTTTGTCTAGTTAATAATTAGTTGATGAACCTTGATGAAGATCACTAAAACTTTAAAAGATTCCTGATTATCCTATAATAAAAATTTATGTTTGGAAAAACATTTCAAGAAAGATAAATAAAATGTAGCCCTTTAAAATAATTTCATTTATTTAAATCATGTTATCGTTACTGTTTTAATTTTATCACTATTTTATCTCATAAAACCATTGTTCACACTTTTCCATTTCTTTCTACACTTGGCATCACACACAATTTTTTTAGTTTTTACATTATTTAATATTTTTCATCTATTTTATTACCTTTATCTCGCATTCTCTCATTATCACACAAAATTCTACCAATATTTTGTGTTACCATACTTCTCCTGAATCCTAATTTTACTTGCAATTTTTCAATATATATTATACAGAATCATGTGATACTACATGGTAAAACTTCATAGTTAAATTTATGCATATTCAAACTAAAAATCACAAAGCCTACTGATTTCATACTATAATGAATCAAGAATATGAAAATTGTATATTCAAACTACATATTAGTGTTATTTAACTATAACAAAATAATATGTATAAAAATTCATTTTTTACATAAAATATTTGTTAAAAATACCATAGAACAATTAGAAAAAATGAAAAGGACACTAAATTAAACATAAATGGGTATATACCAAATTCCATATATCTAAAACTATAGTCATGGGGAATGATTTGTAAATATAAGAAGGAATCATTTTAACATCCCTCAATATAAGAAACCAATAATTAAGGATTTATCCAAACTAACTTTATATTTTATGTGTTCTATAGAATATTCTTATCTAGAAATAATAATATTTTATACATGAATTTATAGAATATGACTAACATAAGTTCAAAAGTGAATAGAGTAAGAGAAAAAATAAAAAAATTTATAAAAACAATTTTGTTCAATATTATTTATAGTTATTAATCAATGATATAATGGAATTCAATATAATGGTTTTTATATATATTATTTAGTTATACATATTGTATTTTTTTGTCTTTTATATTATAATTATCAAATAGACTAGTGTTCCAATTCTGGTTCTTTTTTCCTTAAATATATTTTTAATTTAATTTAAATATTATTTCATTTGATTTATGACATGAAATATAACATTTTTTATAGAATAGATAGAATATGAATTTATGAAACTGATCTGTTCTCAAGCAGTTTTCAAAAAATGTTGGAGATCTTTTTAAATTTTTCATTTAACAATGATTTAAATAGAGGTCTTATACAATGACCATGTTATAATTGTGTTGGAAGACCTTTTTTAGGTCATGAAGAAGTTAGATACCATATAACCAAATTTGGTTTTCAAACAAACTACTATTTTTAGTATCATAATGGGGAGAAAAGGAAATATCAAAATGTTCATGATCTAAACGAGAGGACTAGATTGGGGAATTTATAAGATAGCTAGTTTCAATTTATTCATAATCATGAGAAAAAAAGGATCTTGACCTAAGAATACTTCTATACGAGCACACGTGATGCATATAATGAAAATAATGACATCGATAGGGTGAAAAAATTTAATGATTCTTCCACGACTCTAATATATTTCCAATGTGGTAAAATGAAAAATCTAGAATTTATAATCCTAATATTTCATGGGAAAACCATGTATGGGATTTATAACATTTATATCGATTATATTCTTACATATTTGAAGGAATTACTTCAACTTGATGAAAATATTCCCTTAAAAAATTATATTTCATGTAAGTTAATTGATGAACTTGGATTTTCTAAAAAAAATTCTTGCTTTCCTGAAAGATGTCAGTTTTTTGGGAGGAAACTACTAAGAGAAATGATTATATAAAATGAAAAACATCCTAATTAAAGACAAATGATGATGGAACACCATATCACATGCCAAATAAAGTAATTTGTAACTTTACATTGATCCTTAAAATCTAGAATATTTTTAGTTGTAATGAAATATCAATAAATATGTGATGTAATGATACTAAGAAAAACAAGGATAATGATGAGTTCATGAATCCTGAAGATGGATTAACATGGATAAAATTTGATGGTCAATATCCAGATTTCTTATTTTATGTGTATAATGTGAGTATATGTCTACCATGTGATGGTTTTAATCCATTTAGGAAAATACATACTTCACACAACATTTGGATGGTTTTCATACACATTTATAACCTTCCTCGATTGATGTCTATAAAAAACATCTCACTTCCATGAGTATTCTCATTTTTAGACCATCTAATATTGAAAATCATTTTTATATATACATGAAACCTTTAATAAAAGAGTTGAGAATGTGGGTGTGCAGACAAACAATGTTTGCTTGAAATTCATATTTCATATCTGTGTTGTGTTTATGTGGATGATAAATGATTTTCCTTCTAATGAAACGATTTTTGGTTGGAGAATGAGGGGAAAAATTTCATATACTATTTTTATGAATAATACACAATCCAAAAGTGTTAAATATCTTTATAGTTTTTGTTTTATCGGACATCAATGATTCTTTCCAATAGATCATCCATATAGAAATAATTTTTGAGGGTTTGGTAATAACAAGGAGACCAAAAATCCACCTTAATGTATGTCTATAACTAATGTACTTAATGAATTAAAAGATGTCAATTTTTTATTTGGGAAGGGTCATATGAAATATTGAAAGAGGAAGAATGTTTCTACTGAATCCAATTATAATTAGAAGAATAAAATCATCTTCATTGAGTTTCCTTATTATCTGACCAATTTTTTATGTCATTTCTTTGATGTATTTCACATTAGAAAAAGTATATGTAATTTTTTTATATAAATTCTTATAAATTTCAATGGAAAGAAAAAAAGATGATTTATGATCTCGGCATGAATTGGTGGATTGGGTTATCAAACCATAATTGCATCCTGTGTGTATCAGTAAAATAAATGGAATGTTCCATGAACTTCTTATATGATGACACATATAGAAAAAAAAATCAGTTTTTGTAAGTACTAGATACTAACATAGTTCATGATGGGTATTCAATAAACATATCAAAACAGGTCAATAGAATAGATTTGAATCCAAAATATTTAAAGACACATGTTTTTCACATCGTTCTACATGAGTTGATTCAAATATAAATCCTCCATTCACTGTTCAATAATTTAAGGTTGGCTGTTATTTGGTTGTTCTATTTTTATATATATCATTATTGTAATAAGTTTTCCAAGTATTTATTGAAGAGAATTTTGGAAGAGGTACAATTAATTTTGTGTGAGTTATAAAAAATATTTCCTCCATCATTTTTCATATGCATGCTAAATCTAACTGTGCATATTCCATCCAAAAATGATTCTTGGAGGACCTTTTTATCATTTTTGGATAAATATAATTGAAATAAATATATACACATTGAATTATTCGATTCAGAATAAAAATCATCTCGAAGGTTCTATCATGAAAGGTTATATGGCTCAAAAATGCATGGATTACTATTAAATATATTTGTTTGATTAAAATGTGAGATAAAACATACAAATGAGAAACAAAGAAGAGTAACATGAGAAAATTGAACCCATTTTTTTTATCAATTACACAAATAGGTGGAATTCTTAGATCATATACATTGAGAACATTAAGATTTGAAAATCAGGTTATGACACATCTCATAGTTTTTTAATTGGGATTTGTTCAATGACTATATCAAGTAATTAAATTGAACATGTATATGTTATCTCATATCATGTAATTATAAATATTTGTTAAAATATTTCTATTTTATTTTATTGGAAACATAAAAAAATTATAAATATAAATCATTATTATTTATCTTTGATAAGGAGAGATACTTTTCATAGTAATGATTTTTCTTCTTAGTTAAAATTGAAGGTAGAATTATTACTCTAATAAATTAATAGAATTAATATTTATTTATTTTAATATTAATTTATATTTTAGGTGTTGATTTTTCTTACTGACTCTATCTACGAGGAAATAAGATCATTTGATTTTTTTCCTAATTATTTAGTTCATGAATGAAAATCAATTCTAATCAATGGGTACAAATTTATTATCACTGGCCGAGAAATAAACATGATAACGCAACATTTTCATGTTATGATAACTTCAAAAATAGATTTTTATTACATTTAATCATACAATTTAAGTCAATTTGAAAATGTATCTTATTATGGAGTAATTGAGAAAATACTAATATTGGATTATTACTCTCTTAGTCAAGTAACTATGATAAAATTCAAGTGGTTTTATTTGATGTTGAGACATGGTAAATTTATTGATGATTGTAGATTTAGAGTTATTAATTTGACTCACAATCTTGCTATGGATGTGTATTTTTATGTGAAATATCATATGTGAATTGAATTTTCTTTCATTATTAAAGTAATACCTAGACATTTTTTTGTTGATGGTAATGATGAAATTGACACCATCATTACCCCCATTGGACCTAATAAGTTTTTTTACTTATTATGAATAAAATAGTTCAATTGTAGAGTTTATTGTGAACCCAAAGTTATAGTGGGAAATATATATAATCATTCATCTATGTTCTTATTTCTATTGGTTTATATCGACTTGGGTTATTCAGGTTGGTACTATTCAATTTACTTTACTATTAATTACAAATATTTTGTGTCCAACTTGAACTTTATGTGCATTTTCAATATTTACTAGTTTCAATTTTCTTTAAGTTTCGTTTTAAAATATTTAATTGAACTATATTAGAAGCTAAAAAACCAAAAAAATTGAAACAATTCAATTAAAACAATAAGATTAATTAAACTGAAACATATTAAACTAATTATAATGAAAATAAAAACCAATGAAAAAAATGACCTAACAAAAAATATGAACCAAATGAGAAAACCCAAAAAATAGATAAATGACCTAATCAATTTACTAAAATGAACCAAATGACCTAACCAAAAATGAATTGGATCTAATTGAAAATATAATAAGAAAACTATATCATACTCATGCTAAACATGATAAATTGGATGTGTTGATTTTTCTATGATACATCTTTTATGTTTTAAACTAACCTATCTATTGATTTTTTATATGGTTATAATTACCAAAAAAATAATTTTAGTTGATTAATTACTAGTGTGTGAGACAAATTATAAAATAATATACTAAAATAAAGTGGTTTACAAAGAATAAAATAGAAAAATTAGACCTATCAGAGAAGTAGATTAATTAATCTCTAGAAATATAGAAATAGTTTTTTTAAACAATTAATCTTTAAAATCATTATAGCACAAGAGTGGTGTGTAATAAGTTGTTTCTATGGCATTAATATCCTCATGTAATACCTTTAATAAAAAATGAGCACTTTAAAATTCCAACCTTCTGAAATTTGTATATCATATCATAGATTATTAGTCATATCATATGATTAATAATCATAGTTTCATCATCAATAAATAATTCATTATAAAAAACTATACTTAAAAAATAAAATTATTTAACTTACAAAACCATATCTTCTTCAACCAATATAGTTGTAGGTTACTTATTCTCATCATGTGATCCACATAGAAACTTCTTCTTCTTGTTTCACCCAAAAATATTTTTGATAATTTCTATATGTTGTAATCACTATTTTTATTTTTCTATCACACATCACTCCAACAACATGAATGCATGAATAAAAGTGTCTTTCATTCATTAGTATCAAAAAATATTTTTTCAAATTGAAATTGAAATACAAATTCCACTAAAATTACTTTTTTCATATATCTCCAAACTTCTTATTCTTCTTCTTCTTCACACTTCATATTATTCTTTTCAAAATCTATTCCATGTATATAGTGTATTATAATTTTCTACCACATGGATGAGATATTACATTGTAACTACTCTTACTTCATTCAAAGTAACTCATACACACCTTTAGAGTTTGAAATTTTTTAACTTGGCTCAAAATTCCACAACATATCAATAATCTTTTATATTTTATCCAAACTCTTCAAAACTGATTCTAATTATCTTTAAAAACTCTATAAATATTGGAATGAACATCATATCAAATTGATCATCAAGTATCACTTCATCTGGAACATTATTTTTGTGTTTAAAACAAAATAAAACAAAAGAAAAACATCCATGTAAAACTTATTAAAAAAATATTCTCTATATTATGTCATAGTTTGAATTTATCAAATAAAAATAATCATTTTTAAAACCAAAATGATAAATAGGAACACATTAAATTTATTTAGAAACAATGTAGTCACTTCAATTTATTATTTAATGTTTACATAACCCCATACCAAACACATATTTATGTAAATCTAATTAATCATAATTTATAACCCAATACCCAAACACAACACTCTAGGAATCATCTCTTTGAGTTTATTAATTAATAATTTAATAATAAATTTTAAGCCATACAACTAGTCCTTAACCATTATTAGTTTCAATAAATCCCCTTTTAATTATGACTTTAAACTCCCACAATAATTAACAAAACATATTTATAACTCAAAGGTTGGCCTAAGGTATTTTTAGAATATCAGAGGATGCAATTCCTTACTTTATAGAATCAAACATTGTAGAAAGTTCCTTGTTAAACCCTTATTTAAACTACTTATTATACCCATTTAATAACTCACTATCTCCCTTAAAACTCACACATGATTTATTCACTTATACCACTTTTAATATAAAGTCTTAACTAAATTTCAATAGTGCACACAAGTTATTCAACCCAAACAAGAATTTACAACATGTAAAATAACTTTTACATGCCAACATGACACATTATGATTTAAAAAATCATTATAGATCCTTAATGGTCACTCACCACACAAAAAACACTAGTAAAATAAAAAAAATACAACACATCAATATGATTTAGTTTTATCAATTCTACAACTAAAACCTCTTACACGTTTGAAAATTATTTCATCAATTTACCCCTTTAAATCACATAGAGTGATTATAAAATACCAGATAATCAATTTTTCATAGCATAAATTCAATAAAAATAAAACATCATAAAAAATTTTATTCCACTTAAGGTATCTATTAAATCACACATGTCATTTTATTCCATAGCACAATTAATTCCCTAAAATATTCTAAGATAAACATAAAAAATTTCATATGACTTCTCATTATTAATCAATAAAAAATCATGTTAACACATCCCAATTTGAATTATTATCCAATGTCATATCAAATAATCAGAAAAAAACTAAATTCAATTATTAAATTAACCATAATACACTAGATTAGTGAATTATAAGCTCAAAGAAGTTCAAAATCACTTACCTCAAGGTATATTACTATTACTCACAAGGATTAGAAGCCTAATTCCCACTCTAATTACCAAATATCATGAATCCACTAAGAACTAAAATGAAAACTATAATTAAAACATAAAATAAACTAAACATATTTTACTTTTACCTAAACTATAATGAAAATAATATACACACCATCCTAGTTTCAACACAACAAACAAAATGTTAATCTTCCTAGAACATAAAATTATAATTTTATATACTCTCATGATAACTAAATATTAACATTATTTAACCAAATAAATAATAAATACAATTTATTCATGTGTATTTTTACCAAAAACAAACACCAATACATTTTATCATCTTTCTCAAAACAACAATTAAACATTTGATCATGAAAAAAAATATTTTAACACAAACCATAACTCCCATTATGAATTTATATAAAAAATAAAAATAAAACATTTCCACATTAAGATTTAATTTATTGCCATTTTTATTTTGAAAGTAATTATTTTCATTAATTAATATATCTAAAATATACTTAATCTAAACCACATAATTCATACTATCATGATTTATGAATTTATTAAAATTATAGACTTATAAAAAAAAATTCTATACAAATAAATTTTATTTGATTTATTCCAATTCCCATTTAAACATGCTTAAAGCATCCATTAATCACCTAAATTGTAAAACTAATCATTAAAATGTTATTTTTTCACATAACAAAAAATAAATATAATTCACTTTCAACCAACTCAAAAAACACACATAAAATATGTATTGAATATATGATTTCATCAATATCCATCAATAAAAAATTTACCTTTATTTACCTTATTTTAACCACTTTCAAAATTAATCATCAAAACATAGAAACAAATTAATAAGAACACATATGGAATACATTTGACATTCCATTTTAACATATTTTACATGTATTTAATCTTGAATAATTTTTTCAATAAATACATTCCATTTATATTATCCTATAATTAAATTTCTATTATATTAATAGAAATAATATATATAAACAATAATCCTTAAATTCTACTTTAAGTTAATTTGTAAAATTCTTATTTAATAATATTCTCAACTTTTCCAATTTATTATATAAAATTTATTTTGTTAACCAACTCATATCATATTATCAAAATGTAATAAATCATTATAAATAATAATATTTTATCATAGAGTATATCCATTTGATTATAGTTTTGAAATTAAATTTTAATAACCTTTTTTGAATAATGTTTTTCTATATTCAATGTCATTGTAAAGGGTGGTTTTGCAATATTGAAGGACGTGTGCCTCATGAAAAATTATTCTTCTTTAGATGAAAAAATAAATATACAAGGACATAAATAAACATAAAAATCAAGATATTTTAAGGTTTACTTTGTTGATTTTCAATTTTAATATCTATTTTGCAACAATATAGTTCCTTTATATTTGAAATAGTGTGTTTTGGAGGCCCATGATGTCCTGGAAGCTGACAAATTTGGAAAAAATAATCATTTGCATCACATATTAGGAGATGAGAACCATGGGAGAGTACATTGTAGACTAGAGAAGTGTATTATCCACACTATATATTGAACCACTTTAGGTGCTAGTTAGCATCGATTTGGAAACAACTCATGTAGAGGAAGCACTAGAATTTTCTAAGGCATAAGAGGCCAAAAAATGGTCATGTAGAAGCATGAATGAAATAAAAAGGCCAGTGAATAATTTATGAAAATTATGGAAGCCTTATGTCCATCACTTAAACAAGATAAAACCACATATTGTGATATATATTTCAATGATGATTATGTTATATGGAACACCCAAAAATGGCCCTAGTGGTGGTTGGGGCGATGAAGTTCTTGGCGATGGTGATGGTAAGAATGATGGTGAGGATGATGGTGAGGATGATGGTGAGTATGATGGTGAGGATGAGTAATAGGATCAAGATGATGATGAATATGATTATAGTGATGGTGATGATAGAGAGATTAATACTTTTCATTTTTTAATGATATTTATGACAATTGATATTTGAATATTGGATGTAAATTGATATATGTGTTGTTTTAAATGTATATTATCACTAGTTGAATGCATTAATTAGTTTTTTTATTTTTTTATATTAGATGGAAGTGGTATAGGTTTTGGTGTTTGTAGGTGTGGGTGTTTGATGATGTTTTTATGTATTAGGAGGGATACAAGTATTTAATGATGTTTACAGGACAAGGTGGGGGAGCTGCTTCATGTTTTGATGTTTTCATGCCAAGGTGGGGAGTTTCTATATTACAAGGTTAGGTAAGCCTATACCAATGGTTTCATAAAACCATTGGTATAGTTTTAATCCAGGAATGCAATTCCAACAGTTCTATAAACCATTGGTATAGGTCTATACCAATGGTTTTGAAAACTATTGGAGTTGATCTATACCAATGGTTTGATGAAACTGTTGGTAAAATGTAAATCCATGTGGACTGTACCAATTATTTACTAAAAATGATTGGTATAGACCAATACCTATGGTAATATAGAAAATAGTTTGTATAACCATTGATATAGACTATACCAACAATTATCCATCCTATACCAATAGTCTTGAACAATTAGTATATCCTCATTTTCCCTTAGTTTCACCTAAGATAAAAACTCAAGCAAGAAGTGGAAATGAAAGTGTACATGACACTTATATCTAATAATAAAACTAAAAAAGTAGAACAATTATATATCGTACCTCTAATCACTACTAAATCCTCTAGTTTAGAAACCTCATGTGCCTGTAACCACCCATATACCTATCCACCATCTCCCTAATACTAGCCTAGACCACCTAGGGGTGGTGGTGGTGGAAAAAAAATCAAATCACCACCCACCTCCTACTCCTCCTCCAGCTCCTAAGCCATATCTTTTGCCCTGTGGGATTCCTTACTGAAACCCCCACCTATTCCTCACTATAATATTGAACATATCTTGGACAATAACATGATGGGTAGGGAAATAATTCATGATATGTACACATCCATCACAATCATAACATTTCCTTTTATTCAAGGGATTGTGATGACCGTGAGGTTCTCATGAACGACACAACCTCTTGTTCCATGATCGGCATCACCCACCTACGATCTATGGGTACCATTATAGATGGACCATATGTGATTCATATAATTCCCTAAACCTAGTTGAACATAGTCAGTGAATTATTTTATTACATTATCATGATCATAAGAAAATCAAACCCTGAAGGAACGATCAATTTATTATCCTTAGAAATACTAGATACGAATATAAGTTTTATATTACATCTTGTAATAAAAAACAAAATATTATACACTTTTAAAACTCTCATATCCCTTAGACTATCACTATAGTTCAACTATAATATACTTCTTTGCATCCTGGGAAAAAATGAAACATAATAAATGGGTGAGCTCTGATGCTCAGTAAGGATAAACAATATAGTAGAAGCTATCATAAATAAGCATAAACTTTAAAGGAAAAGTATAAAAATAAAATAGAATCATTTTAAAAAAATATATTCAACATAATATGGAAAGAATAAATCAAATAATTCCATTTAAACATTCTTAGAGATATTATACTTGTCAAACAATCACATGTAATATCAATAACTATTCTCATAATGAGGGAATTCATAATTATGGACTTCATAACCATACTTTCAAGGACTCATTCCAAGACCATAAATATTCATTACATCAAGGCATTATTTCAAGACACTAGTTTGTCTCATGATACCTACCAATGTATCGAAGGGATATAGTAGGCTCTACCCATCACTTACTAAGTCCAATAAATTCCTCTTAAGAAAAGCCTGAAACATAACATAAACATTCATATTAAAACTATCATATGAAATGTTAATACTTTTACCAAAAACCATGAATGGTATAAACATAGAACATAAATAGTAATATATATAATAAACCCTTCAATACAATATATACTATTTTATCATAATATGTCAACCTAAATTAAGAATAAAATCAAACAAAGGATGTTGACATTGATGTAAATAATATAATAAATTTATTAAAACTCTTTGAGGGAAATATCCCTTGTTCTACTTTGAAATAATTTTGGAGCCTCAAAATTATAAAATAAAACACCTATTTTGAAAATATCCCTGTAATATTGTAAGGAAATATTTAAAATATTAAGGTTTCATAATCTCTGAAAATATTTTCTTTCACCATATAAGTTAAAAAACATTCTTTATTTAATTTGACAAAAAGGTTATAAAGTACCTCATTTTTAAAATGAAAGAAAGATTCCTTTAATTTTTTTTAAAATGGAAAACATCAGTAAAAATGGCTTTAAATAATTTTTGATAATATTTTTAAATATATTTTTACGAAACATGGACATGGTTGATAAATGTGTCCTAGTATATACTTACATTTAAACAACCTCAGGTAATAATGAGATTGCAAAATTAACCCTTAAATTGTACTTTACTTTAGTAAAGGGTGATTTAACCTTTTTATAATGGTTAAATCATGTTATTAAATTATACTCGGACAATATCTATATTTATTATATCATATATTATCCTCTTATATCCTTTTGGTAATAATATTTCAGTATTACCATTGTTTTGGGTGTTAACTGCTTTGTTTTCCATTCTCATTTTATCATGTAAGTCATGTAATTTATGAATAGGATGTATTTTATTTATATAAATAATGATGTTAATTTTATAATTATTATTTTTACTCATTATATAAATATTATAATCATTCTTGAATGGTTAAAGTGGTGAATTAATCTCACCGCATCATGGAGGTAGTAGGCCGTACGTACGCACGAGCGACGATATCATTTCCTTGATGGTTAAAAGGTATGTATTTGGATGGTATATTAATTATAAATAATAATTATAATTTTATATTAATTATTTATATCCATTATAATCATCATTATACCCATCCAAATAAAGTAGTGTTGATTAAAAAATTACACCACTGTGTGGAGACGGTAATCCACACGTACGCACGAATGGTGATATTATTATTCGTATGATGGATAAAATGGAGAATATGGTTGTTTCATTAATATTATAACATCTAATTATATGGATTATATTTTATTTACTACTTTTATCTAGAAACAACACAGAAATATGAATTAGAAGAAGAAAATAACTTTGAATGAGGTGATAAAACAATTACCTCTTTTTTGGGTATCCCCTTTTGGTTTGCATAAAAGGATTCCTTATAATGGATTTATGACCAAATTATATACTCTAAGATGAATTTAGTTAAGTTTTAAGGAGAATTGGGTCAGGTTTGGCCGATCCAAATGGATTTATATGTGCGAATATAAGATAAGTAGAGGTTCCCTTTTATAAAAGAGGGGATGGACACTTTTGGAAACTCCAAAACTATTAATTTATTATAAATTTGTTTTGTATTTAAATATCTCCAAAGTGATTTATTTATAAGGAAAAATTAGTATGGGTATAAATAATCTCCAATAATGATTTTAATACAAGTTTAGGTCACAAAATTATCCTTATCTTTTGGGATTAATCCTTAGTTAAACAGTTTAACTCTTATCGTGTCTACTTGTCTTTTTATACTATATGGTTAATGTGTTTACTATAAAATGCCAAAATAACCCCAATTAGACCATTTATGACATATTTAACACTATACTAGTTATTTGACCGAGCCTGGTATTTTTATAAATTTTATAACATTTAATTAAATATTATTTATTTTGAAGTATCATTTATAACAATTTTGATAATATTCAAATTTTTTATTTTTAAAAATATAAAAATAACATAATAACTTCGAAAAATACTTAATATATGTTAATAACATGTCTATGTTACCTATAAAATTATTTTATGTCATTAATTAAGTAAAATTATATTTATTTTAATATTTTACTATCATTTAAATGATTATTCCTTTAATAATTCAATTTCGGCATCATTATCATGTCACAATTTAATTCAATTATTTATTTCATAAAATTATAAATAAATTACCATTATATAGATAATAATTTTATATTTCTAAATAATATTTATAGTTTACTATATCACTTATATATCCTCATATTAAAAATGATATAGTTATTAAAATTTGACTATGAAATTCTTAACTCATCTTTAAATAAAACATAATAAATGTCTTAATCTCATACAAGTTGCTCAAAAAAGATCATATTTTTGACCTAAGGTTTATTTTGGTCTAAAAATACTTATCCAATGAAATTAGAAGAGGGTTTAGGGTAATATTATATTAATTTTACCTTTAATTACCCTATTTACCTTTAATCATAGTAAATAAAATCCAAAAGTTACTATTCACCAAAAATTATTTTGATCTTATTAGACCACATTTTTCATAATGATTAAAATTATATATGTTATTTTTTCAAAATTAAATTCATAGATGTGGTAAAATTACGTTTAATGCAAATCCTGTGGATGTGGCTAGAAGGCGGGTAAAACCGACGTTCAAAAGTTTAATAAATTTTTATATCTAATTCTATTATAAAATGATTCCAATTAACTATATTGGATTAATATAGGTATTATTTATATTTTATGACTTTAAAATTAATTTATATTAAAATAATTATTTAAATGAAAAAGTCTGTTTTTTAACAATAATGCAGTATTTTTCACTATTTATCAAAAATTGAAACTTTTCAAAAAATTAAAAAAATTCTCACCCTAATATAATTTTGATATTACAAATTATAAAATGAAGTCTATTTTGAAAAATATAATTTATAAATTTCATAATTTAGTTAATACTATTCATAATCGCTTTTTTAAACGACTAATTTGATAGGTTATGGTGCGCTCGAACTCGATGTTGCATGCAACACAAGCAATTGAATTATTTAAAAGGAAGCATACCCTGGAAGCTTGGGGTGTTACATATTCTCTCCTTTAAATAATTTCTTCCTTGAAATTTATATAATATCACTTCATAAAAATATTTGGGTGGTTAATCATCATAAGTTCTTTAGGTTCCCACATCACCTCTTCCATTTTATAGTTTCTCCAAAGAACCTTTACTAGATGAGTCATCCGATTTAACAAAACTTATTCTTTGGTATCAAGAATATTGATAGTCTCTTCACAATAAGATAGATCGAGTTCTAGTTCTGTTTCTTTGTAGGTGAGTACATGCGTTGGGTATGGTATGTATTTCTTTAACATTGATATGTGGAACACATCATAAACATTGGAGAGACTTGTCCGCATTACCAAACGGTAAGCTACAACTCTAATTCATTTCAGAATCTCAAAAAGTCCTATGTACCTAAGAATTAATTTACCCTTCTTACTAAATCATATAATACCCTTCTATGGAGATACCTTGAATAAGACAAGATCTCCCACTTGAAATTCCAAATACTTCCTTTGGTTATCAGCATAGATCTTTTTCCTACTATGAGCTATTTTGATATGGGTATGAATAGTCTTTACCTTTTCCATTGTTTCCTCCAAAAGTTATAGAACTATGAGTTTTCTTTCACCAAAATCATCCTAATAAGTCAGTGTAAGACATCTCTTTCTATATAATGTTTCATATGGTACCATCTGAATACTTGAATAGAAGCTATTATTATAATAAAATTCTACAAGTGGTAAATACTAATCCCACATACCCATAAGGTCATGTGAGAAAGATCCAAACATTTCTTTTAAAGTTTGAATTTTCCATTTTGATTTTCCATTAGTTTGAGGGTGGTATGTAGTGCTCAAACAAAGTTCAGTATCTAGGTATTTTTTAAGAATTTCCCAGAATCTTGATGTAAAATGGGAATCATGATTAGAAACAATCGATAGGGGTATGCCATAAAGTCTTAAAACATTATTAATATACAGTGCTTCCAAATTTTCAAGTGGTAAATCTTCTCTTATAGTAAGAAAATGTTCTGATTTGGTAATATGATCAACAATAACCCATATTGTATCATTTCTTCTAGGAGTCTTTGGTAGTACCCTAACAAAGTCCATTGTAATATCGTCTCATTTCTACATAGGTAT
Organism: Viscum album; assembly: GCA_963277665.1. Taxonomy (NCBI): domain Eukaryota; kingdom Viridiplantae; phylum Streptophyta; class Magnoliopsida; order Santalales; family Viscaceae; genus Viscum; species Viscum album. The sequence goes on along the minus strand of OY728142.1, from coordinate 681,365,926 downwards.
GGAAATAGGTTGCATGACTCCTCTAGGATTTTTTTCTTCCAGCATTCACTTATTGGAAAACCAATCATCTCGACACATAATCAGCAATATCCCTCTTAATGTTGTCCCACCAAAAGTGTTCCTTCAAATATCTATAAATCTTAGTTCTACCCTGGTGTATAGAGAAATTGGAGATATGAGCATCATCCAATAATTCCCTTTTTAGATCAGGTATAGTGGGAACACAAATCCTCTTTCCAAATTTAAAATTTCCACCTCCATATATGAATTCAATCAATATCCCATCATTCATAGCTTTAACTTTCTTTTGAAACCCCTCATCACATGTTTGAGAACTTTTTATCCTTTTCAGTAAATACGGTTTGACAACATTTTGAAAAAGTAGTGATATTTCACCTTCTATGGTTATTACCATATACATCTTTACTAGATCCATAAACATATAATCCCTTTAAACTATCATATTGTTCATAACTCCACGGTCCTTTATGCTCAAATAATCTACCACCTTATTTTCCTTCCCTAGGTGGTAGTGTATTGTGCAATCATAATCCTTAAGTAGCTCAATCCATCTCTTTTGTCTCATGTTGTGTTATTTCTATGAGAAAATATATTTCAAACTCTTGTGATTAGTCTATATATCACATTTTTCACCATAGATATAGTGTCTCCATATATTCAGAGAAAATATTACTATAGCTAACTCAAGGTCATGATTTGGATAGTTTTTTAGGGGTTTTTAATTGCCTTGATGCATATTCAATAACCCTAGAATTCTATATAAGGACACAACTAAGTCCTTTCCTTGATTAATCACTATAAATAACAAACCCATCATTTCCAGATGGTAAATTTCAGATAGTATCGTTGACTAATCTTCTATTCAATTCTTCAAAAAATTATTCACACTCTTTTTTTTCAAATGAATTTAACCCCTTTACGCATTATCTTGGTTAATGGGTTAGCCAATCAGGCGAAATTATGGATGAAAGGCCGATATTAACCTTCTAAACCAATAATACCTTGGTTATACTCATTGGTGCTATCCATTGTTGGATTTACTTTTACATTAAAGGATCAACAGAGATTACATCCTTTGAGACAATATGGAAAAGAAAAGAAATTTTCTGAAGCCAAAATTCAAACTTTCTAAACTTCCCATATAGCACATTTCTTCTAAGAGTCATCAGAATAATCTGTAATTGGTTCTCATGTTCTTCATAGATTTTTGAGTATACCAAGGTATCATCAATAAGTATTACAAAAAAATCATCAAGATATTCCTTGAACACTCTGTTCATTAGATCCATGAAAATAGAGGGTGAATTAGTCAATCCAAATGACATTACAATAAAATTTTAATGTCCATACCTAGTTTGGAATATTTTCTTTAGAATATCTTCCTTCTTTACACACAACTGATGATATCTATAATGAAGTTCAATCTCCAAAAATATTGATCTCTATGAAGTTTATCAAATAAATCATCAATGAGAGGAAAAAGTTACTTTTTCTTTATTATAATAGAGTTGATTTCTTTATAGTTAACACATAGCCTCATTGATCCATCTTTCTTCTTAAAAAAAGAACTGGGGCTCCCCATGGAGAAAAACTAGGGCAAATAAATCCCTTATTACTCAATTCCTCTCGTTCTTTCTTCAGCTCTACTAATTCCAAAATGGTAATTCTATAGGTATTTTTTTTATATTGGTCTTGCATCAGGGATTAAATCAATAGTAAATTTAATTTCCTACTTTAGAGGATGTCCAGGTAAATCCAATGTAAATAAATCAATATATTCTAATAAAATAGGTACATCCTCAATTTGAATATTTCATTCTTTATCTATAGATGTTATCTACTCTTCCTCCCCAATAATCTCATTCAGTAAAGCTACTAGGGTGGATTTTGATAAGAATCAGGTGACAAAGTTTCTACTCTAAAGATAATTGATTCTATATCTTCCCCACAAATCTCAACTTGCTTCTTCTTGTAATATTTTTTCTTGATATCCAATCCATACTGATGATTATATAAAAGTCAAAGATAGGTATGATTATAAAGTTATCTAGATAAATCATGTTTATATTCCATACTGGGAACTGCCTGACACATCATTGTTGTAATGAGACTTCCCTTAGGGGGTTTGACTCACAACTCCATTATTATTTTGAATTGGAAATATCAAATTTATAAATAAAATTGGGAAGATATAAAGGAATGAAATTATATAGAATCAAATAAATCTTTGGCTAAATTTAAGGAAATGATTAAAGTACCTTCCACCACATCATTAGAAACTTAAATGTTAGTATCTGTGATCACAAAATCTTGGCCTTTTATAGGGAAAGTTTCCTTGACGGTTTACAATGGAGTACTAAACATTGATATATTTTTTCTTCCACATGAAATCATGAGTTTGGTGGCATTTTTATTCACATTTGTAACAAAATCTCATCCCCTTTTGGAAAGTACCATGGTGTTTCTTCCCATAATTAATAGAGGGTGAAAGTCAACTTTTCCCTTCATGCCCTTATTTTCTTTTCTAGAGTGTTTTATGGCTCTCTTATTCTATTAATTTACTTTAAAGTCACAACACTTAGATACTTATTTTTTCTATCTTCATAGAACATGATACATTATCTTTGTACGATGAGAAATATTGTGAGACTAGTTCCCGTTAGAGGAATGGTTTTAACCCATCAAAGAATTGATAAATCTTATTTCTTAGGTTACGTATATAGTCTTCATGTTACTACCTGAACATTCATGAATAAAATTCCCTTTATTTTTTTTAATTAAATTTCTTATGTATATAGAAGACACATGAATTTTTTATTTTATCCAATTAATTTTAAATTACTGTTAAGTATCATTACCATTGATAATATATCCATTGAACAATGATCACATGACTGGTATAAAATTAAGGATTTTAAATATATTTTTTTTACACAAACAAAGGAGAGGATAGCCTCATCCAGTAGACTCAAGCCAAACGAAACTCATTTGTTAGCTCTAAAAGTATGTAGCATCACTAGGCTATGCGCTTGATGAAGCCCAAGCTGAGCTTCAACACGCTAAGCTTGAATGGAATCGCCTACGAGAGAAGTGTAAGTTCATAGAGATTACTACCAGAGAGATATTATCTGAGCCACCCCAAGAATCTATAAAAATATCACAACTTACCCTTAGGTCTCATCTGGGTGTTATAACGGGTTATGTAACAAGTTATTAGTTAATTTTTTATAATCCCTTTTATATATAAAATTATTATTCCATCAATTCTTTTATGAGAATATTTTTTCTTAAAAATATAATGAATTGGATAAATTGACTTTTCTGTTAAAATAGTAATTTTTCAAAAATACATAAATTATTATATTAAAATAAGTTTATATTAATAATTTTATTATAATAGTGTTATAATAACACTCCTTTTAATTATAAATGATGATTATATTCATTTTTTTACTCTATAAAATATTAAGTATTCAGTTTGATAAGAATTATATTTTTATATGATAAAACAGAAATTATATTTTTAATTAAAGAATTTATTTTGATGAATTAATGAATTTTTGAAATAATTAATATTTTAATAAAATATTTTTATCAAATTAATTTTATGAACAATAAATTATAATATAATTTTTATGAAGTCAAATGTAATTTTTATTAAGGTTAAAAATTATTTTTTCAAAACCCGTCAATTTTTATTAAATGCCAGTTTTTATTTTAAAATTGGAAATTCACATATTTAGAAAATTATTCAGATAAAATAAATATTATTTTTGTAATCAGGATGTTAAAATTATCCAATATTGAGTTTTTCATAATTTTCTGATATAGGCAAATTTTTGGGTAAAAATTAAATACAGAATAAATATGTAATGTGTTTTATGACATCATAATGACTCAATAGTGATGTAATAAAATAATATAAAAGATATATTCATAAAATTTATGTTTTAGCTTTAAAATATTTTCATTTTAGATTTGTTTTATTAATTTTATAATTCCTTAGTGGATCCACAAAGACTTATAAAATATTTTAACATTTTAAAATGATTTCCTTGAAGGTGTGTGAGTCACCTCCACACAAGCAAGCATTATATTTTAATATTTTCGTCCCTTGGACTTATAAAATATTTTATACCACTCCCCTTTGGCATAAATCATGGAAAAAATCATGGGATTGTTTGTGATTTTGATTATTTTAATGTGTAGTGTCCAAAACCTAAATAATAAAGGCCTCCCTCTCATTTCCTGTATAAACCCACGCAACCTCCCATTAATCTTCAATAAAACCATTTTGAGCTATAAAAACCTCTTCCCCATACTCTCTAGATTCCTCAAAAGGTGCCCCAATCTCCCAACGAGCCTTTATCAAGCTTCTCCCAAACCTTTGGGATCACACTTCCAAGAAGGGATCCTCACTTTCCTCTCATTCTTTCAAATTCAAGCATCTTATTTGAAAATATTTCATGTAATTTAGAATGTTTATAAAGTTATTATTTTATAATAATTATATTAATATCAATTTTATGTTATTTTAATAATTTATTTTATATAATCCCTCATTTTTACACTTACCTAAGCCGTTACTATGCCAAAGTTTCATAAAGGATTTCACTCTTCTCATTTCCATTCAAGCTACTCTTTTACATTGTTCTTCTTAAGATCCATATTTATATGTTGTTTTATGATGTTACAAGAATCCCATACTATAAATTTGATGAATACATGATTATATATTCCTTTCACTGTTATCAATCCCCTCTACAATCCTTTAAGCACACCCATTACTTTGCCAATATTCCATAGGGGATCTTCCACCCTTATCTTTTATCAAGCATTCTTTTCATTTTATGTATTTTAACTTATTTTATTCCTATGTTGGGATATGTTATTATATATCCTCCTTAATTTCCATTTTACTTATAAATTATTATATCCCCTTTCACTTTAATTTATCATTCTTATGAACCCTTTTGTATACTCGTTACCATGCCGAATTTTCCTAAGGGATTCATTCCTTTCTCATTTTTATCCAAGTGTATTTATATTTTAATACATTTTTTATTTTAATTAAAAATGTTGGGGTATTATTTATCACCTCCACCATACTTTACTCCTTATTGTTTAATTATGATATACCACTTTCTCTCTCATTAGTGCCTTTTGTGTACACCCGTTACCATGCTGAAATTTCCTAGGGGATTTATCTCTTTTTATTTCCATTCAAGTATTTATCAAATATTATAAATCTAAATTACATTTCATATGTTGGTATATTATGTTCCATGATACCCTTTCTGTCTATTTCATGTATAAATGATGAGGTACCCCTTTCTCTTTCATCAACCCAACTTATGAATATTCATATGATGATGTTATACTGCTGAAATTGCACTGTGGTTTTCCAAGCCAAAATCATCATGTTGTGAATACCATACCCACATCTATATCTAGGGTATTAACCTTTATTCACATATAAATATTTAATGGTAATTACATGTATGTATTCCACATTCTTTAATCATGGAGTAACTTATGATGTTGAATGATTTCGTGTTATACGATCCATGTGGCACACTTATTCATGAAATGAAATGTTTATAAAGGGTGTACCCTAATAGTTCTCAAATGAACTGGGTAATGTTTATTATCACGATACTTCATGTTCAATTAGGTTTTAATCTTGCTAATTCAGGTTCAATGAGGTTTTACTCATGATAATTCACGTGCAATGAGGTTTTACTCACACTAATTCATGTGAAATGAGAGTTTACTCATGATAATCCATGTGTGATAAGCCTTGGATCATCCTAATATCAAGTTGTATGCTGTTGCCAAATTTATATGTAATGATAATCATGTTATATCATGCCTTTATGTTCAGGTTTCTCTTGTATGCCTATTTCCTAACATGTACTATATTATTCATGTCATTCCTTGTTTACTCCCTTACTAGGCTTTATAGATCACCCTTTTCTTATGTATGTCCTTAGATCATCCCATGAAAATCTAAGTATGAAGGAATGTTGTGGTCATGTAAAATAATATTTCAATAAATATTTTATATTTAATGTCTTAATTTGTCATGTAATTTTCTTAATTTTCCAAGACACTATACCTCTCGATCCTCAGATTTGTATTAAGTAAATGTTTATGTAATAAAGAATGTTTAAATATGAAATAAAGAGGGTTATTATACTAAAACATTCCTTTATAACATTGAGAAGTTAGATTCATACTTTGAAATATTCTTATCCTCCTTATGCCTCAGACTCATAAATTACCTCTCCATATACGCTCATAGATCATGAGGAAGTTATTTTTCTAGGAAGAGTTTTTTAATTCCATACATTCCATATTTGAGACCACTTAATCCTCCTTTATGTTTTTGAATTAATGACCACCATTGATCTGCATCTCCTGATATATGATAAACTTCCATAAAAACCTTTTCCCTTTCGCTACTCCCCAAAGAAAGAAATATTTTATTTAAGGACATTATCCAATGCTCAGATACAAAAGGATTTTTATTCCCATTGAATTTTGGGGGTTGTTTCCTCATGAAGCGGTATAACATTAATCCTCCGCATTGTGGATCAGGCTACTCTATATGGGTAAGGTTATTATTCATAACATGAGTCACTTGTCCCAGTATGGTTATAAACTATTCAATTCTAGTTTTATCACCAGCTCCACTATCATTATCTTTAATAAGAGGTAAATACCTACATGTATTATGTGTGTTGATAGGGTTTCCATTCCATCCACCATGTTCCATTTCTAAACAATGACATACACTAGATTAGGTTATGAATCATAATGCATAATTCTAAACTATTGAAATACTTAACATAAATTATAAAATTTATGCATATATAATCCATAATCATAAAAATGGTTCTTTGGGTACATATTTACTAATAAATTCTTTATAATGGTCTGCAAATAAAATATGAATCATCCTAAGTATATCTCCTAGGAGTGTCAAACCAGGTGCCTAGTAAGTCCCGTTGTCGTGTACCAAGTTACCTCAATTCAAGCCCAGAACACTTTTTCAGAGTTATTAATCCTAGGTAAATATATTCCAAAACAATGTCCAACTGTAGTATTCAGATAGGTATGTATTTTCTAGGAATACCCACATAATATCTATATTCCCAAAATTATAGGATTATCTTATATACTTATCCCAAAAGTCTATATTAGGGTAATTTTCCCTAATCAATGTTTTTTTAAATATAGTTTCCATGGTTTTTACTAAAATTCCTATGATACCAACTATATCATATCGAATTTATTTGCCTAGAGTTAGTGCATTAGTTTATTACATTGTCATGATCACAAGATAATCAAATCCCTAAGGACTGATCAGCTTAGTAGCCTTGGAAGTACTAGATATGAACATAAGTATTACATTGCATCTTGAAATGAAAAAAACGTATTACCTCCTTTTAAAACTCTCATATAACTTATACTATCCCTATAGGTGAATCATAATATACTTATTTTAATCATAGGAAAAAATGAAACAAAATAAATGTGTGAGCTCAGATGCCTATTAAGGACAAACAATATAGTGGAAGCTATCATAAATAAGTATAAACTTTTAAGGAAAGGTATAGAAATAAAACAAAAGCATTTTAAAACATTATCTTCAAAATAATATAGAAGTAATAAATAAAATATTTCTATTTAAAAATTCTCATGGATATTATACTAGTTTAATAATCACATGTAATATCAATAAGTAATCTCGTAATGAGGGAATGCATAATGTCAGACATCATAACCACACCGTCAAGGCCTCGTACCAAGACCATAAATAATCACACTAGCAATGACTTGTTCCAAGACACTAGTTTGTCTCATGAGACCTATCTATGCATCAGGGGGCTATAGTGGACCCTACCCATCACTTACTAATTCCAATTCATTCCTCTTATGAAAAAGTTAAAACATAACACAAACATTCGTATTAAAACTAGCATATGAAATGCTAATACTTTAACCATAAAACATGAATGGTATAAAAATAGAATATACACATTAAAATATATCATAAACCCTTAAATAAAATGTGTAATATTGCATCATAATAATTCAACCTCGAATAAGCATAAAATCCAACCAAGGATGTTTACATAGATGAAAATAATCTAATAAATTCACTAAAACTCTTTGAGAGAAATATCACTTTTTTTACTTTGAAATAATTTAGAATATGAAAAATTATAAAATAAAAAATTTCTTATGAAAATAACCTTGTAATATTGTAAGGAATGATTAAAAATGTTTAGGCGTCATAACAACGGAAAACAGCCACTTGCACTCTATAAGTTAAAAAACATTCTTTTCTTATTTTGTCGAAAAGTTTATAAAGTACCTCATTTGGAAAATGATGGAAATATTCCTATTGAAACATTTTATAAAAAGTCAAAAATGGATAAAAATGACTTTAAATAAATGTTCATAATATTTTGAAATACACTTTTAATAAACATCAACATGGATGATAAATGCATCCCAATAGATACTTATATATAAATAACCTCAGGTAATAATGAGATTGCAAAATTAACCCTTTCTTTGTACTTTCATTTAGTAGAGGGTTAATTAACATAATGTGTAATGGTTAAATCATGTTATTAAATTATACCATGACCATATCCATATTTATGATATCATATATGATCCTCTTATATCCTTTTGCTAATAATATTTCAGTATTACCGTTGTTTTGGGTGTTAAATGCTTCATTTTCCATTCTTGTTTTTTCATGTAAGTCGTGTTTATTATGAATAGGATGTATTTTATTCATATAAATAATTAAATTAAGTTCATAATTTTTTTTACTCATCATATAAATTTTATAATCATTCTTGAATGGTTAATGCGGAGAATGAATCTCACCACGTCGTGGAGACGGTAGGTCGTACGTACACACGAGTGACAATATCATTCCCTTGATGGTTAAATGGTATGAAATTGGATGGTATATTAATTATACAAAATCATTATCATATTATATTCATTATTTATATCCATTATACTCATCATTATACCCATCCAAATAAAGTAGTGTTGAATAAAAAATTATACCACAATATAGAGACGATAAGCCGTACGCACACACGCATGGTGATATTATTATTTGTATGATGTATAAAATGAGGAATATGGTTATAACATGATTATAATAACATATAAGTATACGAATGATACTTTATTTATTAATTTTCTAATGAAATAACAATGAAATATTAAGTAGAAGAAGAAAAGAACTTTGAAAGAGGTGATAAGACAATTACCTCTTTTTCAGGTATCCCCTTTTGGTTTTCACAAAGGGACTCCTTAGAATGGATTTATTTCAAAGTATAGCCTCAAGGATGAAGTAATGGAATTTATCATGAGAATTTGGCATGTTTTTCCTAATGTAAATGGCTTTAAATGTGTGAATAAAAGAGAAGAAAAGGTTCCCTTTTATAATAGAGGGGAGGAGAACTTTTGGAAACTCCCAAAATATTAATTTATTATAAATTTATTTTCAGTTTAAAATAGCTCCAACATAATTTATTTAGAGTATAAGATGATTATGGTTCGAAAAAATCTCAACCAATGATTTTTAGACAAGTTTAGTTCAGAAAATCATCCTTATCTTTTTGGATTAACCCCTAGTTAAATAGTTTAACTCTTACCATGTCGGCTTGTCTTTTTATACTATAGAGTTAATATAGTTATATTAAAATGCCAAACTAACCCTAATTGGGCCAATTATGACATAGTTAATAGTATAATAGTTTTTTGGATGAAAGCTGATATTTTTATAAATTTCATTACATTTAATTAAATATTATTTATTTTAAAGTATCATTTATGTAAATTTTGATACTATTTGAATTTTGAATATTTAAAAATATCAAAAAAACATGATAACATCGAAAAAATAATTCATATATGTCACTAAAATGTCTATGTTATCTATAAAATTCGTGTATGTCATTAACTAATCCAAATTATATTTATTTTAATAATTTTAATATCATTTAATTGATTTTTTAATAATTCAATTACTACATCATTATTATGCCACCATTTAATTTAATTATATATTTTCTAAAATTATAAATAAATTAAATTTATGTAGATAATAATTTTATATTTATAAATAATATTAATAGTTGAACATGTCACTTATATATCCTCATATTAAATATGATATATTTATTAAAATTTGAATATGACATTTTAAACTATTCTTTAAATAAAATATAATAAATGTTCTAATCTAACACAAGTAACTTAAAAAGGATCATATTTTTTACCTAATATTTCTTTTTTTTCAAAAAACACTTATAAAATGAAATTATTACAAGTGTTATGGTAATATTATATTATTATAATATTAATTTTACCTCTAATTACACTATTTATCTTTAACCGTGGTAAATAAAATCCAAAAGTTACTATTCACCAAAAATTATTTTGATCTTATTTGACCAATTTTTTTATAATGATTAAAACCATGTATGTCTTTGTTTTTTGATGTTTAATTAGTATAAGTGGTAAAATTACATTTAATTCAAATCTTGAAGATGTGGCTAAAAGGCAGGTAAAAAAGACATTCAAAAGTTTAATAAATTTTTATATCTAATTATATTATAAAATGATTCTAATGAACTATATTGGATTAATATATGTATTATTTATCTATTGTGATTTGAAAATAAATTTACAGTAAAATAATTATTTAAATGAAAAGGTCGGTTTTTAACAACAATGCAGTATTTTTCATTATTCATAAAAATTGAAACTTTTTAGAAAATTACCAAAATTTCACCTTAAACTAATTTTGATATTTATTATTCAAAAATTAAGTATATTTAAAAAAATAAAATTTATAAATTTCATAATCTGGTTAATATTATTCATAACCACTTTTTAAACATCTAGTTTGATAGGTCATGGTGTGCTTGAACTCGATGTTGCATGCAGTGCGAGCTATTGAATTATTTGAAAGGAAGCGTACTTTGGATGCTTGGGGTGTTACGATCCATACCTTGGAAGATAATGATACAAGTTTAATCCCTATGCATCATCATCCACCTCCAAAATATACATCCAAAGCTCAGTATGATATGTTGCATCCACCTAAACCATCAGAGGTGGGTCTACGCACTGAACAATGGGTGGAAGAACTACATGTTGTCCAGTCAGAAGAACAACTACCTTGTGATTGGTCCCCTATATGGAGGAATCATCACTCATCAGGTCATACACTCAACCCTAGTATAGAAACCCAACATAATTTCATCATGGAAACATTATAAAATAAGATTATATGTGTAATAGTTTAAGAGTATATCTGGGGAGATGACTCAAGAAGGAAATGGAAACCTTAAACTAGTCCTATATAATTCATGTATCAACGTTTACCTATAACCAAAATATATATGTTTTGAGTCAACATGTCATGACCCATCTTAATGGGGCTTGATCCACGACTCTACAAGCCTACTTCTAATAGGCTAGGGGTTAGTGTTTATCACCGAGTAGGAATATCACACAAATGGGAAGCCATAGACTATGGTATTTGTATAAACTCACCCATAAACATTTCCATGAATATATGCAATGATAATCAAATTGAAAATAAATTAATGAATAAAAATATCCCAAAACCATAGTACAATAAAAGTATAGAAATGGAAAAATAAAATCCCACCAAGAAAAACTATAAAATAATACAACATACTCAGAAGGATGGTATCAATATCAAATTAATCTACTATAAAGCACCTCATCTATTCTCTAGAAAACACCTCAGTCGTTCTGTCTCACTATGCTTCTCTTACTATGGGTCTTCCTGAGACTATTTTGGAAGGCCTATCATATGAACAAGAAACAAAATGTGTGGGAAAAGATCATTAAGGGTTGAGTATAACAATACTTAATAGGTTTCCCAAACACCCAAATTAAAAGGTAGAAAATGAATGTAAATAGTCTGCTTGACCCATCTAGAGAGAACCCAAATGAGAGAGAAACTCCACCTTATCCTTCCTCTATTATACACAACTAGTCAGATCTATCCACATGGTGGGTAAACTAAGTAATGGGAAAAACTAAAAGGCAACCTATAATCAAACCCAGATATAATCATCGCATATTCCAAATCTCATGAGGTTCTAACCTCATAGCTAGGCACACGATTCTACTTAAGGCTCAATGGTAACATTCGTCCTGAAGTAACTCACTCTACTAGTCCTTCCATCCCAGATGACACTTGTTTGAGAGATACACTACATTGGGTATAACTCTACCATTCTTTATTTCACATCAAAGAGATAACACTCCATCGAGTATCACTAAGCCAGTTGTATAACCCCACTATCCCTGGTGGCATACATATGAGAGAATGAGCACATCAAATCTATCCATAAAGAAAGTAACACTAGAACCCAGTGGATCTTGATAATCATATAGGGGATATCAAATATCCCTGAGGGGGGAAACTTATTACCTCACTAGAAATATGAAAGGTCTGATGAATCAGAGAGAGGATCACTCCCAGAACCACCAGGGGACACCATGAACCCAGTCTAGAAAAATGAAGACCACATCTCTTCAGATATGTGATTTCTCCCAGGAACATTGGGGGACACCATAAACCCAATACTATAACTCAAAGATCTCATTAAGAAAGGTAATCCCTCATAGAACTATAAGGGGACACCAAAAACCCAATTTGGAATCCCAAAGATCATATCCCTCAGATAGGGGATCACCACCCGTGTTGTGTTGGTCATAAAAATCCAACAAATCCCAGCTGATTCAACTCATGAAGCATAATATCTTACTCCCGATGATATCATAAACCCTACTTAAACTATCCACTAAGTAGGGGATCATATCCTGAATGATTCCACAAATTCTACTTATACCACCCTCTATATATGGGATCATATAAATGATGATGCCATGAATCCTACTAGGCTATCCTACTATATAGGGTATCACTTCCCATTTAGTGTTGGTCATGAAGATACCATGAAACCATTCTAGAGAAAATGTTAGGATATAGGATCCTGCTCCAGTATCCCTAGAGGGATACACAAACACTATCCAAGATCATCCTATCGAGGGGATCAAAATCCTATGCTAAGGAAATAATTCCACACTGTACCCTCATAGGGACGGACCAAGGGACTCAACCAATCACTTCGGGTCCAAAATACTCTAACCAAAGAAACCCAAAACATCACATCACAGTGAATATAAAATTCCCAAACTATGGCCACCATCATATTTTATATTGAAAACTACTCAGGATAGGCTACTCGCAAGCCTGAATCTGACCCCCAAAGAAGGGGATATGCTGGAAAAAACTATCCAAGAAATGTACACGGAGGGTACTAAGGTCCACATGGAATCTGACCCCACCTAAAAACACACATGTTTCCTCTACTACATGAACTGTCTTGCTATGTGAGATCACATGGCATGTACATGGTGTACATGGCATGTCTCACCTCACCTAGGCTTGTGGCTATGTCTTCCTTCAGACGATTAAACTAGCCATGTCTCCACACACAGTGTGTAACCCCTAGTACATAGTTTTTCTCAACTAATTAGACCCTTATAAATGTAATCTTTCCATGTCTGTGTTCAGAACACTGTGACCATGTACACTGTTCGTGTACTTTTACATGACCTTGTCTCTTAACATGATTACCCTAGCCACGTCCCATGGCCACATGGCCTGGGATCACTACATAGCGTGTAACCTTGGTAGACGACCTGTAGTCCCAAAAGTCATCTTCCCCAAATGGGAAGAATACACAACATGTGACCCTACCCTAAATTTCGTGGGATTGGGAATTCTGAATGGGAATCCCTACGAGCCTCCTAAATCACCCTGGTTTCCCCCAAAACCTACATATCGACCCCTAGGGGATCTCTAGTAGTCGTAATAGCACTATACAACCATAAAAAATAAATAAAAAAGAGTATTGGGATTTAAAACTCAAATCTATCTACCTCATGGTAAAATTATGAATCTTCATGGTTAGATCCATTCTCCGAAGCCACTACTCCACGATCCATGAGCGATTACCATCAAGATCGGAGATCGGTGGTGCCACCTCTCATTGTTTTCCCCAATTCATCCATAACTCCAAAGGTGGTGGATATCCTCCTATATTCTACGGGAACAAAAAGGGGGAGGGATTTTGATTTTAATTTTATTAAATCAATATCCTCTATTTAAAACCCCTATAATGACTCGCCTCCAACCCAACACCCGACACTAAAAAATTTTATGTCATGCCTAGGCCAAACACCACATTCTGAACTCAACCACAGACTTGGATTTTTAATATGATACTCCACTCGATAATTATTCCATGTTTCCAAAGAAAGTATGATCACATGATAAAATATATTAAATATTTTTAATATCACCACACCAAGGATCTCTAAACCCCTAAATCCCACACTGAATTACTTCCTAACATCAAAAATATTATTAGAAATATTCCAAAGTATTATAGGTCAAAACATAAGTTATTAAATCCTCCTCAAATTAATTATTTTCATCCTTAAAAGGAGAAAACTTAGGAAGGATCAAAACTGATCCCTCAAGTGGGACTCCCATGTTAGTAAGCTCACCAAGGGATACTATGCTACCTACACGCCCAAACATAGAAGAAACACAATGTAACACCCCGACCCCAGCTACACAGAGTCGGTGCATTACTTCGTAACATTGGCATGATCACAAAAGATCAAGTCTCGAAAGACCGATTAGTTTAGTAGCCTTGGAAACACTAGATACATTCATAAGTCTTACATTACATCATAAAGTGAAAAACTAATAACAAAGTCTTCATAGTCCACACTCATATCCTCTTATGACTATCCCTGCAGGTCATTCATAAAATACTTCTTCACATCCTGGAAAATATTAAAGCATTGAAAGGGGTGAGCTCAGATGCTCAGTAAGGATAACAATATTGCGGAAGCTTTCATAAATAAACATAAAAATTTAAGGCAATGTATAACTAAAACAAAAGCCTTTTAAACTTGAGCATCAACATAATATGGCAAGAGTAAAATGAGATAATGCCATTCACTTCTTCACATGGATATTCTACTGGTCGAATAATCACATGCAATAACAATAACCACTTTCATAATGAGGGAATGTATAATGCCGGACATTCTGAAACATTTTTTCAAGGCCTCGGCCAAGACGTCTAAAATGATTAAGGCCTCGGCCAAAACCATAAATCAAATTGGGAAAGGGCCTCGGCCAATTCCACGTCTAGTTGTCTCATGAGACCTACCGATGCATCGAGGAGCTATAGCGGGCTCCACCCGTCACTTATTAAGTCCAATACATTCCTCATATGAATAGGTTTAAAAATATAATAAACCATAACATAATCGTATCACATAAAACATGCATAAAGGAAACATAACATTTCCACATTTCAATGACAAGATATCAATACAACACATTGATATAATAAAAACGCTTTCAAAACCATTTTCAATACCAAAATAAAAGAAAGTTAAAACTTTGTATTTATTTTTCATCCAAAAAAATGATGGCTTGTAGAGGAAGCCGAAACTCAAATAATGGTCACGGCGGCGGAGAAGTCATTGTCGCCGCATACGTACGACAAAAACATTCCCTTTTGTCGTTTAGTAAACGCTTCATATAAAAAATATTCCTTTTGAATAAGCGTAAAAGTCAAAGGGGTTTATACACCGTATAAAAGAAATTTGTTTATAAAACAAAGTATGCCTCAATGAAAGGAGATTGAGACGAAGTACTTAAAAAGATCATTTTTAAAATGAAATAGATCTGTTATGTGTATTCACTATATGTACACATAAATAAAGTACAAATACAATATAGGACATAATAATATCATGACATAATTTGAAAGTAGGAGATTAACCCAAAGAATGGAAATTGGGTTAAGAAGTTCCCTTACCTTGCGTCTTTTCCTGACTCGACCGTTCTTTAACCTCCTGAATAATAAACTAGAGTTAATTTCTATTTACTTAAGAACCTTTTTCATGTTCATTATTCCTTTTATATCACTTATTACCGTGTTATGAACATTATGTAATTATTTAAGTTAATAACGGCCGTTTTGTCGATCTTTGGTACTTGAGTCAAAAATAAACTTCTTATAATTACAAGTTGTTCATGTGGTGAAATATCCATTATATCCAGAATTATATTCATGATGTAGATATCATATATATCATATATACATTATATACATTCATTCATAATGTCTCGTAACATTTAGAGGTAAAAAATGAAATGCACCGTTCATGGAGACGGTAAGCCGTACCTACGCATGAACGCTACTTTCATTTCTATTTCATATTTAATGGAATGAAATCATAATGATATAAATTTATAATATAATTACAGTATAATATAGTGTATAATACCATTTAATCCATCCTTTATACATCCCACATATGGCATTAACGATTCAAATCACTTTGAGGGGGCGGTAGTCCGCACTTCCTAAAATGAAATTATCGCGTTTTACCCATAATGGAAATCATAAAGTATGCCATAAATGAGAAATACAGAAGCATAAGTAAAACATAAACATATTTTATATCATATATAAATGTAGTGACATCTTAATGGCCACCTTTGAAGGTGTTATATGAGTGTTGAACAATCATCGTTTCGTGAGGCAGAAATTCGCCATCCACAGAAACCGTATGTTCTTTAACCATTAGATGTAGGTGTGTGTAAGTGTAGCTCGAATCCTTCTTATAAAAACATCCTAGTATATTGAGGATACTGGTGTTGTTACAAAAGTAATGAATAAAAAGAGTTTAGGGGGTTGGAGAAGAAAAATAAAACAAAACAACATTAGAGAAGACATTACCTCAAAATCGGGTAACTCTTTTTGATTTGAGCCAAAGGCTTCCTTGGGAAGAGTTATGCCCAAAGTGAGGCTTCTAGGAGTAAGAGGGGGAAGTTGGGAGAGTCGTTGGGCAGAGTTTGTCCAATCCAAATGGCTTGAAGGTGTGAATAAGGTGGGAGAGGTGGGGGCCTTTTATAAGTGGAGAGGAGGGGCTCTTTTGGAAAGATTGAAATGTTACATTATTACACAATGATTTTAGGATTATAAAGGTCCCACACTTATATAATTCGTGGCTAAGGTGATAAGGGTTCTAAATATACCCATCCAATAGTCTTTGGACAAGTGTAAGCCTTGGATTTTACATTATCTTTTCATTTTATTAAAATCGTTAAATAATGAGGTCATCACTGCATCATAATGATGTCATAAATAATTTAATTTATTTAATGTATAAAAATTATAAAAAAAATACTATGATGTAGGAAATATTTTTAGCTTTCTAATTAATATTTATAGTCAAAATTAGGACTTGTGTAACCCCACTTAAAAACTGTTTTAGTAAAATAACTCATGTTTGTGTCAATTTAATTTTAACATTAAATAAATATATATTAATGTCATTTTCCAACTAAAGTGGCTCCATGGGGTCCCCAAGTTGACCCATGGGTTGTATTGGTCGGCCATGACTCATACAATAGGAGTAGGACAAGTGTCATGCTCATCTCATATTATTAAAATATTATTTGTACCTTAAACTACACTAATTACCTCTAATCGCGATCATGAACTTAAAAGTTACTATTCACCAAAAAATTATTTTAATCTCATTGAACCACATTTTACTTCTTAATGACAACCATGTATGTCGGATTTTTGAAAATCAAATCACAGAAGTGGTAATATTTCATTTAAACGAAAAATCAGTTATTTAACTACCACTTAGTGGTTTCACTATTCATCAAAAATTGAAGTTTTTCAGAACAAGGCCAAAATTTCACCCTAAGCTATAATTGATATTCTGAATTCAAAAATGATGTCTATTTTACAAAATTACAAACATATAAGTTGCATTAATTAATTTTATAATTAATTTCCGCTGTTACGACAAATAGCGTGTTTTTAAGAAACAATTTATATCAAAAGATTGGCAATTGTTTATGTCCAATTTCAATGTTAAATTAATTCTAATGAACACCATTGGATAAAATGGTAAAAATATATTCTAATTATACCTTGAAACCACTAAATAGTATAACTTATCACAATAAATTATTTTGATTAAAAAGTTGTTTTAAGTATTTTTCACTATTCATAAAAAATTAGAAGTTCTCAGAAAAATACCAAAAATTCAACATAGGCTAATTTCGATATTCCGAATCCAAAAATGAAGTCCATTTTGAAATATAAAATTTATATAATTTTAAAAAGTGGTTATTACTATTCATAACGGCTACTTTGATTAGTCGCGGTGTTTTAGAACTCGAAGTTGCGTACAATGCAAGCTATCGCATTATTGAATGAGAAGTGTATCATGGAAGCTCGGGGTGTTACACACAACCAATTTCAATATTAACTAGGTTTAAATCATGAAAAAATTAAATCACATGTCTCATTAATTGTAATAGGTTTAGAAAAACCAAGCACTCGATCCGTCAGCAGTCATAGGGTTTAACGGTACACCACCACGCTAACTAGATGCAAATACTAACGAATCCTACAGTTCTCATCCACACCTGGATGAACTGAACCACATCCTCATTAATAATCTCACATAAAAAGATGATTTTGAGCACATAAGGGTAACAAAAAACAACATAGGGCTTCCCAAGTGCACACACCAGGTCTTACTATGCCCTTTATGTAAACCTTCACCACAAAACCCCACCCAAAACACAAAAGTCAAAGGAAATCATCCACCAAACCTAAAAACTATTCACTTTGGGTGGAAGTGTATCACCCACATAGTTTTAATGACTTAACAAAAATTAGAATCAGTGGGGGAAGTGTCCCTCTTCCACGTAAATCTGAAGCTATACTAAAAAACACCAACATAGGGTTTCATCGATGCCCTTCATCACCATGGACCAACCCTGAGAAATAAGTGGAAAGAGAAGATTACAACACAATAGTGTCTAACAATACTACTATTTAAAGTAAAAGGACACCTATTTTACCACTAAGAATCCTTGGTGCCTCCAGGTCATAGTCCTGTATGGTATACACCTGTCCTCAACCCCATCCTCCAGCTCCCAGATCTTGGAATGGACTACCTTGGGGTGGTGGTGGGAAAATATCAAACCATATTCCACATACTCATGCTATATCCTCTCCTATTACACATCTCCCATTATATAGAAATCCATGATCTAGAAGATTTCTCTTCTAGGTCGATCCATAAAACAGATCCCTCTTAGCAGCATGATGGGTTGGAAAATCCTGAGAAAGATGTTCCCATACACCACAATCATAAAACCAACTCTCCTACATATGCCAAGAACTATCCTAAAATCCATGAACCTTAGACCCTCCATCCTGGGATCATCTCCTAATGTGCCTCGCATGCCTGGATCCTTGAGCCTTCTTCAGCTACCATCTTCCAAGGTCTCAGATCCTTTGTACCCAGCAATAACAGTCAAATTATGCTCATCCAGAAAGATCTCTACCTACAAGGCCTACTCAATAACTCTAGAATAAGTGGTAATGAACCGTGAAACCACTAAAACACTTATCTCTCAACATAATCCCTTCTCAAATGTTCATGCTCATAAAAACAGATTACAAACCATATCTAAGGTGTATCATGGAATTTCTGTGAACTTCACTGAGTATTCTTCCATGGACATGCTACCATACCATATATATAGAAGATATTGGATAAGCACTGATCCTAATGTGGAAAGATAAAAATCTTCCCTGAAGATATTCCCAAACTCTACACAAGTGAGCATCACCTCATTGTGGGTATGTTTCACCAAACTCCACCGTCACCCAGCCATACCTTGTAGAAATCTCACTACTAGGACCACCATCTAATTAGTAAGTGTATTCATAAGGAAGAAAATATGTATTATTGACTCAATCCAATCATCAACTGCCTGGGGGTATGGATCACCCTGATACCTCAGAGTTCATTGCCTTTGGAACTCATACAACACACTTAGCATGTGTGCATACTCTACCTGAAATACTAACACAACATGTTTCTCAACATGTGGTGGAACAACTAGAAAACCGCATGGAGGTACAACCTCAGGACTAGTACCCAACACTAGAGCCTCATCTCTAGGCAGATCATCCTCAAAATCACACTAAATAAACCTGTCTGACTTTCATCGTAGTGGAATCCTGAAATAGAACCAAGATGTGACACAGTCAAAGAGTATATCTGGGGAGCTCAATCAATAAGGGAATGGAACCCAAAAACCTGTCTTATATAATGAATTTAACAAAATTTCCCTATAACCAATTCCTTATTATACCGAGTCAATAAGCAAGTTATCTATGTCCAGGTGAATGGATACGTTATCCACCACACCAACCCTGCAGTTCATGTCCTAAAAGAAAAAATCAAAACACTTTAACACTATATCTATTCAACCAAAAACAATATCATATATAACTAATCTTGAACCTATGGTCCCCAATTGGAACCCACTTTGATGCAACTCTATCATGACCCATGCCAATGGGGCCTAAGCTGTGACTCCCCAAGCCTACCTCCAATAGGTTAGGGACTAGTGTCAAGCACTAAGTTGGAATATCACAAAAATGGGAGGCCTTATCCTATGGTACCTATACTCATGCACCCAAAAACATCTCCACGAAATTGTGCAGAGATAATAAAACTGAAAAGAAATGCATTCATGTATCTATCACACAACCAGAGTATAATAGAAGTAAAAAAAATAGGAAAATGCAAGCCCAAAATGAAAAAATGTAAAAGTGTCCAACCTCCTTAGAAGGAGGGGATCAATGTAAAATGAAAATTCTAAAAATATCCTCATCCAAGTTCCAACAAACACCTTGGTTAGTCTTTCCCACTAAGCTCCTCTAACTCTATGTACTCCTATGACTCCATCAAAAGACATGTTGTCTTCATAAGACACAACATGTGCGGGAAAATATTGTGAAGGGGTGAGTATACAAATACCCATTAGGAACCCTAAATACCCAAATGAAAAGAGAGAAACTAAAAGGAAACAATCATCTTGACTCAGGTAGAGGGAACCCTGATGGGAGAGAAACTACACCTCATCCATCCTCAGTTTTACACAACTAGTTAGATCTATACACATGGTGGGTTAACCAAAAAATTGGACAAAACCACAAGGAGATATAGAATAAAACCTAGATATACTCATCATAGACTCCAATTCTCATGATCCTCTAATGTTATAGTCAACCACATGATTCCACACGAGGCTCAATGGTAACACTCTTCCAGGATAACTCACTCCATAAGCCCTGCCATCCAAGATGGAACATGTCTAAGAGATTCACTTCAATAGATAAAAATATACCATCTATAATGGAACATCTAAGATAAAAACCCCATCTATCATAACTAAAATGATTTCACAAACTAACCATCCCATGTGGAATACATCCGATAAAATATGCTCATCGGTTCCCACCACAAGGAAAGTCATGTTGGAACCCAGTAGATCTCAATACTCAGATAGGGGATATCACCCATCCCTGATTGGGGATTCTACTAACCCTAATGGAACAATAGAAGGTCTCATCACATAGTGATGGGATCACTCATAGAACCATTAGATGACACTATGATCCTAGTTTGGAAAACTGAAGACCACATCTCTTCTAATAGGGGATCACTCCCAAGATAACTAAAGAACACTACGAACCAAATTCGGTAACTCAAAGATCTCAATCAGAATAGTGAAAACTCCCAAAACCAATGGGGGACACCAAAAACCTAATCTAACATCCTGAAGATCACATCACTCGGATAGGGGATCACCGCCCATGTTGTGTTGGTCACAACGATTCCACAAAACCCACCTGGTACAACTCACAAAGTTGGAGATTGTACTCTCGATGATAGAAAAAAACCAAATTAAACCATCCATTGTGTAGAGGATTTTATAACCAATAATGCTAAAAACCCTACTAATACCACACATTACATATGAGATCATATAACTGAAAATTCTACAAACCCTACTGGGTTACCATGATAGATAACAAATCACCACCTGTGCAGTATTGGTCATGAAGATACCAAGAACCTAATCTAGGAAAATGATTTGAAAGAGTATCCCAACCTGGCCTCTCAAGAGGGATACAAAAACTCTATCTATGCTAATCCTATCAAGGAGATCACAATCCTATGCTGAGGATGTAATGACACACTATACCCTCATAGTGACATATTAAGAGACTCACTCATTCAATTATGGTTTAAACATAACTAACCAAAGAGACCCAAAAAATTTCCTCACATCACATCTAAAAGTCCCAAACTATGACCACCATTATGTTCTACATGGAATTTGTTTAGGATAATCTACTCACATGCCTAAATCCAATACCATTAAAAGAAGATACGTTGGGTGGAAATCTCTAATAAACATACACAACATGTACTAGGGTCCACACAACAAGTGACCCCACATGAACACATAGCTGTGTCCTTTAATTCTTGTATTGGCTAGACATGTGAGATTACACAACATGTACATGGTGTACACAACATGCCTCACCTCACCTGGTCCATATCCATGTCTTCCTTCACATGGCTCGACTAACAGTGTCTCCACACATGGCGTGTACCCCTTATTATATGGCATGTCTCATCTAACCAGCCTCTTGGCTGTATAATCTACCCATTTCCATGTATGGCACACCGTGCCCATTTACTCTAGTTGTGAACTTTCACACGACCATGTCTCTTGACATGGCTACCCTGGCCATGTCCCATGGCTACATGAACTGGGCTCACTAAATGGCGTGTAACCCTAGTATGCGGAAGGTAGTCCCCAAAATTCATCTTCCCAAAATAGTAAGAACTCACCATGGTGAGCCTACTCTAAACACTGCATGATTGGGAATTCAAAATGGGAATTCCCTAAGAGCTGCCTAAATCACCTCGATTTCCCTCAAAACCCACAGATCAACCCCTAGG
This sequence comes from Viscum album, assembly GCA_963277665.1. Taxonomy (NCBI): domain Eukaryota; kingdom Viridiplantae; phylum Streptophyta; class Magnoliopsida; order Santalales; family Viscaceae; genus Viscum; species Viscum album. The sequence goes on along the minus strand of OY728142.1, from coordinate 681,342,853 downwards.
GGATCTCTAGTAGTCACAATAGGGATTTAAATCCTTAAAAAACACATAAAAGGGTATTAATACTTAAAACTCAAATCCTCCACCTCGTGGTGAAATGATGAAGCTTTGGGATCAAATCCTTGCTCTGAAGACACTGCACCAATATCCAGGAGAAATTTCCATCAAGACCTGAGATTGACAGTGCCCCATATCCTTATTTTTCCCCCAATTCATCCATCGCTCAAGGAGGGGGGGGGGATCATCCTCTATTCCAGGAATTCACCAAGTGTGGGGATGGATATTGATTTAATTTTATTAAATTAATATCCCCCATTTATCTCCCTACCAATGAATCACCTCCTACTATGCACCCAGTGATGACAAATTTAATATTGTGCCTAGTCCAAATTCCACATTCTGATTTTAACCGCACCCTTATATTTTAGATATGAGACTCATCTTGAGAGTTATTCCACATTTCTAAAGAAACTATGTGAACATGAAAAAATATATTTAATAGTTTTAATATCGCAATGTTGAGGCTCTCCAAGCCCTAAGATCTCATGATAACTCAGTCTTTGTCTTCAGAAATATTCCTAGAAATTTTCCAAAGACTTAAATATCAATAAATAAGCCACTAAAAAAATTAGGTTATTAGAGTCCTAGTGAATTGATACATTGGCTTCTGCACTAACACTAGGGTCCTTATCCTAAAAGAGAACTCAAAACATGTAAATACTATTTCTATAAATCCCAAACCGAGATCATATAAATACAACCAACTCTGGTCCTAAGGAAAGACCTCCTTTGATACCACTCTATAATTAACCAACCCACTGATGACCACTTGGATGATGGATGGATGAACCACTACAACCTAAGGCCTCCCTCCAATAGGTTAGAGTCTAGTGAACAACACCAGTTAGGTATATCACAAACATGTGAGACCTTAGCATATAATACATATATTCATGCTCACACATAAATATCAATAAAACATTGAAGAGATAAAAAATTAATACAAAAATGAATTAGTACATATTTATCCCCCAAACAGAGTATGATAATATAAGAAATCATAAATGGGAAAAATAAAAACCCACTAAAAACTACAAAAAAGAGTCCAACCTGCTCAGAAGGAGAGTATTTTTGTCAAATACATGATCGATATACACCTCAGTCATTCTATCCCAGAACTATGCTCTACCCATACCTGATCTTCTAAGTAAACTGCTAAGATAATTGTTTTTTGCATAATATATTACATGTTTAGGAAAAGACCACGAATGGGTGAGTATAGAAAAACCTAGTGGGCACCCCAAAAACCCAAAACAAAAAGGTTCAATGAAAGAAAATAGTTAGATCAATCAGAATCTAGAGGAGAAAACCCAAGTGAGGGAGAGATAAAGAAGCTCTGTATCGACCATTCCTCATCTATACATGACAAGTCAGATCATCACCACCTATTATATCAAAAAATATGACACACACTAGAATGTCACCCTGAATACACCAAATATAATCATAATAGACTCCAAATATCATGGTCCCAACCATAAAATCATCCATAGAGTCATACTCAAGGCTCTAAGGTAATTCTTGTATTGGAGAACTCAGTCTATGAGCTTAGTTATCCCTAATGGAACACATGTAAGAAGACTCAAACATATGGAATTGTAAAGGAAATTTCACATCCCTACTATCCTAGGAGGTAAATTTATGAGAGCATATTATTGACAGATACCACTTTGGAGAAATTCATCCAATGAACCAATGGATCTCAAAACATAGATAGGGGATAACTCACATAATTGCTGGGGGACACAAGGAACCCAAACTCAAACTCGAGAGATCATGATACCCAAATAAGGGATTTTTCCCAAAACCACTAGGGGAACTGAATACCCTACGACACAAAAACATGATACATAGATCTCGATATACAGATAGGGGATCACACTGAGGTCCACTTAATGGTGTAATTTTGGCCCGGCCCTGCCCTGAAAAAAATCGGGCCACTGACCACTATTCAGGCTAGGCCAGTCTGGCCCAAACAACTCCATGAGGCAGCCTGAACAACTCCATGAGGCAGCCCGAGCCTAGTCTCGGGCTGACCTAAACCATCAGGTCGATCCAGGCTTTTTCGGTCTGAGCCAGGCTTTTTCAAGTCGGGCTATGGTGGAATTTTATTATTTTTAAAATAAATGTTTATTTTAAAACATTTTTAAACATTTTTATTGAAACATTTTTTTAACATTTTTTTAAAATATATATTTTTTCATTTATTTTTAAACGCAAGTTTTTTAGATGTACTATTTTTAAAAATTTATCTAGTTTCTTTTTTAAAAAAAACCTTATTTTATTCATTATTAACATTTTACAGTGGGTGGATATGTTAATTTTTTGGTATAAATAGATTTATATATGTGAATCTATATATATTAAGTGCAAATTGAGAAAAAAATAAATGAGGGGTTAGGGGGTTCATAGAAGTGGGAGAGTTTAAAATATTGTTATTCGATTTTTTTAACATTTATTTAAAACATTTTTTTACAATTTTTTAACTTATTTATAATTTTTTAAGAATTTTTTAATTTTTTTTATTTAAATTCTTTTATTTAAAGCATTTTTTACATCTGTTTAATTTTTTTTACATTTATTTTTAAATGATTAATTCAAAAAGTTTTTTAATTTTTTTAAACTAATAATTTTTATAATTTTTTTAAAAAAAATTTAACTTCCTTTTAAAATTTTAATGTAAAATGTTTTTTAATTGTTTGTTTTTAAATAATTAATTTAAATGTTTTTTTATAACTTTTTTAAAACTTTTTTAGAAATTTGTTTAAAAACTTTTTATCTAAACCATTTTAAACCATTTTTTAACTTTTGTTTAAAATAATTTTTTTTGAACACATGTGTTTTACATGTATTTTTTTAAAACATTTAACATGTTTTATATAATTTTTTTATTAATATTCTACAGTGGGTGGATATGTTATTTTTTCTAAATGGATTTATATATGTCTGTGAATTTATATATATTATGTGCAAATTGAAAAAAATTAATGAGGGATTGGGGGTGCGCAGTAGTGGGTGGGTTTAAAGCGTTATTATTTAAATATTTTTTTATCATTTATTTAAAAGTTTTTTTACATTTATTTTTTTAACTTATTTATGAAAAGTATTTTTAAGTGTTTTCTTGATTTAAAACATTTTTTAAATGTTTTTTAATTTTTTAAATGCATGTTTTTTACATGTATTTTTATTAAACATTAAACATTTTTTTAAAAACATTTATTTTCTATTTTATTGACATTTTACAGTGGGATGATATATTATTTTTTTCTAAATATATTTATATATGTAAATACATATATATATATTATGTGAAAATTAATAATGAGAGGTTGGGGGGGGGGTGTAACAATGGGTGGGTTAATTTTTTTTCTAAATAGATTTATATATGTATATATAGTATATATAATATAAGCAAGTTTCATCATATTTAAAAAAATTAATATGGTCGGGGGGTGTGCGAATATTCTTGGGTGAGTAGTTACTTTTTTTGTTAATATATAATAAGTCATTATATATATATAATGTTAAATGATTGATATATATATATATATATATATTTATAATATGAGAAAATTGTAAAAAAATAATTAGGGGTTGGGGGGTGCACCATAGTGGGTGGGTTAATTTTTTTCTAAATAGATATATATATAATATATGAAAGTTGTAACATACTTAAAAATATTAATGAGGTTGGAGAACGTGCACGAACATCATTTGGTGAGTGTGTTATATTTTAGCTAATATACAATAATTTATTATATATATATATTATTAATAGCTTTGTTTATATATATGTATTATATTAAATCATTTATACACACACACACACACACACAAATATATATATTAATGGATTTTTAAAAACCACACTTAATTGATATATATTATTAATACCTTTATATATATATATATTATTAATGGATTTATATATATATATATCATATCATATCATTGATATATATATTATTAATAGATTTTTTTATTTATATATACACACATATATATAATATGCATGTTTAATCATATTTAAAAAAATTAATGAGGTTGGGGGGGTATGCACGAACATCATTGGATGAGTGTGTTATATTTTGTTAATATATAATAAGTTATTATATATATATAATGTTAAATGATTGATATATAATGTATATATATAATATGATAAAATTGTAAAAATAATAATTAGGGGTTGGGGGTGCGCTGTAGTGGGTGGGTTAATTTTTTTTCTAAAGAGATTTATATATGTATAGTATATATAATATATGCAAGTTTCAACATACTTAAAAAAATTAATGAGGTTGGGGGCCATGCACGAACATCATTAGATGAGTGTGTTATTTTTTTATTAATATACAACAAGTTATTATATATATATATAATATTAAATTATATATATATATATATATATATTAATAGCTTTGTTTATATACATATTATATTAAATCATATATATATATATATATTATTAATGGATTTTTAAAAGTGAAAATTAATTGATATATATTATTAATTGATATATATATATATATATATAATTATATATCATTGTGCACACACATACACATTATACTTATATATAATAATAATTATATGTGTATATATATGTATATATTATTTATTTATTAATATATAATGATATATATATATATATACAGTCTGGTGATAACATAATAGGCATAGTGCCTGAACTAGTTGGTCCAGGCACAACCTTGGAAGCTTGTGGTCGGGGGATCTAATCTACCTACCAGCAGTTTCCCATTAATTTTTTTTTACAACAGATGGGATTCGCACGAGCCAGGCTTCATGCAGGCCAATAGGCTGGGCTTTTTCAGGCCAGCCAGGCTTGGCCCATGGGCCTTCTTTGATAGGCCCAGGCCCGGACTGATGAACTTACAACCTGAGCCCAGCCTGGACTGATGTGGGCTTTGTCGGGCCTGGCTACTCGGGCTTTCGGGTTGGGCCTGTTCGGCTTTCAGGCTGTTGAGCCAGAATTACCCCATTAGGTCCACTAGGGGACTCTGTGAACCCTATTGAAATATCCCATTGAGATCTCAACAAGGGGATCACACCCAAGATCACTGGGGGACACCGCGAATGCTTTTTGAGTAACCTTCAAAGTTAAGGGATCATACTTCTATGATACCGCAAACCCTCTTGGGATGACCTCTGAGATATAGGATCAAATCTCTATAAAATGGTGGTCACTCCTATACCATGAACCCCACCTAGGGTACTATAATTATAGAGGATCACACCATGATCCACTCATAGGGACACCATAAACTCCATCCAATACAAACTATATAGATGGGTCACAGTCCTATATTGAGTACATGATACTGCACTGCACCCTCATAGTAATAGACCAAGGGAACTCACTCAACTAATACTGGTCTATACATCACTAACTGAATCAACCCACAATATCACCTCATGTTGTATCTATAACACTAAAACCATGGACACCATCACATCCTATGTGGAAAAATACATAGGATAGTCTACTCATGGTCCTTTCTCCAAGTCTTGAAGATAAATATATGTGAGGAATAATTCTCTAAATTAAGTAAAAAATGTGTAACTTCTATACACAATGTCTCTCTCAAAACCAACCCCTAGTCATGTACCCTCTTAATACTTGGTGTGTATACTATGAATACACAGTGTGTACCACATGTCACATGATGTGTTCCTTGATCAAACCATTGGGTTTTTCCTCACCCACGCACAACCTGATTGGACATACCTCCACACATAGTGTGTACCCCTAGTACATGGTGTGTTCTAGAAAAAAGGGAATATAGTCATGCACTTTGGCCTATATCTATGTAACTCAACCTATACCTGTTTCCCCTAGCCGTGCACTTATAGACTACCATGTCCTTTGAAATGTAAAGACTGGCCATGTCCTCAACCACACGGCCTAGGTCACTATATGGAGTGTACCCCCAATACATGATGTGTAGTCCCCAAAAGTCATTTCTCCTGAAATGGGAAGAATTCATGATGTGTTCTCCTTCATTACACATCGTGTGATTGGGATTTATAAATGGGAAATCCCTTTGAGCCACTTGATTTCTCTAGTTCCATACCAAATCAACTCTCATGTGGTAACTAGTAGTCTTCAAAGGGATCTAAAACCTTAAAAAAAATGAGAAAATGGGGTTTAGGATGTAAAGATCATAAATAAACCTACATCATGGGAAAACACTAAAGCTTTAGGTCCAAAATGACACCTATAACTTGCTTCACCTTGATTCAGTGACAATCAGCAAAAAATGGGGATTGATGAAACCTCCCAACCTCAGATCTTCCTCAGTATATCCATCACCATGGTAGAGTCATCCCCTATATCTATTGATCATGAAACATAGGGGGGAGGGGTATGTTTATTAATTTAATTTTATTAAATTAATAAACCTTCATTTAACACCCCACTAACGGTCAACTCCAACTGGGTGCCCGACACTGACAAACTTTATATCACGCCTAGGGTAAAACACACATTCTAAACTCAACCAAAATCTAAAATTTCTAATTCGATACTCTGATCATGATTTATTCTAATTTTAATGAAAATTATAAACGCATGATAAAATATATTTAATATTTTTAATATCACTGCATTGAGGCTCTCTAGGCCCTAGAATCCCACATCTACTTAGCTTACGGATTTAAAATTATTTCTTGAAATATTCTAAAGTCTTACATAGAAAAACCAAGGTCACTGTATCCTATCCCAGTTTGAACCTAATACTTTATAAAAATATTTATAAGATGAGAGTTAGATTATATATATGTTGAAAGAACTAAACTAGTTGAAGAGGAATTAATTTTAGGAATTTTTTGATGGTCCCTCAAACCATCTAGTGATAGAAACCAAATGGGTATTTATATATAAGTAGGATTCAAGGTGTAATCATTATGAATAATTCCATTTCAGTTGCTAACGGTTATAACCCAAATAAAGGAATAGATTATGAAGAAACCTTTTCTCTGATTACTAGGAAAGAATTCGTTGGGATCCTTTTACAATATAAATATTATATAAAATTTAAATTATAAAATATGAATTCCAAATTTTCATTTTTAAATGGTTATTTAGTTGAGGATTCTTATTTTTAATAACCTCTTGGTTTTAGAAACTCCCATATACTAAATTCGATTTTTAAATTTACTAAATATTTATATGGACTTAAACAAACACCAATGGACCAATATTGAGATATTTTATTTTGAAAATTATTTTTTCAGTAGGTATGTAGACCATAATAATTTTAAGAAAAATGTCATTATAATATTTTATTATTTTAAATTTATGTAGATGTTGATATTTTTGGGTCAAAAAATCAAAATATTTGTAATTATTTTTCAGAACATATGAAAAAGTAATTTTCAATGAGTATAATAGGAGAACTTCATTTCATTAATGGATTTAAAATTTATTAAAAGGATTTTGGAATTTTTTTGAATCAAATAAAATATATTAATAATTTATTGAAACATTTTGTACTTGAAAATAATATATCTTATGCATCTCCCATGTGTAAAATTGTTAAACTTGACTTGGATGAATATGGGATACAATTAGGAAATAAGCTTAGAGTTATGTTTGATAGTTTGTTATATCTTAATTAGAGTAAAATAGACATCATGTTTTTTATTTTTATTTGTGAAATATTTCAGTCAAAACTAAAATAATCCTATCTTAATATGGTTAAAAAAATTTATATATTTAAAAGGAACTATTTTAAATCTTTTCTTTATCCAAAACTCCTGGTTTTTATTTAATTTCTTATACTTATACTGATTTTGTACAGTTACGATTAGATATAAATAGAAACTTAGGTACTTGTCACTTTTTAGGAAATTACCTAGTTTCATGGTCTAATAAAAAAAATATTTAGTTGACTTTTCAACAACTGAGGTAGAATATATATCTGCTAGAAGTTTGTGTGCACAAGTGTTGTAGATGAAACACACAATTTTGGACTTTGGAATTAAATTAAATTATATAACTATTTTATGCAATAATAACAGTTCTATTAATATTCCAAAAAATAATATGACTCACTCTAGGACTATGAAAATAGATCTTATTCATTATTTTCTAGGAGATCATATCTATAAAGGGGATATATATTTTGAATTTTTAAATATCGAGTACCGACTTGCTGATTTTTTCACTAAAACACTTCCCTTTGCAAGTTATGATTTTATTAAGGGGGAGTAAGGATAATTTAATTTTAAGTAAATATTTTAAATTTCTAGAATTAATATCTTTTTTAGTTTAGTAATTTGTTTTATTTAAGTTTTAAAAGTTTTTTTATTATTTTTTTATCAAATGTTTTGGATAATTTTTTTATTTTTGTAATTTTTTTGTGAAATTTAATTAATTTTTTAAAAAATACCAAATGATTATGCTATATTTCTTTCCAAAAGAACTGAACATTCACCTAAAAACCATCAAAGTAAATCTTTTCTCTCTCTTATCTTTTATCCTATAACCATTCTATCTTCTGATCTCTCAATCTCTATCAACCCCTAGTCTTCAAATCAAAATCCTTTCAAGTCTCAAAATGGCCAAAACGAAGAGAACCGAATATGTTGGTCCAAGTGTCTCAAATTGGTCGAGATCTTCTAATTTTGAAAGAAAAAGATAGTAAGGGAAAGTTTTATATTTTGAATGGATATTCTAGAAGAATCTATTTTTAAAGAAAGTGGTAAGTTTCCAAGGTTAGGAGTACAAGTTCAATGGGGGAACACATAGCATGTCTTCAAGAATGTGGTAAAATATTTTTGTTGGCATGTATATTTTAGTTTTAGAGATATAGAAGATGTTATCTCATTAAATGTAATTGAAAATGAGTTTTTTGTCTCAATAGTGGATATATATCACATTTTTATATGACCCTATGAAGGTGTTTTCACTCTAGTTTAATATAAATTAAGAAAAGTGTTCACAAGTTAAGGGATATTATGCCTTTACTATTTAGAAAATCTAAAATCATAAAGAAGTTAATGAATGATTTGGAGGTAGACCATAAATTCATGGTCAATTTTATTCATACTAAAATTGTACCAAGGATAGATAATTTGGAGAAAATACTATTCCCATACATGTTTGTTATGTTTTATTTTGAGCAACATTAAGCTAAATTTAATTAGTTCCATAATTACGTATATAAATTATTATTTAAATAAGGATAGAAATTTTTTTTCTACCCCTATGGTATATTGTTTTATCTTATTCTATACAGGAGAGGGATAATAGGTGTCATCTAAACTAGATTGAGTTATCATCGCATCAACATCTTTTCTATTGGAATACTCAGAAATTTTTGATTTTTATAAGGTATAACCTTGGGTTAAATGGTTACCATTGGTGATGAGGAGGAAAAATAGTTATGAGATCATGATCATGGGGAGTAAAAGATCTTGAATTAAATCAGTTCTACTAGTATTGGTGATAAATAAATTGGCGAATCCTGAGTTAAAGGAGCTGGTGTGCCTCAAGTAGAAAGAGGCATGGAAAAATATTTTGGTGGTACTACTGATATTCCAATATGTACTAGGATAAGGAAATAGGTAGAAAACAATATCCCTACTAGGATATGGGGATTTATTCGATTCCCAAGATCATTTCCATAGCCTTTTATTAAAGATAATAATTATGTACTTATTTAGAGGCCTAAAAGAAGAGAATAGAATACTAAGCATGCTGTTATGGCTATGTTTGAATAAGAGGATCAACTATTTCTATTGTTGTGGAAATGGTTGAGTATACAACTATTGTTTTTATTTCTGAAGAAAGAAGTGTTGATGATGTTCATGTTTTGGGACATCCTATAGAGGAAGCTATTTTTGGTGAAATTGGCAGTTCTATAGCCACTAAAACAACTGAACTGATTAGAGATTAGTTATTTTCTCTTATTTAAAGGTCTTTAGAAAAGACTATGTAATAATAAATCAAGGATAAAAAATTTCTTGGTGAACTATCTTCTCACTCTGGTTAAGAACTATATGTTCAGTCACTTCAGGTGGTGGAAGTTGGAGAGAATTTTATAAGGCCTAAGAAAACATCATCAAATATATTTGATGAATTGAATTTTGAGGTGTTCACTAATTCCTTTTATTTGGGAATGGTGTCTAAATTTAATAAATTAAAATATTAAGTAGTGAATTTTAAATTAGATCATTAATTTTATAAAAAATCTTTTAATGAGTTGTATAATTATTCTATTTACAAAATAGAATTTAAATCTATCCAAGTTCAGTATCAGAGACAATGGGAAATTTCAATCTCAAAGAGATATTTTTATGCTTTTTAAGGAGATATATCTGTTCATGTTTGGTAGATTAAAGGTGATTAAATTTCAAAATCTAATTTTTATGAGATTATTTTTTTATTTAGTCAATTTGAAATTATAAAAACTAGTTTCAGTAATAAAAGGGGTTCTAATTCTAGAGGATGAAGACCTATATTTGTGTTAATAGGGGTTGAGACTTTTTTTATTGTTATATCTACCATGGTTGATATAATTCAGATATTATAATGTGATAGTGTGTAAATTAAAACTTTGTTTGTAAATATGAAGGAGTTAGTTGTGAAGTTAAACTTCTACTGGACTAGGAATTCTAGTTTTAGTAAACCAACTTAGTGAAATGATGAACTAATATGTTTAGTCATAATTTTATGAAATTGAATCTAGTGGAAGCACTAAATATGTTTTTGGAATGAAGTATTTTGATAGAGGAATGGGTTGGGCTAATGAATGAAAATTTCAAGCAGTTGATGGAAGAGTTAAAGGATGTACATCAGACTATTTATGATTCCTTGACCACCAAATATTCTTATGTTGATCTTGAACCTTATTCCCATCCTACCCCATTGAATATGGAATCCCTTCAACCAAAACATAGTTGTAATCTTGGGTGATTAATAACAATAAATTATTATTTTTATATTATTTCCTTTATTATCTTTTTTCCCTATACACTATTTACTATAGTTTTATGTTTCGTAGCCTATTCATTTTCAAGATACATTTATTTTTGGCATAAAATAACATAAAATAACATATTTATGTTATATTTAATATGTCTAAATCCATTTCAATTTTTTTTATGATTTCATAAAAGGGGGAGAAATTTGGATAAACACAACATTCTATTATTTTATTTAATAAATCTATATTTGTTTGATTATTAATTAAAACCTATAAGTATTTTTTATTTATAATTATATGGGTTTTTAATCATCCAAAAGGGGGATATTGTTGGGCCTACATATGTGGATACAAAAATTTCTTTTATTTCTCCTTGATTTTTATTCTCTCAAACACCCTCATTGTTTTAATATTGAAGTATATTTAAGGAAATTTTAGGATAATATTTATTAGAATATTTATTTTATCTTCCCTAGAATTCTAAAATTTATTTAGATTTATTTTGACTAATGTTTTATTTTCAAAATTATTCTATCTATTTTTAAGAGGTCTGAAATCATGATTCAGAACCCTATATTTACGGTGAACGTTAGATTTTGGAACCTAACTTTTGATAAGGAATGCTACTTTAGAAACCTTATGTTTGGATTAAACATTAGGATTAGGAAACTTACTTTTGTGAAGAACCATATATTTGAGTATCTAACTTATGGGTTGTTAACCCAATATTTTTAATCAATATTACATTTTGTATCATACATTTTGAGGTTCTATATGAAAAGAAATCCTTAATTTGAAGGTTTCATTTACTGAATTTTATTTATAGATTTTTTTTGAGATTTTAGCAATGGTTTCATTGGAGTAAATATCTCATCAATTTATATTCAAATGCCAATTTAAAGGATCTTAAACATTGGATTAGATAATTACTATTTTTAATGGAAATTAAAATTTTCAGTTTGTGTTTAAATTTAAATTTCAAACATAATGAATGTTTGGAATATCATAATTTATCTATTGATTTTTCTAGATATTCTTAACTAGGTTCAAATATGATTTCTTATTTATTCTCAAAGGATTTCTATTGTTTGGTGTGTGTGAATTCATAATTAAGAGAAAATACTATTTCATTAACTATCTATCTCTATGAAGTTCCTAAAAATATCTTTTTATAGTATGTTAAAACGTTTTTTTAGACTATACTTTGGAGACATACATATTTTAATCTACTATTGTGTGTTCATCCTCTTCCTATAAAAGGTTGATCTTTTTTTTTCTATGCTATTTGATTTTTTTTTGAATTGAGGATCCATTTAGTGTTGTATCTACTTGAATATATTATTACTTGAAGAAGAATATACTTATAATTTTATTTTTTGTTTCTACTAATTTTTGTCAAAGATGCTTCAACTTTTATATAATATATTATTCTTCTGGAGTGTTGACTGCTTATACTTATTCATGGTGGAGTATTATATTATGAGACTAATATATATAAGTTCCTTGTAAAATAACTTTATTTTCTTATAAAATCCTTATTATAAGGTGTAAACTACCTTCACTCATTTGTAGAGGTCCCCATTAAAAGGGATTATTCAGTGAAAAATCACTGAAATCATATAGTGAGCATTGGTGTAGTGGAATAAGGGATCATTGTTCCCCAAACCACTATAAAAATTGATGTGTTATTTTTTTTTTTTTTTAATTAATATTCAAGAAGAAAATAAAACTTCATTTCTTCTAAAATCACAAAGGGGGTTTAATTTTAAATTATCCATGTTTTTTTAAAAGGACACAATTGACCCCCTCTTTTATCTTCATGTTTATTCTAACCAACAAAGGATATGAAAAAGGGTTATTCCAGAAACATAATAAAATTTCATTACATGGAATATACTAATGTTATCAAATCATCATGTTTATGATTTTTTTGAAGGAGGTAAAATAAGAAATAAACATAAAATAAATTGATTAAGACTTATACCATCTATTTTGATATACTCCTTTTTGATTGAGGTTAAGACCTTTGAAGGAGATATTTCTAGTTACTCTAGGAGATTGGAGGCGTGTGAATAAAATTTTAGAGAGGTATTTGGGTTTTTTTTGAGATAAATATGAACTTGAAATGTGTTTTGAAAATGTTAAAGTGAGTCCTTTTTTATATGATAAAATCAATGGAATTTTCAAAAAATTTAAATATTTAATGTCCATGAATGTAATTTTCAAAATATAAAGTAGCTCATAAATGGAACACAAGTGATAGGCTCTCCACTTATCCTTCAAGGGTTTTGTGGGTCCGAGATGGTGCTTCCCTCCACTTGGTCTGTCCTTCTCATTCTCTCGCTTTCTCCTTCCCCCTGCTTGTCCGATTTGAAATGATGGTGTGGACATCGATCATTAGTCACATTCCCTCTTTTAGTCATAACCTTGTGCATCAGACCCCCATCCTGGGTCTAGGTGCGGGTGCTTTAGATGGATTGGGTTGGATCTGATGGAAATATATGGAATCTAGATTCTCCTCTTCCCTTACAGGTCTACCCTTCACGTTCGAATCCATTTTGGTTGGGCTTGATTCGGGATGTGGGCTAACTTGGGATGATGTTGAAGGGGGTATGGTAGTGGCCTTAGTTCAGGTTCTTCTTCAAATTTAGCATTTTTTTCTCTTCTTCTTGGCTTCATATCTTTATGGTGATTTTTGGGTGTTGTTTTCTCTCTTTCTCTCTTTTCTCTATCTATCTCTCTCAAATCCCTATTTTTTGTTCATTGCTTTGAAATGGATTTTGCAGTTTTTGGTCCTGTGTCAAGGCTCACACCCTCTCAACCCTACTCTGACATCCTGGTCCTATGCTCCCTTCCTAGACATTCTGGTTCATGGGTCTTTGTGGAGGTTTTTGGAGGTCCAGTTGAGCGGCGTTCGACTTATAGAGGGCAAGTAATTCATTGATGTTGGTTTGTAAATCTAGGATGTTTGTTTTGATGATTTTATGTTGGGAACTTTGGAGTTCTTGACAAAAACTTGACGAAAGTGGTGGGGAATATCGATGATGACGATGTAGAAAGGTTGAAGGGTTGTACTGGTTTTTTGATGGTTCTGGTCGTCGGACCCGGTGGTGATGGATTGTGGCATCAAAAACGAAGGTGGTTTACTGACTCTGGTGATGAAGGAAATCAGGTGAAGTGACTGAGTGATGCAGGTGGAAGTTGACTCATGGATCAAGGTGGGCATGTAATTCTAGTGCGTAGATCGAGGTAGATGTTGGATGTTTTTGAATTTTAATTTTGAATTTTGAAACTTGGTTGTGTGTTTCTGTAAGAACCTGGGTTTTTAGAACGGGTCAAAATCCCGACCCTATTTGAATTTTGACTTGTCGTTGAGAAAACTGGGAAAATCTTAGATGTTTTGGAAATTTACAAACTACACGCCATATACTCTAAAGTACACATCGTTTATGACTTAGGAAAGTACCGACCGTGTTCTTGCTGAGTACATGTCATGTGGTGACCGCGTAGGAATTTTCCCACTACACGGCATCTAGTTATAGACACGCCGTGTACCCTTAACTGTGTGGAGGCCATACATGACGTGTAGGCTTGTTGGCTGGGTAGGATGTTTTCAGCATGTACACATCATGTACTATTAGTACATACCATGTAGAGGGTCTGTGTATGTGGATATACATGGCGTGTTGGGGATGACAGCCGGGTAAAGAGGTACACGCCGTGTACCAGAGGTACACGTTGTGTAGTCAGTCGGCAAGTCCTTGGGGAAATATCAACTACCTTATAAATAGTAAAATGATACATGGTGTGTTTTCCTAAAGTACACACCGTGTATTTTCTTTTTTTTCACTAAAATGGGTAGTAGCCTTGTTTTGAGGCAGAACCCAAACCCTTGACAAGTTTGAGTGGGTAGAACCGACCAAGACTTCAAATCCTTCCCGTTTCTTCATCTGAAGTCAGATTCAAACACTATTTGATCCATTGGAACCCCCTCGATAAGGCCTTGATTCCTCTTGAGTCATTCTTCTTGATTTCTGTTCTAGAATGAGTTATAGGGGTTTGAGAGGTTTTGATTATTTTATAGATCTGGTGCGTTTTAGACCTAATTGGAGGCTGTTATTGGAGGAGTATCATTGTACGAGTCTCAGGTAGGTGGTGCATAACTCTTTTTGTGTTTTCTCATACTTTTGGGTGGCGGGGCCTATGGCACGTTTTCAAGTATTTTGAGTGAGATCCTAATTTACCTGCTATTTCCTATTTAATTGTTTATTTGACCTATGGGATGACCTTGGGTATTCCCTTTTACTGTTTTTCTTGAGCAAGGCCAGGCGAGGGGCCGTTTCTCATCGGGGCATTTTGGCCGGGGGATTCCAAAATGGTTATAATTGTTTTGTATTATTTTAAACTTTTTAGTTTAGTGTATTGAACCTTGATATGAATTTTTAGAGACCTTAAAGACCCTAGTGCTGGTATGGGACAACACTTGGTTAGCACATACAACTATTTAGATTGTTTTTACTGTTTATGTGTTTTGTTTAAATGTAATTGTTTAATTACATATGCTAGAACCTTTGTTTTGTGTTGGGAATGACCCAAATATTCTTGAGTGATGCTGATCATAGGTTGGGCTTGGCCCGAGTTACTTTGGGTGGTTTTGACCATGGGATTGGGCATCATGGGTGTCAGCTTGAGGCAGTGTGACTGTCTGGTTGGGCATGGCCCGGGTTACTTGGATAAAAGGGCCATCAGACTTGAGCAACATGGTCACAGGGGAACGATGTGTTAGAGATGTTGTGGCTTGGGTACTATTTTAGTGATTACTACTCACCCGGAACTATGAGTAGTGTTCACACAGAGAGACTCCATGATGAGGTGGTTTTGACCACTCGTGTGGGTTTAGGCCCCTGTTAGTTGTAGTTTAGGTACCATTGGTTTGGGGGGTCTTTCCATAGGAAGTAACGTAGAATGTGAGGAGCCTTCAGGGGATAGAATTGGGGCTATCGTGTTGGGGTTAGAGGCTCATCGTGACTTGAGGGTAGACATCACTGTCCATTCGGTTACTTTATTTTGAGGGCATACATTATTGTCCCTCTGGATACTTTATTTTGAGGGCAGACATCGCTGTCCCACTAGTTACTTTATTTTGAAGGTAGACATAACTCTCCCTCCAAATACTATATTTTGAGGGTAGATATCGCTGTCCCTCTGGTTAATTAATGAGGACAGGCATCACTGTTCCTCCGGGTTACTATTCTTTGGGTGTGCCTTTGGGACATCGGTACTTGAGACACACGGTGTCAGGGGGCACATGGTGCCAGGTTACATGATAGGGATTCCAGCATTGGCTAAAGCAGGTGACACTCCATGATGGCTACTGATCACTAGTGGAGTTTGTGTTTATTTTTTCATCATACTATTTACTATTTTTCTGATAAATTCATGACTTCTTAAACACTTATATTAGGTACGCACCGTGGGTGGTATCCTACTAAGATTCGTCTAACACTCTGCACAGGCCCTTCGGGATGCATGTAGACATTATGGATTTATGTGTAGGAAAGAGGCCAACTTCAGGAGCAAGGACACATTAGCTGTTGCATGGAGATGGTATGGACCTTGAGGTATTGCCTAACTGAAGTTTACTTTGCTTTATTTACTTCCTATATCAGCATGCTTACTTATTCTCTAGCTACAATTGGTTAGACATTGAAAACTTTACATATGGATATGTATGACCTACTTTGGATGCATGTTTTTTGTTCAATGGTTTTTACAAGTGATCAACAAGCTATTTTGTTTACTTTCCACTGTTATTGTGTATATTAATTGTTTCTGCTATTTATTGATATTGATTGTGCTTCCTCTCTGCGGGTCTGGTTCGAGTCTGCTGAGTCATTATTTCGCTGCATCTTTATTATTTTACTCAGACTAGTACCATTATTATCCTCTGAAAGGGTATAGACTCCCCACTATACCTATAAATTCCTTTAATTCTAGTCGGTAGCCTTTGGAATTTGGGGAGGTGTGCCTAAGGTAGTAACACCTGACCCGTTTAGCACTGTTCGGGTGGCTATTCGGGTCTGGGTCATTACAAAGTGGTATTAGAGGAGTTTTTGATAGGGATTTAGTAGTAGTGTTTTTCTATCTACTAATGAGATCGAGGGTTCTCTTTTTATTTCTGCTGGTTTACTATTTGGGATATTGTAGACTGGATATAGGTTGTTACTGGAATTGGGTTTCTAGCTTGTTCTTGGGTTCCTGTATCCCCAGGTACGAGGGATCAACCAAGTTTCCATGGGTGGGAATTTCTGTTTTCTTTTTTCTCAGATTACAGTTTATATGATTCCACCTTGGTGGCTCACTTGGTGTGTGATGTAATTTATTGTGATATGTAAACCTTGACCCGATGCGGTAAGGGAGAATTAGACCTTGTCCCGGTATGGCAAGGCTTGTTTGCTTGGATTTTTATAGGCACATTTTTAGGGTATTTCAATTTCATAACTGCACGTATTCTTTGTTAAGTGATAATGTCATGTGAATAATATCAAATTTCCATGCTTGTATTATTTGGAATGTGAATAGGTGAAATTCCTGATAGAATTTTTGTTGATTGCAATGTGTTATTCCATGCTTTATATATTTTTAGAATTGCGTGTGAGAGGGTATTTGAGTCTGTCTCTTGTACGAGCAAGTAGGCACTATGGTTGTGGTGATTTTGATCATCAGGATTGGGAGACTCGGTCATCATTTTGAGGTAACTTTGGTTGTCGAGATGGGCATAACCCGAGTTACTTTCGATACTTGGATCTATTGAGGTGTAGGTAAGGAGGCCATGAGGTCGGGATGCTGTGGGCATGGGTTTCGGTGGGGGAGAGTAAGGGTAGTAGTTACGCACTGCCTTTTACTACTTTTCCTATCTGGGTAAATATATTGATATATATATATGGGTTGTCTGTCCATTTATGGTATTCAACGAGTTTCTCTTATACGTCTCAACGGAGCGTCAGGCAGGTGATGATATAGTGCCATAGGTGAAGGATCAGTTTTAGGATCCGGTGCAGGAAGAGTACAATTATAGGCTCAGGAACAAGATCAGGTTCAGGATCTAGTGTAGGAAGGACAACAGCTGGGTTTGGCAGCGTTCGGACCATGGCTCGATGAGCAGCTCCGAGCTATCCAATTACGTGTCTTTCAGGTGATCGACAGAGGTGCGTAGAGTACAGATCCATATATGGAATATCTGATGCGAGAGTTCTAGTCAAAACACCCACTTCTTTTTCAGGGTGAGGGTGGTCCGTAGGTGGCTGAGAACTAGATATAGAGCATGCAAATGATCTTCAAGTAGCTCAAGACGCCTCCAGGGTAGAGGGTCATGATGGCGACGTACATGCTACGAAGACCGACAAAGCGTTGGTGGAATCTGCAAGTTCTGGATCGCAGTCATGAAGGGACAACATGAAAGGACTTTGAGGATAGGTTCTTTGAGAACTTTTACCTAGAGACACTAAGGGCAGAGAGAGCATGGGAGTTCTTGAGCCTTCAGCAGGGAGACATGTCTGTTATGAACTATGCAGCTACTTTCACTGAATTATCCTACTTTTCACCTGGTATGGTAAGAAATGATGTGACTAGGGTGAGGCGCTTCGTGGATGACTTACAACACGCCATTTAGATCCATGTGAATATATTTAGGATGGGTTCTTGTTCAGAGGCGGTGAATTAGATGATAATAGTAGAGGGAAACCAAAGGGATAATCCCTAGGTTGCCTGAGTGACGGATTCAGGTGATGGTTTAGATAACAGGAAGTGAGGATGGGATGATTTCCAGTAGGGGAGTCATGCCAATGACTCAGCTAGACCACCTCGTATCGGTTTTTTAGTGGTTTTCTTTCAGTGTGGACAACCATGACATGTTCAGACTCAGTGCGACAGGACTCCAAAGGAGTGTCAGGCATGTGGATAGGTCGGCAATCTTGAGAGGTTCTGCATGAATCCTTCTCAGACAGCCGGTAAGCAGGGACCGATACAGACGGTGTCATCTGGAGTTGGTTTAGGTTCAGTACCAGGATAGGGTAACTAAGGTTCAGCTACATGCAGAGGATGTGACAGAGACAACAGGATCTAGCTGAGGGGTCAGTGGCCGGTGTCTAGAGCAGCACCGTAGGGAGATCAGGCATCATACCATCATATTTTAGGCCAGGTGCATGTCGTGGAGCTGCCAGAGGCTGAGCAGGCTCGTGATCCGATGACAGTTAGAGGTACACCATGGATGTGGCTATGATTTCTATGTTTTCTTTTTGGCATGACCTGTATAGGCTTGTCCTTTTTGAGTGCACGTGATGCACAAGATCTATGTGGACTAACTATATGCTAGTCTGTGGGATTGGCGCCATATCGAGTGCGTGATATATTTATATATATGTATGAGATGGGTAACATCAGGTTCATCAAGGATTTGAATTACTTGAGGTGTTGTGGGCATCGGGGCATCGAGGATGTGGGTTACTTGAGATTCCGTGGGCATCGAAGTATCAAGGATGCTGGCTACTTGAGGTTTCATGGGCATCGGGGCATCGAGGATGCAGATTACTTGAGGTGAATTGGGCATTGGGGCATTGAAGATGTGGGTTACTTGAGGTGCATGGCATCAAGTTTTATTTTGAGCGTCCATGGGATGCATAACCTCATGGAGGCAGACACCGATGTAGTGCGGGATACGTTTGGGTGTTGAAAATTATGTTAGAGCACCAATGATGTGTAGGGGTGATGATGCATCATGAGAGGACCATGCATCCTGAAAAAATGTTAGGGAACCTTTTCTTGTTTTTAGTTTTGTTGAGTTGAGACCGAGTTAAGCTATTCCTAATGTGGGGAGCCCCTTGAGGAATTTATCTAGAATATTTCAGATCGGGGAAGTCTAGGTTACTTTGATCAGGGTGGTATGTTCAGTGCAATCTACAGATTTCATATAATAGCTCAGGGATGAGCTATATTAAGGTGGAAAGATTATAAGAGCCCTGGTTTTTAGAACAGGTCAAAATCCCAACCTTGTTTGACTTTTGACATGTACCTGAGAAAACTGGGAAAATCCGGGATGTTCTGGAAATTTCCAGACTACAAGCTGTATACTCTAAAGTACACACTGTGTATGGGTTAGGCAGGTACCGACTGTGTGCTCACTGAGTACATGCTGTGTGGTGACCATATAGGAATTTTCCTACTATACAACGTGTAGTTATAGACACGCCGTGTACCCTTGACCATGTAAAGGACATATATGGCATGTAGGCCTGTTGGCTGGGTAGAATGTTTTTAGAATGTACACATCGTGTACTATTAGTACACTCCATGTAGAGGGGACGTGTATGGGGATATACATGGTGTGTTGGGGATGTCGGTAGGGTAAAGAGGTATAGGATGTGTACCAGAGGTACATGTCGTGTAGTCAGTTGGCAAGTCCTTAGCGAAATATCATCCGCCTTATGAATAGTAAAATGATACATGGCGTGTAGTCTTAAAGTGCACACCATGTATTTTATTTTTATTTTTCACTAAAATGGGCAGTAGCCTCATTTTGAGGCAGAACCCAAACCCTTGACGGGTTTGAGCAGGGAGAGCCAACCGAGACTTCAAATCCTTCACATTTTTTCATTTGAAGTCCGATTCAAACACTGTTTCATCCATTAGAACCACCTCGATAAGGCCTTGATTCCTCTTGAGCCGTTCTTCTTTATTTCTGTTCTAGAACGAGTTATAGGGGTTTGAGAGGTTTTGATTCTTTTATAGATCTACCACGTTTTAGACCTAATTGGAGGCTGTTATAGGAGGAGTATCATCGTATGAGTCTCAGGTAGGCGGTGCATACCTATTTTTGTGTTTTCGCAGACTTTTGTATGGCACGGCCAATGATGCGTTTTTGGGTATTTTGGGTGAGACCCTAATTTACCTTCTATTGCATGTTTAATTGTTTATTTGACCTACGAGATTCCCTTGGGTATGCCCTTTCACCATTTTTCTTCAGCGAGGTCGGGCGAGGGGTCGTTGATCATCAGGGAATTTTGGACGGGGGATGCCAAAATGGATATAATTGTTTTATATTGTTTTAAACTATTGTGTTTAGTGTATTGGACCTTGATATGAATTACTGGAGACCTTAAAGACCCTAGTGATGGTATGGGACAACAATTGGTTAGCACATAAAACTGTTTAGATTGCTTTTCCTATTTATGTGTTTTTTTAAATGTAATTGTTGAATTTCATATGTTGGAACCTTTGGGATATGTTGGGCATGGCTTGAATATTCATGAGTGATGCTGATCACTGGTTGGGCCTGGCCTGGATTACTTTGCGTGGTTTTGACCATAGGATTGGGTATCGTCTTGAAGTAGTGTGACTATCAGGTTGGGCATGGACTGGGTTACTTGTATGGTAGGGCCATCAGAATTGAGCGACATGGTCACAGGGGCATGAGGTGTCAGAGATGTTGTGGGTTGGGTACTATTTTGGTGATTACCGCTCTCCTAGAACTATGAGTAGTGTGCACACATAGAGACTCTATGATGAGGTGGTTTTGACCAATTGTGTGGGTAGAGTCCACCATTAGTTGTGGTTTAGGTACTATTGGTTTATAGGTGCTTGTCGTAGGAAGCCACGTGGAAGGTGGGGAGCCTTAAGGGGTTAGAATTGAGGCTATCGGGTTGGGGGAAGTGTCTCTCCTTGACTTGAGGGAAGACATTGTTGTCCCTCTAGTTACTTTATTTTGAAGGCATACATCACTGTCCCTCCAGATACTTTATTTTGAGGGCAGACATCGTTGTCCCTTGGGTTTATTTATTTTGCAGGCGGACATCGTTGTCCCTCCGAATAGTTTATTTTGAGGGCATACATCGCTGCCCCTCTATTTATTTATTGAGGACGGACATCGATGTTTCTCCGGGTTACTATTCTTCAGCATGCCTTTGGGACATCGGTACTTGAGACACGCGGTGTCAGGGAGCACATGGTGTCGGGTTACATGAAAGAGATTCCGATGTTGGCCGAAGTAGGTGACACTCCATGGTGGCTGCTGAGCACAAGTGGAGTTTGTGTTTATTTGTGCATCATACTATTTACTATTTTCATGATAAATGAATGCCTTTTTAAACACTTATAATAGGTACACACCATTGGGTGGTATCCTACTGGGATTCGTCTCACACCCTGCACGGGCCATTCGAGACGCATGAAGACTTTATGGATTTACATGTAGGAAAGAGGCTAGCTTCAGGAGCTGGGCCACATTAGCTGTTGCATGGAGATGGTATGGACCTTGAGGTCTTGCCTAACTAGAGTTTAATTTTCTTTTCTTACTTCATGTATCATCATGATTATTTTTTCTGTAGATAAAGTTGGTTATCCATTGGGGCCTTTACATGTGGATATGTATGGCCTACTTTGGATGCAGGTTTTTTGTTCAGTGGTAGTTATAAGTGATCAGCATGCTGTTGTGTTTACTTTCCACTACTATTGTGTATATTTATTATTTCCACTATTTATTGATATTGATTTTTCTTCCACTCTGCGGGTCTGGTTTGAGTCCGCTGAGTCATTATTCCATTTCATCTTTATTATTATACTCAGACCAGTACCATTATTATCCCCCGAGAGGGTATAACCTCCCCACTATACCTATAAAGACCCTCGCTGATAGTCAACGGCCTTTGGTATTTTAGGAGGTGGGCCTAAGGTAGTAACACCTGACCTATTTAGTATTGTTCGGGTGGCTGTTCGTGTCTGGGTCCTTATAGATTCGTACTATGGGCATGTGTGGCTATTAAGGTGGACTTTTATATATGATTCCAACTTATTCAAAAAGTGGTTTTGAAAAAAATTACAAAAATATTGTGATATCAATAATCTAAATGATTTAACCACCACTAATATCTTATCAATATTCAATATATTCATTGAGAGCCAAAATTCATCCAAAAAATATTAATTTTAATGTTTTTAAAATCATTTCCTTTATTTTTCTACTGCGTGCACAAGAACTACATCAACATTATGTAAATGTTCTAGGTAATCATACAATCAATAAAATTAAAAATAAATTACTATTATTAATATAGTATAATATTCTTAAAATTATAAATATATATTCCCTTATATAATATTTTTAACTGTATCCTTTTCATGGAAACATAATAATAGAGAGGGAGTGACATTTTGAAATTTCTCTTAACTTAAATTAATATAAAGGTTGTAATCAAAGGTAAGTGGCACATAAATGCCATATTTTAAAATATAGTATGTTTATTTTCAAATTAAACTCATAAAATTATATAAATTCAAGTATTTTATTGATTTTAAAACCTTATCCCATAGTTTGTACACCCTTTAACCCACTCCACCCTTTGTTGTGGTGATAAAATTTTACCATGGTTAGTATTCATTATGACTGAAAATTAAATAGACCATATTAACCATTTTTAACTTCATAATTATAATTTTTTAATATTGAATTCCGATTATTGTAATAAATTAATTTCAATATAAGTCCGCAAAATGCAATGAAAACCCGTTTTTAGAGAAATATTTGTTTTAAGCATAAAAATTGCTTTTATACCAAAATTAAATATAATACTAATTCATATTGAAATAATTATATTATATTTAATAAAATTAAACTTACTTGACATTAAAAAAAATCCAATACCAAAATAATCATTGAAATTAATTTGATTAAAAGAAAAGAAATGAAAGTTTTTGCAAAATTGATATTTTTGCTTTTCACCCAATAATCAACCATTTTAGGAAAATCAAAAAAAATCTTAAGATTATTTTGACATCCTAATTAAAAAAATTATTTCAATTTTATAAAATAATATTTCTAAAATTGGGAGAAATTAATCACAATATTAATAAAAAAAAGTAATAAAAACCATTTTTTAAGAAAATGTATTTTCAAAGTATAAAATGAATTCATTATCAATAAATATCTAGTAACCACCATTATATTAATATCAATTTATTTACTTTTTAAATATAATCTATAACTTTTTTAAAATAATTCATTTATAGTGATTAACTTAATTTACTTTGATGAATACATTGCGCACAAAAATTAGTTTTCTAAAAAATATCTATTTAAATATTAAATGATGTTATTTAATATTTTATTTCGTCTTTAATAGGATTTAATAATAAAATTTTTATTGAGGATTTTTTTATATATATTTCATAATGCAGTTACTCCTGTTCGTACCCCCAATACAAAAAACTAGGTTTTAACACCCATATTTAAATAATAATATTTCTATAGTTTTTTCATAGTTTGTTTACGTTCAGTGTTGAATATACAAAAAACTATAAAATATAGTATAATTTAATGAAAATAAAGTCTTAAATCTTATAGTGTTACATTCTACCCCTTGAAGTAATCGATACTTTATAATTTTATCTCATTCTTGATAGAAATTTTTTAAAACATTTTTAAATATAATTCATGGAGTGGAAGATAAATATACATAAGGGGAAAAAAATACCTTTTAATCCATACTGATATCTTTTCCTTTTTAAAAAAGTGATAATTCCTATGTTAAGATAAGGAAACATATAATTTACTAAATATTTCTTAAACCTTTAATTTACCATTATGAGACTTGTACTTGTGAATGTGCTTCTAAAAGTGTACCTTGATAGTTGATAAATTTATCATCCTCTTGCTTGATTTGATGAATTATTTTACCATAAAGATAAATAATATGATATAATATACTTACTTGAATTATTTCAATTATATAATAACAATTTATTCCTATGGTTGTGTTTTAAGTATCTTTGCATCTATACTTCATCTCATATTCTAAATTATGAATTTTTCTTTCTTGGAGTACTAAATTTAATTTTTATTGGATTATAAGATCCATAAAAAGAAAAAATGTTATTCCACCTATCTCTAGAAATTTACCAAAATTATAATTGTTAACACAAGGTGATATAATACTCAATATGAATAAACCTTCATACATTAATCTCTAAAAACTCAACTATAACACCCAAATTTTTACTTAAATAATTCCATAAATAATTGACCTTGAAACTATTCAAAATTTACATGGCTGAATTATAAACCCAAAAATCAAAAATAATTGATCACAAATTTGTACAAGATAAATCTAATATTTATTTCCAAGAATCATTAATCACTCATAAATTCATACAAAAAAATTTATATTCCATAATCATATATTATCCAAAATATTCTAACCTTTTCCATAAATAAAAAAAATCACCATAAATACACAATAAAATATTATATGATTCCAAAATTTAATCCAACTTATATTCCTCAAATAAAATCATATCTTGTATAATAATATTACATTTAACATAATAATATAATGTTCAAAATATGGTAAATTTCTTAAAAAATAACTTTAATAACTTATTAGCCAAATCATTTTTCAATCCCATAGTTATCTATATGATAAAACATATGTTCCCAAAATGTCATAACCTTATATCTTAATTAATGATAATTACCTCAACATCAAAGATAATATTATCCCTAAGAGTTATCAATACCTTTCAACCTATTTCCAAAATATATAATATTATCCTTCATCAAATAACATTTTCACTAAACCACATGTTAAATTTAAAGTTTAAATATACCTCAATCATCAATTAAAATTTAATCATCTTAAAATCTCATCACATAAAACTTAAAAAAGTTATCAATGACTTATGATAATATTTAAAATTTTTAACCTTAAATAAAATACCACCGCATCATAACTCTTGAAACCTATATATAAACACTTAAATCATTAAAATTTTATTATAAACCTTTAATCATTAATTATCATATTATTATTTAATACTACCCTCCACTAATAAAAAATATTAATCATGTGCTAATATTTCTAAATATCAAATTATAATATAAATTATAATTCATAAAATTTGTATTTCATTTTACATTTCTTCATCTTCAATATAAAACCATGATAAACCTTTATTTTTAGGATATTTCTGATGCCCTTCATGAGATTTCATCCTAGGATATGAATTTATGAAAAACATATATTTCCAACATTTTAAAAATCTTCATATTATTTTGAGACATTTTATTTAGTGCTTCTTCCTACATTTGTGAAACATTGGATGTTGAATCTTTTAAACTTTATGATATTTATTTCATGGAATTACATGAAACTTATTTTTTATTTAGTGTTAAAAGAAACTCAACCAGGTTAAGTTATTTTTCATAGATCAAGATAGATGGTTAGGTATAACCACAAGAGTTTTTACCCCATCTCCTGTCTTGTTTGGTTACTCGTTCAAACAACCACCACATTTTTTTCACATCAATTTTTAATTTGGTTCATACTGGTTCAAGATATTTACTAAAATAATGAATGGTAAGTGTGATTATATAAAATTAAATCAAAATTAACCATCTTATGAGGATTATAAATACTAAGAAAACTTTAACCCTATCATATTTTATTTAGTACTTTCAATTCAGCCAAAGTAACCATTATTATCAGTAAAATACTAATATTTAAGTTTATATAATAATTATAACTTATGATCAACCACATATTTATTAACCCACGATGGTTTCTAAAATTCATAAATTATACTCATTTGATAACTTCCAAACCTCTAAAGTTATCTAAACCCTTGCACTATTGCCAACTATAACAACCTGTTACTTTAAGAACCCATAAATATGAGTTTAATAATAATAATTTCATATATTTACATTACAATGATATTTTGGGTTTATATTTTTATATAATTATGAAAATATTACATAACAAGGTGGAAAATTTTACACAATATACATTTTCCACAAAAATAAGGCTTTAAATTTACAATCCTATTTTATTCAAGACACTTTTGTTTCTTTCAAGATGAGTCCAAAGTGAAAATATTGACCTTTCTATGGTTCTTAATTATCTTTAGATACAATTAAAATCATTTGAAAATATCATATGATAAAAAAATATCAGCGAGGGTTATAAAAATAAAGAAAACCTATTAGTCTAGTGAAAACATGAAAACCCATGAAAATGTTTTCCTTTTTCACAATAAAATTTTAGAAAATAAATAAAACGCATTCAAATGAGAAACTAAAATTTTTCTTAAAGAAAACATTTGAAACCCATTTTTATCATATAAAATCATGAAGTCAACATGATGAATATGATAAATCATGAAAAATTTCCTTGAAAAACAAATCATTCACCTTTAAAAGTTTATAAAGTTTTCTTTCCTTAGGAAATCAATAGATTTACATAAAAATCATAGAATATATGAAATATGTATCTTGGATAATCATATTCACTAGCCCTACTCACTTAGTTTTAACTAATTCAGGAATAAATAATTCCTAGTTAATTATATAGTATTAACCTACCAGTTTATCTCCCTTATTTTTTTTTATTTCAAAGATTAATCATTACCTAATGTATTGGTGAGATATATCAGAATCACCTATTTTAATGAGATATATCAGACTCACTCATTAATATATATAGTTAAAAATTATTATACCATAAATAAAAAATTATATTCTTGTAAATTTGTCATAAAACCCTTGAAAAATTCATTTGATCCCATAATCAAAAACATTTTCTATTTTCCTATAAAAATGCAGAGAAACATCCATTTATTTTAAAAAATATTTTAAAAAAATATCAAAATAATGGGAAATTGAATTTAATTTAGAAAAATAATGAATATTTGAATATTTATTTTCAAGAAAAATAAATTATATGATTTTAGTAAAATCCTTTCATGTTGAATATGTTAATTATATTCACTTTGGTAAAAGGAGTCAAAAGTAACTCGTATAGAAAATGTTAAAAACTTTTATTTTAAAAAACTTGTAAAAAAAGTTATAAGTAGTTGAAAATAAACTTTAAAATCATTTTATGTATAGGTAATAAAATTCTTAAAACATTTAAAATAACATGAACATTGAGGAAAAATAATTTAAAACATTTAAAAAATAGTTTAAATAAAAATACCGTAAGTTTATGGTAACTTTTAAATAAAAATAACATTGAATGATATAACAAGGAATGAATTTAAAATACACTTGAATTTTAAGAAATTAATGATTAATTAAATTAATATGGAATTTTATTCACCACACAAAAGAAATCATGTGGTCAAAATGGAATAATTCTCAAAGAAAGGAAATTGAGTTGAAAAATCCCTTAACTTAAGTCCCATATAGCTTCATACATTCTTTAAATCCTAAATAATAAAATTATATTAGTTATATACTTGATTAAGAACAATTTTAATGTTAATTACTTTATCATTATTTTTTTTAATTTCATTTATTACCATGTTTTATTTAGTTACTAAATCAGTTAAGTTCATGTTGAAAGTTTTGAGGATGTTTGGTTCATAATCCTAAAAAAAATTGGTAGGTTTACTATGATCAAAGGGGTCATTATTACATCATATAAAGAATATTAACCATGAAGCAATTATAATTTTTATTCATTAAATAAAATTTTATAACAAAATATGAAAGGAATACATGAAAAATGTAATATTTCGTATCACAAAGGCGGTATTTCCATATACATACGAGTGACATTTTCATTTTTCTATTTGGTGAAAAATAAATAAATTAGAAAATATTTTAATTTTCTAAAAATAAAACCTATTTTGTACATGTAGTATTTATTCATTAGTTCCATCCTTATGACCATCCATGTAAGGTAGTAATGAAAAATGAATCACATCACTTTGTGGAGGTGGTAGTCCACGCTAATTTTCAAATGAATGAAAGGGTAAGAAGGTAAGTAATATATTATCATTTAAGAATCATAATTATTACATCACTATAATATATATTCATTTTTTATATCATTTTAACTAGATATATGAAGGGGTTATGAAACTCTAATTAAATCACTATGTAGAGACGATAGTCTGCATGTACACATGAGGGATGCATTCATTTCTCATTGGATGAAAAAAGAGATGAAAATAGGGTTTTAAATAAAAATAATGAAATTTTATTATTTATAAGATACTGATGTTATCATATCATCATAGTTATGATATATTTTAAGGTTTTATAAGTATAAATAAATATAAAAGAAACCATTTTGGACTTATATCTCCTCTTTTGATATCCTTCTTTCGATTAAGCTTAATGAATTTAAAGGAAATATTTATGGTTATTGTTGGGTATTGGGGATGTGGTAATTGAAGTTTAGAGATATATTTGGGAATATTTTTGTGAGAAAACTATACATGAGTTATGTTTTGAAGAGTTTTAAGTGAATCCTTTTTATGTGAAAAAATTAATAGCATTTTCACAATTTTCACTCTTTAAGGGTCATGAGTTTAATTTAAAAAATTATAAGTGGTATATAATGGAAAAATTCATGATAGGATATAAAATTTCAATAAAATTGAGTAATTATATTATTTATATTATTTTATAACAATTTTAAACTAATTTTCAAAACATTAAAGACCATTTAAGGTCTTTGGGACTATTCAAAAATTTTGACTTAAAAAAAAATCAACACAAAAATAAAATTCAAATATAAATAATCTAACCAACATTAATCTATTATAATTATATAATAAATTCCTAGAACACTATAATTTATCTAAAACATATTACTTTTAATGTTTTTAAAATCATTTAATTGATTTTTCTACTTCTTTCATAAGCACCACGTTAGCCCTGTGTAAACATTCTAGGAATTTATACAATTAATAAAAAATAAAAATAAATAACTATCATTAATATTGTTTATTATTAATAAAATTTATAATCTATATTAATACATATAAATTATTTATCTATATACATATCAGGGAAACATAATAAATTAGAGAGAGTTCCATATTTCATAAATTCTCTTAACTTAAAATAACCTAAAGTTTGCAATAAAAGTAAAGTTGCACCAAAATATTTTTTTTGAAGATAGGATGGTGATAGTATAATTACACACATTAAATGAAATAAAATAAAGGTTTCGATTTATTTTGAGACTATATCCCATAGTTTAATCCATTTACCCTTTTCCATAGTGATAAACTTTTATCATGGTTACAATTCATTATGACTAAAAATGAATTGTACCATATTAATTAATTAGAAAATATTAATTCCAAATATGATATCCATTATTCAAGATTAAATTTATATAATTGGATTAAATTAATTTTGATAATAGTTCGCAAAATGCAATAAGAAAGTATTTTTAGAAAACACCTATTTTAAGAATAAAAAATTATTTTATACAAAAAATAAAATATAACACTGATTATTAGGGGATTTATTGGATTATTATTAATAAAATTAAACTTATGTGAATTTTAAAAAAATCCAAAACCAAAATTAATATTGAAATTCATTTTATTATATGAAAATAAATGACATTTTTTGAAAACATGATATTTTTCAATATTGAAAAAAACATTCAAGTCATTTCTTAAAGGATAGGAAAAGAGTACATGACACACACTCCTCCACTGGTGCCTTATGAGTTTTTTAATTTGGTTTCCATTGATCCCATGACTTCCTCTCATTCATCTCCTATGAAGATGGTGCCTCCCTCATGCACTACTGTTTGACCTACTTCTTCACCCTCACTTTCTTCCTACATACATTCTTAACCCCTTTTAACTCATCTGTTGTTTATGGTTGGATTCCTAACCCCATATTTCTTCTCCTTATACCATAAATTTTT
This sequence comes from Viscum album, assembly GCA_963277665.1. NCBI lineage: Eukaryota > Viridiplantae > Streptophyta > Magnoliopsida > Santalales > Viscaceae > Viscum > Viscum album. The sequence goes on along the minus strand of OY728142.1, from coordinate 681,312,123 downwards.
AATTTTATAGACCCCACCTTTCATATAACCTTTAGATATGTTATACAACACACTTTTTTCCTTATGCAGCCACCCCCTCGAGCTCCCCTACCCCAAATCCCACATATGCCCATATCAGCCAAGCACTTAGCTCATGATGAAGGTGGTATATCATTATCCCATTTTGATACTTAGTTCCACCAATTGGTGGGATACCAATTCTATAAAATCATCTTGATTTTTTTTTGTCTCGACCTCACTTTTGGAATTCTGAAGCTTTGTTAACTATTAGTGCCTATCCTCTCCAGAAAGCGTCTCAGTCTAGAGTTGATTATACATATATGTGCATCTATTCTATCAGTAGGAATTAATTACTACATATATTATAGGAGTTAGTTCATGCATAAATCTTTAGTTCCTATTATTTCATTGGTATATGTAGGTTCATACAGAAAGATACTCATGGTTTTATGATATATGGGTTTATCTTTTTGGTCTCTCTATTCTGTTTCTTAACCCATCAACCCTTAAAGGAATTAGAAACACTTTTTGGAACTTTTTTTTGTGTGAATTATGAAACAATGAGGATATGTAAAACTATGGTGTCTAAGATATTCATTGATAGGGATCTCATTTTCCGTTTCCAATGGTGCATTTTTCTTCATATTGGTTATGAATTTTCTTTCTAGAAAATGTTAAATTTTTCATAGGAAATCTATCTTCAAGGTCAGGGTCTTCAATGTCATTACTTATACTCATTTATGATATGACATCATTTCCATCCATACCATCATTCTACCATGAGTCCCCCACTTACTCTGGCTCCCCAAGCTTCGGGGTGTGATCACCAAGCTCACCCTTTGCCTAGGGATTAATTATTTCATTTATCCCTTCTTTAGAATGATCTAGCATGGGGTCCTTCGGTTGATATTAATTTAAAATTAAAATAATTTTCATATCCATATATTTAATTCTAGTGAGGTTATTTGGATGAGGTATCATGTTATTAATGAGGTAGGATTTCATTGGATATGGTCCCCTGCTCTCAAGAAGGGTCTTAGGATTCTTCTTCCAAACAAGATATTTCAGTACTAGTTTTGTTATCATTTGATCAAGGTTTCTTGAACCTAGTTTTAAACACAATATTTTTCTCTCCCATGTGTTCTTTAGTTAATTTTATGCAAGTTTAAAGTGAAAATTCTTCTATATTGTCTCTCCTGTTAGATCAACCTAGAATTGTTTTGAATACCTCTACCTTTGATGGAGCCGATTCCAGAGTGTCTTGAATTTTGGTTACTCTATTGGATGGTTTAGAGAGTCTTACCCATTCACCCTTTCATTCAAGTATCAATATAAAAAAAATTCTCTAACCAACCCATCCACCCCCCAGGTTTTAACTAGAAAATGGGCCAAATCCATATTAAAAGGAGTAGAATTCCCCATTAAAAGTTAGTCCTTAAGACCTTTATGTCCCTTGTATGCTCATAAAATGTTAGTTCTTCTCATCTATAATACTAGGATATGAGGATATCCAATCAAATTTGAATACATCCTGAATTAAATCAATGTCTCTAATCTCTCAGTAATGAAAATCCTGGAGCCAAATAAAAATTCCAACCTCATTCAATATCATTCTTTATAGCTCAAGGTTTTTAACTAAAAGCATCTCAGCCCTTCGCACGATCATATCTAGATTTTATAGAGAAAACATGACTATGTTGAAATCATTAGATCCTATTCCAAGTTTATTACTATTAAATTGTATCTTTTCAACCAGGATAGAATAATCAATTTTGTCTATACAAAGTTTGATGAAATAGACTACAAAGCTCTATGGGATGATATTTTGGGATTTGATCCTAGATATCTCCTATGTTTTGTCAGAGGGGACTTCAATACAATTTAGGATAACTTGGGGAATAAATTAGGGCACTCCTACTTTAATAATTCCATGTAAGACTTTAATAATTTCATAGATTTTATAAACCTTCTTGACCTGGAATTATTTGAAGATAAATATACTCGATGTAATAATAATCAAGAAACTTATAGGAAATGGATCCATCTTGTTAGTTTCTTAATCAAACTTTAATGTAGTTCACAATACTATAACACTATTGTATCCCACCTATAAAATTCTCTTCCAGATCAATCTCCTCTCATTATCATGCTGGGAGGAGATAATAACCACCATATGAGGCTAAACTTCTCCAAATATTCGACATCTAGGGAGGACTTTCTATCTATGGTGAAAACATCATGGGAGTGGCCCATGCATGAAAAACCCTGGGTGATCATGCATATGAAGTTCAAGTGTATTAATAATGATATTAATAAATGGTACACTATTCATTATAAAATACCCCGGGTATCAAAGGCCTGAAAAATGAATTTTTTCACTTAGAGAATAAAGTATAAGAGTACTGGTGTGATGGAGATTTTTTTACATATCAAAAAACATAATTCTTTATCAAAATTTATTTTTGAAGATGGAAAAATTCAAATGAAAGATTTCAAATCCACTAAATAAAATAAGGTTATAGTAACTATGTTTTTTTTTCATGCTTGAATCAAAGAGAAGAAACTTTCTGGTAACCTGAATCTACTCATGGAGGATGGTACTTAAAATAGTAATATTAATGTTTGTGGCACAAAGTCTAATGAAATTTTTCTAAATTTTCTCTTATGTTTTTTGTCTTATGAGTATGGAGGATATTCTATAGGGGAAAAAATGAACCATTATTTAATAACGTACCAACCCCCATTAATGAGAAGATGAATGGATGTTTTGAATCACACCCAAGATCATTGTAAATAATTCATGATATTAAAAATTTTAATTTAGATAGTGATCTAGGCCCAGATTATTTCTCAAGTGTATTTTATGTGGCTATTTAGGATACTATTAATGAATATGTGATCAGATTTATCCTGAACTACTTCTTTGGTGGACACTTTCTAAGAGACACCAACACTACCTCTTTGGTCATCATTCCAAAATTGAATCATCCTTAAAATTTTGATCACTTTTAATGGTGGATTTATGTAACTTATATTTCAAAATTTTGTCCAAAATCATCAATTATAAGATCTAAAACATCGTTCCCTAGATATTTTCAAAACAGAAACAAGTTTTTGTGAAGAATATGAATATAAAAGGAGAAATTTAACTTGTACAAGAGATGATACATGACATTAATAAGAAGGTGGTTGGATCCAATATCACGGTAATAGTTGAAATTAAGAAGGCCAATGATGCTATCTAGTGGATTTTCATTATCAAAGTTATATGAAAATAGGGGTTTTCTAATAAAATATATAATATTTTCTTCTATATTTTTTACTACACTTGATTGTCTATTTTATTATATGGAAAGAGATTTGTTTTATTTAAATTTATCACAGGGATTCACCATTGAGATCCTTTTTATCCCTCATTGTTTGTCCTATATCAAGACTCTCTTAGCTAAAACATAGATAAGGTAGTTTTCTTAGTCTCAATACTCCAATATAAAGGTAGGTACGGATCTATTAGAATATATCACTTGTTCTTTTATGATGAAATGTAGTATTTTTAAATCGAATATTAAGATCAATGATAGGGTTCAACAATATATTACATGATTATGAAAAATAGAGTGAAAAAAATGACATCCCCTATAAAAGCAATGTGTGTTTTTATAAATCTTTCTCTTCTAATAAATATATTTTCATGGTTGTTTTTATGGGGATTTTTTGAGGTAATTTTCCCATGGAATATCTCATAGCCTATATCCTTAATAAGGGTCAATATAAATCATTTTTATAGTCTTATTTAAATTATAATAGGAAGGATCGCCAATTAGAAGATAAGTCTTCTTTATTTTGGTGGGCATATCACCCTCATCAATTCTATACTAATATCTATTCTGATGCATGTGATGGAATCCATTTGAGTTTAAAAAGGGGTCTTTATCTTGACTGAGAGTATGATCAATGGATTTATTTGGGACTCCTATATGGAAGGTAAAAATCACTAGGATAACATAATGATTCTGGATAAAACCATTGCTGAAGGAGAAATCAGAATCAAGAGCCTTGAGGAAACCTTACATGGAATAAAATCCAATCTTTCATGGGATGTCATTGCGGGAAATTCCTTATGGGATAGATACCTGAGAAAAAATACATAATGAATATCAATATACAATTAATAATTTATAAAACTTATCATATCCCATATGATAAATCTTGCAAAAAAACTCTTTATTTTCTTCTTCATCACTCATGCTAGGTGATTGAGTGTGGAGATGTTTCCTTATTGAAACACAATTGGGATGGTGGAATCCTTTTTTCCACCATTTTCCCATAACTGACATTATATTCAAATAAAAAATAATATTTCCCAATTTCACAATAAGTTTTATGTATTATTATTAGTAAAATATTCTTGATAATATTATTATATTTAATGATGATGATAAGTGGGTTTTCAATATCACCAGCGCATGTATTTTTAATGTACGGGATTTCAATAATCTTATTCATTCATCACAGGAAGATGATCAATTGGGTTCTTGTTACTTGGACATGTCCATTATGACTAACATGAAAATTCTTGTATGTAAATACATTTATTATTCTATACTGATGAAAAATTATATTCAATGTAAAGGTATCCAAGTTTCATGAAAATTCCACTACTACATTAGGCACCATGCCAAAATGGATGACCAACTCTTCCTCACCAATGAGTGGGAGACTTATGTATGGGGTCACCTGGCAGGATTCTTGGGTATAAAATATTTTTATGATTATTTTCACATGTTCTTATCATTATGGTTTTGTGATTCTCCAATAATTGATGATCTCCAAAAAGAATGCAATGTGGTTGTAGCAGCTGGTTTTGGGTTGATATGGGTTTCCCAGAATGAAAGAAGATATAATTATATGGAATGTAATCTCCAATGTATTAAAGAAAAGTTTATTTCAATGATATTATATATCTATAATCAAATAAAAAAATATAAACAATGTACCATATTCTTTGTCTTCAACATCCCCTCTACAAATATCTCATCTCTTGCTAATCATTGGGGTTCATGGTTACCTCCTCTCTCTGATTTGAATATGAATACAAATGGATATTGTTCTAATGAATTTATGATAAGTAGAGGTATTATTAGTGATCATTTTGTCTCATTGGTGATAGAGTTCATTTCTTTATATGGTGATGGTAACCACCTTCTTATAGAGGATAAATATGTTCTTTATGGTCTCACTATATTCTAGGATTGAGGTAACTACCTCAAAGGGGAAGAATTGAATTTTTATCTAATTGTTTACTTCATGAACCATCTTCATCACCCCCCAATTTTTTAGTTTTATATATCATCCATAAATTCCAAATTATTATTCACAATGTAAGGTTCCAACACACTTTGTGTGAAGGCAAAAAATCATCATATATCTTAGCTAATTTTGGAGATACATCACATCCCCTCACTATTTTCTCTTCTATTGGATCCCCATCCCATGTTTGAAAAACTATTATTTTAAAATACTCACTTGGAATTCATAATTTTTGGCCTCTTTGATTCACTCTTACTTTTTGGTTCTCCTTTATCATTTTACTAAAAATTTATTTTTTCAGCCAATTAGTATTTTTCACTATTCACCAAAAATTCAACCTTTTAAGAAAAATACCAAAAATTTATCTTAAGACTATTTTGAAATAATAAATTTAAAAATTATGTCCATTTTATATAATAATATTTCTAAAAGTGTGAAAAATTAATAATAATATCCACACACAAAATAAAATAATTCTTTTTGAAGAAAATGTTTTTTAAATGTAAAATGAATTTACACTCATTTCTTAACTATTAACCACCATTAAATGAATGTTAGTTTATTTTATTAAAATTATGTTCTATAATTCTCTTTTAAACCATTTTTCTATAATTATTAGATTAATTTACTTTGATAAATATATTATCCACATAAACCGGTTTTCTAACAAATTTATCCTTTAATATTATATAATCTAATTTAAAATCATGAGTTTTTTATTTTTTAGGAATTAATTGGTATATTTGTATTAAGAAAAAAATTTCTATATATATTTCATAATTTTATTACTTCTATTCATACCCACTAATCTAATGGATATGTTACAATGATCACATTTAAATAATAATATTTTTATAGTATTTTGTAGTTTGTTTAAGCTTGGTGTAGCATATAGCACACAATATCAAATACATTATTATTTAAAGAAAATACATTATAAAATATTGAGGATTTTATATTTTCCCCCTCAAATGTAGGAATAATTCATCCACTACTGTACGTGATCATCATCAATGTAGCTCTATCAAAGAATAAGTATGGAATATGATGATGTTCGGGTGTCTTAGGTATGTTATTTTTAGGCTCTGTTTTTCAGATACTCATACAAATTTGATTTAATGGAGATATATCTATTTGTGTTTGGGTTTCATTCCACTAATAAGGCTCATATAATTATCCAAATAACACATAAGTGGTATTAGACATATTTCTTCAAGGATTAAATGTATTTAATCCATGTTTTAAAAAAGAATCACCATTACCATGACATTCCAGTGCTCATGTTGTAGCCGTGGCAGCTTCAAAATGCCGAGATCATCATCACCATGGCATATTGACAGTCATGATGGTTATTCGATGGATTATCTAGGCTCCAAAACCTTTTCCATAATAAACTATTTCCCATGTTTTTTTGTGATTTACAACTCATGTTAGTTCTATCTCAAATGGCCAGAGCCTGTTGACCATGGTATTTTTCAAGCTACGATGAAACATTAAAATGTTTTAAAATAATTTTTTTATATTTTTATTTAAATGGTTCATGAAAAGTTTATATATCCTTATAAAATTTATTTTGGGGTATTTTAATATCTAAAAGTTTTATAAATTAATTAATTATAAAATGTTTATAATTAATTCCAGGTTTTTGAAACATTTAAATTATTTCTAGATATTAAATTTTAATATTTTATATTGTTTAAAGAAATATATAGAATATATTATGATATATAAAATGGTTTATTTAGAAACCATAATAAATAATTTATAAATGATTATAAATTATAAGGCTAAAATATAAAACTATTTATATTTATAATTATGAATTTTTTATAATTAATTAATTTGAAATTGTTCAAATTAAAAGGAAAACATTATTTAAAGATATTATTTAGACCATATCAATTTTTTTTATAATTAATATGATTAAATTTTTAATAATATTTGAAATTTCATATAATGATAATATGAAAGAGTTCATATTGATTTTGAATTTAAGTTTTTTATATTGATGTTTTATTTGATTTCTAAAATATTTAAATTTAACTTATTTTTATGAATTTTTCACAATTGTATCATGTTTTGGAAAATAAATAAAATGTTTCTTTATTTCTTAAATTACTTTGATATTCATGTTTAGTAAATTTTTTTAAAAATGAAAATATTTTTTACGCTTTATATTTAACTGTTAAACTACTTCTAGGAGTTAGATCCATGAATTACATGTTAGGAATAACTCTATAAAATTTAGTTTTCTTGTAACTTGACCTCAGTTTTTTATTGTATCTATGAGCTTGATAATAGTTGTTGGGAATAGTTTGGGCATATTAGGTGGTAGTTTTTTCATGATTGAATATTATCTTGCGTTAAGAATCCTTGGGTAGAGGGAATTGGGGTTAGACTACCTATATGCTTGGCGACTATGCATTTTCTAGAAAGGTTAATGGGAATTACTAGTTGTAACTCTAGTATTACTCTTGTAAATATTATAAATCTCATATAACACTAAGCCTTTACATGAAGAGTTTATATTATTTATCCATATGATGAATTTACATATCTATGAATATACTTAACTTCTATTTTTTGGGTGAGTAAATTTTTTTTGGGTTGTGTAAAGAGTTACACATTAATTTGGTGAGAACAATTTATTTGGTTACTGAAATATATATTCCAAACTAAATTGTTATAATCATGCATACACAAGAAGGAATAAAACAAGAGAATATAAATATCTAATTAGATGAAATATTAATGAATTTATTATGAATATGATGTATATTAAATTTTTTAGTGAATAAAATAAACCCTATAAAATACTAAGTTTGATATTCCTTCCAAAGTGTAATTATTCAAGACCTTGATCATTTAATTGGGTAGGTTTTTAAAAAGTACGGTGCACCTGGATTATCTTGTGTTAGCCAAGAAAACTAAAAATAACACTGGACTATCCTTGTATAGGTTCTTCCAAATAAGGGTTCCACTGGATTTTATTTTGTTAGTCTATTATTGGAATTTGGTTCGGGTAACACTTAGATGGGAAAAAATGGAAGGAAACCAAAGAAATAGAGTTGAGTGAATCCATATGATAGATTTTGATAAGTTATTGTTAGATCAACTATCTAAGAATCATAACTATTGTGATTGGGATGTTTCCATATCTAAATAATTAAGTGGTGAGAGGGACACCAAAGTTGAATCATCACTTAATGAAATCCAGATCTTGGATCACTAAAAGGATATGATATTTGGGGTTGTTGTTCTTTGTGGGATAACATTTATTTAATTCCATTAATAAAAATATATAATAAATTACACTCCTTCACTGTAATGTATTTTTTGTATATTATAGAATGATTAATCACAATCATATTGAGATCACTAATAGGTATGACATATAAAAAAAGATTGGTATCTTGGATTGAGAAGTGTTCTCAATGAGAAATACTCATAGTACCTAAATATGAATGTTATAGATATTAATTCCAACATATCTAACACATTGGTATTAGATGTTGGAGTTGGCTCCTTAGAAACAACTAATTTTTTAATTTAGATTTACTGTATATTCAAATATTTGAATATTAATACCTTATCACATATTTATTATTCTTCTTAATAACATTATTAGGATAATATCCTATAATATATTCCACATTGAAAAGGTCTTATCTGTTCCCTATAATGATGATAACTTTGAGTACCATGATTATATTCTTAAATATTATTCTACATTTAGATAACATTTTATAATGGGACACATAGTATATTAATTTCTAAGTGTGAGTACTCATAAGAAGTTAAGGATTTATCTCATAACTTTTACACTTGGTAATATTCATGATTAGAGATTATGATAACATGATTGTCTATAGGAATTAAACATGTTTAGGTGTCATCATATATTCCTATATGTGAGCATTTTAATGTCCCTTAGACTTTAACATTATCATTAATGCATGTCTTAACTCACTCACTTTATGTATTGATGTAAACCATGATGAGTCAGTTCATGATAAAGTTGGGTACATTGGGTGCATCATGAATGATGTGTTATTAATGAATAATATTAGGAATAATTTTACCCTTATATATTTATATAATTTGATATCTTATCCATTTGATTGAAATTAAACCATCACATTAAATTCTGTGTCCATAGTGTAATTATGAGTTTATTTTGGATATTTATTGAAATATATAATAATCGTATTGGTTGATGAAATGGGTGTGAAACTTTTTTGATGAGATATTATGATAAAGTGATTATATTAGAAAATGGTAATTTGTATGTGGCCATAATATTTGTGATATATCTTTTTCTTCTATGGGTTCCTTGACTAGTTTTTAGATAATAGTCTTGAACTTTAGGCAAGTATGACTAATTCCACCGAGTAAGAGGTCTATAGGGTCACCAAAAAAGAGTTTCCGTTAATCCTAGTTAAATATTATTTATATGAAATAGTTAAAATAAATATTATTCTACAGACCAGGAAGTAATATTTATTCGAGATTCATTCAATGATTATAAATATTTATACAGAAGATAAATTTTTAATTACATGAATATATAATGTTTGTTTATCTATTATTATACATAAGGTAATAAATAAATATTTATTTAGTAATAAATAATTTATTACATGAATATAAATATAAATAGTATAGTCCCCAGGCCGTGAATATAATGTTTATTTATTTACTGAATGTATAACAATTATATATTGTTATTCACAAAGGTAATAAGTAAATATTTATTAATAAATAATTTAATTAATTACATGAGTATTAAAGAAAATATTTTATTCCCCAAACCATGTCTATAATATTTATTTATTATATGTATTCATAAAATTAATAAATGTCAAGGTGGATGAGTGGACCCAATTATTATTTTGATGGTAAATATTTATTTACCAGACAATAAATAATATCTATCATTGCATGGGTTATAAAACGCCTAATAATAATATAATAATATTATTATTTTACATGGAATAATGTTCTTTTTGAGATTAATATATTATTAAGTACCTATATGAAATTAGTTAACATGAAACCCTAACCCTAGGTGTAAAGACCCTGATGCCAGTAGTCTAGAGCCAATGGTTACTTTATTAAATTAGCATAATATACAAGTGATAACATCACAAATGATCAAATAGTTTATTAATATTAGTAAACAAAATAAATTCTTGAATCACGCATTTTATTTGAAGACACAGAGGTTCAATGTAGTGTTTGTAAATGTTCTTCATTCTTGAACTCATTCAAAGATTTGTTCTTTATATTCCAGGGAAAGGAAAAAAATAAGGGGTGATCTCCAATTATTAGTGAGGCTTATATGTAGAAGAAGATATCATGATTAAATAAGGAACGATCAATATGAAAAATTAGATAATTAAAAACACATTCCATTTAATCAATAACTTGATCACGAATAATAATATGGTATGAACAAATTATGATCAAATAATGCCATATAAATAATCACATAAACTTGAAACTTATACATTGATATCATAAGTATTTAAATAATCACATGTAAATAAATAAATAATCTCATAATGATGGAATACATAATTAAAGATATCATAAACTTACTTTCAAGAACTCATGAATAGACATATTAGATAAATGGGCAAGGCCTCCACCAAATACCCAAACTAGTTTGTCTTATGAGACCTTTCCAAGAATTAAGGGGATATAGAATACCCCACCTATCAATTAATGAGACCAATTCATTCCTCATATTAATTGGGAGAATAAATATTCAATACATAATCAACATAAACCTTAGTGTAGATCCCCGACCAGGATTCCACTTTAAACGCTGCTCAAGCCCGGTTGACCACTAGGCCTTAGATGCACCTCCCCATAAGAAAAAGGATACCAAATAGCACTGAGGGTGTAAGTAGGTGATAGTGGGGAGATTATAACCTCATGTGGTGATAATAATAATGGTCTATGTAAATAAAAAAATTAAATAAAAAAACACGGAAGATACAACAATAAGGAATAACAGAAGCATACACAATCAACAACAATAATAAATGATAATTCCAAAACATACCATTTGTATCTACTAAACAAAACATTATACTATTTGTATAATTAACCATAAAATCCAAGTCAAAAAATTTATTATGTTAGAAGTGTCGGCCATGTATGACCTCGGTACATAAATATAATAAGCATGCTGATATAGTAGGAAACACAAAAGAAAACTCCAACTGATGCTAGAACCTCAAAGGTACCTTTCTATCCATCCAAGGAAAAAAGGAACTATTTAATCACTAGGTCCCATATTATGAGCCCTACCTCTTACTTGGTCATAGATACATGAATTCTACATGTGTTCTAAGGGACCTAGGTAGGGTGTGAGAATGAATCTAAGTAGGCCACCACTAACATGTTCCTATCTCATATCCATAATAATACAGGTGTACTAAATGTAAATGAAAATGGTAGAACATTAATTTTTAATAAAATACCCATTTTACTTGTGTTCTATAGCCACATGAAAATTATCACCTTCTTTGGCCAACACCAGTATACCATGTTACCCCAATCATAAATTGGAAATACAACAAGTGTCAAAATATATATAACTGTAGTGGTGAGTATCCTTAGAATAAATCCCAAGGAATCCATTGATGAGTAAAAAGATAGATATCCCATTTGGCACATCCTATAAAAGTATCATTGGAACCTCATTCCACCAATCATTTCACCGACATAAAAAATGGAACAATAATGTTTCTCAGGGTTTTTTGAATGTTTTTCAAGATTTTTTGGTATTTTTAGAAAATTTTAATGTTTTAGGGTATTTTAGATTTAATGGGTTTTAGTGTTATTAAGTGTTTTTATTATTTTTTTTGTGTTTTTATAATTTAAGGATTTTTAAAGTTTTTAGTGTTTTTTTGGTGTTTTTAGGGTTTTAGGTGTTTTATGGTTTTTAATGGTAATTTTTTTTATTTTTAGGATTTTCAATGTTTTAGGGGATTCATAATTTTTATTTTTTATAGGGTTTTTAGGGTTTAAGTGGTTTTTGGGTTTTCTAATAGATTTTAGTATTTTTAGGGGTTTTAGGATTTTTAATTGTTTTTAAAGTTTTTGGGGGTTTTAGTGTTTCTGGGGTTTCTAGAGTATTTTAGTTCTTTTTAGGGTTTTTTTATATTTTAGAGGTTTTATGGTTATTATAGGTTTATAGGGTTTAGGTCCATTCATTCTTATTATTTGAATAAAATACCCAATAGGGGAAAGATAAATTTTTTAAAAAACACTGGGAAAACCAGGGAATCCCCAAATGAAACTAGGAGGCCTAAAGTAGTGAAGACCTGGGGAGTCACCTCTGATCAGGTTCTTTGCTTCAATAGGAAAGGAGAGAAAGTCCTCATGGAGAAATACCAAAATTCCTTATGAAGACATGACAACAATATGGTCGAAAACCTTATTTCCCTCTCTCCAATTGTGCGAGAGGGTAGTGCCATTGCAGATGAGCCTCTTGGACCTTCTCAGGGTGTAGTGGAGAGACTAGGGAACTCTCTACTTGCCATGCATGGAGTCATGCAGGATGAGGGAGTTAGTCTCGACCACCAAAAGGGTAATATTGTGACATTTACAGAGTTGGCAGTCTGTTAACATTTCCATAACCACGACCAGAAGAGAGTGCCCTATACCAAGGTGAACATAGAAAGTGAGGAACACATGTCCCAATGGATCTAGAACAACAACACCACCCTTCATCTCATTCATCGAACATGATCCATCAACGTTGAACTTCAAACTAGTCATATGGGGTAACCATCGAACCCAGTGGTTGGCAAGAGTGGGATGGGCCACATTAGAGTCCAATTGTAGAGATCTGAAGGAGGGGGCCTCACACTACTTGTTGAAACCACAAACCTTGTCCAGAAGCATGGATTTAGTCCTAGCCACCAAGGGCCTTCCAGAGGTTAGATAGCCCTCATACCTATCTTTATTATGATCCATCCAAATGCACCAGCAACCTGAAGTGAGAATGATTCCACAGGATTTCCTCTCTGGACCAACATCCTCGACACCATGAAAACATCGATCCAGAAAGGTAAGTATCCTCAATAATGAAACCTAAACACTTGTGAAGTCACCAAAGGACTTCCACACAAGATGCACCCACTCGCTGCCAAAGAAGAGGTGGATCAAGCTCTCCTCCCTTAGGATGCTACAACACAAGCAGCGAGAAGCCATGCAGATACCAGAGTAGGGTCTAGGGAGAAAGTTTTAGGTTTATGGGTATAAGGTTTAGTTTGTAGGGTATAGAGTATATGGTTTAGGGTGTGGTGTTTAGGGTTTAGGGTGTATGTTATAGTGTTTATGATGTTGGTTTTAGGGTTTACAGTGTAAGGTATGAGGTTTAGTGTGATGTTTTATGGTTTATGGTGGAGGGTATAGGGTTTATGGTGTAGGGTTAAGGGTTTAAGGTGTAGAGTATTGAGTTTAGGGTGTATGGTTTAGGTTTTAGTGTGTATTGTATAGGGTTTATGGTATAGAGTTTGGGGTTTAGTGTGTGTGATATAAGTTGTGGGGTATAAGTTTTTGGGTTTTGGGTGTTGGGAATATGCTTTAGGGTGTAGGGTTTAGGGTGTAGGATATAGGGTTTAGGGTTTGGTGTTTTGAGTTTAGGGTGTAGGTTATAGGGTATAGGGTGTATGTTATATGGTTTAGGGTGTAGGGTTTAGAGTTTAGGGTATAGGGTATAGGTTTTATTGTGTAGGGTTTATCATTTATGGTTTAGGGTGTTGGGATTAGGTTGTAGGTTTTAGGGTTTAGGGTTTAAGGTATAAGGTTTAGGGAGTATGGTTTTCGGTAAATGTTTTAGGGTGTAGTGTTTACGGTTTAGTGTGTAAGGTTTAGGGTTTTGGGTTTAGGGTGTAGGGTATAGGGTTTATGGTGTTGGGTATAAGGTTTAGGGCATAGGGTATAGGGTATCAGGTTTTGCGTATATGTTTTAGGGTGTGGTGTTAATGGTTTAGTGTGTAGGGTTTGATGTTTAAGTTATAGGGTTGTGGGTTTAGGGTATAGGGTATAAGGTATAGGGTATAGGTACAGGGTGTAGGTTTTAGGGTTTATTGTGTAGGGTATAGGGTATAGGGTGTAGGGTATAGGGTTTAGGGTGTAGGGTATTTGGTTTTGGGTGTAGTGTATAAGGTTTAGGGTGTGGGGTATAGGGTTTAGGGTGTAGAGTTTAACATATAGGTTTTAGGGTTTAGAGTGGAGGTTATAGGGGTTAGGGCATAGGGGTTAGGGTGTAGGGTATATGGTATAGGGTTTATTATTTTTAGTTTAAGGTGTAGGGTATAGTTTTTCGGGTGTAGTGTTCATGTTTTATGGGGTAGGGTATAGGGTTTCAGGTGAGGGATTAAAGGTTTAGGGTGTAGGGTATTTCATTTAGGGTATATGGTTTATTCTATAGGGTTTAGTGTGTTGAGTATAGGTTTTATGGAAAAGGTTTTTGGGATTATGGTATTTGGTTTGAGGTTTTTATGTGTTTTATAGTTTATAGAGTTTTAAGGATTTTTAGTATTTTGAGGGGTTTCATTGTTTTAATGTTTTTAAAAGTTTTTTGGGGTTTTGAATTGTGTTTTGTTGTTTTTTTATTTTTTTTGGGTTTTAGTGGTTTTTGCGGTTTAAGGGTTTTAGGCTTTGGTTGTTTTTTATCACATTTAATTTTTTTGTGTTTTTTTTTGTTTTAGGGGTTTATTGGGGTTTTATGTATTTATTAGGGTTTTATGGTACTTTTTTGATTTTAACATCTTTTATTGGTTTTAGGTATTTTTTCCTATTTTTAGCGTTTTTTTGTATTTTTTAGAGTTATTTAGTTTTTAGGGTTTATTATAATTTTTTTATTTTTAGGGGTTTTTAGTGTTTAAGGGTTTATAAGGGTATTTTAGGGTATTTATATAGTTTTTAGGGTCTTTTAGGGTTGTTATGATATTTCAGGGTTTTTAGGGTTTCCCTTTGTTTTTAAGAGTTTTTAGGCTTTTAGGCCCAACCAAATCAATTTTTTTATTAAAAAGACACTTTTAAGGCAAAGTGGAAACCATCCAGAACACACACCACAACCACTTTGGTATAGGGTTTAGGGTGTAGGTTATGGGGTTTATAGTGTAGGGTATATGGCTTAGGGTGTAAGGATTATAGTTTAGGGTGTAGGGTATATGGTTCAGGTTGTAGGGTTTATGGTTTAGGGTGTATGATATATTGTTTATGGTGTAGGGTATAAGGTATAAGGTGTTGGGTTTAGGGTTTAGCGTGTAGAGTATAAGGTTTAGTGTGTAGTGTATATGTTTTGGGGTGTAGGGAATATGGTATAGGGTATAGGGTATAGGATATAGGGTATAGGGTATAGGGTATAGGGTATAGGGTATAGGATACATGGTATGGGGTATAGGGTATATGGTATATGGCATTGTGTGTTGGTTTTAGTGTGTAGGTTTTAGGGTTTAGGGTTTAGGGTTTAGGGTGTGGGGTGTAGGCTATAGGGTTTAAGATGTATGGTTTAGAGTTTAGGGTGTAGCGTATAGGGTTTAGGGTGTATTGTTTAGGGTTTTGGGTGTAGGGTATATGTTTTCAAGTGTAGGGTTTAAGGTTTAGGGTGTAGGGTATAGAGTTTAGGATGTAAGGTTTAGTGTTTAGGGTGTTGACTGTGGGGATTAGTGTTCTAGGCTTAGGGTTTAGAGTGTATTGTATTAGGGTTCATGGTTTTTGGGTGTTTTTTGGACTTTTGGATTTTTTAGGGTTTTAGGGGGTTTTAAGGGGTTTTAGTGTTTTTATAGATTTTTTGGGTTTTTTTTGATTTTTGGGGTTATTTGTTTTTTTTATTGGGGTTTTATGGTTGTTTTATTTCTTTATGGTTTTAAATTATTTTAGGTTTTTTAAGTGGTTAATCTTTTTTATTGAATATTTTGGGTTTTGGGGGTTTTCATGGTTTTTATAGTTATAGGGTTTTTAGGATTTTTTGTTATAAGTGCCTTAATTTTTTTTAGGGTTTTAGGGGGTTTATGGTTTTCTCAAGGTATTCGGGGGTTTTATGTATTTTATGGGTCTTATGTGTTTTCACGGTCTATAGGGATTTTTGGTTTTTTGATGTTTTTGGGACTTTTGGGATTTATTCAGGTTATTAGTGTTTCTAGGTTTTTATTGGTTTTAAGGGTTTGAGGGTTTTAAGGTGTTTTTAGGGATTTTTTTGATTTTTAGGGTATTTTTTGATTTTTATGGATTTTTTGGTGTTTTAGGGTTTTGAGGGTTGTTTTAGGGTTTTTGGTGGTTTTAATGAATTTTCAATGTTTTAAGGGGTTTTAGGGGTTTTTAGAGTTTTTAAGGGGTTTTTAGGTTTTATGGTTTTTAAGGGATTTGGGTTTTTTTAGGTTTTATGGTGATTGAGACTATTTAACAGTGATTAAGGTTCTTTTGGGGGTGGGGGTTGAGTATTTTCTGGGTCTTTTAGGGTTTTGAAAGTCTTAGGGTTTTATGGATTTGTCAACTTTTAGGGTTTTATGGTTTTTAGTGTCTGTTTTTGTTTTTAGGGGTTTTATGGGTTTTATGGATTTTAGGGGTTTATGGTTTATTTACGAGTTTTTAGAGGTTTATTGTTTTTAGAGTTTTTAGGGCATAGAAGGCACAAGGCTAAGCATTCCTATCCCTGCAAAACTTATTAAAGACAAAAAAACAACCAACAACCACAAGGAAGGTTTACAAGATTTGGTGTGCCAATCACCCTTCATATGAGAGTCAACCAGAGGCAAGCAAAAATAATGAGAAACAAAATACCACATCGAGGCCCGATCCTCAATTTCCTTTTTATAAAGAGCATCCTCCACCGAGTTAACCTTCATATAGGCATTTGTGACACATGTAGTAAGGGTTTGTGCGAGAGTAAGGCATTCGAGCCATTGTGGCAGTAGTCGCGATGGGACTTCCCTGGATTTGTTTTAGGGTCCTTTAGGACCCTTTAGGGTTTTAGGTTCCTTTATGGTTTTTAGTTTATTTTAGTGGTTTTATTGTTTTTTGGGTATTGTAGGGTCTTTTAGTATTTTTAGATAGCTTTAGATTTTCTTAGTATTTTTAGGGTCCTATAGGGGGTCTTAGGGTTTTTAGGGGGGGGGGGTTAGCATCTTTTAGGATCCTTTAGGGTTTTTTGGGTTTTTATAGTATTTTTGGGGTTTTAGGGTATTTTATGGTATTTTATAAATTTTTAGTGTCTTTACAATCTTTTAGGGTTTTTATGGCCTTTTAGTGTTATTTGCGATTTTAGGTTATTTTTCGGGTTTTAGAGGTTTTTAGGTTTTTTGGATTTTTAGTGTCTTTTAAGGGATTTATGGTCTTTTAGGGTTTTAGGGGGTTTGAGGGTTTTTTTAGTTTTGTAGGGTTTTTATGGTTTTAGGATTTTTTAGGGTTTTTAAGGTTGGTAGGGTTTTATAGTTGTTTTAGGTTCCTTAAATGGGTTTTAGTGTATGTAGGGTATTATGGTTTTTATGGTTTTATAGGGATTTTAGGTGATTTTTATTTTTAAGGTTTTTATTATTTTTATAGGTTTTAAGGATTATAGGGTTTTTGAGTGTTTTTAAAGGGGGTTCTTTGGGAATTTAGGGCAATTAGAGTTTTTAGGGTAGTGGTTTCTTAAGGGATTTAGGCGTTTTTTGGGATTTTTTTGTTTGTTAGGGTTTTTTTGGGTTTTATGGATTTTAGTGTTTTAGGGTTTTTAATATTTTTTAGGCTTTTTGGGATTTTAGGGTGTTTTATTACTTTTAGGGGTTTTTTAGTTCTGTAGGGTTTTTTAGGATTGTTTTATGCGTTTAGGGTGTAGGGTTTAGGGTTTAGGGTGAAGGTTTTAGTGTTTAGGGTGTATGGTATAAAGTATAGGGTTTAGGTTGTATGGTTTAGTATTTAGGGTCCGGGGTGTAGGGTATAGGGTGTAGGGTTTAGGTATAGGGTTTAGGGTTTAGGGTATAGGGTTAGGGTGTAGGGGACATAGTTTAGTGTGTTGGTTTTTGGGGTGTAGGTTTTAATGTTTATGGTTCAGGGTATAGGGTTTAGGCTATAGGGTTAGGGTTAAAGGTGTAGGGACTTGAAAATTTTGTGTAGGGTATAGGGCGTAGGTTTTAGGGTGTTTGGTACATAGTTTATTGTGAAGGGTCTGAGGTTTAGGTTGTTGCATATAGGGTTTAGGTTTTACTATTAAGGGTTGAGGGTATAAGGTTTCGGGTGTAGGGTATAAAGTGTAGGTTATGGGGTATATGGTGTAGGGTTTACAGTTTAACATGTTGGTTATAAGTTTTTGGGTGTTGGTTTTACTTTTAAAGGTATATGGTATTGTGTTTTGGGTGTAGGGTTTGGGGTATAGGGTATAGAGTTTAGGGAATATGTTTTATAGTGTAGGGTTAAGGGTTAAGGTGTAGGGTATTGGTTTTAGGGTGTATGGTTTATGGTATAGGGTTTTGGGTATAGATTTTAGGATCTAGGGTTTATGGTTTAGGGTGTAGGTTATAATGTTTAGGGTATTGGGTTTAGGGTTTAGATTTTAGGGTGTAGGTTTTAGGGTGTTGGGATTAGGGATTCAGGTTTAGGTTATAGGGTTTTTGGTATGGGGTGTAGTGTGTAGGAATTAGGGTTTTGGGTTTAGGGTATAGTTTTTAAGGTTTATAGTGTAGGGTAATGGGTTTAGGGTTCATCGTATCAGGTTTAACGTGTATGGTGTTGGGTTTAGCATGTAGAGAATATGGTTTCGTTAGTTGGGCTTAGGGTTTATGGTGTAGTGTATTAGGTTTAGGGTCTATTATTTATAGTGTAGAGTATAGGGTGTAGGTTTTATGGTTTAGGTTGTAGTAAATAATGTTTAGGATGAAGGGAATTGGGTTTAAGGGTTGGATATATGGTTTAGGAGGTATGGTATGTGGTTTAGAGTGTATGGTATAGGGTTTAGGGTGTATGGTATGAGGTTTAGGGTTTAGGTTATAGGGTTTGGAGTTTAGGGTGTAAAGTATAGGGTTTCATGTGTAGCATTTCGGGTTTAGGGTGTATGGTTAAGGGTTTTAGGTGTAGGGTATAGGGTATAGGGTGTATGGTTCATGGTTTTTGGTTTAGGGTATAGGGTTTCGAGAGTCGGGTTTAGGGTTTAAGGTGTAGTGTATAGGGATTAGGGAATAGGTTTTAGGGTAATTGTGTAACATATATGGTTTAGGGTTCTTAGGAGGCTTTAGGGTTTTAGGGTTTTTTATTTTTTTAGTATTTTAGAGTTTTTAGGGATTTTTATGGTTTTTATTGTTTTGGGGTTTTGAGTGTTTTTATGTTTTTGGGTGTTTAAGTGTTTTCGGGGGGGGGGGGGGGGGGTGGGGTTTCGAGTTCTGTGGGTTTTAGGAGTTTTGGGGTTATTATTTTTTAGTGTTATTATGGTTTTAGGGCATTAAAATATTTTTTCAATGTTTTTTAGGGTTTTAGGGATTTAATGGGTTTTTAGGAATTATTGGGTTTTTTTGGTTTTTAGGAATTTAAGGGTTTTCTTAAGGGTTTTTAATTTTTTATGGTCTTATTAGACTATATAGTGTTTTTGGGTTTTCTTAGGGGTTTTAGTGTTTGTTAGGGGTTCTTAGGTTTTTAAATGATTTTTAGGGTTTGCAGTGGGGTTTTTAGGCTTTTCAGGGTATGTAGTGGTTTTAGGGTTTTTTTTTCAAATTTGTAGAATTTTTAGGGGTTTTAGGGGTTTTTTGGGTATTAGGCATTTTAACATTTTCAGGGGTTTTCAAGGTTTTTTATAATTTTTTGAGAGTTTTTTATGTTTTTAAGGCTATTAGTGGTTTTATTATTTATTAGGGCAAGGAAGATGCGAGGGTTGGGCTATTTCCAGCCCCCCCAAATTTATTAGAAAGAAAAAAGAGACCCAACAGACAAGGTAGGGGAGGGGTCAAACGACCCACACCCAAAAACCCTGTACAACCCATGCCAAAAAAAGAAAAATAAAAAAAGAAAAGAAGAAAAACAAACCCAAACAGAAAACACACAACATCAAGTAGCAACCATCATTATCACCAGCATCAACCAGCATCCACCGGCTCACAACCAAGCAACGACCAGCCTCCAATCTCGCCAAGTCCAGCATCCAGCATAATCCAGTCATCACAGCCACAACATCGCTTAGCATCAGCTCCAACAGAATCACCCAGCCAAAAAGAACAAGCATCCCATAACACCGACCAGCCTCCAGACCCCAGCAACTCTTCCTTCCTACCAATATCCAGCTCAAGCGGATGCCCACTGCCAAACCCACCGCAACAAGCCATCCCTGTCAGCAACTCATAGCCAAACATCCATCCACATCCAGCATCACAGCCAAACTAGCCACCAACATTTTCATTACAAAAAAGAAAAAACTCCCAACCAATCCACTTTCATCCAGGCCGCATCAAGCATCCAACAACTCCAAATCCAGGAATCATTACCGGCATCCGCCCACACCAAACCCCATATCAGCATCAAACCAATCAAAAAAGAAACCATCTCAGCCATCATCTCTTTCAGAACCCTAACCAGAATGCAACCAATGAACCAAGCCACCAACAAAGAGAACCATAGCAACAGATTGAGCTCACAGAGAAATAAACCAGGATCAACCGGCACCCCAAAACTAGAGAGAAATCGCAGAAACAATTCCATAAAAGAGGAAACACAATAGATTTGAATCGACCTCAAGGAAGCATCCCCGAAACGGAACCAAAGCAGAAAACCAGGAGGGTTGACCAACGTCTAATGAGGCCATAGCCCACACCACCGATGTGATCCACTCCACCGCTTCAAATGTGCCTCCTGCAACATCGGTGAAGAACTGGAAACTCCCGCAACATCAAGCGCCAAGTGTGTTATTCCATCACAACTCCACCCGAACTACATCCTTTTCACAAACCGCCGCCAAACTGAACCCGTTTGCGCCTCCTAGCCAAGATCGCAACGTCGCTGAGGTACCCGGCTTCGGTCAACCCAAGTTAAACCCAGATATGAAAAGTCAACCCTGAACCATAGTGGTTCCTCATCAAGGATTCCGACTGCCAAAGATCCATCAGAATCTCCACAGACCAGATCCAACCGATCTAAGACCAGAGAAGCCCGCAAAAGCTCCAAGACCGACGAAACCCAAGCACATCCACAAATAAATCCATCCAAAGCTGAGATCTAGAGCACGGGATGGGGAAAAAGAATCTTCTAAAGATGGGAAGCCACCATCGTATTGGATCTAAAGAACGCGCCCAGAGAACACCGCCATCGAGGATGACCATCTCTGAAAACTATGGGAGGAATAGTCAAGTGATAGAGAGAACCTGGTGAGACCACCGCCATCGAAGCTTTTCTGATGTTTTCTCTAATGTGTTCTTATTTAGTATGGGTTTTAGGAATTTTAAAGGTTTTTAGGGTTTTTTTTGATTTTTAGGGGATCTTTATGTTCTTTTTAGGGTTTTTGGTTTTTTTTGTTTTTAGGGTTTTTAGGGGTTTTAAGCATCTAATGGTTTTTAGGGAGTTTTAGGGTTTTATATGGATTTTAAGTTTTTAGGTACTTTTATGGATTTTAATGTTTTTAAGGGTTTTTAGAGTTTTATGGGGTTTTTGGGATTTTTGTGTGTTTAAGGATTTTTAAGGTTCTTTTAGGGTTTATAGGGTTTTTTGGGTCATTTTGGGTTTTTAATTGTTTTTATGTCCTTTTTGTGATTTTAAGGGTTTTAGGGTTTTTTATGGTTTGACGATATTTAGGGTTTTTATTGTTTTTTTGGGATTTTATGATTTTTAGTGTTTTTAGGGGTTTTATGATTTATTTTTATTTTTATGGGTTTTATAGTTTTAGGTTTTTTAGGGTTATTACGAGGTTTTGTGGTTTTTTATGGTTTTTTGGATTTTTAGGGTTTTCAAGGGTTTTAGGGGTTTTTAGGATTTTTAAGGTGTTTGAGAGGTTTTAAAATTTTGTTAAGGTTTTTTGGGAATTTTAGGTTTTTTAATTTTCTTAGGGGGTTTATGTCCCTTTAGGGTGTTAAGGTATTTTTAATGGTTCCATAAATTTTTAGGGTATTTTAAGTTTTTAGGTGTTTTAGTGGGTATTAAGGTTTCTTGGTATTTTAAGGTTTTTAGGTGTTTTAGTGTCTTTTTGAGGTTTTTCGGTTCTTATAGTTTTTAGTGGTTTTATGGTCTTCTAGTTTTCTAGGGGATTTTATGGTTTTTTTGGTTTTTAGGGTTTTTAGTGTCATTTAGGGTTTTTAGTGGTTCAATTTTTTTTGGTTTTCAAGGGTACTTTATGGGTTTATGGTTTTTTAGGTTCATTTAAGGGATTTAGTTTACTTTTTTGGTTTTTAGGTTTTTTAGTGTGATTTAGGAATATTTAGTTCCTTTTAAGGGTTTTATTTTTTTAGGGTCTTTCAAGTGTTCTTATAGTTTTTAGGGTATTTTAGTTTTTTTTTCATTTTTAGTGGTTTTAGGGGTTTTTAGCAGTTTTTAGGGTTTGGGGGGGGGGGGGGGTTAGGGGTTTTAGATATTTTTATGTTTCTAAGGGATTTAAATTTCACTTTAGGAATTTTAGGGATTCTTAGGTATTTTTAGTGTTTATAGAGTTTTTCTATTTTAATTGTTTTTATTATTTTTATAGTTTTGAGGGATTTTATAGTTTCAATGTTGTTTGGGTGTTTCAATGATTATTGGGTTTTTAGGGATTTTAATGTTTTTAATGGGGTTTAAGTTTTTTAAGGTTTTTTGGGGTTTTAAAGGGCTTGTTACGAGTTTTTATGGTTTTATATGTTTTTATATTTTTTAGTGTTTTGGGTTTTTTTGATGATTTAGGGGTTTTTATTGTTTATTTGTGTATTTAGGGATTTCTAGGATTTTATATTTATTTTTAGGGTTTTTTATAGATTTTTATCGATCTTGGGGGTCTTATTATATTTTAGGGATTTTAGGGTTTTAGGTTTTTTTGGGAGGGAAGGGTTAGGGTTTTTTATAGTTTTTATATGTTTTAGGGGTTTTTAGGGTTTTAAGGGGTTTTTTTGGTTTAAAGGATTTTTAGGGACTTTAGGATATTTTAGTATTTTAAAGGGGTTTTAGGGTTTGGTAGGGGGTTAGTGTTTTTAGGGGGGTTTTGGGGGTTTTAGAGGCTTTTAGTGTGTTTTGGTGTTTTTAGGGTTTTAGGGGATTTTATGAGGTTTTAGGGTCTTTTAGTGTTTTTATGTCTTTTAGGGTTTGGGGGTTAGAGTTTTTAGGGTTTTTTATAGATTTTAGAGTTTTTTTGGGTTTTTAGGATATTTAAGGGTTTTTAGGGTTTTAGGGTTTTTATGGTTTTTTGGTTCTTTTAGGGTTTTTAGGGTCTTTTATGTTTTTTTTGATTTTTTCTATTTTTAGTGTGTTTTAAAGTTTTTATGGTTTTTTTGGTTGTGATGGTTTTGGGGGGGTTTTAGGGTATTATTGTGGTTTTAGGAGTTTTCAGGATCTTTTACAGTTTCTAGCAGTTTTAGGTTCTTTTAGTGTTTTTATGGGTTTTATGGAGTTTTAGGGTTTTTTGAGGATTTGAGTGACTTTAGGTTAATTTAGGATTTTAAGGGGTTTTAGGGACTTTTAGGGTTTTTTTGAGTTTTAGGGTCCTTTTGTATTTTTTTGTGGTTTTTAGAGAACTTTAGTGCTTTTAGGATTCTTTATTATTTTTATGGACTTAGAGGATCTTTTTTCATTTTAGGGACATTTAGGGTTTTAGGGGTTTTAGAGCCTTTTAGTGTTTTTTGGTATTTGTGTACTTTTAGGGTTTTTTGTTTCTTTTAGGGTTTTATGGACTTTTAGTTTGTTTAGTATTTATTATGGTCTTTTTGGTTTTTCAGGGGGTTTAGTGTTTTTTAATTTTTGGTGGGTTTTAGTGTGTTTGGAAGTTTTTTTTGGCATTTTAGGGTTTTTGGGTTTTTGGTGGTTTTAAGGGGTTTAGGGTACATTAGGGTTTTCCGTGGTTTTTATTATTTAGGGCAAAGAAGATGCGAGGGTCAGGCTATTCCCGACCCCCCCAAATTATTATAAAGAAAAAGAGACTCAGCAGACAAGGGAGGGGAGGGGTCAATCGACCCACACCCAAAAAACCCTTAACGACCCAAGACAAAAGACCCAAAAAAAGAAAATTCAAGAACAAAAAAGAAAACACACAAGGAAAAGCAGCCACCACCATCATCTAGCATCCCAGCATCCAGCACCTCGCATCATCCAAACTAAGAAAACCAGCATCCAGCACCTCCCAGCCAAACAACAACCAGCGCAACAAATATCTATCAGCACCAACAACACCATTTCAAACCACCACAACCATTCACCACCAGAAAAATAGACCACAACACCATCCAGCCAACCAGCACCAGACCAGCATCCAGCACCAACACCAAAACATCACAGCCACACAGCATAACCATCCCATCCGATCAAGCTCTCCCTAGACAACCATTCCATCAAACCAACTCTCCATCACCCACATCAAATCAAATCCACCTTTGCATGTAAAAAACCAGTGCATAGAACAACAACCAAAGACCATAAGTAGCAGCAAGAGATAGAGAATTAGAAGAAACCAAATCCTCCCTCCTCCAAGCAACAGGACCCGAACCTGAGCACACCAATCCATACCTACAGCCGACATCGAACCAGGAAGACATTTGAGGGTCTGGAATCATGCCGGGGTTGACACTGCGCCCTCCAGATCTGGCGCAAGGCAAACGAAACGGAGGATCCCTACAGACAAGCCGGCGTTGGTACCTCCAGATCTGCAATTGATCAGGAGATGGAAGGGGGAGCAGCAACCGAAGCCGGGTCTCGAACCAGGCACGCCAGAAGCCAACTGGTGACCTTGAGCCGGGAGGGGAACCTTCGTAGCAACGAAACCGGGTCCCGAAACAAGGCACACTAGAAGTTCGGAACGAACCTGAAGAACGAGAGGGGAACCTTCGTAGAATTTCGAAACCCGAAACCAGGCACCAAGAAGAAAGATCAGAAGTTGGGACGCTCATCGGGCAAGCCGGGAAAGATCCCCCCATCCGAAGACCCAACGCATCAGATCTGGAGCAATATGGGCGAGACCAAGCCACCACCGCACCGACCAGAACATGAAAAACCAACACCAGCAGTTGCTGAGCCGAAGCAGGACAGGAAGCACCGAGATCGGACCTTGCCGGAGGAGGAAGGAGGAAGAAAGCAGAGGAAAACCTAGGGATTTTAGTGTTTTTATGATTTTTAGGGATTTTTAGTGTTTTTTGGGATTTTAATGTTTTTAGGAGTTTTAGGGTTTCATTGTATTTTTTGGGAGTTTTAATTAGTTTAATTATATGTTTGGGTTTATTTAATGTTTTTAGTGTTTTAGGTTTTATAATTGGTTTTTAGGGTATTTAATGTTGTAGGGTTTGGGGGGGTTAGGGGTTTTAATGGTTTTTTATGGTTTTAAATGGATTTTAGATTCTTTAGTGTTTTTAGATTTTTTAGAAATTTTTAGAGTTTATTGGGTGTTTTAGAGAATTTCAATGATTTTTTGGGGTTTTAGAGTATTTTAGGTATTTTAATGTTTTCTAGGGGTTTCATGGTGTTTTAAGGGGTTTAGAGGTTTTTAGTGTTTTTATTGCTTTTTTAGTGTTTTTAGTGGTTTTTAGGGTGTTTAAAGGGTTTTAGTGGTTTTTTTAGTTTTTTTAATGCTTTCCCTAGATTTTCATAGTGTTTTAAGGGGTTTAGGGGTTTAAAATGTTATTGAGTTTTACAATTTTTTTATTTTATGGAGTTTTTATGGTTTTTAATATTTTTAGGGTTTTAGGGTTTTTAGGTTTTTAGGCTGTTTAATGGGGATTTAGGTTCTTTTAGTATTTTTACTATTATTAATGTACTTTTAGGGTTCGGGGGTCTTATAGGGTTTTTAGTATCTTTTAGGGGGTTTTATTGTTTTTAGGAGTTTTATGTGTTTTTTTGGGTTTTAGGGGGTATTTTAGGTTTTTCGGGGTATTAGGAGTTTGAGGGTCTTTAGGGGGTTTAGGGTTTTCATTGTGTTTTAGGGGTTTTAGGAGTTTTTCAGGATTTAGGTTTTTTTTAATTTTAGGGGTTTTTGGATTTTTTAGGGTTTTAGGGGTTTTATTGTTTTTAGGGTTTGTAGGGGTTTTGGGGGTTTCTTAGTTTTTCCAGGTTTTTTATTATTTTTAAGGGTTTTAGGGATTTTATGTATTTTGGGGGATTTTTAGTATTTTTAATTTTTTAGGGGGTTTTATGATTTTTAGTGTTTCCCAGGGGTCTTCCAGGTTTTTAGTGTTTATTGGTTTTGTGGGGATTTTTTTAATTTTTAGTGTTTTTAGGGTATTTTTATGGTTTTTAATGTTTTTAGGAGTTTTTAAGGGTTTTTGGATTTTAGGGTGTGTTAATGTTTTTATGGTTTTAGGGTTTTAGGTTTTTCATAGGGATTTTAGGTCTTAGGTTCTTCTTTGGGCTTTTAGGGTTTTCATGTTTTTAATGTTTTTTTTTGTGATTTTTAGGTTTTTAAGGCCTTTGAGTTTTTTTGATTTTTTTGGGTTTTTTAGGGATTTTTGTTTTTTTAGTTATTATTGTTTTTAGGATTTTTTGGGTTTTTATGGTATTTTGGATTTTTAGGGATTTTGGGGGGTTCAAGGGTTGTTAGAATTTATAGTGTTTATTAGGTATTCAGGGTTTTAAAGAGTTTTTTTGGGTTCTAAAGGTTTTCAAATTTTTCAGTGGTTTTAGGTTTATTTTAGGGATTTTGCGGGATTTAGTATTTTTAGGCATTTAGTGGTGGTTTATTGGGGTTTCGGGGTTTTTTAGGGTTTTGGGGGCTTTATGTTTTTTTTAAGATTTTAGGTTTTTTAGGGGTTTTAGTTGGTTTTAGGGTTTTATTAGGGGGTTTAGGGTTCTTTTGGTTTTCTTAATGTGTCTATGGTTTTTGGGATTATAAGGGTTTTTAGGGAGTTTATAATTTTTTCGGGATTCATGCTATTTTAGGGTTATTAGTGTTTTTTTATTTTTATAGACTTTACGGTTTTTAGTGTTTTAGGGTTGTTTTAGGGATTTCATAATTTTAAGGTTTTTTGTGTTTTTAGGATTGTTAGGGTATTTTAAGATCTTTTAGGGGTTTTAGTTGTTTTTAAGGGTTTTTAGTGTTTTTTGGAGTTTTAATGTTTTAGGGGTTTTATGTGGTTTTAAAGGTTCCTTAGTTTTTTATATTTTTAGTATCTTTTATTGTATTTTGTTGTTTTTAGGGGTTTTAATGGGTTTTCGTATCATTTCAGGTTTTTAAGGTTCTTAGGGGTTTTAGAGTCGTTTATAATTTTTTTGAGGTTTTTAAGGTATTTTATGGTTTTTAGACTTTTTAGGGGTTTTAAATATATTTTTTGGATTTTTAGGGTCTTTTTGGTTTTTTTTATTATTTTTAGGGACTTTTAGGGGTTTTACAATTTTAGGGTTTGTAAGGGGTTTTATGGTTTTAGGGGGGTTTAGGGGTTTTTGAGTTTTTACAATTTTTTTTTGTGATTTCAAGGATTTTAGTCTTTTAGAGTTTTTTGGGTTTTTATGTTTTCTAAGGGTCTTAAGGTTTTAAGGTGTTTTAGGGTTTTTAGGGGTTTTACGGTTTTAATGATTTTTTGGATTTTTTGGTGGTTTAGGGGTTTTAGTGTCTTTTTGGGTTTATAGGGGTGTATAGGGGTTTAAAGGTTTGTAGTGCTTTATTATTTTTATGGGTTTTTTGGGTGATTATGTTTTTAGGGTTTATAATTTTGATTGGTTTTTTGGGGTTTTTATGGTTTTATATGTTTTTAGTGGCTTTAGGGTGTCAAAATTTTAAGGTTTTTAGAGATTTTTATGGGTTTTAGGGTTTTGTGATGGTTTTTAGGGGTTTTAGGTGTTTTAGGGTTCTTTAAGAGTTTTATGGGTTTTAATGTTTTTAGGGTGTTTTAAATGTTTAGGATTATTTAGGGTGTTTAGTGATTTTTTTATTGTTTTAATGGGTTTTAGAGTTTTTAGCGGTTTTATTGGATTTCATGGCTTTTTTAGGGTTTTTATTGTTTTTATGGGTTATAGTGATTTTAGGGATTTTTTTTGGATTATCTTAGGGTTTTTATAGGTTTTTAGGATTGTTTTGGAGTTTTTTAGGGTTTTAAGTTTTTTTATGGTTTTTAGGGGTTTTATGTTTTTTAGGGTGTTAAGGCTTTTTAGGGTTTCTTTGGGGTTTTATTTTTTTTGGGTCTATAGGGATGTTAGGGTTTGTACGAGTTTTTTAAGGATTTTTAAGGTCTTTTAGGGGTATTATAGGGTTATTTAGAGTCTTTTAGGGTTTTTAGGGTCATTTACGGTTTTATAGGGGTTTTTAGGGATTTTAGGGCTGTAAGTTTCTTTTAGGGGTTCTTTTTGGTTTTTTGGGTTTTCTGGGTTTTTAGGGATTTTAGGGTTTTAGGGAGGTTTAGGGTTTTAGGGTTTAGGGGGTTTTAAGGTTTTTAAGGATTTTTAGGGGGTTTAGGGCTTTTAAAAGTTTAAGGTTTTTAATTTTTTTTGGGGTTTTAAGAGTTTTAGATTTTTTATGTGTTTATGGGATTCATGTGGTTTTAGGGTTTTTATGGTTTTAGGGTTTTTATAGTTTTTTAGGGCAATTTAATATTTTTTAAGATTTTTTTGGTTTTATGGTTTTTAGTATTTTTAGGGTTTTAGTGTTTTTCAGGGTTTTAGGGGTTTTTATGGTTTTAGGTATTTTTAGGGACTTTAGGGGTTTTTAGGATCATTTATGGTTTATAAGGATTTTTGGTATTTTAGAAAAATTTGTGGTATTAGGATTTTTAGGAATCTAGATTTTAATGGTTTTAGTATTTTTAGTATCATTTAGGGTTTATAGGGGGTATTATGTTTTTAGGGTTATTAAGGGTTTTAGGAATTTAGGGTTTTCTAGATTTTTAAGGGTTTTTATTTTTTTGGGGGTTTCTGGTGTTTTTTAGTTTTTTAAGTTTTTTACTCGTATTTTAATATTTTTAGCATTTTTGTGTTTTTTAGGGTTTTTATCATTTATAGGGTGTTTAGGGTTTTGAGATTTTTCTATGGTTTTTTGGGGGTTTTATGTTTTCTTTGAAGCTTTATGGGTTTTAGAGTTTTTTTTTGCTTTTAAAGTTTTTTTAGGTTTTAAAATTTTTTCGGGATTTTATGGGTTTTTAGGGTTTTTTATGGTTTTAGGGGTTTTAATGGTTTTTATTATTTTTGGGTTTTTAGTTTTTTGGGTTTTAGGGTATTTTAGAGTTTTGGGTGTAGGGTTGGGGTTTAGATTTTTGGGTATAGGGTTTATGGTGTAAGGTATAGGGTTTGGGGTGTACGATATAGGGTGTAGGGTATAATGTGTGTGGTATAGGGTATAGGGTGTAGGGAATATTGTTTATGGTAGAGGTTATAAGGTTTAGTATGTGGGGTACTGAGTTTAAGGTGTAGGTTATAGGGTTTAGAGTGTAGGGTTTAGGGTTTAGGGTGTAGGGTATATGTTTTAGGGTGTAGAGTATAGGGTTTAGGGTGGACGATATAGGATTTATGGTGTAGGATTAAGGGTTTAAGGTGAAGAGTATTGGGCCTAGGGCGCAGTGTTTATGGTTTAGGGTGTTGGGTTTAGGTTATAGGTTGTTGGGTTTAGTGTATAGGGTAAACTATATAGGGTATAGGGTGTACAATTTTGGGTTTAGGGTGTTGGGTATAGGGTTTAAGGTGTAGTTCTTAGGGTTTAGGGATTATGTTTTAGGGTGTTGAGTTTAGGGTTTCGGGTGTACGGTATTGGGTTCTTGAGTAGGGTTTAGGTTTTAGGGTGTAGGGTATAGGGTTTTTAGTGTAGGGTTTAGGGTTTAAGATTTTGAGTATAGGGTTTAGGTTGAAGGGTATAACGTTTTGGGTATTGGGTATAGAGTTTAGGGAGTGGAGTTTAGGGTTTTAGGTGTTGGGTATAGGGTGTAGGGTTTAAGGATTAGGGTTTAGGGTGTTGGGTATAAATTTTAGGGTTTAGGGTATAGGTTTTAGGGTGTAGGGTATATTCTTTTGTTTTAGTATGTCGGGTTAAGGGTTTAGTGTGAATGGTATAATGTTTAGGGTATAGTGTTTTGGGTTAGGGTGTAGGGTATGTGGTTTAGGGTGTGGAGTTTAGGGTGTGGTTTATAGGTTATATGGTGATGGGTATAATGTTTATGGCGTAGGGTTTAGGTTTTTGGGTGTTGGTTATAAGGTTTAGGGTGTTGGTTACTATGTTAAGGGTGTAAGGTGAAGGGTTTAGAGTTTTGGGTTTAGGGTTTACAGTTTATCGTAGAGGGATTAGAGTGCAGGGTTTTTGGAGTAGGATATAGGGTTTATGGTGAAACATATAGGTTTTAGGGTGTAGGGTTTATGGTTAATGATATAGGGTATAGGGTTATTGATTAATGGTTTGGGGTTTATGTTAGGGTTTATTATGTAGGGTTTAGGGTTTAGGGTGTTGAGGGTAGGGTTAAGGGTTTAGGGGTTTGAGTTTTAGGTGTAAGGTATTGGGTTTCGGGGGTTTTTAGGGGATCTAGGTATTTTTTATTTTTTTAGGTCTTTAGGGGGTTTTAGGTTTTTTGTGTTTTAGGGTTTTTCTAGGTTTATAGGGTTTTTTTGGGTTTCTATGGTTTTTAGGGTAAAAGTTAATTGGGGTTTTGAAGAGTTTTTTGGGTTTTTATATTTTTTAGGATTTTATTATTTTTTTATGTTTTTTAGAGTTTTCTTAGGGTGTTAGGGTTTTGAGGGATTTTTTAGGTTATAGTGTTTTTTCATGGGGTTTTCAATTTTTTCCAATTTTTTTTGTGTATTTTGGGCTTTTATTGTATTTTTTGGGTTTTAGGTGTTTTAGTGTTTTTAAGGGTTTTCAAGGATTTAGGGGATTTGGGGGATTTTTTAGGGTTTTAGGGTTTATTTGGGATTTTAGGGGTTTTAGGGTTTAATGGTGTTTAAGGGTTTCTAGTGGTATTTTGGGGTTTTTATATGGTTTTGAGTTCTTTTAGGTTTTTATGTATTTTTAGGGTCTTTTAGGGTTATAGGTTTTTTTTTCAAAATTTTAAGGGGTTTAGGGGTTTTTATGGGTTGTATGTGTTTTTAGGGGTTTTAGAATTTTTAGGGTTTCAAGGGGTTTTTAGTGTTTTTTGGGGTCTTAGAGTTTTTTATCATTTTAAAAGTTTTGTTTCAGTTTTTAGGATTTGATAGGTTTTTTTAATGTTTTTAAGGTTTTTTCAGAGTTTTTAGATATATAGGGTTTTAAGGGTTTTTAGAATTTTTATTGCAGTATTTGGGTTTTTAGGTTTAGGATTTAGGGTGTAGGGTATAAGGTTTGGGGTGTAGGGTATTGGGTTTAGGGTGTAGGTGTTAAGGTTTAGGGTGTATGTTATAGTGTTTTGTCTATTGGGCTTAGGGCATATAGTGTAGGGTTTAGGGTTTAGGTTGAAGGGTGTATGTTTTAGGGTTCATAAACTACTAAAAAATCGGCCTTTAATAGTGCTAAAAATGGTCTTTATCAGCACTAGAGAAGAACTGACTATCAGAGTGGGATCGAAAGACCTCGGTGTTTATTAGTACTAATAAAGGGTCATACTATTGTGGGTTGTAACAATACACCAGAAAACTATTGCAGTGCGTTGTAACAACACACTACTGCACCAAAAACACCACCAGAAATTAAAAAAATGAAGTACCAATACATAATTTAATTTAAATAAAATTTACAAAATAAATAAAAAAAACAATATATTATAGTCATTTCAAACATTAGTTTATACAATCAAAAAATTACAAGTTATTATATACATTTAAAAGCATCAATGTTCCTTTGTCTTTTGATCATAACCCCAACAGATGATATTTTCAAAAAAACCACCATTGCTCGAGCAAAAAAATCACTTGTATAAGAAAACAATTCTTATGTTATTAATAATATAAAGAAATAAATTAACATAAAGTGTTAATTTTAAAATAAATTTTGAGTAATAATGGACATTTTGATTCATATTGTGTACAAAATGTATCATATTAAGGTGTATATAATTCTTACACATAATAAATGACTTATGGTTTGTTTTTTTAAAGTATCAAAAAAATATTAATGCATTTGGTTGGTTTTGAGTAGGTAATTTGTATTTTTTACTAAAATTAATGTTAGTTTTGAATAAAAAGATGCACTTTGAGTCATGACGATCACACAATGTATCATATTGAGGTGAGGATAATTCCTACACCTCCCAAATGACATATTAATTATTTTGTAAAGTATCAAAACAATCTGAATGCATTCTCTCAGTTTTGAGTAAGTCACTTGTGTTTTTTAATAAAATATCATTTTAAACTAGAAACATGTAATTTGAGTCATATCGGTCACATAGTGTGTTGGTTTTAAGTGTGACTAATTCCTATAATTTTAAAATGACTTATGAATAATTTTCCTAAATTATCAAGACAATCCAAGCATGTTAGCTCAGTTTTTAGTGAGTGATATTTTTTGAACTAAATTCTCAATTATAAACTGATAACAGACACTTTGAGTCATAACAGTAACATCATATATTTCATTTATGTGAGGATAATTCCTACATGTCACAAATTACTTATGGATTGTTTTCCTAAAGTATTAAAACAATAAGAATGTGTTTTATCTGTTTTGAGTATGTCAGTTGTCTTTTTACTAAAATCAATTGAAATTTTGAATAAAAATATACACTTGGAGTTATAATGGTCACACCATGTGTTATATTGTGGTGAGGATTATTTACACACATATAAAATGAATTATGGATATTTTTCTTAAAGTATCAAAACAATCCAAATGTGTTTTCTTGGTTTTGAGTACGTCACTTGTCTTTTTTACTAAAATGCCATTTTAATATGGAAACACACACATTGATTCATGCTGGTCACATAATATATTGTTTTGATATTATAATTATTCCTAAACATCACTAATTAATTACGAATCATTATCCTAAATTATAAAGAAAAACTGATCATGTTTTCTTGGTTTTTAGTGAGTGACACTTTTTGAAAAAAAAATGTCAATTTTAAAATGATAACAGATACTTTGAGTCATATAAGGAACATATTTTATCAGATTTAGGTGAGGATTATTCATAAATGTCAAAAATTACTTAGGGATAATTATCCTAAAATATCAAAACAATCTGAATGTGTTTTCTCAGTTTTGAGTATGTCAGTTTTCTTTTTTACTAAAATCAATGTCAATTTTAAATAAAAATAATCACATGGATTAGTACTGATCACACCATGATTTAAATTGAGTTTCATATGAATCTAAAAAATAAAAAATAACTTATGTATTGTTTTACTAAAGTATCAAATCAATAAGAATTCATTTTCTCAGTTTTTAGTATGTCGCTTGTCTTTTTTACTAAAATGTCATTTTAAACTGGAAGCAATAAATTCGAGTCATAATGGTCACATAGTCTATTGGTTTGACATTATAATGATTCCTATATATAAAAAATTACATATTAATCAACTTTATAAAATATCAAGATAATCCAAGTTTGTTTTCTTGGTTTTCAATGACTGACACTTTATGAACTAAAATGTTAATTTTTAATTGATAATGGACACTTTGAGTCATACCGGGCACATCATGTATCATATTGAGGTGAGGATGATTCTAAAATGTCAAAAATTACATATGGATCATTTTATAAAAGTATAAAATAATCCTAATGTGTTTTCATAGTTTTTAGTATGTAAGTTTTATTTTTTACTAATATTAATGTCAATTTTAAATAAAAATTCACACTTGGAGTAATATAGGTCACACTATGCATCAGATTTATGTGATGATGATTTCAAGATGACTAAAATGACTTATGGATAATTTTCTTAAAGTATAAAAACAATTTGAACACATTTTATCAATTTTGAGTTTGTTACTTGTCTTGTTTTTACTAAAATGTCATTTTAAATAGAAAACACACACTTTGATTCATACCAGTCACATCATGTATCAGTTTAACATGATAATAATTCTTAAATGTCACAAATGACTTACGAATTGTTTTCTTAAATTATCAAAACAATCTGAGTTCATTTTCTTTGTTTTTAGTGAGTGACACTTTTTGAACTAAAATGTCTATTTTAAATTAATAATGGGAACTTTGAGTCAACCATGTACATAGTGTAATATATTGAGGTGTGTATGATTCCTAAATGTAAAAAATAAATTATTTATCATTAATACAAAGTATAAAAAAATCCAAATACGTTTTCTAGGTTTTGAGTATGTCAATTTTCTTTTTTTACTTATATTAATGTGAATTTTAAATAAATAGATACACTTGGAGTCATACTAGTCACACTGTGCTTCATATTGATGTGATGATGATTCCTATATGTCATAAATGACTTATAGATTGTTTTCCTAAATTATAAAAATAATACAAAGGTGTTTTCTATGTTTTGAGTATGTAACATATCCTTTTTACTAAAATGTCATTTTAAACTAGTTTCACACACTTTGAGTCATACCAGACACATCGTGTGTTGGTTTGATTTGAGACATATTTTTAAATGTCTCAAATACCTTATGAATCATTTTAAAAAATTATAAATATAACTTGATCTTATTTTCTTGGGTTTTAATGATGACACTTTTTGAACTAAAATAAAAATTTTAAATTGACAATAGACACTTTGAGTCATACTGGTCACATCGTGTATCAAATTGAGACGAGGGTCATTCCTACATGTCCAAAATGACTTATGTATTGTTTTAATATTGTATCAAAACAATATTAATTCCTTTTCTCATTTTTGAGTATGCAAGTTGTTGTTTTTACTAAAATTAATGTCAATTTTAAATAAAAAGTCACTCTGAGTAATACCAATCTCACTAGGCATCAGATTGAGGTGTATCTAATTCCTACAAGTCTAAAATTACTTATGGATCTTTTTACTAAAGTATAGAAACAATATAAATGTGTTTTTATAGTTTTGAATATTTCAATTGTCTTTTTTTACTAAAATATCATTTTAAACTAGAAACACACACTTTGAGTCATACTAGTCACATCTTGTATCCATTTAACTTGACACTAATTCCTACATGTAAAAAATGGATTATGAATTATTTTATTAAATTATCAAGAAAATACAAGTGCGTTTTTTCAATTTTCAATGAGTGACGGTTATTGAACTAAAATGTTAGTTTTAAACTGATAATAGACAATTTGAGTAATACTGGGAAAATGATGTATCAGATTGAGGGGATGTTGATTCCTACATGTCAAAAATGACTTATAGATCATTTTACAAAATTATAAAATTAAGAAAAAAGTGTTTTCATGGATTTTATTATGTCAATAGTCTTTTTTACTAAAACTAATGTTAATTTTAAATAAAAAGACTCACTTGAAGTTATAATGATCACATAATTCTTCGTATTGAGCTTCAAGTAATTACTACATGTCCCAAAATAATTATGGATCATCTTCCTAATGTATCAAACCAATAATAATTCATTTTCTCAGTTCTGAGTATATCACTTATCTTTTTTACTAAAATGTCACTTTAAACTAGAAACACAAAATTTGAGTCATACCAGTCACATAAAGAGTTGGTTTGATGTGATGCAGATTCCTACATGTCAAAAATGACTTATAAATAAATTCCTTAAATTATCAAGATAATATGAGCGTGTTTTATTATTTTTTAGTGAGTGAAACTTATTTAAAAAAATATCAATTTTAAATAGATAACGAAAACTTTGAGTCATATCAGGGACATTATGTATCATATTGAGGTGCAGTTGATTCCTAAAATTTATAAATGGCTTATGGAACCTTTTCTTAATGTTTCAAAAATTAATTCAAATGTGTTTTCCCAGTTTTGAGTCTGTCATTTTTCTTTTCATAATAAAATTAATGTCAATTATAATTTAAAATAATAACTTGGAGTCATACCAGTCACACCATATATTGGATTGAGGTGTGTTTGATTCCTACACATCCCAATGTCTCAAAAAATACAAAGTACTAATGTTACTATGCTTTCTATTTTCTTTATTTTTTTAACTCCTGACACTGCATATTGATCTGATTTTCTTACCCAAAAAATGTTTCTTAGCTAAGGACATAAACTCAATATATGTTTTCGTAGTCGATAAAGAAATGCAATGGAAATCATGGTAACATTGGCAGAAAAGAACATGTTATCTATTTTGTGCCTTGTTTTAGATAATTGAAATCAAAATATGAATTCCAAAAAGACCAATGAAAAATACTAGATAATTATTATAAAAAAATGTTAAAGAAATTAAATTACAAATAGTAGATAAAATGAATAAAAAATTAATTAAATAGGTAGTATTAATTAAATTTTTCATGATGGTTTTATTCATTCTTGACTCATTTCCATATTGTCATTATCTCAGTTGTATGCTCTAAGTCTAATATCTCTTGAGCATGAGAGGCTTCAAAAAAACCACCCCAACCCGAACAAAATAATCCACCTATATAAGAAAAAAAAATATTATATGAGTAATACTAAAAAAATAAATGAAGCATAAATATGAAACAATACATTAATTATATAGATAGTTATTTTACTATAAAAACATCAATATTACTTATGTGATTGAGAAGAGGTATTTGCATTTCTATTCATGAATTGAAGTAGAGGGCTCTTAAAGGAAAGTGGTAAATTCTAACAATAGATGGGTGAAAGTGTTTTGAGGGAGAAGAAATTTGTCTACGTTTTAGTGAAAAAAGGCATTAAATATAGATATAAATCTTATAAAATAAAATAAATTTGAAAATATAACTTCCCAAAATATCTATGAAAAAACAAACTAAATAAGTAATAGATAAAAATGATAAGGAAATTAACTTCCCAATAGTAGATAAAATGATAAAAAAAAATTAATTAAATAAGTAGTAGGAATTAACCTTTTCATGATGTTTATATAGTTTCTTGACCCATTTAATTATTATAATTATCTCAGTTGTATCCTCGAAGTCCAATCTCTTATGGGTATGAGAAGCTTCAAACAAACCACCCTAACTTGAACAAAATAATTCACCTATAGAAGAAAAAAATTCGTATGCGAGTAATACTAAAAATATATAAATTAAACATAAATTTAAAATAACACATTATTTATATGGAAAATGATTTTACTATACAAAAATTGATATTACCTTTGTGATTGAGAAGAAGAAGCATCATTTCTCTCCCTAGAAAGGTAGTGGAGGGAACATTAAGTAAAGTGATAAATTCGAATACTACAGGGGTGAAAAGGTTTTTGGGGACTAGATGTCTATGGAATTTTTGTTATATAAAGGCATGAAAGATGGAAAAAATATTCTAAAATAAAAAAAATCTACAAGGAATAATGAAAATAAAATCAATATTTCATTATATATTTTTTGGTAAAGTAGAGAAATAATATCATAACCTTACCTTTAAATATTATCAATGGGTTTCCATCATTATAGTATGTTCTTCTACAAGATTGGTAACATCATAATGTGCAGAAGATATTCCATACATGAGTAGTCAACCAATTAATTAATATTATATTAATACATTAGTGGGAAAATTATATTATGAGGGAAAATATAGAATATTAAAAAAAATTACTTCTCATTGAAATCTATTTATTTTTTTAAAGGTTTTAAGGATTTGGTTCCTCTACCGAGAATCCAAATCCCTTCTTTGAGGTCCCCTATAACCAACAATACATTGTCTACATTATGACCAAAAATAACTAATTGTGATCTCCCAATGAAAGGTTCATCCTCAATTAAATTTTCATATGATCTGAAATTTGTTTTAGTCACCAGTATTACAATCAATCAATTATTGTTTTTTGGATATGAGACATAAAATATTTTCATTACTTATAATTACATTATGGGAAGCTAATCTTTTTCTCCTTCCATACTAAAATTTACCTTCATGAAGAACATTTCATTAAATTTCCTTGCCCTCGTATTTTTAACCCATTTGAAATGAAAAAAATGTAAGTTTAAATGTTGTATAATCCATATCATATATTTGTTCGATAATGAAAAAAATATGACATATTTCCATAAATTGTGTTTCTATTATTGGAACCATATATGTGCATTGCTTCTACTACAAGCATACACCACTATTTTTCATCATATTATAGTCATCGTGTATTTTTTATACAACGTATAGCCATTTTTTAAAGAACCAATGTAAGATATAATATTTACATCCAGTCCCTTAGATAGCCATAGAATTCATTCATCAATTTATTTGTGATTCTCAAATAACTCCTTATAAATTTGGTCTCAAAACTATCCTATAAACTATTGATTGTGGGTATTTTATATCCATTCTTCATCCTTTTATGGATTCAAATGTCTAAGATTTTTTGTGGGGTTCAATGTATGGATCAAAATATTTACTATTATATAAAATGAAAAGGTGCACATGCTTCAACTCTATCTGGGTAATTGCAACAACATCTCTTTAGAAAATACCTTTTCCCATAAAGAATCCACTGTGATGAGGCTTTGGTAGACTGTGCTATCAATATCTGATTGGTAATCGTTATAAAATTCAACAACTTCTTCAGCAATATATCTTTATGAAATAAAACCATATGGAAAACTTTGATTCTTGACATACCCTTTCGAAATATTCATAACCATTCAATGGGGTAAATCCTTCTGTAATAGATAAGTTCCTATAGTTGAACCTATCTATCCAAGTAACCCATTAGGTGGACCATTATATCAAATAATAATAGTGGGAAGAACATATATAATTTACATAATATGACTACAACCTCCTTATTCATGATTGGAAACTTTTTCGGGTCTATAATGTTACTACATATGGATTTGAAAAAGAAGTATTGTCTGGTTAATGTATGTATTAAAATTCGAGGAAGAATAAAAAAAAAGAAACATACATTAAATCTTGTATCAAAACATGAAAATTGCGTGATTTTAGTCCCTATAACTTCAAATTAGTCATTGTCATGACAATCTTGATATTTTTTTATTACCCCTCTGTAACTTTTACAGTATTAAGGAAAAGGAAAAATTGTAAATTTTCCTATCTGGATAGAGTGTATGTTGCTGGAGGAAGAAAATTATATCCTTTACCCTTCACCAATGTCAACACTTCCGTTATCCCCATGTCAATCATTTCCCACCAAAATTAGACTCCATATTTTGTTTTTTGTGGGACATTTATTAATGTGCTAATAACACAATCAAATACATTTTTTCTTCATCCATGACTTCATGAAAATTTCTGACATACAAATAATTATAGATTGCACAAGGAGAACCCCAATTATCTAAAGTGGTGAACCTTTTAGGAATCTGGAAAGTGGGACCTTATCCCACTGACTTTAGAAAGAATAATTCAACTTTCTAGGATGGATTATGGCCTTGGTGTGAGGATCATTTTTCCACAATTTCTTCACCACCTTAAAGTGATTGTGGGCCCAAAGTGGTGTACTTTTAGCATCATCTCACGTTTTCTTTAGCAGTATGAACTTTTCTAAATATCCCCTAGAATGGAAGACCCAAAATTTCTTATATGTACCATAGGATAATACCAACCTCACCATGCATCAAATGAAAAGAATTTGTTTGCAAACTCCATTGACTTACCAGATCGGGAATGATCTCTGATTTCGTGTAAATATTATTTTTCATTTCCCAAAGAACCTCATAGATGTGGACGTATTACAACTCCTTTTTTAATTCTTCACAAGTTTGGTGCACCTATTACTCCCAAATCTACTCAAGTATCACTACCCCTCCAGAATGAAAATCCTAGTTCCCCTTCCAACCATGTGTATGATTTTTTTGTGAAGAGTGAAAGGATGATACATAAAAATGGGTCTTCAATTCCTAGATATGTGACTTTAAATATGGAGTGAATCTATTTTAATTTATGATACATCTAGTGGGAACTATTTCCTACTTAATATAAGCACCATTATAGGAAAGTTGGAAAAAGGGAAGTTGGTGTGCTTTACAAACTAGGACTTTGGGAAGTAGTTCCTAACCCTAGGGATAATGGAATCCCTAAAATTTATATGATTATATAAAGGAACGTAGTCACTTATTGGGTACTCACATTGTTATAGTGCCAAATAATTCTCCAAATCTGCTGGAGGAGGCTCTACCATGTCATAGTAATCTATCCCAACATCTTTGATCATCTTAGAAGAATTAGAAACAACTTGTTCTGTAGAATTAATCAATAAATACATTGAAAAAACTAAAATAATTCATCAATATTTCCCTTTAAGTTAACATAATGAGTTATAAAAGTTAAATCTTTGACTTGGAAGAATTGAAAAGTTTGGCATAGGAAAGCACTCGTGCAAGCCCTTCGACCAGGTTCCACGTATAACCCCCTTGGCCAAGATTCAGGCACAATCCTCTCAACCAAATTACACTCCTAGGATCCTTTTTGAGGTGACTTCATGCAACATTATCACCCAAGGTTTTTTACTATAGAATATTATTTTGTACACCTTCCTGAAAATAGACGTGTGGAAAGGCTGGACAGAAAACCTACATGTTGAGAGAAAAAATCACCAACTCAGTGTGTGAAAAAAATGGAGAAGGGACCATTGGTATTTATAGACACTCCTAGACTTTACACCAAACCTAAACTAGATATATACTCCATTGACATGCTCCCTTGAATTGCGCACTGGGCCTACACTACCAACCTTCATGAGTTCCCTATGTAGTTGACCAACACTACCTTTATAATATTTCCCGAGTTCTACTTCAAGACTAGACCCTATTCATTTGATTGGA
This sequence comes from Viscum album, assembly GCA_963277665.1. Lineage (NCBI taxonomy): Eukaryota > Viridiplantae > Streptophyta > Magnoliopsida > Santalales > Viscaceae > Viscum > Viscum album. The sequence goes on along the minus strand of OY728142.1, from coordinate 681,270,970 downwards.
TCCAATCATTATGGGGGGGGGGGGGGGTTGTTGACACACTGTTTTTTTAATTAGGATGAAAATATAATGAATATAATAATATAAATGTTAAAGAAATGAAAAGACCTAAGAATAATCAAAGCGATTTACCCAAAATTGATTTTGTGCACCCCTACGCATTGAAGGCCCACGTATCCCCACTACGTGGCACTAAAAGGTAGGCCACCCATATGTGGGAAACCTACACTAAGAACCTATTCTCAAGATCTTCACAAGAAACCTCCTTTAACCAAGGTTCCCTATTTACCTATAAAAGGACCCTTGGTATAGTTATGTTCACAATTGGAAAATTGAAAGAATCCCCCAATATTTGGTCATGTAGACCCTTTCCCTAGGTCTACTAAAACCCCTTAGGTATCCTTCATCAACCCATGAAAAGAGATAATTAAGGGGTATGAGTAAGATTAAATTCCCTTCAGGGTATGAAACATAAGAAACATACATGAGGACTCCTCCTCTAGTGTAAAACAACCTACGTGAGGCCTCTCCACTAATTAAGGACCTGTGCGAGACCCATCCTGGAACACATGAGAAGACCCTTGGTGCTTAAGACAAAAGCCTTGAGCAAGTGTTCTTTCCCAGTTAGTCTATTTCCCAAGGCATATTCAGCTTGTGCAGGCATATACCCCCTACAAAAAGAACCTCTAGTTCAACCCAGGTTATGTACAAGTCACCTCTTCCCTTTAAAACAGAAAAATCATGATCCCACCTTTGATTCATCTCCAAAACCACCAATATAACGGATCCAATTCATTTATATCACTCAACCAAGGTATACCAATATTAAACCTCCACCAAATCCTCTCGACTTTCAAAACTATGGAAATATTCACACCAACATGTATCCTATTTGGGTATACATTCCTATAGTTAGAGGTTTCCCGACCTTGTCCTAAATGATGGTTAGGGTCCTTGGGGGTGCATGTGATTATGAATTCTTATGGTCATTAGGAACCAAACCTTGGGGGTGGTGTCATGGAACTTTCGGTCTAAGACACTGGGGTTTGAGCCATGTCCTTCCTTAGTTGTCTCTAAAACCCAGAGCCTATGATTCTAGGTGGGGAGGGGGATGATCACACTTGGTTTTCCATTCAAAATGTAATGAGATCCTCTTCCCCTATGGAAGAAATAATTTTATGGAAAAACCATTGGATTAATCCCCTAACATTTCTTACAGGACCTCTCATACTTCATTAATTCCTTCGTCTATCTCGATTACCAAATAAGAAGGAAGATGAGCACTTTAAGTCCCTTCATATCTCCCTTTGGATCTAGGATATGGAAATGGGATGGAATTTTCATCACCTCTACCTCTTCAACCAAAGGAAGGGGAGTTTTTGTGGTTTTATAGATCTTATGATTACTTTTTTTTTCTCAGATTCAAGAATGACACATCTTGATTCATGTGGGATAGAGGATATCCAAGATCATAACATCCACATAGTCAAATGTATGTTTTGGAAGAGAATCATCTTTCAAATTTTCCAATCACCTTATTTCAAATTGCCTTCATAGTCATATGTCCTCAAGGCCATGTATACAACTTTAGGGAAATCATATCGTGTGGTTTTATAGATCTTCTATTTCTTCTTGTTTCTCACACTGAGCACAACTCACGTGGGATTAGGGGTTGGCATTGGTCATGAAATCCACATGATACCAAACCTAATGGGCCTCATATTTGGTTTAATACCCAACCATCCATGATTTGGGCCTCATTAAATGTGTAGTCCCCAACCAATCAAGGAATTCTCCTCAGAAATAATCCCTGAAATCAAACCTTTGGGCCTCCCCTTTAGGTATAATCTCGGAACAAGCCTCAAAATCACCTTGACTCAAGACATTACTCATGTAAACTTTCCTAGGGAATCATTTTTAGAAGTAATCCCCAACTTAATCCTCTCAAATTTCCATACTCCCATGAGAGAAAAACCCTTATAGGGCCTCCATAGGCACATGTCCTTACAAATGAACTATGTGGGCTTTAATTCCCTTCCAAATGGGATACGTAGGGATGATCCTTAAGCTCTAAACCCAAAAACCCTAAATCAACCCTACTATCTATGAGATAAATTCCCAGTAGATTATTATTCAACCTGGGAATTAATTTCTCTTCAATGTTCCCTGGGATGCTTCAATATATGTCCCTTAAACAATTTTGACTATACATATTTCTGCTGTACGTCCTTGTCGTATGATGTAAAACTACATGGTTTGGTCCTTAACACGGGACCTTAAAATGTATAATGTTCCCCGTTAAGTGGTACCAAACTACATGGGTTCTAATTTCTTTTCACGAGGATATGTAATAAGTCTATTTTATGGGTTTGATCTGGACATCAGAACAACCCCTTCTCCCTGGATGATAACAAACTTCTGAGCACCCTGACGTGTGGCCAAAAATTCCATCATCACTATAATAATTACCAAATAATAACTAGTCAGTACATAATAGGATACTATCGATGGAGAACCTCAAATACATACATATGATTCTAAATTCCATACATGGTAATAATTGATTGTTAATTCATGGGTGACCCAAATCAAAATAGGTAATTAATAAAGGATTAATGAACATATATTAAATCTATAAGAGAGTCTTAGAGTAGAAAAAAATCTAGCCCAAAAGTGTGTTATGAAAACAAACTCCCATCCTCTCGACCAATGTGAGTTCTGAAGTACCATTGGCTAAAATCCCCAACGAGTGCATACCTTTGGAAAGAAGTCCCCTCATGGATATAAGACCATTGGGTGTTTCTAGTTCCATGAATAAATCTAATATAACCATTCAGAAATACAAAATCTAACATGAATGATTTCACAACATTAAACCCCCTGAAATCATCCACCATGCAAGACGATTCTCTAATGAAAACAGTGTTATTGCAGTTATTGGTTTTTAGGGGTTTTAGATTTTCAGGTATTTTTTATGTTCTTTAGGTTTCTAAGTTTATAATGGTTTTTAGAGTTTTGTTTGGGGTTTTATAAATTTTAGTAGGTTTTAGGGGTATTTAAGATTTTAAGGTGTTTAGTGTCTTTTAGGGTTTTTAGGGTTTTTAGGGGTTTTTATGATTTTCTAATGCCCCTTAAAGTTTTTAAGTGCTTTTATTGTATTTTATGGTTTTTAGGGTTATTAGGTTTTTAGGGTTTAATTATCTTTTTGGGTTTTTTGGTCTATGGTATCTTTTAGGTGGTTTATGTGTTTTTTGTTATGTTTAGGGGTTTTTTGATGTTTATAGGGACCTTTAGGTATTTTTTGTGTTTTAGGTTCCTTTAGGGGTTTGTGCATGTTTTATGGTATTTTAGGGTTGGGGGGGGGGGTTAGGGTCCTTTATGTTTTTTAGGTAATTTAGGAGGTTTTAAGGGTTTTAGTGTCCTTTGAGGTTTTTTGGGGTTTTTAGGGTTTTTATGGTTTGTAGGGTTTTTAGGACCCTTTAGGGTTTTAGGACCATTTAGTGATTTTAGGATTTTAGTGCATTTTACGGTATTTTATGGGTCTTATAATCTTTTAATGTCATCAATGACTTTTAGGGGTGTTTAGGGTTCCATGGTATTTTAAGGTCTAAGGGGGTTTTAGTAATTTTAAGACCTTTTAGTGGGTTTGGGGGTTTTAGGGTCTTTTTGATTATTTAGTGTTTTAGTGTATTTAAGGCGGTTTTATGGTTTTTGTGGTAGTTTTATGGGTTTTAGGTTCTTTTCGGGTTTTTAGTGTATTAAAGTTCCTTTAGGGTTGTTAGATTCTTTAGGTTCCTTTAAAGATTTTTAGGTGGTTTAGGGTCCTTTAGTGCTTTGCAGGGGTTCTTGGCCCCTTAGGTATTTTAGGGTATTTTGGTTCTTTTAGGGGTTTTTAGGGTTTTTGGGTTCCTTTAGGGGTTTATATTTTTTTTGAGTATTTTTGTTTTATGGACCTTAAGTGTTTTTGGGGTTTTAGATTCTTTTTAGGGTTTTAGTGTATTTTATGGTCTTTTACATTTTCTAATGTCATTTAGGGTTTTTATGTTTTTTGGGTCTTAGTGTTTTTAGGTGTTTTAGCATATTTTAGGGGTTTTAGGTTTTTAGGTTTTTAGGGCGTTTTTTTTATTTTTTAGTGTTTTAGGGTTATTAGGTTTTTAGGGTGATTAGGGTTTTTCGGGTTTTAGTCATTTTTAGGGGTTTTAGAGTTTTTAAGGAATTTTTGGGATTTTTAGGATCCTTTAATATTTTTAGGGTTTTTATAGGTTTAGTGGTTTTAATGGTTTTTAGGGGTTCTAAGTTTTTAGGGTGTTTTAGTTTTATTTTGTTTTTAGGATTTTGAAGTGTTTTTAGGGTTTTTATGTTTTTTAGAATTTGTTAGGGGTTTTTGAGTATTAGTGTTTTTAGAGTCCTTTTAAGGGTTTTTAGTGTTTTAAGTATTTTTAGTGTTTTTAGAGGTTATTTAGTGTTTTGGTTTATTATTGTTTTTAATGGTTTTTAAAGGATGAAAAGGGTTTTAGGGTTTTTATGTTTATTTTGGGTTTTTAGTGTTTCTCGGGGTTTTAGGGGCTTTTAGGTTTTTATGGATTTTTAGGTTTTTTGGGGTTTTAGGGTTTTTGTATATTTTTTAGTGGTTTTAGAGTTTATTAGGATGTTTAGGGATTTTAGGAATTTTTATGGATATTTAGGGTTGTAAGGGTTTTATGGGTTTTATTATTTTTTGGGTATTTTAGGGAATTTTGGGATTTTTGGTTTTTAGGAGTTTTCAAGGTTATTTAGGCCCTTAAGATTTTTATTGTTTTAAAGAGTTTTTAGGGTTCTAGTTGTTTTTAGAGTTTTAGGGGTTTTAAGTGTTTTTATGTTTTTAGGGTTTGTTAGGATTAAGTTATTTTTTTTGTTTTAAAGGGGTATTTATGGTATTTATGGTTTTTAGGGTCTTTCAGTGTTTTTATTATTTTTATGGATTTTTAGGATGTTTTATTTTTTTGGTTATTTAGGGGTCTTAAGATATTTTTATATTATTTAAGAGATTTGGGATATTTTACGGTTTTTATTGGGTAAATTAGGATCTTTAAGTTAATTTTAGGGTTTATGGTTTTTTAGAGTTTTAAGGGGTTTTAGGTTTTTATGGTATTAAATATTTTTATGGTTTTTAAGATTATAAGGTGTTTTAGGATTTTTTTAGTGGGTTTATGGTTTTTTAGTCTTTTAGGGTTTTTTTGTTTTGAAGGTTGTTTAGAGTTTATAGGGGGTTTTAGGATGTTTAAGGGGTTTTAGGGTTTTATAGGGCTATTTTGGGTCTTTAGGGGTTTTTAGGTTATTAAGGAGATTTTAGTGTTTTTATGGTTTTTGGGTTGTTTGAGTCTTTTTAGGGGTTTTTTATTATTTTATTGGATTTATGATTTTTTTAAAGGTTTTCGGGATTTTTGGGGTTTTTAGGGTTTTATGTCGTTTTAGGATATTTATTGGTTTTTATGATTTTATAGGATTTTAAGGTTTTTGGGGTTTTAGTGTTTTTTAGGGTTTTAGGGTATTTTATTAGTATTTAGGGTTTGTAGTGTTTTTAGGGGGGTTTTTGAATATTTCTACGGATTTTAGGGGGATTAGTGTTTTTAGATGTTTTTAGGATTTTTAGGGTTTTATAGTTTTTAGAGTTTTAGGGGTTTTAGAAGGTTTCAAGCGATTTTAAGGGATTTAGGGTTTTTAGGTGGCTTTCAGGGATTTGGTTATTTTAGGGTTTTTAAGTTGTTTTAAGGTTTTTATGGGTTTTAATATTTTTAGGGTTTTTAGCATTTTAGGGGTTTTTAGGATTTTATATGATTTTAGGGTATTTTTGAAGTTTTTAAATTTTTAATGCAAATTTAGGTATTTTAGAAATTTTTATGGGTTTAAAGGGGTTTTCCATTTCTTTAAGAGTTATTATATTGTTTATGAGTTTATAGGATTTTTATAATTTATAGTACATTTTACAGATTTTAGGGGTTTATTGGTTTTTAGGGTTTTTAGGGGTTTTATAGTTTTTAGGGGTTTATTGGTTGTTTTGGCGTTTTCAAGGGTTTTGTGGGTTTTAGGGTTTTCTTTGGGATTTTATAGGTTTCTAAAGAATTTTCATTGTTTTAGTTTTTAGGTAGTTTATGGATTTTAAGGGTTTTTAGGTTTTTATATGTTTTTCATATTTTTAAGTGTTTTTAGGTTTTTTTATTATTTTGACCATTTTAAGGTGTTTTTGGTGTTTTTAGATTTTTTACATTGTTTTTGGTTGTTTTTGGTTTTAAGGATTTTTAGGGGGTTTTGGGGTTTTTATAGTTTTTTGGGTTTCAAGGATTTTTAAGGGTTTTAGGGTTTTAGGGTTTTAGGGTTTTTAGGGATCATAGGGATTTCATAATTTTTAGGGAATTTATAGGGTTTTATGTTTTTAGTGTTTTTAGAGGTTTTTTTGTTTTTTGTGGCTTTAGAGTCTTTTGGTTAATTTTTGGGTTTTAGGGTTTACAGTTTTTTTCATGTTTTTAGGTGTGTTTCGGGTTTTTTGGGTTTTAGGGGTTTTAGGGAATTTTAGGGCTTAGGTTTTTTTTATGGATTTTTAGGTGTTTTTGGGTTTTATATTTTTTAAGGGTTTTATGGGTTTTGGGGGGGTTAGAGTCTTTTTGGATTTTTAGTGTTTATATTTTGTTTTATGGTTTTTAGGTTCCTTTAGAATTTTTATGGGCTTTAGGGTTTTTAATGTTTTCTTTTAGATTTTATCCTTTTTAGGGTATTTTATGTGTTTTTAGGGACCTTTAATATTTTAGGGTATTTTAGGGTTTTTAGGTGGTTTTAATGTTTTTTTGGGATTTTAGGGCTACTTAGTTTTTAGGGCCTTTTAAGGTTTTTGGGGGTTTAGGTCCCTTTATGGTTTTTTGCCTTTTAGGTCCATCTTAGGTTTTTATCATTTTTAGGGTCCTTTAGGTATTCTAGGTATTTTGGGTTTCTTTACAATTTTTAAGGTGTTTTAGATCCCTTTAGGGATTTTAGGAAATTTTAGGGTATTTTAGGCTTTTTAGGGCCCTTCAGGGGTTTTAGGGTTTGTATATCCTTTTAGGGGTTTTAGGGTTTTTAGTTTATTTTAGGGTTTTTATATATTGTTGGTCCTTTAGAGATTATATATGTTTTTAGTTTCTTTAGGATTTTTAGGGTCATTTATGGGTTTTTCAGTGATTTAGTTTTTTATGGGGGGTTTGGGGTCTTTAATGGGTCTTAAGGTTTTTTATCATTTTATTTTGTTTAATGATTATTCTGGGTTTTTGGATTTTATATTGTTTTTAGGTGTTTAGGGGTTTTAGGGTTTTTACTATTTTTAGGGTTTTATTGTTTTTCGGGTTTTATGGGTTTTATACATTTTAGGGGTTTGAGTCTTTTAAAATGTTATTTGGGTTTTAGGGGTTTTATGGGTTTTAAGGGGTTTTAGGATTAATTGGGGTTTTAGGTTTTTCATGGGTTTTTGGATTTTAAGGGATTTTTAGTGTTTTTAATGTTTTTAGTTTTTAAGTTTTTTTAGGGGTTTTAGTGTTTTTAATGGTTTTTATAGATTTTAGGGTTTTTCGGGTTTTTAGGGGATTTTAATGGATATATGGGATTTAGGGGTTTTAGGGTTTGTTATGGGTTTCATGGTTTTTAGGGTGTTTTTTGGGGCGTTTCAGTTTTTCGGATTTTAGGGTTTTATGTGGGTTTTAGGGATTTTATTTGGTTTTTTAGTGTTTGTAGGGTTTTTAGGGGTTTTGAGGTGTTAGGGGAGGAGGGATAGGATTTTTAGTGATTTTTATTGGGTTTTGGTGGTTTCAATATTTTTAGGGGGTTTAGGGTTTTGTTTTCATTTTTATGGTCTTTGGGGGTTTTATGGGTTTATACAATTTTTAGGGCCTTTTAAGATTACTGGTGGTTTTTACAGCTTTTAGGGTATTTTAATTTTTTTATGGTTTCTATTGTCTTTGAATGTTTTTTAGTGTTTTAGGGTATTTTACAGTTTTAGGGTTTTAAGGTATTTTGGTCTCTTTTAGGGTTTTTAGGGTCTTTTAGGGTTTTAGGTGGTTTTGTTATTTTTTTGGTGTTTTAGGATTTTTAAGGTCATTTAGGGTTTTTATAGGGGTTTTAGAGTCTTTTTACATGTTTTTGGTTTTTTAGATTCCTTTCAGGTTTTAAAAGTTTTCAGGTTATTTAGGGTTTTTAGGTTCCTTTAGAGTTTCTAAGGGTTTTTAGGGGGTTTTAGAGTCCTTTGGTGGTTGTTTAGGGTTTTTAGTGTTCTTTTGGTGTTTTTAGGGGGTTTATGAATTTTAGGATTTTTAGAGTTTTAGAGACCTTTTGGGGTTTTTAGATATTTTGGGGACTTTTTATGATTTTAGTGTAATTTATGGTCTTTTAGGGGTTTTTAGTGTCTTTTAGAGTTTTAGGGTATTTTAAATGGGGTTTGAACTAATAATTTTAAAACCCATTTAGGGTTTTTAGTGTATTTTATGGTTTTAGGGTATTTTAAATGGGTTTTAAAATTGTTAGTGTCTTTTCTGGGTTTTTAGATTTTAGGGACCTTTGGGGTTTTTTAGTGTTTTTGGGATTTTAATGGTTTTAGGGTTTTATTTATATTTTATTGTTTTTAATGATTTTTAGGCATTATTTGGTTTTGAGGGGATTTATTGTTTTTTGGTTTTTGGGGGTTTTATGTTTTTAGGGTTTTTAGGGCTTTTGAGGTTTTTATGTTTTTTAGGGTTTTAGGATTCTTTAATGTTATAGAGTTTTTAGTGTTATTAGGGTTTTAAGGGTTTTAGGGTTTTTAGAGTTTTTTAGGTTTTTTTGGGTTTTAATGGTTTTTAGGATTTTAAGGTCTTTTAAAGATTTTTAGGGTTTGAAGGTGTTTTAGAGGTTTTTTGGGGTTTTAGGATTTGACGGGGTTTTAAGGTTATTTGGAGTTTTTAGGGTTTTATATTTTTTTTCTTTAGTGTTTATTTTCATTTTTTCGGAATTTTTGGTATTTATAGTGATTCTTATGTTTTTAGATTTTTTATGATTTTTATTGGGTTTTATTTTTTTAGTGTTTTTAGAGGTTTCATGGGGGTTTACCAGTTTTTTGGGTTTTTAGTGTTTAATTTGGGGTTTTAGTTTTTTTTAAGGGATGTTATGTTTTCTTGTAGATTTTTAATGGGTTTTTAGGATTATTTTATGGTTTAAGGGTGTTTGGGGTTTTTAGGCATTTTATGGTTTTTTTATTTATTACTTTTAAGGTTTTTAGGGGTTTTAGGGTGTTTTTTGTGTTTTAAGGGTGTTTAAGGATTTTAGGGTCTTTTAAGGTTTTTATAGGGTCATTGATGGTTGTTTTGGGTGTTTAGAGTTTTTATTATTTTAATGATTTTTATGGGTTTTAGGGGTTTTAGGATATTTTAGGAGTTTTATGGGTTTTAGGGTTTTTCTAGGTTTTAGGGGTTTTATGGTGTTTAGAGTATCTTTATGTATTTTAGTTTTTCTTGGGTTTTAGGGTTTTTAAATGGTTATTTAGGGTCTTTTATGAATTTTAGGGGTTTTAGGGTCTTTTAGGGTTCTTATAGTTTTTAGGGGTTTAGGGTTTTTATGGTGTTTTATGGGTTTTATAATTTTGAGGGTTTTTCAGGGTATTAATGGATTTTAGGGTGTTAGGGAGTTTTTGTTGTTTTTGAGTTTTTAGGGTTTTAATGGGTTTTAGGGTTTTCATTATTTGTAGAGATTTTTGATGTTTTAGGGTTTTTAAGACCATTTTAGGATTTTTAGGGTTTAGTGGGTTTTCGGGTTTTTGAGGGTTTTAATGGATTTTAGAGTTGTAGGGTTTTCAGAGTTTTTTTAGGGTTATAACTATTTTTATGGTTTTTAAACTTTTTATGGATTTTTATGGGTTTTTCGGGTTTTATGGGTTTTAGGTATTTTCTATGTTTTTAGAGATATTTTGGGATTTTGGTTTATTTTTGGGTATTTAAGGTTCATTTAAGTGATTTTACATTTTTAGTTTTTTTGTTAATTTTTTTGGGTTTTAAGTGTTTTAAGGTGTTTAGGGGTTTTAAGTGGGTTTTCAGATTTTTTGGGGTCTTAGGGTTTTTAGGGTTTTTTAGATTTTTATGATTTTTTTTGGTTTTAAGAGTTTTTAGTGTTTTTAGAATTTTTAGGGGGTGTTTTGGTTTTTGGGATATTTTAGGGGTTTTAGGTGTCTTATGGTTTTGAGAGGTTTTAGGATTTTTTAAGATCTTAGGGATTTTAGGGTTTTATTGGTTTTTAGGGGTTTTAGGTTTTTTAGGTGTTTTATGATTTTAAGGGTTTTTATTTTTTAGGGATTTTTGGGATTTTTGGGTTTTGTGGGTTTTATGGTTTTTAGTGTTCTTTGGTGGCTTTAGGGGTTTTCGTGTTCTTTTTTTATTTTTTTATGGGTTTTAGGGTTTTTATGGATATTTTAGGGTTTTCAAATTTTTATTTTTTTTGAGTTTTAATGTGTTTTGTGTTTCTTAGGGGTTTTTGTGGGTTTTAAGAATTTCTTATAGTTTTTAAGGGTTTTAATATGTTTTTTTGGTTCTTGGAGTTTTTACGAATTTTTGGATTTTTAGGGATTTTTGGGTTTTAGTTGTTTTTAGGGACTTTTAGTATTTTAAAGGGTTTTCTTAGGGATTTTAGTTAATTTATGGGTTTTTAGGGTTTTTATTTTTATAATGGTTTAAAGGTTTTAGGGTTTTTTGGGTTATTTAAGGGGGTTTAGGTTTATGGGATTTTAGAATTTTTCTAGGGTTGGTTTTTTATGGTTTTTTGGGTTTTAAATTTTTAGGGTCTTTTTTATTTTTTTTTGTTTTTAGGGTTTTTAGTGTCTTTTGATTTTTTCTGGGTTTTAACAGTATTTTCATGGTTTTTATGTTTTTTATGTTTTTTATCATTTTTATGGTCTTTTTGTGCTTTCAGGATTTTAGGGACTTTTAGGTGTTTGGGGTGTTTTTGGGTCATTTTGGGTTTTTAGTTCATTTTAGATTTTTTAGAGGATTTTGTGATTTTTTGGTATTTTTAGGATATTTAGTGGTTTTTAGGGTCTATAATTTTTGTTAGGGTTTTTGTACAGTTTTAGGGTCCTCTTGGGTTTTTAGGGTTTTTAGGTTCCTCTAAGGGTTTTAGGATTTTTAGGGTCCTTTGAGATTTTTTGGGTCCTTAATAATTTTTATGGTTTTTAGGTACCTTCATGTTTTTAAGAGTTTTAAGGTTTTTTTAAATTTTAGGGGATTTTAGGGTTTTTAGGGGTTTCAGTGTTTTTAGAGTATTTTAAGGATTTTAATTTTTCTTTGGGTTTGAAGGGTTTTCTTACTATTTTTATTTTTTGTAAGGGTTTTATGATTTTTAATGATTTTTGGGGGTTTAGGTTATTAGGTTTTATAAAGGTTTTATGGGTTTTAGGATTTTTATGGGTTTTAGGGTTTTAAGGTTTTATGGTTTTTTGGCTATTTGGGGTTTTTATTGTTCTTAGAGGTTTTCAAGGTTTATAAAAGTTTTAGTGTTTTTAGGGTTATTAGAGTTTTTAGGTGTTTTACTGTTTTTAAGGTTTTTATTATTTTTTAGGCTTTTTAGGGGTTTTTAGATTTTTTGGGTAATTTAGGGTTTTTAGGGTTTTTAGGGGGCTTTAGTGCTTTTTAGGGGATTTTTTTGTTATTTAGGGTTTTTAGTATCTTTTATAGTTTTTAGGTTTTTTATGATTTTTGTGGGTTCATGTATTTGAAGAGATTTTAGCGGTTTTTAGAGGTTTTAAAGGTTTTTCAGGAAATCTAGATTTTTTAGGATTTTTAGTGTTTTTAGGATTTTTTTTTGAAATTTTTAGAGTTTTTAGGGATATTTTAGGGATTGAAATATTTTTAGGGTTTTTTTCACGTTTTTATGTTTTTAGCGGGTTTTGGGTGTTAATTGGTATTCAGGTTTATTTAGTGTTTTTATAGGGTTATATAGAGTCCTTTATAGATGTTTAGTGTTTTTAGGGTCTTTAGGGGTTTTAGGGGGATTTAAAGTTTTTTGGATTTTTAGGGTCTTGGGGGGGGGTATGTTTTTAGTGTTTTTTGGGGTGTGAAGGGTTTTAGGGTTTTTATGGTCTTTTAGTGTTTTTTTTATTGTATTTAGGTTTTTTAGAAATTTTTAGGGGTTTAAAGTTTTTTTAGGGAATTTTGGGAATTTTGGGTTTTATTGGGGTTTTATGGGTTTTTTGGGGTTTTAGGTTTTTAGGGATTTTTATAGTTTTTTTGTTTTTATAGTTTTTTATTGTTTTCTAGGATTTTAAGGGTTGTAGTTGGTTTTAGAGATTATTAGAGATTTTAAAATATTTTTTTAATGTTTTTAGGGTCTTATGATTTTTAGAGTTTTAGGGGGTTTTAATGGTTTTTGAGGGGCCTTTTAGCGTATTAGGGTTATTAGGGTTTTAAAGGTATTTTTATTATTTTTTGGGTTTTTTGTGTTTTTCAGTGTTTTAAGGATTTAAATGTTTTTCGGGTTTGTTAGAGTTTTTAGGGTATTTAGGCTATTTTGGTTTTCTACACCTTTTAAGGTTTTTCTTTGGCGTTTTTAGGATTTTCTTTGGTTTTTTTAGGTTTTTAGTGGTTTTAGGGTTTTAAGGATTTTTTGGTTTTCAGGGTTTTTAGGGGTTTTAAGGGATTTTAAAATTTTTTATGGTCTTTTGTTTTTTGGGGGGTTTTAGGGTTTTAATGGGTTTTTTGTTGTTTCTTTGGATTTTTTGGGGGTTTTAGGGTTTTTAGGGTTGTTTTAGTTTAGGGTTTTGGGTGTGGAGTATAGGGTTTAGGGTGTAGGGTATAGAGTATAGGATGTAGGGTTTAGGATGTAGGGTGTATGTTATAGGTTTTATGGTGTAGCTTTTAGAGTTTTGGGTGTAGGGTTTATGGTTTATGGTTTAAACAATAGGATTTATCGTTCATGGTATGAGGTTTATTATGTAGGGTCTAAGGTTTAGGGTTTGGGGTTTGGGGTTTAGGGTGTAGGGTATAGGGTTTAGGGTGTAGGGTTTATGGTGTAGGGTTTTGCGTTTAGGTTATAAGGTTGAGGGTAAAGGGTAAAGGGTGGAGGGTTTAGGGTTTAGGATTTAGGGTTAAGGGTTTAAGGTGCAGCGTATTCGGTTTAGGGTATGGGGTTTGAGGTGTATGGTATAGGGTTTAGGGTGTAGGGTTTAGTGTTTAAGGTGTAGGTTTTAGGGTTTAGGGTTTCGGGTTTAGGGTGTGGGGTATATGGTTTAGGGTGTATGATTTATGGTGTAAGAAATCATGATTAGGGTATAGGATTTAAGATTTAGGGTGTAGGGAAAAGGTTTTAGGGTGTAGGTTTTAATGTTTAGGGTGTTGGTTATATGGTTTAAGGGGTAGTGTTTTGTGTATAGGGTGTAGGGTTTAGGGTTTAGTGTGTAGGGTTTAGGGTTTAGAGTGTAGGGTATTGTGTATATTTTATATGGTTTATGTTTTAAGGTATTGGGTTTAGCATTTATATTTTAGGTTGTAGGGTACAGGGTTAATAATAATTGAAAAAAGGCATTTAGCGATTGCCAAAAGCCATCGCTAAAGGACTATAGTGGCTACCCAATGACTTCCAAACGATGGACACTTTTGGACCATTTTTATTTTCTATAGCATCTACCAATTGGTGGATATTATTGTCCATGCCATGGTACCCAATCGAAACTACCATTTTTCAGTCTCTTTAGGAGACAACTATAGCATTCTCCATTTGAAGTTCTCTATAGAGGTACCCCAACCTGACCTATATCAACCGATATATAGTGGTCGTTATAGGGTCTCATTATCTTGCCTATAATAGCTTCCATGTGGCGGTCACAATAGATTTTCTATTTTTTATTTTTTAAAAATCCACAATAAAATTTTAAAAACCAAAAAAATATAATAATTTAAAAAATCAATAAACATCTCTGTAATATGTAAAATCCCAGGCCTATATATATTTTAATCCAATCATCTTCTAAGCTCCGCACCCATCATTGAATAAAACTACAAGTGAAAAAAATTAACAAAATAATTAGTGTGGTGAAAAAAATAATAACAAATAGATAATTGAAATGTAGAAGAATATTTCAGTTAAAACATAGTACAACATTCTGAGGTCATTTGATTTTTAATATATATTCAAAGTTTCAATTTTTTTTAAATTTAATACAACTTACTCAGTCATTATGGGTAAACCATACATATTATTGATGTTCTGTTTACTTGTACACATAAAAAATAATAATAAGATTGTACTCCTATGAGTTCACCTCATTTTGAGGCTTTTTCTATAGATCTGACAACTAAACACACATTTCGATGTTTTATGAGACTAAAAGTGTGTTTGTAGTCATCCAAAGAAAAACTAGACCTCATATTGATGTTCTGTCAACTAGAAAATATTAAAATTTACCTTTTGGTTATTATCCCATGTTTTCATGGCACTCAAAGGTCGTTTAGTTAGTTATGAACCCCTGATGCATGTTTTTAAAGGGTGAAAAACCTTTAAAAAATACTTATTTGGTCATTACTATAATAAAAAATGTCACAAATAATAATAATATGGTTTTTATATGATTTCATTTCATTCTAAGGTCATATTCTCTGGATCTGAATTTTAAATGCTTGTATTGGTGTTTTAAAACAAAAAAAGAATTTCAGATCACATTGAGAAATGATCCCTCAAATTGAGATTCCTTATTTTGAAAATTTCACAATTCACTATATATTATTGTTTTTATTTCATATCATTTGGAGGTTGTTTGATTGGTTATGACCCATGGACATATGTTTTAAAGGGAATCAAACCATTACAAACCGCACATTCATTCATTTAGGGTCAACCACTTTTCTAATTGATTTTTTGTCTACTTTCACACATAAAAAATAATAATAATATGGTTTTACAATGATTTCACCTCATTTAGAGGCCATTTTCGATGTATATGATTATTAAATGCATGTTTTGGAGTTTTATGAAAGTAAAAGTGCGTGTTCAGTCATCCCAGGAAAATAAAACCTCAGATTAAATTTTTGTTTATGGGAACATTTCAAAATTCATTGTATGATTTTTTTTTTCTGATTTCATGGAATTCAGATGTCGTTTAGTTAGTTTTGACCACCATATGCACCTTTTAAATGATGTCAAACCTTCAAAAACTGGTTATTCTGTCCTTTTGTATATATTTCATACCCGATTAATGTTCCATCTACTCTTACATGTAATATAAACAAATAATACTTTTCCTATTATTTGACATTATTTTGTGGTTATTTTCTATGGATGTGACCATTAAACACACATCTTGACATTTTAAAATAAAAAAAATACATTTTGGGTCATAATGAAAAAACAATATATCATATTGAAATTCTGTTTTATTAACCATTTCAATAATAATAATAAGACAGTTTTAAAATGATTTCACATCATTCCTAGGTCATTTTCTATGGATTTGATCATTAAATTCCCGTTATAATGTTTTATGACACTAAAAGTGAGTTTTTAGTAATCTCGGAAAAAAAATCTTATTGATGTTCTATCTACTCAAACATTTTAAAATTAATTGCTCATTTGTTTTCCAATAATTTTATAGCATCGAGATGTCATTTAGTTGGTTTTGACCCCAAAACACACGTTCTTAAAGGTCATTAAATCATTAAAAACTGATTTTTTGGTCATTTTGTGCAGGCCACATGTTCGATTGACATTTGGTATACCCATACATGTAAAAAATATTAATAATACAGTTTTACTATGATTTCATATCATTTTGCGGTTTTTTGGTATAGATATGACCGTTAAACACATGTTTTGGCATTTTAAAACAACAAAAATTCATTCTGGGTCATCCTAGGAAAACAATGCCTCAGATTAACCTTCTCTTTACTCATATATTTCAAAATTAATTATATGGTTATTTATCTAATTTTGTGGAATTAAGGGGATGTTTAGTGTGTTTTTACCCATAGATGCACATTTTTAAAGGTCATCAATCCTTTAGAAACTGCATATTCATTTGTTATGGGTAGACCGTAAGTCTGATTGATGTTCCATCTACTCAAACACATTGAATATAATAATATGATTATTTTACTATAATTTTATGTCACATTGAGGCTGTTTTTATGGATCTGACTTTTAAACACATGTTTTGGTGTTTCAAATCAGCAAAAATACATTTTGGGTCATCCTTGAAAAAAAATCCTTGGATTAACTTTCCATCTACATGAATATTTAAACATTAACTATAAATTTTTTTTCATATGATTTCATAAAATTCATAATTCATTTAATTGGATTTGACACCCTCACTCATGTATTTGAAGGGCGTAAGAGCTTTAAAAATTGCTTATTCAGTCGTTCTGTGCAGACAACATGTCTGATTAAAATTTTGTCTACTAGTACAAATCAAAAATAATAATTGTATGTATTTTATATGATTTCACATCATTATGAGGTATTTTTCTATGGATTCATTTTCTAAACACATGTTTTTATGTTTTAAAATAACAAAAGTATTTTTTGGTCCATCTCAAGAAAATGTCACATCAGATTGAACTTCTATCTGATCAACTATTTAAAAATTTATTATATAGTTTTTTGTCTGATTTCATTGAATTTGATGTTCTTTTGGTTGGTTTTGACCCCAGGAAGCACACTTTTGAAGGGGTGAATCCTTTTAAAAACCACATATTCAATCATTCTGAGTAGAATGCATGTACGATTGACATGTCATCTACTCACACATGAATTTAAAATAATAACAATATGGTTTAACATTGATTTCATTTATTTACAAGGTTGTTTTATATAGATATAACCATTAAATACACATTTTGGAAATTTTAAAATAATAAAAATGTGTTTCGGGTCATCCTAAGAAAATGATACCTCATATTTACATTCTGTCTAATCAAATATTTCACTATTCACTATACAATTATTTTCATCTGATTTTGTGATGTTCAAAGGTATTTTGGTTGTATTTGACCACATGAACAACAATTTTAAAGGGCGTAAAACCTTTAAAATCGCTTATTTGTCCATTCAGGGTAGACCACACATCTAATTAACTGTCATCTACTTATACACATCAGAAATAATTATAGTATTGTTTTCCAACGATTTAAAATCATTATGAAGTTTTTTTATATGGATATGATCGTTAAATGAATGTTTTGGGGTTTTATTACACTAAATGCGTGTTTCTAGTCATATTGATTAAATAGATCCTCATATTTACATTATGTTGACTCATCCAATTTATAATTCACTATACGGTTGTTGGACTATGATTTCATGTAATTAGAAGGTCATTTTTTTGGTTTTGACCCCCTGATGCATGTTTTTAAAGGGGTTCAAACTTTTAAAAACTTCTTATTCAGTCATTCAAGATAGACTACTTGTCTTATTGATGTGTCTTATTCTCATACAAATAAATAACAATAATAATATGGATATCATATGGTTTCACCTCATTCCAATTTCATTTTCTATGGTTTTGACCATTATATTGTTGTTGTTTTTTGTTTTATGAAACTAAAAGTTTTCTTCTCGTGAAACCAAACAAACAACACCTTATATTGACATTTCACCTACTCAAACATTTAAAAAATCACTCTCTGGTTATTTTTATATGATTTCGTGAAATTTAGAGGTTTTTTATTTGGTTTTGATCCCCTAATGCACATTTTTAAAAGGCTTCTAACCTTTAAAACCTTTTTATTTAGTCATTCTGGTCAGAACTCCCATCCTATTGATGGGTTGTTCACTCAAAAACCTAAAAAATGAAAATAATATGGCTATCCTATACCTTCATCTCACTTCAAGGTCATTTACTATGTTTTTACTATTACATGAAGGTTTTGGTGTTTTATGTCCCAAAAAGCGCATTTCTAGTAATCCTAAGAAGATGAAACCTTGGATTGATGTTCCATCTACTCGAACATTTCAAAAATCAGTATGTGGTTATTTTAGTATGACTTTATGCTTATTTAGGATTATCTATTAAGGTATTCTTGAGACACTATATTGTATAGTAATTTTTTTTGAAATTAAACCCATTTAAATTATTTGTCTTAGAGGAAACATTGTATATTAGAATGGAAATTTAAATTACCTCATACATGAGGTACATCCTACTCCAAATCACCAATGAACTCAGAGAGATTCCCACTAGGTGTATCCAAATCCTACAACATAATAAATATTATGTATCTTAAGATGGTTAATAAAATTCAATATGATTGCAATTTATTTTCTTTTTTTACATATAGAAACACTTGTGTACTATCAAAAAGATCTTGAATCATCACTTCATATATATGTACTTACATCAATAATAATATTTCCTCATAATTTGTACGTAACTACTAAAACCACTCATCCATACTATGTTTTATGGTATTCAAGGAAGCATATACCTTAGTCAGTGTGTGCCTCCCTGCATCTCTACATGCACCCATTTAATCCTCTCTAACAACTGACCATTGTGGGAAACCAGTTCCATAAGTTAAAGTATAATCATGACTATCATGCCTCACAACATTCCAAAATATCTCTTATCTATGCACAATACTATGATTTTTACCCACTGGTATCTCTAGTATCTCATCTTCAAACTGATCCTGTTGAATATATATAATTAATTAATGAACATATGTGAATAATTTATATGAAATAAAAATAAAATTGTTACTAAATAATTTTCTTACTATAATTCCGAAAACATCAAGATCACCTACCCCAAGATTCCTCACCTATATCAATATTCGATCGGTTGACTCTCCTCACTAGTCCAATTACAATAAAGTTGTCTACAAAATACATATTTATATTCATATTTTACTATATTATTATTATTATATGAATAGATAGTCATGTATAAAATGGGATGTGTATAGAGTTCCAAGTCTAAAAGGATTTCCCTACATTTTCTGATTATAAGAATGAACACAGAACACAATCTATATGTAACATGTCCTTTTAATATACATATTAAAAATTAAAGCTATTTATAGATTAAAAACACTAAATTTTACCATCTTCACCTCACTAAAAAAAATGATACCAAATCTTTCCACATCATAGGAATAATACCTAGAGGGACTCATTGTACAATGTTCATAATACCAAAAAATGGTTACAATGATATTTATTCACCCTTCCCTTATAATCTTTCTATATCTTTTATCATTTTGTGACACACAATTCTCAAAAATCATCTGGATAGGACATCAAATTATCCTGTTAAAAAATGTCAGATGCTATGATAATAATAAAAATAATTTCATGAAAATTTTAATAGAGAATTTACCTGAACCTAAATCCATAATATGTCAATACTATCATGGAGGAATGAAGTCCAACAATGAGCGTTCATAGAGAATCTTTCTGGGACTTATATCATATGCTCCAACTGGGAAATAGATACACTCTCACCCTATCCATCTAGATGAAAGGTGTCATAAAATAACAAATCCAACCAAGATATGAATTTATAGGATTGAACCCCTCTACCATGACCATTGTGTCTGATAGAATACACACCATATCCTACTAAACATAAATTCATAAGACAGTTTTTAATAACCAAATTTTTAATTATAAAATAAAAACAACAATGGGAATATTCCTTCATAAAATTACAATAAATTAAATTTAAAAAATTAAAACTTACATACCAAAAACATTCGATGAACCACTCTGAACACCCTATGACATACATATATTTATAAAAAAACATATAGTTAAATCAACTATTTTTATACATATAATTCATAAATTTTTTTATAAACATAATCTAGAAAAAAATTAGAGGAAATATTTAAAAAATCATGAAAGACTATATTTTCTCTTTCAATTATCTCTCTAGACCATTATATATCTTCTTCTCATATTGATACAGTGGTTTGGTCAAGTGTTTGATTAGGAAAGACAACAATATTGGTTTTCTAATAGTAAATAATAAAAACCCATCTTTGATACATTTTCACCACAAATTTCCAATTATAATCAATTCAAACAAAGTTAACATGCCCTGCCTATGATGTCAGTATGAAAGGATCATTTTTTACTCAGTCATATTTATATATCACATTGATAAATTTTATCAATATAAATTAGAAATGGTAAACTTTCATTCCATTAACTGGATCAACCCAATCATACCTCTGCAATATATGATTTAAGACATGACCTTAAATAACCTCAAAATTATCCCTTAGTAATCCATAATAATAACCAGCATCAATAGATAAGCAACTAACACCACTATTTTGTGTTGCTCAGTTAAAATAAACATCCCTAATATAGAATCTAAATTTTTTAGCATCCAAATACTTCTAGAAGAAGGATGTAATAAATGGTTCATCAACTGATTTATTGAGTTCTTTGCTCAAAGTATCAGAAATTTATTCTTACATCCTATGAATCTATAAATTTAACATAATTAAATGGATAACAGGTTTTAAAAAAATTTACTTATTTTAATTATAAAAATATTAAAGCACTAATTTATACACATGTGAGTCTTGACCAACTCATTAAATGTGTTGAAATGAAGTTTTTATATTTTATGGTCAGTTGCTTGGGGAATTTACCATTTCAACTCAGCGACATGGATCCTAAATTATAGCACAATAAAAGGTAAGTAATAAATTAAATATAGAAACTAGATTCATAATAGATCTACTATAAAACATATTATATTTATGGAATAATAGATGAAGTGTTGAACAACACATCCCAATGAGTATGAAGCCACTAACCAATGTGAATATCAAATGTTATCCCTTCTCCAATTGGATGTTCATCAATTTGAGAGGGTTTATTTATCTTTGTTTCAACCTCATAAATATATGACATATAGAAATTTTTTTAATCATCCATCAAATATCCCTAGGAAATTAAAGCTTCTAGATAATATCTGTGTGCACATACAATTTCAATGTATGTAAGTATCGCTCTATTGGATACATCCACTTGAATTTTATGGGACCACCAAAAATGAATTCACTAGTTAAATGAATAGTCAAGTAGACCATTAAATCAAAATATAATGGTATAAATAGTTTTTATATGTGACAAAATAAAAGAACAATCTTATCCTATAGCTTTTTCAAATCAATCATGTGATGATTCCTTGAACAAAACTATCTAAAATAAGTAGAAAATTTAATCAAATAATCAACAATATAGGTAGGAAAATAATCATGAATTGAAATTGGGATTAAGTGTTGAAGAAAAATATGATAATAATGACTATTCATCCCTTATAATGTCATTCCCATCACATTGAAATGATTTGAAATATTAGAGAAAAAACTATCAGGCGCTTTGACAATATTCAAAATTAATAGAAATGCTTATTTATCTATTTTAATCATTATGTATTATGCGGTAGACCTGTACCATGTTAACCTCACACAAATATAAATGTAATGTTTTTCTCAATCCCATTTCTTGTAAATAATGTTGAGAATTAACACTTTACTTTGATTTCCCCTTGATTCCTAAAATGGAGAAAAAAATATTATCCCACATTTTCTTCAATGTGAATCACATCCCAATTATGTATAATAATATTATCTTTCTAATAAATAAATTTAAAGAAAATACTATGATTCATCTAGTAATGATTGTGTTTTCAATTTGTATCATGAATGGAAAAAATTTAGGATCTAATAGATCCTGAAAAACATACATCTTATAGATGTTTTATTGATCTAGTTTTGTAATAATTTGAATTCCAACCATTATTTGTGGTGATGGGTCATCCTCTCTATTCCGATAAAATGACACACTGTGTTTTCTAAACCTATATAGTGGTGGAAGAAAGTGTCTGTCAACAAAGTATATCAACTTTCTATAGTTCTTAAGACATATAGATTCCTTAATTTAATTATAATAATAGGAAGTGAATTCTCCTTTTTTACTCCTTCCTGATAAAATTCATTACACCATATACCCAAAATTCATATATATCATCAGTTAATGGATGTCTATAAACATTTATTTTATCACCTGGTCCACTCGGTCCATAAATAAGAGTCGAATGTAAGAAAAATGGTTGCTTCATAACTACCCTTGGTAGAAGGTTGTATGGAACCAAAACCACTATAAATGTACTATATATCATATTAAACATGGATCTATACAAGTTAAAACCATTTGCTTATAAACCCATTGGTACATTACAACCATCCTAGGAATATTCTGAATGTCTTTGATAAAGATTTTTCTATTCCAAATAATTTTCCAGGTGAGTTACTTTACCAAAAAAATTGTTTCTCTCTAAATTAAAAGTTACCAATTTAGTAATTTTAGCCGTCATAAATAATATAAAAAACCTGGATTTCAGTTATAAATAATTCATATACTTAGTAGTAATTTTTTTCCCTGATTCATGACCCTGCTATAAATAATCTAACTACCTTGATTAATCTCACTATCCTTCCACCTTGTTTGGTAGAAAATGGTATAAATATTAAGTTTTAAATTTTATTTTTTGAATAGTATATAGTTATTTCATCATGCATAAATGGTCTCATTTGTGAAATCATGGTCATTAGTTAACTTGATATATTTATAGTATAACTCTAGAACATTAACTCTGGTAAGGAGTACCTTCTTCAATAGTACTAACAACATGTCAATGAAGTTGTTTTTCCACTGATTCAATACTTTCATGTGTATAATTTCAATGAGAAACAAAAATTTACTGAATTTAGTTTTTCTATAATATAATTAAATATACACATCATCAATAATTTCAAATAATTTCAATTATTCTCCATCTACATAAGATTATGGATTACTTCCTCAAATATCATCATTTATGACATTACTGTCTTCAGGTTGAAACTACTTCATCATATCATTGAGATTTATGTTCATAAAATCGTCTATTCTCAAATAAACATTCATATTATTACTTTTTGATTAGTTTAAGGGAACATACTCTTCTCTATGACATGTCCATTTCTTATAGTTTTTTAAAAACTTGTTTGGAAACAAATTTTCCATAAATGTATGTCATTTGAAGATATATCTATTTGCACATTTTCTTATGGAAAACTAATCAAATCACTTTGAAATACACTGTAGAAATAAATACACTCAAAATATTTAGTAGAAAACCTATCTAGCATATCGATCTAGATCTTTTTCATATATGTGTTTAATAGAAAACAAATAATTTAAATATATAAAAAATATTTTAACAAAAACTATAAAATTCATACATATGTATAATAAACATATTAAATCAAAAACAACTTACTAAACATTTTAAATATATTAATTATTCTATATAATGAGTTTTATAAAACATTAATGTATTAATTAATTTAAAATAAAATTAAAAATTAAAAATATTAAACCTTTTTTAAACCATTATTTTGTTTAAAGCCTAAATAAATTATAAATTAAATCTACTCAATTCAAAAATATTAAAATATAAACAGGTGTTATATATTTTTTAAAAAATAATAAAATTATAATAAAATATATATTTACAAATTTGAATAAAAAATTAGATAAAATTATAAATTATATTATTTTATAAAAGTTTTCAGCATTATGCCTATGAAATATTAATTTATAATTAAACAAAATAAAGTGAAAAATTATATTTTCCCAAATATGATAAATTAATACATGTATAAAATGAAATATATAATAATAGATTAATGTCACATAAAATTCATTATTAATGTGTTATAAATCAATTAAATTGATACTTTTAAATATAAAATTAGGAATTTTGATATAATAATTTTTTTTAGACTATTTAAATTAATGGTTGATAAGATTTTTTTTTGTGAATAAAACTATTAAGAAATTTTTTAAAGCTAGATATGTTATAAATGTTCTAAATTTTTTAAAATTTATCACATTTAGATATATTTCAAATATTCTATCCTTATTTTAAAAATAAAATGGGGACAAATTAAAATGGGAAAAATATATGTAAACAAAACTTGAATGTTTCAATCATAAAATCATATCAAATATAAAATATACATAACATAAATCGAGTCTGATGAAAAATAATTCTAAACATGAATATCTTATTTATATTCTAAAAAAGCTCATGTCATTAAAACTTACAAACAAATGAAGCCATGGTTTGAGGAAATGTTATAAGGAGAGGTGGGGAAAAAATACTCAGTGATGCCAAGACAATGTGAGAAGTTAAAAAATCTAGTATAAATACAATATGAAAAGAAAAACCAAGAAGAGTAATGAATAATAAAACTTCCCATAAAATAAATATAAAAATCAATCCTAATCAAGGGGTAACAGTTTTAGAGGGGAAGTGGGGTTGTGAGAAGAGGGATATAAGGTTTTTTGTAGATCAATAATTAAGGAAGGACAAGTAAGGGGAACCAACTAAACCTAGTGGGGTAGGGTATTCATATAGGGGATAACAACTAGGAGGATCAATGATAAGAGACTTTTATGGGGGATAAAATGTGGGGGAATAGGGTATGGGGGTTGATGATGAAGATATAAGGGGGAAAGGATGGAGGATTGATGGAAAGGGGGGATAGCATGAGACGAGGGTGTGATGGTGGGGGGAGGGGGTTAGATGGGGTTCGATGATGGGGGTGGAGAGGAGCATTATGGGGGATCGATAGAAAGGTGCGGGGGGAATACGGGTTCTACGGTAGGGCGTATGGGGCTCTATGTTGAGGGGAAGAGATGAATGGGATGTGGGCTCAACGATGGGGGTTGGGGGGGAAGATGGGGGGTTCAAATAATGTGGATGAGAGTATGTATAAGGTCTTGATGATAGGGATAGGAGGGTAGTGTGATTGGGGATTCGATGATGAATAGGATAGAAATGGAACAACATGAAGGTTGTGGAGGGTATCAAGGTCACTGATGGAGGAGTGTCTGGGGATGGAGGCTTGACAAGGGAAGGATTAAAAATTGAGAAAGGTAGTAGAAAGCCTAGCGACTTCCAAATATAGGTCTCTAATAGGGTCAATAAAAATTTATAAATGAAGGATTCCCAAATTCACCTACAAAAAAGCCCAAAATTCTACTAGTTTTACAGTTTAGGGTGTAGGGTGTATCTTTTAGGGTGTAGGGTTTAGGTTTTAGGGTTTTGGGTTTAGGGTATATGGTTTAGGGTATAGGGTTTAGGGTTTACATTTTATGGTGTAGGGTACATGGTTTAGGGTGCCAGGTTTATGTTTTACGATGTAGGGTATACGGTTTAGGGTGTAGGGTTTAGGTTTTAGGGTGTAGAGTTTTGGATGCATGGTATAGTGTTTAGGGTGTAGGGTTTATGGTTTAGGATTTAGGGTAAAGGGTTTTGGGTCTAGTGTTTAGGGTTTAGGGTATATGGTTTAGGGTATAGGGTTTTGGGTTTTTGTGTGGGGTTTAGGGATTAGGGTGTAAGGTCTATGGTTTATGATGTAGTGTTTAGGGTTTTGGGTTTAGGGAAAAGGGTTTTTGGTATAGTTCTTAGCGAGTAGGGTGTAGGGTAATGAGTTTAAGGGTTATGGTCTAGGGTTTATAATGTAGGGTATAGGGTTGAGGGTGAAGGGTTTGTGGTTTAGGATATAGGGTATAGTTCTAACAAGTTTTATGGGGTTTAAGGTTTTTAGGACTTTATGTATTTTTAGGGGTTTTTAGATTTTTTAGGGGTTTTGGGGGTTTTTTTTTTATTTTTTGGGTTTTTAGGTGTATTATGGATTTTTATTATTTTTAATGTTTCATAGGGTTTTTAAATTATCTTAGGGGGTTTAAAGAGTTTTAGAACATTTTATGACTTTTATGGGTTTTTAGTTTTTTTTTGATTTTTTAGGATCTTAGGTTTTTTATGATTTTAAGTGTTTTCCTATGGTTTTTAGGGTTTGTTAGGGTTTTCTTATTTGTTTTAAGGGTTTAGAGTTTTTAAAAATTTTAGGGGATTGGAGGCATGGGGGGGGGGGGTGTTGGAATTTTAAGGGTTTAAGTTTTTTTAGAATTTTTATAGGTTTTTAAGGTTTATTAGGGTTTTAGGTGTTTTTAAAGGTTTATTGGGTTTGTAGGGGTTTTAACATTTTTTAGTTATTTTTTATGGTTTTGGGGGGTCTTATGGATTTTATGGTTGTTTTCAGGTTTTAGGGATTTTAGTTTATTTTTTATGGTTTTATGGTTTCTTAGTTATTTTAGGTTTTTTAGATATTTTAGTGGTTTTGAGGGTTTTTAGGGTCTTTTAGGGGTTTGGGGGGGGGGGGGTTTAGGGTTTAAGGGGTTTTAGTCTTATAATTTTTAAATGGTTTCTAGGTATTTTAATAATTTTTGGGGATTTAGGGTCTTTTGGATTTTTAGGGGTTTTAGAATTTTTAGTTTTCTGTGATTTTAGATTTGTTGGGAGGTTTTAGTATTTTTTAAGGGTTTTGAGGGTTTTATGGGTTTTTGGTATTTTTAGAGTTTTCAGTTTTCAGGGGGTTTTAGGTTTTTTTCGTTTTTAAATATTTTTAGGGATTTACTATTTTTTTGGTTTTTTGTGTTTTAAATGTCTTTCAGTGTTTTTATGAGGTTTTTTGGGTATAGGTTTTTATTAGGTTTATGTAGTTTTTAGTGTATTTTAGGTTTTTAGGGTTTTTTAGGGGGCATTTATGTTTTTATGGTATTTTTATTTTTTTCTGATTTTCAGGTCTTTTTAGATATTTAGGGTTTTTTAGTTTTTAGGGAATTTTATGGGTTTTAGGGTTTTTAGGATCTTTTAGAGTTTTTTGGGTTTTAGTGTATTTTCTGGCCTTTTATTGGGTTTAAGGGTTTTTTGAGTTTTTAGGGTTTTTAGTGCCCTTTGATGTTTTTTAGAGTTTTAGACTCCTTTTGGGTTTATAAAGTTTTATAGGCTCCTTTACGGGTTTTAGGTTTTAGGGTTTTATCATACCTTAGAGAATTAAGAGTTTTTAGAGTAATTAAGGGTTTTTTAGGGTCATTTAATTTTTTTTAGGGGTTTTAGGGTCTCTTAGGTTTTTTGATCCTTTAGTTTTTAGGGATTTTTTTATTATTATATGGGGTTTATGATATTTTATTTACTTTTAGGGGTTTTAGGGTTTTAGTGTATTTTAGGGTTTTATTGTGTTTTTGTAGCGACCCCGACCCTAGTTGCCCATATCCAATGTTCACTTTATTACATTGGCATAAGATACATGGAATAAATTCCCGAAGAACCGAATATTTTAGTTGTATTGGTAAACTAAATACATACTTGAGTCTTGCATTACGTTTGATAACACAAATTATAACATAATTTTTTTTGTTGAAAACATTATTTAGTCTTGCATATCCTTTCATATCAATAATAGTAAACATCATGGATTCTTGGGAAAGGAAAACAATAATTTTTAGCTCAAATTATAAGTAAGGATTAAGTATAATAGATACTATCATGAATCGTTAAGAATAATCAACTTGGGAAGGTATATAACTAAAAAACTTTCCATTTAATCAATAAATAGAGAAATAAATGCATCCATTAATAATATAATTGTGAAAATATCATGGATAATATTATTAGTCATAATCAATATGTAAAGATAAATAACTAAAACACATTCCATTTAATCAATAAACTAATAATGAAATTAATCCAGAGATAATATCATTGTGAAAATATTATGGATAATAATAACTAAAATCTCAATGAAAATTCTTAATTATTGAACATCATGATATTAGGAATCATGATACATATACCCTCAAAATCTTTCAATAGATGATTTAAACCATAGGTAAAAAACCATTTAATGATAGATTTATGATTTGTCTCATGAGACTACTAATTCATCGATGGGCTTTATGATTATGGGGTCCACCCGTCACTATAGGTCCAAAGCAATCCTCATATATCTAATAATCGGTTTAATTCATGAACATTGTTCTTTATCATCAAATATCAATATTGATTAAAGAATACATATTTATCAATATTTTAATTGATAAAAATTTACCTTCAATGTAGAGAAACATATGTATAAATGATATAAATTTTAATAAATTATAATATCCATGATAGATAATATGGATATTTTGGAAATTTTAATTTCCAATGATCACATGAAAGTGAATAATTTAAGGTAATGTTAATTACGACAAAAAAGAATCATGGAAGTGAATTTCAATACTATCCTTGGTCAAAATAATCATAAACCATCTATAAGAATAATAAGGATGGTATGAATAAAACATATCCCCAATGGGGTATATGTAAAATAAAGGGTTTCTATCATTGAAAAATAAAAACACAATGAAAAGGATATTTAATAACATTGATAAGGAAAATATCATTTTTATTTTGAAAATAATCTTCTAAAACAAAAAATTTTTAAAATAATTTTCTTTTTAAATATTATTTTAAATTTATAAATGAATATTTAAAATATTTGAGTGGTCATGATGGTGGGAAATCCTATTCATGTAGTACATGTTAAAACATTGATTCCTTTCACTTTTTTTCTAAAATCCAAATAGATATTATTTTGACAAAAATAAGAATATTAATTTAAAACAATATTTTAAAAAGTAAAAATGTGTAAAAATGTCATTAATAAATCATTTAAAAAGGTTAAAAACATTTTTTAAAACATTTTTAGAAAACATGGTTTTAGAAGAGAACAACTTTCTGAATGAAGAGAGAAATGAAGTCAGATTTTCTTAAAAAAAATATCCATTATTTTAAGTAAAAAAGATTAGAAAATGGTAATTTTACTTGAAAATACCATGGAAAAATATAGAATAATAAAATGAATTTGGTTTATTATTAAATGGTCAAATAATTTCCTTCAACTGAAATTCAAGAATAAATAATCTTTATTTGAATGAGATTGTGAAATAAAACCTTACAATGATCATAATGTTGAAGTGAGAATTAATCAATAAATAAATTATGTGTATAAAATATAAATAAACATAAAAAAATTGTAAATAAAACATAATGTAATAAAAATTAATTGAACACATAATATTATAATACCAAAGATAATGAAGAATTAATATAACCCAATTAAAAGAAATTGAGCTATGAAATTATTTACGACTTGGTAACTCCTAAGTAAAATCTACTTGGATATAATAATTAAAATTTAAACCAAAAATACCACTAATTATTAAGTAATCAAGATATTACATGTCAAATAGGAAGTATATAAACCATAAAAAATAAATTATGTAAATAATATTAAAATATACCTAAATGTAGAGAATTTGAGACGGAGTCCCTTACATTATGTTTCCTTTTGGATGAAAATGATTTAACCTCTTGTATTGTGATTTTAAATATTTTATTAACTTATAAGTGAACCATATTAATTTTTATAATATCTTATATTCTCCTTTTATATAATTTTATCACCTTTTCATTAATAATATTTCATTATTTTCATTGTTTTAGGTGTTAATTGCCTGGCTTTCTCATTCATACTTTGTCGAGAAAGCTCCATTTATTATGAATATTATATTTTTACATAATATCAAGAATAATAATCATGAAATAATTATAATAATTATATATTTATTATACTTTTAATACCAATCATGAAATATGGTTTTGATTAATGAAGTATGTTATGATCATGGAGATGATAGGCCAAACGTAAGCATATGTAATAATTCCATTTTTCAACGATCTTTATGGAAAGGAGGTAAGTAATATTTTATGTTTTATTAATTATAATATTATCTTAAATAACATATTATTTCTTTAAATATACTTATATATATCATCCATGCAGTTTAGTGATGAAAAGAGAGTCACATGACTTCGTGAAGGCGGTAGTCCACACATACACAAAACATGTTATCACCTTTTAGTGAGTGAAAACATAAGAAGTAAAATGATATATTATCTTTTATGAATTATAAATATTTAATTAATATAATAATTTTGTCATGTATTTCACACATATTCATTAACTTTATCCTTATTAGCTTCCATGTAAAATCTTAGTAAAAGAAAAATTAAATTACTTCGTGAGGCGGTAGTCCGTCGTACACAAATTGGACATTATCATATCCCCTATGGAATTAAAATTAAAATTTAGGTATAATATAATTACTAAAGAGGTATAATTATGTTATAAATATCATATATATACTTTATATACATCATAATACCTAATTGTGATATGTAGTAATAGAAAAATGAATGACATTGGTTCGTGAGGCTGTAGTCCACCGCACACACAAATGATGATTTCGTAACCCATTGGATGGAAGTGGTGGTAGTTTAAGTCATGAACATAAAATCATCTAATTATATTAAATAAATTGAGTTTTTTATATTATAATGGTTTAATAATAATTTTAGGATGTTGAGGAAGAATTAAATGAAAAACACATAGTTAGGAATTTTACGTCTTCTTCAGGTAACCTCTTTATATTTTCACCAAAAGCCTTAATAGGTTGGCTTTGTACCAAAAAATAAAGATTCTAGGATGGGGGTATTGATTTTGGGATGTTATTTGGGAATGTTTTGGTAAAAATAAATTTTTTTAATGCATGAATAAGAGAGGATACCGGGTGGCCATTTATAAGTGAGGTGAGTGGCATACTTGTAATTTTTGGAAAGAAAAAGGTGTATACCCATTTATTACATTCCAAAAGGGTAAAAAATGGTGTATTATTCAGAATTATACATTATTTGGTATAAATATTTCCATAAAATATATTTTATACTAGTTTTATGTTATTTTAATGCTTATTTTTTTGTTTAACCCCTCGTAAATCCATTTTTAACTTAACCGCGGTAAATAATTTTTTTACTGTTTCCAGTATTCATTTTGGTAAAAAATTAAGTTTAAATTATTAGATATTATAAATTATTATTATTACAAATATTTATTAAATTTTTACAAATTTCATTTATAGAAGTGTCAAAATACAATTTTAAATTAATCCCACAGATGTGATGATAAAGAGAGTTTTCAAAGAGAAAATATTCAAAAGTTTAAAATGTTTTAATATAAAAATTAAATATGAAAATGACTCCAATGACCTTAATTAGATTAATAGATATTAAATTTAACTAATTTTACTTTAAAACCAACTCAAAATATAATTTAACTTTATAAAAAATTTAAATGAAAAGGCATTTTTCAGTTAAAATTCAGTATTTTCACTATTAATAAAAAATAAAATATTTCATAAAATTACTAAAAACACCACTTAATATAAATTTTATATGATAATTTCAAAAATTAATTTAATTTTATCAAATAAAGTTTCTAAAATTAGTTAAAATTAATTTTTAATTATGCGTGGAAAGCGCAACTAAACCATCTTTTTGAAAAAATACAAGTTTTTAGAAAAACTTTCAATTAAATGATTCTTAATTTAAATACAATGAATTGATAACCATAATTTTCATAATTTTTTTATTATTATTTAAAAATTTAAATTTAAATTTTATTTTATAGTAGAATATTATATCATAGTTCATCTAGACTTAGGGTTTCATGTTCCGCAAGCTTTCAAAGAGATTGAATTTAAAGAAATATATTTTGTGTGTTTCTTAAGATTAGTTTTTTGTGTTGTATATGATATAAAATAAAATATTATTATTTTATAATTTTGGGGTGTGAAATTTACAAAACTTAAATAAATTACATCCTCACAATTTATGCTTGATCTTAGTAATCACAGATTTATCATTCTGAAATACCATTATTAAAAAACACACACCATAAGAGGGTTAACAAAACTTCCTCTTAATAAGAGAGAGAGGGAAATACAAAGGTCATCTAAAATAACACATAACTTGGTTTCAAAGTTTGAGGACATAGGATGGAACTTAAAATATGGACATTGAATATAAAATTAACACTCAAGTATTAATAGAAAGTTATAGATATCATTGATCGTGAGAAATTGAATGATCAATGGAAAGTTAAGGGATTCAATATCATAATTATGTGATGATTTAAAAGACCATTTGATTAATTATATATGAAGGTAATTGGATTTTTTTTAAATATCCATTACCTAAATATGATGAATTATTTTAATGTATTAGGATATAATACTTAATATGTTTTTATTTTATAAGAATAATTTCATTCTTTAGTTTTGCTTTAATTAATTTACAATTCATTTATTACTCTAAGAAATGAATATCCAAAAATGATTTTTTATCTAAATCAATGAAATTCACTTTTAATTAAATATCCATAAAAGAGTGACACGTATTTATATCTATGTATAACTATTTTTCAAAACCAATATGGTTAGCACAAGTTTCCCAATATATTAAATTAATCTTTAAACCTTGATAATAACACCATTAGTTCATAATTAATATTTATCTATAAAATAATTTAAATTAAAGTAGTGAAATATTCACTAGAAAATAATGTAGGCTAGTGGTAGGTGCTAAACCCTTGTTTTCCTCATATTATGGGTTCAAGCCCCATGTCCTTGTCAGATATGATGGGTTGTCATCCGACATATAGGTTATACTTTTTCTAAAACCATATTATTATAGTTCCTATAATGTTCCAAAATTTTGATGACCTATATTTACTATAACACTAAATATATGATAATAATTAAAGGTTACCAATTCCTTTAATATTGTTTATACAAAATTTAAAGGAATTATTACATAAATAAATTTTTATATTCTAAACTAATGGGTTGTACTCCTATAAATGTTTTCCAAAAATATCATTAATCATGTTATATTACTACCACACAAATTTTCAAAAGGGTAATTTAATACTTGGAACTTATGATTAAACTTAAACTCTTAAATCCATAATGGAATACATAACTCTTATGTTAATGATGTCATATATGATTCTAAAATTTAACACAGTCCTTAGATGCTTCATAATTCTTATAACTAAAATACCATTGGTAAAAAATAGTTTTAAAATTTAATTCTTGAACTCCAACACATAAATACTTCATCCATTTTTTTAAAAATATATCCTTGTTTTAGAGTTTAACCTTTAGAAGAGTTAATTGGCTTAGATAATTCCCAACTTCCACACATTTAAGACAATGAACTATAAATGGATCCATATGATGATATTTATTTCCTTCCATCATACTTTTCATTTTTCCACGGTAATTCATTGCTTTATTCCCTTCTTCTTCAAACATAAAACATTTTAACGTTCCTTTGATACACCTTATTTTCAGTCTAAGACATCGTAGGTTTAACCTAGTTCATTCATTATCATTATCCATTAAAATTCTTCATAATGGGTTATAAAGAAAATGTGAATTATCAAAAGCATATCCCCTGGGAGTGTTAAACCCAGTGTGTAATAAGGATTGTTTTCATGCACCATGTGATGATTGGGTCAAACACAATGCAACATTTTTAGATTTATTACCCCTATGTACATCTATGTAAAAACCAAATCTAATTTTAGTTCCCATACATGGATGTATTTC
The DNA here is from genome assembly GCA_963277665.1 of Viscum album. Classification (NCBI taxonomy): domain Eukaryota; kingdom Viridiplantae; phylum Streptophyta; class Magnoliopsida; order Santalales; family Viscaceae; genus Viscum; species Viscum album. The sequence continues at coordinate 681,237,556 of OY728142.1, read as the reverse complement.
TAAGAAAAAACACATAGTATCTTACTCAATAAAATATTATGACATTCGTCTATGATTATCCCAAAAACCTATCAGAGGGTTATGTTCCCCAATCTATGTTTTCCAAAATCTAGTTCTTAAGGTTTCTACTAATATTCTTTTAATACCAACTATAGAGACCACAACCCCAATAGCGTAGAACCAATGTCTAATTTATTAAATTGGTATAAGATACAATAAATATAATCCTGAAGGGACGACTAGTTTATTAGTATTAGTAAAATAGATAAATTCTTGAGTATTTCATTACATTTTAAAATAAAAATTACAAAAATATATTTTTTCTAGGATAACATTATTACCTCACAATTATCCATACATATCAATCACAATAAACTTAATATATTCTTGGGAGTGGAAACAAAATAAGGGTGAGCTCAATTACACAGTTAGGGCTAATTACACTAGAATCTATGTTGAATTAAGAATCATAATCAATATTTAAAGTTAAATATCTTAAAATACATGAAATTTAATCAATAATCTGAGAATGAAATGAATTCTAAGATAATATTATTGTGAAAATATCATGTATAATAAGATAAGTCATAATCAATATGAAAAGGTAAATAACTGAAAAACATCACATTTAATAAATAAACTAAGAATTAAATGCATCAAGAGATATTATCATTGTAAAAATATCATGGATAATAATAACTAAATTCTTAATGAAGGAAATAGTTAATTATTGTACATTAGGATCTTATGAATCATGACACCTCTTCCATAAATACCTTTAAAAAAAGTTTTAAACACATGATTAAAACCCATTTAATACAATATTATTGATTTTTCCTAGAGATTAATGATGCATTGATGGGATATATAATTCTAGGCCACAACTTCCACTCCAGGTCCAAATCATTCCTCAAATATCAAATAATCGATTTAATTCAAGAATAATGTGCCCTATTGTCAAATATTTTTATTGAGTAAAGAATACAAGTTTATCAATATTTCACCAAATTAAAAATATAACATTCAACGTAGAACACCTTATATAGAAATTATAAACTCTTTAAGAAATAATCATATCTTTTATAAATAATTTGGATATTTAGGGGAAATTTAATGTCTAATGATCATAGAAAAGTTAATGTAAATACTGTCATTAGTCAAAATAATCATAAAAAATCCATATAAGGAATAAATATGGTATGAATAAAATATATCCTTAGTAGATTATATGTAAAACAAAGGATTTTTGTCATTGATGAATATAATTTCCACAAAAAGGATCTTCAAAAAAATGTATAGAATTTCATTTTCATTTTGAAAATAACATTTTAAAATAATATATTTTCAAAATAATTTTCTTTTAAAATAATATTTTTAACTTCTAAATGAATCTTTAAAAAATTTTAATTATCATGGTGTACACGTAAAAGAAAATATTCCTTTCACATTTTATGTAAAAGTCATAAGGGAATTATTTTGAAAATAACATATATATTAATTTAATTTTAAAAAAAGTAAAAATGGGTAAAAATGTATTTAATAAATCATTTTTAAATGGTTAAAAAAAATTAAAACATTTTTAGAAAACATGGTTATGAAAGAAAATAGATTTCCGAATTAAGTGAGAAAAGAAGTTGAATTTTCTTAAAAAAAATTATCAATTATTTTATGTACCAAAGGTTAGAAAATGATACTATTACATGAAAATATAATGAAGAACTAGAGAATAAGAAAATTAAATGGTGTTTTTAGTAAATTGTGAAATAATTTCCTTCTACTGAAATATAAGAATAAATAATCTCGATTAAAATGATATTGTGAAATAAACCCTTATAATGATCATAATGTTGAAGGGAGAATTAATCAATGAATATATTATTTTTATTAAATGTAAACAAAAATAAAATGTGTAAACAAAAAATAATATAATCAAAATTAATTTCATATATAATCTATGAACATAAAATATAGTGAAGAATAAATATAACCCACTTAAAAGAAGTCAAGTTATGAAATTCTTTACCCCTTGGAAACTTTTATGTCAAATACCCTTAGATGTAATAATTAAAATTGAAACTAAAAAATACCAAGAATTAATAATTAATCATGATATTAAATTCGAAATGGGAATTATATACAAAATATAAAATAAATTAGGCTCATAACATTACAATATGCCTCAATGATAAGAAATTGATACAAAGTCACTTAGCTCACGCTTATTTTTGGATGAACATGATTTAATATCCTATATAGTGGTTTTAAACATTTTATTAACTTAATAAAAAAATAATAATAATATTTATAAAATAATATATGTTTTTACAACATATTATCACCTATTAATTAATAATCATTCATTATTTTCATTATTCTAGGTGTTAATTTCCTTGTTTTCTCATTCGTTCTTTATCCTGAAAGTTCTAATTATTGTGCATATTATACAGTTCCATAATTTCCAGTATAATAATAATGAAATAATTATCATATTTTTATATCAATCATAATTTTAAGACTAGTCATAAAAGATGTTTTTGTGAAATTAATTACATTATGATCATGAAGACGGTAGGTTATATGTACACATGGGAAACATTTACATTTTTTAACAATGTATATAGAAAAGAGGTAGGTAATATTTTATGTTTTAATGATGTTAATAATATCATAAATACAATATTATTTGTTTAAATATACTTATGTATATATCATAAATGTGGTGTGGTGATGAAAATGGAGTAGCATTACTTCGTGAAGGCGGTAGTCCACACATACACAAACGATGTTATTATTTTTAAGAGAGTGAAAATGTTTGAAAGAAAATGATATATTATATTTTAATAATGATAAAATTTTCATTATTATCTTAATTAATTCATTTATAGCACATATATTCAATAAATTTATCCTTATCACCTTCCTTTTAAAGCATTAATGAAAGACGAATCACATTGCTTCATGAGGCGGTATTCCACCATACACACGAGCAACATTATCGCATTTCCTATGGAATGGATAGAAAAAAGGTATATATGATATAATGAATATAAAGGTATAGTTATGTTATAAATATCATAAATATTTTTTATCAATCATAATACCTAAATATGAGAGGTATTAATAGAAAACGAAAGACATCGGTTCACGAGGCGGTAGTTCACCATACACATGAATAGTGATTTTGTAACCCATTTTATGGAAGTGTAGATGGTTTTAGATAAATAACTTGATAGAAAAAATATAATTATATTTAATATATTTATATTATCATATCATCATGGTTTGATAATAATTAAAGGAGGTGGATGAAGAAATAAAAGAAAAACACATAGTTAGGAATTTTACCTTGTCTTCAGGTAACCTATTTAGGTTTGCAACAAAATCCTTCCTAGGTTGGATTTATGGAAAAAATAAGCTTAAAGTATTAGGTTATGGATGTTGGGAAGTAATTTGGGTAGTTTTTGGCTGAAATAATTTTTTTTAATGTGTGAATAAGAGAGGATAGGGGTGTCCTTTTATAAGTTAGGTGAATGACACATTTGTGATATTTGAAAATAAAAAGGTGTACCCATATTTATCACATGGAAAAAGGGTCAAAAATGGATTATTATTGAAAAATAGACATTATATGGTCTAAATATTTCCCTAAAAGATATTTTAGACAAGTTTTTATGTCTTTTTAACCCTTAAGTTTTTAGCTTAACACCCGGTAAATCAATTTTTATGATAACTCCAATAAATAAATTTTTATGGATTTCACTATCCATTTTGGTCAAAAATGAATTTGAACAAATTATATAATATAAATTATTCTTATTCAAAATATAAAATCCATTTTTTCAAATTCCATTCAACATGTAAAATTCTAATTTAAAATAAATATTTAGACACGATGATAAAGGAAATTTTTAAAGAGAAAATATTCAAAAGTTTACAATGTTTTTATATCAATATTCAATATAATAATGATTAAAATGAATGAAATTGGATTAATAGATATATAATTTAACAAATTTTACTTCAAAATCAATTAAAAATATAATTTAAATAAACAATTTTATTGAAAAGGTGGGTTTCAATTAAAATTGGGCATTTTAACTATTCATCAAAAAATGATATATTCTAGAAAAATAAAAAAATCACCCTAAGATAATTTTCATATGATTATTTCAAAAATTAATTTAATATTATCAAAAAAAAATTATAAATTGGTAAAAAATTAATTTTAAAGTATGTGTGTAAAGAGCAGCAACACCGTCTTTGAGAAAAAAAATCATTTTTCTAAAAACATTTTTTATTTAAAATGATTCTTATTTTATTGTTAGTAAATATTTAGCTATAATTTAATAATTTAATTTTTATTATTCATATATTCAAATTTAATATATATGTTATAATGCTATACTAGATTACAGTTCATTTAGACATTGGGTTTCTTGTTCTGTAAGCTATCGAAGAGATTAAATCTAATGAAATATATTTAATGGGTATATTAAGAATGACGTCATGTGTTTCATATGATATCAAATACAATATTCTTATTTTATAATTTCACTGTGTTACCCTTTTAGGTTTTTATAGGAGGTTTAGGGTTTTTAGGGGTTTTAGGGGTTTTAAGGGTTTTAGGGGTTTTAGGGGTTTTAGGGCCCTTTTATATTTTAGTGTTTTTATTAGTTTTAAGGGTTTTAGGGTATTTTGTTATTTTTATGGTCATAAATGGTTTTTTTATAGTTTTAGGTTTTTTTGGTTTTAACAGTTTTTTTGGGTTTTTAAGGGTTTTAGTGTTTTTAGGGTTTTAGGAGTTTTTAAGGATTTAATTTTTTTAGGGTTTCTAGGGTTATTAGGGTTACTAAAGGTTTTCATGTTTTTAGGGTTTTTAGGGTTTTTAGTTTTTTTAATAGATTTTAGGTTTTTTAGGGTTTTTAGTGTTTTTTTGCTGTTTTAGGGTTTTTAGAGTTTTTTTTTATTTCTAGGGGTTTTTGGGATTTTTAGAGTTTTTAGGGATTTTTAGGGATTTTTATGGGTTTAGTGGTTTTAGGGATTCTTAGTGTTTTAGTGGTTTAAAATATCTTTTTGGGTTTTAGGGTTTTATATAGTTTTTTAGTATTTATAGGGTATTTAGGATTATTTTACTATTTTAGCATTTTTAGGGTTTTTAGGATTTTTAGGGGGTTTTAGTTTTTTAATGGTTTTAAGGTTTTTAAGGTTTTATTTGTTTTATGATGTTTTAGGGTTTTAAGGTTTCCTATGTATTTTTAGAGTGTTTAAGGGTTTTAGGATAGTTAGGGGGTTTATAGGACTATTTAGGGTCTTTTAAGGGTTTTTATGGTTTTTAGGGCCTTTAAGGGTTTTTAGGAGTTTTACAGGGTTTTAGTGTATTTAGGGTTTTAATGGTCTCTTAGGTATTTTTATGGTGTTTAGAGGTTTTGAAGATTTTTGGGGTTTTAAAGGGTTTTTATAGATTTTTCATATTTTTTGGAATTTTAGGGGTTTTTTCTAGTTTGTTTGGGGTTTAAGAGTTTTTTGGGTTTCTAGTGTTTTTTTGGATTTCATAGTTTTTTATGTTTTTTCATTTTTTGGGGGTTTTTAGGATTTTTTAGTATTTTTAATGATTTTCTATTTTTTTATATAGTTTTTAATATTTTGGATGGTTTTACTATTTTTAAGGGTTTTTAGAGATTTTTATGGTTTTAGGGTGTTATTATTTTTAATGGGTTTTAGGGGTTTTAAGGGTTTTAAAGTGTTTTAATGTTTTAAAGCGTTTTTATTGGTTTTTTGGGGTTTTAGGGATTATTAGGGTTTATTATGGGGTTTTATCCTTTTTAGGATCTTTTTAGGGTTTTAGGGGTTTTACAGTTAGTCAGTTTTTTTGGATTTTTAGGGGGTGTTTAGGGTTTTTTAAATTTTTAGTGTTTTTAGGATATTTTTGGGATTTGAGAGTTTTTAAGTATTTTTGGGGTTTAAGGGTTTTTAGTGTTTTGGGATTTTTTTTGTGGTTTGGGGGGTTTAGTGTTTTTTGTGGATTTTTAGGGATTATTTTGGGGGGTTTTAGACATTTTTAGTTTTTAGTGTTTTTATGTGTCTTGAAGGGGTTTTTGGATTTTTTTGGAGTTTTTAGGGTTTTAAGAGTTTTTAGGGGTTTTAGGGGTTTTTATAGTTTTTTAGGGTTTTATATTTTTATATTTTTAGTGTATTTTATGTGTTTTGACAATTTTAGGGGGTTTTACGGTTTTAGGTATTTTAGGCGTTTAAATGATTTTTAGGGGTTTTAATTGGGTTTTTTGGGTTTTTAGGGGGTTTACGGTTTTTAGGGTCTTTTATGATTATTTGGGGGTTTTAGGACCTTTTAGGGTTTTTAGGGTGTTTAGAAGGTTTAGGTATTTTTAGTAACCTTTAGGTTTTTAGTGTTATTTTGGTTCTTTTATGGGTTTTAGGTTTCTATAGGGTTTTAGGGGTTTATAGAATCTGTTAGAGTATTTTAGGGCTTTTAGCATCTTTTAATGATATTTACGGAACTTAAGGGTTTTTAGGGATTTTAAGGTCTTTTAGTTTTTTAAAGGGTTTCTTAGTATTTTAGGGGTTTTATGGTTTATAGGGGTTTTAGGTCCTTTCATGGTCTTTTAGGGGGTTTAGGGTCTTTTATGATTTATAAGGGTTTTTAGGGTCTCTTAATGTTTTAGGGTTTTTTGGGACTTTTAGAGTTTTTAGGGGGTTTTGGTGGTTTTGGGTATTTTTTATGGGTTATAATAATTTTAGGATCTTTTAGGGATTTTAGGGTCTTTTCAGTGTTTCTGAGAGTTTTTGGGTTTTTTGGGATTTTAAGGTTATAGGGGCCTTTAGGATTATTTTTGGCGTTTTAGTGATTTTTAGGTGGTTATTGGGTTTTTAGGGGTATTAGGGTTTTAGGGTATTATAGGTTTTTAGTTTTCTTTATAGTTTTAAGGGGTTTTAGGGACTTTTAATGTTTTAGGGTATTTTATGGTTTTTGCAGTCTTTTAGGGTTTTTAATGGTTTTTTGGGGGGATTAATGTTTTTTGGGTTTTTGGGTTTTTATTATTTTTATAGTTTTTATTGTTTCAATGGTATTCCAAGGTTTTTATAGTTTTTAGAGGTTTATGGGTTTTTAATTTTTTAGGGGTTTTAGGTATTTTTAGGTTGTTTTAGGGTTTTTTGGGTGATTTATGGTCTTTTAAGTTTTTAAGGATTTTTATGGTATTCGTTTTTTCAAGGGTTTTAGTGTTTTAAAGGGTTTTTTGGTTTTTAGGGTTTTTTGGTTTCTTAGGTTTTTATGCAGTATTAGAGTCTTTTTAGGGATTTATTTAGTTTTTAGGTTATTTTGGGTTGTTTGGGTTTTAAGTGTCTTTTTAGGGGTATTGGGTGTTTTTATGGATTTTAGGGTTTATTTGGTATTTTTTTGGGTTTGGGGGGGGGGGGGGGTAGGTTTTGAATATTTTTTGGGTTTTAGGGGTTTTTAATGGTTTTTAATATTTTTCATATTTTTTGGGTTTTAAGGGTTTTATGTGTTTTAAGGGGGTTTGGTGTCATTTAAGTATTTTTTAGGCCTTTTTGGGTTCTTTAAGGGTTTCAAGGTTATTTAGGGATTTTTAGGGTTTTTATGGTCTTTTAAGGTTTCTGGATGTTTTGTGGAATTGTAGGATTTTAAATGGTTTATGAGGTTTCTAGTGTTTTAGGGGTTTTAGGTTTTTTTTGTATTTTTAGGTTCTTTTAGTTTTTTAGGGGTTTTAGGGTATTTTAGGGTCTAGGGTATAGGGTTTTGTGTTTATGGTTAAGTGTATAGGGTTTAGGGAGTATGATTTAGGGCCTAGCGTATAGGGTATAGGGAAGGATGTAGGGTTCATGGTTTAGGGTGTAGGGTATATGATTTCAGAAATATAATTTAGGGTTTATGGTGTATGGTTTAGGGTTTAGGGTGTAGTGTATGGGGTTTAGGGGTTTTAGTTTTTTTTTTATGATTTTTCGGGTTTTGAGGTTTTTTTATGGTTCTTTCAACCCGATTCGTGTTGTACCAGGGCCAATGAAATGGCCTGATGGATAGTGACCCATTTTCCATTATTAGGAAGTGTGTCACGTTAGGTAAAATGTCCTCTTATCTTCTCCAATGAGTTTATTCATGGATCTAGAAACACCCAACCACCCTAGTATCAATGATTCTTGAACCTGCTTTCCAAATCTAGGCAGTCATTGGATGAAGATTTGGCCAACGACACTTAAGGGCTCCATTGGTCGAGAGGATGTGAGGTCATTCTCATCGCACCCTTTTGGGGGGAATCATTTCCTACTCTAAGACTCTCTTATATATTTAAGAATTGTTCATATGTTTTTGAATCCTTGGTTCTTTCCCATGAATGTGTTCATGAATGACCCCTTGGTCGCAAGATTATGAAAAGGTGTGCCCAGATTTAGAATCCTCTTTTAAGAATCCTTGGTTCTCCACTGATGAAGACATCTGTATGTATTCTAGGTTCTTCATTTATGTTACTAATTTTATGGAAACATTAGGAATTCCTCATTCTTTTGTCGAGAGAATGATGATTTAAGATGTATAAAGAGAAACTCATGAGTTTATCATCATCCAAGGGGAACATATATTATTTTGATGTCGATATCTAACCCATAATATGGGCTTCCTATGTATCCTCATGATAGGAATAAAATTCCACTTATTTTGGTGTCACTTTATAGGACACATCACCTTTTAAGGTTGTGTGATGAGGGCCAACTCATGCAGTTTAATGTCGTACAGCGAGGATGTCTAGGAAGAATATGCCTAGTCACGATTTCATGGGTTGATTAATCCAAAGTGGACCAATTTGGTCAAAAGATATAAAATCTCTCGGGTAAGTATGACCGTAATAGGGATATGGATTAGATAATATTATTATGGTTTGGGTGTTGGGTTCAAAACTCAGGGAGGTTTCCCACGTATCCCAATTGGCTGGGAATCAGAGCCCTCGTAGTTTGGTTCAGTTGGGCTTATGCATGGAAGCTGCCCACATGAGGGGATATGGTTGGGACCTACTCCATAGAGGAGGCCTATTTGAGCTCTTTTCTTTAGACAAACGTCGTACATATCCCGGTTAGAGTATGAATTAGAGTTCTCTAAGTTCATTTGGTTTTGGGGCTTACATCTAGGAAGAGACCCTTGTTTCTATAACAATGAGGAGGATCTCCACTCATGATTATTTGAAAGTTTGGTTGGGGCTTACACCTAGGAGGATGCCCATGACTTGGGGTTATGCGGATGTCATGATCGCCACCAACCTCTAAGCCCACGTGAGTCATTGTTGGCGTGAGAAACAATAGAAGGTAGTGGATATAATGATCGCACGTCCCACATCATTTGATAATAGATGGTACTAGAGCCCAAAGGGAGAGGGGTGGGGGGATTTGAACATTCCCATCTCCTCACCCTTTTTGATATCCAGGATATTCATGTTTGGAAATCTATCTGGACATGTCTCAGGCTGGGCCTCAGAGGAGCCAGAGCACCACCTCTTGTGGAAAAGTTAGGGTCTTACCTTAGGGGGAGCGACCTTTTGAGAATCATATGGGGTATACTATAGTTTAAAGTCATAAAACATTCATGATTATTAACAAGAGGATAATAATGTTGGGATGTTCTAAAATGCCTCAAACATGAGAGGTAAGCAACATACAAACCCGGATTCCAGAAGATCTCAGATCAGAAGAAATTATATGAGGCATGGAATCCATTGTGGAATACAGAGGTAGGAAAAGCCTCTCTCGAGGAAGAATTTGTCTATGGTTTAAAGGAATTTTTTGGGAAAATATATGAAAATCCAATGGGACATTGTGCCCATAGTCAAGAAAAGGAATAATTAGGACATTGGACTTTTATTTTCGATGTCTGAGGATGTTTATGAAGATTTAAAATTGCTTAGTATATTACAGTTTAAATACATATAGATTAGATGATGGAATCATAGTTTAATGTTTTGTTGTGGAGAATAATACCATACAATTTAATGTCATGTGGTAAGGATGAATTGGGGTCTTGTAGTTTATGTTCATATAATGGGGACCGTTTGTTAGAGAAACCATGATTAACTGGGGGATATTCAGGTTAAGATGATCTCACATACCTTTAATATGAGAGGGAAAGAATATGTAAACCATGATTTTGAAGAATCTCCAATCCAGAAAATTAATATGAGGAATGGAAGCCATTGGGCATATAGAAGTAGGAAAATCCACTCCTGAGGATGAATTTGTCTCCAGTTGACATGCGTTTTTTGTGGGAAACATATGTAGACCCACTAGGTCATTGTACGCATAGTCAAGAAAGGGTGTCCTCAAGACACTGGCCATCCATTTCCGATGGACATGGGGGTTTATGAAGATTTGAAATCTCATAGGATATAGAGTTTTATGAATGTAAGGGATGTGCCTAGGCATATAAATAAAACACCCAAACTGTGATTGTCCATGAAGTTTTGGATCAACCATTCATTGGAGGAAGGTGATAGAATTTTAGGTGTCTCATGAGGAGTATCTTGACTCTTGGTATTTAAGGGATGGATATTGGGGTGGTATAAGGGTGCCATGTAAAATTTCATCAAACCGGACCAGAAAGTTCATGGTGTGGCACTCCATTTTTTAGGGGGGTCTATGATAGTAGCGAAGGGACCAGCCTGGTGGGCTGGGATCATAGCGCAACACAGATCCCGATCAGGGGTATGGGGGTGCAACCCCCACAGTATAGAGTGATAGGCACATAGTAATTTCTGCATAATGTTGGCCATGTAGTATCTTTACACGTATTAGCTTCCACATAAGAGTGTTTGTATAAGAGTATCCGTGTACTTTTGGTTGAAAAAGGTCATCCTCAAACTGTGCTATATGTGTAGGGGAGTTCCACATACTTTCTTCAACATAGGGGGTCCACGTACTATCTTCCGCATAGGGTATTTCACAAACATTCTTCCTTATAAGAGAGTTCGTGAACAATCTTCCTCATATGGGGGTTCCACATACTGTATTCCGCATAGTGGTGTCTGCAATCTATCTTCCATATAAGGGGTCCACAAACTATTTTTTTCATTTGTGGGGTTATAAAATGATGTGTCAATTCTGAGAATGACATTGCCTCTGCATATTATATTTTTTAGAGGGTATTTCTCATGTGGTTAATGGGGTGGAGTTCTACGAAGGTCCATCCACATATGGTTCACAGGATGGCTTCCCTGATCTTATTTGGGTTTGGGAGGGATTTCTCCCACACCCTTAATGTTTTTCATAATAATTCATCACTTTTAACCCGTCTATTGAGCTATTTTATCCACTCGAGCAGGAATCTCTTGGGATTAGAGGTTGGTGGCGATCATGAATTCTATATAACCCCAAAACATGGGAATCCTCCTAGGTGTAAGTACCAACCAAACTTTTAAATCATCAAGAGTTGTGATACTCCTCATGGTTCTAGAAACATGGGCCTCCTTCCAGGTGTAATCCCCAAACCCAAATGAACTATGAGAACTATGATTCCTACTCTAATTCGGATATGTAGGATGCTTATTTAAAGGCCCAAACTCAAATAGGCCTCCTCTATAGTGTATGTTCCAACCATATCCCCTCAAGTGGGAACCTTTCACATGTAATCCCCACCCAACCGGACTATGAGGGATCTAATTCAAAACCAATTTGGATATGTGGGAAGCCTCCCTAAGGTCTGAACCCAACACCAAAATCACCCTAATATTCTCCAAGCAATATCCCCAGTAGGTTCACATCTACTCAAGATACCCTATCTCTGGACGCTTTGGCATAAGTCTCACATGGGATCCTGACTTGAAATCTTCCTCATAGACATCCTCAACGTATGATGTTAAACTACATGGGTTGGTCCTTTTTACATGAACGTAAAAGGTAATTATTCCTATAAAGATACAACAAACTATGTGGAATATTATTCCTCTCATGACGATACACAAGAATCCCATTTTATGGGTTCAATATAGACATTAGAACAATATCTATTCCACCCTAGATGATGATAAAATTCAATGCATCTCGTCGAATGGCCTAAATCATCATTTTCTTGCAAAAATACTATGGAATTCCTAATGGGTCCCTAAAAGGGTAACATAGATAAATAACCTAGAATATATATAGATTTTTTCATCAGTGGAGAACCTAGGATACATACAAAAGATTATATGTCTATGCATGCCTTTTGATGATATTTCAACCTTGGGGAAATTTACAGACACATGCTTGGGAAAGAACCAAGGATTCACAGACTTATATACAATGCTAAAAAACATAAGAAAATCCTAGATTAGGAAATAATTCTCCCCCAAAAGGGTGTGATGAGACCGACCTACCATCCTCTCGGCAAATAGATTCCTTAAGAGTCATTTTCCAAATTGAAATCCAACGAGTGTCTGCCTTTGGAAAGAAGGTCTATAAATCATGGATACAAGGGTCGTTGGGTGTTTCTGGCTCCAAAAATAAATCCCTTAGAGACTATCCTAGAACATCATAACTGATGTAAAACCCATCATAATAAATGGACAATGGATCACTATCTGTCAAGCCATTTCATCAGCCTTGGTATGTCACAAATCGGATCAAAACAATGGTTTTTAGGGGTTTAAGATTTTTAACGGGTTTTAAGATTTTATGGGGTTTTAGTTTTTTTGTTTTTTAATGTCTTAAGAGAGTTTTAAGGGTTTTTATAGTTTTATAGTTTTAGGGTTTTTTTAGGTTTAAGGGATTTTATGGGTTATAAGGTTTTTTTGGGGTTTTAGGGTTTTTTGGTGTTGTAAGGATTTTAGGTTTTTAAAGTAAATTTAGGGGTTTTGGTGTATTTAGTAGGTTTAGAGAGTTTTTATGTATTTCTAGTTTTTAGGTGGGGTTAATTTTTTGGTTTTTAAGTATTTTTAGGGGTTTTATGGATTTTATGGTTTTAGGGGTTTTTTGTGTTTTATTGATTTTTGGGGTTTTTTTCTTTTTTAGGGGATTTATATTTTTAGAACATTAAGGGGTTTTAGGGTTTTAGGGATTCATGGGTTTTAAGGGGTTTATGGTTTTTTTTGTTTTTATAGGTTTTTAGTGGTTTTATGGGATTTTAGTGTTTTAGGGTCTTTTAGGGTGTTTCTATAGTCCTTTATGATTTTAGTGGTGTTTATGTTTTTTATGGTATTTTATAAGATTTAGGAGTTTGAGGTATTTTTGGGGATTTATTGTTTTTTAATTTTTATTATTTTTTAGGTTTTTTGGTACTTTTAGGGATTTTTACAATTTTTTGGGTCTTTTGGAATTTTAGAAGTTTTTAGGGTTTTTTTTTTCTGTTTTTACTATGTTTTAGGGTTTTGGAGTTCTTTTAGGGTTTTAAGGTTCTTTTAGGGTTTTTTTTTATTTTATAGGTTTTAGGGGTTTTAGGTTATTTTAAGGGCTTTAATGTTTTATACAATTTATCCATTTTAGGGTTTTTATGGTTTTTAGGGGTTTAAAAGGTTTTTTGGGATTTTTAGAGGTTTTATGGGTTTTCTAGGATGATTTAAGGGTTTGGACTATTTTATTCATGTTTTTAGGTCTTTTAAGGGATTTAGGGTTTTTAGAATTTTTTGGGGGTTTTAGGGGTTTTAAGTTATTTTATAGATTTTCAGGGTTTCTAAACATTTGTAGTGTTTTAAGGGGTTTTAAGTATTTTTATGATCTTTTAGGGGTTTTTATAGTCATTAGGATCTTCTATGTTTTAGGGTTTATTTTCCTAGGGATTTTCGGGGACTTTTAGGGTTGTGATGTATTTATGCTTTTAAAGGTATTTTAGTTTTTTAGGTTTTTAACATTTTTAGGGATTTTATTGTTTTCTATATTTTTAAGTATTTTAAAGGTTTTAGTGTTTTTATAAGTTTTAGGGGTTTCTAGTATTTTTAGGGATATTAGGGGGTTTTAGGGGTTTTAGGGGTTTTAGAGGTTTTAGGGTTTTTAGTGGTTTTAGGTCTTTTAGGGTTATTATGGTTTTTTAGGGTTTTTATGGGTTTAAGGTTTTGAGGGGTTTTGAGGGTTTTAGGTTTATTTTAGGGGATTTAGGTTCTTTTAAGGTCTCATATAGCCTTTTTCAGTTTTTAGGGTATTTTGGGTATTTTATGGGATTGTATGGTTTTTAGGGTTTTTAGAGTTTTGAGGGGTTTTGGGTGTTTTTAGGGTTTTCTGGGATTTTTAAGGGGTTTTCGGGGTTTTAGTCATTTTTTCGAGTTTTTTTGGGGTTTATGGATTTTATGGTTATTTGGGATTTTTAGTTTTTTTTCTTGGGTTATAAATTTTTTATGGGTTTTTGGGGTTTTTGGGATGTGCTAGGATATTTTTAAGAATTTTAGTTTGTTTTTAGGGTTTTAGTGATTTTTAGGGTTTTGGGGGTTTTAGGGTTTTTTGGGGGGTTTCTTAATTTTTTTAGGGTTTTAGGGGTTTTGGGGTTTAAATGTTTTTAGGTTTTTAGTGTATTTTAGTGATTTTAAGGATTTTTATGTTCTTTTATGTTTTTGTGTTTTTAGGGGGTTCTAATGGTATCTAGTATCTTTTAGTGTTTTTAGGGGTTTTACGCGCTTTTTGGTTTTTTTGGGATTGTCAAGGTTTTTAGGGTTTATGTGGTTTTAATATTTTTAGTGTCTTTTTGGGGGTTTTAGGAACTTTTATATTTTTTTGATTTTCTGGATTTTTAAGGTTTGAGGTTTTGGTTTTAGTGTTTAGAGTGAAGGGTTTAGTGTTTTAGCCAAAGGTTTTAGGGTTTTGTGTATAGGGTTTAAGGTTTAGGGTGTAGTGTTTTGGGTTTAGGGTGAAGGGCTTTGGTTTTATGGTGTAGGGTAAAAGTTTTAGTGTTTTTAGGGTCTCTAAGGATTTTTTGTGCTTTTTAGGGTTTTAGTATAATTTAGGGGGTTTAAGGGATTTTCGTGTCTTTTATGGTATTTTTAGGGTTTTAGTGTCCTTTTAGGGGTTTTAGGTGCTTTGAGGTTTCTCTCGTGTTTTAGGGTTTTTAGGGTCCTCTTAAGATTCTTTGGATTTTTTAGGATTTTTTATGGGTTTTGGGGTTTTTTAGGGTTTTTTAGTTTTTATCTTATTTTAGGGTTTTTTAGGTTGTATTATGTTTTTAGGTCCTTTATGGTTTTAGAGATTTTTTTTGATTCTTTTAGGGTTTTAAGATATTTTCTCACCTTTTAATGTTTTAGGATATTTTTGTGTCTTTTAGGTGTTTTTTTGCAGATTTAGGGTCTTTTAGGGTTTATTTGGGTTTTATGTTATTTCAGAGTTTTAGGGGTTTTAGGGTATTTTAGGAGTTTTAAGGTTTTAGGGTTTTTAGTGTATTTTATGTTTTTAGGGGTTCTATGATGTTTTGAGGGGTATTTAGGGGTTTTTAAGGTGTTTAGTGGTTTTAGAATTTTTTATCTTCTTAGGGGGTTTTAAGGATGGTTAGGGGTTCTAAGGGTTTTTTAGGTTTTTAGAGGTTTTTAGTTTTTTTTGGGATTTTTATGGATTTTAAATATTTTTTTATGGTTTTTTTGAGTTTTTGAGTTTTTATGATTTCTAATGGTTTTTGGAATTTTTGTGTTTTTTAGAGTTTTTATGGTTTTTAATGGTTTTTATGGGTTTTATGTGTTTTAATGATTCCATTAATTTTTAGTGATTTTAGGTGTTTTAATGGTTTTAGAGATTTTTAGGGTTTTAGGGTATTTAGTGGGTTTTAGGGGTATTAAGAGTTTTAAAGGTTCTTTAGAGATTTTAGGGCAAGGAAGATACGAAGGCCAGGAAATTCTCAACCCCCTATAAATTTATTAGATAAAAAAGATGAAACAGACAAGGGAGGGGAGGAGTCAAATGAGCCACACCCAATGATCCCTAACATACCAAAACCCAAAAAACCCAAAAAAACCAAAAATCAAACAAACTAAACAAAGCAGAAAAAGAAAAGACCCCAAAATCACCTCCAGACCAAACAGAACCTACAATTAGCAGCACCAGACCAAAAGCAGCGACTTCATCGACCCAGCTTCAGCACCACCAATCATCCAACTCTTGTGGCACCATCACAACATTCACCATCAAAAAACATCATCGCCTTCCCTCACATAGCATTCGGCAACAAACAACATCAAACACCAAAATCACATACCACAACAATTCACCATAAGAAAAAAATCATAAGCGCATGAAACCAGAGGAATAAAAAAACAGGGCCTCCCCCCTCCAAGCCAATGGAGCCGCGCCTAAGGAGACCAGAGCACACCAGGACCGCCGTCAGGCCGAGAAGAGGTCAAGAGGGGATATCGAATCCAAAATCCAAGAACACCGAATCTCGACCAAATCTCAAGGCCAAAGAGAAGCCCACTATAGCCGACAGCAAACAAACCAGAGCCTGCAATGAACACACGGAAGCCGCGATGAGATCCGTAGGATTGGGGAGCACCGAAGAAGCTGACAGGAACACAAAGACCAACACAGAGCTCCCAAAGCCACCAAAAGAACCCAGATTTAGAAAGGAATACACCAACATAGAAACCCAAAGTTGAAGTGCAAACCGAAACCAGACAGAGGATCTGAAGCTAAGGGAAACAAAGTCAACTTCACATGAACCAAATCCATAAACGAACGATCTAAATCCAAAGCAAGTACCCAATGCTGCAAGGAACGACAAAGCCAACACTAGATCAAAACAAAGCAGAGATGCACGGGGGTAAACCTCCATCGATGCCATTCCAGGAAAAAGTCGTGGGGGTTTTAAGGGTATTTATGATTATTTTATGGGGTTTTAGGTTTTAGTGTATAGGGTTTAGGGTACAAGGTTTAGGATTTAGGGTATAGGGAATAGGGTTTAGTGGGTAGGATTTAGGGTATAGAGTGTAGGGTATAGGTTTTTGGGTTTACGGTGTTGGGTAGAGGGTTTTGGGTGTAGTGTTTTGGGTTTAGGGTGCATGGTATAGGGGATGGGTGTTTGTTATAGGGTATAGTTTACAAGGTTTGGGGTCAAGGGTGTATGGTTTAGGGTTAAGGGGGTATATTATAGGGTTTATAGTGTACAGTTTTGGGTTTTGGGTGTTGGGTATAGGGTTTTGGGTATAGGGTATAAGGTTTAGAAAGTAGGGTATAGAGGTTATGGTGTCAGATATAGGGTTTTGGGTGTAGGGTTTAGGATTTAGGTTTTAGGGCATAGAGTATAGGTTTTTAGGTGTAGGGTTTTTCTTTTATTATGTAGGGTATATGGTTTAGGGTTTATAGTGTAGAGTATTGGGTTTAGGGTGTAGGATTTTATATTTAGGGTGTAAGGTATAGGGTTTTCAGTGTGGGATTTATGGTTTATGGTGCAAGGTAAAGGGTTTAGTGTGTTTGGTTTTGGGGTTAGGGTGTGGGGTATATGGTTTTGGGTGTAGGGTTCCCAGTCTAGGGTGTAGGTTATAGGGTATAGGGTATAAAGGTTATGTTGTATTTTATATGGTTTAGGGTGTTTGGTTTAATGTTTTGGATGTATGGTATAGGGTTTAGTCTATAGGGTTTAGGGCTAATGGTGTAGGGTATATGGTTAATGGTGTAATGTTTAGGTTTTGGGGTGTAATCTATAAGGTATAGGGTTTTTATGGTGTTTTTATAGTGTTTCTGGGGTTTTTTGGATCTTTTAGGTTTTATAGTGTTTTCTAGTGTTTTTAGGTTTTTATGGGTTTTAACGTTTTTAAGGGTTTATTGGTTTTTTAGGGTTTTAAGAGTTTTTATGATTTTTAAGGGTTTTAGGGGTTTTTAGGGTTTCAAGGTTTTTTTGTGTTTTTAGGGATTTTAGGTTGTTTTTGTGTTTTTATAGTTTTTAGGGAATTTTGGGGGTTTAAGGTTTTATGGTTTTTCATTGTTATATTGTGTTTTTAAGGGTTAAATTGTTTCTTTAGGGTTTTAGTGGTTTTAGAAATTTATTAGGGTTTGTTAGTGTTTTTAGTTATTTTTTGGGTTTTTTGGGGGCTTTTAGGTGTTTAGGGTTTTTAGAGATGATAGGGATTTATAGGGTTCTTACAGGTTTTTTGGGTTTTAAGGGTCTATAGGGTTTTGTTAAGGTTTTTTGTGTTTTTTTGTTTGTTGTGTATTATGTAATTTTTAGATTATTTTGGGATTTTCAGGGTTTTAGGGTTGTTTTAAGTGTTGTAAGGGTTTTTAGGGTTTTAGGATTTAAAGTGTTTTTATTGATTTTTGGGATTTAAATTTTTTATGGATTTTATGGGGGTTTTGTGTTTTTGGTTTTTCTTTTTTTAGGGGTTTAAGTGTTTGGGGGGGGGGGGGTTATGGTTGTTAATGGTTTTTAGTATTTTTATGGTTTTTATTGTTTTTACGGTTTTAATGGTTTTAATTTTTTTTTGGGATTGTAGGGTTTTTAGGGTTTTAGTAGTTTTAGGATTTTTAGTAATTTTAGTGATTTTTAGGGTCTTTTGTGTTTTTGGGGGGTTTTAGGGGTTTTCATATTTTTGGGTTATAAAGGGTTTTTTTCTGGGTTTTTAGAGATTTTATTGTTTTTTGGTTTTTTAGGATTTTTTTCTAGTTTATTGGGGTTTTAAGGGCTGGTTTTACAGTTTTTAGTGGTTTTTGGGGCTTTTCGGATTTTAGGGATTTGGGTGGGGTAATATGTTTATGGTATTTAGGGTTCTGTTGGGATTTTATGTTTTTTTTTATTTTTTAGGTTTTGGGGTTTTTAGTTTTTAAAGGTGTTTTAAGGGTTAATTAGATTTATTAGGGTTATTAAATATTTTTAGGGATTATAGGGTTTTAGGTACTTTTAGATTTTTTTAGGGGGGTTTAGGCTTTCATTGTGTTTTTAGGGTTTTAGGATGTTTCATGTTTTTTAGCATTTTTAGGGTTTTTAGGGTTTTTAGGGTTTTTAGTGTCCGTTAGGACTTTTAGGGTCCTTTATGGGTTTTATGAAGTTTTAATGAGCTTTTTTTAGGGTTTTTAGTTCCATTAGTGGTTTTTTGGATTTCTATATTCTTTAGTGTTTTGGGGGTTTTTAGGGTCATTTTAGGGTTTTTAGAGTCTATTATTTTTAGTGTATTTTATGGTATTTTATGGATTTTAGGTTTTTATTATATATTAGTGGGTTTTAAGGTCTTTTAGGGTCTTTTTGGGGCTTTTTGGTTTTTTGAGTTTTATATGGTTTTTAGGGGTTTTATGGCTTTTATGGTCTTTCAAGAGTTTTGGAGTTTTTTTGTTTTTTTTGGTTTTTAGGGTCTTTAGGGGGACTTTGTAGTTTAGGTTATTTTATGAGTTTATGGATTTTTTGTGTTTTTATGGGTTCTAAGGTTTTTATGGTTTTTAGTGTTTTATGGGTTTTAGGATTTTTAGGGATTTTGTGGGTTGGGGGTGTTTAGGGGTTTTAGTGGTTTTAGGGTTTTTTAGGTTTTTAATGGTTTTTATTATTTTTAGGGATTTTAGGGATTTTAGGGTTTTTAATGGTTTCTTCAATTATTAGGGGTTTTTAGTGTTTTGGGGGTTTTTTGGGGGGTTTTAGTGTTTTTAATGTTTTTTGGGTTTTTTGGTGTTTTTGGATTTTTTAGGTTTCATGGATTTTAATTGGGTTTTAGGTGTTTTTAAGGGGTTTTAAGGTTTTTATGGTTTTAGGGGTCTTTCAGGGATTTAGTGTTTTTAGGGTTTTTAGGATTTTTAGAGTTTTATAGGGGTTTTATGGTTTTGTGGTCCTTTTGAATTTTTAGGATTACTTATAGTTTTTATCGGTTCTTAGGATTTTTAGGGTTCTTAGGGGTTTTAGGGTTTTTTGGGGTATTAATGAATTTCTAAGGGTTTATAGTGTTTTTAGAGTTTTAGGGGTTGTTTGTATTTTTATGGGTTTTATGGGTTTTAGGGTTTTTGGGGAGTTTTTAGGGTTTTTAGGTTTATTTTAGGGTTTTGGGGTTTTTTAGGGGTTTTCGGGGATTTTGGTTTTTAGGGGTTTTATGTTTTTAGGTTTTAATGGTTTTTTGGTTTTTGTATTTTTTTTGGTTTTTAGGGTTTTTATGAATTTTTAGTGTTTTTAGGGTGTTTAAGGGGTTTAAGGTACTTTTAGGGGTTTTAATGGGGTATTTGGTCTTTTAGGGGTTTTTATGGTTTTTATGGTTTTTAGGGTTTAAGGGTTTTAAGCATTTTTAGTGGTTTTAGGGTCTTTTAGGTCTTTTTATGTTTTTTGGAGTTTTAGGGCTTTTACGGGGTTTTATGTTTTTAGTCGTTTTTTGAGGTGATTAGGGTTTTTAGGGTTTCTAGTGTTTTTATGGTTTTTGGATTTTCCTTGGGTTTTCTATGTTTTTAGGTGATTTAGGAATTTTTAGGGGGTTTAGGAATTTTTCTTTTTTTAGGGTTTTTAGGGTTCTTCATGGTTGTTCTAATGTTTTTATGAATATTTTGGTTATTAGATTTTTAGGGTAATGGATTTTAAAGTTTTTTAGGGTTTCTAAGTGTTTATAGGTTTTTGTTTTTTTGGATTTTTGTAATGATTTATGGGTTTTTAGGGTTTTTAGTGTTTTTTTGGTTTTTCCAGGTTTTTAGGGTTTTCAACATTTTAGGGGTCTTTAGGAGTTTTAATTTTTTTTGGGTTATTTATGGTTTTTTTATGTTTTAGGGTTTTAATTGTTTTAGGTATATTTTTAGGGACTTTTAGGAGTTTTATGGTTTTTGGGGTTTTTAGGGTTTATTTATTTTTATTATTTTAGAGTTTTTTAGTTTTTAGGGGTTTTAATATTTTATGATTTTTAAATTATTATGGTCTTTCTATGATTATATTGTTTTTTTTAATTTTGGGGTTACAGGGGTTTAAGGGTATTGGGGGTTTTAGGGTTTCTAGTGTTTTTAGTGTTTGTACAATTTGTAATTTTTTTTGGAGTTTTAAGAGTTTTATCTGTTTTTAGGGGGTTGAGGGTGTTTTGAAGGTATTTTAGTGGTTTTTAGGGTTTTTAGGGGTTTTAGGGGGTTTCAGTGGCTTTTAGGGATTTATGTTTCAGTGTTTCTAGGGGTTTTTATGTTTTTTTTTGATTTTTTGGTTTTTAGGTATTTTATGGTTTTTATGGTTGTTTTAGGGTTTTTAGTGTTTTAGGTTTTTAGTTTTGTAGGGTTTTAGGGTCATTTCATATTTTTAGGGTTTGATAGGGTATTTGAAGGTATATTAGAGTTTTTATGGGTTTTTGGGTTTATTTAGGTTTTTAAGGGTGTTTTTAGATTTTTAATGGTGTTTAGGGGTTTTAGGGTTGTTTTATGGTTTCTAGGGTTTTTATTTGTTTTCATGGTTTTTCTGTTTTTAGGTTTTTAGGGTTTTTATGATTTTTAGGGTTTTAAGGATTTTTAGGTGTTTTAAGGGACTTTAAGTGTTTTTATTGAGTTTCAAGAGTCTTTTAGGGTTTTTTTTAAATTTTTATGGTTTTTAGGGGTTTCATGGATTTTAGGGGTTTTAATGGTTTTTAGGGGTTTTATGGTATTTTATTAGTGTTTATGATTTTAATGAGTTTTGTAGTTTTTATGAGTTATTATCGGTTTTTTGGGTTTTAGTGTTTATGGGGTTCTTGTTTTTTGGGTTTTTAATGCCTTTTAGGTTTTTTTTTGGGATTTTCAGGTTTTTTAGGGTCTTAGGGGTGGGCAGGAGTGTTAGGGGTTTTAAGGTTTTTAGTGGTTTTAGTTATTTAGGGGTTTTGTGGGTTTTAGTAATTTTTATGCTTTTTATGGTTTTTGGTGGTTTTCAGGGATTTTTAGAGTTTTTAGGGATTTTTAGGATTTTGAGGTTGTTTTATGGATTTAAGGGGTTTATGGTGTTTTATGGTGTTTTAGGGTTTTTATAGTTTTTTACGGTTTTAGGGTCTTTTAATATTATTATGGGTTTTATGGTATATTAAGGTTTTTTTGTGTTTTTATGGGGATTTTAGGGTATTTTAGGGTGTTTTATGAGTCTTAGTGTCTTCCAGGGTTTTTAGTGACTTTTTGGGTCTTTTGGGGTTTTAAGGATTTTGGGATTTTTTTGATAATTTAGGTTATATTACGGATGTTAAGAACCTTTTGGTTTTATAATATTTTTAGGTTTCTTTAGTATTTTGGTAATTTTTACACTACTTTAGGGTTTTAGGGGTTTTCAAGGTCCTTTAGGGATTTAGAATAAATATTATCCATTTGGGTTTTTGGGGATTTTAGAGTCAATAAGTGGTTTTTTGGATTCTTTTGGTGTTTTAGAGGTTTTAGGCTCTTTTTGGATTTTTATGTTTTTTGGTCTCTTAAGGGTTTTAGAGTTTTTAGATACTTTCATGGGTTTTACGATATTTTAGTGACTTTTAGGGGTTTAGTGTCTTTTTTATGTTTTAGGGTTTTAGGTTCCTTTTGGGTGTTTTTAGGATTTTTATGTTTTTTTATTTTAGGGAATTTTAGAGGTTTTTATGGGTTTTTGGGTTTTGAGGATTTTTTCATTTTTTAGGGATTTTTAGGGTTTTAGTTGGGTTTAAGGGTTTTTTTGGGTTTTAGGTTTTCAAGGGTCCTTTAGGGTTTTTATGTTTTTTAGTGTTTTAAGGATTATTTAGTGGTTTTAGTTTTTTCATTGGTTTTAGGGGTTTTTAGGGGTTTTAAGTGTTTGTGGGGTTTCTAGGATTTTAGTGTCTTTTGGGTTTTAGAGGTTTTTAATTTTTTTAGGGTATTATAGTGTTATTAGAATTTTTAGGGTTTTTTTGGGTTGTTAGTGATTTGGGGATTTTTGTGTTTTTAGGGTTTGTAATAGGTTTTAGGGGTTTTAAGGGTTTTTTTCACGAGGGGGTTGTAAATTGTTTTAGAGGTTTTGAGGGGTTTTTATCTTTTAATTGGTTTTAAGGAGTTTTTTAGGGTTTTAAATGTTTTAGTGTTTTTTGATTTTTTGTTGGATTTTTAGGGTGTTCTAGGGTTTTAAGGGTTTAAGCATTTATTAGAGGTTTTAGGGATATTTTTTACATTTAAAGGATTTTAGTGTCTTAGGGTTTGGGGTTTTTATTGTACATTATGGGTATTTAGGGTATTTAGT
Source organism: Viscum album (assembly GCA_963277665.1). Lineage (NCBI taxonomy): Eukaryota > Viridiplantae > Streptophyta > Magnoliopsida > Santalales > Viscaceae > Viscum > Viscum album. The sequence goes on along the minus strand of OY728142.1, from coordinate 681,214,536 downwards.
GTTTTAGTGTTTTTAGGGATTTTAGGGGTTTATGGTTTTTTGGGTTGTTATAATTTTTAGGTTTTTTTGGTGTTTAGGGTTTTCTTGGGTTTTATGGTTTTAAGTGTTTTTTATAGTTTATGGTTTCTATGGTTTTTATTATTTTAATGGTTTAAAGGTTTCTAGGGTTTTAAGGGTTAATAATGTTTTGTTGTTTTAAGGGATATTAGGGTTTTTAGGATTTTTAGGGTTTTAGGATTTTTAAAATCATGTTAGTGTTATTATGTTTTTTAGGTTTTTTGGTGTTTTTAATGGTGTTTAGTGGGTTTTAAGGTTTTTTAGTGTTTTAGGGGTACTAGGGTCTGATAGGGTTATAATTTTGCTAGGGTTTTTAGGGATTGTTTGGGATTTTATTGATTTTAGGGGTTTTGGGTTTTTACGATTTTTAGGAGGTTTTGTGGTTTTTGGGTTTTTGGGGTTTGTATGGGTTTTTTTAGATTTTTTGATTTTTAGGGGTTGTTGGGGTTTTGGGATTTTTTTATTCTGTTTAAGGGTTATATAGTCGTTAAGAGTTTTATTAGGTTATTTAGTGTCTTATATGGTTTTTGGGATTCTTGGGTCTTTGATGGGGTTTTATGGTTTGTAGGTTTCTATGGGGGTTTTTAGGAGTTCTATGGTATTTTGAGGATTTTGATGGATTTTTGGGTGTTAGGGGTTGTTAGGGTTATTGAGGGGTTTTATTATTTTAATAGGTTTTATGGTTTTTAGGAGTTTTAGAGTTTTTAGGATTTTTATTAATGTTTGCAACGGTTTTTAAGGTTTTAGAGGGTTTTGAGGGTTTTTTAGTTTTAAGGGTTTTAGGATTTTAAGAGATTTATGGGTTTTAGGTATTTTTAGTGGTTATTATGGTTTTTAGGATATTTAGGATTTTTGGGTTTTTTCAGGTTTTTAGGGTTTTTATGGGTTTTAGGGTTTTAATGTTTTTTTTGTTTTAAGCGTTTTTAGGATTTTGTGTTTTTTAGTGTTTGTTTTTCATTTTAGGGTAGTTTTAGGGTTTCCGGGTTTGGGATTTAGGATTTAGGGTATAGGTTTTAGGGATTATGGTACAGGGTTTAGTTTATAGGGCATAGTTTTTTGGGTGTACGATTTTGGTTTAGGGTGTAGGTTATGGGGTTTATGGTGTAGGTTTTAGGGATTATGATGAATTGTATAGGGTTTAGGGTGTAGGGTTTAGGGTTTACAATACAAGTCATAGGATTTTGGGTGCACCATTTAGTGTTTAGGGTATAGGTTTTAGAGTTTAGGGTTTAGTTTTAAGGTTTTAGGGTATAGGGTATAGGGTGTAGGGTGTTGGGTTTAGCATTTAGGGTATACAGTATATGGTTTAGTGTGGAGGGTTTTGGGAATATGGTGTAGAGTATAGGGTATAGGGTGTAGTGTTTAGGGTTTTGTGTGTACGTTTTACGGTATAGGGGTCAGGGTTTAGGGTGTAGTGTATAAGGTTTAGGGTGTAGGGTTTAGGGTTTAGGGTGTAGTGTATTTGGTTTGGGGTGTAGGGTATGGGGTTTAGGGTGCAGGGTATATGATTTATGGTCTTAGTTATAGGGATATGTGTAGTGTATAGGGGTTTATGATGCATGGAATAGGGTTTAGGGTAAAAGATACATGGTTTAGGGTGTGGGGTTATAGTTTAGGGTGTTGGGTAAGAGGTTTAGTGTGTGGGGTTTTAGTGTTGGGTATAGGGTTTATCATTTAGGGTTTTAGATTTTTCAGTGTAGGGAACATCATTTAGGGTGTATGGTTTAAGGTTTAGGATGTAGTTTATAGGGGTTTGGGTGTTGGGTTTAGGTTTTAGGGTGTTGGGTGTAGGGTTTATTGTGTAGGGTTTAGGATTTAGGCTATAGGGTACAGGGTTTATGTTATAGGGTTTAGGGTTTAGGGTGTAGGTTATAGTGTTAATATGTTTTAGTGGTTTTTATGGGTTTTAGTTGATTTTAGAGGCTTCTAAATATTATAGGATTCTTAGCACTGTGTTGAGATTTTAGGAATTTTAGGTTTTTTATGGTTTTATTGTTTTAGGGATTCTTGGGTTTTAAGGGGTTTAAGATTTTTTTGTGTTTTAAGGGGTTTTTTGGATTCAGTGGTTTTAGGAGTTTTAGGTGTTTTATGGTTTTTTAGGGGTTTTATGGGTTTTATGGTTTGTAGGTTTCTTAGAGTTTTATTTAGAGTTTTAATGTTTTTGGGTTATTATGGGTTTTTTGGTTTTTTGTGTTATTAAGGGGTTTCTTTTGATTTTTAATGGTTTTTTTGTGGTTTTTTGTGGTATCTTATGGATTTTTAGGGGTTTAGTTTTTTTCATAGGGGTTTTTTTGGGGTTTATTACATTTTCAGGGTTTATGGGTTTCTGGGGTTTTAGGGGATTAATTGTTTTTTAGGGTGTCAATATTTAGTCATATTTATTTGTTTTTTTGGGTTTTTAGGTTATTTTAGGGTGTTAGTCGTTTTATGGGTTATTGGGTATTTTAGGGTGTGTTAGGGTTTTAGAGGATTTTAGGGGGTTTGTTTTTAGGTTTCTATTTTTCTCTAGGTGTTAAGGGTTTTTTGGGTTTTTATGGTTGTTTTAGAGTTTTTTTGGGGATTTTGGTATCTTCAAGACCTTTTAGGGGTTTTTTGGGATTTCACGGTCTTTTAAGGGTTTCTGGGTTTTTTAGGATTCTTATGGTTTTTGGATTTTGTTTTGGTTTTTAGTTTGTTTCATGTGTTTTTGGCAGTTTTTAGAGTTTTTAGGATTTTTTAGGGTTTATTAGTGTTTTTAGGGGTTTTGGGGGGTTTTGGGGTTATTAGGGGCATTACGGGGTTTTTACAGTTTTTAGGGGGGTTTTGGGTTTTTAGGTGTTCTTAGGGGGGTTTTCAGGGTTTTTAGTGTTTTTTAATTTTAGGGTTTTAGGGTTTTTTTTGTTTTTTTTAGAGTTTTTCTTTTTTTTAGGGTATTAGGTTTTAGTTATGGTTTTTGGTGTTTTATGGGGTTTAGGTCTTTTTGGGGGGGTTTTTAGTTTTCTAGGGAAATTTAGGGTTTATTTAGGGTTTTAGGGTATTTTAGGGTTTTTGGGGGTTTTGGTTTCTTTTTATATTTTTAGGGGTTTTAGGTTCATTTAGGGTTTTTAGGACCCTTTATGTGGTTTTGGGTTTTGTATTATCCTTTATGAGTTTTTCAGTCCCTAAGGTTTTATAGGTTTTTAGGGTCTACTAGGTTTTTTTTATTTTTTTAGAGTTTTTACGACCTTTAAGGGTTTTAATGATTTTTAGAGTCTTTTAATGTTTGTAAGGTATTTTATGATAATTTAAGGTTTTAGTTTGTTTTTTGGTTTTTGGGTTTTTGGGCCTTCTAGGGCATTTTTTTGGGTCTTTTATGATTTTTAGGTTTATTTTTCTCTTTTAGGGGTTTTATGTTTCTTTGGGTTTTAATGGGATTTTAGTGTTTTTATGGGCTTTATATTTTTTAGCATTTTAAGATGGTTTTAGTGTTTTTAGGGTCTTTAGTGTTTTTATTGGCCTTTTGGGTGTTTTTGGGTGGGTGGGGGGGGGGGGGGGGGGTAGGGTTTATAGGGTATTTTAGGGGTTTGTTAGGGTTTTTCAAGGTTTTTAGGGTTTTAAAGGTTTTTAAGGGATTTTAAGTGTTTTAGGGATTTTTTTATGGGTTTTTGGTTTTTTGGGTTTTTTAAAATAATTTGAGTTTTTATGGGGTTTCTTGGTTTCATATAGGTTTTATGTATTTTTGGGGGTATTTTCGGTTTTTAGGGTTTTTTGGGATTTTTAGTGGTTTCTAGGGTTTTTAGGGAGTTTTAGGGTTTTTTTGTTTTATGTATTTTTAGGGATTTTAAAAAATTAAATTAAATTTTTAGTGTTCTAGGGTGTTTAAGCATTTTATGGGACTTTTAGTGTTTTTATAGGGTTTTATGAAATTTTATTATTTTAGGGACTTTTAATGTTTTATTGTTTTTATGGGTTTTAGGTTTTTTTGAGGTTTTTATGGGTTTTTAAGGTTTTTATGTTTTAAGGTTTTTAGAGTTGTTAGGGATTTTACGGGGGGTTTAGGGATATTTGGGTTTTTATGGATTTTTGGGGTTTTAAAATTTTTAGGGTTTTAGGTTTTCGAGGTTCTTTTTTGGATTTTTGGGTTTTTATTGATTTTAGGAATTTTTGGGTTTTTAATGGGTTTTTGGGTTTTAGGGTTATAAAGGGTTTTTAGGGGTTTTAGTTTTTTAAAGGTTTTTTAGTTATGTTTTGTTATTTTTTGTTTTATTGTACGATTTTTTGGGTTTTATTTTTTTTATGGTTTTTAGGGGTTTGGGGGGTTTTAGGCGTTTTATGGTCCTTTATTGTTTTTAGGGGTTTTTGGGTTTATTAGGGGTTTAACTACATTTAGGGTTTCTTACTGTTTAACAATTTTGAGAGTTTTTAGAGTTATATGGATTTTAAGTGTTTTTTGGGATTTTAGGATTTTTAGGATGTTTAGAGATTTATTATATCTTAGGGGGTAGTGTATTTAAGGTTTTAGGGGTTTGTTGGGTATTTTGGTCTATTTAGTTCCTTTAGGGGTTTATCGGTTTTTAATGTTTTTAGGGTTTTTAGGGTTTTTTATGTTAATTGTGGGTTTAGGGGTTTTATGGGTTTTAATATTTTTTACCATTTCTTTCAAAAAATTTCAGGTTTTAGGGGTTTATGTGGTTTAGTGTGTTTATAGTGGTTTTATGGGTCTTTTGGGGCTTTAAAAGTTTTAGGGGGGTTTTAATCAATTTATAGGGACTTTTTGGGTGTTATGGTTTTAACTGGTTATAGGGTTTTTAACATGTTTGAATTTTTTTACTTAGTTTTAGGTTATTTAGGGGTGTTTAGGGTTTTTTTGGGTTTTTAGGTGTTTTAACGTCTTATGGTTTTTAAGGTTCTTGGATTGTTAGGTATTTTCAATGTTTCTAGGGATTTTTAAGGATTTTTAGGGGTTCCAGGGCTTTTTTCTTGTTTTGGGTTTTTAGGGTTTGTAGGGATTTTAAAGGCTTTAGGATTTTTTTGGTTTTTTAGGATTTTAAGGGTTTTTAATGTTTTGAATGGATTTCTATGTTTTTTTGGTTTTAGGGGTTTTCTAGGGTTTTTATGGTGTTTAAGGGGTTATATGGCAATTTTTGGATTTTTAGGGGTTTTAAGGTCTTTTAGGATTTTTAGGGTCTTTTAGGGTTTTAGGGGTTTTATGCTCTTTTAGTGGGTTTTTGAGTTTGTAGTGTCATTTTGGTGTTTTAGGGGTTTTAATTTTTTTTATGGATGTATGGTTTTTAGGGTTTCTGGTTTTTTATGTTTTTAGGCTTTTGGGTTTTTATAGTTTTGGAGCTTTTTAGGAGTTTTATGGTTTTTGGGGTTTTAAGGTTTTCAGGGGTTTTGGGATATTTAGGGGTATGTAGGATTCTTTTATGGTTTTATGGATTTTAGGTTTTTTCTAAATTTTTGGGTTAATTTGGGGTTTTAATGGTTTTTAGGGGGGTGGGGTTAGGTTTTTAGGGTTTAAAGTTTTTTATAGTTTTTATATGTTTATGGTTTTATCGGGTTTTTAGGGGTTTTAGGGATTCTATGTCTTTTTAGATTTCTTAGGGGTTTACGAAAATCTAAGCATTTCATGGTCATTTAAGGATTTATTTAGTTTTTTTTGGTTTTAGGGGGTTTCATTTTTTAGGGGTTTCAGAGGGTTTTCAATGAGTTTGAAAGGGTTTTAGGGTTTTTAGTATTTTAAGGGGTTTTAGGGTTTTTAGGGGTTTTATGGCTTTTAGGATATTTAAGGTTTTATAGGTTTTTAGTGGGTTTCAGGATTTTTTAGGTTATTTTGGTGGGTTTTAGGTTTTTAGGGTTTTTTGAATTTTTAAGGGGAGTTTATGTTTTTTAGGTTTTCAAGGTATTTTTAAAATTTTTAAGGGGTATTAGTGTTTTTAGAGTTTTAGGGGTTTTAGGGTTTTTTTGATTTTAGGGTTTTTATGGTGTTTAACGGGTCTTAGGGTCTTTTAGTGCTTTTATGGGATTATTTTGGTTCTTTTAGGGTTTTTATGGTTTTTGGGTTTTTATGGACTTTTATGGGGGTTTATAGGTTTTTAGGGTTTTTAAGGATTTTAAGGGGTTTTTATGGATGATATAGATTTTACCATTTTTATAGTTTTTTTAATTTTTATATTTTTTTTTGGGTTTTGGGTTTCTTAGGACTTTAAGGTTTTATGTTTTTAGGGTTTTTAGGGGTTTTTGTGTTTTTATGGATTTTAATTTTTTGTGGTTTTTTGGATTTTTAAAGGCAAAGAAGGTGCATGACCCGACTATTCCTAGTCCCCCAAAATGTATTAGAAAAAAATATGGTCCAACATACAAGGTAAGGGAAAGGTCAAACAACCCATACCCAATAGAAACTACAAACCACATGGATCGACCTCCCCACCATGCCCATAGGGGTCTCCATCTGTAGCGTATCCCAAAGATGCATCTCACTCTGCCGTTTCCCACTCCAACACAGCCTTTATAGAACTTTCCATGACTAAAGAAAGATGGGTTTTATGGTATTTTTGGGTGTTTAATGTTTTTAGGGGGTTTTCAGTTGTTTTAGTGTTTTTTAGGAATTTTGGGGTTTTTTAGGGTTTAGGGTTTATGGTGTTTAGTATTAGTTTTAGGGTGTATGGTTTGGGGTTTTGGGTGTAGTGAATACTATTTTGGTGTACGGTTTTGGGTTTAGGGTGTAAGGTATAGGGTTTTGAGTGTAGGGTTTAGGGTTTTGGGTTTACGATATTAGTTTTTGGGTGTAGGGATTACAGTTTAGGGTGTAAGGTATAGGGTTTAGTGGTTTAGGGTTTTTTATGATTTTTAGGGTTTATTACAGTTTTTAGGGTTTTTTGGGATTTATGGTTTTTTGGGGTTATAGCGTTTTTAGGCGTTTTATTGTTTTTTAGAAATTTAGAGAGTTTTAAAGCTTTTAGTGTTTTCGAGTTCATTGTATTTTTAGGTTTTTATGGGTTTTTGGGGGTTTATGGGTTTTTAGGGGTTTTGGATTTTTCAGTTTTTAGGGGTTTTAGGGCAAGGAAGGTGCGAGGCCAGGCTATCCCTAACCCCCAGATATACAAAGAAGAGAAAAGGAGCAGTAAACAAGGGAGGGGCAGGGTCAAACAACCCACACCCAAATCCCTGACAACCCACACAAAAAATTCCAAGAGCCCAAAAAGAAAGACAACTAGAGAAAAAAGTCATCATCACCTTAAGGATCACCGTCAGTGCCATAACCTGAGGAAGCATCGGAGTCCACTAATTACCATTCATAGGATTCATACTGTTTGATGAAGGATGCACTATAATTCCTGAGTGCCACATCTGGTTTCTTATTGGTAGCTCGGTCTCCCCTACCATGTGTGATGCCTTTACATCTACTGGACTTTGAAGAAGCCCTAGTAGACATAGGCCTAAAAGGGGGGGAGTAATCCCTACTGGCCCTCCGTTTCACTGGAGGGTCACTCTGAATCTTGCTCTTCCTTTGAGATGAGTCGGAGGACACAACTATGTCTTCCTGCTTGTTACATTCAGGGTCAGACCGCGGCCTTCTCTTCGGCTTGCCACCAGATGAATCAGAAGGACCCATCTTCTCATGTGCCTTCTTAATTCTTTTCAGGCTGGCATACAAGAGTTCATCGCGGTCCCCAAGGATTTCTCCAAGCCTTATAGGTTTTTAGGGTTTTTATGTGTTTTAAGGGTTTTAGCATTTTTACAAGTTTTAGTTTCTTAGGAGGGTTTGGGTTTTATAGTTTTACTATTTTTGTGGGGTTTTTGGTTTTTTATGGTTTTTATGGTTTTATCTTGTTTTTAAGGATTTTAGGTCTGTTATATTTTTTAGGTTTTCTAAGGTTGTTTTTGGTATTTATAGATTTAAGGACTTTTTGAGTTTTTTGGATTTAAGGGGTTTTGAGGATTTTTAATTTTTAGGTTTTTTTATTATATGTTTTAGGTTCTTTTAAGGGTTTCATGTATTTTATGGTCTTTTACACCTTTGATGGGTTTTTTTGGTATTTTTTGATTTTTAGGGTTTTAGGGTTTTTAGGGGTTTTGTGGTTTTTAGGTGGGTTTTAGGATTTTTAGGTGATTATAGTTTTTTATGATTTGTAGATTTTTTGTGGTGTTTTTGGTTTTTGTTGTTTTAAGGGGATTTTAGGGGATTTTAGGGTCTTTTAGCCTTGCTTAGGGGTTTTAGGGTATTTATAGTTTTAGGGTCTTTTATGGGTTTTTACAGTTCTTTTATAGTTGTTAGGGTTTTGAGGATTTTTAGGATTTTATGGTTTTGGGGTTTTTTTTTGGGGGGGGGGGGGGGTTATTTTATTGTTTTTTGGGGTTTATATGGGTTTTGGATTTTCTTTGGGGTTTAGGTGTTTTTTGGGTGTTTTTAGGACATTTAGGGATTTTAGGGGGGTTTAGGGGTTTAAGGTCTTTTTGGGGTGTTTTAGGGTGTTTAGGGACTTTTAGGGTTTTTAGGGGTTTTTAGGGTTTTTTAGTTTTTTAGAGTTTTTAGGGTATTTTATGGATTTTAGTGATTTTTAGGGGCTTCAAGGTAATTTTAATCTCTTTAGGTTCTTTATGGTTTTAGGGCCTTTTAGGGTATTTTTAACATTTTTTAGGATCTTTTAGGGGGTTTTCGGGAATTTTGGAGTTTTAGGGTCATTTGAGGGTTTTAGGGCCTTTGAGGACATTTAGGGTTATTTTTTTGGGGCTTTGGGTATTTTAGGTTCTTTTTAGGGGGTCTAAGGTGTTTTTAGTTTTTTCGGGGGTTTTAGGGTTTTTTTTGAGTTTTTAGGGTTTTTAGGGTTTTTAGGGATTTTTAAAGTGTTTAGGTGTTTTAAGGATTTTTAGGGATTATAAGGGTTTAGTGGTTTTTAGGAGTTTTAAAGATATTTTGGGTTTCTAGGGGTTTTGGGTGGGTTTTAGTGGTTTTAGGGATTTTTAAGGTATTTAGGGTGTTTAGGCATCTTTAGGGTTATTTACGGTTTTTAGTAGTTTTTAGGGGTTTTTAGAGTTTTAAGGGGTTTTAGTGTTTTTATGGGTTGTTGGGGGTTTCATGGTTTTAAGTGGTTTAAGGTATTTTTTGATGTTTTTTTGTTTTTTATGGTGGTTTCATGTTTTTTATTTTTTTTGGGTATTTAGGGTTTTTTGGGTTTTTTTATTTTTTAAGGTTTTATGGGTTTTTGGGGTTTTAGGGTTTTTAATGGGTTTTAGGGTTTTCTTAAGATTTTCAAGGGGTTTTACGATTTTGAGGAATTTTTTAGTTTTTTTAAATTTTTTGGGGGGTTTTAGTGTTTTGTGGGGTATTCTAGGTTTTTAGAGTCTATTTTGGGTTTTTAAAGGTTTTTTTTTGGGTTTTCTGAGATTTAAGAGTTTTTAGGGACTTTAGGGTTTTTAGGGTATTTAAGGTTTTTTGGACTTTTAATATTTTTATGGTGTATTATAGGATTTCTAGTGTTTCTAAGTTTTTAGGGGTTTTATGGGTTATAATGGGTTTCTACGGGTTTAAGGTTGTTTTTTGGATTTTTTAGGGGTTTTTAGATATTTTGGATTTTAGGGTTTTTTTTACTTTTTGTAGGGTGTTTTAGGGTGTTTAAGTGTGTTTAAGGGTTTTAGTTGTACTTTTAGGGTATCTTAGGTTTAATCGAGATTTTGAGGGTTTTTATGGGTTTTATGGTTTTTAGGGTTTATTTAGGTTTTTGGGGTTTTAATAGGGTTTAGGTTTATTTGAGAATTTTTGGGGTTTTTAAGGGTTTTAAGGGGTTTTTTCTATTTTTCAAGGTTTAAGGGTTTTTATTGTTTTTAGGGGTTTTGTAGTCTTTTTTTTTGTTTTTTGTGGATTATGATTTTTTATGGGTTTGGTTTTTATAAATATTTTTAGGGGTTTGAAGGATTTTCATGGTTTGTTTGGGTTTTTAGGTTTTTAGAGTTTTTCCCATATTTTTAGGGGTTTAAAGGTTTTTTTGGTTGTTTTAGGGTTTTTATGGTGTAGGGTATAAGGTTTAGGGTGTATGGTATAGGGTTGGGGTATAGGGTTTAGGGTTTAGGGTTTAGGGTGTATGGTATAGGGTTTATGGAATAATATTTTGGTTTTAGGGTGTATGGTATTGGGTATATGTTGTATTAATTATGGTTTATGGTGTAGGGTAGAGTTTAAAGTGCAGGGTTTAGGGATTAGGGTGTGGGGTTTATTTATTTTGGGTTTAGGGTATCATTTTTAGGGTGTGGGGTTTAGGGTTTAGAGTTTTGGGTTTTAATTTTATGGTATAGTGTTTAGTGTGTAGGGTTTTGGGATTAAGGTGTCGGGTATAGGGTTTAGCGTGTTGGTTTTATTGTTTAGTGTGTAGGTTTTAGGTTTTAGGGATTAAGTTTTAGGGATTAGGTTTTAGGGTTTAGGTTGTAGTGTGAAGGGTTTAGGGTGTATAGTTTAGGGTTTTGTGGTTAGGGTGTGAATTATAGGGTTTATAGTGTAGGGTTTAGGGGTTTGGGTGTAGTTTTTCAGGTTTATGGTGTATGATTTACAGTTGAAGGTGCACGGCATTTGGTTTAGTGTGTATGTTATATGGTTTTGGGTGTTGGGTATTGGGTAGGGGATATAGGGTGTAGGGTATCAGGATTACGTTATAAGGTATACGGTATACCATGTAGGGTATAGGGTTTTTGGTGTATGGTTTTGGGTTTAGGGTTTAGGGTATAGGGTGTATGATATAGTGTTTAGGTAGCAGGGTATAGGTTTTAGGGTGGATAGTGTTGGTTTAGGGTATAGGTTTTTGTGTTTGTGATGTAGGGTATAGGGTTTAGGGTGTATGTTTTAGGGTTTTGGATTTTGGGTAATGGGTTTTGGGTGAAGAGTTTATGGTATTGGGTTTTGGGTTTAAGGAATATGTTTTACGGTGTAGGTTATAGGTTTTAGGGGGCTTTAGAAGTTTTATTACGTTTTTATGATTTTTATGTTGTCTGAGGGTTTTAAGGAATTTAGGGTTTTAGGGTTTTAGGGTTTTTTTTGAGTTTTTACTGGGTTTTAGGGTTTTAGGAACCTTTATGTTTTTTTTAGGGGGATTTAAGGGTTTTAAAAGTTTTTTAGGGTTTTGAGGTTTTTTGGGTATGGGTGTTGGGGGATTTATGATGTTTTAGGGTTTTAGGACATTTAGGTATTTTGGTTATTTGTTAGGGTTTTTAGGATTTTTGTGTTTTTTTGGATTTTTAGGATCTTCAAGGACTTCCTTAGGGTTTTTGGGTTTGCATAGTGGGTTTTGGGTTTTCTTTAAGGGTTTTATTATATTTTAGGGTTTATTAGGGTTTTAGTATTTTTAAATGTTTTATTATGGGTTTTTAGGGTTCTTATATTGTTTGAGTTTTTTTTGTGAATTATCGGGTGTTTTTATTGTTTTTTTGGTTTTTATGGTTATTTTCAGGTTTTAATAATTTTATTGTATTTTATTGTTTTGGGGTTTTTAGGGTGTGTTAGTGATTTTAATTATTTTAGGGTGTGTTGTGGTTTTCATGTTTATAAAGGGTTTTTTATGTTTCATTAGTATTTTTAGGGTAATTTTGTATTTTTTATGGGGTCTAAAGGGTTTTTAATGTTTTTTAAAATTTTAGGGGTTTTATAGTTGTTTTAGGGTTTTGGGCTTTTGTATTGGTTTTAGGATTTTTCAATATTTTAATATTTTTAGATTTTTTTGGTTGTTTTAGGCATTTTATAGGTTTTGGGGGTTTGGGGGGGGTATGGTGTTTAGGGGTTTTATCATATTTAGAGTTTTTTTGGTTTTTTATGAGGATTTAGTGTTTTAGTGGTTTTATTGTATTTAGGGGTTTAGAGTTTTTATGGTTTTAGGACGATTAAGGGTTTAATGGAAAATTTAGGGGTTTTATAGGTTTTTATGGTCTTTTAAAGTTTTTAGGATTTCTATGGTATTTTATGGTTTTATTGTTTTTAGGGACTTTTATGGGGTGTAGGGTATTTTAGGGTTTTGAGATTTTAGTGTTTTTCAAGTGTTTTTACGGGTATTAGGGTTTTAATGGTTTTAATGGTTTGATGGTTCTGTAGGATTTTAGGTAGTTTTAGTGTTTTCTAGGGGTTTTATGTTTTTAGGTTATTTTTGGGTTTTTAGGCTTTTTAGTTTATTTTTAGGTTTTAGGTTTTTTTTGGATTTTATGGGTTTTCAATGGTTTTTTGGGTTTTTATGGTTTTATAAGGTTTTGGGACAATTATGGTTTTTAGGGTTTTAGGGGGTTTATAATTTTAATGTATTTTGGGTTTTAGGGGTTTTCAGGGTTTTGTTATGGTTTTTAGGGTGTTTTAGTTTTTTGAATTTTTTATATTTTAAGTGTCTTTTAATTTTTTTTACGACCTGTTATGTTTTTATGTATTTTTTATAGTTTCTTAGGGTCTTTTAGGGGTTTTTTGGGTTTTAGGGACTTTTAGGTTTTTTATGGTTTTTATGGTCTTTTTAGGGGTTTAAGGGTTAAGGGTTGTTTTGGAGATTTAGGGTTTTCAGACCCTTTGGGGTTTTTAGGATCTTTTAGGGTTTTGGGGGGTCGTTTATATTTTTTGGGTTTTTTCATTTTTTTATGTTTTTAGGTTTTTTAGGTTCTTTTTGGTGTTTTGGAGTTTTAGGGTCTTTTATGGTTTCTAGGGTCCTTAAGTGTTTTTTGATTTTTTAGGATCCTTATGGGTTTTGGGGTTTTTATGGTTTTTATGGTTTTAAGGCCCCATTAGGGTTTTTAGACACTTTTCGGGGTTTTAGGAGATTTTATTATCTTTTATGGGTTTTAGTGTCTTTTAGGAGTTTTACGGACTTGTAGGTTGTTTCTAGGTTTTTACAGTATTTTAGGTTTTTTATATATTTTTAGGTTTTTTAGGATTTTCTAGGGTTTTTTGGGTTTTTTATGTTTTTTGAAATTTAAGGGGGTTTCATGGTGTTTATGGTTTTTGGGTTCTAAGTGGTTTTATGAGTTTTACGGTATTTTTGTTTTTATACAATTTTTGAGGTTTTTCTTGGGGTTTTATAGGGTTTTAAGGGTTTTTTATTTTTTTTATGGATTTTATGGTCTGTGAGGTTTTTTAGGGATTTTGGGATTTTGGGGTTTGTAGGGGTTTTAAATTTTTTTAGGGTTTTAAGAGTTTTTAGGGTGTTTTGGATTTTTTTTTGTTTTTTATATTTTTATTAGTTTTTAGGGGTTTTACAACTATTTTACGGTTTTTAGCATTTTAAAGGGGTTTTAGGGTTCTTAGGGGTTTTATTCTTTTTTATTGGGTTTTAAGGTTTTTAGTATTTTTATAGGGTTTTAGGGTTTTTGTTTTTTTTTTATTTTTTATGATTTTTTGGTTTTTTGTTGTGTTTAAGGGTTTTATTCGCCTTTGAGGGGGTTTATTAGTTTTAGAGCCTTTTAGGGTTTTTAAGGTTTTATGGTGTTTAGGGTCTTATAGGGTTTTTAAATTGTTTTAAGTGTATTGTAGGGGTATTATGGTTTTTTGGGAGGTTTTATGAATTTTTATGGTTTTTAGGGTTTTAGGTGTTTTTAGGGTTTTTTGGGGTTTTAAGATTTATTGGGTTTTAATGTATTTTTAGGGGATTTTAGAGTTTTTTAGGGTTTGTGGGTTTTTATGGTTTTTATAGTTTTTAGGGTATTTAGTGTTTCTAAAGGTTTTATAGGGTTTTTAGGGTTATTATCATTTTCTTTTTTTTCCGAGGTTTTATGGTTTTCAAGGGATTTTGGTGTTTTTAGGGATTTTTTCTGTTTTTAGTGTTCTTATGGTGTTTAGAGTTGTAATTAGTTTTAGGGGGGGGTTTAAGGGTTTTTAGTGTTTTATGAGTTTAGGGTTATTTTATTGTTTTATGTGGTTTTTGTGTTTTTAGGGGTTTTAAGGGATTTTAGGGCTTGTTAGAGTTTTTGGGGGTTTTAGGGTTTCATATGATTTTTTAAACATTTTTTTTTTGATTTTTAGGGACTTAAGGATTTTTTTGGAATTTTTTGGGGGGTTTTAGGGATTTAAGAATTATTTTATAGTTTTATGGGATTTTAGTGTTTTTAGGGGTTTTCAGGTTTTTAGGGTGTTTATAGTTTTTAGTGTTTTTAAAAATCATAATGGTTTTTGGACTTTTTAGTGTTTTAGGTTTTTTTCGGGGGGAGGGGTGGGGTTTTTGGTTTTTAGGGTTTTGGAATTTTCAGTATTTTTGGTATTGGGGGTTATTTTTGATTCTGAGGTTTTTAGGGGTTTTACGGACTTTTAGGTGTTTTAGGGGTTTTTAGGGGTTTAATAGTTTTTAGGGTTTTGTTAGGGATTTGTAGGGCCTTCTAGGATATTTGGGGTCTTTGTGGTTTTTTGGTCTTTAGTGCTTTAGTGTTTTTTTTAATTGTTAATATCTTTTAATGTTTACTAGGTTTTAGGGTATTTTAGTTATTTAAGGTTTTCTGGGGTTCTAGTATTTTTAGGGTCATTTTAAAGTTTTAATGTTTTTAGTATTTTTAAGGATTTTAGGGTTTTATGTTCTTATACCATTTTTAGTTTTTTTCGTGTTTTTTGGGGGGGTTTGGGTTTTTTCAAATTTTAGGGTATTTTACGGTGTTTTGGAATTTTTTCAGTTTTTTTTATGGGTTTTATGGTTTTCCCATATTTTATATTTTTATAGTTTTTAATGGTATTTTAGGAATTTTATATGTTTTTAGGGGTTTTAAAGTGTTTCAGTTATTTTATAGGGTTTTTATGGATTTTATGGGGTTTTAAGGATTTTATGGATTTTTAGGGGTTTTTAGGGTTTTTAGGGGTATTTGGGTTTTTTTATTTTTAGGGTTTTGGGGGTTTTAGGTGTAACTCCCCTAGAAAAGTGAGTCTTAAAATTCTAAATGATACTACCCATGTTACCATGGTGAACCATTATTTTTGGGAGCCTTCCTCATTAGAATTAGGTAGACAGGAATGATTGTCACTGAGTACTGATTAGGATGGGTAATCTCCTGAGAAGTTTCCTAGGGTTTTTGTGTCGGAGGAAAACGCACACTAGAAATAACATACATTGCCTTGAGCGGGAAATTATTATTTTGTTAATCAACCCCAATGTGTAATAGTATGTGGTGTGTTGAGAAGAAAACCAAGGTATTACTGAAGACCCATGGGATCAAATGAGTAGGTTCATGGCTCGGGGAAGGCTCGATCCTAACAAATGGTATAAGAGCCAATACCATTTCGAAAGTGTAGAGGCATTTCCTAGGTTTGAGGCACGAGGTTCATAATGAGGGTGTTGTGATTTAAAGTGGTGGAGAGTGTAACACCCCTGGAAAAGTGATACATAAAAGGATAAATATTACAAACCATGTAAACAAGGTGAACCATTATTTTCAAGACACTTCCTGATCAAAATTCTGTAGTGAAGTATTCTTGGCATGGATTAGTGATTAGAATGGGCGACCTCTCAAGATGCTTCCCAAGGTGTTTTTGAGTGAGGAAAAAATACCCTGGAAATAATATGTGTGGTACTATGAGGAAATTAATTTGTATGATAAGAGACCCAAAAGAATAATAGCATGTGGTTTGTTGAGAAGGATGTAAAGGTATTATAGGAGATCCACGAGGTCAGATGACTAGGTTCATCGACAGGGGAAAGCTAGGTCATGACAACATGTAACATCCCACAACCTGACACTCTACCACATTGCCAAACTGGGTTGGATATATGACCTCAACCATGCCTCCTCATACGCTAGAGGCTTCCAACTAGTAGCAGTGGTGTGGTGAATATAGTGGGTAGACTATACACAATGGTATAAAGTTACAATACAGAGGAAAAATATGAAATATCAAAGTGTGGAAATAATGGATATAGTGTTGATAAATAATCATTCAAAAAATATGATAAATACTAGATGAATAAATTCAATTAATAAAAGAATAATATAATGACAAGTTGAATGGAAATAAATGAAATACTGAAGGTTATACAAATAAAAGAATATAAAGACTCATATAAAGACTCCAAATACCCCAATCTCGAACCCCATGTCAGTCCTGTCTCCAAGATCCAACCCATAAAACTAGAAATCAATGAATTGTAAGGTCTTTTTCCCTTTTCCAAACCAACATCCATATAATATTCTTAGGTACCAAATGGAATCCTGAGTAGGATTTGAGTAAAACTCAGTAGGACAACACCACAATTTCTAATAAAATACAATCAAATAAAAATCATGTATGAAATAAATTGAGTAACAGGTGTATTAATTAATTAAAAAATTAACACAATTCATCAATAAACCTTCTTTGACACCCTATAGAAGTGTCTCAGAGTATGTAGAAAAACCATACCAACCACAACTATAAAACCAAGTAATCTTCTTTCATCACCATGCTGGAATGTCTCTGAGTATGTAGAAAAACCATGACAACCACAACCATATACTCATGGTATAACATATCACTGGATGAAAACTAGCAATATTAGTGTAACTTCATGTTTTCGGGCATAACCCAAAATATAACTATCATAGTACATGTTAGGGCCTATCATGATACATAAGCATTGCAACATGTGTCATGGACTAGTCTGGTATATAAGAATAACAACATGTGTCAGGCCATAGCCCAGTTTGTAACATGTTTCAAGGCCCATATTTGTATATAAGCATCACAACATGTGGCACAAGTGCATATCAAAACATCAAGTTTATCAATACAACAAGTATATCACTTCATCATGTATATCTGAATAGAAAGCATATCATAATATAAAAACATAACACCAAATGGTGAATTCTTCTAATTACCATTTTCCCTCCAATTTACCCATTTATTAAATTACTTAATTAATAAATTTTCCAAGGTGATTATATAACCAAAAATCACCATAAACACATTTCATTATAAAATCATAAGTAAGATAACATTAATCAATTTTTTCCAGTTTATCACAGTGATCTAAAGTAAAGAATACCAAGTCACGACATGTTCCAAGTTCGGAACACCTATTGCATGGACTCAAGTATCAATCTCTACACTTATAGACTCAACGATATCTAATGGTGGTTTAAAAAATGTATGATTATTTAATTGGTCTTAAAAAAATATTTTGGTCGCATGCGTGGAGTGAAAAAATTATCACAACTATTATATATACTATGAAATTATGAAATCTTCCCAATATAGATTTGATTCAGACCACCAACCTTGAAAGCGGAGAAGGTAGTGAAAAAACCCCATGTCTTCTATAGCAGTCATATTCTAGATACCTTTCCATGATAACTAGATAATCCATTATAAAAAGGTTGAGAAATCAAAGAAAGAAAAAAATACATACTTTTAAAATCTTGGTTTAGATATCTAAGAACCAATATGCGCTCACTTATGGATTGAAGAGGACTCCCAGAAATCATTTGTGGAAGATCTGTAGGGAAGAGGGAGGGTACTTGGATGGTCTACATTCAACTTCGAAGGTGCATAGAGGGCCTTCGATCAAAGATGGGGGTGTGCAAAGAATCTGTGGAAAAGGGGTAAAATAGTTTAGAAAAATGCATGATGATGGAGAGATTAAATAGGCTGGGTGTAACATTTACATGACGTGAATTTATTTCACATCATCTTAGTATCAAATGTATTTTTTATACTTTACCCAAAATACCATCACCACCCTTAAAAACACATTAAAATTAATAATTCATGTTGTGTAATATAATTTCATAACTTGTGTACATGTGGTGAAAAATATTTTCAGGACATGTCTACATGTGGTGAAAAATATTTTCATTACATGTCTACCTGTGGTGAAAAATATTTTCATGACAGGTCTACATGTGGTGAGAAATATTTTCATGAAATGTCTACATGTGGTGACAAATATTTCCATGACATTTCTACACATGGTGAAAATTATATATATTGTGTATAAATTTTTGAGGTTCTGAATTAATTGAGATTATGAATTAAATTCACAGGGTCTGCCTAAAAAAATAATTTTGTGAATTGGGTTGATGACATGTATTTTTTCTGGATCCAAAACTCGCTTATTATTCCTAAAACACCCCTATAACACTTAACCCACCCTGAACCTAGGCTTGACAAACCTTGTTTATATGAAAGAAAACTCAACTCAAAAATAGTTTTCCAAAAAAATTAATGAGAGACATACCGGAAAAAAAGATGATATCTTAAAACATCCCCACTATATAATATTTCATTTTCAAGATGCTCAATGTATCACTATGGGGTATCGAAAAACAAGCATGGACACTATTCTTTCACATCAGACTCCCTCTCATACTAGAGGCACGGTCTTCCCCCAGATATTCTTATTACTATGAACCACAATATGAATAAGATGTTTCAAAAAGGATACATTAAAATATAGCTTAACATCATCAAAATCTATCATGTGAGATGGGTGAGACTGATATCTATGATTCTGAAATTTGTGGAATACATCATTATCGTAACTATAGTTCTATGGAAGTTCCAAATAGTGTAACATTGGGCCAATCCTTTTCACTGTCTTGAAATTATCAAAAAACCTGGGTGTAATCTTCCCTTGTTTTGTAATACGATGTTCCCGTAATCTAGGTAATATGAAAAAGAAAAATCAGCGATCCACCTCAAAGTCCATAGTTCATCTCTGATGGTCAGCATATTATTTCTATCATCTTTTCATATTCAAAAACCACTTTCTAATCAAATGAACCTACTTAGTCATATCTTGCACAAGACTAGGCTTAAAAGGGCTAACTCCCCACCATCTAACCTATAAAGAGGGTAATTACAAAGTCTTCAATAAAAATACATTAAATGATCAATTTGGATTGATTCCTAGAAGATGTTATTATAGGATAACTCCATGAGTTCCAAATATTGGTCCCACGAACAACCTTAATCCAAAAAATATGCTCATAACATATACTCCAAAATTAGAATTGTCCACTTAGATTAGAAGTCAGTATGATGATGGTAGACTATAATTATAAGATCCTTTGATCCTAATTCCTTTTCAATAATTTTCCAAAAATGAGATGTGATATGAGAATCTCAATCAGAAACAATTCACCTTAAGAAAAAATGTGACAAAACTATCTCATGCATGTAAAGACTACCCAGATCATCAATAGTGAAGGTCTCCATGATAGGAAAGAGGTGGTATACCTTCATCATTTGATCCAATATCACCATAAAACATCATTCTTGTGAGGTGTCCTAGGTAATATTATCACAAATTATATAGTGACATCATCCCACTTTCACTTTGGAATGGGAAAAGGATACAACAACCCAGTAGGCCTCTGATGCTCCACCCTCAACTGATGATAGGTGAATCATATCTACACAAAGCTTGTATCTCCTTTTCATCCCTAGACAGTAGTACTATCTACAGAGATCACGATATATATTTTTCAATACAAAATCTACCACCCATATAGAAGCACGAAACCCTCTCGTTATCTCCTCTCGCAATCCCATAACAACCCATACCTTAACATGAAAAAGAAGTAAATTTACACTACCAATAGCCTATCCTAATGGTTCCTCCCACCATATAATGTATCTCTAAAATCTATTCCCTCAAGATTATATAGATTCTCTATCCTGATCTGTTCAAGAAACATGGGTATAATAGATATCAAAGTTAGAGCTACTCATCCCTAGGACTCCTTAACATAAAGATGCATATCTTTAAAGAGGTCCATCAACCACCAGTCATCTTACGATTTCCATACTAAATATATCTACATATTTTGACTCAAGTCATTGACAATGAAGTTTCCCTTGCTCAGTTTGTAATCCATCTCAAAGTTGAAAGAGTATATATACTCAACACACCTCCTCTACGAAAGGTTTATGTCTTTCTAAGAAAAGATATACTTGATTCTATTTTGTTACTTGTAAACTGAAGATGTCTGTCCCAAAATATAGTATCTCTAAAATCTTAGGTTATGTACCACCGTAGTAAAATCTAGTTCATGAAAGGGATTATTCCTCTCATGTGATATGAACCTTTTGGAGATATAAGTAACCACATGGTCCTAATTTATAATAATTTTTTTGATTCAAAATGTGGATGCATCACAGTACATGGTATAATCCTTATTGGAATCAGTTAAGGTGAGGTTCAATTCTTCGATTATCCGACTCTTAAACCCATGGAATTCTCTCTCACAAGAATCTGACTGAAAAAAACATCACCACTTTCTTGTCCATCCCAGAAATCAGTTCTACTATACAAGAAAACTCCTAGGTGAAGCATCGATAATAAAAACTTCGACCCAGAAAGCATTGAATCTCAAAGAAATTCTTGGGTTGCTCCCAAGATACCATATCTACAACCTTCTCTGGGTCCACTAACACTCCAACCTCTAAGATAACATGACCTAAGAAGTTCACTCTATCAATCTAGAAAATCAATTTGTATATGTTGTAATAAATTCAATTAACTCTTAATTTACTCAATAAAATGTCAAGATGTTGGGCAGGATCGTCTGTAGACTGGGAGTACACTAATATGTCTTCAACAAAAACTATCACAAATATTCCAGGAATGGATGAAATTTCTAATTCATCAAGGCCATGAATACTAATGGTGTATTTATCAAACTTAAAAACATCACTATGATCTCATATAATCCATACATACTTCTAAAATAAGTATGGTGTATGTCTTTTTGTCTCACCATCAATTAATGATACCTTGATCTCAACTCAATCTTGGAAAAAATAATATCACCTCTCAACTGATCGAAGAGATTGGAAATGGGTATAATTGGATATGAGTTCTTGAAAATCATCTAGTTTAATTTCTGATAATCTAAAAATAAGTGCAAGGTCCCGTCAATCTTCTTGGAAACAAGAACTAGAGAGCCCCACGAAGATGTACTAGGCTATATGAAACCCTTAGATTCTATATCTTCTAACTAAATTCTCAACTAAAAAATATCTGATGGTACTGTCCTATAAGGTGGGATAGAAATTGGATCATCTCCTAGTACTAAATCAATCATGAACTCAATCTCCCACTCAGTTGGTAATCCATAAAATACTTTAGGATAGAGGTCCTAAAATGTTCCACCACTCGAGGAAAATATCATGTTTCATTCCTCCATAATTCAGAACAAGGTTTGTCATCTGAGCCATGAAAATATTTAATCTACACCAAATTAATCCTGAATTACCAGCCTAAAGATCCCACTAACCATGTAGAGTATAGATGAATCCATATAGATAGAGAAAAGTAACTCTCCTTCGATAATAGTCGATATGATCTTGGTATAGAACTTTATAATACATACCAAGAATCAAATAAAATCATGTAATTTATAACATAAAATGATCCTAAAGGAAACAATTTCCCCCAATTTCAAGAGAACACTCCTTTTAGTGGTTGATACCCAGTAACCACACCCCCAATGGTGTGTCAATAGTCGTGACCCCATCTATGATCTCTATATCCAAACAAAAACTATTTGTAAAAAGAAAATATATTAATGGATGTGATGCTTCTATATAAAAAAACACAAGCCAAGGTATATGATACAAGAATCATACCTCTTATATTAGAAGGTCTTGCATTCAAACTAACAGGAGCAGGATGTATAGCATATAGCTGGTTCACCCCTCTCCCCTGGGATCTAGTTTGAATCCCATGTGTTGTTCCCTCTGAGAGGTAATTCCTATCCTACACTGGGGTAACACATCCCATGCCTTGGCCTAAACAACTAGTAAAACGATAACTACCTATCTGTTAAGGGGTAGCTGAGCACCTTCCAGACTCAGGTTTCTATCCTGATCCAATACCTCTACTCTACCGTGGAATGTTCCCACAAAACTTTTGAAGATTTCCCAGTCTGCCACCAGCATGACACTCTAAATAGGGGTATTGACACATATGTATGTTGTGGAAAAACTTTCCATACTGATGGAACTCCAATATAACATGGTCCTAAGATAGATTCCCACAACCATGACTACTCTTACAACCATTTACCTAGAAAAAATTGTCATAGTGGCACTTCCTACCACTAGAATAAGAGCTCCATGTTCACTCGACTGAAATAGTTTGACCATTTCTCAGTGAATCTTTTAGATTCCCCTTTTTGATGAGTTCCTAGTTCATCACATCCTCAAAACTTCCCAGATAGAATATGTTCACACGTGATCTGAGCTCATAGAAAATCCCATCTTGAAAAAATATTTCCCTTAATATCTCATCCACATCCAAGGATAGCGCAATGCAATACAAGTTGGTGAATCATCTGAAATATTCTAACACTGAAATGAAATCCTATATCAGATACATGAAATCATGTGTCTTCTCATACTTCAACATATTTGGACAGCATTGGATCAATAAATTCATCCCTATGTCCTTCTAAGATAACTCCTTCTGATTCCCAGGTTCCAAAATATCCCCCAACACTTGGAAGGTCCACAAAGAATATATTCAGTATGATTCAACCTTATATCTGTGGGTGTATTAAGATGTTTAATGATTTTATATACCGGATTGATTCAAATTTTGACTTCCTGAGAGAATCCCTCCCCAGTGAACATAGGCGAATTCTACAGGTGAAACTCTCTCATCATCTTAGACATCCCAGGTATAGTGAGAAAATTATCCTTCTCCACAGATCAAATTAACCTAAGGAATATATTGTGAAAAAAACTTCCATATAATCCTTGGGATATAAATGAATCTCTATATTTGATGTGTTAGGATCATGATTATTACTACTCTCTTAAAGCTCAATTTGAAGAATAAATGGAGGAATTTTCTCTAAAAGAAAAAGAAAATTCTTAGAACACATGGTAACAACATGGTCAAACTCAAAAGGTGACAAAAACATAGAATCATTGGGTAATGGTATCTCTAAAAATGGATTAAAAAGTTATTTATAATTACATATCTATTCATTTATTTCATTTTTTAGATATAAAAGGTGTCTAATTTTATAGTTCATATAGGAAAATACATCACATGCAATGAATATGTCCCTATAATGAAAAATTCGTGTTAGTATATATCTCTATGTCACAATCATAATACATTCATACTCATATTGTTCAATACTATTCAATCAGTATAAATCTCAAGAAATAATAACATCATACAACATGTGAATTACCCAAGGTGAAATAACATCAAACCATAACAATCGAACATCATGAACAACAATCTCCACCATGGGAACTCAAATTTTCTCCCATTCATGGGTTAGCTACTACCATGTACAAGATCATTACTATGTCTCAAAATATCATAGTCTCATTTAAACCTTTTCCAAATTATAAACAAATTGAGAAGAAACCCATAGCTCTAATACCATTTTGTAACATCCCCCTTCTTGACACTCTATCATGTGGTCGATCTGGGTTGATTTCATGACTTAAAGCTCACCTAAACCTAAATTAGAGTCTTTCTACTAGAAGTGAGGGTGTGTTAGATATATTTGGGAGACTATACACTCTGGTATAGAGTTATAGTATAATAGAAAAATAAATACATATCAGAGTGTGTAGATAAAGAAACCAATTTGGATAAATAGTCATACAACCAAAGATAAGAAATGACTATATGAATAGATCCAAATAAATAATAAATATTGAAATAACAAGATTAATTAAACTAAATTACTTGATAAAGGTCATACAAACAAAAGGATAAGAAAACACAAATAAAGACTCCAAATACCCTGGTCTCGAACCCCATGTTGGTCCTGTCTCCAAGATCCAACCCATCCAGAAACCAATCAACTATTAGAAAGGTTCTTTTCCCTTGTCCAAAACTACATATATATAATCTATTCAAGTACCAAATGGTGGACCATGTAGGGTGTGAGTAAAACACAGTAGGTCTACACCACAATGTCTAATAAAATGATATGTGAGAAAAATAGGGTATGAAATAAAGATAACAACACATTTATTAATTAACTAAACAACATGTATAATACATAAATCAACCTAATTTAAACACTTTTCACAATATCTCCAATAATGTACCAAAAAGTTTCCAACCACAACCATAAAACCAAACAACCTACTTCAATACCATGCTATAATGTCTCTGATCATTTATCAAAACCATTACAACCACAACAGTATACACATGGTATAACATGTCACTAGGATAAAACATTCTATATAAGCATCACTACATGTGTTAGGATATATCCTATTATATAGGAAGTACATAATTTTTTCAGGTCTTATCCCAATATATAATCATCTCAGTATGTTTTAGGGCCTAACACGATATATAAACATCGCAACATGTGTTAGGTCATAACCTAGTATATAAGCATCACCACATGTGTTAGGGCCTAGCCTACAATATATTCATTACAACATGTATCACAAAATTATATCACAATATAAATTATATAACAACTACATGTATATCACATCCAAAAGAATATCACAATATAACCACATAAGACCAAATGGTTAATTATTAAAATCACCATTTTCCATCTAATTTACCCATTTATTCAATTAATTAAATAATACATTTTCCAATGTGATTCTATAACCAGAAATCACTTGAAACATATTTCATGAAAAATACTATATAAGAAAATAGTTAATCAATTTTTTCTAGTTTATCAAAGAGATCTAACGTAAACCAGACAAATTCAGAACATGTTCTAAGTCTTTCACACCTGTCGGGTGGTCGTGGGTATCAAACTCTGTTTCTATGGACCCAACGAGATCCAATGAAATTTTTTAAAAAATAATTACTATTTTTAGAGATTAAAAAAGTATTTTTTCCTGAGAATGGAATAATGTTTCAATCACACCTATTTCATATACTATGGAAAAATTAAATTAGACCAACATAGATTATATTTAGACCACCCACCTTGAAAATAGAGAAGATAGTGAAAAAAACCTAATTCTACATTAGTAATCGGATTTTGGATTCCTTTAAATGAGAAAAATATAATCCTTTAGCAATGGATTGAGAACCAAAAGAATAACCAAAAGAAATTCCTTAAAAATCTAGGTTTATATATCAAAGATCGAACTTTCACTTGCTATCATAATGAAGCATACTCCCAGAAATCATATGTGGAAGGGATGTAGTGAATAGGGAGGGTTCAAATATGGTCTAAAATTGATTCTAGAGGTGCGTAGAGGGACTTTGGTGAAAGATAAAGGTTTTTAGAGTGTCTGCAGCCAAATAGGATGAAAGGGTTTATAAAAACACTCGATACACAAGATATTAAAAGTATATAAATTACATTTACACGAAGTGAATTTAATTTATGTCATGTAAGTATCAAATTAACTTTTTCTATTTTTACAAAAATTTCATCCCCACCCAAAATAAGACATTAAAATAAACATTACATGTTGGGTAATATAATTTCATGACATATTTACATTTGGTGAAAAATATTTTCATGACATGCCTACACATGGTGAAAAACAATTTCATGACATGTCAACACAGGGTGAAAAATATTTTCAGGACATGTATACATGATGTGAAAAATATTTTCATGATAAGTATAAATGTGGTGAAAAATAATTTCATGACATTTCCACTTGTGGTGAAAAGTTTTTATTAGGTTTTTAAATTTCTAAGGCATTGAATAAATTTAGGTTGTTAATTAAATTAATATATTCTACAAAAAACAAATTCACGTTGTGAATTGGGTTCATGATATGTATTTTTTATGTAGAAAGAACTCACCTTTTTTTCTTGTTAAACCCCTCCAACACTTAACCCACCCTGAACCCTGTTTCAAATAACCCAATTTAAACACAATAAAACCCAAATAAAAAAGAGTTAACTAAAAAAATTAAAGAGATTCAGGTCCTAAAAAATGTGGGATCTTACATTAGTGTTTTTAATGTTTTTAGAGTTTTTATGTATTTTAAGATGGTTTTCAATTTTTTAGGGGTTTTAATAGTTTAGTTGGTTTTAGAGTTTTAAGGTTGTTTTAGAATTTTTTCTGTCTTTTAGGGATCTTTTAGGATTTTAGGTTCTTTTAGGTGTTTAGGGTATTTTAGAGTTTTTAGGGTCATTTATGGTATTTTTAGGGTGTTTAGGGTTTTAAGGGGGTCTTATGGTTTTATAGTATTTTGGGGGTTTTATGGTTTTTAATGAATTTTATAATTTTTGGGCCATCTAGGGTTTTTATGTTTTTATGGTTTTTAGTGATTTATAGGTTTTTTATGGTTTTTATGTTTTTGGATTTTTTTAGTGTTTTTTGGTTTTTTAGGTGTTAATGGTGTTTTAGGAATTTTTAAGATTATTTTATATGTTTTAGGTGTTTTAAGGGTTATTTTAGGGTTTAGGGTTCTATTATGGGTTTCAGGGTTTTTATGGCTCTTTAATGGTTTTAGGGTTATTTGGGATTTTGAAAGGTTTTTTTGGATTTTTAAGGTTTTTAGGGATTTTTATGGTTTTTTAGTGTTTTGTTGAATTTTGTAGGGTTTTGTATGATTTTTAGGGTTTTTACAGCTTATTATGGGGTTTTAGGGTTCTTATGGGTTTCTAAAGAGATTTGGGGTATTTGGGGGTTTTAGGTTTTTTAGGGTTTTTATAGTTTTAGGGATTTTGGGTTTTTTAGAATATTTTATGAGTTTGAGTGTTTTTAGGGATTTTTAGGGTGTTTAGTGTATTTTAGAGTTTTTAGGGTCTTTTTTGGTCTTTTTAGGGGTTTAAGGGTTTTTATGGGTTTTAGGATTCTTTATGGTTTTTTATTATTTTTTTGGTTTTTTATTTTTTTTTTGGGTACTATGGATTTTATGGGGTTTTATAGGTTTTTAGGATTTTTTACTATTTTTATGGTTTTTAGGGTTTTTTTTGGGGATTTTAGGTTTTTTATGGATTTTTTGGTTTTAGTGTTTTAAGTGTTTTTATAGATTTTTAGTGTGTTTTTATAGATTTTTAGTGTATTTTTAGGTTTTTATCATCATTTTTGAGGTTTTAGGACTTTTAGAGTGTTTTTAAGGTTTTAGGGTCTTTTAGGGTATTTTTATATTTTAGGGTCCTTTTAGTTCTTCTATCATTTTTAGGGTCTTTAGTGTTTTTATGGTTCTTATGGTTTCAACGGTTTTTGTGTTTTTATGGTTTTTAAGGGTTTTCAGGTTTCATTAGAGTTTTTAGGTTTTTTAGAGTTTTATATCTTTTAGGGTTTTATCATTTTTTGGGGTTTAGGAGTTTTAAGTATTTTTAGAGTTTTTTTAGTGTTTTAGTATTTTGGGGTATTTTTAGGTTGTTCTAGGGTCTTTTATTATTTTCAGGGTTTTCTGAGTGGGGAGGGGGGGGGGGGGGGTTAAGGATTTTTTTGGGTTTGTAGTATCTTTATACGGTTTTAGGATTTTTTTTGTGTTTTTTTGGAAATTTTAGGGGTTTAGGCGTTTTTTGGGGTTTAAATATTTTTTAGGATTTTAGGGTTTGGAGGGATTATTTATGGTTTTTGGTGGATTTTGAGTTTTTAGGTTTTTTAGCAATTTTTTGTGTTTTTTGTTTTTTTGGTTTTCATGGTTTTTGGGGTTTTAAGGATTTCTTAGTATATTTTAGAGGTGTTAGGATTTTTATGAGTTTTTATGATTTTTAATGGTTGTAGGGTTTTGTAGGATTTTTTGGGTTTTAAGGTTCTTAGGGTGTTTTAGAGATTTATATGGTTTTTAGGGTTTTTAGGGTCTTCCATATTTTTTAGGATTTTATGTACTTTTTTGGTATTTCAGGGGTTTTGAAGATATTTTGGGGTTTCATAGGAGTTTAATGTTTTTCTACTCTTTTTTTGGTTTTTAGATTCTTTTAGTGTTTTTTGGGGTTTTAGGGTCTTTTATGATTTAGGATGTAGGGTTCAGGGTTTAGGGTGTACATTTTAGGGTTTAAGGTATAGGGTATAGAGTTTAAGGTTTAAGGTTGAGGGGACAAGGTATACAGTTTAGGGTGTAGGGTTTAGGGTTTAGAGTATAAGGTATATTGTTTAGCTTGTACGGTTTTGGGTTTAGGATGTTGGGTATAGGGTTTCTGGTATAGGTCTTAGTGTTTATGGTGTATGTTATCGGGTTTAGGGTGTAGGGATTAGGGTTTAGGGTGTAAGGTGTAGGGTTTAGGGTTTTTGTAGATTTTTATTGTTTTTATGGGTTTAAGGGTTTATAAGGAATTTTAGGTTTTTAGGGTTTTCAGGGATTATTAGTGTTTCGAACTATTTTTAGTGTTTCTATGGTTTTAAGGCGTTTCTACGAATTTTATGTTTTTTCGGAGTTTTAGGGTTTGTTGTGTTTTTGGGGTTTTAAGTGTTTTTATGGTTTCTTATGGTTTTTAGGGTGTTTTAGTGTTTTATGTTGTTTTGAAGGATTTATAGGTGTTTTAGGGGATTTTATAATTTTTGGGGTATGGGTTATTTTAGTATTTTTTAGGAGTTTTAGTTCTTTTATGGGTTTTATGGGGTTTTCATGTTTTCTTGGTTTTTTGAGTTTTTAGGGTTTTTTGCGTCCTTTGGGGTTTTAGGTTTTTTTAGTGATTTTAGGGGTTTTAGGATTTTTAGGGTTTTAGGTAATTTATGGTTTTAAGGGGTTTTACATTGTATTGAGAGGTTTTTATGGGTTTTCAGATATTTTATGGTTTTTAGATTCTTTTAATGGTTTTAGGGTTTTTAGAGTCCTTTATAATTCATAGGGATTTTAGGGTCTTTTACGTTTTTTGTTTCTTTAAGGTTTTTAGGGTGTTTTAGATTCTTTTAAGGTTTTTAGGGTCTTTTACTATTTTTTGAGTTTTTAGTGTATTTTAGGGTTTTATGGTTTTTAGGATCTTTTTGGGGTTTCGAGGTATTTTATAGTTTTTAAAGGGTTGTTAGGGTTTTTAGGTTTTCAGGGTCTTTTGGGGTTTAAGGGTATTTTGGGGTTTTAGGGAATTAAAAGGGTTTTTATGGTTTTGTGGGTCTTTTAGGGGTTTAGAGTCTTTTCTTGGGTTCAGGGCTTTTTTTTGGTATTTAATATATTTTTATGTGTTTTAGGTTCTTTTTAGAGATTTCAGGTTATTTTAGAGTCTTTTTATGGTTTTTATGGGTTCTTAGTATTTTTTGGGGGTTTTATGGGGTTTTATGGGTTTTAATATTTTTTAGTGTTTTTAGGGTTTTTTAGAGTTTTTAGGGGTTTTTGGTATTTTCAGGGATTTTTAGGGTTTTTAAAAGTTTTTGGGTTTTTATGTATTTTAGGGTTTCTAGTGGTTTTGAGGGTTTTTAAGGTTTGTCGTGTTTTCGGGGTTTTTTTGTTTTTAGGGTTTTCATAGGGTTTTTTTTATAGTTTTAGTGATTTTACGATTTTTAGGGTTTTTGGGTTTTTTAGTGTTTTTAGGGGTTTTATGGGTTTTATGGTTATTATAGGGGTTTTAGGTTCATTAAAGGAATTTTAGGGAATTTAGTGTCTTTAGTGTACTTTTGGATTTTTAAAGAGTCATTTAGGGGTTTTAACAATTTTATGGGTTTTTAATGTTTTTAGGGGTTTTATCATTTGAGGTTTTCTTTTTCTTTTTAGAATTTTTTAGAGTTTTTAGTGGTTTTATAATATTTTGTGGTTTTTACGGTTTTTAAGGTTTTTTGTGTTTTTTATATTTTTAAGGAGTTTTGCAAGTTTTTAGGGTGTTTTTGGTTCTCTTTAGGGGGTTTTGGGTCTTTTGGGGGTATTAGGGACTTTTAGGGTTTTTGTGGTTTTAGGGGTTTTAGGTTTTTTGGTATTTTTGTTTGGATTTTAGTTTTTTAGGGTTTCTAAGGATATTTTGGTTTTTTAGGGTTTTAATGGGTTTAGGTGTTTTAGGACCTTTTAAAAATTTTATTTAGTTTTACGAAAATTTTATGTTTTTTTGGGTTTTAGGGTCTTTTATGGTTTTAGGGGTTATTTAGAATTTTTAGGCCTTTTTAGGGGTTTGGTTTTTGTTTGGGGGTTTTTGGGTTTATTTATGGTTTTAGGGGTTTTTCAAGTTATTTTGGGTTTTTATAGTTTTTAGTGGTTTTAGAATATATAAGATTTATAGGGTTTTAAGATTATTTTTTTGGTTTTATGGTTTTTAGGGTTTATTGGATTTTAAAAAATTTGGGTGTTTTTATGGGTTTTAGGGGTTTTATGTGTTTTTAGATATTTTTAGAGGTTTTAGGTTCTTTTAGGGGTTTTTAGTGTTTTATGTTATTTTAGGGGTTTTAAGGTTTTTTAGGGTTTCTAGGGTTCTTTAGGTTCTTTTAGTGTTGGGTTAGGGTTTTTAGGGATTTTAATGGTTTAGGATATATGGTTTGGGGTATAACATTTATGTTTTAATGCATAGGGTTTTGGGTTTTGGGTGTAGTTTTTAAGGATTAGGGTGTGGATATAGGGTTTTTGGTGTAGGGATTATGGTTTAGGGTGTGAGATATAGTTTTTATGATTAAGGGTATGTGGTTTATGGTTTTGGGTATATGGTTTTGGGTGCAGGGTTTGGGGGTTAAGTTATAGGGTATAGGTTTTAGGGTGTAGGGTGTAGGGTTTATAGGTTTTAGTGGTTTTAATGTTTTTTGAGATTTTCTTAGTTTTTTAGGGTTCTAGGGTTTTTAGGAGTTTTTATGTTTGTTATGGTTTTTTATATTTCTTAAGTATTTTATGGGTTATAGAGTTTTTAATATTTTTTGGGTTCTTTCGTTTTTTAGTGGTTTTAGGTTTTTAGAGGTTTTTTGGGTTTTTTGGGTTTTCAAGGTCTTTTAGGTTTTTTAATATTTGTAAGGGTTTTAGGGGTTTTTAATGTTTTAGTGTTTTTAGGGAATTTTGGGTTTTTTTATGTTTTTAGGTGTTTTTAGGGCCTTTTGTGTTTTTTATGTTTATTATGGTTTTAGGGGTTTTATGTGTTTTAGGGGTTTTTCTGTGTTTTAGGATTTTTTGAGATTTTTAGGGTTTTTGGGTTTTTGGGTTTTTTATTATTTTAAGGTTTTTAGTGTTTTTAGGGGTTTTAGAGATTTTAGGATTTTTAGAATTTTCAGCAATTTTTATGGGTTTTAGTGTTTTTTGGGTTTTAAGGGGGTTTTAGGGTTTTTGTGGTGTTTAAGGTTTTTAGTGGTTTAATATTTTTTTAGTTTTTTATTTTTTTTAGTGTTTTTAGTGTGTTTTGAGTTTTGATGGGGTTTTTTCAGTTTTATATTATTTTTATTTCTTTTAAGGGTATTTAGGATTTTCGTATATTTTCGGATTTTTGGGTTTTTATAGTCTTTTAGGATTCATGGTTTAAGGGTCTTTCAGGGGTTTTATGGTTTTTAGAGACTTTTTAGGTTTTAAGGGGGGTTTAGAGTCTTTTAGGGCTTTATGGATTTTAGGTTTTTTTTAGTATTTTTTGGTTTTTTAGTTTCTTTTTCGGTTTTTAGGGTCTTTAGGGTTTTAAAAGATTTTAGGGGGGTTTTGGG
The DNA here is from genome assembly GCA_963277665.1 of Viscum album. Lineage (NCBI taxonomy): Eukaryota > Viridiplantae > Streptophyta > Magnoliopsida > Santalales > Viscaceae > Viscum > Viscum album. The sequence continues at coordinate 681,183,141 of OY728142.1, read as the reverse complement.
TCTTTTAGGGTTTTGGGGTTCTTATTTTTTATGGGTTTTCTGGTCTTTTAAGGGTTGTTTATGAATTTTATTATTTTTTTGGATCTTAGGGGTTTTTATGTATTTTTAGGGGTTGTAGGGATATTTGGGGCTTTAGATATTTTTTTGTGTGTTTTTGGTGATTTTTTGTTTTTTTGTTTTTTTGGGGGGTTTTAGCATTTTTCTGGGTTTTTAGGTCCTTACACGTTTTTTAGGATTTTTAGGGATTTTAAAAGGATTTTTATTGATTTTTGGGTTTTAAGTTGATTTTAGGGTTCTTTAGGGTCTTTTATGTTTTTTAGGGTCTTATGGTTTTTGTGTTTTTAGGCGTTTTAGGGTTTTAGTGTTTTTAGTGTTATTAGGGGTTTTATTTTTATAATAGGGCTTATGGGTTTTAATGTTTTTAGGGTTTTTAGTGTTTCTAAGGGTTTCTAAGGTTTTTAAGATGTTTTTGGGGGTTAGGGGGTTTATGGTCTTCTAGGGTTTTGTATGGTTTTTAGGGGTTTTTACGATTTTTATGGTCTTTGAAGGTTTTTGTGGTTTTAGTGTACTTTATAATTTTTTGGTTTATTATGGTTTTTAGGGTCCATTTCGGTTTTTATGGTATTATTGGGCCATATAGTGTTTTTAGGGGGTTTAAAGTCCTTTAGTTTATTTATGGTTTTGAGGGTTTTTAGGGATTATATTGTCTTTTAGTGTTTTTAGGGGTTTTAGGGTCTTTGAGGGGGTTTAAGGGTTTTTAGTGTTTTTAGGGTATTTTAGGGTTTTAGTGTCTTTTAGGGTTTTTAAGTGTTTTAGGTTCTTCTAGTTTTTAAGGGTTTTTGAGGGTTTTTTGGGGTTTGGGGGGTTTTTAGTATTTTTAGGGAATCTTTAGTGTTTTAGGGGTGTTGACACTGAATTTTAATAAAGAAGTGACAAAATATTGTGAAGGGAACCTTGAGTATGTTAAAGTATCAAATAATCTTAACATAATTGAAGAGGCTAGTCCAAATGGACGTACATGAAATCCCACTATGCGCCAAGAGGCCTACATAGGTCCTACCTGAGCAGTCCAGGTGGCGCAACACCCTACGTAGTACACCAACGTCGGGCACCTACATCGAGGACCTATGCAGCCCATTAATTTTTCCAACCCTATGTGAGATAGCTACACCAAAGATCTGCACCATGGACCTATGCCAACAACCTCCTTCACCCAGGGTTCCTTCTTTGCATATAAATAAGACCCTTGGGATCCTCATTTAAAAAAGCGATGAATTGGAAGAACCTCTGTAGCTCTCATTGCACAACACCTTCTCCTAGGTCCCCAAAAATTCATCAACTGTATATATAAAACATAATAGGTGAGCGAATTAAATGGGACAAACATATTAAATGTCCCTTTAGGGTCTAAAATACACGATACTTGTTCGAGAATCATTCTTACATAATAAGAAGTCATCTACGCAAGGCCCCTTCTTTAAGTAAGGACCTACAAGAGATTATTTTAGGGATAAAAAAGAAGGCCTAGGGTGCTTAGTTTAAGGCCTCACCCAAGTTTTGTGCCCAAATAGTCCATTGGCCAAGGATTATCTAGTTTTTGCAGGCGTATTCCCCCTACACAAAGAAATTTAAGTTCCTCTTATGCCCTATACAGCACACCAACGTGGAACAACTGATTCTCGCTCAAATTTACCCAAGAGATGAAGGTAGAACGGTCCTTGTAGTTTAGCTTGGGTTATCGAATCCTCAGAGACCTAAGAAGAAACCTATACATGTGTACATTATATGGACTGTTTTTGGCTATGAAGTGGCTAAATTGTGTTGATTTTATATGGGTTTAAAGGATAACTAACAGATTTAAGTGAATTCAATTTAAAAGAATGAGTTGATCCTAGGTTATCGCTCGGGGTGGATTGGATGAATTACTTTTTTTAATGATTTCAATTTCTTATAATTGAGATGGATTAATTTAAGAAGATCAAACGAAATCATCACTTACTAGTTTAATTCCTACACAACCTAATACTAATCACCTATACACTTGAAGGATCAACGTTTTGATCACTCCAAGGTAGAGGTTCGTATTAGCACTTGAAATGTGTGACCTTAAATTCAATAAGGATGTAGATGTTTTAAAATCATCAAATAAAAATCTCATTTAAAAGAAGTGATTAGACATTAATGGAGTGATGAATAACATCCAATCCAGCCCCTTTCTACTCCCTTGTATCAACCCATAAAAGAGTTATCCCTCCATTGATGACATGTCTTCAACGGAAGCGGGAAGTAGACTTACAAAGGTGGAATTGAAGAAGTAAAAAGAACAACAACAAAAAAGATCACTCCTCCGTTGTGTGATAAATATAACAAAGTATGGTGTGAATAAATCCACACCTTGAACCAACGGTATCAACGTGATAAGTATAAGAACATAATAAGAGTAAATGAAGAACTTTTATTAAGAAACTAAGGTGAATTAAACAACTTACATGAGAAAGAAATGCGATTACAAACACAAAGCGGCAGCATAACACTACAATGAAACCAAGCACCAAAGATCCCTAAATCCTCCAACACCACTGCATTAAATATGAATTTTTCAGCCCTTGGGTAGATCCTCCAACAGTACAAAGCATTTCAATTAATTTTGGTAGGCCATAGGTGGTGGAAAGCTTGTGGAATTTGGACTTTTCCACATTTGACCCGAGGTGGCAGCCAGCTTTCATCCACCGAACAGACGCATTTGGATAACCTTATAGATGGCCGAATCAGAGTGGGACATAGAAGAAGAAAATGGCTCTCCGTATGTCTTCTAACCGTCTGAAAAATATGGGCCCATTTGGAGTTGTGGATGCCGAGATATAATCAAATTAGTGGTCTATTTTTCTGGGCCATAGAATCTGGCCTAGAATTATATCTCTAATTTGGGGAGCCTTAATGACCACCATAGAGGCCGAATTAGAATTATCTTCTGAAGAGTTATTTGTTACTCAACATTTATTCTATCATCCCACAAACGGTGGGAGTGATTGGGCCTTTATGTTGGGCCCCATAGTCTCATAAGTGAGATAGTGTCCAATCTGCCTTCTCTAGAATTTCTTCCATTCATCTCCAAATATCTCCATCATCGTTTATGAATCATCCATTGATCCCTGAATGAAAGATGTTCAAATTTAAGTATAGATATAGTTCCCTAAATATCAAATTAAAATATTGATAATTACATTCCTTAGAATTAGATGACTCATTGGTCCTAAATTGGTGTATATTAGGCATGAAGTGCACAAATGATGAGAATGGATGTTCATAATGAAAATGCACTAACTCAGGCCCATAAGATCAAAAATGAACATTTAATACCATTAAAATGTAATTAAAATATATGTTTTTATTGGATAATCACACCCCCCAACTTGAGATTTGCTAGTCCTGAGCAAATAATTCAATGATTTTATTTGAATTCCTTTCTTCAAACACATTATAACAAACAGTGCTCACAATGTAAACTGCACACAAATATATCTTTATAACCTATCAAGATAATTTAAAACAATATGAATTTAAAAGAATATCCCAATCCCAAGCTCATTCATTTGATCAAATCCATCATCATACTTCATCCAACTCAATTAGGTGTAATGATGTGTTGTGTATCACAATAGATATGGGGGTTCATTTTCATTCAAGGGGGAAATCATGGAAGCGCTAGGTGGAATCACATTTAATCCTAATATGAGTATTCTTCATTCTTTTTTTTTGGATTTTTTTTCAATATTGCCATAGTAATTGAGATTTCAGTTAATAAAATTAACCCATGTAGCAAGACTTTGCTGATGAATCCCAGACTCAAAGGCCTTAGGGCACCAAGTGAAGCTCACATACTCTGGCATCGTCACGAGTTAACTTAATCAAAAACAAAGTCATATTACCATAAATAGAGATATATTGAAAAACTCAGGGCTATACAACTCTGGAGTCACGATCCCAAAGTGCCGAAAGCCTCGCATTTTATCAATCCATTGCTCTACACACAATTTTTTATATTTTTTTATATTTTTTTTGAATACTCATATTATTCATAAAAATCAAACCAGACTATGCTATTTATTATGGGACCCCAAAAATTCAAATTAGTACCCCACAGTCTAAATGACGTGCATTGTGGAATTTTGATTTAATGGATGAAAATAAAAATGATGAAAATTTTCATTGGACAACCAAACTTCCAAAATCAATGCTTTTAAACTTAATCATGAATTAAATTAAGTTTCAAGGAAATAAAAATTATTTGATATGTAGTTTTAATGTGAGAAAAGATGTTATTATATGAATGATAAAGGAATTTTACTTCTTTTTTTATCATAGTTTTGTTTAAAATAAACATTTCGTTTCCACACCCCCCAACATAGAATGAAACTGTCCCCAGTTTCATAAAAATAAAATTTAGAATGGGGTAGAGGAATAAAAAGGGGAGTTCAATAAGGAAATTTAAATATGATGATCATGGAATGAAGTCACCTGGTGGTTGAAGTTTGAAGTTCTTGCCGCTCGAATTTAGTCCTTTGATATCCATGTCGCTTGCAAAGTTCCCTAGTGGAAAAAGGAAAAACAAACCAAACAAAAAAAACAATATATATATATATATATATTTATATAATAAAGGAAGTAAAATATAAGTATATATATAAAAATTATAGAATAAGGAAGCACAAGAAGCCGTAGGTCAGTGGTAAGCGCGCACCCCTGTCTCCCTTCGGTCCCGGGTTCGAGTCCCTGCGGCTTTGCCGGTTGTGACGGGGTTTGCCCCACGGACTATGGTGTGTCCCCTTATTTAATTATTATTTTATTTTTTTTATTTTTTTTATTTTTATCTTAACCTATAAAATAATAAAAATACAAAAAAAAAATAAACTGATGATACATTGTCTTCTTTTTAAATTTCTGGGTAAGGTATTACTCAAGGATCACACCACGTGACACGGATGAATATGGTGCTCCCCTTTCATACCCATCCATACTCATAATAGAAGAATAGGTCAAAAGTCTATTTTTTTATTTTTAAATATAAAAATGATTAATTAATCTTATTTGAAAAATAAAGATGATTCAGAAAGATTAGAAACATAAAAACCACGGGTTGCCTCTCGTGTAGCGCTTTGTTCAACGTCGTTAGCCTGACATAGATCCCAAATTTATCAATTTTTTTCTGGTTCATAGATTGGCTCAATTAACTCAACATCTATTTCCTATTTATTGAATGATTCAATGAATGTTTTTAACCTTTGACCATTGACCTTGAAAATGTGACCACTAGTGGGATCTTGAATCTCTACTGCCCCATGGGGGTATACATGATGCACTATTAAAGAACCTTACCATCTAGACCTTAACTTTCCCTGGTGTAAATGAAGTTTTCAACTATACAAGAGAACAAGTTTTCCCGGTTCAAAATTTTTGACTTTGATATTCCTAGATTGGTAGGCTTGAACTCTAGCTTTATTGATCCTTGAATTTTCATAAGCCTCCATCCTTAATTCCTTAAGTTCATTGAGATCTAATTTCCTTTTTGTTCCGGCCAATGAGAGGTCATAATCCATTTTCTTAATTTCCCAAAAGGCCTTTTGTTCAATCTCCACTGGAAAATGGCATGCTTTACCATAAACCATCCTATATGGGGACATTCCTAAAATGGTTTTATATGCGGTTCTATAGGCCCAAAGAGAATCTAAGAGTTTCTCAGACCAACCTTTCCTAGAGGGGTTGATATTTTTTTCAAGAATTTTCTTAATATCCCTATTCGCTAACTTAGCTTGACCATTGGTTTGAGGATGGTATGCAGTGGACACTTTATGAGAAATACCATACTTAGAAATGAGTGAAGATAATGGGCGGTTGTAGAAATGGGTTCCTCGATCACTGATTATATCCCTAGGAATTCTAAATATTGAAAATATGTTCTCTTTCAGAAATCGAATCACAACTTGATGATCATTGGACTTAGTGGGAATGACCTCACCCTATTTTGATACATAATCAACAGCTAATAGTATGTAGAGGTATCCCTGAGTGTTTGGGAAGGGACCCATGAAGTCAATTCCCCAACAGTCAAATATTTCAACCACTACGATGGGAGTGAGTGGAATTTATTCCTTTTTATGATGGACCCTACTTGTTGACACATAGGACATCTTTGACAAAATGTGTAGGAGTCCCTTGAGAGGGTGGTCCAGAAAAGACCACATTGAAGAATCTTAGCAGATGTTTTCTTAGAGGAAAAGTGACCTCCACATGCCTCACTGTGAAAGAATTTAAGGATGGACTGTTGTTCAGATTCTGGAACACACCTCCTAATGACTTGGTCAGGGAAGAACTTATAGAGGTATGGATCATCAAACACATAGTGTCTAACATCAGAAAGAAATTTCCATCGAGCTTGATTCCCTAAGAATTTTGGAATGACTCCTGTCACTAAGAAATTTGATATGTCAGCATACCAAGGGTAGTCATTCACAGAGTATAGGTGTTCATCAGGAAATGAATCAGACACAGAAAGGTGATTTGAGTTGTCTTTGAATTCCATCCTAGAGAGGTGATCAGCTACAACATTTTCAACTCCCTTTTTATCCTTGATTGTGAGGTCAAATTCTTGTAAGAGAAGGACCCACCTAATTAGTCTAGCCTTAGCATCTTGTTTTTGGAAGAGGTAATTTAGTGCAGAATGGTCAGTGAACACAGTGATGGGGGATCCTAAGAGGTAGGACCTAAACTTCTCTAAGGCAAACACAATAGCAAGTAACTCCTTTTTGTGGTGGTGTAGTTTATTTGGGCATCATTTAAGGATTTTCTTGCATAAGCAATGACATAAGGATTTTTATCACAACGTTGTCCTAACAAAGCTCCTACAACAAAGTCACTGGTATCACACATAAGTTCTAAAGGAAGGTTCCAATTTGGAGATTTCATAATGGGAGGAGAGTTGAGAGAGTATTTGAGGGTTGATAATGAACCCTCACAGATTTCTGTCCAAACAAATGGAGCATCCTTTACTAGGAGAGCACAAAGGGGACGGGATATTGAACTAATGTCCTTGAGGAATCTTCTATAGAAACCAGCATGTCCTAAGAAAGACCTCACTTCCTTGATAGTTTTGGGTGATGGAAGGTGACGAATGATGTCAAACTTTGCTTTATCAACTTCAATCCCCCTACTCGAGACCAGATGGCCTAGAACAAGTCCCTATTTAACCATGAAATGGAATTTTTCCCAGTTTAGGACCATATTCTTTTCTTCACATCTTGACAAGACTCTCTCCACATTCTGCAGACATCCCTCAAATGTATCCCCAAACACAGAGAAGTCATTCATGAAGACCTCTAGAAAATCCCCGACCATGTCTGAGAAGATTCCCATCATGCACCGTTGGAAGGTTCCAGGGGCATTGAATAACCCGAAGGGCATGCGTTTGAAAGCAAAGGTTCCAAATGGACATGTGAATGTAGTCTTTCCTTGATCCTCTAGGGAGACCTCAATTTGATTGTACCCCGAGTACCCATCTAAGAAACAGTAGAAGGCATGACCTGCCACTCTCTCAAGGACTTGGTCAATGAATGGTAAGGGTAAATGGTCCTTCTTGGTGAATGATTTTAGCTTCCTATAGTCAATACAGACCCTCCATCCACTACTCACCCTTGTTGGAAGAATCTCTCCATCCTCATTGGTTATCACTGTGATTCCGGCCTTTTTTGGAACCACTTGGATTGGGCTCACCCACTCACTCTCAGCTATGGGATATATGATACCAGCTTTTAACAATTTCAGAAGTTCCTTCCTTACTACCTCCATGAGATTAGGATTGAGTCGCCATTGAGGTTGACGACATGGATCTGAATCAGATTCCTGAACAATCCTATGAGCCCCAACAAGTGGGCTAATCCCAGGAATATAAGAAAGGGTCTAACCAATGGCTTTCTTATGCTTCCTAAGGACATCTAGAAGCATCATTTCATTATTGGATTCAAGAGAAGAAGAAATGACAATAGGATGTGTTTGATTTTCCCCTAGTAAAGCATACTTGAGTGTAGCAAGAAGTTACGTCAATTCAAGATCAGGTTGGTTTGGAATTTCAACAGAAGATTGGGACATTGGATCAAGTTCAATTTCTTTTTTTAGAGTTTCAGATAGGATTGCTTCCCCACATGTAGAAGTTTCATCTACTAGATTGGTTTGATCATATTGAGGGAAGGAGGTTTGATTGGTCTCTATGAAAGTGGTTTATTGAAAGGTTTCACTGATTGTTGGACCTAAGACTTCATCATAAGAGCAATTTGAAAATGATTCAAGCCAAGGATATAAACTTCCTTCATATGAACAAAGGAAATCAATCTCATCCCGACTTAAAAATTCATCAAATATTCCTTGATGGTCCATGGATTCATTATCAATGCTTCTTATCATGTTTACTTCATGAATGTCCTCTTCATCCCCTATTTGTGAGCTTGCATTATAGATGTTCAAGTCTAGACTCATGTTCCCAAAGGTTATGGTCATGTTCCCATTTCGGACTCAGATAAAAAAGTTTATTTTTGCAAGGAAAGGACGACCAAGGATGATTGGGGTTTGTTCCTTATTTCCTATGTTTGGATGGTTGTCAAGGACAATGAAGTCAGCAGGGTAGATGATGTTTTCAACCTTTACCAGAACTTCCTTTAAAATACCCTTTGGAACCCTAATTCTATGATCAGCAAGTTGAAGTGTGACAGATGTGGGTTGGAATTCTTCTAGGCCTAACTGGAAGTACAAAGCATATATGATGAGATTGACACTAGCACCTAGGTCACACAAGTCTTTGACAACTTTTCTTTCTCCTAGTTCAACATTGATGTAAGGGAAACCTGGGTCTTTAAACTTAGGAGGAATGGTCCCTTGAATGGTGGTACTCACATTAGCAGCCAAAAGTACTTGGTTTTTATGTGAAAATTTTCTTTTAAAGGTGCACAATTCCTTAAGGTACTTTGAGTAGGAAATTATGGTTTGGATTGCATCGATAAGGGGTATGTTCAACTTGACTTGTGAAAATATTTCTCTCAGCGTTTCACTCAGTTCAGGCTTGGTTTCCTCCCTCATGCGTTGAGGAAATGGTGCAGGTTGTGGGGTTGTTTGTTGAAGAGTTGTTTCCTTGACAATGTTATCAGTTTCCTCAGTTTGATCTTGTGGTTCATTTGAATTTTCCTCCAAGTTTGAATCTTCAGGTGGATTCTGAATTAGTTGTTCAGGTTTCTCAATTAATTTTCCACTTCTTAAAACAGTCACAGCCTTTAGTTTTTCATGAGTTGTTTGAGCACAACTTGACTCTCCCCTTGAAGTTGAGGATGGCACCGCCTGAGTAGGCAAGGGTGCCTTTCCAGTTTTGATGGCTTGAAGTTCTTGTTTTAGGGAAGATACCTACTAGTTCATCCTCTCCATTTTTTTGCATAGTTGTTCTAGTAGGATTTGTGGAACAGTTTGGGTGGGTGCTTGAGTAGGTTAGTTTATCCCAGGGGGATATTTTGGTGGTTGGATGGTTTGTTGAAAATGAACCGATGGCTGTTGGTATTGGATAGGTTGGGTTTGGAACTGGTTATGGGTTTGGTAGTTCTGATGGGGGTAAGGATTTTGTCCCTGTGGTTGGCTAGTTTGTTGGTTATCTTTCCAACAGAAGCCTGGGTGGCCGTTATACCTTGGGTTGAAGGTGTTTTGGTATTGAGGCTTTTGAAAGTTCAAAGCATTTACTTCCGCTGGGGGTCCTCCTAAGAGAACATCCTTGATGGATGGAATGGTTGGGCAGTTGTCTTTATTATGGTCATGTTTGTCACGAATTGTGCAAATAGGGTCAATGGTTTGGATTTCATGGACTTTCCTAAGGTCTATCTCTTCAACCTTCCTAGAGAGTGCTACGAGTTTAGCCCTAAGGCTTTCCTCTCCTCTAAGTGTATGAATTCCAGTAGTTATTTGTGGCTTTTCAGAATAAGGTGAAGTTCCCCATGTTTGGTTTTGTTCATAAAGGCTTTCTAGATACTCGTAAGCATCATTTGGGGCTTTGTTTTTAAAGGTTCCATTACACATCATGTCAATGAATTATTTATTCCCTAGACCCAACCCTTCATAGAAAATTCTCACTTGTTCAGGAGTAGAAAAACCATTGTGTGGAACCAGGATTAGAGTGTCTTTGAACCTCTCCCATGTTTCATAGAATGACTCTCCCTCTTTTTCAAAAAAATTTTGGATACTCTTTTTAAGTGCAATTGTTTTGTGGTGGGGAAAGTATTTTTTGTAGAATTCTCTTTGTAGTTAGTCCCAAGAGTTGATAGATAATGGTCTCAAATTGTCTAGAAAATTTTTAGCTCGATCCTTTAAAGAAAAAGGAAATAGCCTCATCTTAGCTGATTCTAGTTGATGTGGGGGACACATGGTTTCTACAATGTCATTGAACTCCTTAATGTGCAGGTATGGCATCTTGGACTCCATTCCATGGAATGTGGGAAGGTGGTTTAGGACATGGGGTTTAAAGATGTAGTTGGCATCTCCTAGGGAATTGTGTCTAATGCATGAGGGGGCATTGTTCCAAGAATGTGTGAGGTAGTCATTCATGGTTTGATCTATCGCATTCCCCACGTTTGAGGCTGCCTCATTTGGGTTTCCATTTTGGTTCCCACCCGGGTTTATGAGTTGGTTTCTTTGAAGACCTTCCATTGGAATTGGCTCAATTTTGGACTCTAGAGTATTAGGAAGATTATTATCTAATGGAATGAGTTCCCTCGGTGTACTTGACTCCCCAACCCCAGGACTATCCACCCTAACTAGACGATTTGATTGATCGCGGGTGTAGGCAGACATGCGCCAAAAGAAAAAAAACAAGAAAGGGACAAGGTAGAAGAATTTGGATGAGAAAAGAAGAAATGGGGGAGAATAGAATGGGTGTTTATATGACTTACTTGGGTCCCTGTCAACGGCACCAAAATTTTATTCTCGCTCAAATTTACCCAAGGGATGAAGGTAGAACGGTCCTTGTAGTTTAGCTTGGGTTATCGAATCCTCAGAGACCTAAGAAGAAACCTATAGACACGTACATTCTATGGACTGTTTTTTGCTATGAAGTGGCTAACTTGGGTTGATTTTATATGGGTTTAAAGGATAACTAACAGATTTATGTGAATTCAATTTAAAAGAATGAGTTGATCCTAGGTTATCGCTCGGGGTGGATTGGATGAATTACTTTTTTTAATGATTTCAATTTCTTATAATTGAGATAGATTCATTTAAGAAGATCAAACGAAATCATCACATACTGCTTTAATGCCCACACACCCTAATAATAATCACCTATAAACTTGAAGGATCAATGTTTTGAGCACTCCAAGGTGGAGGTTCGTATTAGCACATGAAATGTGTGACCTTAAATTCAATAAGGATGAAGATGTTTTAAAATCATCAAATAAAAATCTCATTTAAAAGAAGTGATTATACATTAATGGAGTGATAAATAACATCCAATCCAGACCATTTAAACTCCCTTGGATCAACCCATAAAAGAGTTAGCCCTCCATTGATGACATGTCTTCAACGGAAGCGGGAAGTAGACTTACAAGGGTGGAATTTAAGAAGTAAAAACAACAACAACAAAAAAAGATAACTCCTCCGTTGTGTGATAAATATCACACAGTATGGTTTGAATAAATCCACACCTTGAACCAACGTTATCAACGTGATAAGTATTAGAAAAGAATAAGATTAAATGAATAACTTTTATTAAGAAACTAAGGTGAATTAAACAACTTACATGAGAAAGAAATGTGATTACAAACACAAAGCGACAACATAACACTACAATGAAACCAAGCACAAAAGATCCCTAAATACTCCAACACCACTGACTTAAATAGGAATTTTTGAGCCCTTGGGTCGATCCACCAACAGTACAAAGCATCTCAATTAATTTTGGTAGGCCATAGGTGGTGGAAAGCTTGTGGAATTTGGACTTTTCCACATTTGACCCGAGGTGGAAGCCAACTTTCATCCACCGAACAAACGCATTTGGATGACCTTTTATATGGACGAATCAGAGTGGACCATAGAAGAAAAAAAATGATCTCGGGCTGTCTTATAACCACCTGTAAAATTGGGGCCCATTTGGAGTTGTGGATTCCGAGATATGATTAAATTAGTGGGATGTTTTTCTGGGCCGCAGAATCTGGCCCAGAATTGTATCTCTAACTTGGGGCACCTTAATGACCCCCATAGAAACCGAATTAGCATTATCTCCTGAATAGTGATTTGTTCCTCAGAATTGATTCTATCATCCAGAAAAAGTTGGGAGTCATTGGGCCTTTATGTTGGGCCCCAAAGTCTCATAAGTGGGTTGGTGTCCAATCTGCCTTCTCTAGAATTGCTTCCATTCAACGCCAAATATCTCCATCATCGTTTATGAATCATCCATTGATCCCTGAATGAAAAATGTTTAAATTTAAGTGTAGATATAGTTACCTAAATATCAAATTAAAATATTTATAATTACATTACTTAGAATCAGATGACTCATTGGGCCTAAATTAGTGTATATTAGGCATGAAGTGCACAAATGATGAGAATGGATGTTCATAATGAAAATGCACTAACTCAGGCCCATAAGATCAAAAATGAACATTTAATACCATTAAAATGTAATTAAAATATATGTTTTTATTGGATAATCAACAACTGTGCCAAGAACATACTCCCACTACCTATACAAGCCTCCCTATAAGTACTCTTCCAAGACAATCATGGTAGGTCCTCTCCTTCTTTGGTTCCCTTGTCTGAAAAAACCAATTTTAAACCACAACCTTAACAACCTAATATAAAAAACCATAGGGAAAGGATCATTTGTGTGTCTCCCATTTGGATTTTTATTTCTACGTTCAGAGGCTTCCCACAATTATCCTACCAGAGGGTTAGGATCCTTGGGACATCTGTAGATTATTATATCTAATGTCATGAGGACCCTTTCCCCAAGGATAGTGTTGAGGAGTTCTAAGTCTCAGATTCTGAGCATAGGACTATGATCGTCCCTTCTCATCTTCAAGACCCAAAGCCTATAGTTCCTAGTATAGAGGGTAAGGACCGCATTTTATTTTCCATTAAACATGGATTTAGATCCTCCTCTAGCAGTTGAATGAATTTTAGGGTATCCCTCTTAGAGTAAAGCCCTGGCCTTTCATGCAGAAGGTTGTAGTCTTTCTAATCTCTACCACTTTATCCTTCACATTCATTCAATTCAAATTTTAAGTGAAGAGAATGAATTACTATATCCCCATCCTCTTCCACCATCCTGCTCCTCCTCTTCCACCAGTGAAGGAGGAAAAGGGTGTGGTTTGTTGAATCTTTCACTTCCTCTTGTTTCTCACACCAATCATGACTCACATGGGATTAGAGGCCTTAGTTGTGATCATAACATCCACATGATAAACTCAAATAATTGAATTATGAGAACCCAAATTCTTGTTTAAGGATACATATGAATCCCACTTAGGGCCTAACATTAAGGGGAATCCTCCTCAGTAATAAGACCCAATCATAATTCCATTAATCTAGGAATCATACTTAGAAGTAATCCCCAAATTATGTCCCCAAACCTCCATGAGTTAATACATCACTAATGGTCCCTTTCATAGGGATTCCTATTCTAAAATAATCCCCAAATTTTTTCCCTCTAAGTGCTATACTCTCCTAATAGACTTACCAAACTACATGGGATTTAATTCCCATCTAAATAAGATATATAGGTAGATTCCTGAGGTTCAAACCCAACAACCAAAATCAACCTAGTTCTCTCTAGAAAATATCTCCAATAGTGCCTAATTAAAATTGGAAACTCATATACCTTACAGGTTTCTTAGGCTCCCTCAACATAAGTCCCACACCAAACCTTGACTAGCAACCTTCTTCTTAGATTTCATTTTCACATGAAATTAGACTGTATGGTTAGCTCCTTGTCCTGTGAACATAAAAGTTATGATGTGTCCCATTAATTAGCACAAAACTATGCGGTTTCTGATTCCTTTAACAAAGATATGTTGGAAGACCATCTATGGGTTTGATCCCTACATCAAAACAACTTCTATCTCCCTAGATGATTATAAACTCTAGAGTGACCTTAATCTACCTAGATGACAATAATATCTAGAGTCCCCCTATGTGGCTAGAAAACCAGAATCATTATAATGAAAAACAAAGACTCTATATGTAGTATATAAGAGGATACCATTAATGGGTAACCTTATATATATATGTAGATATCTCCTTTGATGAAGAAACTCAGATATATATAGATGATTCTGAATTTGATACAGGCTAATAATTGATTTTTAATTTCAAGGGAAACCTATGTCGTATATGTAAATTAATGAATTATTCATGAACATATCTTAAATATATAATAGTGTCCCAAAGTATGAAAAAATTCCTCCCAAAAGGGTGTGATGAGACTGACCTCCCATATTCTTAACCAATGTGAGTTCCTAAGCATCGTAGGTCAAAAATCCCAAATGAGAGCCTTCCTGTGGAAAGAAAGTCCACATGGATACAAAAACGATTGGGTGTTTCCTGTTCCTTGAACAAACCCATTGGAAACCATTCAAAAATAGTTATTCCTAACTAGAACACACATTCTAAGGGGAGAAAAAAATGGTGAACCCAACGTGAATCCTTAACCAAGATGACAGTGTTACCCATATGTTAGGACCCTTTAAATAAAATAGGACCAGAAAAGGTAATCAATAATTATTGTGTTCATCCTAAAATATGTTGCTTTAATAGGTTTTTATTGATCATGTCTATCATATATTCAGGAACTCTTTTTTAGAACTCCCTTAAACATAATGGTTTCCTTCAAGTTTTCACCAATGAATGCCTCAAAATGCTACTGAGGTAGGATCTTCATCCGTATGAAGGATGCCATCACCAACCTAATATATTGAACAATTGGTATCTAGTTCACTAGTTCAAGAGTACATTATTCATAAAATCATCCCATCCCTATATGCATCTCAACATGCCCTCCGGATTAATAAGCACCCTCGATCGTATAGTTAGTGATGACTGGTGGTCCTGAAGTAGATGGAGTGTACCACCATCTTCAATCATTTCAGGAGATTATCTTCATAACAAAACAACCAGTTCCTATTGTATTTTAGGGAGGTGGATAAATAGGTCATGTATGGCCTTATCCCGAAGACATATAGGTCCTTCTCAAGGGATCCTTCCAAAAATAACCACCACCAACACTGTACGACATTGAACCCTCAATATGATGAGGGTCTCACCTACAACTGTCTAGAGTAGTTCTTTCAAACTCAGGCATGCAAGATGGCCCTCAAGGGATGAAAAATTTCCAATAGGAAGGAGTTTCACACTGTTTCCCCTTATGAAGAAGCACACCAACCCAGTTTGGTGTAAAATAGCGAGCAGGTTCATACACCTGTCCACTTTCATTTAGCCATCCAATTGACTCATTTGGTGGTATCCAACGAATCCCACCACTAAAATCTAGTGAATTACCATAAATATAAACATACACCTACCTACAGCAATCAATCCATCCAAAAGACTCATCTTTAGGAATTCAAAGTATCCCTTTAACCAAATACAATGGCAACCCGTAAACATGAACATACACCTGCCTACACCCACAATGTCTGCCAACAACCTCATTTAGTAGCACCAGGAGAAGTTATTCAGAAAGCCCTGATGACAAGTAGGGGTAGACTCAATTCTCTACCCCCACACATGAGTACTGTCAGTATCCATTGATAGGAAATGGAGGACAGAAGAAGGAACATACACCTACTCCAGACATGGAATGAATGTATATCCTTGTTCTAGTCACTGAAATCACCCAACACATCCTATAAATGGTGAAGGGGGAGATGAAAATCCCTACCCATATCATTGAAAGTTTCCATAAAATCATAACTGTAAAAAAATTAGTACCTGAGGGATATACATATAACTCTATCCCCATGGGTAGGGTGGCTCATCATCAGGTCACCTCAAAGAAGATACATACCACTATTCCCATCTAAGAGGTTCATGGGAAAAACTCCCCCATATCATAAAGACAACCAGATCAAGAACATATACCCATTACAACTAGAGATAATTATCCTATCCTAATGGAAACTTAAAGGTAGGAACATACACCTATCCATGACAATCCCTTTTCCAAGAAAGTGGCCCCAACTGCGTGTAAGAATGTGTCTAAAAATAATTATTATCAAAAATTGTTGGAGAATAAAGATCCAATCTATGATTCTTCTCTGCTTAATGTTGGAGTTATTGAAGAAATAATACATTTATCTATTATAGATCAAGATCCTACCCTCCCATTCCCAAATTATGGGAGATGTAGCAATAATTCTGGAGGTCCTTTTTGAACACTTCATCATGAAGGATTGCTTCATGAAACAACTTGGTCAATCTCGAGAGCCTATCTCTTGATGAGAGCCACAAAAACCCTCCATGTGGATAGATTACCAAGGATAAATAGGATATTCCACTTTCTATAATCCACCATAGTGTTCCTCCCCATGATTATGTTCGATGTGAAAGTTATCTCCATAGAATTGATTCACATTGTCAAGATAATTGTTCAACTAGAAATGTACTGATGAGAAATCCCTCTTATATTGAGGAACTTTCAAATATAAGGCCAATAATGTATGATGCCTTATCCCTAGAAGGTGAAATCCTTTCTCAACTAGAAGACATCCCAAGGTGACAATCATTATCTGAATCACCCCTTGGTAACTTACCTTCTAGAAAAATATAGGAACTGCCATCCAATCTTATTGATTTTAATAAAATGGTAGGAAAATTCCATCTATGGTTTGATTGGGTTGAGAATCCTATGATGAAATACAAAGAGGATATGTTAAACATGAGGAAACAACTAGATAAAGATGAAATACTAGTCATTTTATAGCCTTTATCCACCCCTTACTATATTATTCTAGAGGTGTTGGTGGATGATTTTTTTCGCGACATCCACCTAAATGTATTGAAAAATATTCATCTTCTAAAAGCAAAGGTATATACCTATGATGATTATAAACTCATGTCAAGTTAATATAATGGTTATAGCACCAAATTAACTTTGAATCTCTCTTGTAATACCAAAATTAAAAAATCAATAAGTAAAAGGATCCCTTTAGCATGCATGGCTTGATGCATTAATGATGTTGCGATGGATGATCGCAGATACCCCACCTGGTGTTCATATAACAGGATGGGGTTCACATGGAGCATTTCATTTCTCTACACTCCCTAGGCAGTAAAACCCTACAAAGGTGGTATCATGCAACTTCATTTCCCTAAGACTGGTGCAAAAAAATGGATTCTATTCATGACTGAAGATATACTCAATAAAAATAGGCCTCAACTGACCCTCACTAATGTCAAGACCGAAGAGAGTAGACTATTGAGATAATTTTTCATCAAGAATCTACGAACATTGATTAGTCCTATCATTTAGATGATTTCATTAATAGAACAACAATATTTTAAAATGGGCGATTTAAGAGAGTTCTAAATAATACACCCAGCCCACATTCGGACCAAAATCAATAAAATCATAAGAGCAGATTATGTAATATCATCCATAGCATTTTAGGAGAAACCCTAGCCTGTATGAATGGAGGTTTTTTTAACCCAAACCTCATAGATAGTACACCAAGCCCAAAGGGTTGTGAAAGAAGAATAGGAATATCCCCATCCCTCAGTGCAGGGGGATTTTTCACATCAATAATCAACTCCTCAGTAGGAATCAGTTATCTCCCGATTAGGGAAGAAGATGTGAAATGAATCCTCTCAGTTCAATCCATCCTGTGATTCTGTACCTTCACTTGTAACATGAATGAATGAAATATCAATGGATTCCCTTCAATTTAATTTCCACCAAACAATTCACTAGGAACCAACAAACAAGAGGAAAAGGTCTCGTGGAAGAAACATAAGAAGGCGATCTCCCATAGATACTGAAAAAATGCATTTAATGCATTAAAAATCATTAAAAATCATTAATACTATCACTAAATATCCTCTAGAACACAATTATAGTTAAAAGGATTAATAAGAATAATTTCATGTTCATGATGTCTTCCACACTTAAATGAATAGAGGAGGTGTGTGTATCCAAAACCAGAGGCTTGCTCAGAATTTGGGAATCCCCCCAAATAATCCATCCCTACCACCATGAAAGGTACCTAACAGGGAAAAATGTAAAAGTCAAATATGTCTCACCATCCCCCTAGAGAAGTTAAATCCCTTTCATTAGAGGAAATATTTTCTCAGTAAGAAGAATAAATAAAAGAGTCGAGGAGACTCAATGAAGAGTTACTCTGAGGCAATCTTCCTACTAGATATGCTCTACAAGTAGATCCTCAACTTGCACTTCCCATTAGAGTAATTCAAAAAAGAGTATTTTCCCAAAAAACCAAGGAAGATCATCAATTCCCTCCATTATAAGTGCAACCAGAATAGGTTTGAGCAAAAACTTACATGACTATCCCTATAGGTTACCCACAAATGATTCTAATAGTTCCACCATCAGTGGTTCTACCAGTCGTTGCCCCCATTCATGCTCCAGCCACCGCACTTGTTCAGGTCATGACTCATTTAGATGATTCCTCAATGTTTATGAACACTATTCAATCATTAATTTCTTGATTATAATCTATGGAATAATACTTACACGAGTACAACCATAAAATAAGGCTTTCCCTGAATGGGTAGATCCGACTCCTCCCCCAATATACTTTGGGAATCCTATATTTCCAATATTCTATGGATTGGGAGATACAAAATAGAACATGATGAATTTAATCTCCCGTTGTGACCCCATGATGAGGACCCCTGAGAAAAATGAGGAAATAAAACTTAGATGCTTTGTGCAATCAATATATGGTCCAACCTTTGTACGGTACACAAGTTTGCAGTCTCATTCAATCACTGGATGGGAGGATCTCAATCAGAAGTTTCTTTTCCAGTTCAAATCAACACTCTAGAATACAATAGTCTTCGATCTCACAAACTCAAAGAAAATGTAAAATTAAAGAGTCTTATATTTCATTGCTTGATGGAAAGGATTAACATACTCCTTAAAACTACCACTCCCTCAAGAAGTATTGTTTCCCATCTATGTTGTGAATCTTCATGATGAGTTATGAACACCATTTACCCTTGTGAAATACATAGGAGTGTTTTAGGACCTTGTTTTAATTTCTCAATAGGTAGATAATTCCATCATAGAGACTAATTTCAAGTCCCAAGTAATTCCATCAGCTCCGGGAAGATGAGTTGGAAAAGATGAGTCTGATACATTTACACTTAAGAAGCCCCTATACCGGCTTCTACTTCAAAGACCAAATAATATTGTATCGATCCACCTCCCATGTGTTAGAAACAATTCCCTCCTCATAAATATGATCAAAGACATCAGAGGTGAAAACAATTTGAGGAGTTGAAAAAAAAGATCTATTATTTTCAAAATGAATAGATCTCGGGATACTTCATCTCATCATTGGAAAAAATCTTAGTTAAATTAATAAATCCCAAGAATCCTAAAAAAGATGGTAATGAGGATATCCCAAACTATTTCCACTTTAATAAAATGATGGGAAACCCATCCAGAATTGTTTTTTTTCAAATACCTCCTAAAAAAGATGGCGGAATCTAGGAAAGTGAAAGTGAAAAATTCACATTCCCATGTAGCATGTGTTTCTAATACTAACCTGGAGGAGGAAGGCGAGTGGAAAGAAGTTAAAATAAAGAGTTCACATAATTCTGGTGACTGGATGGCTAGGAAAATAATCAAATGAGCTCATGCCATTATACTAACATAGTTGAAATAGCAGACTGTGCCTCATGTCGCTTCCACTACATCAAATCCATCTTCATCAAAAGAAAATTCCTCTGAAGGAAAATTATCAAAGAAGTGACATGGATGGAAGAATAAGGAGAAAATAGAAGAATATGATATTTTTTTAAGACCAAAGTTGTATTAACCTTTGCATATTTCATGATGACCATCTCAAAATCACAGGAACCACCCCACTAAATGAAACAAAAAGAGTCGACATGTCAGGAAGAATATTCATTAGATGAGGTGTTGAACTTTGTATTTGACAATTTTATTCTCTTAAGGTATATCTTCTCAAGTGATGAGTTTTATTATGAACCCAATTTCCCTATAATTTATTGGGAAAATGAAAGACCGAATTGTTGAGGTCGAATATACAGGGGAATACATGGTTATTATAGAGTTTAGTACTTCAACCACACCCCTGATCAAACTATTTATGCAGCTGAAACTTGTGGGAGATACTTACAACAAGCTCAACAGGAACAAAGAAACTCCCCCACACATGACAGGGTCTGCCCTGACATGATCGTATTAGAAGAATAGTTAAGGTCTATGCCACCATCTCTTTAGTGAATGGGAAGACCAAGCTTGCCTAATCCACCTGGATCAGAGGAACTTCAACTCCTACCCCATGGGATGGTTGATCCACATCAGGAACATCATCTCCCATGTCACTTGAAAGAGATCTCTCTATGTCAGGAAATGCAGACTTCTGGATCAAAAGTATGATGTTTTGATGTAACTGGAACAAGAAATGGCCAAGATATAAATCTTAGATTCCTTGAGTTTGTAAAAGTATCTCCAAGAAACACTTATTGAGGGATTTTCAATCCATCAAGAGTTTGATGTTGAGGTTTCTGCCATTGAGGTTTACCAAAGATAGAATGATCGGGAAGAATTCTATTTGGTTATATCTTTCACAGACTAGGAAAAGGATGTTGTTTTACAAGGACATGCTAGGCCCCTATACATATTCACTAAGATTAATGACATTGATGTTCAATGAGCCTTTATTGACAATGGATCATGGGTCAATCTCATTCTGATATGGAAAATTTTCCGATTAGGTCTCATTGAATCCCTCTTGTCTTTATGGTATATGATTTTATAGGGTTATTAAAATAATGAGAAAGAACCTCTCATCAATAATACACTCAGAACTCAGTTCAAATATCTAGTGTTTGATTCAGAATTCATGGTTGTTCAGTAGGATATAGCTTTTAATATTCAGTAGGGAAGAACTTGGATACATCAACATGTGGCCATTACTTAATCATACCACCAATGTCTCAAATATTTCATCAATGGTTAAATTGGGACATTGCATGGTGACAAGGACCCATTCAAATATTTTGAATCTCAATACAATGATGTAGAGTTTTATCATAAGGGAGGAAAATGGTCCATTTAAGATGATGTTACTAGAATAAATTCCCCGAATGGTCTGGTGAAGATCCAAAAAAATCCATCCAATATTCTCAGTGTAGATTATCTGCTACCCATTAATCAAATTGAAAGGGTATTCCCAAATCCAAGCACTTGTTCAGTGGCTCCTATTATGTCAGTGTTTTGTAGTTCCTTGCAATGTATTTTTTGGTTAATAATTACTGCTTCTAAGTGGTTTCCATTGGATTTATTCATGGAATAGAAAACATACAATAGTTCTTTATCAAAAAGGGAATTGCTTTCCAAAGTCAGACATTCATTAAGTTTGAACTCACGATACTTCAGAACACACATTGGTATAGAGGATGGGAGGTCAGAATCATCACACCCTTTTGGGGAGAATTATTGTCTACTCCAAGACTCTATTTATAGATTTGAGATATTTTCATGAATCCTTATAAATTCACCAAGTATAACATGGGTTTCCCTTGTAATTTTCAATTAATTATTATCATGGTTTAAATTTAGAATCATCCGTATATATTCAAGGTTCTTCATTAATGGATACATCTGTATGTATTCTAGGTTATCCATAAATGGAATTCTCTCATATACTATTTAGATATTCTTTTAATCATCGTTATGATGATAGTGGGTTTTAAGCCTCTCATTGGGGCACTCTAAAATTTAATGTCGTATAGGGAGATGAAGTTTTGTTTTGATATTGGGATCATACCTATAAAATGGGCTACCTATGTATCCTTGTGAAAGGAATTATAACTCTCATAGTTCGGTGCTGCTTAATGGGACACATCATACCTTTTAAATTTGTGTGACAAGGACCTATCCATATAGTTTAATATCGTGTGGTAAATACATATAAGTGAAATGTTCTTATTCAAGGTTTGGTATGTGACTTATGCCTAAGCAGCCCAAGGAACTTTGAAATAATATGGGTTTCCAAGTTGAATCGAACCCATTTGGGAATATGGACTAGTAAGAACATAGTTTATTTGAATTATTGGGTTTGAACCTTAGAGAGGCTTCATACGTATCCAATTTTGATGGGAATCAAATCCCACGTAGTTCAATTAATATCTTGGGAGAGTAGAGTACTTTGAGAGAAATAATTTTGGTATTACTTCTTGAAAAGGATTCCTTGGTGATTTGGGGGTTTAATTAGGGGATAATTCCTAAGGAGGATTCACAGATTAAGGGAATTTGGGTTGGATTCCTGAAGATGATATCCAGTGAGATCAGGACCTGATGAGGGCTTCCTACATTACCAATTATGGAGGGAATCATAGTTCTTGTAGTTTATTCACCATGTCTATTTGTGAAAATGTTTTAATCATCACGAATATCTAAGACCATGTGATTAATGATTGGTGTTAGAAATAAAAGGATGTGAAAGATTCAACAAATTCAACCACACTTTTCTTTCTCCGTTGGTGGAAGAGAACTCACCTATGGTGACGACGGTGGATGAGGGAGAGGGGACTAGGGAAGAGGGTGAGGTGAAGAGCCTTCCCTCTGTTCTCTTTACATTGGACAAGGGTACAATGAATGGAAGGATTGAAGGTGATGGAAGTAGAGAGGAACAAGACTGAAAGCCTCTAGTTGAAAGGTTATG
The DNA here is from genome assembly GCA_963277665.1 of Viscum album. Classification (NCBI taxonomy): domain Eukaryota; kingdom Viridiplantae; phylum Streptophyta; class Magnoliopsida; order Santalales; family Viscaceae; genus Viscum; species Viscum album. The sequence continues at coordinate 681,160,192 of OY728142.1, read as the reverse complement.
GGCTTACACCAGGATGGATACCCTGATAGATCCTAGGAGAGGAGGGAGACTTCTCCTTTTATTTCATGGAAAAGAAAGTGTGACCCTCACTCTCATAATTGGGAACCGAAGGATACAGGTCTTAGAGACGAAAAGGGGTGGACAAAACCCAAAACCTAATCCTCCAAACCAAGAACTTCCCCAAACTATTCCTAGAAGAAAGGTCCATGTGACTACAGATATACAAACCCCAAGACACTCCATGAATCCTAACCCCATTATTATACAAATGTCAGAGACCTCTGCCTGTGGATATACAAACCCAAGTAGAAGACAAGATGATGTGACTTTCCCAAAGGTTTGATAAGTTATGAGGTTTTTATGGAGGTTGCAACATAATCCCTTTTAGATGAAGAAACAAATGAATAAAAATACTTTCCATGAATGGATCTAATGAAGGATTAATGGCTTGTAGACTAAAGGGAGTAGTGAATCAAAGAAGGGTTCCCAAGTAAGTACTGGCATGCAAGTATGGGCGCACAAGTAGGCTTGGGTGACCTGATGTTCACTTATGTGATGAAAAACCTAGATGTTAATACTTGGGTTATACATTACTCATTCCTTCAAGATTATTCATAGGTATTTTGAGAAGTGGGGTTCTCAAGTTCCTGTGAGAGGAATAGGTGGTGTGCAAGTGTTTCTGATTCATGGAGTTGGGGTGCCTTAGGCAAAAAATTGTTATGGATTTCAAAAACTAAAGGGACTTAATTCCTATTATCCTCATTCAATTCTTACACTCTAGGTGTTAAAGAACTACCATGAAGGTTTCAGGAGACTTCGGTGAAGCACTAGGGTGATCAGAGAAGAAATTAGGCTTCAGGGAAATTCGTCCATACAGATAAATACCCCAAGGGTCTATTTATAGGAAAAAATAGGACCCTAGACGAAAGAAGAATGGGTACACTAGTGGATTGCGTGTCAGAATTGTGGCGCACAAGTACCTTACGCACCGATGATGTTTTGGCTAGACTAGGGAACCAATTTGAAGAATTATCCAAAATTATTACTTCATTCAGCTCCACCATGGTGGCATGTAGGTGTTTGCACGTAGGTACTTTTGGTGCCATTTTTGGGACATAACCAAATTTATTCATCTATACTGCGGGGGCTACGCCCCTACACCCCTGCTTGGGATTAGTGTCGGGATGTGGTTCCTTCCCTTTGGTCCATTTCCTTTTCTACCATCACTGACCCCCATGAGTCGCATCGTGAACTTTTTCGATCTCGGTTGGGGACATTTTGCGGAGATGTTCTTAGAACACATTTCATGGTGTCTACAACCCCCCCCCCCCTTATAATTTTAATCATTCGGAATGAAAAGATTCTTGTTCTAATGTAAAAGTAGGGAACTTTGATGAATTACAACATCATTTGGTTATATTTGGAACTAGATCATGTTTGGAAGGATGATCTATTTTTTTCCTAAGCTATGGGGCCTAGGGAACATAGTTTGATTTTTACTAGTTTCATATGGACAACCCCACACACTTTGTATCTTTTGGATTTTTATTTCTCAATATTGCCTAGAACCTATAAAATGTATGTCTAGAATGCTAATAAATTTACTTTTTTCTAGAGTTCCCATTGCGGGTTTTCAATCTGGTGAGTACTATGTCTCTTGCTATTTGGCCATTCCGAGCTGTGATTGTTGGACTAAAACAGAATAGTGTTTAAACTCGAACATCTTTGACCATAAATTTGGAAATTAGATCCCAAAAAAGGATCAGTGGCTAAGAATTTATATAATATTCTTTAAATACTTCCAAGGAGAATATTGAGTCATGATTTTTATGGTCACCATATCTAATACGTATATAAACATAAAAGAAGTCTCTTCCAAGAATTAAGTAACCATTATTTGACAAACCCATTATGGGTGTTGTATTATGAAGGGATTACTGGGGAATATGTTTCAGAGTCAAATAGTGTCATTTTTTGAGGGACATGCCTGTTATGTAGGAACATTTAATGCAAGGCCTCTGGGGGGGGGGGACGTACTGCATAGTCAAGAAAAAGTGATCTTAGAAATTTAACATTTTACTGTTAATAGACAAGGAAAAGTAATATTTGGGAGACTCAAGACCAAAGTGGGTGGTTTTTCTAAGTAAACAGATTTTATGATTAAAGGGATATCTATACCAACATATGTCATGAATAGGAAAACCACTTCTACACAAATTTTGTGAATGAGGAATGGTTAAAATTTGTCAAAAAAGGGATTTTATGATATCTTGCTATGCGGTTTTAAGTCATGCAGTGAGGACATTATATTTTTTAGTTTTAAGTTATGTAGTGAGGACATTGGGTGGCTTTAATTTAAGTTCTTTAGCTTTGACCAAAAGGTTTTAGACTCTCCAATTTCTTGATAATTTGTTTGGAAACATACTACCATGTCCAGGTATGTAAGGGAATAATTGTAAACTGTGATTTGGGAATTTCTAGATCTGAAGAATCAAATGGGAAAAGGGCTAAAATACATTAGAGGAAGTCTTTCCTAAGAAAAAAGTTACCATTATTTGATGAACCCATTATGGGGGTTGTATTATGCAGGGCCAACTAGGGAATATGATGCATATCCAAATAGTGGCATCTTTTCACCAACAGGTCTGTTATGTAGGAAACTAATGCAAGGCCACCTAAGGGCATGTACTATATATTAAGAAAAAATAGTTATCAAAAATATGAATTTCTATTTCTAAAAGCCAAATAAATTTTATGGATATTTAGATTTTCTACAACATAGACTTCTATTTATGGAGAAAGGTACCTGAATACGGAAAGAGTATTTTCAATCATGATTTCCAAAGAATCGGAGGAATATGATTTCTATGAATGTCTTACCCAAACATAGGGAGTATGGTATCTGTAGTTTTAGTCCATATGACTAGGACCAAAATTTAAATAGTGGATGATATGTGGTCAAATGATCTAATATTTTTTCATATTTTTTTGAACATATGGAGAGGGAAATCTTTAAACCATGATCTTAGAGACTTTAAGATCGAGGGAAAGGTTATGGGACAAATATACATGGATAACTGCTTTAAGATACATATTCTTGTATATTTTCATAAAAATTTGTAGGCGAAAAAAGGAAATTGAACTAATAACGAAGTTACCATTTTTTGAAAAACCTTTTATGGGGGTTGTATTATGTAGGGATGACTGGGAATTGTTTTGCATAGCCACATAGTGGAATATTTTGACTGACAATCCCATTATATAGGAAACTTATACAAGGACACCTAAGGAAACATACTTCATAGTTAGGAAAAAGAGTTCTTAGATATCATAAACTATTCCACCAAAAACCATAAGAAAGATTATGAAGATCTGAAAATATTCAATATTAACAGTGTGAAATATAAAAGGGGGTAATGCTCAATGCACAAAAGAAAAATATGAATCAATATTGGCTATGAGTTTAAAGTCCCTTATATAGATCTGAATCATATGTAAAAGGGGAACATTATTGTTTTCTTGGTGGTCTCTCTAAGGAGAGAACCCAAAATGAAGACTCCCACATAGATTGATAATGATATATAGAAGAGAGATAAAAAAGTATCTCTTGACTTGGACTAGGATATAGAGCCTAATTTTTACTATGTATCTAAACAGGATGAGAATCAAGACATACAAAGTTTTTTGGGTGGTTTTCATTTTAATGTCCTGTATCTAGGACATTGTGTTGTGCAGTTTAGAGTCATGCAACAAGGACATGAAGTGATCCTGATGTAAAAAGTGAATATTGGGGTTGTAATAGGAAATTAAATCCAAGTGTCCCTATATATCTCAAATAGATAAGAATCAAGTCATACATAGTTATTTGACCATTCCTTATGCAGTTTTGATTCATACATAGGGAATCAAGGGGTTTTTTTATCATGGTTGGCCTCAAGATTGGATATCTAGGAGCCTCTACATATCTCATATGGATGAGAATCCAGACAAAAGTAGTTCTTATAACATTTATTTCCATCAATAATTGTGTTTAATGTGGTATAAAAGGGATTTTAACACCTTTTGGGAGAATGGTTAAACATTAGACATAGAACGGTATGAAGATAAATCCATGTATCTTAAATGATATCTCTGTATAGATGTGTTTTATATATAGGATGAGAAAAGGGAAATAATTTTTTTGTGATTGTGGATGGGACCAATATTAGATATCCAATCATCTCTCTGTATCTCATTGAAAATGAGAATCAAGACACACAAAGTTCTTGAAATGAGGCCCCTATACTGATCTGATTCAGACATAGGGAGGAATGGAACTCATGTGACACTAAGGTGTAGTAATGATGTAAATTATTCTTGAATATGGAAGGTCTTAACATCAAATAGATAAGACATTAACTATACAGTTTAATGTCATTTAACGAGGAAAAATGATGTCAGGCAGTTTAACATCATGCGATAAGGACAAAGATGCTACACATTTTATCATTGTGTAGCATGGATGCTTATGGTTGTTATGAAGTTTAATGTATTGCAACTAGGACTTTGTGTGGTGTAGTTTAGAGTTATGTAGTGAGGACATATGATGTATAATCACACAAAGTATTTCTTTAAGAATCTCTCATTGGTTGGAGTTGTAATAAGCTATCTATCCATTGAGATTAAGGAATAACTCCATTTGATTAGACCTTATGTATGGAATAAGGGCCTTCCCACTGTGTCTCAATCTTTGGAGGCTTATTTCTTATTATCATTGGAGACCTGAGGACCAATACCGATTCTACATAAAGAAATGAACGGAGGTGAACATTCTTGTCAAAATCCACGCTATTCTGTTCTGATAGACTTATAAATGATGCAAAGTATGCAATCCTTTTTCATTTAGTCATTCCATCTCATCAAATCATTTTTGAGACTTTTCATATGTAGATAACCGATCATAGATTGAAACTCGGAGTGAAGGAAATTGAATTTAAATTAGAAAAATTACTTCTATGCCATACACTAATGAGTATGGAGTTTCCTGAGAGGCATTAAGGGTAGTAGTATGATAATCCCATAAAGTGTAAAAAAGTTTATCAAGCTAATATATCTTATCTTTATCCCCCATATTCTAGATTATATTTGATAGGGTCTTATTTAAATCCTCTCTCAATCCATTGGCCATTTCAAGATAGTGATATGAATGGTTGGATTTGATATTTTTCTCTTGATATAACATTTTTACCTCAATAGAACAATAATTGGTGACATTTTTTGTCAATATAGTATAAGGGACCCCAAATCTAGTGATGATGTTAGTTTAGAAAAAACTAACAATGATTTTGGATCTGACTTCATTGAGATGTATTTACTCAACCCATTTGGAAAAGAAATCGATATTAGTAAGAATATGCTAGAACTGCTTAGCCGTAGCTAAAGGATAAGGTCTTACTACATCCATTCCCTATGTGGAAAATGGTCAAGGGTATTTAGCTATATGTAACAACTCTGGGGGTTGAGGAATGAAGTTGTCATGCACTTGGTAGGGATGACATTTCTTGGTGAAATCTGCACAATCCTACATCATTGAATGCCATAAGTATCCAAGTCTTCGTATTTTATCAGAAAGCCTATGCCCAGACTAGTGAGAATTACAAGATCCTGTATGTACTTCTTTTCTGACAGCTGCAGTTTTTTCTTCATCAATACACCTGAAGAGTATTCCATTAAATCCTCATTTTTAGATGATCTTCTGGTGATCTTTACTATCATAAAGAGTAAAATTGGCCACTCATCATCAGATCTGTTATTTTTCAACTCTCTCAAGTGGAAGTGCTTCATTTTAAAGGTATTCAATGATTTATGTCATCCATCCCAAGGTATAACCATATGGCTTAGAAATAGGGATAATTTCATTAATTTCCTTTATTCTAATTTGAAATAAACGTAAAACCACACAATGATGGGAAATACTGATGATTTTCTCATCCTAATTTAGATCTTCCAGGGTTGTGGCTGCATTATCCAGTGCATCATCTTGGGCATTTTTTGATTACAGGACATAAGACAATGTTGGATCTAAGGGAAATTCATCCATTAATAGTCTAACATAATCACACAAATGGATCAACTCTTCTTTTCTGATATCATAATCCCCATTGATTTGTTTTATTACCAACTCTGAATCACCTTTCACTTTTAGTTGGTTCACTTGTACCTGGAGTTCCAATTCTAGACCTAGGATGAGAGCATGATATTCTAATTCATTGTTGATACCAACTTCTGAAAACATGAAGGAATATGGAAACACTATCTTTTCTAGGGAGATAAGTACAATTCCTAGCCCAACTTTGTTGAGTTTAGGGTTTTCCGTTCTCTTCCCTGTTGAACTTCTGGAGTCATGATCAATGTACATTTCCCATGTTTGGTGATTATCATGAATAGAGAATATCTCTTCATCAGGAAGTTCAGTATTCAATAATGTATCTTCTATAGATGGATGTTCATCAAGGTAGTCATCTGAGGCTTGGCCTTTTTTCCTTCTAGGGAACAAACTGTATATCAAAATTTTTCAAAATAACCACCCACAGTTCCAAAAATACTATAATCATAGGACAAATGTGGATTAATTTGAGTGGGTTATTATGAGATACCAAGTGGACCTCATGATGTTGTAGGTAGTTCCGTAATTTATGAACTGCAAAGATTAATTCTATGTAGCACTTCTCGATACTTGAATATCGAGTCTTGGTGTCATGTATAGTTTGACTGAGATAGTAGAGGTTGTTTTGATTCCCAGCATTGTTCTTTTGGGAAAGGAAGGAACCCAGTGATCACTCTAAAGCTGTCACATAGAGAATAAGTGACCATACTTCAATAGGTGGAATTAATACTGGCAGACTGAAGAGATATTTATTGAGGGTATCAAATGCCTCTTGGAAGTCTTCAGTCCTTTGATAGGTGACTCCCTTCTTCATTAATATGGTGAAGGGTAAAAACTTTTCTGCTAAATTGGCGATGAATTGTAGAATATAGGCCAAGTGTTTTTGAATTCATTTTAATTATTTAAAATTTTGAGGTGGTGACATGCCAAGTATTACTTTTTTCTACTCAGGATCAACTTCTATGCCATGATGGCATACAATGAAGCTGAGTAATTTTCTTGAGGTTACCCCGAAATCATATTTTAAGGGATTCATCTTCAAAATATGTTGCCGATGTTTATTGAATATGATATCTAAATTAGTCAGGTTATGGGAACATTGTATGGATTTAACCACCAGATCATCCACATAACATTCAAAAAAAATCTTAAGAAGGGTTTGAAGATATGGTCCACGGAACGTTGATACATTTTACCTACAATATTTATGTCAAAGGGAATTAATCGATAGAAAAAAACCTTTAGGAGATCTAAAGTCTGTATACTCTTCATCATCTAGTTCCATGAATATTTTATTGTATCCAGAGTAACCATCCATGAATAAATGAGATTCATATACAGTTGTTTCATCAATTAAAATCTATATGATTCAAACTGGAAATTCATCTTTAGGAAAATTCTAGTCAAGATATCTGAAATCAATTCAAACTCTGATTTTCCCATTCTTCTTTTTTAGACAGACAATTTTGGCCAGCCACTTGGGATATTTAACCTTGCTGAAAAAGTTATCCTTGATAATCTTATCGACTTCAGCTTCAATTTTACAGGCATGAGTCGGGTGTGGTCTTCTTGCTGCCTACTTAAATCCTCAATGATATTCTGGAAAAACCAATTGATGAGTGGATACATCAGGATTAAGTATTAAAATTTATATATAGTTCCAAGAAAATATATCTCAATGTTGCTTTAGAAATGAAGTATACATATCTTTCTCTTCAAAATTAATGGCTTCACTAATTAGAGTGGGGCGTGGATCTTCTTTTATACCTAGATTTAATTCTCTGAGCTCATCCATAGTGGTAGAGACACCTTCCTCAAATTCTAGAGGAGCATATCTTAGATATTCTTCTTCTTATTCTTCTTATTTACATGACACTTATTCTATTTCTACTTGCACAGTAGGTGATGAAGAAAAACATTCAAAGCTAGGGGAGAAGTCAGTATTTGAACATCCTGAAGTAGAGGCCACCATTTCTGACCCCAATGATGATGAAAGGTTTCATGGAGCATTGAAGAGGATATGATGGGTTGGGAATCAATATCCTTATCTTCTTCTAGTTTGTGACAAATTCTTCTAGCCCAATTGATGAAGAAAAGACTTGATGCAGTTCAATGTAAGATATGAAGACATATCTATTTAAGCTTTCACCTCTGATTAATAAATCAACATTTTCTCCCATGATGTTAGGGTCAATTGACATAATTGAAATTATGAAAGTTATTGGATGAGTTCTTGGATTTGGGTTTATCCTTTCAATTTTATTGATAGGAAAAATATAATCTATACTAAAATTTTTTAATGGGTTTGATGGGATCTTTTCTAGGCCATTTGGTGGACTGATTCTAGTTACCTCTTTTGTCACAGACCACTTTCCCTTCATGTAATAAAATTCTGCCTCAATATACTGAGATTCACATGTTTTAAACAGGTCTTTATCACCATAAAATGTTTCGATTTGACCATTGAATAAGTACTTGAGACATTGATGGTATGAAGAAGGAATGACCGCATGTTGATGTAGACAAGGTCTTCCAATCAGAATGTTGAAGGCTCAGTCCTGACAAACTACCATAAAATATGAATTAGAAATAAGATATTCTAACTAAGTTTTAAGTGTAATCTTTCCCAGAGGTTCTTTCTCATTCTTTTCACAACCTTGTAACATTAAAGTGGAAGGAGATAAGTCAGATTCAGTAAGGCCCAATCGACGAAGTGTACGGATAGGAATGAGATTGACTCCTGAGCCATTATCAATGAAATCTCATCAGATGTCTATATCATTGACCCATTTAGATAGATACAAGGGCCTAATGTGTCCATGTACAACATCATCTTCATCTTCATCCGTAAAAGTTAAAATTGCATGACATTATACATGATCAATCTCTATACGGAAAACCTCATCAGCTGCAACTCTAGTTTCAAACTCTTGAAGACTTGAAAAATCCTTAATAAGTGCTTCAAAGAGATCTTTTGATAGATTCAAGGCATCCAATGTTGACAACATGGCCGGTAATTGGGATATCTATTTCAAAAAATTGTACTTTTGGTCCAAATGTATATGTTTACCAGCATGGAGATGCACTTTTTTGGGTTCCTTGAAAGTTTACATTCTTGATGTAGATGTACCCTATGTTGGAATTGAAGCTGGAAATACTTCTAGTTTTGGTAGATTAGACTTACTAGGTGTATCTACTTATAGAGCTAAAGATTATATAACCTCTAGTCGATCCTCCAAAATAATCATGTCAGGACTAATCCTTTCATGTGCGGGAGAATCTTATTTTTCTTTTTGAGCCTACTAAAGGGATCTCCCACAGGTTTCTGCATCATATATAGTTCGAGCAGGGGTAGAGTTAAAATAGTGGCTTTTAGCATACCCACATCTTCCTCTATATGCTCAACATTTTCTTGTTCATATAGTTCCCCAGTTAGGTATAGGGAATTTAGGCTCATCAAAACTAGAATCATTATTTTCATAGGGATCTTTTAAGTGGATAATGTTGACGGAACCAAAAATAAATTCTTCATCTAATGAAGATTCTACTTGACAGGTCAGTTCTGGTTGTGCTATTTGGTGGGGGTGGTGCCTGTTATTTTGAAATAGATGGCATGAAATCTTTAAGAGTCAAGGAAATTTTTTTCCTTAACATGATCTCATCTTCTTTTGACTTCGCTTTTTCCTTCTGATCATGTCGCTTCATTGAGAATTGACCTTTGGAGGACTGGTCTTTTGATGAAGGTGGTTTTTCTGTGGCAGTATTTGTAGAAGACACAATCAGTTTCTTCAACTATGTTCATAGAATGTAATTAGTTTGGTTGATCATTTTCTTGATCATTCAATCATCATATTTTTGCACATTTTTACATTTGACTTCCTGTCATTCGCCTTCTTCCTCTAGATCAGTAGCAGTAACATATGCTATTTGGGATAAAAAATATTTCAGTTTCACTTGTCCAGAGTCTGCCATTTATTACTGGAGATCTTTAAAAACAAAAAAAAATCCAGAATGGGATGCCCCAATATTTAGTGAAAGGGACAATAATTTAGACGATCTTCATGTTCTTATTCGTTTGTTTTATTAGACCTTGTAAAGTGAACCAAATTGTTTTCCAAAGATTAGATGAAGTAACCAGAAACCTATTCATTCTGAAAAGAATAAATTTTATTCTTTAACTCATCAAACTATTTCTAACTTTTATCTCTTTGATCATATGGATGAGTTAGTCTTTGCCGCAGATTCTCGGGAGGTAGAGACCTTCGATATGATGTAGGTTTTGAAGTGAAAGCAGGTACACGTGATTTCTTGAGTGTGACTGTGGTGGCCTCTTCTTTCCCTATTATCCTTCCTAGATATGATGTAATTACACAAGATTTATCTCTAGTTTACATAATGGAATCCTCCTCCTTTTGGGAAATTAAAGCAAGATCTCGAAACCCTCCTATGTATTTCACAGGGATCAGTGGTTTGTATAACTCATCATGGTGATTTTCTACACAAATAGGCATAAACTCTTCTTGACAGAGTTCCAGATTTAGGGAATATGTTAATCCTTTCCATCGAGAAATTAAATATGAAACCCTTTTATTTTCCACTTTTTAAAAATTTTTAAGATAAAAAACTATTCACTTCGGCAACATTGATCTGAATTGAATAAGTAATTTCTGACGGAGATCTTCCCATCTAGTAATTGATCAAGTTACAAACTTGTATACCAGACAAAAACTGACCCCTTTAATGATTTCACAATGCATATGAGCTTTACTACTTCATGTTGTTGAGGATTCCCCGTCATGGGATCACAATGAGAAAAAAAATGTTTTAAGTGTTGTTCTGGATCTCCTGATCCATTAAATATTGGGAATCTAGTATTCACAAAATTTGGTGGGGGAGGGATTTAATCCACCCACTTGGGGTAAACCTTGTTTTCTGGCTATACTGGTGCACATCATTCTTCTATAGCTTCCAATCGATTTTTAATGCCTAAATTGTGTTCATAAGAATTTGGATAATATCCAGATGAGTTGGGACCTATACAGGTACAACCACTAGAGCTTGAACTGGTGCTACAATTGGAAAACCCCTGGTGGTGATGCTATTAGTATTTTCTTTGGATAATCCATAGGGATAGGCCTATGAGGATGTGTTTGATCCTTACCTGACTATGTACCCAATGGAGGGAATTCATTATCCACATCTACAGTTACAAAAAATAATCTTTTGATGAGGTGTTCCAAAAAGATGTACAAGTTGAGGATTTTTCTGGGGAGCATGTCTAGCAGAAATGATGCTTTGAAGTAACTCTATATTGATTCTTTTAAACTCTTTCATCTCCTCTTCTTGATGTGAAAATATTTCTTCAGGAGAAAGATATTGACCTTATTCAGTGGAAAAGTGATATGTGATCTGACCTTTACCTTTACCCTTGTTAGATTCTTTTCGAAGGGGTGGGAGTTGGTTACATGAGGGAATACCTAGATTCCGAGTAATCATATGATTTTGGGTACACACACCTCCTTAATTTGCTTCATTGTGTATCGTATTGTGGATAAGAACTTCATCTTCTGATTCCCCTAAACTAGACTCATTCTCTAGAGGATCTTTTTCAATGGTATTAATGAAATTTACTAATGCATAATGCATTAATATAATTCTATCAGTATCTTTGTAAGATCATCTCTTTATGTATCTTCCATGAGACTATGTTCTCATATATGCTGAATTCTCAAGAACTGTTTGACAGACAGTAAACCAAAGGGAATCCTTGGATAATTTAGTTGTGTTCTCTCTTTGTGTCTTCTTCCCTAATCAGGAGAAAACTGACTTCCTTTGAGAATGGTATTTTAGATATGAAAAATTACCCATCCCTAAAGGATAGGGATTTTACTTTTATTCTTATTAAAACCTTTGAACTTTGTTTATTGAATTTGAAGGTTGAATTAAACTAGCTCCAAGCCCTGTAGACTGGGGTGGCTCTTAAACTACTCTAGCTGAGATTCACACAGTTTCTCTTCTGATTTTTTGAATTTTGTTTTGGACATTGGCTGGGTGTATTACCTAAAAACTACTCAAAACACCTATTTTGGAATATTTCTATACTATTTCAGAAATTTGTGTAATCTGATGGTTAACATCCTATAAGTTGGAGGCCTGCATAATGTTCTCAGATTCTTGTTGTAAAATTATCTCAACATATTTCTATATTTATTCCTGACTATGCTGAGAGATAGTTGTGACATGTTCTTGATCATATACTTGATTACATACAAAATATGTTGATTTTAGTCATCCATGGGAAATAAAATTACACGAGACCACTTTCAATGGGCTTTGTCGATTTTGGAGTGTAGTGAAATTCAACGCTCTGTGTGCACCCCATCCTCTAATACAAACACTAGATGGGGTATCAAAAATTAACTAGCATAGCCTCTTTAGTGCATAGAGGAATTCACACTAAAGGGTTCTATGTTGCTTCTCTACCTTTTGATGTCGGGAAACTAAGAGAGATTCCAAGTCAATTTGGAATTTCAACCATTCTATTACCTTTACATGATTTTGATATTCGTTATATGGTAATACTTTATCTTTTAAATGATTAAGATTCTTCCATAAGTTGAGGTGGATATCATAAATGCAATCTTCTTCCATCAATTCTGGAATGTTCTATTATGATTTTTTCCAAATGCTAGAACATGACTAGAATTTCCCCTTTAGCCAATTGTTTTCTCATGTTCAACATATCTTCATCATCTTTTGCTAGATTTTTCTTTACTTGGTCTAACTAGAGTGGGAACTTTCTGATTGTTTTATTAACAACAATGGAATCAGTTGTTTTTCTTCTTCTAAATTAGAATAAAAATTACCCAAGAGAGTTTAAAAGAAAGACCATTCCATTAATATGTATTTTGGTAGAGAAATTATTTCATTTATTAATGACAAGGCATTAGACATTAATTCCATTATGTTAGAAATTGCCTCGAGATAAGAGGGATTTCTCATTACTACATTATCAATTATAAAGTTATATTGACAGTGAAAAACAGTACTAAAGAGAGACGGTTCTGAGAAAATTCCATCATTGGGAGGACCACCATGGTGGATTACAGAAAGTTATAAATTCTCTTGCTCCATGGTCTTCTGAACACATGGAAGGTTTTTGTGGCTCTCATCCGAAGAAAGGATCTCTGGATTGACCGAATTTTTATAAAGAAATCCTTCATGATAAAGTGTCTGATGGGAAACTTCATAATTACTGTTACTACTCCCATAATTTTTTAATGAGAGGGTAGGATCTTGAGCTTCAATAGATAAATGTCTGAGGGATTCAATAAATCCAACATTAAGAGGATCCAGATCCCAGATTGGCTCTTGATTTTATAACTGTGTTTGGAGAGACGTTGTCTTGGATTCTCTCTTACACTTAGTTGGGGCCACTTTCTAGGAGAAGTGGTTATCATAGGTAGGTGTATGTGCCTTCCTTGTAGTGGTCATCAGAATGGGATGATTACCTACAATTGGAACGAGTGTATGTTTTTGATCTTCTTGTTCATATGATATGGGGGAGTATACCCCATAACCCTCCTAGACTAGAACAGAGGTTTGTATCTGCTCTGGGATGGAATGATGATGTGTCATCCCAGGTGTGTGGATAGAGTTGTTTATCTATTCCACTGGTACAACTAAAGTTGTTGTTATGATATTCTAGCATTCTTCCAAAATATGGGCTAGAATTTTTGTTTTCCCTTTCACCATTCTTAAGATGTTTTTAGTGACTTCAGTGACTGAAACGGGAATATATGTCCATTCTCTATCTGGATTAGGTTTATGTTTCCGCTTCTATCCTCCGTTTACTATCAATGGGTACTGAAAATACTTATGTTTGGGGGTAGAGAGTTGAGTCTGACCCAGATTTGTCATCGGAGCTTTCTGACTGAACTCTATGGGTGCTACCAAAGGAAACTATTGGAATGCTTGATGAATTCTGAAAGGTGTATATACATGTTTGTTGTTTTCTACTAAGAATGTTTTATTGAATACTTTCAATGCTGACAGAAGAGATATCTGGCATAATGGGTGAATATAAGAAGGTGTATGTTTTTACTTACCAGTTTCCACCACATTTGATTGGATGGATTCTTGGATACAGTCAGATGAGCCTTCTGACTGACTGATGGTTTATAAACAAGTGTATATGCCTATTCATAGTACTCCACTAGATTTACCAGGTGGGATTAGTGATTCTCTATTGGACGAGTCTGCTGGGCAGTTGAATTAGGACGAATGGGTGTATGTGTCAGCTCGTTGTTTGCTATCAAGATTGGTTGATGGACTTATACAGTGAGGAAGAAGGTAAGAACATGCTCCCTGTTGGCTGAACATTGTCCCTAGTGGTTCATCTTGCACACCTGGGTTTGAGGGACCTGGTCTGAACAACCGATGGTGACACCCCCATCATGTTGGGGGTTCACTGCCACTCGATTCTACTTACAGTGATTGTTGGTGGGAGTCCTTGGGAAGGACTTCTAAATCATTGAATTGAGGCCATGAGTGACCTCTTGATCCACCTTTCTATAGTATGGGAGATACTGGTTGTTGTGTTCTTGGGATAAGGACCCAAAATGGTTGAAGACAGTGGTTGGCATTGTCTGCTAATTGACCACCGATCATCGTTGACTGGACGACTGAGGGTTGTTGTTAACTTGGAGAGCCTATCAGGCAACCTCCAAGGTTGGGATTGTTCCATGTTTATGGGTTTCCCTTACCAGTACATTAGATACCCAACAATGATGATTATGAGTTGGTTATGACATCCTTCCAGCAGATAAGGATCCATCTTGAGTAGTGGATGGGGAATTCACAGATTCAAACTTGAAGGAATCCAATTGTAGTGAATGGAGTTCTTGAAAAAACTTGAAAACACCAATAAACTCCATTAATGAAACAAATTTTAGATGGATACATGCATGATTGATTCCTTTTTAGGCATTCCTTTATTAATTGATAGGGTCCTGATAGGTGGGTAACACTATTAACATGGTTAAAGATTCACATTGGGTTCACCATTTTTGTTTCGCAGTTCCATGGAACATGTGTTCTGGTTAAGAATTACTACATCCAGGTAGTTTCCATTGGATTTATTCAAGGATCTAGATACATCAAGTAGTCCTTTATCCAAAAAAGTCCTGCTTTCCAAAGGTAGGAATTCTTTGAGTTTTTACTTAAGATACTTATGAACATTCATTGGTCGAGAGGATGGGAGGTTAGACTCATCACACTGTTTTGGGGGGAATTATTGTCTACTACAGGACTCTCTTTATAGATTTGAGATATTTTCATGAATAATTATTAATTAACCAAGTATAACATAGGTTTCTCTTGGAATTTTCAATCAATTATTAGAATGTGTTAAATTTATAATCATCTATATGTATTCTAGGTTCTTCATTAATGGATACATCCATATGTATTTCAGGTTCTCCATCAATGGAGTTCTCTCATATACTATTTAGATATTCTTTTAATCATCATTATGATGATATTGGTTTTTAAGACACTATGTGAGGAAATCTATAATTTATTGTCATCCAGGCAGATAAAGGGTTGTTTTGATATTGGGATCGTTCCCATAAAATGGGCTTTCTATGTATCCATGTTAAAGGAATCAGAACCCTCATAGTTCGGTGCTGCTTAATGGGACACATCATACCATTTAAGGTCATGTGATAAGGACCTATCCATATAGTTTAATGTCGTGTGGGAAATAAATCTAAGAAAAAGTTCCTTAGTCAAGGTTTGGTATGGGAATTATTCCTAAACATCCCAATGAACATAGAAAGAATATGGGTTTCCAAGTTGATTTAGAACATGTTGGGAATATGGTCTAAGAAGAACATGGTTGATTTGAATAATTGGTTTTGAAACTCAGAGAGGCTTCCTATGTATTCCATTTGGATGGGAATCAAATCTCATGTAGTTTGATTAATCTATTAGTAGAGTACAGTCCTTTGAGATAAATGAGTTTGGATTTACTTCCTGAAAAATATTCGTTGGTGATTTGGGGGTTTAATTTGAAGCTTATTCCTAAAGAGGATGCCCGGATTAAGGGAAATAGTGTTGGATTCTAGAAGAGGATATCTAGTGAGCTCAGGCCTTGATGAGGGATTCATACATATCCCAATTATGGGGGAAATTAGAGTTCTCCTAGTTCATTCATCATGGGTGTTTATGAAAATGTTGTAATCATCACAAATCTCTAAGCCCACATGAGTCATGCTTGGTGTGAAAAACAAGAAGATGTGAAAGATTCAACCAATGCACCCACACTTTTCTACCTCTATTGGTGGAAGAGACTGCACCTACGGTGGTGAAGGTGGATGAGGGTGAGTCGAATGGGGAAGAGAGTGTGGTGTAGAGCCTTACCTCTATTTTTTTTATATTGGAAAAGGGTACAATGAAAGGAAGGAGTCAAAAATGAATGAAGTAGAGAGGATAAATACTATAACCCTCTACTTGAAAGGCTAGAGGCTTATACCATGATGGATTCCCTAATGGATCCCAGTAGAGGAGAGAGACTTCTCCTTTTCTTGTATGGAAAATCATGTGTGACCCCAACTATAATAATTGGGAACCTAAGGCTCTGATTCTTATAGAAAAAAGAGAGAAAATAACCCAAACCCTAATCTTTCATACCAGGAACTTCCCAACACTGTTCCTGGGAGAAAAGTCCTTGTGACTGAAGATATACAAACCTATAGAAACTCCATGAATCTGAACCCCATTGTGAAACAAATGTTGGTAATATCTGAATGTAGATATACAATCACAAGTAAGATACTTGTTGATGTGCCTTTCCAACATTTTTGATAATTTAGGAGGTTTTGGTGGAGGTTTTAACATAATCCCTTTCAGAAAAGGGAGAAAATGTAGAAGAATCCTTGACATGAATGGCTTTCAAGAAGGCTTAATGGCTTGTAGACTGAAGGGATTAGTGAATCAAATAAGGGATCCCAAGTAAGTATTGGTGCACAACTATGGGATCTCAAGTAAGATTGGGTGACCTGATGTTCACTTAAGTGACAAACAACCTGGATGTTAATACTTGGGTGAGACATGACTCAAGCCTTCAAGAGTCGTCATAGGTATTTCTAGAAGTGGGGTGCTCAAGTTCCTGTGAGAGGAATTGGTGGCACACAAGTGTTTCTGATTTAGGGAGGTTAGGAACATCAATCGCATAAGTGTTATTGATTTTAAACAGTAAAGGGACTTAATTCCTATTATCCTTCTTCAACTCCTCCGCTCAGGGTGTTAAAGAAGTACCTTTAAGGTTTCGAAAGACTTGGGCAAAGCACTAGGGTGACCAGAGCAGCAATTAGCCTTTATAGAAATTCTTCTGTTCAAATAAAGGCCCTAAGGGTCTATTTATAGGCAAAAATAGGACCCTAGGAAAAAGAAAATTGGGCGTGCAAGTGTCTTGTATGCTAGAATTGTGGCACACATATACCTTGCATGCTGATTGTGTTTTCGCTAGATTGGGACACCACTTTGATGATGTAGCCAAAATTATTACTTCACTAAACTCCACTATGGTGGAATGTAGTTATTTGTGTGCAAGTACCTTCAGTTCTATTTTTGGGACTTTGAAAATTTTATTGCTTCATACTGTGGGGGATGCGCCCCGGCACCCCTGGTTCAGATTAGTGTCAGGATATGATCCCGACCCTTTGGGCCACTACAATATCTACCATCACTGACCCCCCTGAAAAATTAAGAGTCTCACCAGGAACTTTTCCGATCCTAGTTGAGGACATTTTGCGAAGAAGTTCATGGAACACGTTTCATGGTGTCTACATTCAGTTATGGAAACTAAACCAAATAGCACATGAGAAGTTGTTAACTCTCCAAGAAGTTATGAAATCCTAGAAGAAAATGTCTTCATTCCATTCCACATGTTTTAGAAAATCTATGCTTTATCAACCAGGCTGTAATATATTGTCACACTAATGTAAAAAATCTAGGGATGTGGATTCTCAACCCTTCATCTTCCCTTTAGATCTTCAAGAAGACCCTTCACCATTTTTTGGTCTAGAAATGGTTTCCTCCTCTTCAAGATTTCCAAATACCAACTCCTCCCCAAGATTTGAGATCATTTATTCATCACCTACCCTTTGAGAAGGGGTATAAGAAGTAAAGCAAAAAGATTTTTAAGAAGAGGAAGACCTCAAAGATGCCCTTCCATAATTTTAAGAAGACATCTCCACCACTATTTATGAACTTATAGAGATAAATCTGGGTACAAAGGAAGATCCATGGTCCACTTTAATTAGTGCGGATATGAATCCATAAGAACAGGGAGTATATACCACATTTCTAAAGTAACACTAGGTTGTGTTTTCTTGGAATTACATAGAAATTATAGGCCTTAACTCTAAGTTGGCCATTAATAATTTGGTTTTTCTAGAAGAGAATTGGGGATTTAAGTAGGTATCAAGAAGAACTCACATGACTCATGCATCCAAAATTGATTTTTAAGTCGAAAACCTCATTAAGGAAGAATTTACCTGAGAGGTGAAATATCCAAAAGGGCTAGTCAATATTGTCTCAGTGAAAAAGAAGAATGGGGAAATAATAATTTTCATTGATTTTAGAGAAATCATCCAACATTGTCCCAAATATGACTTCCAAGTTCAAATAAAAAAACTCTTGATTGATGCAACAACTAACTACCAGGACCTCTTTTTCAAAGATGGATACTCTAGGTACAATAAAATCTAGATAGACCCAGAAGATGAATAATCCACAACATTTAAATCCCCTCAATGCATATTTTTTCAGGTAATTCTATTTTTCTTAAAGAATTTTTGTTCCACATACCAATGTGCAATGAACCACATATTCAAACCCATTCTTGGGAATTTTTTGGAATGCTATATTGATGATCTAGTTGTCAAATCACAAAAATTTTCTGACTACCTAGCTAACTGAGAGACCATATTCAGCAAGCTGCTACAACATAATCTAAATATGAACCCCTTGAAATGTGATATTTGGGTAACCTAAGGAATAATTATTAGCTTCATTTTATGTCGTCATGGAATCGATGTTGATCCTGAAAATACTAAAGCTTTCCTTTTCATGTCACCTCCTCGAAACCTTAAAGAGTTCAGATCACTTTAAGGACACTTGGACTACATCAGGTGCTTTATAGACAACCTCATAGGTAAGTGTTTACCATTCACCAAATTGAAAAATAAGGGGGTCATATATCAATGGATCAAAAAATTTCAAGAAGCATTTAATACGCTAAATAAATAGATCTTAAGTCCATTGGTATTGATGTCACCTATAGAGGGATAACTACTCATTCTTTATGTGACGTCTTTGGGAGAAATCACTGGGAGATTTCCATGTGAAAAAGAATAATGATCATAATGAAAAAACCATTATTATCTCAGTTAAACCATGATCAAAACAGATAGTCAATATATAAATATTGAGAAGAGATAAATGGAAATAATATTTTTAGTTTAGAAGTTGAGGAACAGTCTGTAGCATCACGAGGTCCACTTGGTTTCTCACAATAATCTTATCAAATTTATCCTTAGTTGTCCCATGTTGACAGGATGCCTAGCATGGTGGGAATTTATTTTGTAGTAGTTCAATATATAGTTCATGCCTTAGAAAGTAGTAAAAGTTTAGGACGTCTCACACTTCCTTACTAAGCACCCACTTAGAGAAGAGATGTTTTTGAATATTTAACTACTCGATGAAGAAATATTCTCAATTCATGATAGCTTCCAAATTGGGAAATTTATTTCAATGGTGATTCTAGGATTCCAACATGGAATAGAATGGAAGACCCTAATCTCAACAAATTTAGGTTTGGAATTCTTCTTATCTCCCTAGAAAAGGAATTGTTTCCATACTCCTTCTTATTATCAGAAGGTGGTACCAATAATGAGCCAGAATATCATGCTCTTATTGTGGGCTAGGAATTTGTACTCCAAGTACTGGTGAACCACCAAGAAGTGAAAGGTTATTCATATTTGATAATAAAGAAGATCAATGGGGATTACAACATCATAGAAAAATAGATAATCCCCTTGTTTGATTATATTTGAGGGTTAATTGAAGAATTTCTATCATATCCAACATTGTATTACATTCCACGATCACAAAATGCCAAATCTGATGCATAGAAAATGTAGTGAAAGACCTATCTAATCCAAATCAGGATGAAACAATCATTATAATTTCCCATCATCGCATGGTCTCAACTTTTTTTCAAATCAGAAAAGATGAAATTAATGAAATCATTCCCATTATCATGCCATATGGTCCTACCATGGGATGGATGACACCCATCATGGAATATATCCAAGATGGAGAAATTCCACTAAATAGAGCTGGGAAAGATAAAATCCAGTAACGAGTGTTCAATTTCACTCTTTATGATGGCTCAAATCATTAGAAGATCCTCAATAAATGATGCTTTGACAGAATCCTCCTCAGATGCATTGATGGGGAAGAGACTACTACTGTTATGGAAGAAGTACATGTAAGAGTTTGTGGTGTCCACTAGTTGGGGTATAGGTTTTTTATCAAATCCTAAGGCATGGATACTTTTGGCCTTAGATGATGTATGATTTCATAGAATTCAATAAGAAGTGGCATCCCTGCCAAGTGAATGCCAATTTCATACAACAATCCCTATAGTTTCTACATACAGCTAAATACTCTTGTCCATTTTCTATATGGGGAATGGATGTAGTGGGAAATTATACTCCATCTATAGCTAAATAGTTCAAGAACATCCTTATTGCTACCGATTAGTTCTCCAAATGGGCTAAGGAAATACCTATCAAAGAATTCAGAGCCAAAAACTTCATCATTTTCTTCAAAACAAATATCATTACCATATTTGGTGTTCCGAAAACCATATCGATTGACAACAATACCAATTTTTGTTCTTATGAGGTAGAGAAGCTATACCAGGAATACAATATCAAATCCAACCATTCCTCCCACTATCATGTAGTGGCTAAAGGAAAAATATAGGATTTCAAAAAGACCTTGTCAAACATGCTAGAGAAGATGGTGGATAGATATAAGAATTATTGGCCTAAAAATATTTTTCATACTTTATGGGGCTTCTAGACCTTGACATGTACTGCTACACATGCAACTCCATACTCATTGGTATACAATAAAAAAATAGTCCTAACCATTTTTGTTAAGTTTATATCACTTAAAGTTTTCATATGTGATCAGTTATACATAGATTATCAATATCTGAAACAACTAGATGAGTTGGAGCGATTGGACAAAATGAGATTGAATACCTTTCATCTCTTGAAAGTCTATCATAAATTAATAACTCGAGCATTCAAAAATAAAGTATATCTTCATTCATTCCTCCAAGGATAAATGGTATTGGTTCTTAGGACTCCAATGATACTAGGAGAGAAGCCTCTGAAGCTTGAACCAAAGTAGGAAGAACCTTACTCCATACATAAGGTCCACTCTAATGGAACTTATTCCTTAATATAAATGGATGGATAACTCACTAAAACTCCTACAAATGCAAGGTTCCTGAAGAATTACATTGTGTAATCACATAGATTTTGTATTATCTATAGGACATTAAAAGGCATAAAACCATTTATTTCCATGATACATGAGGTTAGAGTTCATAGCATCATCATTCTTGATGCACGATGATAAACTACTCGACATGAGGCCCTATTCTCCTGAACTAAAAATGCAAAAAACCATTTTTACTTACCAAACTACATTGAACTATATGGTTAATGTCTCCCTTATTTGGAATTAATGAATCCCCTAAGATAACATGAGTAAACGGTCCTTATGGACCTTTAAAATGTGAGTAGCTTCCATGTGTGTGATTAACTCACATAATTTTCACTCCTTAGTGGCACTTGAGCCCCATTTTTTCATGTGTTTGGATCATACCCTCATGGGGTACCACTGTAAGAACATTGTGTTGCTTGATTCACATTCCAATGAGTTATTTAGTGACACCCAAATCTCTAATCTCAAGCCCAACCGTGAATAAAAAGAAACAATTTCCTCTTTCCCTGTATATAAACCAAATCTATACATGGGACACTTATAGAACATATGGGTTGATTCTCATACCAACTTATGTCTTGGACCCACCATTGTTGTGGAAAATGTTAAATCCACATTCCCCACATAAAAACCCAATTGGCATGGAGAACCTTTTTAAGAACTACGTATAGCTTGATTCTCATTTCGGTGAGATACATATTTTTTACAAGATCTTAAATCTTGGGTCTATCCATGACCACAAAAAACCCCTTCATTCCCTATGTGTATGAGTCAAACCTGCCTAGGGAACATTTCTTCAAGAACTAAATGTGATTTTATTTTTTCCTCAGGAAGATACAAAGTGACTCCCAGGTCCTACACCCAGGCCCATCCAAAATATTTACATATTTTTTACATCAGTTCATATCAATCCATACCACATGATGTTAAACTTAATGGGAGTCCAAGAACTATGTGTGGATTGATTCTCATCATATTAAGATACATAGTGATGTCTGGATATCCAATCCTGGGTCTAGTTATGATTTTAAAAAATAAAACACTTTCCCTTTCCCCATGAATGAATCTAATCTACCGAGGGAAGATTAAATGATTTATGGATTGATACTAATTATAATGAGATACATCGTGATACCTATAATTTATGATTTAGGCCCAACCATCAGTATGGAAATTATCAAAATCCCCTTTTACTCACATCAAAACCTGATTTATATGGGGAACAATTATCAAGAACTGCATGTGTCTTGATCCTTCCTCCTCAAGATATATAGTGATTCCCGATTCCTTCACCTTGTATCAGGAACAATATAATCATAATGCCCTTATCCATCAATTTTGGTACCTTTGTGTCATAGAAGAAGCTTTTACCACTCCTTGTTTCTCACACTGAGCATAGATCACGTGGGATTAGGAAGTTGGTAAAGGAATTATCTGTATAAACAAGGTGTCCCAATTCCCATTGGGGTTATCAATGGTCCTGGCTATAAGAACATAAAAGGAAAACTAGATTTCCTCACCGCATGACAATAAACTACACGATATTCGTTAGAACTACATGTGGATTGATTCTTTCCCCATCAAGATATATAGTGACACCTAGTTTCTATCCCCTAGTCCAACCACAATATTCCTTTTCATTTTGGAATCAATCAAATCCTCACCACATGAATATAAACTACATGGTTCTTTAAGAACTATTTATGACTTTATTCTGAACCCTATGAGATACGTAGTGACATCCAGATCTAAAATCTTGGGCCCAACCCCAACACAACATGAAAAATCCTCTAATATATCATGTATGAGTCAAATATACATGAGGAGATACAATACATGTTTTCATTTTATTTGTGAACCTGTATCTGTTAGAAATAAATATGGATTGATTCTTACTATGATAAGATATGTAGTGACGCTTGGGCCCTATGCCTTGGTTCATCCATGATATTGAATTTATATTCATGTCAATATATGTATGTATTTTTTTCATGACATTATACTACCTGGTTTTTAGAGAACTACGTATGGCATGATTCTCATCCCATTGAGATACATAGTGAAGACTGGACCTTATATCCTAATCTCATCAATGGGAAAAAACTCCCCCTCTCCTACAAACTATCAATAATCTATGCATGTGCTTTTATTTTTGGTCCTTTTGTTAGAGATCCCACTAAGGAAACCATAGATGTCCCCATTCTACATATGAGTCAGATCTATGTAAGGGACTCCAAACTCATTGCCAGTATTGGTCCAAACATTTTTTTTGTTCATTGGACATTTCCCCCCTTTGCATTTCATACTCTTAATCTTGAATACTTTCAGATCTACATAATATTTCCTCAGTTTCTCTTGGAAGAATGTCTGATACTTGAGTGCTCCTTTTCCGGACTATGTAGTATGTTCCCCAATAGGCCTTAAATCAGTTTCCCACATAATGGGTTTGTCATCCTAAGGATATTGCTATTGACTATCCAATACATTCCCTAGATGGACTTTCATAAATCATCCCCCATAACGGGTTTTTCAAGAAGTGGTAACTTTGTTCTCAGGAAAAGACTCTTCTGTCCCATTAAACATTGATGATGGTATGTAGGAACATGAAATTTAAAATTAGTAGTCATCCTTTACATATTTTTCCCATAGCCTTCTCCTGACCTGAAAATCTCTAAGACTATGCTTTACATTTTCCACCTTCATATGTTCAAATCCCATTAGAATAAACATGGAACATTTGATGACATATCATCCATTATTTATATAATATTACGTTCCATGTAAAATGAACTAAAACTATAGGATCCATACATTATAATTTTTGGTCAAACCTTCATTGAGAGCCTATCCCCCTAATTCTTCAGAAATTATGACTTGAAATTCCCATTCTGTATTCATGTACTTTTCTCCAAAAACAAAACTCCATGATTAAGGAGGTAAAAATCCCCATAAAAATTCATTTCTTTTTAGAGATAAAATGTCATAATTTTTTAGATCTCATTTACCTAAATATGTTGTATGTTCCTCATTTGGAATTGAATAAATTGCCCACATAATGGGCCTGCCAGCCTAATGATTCCACTATTAACTTTGATGTACATTCCCCAGTTTTCCTTGAATAAAATATCCCCAGAACAGGTTTATCAATTAGTGGTAACTTCATTATTGGGAATGACCTCCTCTAATTCCATTATCCCTTTTCTCGTATCACTATTTGGATCCAGAAATCCCCAAATCACAGCTTATAAAGTTACCCTTCCATACCTGAATATAGTACCGCATTTCATAATAAATTATCAAGGATGGGGAAACCATAAAAACCTCATTAAAATATAAATTTCTTAAATTAAATCCCCCATAATATCTTTAGTACATGAATTTAAACTACACAACATAATTTTCATACTGAATGACTTCAAACTGCATAGTATAATGTCCAAATTACATGAATTTAAAGTGAATGGAATAATTTCTTTACCATAAGATGTTAAACTACATGGTTAATGTCTTATTCACCTAACTGTAAACCTAATGATAAATTCAACCTTTATCAGAAATGGTCCTTCTCACCCATACATTGGTTATCTAACAAAATGTACCCTCCTTCACACATCAAATATGTGTATGAGTGGATTCTTATTTATGGAATATTCTAATATAGGTGATCCTTTTATTCTCAGACATATTTCCTTGGAAAACCCATCCACTATGGTCTTGGGACATCTGAATCTTAAACTTCCTTTGTTCATCAGTAATAGAATTTCAAAATTCCCAGAAACTTATATACCTAACTATGCAGTACATGAAATAGTTGACCTTTAATAAATTACCCACATAATGATCCTGTCAGCCTAAGGATACTAGTACATGACTAGGAAGTATATTCCCTAGTTTTCCATGCATAAAAAAACCCCCATAACATGTTTTTCAGCTATATGTAACTTTATTCTCAAGAAAGACCTCATATATTCATATATATCTCATTTTAGATTTGGAAACCATAAAACCATTACTCAAGATTCCCCTTGGAAGTATCTGAAGAATATTATAACCTTCCCAGCCATCAAGCCTTGTTTGGGTTATCATCCCAAAATTCATGTTCAAAACCATTTGAACTAAAACATAATCCTTATTAATTTAATATTAATGACATTAAAATTCCCACAAAAATAGATTTCATACTCACTAGGTTGAAAACCAATAAAGGGAAATCTAGACAAAAGTTGAGTTTGAGCTTTGTAAACCTACAATTTATATAGTGTAGGTAATATTGATTGATAAAAAGTTAAAATACACAAAACATGTTAGGATGAAAACAAGAAAATGGAGGTCTAAGAAAAATCCAAGTCTCACCCACTAAGTCTATTCCATATTGAGCATAGGAAAAAATTAGGGTGATGACATAAAAGTCATAAAGTTTTTAGGGTTGTCCATACGACCCCAGTAACAGTCAAATTGTGCTCAATAGGACCCTTGGATTATGTAAAAGTTAAAGTGCCCCAATCCCTATCATTTTAGTTATGATTATCTATTTTGAGGATTTAATTCTATGAAAATTAGCTATGATTTCATGATTATGTGAATGAAGAAGAGATGAATACAAGTACGATTTGAAAAAAAATATTTATGGAGAAAAACTAGATTAACATCCAAAAAATTGAATTTCTATCATATATTACCAGATGCCTTCAAAGTAACTTTCTATCTATTGAATAGACTCCCGATACCCATCAGATTCTTATTCAAGCCTAGTTAATTGACCAGCTTCAGTCCACTCTAGCCTGAATCCCCCTCCAGAGCAGAGATCTCAGTCTTCTTTCTAGCCATGAGATCAATCTATTTTCGAATCATGAAATTTTGAGTAATAACAATGAGGAAATTTCTCTATGACATGTTCATTCATATCAGTATTGCAGCCACTACTATGTAAAATTCATCCAATAGTGATTGTTTCTACCTTGATGGGAACACCCTTCAAAGAGATGTTTACATAGAGACTGTTGATGTGTTTCAAAAACCAAGTATTTGCGAAGTATTTCTTAAAAAATGGAATATGAGAATCCCTTAGAATACCATTCCCATATTTTGGTAGGCAGTCACTATGTGGATACCCTCATTAATATGGAATCAAACACTTTTCCAAATTGGGAAGGGTAGTTTCAATGACATCCTAATATTTTTTTCTGATGGCATTGATCATTTCAGTTTGATGTGTAGCAACCTCCTCAATTACATTAATTAAAGAATCCATTTGAAAACCTTCAAGAAGACACTAAATTCACTCATTATGTAAAAATATTGACATAAGAAAGTTCAAATTTTAACTTAGAATAATCCAAGAATTTTGGAAAGGAAAGTCTTCATGTCGGTCTCTTGGAAAGGTGTCCCATGCAGGTCTTTCAACTAGGTGTCCCGTGCAGGTCCTTTGGTGATGTTGTTGTGCAGAGCCCTTTAGACCATGGTGACTCCATGAAACCCCATCACTCTGGTGGATTTAACTTGATAAAACTATGGGGATAATTTCTTGAATTCACAATGTGACATATCTAGAAGAATGATCTGTGTAGTGAGAATGAAAATCTGAAACTTCAAATGAAGAAAATGACAAAAGAAAGAGAGTATTTATAGGCACCACTGACCTTTTTCTAGCACCCTACGTCAATGACCTACACCCATCAATCTACACTGATATCCTACACAAGAACCCTACATGGAGAACCTATGCGATGAAGCATTTTACCCTTTATAATATTTTCCTCATTCTTTTTACCTCATAGATAGACTCTCCTCTTTCATTCAGATCCAATCCTGAGGGGAGAGGGGGGGTTATTGACACAATTTTTTAATAAATGAGGAAAAAAATATAATGAAGTGTTAATTTAGTATGCTAAAGTACCACTTAACCATAAGATAATACATGATACCTATCCAAATGGACCAATACACATACCACTTATGTGCCAATGAGCTAGTGTAGGCCCCGCCTGAGCAGTACAGAAGGTTCCCCAACTTATGTGGTAGACCAATTATGGGAACCTTAAATGAGGAACTACAAGGAACATTTATTTTTTTACCTCTACATGGTATAGATGCACTGAATATGTATGCCATGGACCTATGCTGACAATGGATTTCTCCTAGGGTCCCTTCTTTGCCTATAAATAAGACCCTTGGGATCCAAATTTCAAGAACTGAAGAATTGGAGGAACCTCTAAAGATTTCATTGGGAAGAAACTTCACCCAGGTCCCCCTAAATTCCTCAGGTTTCTCTCTAAAACATGAGAGAATATAGAATTAAAAGTTCTAAAAATCAAGATTGCTATTCAATAATCTTTCTTCTATGGAAAGAAGTCATCTATATGAGGCCCCTTACTTAAGTAAGGACCTATGTGAGACTCTTTCAAGGACACCTGAGGAGGAACATGGTTCTTAGGTTCAAGCCCCACCCATGTTTTGTGCCCTTATAGTCCATTTCTCAAGGCATATCCAGTTTACATAGGTCCATTCCCCCTATGTGAAGTAATTTTAGATCCTCCTAGGCCCTATGTGACACACATACATGTCACACCATCACTGAGAAACTATGACCATAACCTATTCATCCCACCCTTTATGACCTCTTCCATGCCACTCATGGTTGGGATTTTACTTCTTTGGCTCCCTTTTCTGAAAGGGACCAATTTGAAACCCCCACCTAGAAATCCCAATATACAAAACCTTAGGGATAGGCACATCAGTGTGTCTTCTATTTGGATTTGTATTTATGTGGTCAAAGGTTTCCATCACTAGTACTACCAGTGGTTCAATATACATAGGATGTATATATATTTTTATATCTATGGTCATGAGGACCCTTACCTCTGGGATAATGTATAGGAGTTCTCAGTCTTAGATTCTAGGTATAGGATGATTTCATCCCTTCTCGTCTTTAATACCTAAACTATTTGGTTCCCAAAAGGGAGGGTAAGGATCATACTTTTTTTATGTTAAACATGTAATTAGAACCTCCTCGAGTTGCATAACTAATTTTTGGGAATCCCTCCTAGAGTAATACCCTATCCTTTCATGTAGGAGGTTGTTGTCTCGCTCTTATTTACCATTTCATACTTCACCTTCATTCCTTTACTAGGTGAAGTGAAGAGAGGGAGGTTTTGTATCCCCATCCTCTTCCACAGTCACCCTTACCTCTTTGACCATCATCCTCCTCCTATTCCACCAGTGAAGGAGTAAAAGTGCGTGGTTTGTTGAATGTTTCACTTACGCTTGTTTCTCACATCGAGAATGACTCATGTGGGCTTAAAGGTTAGTGATGATCACAACACCCACATGATCCTCCTAAAGGATAGAACTATGAGAGAACCTATTCCTGGTTAAGCATATGTAGGAATCCCACTTAGGGCCCATGATCAAGTGGAATCCTCCTCAAGAATAATCTCCAATCATAATTCTCTTAATTTTGGAATCCTCCATAAGAGTAATACAAAAATTATCCCCAAAACACAATGGGTTAAGACATAACTCATGGTCCCTTTTATAAGTAATTATCTCTAGTAATAAGCCCCAACTTATTTCTCTCAGAGGGATATAATATTATGTGAGACTTACAAAACTATGTGGGCTTTAATTCCCATCTAAACGAGATACGTAGGTAGCCTCCCTAAGGTTCAAAACCAACACCCTAAATAAAACCTCTTATCTCTAGACCATATATTTATCAGGGTCTAATTCAACTTGGAAACTCATATCCCTTATAGGTTCCTTAGGTTTCCTTAGTATAATTCCCACACCAAATTTTCACTAGAAAACTTCCGCCTAGATGTTATTGGAACATGATACTATACTATATGGTTAGGTCCTTATCACATGAACTTAAAAGTTATGATGTGTCCCATTAATCAGCATCAAATTATGTGGGTTCTAATTACTTTCCCAATGATACATAGAAATCCCATATATGGGTTTGATACCAACATCTAAACAACTTCCATCTCCCAAGATGATGATAAAATCTAGAGTGAACTTCATCTACCTGGATGAAAAAAATTCTAGAGTGCCCCAAGACATTTCTAGAAAAACAACATATTTATAATGGTGACCAAAGAATATATAAGTAGTATATAAGAGGATACCATTGATATAGAACCTCAGATACATAGATATATCTCCATTGATAAAGAAACACAGATACATATAGATGATTCTGAATTTGATATATGATAATAATTGATTTCTAATTTCAAGTTAAGCCCATTTAGTACATTGTAGTTAATTAAGGATTCATGAACATATCTTAAATCTACAGAGAGTCATGAATTAGGAAACAAGTCCCCCCAAAAGGGTGAGATAATACCAACATCCCATTATGTTGACCAATGATATTTCTTATGCATCATAGGTCAAAACTCCCTAATGAGTGCCCTCCTTTGGAAAGAAGGTCCCCATGGATACAAAACCATTGAGTGTTTCTGGTTCCATGAACAAACGCATTGGAAACCATTATAAAAATGTGATTCCTAACCAGAACACACATTCCATGGGGCACAAGGGGTTTTTTGGGGTTTTAGGGGTTTCAAGGTCTTTTAGTGGTTTTGTAATTATTTAGGATATTTTTTGGGGTTTTGGGTTGTTTAGAAGGGTTTTGGTTTTTTATTATTTTTAGGTGTCTTAGTGTTTTAACGCGTATTATGATTTTTAGGTAATTTATGGGATTTTAACTGATTTTTTAGGTTTTTATTAGTTTTTAGGGGTTTTTAGGGTTATTTGTATTTTTTCATTTATTAGGTCCATTATAGATTTTTATAGTTTTTTTGGGTTTTGGGGGGTTTTGATGGGTTTTAAGGGTTTTACGGTTTTTTATACTATTAGGAGAATTTATGAGTTTTAGGGGTATAGGTTTCAGGGGTTTTAGGTCATTTTAGGTGGTTTTGGGGGTTCTAGGTCTTTTTACATGTTTTGGGAGTTTTTGGGTCGTTTAGGGGTTTTAAGGTTTTAATTATTTTATAGGGTGTTTACGATTTTTAGAGTTTCTTTATACCGGGTTGTTATGGTTTTATAGGGTATTTTAGGGGGTTTTAAGATCTTTTAACTGTTTTGGGTTTTTAGTGTTTTTAGTATTTTTAAGGGTTTTTAGGTTTTTTAGGTTTAAGGGGATTTTTTTGTATCTTTTGGGATTTTAGTGTTTTTGGTTTTTAGAGTCTTCAGGTATTTTTAGGGGTTTTAAGGTTTTTTAGGGGTTTAGTTTTTTTAGGATTTCTTAGGGTTTTAGTGGTTTCTAGGGCTTTAGGGGTTTCAAAGTTCTTTTTATATTTTTAATTTTTTTGGGTTCATTTTGATTTTTTATGTATTTTTTGGGGTTTTAATATTATTTTGTAGTTTTAGGGGGTTTTGGATGTTTTTAGGGTTTCCAAGGATTTGGGGGGGGGTTAGGGTTTTTTGTATTTTTTAGGGTTTTGTATTATTTTTAGATTTTTTTATGTTCTTTAAAGTTTATTATGAATTTTAAGAGTTTGTAGTGTTTTAAGGGTTTAAAATTTTTTTGAGTGCTTTTAGGATTTTTAGGGTTTTTGATATTTATTAGGGTTTTATTATGTGGTTTTGAGTTTTTATTGTCTTTTTGGGTTACTATGATTTTTTGGTGTTTTTATGGATTTAGGGATTTTAGGGGTTTTTAGGGTTTTTGGGTTTTAGGTTTCTTTTAGTATTATTAGGGTTTAGGGTTATGATATAGGGATTTGGGTGTTAGGTATCGGGTTTAGGGTGTAGGGTATAGTGTTTTGAGTGTTGTGTATAGGTTTTGTGGTGGTGGGTTTAGGGTTTAAGGTGTAGAGTATAGGGTTCAACGTTTAGGGATTAAAGTTTATTGTGTAGGGTAAAATGTTTTGGTTGTAGGGTTTAGGGTGTAGGGTATAGGGTTTAGGATGTGAGTCTTAAGATTTAGGGTGGAGGTATAAGGTTTAGAGTGTAGGGTTTGGGGTTTATGATATAGAGTTTAGGGTGTAGGGTTTGGTGTTTATGTGACATGGTTAAAGGTTTTGGGTGTAGGGATTATGGTGAAGGCTTCATGTCATAGGGTTTAGGGTGTAGGGTTTAGGGTTTAGGGTGCAGGTTATGGGGTTTTGGGTTTAAGGTGCAAGGTGCAGGGTTTAGGGTTTAGGGTGTAGGGTTTAGGGTCAATGGTGTAGGGTATAGTGTTTCAAGTGTAGGGTTCAGGATTTATGGTATAAGGTATGTTGTTTAGGTTATAGGGTTTAAGGTTTATAGTGGTGGTTAAAGGTTTTAGGGTGTATGGTTTAGGGTTTAGGATGTTGGGTATATGGATTAGGGTATAGGGTTTAGAGTTTACAGAGTAGTGTATAGATTATTGGAAGTAGATTTTAGGGTTTGGGGTGTAGGTTATACAGTTTAGGGTGTATTGTTTAGGGTTTTTGGTGTATGGTAGTGGGTTTTTTGTTATGGTTTTGGTTTTATGGGGTAGGTTATAGTGTAAAAGGTGTAGGGTTAAAGCTATAGGGCGTAGGGTATTGTGTTTACTGTTTAGGGTATTGGGTATAGGGTATAGTGTATATGGTTTTGGGTGTATCATATAGGCTTTAGTATGTATGATATAGGGTTTATGGTGTAGGGTATTGGGTTTATGGTGTATGGTATAGGGTTTAGGGTGTAGTGTTTACTGTTTAAGGTGTAAGGTTTAGGGTTTAGGGATTTGTGTTTAGGGTGTAGGGTTCCGGGTTTAGGGTGCAATGTTTAGGGTTTAGGGTTTAGTTTTTAGGGTTTATGGTATATGATTTAGGGTATAGGGTATATGGTTTTGGGTGTAGGGTTTAGGGTTTAGTATGTTGGGTAAAGGGTTTAGGGTGTAGGGTATATGATTTATGTTATAGGGTATAGGGTGTATGGTTTAGGGTTTTGAGTGTAGCGTTTTTTGTGTAGGGTGTAGAAGATATGTTTTGGGTTTATGGTTTAGGGTTCAGGGTGTAGGGTATAGAGTTAAGGGTGTTGGGTTTATGGTTGTTGGTGTGGGACATAGGGTTTTAGGTGCATGGTTTAGTGTTTAGGGTGTTGGGTTTAGGGGTAAAGGTTTAGGTTTTAGGGTTTATGGTGTAGGGTATAGGTTGAAGGGTTTAGGGTGTAGGGTATATAGTTTAGGTTGGAGGGTATAGAGTTTTGGGCCTTTGGTATAGGGTTTGGGTGTATGGTCTTTAGGTTTTGGGTGGAAGGTATAGGGTATAGTGTTTAGAGATTAAGGTGTAGAGTATAGGGTTTAGGGTGTACGGTTTGGGGTTTAGGTTGTTGGGTTTTGGGTTTTCAGTATTTGGTATGGGGTTTTGGGTGTCGGGTTTAGGGGTTAGCATATTGTGTATAGGGTTTTTGGTGCATGGTTTTTTGTTTAGGGTTTAGTTTTAAGGTGAAGGTTATGGGGTTTAGGGTGTATATTTTAAGGTTTAGGTTTTAGGGCATATGGATTAGGGTGTATGGTTAAGGGTTTATGGTGTAGGATTTAGGGTATAGGGTGTGCGGTTTTGGGTTTATAGTGTAGGGTCCACATTTTATTGTATAGTTTTTATGGTTTTTGTTGTAGAGTATAGTTTTTTTGGTTTATATTTTATTATTTAGGGTGTAGGGTATATATTTTTGTGATTTTATGGGTTTTAGGGGTTTTAGTTGTTTTAGGGTTTTTAAAGATTTATATGGTTTTAAGGGTTTTTAGGGGTTTTTTATTTTTGGGGGGTTTAAGCAGTTTTTAGGTGTTCTAATGTTTATTTCATGTTCTTTAAAAGTTATTGAGTTTTTTAGTTATTTTTAGGAGTTTTATGGGATTTTAGGGGTCTTAGGGGTTTTGATGATTTTAAGAATTTTTGAGTTTTTTTGGGTTTTTAGGATTCTTATTGTTTTTATGGTTCTCCAATGTGTTTTAGGGTTTTAGTCTTATTTGGATTTTTTTGGTATTTTAGATTATTTTATGTATTTAAGGGGTTTTTGGTTTTTTAACATTTAAGGATTTTTAGGGTTTAAAGGGTTTTTTGGGTTTAGGGTTTTATAGGGATTTTAGGGGTTTTGGGGATTTCAGGCTTTTAGGATATTTAGTGGTTTTTAGAATTTATTAGGGATTTTAGGATTTTATTAAGGGTTTTTATTGTTTTATAGCGTTTTAGGGTTTTTTGGTGGGGGTGGGGGTTAGGGTTTATTGGGGGGTTTTCAAATTTCAATGTTTTTTGGCATTTTATGTGTTATTTAGTGTTTTTATGGATGTTTTAGGGTTTTAGTGTTTTTAGGGGTTTTATAGTATTTTAGGGTCTAAGTATTTTTTTGATTTTTAGGGGTTTTTAGGGTTTTAGGGTGTTTAGGATTTTTAGGGTGTTTAAGGGGTTTTTTTGGGTCTTTTAGGATTTTATAGGGTTTTAGGGAATTTTTTGGGTTTTAGGGTATCTAATATTTTTATGGTTTTGGGTTTTTTTATGTTTTTGGGTTTTTTGGGTTTTTAGGGTTTTTTTGGGTTTTAAAGGCTTTAGGGTTTTAAAGGTTTTATGGTTTTTGGGATTTTTAAGGGTTTTTATGGTTTTTAGGATTTTAATGATTTTAATGATTTTTAGGGGGGTTAGGTGTTTTGGGGAGTTTAGGGGTTTTAGGGGGTTAGGGGCCTTTTGGGTTTTGGTAATTTTTAGGTATTTTTAGTGTTTTGGAGTTTTTTCGATGTTTTACTGATTTCAGGTTGTTTTTGGAATTTTTTATAGAAGTTTGGGGTGTTTGTGTTTTATAGTATTTTAGGGTTTTTTGGTTATTTATAGTTTTTAGTGTCTTTTAAGGGTTTTTATGGGTTTTTATGGTCTTTATGGTTTTAGGATTTTTATGGAACTTTAGGGTTTTAGAATCTTTTAGGGTTTTTATTTTGCTTATATTTGGGGGGGGTTGTATATTAATGGATTTGTGCTTTTCTTAAGAGTTTTAGGTTTTTTCAAGGGCCTTTTATGGTTTTTTTGGGACCTTTATGGATTTTAAGCTCCTTTAGAGTTTTTAGGGTAATCTAGGGTGTCTAGGGGTTTTTAGGGTCCATTAGGGTTTTATGATTTTTAGGGTCATTGTGATTTTTTAGAGTTTTTAGGATCCATTAGGGGTTTTAGAGCCTTTTAGAGCTTTTGGATATTCTATTGTCTTTTTTGGGGTTTTGAGGGTTTTTATTGCCTTTTAGGGTATTTTGGTATTTTAGGATATTTGGGGATTTTAAGGGCCATTTAGGGTTTTGTAGGGTCCTTTAGGCGTTTTAGTTTTTTTTAGGTTCTTCTATATGTTTTATGGTGTTTTAGGGTTTGTATTATTTTTAGGGTTTTAGGTTTTTTAGTGTATTTTAGGAATTTAATGGGTATTTAGGATTTCAAGGGTTTTTTGTTGTTAATAGTTTTTAGGGTTTCCTAAGAATTTTATTATTTATAGAAATTTTGGGGTATTTAGGGATTTTTAAAGGGTTTTATAGTTTTTTGGGGTTTTTGGGGTTTTTTTGGTTTTTGGGTTTTTATTGTTTTTTAGGATTTTAAGAGTTTTTGAGTTTTTACGGGTTTTAAGGGTATTTCAGATTTTTAGGGTTATTAGTGTTTTAATTTTTTTATCATTTCTTAATGGTTTTTATTGTATTTATGTTTTTTTATATTTTTTTAGATTTTTAAAATTTTAGGGTTTTTAATGGTGGTAGGGTTTTGGGGGGTTTTATGGTTTTAATAGTTTTGATGAATTTTAGGGTTTTAAGGGTTTTTAGGATTTTAAGGTATTTTATGTTTTTAGGGTTTTTTGTATTTTTTGATTTTGTTAATGTTTTTTGGGATTTTATATATTTTTAGGAATTCTAGTGTTCTTTTCGGTCTTTAGAGATTTTTAAGGATTTTTAGTAGTTTTAGGTATTTCAATAGTTTTCATTTCTTTTTAAGGGACTCTTGGGTTTTTAGTGTTTTCATGGGTTTTTAGGATTTTTCAGGGTTTTTAAGGTTTAAGGGGTTTTGGGGGTTTTTTTAGTATTAGGTTTTTTAGGGTTAATTTAGGTTTTTAGTGCCTTTAGTAATTTTTAATGGGGTTTTTTATTTTTTTATGATTTTTAGAGTGTTTTAGGGAGTATAATGGGTTTTATGGTCTTTTGGGATTTCTATTTGGGTATTTTGGGTCTTTTAGGGTTTTATTATTTTAAGTGTTTTAATCATTTTTTTGGTTATAGTTTTTTCAATTTTTAGGCGTTTTAAGGGGTTTAGGTTTTTTGGGTTTTAAGATTTAAATGGTTTTTAGAGATTTTATGGGTTTCCGGGATTTAGGGTTTTAATAAAAAATTTTTAGGTTTTCTTGGGTTTTTGGAGTTCTTAAGGTTTTTTATGGTTTTAGGGATTTTAATATTTTTAGGTTTTTGGGATTTTTAGGGTTATTTATGGTTTTCTTAGGGTCTTTAGGCTTTTACAGGTATATCAATTTTTCTAGGGTGTTTTGGGTTTCAGGACATTGATAACTTTTTTATTTTTTTAATGTTTTTTCGTTTCATAGTGTTTTAAGTGTTGTGGGGGGTTTATGGTTATTAGTGTATTTATGTTTTTAGTCTTTTTTTTTCTATTTTTAGGGTTTTAGTGTTTTTAGGGGTATATGGTTTTTGTGGGATTTAGGTGTTTTTTTTTTTTTTTGGGGGGGGGGGGTTAGGTTTTTGGTGTGTTTAGGTATTTTGGGGTGTTTTAGTTTTTTTTTATTTTTAAGGGTTTTTATGATTTTAGGGTTTTTAGGGTGTTTTAATGTTTTTTTTTATTTTTTTGTGTTTTTTGGGTATTATGATTATTTTAGGGTATTTTACAATTTTTATTGTTTTTAAGATTTAAAAGGGGTTTTAGGGGTTTTAATGTTATTTTATTGATTTTTGGGTTTTAGAGTTCTTTTAGAGTTTTTTAGATTTTTTATAGTTTTTTGGGATTTAAGGGTTTTTGGGTTTTTTGGGCTATTAGGAGGATTTAGTGTTTTCTTATGGGTTTTTAGATTTGTATGGTTTTAGGGTTTTTAGGGGTTTTGATGGTTTTTATGGTTTTTAGGGGGTGTGTAAATTTTATTGGGTTTATAGGGTTTAGGGGTTTTTATAGTTTTTCATATTTTTTTAGTTTTTAGGGATTTTCTAGTTTTGGGGGTTGTTTTAGTGTTTTATTGTTTTAAGGGTTTTTAATATTTTAGGGTGTTTTTTGGGGTTTTTGTTTTTTATTTATGTTTTTAGGGATTTTCGGGTGTCTAAGTCTTTTATTGTTATTTTGTGGTTTTATAGGATATTTAGGCGCTTTTTGGTGTTTTAGGGGGTTTAGGGTCTTTTAGGGAATTTTTAGGGGTTTGGGGGGTTTTTAGGGTTTCTTATTTTTTTTTATTGTTTTTTAATGTTTCTATGGTTTTTATGGAAGTTTATTTTTTTATTTTTTTACGATTTTTAGGGATTTATGTGTTTTTTGGGGTTTTAAAGGTTTTTTTGGATTTTTAGAGCTTTTTGGTTTTTTGGGGTTTATGGGGTTTTTTTGTTATTAGATGGTTTTATGGTTTTAGGTGATTATTATGGTGTTTTAGGATTTTTTAGGGTGTTTTATTTTTTTAGTG
Organism: Viscum album; assembly: GCA_963277665.1. Taxonomy (NCBI): domain Eukaryota; kingdom Viridiplantae; phylum Streptophyta; class Magnoliopsida; order Santalales; family Viscaceae; genus Viscum; species Viscum album. The sequence goes on along the minus strand of OY728142.1, from coordinate 681,122,868 downwards.
ATTTTAATGTTTTTAGGAGGGTTTTATGATTTTTTGGTGGTTTTAATATTTTTTGGGGTTTTAGTAGTTTTAGGGTTTTGGGGGTTTTTAGGGTTGAAGGGTTTTTATATTTTTTTAGTGATTTTATGATTTTATGATTTTTATAGTTTTTGGGGTTTTTGTTTTTTAGGGATTTTAAGGATTTTTATAGTTTTTTGGTGTTTAGGGTTTTTTGAGTTTTTTTTGGGTTTTTAGTGTTTTTTGGGGGTTTTAGGGTTTTTTGGGTTTTAGGAGCTTTTCAGTCTCTTAGGATTGGTTACGATTTTTAGAACCCTTTTGGGTTTTTATGGGTTTTATGTTCCTTTAGGGTTTTAGATTTTTTTTTAGTTTTTAATGGGTTTTAGTGTTTTAAGGGTATTTTTTGGGTATTTTACCATTTTTATTTGGATTTTTAGGGGTTTTGGGTTTCTTAGTGGTTTTAAGGTGATTTATTGGATTTAACATTTTTAAGGTTATTCGGGGTCTTTATGATTTTAGGTTTTATATGGTTTTTACGGGTTTAAGGTTTTTTTTGGATTTTTAGGTCTTTTAGGGTTTTAGTGGGTTTTAGGTTTTTTACTATTTTTAGGGTATTTTAAAGTATTAGGGGTTTTATGGTCTTTTGGGTTTTTAGTATTTTTTTTATGATTTTTAGGACTTTTAGGGTTTTAATGTTTGTTAGGTTCATTTAGTGTTTCTAGGGTTTTCATAATATTTTGGGGTTTTGCGGGGGATTTATGGTTATTTAGGTTTTTGTGGTTTTAGGTTCATTTAGAGTTTTATGGTTTTTAGGGCCCTTTATGGTTTTTTATTTTTAGGGTCATTTTGCATTTTAGGGTATTTCTAGGTTCCTATTTGGTTTTTATGGGGGTTTATGGTCATTGTAGATTTTTAATAGTTTTATTTTCCTTTAGGGGTAATATATTTTTTAGGTTCCTTTAGGGTTTATTTAGTATTTTAGGGACTCTTAGGGGTTTTAGAGGTCTTTAGGGACCTTTAAGGTCCTTAAGGGTTTTTAGGATACTTTAGTGTTTTAATGTATTTTGAGTTCTTTTAGGTTTTTTTGGTTTTTAGGATAATTTAGGGTATTTATATTTTTTCGGGTTTTAGGGTTTTTAGTGTCTTTTAGTGGTTTTAGATTTGTTATATCTTTTAGGGTTTAAGGGTTTTAGGGTATTTTAGGAGTTTTTGGGGTTTTTTCTGATTTTAGGTGTTGTAGTGGTTTTATATTGTATTAGAGTTTTTGAGGTTTTAGTTGGTTTTAAGGGGTTTTAGGGTCCTTTAGGGTTTTATATTTTTTAGTTGTTTAAGGGGTTTGAAGGGGTTTTATGGTTTTTATGGTTATGAGGGGTTTTATGTGGTTTATAGTTTTATAGAGTTTTTTAATGTTTTTTTGGTTTTTAGTAGTTTTAAGGTTTTTTTGGGGTCGTTAGAGTTTGTAAGGGGTTTTCAGTGTTTTAGGGTTGTAGTACTATTTTTAGGGTTTTTAGGGGTTTTGGATTCATAGGGTTTTTGGGTTTTTATGATTTTTAGGGGATTTAGGGGTTTCTTAAGGTTTTTATGATTTTTAGGGTTTTCCCAGGGTTTTTAGGGTTTTAGTGTTTTTATTTTTTTTAGTGTTTTTAGGTTTTTATAGTGTTTTTAGAGTTATTTAGGGTTTTTATAGTTTTTTGTGGTTTTTAGGGATTTTAGGGGTTTTAGGGTTTTTATGGGTTTTTTGTTTTTTTAGGGTTTAAGGGTTTTTATGTTTCTTTATCATTTTTAAGATTTCAATGATTTTAGAGTTTTTAGTTTTTTGGGTCTTTGGGTTTTTAAGGTTTTTGGGCTGTTTTATGGTTTTTAGGGTTTAGGGTTTAGGGTTTAGGGTGTAGGGTACAAGTTTTAGGGTGTTGGGTATAGGGTTTAAGGTATTATGTATAGGATTTAGGGTAGGGTATAGGGTTTATGGTGTAGGGTTTAGGGTTTCTAGTTTATGGTGTAGGGTATAGGGTATAGGGTTTAGGGTATATGGTTTTAGGTTTAGGGTATAGGGTTTAGGCTATAGGGTTTAAGGATTTGGGTGCATGGTACATGGTTTCAACTATAGAGTTTAATGTTTAGGGTGTAGGGATTAAAGTTGTGGTTGTAGGGTTTATGGTGTAGGGTTTATGATATAGGGTGTAGCATATAGAGTTTATGGGGTATGGTTTAGGGTTTAGGGTAGGGGGTATAAGATATCGGGTTTAGGGTAAAAGGTTTCATACATAGGGTGTTGCATTTATGATGTATGCTTTAGGGCTTATGGAAGAGGTTTTAGGGTTGATGGTGTATGGTATAGGGTTTATGGTGTATGGAATTGGGTTTAGGATAGAGGGTATATGGATTAGGGTGTAAGGTATTGGGTTTTTGGTGTAGGGTTTAGGGTGTAGGGTATATGATTAGGGTGTAGAGTATAGGATTTTGGGTGTAGGGTGTTGGGTTTAGATTTTAGGATTTATGATTTTTGATGGATGGGTTTGGATTTATGGTGTAGGTTATAGAGGTTATGGTATGTGGTTTAAGGTTTAGGGGGTGGGTATATGGTCTAGGGTGTAGGTTCTAGGGTTCTAGGTGTAGGGTTTAGGGTTTATGGTGTACGGTTTACATTTTAGGGTGTGGGGTTTAGTATTATTGGTTTATGGTATGGGGTTTATGGTGTAGTTATTAGGTTTAGTGTGGATAATATTGGTTTTAGGGTGTTTGTTATATGGTTATGGCGTAGGGTTTAGGGTTTAGGGTTTAGGGTGTTGGGTCTAGGGTTTCAGGTGTAGGGTTTAGGTTTTTGGGTATAGGGTTTTGGTTTAAGGGTGCATGGTTTAGGTTATAGGGTTTAGGGTATGAGGTTTATTGTGCATAGTTTTTGGATTAGGGTGGATGGTTTAATGTTTTAGGTGTAGGTTTTAGGGTTAAGGGTGTTGGGTATAGGGTTTGGGATATAAGGTTTAGGGTGTAGGGATTAGGGTTTAGGGTTTAAGGTATAGGGTTTGAGGTGTACTGTTTCTGGTGTTCACATGTTTTAAGGGAATTTTCATATTTGTATGTGGGTTTTTTTCATCTTCAAGGTTTTTAGGGTGTCTTTGGGGTTTTAAGGGATTTTAGTTATTTAAGGTATTTTAAGTATTTTTATGGGGTTTTTGGGGTTTTAGGGGGTTTTAGGGATTTTAGTGTTTTAAAGGGATTTTAGGAATTTTATTCGTTTTTAGGGTTTTATAATGTTTAGGGGTTTTGGGGGGTTTTATTTTTTTTTTGGTTTTTTAGTGTTTTTAGGGGAATTTAAAATTTACTTGTGTTTTTGGTTTTTTGGGATTATAAGGGTTTTTATGTTTTTATGGGGTTTTAGGGTATTATATGGTTTTAATGGATTTTTGGGGTTTTAGGGTTTTATAATATTTAGGGGTTTTGGGGGGTTTTTTGGTTTTTTGGGTTTTTAGTGTTTTTAAAGGAATTTAAAATTTAGTGGTATTTTTGGTTTTTTGGGTTTATAAGGGTTTTTAGGTTTTTAGGTGCTTTTAGGGTTTTATAGGGTTTTAATGGATTTGAGGTTTTTTATTGTTTTAGGGTTGTTAGGGAATTTTTCGGCCTTTAGGGATGTTTAGTGTTTTTTTACAGTCATTACAATTTTTAGGGACTTTTAAAGATTTTTTCATTTTTTAAAGCCTTTTAATATTTTTTAAAGTTTTAGAGTTTTTACGGTCTTTAAGAGATTTTTTAGGTTTTTAGGGTGTTTTATCTTTTTATGGGATTGCAAGGTCTTTTAGGGTTTTTGGGGGTTTTAGGTTTTTTTGGGGTTTTATGGGTTTTATGGTCGATTATTGGGTTTTAAAGTATTTATGGTCTTTTAGGATTTTTAGGGTCCTTTAGGGTTTTAATAGTTTTTAGGTTACTTTTTTAGGCCCCTTTAGGGTATTCACAGTCCTTTTGTGATTTTATGGTTTTTAGGGGCATTTACATATTTTTAAATCCCTTTAGTGTTTTATGATTTTTTGAATCTATTAGGGGTATTAGGGTATTTTATGGTCATTTTGGGTTTTTAGTGTCTTCTAAGGGTTCTAGGGTCTTTTGGGGTGTTATTAGGGTTCATATGGTGTTTTATTGTTTTTATTATTTTTAAGGCCTGGGGGGTTAGGGTTTATATGGTTTTTCAGTTTTGTATGTTTTTTAGGGTTTTTAGTGTCTTAAGGTTTTTTGGGTTGTTTTTTGGGATTTTAGTGTTTTGTAGGGTTTTAGGGGGTTTTATGGTTTTTTGGATGTTTAGGGGTTTTTATGATTATTATGGGTATTTAAGTATTTATGGGGTTTTTGGGGTTTTTAATTTTTTTAGGGTTTTTAGGGTCCTTAGGTTTTTTTGTCTTTTTAAGGAATAATGTTTTTATTGTTTATAGGGTTTTAGTGTTTTTACAATTTTATGCTTTTTATGGTTTTAGGATTTTAAATTATTTTTATGGATTTTTTGGGTCAAAAGGGATTTTAGGGTTTTTAATAAATTTATAATTTTAAGAGTTTTTAGGGGTTTGATGTGTTTTTATGGTCTTTTAAAGGATTTATGAGTTTTATGGATTTTAGGGGTTTTACGGTTTTGTAGGGTATGCTAAATATTTTTATTGTTTTAGGGGTTTTTAGGGTTTTTAATAATTTTCTAGAATTTTTTAGGAAATTTAACATTTTATTTTTTTGGATATTTAGTGATTTGAGGGTGTTAGGGATTTTAGGGGTTTTAGGATTATTTTAGGGGTTTTAGGGATTCTATGGGTTTTAGAGATTTTTATAGGTTTTAGGAGTTTTATCATTTTAAAAGAGTTTTATAGTTTTATGAGTTTTTTAGTTTTTTTCTTTTTTATGGTTTTAGATTTTATATGGTTTTAAGGCTTTTATATTTTTATTGGTTTTTAGGGAAATTTGGTTTTTATGGGTTTTTAGGGTTGTTGGAGTTATCAGGGTTTGTAGATTTTTTACGGGTTTTATTATTTTTAGGGTTTTTAGGCTTTTTATGGTTTTAAACGTTTTAAAGGATTTTAGGGGGATTAAATGTTTTAATATGTTTTTAGGGTTTTTATGGTTTTTATAGTTTATATGGTTTTAATGGGTTTTCAGGGGTTTTTAGGGTTTATGGTTTTTTTTTTTGCGTTGCTTAGGGGATTTTTAGGGTTTTGAGGATTTTAGGGGTTTTTTGGTTTTTTTCGAATTTTAAATGTTTTTTTAAGGGGTTTTAGAGTTTTAGGGTTATTTTTAGGTTTTTTGGTGGTGTTTAGAGTTTTTTATTTATTATTAGTGGTTTTAGGGTTTAATATATTTTTAGGGTTTTTAGGGTGTTTTTGGGTTTTTATGGATTTTAAGGTTTTTTTAGGGTTTTATGATTTTTTTAATCTTTTTAAGGTTTTTTTGGATTTTAGGGGGTTTGGGGTGTTTAAGGGTTTTTAAGTGTATTTAAGGGTTCTGTAGGGTTTTTAGTTTTTTTGGCTTTTTATGGTTTCTTTAGGGTTTCTTTAGGTGTTTTTGGGTTTTTAGGGTTTTTAGGGTTCATAGGGTATTTTTTGGGAAAAGAAGGCTCGTAACCAAGCATGCCTAGCATTGAAAAATTTATTAAAAAGGTGAAAAATAAACATTATAAGGTGGGGTTACAAAGATGAGTGTAAAAATCACACTTCATATCAGAGTCCATGAAGGGTGAGAAAAAATATGGGGTGAAAAAGGACCACATCAAGCTCCTTTCCACAATTTCCTAATTAGATAAGGAATCAGCAACTCAGTTCACCTCCCTATAAGCTTGTGTGACATTAAGAGTAAGAGTCTGAAAAAGGCTGAGACATTCAATCCACTATGGGTTGAGTCCCCATAGAACTCTCCTGGACCTATTCTTGTGCGTATCCACTACATGCATGGAGTCGAATTCAAGCCAAAGTAACGTCCACAAGAAATGAGCCTCAAATTTGACTGCCTTTTTCATTTACCAAATCTCATCTTCTTACACACATCCATATCCAATAAAGTGATAAAAGTAGCCTTTTACAAATATTATTTGTGTACAAAATAACCCTCCACACCCCGAGGGACTAATTTCTCCCAAAGATGCACCGTACACATAGACATTGATCTGATATATAATCGGGGGGATCCTATGGATAAACTATATAACCAATGGTTTTTTGGTCCTTCTATAAACTACACGCACACGCAAAATTATGAGATCATTAAGATCACTAAATAATAAAACTATTTGTAAACAAGATGCCGCATGGACCGTATTATGGATAGACATAACTCCACTGTGGAACGAGAGACATTTCTTATTAAAAACAACCACATTTCAAGCATCCCATACATAGGAGAGAACCACAACAATAGGAGTGAGAAGAAGAATGAAACCGGGGTGAAACCATCATTCTTCAGCTGCTCTTGGAGGGGCAGTCTGTTTTTTCAAAGCTTCCACAATAGAAAATGATGTGCTGGTGGAATAAACAAATTCTTAAATTTGAAGATCCAGGTTGGGGGATCAAGGCCCCTTGTAGATTTAAGCTAATAAAAATCCCTTGTGTTAAACTACCCAATGAAATTTGGTTTCTATATAAAAATATCAACGTCAAAAAACATGTAACTATGAATATGTAGGACAATATAAACTAGAAGGATTTTATCAAACTCTTCAATTATTTAATGAAGGGTAGTAATATACAAGTTCTTTAAATCAAAAGGAGGCATCAAAGAATCAATAAGGGGCCTTTTGATCTAGGTTGTGGATTAACAGTTCTGATTCAAGTGTTTTGACACCACCCATTTTGAATGATATGTAATGACCTTATAAGAGTATTTGATAGATTACCAAATAAAGGAAGGTATATTACACATAGAACCATCACAATGATTTTTCATGAACCTCTCTGAAATAAAATCTAGGTTGTCATCATGTGAGTTGAACAAGATCCAAGTAAACTTTTCAATAAGAGAATTGTTGAATCTTCTTAAATCCTTAAAGCCCATCCCCCCCCCTAGATCAATAGTTTTAGTGAATTATTTCCAAGATGCAACAACCATATTTCTTTCACTAGTGTATCCAAACCAATAGAAGTTCCTGATCTAAAACTATAACCTTTTAAAAATATTAACAAGTCATCGAATGACGGAAAAAGGATGACCAAACATGGAGTTGATGACAGAGTTGATCATGTAGACCCTTCACGCTTGAGGTAAAAAACTTTTCTTTCCACTAGGAATGTTTTTGGATGATTATTATTGATATTATCTCATAATGGAAGCTCTTTACCCCCCCCCCCCCCCCCAAGATAGAAACACCTAGATAAACTGAGTTAAGTGAACCCATCTTCACACCAAGAGACTCAAAAATATGAATTTTCTGAGAGATTGAGACCCCCTTCAAAATACAATAGAGGATTTATTCCAAATAATGGTTTTCCCAGCCACACTTTCATAGTGATGGAAGATTTTTCTAATTTAAGACAAGGTTTACTTGTTGGTTTACCCAAAGTAGAGGATGTCATAAACATAAAAAAGATGGGAGGGTACCTGAAGGTCTCTTCCTACCTTAATCAATTTATAACTACCAGACTAAAGAATATCAGTGATGAACTATATTAAATAATCTTTAAAAATTTCCAAAATGAGACCATAGAGAAGGTCCCCTTGCCTAACACCATGAGAGCATTGATACAACCCTTTTGGGGAGCCATTGATATGGATGGAAACCTTGACATTTTTCAAAATGGTGGAAACCAATTTGATGAAGGTGATGGAGAAACCATATTTTCTAAGGATGTCAAAAATAAAACTCCATTTAATTATGTCAAAGGCATTTGAAATATCTAGTTTCATGAAAAAAAATCTAATGCCTCATTTCTTTCCTCATTATGTTAATGCCTTCAGAGGCTGTGAAGAGATAGTTTTGGATGTACCTCCTAAAAAATACCAAATTGATTAGGTGTGATGATATCTCACACAATATTCCCCAACCAGATGACTAGAATCTTACTGATAAGTTTGACAATGGTATTAACAATGGAAACTAGGAAAAAATCCCCCATGTTAATAGAATTATCCTTCTATGAGATCAATTCAATAAAGTTTGAGTTTGTTCCATGAGGTAATGAACTTAAGAGAAATAATTCTCTGAATGCATTGGTGACTTACACATGGATAATATTGTAAAGGAACATGAAAAACTTGTTTCTAAAACCATCCAGGCACACAGAACTATCCATTTTCAAAGAGAATAAAGAAACCCTAACCTTTGATTCAAAGGGATCATCTTTTATGGCCTTATATTTCTGATCATGATTACATAGAAAAATAGAGTCAAACAGAGGCTCAAAAAATCATCATCATCATCATTATACACACCCTTAAAATACTTCACCCAGACAATATAAATATCCTCTATATAATTGAATGTAAAATCATTAATATTGATGGAATTCATGATTTTCTTAGCCTTATTTTCCATGTAAAGATGGTGGAAGAATTTGGAATTTTGTCCCCCTCTTTGAGCCACTTAACACTGAACTCATTCTTAGTGAGCCTCTCATTAAGGTCCAAAAGATCATCCATCTTGGAATGTAGTTGAAGCTCCTCCTGGGAAGGCATGTGCAGCTGATGATTGGAAATTTGACAGCTGGAAATTAGGGATTCAACAACCGTAATATCCTTATCAGTCTTGGAAAAATACTTCTTGCTCCACTCTTTCAATAGGGATTTTATATTCTTGATTTTGGAGGGAAAAATAAAGTGATGGATTCCATGGAATGTAAAATTCCAACCACTGGTAACCACTTCCATATATCTACTAATAGTGATCCATTCATTATTGAATTTAAAGGGAAAAGGTGCTGACCTTATGACACCCTCCCAAAGATCCAAAACAAGGGGGTTGTGATCTGAGTTAAACTTGGGAAGAGAAAATCCATAGACATTAGAGAGTATAATCTTTCCACCGGTCTAATAAAAACACATATCTAGCTTACTATCTTGTCTTCCATTTATGTTAAACCTTCCCCATGTGAAAGAATCTCCAGAAATAGGATATTCAATGAGGTCTTATTGATATAGGGATAGAGAAACTTCATCTGTAGTAGTTCTGGATAGGTTGTGTATGATCTTCTCATTAGGTCTCTAAACAATATTAAAGTCTCTAATAAAAATCAGGCTTTGATCTACGAGAACATTTAATTGATCCTTCTTCCTCTAGATGGACCATTTTTATTGTACAACAAGAATGCATACACAAAGGAAAAAATTAAAGTAGAATCCTAAAAATATATTTTTAGAGAATTAATTTGAGAGCTCACCTACAATGAAATAACCTGAATATCATCATGATTTAGAACCCATAAGGTTTCTGGGGAACTCCCATCATTTATGTGAGAGACAGTAGAATATCCAAGATTGTACCAATTGAATCCCTTCAAGTGTTTGAAAAGCATCGTGGGTTCAACAATCCCAACAAGCATTGGCCTATTTGAGAGGAGAAAATGCCTAAGGGATGAGGCCATGAGAGAATTAACAAGACCTTGAAAATTCCAAAACATGATTCTCATTAATTAAAGGATGCATTTTACCTAGAACGAGGTGAATTATTTTTATTAGATTCAAGGGATAGGTTGTTGCCCTTCCATTTTCCTTTATTTCCTTTTCTTTTTAGGCCTTCCAATAGGATTTTTATTAGGATTAGAACCAGTGGCTTCCCCCACTGATAAAAATCACTATTAGATGGAGGTCGATCCTCAACTAGTTTAGATTCAGAAGTTTCCTCCAACTGATCACCAACCAAAGGAATTTGTTCCTCAACATCATCAGACCAAAATATGCTGTTGAGTGGGGATAATCTATTCAAAGGACACAGCTCAACATTTTACGCAACCCATTCTAGCTTCCACACCACAATTTTTCCTAAAGGCACCACTTTGAAAGAGTCAACACTCAAACTAGTCATAGGTGATGCATCAGGTGTGATTAAATGTCTCCTAGGATGACTGGAGTAATCTCCTATACCTAGAGATCCAAAAAGTGACTCTGAAGGCACCATTGGATTTTGGGTTTTTAGGGTTTTTAGGGGTTTTTAAGGGATTTAATGGTTTTTGTGGGTTATTAGGTTTTTATTAATTTTTAGGATTTTTTATTTTTTTTGATGTTTCAATAGTTTTTGTTGCTTTTATGGTTTTTAGTGTTTTTATTGTTTTTAGGATTTTAGTATGTTTTAGGGTCTTTTAGGTTTTGCAGGGTATTAAGGTTTTTTATAATTTTAGGGGTTTCTAAGATATTCTAATGTTTTTAGGATATTCTAGGGTATTTTAGGGGTTTTAGGAGTTTTAGTGTTTCATAGAGATTTTATGCGTTTTAGAATATTTTAGGGTTTAATAGGGTTTTAGGGTCTTGTTGGGTTTTTATTTTTGTTTTGTGTTTTAGTGTTTTTAGTTTAATTTATGATTTTTATAGTTTTTAGTTACTTTAAGGTTTTAATGGGTTTAAGGGTCCTTTTGGATTTTAGGGTTATTTTGGACTTTTTAGGGTTTTTAGAGTTTTTAGGATCCTTTAGGGTTTTGGGTGTTTTAAGGTCCTTTAGTGTTTTTATGGATTTTAGGGTATTTTGGGGTTTTTGGCCCCTTTAGAGATCTTTAGGATTTTCAGAGTCACTTATGGTTTTTTGGGTATTTATGGTATTTTAGAGGTCCTAGTTTTTTATGGTTTTTTTTTGTTATTAGGGTATTTTGGGTTTTTAGGGGTTTTTAGTGTCTTTTAGGGGTATTATGTTTTTAGTATATTTTTAAGGGTTTAGAGGTTTTAGGTATTTTTTGGGGTTTTTATGTTTTTCTTAGAGTATTTATGGATTTAAATGTTTTTAGTGTTTTAGGGTTTCTAGGATTTTTTGGGTTTTTATGCCTCTTTTGGATTTTAGGGGGTTTTAGGGATTTTAATTATTTTTTGGGTTTTTAGGGTTTTTTTTGGACTTTTTAGGGGTTTTGGGTCTTTTAATGATTTTAGGGTTTTGAGGGATTTTTAATTTTGTTAGGTTTTCTTAGGGTAATTAGTTTTTTAGGGATTTTAGGGGTTTAAGGGGGTTTTTTTGAGTTTTTAGAGTTTTTATGTGATTTAATATTTTTTTCATAGTTTTAATGGGACTTTAGGGTTTTAAGGGGTTTTTGGTTTATTATGGATTTTAGGGGTTTTATAGGGTTTAAATTTATTTTTTGGGATATTAGGGTATTTAGGTTTTTAGGGGTTTTGGGGGTTTTGGGGGGTTTTTGGGATATTTTGGAAAGGAAGATGTGGAGGCCAGGCTATTCCCGACCCCCCCCCCCCCCAAATTTATTAGAAAAAAAGATGCAGTAGAAAGACATAGGAGAAAAGGGAGGGGCAGGGTTAATCAACCCACACCCAAAACCCCTGAACAACCCCACAAAACCCAAAAGTCCCCATAAAACCCAAAAGACATAAAAAGCTAGAAATAGTGGAAAATCAGAAGCATCTTTAGTAGTATCTCCCAGCCAAACAACGACCAGCTTCCCATAGAACTATTTTCATCATCCATCGCCTCTTTGTCAAGAAAAATCACCACCGGCATCACAGAACCACCATCGTCAAAAACATAAAACTCACCTTCACCACCTCATAGAAAAATAGAAACCAACACCAAGCACCAACAACTTTTATCACATCCCATCCAAGTAGCAGCCATCACCCAACATTTTAAGAACCAGAAACCATAACATCATATCCAGTCAACTTCAAGAATTTCACACCATGTATCACAACCAGAAACATTCATCCAGCGCCACTCATCATAACCAAAATCCATCACCCACAACGATTCACAACCAAACCATCCACAACATATAAAACCACAGTCCAACATAGAATCCATAATGCAACAAAGCTTAGAGAGCCCATGATCACCAGAATGCGCTCCATCCCTCACAGTAGATCCATCATCCAGCACAAGCAGCATCTCACAACCAGACCATCCATACACAAAACCATAACGAACCACTTTGGTAATCCAGAAAAGAAAAGACTAAAAAATTACCCCGATCATAGCACACCTTAATCCATCCCACATTACATCATGAAAGAAAAACAAAGCTGAGGAACTAGGAAAACATACCTGCATCTTCATAAGACACCATTGACCAGCAGATCAAAGATCCCACACCATAGACAAGACGATGCAAAGCCTTCCAAAACTAGAATCTACCATCACAAAACAAAAAAAGCCACCAAAGCACTCCAGACCTCAGATCTGCAAGCATCCGCATCGTATAAGACCAAGATAATGAAAGCATCACACTACTACAACACCAAGAATAGACACCATAGAAGGTAAACACCCAAGAGGAAGCCGCCGAATAATACCAAACTCCCACCGTCGATGAGATCCTGTCCACCAATGATGCTCTCATCACATTCGACCGGGCTATTGCAACCTTTTTCGATGAGTTCCTTGACCCCATTGACCCATCATTGGACACATCAGAACTACAATATCAACCCTGATCCGGGGCTGAAAACCAGTGTCGACCAAATCTCTAAACCCGATCAGGATCCTTATAAGGATCTACAGCCGAAGGCGCAAATAGAACCATTTGGAGAAGTCAGGGCCGCCATAGCACTGAGACCACCACCACAAAGGGACCGAAGAGCGCATCCTGTCACCAAGAACCAGGAAGCAAAGATACACAACTAAATTCGTGAGAAGAATCTAGGGGAAAAACTGCAAGAGGCATTGAATGAGGGAGAGAGCCAGGGGAGTGTTTCGCCATCTTCTTTGGGATATTTGGGGGTTTGGGGTTTTCTAGGGTTTTTAGATTTTATTAAGTTTTTATGGATTTTAAGGGTTTTAGGGGTTTTTTGTGTTTTTTGGGATTTTAAAGGTTTTTGAATTTTTTAGGTTCTTTTTACTATTTTTAGGGTTTTAGGGGTTTCCATGGCCTTTTCAAGGGTTTTAGTGTTTTAGGTGTTATTATGTTTTTTAGGGGTTCTAGGTTTTTTTGCGATTTTATATATTTAAGGGGGTTTGAGTGTTTTTTTGGTTGTTAGGGTTTTTAGTGTTTTTAAGGATTTTTGTTTTATGATTTTAAGGGGTTTTATGGTTTATTAATATTTTTTTTGGTTTTTCAAGGGTTTTTTATTTTTTAATTTTTTTAGGGTTTTTAGGGTTATTATGGTGGTTTAGTAGTTTTAGGGGTTTAAAGAGTTTTGTGTGTTTTTTTAGGTTTAAGTTTTTTATTAGTTTTTATGATTTTTTGGGTTTTTAGGGTTTAGGGGGGTTTATTGTGTTTAGTAATTTTTTTGTATATTTAGGGTTTTTGACTTTTTTTGTTTTATTGGGTTTTTAGGAGTTTTAAGGGGGGTTAGCGTTTTTTAGGGTTGGGTGTTGGTTAGGATTTTTAGAGGATTCTAGGATAATTTATGGTTTTTAGGTATTTTAATGGATTTTTAGGGGTTTTATGGGGTTTTAGGGGTTTTCATGGATTTTATAGTATTTTTAGGGTTTTGGTGTTATTAGGGTTTTTTAGTTTTTTTGGGTTTTTTGGGTTTTTAGTTTTTTTAGGGGTTTTAGGATATTTAATTATTTTTAGGGTCTTTAGGGTTATTTTGGGTCTTTTAGGGTCTTTTGGGGTATTGGTGGTTTGTGGGTCCTTCAGGGGTTTTATGGGTTTTAGGGAAATTTAGGGTTTTTGGGGGTTTTAGAATTCGTTTAGGGTTTTATAGGGATTTTAGGGTTCTTTTGGGGTTTGTGTTTTTAATTATTTTTATGTTTTTATGGTTTTTATGGTTTTAGCATTTTCAGGGTTTGGGGGGTGTGGTCTTTATGGTTTTATTAGGTTTTTAGAGGTTTTGGTATTTTTTGAGGATTTTTAATGTTTTAAGGGTTTTTAGGGGTTTTAGGTGTTTTCATGGTTTTTTAGAGTTTAATTTGGGGTTTTTGGGTTTTTGGTTTTTTAATGTTTTTAGGGGTTTATATGGTTTATTGGGGTTTAGGGGTTCTAGGGTTTTTTGAGGTCTTAGAGTCTTTATAGGTTTTTTGGGTTTTTTCTGAGTTTAAGGGTTTTTTGGATTGTTTACTTCATTTCAAGTGTTTTACGTGTATTGAGTAATTTTAGGTGTTTTATTAGTTTTTAGGCGTATATTTAGTGAATTTTATAGTTTTAGTTTTTTTTGGGAGTTTTTGGTATTTTTTAGGGATTATTTAGTTTTAGTGGTTTTAAGGGTTTTTATGTTCTTTAGGTTAATTTTAGAGTTTTAGGATTTTTAGGAGTTTTAGGGGTTTATACTATTGTTTAGTGTTTTAGTGGTTTTTAGTATTTTTACGGATTTTTAGTGGTTTTAATTTTTTTATGGATTTTTGGGTTTTGTGGGCCTTTAAGGTTTTAATGGTTTTTAGGGTATTTAATGGATTTTAGGGTTTTTTTGGTTTTTTTGGGTTTTTACGGGTTTTTACGGGTTTTTCGGTTTTCTAAGTTATTTCATGTTTTTTGTTTTTTTTTGTTGTTTTAGGTTTTTTGTGGTTTAGGGTTTAAGGTGTAGGGTATTGGGTTTAGGGTGTGGTTTTTAGGATTTAGGGTGTTGGGTATAAGGTTTAGGGTGTAGGGTATAGTGTTTAGGGTGTATAGTATAGATTTTAGGGTGTGGGGTATAGTGTTTAGGCTGTATAGTGTATGGTTTAGGGTTTTGGGTGAAGGGTACAAGGTTTTGGGTGTGTGGGTTGGGTTTAGGGAGTAGGGATTAGGGTTTAGTGTTTACGGTGTTGGGTATAGAGTTTAGAGTGTAGGGTTTAGGGTTTAGGGTGTTGGGTATAGGGTTTATGATGTAGATTTTAGGGTTTAGGGTGGAGGATATAGGGTTTAGGGTGAAGGGTTTAGGGTTTAGGGTGAAGGATATAGAATTTCAGGTGTAGGTTTTACGGTTTATGGTATAGGGTATAGGGTTTATATTTTAGGGTTTAGGGTTTAGGGTGTAGGGTTTAGGGTTTAAGGTGTAGGGTTTAGGGTGTAGGGTGTAGGGCATAGGGTTTAGGTTGCATGGTTTAGGGTGTAGTGTTTAGGGTTTATGGTTTAGGGTTTAGGGTTTAGGATGTATAATATATGGTTTTGGGTGTATGGTTTTGGATGTATGATATAGGGTTTAGGGTGTCGGGTGTAGGGTATTTGGTGTATGGTTTAGGGTATAGGGTGTAGGGTATAGGGTTTTGGGTGTATGTTATAGGGTTTAGGGTGTAGGGTATATGGTTTAGGGTCTATCAGATATGGGTTAGGGTGTAGGGTATATTGTTTACGGTATAGTGTTGTGGGTTTAGGGTGTTGGGTATAGGGTTTTGGGTGTGAGATTTATGGTTTAAATTTTATGGAGTATGGTGTAGGTTGTTGGGTGTGGGGTTAATGTGTAGGGTTTAGGGTGTAGGGTGTAGGGAGGAGAGTTTTTGGTGTAGTGTTTAGGGTGTGGTTTATATGGTATAGGGTTTAGTTTTTATGGTTTTGGGTGTAGGATATATGTAAGATCCCTAATTTTTTAGGTGTACAAAAGCCTATATTTTCAGTCTCCAGCTTTCATTTTTTCCCTTTAATAGAAAAGTACTTATCGGGGTGATGGTTGTTTTTTCAGTATTCTAGCTTGGTTTTTGGATTGAAATTCAAAATTTTTGAAAAAAAGGGCCAGGTTCCTGGTTAACGTTTTCTTAGTAATAATCATGCATCTCAACTGTGTGACTCTTTAAGGGAGGATCAGGGTTTTATATACCGTAAAATAGAGCCCACAATGCTATGATAAACCTTCATGAAATTGTAGAGGAAATCTCACAGTTTTCACATTATTTTTCTAGTCTTCCACCTAAACTATGTGAGGTGTGGGTTCCTGGACGGTGGTAAATGCACAGTTGGTGCACCGTTAGGAAAATGATGTAACCAAACCAAGAATGCCATTAAAAAGTTGGAATTCATGATTTTTCCCTCAGGTATTTAATCATAATAATCCTTTTTTACCCCCTCAAATGAAAAAATTCTCCCCATGCATGAGAGATTTTCCTATTCACCTCCTTCGTTCTGAGAGATATTTTCTATCTAAACATTGTTTTGATCATCATTTCTAATGTTGGATCCCCTTAGGTTAGTCTATCATTCCTCAAACTTCATTTATCTATTTTATTTTCCATCTTCCATGATATCTATTTGAAACATAATATACCATATTTTTAGTAATTTTATTGGTTTTGCATGTTTTCCTATTACAGCCTAAATCAAAGGTCGATACTATATGATGAGTCCACTACTGAGCTAAGGTTGGTGGTTTACTAATTTCCCCTAAAAGTCTAGCTGTTTATAATTTTTTGTCATTGTGTCTTATACCATATTTTCTACACAGTTCTCATAAAATGAGTAATACCTTAAAATAATTCTTTAGAGCATAACATTGATTCTTTTTAGCCACATAAACATTGTTGGACGTTGGTAACATCAACCCAAACAACCCCATAAGTGAGTTTGATTAAATTAAAAACATTATAATTCATTCTATATGACTAAGCCACCCATTGGTTGTGTTGAGATTTCCATATTCTTGGGGAGGCTAAAAATGAATAATATGAATTTTTAAATGGAAAGGATATAACACTTGGCCCATTTATCACTTTTAAGTGGAATTGATAATGAGGTGTATGTTTGTTGAAGGTATTTAATACCCCTTTATGGACCTTTTTCATTTATAAATAAAAAGTTTAATGGAATGGTATAAATGGAAATTGTGAAATGAGATTGATAATATCTTGGATTATGCATACCTATTAAATGCAATGTAACTAATGTTTATAGATCTGGATCACTTTAATGGTGTATCCCTCATTGGGATAGACTTGGATTCCCAACCTATAATTACTTGGGTGAAATCAAAGGACAATAACTGATTCAATGATGTTTTCACTATGTGGGATATCAAACTAGGGTTCGGTCAATGTCTTATATTTGTTAATTCATCATCTTATCACCTACAATTCAAATTCCTATATAGAAAAGTAATTCCATGATTATCTTCTTTTATTCAAGATGATTTACTTAGAATAACTATGAGAAGATTTATCTCCTTGGGATTAAAATCATACATAGCCAATTCTTACCTTTATCTTGTTCCTTATACTCAGTTAGAAATCTTCATGGTGGAATGTTAAGGTTTCATCACCGTAATTACACTCAAGCTTCTATAGCCAATCTATATTTTTGTTACTATGAGTTTTATCCACCACCTAAAGTTAAGGATTCCTTATTCCTTATTTGATCATATATAATTAGAGTATACAGACTTTTTGATTATGTTCCTTGGTTCTTGAGCCAAACTAAAATGGCCTTATGTTCAAAGACACCCAGCTTAGGCAAAAGCTTTTTTAGTCAACCAGGTGCCCCATGAGGACCCTGATCTTGATGTGGTTACTATTTATTCATTGCTTAAGTATTATACCTAAATATTATGACATATTCTATTCAAAGGATTCATTTTTATTAGATATCATTAGTGGTGGCCTAGTGATTTTTCACTCCCTTTTTTGTCCACTGATTGATACTCATATAGACTTCTTAGATGCAGGTAGGGATTAGGGTAAGCTATTTATTATGGATGATTGATTCCTTTTATAAGGAATCATTGAATTAGATTACTGAGATAGTGATTAGGTTGACCATGGGGATATTTTTAGCGTTTTTGTTCTTTTTTTGTCCATGTATTAGATGTAACAATTCTTCCATGTATGCATATTTAATTCATGTATATACATGACATCGTATTTATATGAAACTATTTATAGAGTTTACTATTTATTATAAACTGTATATTTATTTCGAATTCCCTTTATTATTATTATGTTTCATTTTATGGTTTCCCTTGCATTATTTATGATTACCACTGATGTGATCAACTCTGATAAAAGGGAGTATAGTCTCCCCACTGTACCACCACAAACCTTCCATCTAGGAGGCAACCTCTAGCATATGGGGTGATGTTTTTAGGATATGTGACCAAAAAGATTCTATTATTTATGAGTGAAATAGGCCCGAGAAGTCACAAAGTGTTACCAGGTATTTTATTTACTTTACCATGTTATTTTGGGTTGGTAGACATGATACTAGTATACGTCAGAACATGGTAATGAGCTTGTTTGTAAGAGCATCTAACTCATGTGTGTGTGTGGGGGGGGGGATAGAAGTTTCCAAGGATGATATTTTTTGTTCTGGATTTCACTAATTATAGTTTCCCTATTTTCATCATTAAATGATGTGTATGTTTTATGATGATGATTTTTTTAATTTTTACCCTTTGGATAGAATGTAAAGGGAGTAGTTCCTCAGGCATCATTATAAGCACATGTGTATATATATTCCATGCATATGTCATTCCATGTTTATTTCATTACCTGATTTTATTTTTTTATCGCATGTTAATTTATTGTTATACCAAGGATTTTCTAACGTTTCATTCAAGAAAATGGATCCAAATAACTAGTTACTTAAAGAGTATGCATCAAACATAACCTATTTATCAAATATAACTGGATGGTGACACCTTAACTAAAAAAGTATGGTGTGTTTAAGCCATGGAACTTTAGTTACATGGAATGAACTGTTAAATTTTTATGACTAATTGAATGCCAATTCTAATATATAAATTTTATGCCTCTATAAATTGGGAATGGTGATCCAAATAATTTAATTATTTTATATGAGATTGTCACATCTCGAGACTAGATGTAAGGGTTGGTTGTAGTTACATGAAATAACAAATATAACTTATAATTATTATTCCTTTATAAACTGGGAATGGACGAACATTTAATTGAACCATTATATATCCAAACATACTAAAAGATTGCAACTCAATTGAAATTATTTTCATTAAATAAGGATTCTAATTAAAAATTAAATAGAATTTACTTCTATATCATGAAATTTAAACTACATATAAAAGAACCTATATAATTTATACATGGAATATTATCAATATTCTATCCTTATTTTTGGGTAATTAGGTTAGTATGATCTGGAGATTGAGCCCTTATGTATGACTTTTTATTCTAATAAAAAATATTTTTTATTATTATTCTATTTTTAGGAATGTGCTTAGAATTATATATATATTCCTCCATGATGACATTAAGTCTAATTCTAGGAAGGTAGAGATTACTATTTTCTTATGGTGGTGTGACCGGACCTTCCAGTAGTTCCACTAGAAAGACCTCTAGTTGTAGAACATGCATTACCTTGATTGGGAACTGTAAGTCATTTTTAAGAGTGCCTTTTAATATTATTTCAGTCCATAGAGGGAGCTCCACAACTTACACTGACCTTGTCAGAGTTGAAAAAAGAGTTCCAGCAGCAACATCCACCTACATTTTCAGGGGATGGTGGCCCCAGGCTACTGAGTCAGGACTAGAGGCTAAATTATTGATCCTTGATCGTCTATAGATTCATATGAAAATATAGGTCAATCTCATATCTGATATTATTTGTGGATAAACAATGTGATGGTAGGATTTTCTAAATCAGGAAGAATAAAATCACAACATGATCTGGAGGAATTTCTTGATGACATTATATGATTATTTTTTCCTAAAAATGTTTAGTGATGATATAGAAATAGAATTTCTGAACTCGCAGATGGGTATTATGTCCACCATGCACTATTAACCTTTCTTTATAGAACTCTAATTCTTTATATTAACTCTTACTAGGGATGAGATTTCCTGAGTGATATGCTTTGATGATGGCCTCACGTATGCCATCCAATCACATGTGAACATCTTATAATTATCTACCATTTCAGAAATGGTATATTAGGACCTTATCTCAATGAAAAACCTAAGAGAAGATGAAGGTACATGGCATAGTGGTTCAACCCTAAAGCTGTGGATTTCTTCATCTAGTGGAAGGAAGCATCACCATGGGGTTTCAAACAATGAAAATGGTATTATGAGTGTACGCACTGACCTATATATGGTATTCTATCACTGTTTAAGGCAAGGTCACATAAGTATTCAATGCTATAGAAACCCAGTAGAGTGTAGTGTATATAGCCAAATGGACCATCTTAAAATTATTTTCAATACCTTTCCACCTATCCCTAGTGATAGAGGAGAAAAACCATCTTCACAATATAGAGTGAGATTAGCAACTCCACACTAGGACAAGAGGTAGAGTACCACTAGCAGATCATCCCTAAGAGGTGGTTCTGGACGATGAATATAGACATATGATGTGGATACCTAGTAGATAAAACCTACTTAGGGAGGCCAGGTTGTAGCTTTGGGTTTTGGATATATCCAGTTATATACAATGTATCCTATACTATAGGAGAAGAGTGATAGGCCATCTATAGTGTGAGGTATTATCTTAATAGCCTCATATTTAGTAGTTACTTTATTTAACATTTTCCCTTAATACTCATTCTTATTTGAAAATTTAATGGATATTTTTAGACTCAATGTTGAGTTATTTGTGGGGTAATGACTCTTGATACTTTATTTAGAGTACATTCAAAAATATTTTTTTTGTTGAAATGAGTGTTCCCTTAAGATTGGTGGTTACCATTTCTTATGGAAACTTTTCATCCTTAAGATGATAGGATTAGTAATAATTTTCATAATGGACTTTTTAGTACCTAATCATTACCATATTGACTATTACCATATTTGGGTGTCTTTTATATCCTTTGAGGCTGATAACAACCTTTATAAGGGATAATGGTATATCCAAAATTTTGATATGGACCAGAGAATCATGGGTTGGGTGGAGTGTCAGTCCATATTTCTACACTTTTTATTGATCATCAAGGAATATGGTAGTGTGTTTTTTCTCCAGTGGTGGACTAATTCAAAGATGTTTTCTTGGATGAATTTTCTAGACTACCTGTTGATATAAAGGTGGATTTCACCATTGAGATTATTCTAGGAGTAGAACTAGAATTTGTTCCTATATATAAGATGGATCCTACTAAGGTTCAAAAACATAATAAGTATTTATTGGACATGGAATCCAAAGGGTTTATATGACCAAATAATTATCATTGGGGATCACCTATGCTTTTTTTTCATGAAGGAAGATGAAATCTTAAGGATGTGTGTGGATTATCAGAGGTTTAATTAGATTATATTTAATAACTAATACTGGATACCATGTATATATGATGTCTCTAATCATCTATGAGGATTCAGGGCCTTCTTAATGATTGATTTGAGATCAATATACCATTAGGTGTGAGTTTTTCCCTCAATTATTTCTTGTATGACATTTTAAAGAAGTTATGTTTTTTATTAGTATTTAGTTATATTATTCGGCCAAACCAACACACCCAATTTATTTATGGCCAAGATGAATCAAGTTTTCCACCCATACCTAGATTCTTTTGTTGTTTTTTTGGATTATATCTTAGCGTATCCTTAGAATCGACATGTTCAAGAAAAAAACCATGAAATCATATTGAGAAGACAATAGCATATAGGTTCTATTCCAAGATCACAAAATTACACTTTTGGATTGATAAAGTTCACATTATGGGTCATATTATATCAAAAACATAGGTATCTATAAATCCATAACAGTTGAGAGTCGTAGTTTCCTTGGAACATCTTAAGATGTTTTTTTATTTTTGAAGCTTCTTGGTACTATATGGTTATCACTATAATTTCATTTAGAAATTTTCTTTATTTTCATAAAAATATAATGTATTGACCCAGAAGGGTGTTAGATATCATGTTCAGAATTTTTTTGGGGGGCCTTTCAGGAGTTGAAAGTAAAGCTAACTTCAACATTGATCCTAATTTTACATGATTCTAGCATATTATATATTGTTTATTACACAACGAGCATTGGGATCAGAGTTTTTTTGATTCAAGGGGAGTAAGTAATTACATACAAGTCTCATCTGTTGAAACCTCACAAGAATAATTACCCAGTTTATGACCTTGAATTAGCAGTAATGGATCATTATTTGAGTATTTAGAGACATTATATATTGGGGGAATGATTTTTGGTGTAAATTGACTATAAAAGTCTCAAATACATATTAAATCAGTGTCATTTGAACATTTAATAGTTAATATGGGTATAAAACTTTTATTCATTCAAATAGAAGTTTTCCTACATGACTGGTAAGAGAAATATAGTTTCCGATTCTCTAACCTGGAAAACATAAACATAAGTTGTTAAAAAATCCGATAAAAAATTTCGGTTGATGGATATACATTTTTTGAGATGAAAATGTACATTTATTTATGTAATTATCATAATTTCTTATGTATTTACTAGTGGATTCATCACTTATAGATAAGATAAAAATGTGGAAGCTTTCAAATCCTAAAGGCTTGTTCCTTAGATAAGGTGATTAAACTAAGTACCCATAACCTAGTTAAACCATTGATAAGGATAAGATATTTCATATACATGGGTATGTATTGGTACCTATAGTCATGTGATAGGAGTTGATGTGATAATATAATTCTTATAAATGGGTGGTAAA
This sequence comes from Viscum album, assembly GCA_963277665.1. Classification (NCBI taxonomy): domain Eukaryota; kingdom Viridiplantae; phylum Streptophyta; class Magnoliopsida; order Santalales; family Viscaceae; genus Viscum; species Viscum album. The sequence goes on along the minus strand of OY728142.1, from coordinate 681,100,341 downwards.
CCATAGACTAACTAAGATTTATGATGTCTTACAACACTAGTATTGGAGGCCTGATATAAAGAAGTTGATAACAGGTTTTGTTACTTGGTGTTTAGACTATTAGTAAGTGAAGGTGGAACAACAATGACCAACTGGTCCTTTACATCCATTTCCCATCCCGACCAAAAATTGGTATGACATAACGATGATTTCCATGATAGTTTTATTGAGTTCACCTTAGGGAAGTGACACTCTATCGGTGTTCATAGACATGCTAAAAATGATCACCCACATCTTGAATATTATGGATACCTTCTTAGTGGATGAACATGGGATAATTTATGTTCACAAGATTATAAACCTATATATATTTCTTTGAACCATCATATCAGATAGGGATGCTTGGTTAACATTTTAGTTCTAGAAAGGGTTATATAGGTCTCTTGGCTCATAGGTAATTCTCAATTCAACATATCACCAACAGACTGATAGTTAATCTGAGCATACTATACCAATATTATAGGAAATCCTTAGAGCATGAATCCTTGATTTTTTAGTCTCATGGTAAAATAACTTATCTCTTAATGAGTAATCTTATAATAATAGTTTTCAAGTGTCTATTTATATGGATCCATATGAGGCTCTCTATGGTTTGCCTTGTCGTTTACCTCTATACTAGTTAAAGGTAGGAGAGGTAACAATTTTGGGACCTCATATCATTCAGGAGACATTAAAATAGATAAAGTTGATCTTGAAATTTATTTCTATGACTCATTCTAGGTAAAAATCTTATGATGATCATCATCTACAACCTCTAGAGTTTGAGGCTGAATATTTTGTATTTTTGATTGTTTAACCTAGATTAGGTCATTGATGAATTTAGAGGTAAGGTAAGATGGAAAAAAGGTTTGTTGGAACTTTTGATATCTTAGAGAGATATGGGTTGGTAGAATATCAGTTAGCTCTTCCTTAGAGATACCAGTCCATTCATGATGTCTTCCAATTTTTTTAGTTTTACCATTTTCACTCTGACCCATCTAATGACTTTGAATCTGAGGAAGTTGTGTTGGTGGTCAATGCTTCTTTGGAGAAGTATCCAATTTGTATCATTGATCATATCATGAAGACTCTATGAGGTAGGAAAATACCTCTAGTATGGGTACTATAGTAGCAAAACCATATACAATATGAGACTGAGGAGAAAGAGTCAGATATACATTCTTAGTGTCCAGAGTTATTCTTGGATGTCACTCAACAACCCTCATATGGGAAACATAGGGATGAGTTATTTTTGAGGAGGGGAGGCCATAAGATATAAGTTTTTCATAGAGGTATATATCCATTAATTTTCATTCCCAACCATTCTTTTTTTACTTAAATGGAGTGAATAAGGAGTTTATATAGGTTTCAAGATAATTTAGGCTCTGTTTAGGGCCCAGAGTTCTAGTTTTTGGAAAATAGGATGAGGCGCATGGTTAGCGCATGGTTAGTACTAACCATGCACCTCAACTATGTGACACTATAAATAATGATAACTATTTCCCAAAACATTAAATAGAGGCAAAACAACCATGAAAACCTATAATAAATTATAGATTCAACAGTCATAGATTTTTCTATTATGTCGCATGACATACTTTCTTAACATTTCTCCTAAAATGACTAATACATTAAATTAATTGTTTATACTATAACCTTGATGATTTATATACCATTTGGAATGGTTGGAGGTTGTCGATCTTAACCTAAACCACCACTTATGGTGTATTATATTAAATTCCATTGACTATCATTCATAACTTATGACTAAGACATGCCTTTAGTGTGATGAGCATGCCAATTCTAGTGGAATCCATAAATGAATTATTTTAATTGTAAAATAAAAAGGATATAATACTTGATCGTTTTATCCCTTGTAAGTGGTACTACTAATGTGGTGAATTCTTTTTAAATGCAATGAATACCCCTTGTTAGACCTTTTTCATTTATAAATTTTAAGGGTAATGGAATGGTCTAAATTGAAATTGTGAAATGAGATGGATAATCTCTTGGATTATTCATACTTATAAAAAGGAATGTGACTACTATTTATGGACTTATATCAATTGAAAGCCTTGTCCTACCTTGAATAATACCTATATTACTGACCAAGAATCTCTCATCCAGACTCAGATGATTCTATCTGATTCATTGATGTGACCTATATGTGAGATACCGTAATAAGGTTTAGTCAATATATTACTTTAGAGAATGCCTCAGTGTATCATTGATGATTCACCTTCATCAACCAAAAATATATTTCAAAGATTATATCCTTAGATTTATCTTGATTTACTCAGACATGTGATGCCATTGATTATCTACTTTGGGCCCAAATCATGAATAGCTCTTGTTTTCCTTGGACTTGTTCCTTAAAATCATTTTGAAATCTTCAAGGTGGAACCCCAAAGGTCCATTCCTTAGATCACACTCATAACCCTATAACCAAGTTTCATTGTTTTTTATTTTGAGTTGGTTCAACCTTCTAAGGCAAAGGATGCATTGTTTATTATTAGATCCTATATGATTATAGTATATAGACTTGTTGAATATGTTCCATAGTTTATAGGTGAAACCAAAATGGTATTATATTATACTCTGGTGGTGGTGGCCTACTGAGTTTTAATTACACCAAGTTCAGGCTGCCGATTGGTACTGGAATAGACTTATTGAATGCAAGTAGGGATAAGGGTAAGTTCTATGGTATGGATAATTGATTCCTTTTATTTTAGAGCTTGGTAGAAAAGGATCAATCTAATACTAGGGATTTTTAAGGGTATATTTTTTGTCCTATTTTTTTTCTTTTGTTATTGATGTATTTTATATATTCTAGCTTCCATGTATTTATGTTTCATTAATTTTTAATATTTTCTAGATGATTATTTTTGTTTACCTGTATTATTATTCTTTTTCATTATATGGTTTCCAGTGATTTATTTATAATTACCAACCCTATGCCCCACTATAATAAAATGATTTATAGTCTCCTCATCGTCCCATCATATACCTTTTCTATTAGTCAACAACATACGATGTTTGTGGATATGTGCTTAAGGCTATGTGGCCAACCAGATTCTATTACTTATGAGTGAAATGGGAATGAGACACCATTGTATAGGGTTTTGGGTTGATGGTATAGATTATAGGGTTTATTGTATAAGTTTTATAGTGTAGGGTTTAGGTTGTATGGTATAGGGTTTAGGGTTTTTAAGAGTTTCTAGGGTCTTAATGGTTTTAAGGATTTCTTGGGGGTTTTAATATTTTAAGGGATTTTAGGAATTTTAGGGGGTCTAGGGTTTTTAGGGTTTTAATTATTTTTAGGGTTCTCATATTTTTAGGGTTTTAAGGGTTTTTTCAGAAGGGGATTAGGGTTGTTATATTTTTTAGGGTTTTAATGGATTTATGGGGTTTAATGATTATTTAAAGTGTTTTAGGGTTTTATTTTTTTGGGGTTTTTATATTATTTAATGGTTTTCAGTTTTTTTAATGATTTTTAGGAGTTTTGGTATTTAGTGTTTTAAGGATTTTCTCAGGGGTTTGTGGGGTTTATAGAGTTTTTAGGGGTATTAGGGGTTTTTAAAATTTTATTAGGGTTTATAGGGTTCTTTGGGGTTTTCATATTTTTAAGGGTTTTAGATTTTTTATTATTTTTTATGGTTTTAGGGGTTATTCCAATTTTTAATGTCTTCAACAATTTTTACTGTGTTTAAGGGAGCTTAAGGGACTTTTAGGGGTTTATAGGTCTTTTAGTGGGTTTTATATATTTTATGTTTTTAGTATCTTTATGGGTTTTGGGGATTCTAGGGTCTTTTAGGGGTTTTAGGGGATTAAGTATTTTTATGGTTTTTATGTTTTTTGGATTTTTTAGGTTTTACGGTTTTTTATGATTTTTTAGTGTTCTAGGGTTTTATAGAGTCTTTGGTTTTTGAGGGTATTTGGGGTTTTTTCTTCATTTATAGGTGTTTTATGGGGTTTTAGGGTTTAAGAGTTTTTCAGGTTTTTAGGGGTTTCTAAATGTTTGTAGTTCTTTTAGTATTGTAATTGGGTTTTCATATTTCTTGGGATTTATAGTTTTAGGATTTTTACAGTATTGTTAGAGTTTTAAAGGTTTTGGGGACTTTTAGTGATTTAGGTTTTTAATAGTTTTAAGGTTGTTTTAAAGTTTTTATATTATTCTATAGTTTTTAGTATTTTAGGTGTTTTAGTGGTTTTAAGTTCTTTTAGGGTGCTTAGTGGGTTTTAGGGTTTTTTAGGTTTTTAATGGTTTCATGGTCATTTAAAAATTTTAGGGTTTTAATGTATTTTATATTTTTAGGGGTTTTATTGTCCTTTAGGGATCCTTTTGGGGTTTTTTGGTTCCTTTAGCTATTTTAGGGTTTAGTTGGTCCTTTATGGTTTTTGGGGGTTTTACGGTCCTTTATGGTTTTTATGAAATTTTAGTGTCCTTTAAAGTTTTAGGGTTTCTAGTGTCCTTTATGGGGTCTTGTTTTTTTAATGATTTTAGGTTCCTTTTTGTTTTTAGGGGTTTTAGAATATTTTAGGGATTTTTAGTGTAGATCTTGGTATTTAATTTATTTTAGGGTTCTTTAGTGTCTTTGATAATTTTTTAAGGATTGTAGTTTATTTTTTATTATTATTTTTAGTTTATTTCTTTTAGTGTTTTTATTATTTTTAGAAGGTTATAGGGTCTTTAGGGGTTTTAATGTTTTTTGGGGGTTTTAAGGTATCTTATCCTTTCATGGTTCCTACATTTTTTTGGGTTTTGGGATTTTTTAGGGATTTTAGGAATTTTTAGGGTATTTTATGATGTTTTTAGGGTATTTGGTGGTTTTGGGACTCTTTATTGTTTAGGTTTTTGGGTTTTTTGGTTATTGAGTTTTAAATTTTTTTGTGTGGATTTTTATGATTTTAACATTTTGATGAGATTTTGGATTTTTAGGGTTTTTATGTTTTTCTCAAGTTTTTTTAAAATTTTAGGTTTTTCTTTTGATTTTTAGGATTTTTAGTGTTTTTGAGTTTTATAGGGTTTTAGGGAATTTTTTATAATTTTATGGGTTTTTTAATTTTTTTAGGGATTTTAGGGGTTTTATAGGTTTTTCTAGTTTTAAAGGGTCTTTAGGGTTTATTTATAGGTTTCATGGTTGTTTTTTTTAATTGTTTATATTAAGGTTTTTTAGGGTTTTTATTTTTTATGGGTTTCAGGTGTTTTAAGAGGTTTTTATTTTTTATTTTTGGTTTTTAGGGTTTGTTAGCATTTTTTGTACTTTTAAGGATTTTATGGCTCTTTTCTGGTTTTTATTGGGTTTTAGTGTATTTTATTTTTTCCATGGATTTTTTTTGTCTTTTAGGGGAATTTAGGGTTTAATGGTCTTTTGGTGTTCTTATAGTTTTTAGTGTTTTAGGGGTTTCTATGGTTTTTTTTATTTTTTTTGGTTTTTGGGGGTTTTTAGTGTTTTTGGGGTTTTTATAGTTTTTTGAATTTTAAGGATATATAGTATTTTTAGGGGTTTTAGTTTTTCTAGGGGTTTTATGGATATTTATGGTATATAGAGCCATTTTTGTGTTTTAGTTGTTTTTAGTGTTTTGATGTTTTTAAAGGTATTTATGGGTTTTCATGGTTTTAGAGTTCTTTTACGGTTTAAAGGGTTTTTGAAGTTTTTTGGGCTATTTGGTTTACTTATGGGTTTAGCATTTTTATAGTATTTTGGTATTCTAGGTCTATTTATTGATTTTATAGTATTTTAAGGGGTTTAGAGATTATTTAGTATTTTTGGGTTTTAAGTGCTTTAGGGGTCTTTTGGGGTTTTAGGGAGTTAGGGTTTTTTATGGTTTTTACAGTTTTTTGGTTTTTTAAATTTTTTAATTTTTTAGTGTTTTTTGGGTTTTTTATTTTTTTATGGTTTTTAGACTTTTTATGGTTTTAAAGGTTTTTATGTATTTTTGGTGTTTTTGGGGGTTTTTTACTTTTAGGGTTATTTTCGTGATTTTTGGCCATTTCAGGGGGTTTAGGTTTTTTGGGGTCAAAGGGTTTTTAGAACATTTAGGTGTTTTTTGTTTTTGATTTTTTTTGGAATTAAAGGTATTTTATTTTTTAGGGTTTTTATGGGTTTTTAGGTGCTTTTTGGTTTTAGGGTTTTGTTAGGGTTTTTAGTGGGTTTTATGGTAACTTAGGGGTTTTGGTGGTTTTATGGTTTTTAGGGCCTTTTAATGTTTTTTACTATTTTTGTGTCTTTTATGTTTTCTAGTTTTTAGTGGATTTAGTTTTTTCAGGATCTATTAGTGTTTTTTGTGGTTTTAGGGGTTTTAGGGATTTTTTAGGGGTTTTTGGATTTTTTTGTTCTTTAACGTTTTAGGGTTTTTTGAGGTTTGGGGGGGGGGTTAGGGGTGTTTAGGATTTTTAGGTGTTTTAGGGATTTTTTGGGTTTTTAGGGGTTTTAAGTGGGTTTTTGGATTTTTAATTGTTTTTTATGATTTTTATGGTTTCTTAAGGGTTTTAGGGTTTTCAAGATTTAGGGAATTTTTAAAAAAATCAAGGAATTTTAGGTCTTTTTAGATCTTTTTTGGGATTTTATGGATTTTTAGGGATTTTATGGGTTTTTTGTGGTTTTGGGGTTTTTAAAGTTGTTTTAGGGTTTTTAAAGTTATTTTAGGGTTTTTATGGTTTTAGGTATTTTTGGTTGTTTTGGGGTATTTAGGGGTATTTAGGGGGTTTTAATTATGTTTTGAAGGTTTAATGGGGAATTTTAGTTTTTAGGGGTTTTGGAGTATTATGGTTTTAAGGTGTTTAAGGTTATTTAGGTTATTTTAGGGATTTTAGGTGTTTTAGGGTATTTTTTGTGGTTTTAGGGTTTTTATGATATTTTAGGGGTTTTAGGGTCTCTTAGGATTTTTAGGGACATTTAGGGGGTTTTAGGGGGTTTTAGGGCCTTTTAGGGTTTTTAGGGTATTTTAGGGGTTCTTAAGGTCTTTAGGGGCTCTATGGGTTTTAAAGGTTTGTTGTGTTTTTATGGTTTTATGGTTTTTATTGTTTTTAGGGGTTTAAAGGGGTTTATGGTTTAATGTTTTTTTTTGGTTTTTGGGATTTTAGGGGGTTTTGGGTTTTAAGGTTTTGAGGGTTTGTAAAATTCATTTATAGTTTAAACGGTTTCAAGGGTTATCTAAAAGTTTTAGGGGTTTTAACATACTTTTATTGTTTTTTGTGTTCTTTTCTTTTTTTCTTTTTTAGTGTTTTTAAGGTATTGTAGGGTTTTTAGGCCTAGTTAGGGGTTTTAAGGGTTTATAGGGGTGTTAGGGGTTTTAATGATTTTAACATTTTATTAGGGTCATAGAGTTTTGAAGGGGTTTTTAGGATTTTTAGGGGTTTGTGTTTGGGTTTTTTTTTGTTTTTTTTTGGTTTTTTAAGGTTTAAAATATAATATAGGGGTTTTTGGGGTTTTTGGGTATTAGGGTTTTGGGGTGTTTTAGTGTTTTTAGAGTGTTTATATTCTTATAGTGTTTTTATAGTCTTTAAGGGGTTTTAGGATTTTTTATGTCTTTTAGGGTTTTTATGGTTTTCAAGACTTTTTAGGGGTTTTAGTATATTTTAATGGGTTTAAGGGTTTTTATGTTTTTTGGAACTTTTAGGGATTTTCAATCGGTTTAAAAGGTTTTAGGGACTTCTTTGGTTTTAGGTGGGGATGTGGGGTTTTAAGTGTTTTTGGGGTTTTATGTGTTTTTATGGTTTATGGGGTTTTAGGTGTTTTTGAGGGTGTTTCACAAATATTGGGGGTTTAGGGTTTTTAGGGTTTCGAGTTTTTTATCTGTTTTTAGAAATTTTAGGTGTCATAAGGCTTCTAGGATTTTTAGGGTTTTTTTTATTATTTTGGGTTTTTAAGATTATTTTATGGGTTTTAGGTCCTTTTAAAAAATTTAGGGTTTTATGGGATTTTTAGTGTCTTTAGGGTCTTTTAGGGTCTTATAAGTAATTTAAGGACCCTAAGGGTATTCTAGGGTTTAAGGTAATTACATTTTTTATGTTTTTTATTAATTTTATGGATTTAATGAATTTACGGGTTCTATTCTTTTTAGTGGGTTTTATGGTTTTTAGTGTTTTTATTGTTTTTAGTGTTTTTAGGGTTTTTATGGTTGTTATGTCATTTTAGTGGGTTTTACAATTTTCCTAGGGTTTTAGGGTTTTTACGGTTTTTAGGGTGTTTAGGGTGTTTAGGTTTTTTGGGGTTTCAGGATATTTTTAGGGAATTTTAGTGTATTTTTTAGGCTATTTTAGGGGTTTATTGGGTTTTTTAGGGTTTTATAGTATTTAGGGATTTTTATGTGTTTTGGGTTTTTTGAGTTTTTAGGATCATTCTAGGGGTTTTTTGTGTTTTTGGGGATTTAGTTATATTAGGGTTTTAGGTTATTTTATAATTTTTTTGGGGGGTTTGGATGTTTTTGGGGTTTTCTAAATTATTTTGGGTTTTAAGGATTATTTTAGGGTTTTGGAGTTTTTAGGGGTTTTATGGGTATTTAGGGTTTTAATTTTTAGTGTTTTTATGTTTTTATGGGTTTTAGGACTTTTAATGGTTTTTAGGTTTTAGGATTTTATATTTATTTTAGGGGTTTTATGGATTCTTTAGGGGTCCTAGGAGTTTTTTATGTTTTTTTTTTGTGTTTAAGTGTTTTTAGAGGATTAAGGGTTTTATGGTGTTTTATGTTTTTTATAGTTTTACTGATATTTTGGGGTTTTAAAAAGCTTTTAATATTTTTAGAGTGTTTTTGGGTCTTTAGGGGTTTTTTGGTTGTTTTATGGTTTATTTGAGGTTTTAATGTTTTTACTGGGGTTTTTTTGGTTTTTTTAATTTTAGGGTTTTAGGGTTTTTTAGTGTTTAGGGTGTGGGTTTAAGTTTTTGGGTGTTGGGTTTATGTTTTATGGTGTAGGGTATATGTTTTATGTTTAAGGTGTAAGTTATGGGGTTTAGTGTGTATAGTTAAGGGTTTAGGGTGTAGGATATAAGGTTCAGTGAGTGGGGTTTGGGGTTTATGGTGTAGGGAATGGAGTTACAAGTGTACTGTTTAGGGTGTATGCTACATGGTTTCTAATTTAGGGTTTAGGTTTTATGGTGTAGGGTTTAGGGATTCTTGGGGTTTTGGGGAATTTTTAGGGTTTTACTCTTTTTGGTTTTAGGGGTTTTAGGGATTTTTTTGTTATTTTATGGTTTTAGGATTTTTTGTGGGTTTTAGGGTTTTTTGATTTTATAGGTTTTTTAGGTTTTAAGGTATTTATGGTTTTAGAATTTTGAGTGCCTTTAGGGATTTTATGTTTTTTTATTGTTTTTACTATTTATTATAGGTTTTTGTGTTTTTTGGTGTATTAAGGGTCTTTTGGTTTTCTTATTTTTAAGAGTTTTAGAGTTCGTAGGCTGTTTTAGTGTTTTTAGGGGTTTTAAGGGTTATCGGGGTTTTAGGGTTTTCAATTTTTTTGATTTTTAATGTTTTTAGGGTTTTTTATGGTCTTTAATGCTTTGGGGGTTTTAAAGTTTTAGGTATTTTTATAGGTGTTTAGTGATTTGAGTATTTTTTAGGGTTTTTACGGTTTTTGTGGTTTTGGTATTTTTATAGTTTTTATGTTCTTAAAATGGTTTCTTTGGATTCTATGGTGTTTTAATTTTTCTTAGGGTGTTTAGAGTTTTTTAGTGTCCTTTAGGATTTTTTTGGGTCTTTAGGTTTTTTAATGTTTTCAAAGTCCTTTAGGTTTCAAGGGATTTTTAGAGTCTTTTAGGCTTTAGGGTCCTTTAGGGTCTTTTTAGGGTTTTTAAGGTTTTTTGTGTGATTTTGGGGTTTTTAGAGTTTTTAGGGTCTTTTGGGTTTTTATGGTTTTTATGGGTTTTAAAGGGGTTTTATTCCCTTTAGTGTTTCTATGAGTTTTAGGGGTTTCAAGGGGTTTAAAGGTGTTTTAGTTTATTTTATAGGGTTTTTATGATTTTTAGGGTTTTTAGTGTCTTTTAGGTACTTTTGGATTTTTCGGGTCTTTTAGGGTTTTTAGGTTCATTTTTTGATTTTAAGAGGCTTTTTAGGGGTGTTAGGGTTTTAGGGACTTTTTAGGTTTTAGGGTATTTTTAGGGTTTTTAATGAATTTTATGGTTTTTGGTTGTTTTAACGGTCCTTAGGGTTTCTACGATTTTTAGGATTTTTATAGACTTTTAGGGATTTATAGGATTTTTATGGCTTTTAGGGTATTTATTAATTCTTATAGTTTCAAATGGTTTTTCATGTTATTTTGGGTTTTAGAGGTTTTTAGCCTTTTAAGGGTTCTTAGGGATTTTTTAGGGTTTTAGGGTTCTTTTTCATTTTTAGGATTTTGGGGGATTTTATAGAGTTTTTAGGGGTTTCATCCTTATTTTCATATTTTAAAGTTTTTAGGGTTTTTAGTATTTTTTAGTTTTTAGCATCTTTTAGGAGTATTTAGAGCATTTTAGCTATTTTTATTGTTTTTACGGTTTTTATTGTTTTGGGGGGCTTTATAATTTTTAGGGGTTTATGGTTTTGGGGGTTTTAGGGTGTTTATAGTTTTTTATAGTTTTTAGGGATTTTTTTTGTTTTTATGGTTTTATGGGATTTTATGTTTTTAGCGGGTTTTAGTGTTTTTAATGGGTTTTATGGGTTTTATTGTGTTTTGGGTTTTTTCAATGTGTTTAAAGTTATTTTAGGGGTTTCAGGGTCTTTTATGGGATTCATGTTTTTTAGGGTATTTCGAATTTTTAGGGGTTTTGGGGTTTTGGGGTTCTTTTTTATTTTTTTGGGGATTATGATTTTTTAGTTTTTTTTTGATTTTTGAGGTTTTTAGGTTTAATAGGGTTTCAGGGTCTTATAGGATTTTAGGGTTCTAGTGGGTTTAGGGTTTTAAGGGTTTTTATGTTTTTGGATTTATTTAGGGTTTTTTGAGATTTTACTAGTTTTTATGGGTTTTAGGGAGTCTTAAAGGGTTTTATGGTTTTTAGAGCATTTATTATTTTTATGGAATTTAAAGATTTTTTTGGATTTTAGGGTTTTAAGGTTTTTTTAGGGTTTTATGGGTTTTCGTTGCTTTTAAGGGGGGTTTAAGGACTTTTTTGTTTTTAGGGTTTTTAGGATTTTTAGAATCATTTAGGATTTTAGCAGTTTTAGAAAAATTTATTGGGTTTTAGGGGTTTTTAAGGTTTCTAGGATTTTTTGGGTTTTTAGAATCTTTTAGTGTTTATTTAGTGTTTTTAGTGTGTTCCAGGTTTGGGTTATTGGGTTTAGGGTTTATGATTTAGTGTTTTGGGTTTAAGGTGAAGGGTTTTAGTTTTAAGGTTTAGGGTTTAAGATTTAGGGTGTAAAAGATAGGGTTTAGGTGTAGTGTTTAGGGTTTGGTGTGTCGGGTATAGGGTACAGGGTTTAGTGTTTAAGGTTTAGTGTTATGGTTTTTTGGTGTAGGTTATACGGTTTTGGGTGTATGGTTTAGGATTTAGGGAGAATGTTATAGGGTTTAGTGTGTAGGTTTTTAGGTTTAGGGTCTAACATATAAGGTATATGATTTTTTATGATTTTTTTGGATTTAGGTTTTTTATAATTCTTAGTGTTTTAGTGTTTTTTTCTTTTGGGTTTTATGGTTTTTTTGGGTATTAGGGTTTTTAGGAGTTATTTGGGTTTTAAGGGTTTTTAGATTTTTTATGGTTTTGGGGGTTTTTTTTCTTATTTTCTGGTTTTCTGGGTTTTAGGGGGGGGGGATAATGCATTTTTTAAGGGTTTTAGGGTTATTAAAATGTTTAGGAGTCTTTAAGGGTTTGGGGGTTCATGATTTTTAGGGATTTTAGGATTTTTAAGGTTTTTTGGTGGTTTTATATTTTTTCGTGTTTTTATGTTTTTTAGTTATTTTTTAGGACTTTAATGTTTTAGGGGTCTTTAAGGAACTTAATGTTTTTTTATGTTTTTAGTTTTTTTGTGTTTAAATGGATATTTTGTGTTTTCTAAGGTTTTATGGTTTTGAGGGTTTTCTGGGTTTCTTGAGGGGTTTTATGGTATTTAGGGTTTTTCTAGTTTTTAACGGATTTTAGTGGGGTTTAATTGGTTTCATGATCTTTTAGGGCATTTTTGCATTTATATGGGTTTTACAGTCTTTTAAAGGTTTTTGTATTTTTATCGTCCTTTTGGGTTTTTAGGGTTTTGAGGGTTCTCTAGGATTTTTTGGGGGTTTGGGGTCTTTTGGGGGTTTAATGGTTGTTGAGGGTCATTTGGGGTTTTTATGTTTTTTTGTTCATTTAGGGTTTTTAGGGTACTTCATGGTATTGTTTTGGTAATTTACGGTGTTTAGTGTATATTAGGGGGTTTAAGGTATTTATGATATTTTAGGGGGTTTAGTTTTCTCATGGTCTTTTGGGGGTTTTAGGGTTTGTAGGTCTTTTAGCAATTTTAGGGTTTTTTGTACTTTTTGGGGTTTTATGGTATTTGGTGGGTTTCAAATGGATTTATGGGTTTCTATATTTTTTAGAGTTTTAGGGGATTTATAGTGTGTTTTAATGTTTTTAGGGGTTTTTACATTTTTTGGGTCCTTTATATGGTTTTGGGGGTTTTAGTGTCTTTAGATATTTTGAGGTTTCTTAGGGGTGTTAAAGGCCATTATTATTTTTTAGGGGGTTTTAGGGTATTTTAGGGGTTTATTCGTTTTTAGGGACCGTTAGGGTTTATTAGTGTGTTTTAAGTGTTTTTAGGGTATTTATTATTTTTGGGGAATTTAATATTTTTATAGGTTTTTAAGGGGTTATAGGATTTTCAGGGTTTTTATTGTTTTTAGGGTTTTAGGGTTTTAATGTTTTAGGTTATTTTAGCATTTCTTAAGGTTTTATTGAATTTTTATGGTTTTTAGGGGTTTCTTAAGATTTTTTTTGTTTTTATGGTTTTCTTATAAATTTGTTTGGGATCTAGGTTTCTTAGTGTTTTTAGTGATTTTAGGTTTTTTTATTGATTTTAGGTGTTTTTAGGAATTTCTAGAGTTTATTATTGTTTTAGGGTTTATTATATATTTTGGGGGTTTTAAAGGATTTTAGTGTTTTTGTTGTTTGAAGTGTTTGGTGTTATTTATGGATTTTTAGGGTTTTTGGGTTGGTTTTGGGGTTTTTTTTGGTTTTTTTCAGTCTTTAGGTTTTTAGGGTGGTTTTAGGGTGTTTAAGGGCATTTAAGGGTCCTTAAAGGGTTTTGTATGGTTTTTTTGGGTCCGTTAGTGTTTTTATAGTTTTTAGGGTCTTGTATAGTTCTTAGGTCCTTTTAGGGGTTTTTATGGGGTTTTGGGACATTTATGGGTTTTTTGGTGGAGGGGGTTTTTGGGATTTTAGGGTTTTTAGGATTGTTATGGCCTTTTTAGGGTTTTGTGGTTTATATGGGTTTTTGGGGGTTTAATGGTTTTTAGTAGTTTTTTTTTATTTTTAGGGGTTGGGGGTAGGGTTTTTAGGTGTTTTAGAGTTTTTAGGTGCTTTTAGGGTTTAGGTGGATTTTAGTGTTATTTGTTTTTTATGAACATTTATGGGTTTTAGGGTGTTTTGAGTTTTTTTTGGATTGTATGGGGTTTTATAGTTTTCAAAGTTTTAGAGGATTTATAGTATTTAGAAACTTTTTTGGTTTTTGGGGGTTTTAGGTTTTTGTTAGAGTTTTTAGGGACATTCAAAGGTTTTTAAGGTTTTTATGTTCTTTTATGTTTTTTAGGACTTTCAAGTTTTTTATGCTCTTTTAGGGTTAGTAAGTTTGTTTGGGACTTTTAGAGTTTTTAGGGTCTTTTAGAGTTTTGTAGGGTTTTGGAGTTATTTGGGTTATTTAGGGCTTTAGGTTATTTTAGGGTATTAATGCCTATTTTGTTTTTAAGGGTTTTAGGATCCTTTAGGGGGCATTAGTGTTTTTAGTGGTTTTAGTGGTTTTAGGAGTTTTTTAGTGTTTTACTATTTTTAGTGTTTTTTGTGGTTTTTTATTTCTTATGAGTTTTAGGATTCTTAGGGTTTTTGAAATTTTATGGGTTTTAGGGTACTTAGGTTTTTTAGCATTTTTATGGGTTTTAGGGGTTTTGTTTGGGGTTTTTAGTGTTTTAAGGGTTTTGAAGTTTTTAGATTTTTTAATGTTTTTAGGGTAGTTTACGTTTCTTAGTGGTTTTGGGGGTATTTTAATGTTTTTTGTGTTTTTAGGGTATTTTTGGTTTTTTTGAGTCTTTCAGGGTTTTTAGGATCATTTAGGGTTTTGGGGTTTTTAGGGTCTTTTATGATTCTTAAGGGTTTTAAGGGGTTTTTGGGATTTTTATGGGGTTTTGAATCATTTAGGGTTTTAGTGTTGTTTTATTGTATTTTACTATTTTTTTCGGTTTTTATGGTCCTGTAGGATTTTTAGGTTCTGTTAGAGTTTTTTGAAATTTTAGTTTCCTTTAGGGTTTTAGGTTATTTTAGGGGTTTTTGAGATTTTTAAGGCCCTTTAAGGTTTTTATGGTTTTCAAGGCCCTTTTATATTTTTATTTTTTTTAGGTTCTTTTATGTATGTTAGGTTTTTAAGGGTTTTTGGGGTTTTATGAGAATTTTACTATTCTGAGGATGTTTTATGGAAACTTTTTTTTATTTTTAAGTGTATTTTTGTCTTTTTTAGTGTTTTATGGCCTTTTAGGGTTTTTGGGTGTTTACTGTACTTAGGGTTTTTAGGGGTTTTAGTGTATTTTGGATCTTTTAGGTATTGTTAGCATCTTTTAGTGTTTTTAGGGTTTTTATGGGACTTTTAGGTTTTTGGGGTATTTAGGTTTTTTAGGGTTTTTTGGGTTTTTTGGATTTTAGGGGGGTTTTAGGTTTTACGGTTTTTTGTGTTTTTATTTACAATTTTAGGGGTTTTATTATTTTTAGTGTTTTATGGGTTTTAGGATTTTTTTTGTTTTCTTACGGTTATATAGATTTTTATGGGGTTTTGAGTTTTTAGGGTTTTTTGGGGTTTTTTGGGACAAGGCAGGCTCCGGACCAGGCTATTCCTGGCCCGCCAAAATTTATTAGAAGAAAAGACACATCAAACAAGTGAGGGGAGGGGTCAATCATCCCCCACCCAAAAATCCCTGGACACCCCAAAAAATACAAACACCCCCAAAAAACCCAAAAGGGACACAAAACCCAACAAAGAAGAAATTAAAAAACTACGCCATCAGCACCTCCCAACCAATCAGCAACCAGCACCCAACAGCATAGTTCCCATCATCTATCACCTATTTTCCAAAAAAATTATCCGCTAATGAAACATAATCACCAGAATCAACATCATAAACATCACCTTCATTAGAATAAACTTCATCACCTCTTATCTAAGAAACAACTAGCATCCAGCAGCTCATCTTTCAGCATTCACCACCTCATAGACAACCATCACCCAACATTTTCCAGCTCATAATTCAGCATCCAACACTTCCAAACCCATAAGTTCCTAAGAGTTCACAGCTCAAAATCTAGAAACCAAAACCTTCTGACCGAATAACAATCAACATTACACACCTTGTAGAAAAACTAGAAACACACCACCATCACCCATACTCAGTACCAACCCACCACATCTAGCACCCCATAGATAGAACCTAGCTCTAGGAAGCACCCCCTACAATCTTTCACGGTATCTCCAAACAGTTCCTAACACCTCTTAGCAAATCCAAGAACGAATAATCAGAGCGACTCACAACCAAAATAATAATCAATAAATAGTAGATCATAAAATTACAAAACTACCATCAAAATCCCACATCAACAGTGTGAAGTGAATATCAAACAGAGGCACCAGGTCAAGTACGAACCTGCATCTACTTCATGAGGCTGGGAATCACAGATCCAGTCTGAGGAAGCAGCACCATTTCCCAATGACCCAAGCTGAATATAAGCTATTTCTCTCTACATAGATTCCAGAATCTCCAATGTGAAGCATCTCCAACTCAAAAACCAAGTCACAAAGAGGACTACTGCTGAAAACCAGAGAAACACCACTTCTTGAAAAATAGGAAGTCGTCAAAGAATACCTACTACATTTGACCTAGAGAATTCTATTAGGGACCGCCATTGCAGAGAATTCCCCCCCCAATAAGTATGAGTCGGTAGTGCCATGAAGGGATCTGATGCTGAAAACCTGAGAAACTCCTCCTATTGGAAAAAAGAAAGCACTAAAGCACATCTGCCACCTTGGAACTGATGAACTCTGCACCAACCATCCACCGCTGAGATTGGATCCCCACAAGCGTGAGAGGGCATGGGAAAAGATATTCCAGTACAACTACTAGGGGAAATCGAGAGGAAACCCTAGAAGCCGCATCGAGAGGTAGAGAGCACCCAGCAAGTGATCTGCCATCTCTTAATGGGGTTTTAGGGGATTTAAGGGGTTTTTATAGCATTAAGGGTTATTTGGTAGGGTTTTAAGTTTTTTTAGTGTTTTTAGTGTTTTTAGGTTTTTTCTGTTTTAACGGTTTTAATGATTTTTTTGGGATTTAGGGTTTTGAAGGCATTTTATGGTTTTTATGTGTTTTTAATAATTTTTAGGGTTTTTAGGAATTTTAGGGGTTTAGGGTGTTTTATGGTTTTTAGGATTTTGTATGCTTTTATGGTTTTTATGATTTTTATGGTTTTGAGTATTTTTTTTGATTTTTATTGTTTTTATGTATTTTCTACGTTTTTATGTATTTTTGTGTGTTTTTAGGTGTTTAAAGAGTATTTAGGGGTTTTAAGGGTTTTACGGATTTTTAGGATTTTCAAGGTTTTTTTGGGGGGGTCTTAGGGTTTTTAGGATTTTTAGGTGTTTTAAGAACTTTAGGGTTTTAGGGGTTTTATTTTTTTTAGGACTATTAAATGATTTTTTTGTTTTTTAGGGTTTATAGGGTTTCAGAGTTTTCTAGGGATTATAGTGTTTTTAGGGTTTTTGTGTGTTTTC
This sequence comes from Viscum album, assembly GCA_963277665.1. Taxonomy (NCBI): domain Eukaryota; kingdom Viridiplantae; phylum Streptophyta; class Magnoliopsida; order Santalales; family Viscaceae; genus Viscum; species Viscum album. Next base: position 681,083,415 of record OY728142.1, on the reverse strand, counting down.
TTTTTTTGGGGTTTTATTTTGTTTTTATGGTGCCTATGTTTTTTGGGGTCAGCTAGGGTCATTTAGGATTTTTAGGAATTTTAGGGGTTTTTATGGTTTTGGGGGTTTTATGGTTTTAGGGGGTTTTAGAGTTTTTCATTGTTTTAGGGCCTGTTAGGCTTTTTAAGGGGTTTTAGGGCCCTTTTTGGGGTTTTACGAGGTTTTGAGGGTTTTAGGGTTCTAGGGTATTTTATTTTCTTTTAGGGTTTTTTACTGTTTATTAGGAGGCATGGGGTTTGGGGGTTAGATTATTTTGGTTTTTTCTTGTATTGTTTGGTTTTTATGATTTTAATAGTCTTTTAAAGGTTTTAGGGATTCCAAGATTTAATTTCCTATTGGTTTTTGGGGTTTTAGTTAGTTTAGGGGTTTTAGGATCTTTTTTCAAATTTTAGGATTTTTATAGTGTTTATGGATTTTGATGATTTTTAAGGGTTTTTTTGGTTTTTTGGGTTTTAGGATTTTAAATGATTTTAGGGTTTCATGGTTTATTTGGGTTTTAAGGGGGTTAAGGCTTTTATTTTTTTTAGAGTTTTAGGAATTTTTAGGGGTTTTTGGATTTTAAATATTTTTAGGTGTTTTGGGGTTTTTTGGGGTTTTAGGTTTTTAGGGGTTTTAAGGGTTTTTTTGGGGGGGGGGGGTTATGTTTTTTAGGGTTTAGTGTTTTAATGGTTGTAAGGTTGTTTTAGTTTTTATGAATGCTTTTTGGTTATTGGGCTTTTATTGGGTTTTCTTGTTTTTGGGTTTATTGGGATTTTTTATAATGCTTTGGGGTTTTTAATGGTTTTTAGGGTTTGTAGGGTTGTTCAGGGTTGGTAGGGGTTTTATGGTTTTTAGTGTTTTTATTGGTATTTTGGTTTTTAAGGTTTTTAGTATTTTTTGAGTTTAATGGGATTTATGGTTTTTAGGGGTTTTAAGGGTTTTTTGTGTTGTTTGTATTTTTAGGTGTTTTTTGGGATTTTAGGGTTCTTCATTTTTTTAAAATTTTTGGTTTTTATGTGGTTTTAGAATTTCTTTACGGTTTTATGGTTTTTAGGGTGTTTATGGGATTCTAGGGTCTTTTGGGGATTTTTAGGTTTATTTAATGTCTTTGGGGGGGGGGGGGTTGGGGTTTTTAGTGTCTTATAGGGATTTGACAGGTTTTTATGTTTTTAGGGGTTTTAAGGGGTTTTTAGATTTTTCATGGAATTTTAGGGTTTTTAGAATTTTAAGATGTTTTAGGGTGTTTTGGTTTTTATGGTGGTTTAGATTTCGTAGCATTTTAGGGGGTTTAGGGTTTTTATGATTTTTAGGATTTTAGGGATTTTTTGTGTTTTTATAATTTTAGAGGGTTTTAGGGGTTTTATGAGGTTTTAATGGGTTTTAGAAATTTTAGGGGTTTTAGTGATGTCATTGGTTTTTATTATATTTTAAGGGTTTTTACATTTTTTGGTGGCTTTAGGTTTTTTTGAATTTTACTATTTTTGGGGTGTTATGGTTTTTTAGGGTGTTAGGGTTTTTTTTTTTTTGTGTTTTTATATTTTTGTTATGATTTATAGGTTTTTTAGAATTTTTAAGTATTTTATAGGTTTTGGGGTTTACGTTGTCTTTTAGGATTATTAAACGATTTTTAGGGGTTTTATGATTTTTAGGGTCTCTCAGTTATTATCAACTTTTTTGGGTTTTCAGGAGTTTTACGACATTTTAGGTGTTTAGGGTATCTTATAGTTTTTTGGGTATTTTAGGGGTTTTTAGGATCTTTGTGTGGTTTTCGGGCCCCTTAAGTGATTTGAGAGTTTATATAGTCGTTTAGGGTTTTTATGTTTTTTTAGAGTTATTAGGGTTTATGTGGTACTTAAGGGTTTTTAGTGGCCTTTAGGGTTTTAGGTTTTTAAGGTATTTTAGGGATTGTAGGGTTTTTATAGTCCCTTATGGTTTTTAAGTTTATTATAGTATTTTAAGACTTTTAGTATATTTTATGGACTTTTTGAGGTTTTATTATTTTAATGGTCTTTTGGGGGGTTTTATGGTTTTTAGGTTCTTTTAGGAGTTTTAAGGGGGGTATAGGGCCTTTTAATGTTTTTGGGGTTTTATTGATTTTTATTATTTTAATGGATATTAGTGTATTTTATGGATTTATATAGAAATTTGGGTTTTACATATTTTTGCAGTTTTTATGAGATTTATGGTTTTAGGGTTTTTAGAATTTTTAAGGGTTTTGTGGGTTTTATAGTTTTAAATGGTTTCAGCATATTTTAAACTTTGTTCGTGGTTTTATGGTATTTAGGGTTTTTAGGGTTAATTTTTATGGTTTTAGGGTGTGTAGAGTTTTTAAGAGGGTTTAAATGTTTTTATGGTTTTTATTGTTTTTTTAGGTTTTTAGGGTTTTAGTGCTTTTAATGGTTTTTAGGGTTTTAGTGTTTTTTTTGCTTTTAATGGTTTTATGGTTTTTTAGGCTTTAAGTGTTGTTTGGGTTTTTAGTTTTTTTTAGGTTTTAGGGGTTTCTTGGGTTTTTAGTATTTTCTATGGGTTTTAGAGTTTTGGGGGTTAGTGTTTTAGGGGGTTTGGGGTAATTTATGGTTATTAAAGATTTTTGTAGGGTTTTTTAAATTTTAGGGGATTTAGTATTTTTAGGGGTTTCATTAGGTTTTATATTTTTTATGTTTTTATGGTTTTTAGGGTTTTTATAGATTTTAGGGTTTTATGGGTTTTTAGGGAATTTAGGGTTATTTAGGATTTTAAGGGGTTTTTTGGTTTTTAGGGTTTTTAGTATTTTTAGGTTTTTAAGGGTTTTAGGGTTTTCAGGGTGACTAAGGTTTTTTATTTTATATTTTTGTACTTAATGGTATATTTATGGTTTTAATATTTTTAGAGTTTTTGTAGTGTTTTTTAGGGCTCGTCGGGTTTGACTATATTTTAGGGTATTTTTGGTATTTTATGTTTTAAGGGGTTTCATGGAATTTTTAGGGTATTTAGGTTTTTTGGAGGTCTTAGGGTTTTGATTTTTTTTGGGTTCTTAAGAGATTTAATGGTTTTAGGGTTTTAATTATTATTAGGGATTATAGGTTTTTTAGTGTTTTTAATGGGTTGTAATGTTTTTAGGTGGGTTTGGGAATTTATGTGTTTATTAGGTGATTCAATGTTTTTCTAGGTTTTTAGGGGTTTTTTGAGATTTTAGGGATTTTTTGGATTTTTCAAGGTTTTTAGGGTTGAAAAGGATTTTTAGTGTCTTTCAGGGATTTTAGCAGTTTCAGGATTTTTAGGTGGTTTGATGGTTTTTTATTGTCTTTTTTATTTTTAGTGGGTTTTAGGGATTTTAGGATTTTTAGGCGGTTTATGGGTTTTTTATTGTCTTTTGTATTTTTACTGGGTTTTTGTTATTTTATTATTTTTTAGTTTTTAGTTTTTTTATTTTTAGAGTTTTTTATGATTTTTAGGATTTTTGGGTGTTTTAGGGTTTTTAGGGTTTTTAGTGTCTATTATGTTTTTGGGGTATTTTAGGTGGTTTTAGGGGTTTTAGGGTGTTTTTGGGTTTTGGGGGGATTTTAAGGTCTTTTAGGGATTTAGGTGGTTTTAGGGTATTTTAGGGTCTTTAGGGGTTTAAATGTTTTTATGGTTATTTAGGGGTTTTAGGTTCTTTTTGGGTTTTAGGGTATTTTCATGTTTAGGGTGTACTATTTCTAGTTTTGGGTTTAGGGCATAGGGTTTAAGGTGCATGTTTTAGGGTATAAGGTTTAGGGTTTGGGGTGTAGGGTTTATGGTTTATGGTGTAGGGTTTATGCTTTTGGGTGTAGGGTGTAGGGTTTATGGTGTATGGTTTTGGGTTTAGGGTGTAGGGTAGATGGTTTTTGGTGTATAGTTTATTGTTTAAGGGGCATGGTATAAGGTTTATGGTGTAGGGTTTAGGGTTTAGTGTGTAGGGTTTAGGGTTTTGGGGTTTTATCTTTTTAGGGTGTTTTAGATTTCAAGGGTTTTAATTTTGTTTTGGTTCTTGATGCTGTTTTAGGTTTCTTTTTGGTTTTTTGAGTTGTTTAGGGTTTTATGGATTTTAATTTACTTTTAGGGTTTTTAGTATTTTAAGGTTTTGTTAGGGGTTTTAGTATTTTTTTTGTGTTATTTTATAGATTTTAGGGGTTTTAGGGTTTGGATAATTTTAAGCGCAAGGAAGATGCGAGGGTTTGGCTATTCCCGGCCCCCCCAAATTTATTAGAAAGGAAAAAAGAGACACAGCAGACATGGGAGGGGAGGGGCTAAACGACCCACACCCAAAAACCCTTTACAACCCACGCCAGAACAAGAAAAATAAAAATAAGAAAAAACACCCAAATCCAAACAATGAATAAAAACCAAGAAGTCCCCAACATCACCCATTCAAACAACAACCAACAGTATTTCAGAAATAGCACCTTCAACACCTCCCTTCCAAGTAGCAACTAGCACCCAGCTTCACTGTCTCCAGCCTCCATCATCTCCTCACCAATCATAACCACATACAACATCACAGAAACAACTTTAGAAACATAAAAAATAGCTTTATCACAGCCAAACCATACAACAACCAACATCCAGCACCCCATTTTCAGACAACCAGCTCCTCTTTCAAACAAACATCTCCCAACAGCCCACTTCAACCTCACCAACCAACATCACCAGATCCTCTCAACCCCACCATAACAAAAATACAGCACCCACAACCTCCAGTCCTCGAGGGCAGCTGACGTCCAACAACTCAAAATCTAGACAAAAGTTAGCAGAAAATAAAGAAAAAACCAACAACCAAAAGCAAAACTCATATAGCAGCTCAAAGAATAGCAACCATATCCTCCTAGCCAAGAAAGCTCCAGCATATCACCATATCCAGATGCACAAAATTCATGATCAGACCAGCCACAACACAAGAGACCATAATCCGACATAACATTCAAATCACAACACAACATAACAGGACCTTCATCAACAGCATGTGACCGATCCGTGGGAGAAACGTTAGAAATACGAACCTGAATTCTCCGCACAAACCGATTCCATGTCGATATCATTTGTGCCTCTTGCAGCCTTTGGGAAGATCTAAGAGACCCCATATCTGCCGAAATAACCAACCTCCATAGACCTCCACAGATCCAAAAAATCCACTGGGAACCAACCAACCACAGATCAAAGCCACAGAAAATCACCTTACCAAATACGTAGAGGACCGAAGCAGTAGATCAGGAAAGATCGTCCATCGTTGAGGCCAGAACCTGCGTCGCCGATGCACCCTGATCCATCGTTGAGGCCGCTGACTCTACTTACTTGCCTGTTCCATATCTGAAAATTCAACCCCGATCCATTATAGAAATCTGTGAAGGAAGCCAACCGCTAGTGAGCCTTCGACGCCGCAAGCCAGATCAGAACGATCTGAAACCTCTACAACCTGCACAACCTCTAAAGCTAACAAAACCCAAGCATGCCAGAAAAAAACAAAAACCCTTCCGAGGCCAAAATCCAGAGAAAGGGAACCGCTCGGAGAGGATGAAGCCGCCGAAGAAGCACCGTCTCGACTTTGCGGAACACATCCAGAGAACACCATCGCCTAGAGCAGATCAAGGAGCCAGCGTCAAGACCCTGAGAATAAACCAGGGTAAGAGGCGTTGAGCGAGAGAGAGATTCAGGAGAGTGCACCTCCATCCTAGAGAATTTTAAGGGGTTTTAGAGGTTTTTAGGGATTTATGAGTTTTAAGGTTTTATGGGTTTATGGGTTTTTAAGAGTTTTAGGGAAAGGAAGATGCAAGGGTCGGGCTATTCCCACCCCACCCCAAATTTATTAGCAAGGAAAAAAGAGACAAAATAGACAAGGGAGGGGAGGGATCAAACGACCCACACCCGAAAACCCCTTACAACTCACACAAAAAAATAATAAAAGAAGAACAACAAAAAAAGAAAAAAACACACAACCAAGCAGCCACCACCATCATCCAGCATCAACAAGCATCCAGCAGCTCACATCTAACCAATGAACAACATCCAAACTCCAAAAAACCAGCATCCAGCACCTCCCATCCAAACAACAACCATAAACTAGCAAGAAGAGTCATAGAGCCACATCCCTTCCGCACTTCCTAGCTAAACAGTAACCAGAGACTAGCAGTACACCTTCCAACACCCGACAACTTCCCACAAAAGAGACTCACAGCCAACAACAGCAAACCACCAGCACCAAATCCACCAGCCTCCACAGCAGCTACCATCTCTAAGCCATTCAGATAAATAGCCAACAACACAAAAACAAAGATAGAGAACATAAAACACCATCATTTTCCAGCACACCCATTTCCAGATCCACCTCCAGCAGAAGAAAGAACAAGAAATTCGTCACATCTCAGCCATAAAACAGCCAAAATTCCATCAAGTCTCACCCAGCAGAAAAACCAGTGGAAATTAATCACCAGCAGCCAAGAGAAGGACCATTCCATAGAAGAAAAAGACAAACACATGCAATACCACATGTTAATCCCGAAATCACATCTTGCAATAAGATCATGATCCAATAACAACAAAATCTCACACCTGAACCAAGAAACATCACCACAATAGCCAATAAGAAGACAAACAACACCTCCAAAGACCAACATAACATCCATCAAGCAGCAGAAGTCCAGAATCTTGACAACAGCATGAAAAGAAGTGAGTTGAAAATGAACCTATATCTTTGCATCAGCCGTGAAAATCCAGACGCCAAGCCACCATGTCCCTCCTATCATCCTCCAGAGACCAGCGCCAAGCCAGAAAAACCAGAGAAGCCGCCACAGACCTCCCAAGCATAGATTTGGGGGGGGGGGGCACAAGATCAACGGTAAGGAAGGGCCAGACAAAATCCTTACCTCCCCGATCGAGGATCGCCAATGTCATATCTGCGGGTCTTGAAACCCTAGAAGCAGATTCCAGATCTGTCGCACACACACCACATCGCATCTGATAAGAAAGCCCTCGGAAGACATGAATTCCAAGCTACCGCTGCACCTTTCCAAGCGAATGAAACCCACGACCCTATTGACCTATCTGCAGATGCTTCAGATCTGAAGAATCGACCCCGATCCGCGGCTTCAACTCCCCATCACGAATCCAGGAACGACGCCGTCGCACCATTCTAAATTCGTTGCGAAGCCTGGAAAAATACCGCAAAAACAGATCTGGAGCCAGGGTTGACTTCGCCGTCGACATAGAAACCCTCCGTGCTTTCCCACCGCAGCACCAACGGGAGTCGCCACGACCATCTCCAAAACTGTCGAGCATCTGAGACCTCACCCAGGCCATCGAGAATCCCTATATGTCACTGCCAAAGATAATTGAAGATCCATTGGGAAGAATCCATGCTGAGGAACGAGAGAGAGCACCCGGAGACTCGGCCACCATTCGTCTTAAGAGTTTTAGGGATTTTTACAGATTTTAGGGTGTTTAATGTTTTTAGGGGTTTTAGAGTTTTTATGATTTTCTTAGTGTGTCAGTGTTTTATTTGGTTCTTTTGGTTTTCAGGGTTTTTTTAGTTTTTATTGGGTTTTATGGTATTTTATATATTTGAGGGTTTTACAATTTTTTGGGGTTTTAATTGCTTTTTTGGGTTTTATGTTTTTTTCTATTTTATAGGGGTTTTAAGTTTTTATGGTTGTTTTAGGGGTCTTATAGGTTTTCTTAGGTTTTAATGGTTTTATGGGGTTTGGGGTTTTTATAGAGATTTAGAGAGTTTTAGGGATTTTAGGTATTTTTAGAGTTTTTAAGGTTGTTAGTGTTTTAGTGATTTTTATGGGTTTTAGGGTATGTTAGATTTTTTAGGTCTTTTATGATTTTTAGTGTCTTTTAGGGTTTTATAGGGGTTTTATTGTCTTCAATGTTTTTTAAATTTTTTGAGGGGTTGTTATAATTTTCAGGGTATTTTATGGGTTTTAGGGTATCTAGGTTCTTTATTGGTGTTTTTAGGGTTTTTATTGTTTTTTGGGTCTTTTCCATTTTTAAGGTATTTTATGGTTGTTTTAGGGTTTAGGTATTAAGGGTATTTTGGATTTTTGTGAATTTTGGTGTTTTAAGGGGTTTTAGTGTTTCTATGGGATTTTATGGGATTTAGGGATTTTTTGGGGTTTAAAGGGCTTTTGGTGTTTTTAGGTCTTTTATGGTATTGGAGGGGTTTTTTGGTTTTTGTGTTTTATTTAGAGTTTTATAGGTATTTTGGAATTTACTGGTTTTTAGGGATTTTTAGGGGTTTTTATTTTTAAGATTTGAAAGTGATTTTTTTATTTTTTAGGGTTTTAGGAGGGTTTTTGGGGTTTTTGGGGTTTTGAAAGTCTTTTTAATATTTTTAGGGGTTTTATGTTGTTATGTATTTTCATGGTTTTTATAGTTTTTAAGAGGTTTTCTTGATTTTTTATTGTTTTTAGGTTTTTACGGTTTTCAGGGGTTTTATGGTTTTTAAAGGTTTAAGATATTAAGGGTGTTTTAGGGTTTTAAGGTTTTTTTATGGGTTTTGTGTTTTTAGTATTTTATATTGGTTTAAGGGGGTTTGGGTGTTTTATGGATTTTTATGGTTTTTATGGGTTTTAGGGATTTTTAGGTATTTTTGGATTTTTGGATTTTTTGGGGCGTTGTTAGGGTTTTTAGGGTTTTATTGTGTTCTCCTATGGATTTTCTATTTTTGGAGGACTTTCTTAGGATTCGGGGTAGTGTTTTTATGGTGGGGTGATAGTGGTTTTTTTGGGATTGGGGGGTTTTAGATATTATATGGTTTTAAGGATTTTAATGTTTTTTTAATGTTTTTATGGGTTTTATGAGATTTTTTGGTTTTTAGTGGGGGGGGTTGGGAATTTAGTGTTTTTATGGGTTTATAAATTTTTAATGTTTTTAAGGCCCTTTAGGGTTTGTAGGGGTTTCAGGTCCATGTGGGGGTTTTAGAGTAATTTATGGTTTTTATATTTTTTTGGATTTTTAAAAAGTTTCTAAGGTTTTTTTATGGGTTTTATGGTTTTTATTTTTTAATGGTTTTTATTATTTTTTGGGGCTTTAGGGGTTTTAGTGTCCTTTTGGGTGTTCTAGGGTTTTAGGGTCTTATATGTTTTCAAAGGGGTTTATGGGGTTTTATAATTTTTATTATTTATTGGGTTTTAAGGGATTTTAGGGTCTTTTTTAGTATTTTTATGGTTTTTAGGGTCCTTTAGGGTTTTTAGGGTTTTTAGGGTTCTTAGGAAACTTTAGAATTTTTTGGGTCCTTTAGAATTCGAGGATTTTGGGGCCATCTAGTGGTTTTTATAATTTTTATGGTTCTTTAGAGTTTTTTGGGGGTCTTTAAAGTTCTTTAGGGGTTTAAAGGATATTTAGGGTATATAAGGGTTTATAGGACCCTTTTGGGTTTTATGGTTCTAAGATACTTGTAGGGTTTTTAGGTTATTTTATGTTATTTTATGGGTCTTTGGGTTTTTAGTACATTTTAGGTTTTTTTTAATGAATTTTATGTTTTTTAGTTTTTTATAGTTTTCAGGGTCATTTAAGGTATTTAGGGCCTTTTTAGGTGTTTAGGGTTTTTAAGGAATTTTTTATGTTTTAGGTTTTTAAAGACGTGTAGGTTTTTTAGAGTTTATTAGGTTTCCATGGTTTTTAGGGTTTCTACTGGTTTAATGGTTTTTAGGGGGTAACTTTTTAGTTTTATGTGTTTTTAAGTGTTTTCATTGTATTTTTTTCGGTTTTTGGGTTTTTAGGGGTTTTGATGTTTTTTAGTTTTTAATGGGTTTTTAGTGATTTATGGTTTTTAGGGTTTTAAGGGTGTTTTTGGGTTTGTATGGGTTTTTATAGTTTTTAGTGTTTTTATGGTTCTTTTAAGGTTCTTAGTGAGTTAGGTTTTTTAAGGAGTTTTAAGGGTTTTATGTGTTTTTTGATTTTTTGGGAATTGAATATTTTATTTGGGTTTTGGTTTTTTAAGGAATTTTTTATCTTATTTTAGGGGTTTTAAGAGATTTTAAGGGGTTTTTATAAGTTTTTATTGGTTTTAGTGTTTTCAATTATTTGTTTTGGTTTTATCTCTTTTTGTTGTTTTATTGGTTTTGAGGGACTTAAATATTTTTTAGGGTTTTACGGGTTTTTAGTATTTTAATTGGTTTTAGTGTTTTAATGGATTTTAGGGTTTTTAAGGTATATAGATGGTTTTAGGAGTTTATAATGATTTTATTGGTTTTAATGTTTTTTAAGGGGTTTAAGGATTTTTTTTTTGGTTTTTGGAGGTTTTTAGAGTTTTAGGGTCTTTCGTTGACTTATAGGGGTTTTTATGATTTTTTTTGTTTTTTAGGTGTTTTCTGGTTTCTATGGGGTTTTAGGTTTTTAAGGGTTTTTAGGGGTTTTTTATTTTAAGGTTTTTTAGGTTTTGAAGAGTTCTTTTGGGGATTTTAGGTTTTTTTCGGATTCTACGGTTTTTTAGGATTTTACGGTTTTTAGGGTTTTAGCGTGTTTTAGTGTTTTTAGTGTTTTTATTGTTTTTAGGGTCTTTTATGGGGTTTTTTTGTTCTTATAGGGTTTAAATAGGGCTTAAGGGTTTTTGTAATTTTATTATTTTTATAGTTTTTATGGGTTTTCATAATTTTAAGTGTTTTAAGGGGTTTTTTATTTTTTTGGTGTTGTTAGAATTTTTGTGGGTTTTATGTGTTTTTTAGGTTTTTTAGATTTTTAGGGAGCCTTAGGATTGTTATGTTTTTAGGAGTATTTAAATTTTTTCTGGTATTTCTTATGGTTTTAAGGGTTTTCACAATATTTTTGGGTATTAGGGTTTTCATGGTTTGTGGAATTTTTATAGTTTTAGTTTTTTAGGGATTTTTAGGGTGTTTTAGTTTTTTTTGGGTATTTTCTTTTATTTTTTACAGTTTTGAGGGGTTTTAATGTTTTTTAGGGTTTTCGGGTGTTTAGAGGGATTGTATTCTTTTTTGGGTTTTTACGGGTTTTAGAGTATTTTTATGGTTTTAGAGTTATTTAGGATTTGGGGTTTTTAGGGTTTAGGGGGTTTTGGGTAATTTAGGGGTTTTAGAGAATTTTAGTGGGGAATTTGGGGATTTTAGTTTTTTTTTAATTTTCAGGGGTTTTTAGAGTTTTTAGGGTTTTTATGGGTTTTAGGGATTTTAGTGAATGATTATGGTTTTTAGGGTTTTTAGTGTTTCTAGGGGTTTAATGTTTTTAGGGGTTTTAGTGTATTAGGGTTTTAGTGTAATTTTAGGATTGTTAGTGTTTTTCATGTTTTTATGGGTTTTAAGGCGGTTTTAGCTTTTGTAGTGGTTTTTATGGTGTTTAGTGTTTGTTAGGGATTTTAATGTTTTTATGGGGATTAAGGGTTTTCTATCCTTTTGGGGGCTTTGAGGGGTTTGTAGGAGTTTTTGGGTTTTTAGGATTTTGATAGGGTTTTTATGTGTTTTGAGGGGGGATTTTTTTGGTTATTTTTGGTTTTTAGGTTTTTATAGTATTTGGGGGGGGGGGTTAGGGTCTTTTAGGGGGTTTTATAGATTTTATGTTTTTATGGTTTTATGGGTTATATTGTTTTTTTGTTTTTAGGGTTAGTTAAGGTTTTAAGGGGTTTTTTTTTTATTTTAATGGGTTTTATGGTTTTTATAGTTGATAGGGTTTTTAATGTTTTAGGTTTTTCAAGGATTTTCATATTTTTAGGGTGGTTTTAGTGTTCTTAAGGTTTTTAATGTTTTTCAGGGCTTAGGGTTTTTATGTTTTCAAGGTATTTTGGGTTTTTAGGATGCTTAGTGTGTTTTAATATTTTTAGGGTTTTATAGATTTTAGGTTATTAGAATTATTAGAGTTTTATTGGATTTCATATTTTTTAAGAATTTTTATGATTTTTAGGGTGTTTAATGGTTTTAGGGTCTTTTTGGGGTTTATAGGGGTTTTAGGGTTTTCAAGGTCTTTTAGTGGTGATATATAGTTTTTAGTGTATTTATGGTTTTTATGATTTTTATTGATTTTTATGGGTTTTAAGGTTTTAGGGGTTTTATGGGTTTTAATGGTTTTATGGATTTTAGGGTATTTTGGGCCTTTTATTGTTTTCAGATTTATTTTGGATTTAAAGAGTTTTCATTGTCTTCTAGTTTTTGGGGTTTTTTATAATATTTAGAGGGTTTTTAATTTTTAGGATCTTTTTGGGTTTTGGGGGATCTAGGGTTTTTAATGATTTTTAGTGGCTTTTTTGTTTGGGGGGGGGTTAAGGTTTTTTTTGGGGGGTTTAAGAGTTTTTAGAGTTTATTTGGCGTTTTTAGATTTTTTTAGGTTTTTGGGGGTTTTGTGTTTTTTTTGTGTTTTTATTGTTTTTTAGCCGTTTTAGGTTTTTAATGGTATTAATGGGTTTTTTTGTTTTTGGATTTTTGTGGTGTTTTTTGGGGATTTATTATTTTGAGATTTTTTTGGGTTTTTTTAATATTTTAATGGTTATATGGTTATATAAAGGGTTTTAGGGGTTTTTATGTTTTTTAGGGGTTTTATTTTTTTTAGTGTTTTTATAGATTTTAGGGGTTTTATGGTTTTTATGGTTTTTAGGGTTTTGGGGGGCGTTTAGTATTTTTTATTTTTTAGAAGTTATTTTAGAGTTTCATTATTAATTTGGATCTTTTTTAAAATTTTCGGGTTTTCAAGGTCTTTTATGGTTTTTAGTGTTTTTTTTTTTTAAGGGTTTTTTGGGTTTTTCTGGGTGTTTATGGGATTTTATGATTTTATGGTTTTTATGGGTATTGAGGTTTTAGGGATTTTTATGGTTGTATGGTATTTTAAGTGTTTTATGGGTTTTTTAATGTTTTTTTTGGGTTTTTGGGTTTTTAATTTTTTGGGCGTTTTTAGGGTATTTTAGTGATTTTTATGGCCTTTTAGGGGTTTTAGGTCTTTAAAAGGTGTTTTAGGTGTTTTAAGGCATTTTAAGGGGTTTTCAGTTTTTAGGGGTTCTAAATTCTTTTATTGGGTTTTAGCATTTTTTAGGGTGTTTTAGGATTTTTTGGGGGGTGTAGATTTTTTTAGGTTTTCATGTGTTTTAAGGATTTTAGGGGTTTTATGGTCATTTGGGGGTTTTATTGTCTTATAGGGTCTTTTAGGGGTTTTAGGGTCCTTTGGGGTCTTTTTTGGATTCTAGGGTCCTTTAGGTTTTTTGGGGGTTTTAGAGTCCTTTAAGGTATTTTATTTTTTTAGTGTACTTTAGATTTTTAGAGTTCTTTAGAGTTTTTACAATCCTTTAGGGGTTTTACTATTTTTTCAAATCTTATAGGGATATTAGGGAATTTTAGGGTCTTTTTTGTAATTTTATTATTTTTTGTGTCTTTTAAGGATTTTACAGTTTTTAGGGTCTTCTAGGGATTTTATGGGGTTTCTGGGTTTTTTTTGGGAATTTAGGATTTTTAAGGTTTTTAGGTCCCTTTATAGGTTCTTATGGTTTTTTAGATATTTTAGGGTTTTTATGGGGTTTTGGGGTTTTTATGGATTTTTATAATTTCTTAGGGGTTTTTATGTTAATTAGGTTTTTATGGGCTTAAAGAGTTTTTAGGTTTTATAGAATCCTTCAATGTTTTTATGGGTTTTATGGTATTTAGGGTTCTTAGGGGTTTTTAGGTTCTTTAGGGTTTTAGGGTATTATTGAGTTTTTAAGGGGTTTTAAGGTTTCTTAGATATTTTTATGGGTTTGTTGGGTTTTTAGGGGTTTTAGGTGTTTTAAATAGGTTTTAGGGTTTTTATAGGGTTTGCGGTATTTTTATAGTTTTTAGTGTTTTAATGGTTTTAAGGTATTTGTAGGGGTTTTAGGGTGTTTTAGGGATTTTTATTTCTGTGGATGTTTTTTAGGAGTTTTTCTATTTTTGGGGTGGTCATGGTTTTGAGGGATTTTTTGGATTTTTTGGATTTTTTAGGGATTTTTAGTTTTTTTATTGGTGTTTTGGTGTTTTACGGTATTTTACTATTTTTAATTTTTCTTAGGGTTTTTAGTATTGTTTTAGGGGTTTAAATATTTTATAGTTTTTAGGGATTTTCAGGGTATTTTATTTTATGATTTTGGGGGGTATTATTTTTAGGGATTTTAGAGTTTTTTTTGTGATTTTAGGGGTTTTATGATTCTGATGGGGTTCTTGGGTTTTTAGGGTTTTTTTTATGGTTTTTAGGGTTTTAGGGTCTTTAAGTATTTTATGGTCTTTCTGGGTTTTTAAAGGGTTTAGGGTCTTTTGGGTTTGTTTAGGGTTTTTTGGGGTTTAGGGTTATTTAGGTTTTTAAGGTCTTTTAGAGGGTTTTTGGGTTTTTAGGGCTATTGTGTTTTTTATTTTTGTAAGGTTTTATCGTTTTTCTAATGTTTTTATATTTTTATGGGGGTTTGGGGGGGGGGGTTAGTGTTTTTATCTTTTATTATGGTTTTTGGGGGTTTTGTGTGTGGGGGGGGGGAGGGGTTAGTGGGTTTTAGGGCAAAGAAGGCGCGGACCAAGCGGAGAGCTTGGTGCATCAATTTATAAAAAAGAAAAAGTAAAAAACATTACAGGGGGGACTTTTAGGGATTTATTTGGTTTATCGGTTTCTTTTTGGTTTTTTGAGTTGTTTCAGAGTTTTTAGGGTTTTTATTTTAAGGGGTTTTGTGGTTTTGTGGTTTTTATGGGGTTTCAAGGATTTTTAGGTGTTGATGGTAATTTTTGAGATATTTTAGGTGTTTTAAAGGAATTTTTGTGGGTTTTAGGGAATTTTGGATTTTTAGGGTTTTTAGGACTGTTTTAGGTTTTTAGGGAATTTGGGTTTGTTTAAGAGTTTTAGGGGTTTTAGGGTTTCAAAGGGTTGTCAGTGTTTTTAGGGTTTTCTAGGGGTTTTAGGGTATTTTATTGTTTTTAATGATTTTAGAGGTTTTGGGGTTTTTAAGGTCTTGGAGTATTTTATGGTTTTTAGGCTTTTAGATTCTTTTAGGGGTTTTAGGGGTTTTAATGGGTTTTACAGTTTTTATAGTTTTTAGAGTTTTAGGGTTTTTATGTTATTATTGTTCTTTTATAATTTTTTCGGTTTTTAGGTTTTTTGGATTTTTACAGTTTTTAGGGATTTTTGGGTTTTTATGGGATTTTAGGGGGTTTTGGGTTCTTTTATTGATTTTCTTGGGTTTTTATGATTTTTAGGGTTCCTTTAAGTATTTTTAGGGGTTTTGTGGTCGTTTAAGGTGTTTTTGATTTTTTGGGATTTTATGGTTTTGTTGGGGTTAAAGGTATTTTGGTAGGGTTATTATGGTTTTTAAAATTTTAAGGAGTTTTAAATGGGTTTTAGTGTTTTTATGGGGTTTTTTTATGTTTTTAGGGTTTCTTGGTTTTTAGGGGTTGTTCAGCGTTTTATGTTTGTTAGGGTTTATTAGGGTTTTTAGGATTTTAAGGGTTTTATGGTTTTAGTGGTTTTAGTATATGTTAGGGTGTTTTATGTTATTTTAGGGTTTTATTAATATTTTTAGGTGTTAGGGTCTTTTAATGGGTTTTTGGGATTTGGGATCTTTTCATCGGTTTTATATTGTTTTAGTGGGTTTTACAGTTGTTGGATTTTTAACGGGGTTTTGAGTTTTTGGGACATTTTGGGTTTTGGGTCTTTAGGGGTTTAATTATTTTTAATAATCATTATGGGTTTTTCTGTTTTTACGAATTTTAGGGTTTTTATGGGTTTTGGGGTTTAGGGATTTTTAGGGTTTTTGGGCGTTTAACTATTTTTAGTGTTTCTAATATTTTTTTAGGATTTTTATTTTCTTTAACTTTTTTAGGATTATTTTAGGTGTTTTTAGAGTTTTTTAGGGTTTTAGGGGGTTTATTTATTTTAGGCCTTTGTGGTTTTATTAGATTCTTTTAGGTACTTTTAATTACTTACGGTCTTTTAGTGTTTTAATGGATTTTTTTGATTTTTTCGGTTTTTAGGGTTTTATTGTAACACCATAAGATTTTATAGTATGCCTCTTTGTAAATTCGACTTCTTCGATAACTTACCAGATTAGAAAATGATGTAGATATTATTATTAATTATTATTATAGTCACCTCCTTGATGTTTGGAATTGTGGGAGTGAATGATATCAACTAATTATGAAAACACATATTATACATTTATATAAAATTAATTATTTGGTTACTAATTAATTAGAAATGAAAAATGATTGAACATAAAATATGTATTTTTTGTAAAAACTATTTTTTGAACATAATAAAATTTTACTAAGTTTTTCACTTTTAGTGAAATATATTAATTAAATTTATAAATTATATATTTGATCAACTATTTTTATATTCATACAAAACATTTTTAGAGGCATAAGGTAAAAATAAATCCAATTTTATACATAAAATACTATCTTTTTCTAAACACATTTTTACCACCTTTTAGTGGAGAACTTGTTTTAAATATAAAATTTGACACTTTAATAAATTATATTTGACAAAATAAATATTATTTTTTAAATCTTAGTATCAAAATTTACTATGGTTAAATTTTTGGTATTTTTCTGATAAGTTTCATTTTTGATTAATATTAATGTGACTGTTCGAATAATAATGGAACCTTTAATAATATTAATATGTCCATTAGATCAATAAAATCAATTATTAAGGTGTAAAAAAATTGAGGAATCTTATAAATGTTAATATGATATAATTATATCACAGTATAAGTAAATAAATATTTTAAAAATAATTAGTTAAGTATTGATATTTTTGTATGTCATAAATATTTAATTACAATTTTATAATTAATAAAATTATTTAAAAGAAAATTTATTTTTATAAAATGTAGTCATAAATTAATATTTTTTTGTATGATGATTTTATGATATTTTTATGATACATTAGTTAATTTTTCAAAGTGTAGTAAATTCTGTTATAATTTTAAAATCTGTATTTTTTTGAGTAAGTGATGTTTTTAGTTAAAAATTATTTAGAAAATTATTTTAATTAAATGGTGTTAATTTTTGAATTATAAACATTGAAAATTTGTTAAGGTTATTTTTTTTATTTTTTCGAAATACTTGAATTTTTTGTGAATAGTAAAATACAGTAATTTATGGTATGAATACATTATAAGTTAAATACACTGTTAATTTAGTCATGAATTTTTTAAGAACCATAATATCTAATTTAACTTCATTATTTTAATTTATTTGATGATAAATCTAAAACTATTCATAGTATTGTGCCAAAATAATAAACAAGGGGGTAAAATATTCAAAAAACTCCCCTCCCCTCCCCTATAAATTCCACCCCTCACCACCATTTCTCCTCACACCATCCAAACCTCGAGCTTTGTATAAATTCTCCCCAATACTCTTCCAAGTCCCCTCCACCATTTCCTGGATCTCTTGTTCTTATAAAAAACCAAAACCAACACCCTTATGGAATTTCTCAAGGGTTAAAATTCAAGAGGTAAACATCCCCTTTATTTTCTTTTTAATTTCTTTTATTTTTTTATCCGTCCCTCATATCCTCTATCCAAAGAGACTTGATAAGTCTAGTATTATTTATATACTGTAATTATATCATTTTAATGGAATATCCATCATAAAACTCCTCTCTCTCTCTCTCTCTCTCTCTTTTATTCTATAAATAAAAACATCACTCGTGATGTTTCAATTTACAAACATCATAGACGATGAATTTTCATCTTCCAATAATGGCTTCAAGTCTGCTCATAAAACCATAATTATGGTTCAAAAATATTTTATTATACATATTATAAGTTATTTTATATTCTAGAACCAGTATATGTACATGATATTAATTAACTAGACAAAACTATTTCGTGATGATCGAAAAACTACAAAATGATCTAAAGGATTATCATTAAAGTTATATCTAATGAATCATCCAAATATCTGAAAAAAATATAAGACCATTAAATATTATGATTTTTATTACTAACATATAATTCCAATTCTGGTGAATTATAAGTATTTTACAAGAATTTCATTGAGTATAAACAAATGGACCGACATGAAAACCAAGAAAATGAATGCTCCTGAATGATGAAATTAAACTCTATAACCCATAAATGAGGACATTAAAGAACTCAATAAAATGATAATGAATCAAATAAATGTAAAAGAGGTTCTGAACTAATTATTTTATGGAATTAATTTGATTAACCAGGGCATTAAGGTCATGTTCGGAACACATTCGGACATAAGGTAGAAGATTCCACCCAAATATTCATTTTTTTCCATTAGTTTATTCTTTCTCTATAATTACCCCAATATAATGATTTTTTAACTTTTTATATATTCTTTATAGATGTTCCAAACTCATATATCTAGATATTTTCATCTTTATTTTATGGGGAATACATGTTTTACAAGGTTCCATTATCAATTTTTTCCAATAAGGAAACCCGATAAAATGGAACATCTCAATTTCTTACCCATTTATATGTACCATCCATAATTCATTTTAAGAATCCATTATTTTTCACAATTCTAAACTTTTTTCAAGAAAACTATTTTTTTTCATTTCTATTTTTATACAAAAAACTATGATAAATACAAATGATTTTCCAAAAAACACTTCTTTGCAATGGAAAAGGGTATTTCTCCTAAGAATTTTCCAATGATCTTATTAGATTATTTTAATTTATTTCGACATCTATGTTGAATTTAATGCTTTATTTATATTGTTATATTTTTTTATCATCTACCATATTTTATTAAACGGTTTACGATTAGTTTTACTATGGATATACTTTCTTGATACCATTCACCATACTACCCAACATAGTTAGTGACTATGTTTACAGATTAGGGAAATTTATTTACATTTTATAGGTATATTTTTTTCATATATAACCCTTTTAATATGAGGAATTCACGGGACATAGTAAGTGATGGGTGTGGCCTTCTATATCCCCTTTATGCATCGGTAGGTCTCATGAGAAAAATTAGATATGGTTTTTGCTGAGGCCTTACCCATTTATTAGATTCCTAGAATGAATCCTTAACAATAATAGATTCTTGGAAAAAATACTTGAGGGTATGTTTGTGATGTCCAAAATTAAGAATTCCCTCATTATGATACTAGAAATTTAAAATCCATGGAAATATTTTACTAGTAGAATATTCATGGTTAATCTCAATTCTCATGTAATTAATTTTATTGAATTATTTATTCAACTTTTATTCATTCCATATTATGCTCAAGTTTATGTTCTAATGGAATTTGTTTTTAATCATTCACCATGAATTATTATTCATATTAGTTTTTGTTGTATTATGTACCCTTAATAATCATATGATATCACCGCTTTCTTATGTTTTATTTTTTTCCAGGGCATGAATATGTATATTATGAATGAATTGTAAAAATAATCTAAGATATTATGGGTTTTTACAATGGAGTTTCTATGTTGTTTATCCTTTAAAGTAGTAATGTAAAGTTAATGTATGTAATATAGATTCCAAAACTAAAAAATGTATCAGGCCTTTGGGTTTCGATTCTTAAATCTTTGCTAATATAATAAATTAAGGCAATGACTCTACACTACTAGGGTTAGGGTCTCTACAGTTTTTATGAGAGAAAGTTTAGTAGAATACATAGAAACTAGATTAATAAAGCATAGAATAGAGAACATGACCCTAAGATAGAATTTGAGGACAGAAAGAGAAGAACACCCCAGAATTTTGGTTAGGTAGAGATTTTGTGGGGCTTCCAAGAAATACATCCCTATCTAGATACTACATGTGGGTGTGGTTTAAGAACATATGTAGATAGGGGTAAAAACTCTAAAAAGGTATCCCAAGCCTGAGTTGGGGTAACCTAGTAGACAATATTTTCCTTACTGTGAACCTGATTTTTCACTCTAGGGGGACAAGTTTAGGATAATTCACATTTTTTGTATAAAAAATTATAAAGGATTTAAAAGTAAATATATCTCCAAAAAACCATGTTTAAGATTATGAGATTAGATATGCATACTTTTTTCAATTTTTTTATAAGTGTTTTTTATAGTTTGAAATTATGCACTATGATTCACAACCTAATTTAGTATAAGAATTTTTTTAGATATGGTTCCTAATGGAGGGAATGGAATTGTATCAATGCATGTATCACATGTAGGGATTTCCCTCCGATGTAAGATAATGATGTCGGAACATGAGCTGAAACTAGAGATTAGCAAGTTATAACTATATTGGGGCAAGTAAATCAGGTTATGAACAATAAAATTACCTATATTGAGAATATGGATCCACAATGTGGGGGAACAATATAATACCGATTCATGAGAGAAAAAACCTCAATCATTAAATGGGACAATAATACCATTTGTAGATTACAATTGATAAGTTCCATGGAAAATTTATTTCTTGCTTTGGGAAGTAATGAGAGGGAAAATATTATAATGGTATTTTATCTTCTCTCAAGAGATGTAGATAAATGGTAGTCATTTATTGAAAACATGTAGAAGGGGGTGAAATAATGAACATATAATGGAATGATTTTACAGAACTTTAATTGGAAAAATATTTCCCTCATGAATAAAGAGCATATATGGATAGAAAATTCATGAATCTGAGGTAAAAGGAGGTTGAGAATGTTGCTAAGTATGAATCCAACTATACACGGTTATCATGTCATGTTTCAGATTACATATGCAATCAAAAGAGTAATGTTTATTGATTCTTATATTTTTTAAAACCATTCCTCTAAATGGAATATGTCTCCCAAAAATTCTTATCATACGAAGATATAGAATCATGTGCTATTAATAGAGAAAAAGTATTATCCATGTCTTATAAATTTGAAAGGAATAAATAGAATAAGAGGATGGTAGAGAAAACAATGGATAAAGGAAATAAAGGAAATAAGTTTTTTCCCACATGATATAATTGTGGAAGAAAACACCCTAATACTTTATTAAAAGGAAAAACGGTTTTATTTAAGTGTGTAGAAAAAGGCCACCATGTTCCGGATTGTATGGGAAAGAAAGAATTCTCCAATTTTCATTTTTTCAACTGTAAGTATATTGGGAACTACATAAATGAATGTCCCAAGTGTCAAGGGAATATAGCTCAAAATAATAAAAGGTATCAAAATAAATCTTATATTGTTACAATAGTTGATGTGGAATTATTAAAGTATTTTTCTTTTTGGATTCAAGAATTTTATTATGATATTATGGTTATAAGAATCATGAGATATATAAGGATTTTATTGTAGTACTTATTCTTTTTTAATTTGGGACAATTCATTCTTTCATTAAGGTTTTAAGGTGATTATGTTGTTAATATTTTTGATATGTGACAATGAGAGCTATATTATTTGGGAAATCTTTTTATTAAGTTTATTTTGAATATTTAGTGACCTCCTTCTAAATTTTTGTTCATTGAATGTGGAAAGACATGCCTCATATGAGTCAAAATATTAACTAATTGTGTAATGGATAAAGTTAAACTTTGGAAATTATTGTTTGTTAACACAATGTGATAACATTCTTAGTTTCAGTAAACATTTCAAGGTTGAAGGAATGACTTAAGAACCATATGATGCATTAAAAGTGCTTTAGGCAAGAAAAAATAATCTTGAACTTTATTTTCGAGGTGTAAAGGTTGATGTAAAAATAGATTGAATAAAAACTAAATGATAAGATTATGACATGGAAAGGAATCGATTAATTTTATTTTCTCATGTACTTTTACGGATATTAAAATTTAACCTCAACTATAGGAAAAATATTTTTGACCAATAATTTTATCCATTTAATATTATTTATGATAAATTAATAGTCTTTTAACTGATCATATATTTATGATCTTTTGATTTTTAACTTTATGATTACCATGTTTTCTATCACTCTCCCTTAGAACTTGATAGTCATATTTTTCTTCCATGTCCGTATTTTCATGTATGTTCTCTAATTTTAGAATCTTAGTTTTTTGGTGACCTTTGTATTTCCATTTCCATCTTATTAAGAGGATATTTTATTAACCCTATTTCAAATGTGGGTTTCCCACAAAGTTATTTTTAAGTATCAACCTTTTATTTGTGAAGTGAAATTTAAAATTTTGAGGATGTGGTTTATTGAAGGAGGGGAGAATGTAACACCCCATGATTTTACAGTATGCTTCTTTTTTTAAATTTAACTTATTTGATAGATTACCATCTTAACAAAAGACTTAAATATTATTATTTAATTATTATAGTAATCTTATAGATGTTTTTAATAGTGGGAATTAATGAAATTAAGTAATTATGAAAAAAATATTACACATATTTATTAAATTAATTCATTGGTTACTAATTAATTAGAAATGAAAACTAATTGAACATAAAGGATGTATTTTTTATAAATTTTTCATCGCACAATAATATTATATAAAATTAATCACTATTATTGAAATATATTAATGAAATTTATATATTATATATTAAAACAAATATTTTTACATTCATCCAAAACATTTTTAGAGGCATAAAAGAAGAATAAATCCAATTTTACACATAAAATACTATATTTTTCTAAACACAATTTTATTTCTATTTAATGGTGTTTTTTTTAATTATATTTTTCACACTTTAAAATATTATATTTTTTAAAATTAACTTTATTTTTAAAATCATAATATCAAAATTTATTTAGGTTAAATTTTGGTTATTTTTTTGATAAGTCTCATTTTGGATAAATAGTAATGTAACCATTGGAATAATAATGGGGCCATTAGAAATAGTAATAGAACCATTAGAACAATAACCTCTCCTATTAAAGTATAAATATAATTTAGGAATATTATAAATGGTAATATTATATAATTATATCCTAGTATAAGTAAATAAATATTTTAAAAATTATTAATTAAGTGATGGTATTTTTGTAAGTCATAAGTATTTAATTACAATTTTATAATAAATAAAATGATTTAAAAGAAAATTTATTTTCATATAATTTATTTATAAATTCATATTTTGTTGTCTAAAGATTTTAATAATATTTTATAAGACCATAGTTAAATTTTCAAAGTGTAATAATATCAGTTATAATTTTAAAATCTGTATTTTTTTGAGTAAATGATGATTTTAATTAAAATATTTATCTCATACTTAGAAAAAAATATTAAAATAGAGTTTATATTTTATTTATGAATTTTGATAAGTGTTTAGTGTGAATTTTTGGGATTTTTCTAAAATAATTGAATTTTTAGTGAATAGTAAAATAAAATAATCTACTTTACAAATACAGTATAAGTTAAATACAATATTAATTGAGTAATTAATAATATAAGAATCATAATATAGAACAAACCATCATTATTTTAATATTTTTATGATAATTATCTAACTATTCGAAGTCTTGAGCCAACATAACAAACAAATGAGTAAAATATTCAAAAAACACGCCTCTCCTCCACTATAAATATCACCACTCACCACCTTTTCTCCTCACACCATCCAATAATTTATCATTGTCTAAATTTTACCCAATAATCTTCCCAATACCCTCCCCCAAATATAGGATCTTTCGGTATCATAAAATTACAAAAACCAATCCCCTTAAGGAGGTTCTCAAGGAAGAAAAATCAAGAGGTAGAAATCCCCATTCTTTTATTTTATTTTCATGTCCTTTCCTCACCTAACCTATAAAAAGAGACATGATAAATCCATTATTATTTATATAATTTAATTATATAATTTTAATGGATTTTATATCATCAAAATCCTTTATATCTACCATTTATTCTATAAATGAATACAACACCCATGAAGTGTCAATTACCGACATCATGGATGATGCATTTTCATTTCTCATTTACTGTTTCAAAGATGGTCCTAAAAGAATAATTTTAGTTAAATGATATTTTATTATTTATATTATAAGTTTTTTTTTATTATTATATAATCAATATACATACATGATATAAATTAATAATACAAAACTATTTCTTGACAATTGAAAAACCGTCAAAATGATCTAAACGATTATCATTAATGTTCTATCTAATTAATATTCCTAACATATGAAATAAAAATAATATATAAGAACATTAAATATTATGGATGTTAATTAATAACATATAATTAAAATTCTAGATAATTATACCCAGTTTACATGACCTTCATTACTTATAAACAAGAGAACCGATCCTGAAAACCAACAAAACAAATTCTCCCGATTAGTGAAATTAAACTCCATAATTAATAAATAAGGCCATAAATTAACTTAATACAAATATAATGAATCAAATACATGTATAAAAGGATCTAAATTAATTTATTAATGTATTTAATTTTATTATCTTGAAAATAAAGTTCAAATGCAGAGCACATTCAGACATAAGGTAAGAGACTCTACTCGAACCCCCATTTTTTATTTCAAATTATTTTTTCACTCTATTTACCCCAATGTAATGATTGTATATCTATTTTACTTATTATGTATTATATTTATATGTTAAAAATAATATATCTAGATAATATCATCTTTATTTTATTTTAAATAGAAGTTTTAAAAAGTTATCTTCTCAATTCTTTCTGATAAGAAAACCCGTTTAAAAGGAACTTCCCCATTTCTTTTCCATTTTCAAGTACCACCCATAATAAATTTTAAGACTCCATTATTTTTCATAATTCACTAATTTTGTAATTAAATTAAATGTTTTTCATTTTTGGTTTTATACAGTTAACTATGATAAATAAATATTTTTTTTTTCAAAATAAATATTTATTACAACATAGAAGGGGTATGTCTCTCAATAATTTCTCAACCATTTTATTTGAGTATTTTCATTTATTTCAAAACCTTTATTTAATTTTAGGTTTTATTAATATTTATCTTATATGTTTCGAATCTACCATATTTTATTAAATGGATTATGATCAGTTTGACTATTAATGTGCTTTATTAATACCATTCACCATACTACTCAGAATAGTTAGTGATTATGTTTATATATTAGGGAAAGTTATTTACATTTAATATGTAAACATTTTTTATTTTTAACCCCATTCATATGAAGAATGAATTGGACTTAATAAGTGGCGGTTGGGGACAAATATAGCTCCTCGATGCATCAGTATGTCTAATAAGACAATTTAGATAGTGGCTGAGGCTTTACCCATTTATTAGATTGTTGGAATGAAGCCTTGACAGTAATAGATTCTTATCATGAAACCTTGATGGTATTTTTATGATGTCCCAAATTATGAATTTCCCCATTATGATATTAGTAATTGATAATCCATGTGAATATTAGACTAGTATAATATCCATGATTGAGCTCCCCTCCCATGTAATTATTTTTATGGAATTATTTATTCTGATTTTATTATTGCCATATTATGCTCAATTTCATGTTATAATGTCATGTGTTTTTAGTCATTTACCATGACTTATTGTTCATAATATCATCCACTATATTACTTACCCTTACTGAGAATTTGATCTCACCCCTTTCTTTTGTTTTATTTTTTCCCAGGACATGAAGATGTATATTACGAATGACTTGAAAGGATAATCTAAAAGATTATGGGTGTTTACATTGTATTTTCTGTGTTTTTTTTCCTTTAAAGAAGTAATTTAATGTTCATGTTTGTAATATGGACTCCAAGACTACTAAAATAATTTATCCTTTATATTCGAGTCTTGAATCTATGCTAATGTAATAAAGTAAGGCACTGAATCTATGCTACTAGGTTCAGGGTCTCTACATTTATGGTTTTTGTGGTTTTATGGATTTTTAGGGTTTTTAAATATTTTTAAGTGTTTTAATGATTTGGGAGTTTTAGTGTTTTTATATTTTTTAGTTTTATATGAATTTTTGGGTGTTTAGTGTTTTAGGTTATTTTTAGGGTCTTTTATGGTCTTTTTGGGTTTTATGGAATTTTTTGTTTTCAGGGATTTTTGATATTTTAGAGTTTTTTTTGTTATTTCAGGTTTTTAGGACTTTTATGGGTTTTAGGGTTTTATAGGGTTTATTTTTGTTTTTTAGAGTTTTTTGGGGTTTTAGGGTCTTTTAGAGTATTTTTGGGGTTTTAGGTACATTTTATGGTTTGGGGAATTTTAGGGACTTTTAGGGTACTTAGAGTTTTTAGGGTGTATTATGATTTTTTTTCGATTTTTAGAGACTTTTTAGGGTTTTAATGGATTTATGGTTTTAAGTGTTTTATGGGGTTTTAGGGGTTCTATGATTTATTTAGGACTTTAATGTTTTCATTTCATGTTTAGGTTTTTTATTGTTTTTAGGGTGTTATATGAATTCTTATAATTTTTAAGTCTTTTTTGTGTTTTTAGGGTTTTAGGGGGTTTTACTGTTTTTAGTATTTTTTGAGTTTTTAGTGTTTTTTGGATTTTTAGTGTTTTTAGGGTGTTTTAGGGGGTTTGGGAGTTTAAAGGTATTTTTAGAATCTTTTATGTTTTAGGGTGTTTAGGGTAATTTAGGGGGGTTTAGAGTCTTCTAAGGTATTTTATGGGCTTTAGGGGTTTTGGGGAATTTTAGGGTTTTCTAGGGTTTTTATGGTTTTTGGCTCTTTTATAGTTTTTTTAGATTCTATTATGTTTTTTGTGAGTTCTAGGGTATTTTAGGGTTTAGGGTGTAGGTTGTATGATTTAGGGTGTAGGTTTTTGGGTTTAAGGTGTGGGTTTAGGGTTTAGGGTATAGGGTTTAAGGTTTGGGGTGAAGGGTATATGGTTTCGGGTGTAGGGTTTTGGTTTTATGAACTATGGTATGGGGTTTAGGGTGTAGTGTTTTGGGTTTTGGGTGTAGGGTTTTGGGTTTTGAGTTTGGGTTTTAGGGTTTATTGTGTAGGGTATAGGGTTTAGGATGTTGGTTTTATAGTTTACGGTATATTGCATTGGGTTTTTATGGGTTTTTTATAGTTTTTAGGGGTTTTAGTATTTTTTGTTTTTAAGGGAAATGAAGATGCGAGCCCAGGCTATTCCTAACCCCCCAAAATTTTTAGGGTTTTCATGTGTTTTTAGGGTTTTTTGTTTTTTTTTATTTTTGGGTTTTTTTTTTGGTTTTATGGGTTTTTAGGGCTTTAGAGTGGTTAATGATTTTGGGGGGGATTTTGGATTTTATGATTTTTATGGTTTTAATGGTTCTGTGGGGTTTTTTTGTTTTTAGGGGTTTGGGGTTTTTTAGGTTTTTAGGGGTTTTGGGGTTTTTAGGGGTTTTAAGGTTTTTTGTGGATTTTTTTTATATTTTTGGGGGTTTTAATGTTTTTTTGGTTGTTACAATTTTTAATGGGTTTTAAAAGTTTTTATATATTTTTAGTGTTTTAGGGGTTTTTATAGTTTTTTGGGTTTTATTATTTTTAGTTTTTTTAGGTTTTTATGGTTTTAGGGTATTATGTTTTTTAGTGGTTTTTAGGGTTTTTGGGTTTTGGGGGTTTTATTTTGGTTTTCATAGTCTTTCATGGTTTTTATATTTGTGAGTGTTTTATGCTTTTTAAAGATATTTAATTATTTTTTGGGTCATTTAGGGTTTTTATAGATTTATAGGGTCCTTAATTTTTTTTAGGGTTTAAGGGTCCTTTGGGTTTTATTAGTTTTTGTAGTATTTTAGGGATTTTAATGGTATATTTGAGTTTTTTAGGGGTTTTACGGTATTTTAGGGGTTTTTTATAGTTTTTAGTTTCCTTTAGGGGTTTTAGGGTATTTAGAGTTTTAGGGTGTATTATTATTATTTGGTTCTTTAGAGACTTTTTGGGGTTTTAATGGCTTTATATTTTTAAGAGTTTTATGGTTTTTAGGGGTTCTATGATTTATTTAGGATTTTAGTGTTCTCATTTCATGTTTAGGGTTTTTATTGTTTTTAGGGTGTTATATGAATTTTTATAAATTTCAAGGATTTTTTTTGTGTTTTTAGGGTTTTAGGGGGTTTTAATGTTTTTAGTATTTTTTGAGTTTTTAGTGTTTTTTGGATTTTTAGTGTTTTTAGGGTGTTTTAGGGGGTTTGGGGGTTTAAAGGTATTTTTATAATCCTTTATGTTTTAGGGTGTTTAGGGTAATTTAAGGGGGTTTAGGGTCTTCTAAGGTATTTTAGGGACTTTAGGGGTTTTAAGGAATTTTAGGGTTTTCTAGGGTTTTTATGGTTTTGGGTCTTTTATGGTTTTTTTAGATTCTATTATTTTTTTGTGAATTCTAGGGTATTTTAGGGTTTAGGGTGTAGGTTTTATGGTTTAGGGTGTAATTTTTTGTGTTTAATGTGTGGTTTTAGGGTTTAGGGTATATGGTTTAAGGTTTGGGGTGAAGGGTATATGGTTTTGGGTGTAGGGTTTAGGTTTTATGAACTATGGTATGGGGTTTAGGGTGTAGTGTTTTGGGTTTTGGGTGTAGGGGTTTGGGTTTTGAGTTTGGGTTTTAGGGTTTATTGTTTAGGGTATAGGGTTTAGGATGTTGGGTTTATAATTTACAGTATAGTGTATTGGGTTTTTATGGGTTTTTTTTATAGTTTTTAGGGGTTTTAGAATTTTTATGTTTTTAAGGGAAAGGAAGTTTCGAGCCCAGGCTATTCCTGACCCCCCAAAATTTTTAGGTTTTTCATGTGTTCTTAGAGTTTTTTGTTTTTTTATATTTTTGGGTTTTTTTTGTTTTATGTGTTTTTAGGGTTTTATAGTGGTTTATGATTTTGGGGGGATTTTTTGTTTTCTGATTTTTATGGTTTTAATGGTTTTATGGGGTTTTTGTGTTTTTAGGAGTTTGGGGTTTCTTAGTTTTCTTAGCGGTTTTGGGGTTTTTAGGGGTTTTAAGGTTTTTTGTGTATTTTTTA
Organism: Viscum album; assembly: GCA_963277665.1. Classification (NCBI taxonomy): domain Eukaryota; kingdom Viridiplantae; phylum Streptophyta; class Magnoliopsida; order Santalales; family Viscaceae; genus Viscum; species Viscum album. The sequence goes on along the minus strand of OY728142.1, from coordinate 681,054,691 downwards.
TGTTTTTTGGGGTTTTAATGTTTTTTGGTTTTTACATGTTTCAAGAGGTTTTAAATGTTTTTATATATTTTTAGGGTTTTATGGGCTTTTATTGTTTTTCGGGTTTTATTGTTTTTAGTTTTTTGGGTTATTATGGTTTTAGGGTATTATGTTTTTAGTGGTTTTTAGGGTTAATGGGATTTGGGGGTTTTATTTTGGTTTTCATAGTCTTTCAGGGTTTTTATATTTTTGAGTGTTTTATTATTTTTTAAGATATTTAATTATTTTTTGGGTCATTTAGGGTTTTTACAGATTTCTAGGGTCCTTAATTTTTTTTAGGGTTTAAGGGTCCTTTGTGTTTTATTAGTTTTTATAGTATTTTAGAGATTGTAATGGTACTTTAGAGTTTTTTAGGGGTTTTAGTGTATTTTATAGGTTTTTTATAGTTTTTAGTTTTCTTTAGGGGTTTTATGGTTTTTTGAGTTTTTAGGGTTTTAAGGGTGTTTTAGGGGTTTTTAGGGTTTACGGGTGTTTTAATTTTTTAAAGTGTTTTTCGGGTTTTAGAGTTTTTGTTGGGGTTTTTATGTGTTTTAATGTATTTTTATATTTTTATAGTATTTTAAGTTTGTAGTGTATTTTTGGGTTTTAGGGTGTTTAAGGGGTTTTACATTTCTTAGGGTTTTTTGGGTTTTTTGGGTTTTTGGGGATCTTTAGTGATATTTTGGTGTTTTTAGGGTATTTAGAGTTTTTTTGTCTTTTATGGATATTATTGAATTTTAGGGATTCTGGGAGATTTTTATTGTTTTAGGGTTTTAGGAGTTTTTTTGGGATTTTAGGTTTTTTTAGTTTTTTAGGGTTTTTAGTTTTTAGGGGTTTTAATGGTTTAAGTCATTTTGGGTTTTTGGGGGTTTTAGGGGTTTTTATGGATTTTAGGGATTTAACGGTTTTTTTTATTTTTATGGTTTGTAGGGTTTGGTGGGTATTTAGGGTTTTTATTGTTTCATTAGTGTTTTTTGATTTTTCTTATTTTAAGGATTTTTATCGGTTTTTAGAGTTTTTATGGGTTTTAATGTTTTTTTATGGTTTTTAGGATCCTTATGTTTTTAGGGGGTTTTAGGGTTTTTATTGGTGTCTTGGTTTTTTAGGGTTTGAGGGTTTCATAGGGAATATTTAGGGTGTTTTAGGGTCATTTATTTTATTTTTATGGTTTTTATAATTTTTAGGGGTTTATGGGTTTTTTTGGGTTTCTTAGTTTTCAAAGAGGTTTTTAGGAATTTTAGGAGTTTTAGTGGTTTGTGGGGGTTTTAGAAGTTTTATGTTGTTTTTAATGTAATATAGGGTTTTTTTGGTGTTGGTGTTTTAGAACCAACTATTTGTACCCTGTATTATTGTATATTTGAAGATATAATTATTAATTAAACATTTTATTACATATTGTTCATTGTTCTTCATTATTGTGATGTAATAATGTCTTCGGGTAGTTGTCTCATCAAGAAAGTCTTCGTAGTTATCCTCTATGATGAGAAACTTGAAATTTCATGATTATATTCTTAAATATAGTTTTGTGGACATATTAAATTATATGATAAAGCACATAGTATGTTGACTTCCAAGTGTGAGTTCTCATAAGCGGTTGAGACTTATTCTAATGAAGACCACACTTGTAAATCTCCAAGATTAGAGATTATAAAAACAGAACTATTATTAATAATTCCATATGTTTTTTTGTCATCATATATTCCTATATGTGAGAACGTGTAATGGTCCTTATATTTTAATATTATCATTAATGCATTTCATGACTCACGTACTTAGATTTACTAATCATAATCATGAATCTATATGTTTGTGGGAAGTAGGGTATGTTGTGTGTGTCAGGAATGTCATGTTATTATGGGATAAGTTGAGGAAGGATTTTTCCCTTCAATATTTATAGAATATGACATATCTTCCCTTTTTTTGTAATATAATAATTTCCTTAAATTCCATGGATAAGGTATAATGATGTGTTTATTTCATATTGTTAAAGAATGGGGTATCATGCATGTAGGTCAATTACATGGATGTGACACATGGTTGATTAGATACCATGAGAAATGGATTATATTACATAGTAAACTTTTGTTTGTGGTTGCAATTTTTTAGACATTAATTTCTTTTTCTTGGGTGCCTTGACCCATTTGATAGACATTAATATTATACTTTAGGAAAGTTCACCTAATGGAAATGAGAAAGAATCCTAGTGGGTCACAAAATCAGTATTTTTTTTGTCATGATTAAATTCTATTTTAATTTAATTACTATAATAAATATTAATTTTCTTAGGGATAGTTGAATCATGATGAATTAGGGGTGTTGAATCGGTGATAATGTTTTTACGAATTTCAACAATAATAAACTTAACCCACGAAACTTTCTAGAGTTTATTCCTTATAAACTTCTACTAAACTCAAATTCATGAAAATGTAGGAAAGTAAACTAAGAACACAATATTTAAATGGTTTGACCTCAGTTTGAGAACCTAAATCCTCTCTATAGCCACTCCCCTGGGTCTATATAAATTCACTGTTAGGAAGAAGTGAATACAACTTTTTTGTTAACTCCCATTAGTTAAATTCTATCTTCTGATGGAAATGATTATACTCAATCTGGTATGTTTAAAAATTTTCTCTAAAAACTTGAGCCAATAAATAATAATGAAGCCCTGATACTTTTTCTGGTCAAGAGATCTGCCCAAAATCCCATTCTAATCTTCCCTCTATTTGATTTCTCCATCCAGTAATATATGTTCGGTGAGCTAGAGTCCTTTGGATTTCATCCATTTTAAATTTACTTAAAAATAACATGAAACAATCTTCTATTCTATCTAATTTAAAAAATCCCATCTCCTCAAAAATTTCATCTCCAAACTGTGTCCAATATTTACTATCTATTTATTCTATGCTTTGTAAACGTTCCTCTATATGATCTTGTAATTGAAGCCTTTATCTGGAAACTCTTATTTAACAAAAAAAACTCAATATTGGTTAGAAAATTAGTTCTGAAACCTAATCTATGCCATTTTATCTTTTATGAATGGGTGAATAATTTCAAGTACCACTGTATTTTTCTTCTGTATTTATAGGCGATCCCAAAATATTACAAGAAGGAAACATGAAACATTTTCCAACTCACCTGATTTCAAAAATCCAAATTTATTAGATATTTTAAATTCATTTGAGTGCTTATAAAATCTTCTCAAAACTTATAGCCTCTTCTATAATCATGTCAAATTCTCTGAAACCTTACTCAACTGAAATTAGAACTTTAAAAAGTTATGCCAAAAGGAATATCTAGAACATCTTTGTTCAAGACTCTCTTTATATATCTGGTTCCCATGACACACTAAGAAACAAAACATTAATTCAATCCATTATTTGTTTCCTTAGATCAGATATGGTAACATGAAAATAATTTGAAATTTTATAAAGGCTATAACAAAACCCCATTCTTTAAAGTTCAAACATGCTATTTGTCTAGAAACTCATCTCCTACTTCTTTCTATTCCTATAAATTAACTAAATATGATTGACTATTTTATTTTATCTTATAACTTTCAATAATTTTATTTGTTTGGAAAATTTTTACAATAACAAAAATGAACTCTTCTAATTATTTCTTGAAAAATATTTTACAATTCTCTATAAAAAATCAACTTTTTACTTATGAGAAAACTTTAATATTTCTCTCATGCCTTTTTCCAGAAAAGTTTGTCTAGTGGTCTGTGTCTAGATATCTATGTCTAATTATAATATAGATCTCACCCTTTGTCTTTCCTTTGATAGTTAAATCTTATTTCTTGAGCCAGTTTTCATTTTTTCTATATTTTTCAAAACTAAAAAAAACTCACCAGCAATAACTATTTTCACTTTTCAAAAACATCGACTCTTCATCATCAGATCTAATCAGTCCTCTACATCATTCTAATCAGGTGTTTATTATAAGAAATGTTTTAGTGTTATATATACTTATAAAAACCTCTTCCTTGTTTGTTTAACTAAGAAAAAGTATCTTCTTATACCCATGTATTTCACAAACTTAGTAATCTTTATAATTTTAGAATTTCTAAAAAAAACATAATCCAAAAAATCAATTTTGAAATTGTGTCTAATAAGAAGTAGGGTTGAACTTAATAAAACATAAAAAATGTTGAAAATATATCTTCCTTTCTATTTATCTGTTCATAGTACTGTGTTCGATAATCTAGGTTTGGAAAATTCAATATCGAACAAAACATCATTCGTTGTGGATCTATCCAGTAACTATATTAAGACATGCATCATATTATTTATCTCTGAAAAAATTCAAAAATATTTTATTCAAAAAGATTGGATCATGAAATTCTTTCATGATGTTTATAAACATTGAATAAAAATTTATAATCATATTATTTTATTTATAAATTTATAAAACTTTCCAACATTCCTAAAATCATGAATTTAAGACTTTATTATTTTCTAGTATCTTAGAAAAATTATAAACATTATTACCAGAAACCTTACAAAAAACATATTTTAGAACATTCACCTGTTTAACAGAAAAAATATTTAAAAAAAGTTAGTTTAAAAAAAACAAAACAATTTTAAAGAAATGCATAATAAAGGATCTAAAATCTCCACTTTGGATTTTTTGAGAGATCTCATTAATAACTTTTTCATACCAACAACTTTTAACATGGTGACTTCTTCACAACTCATTGGTGTAACAACTTATTTTTTTTCAACTTTTTCCAAAACACTACCATTATCAAAATTGAGTGTACTAAAACTACACTACTATATAAATTAATTTTTTATAAGTACTGTTATCCCTCATTGATAATAAAATTTTCATACATGTTAAGATAAACTCACCTTAATTTTCTTTTTCTCTCACTTTTCTTTATCCCCTATTTTATTATAACCATAGATTCAGATTCATTGAAGAAAGAAAATTAATTTTCATCCCCAAGTAGGATAAAATTGTACATATTCTCCATATTTTTAATATAATCCAAATCATGTCGAGGGTACTTACTTAAGATGTTTAGTAAGTTTTTGGTGGAGGTAGAACATGAAGTTGTAGCCTCAATTATTCAAATCTATCCCTTTGAATAAATTTTTTGAAAACATAAAATTTTTATATTTCATAGAAATATAATCCAACAAAACATCTCTACCAACAAATGTATATTTTTCAATGTGAAACTTAATATCAATATTATTTGATCTTGAGTGTTGGATATTATTTTTAGAAAAATCAAGTGCACTTTTGTTATCACGAAGTATCTTCAATGGTTTGAAAACATCAACATTCAAATCTTTCAATTGAAATTTAAATAATAACATTTGAGAAAAATCCTGTTTATCTCTAACATATTATGATTCATTTCGACTAAAATTCACTGAATTTTTTTCTTAATATTCCAACTCATATAATATTAACCCATGAAGAAAATCCTCTTAAAGTTGAATGTCTAGCATAAAAATATGTAGCGAAATCAACATCAATATAAAAATGAATGTTCATATAAAAAATTATTATATATAATAGCCCATTTTAGGTTGTTAATTATACATATATTTTTATTATCTTTTATTACAACATATGATATTATGTTGGATCACTCTGATCTCTAACTCCCAAAGTCACAACATAAACAACATTAGGCCTTGAAGTTGTTAGATAAATAAAAATCCTAAAAATGTTTTGAAATTATTTCAGAGTCTCAATTTTTCTAGTTTCATCTTTACTCATATTCATCCCAACTAAAATAGTAGTAGAAACATACATATATTCTTCTACTCCAAAAATATATAACAATTCTATAACATAATTTTCTTGAGGGAGAAAAAATGTTTTCTTCATTTTGTTAAACTTGTAAACCCTGGAAGAATGTTAATTCTCCCAACATTGAAATTTAAGTTCATCTTAATTACCTTATAAATTTATCTAAAAAAATTTATTCATCTACAAAAAAATTATATCATCTATATAAACAATTAAAACTAGGGTTTTGGAGTTATATTCTTTCACATATAATTTATTTTAAAACATTCCTTTAGAAAATTCAAAATTTTCAAAAAATTATCAAGATTAAAATTCCAAGAATTTGGGGCATGTTTCAACCCATAAAATATTTTCAAAAATTTTAAAAACCTTTCTTCCATCATCATAAAGTAAATTATTCTTCAATATCACCATTGAGGAAAGATAACTATACATATATTTGATAAGATTTTTACCATTTATGTGTATCCACTACTAGAAACATTATAATGGTTTTTAATAATTTAATGGGGGGAACTGTTTTTTCAAAATACACACCTTCCACCTTTGCATATCCTTTAAAAAGTAGAATTTATTTGTTTCTTGAAACATCTCCATGTTCATTCAACTTGTTTCTATACACCCCTTTTATTCTAATAACATTTTTATTGACTAGTTTTCGAACTATTTACCATGTTTCATTTTTCCTAATTGGATAAAACTCTTCATTCATTGAATTAATACATTATTTTTGTTTTAATGATTTAGAAACTAATTCTGATATAATCTATGAAATGAGTGATGTTTGATTTTCAAATCTTGATCATATTCTAGTATGAATCAAATATTTTGGATGTACAAGCATATTTTTTTTCGTCCTGTTTATGTAAGGTAGGAAATTTTTGATATTCACTTTTAGATTTACTTTCCTCATCACAATATTCTTCTAAGATTTGATATATATTTTTTGAATCACTTTCACTTTTGTTGTAAATTTTCAGTTTTTCTTCCTCAAAATTTGTAATAGACTTTGTTATAGAATTTTTATTTTCAATAACTCTAAAACCATGTGAATCCGTAATTTTTTTTAACATTTTTTCAAACATTATAACCTTATTTTTTTTGTTTTAATATCCCCTTAAAATTCCTTCCTCTGCTTTTTTAGTAAATTTAACAATATTAGGATTTTTTATTTTTAGTAAACAAAGACATCTAAAAACCTTGAAGTATTTAAATGAATGGTTTTTGTCATAGTAAATTTAGAAAGAAGTATTTTTGGATTATAACCTTAGAAAATATCAATTTTGTACCTGAACAACATTACACATATATTATCTCTAATAAAACATTGAAATTTTATATTCTGTTAACATTATCCTTCCAATTTCCACCAAACTTATATTTTTCCATCCTGCTACTCCATTTTATTGTGGGGATAATAGAACACTATAATGGTGTTTGATTACATGATTGTTCATATAATATTAAGAATAATTTCCTATAAATTATATAGCATTATATATTCTAAAATTATCTTTATAAATCCCAATTTCTCTCTCAATTCCACTTATAAAAAATATGAAAAGTTCTACAGACTCTGAATTGTGTTTCATTAAAATTATGTTCATCATCTGAGAGAAATAATCAATAAAAGTGATAAAGTAAAAAATATTCTTTTGTATGTTTATGTCTGATTAGTAAAAAATTAACATAATTAATATGTTCAATAGGTTTTTAGACGGAATTTCAACTTTCTTATGGCTTTTACTAGTCATTTTTCCTTTCAGACAGGTTATGAAAACATCATATTCTCTTATTTTAAATGATAAAAAAATTTATATAGCCTCAAGTTTACAGAGTTTTTCATGATTTTATATCAAATATTCCTAATTATATGATTTAATAATTTATTTTCATCTTCACCACTTATATAAAATGAGTCACAATGTTCTCCTATCTGGAAATGATTTCCACAGGTTCTTTTTTTTTAGTGAATTTTTTTCCTTATTTTATACTTTTGATGATACAAATTTTCTGTCAAAATATCTATTATTTCCCATCATCACAAAGTTGAATTACACTAATTAAGTTGTATTTTATACCATTAAAAAATATAACTATCCTGCATTTCAACTTTTATTCTTCAATCACATATGTTCCAATTCCTATCATTTTTAAGTAACAATCATTCCTGAAGATAACTGCTCCTCAATATTTATTTTCAACATCTTTTAAGATTTTCAAACCTCCCATCATGTATAAATACAAATAACTATCAAGGATCCATGGGTTGTTTTTTTTTAATTTTGTCGCAATAAGAAATGAACTTTACTAGACTTTCTTCTTTCTATATCCATTCTCCGTTATAGCATAAGAAATTTATCCCATAATAGTTGTGATACATTCTTCAAAATAGTGGAAAAACATTCTAAATATTCCATATAAATTTTCCAAGAAATAAATTTTTTTTCCTTTGTAATTTATCTAAAAAATTTCACTTTTCAAAATTTATGTGTTTTAGAAAAGTTACTCATTCTCTTTCCACCATTCCTTCCCCTCTATACATACTTTTTTCCATGAAGTGAAAAATTATTCCAAAAATATTAATATATGTGTTCATAAATTACACAACACTAAAAAAATCCATCAAATATAGTTTTTCTATAGAAGTATGATCATTCCCTGTAATAATATTTTCAAGGTACATAAAATTTTTCAACTTTAGTTTCCTCTAGGTATGTAGAAACCTTTTTCTGAGGGTAATTTTCAACTTTATTTATCTGAAAGTTTTTTCACATCTCTTCACACCCCAATATTTTCCAACACTTAACAAAACACTTGAAATAATAGAAAAATCATGTTAAGCATTTTTTTATGACATTGAAAAATTTTCCTAATTCTTGGAATGTTTTTTATACATCTTATGATGATTCATATTTTACTTCCAAATAATTTTTGAAATTTTCAATTAACTTTATTATGGAACATTCAACCTCAAGGAGTTTTGATTGAGTTTTGTTAACTTCATCTTCCTTAGATTATTACTTCTTAATGTGTTCTTCAACCATATTTTTCTATTAAAAAATTCTTACTTGGTACCATAAGATCTTCTGTATGTATTCTTCTTCCTACTTATAAATATAATTTCTTCCTTCAGCAACTTTACAGTATATTTTATTATTATTATGAATTCTTTTTGGACAGTTTTTTTCTGAAGACACGCAATAGGTTCTGATATGAGTTGATACTCTCTATTTGATTCCTCACCTCCTGATTTTTAATTTTTTGATGGATCTTCCTTTTTCTAAATTTTTTTATAAAAGTTTTTGATTCTTCTTGAACTTTAACCTTTTTATTGTTCTATCTGATTTATATTAGATTCAAACTTTTAACACAACATGATTATTTTATTTCTTATCTACTTATTCTTTCCACAAGTATACTTACTTTCTTTCTTGTAATTTTTATCAAACCTATTTAACTGATGTTTTTCTATAAAATAATCTTCCAATTAATTAACTTTGTTTTTTGTTCAATTCATAGAAAAATTCTTAATTTTACCACACTCAAAACATTTGAGTGGATGTTTTCCTCCATAAATTATACTTCCTCTTTGATAAGTCATGGAGATAAGAGACCTAATATTTTATTTCAACTCATCTTCCTATATATCTTCAAAATCACAAGGATAAACATCTTCATAATCTTGAATTGTTATCTTTATCATGGATTCAAAATCCATTTAATCATTGATATTCTTTTTCAATTATTAATCTTTTATAATTTAATAAAAAAATAATAATGTTTGGAAATTCATCAATAGATAAATATTATTTAACTTTTAAAGAATATTTTTAAGAATAAAACTCATATAGATAATTTATAATTAGTTTCATAACAATATTATAATCTTCTAAGACATTTATAATACCTCTAATGTTGAAAAAACATCATTTACTCTAGTTAAGTACTCTTCAATAGTTTCTTCATTTATTATTATTAGGTCTTCAAACTAGTTACACTATATTTTAATCTTATATTCTTTACCTTTATTATTTCCTTTGACAATAATTTTGAGCTTTTCCATTTTGAGACCCATCACCTTTATGTAACCATTTTCTGACATAAGAATAAAATTTCTTGATTTTCCATTAACTTTTGTAGTTATTTTGTTTGTAAAGGTTATAGGGGAATCTTTTTCAATGGGTGAAAACATAAAAACACCAACATCAACAAATTTTAGGATACATGAAATTAGACAGGGAATCATTTTTTTAGAAATGATAATTTCTTCCACCAAAATTAGGAATTATTCTTCTGTTTATAGAATTGTGATTATCCATGATAATGTTACGATAGGGTAACCATTCCTTTGATACTAATTGATGGTTATAATGATTGTTTAATCACTAGGGGTAAATCAGTGATAGTCTATTTAAAAATTTAATCTTTAAGAAACTTAGCCCATATATATTATTAGAGTGTATTCCATAACATATTTTAGTAAATTCAAATTCATACAGATGTAGGAAAGTAAACAAGTCACACAAGATTTATAAGGTTCAGACTCATTTTGAAAACTTATATCCTTTCTATTTCCACTCTTATGGTCTTATAGAAATTTACTATTATCAAGAAAATAATACAAATTTTATTTCCACTCTTGTTGGATGCCTTCTATATCCTTATAAGAGTGATTATACTGACTCCTATCATTTTATGAAATTTTTATAAATTTTTTTTGGAATAATTATAATGAAACTCAAATACATTTCCCCTATGAGGTTTTATAGGAATTTCAGTTCAATCTTCCCTATGTCCAATTTATCTATCTGATAATATTTGTATTGTATGGTTACATTCAATGGATTCCTTATATTTCAACTCTTCTCAAACTACACTTGAAACAAACTTCTATTATGTCTAATTTAAAAGAATCAGTTCCTCAAAAACATCTGTTAAATCACTATCCAATTTTTACTATTGGTTTCTTCTCTCTACGATATTCTAAAATGTTCTCTATCTAATCTCTTAACCGATATGTCTAACTAAAAATTCTTCTTTAACGCAAAATTAATCTTTGGATGGAAACTCAATTCTAACACCAAATGTATAACATTTTAGATTTTATGTATTGGTGATTAATTTCATGCACTGTTGTTATTTTAATCTATATTTATATATGCTCCAAAAATAGTAAAGTTGGGAAACATGAACGTTTTTCCCACTCACCCAAATTCAAAAATCCAAATTTCTTGGATATTTGAACTTAAATTGATCACTCATCAACTCTTCTCAACTCTTATGGTGTCTTCTTGAATTATCCAAACCATTACTCACCTAAAATTAGAACATTACAATGTTATTTCAATAGTTCTATTCAAAAATTCACTTTTTGTAACATTGTCTATAAGTCTCTTAATCATTACGGTTCTCTTTACCAATTGAAAATGAAATTTTGATTCAGTTCAATATATTTTTCTCAGATTAGACTCATTAAATTCACAATAATTCAAAATTTTATATAGCCGATAACAAAATTACAATCTCTAAACATAATACAAGATGTTTATCAAAAAAATCATCTCTTGCCTCTATTTGTACCTCCAAATATATTGAATACAGTTTACTATATTGCTGTAAATTAAACCTTTCAAACATTTTATTTTTTTGGATACTTTTTTCCAATCACAAACATTAAATCTTATACTTAAATATTCACAAATACTTAATCAATTCTATGAAATTGATCAACTTTTATCTAATAAAGAGACATAAAACATTCTCACACATCTCTATCCAGAAAGGGTTTCTAGGTGGTCTTTATCTATAGATATATGTGTGATTACAAATTTGATATCCACCTTTAACATTTATTAGATAGTAAATTATTATTTCTTGAGTCACTTTTCATTTCTTTAGTATCTTTCAATACCAAAAAAACATAGCTGTAATAATTATTTTCAGTTTTCACAAACATAGGCTCTATATAGTTTGATTTGGTTAGTCTGCTATATCATTCTGATTAGGTATATCTAATAAGTAATGTTGCAACATCAAAGCTCTTTATAAAATCATCTACCTTATTGGTATGTCTTAAAACTAGCATCCTTATATTCTAAAGTTTTTCATGAACTTAGAAATTTTCAAAAGTTTATATATTTTGACAAGAAAATCATCTTCAACATCTGTCTAAAAGGTGTGCCAATCGGTAGAAGGGTTTAACTTAATAAAATTTCTGAAACGTGAAACTTCTATATTCTCTGTAATTTCTTAGTATAAAGTAATGTGTTTTGTAATCGTATTTTTAAAACCTCAACATTGAATAAAACATATTTCATTATGATTATATCTCGTAACTTTATCAAGAGGTACATCCAATTCTACACATCTAGAAAATATGTATATGGAAACTAAAAATACTTATTTCTTTAAAAAACATATATCAGGAAATTATTTCATGATCTTAATAAAAATTGAATAAATTTTTTGGCATCCTATAATTTTATTTGGAAAGTTCTACCTATTCCCATCTTACCTATCTTCTATACTTTACAAATTTATTTTTTTCCAGTATCATATAAAACTTTCATGACATGTTTTACAAAAACATTAAAACCAAATTATTTAATAACTTTTACCTATTTAACAAAATCAGCCTTTAAATTTTTTTTACTGTCAACCAAATAATCCTTTGTTAAAATAGAACATAACAAAGGGTCGAAAAATATTATTCTCAAGACCAGAGTATAGTTTTATTCAAGATTTATTAATCATAAATATTCAAAAGGTAATGAATTTTTTTTACTCATTGACAAATATTTTATTTGATTATATGAATATTTAATAAATATTTATTCACTATGTTGTAAATGAAATATTTATTTTATTTTTTGAATATTTAATAATTATTTTTCTTTAAATTATGAATAAAACATTTATTAATAAATAAAATATTTAAGAAAATATTTATTCTGGTATTAAATAAATATCTTTGAGTTCTAGCAGACAATGATTTTTTCTGGTGATAAATATTAACTTGTAAGACGGTAAAATAATATTTATACTTGTGTCAGTTAGTGAATTCCAGAAAATATGATTATTATTTTTAATATTATTTGGCAGAAAGTTTGATAAGGATTATAATATTATCTAAGGGATATTATGTAATTAAGAAATATTTTAACCTAAACCCTAAATCTATAAATAGATGGTTATGTCAAATATATATAGGGTTAATATAGAATTGATAATCATTACAGACATATGAGTTTTCTCTCAGATTCCACCTTCTTCACTCCACTCAAGATAGAGAAAACTCCTTCAAACCCAGAGGATCTTTTAGTGATCAAGAAGAACAATACAAGATGATTGATCTTCCGCGCTTGCATCCAATAATTAATTTTAGTTCTTCATATATCAATGAAACATTTATAGATTACCTCTAGAAGGATTCTATACTTGTATTGTCCATATGCAATAAAGGTTATCCGAAAGGGTTTTTCAGAAGATCAAAAACATCATTAAAGAAAGATATTAAGATGAGGTATTCATTTCTACTGATCATTTTTAAATTAATTATAAATTTAACATCTAAAGATCATATTTATGGGTTTTGGGTTCTTATATGTCAATATCATGGGGGAAAATTTTGTTGGTCATGATTTCTATGTCTTGTAAAATGTAGTGAATTCTCTATCAAAATAAAAAACATTCTTGTTTATTCACCCACTAGGGTACATTATCAATGAAAAAAACCTTTATTTTTTGGATCTTTTTAGGGTTTTATAATCATTTTAGGGGTTTTTGGGTTTCTATGGTCTTTATGGATCTTAGAGCTTTTTTTGGGTGTTAGAAAAGTTTTAGGGTTTTTAGTGTTTTAAGGTTTTTAGGGGGTTTTAGGGTTTATTTTGGGATTTTAGTGGTTTGAGATTTATTTAGGGTTTTTGGAGATTTTTAGCGTTTTATGGTATTTTAGTATTTTAATGGGTTTAGGGGTTTTAGAGGCGGTTTTAAGGTCTTTTTTTCAGTTTTTTGTGATATTTTAGTGGGTTTTAAGTGTTTTTAATGTCATTTATTATTTTAATGGGTTTTTATTGTTTTTAGTTGTTTTAGAAAACTTTAGTGTTTTTATAGTTTTTAAAGGTCTTATAGACTTTTAGGGGTTTAGGTTCTTTTAATTTTTTATGGGTTTTAGGGAATTTTAGTTTTTAGGGTATAGTTTTTAAGGTTTATGGTTTAGGTGTTAGCTTTTAAAGTTTGCATTTTAGGTCTTAGGGTGTAGTTTTTAAGGTTTAGGGTGTATGGTATAGGGTTTAGGGTGTAGGGTTTAGGGTTTAGGGTGTAGGGTTTAGGGTTTTGGGTGTAGTGTTTTTGGTATTTTTAGGGGTTTTATGTTTTTTATGTTTTTAGGGTTTTTTATGTTTTTTTATGTTTTTATGGTTTTTATGCCTTTTTAGGTTATTTAGGGTTTTTTTACGGTTTAAGGCTTTTAAGAGTTTTAGTCATTTTAACAGGTTTTTTTTTTGGTTTTTTAGTTTTTTAGTGTTTTTAGGTTTTAGGGGTCATAGGAGTTTTCGTAGGGTTTTAGCTGTTTTTAGGGGTTTCTTATCATTTTAGAAGTTTTATGGTTTTAAATGATTTTATTGAATTTTAGGGGTTTTAAGGGTCTTTAAGGTTTTTGGGGTTGTTTAATGATTTTAGATTTTATAGGTTATTTTTGTGTTTTTTTGGGGATTATAGGGACTTTTAGGGGGTTTTAAATGATTTTAGGGACCTTTAGGATTTTTAGAATTATTTAGGGTTTTAGGGTATTTTATGGCCTTTGAGGATTTTTAGTGTCTTTTATAGTGTTTATGGTCTTTTAGGGTTTTTATGGAATTTAAGGGTTTTGAGGATTTTTAGGGTCTTTTAGTGGTTTTATAGGGGTTTTAGGGGTTTTAGGGATTTTAGATGCCTATAAGGATATTTGGTGTTTTAGCATTTTTAGTGTCCTTTGCATTATTTTTAGTGTTTTAGGGTTTTTTTAGGTTTTTAGGTTTTTTATGTGTCTTATTGTTTTCAATGTTTTTAGGGGTTTTTCATGTCTTTAGAGATTTCAATGATATTATGGATTTTACAGTTTTTTAGAATTTTATGGATTTTTAGTGTCTTAAGGATTTTTAGGATTTTAGGGTTTTGATGGTTTATTAGGTTTTAAGGGTTTTGATGGGTTTTACACTTTTTAGGTATTTTTTTTGGTTTTTAGTCGTTTCAAGGGTTTTGTGGTTTTAAGGGTTTCGTAGGGATTTTTAGGGATACAAGGGTTTTTAGCATTTTTAGGGCCTTTTAGGGATTTTTAGGGGGAGTTAGAGGTTTTATGAATTTTTTATGTTTTTTGGGCATTAGGATTCTTGGGGTTACAAGGTTATTTAGGGATTTTAGGGTGTTTTAGTGTTTTTTGGGGGTTTTTTGGCTTTTTAAAAGGTTTTTATGGATTTTTTGAATTATTTTAATGGTTTTAGGGGTTTTAGGGTTTCAATTCTTTCTCGGTTTTTAGAGATTTTGGAGTTTTATGGAATTAATTTAATATTTTTTGGGTTTTATTGGGTGTTTAAGGGATTTTAGGGTCTTTTGGGTTTTATTAGGTTATTTAAGGTATTTTGAAGTTTATGTTCTTTTATAGTGTTTTAGGTATTTTAGTGGATTTAGTGGTTTTAATGTTTTTTTCGATTTATAGGGTTTTTAGGGAATGTATGATGTGAGGACAAGCTATTCCTACCCCCCCCCCCCCAAATTTATTAGAAAAAAAAGACACAACAAACAAGGGAGGGGCAGGGTCAATCCACCCACACCCAAAACCCTGGACACCCCCACTCATGAAAGTCCAAAAGCCCCAAAAGACAACAGAAGATACAACTAAAGACCAAAATCACCATCCCCATAAGGGTATCCATTAGTACCATAGCCCGAGCAAGAATCTGATTCCACCGACTCCCATTCAAAAGATTCATATTTCTTGAGGAAGGCTGCATAATATTTCCTAAGTTCCACATCCAGCTTCACTTTGGTAGCCCGGTCTTCCCTAAAATGTGCATCTCCTTCACCTTTACTAGCCTTAGAAGATACTCTAGTAGCCATTGGCCTAGGCAGGGAGGAATAATACCTCCTTTCCCTCCATTTAACTGGAGGGTCCCTCATCACCTTAGCCTTACTATGGGCTATATGAACAGGCATAACCATGTCACAATTCCTACCACATTTAGGAACAGACTGCGGAATTCTCTTCTGATTACAACCATAGGAACCAGAAAGACCCATCATTGCCTGCTCCATCTTTATCCAATCCAATCTGGCGTACAGAAGGTCATAGCGGTCGCAAAAAAAATTTCCTAACCTAATTTTTTCATCATTCTCATTCCTAAAAAATACCACTGGTTGCAGGTCTGGATTTTGAAAGATATTTTTTATATGATGCCCAAGCAGGATTTCCGAACAGTCCAACATAATCAAGTCAAATAGCTCAACAAAAGGGGAAACTTTTCAAACAGCACAACAGTAGAGCTCGAATAATGCTGCTCAATGCTCCTGCTATCAACATGAAGGTTATTGAACTGCTTCTCGGGCTGAGGTGCATCACTCAGACCAATTATAGGCATAGCAACATCAATCATCACTTTCTATGGAACATTCACAGTGGGCGGGGGGTTTTCATTAGCCTCCACCTTTTACAATTCCTGTCCCACTAGACCCCATTCCCCAAATCCCAGACAGTCCAAAGTTCCATGCCCTTAAAACGATTCGAGGTTAAGACCAGCTCATATCCATTTCCATGACCAACTACTGGAGGTCCTAGCAAAGTCTCCCTCTCTGTCCCATGGAAAGATGGTCTTAATGTCGTGCTCACGTCCCTCTCTGTCCCATCGCAATATGGTATTTTTGACTGACTGAAACGCCTAAAGGGTCAATTTTTATTAATTTTGGATAGTCCCCCTCTTAAGGAAAAAGGGGGAAACCTTACATGACTTCAAGGACATAAAAACATCTACATAAAATGAATGTCAAAGTCCAAAACAAAGCTACTAAGAAATACCACTCCCCAGCATCATCATTAGTATGGAACCTCCACCAGTACATGATAGTTTAGCAAGTTGTCCCATGCAAAGGTGCATAGGCCCGATACCGATGGAAGAGCCATACCCAGCTGATATTTTTGGTTTTTAATGATTTTTAGGGTTTCTATGGTTTTTTAGGTTTTTAGGGTTTTTTTTATTTTTAGGGATTTTATGTATTTTTTGTACTTTTAAATATTTTTTGGGATTTTTATGGTTTTGGGGATTTTCATGTTTTTTGTAGGTTTTTGTATTTTTTTTGGCTTTTTTAGGTTCTTAGGGTTTTATGGGTTTTATATATTTTTATTAATTTCAAATTTTATTAGGGTTTTTTATTTGTTATGTTTTCTATGGTTTTAGGTTTTGTATGGGTTTATAATTTTTTATAGTGTTTTTGGTTTTTAGGGGTTTTATGGGTTTTTATGGTCTTTTAGGGGTTTTAGGGTCTTTTAGTATTTTTAATGTGTTTGAGTGTCATTAAGAGTTTTTAGTGGGTCTTAGGGTTTTTAGGGGTTTTTGGGTCTCTTTGGGTTTTTAAGGGTTTTGGGGCCTTTTAGGTGTTTTATGGTTTTTAGGATCCTTTACGGGTTTCATGGTTTTTAGGGTCTTTTGGGGGTTTTAGAGTTTTTAGAGATCGCTATGGTATTTTAAGGGTTTTTAGGACCCTTTAGGGATTTTAGGGCCCTTTTGAGTTTTTTGGGTTCTTGGGTCCTTTTGGGTATCTAAGGGTTTTTATGGTCTTTTAGGGTTTCTAGGTTCCATTAGGGTTTCATTTGTTTTTAGTGTCTTTTTAGAAGTTTAGGTTATCTTATAGTCTTTTAGCGGTACTAGGGGTTTTTGTTTCTTTTATCATTTTTAGTGGTTTTAGGGTCTTTTATCTTTTGGGGGGTCAGGGGGATTTAGGTTATTTTTGAATATTTTATGGTTATTAGGGGGTTTTCCGGGCTTTTAGTGTCTTTTAGGATTTTTAGTATCTTTTAGGGTTTTTAAATGTTTTGGGGCTTTTATTTTTTTAGTTTTTATGGTTTTAGGGCTTTTAAGATTTTTAAGGTTTTTTAGGATTTTTATGTTTTTATGTTATTTTTGGGTTTTAAGGGATTTCAATGGATTTTGGGGTTTTAGGGTATTTAGGGTTTTTAGGGTTTTAGGGGGTTTTAGTGTTTTATGGTTTTTAGAGATTTGAAGGGTTTTCATGACCCTTTTAATGTTTCTACGAGTTTTAGGTTTATTAGGGTTTTAGTGTTTTTAGGGTTTTATGGGTTTTAGGATTTCAAGGGGTTTGATTTTTTTAGGATTTTTAGTGTATTTTAGGTTTTAAGGTTTTTATGTTTTTTAACGGAGTTTAGGGTTTTTAGGGATTATGGGTTTTTTTTTGTTTTTCTTAGTTTTTTGGGTTTTTAGGGTTTTAGGGTGTTTTAGGTTATTTTTTTTTGAATTGTTTTAGTGGTTTATGTATTTTTTAGGTTTTTAGGTTTATATAGGGTTTTTATGGTTTTTAGGGGTTTTAGGATTTTATTAGAATTTTAGATATTTTCTTTGGGTTTTAAGGAGTTTTGTGGTTTTTAAATATTTTAGGGTTTATTGGATTATTTAGGATTATTTTAGGGTTTTTAGGTTGTTTTACAAGATCTTAGGTATTTTTTTTGTTTATACGGTATTTTGAGTTTTGAGGGTTTTTTGGGGTTTTAGGTTTTCAATGTTTCTTAGTTTCTTTAAGGGGTTTTATAGGGTTACTTAGGGTCTTTTAGGTTTTTAATGGTTTCAGGGCCTTTAATTGTTTTAAGGGGTTTATGGTTTTAAGAATTTTTTAGTGGTTTTAAAGGTTTTTTGTATGTTTTTAGGGTTCTAGGATTTTTATGATATTAACAGTTTTTAGAGTTTTGTGGTTTTGGGGGTTTTAAGGGGTTTTTATGGTTTTTAGGGTATTTCAGGTTTTAAGGGTTTTAAGGGTATTTCGAGTTTTATGGGTTTTTAGGGTATTTCGGGTTTTTGGTGTTTTTTGGGGTTTTTAGTGTTTTTTATTCTTTTCATACTATTTTCTGATTTGTATGGTTTTAATATGTTTTTGGAGTTTTAGGGTTTTTAAAGATTTTTAAATATTTTTTAAGGTTTTATGGATTTTAGGGTTTTTATGTTTTCATGGGTTTTTAGGGTATTTGGGTATTTTTAGGGTTTTAGGGTTTTTTGATATTTTATTGTTTTTTTTTTGTGTGGGGAGAGGTGTTAAGGATTTTTATGGTGTTTTAGGGTTTTTAGGGATTATAGGGTTTTGGGGTTTTATAGGATTTTAGTGTTTTTAGAGTTTCTAGTGTTTTTAGGTTTTTAGGGTTTTTAATGATTTTTAGGGTTTCTAATATTTTTAGGGTTTTTAGGGTTTTTAGGGGTTTTAGGGTTTTTATGGTTCTAAGGATTTTTTATGGGGTTTAAGTGTTTGAATGGTTTACTTTTTTAGGTTCTCATAGATATTTTAGGGTTTTTAGAAAATTTAGGGTTTTTTAGGGTTTTAGGGTTTTTTAGGGTTTTAGAGTTTTTTTAATGCTTTTAGGGTTTTAGGGATATTATAGGCTTTATTGTTTTAAGGGATTTTAGGGTATTTAGAGTTTTTAAGGGTTTTGAAGGGTTTTAAATGTTTTTATGGGGTTTTGTGGTTTTAATGGATTTTAATTGTTTTTAGAGGTTTGGGGTGGGTGTTATGTGGGTTTTCATATTTCTTATAGTTTTTAGGGGGTTTTAAGGTTTTACGGTTTATGGAGTAGGGTTTGGGGTATAGGTTATATGTTTTTGGGTATAGGGTATAGGCTTTAAGTTATATGGTTTAGGGAATATGGTATGGGATGTAGGGTTTATGGTGTAGGATATTCGGTATAGTGTTTAGGTTGAGGGGTATAGGGTTTAGTGTGTATGGGATCAGGTTTATGGTTTATGGTTTGGGGTGTAGGATAGAGGATTTAGAATGTAGTTTTATGGTTTCAGGTGTAGGGTATAAGTTATAGACTTCAGGGATTAGGGTTTATGGTATAGGAAATAGGGGTTAAGGTATAGGGTTTGGTGTTTATGTTTGAGGTTGTAGTGTGTTGGGATTACGGTGTAGGGTTTATGGTTTAGTGTATAGGGAATAGGGTTTAGGGTTCAGGTTTTATGTTTTTGGGTATAGGGTGTATGGTGTTTGGTTTGAGATTTGCGTGTTAGGGTATATGGTTTAGGGTGTAGGGATTAAGGTTTAGGGTGTAGGGTATAGTTTGTAAGGTTTTGGTTGTAGGGTATAGGGTTTAGGGAGTAGGGTTTTGAGTTCATGTTGTATGGTATAAGGTCTAATGTGTTGTGTTTAGTGTTTAGGATGTAGGGTATCAAATTTTTCTTATAGGGTTTTGGGTTTTGGGTTTTGGGATTTGGGATTTGGGTACAGGGATTAGGGTGTAGGGTTTGAGGTTTATGGTGTAGGGTATATTTTATATGGTATATGGTTTAGGGGTTAGGGCTTATGTTATAGGGTTTAGGGTTTAGGGTGTATCATGCAGGGTATAGGGTTTATGGTGTAGGGTCTAGGGTTTTTGTTTTAGGGTTTAGGGTTTAGGGTACATGGTTTAGGGCGTTATGTTTGGAGTTTTGGGTAAAGGGTATTTTGTTTAGGGTGTTGGGTTTTGGGTATAGGGTTTAGGGTTTATGGTGTAGGATCTAGAATTATTATTGTAGGTTCTTGGGGTTACTATATAGGGTATAGGGTTTAGGATTACGGTTTCGGGTGTAGCTTATATGATTTAGGGTGTTGGATATAGAGTTTTGGGTGTGGGATTTACTATTTGGGGTGTCGGGTATTAGGTTTATGGTGTAGATTTTAGTGTTTATGGTGTAGGGTAGAAGGTTTTGGGTTTTGGGTTTAAGCATTAGGATGTTGGTTTTAGGGTTAAGGCGTATGGTTTAGGGTGTAGGGTATAGGGTTCCAGGTGTAGGTTTTGGGGTTGGGGGTGTATGGTTTTGTGTATAAGATATTGGGTTTAGGGTTTAGGGTGTAGGGTTTATTATTTTTTATGGGGTTTAGGGCATTTAAGGTATTTTTTACGTTTTTTATGGTTTTAAGAGTCTTTTGGGGTTTTAGAGGGTTTTTAGGATTTTTATGGGCTTTTAGATTTTTAGGGTTTTTTGTAGTTGTTAGGGATTTTAGGTGTTTATTTTGTTTTTTGGGATTTTAGGGCTTATTAGGGGTTTTTAGTTCTTTTGGGTATTTTTAGGGGTTTTAGGGATTTATAGGGGTTTTGGGGTTTTTAATGGTTGTTGGGGTTTTTTGGGGTTTTGATGATTTTTATGGTTTTTAGGGTTTAAGGGTTTTAATGGTTTTTTGGGTTTTTATCTTTTCTTAGGGGTTTAAGGTATTTTATGGTTTTAGGGGGGTTTAGGTTTGTAGTGTATTTTTTTGGTTTTAGGTTTTATTAAGTTGTAGGGTTTTTTGGATTTTTTGGTTTTTTCAATATTTTTTTGGGGTTTTTGTTTTTCATGGGTTTACAGGTTTTTTGGGTCTTTGAGGTTTTTTGGTTTTTAGGGTTTTTAGGGTTTTTTATGATTTTTATTGATTTTTTGGTTTTTTTGGTTTTTAGGGTTTTCATGGTTTTTATCCCTTTCATGGTTTATGGGGTTTTGAGGTTATTGAATTTTTTTAATAGTCTTAAAGGGTTTTTTGAAGAATAAGAGTTATTATGTTTTTAGGGTTATTAAGAATTTTTAGGGGTTTAGGGGTTTTTGGAGTCTTTATGATTTTTTTGGGGTTTTAGGTTTTTATGGGTTTTTTCATTTTAAGGTTTTTAGTTGTATTTAGTAGTTTTATGGTTTTTAATGTTTTTATGGATTTTTGGGTGTTTTTTCATATTTTTTTGATTTTTTAGATTTTTAATAGTCTGTTTGGGTTGGGGGTTGTTTTTTATGTTTTTAGGGGTTTAGGTTTTTTAATGGATTTCAGGAGTTATTTAGGTTTTTAGGGATTTTAATGGATTTTAGGGTTTTGGGGGGTTTTTAGATTTTAGAGATTTTAAGTGACATTTGGGTGTTTAGAGGTTTTAAATTTTTTTTAGGTTTTTAGGGTTTTAATTTATTTTTATAGTTTTGTTACTATTTATATGTTTTTAAGGTTTTTGAGGGATTTTTGGATTTTTAGGGTTTTTAGGTTTTGAAGGGTTTCTTGCATTTTTTGAATTTTTAGGTGTTTAAAGGAATTTTAGGATTTTTAGGGTTTTTTTAAATATTTTTAAATTTCAATGGGTTTTTTCTTTTTTTTCTTTTTGGTGTTTTGGAATTTAATATTATTTTAGGGTTTTTTTCTATTTTTATGGGGTTTTAGGGTTTTTAGGAGTTTTATGGTTTTTTGTGTTTTTATGGTTTTTTGGGTTTCTTAGGGATTTTAGGGTTTTTAGGGGTTTATGGGTGTTATGGTATTTGGTGGTTATTGGGGTTTTAGGTATTTTATGGGTTTTGTGTGTGTTTAGGGTTTAGAGGGGTTTGGTGGGTTTTTGGGGTTTTTCAGGGGTTTTTGTTTTTTTAGGTTTTTATGGTTTTTAGGGTTTTAGTGATTTTTTTAATGATGTTTTTAAGGTCTTATAATGGTTTTTGTGTTTTTAACTTGTTTTATATTTTTTTAGGGTTTTAGGGTTTTTAGGTTATTTAGGGTTTTATGGTTTTTAGGGTCTCTTGGGATATTTAGGGATTTTGATGGTTTTTTACAGTTTTAGGGGTTTTTGTATTTTTTTAGTGTTAAGGGTCTTTTATGTGGATTGAGAGTATTTTAGGGTCTTTTATGATTTTTAGGGGGTTTTAAGGTTTTCTTATGGGTTAAAGTGTCTTTTTTATTTTTTTGGAGATTTAGGAATTTTCCGGTTTTGTAGGGTTTTTAGGATCCTTTATCATTTTTTTGTTTCTAGGGTTTTAAGGGTCCTTTAGGGTTTTAGGGTTTTTAGGGTCATCCATGATTTTTTATGGTCCTTTAGAATTTTAGTGTCTTTTAGTTTCCTTTATCAATTTAGTATTTTTTAGGCCATTAGGGGTTTTAGGGATTTTATGGTCTTTTAGTGTTTTTTGGGTCTTTTAGGGGGTTTTGGGGGGTTTTGGGTCTTTTATAGTTGTAAGGTATTTTATAGTATTTTAAAGTTTTTAGTACCTTTACAAAATTTTAGATTCCATTATGGTTTTGGGGGTATTTAGTTTGTTTTAATTGGTTTTTGGGTTTTAAGGTTCTTTAAGGTGTTTTAGGGTCTTTTAGTGTTTTGAGTATTTTTAGGGCCTTTTAGGGTTTTAAAGGTATTATGGTTTTTAAGGGTTTTTTAGCTTTTTTAATAAAAATTGGGTACAACCACGAATGCATCACACACGCAAGGGGATTTATTATTTTATATGTTTTTTGGGTTTTAGGGGTTTTTAATGATTTTTAGGGTTTTAGGGGTTTTTAGGGACAATAGGGGTATTATGGGTTTAAAGAGTTTTAGGGGGTTTATGGTCCTTTTAGTGTTTTCAGTGTTTTTAGGGTTATTGATGTTTTTATGGTTTTTAGGGTGATTAAAGAGATTTATTGTTTTGAGTGTATTTTAGTATTTTTAGGGTATTTAATTTTTTGAGGTTTTTGGGTTTTAGGCATATTTTGGATTTTAGTGTTTTAGGGTATTATTGTTTTTAATAATTTTAGGGTTTTTAGGGTTTTTATGTTTTTTAGGGTTTTTAAGGTTTTAGAATTTTTTACTGTTTCTTCAGATTTTAGGGGTTTTAAAGTTATATACAGTTTTCCGGGGCTTTTAGAGGTTTTTTTGGGGTTTTATGATTTTTAATGGTTTTATAAGTTTTTAGGGTTTTAATGGGTATTCATGTATTTTACTTGTTTTTAAAGAATTTTATGGTTTTTTTGGGATTTTAGTGATTTTTAGGGGTTTTTCGGGTTTTTTGGTTATTTAGGATTATTTTATGGGGTTTATGGTGTTTTAGGGGATGTTAGGACTTTTGGGGTTTTAAAGGGGTTTTAGGGATTTTTAGGTTGTTTAATTTTTTTATTGGTTTTATGGGGTTGTTTATTTTGGTTTAGGGGTTTTAGGATCTTTTAGGGGTTTTAGGATTTTAGGGTTGTTAGGATGTTTAGGGTCCTTTAGTGCATTTTATGGGTTTTAAGAGTTCTTAGGGTTTTAGCAGTTTTAATGGGTTTTTAGGGTTTTTTGGTTTTAGGATTTTTAAGTGTTTTTTTGGTTTTTTGGGTTTTTAGGGTTTTAAGGATTTTTATAGTTTGTGGGGGTTTAGGGTTTTTAGCATTATTTTGGGGTTTAGTGGGGTTTTAGGGCATTTAAGGGTCTTAAGAGTTTTTAGTGATTTTAGGGTTTCTAGCGTTTTTAATTTTTTTGTTAGGGTTTTTTGTTTCTTTCAGGTTTTTATAGAGTTTTAGGGGTTATAGGGGTTTTTTAAAATTCCTAAGGTTTTTAGGGATTTTAGGAGTTTTTAGGGTTTTTGGGTATTTCGGGTTTGTAGGGGTTTCTGTTGACATTTTCAGGTTTTTTGGGTTTTTAAGGATTTTATGAATTTTCAAGGGTTTTAGGGTTATTATTTTTTTATCGATTTTATGGTTTTATGGATTTTAAGGGTTTTTTGTTTTTTTTTATTTTTTGTATTTTTAATAGTTTTAAGGGTTTTTAGGGTTTTTAGTGTCTTAGTGGTTTTACGGATTTTATGGTTTTCTTAAGGTTTTTATGTGTTCTTAGGATTTTTATTGTTTCTTTGGATTTTAAGTGTTTTTTAAATTTTATGGGTTTTTATGGGATTAAGGTGTTATTAGGGTTTTCAGGGTTTTAATGATTTTTAGGGGTTTAAAAGGATTCTAAGGTTTTTTGGTTTTCATGATTTTAAGGGGTGTTTTTTTGTTGTTTTCAATTTTTTTTGATGTTTTTATGCTTTTACAGTTGTTTAAAAAAATTTAGGTTTTATGGTTTTATGTTTAGGGTGTAGGGTTTAGGGTGTGGAGTGTAGGGTTTAGGGTGTAGGGTACATGGTTTAGGGAGTAGTGTATAGGTTTCATGGTGTAGGTTTTGGGGTTTAAGGTGTTGACTATAGTGTTTAGAGTGTATGGTATAGGGTTTAGGGTGTAGAGTATAGGGTTTAGGTTATAGGGTTTATGGTTTAAGGTATAGGGTATAGTGTTTAAGGTGTAGGGTTTAGGTTTTATGGTGTAGGGTTTGGGATTTAGGGTGTTGATTTAAGGGTTTAGAGTGGAGGCTTAGGGTGAAGGGTTTGGGATTTAGGCTTTAGGGTGATGGGTCTTGTTTTTAGGGTGTAGGTTTTATGGTTTATGGTGTAGGGTTTAGGGTTTAATGTGTATAGATTAGTGTGTTTGTTATAGGGTATTGGGTTTAGGCTATAAGGTTTGGTGTCTACAGTGCATGGTATATGCTTTAGGGTGTAGGGTTTAGGGTTTACGATGTAGGGTATAAGGTATAGGGTCTACGATTTAGGGTTTATGGTGTAGGGTATAAGGTTTATACTGTAGGGTTTTGAGTTTATGGTGTACGGTATAAGGTCTAGGGTGTAGGGTTTAGAGTTTAGCGTGTTTCGTATAGGGTTTTGGGTGTAATGTTTAGGGTGTAGGGTTTAGTTTTTAGGGTTTAGGGTGTAGGGAATAGGGTTTACGGTGTAAAGTTATGGGAATAGTGTTTAGTGTTTAGGGTTTGGGGTTTAGGTTTATGGTCTGGGGTTTAGGTTTCAAGGTTTAGGGTTTAGGGTTTAGGATTTATAGTTTATGGTCTAGGGGTGTAGGGTATAGGGTGTAGAGTTTAGTTTTTAGGGGTTAGGGTTTACAGTTTAGAGTTTTGGGTATTGGATTTTGGGTGTTTGGTTTATGTTTTAGGGTGTAGGGTATAGGGTTTAGGGTGTAGGATTTAGGGTTTAGAGTGTAGGGTATAGCATTTTGACTGTAGGTTATAGTGTTTAGAGTGTAGGGTAAAGGGTTTAGGATGTATGATATAGTGTTTTAGGTGCATGGTGTAAGGTATAGGGTTTAAGGAGTAGGTTATAAGGTTTAGGTGGTAGGGTGTAGTGTTTAGGGTGTATGTTATAGGGTTTAGGGCTTAGGGTGTATCTTTAGGTTGTTTTGTTTAAGGTCTAGGGTATAGGTTGTAGTTTTAGGGTTTAGGGTGCAGGGAATATGGTTTCAGGAGTAGGGTTTGGGGTTTAGTTTGTAGTGTTTATGGTTTAGTGTATATGGTTTGGGGTTCAAGGTGTAGGGTGTAGGGTGTTTAGGGGTTCATCACTTTTAAGGGATTTTTTTGGGTTTTAGGGTCTCTAGGGACTTTTTTCGAGTTTATTATGTTGAAGGGGTGTGGTTTGTAATTATTTTTAGGGAATTTACTATTTTTTATGTTTTTAGGGTTGTCAGGGTTTTTAGGGTTTTTATGGGTTATTAAGAGTTTTAGGGTCCTTTTAGGTCTTTATAGTGGTTTTAGGGCTAAGGAAGGCTCAGGTCCAGGCTATTCCTGGAACCCCCCAAATTTAATTAAAATAAAAGACACAAAGGCATATAGACAAGGGAGGGGAGGGGTCAAACGACCCACAACCAAAAACCCTTAACACCAAAAGACCCAAAAAAAAGGAAAATCAAAAAAGAAAACAAAACAGATAAACAGACACAAAACTAAACACAACAGCAGCGTCCACACATCTTGTCCAGCCAACACCAGCATCCAGAACCAATACCAAACAGCACAGCCAAGCAGCATCCACACATCCAGCATCACAACTTCCATCATCCAGCGCATTCCAGTATCCAACAGCACCACATCCAATCATCACAGCAATACACCCGCAGAAACACATCAAAACCAACCAACCCCAGCAACCAACAACACCGAAACCGATATCACAACCAACCACATCCAGCAACATGAGACCACAGTATGAGCACCGCATCCAAACGCGACCATCATCACCTTTCAGCAGACACCAACCAGCAACTCCATACACACCATTTCCAGCAGCTAGCATGTTAACAGGGACAACATCGCCCACATCCAGCATACCACAACAGACATCTGCTGAACCAAACCCCAGTATCCAGCACCCCAACTTCAAGAACCAACACCAGTAGTGGTTCTCATCCCATCCATCCATAGCCACAATGCATCATAGCTTGTAGTGCAGAGGATTCAATCCAGGAGATCCAACAAAGAAACCATTGAAAACCAAAAGGACCAGAACACTGCAAAACCAAAGCAAAACCGCAGTAGCCGGAGATGACCGCAAATCCAAATAACCAGCATGATCAAGAATCCATACCATAGCGCAAACCTGGAGCTCAAGAGCAGAATTCCAAACCCTCACAAATCGTCGTGGAAGAGGCCAGGATCCACACCGCCGATGAAAACCCATACACCATTGAAAGCTTTGAAGCCATTGACCCATACATGGGGAGAGCATCTCTGCAACAACAAACAGGATCATCTGCATATACCAATCACCAGCAGATCTGGAAAAACCGAGGTCCGGCGCCGCCCCAAAATGTCGGCCCACGCCTTCTGCCTCCAGCACCAGAGAATCCACAGAAATATTTCTAATCCCAGATTTGCATCACCACATGCTCTATCTGAACCTGCAGCCATGCAGGACAACGGGGAAAAACCCCCACCATCCCAATCCAAGAGCTGCAACACTGCACCCGAATCCATCCTGTACCATCGTAGAACCCATCCAGTGTGCCAAAGCTGAAGGTCCACAACAACGTCAAAACACCACGCCTCGCTAGATGTCCACCCAGACCACACAGATCTGAGACAGAGAAGCCCGAAACCAACAAAAGCCTCCAGATCTAATATACCAAAAGCTGAAATCCCATTGACATGGGACACAACAACACCAAAATCTGACACCATCGAGCACCACCTATGGTCGCCGAAGACCTACGCCACCGGGAACCGCTGAAGCAAACCACAACCACCATGGGGAAGCCGTTCCAACAAAGTCAAATATCCAGGACCTGGAGAGCACCGCGATGGGAGAGAACCTCTGGGAGAGAAGGCCGCTATCCTTTATAGTTGTTTTAGGTGTTTTCGTGGTTTTTAGGGGTTTTAGGGGTTTTAGGTTTTTTAGAGTTTTTAATGGTTTTATTGTTGTTAGGGTTTTAAGACTTTTTAGGGGGGTTTTCGCTTTAGAGTTTTTTAGTTTAGAGGGTTTTTTAGGATTTTTAGGATCCTATTAAGGGTTTTAAGAATCTAAGTGGTTTTTGGGTGGTTTTTGGATTTTTACTAGTTTTTTTTTTGTTTTTTAGGGTTTATTAGGTTTTTTACGGTTTTATGGTTTTTAGGGTTTTTATATAACTTTTATGGATTTTTGGGCTGTTTTGGTTTTTAGGGATGTTTTTGTGTTTTACAATTGTTTGATGTTTTAGGGTTTTTTGGTTTTTAGGGGTTTTTAGGGTTTTAGTGTTTTAGTGTTTTGTATGGATGTCAGGGTTTTATGGGTGTTAATGGTTTCAGGGGTTTATAACATATTTTGGGGTTTTGGGGTGTTTAATGGGTTTAATATACTTATATATTTTTAAGTTACTTTTTATAGTTTTTCTAGGGTTTAGGGTCATTTAGGGATATTTAGCTTTCAAGTGTTTTCATAGCTTTTCAAGGTTTTCATGGTTTTTTGGGGTTTGGTGGTTTTTAGTGATTTTTAAGATTTATTATGGTTTTTATGGTTTTTAGGGTATTAGTGGTTTTGGGTTTTTTTGTGTTTTATATTATTGGGGTTTTTTGGTTTTGATGCGGTTTTAGGGTTTTTATTTTTTTTAGGCATTTTTTATGGTGGGGGTGTTGGTGATTTTTAGGATTTTTTTGTACTTTTCATATTTTTTAAGGATTTAGGTGTTTTAGGGTTTTTAGAGGGTTTTTTTGGGTTTTGGGATTTGGGGGGGGGGGGTAGAGGGTTTTGTGGATTTTAGGGTTTCTATGATTTTTAGGCCTTTAGGGGTTTTTTGGGTTTTTTTAGATTTTTAGGGTTTTTATGGTTTTTGGGGTTTTTATTACGTTCAGACATTTTTTTTGGTTTTTATGGTTTGGGGGTTTGGGGGGAGTGGGGTTTATGGTTTTTATTGGATTTTTATGATTTTTAGGGTTTTATTGGTTTTTTTACAGTGTTTAAGGGCTTTTAATGTTTTTAGGTTTCTATGGTCTTTTCATGGTTTTTAGGGTGTTTAGTATTTTTATGGCCTTTTAGGTTTTTTAGTGGTTTTAGTTTTTTCTATAATATTTTAGGGGTTTTTTGGAGTTTTAGCATTTTTTTAATTTTTTGGGTTATTTCGGGTTTTTAGGGTTTCGATGTAATTTTAGGTGTTTTTGGGTTTTTAGGGACCTTTTGGGTTTTTTGGGGGGTATTAGGTTCAATAAGTGTATTTATCTGTTGTTAAGGTCATTTAGGGATTTTATGGTCTTTTTTATTTTTAGGGTTTTCGAGGTTTTTTGAGGGGTTTTAGTGTGCTTTAGGGGTTTTAAGTGTACTTATATTCTTTTAGTGGTTTTAGTGAATTTTTTGGTCCTTTAATGTTTTTAGTGACTTTTAAGTTTTTTCAGGTCCTTAGGGGTTTTCAGGTTTTTTGTGTTTTAATGGGGTTTAGGGTTTTTGGGTTTTTAGCGGTTTTGGATTTTTTTTGGGTTTTAAGATTTTGAAGTTTTTAGGGTTTTTAGTATTTTTATGGGTTTATGGAATTTAGGGCTTTATGGTTTTATGGGTCTTTAGGGTTTTTTAGAATTTATAGGGGTTTTAGAGTTGTTTAAAGGTTTTTAGGTGTTTATGGATTTTTTTTGGATTTTGAGGGGATTTATTGATTTTTGGGGTTTTAAATGTGTTTTAGGTTTTTCATGGGTTTTTAGGGGGTTTTAGTGTTTTGGGTTTGGGGGGGGGGTTTATGGTTTTTGGGTTTTTAGAGTTTTAGGGCCATTTTCGTTTTTTGGGTTTTTATTATCTTTATGGGGTTTTATGGGATTTAGGGAATTTTAGGATTTTAGTGTTTAAGAGATTTTTTAGGTTTTTAAGTTGTTTAGGGTTTTTATAGTGTTTTAGGGTTTTTATGTTTTTTAGGATTGTATAGGGGTTTTGGGACTTTTGGGGTTTATTTAGGGTTGTTAGGGTTTTAGGGTTTTTATGATATTTAGAGGGTTTTATGGTTTTTTATAGTCTTTAGGGATTTTGGGGGTTATAAAGGTTTTAGGGGTTTTTTTAGGATTTTATGTTTTTTAGGGGTTTTTAGGTTTTTTTCTCCTTTTGGGTTTTTAGGGTTTTTATTGAGTTTTCAAGGTTTGTTTGGGTTTTTATGGTTTTAAGGATTTTTTTTGTGTTTTCAATGATTTTTTTGATTTTTTAGTGTTTTTATGTTTTTGGGTGTTGTTTAATGTTTTTAGGGAAAAGAGGATACAGAGGCCAGGCTATTCCCGACCCCCCTCAAAATTTATTAGATAAAAAAAGATGCAACAGACAAGGGAGGGGAGGAGTCAAACAAACCACACCCAAAACCCCTAACAGACCCAAACCCAAAAAACCACAAAACAAAATACCAAAAGGAAATAAAAAGAAACAAAGAAGAAAAGGCAAAGTCACTAGCATCACCTCCAAACCAAACAGAACCCGCAATCAGCAGCAGCATACCATAAGCAACAACTTCATCGACCCAACTTCAGCACCACCAAACATCCACCTCTTGCAGCCCCAAACCATACACCATCACAACATTCATCATCAATTAACATCATCGCCTTCCCTCACATAGCGATTGACAACCGACAGCAACAAACACCAAAATCACATACCACAACAATTCACCAGCATCAAAAAATCAGAAGCATAGGAAACCAGTGGAATCAAAAAATAGGGCCTCCCTCCTCCAAGCCAATGGAGCCGAGCCTGAGGAGACTGAAGTACACTAGGACCGCTGTCAGGCCGAGAAGAGGTCATGCGGTGATATCGAAGCCAAAATCCAAGAACACCGTAGTCACGACCGGATCTCGGGGCCAATGAGGAACCCACCATAGCCGGAAGCGAAGAACTTTTAGCCGGCGATGAATGCACGAAAGCCGCAATAAGGTCCATAGTTAATGGGTTTTTTGGGTCGTCTAGGGTTTTATGTGGTATTTATAGTCTTTATGGTTTTTAGGGGTTCATGGTCTTAATGATTTTAGGGTATTTGGGGTATCTAAAAGGTTTTTTGGGTTTTGGGTTTTTATGCTTTGGGGGTTTTATATGATTTAGGAATTTTTTAGTGATTTGAGGGGTTGTAGGGGTTTAGGGAGTTTAGGGTTTCTTATATTTTTATGGGTTTTAAAGGTTTTTAAGAGCTTTAACAATTTTTATGGGTTTAGGTATTTATGGTTTTTAGGGGATTACAGTTTTCAATGGTTTTTAGTGTTTTTATTTTTTTAGTGATGTTTTACGGTTTTTAGAGGTTTTGGGGGGTTTTATAGTTTTTAGGGTTGTTTGGGGTTTACATTGTTTTATGAATTTTAGGTAATTTTATGAATTTTTATGGTTTTTTTGGGTTTTTAGAGTTTTTGGCCTTTTATGGTTTCTTTGGGTGGGGGTGGTTTTTTAGAGTTTTTAGGGGGGTTTATAGATTCTTATGGATTTTATATTTTTAGGAATTTTTAGAATTTCTAAGGGTTTTTTGTGTTTTTAGGTTTTTGTGGGGTTTTAAGGTATTTTAATTTTTAGGGGGTTTTATGGTTTCTAGTTCATTAAATTTTTTCTTAAGTTTTTAAGGGTATTTAGTGTTTTTAGGTTTTTCAGCCTATTAGGGTTTGGGGGTATGGGTTTTAGGGTTTTTATGGGTTTTTAGAGTTTTCAGTGTTTTAGGGGGGTTTTAGGGTTCTTAGTTTTTTAATTTTTTTGGGTTTTAGGGGTTTTGGGGGTATTTAAAGGTATTTATGGAGGTTTAGTATTTTAAGGTATTTTTGGGTTTTAGGGTTTTAAGGGATTTATATTTTTAAGTGAATTTAGTTTTTTTATGGGTTTTAAGGTTTTTAGTTGTTTTATGGTTTTTAGGGATTTTAGGGGTTTGAAGGGATTTTAGGGTTTCTAAGGGTTTTCTAGGGTTTATAGGTTTTAATGTTTTGGGGGTTTTCTGGATTTTTAGGGTTGTTTTAATATTTTTAGGGTTTTTTTGGGTTTTTTGGGTTTTTTTACATTTTTAGTGTTTTTTTTGGGTTTTTTGGATCAGTTAGGGTTATTATGGGGTTTTAGGGTCTTTGATGCTTGGGGGGTTATGTTTTTATAGTTCCTCAGAGTTTTTTCGGGTCTTTTAGGTATATTTTGGGTTTTTATGGGTTTTAGGGTCCATTAGTGTTTTTAATGGTTTTTATGGTTTTATGGTTTTTTTTATGGTCTAGGTTTCTTGGGGGTGTTTAGCATATTTAGGGTTTTTACTCTTTTTTGGGTTTTTGGTTTTTTAGGGGATTTTAAGGTTTTTTGTATTTTTAGGTATTTTATTTTTAGAGGATTTATAATTTTTTTTGTTTTTAGGAGATTTAGGTATTTTTAGGGGTTTTTTCGGGTTTAAGGTTTTAGGGGGATTTTTGGGGTTTTCAGGTTTTTGGGGTTTTTGAGTTTTTAGTGTTTTTAAGTGTTCTTTACAGCCTTAGAGGATTTTAGGTTTTTGTGTTTTTTTATTATTTTCTAATGTTTTTTGTTTTTATGGGTTTTTAAGGTTTTATGGGTTTTAAGGGGTTTTAAGGGTTTTAGGGGTTTTCATGTTTTTTGGGGATTTTAGGGATTTTAAAGTTAGTCAAGTGTTTTTAATTTTTTTAGTATTTTTAGGTTTTACATATTTTTAGGGATTTTAGGGTTTCTAGGGTATTCTAAGGTATTAGGATCATTTAATGATTTCTTTAGTTTTTAGGATCTTTATCATTTTTAGCACTATTAGGGGTTTGGTAGTTTTTTTTTACCCCATTTGAGTTTTGGTTGTATTTGTTGTTAGCTGATCAATACATTGGTTATGTTGATGGAAGAAATTTTGTTTAAATGTTAATAGATCTCTATATTGAATAAGGGTGTGAGTAAAGTTGTCAAATTAGATCCAAAACCTTGAGGATGGTAATCAGATCCAGGTGGATCAGATTTAGATAATCAGATATAGGTGGATTAGATTCAGAATCATCAGTATCTAGTAGAGACCTCAACATGAGTCAATATATCTCAGAATTGTAAAGAAACAATGATGAAAAATATATAAATCATATTGAGTATGGAAAGAAAGTGGTGATCGTAATGAGGAATCAATTTTGGAGTCTTAATGGCTCTAATAGGAATTTGATGATGCTTTGCTATTTTTTAATTCAAAAAAGTCATAATTTTTCTGAGAAACTTGTTGTGTAAGCTTGATGAAATAAGGGGAGAGAATAGTTGTTGAAAATCATATTGATTATCCGATTGTGTGAAAAGGTACTTTCGATCCTATTCAGGAGAATCATATTCCAGACAATCATATTCATGTTTTGATTGGAAATAAGCTAATGAGAAGCTACATTTCTATTATTTGTATGTTAGATGATGGTAAATATAATCTTCAATGTATTGAAATTCAAGAAGGATTTCATGATAATAAGCATCATTTTGTGAAAGAAAGAAGTTAGTGGTTATGGTTAGTTCATTAGTATTATAATCAGAAGAGAAAAGAAGAATAAAAATAATCTTATTTAAAGACTTTTGAAAGTGTTATAAAAGGGGGTAAATAATATTTCTTGAAGTTACAAGAATTGTTTTCCTTAATTTTCATCAATTGGTACTGAGTATCACAAAAGGAAGACATATTTTCATCATAATTGATACATAGCAATGTATTCATGAATCTTATGCCATCATAGAAATGAAGAAGTAAGAATGAGAGTTTGTTCTATGAATTTTAATGAGAAGACCTTTTCTTTCCCTTTTACATTTTTCATAAAGAAATTCAATGAAGAAACTATTGTTGAACATATTCTTCCATCATATTGATGAAATCAGAATGGGTAGATATTCTTTCAAGTGATGTAGAGAAACGTTTTGAGATGTGTTCCGTTCTTATTAGTTTTCAAGTGGGTCAAGAAAATAGGAGTGACAAAAATCCACTATCGTAATGAAGAAATAATATTGGGAAATTAAAATTAGGAATTAAGATTTGACGGATGTTTGTAAATAACTCTTCAGTTCTAGATTTTCAAGTGGGTCAAGAAATCAGAATGACCATCATAATTTATAATCATAATGGGAAATTTGAAATGATATATCAAAATCATACTAAATATTTGTTAGAAAGTCTGAAGCATTGAAGTAGTAAAATAGAGATTCCAAAATCATGGATATTTAAAGATTTGGGAAATTCATTGAAGAATTCAAATATTGATATGAGATTTATAGAGAATTGAATTTTTGAGAAATTTGGTTAAGCAGGAAAGGTTTTTGGAACCCCATCTAAACAACTATTGAAGTTCTTATAAAAGGAGAGATAAGTTCATTTGTAAAAGTGACTTTAAGAATGTTCAAGAACCCAAGCACCAAAAAAATTTAGAATTGGTATTGAGTACCCAACCAAAATTTGTGTTTCAAGTTGAAACTAAGGAAGATCATCAGACTGGCATTCAATATGATCATCTGAGCAAGATCCATCTAACAAAATTCTATGAGAACAAGTCTATCAAAGTGAGGACATCAGAGGGACATCCATCATATCTAGGTTCATTAGACTGATTTTCATAAGATGTAGAATTGTGAGATGCTGATTGAGTTCCTACTCAATTGAAGAAGGTAGAGCAGAAGGAGAATCCAATTAGATAGACCATCAAATCGAGACTTCCAGATTGTGGTTTCCATACTGGGAAGATCTCAAAAACTTTTCTGAAAAATACTTATGGACTGAGGTTGCAGAATAAGTTTCAAGACCAACAACTTCCTTCTTGAATTATTAAAGTTCTTGAAGGTTGTACACATGTAAATTTTGATTCAACTTACATGTGGGGGAAGTGATGATATTTTAATGTGGATTAGAATAAAAGAGGAAAGTGAATCTCGTAACTGTGGATACTTACCAGTTGTTGAAAAGAGGTTTTTTTTGGAAATTGGATTCTGGAAAGAATATTTGGTTGGTTATAACCAACTATAGAAGGAAATTTTCTACTGGTATTGTATAATTTTTCTTTTCTTGTGCCTTTGTATTTAATAAAGAAGATAGTAAAAGAATCAATGTTGGTGAGACTATCCAACATGGAAAGGAGTATGTATTTGTACAAAACCATGTAAATATCATTTTCTACTTTTTATTTATATTTATTGTATACTAAAGGCAATGTTGTAAGTTATATTTGAGTAGATCGTAACTCTAATAAGTTTTAGAGGTTAAGAAAGATTTATTTAAGGTGATAAGAAACTTTCTTATAGAAAGAAAAAAGGAAGTACTAATCCAACCCAGTGGTCTTGATCCTACTTGTGTACAAAAATTAGTATTATAGGAAAGGTTGACTATGAAAGATCTATCTTATAAATGAATAATTCTAATTCCATGAACAATAATGGGATTTTAGTTTTCAATGGAAAGAACTATATGTAAATATAGAATGTTTCCCTGTCTTATGTCCCTTGGGTACGATGTTTTGGAAGCTTCTAAAGATTTATTTCCTCCTCATATTGAGAATTATTTTATTATAGTTGGTGATAAGAAAATCATGAGAATAAAAGAAGAGATACAAATTCATTACTCTCATCACTTACAAAAAGTGAGTTCCTTAGAGTAAAAGGAGTTGGAACTACCAAAGGTATCTGAGATAAGTTGAAAAACATTTATGAAGGAAATATTGAGGTGAAGAAGGAAAAGTTACAACTATGGAGGCTAATGTATGAGGACCTGAAAATGTATGAAAAATAATATATTTGTGACATTTTTACAATGGTAAATGATATTGTTAGTACCATTAGATTTCTTGGTGAGAAATTTTAAGAATCAATTTTTTTAAAAGATATTCAGAATTATTCCTTATAATTTTGATGGAATTGTTTCATATTTGGAAGATAGATATCCTAAAACTATATCAATGGATGATCTATATAGTACATATGTTACATATTAAATGAGAAGATAAAATGTTATGAAAAGAAAAGAAAAAGGTGATCAATAAATGTACTTCAAATCTTTGTTAAAAGGGAATATCAAAGATAATGTACTTAAAGAAGAATCAAGTGATTCAGAAGCTGGTGACAAAGCTAAATATTTCAATAAAATTGTTTCTATCCTTTAAAAGAGAAACAATAAAAGAAAATTAAAATTAAAACTCTCAAATGATCAAATTGTGAAGGGATAGTAAATGTTGTACATAATTTTACAAGGAAGAAATTTAGAGTGTTTGAGTTTGAAGATAATGATGAGAAACCTCAGAAATAAAATTGAAAGAAACATAATAGAATATTTCCTTTTGAAAAAATGAAGAAAATTTATCTAAAATGTAGAAATAATAATGATTCTTCATATGATGATGAATTAGATCATCAACTCAACTCTATTTCTCTAGCAAAAAATTGAATTGATTCTTCATGAAGTGATGATAATGATAAAGATATTATTGAAATAGAATGGATACTTAAAATAAATTTTGATATTTCACTTGAAAAAAATACTCAACTCAAAAAATAAAAAAGGAAGTTAAATAAATATGTTGAATTCATAACTTTTAAGAATGTTAAACATAAAAAAACTGAAATGTTATGAAGAAAATTATGCTAGAAATGAGGATCTCAACAAGAAAGAATTTACAGTTTTTAAATAAAGAGAATAATTTGAAAATATCAAAATAAAAAAACATATATGTTCTAAAAGTATGATGGATATAAAATAAGAAGAGTTTTTAGAAATGAAGTCAATGTTTCATACAGTATAAAGTGAGATAATAAAGTTGTAAGAAAAAATTACCATGGTTGTGATGTTAATGGAAAACTTATAAAGAAGGTGAAAAGAAAAGTTTACAACATTAGGTTTGTAAGAAAACATCTTTCACTAAGAAGGATATAAATTTTTTATGAAAGTATCCTCCAGAGAAAATAGGTCCATGATTTCTGATGAAAAGAAAAAAAATGTTTTTATTAGTTTTAATCTCAGTCTGAAATATCAAGATTCAAAGTTCACTGATGGTTTTGTGTAATTTTATAACACAAAAATTATTCATGTTGGTACAAAATGTCTCTTTGAGGAAATAGGTATGAATCAAGGGAGAGGTTTGATGAGAATATAGGATCAAGTTTTTCTTAAAATTTTGTGAAACTAAAATTGGAAATTCAGAAGATAAAGAAATTTGAGTATATTAAGAGAGTGGAGAAATGTAAACATGATCAGTCCAAAAAGAAGTAATGCTTATTAATTTGTCCAAAAAAAGTTCACATGGCAAGAAATTAAGAATAATAACAAAAATTATCTGAATAAAAAGGGACGAAAAGGTTTATGAAGGTGTGATCAAATTTAATAAAAAGATATCAGTAGATTGTGTTTTGGAAATTTAGAAAAGATACAAGAGATGTAAACAAGGGGGGAATGTTACTAAAAATTGTTTGATTATCCAATCAGAACAAGTGGAAGGAATGAATAAATTTTTACAAACTCACTATAACAAATAGGTTACCTAATAAAAAAAATAAGATTACATCTTTTTAAAAATAATCTAAATATGAAAAGAAACATGTTAAAAAATATGAGAAGTATAAATAAAAGGAAGAAAACACATCCAATGAAAAATCCTTTAATAAGAAGAAAAATTAAATACTGAGAGAATAATTCCATTATGAACTTTTATTTTCAGAATATATAAGGTTTCTTTTTATTCCTAAAACATTTATGTATTTTCTATAACTTATAGGGAATTGAAGAATTTTAAGTATGGAAGTCGATGTCGAGTCTATTACTATTCTTACAAAAGAAATTAATATGGTTACAAAATGTTTGTTTTGATAGTTGTGTTTATACACCTAAAATTTCTGATAATTTTTTTGAGATATGTGAAAGTAATTATTATCTTAAAAAAATCCTTTAAATAATTTCCCTACTCATGAGAATGTTGAAAGAAACATGAAAAGGTATTAAATAGATGTTTTTTAATGGAAAACATTGATAACCATGATTATACACTCTTGTTTTGAACACTGGGTTTTCCCACATATACATAGAGTTTCTTAGTTAAAGGTTATTTGTTATGAAATTCAGGTGGTACATATGTCCTCTTCATGAAGAGTTTCATGTTTTTGAGATAAAAAGTTCCAACCTTTTGAAATGAGTCAATTTTTTAATAAGGAGGTAAAATTTTAATGACGAACATGTTGAATTTTATTATCAATAATGGGGAAATAATATATTATGTGGGAGAGATAATGAATTGGGGGAGAATGAAAAGAAGACATGGAGATGAAAAAATGGGAAAATAAAAAATACCACTTATTGTTTTGATGTGGTTAAATATAGTTATTGAAGTAGGTATTGACAACAAACACAAAGGGGGAGATTGTTGGACCCCAGTTGGGTTTAGGTTGTATTTTTTGCCAATAAATCGATATGTTGATTATGTTGAAGGAATAAAGTATGTTGAAAAGGTAATGGAAATATGAATTGAAAAAGTGTGTGAGTAAAATTGACAGATCGGATCAAGAACCACAACGATGGTAATAAGATCTATGAGGATCAGATTTAGAATCACTAGAATTAGATATAAACCATAGCATGAGTCAATAGATATAGGAATCATAATGATACATTGATTAAATGTCCAGAAATAATATTACTTCTAGAATTAAAGTGCTGCTCATATTGAGGAATTTGTTTCAAATTCAAAATGGATCCAATTAGAATCTGATGATTCTTTTCTATTTTGTAATTCAAAAAAGAAATAAGTTGTCTTAGAATGTTTTGATTCAATATTGATGAAATAAAGGTAAAGAACATGTTATGACAGTCATATTGAGCATCAGATTGTGTTAAAAGGAGCTTCTAATCATATACATGCCAATCTTATTCAAGACAATAATATTTAGTTTTAGATAGGAAGGAAGTTGTTGGGAAGATACATTACTTTCCTTGGTATGTTAGATGATGAGAAATATAATCTTAAAAGTATTTAAAGTCATGAATTATGTAATGATTAAAAGCATAATTTTTTGAAATAATTACGTTAGTAGTTATAGTTAGCTCATTGGTATCATAACCAGAAGAGAAAAGTAGAAGAAAAAGAATATTGCTTAAATACTTTTTGAAAGTGTTTTCAAAGGGGGGAAAGGAAGATTTCAGGAAGTTACAAGAATTTTTTTTCCATTTTTTTATTAATTGATATAGATCATCATAATGGGAAGACATATTTTTGTTACAATTGATACAGAGAAACATATTTAGGAATATTTTTTCTTCATCATAATGAAGAAATACAAATGAGAGTTGGTTATGAGAATCATGTTGATAAGAAATACATTTTCCATCTTACATTTGGTTGAGAGTAATGTAATGAAGAAACGTTTTTTGAATATATACTTCAATCATTTTGAGAAAATCATAATGGGTAAATAGTACTTCAAGTGATGCAAAGCAGTGTTATGATATGTATTTAGTTATGATTAGTTTTCAAGTGGGTCAAGAAAATTGGAGTGACCTAATTCCTTTATCATAATGAATAAATCGTATTGGGTATCAGAATCAGAAATTAGAATTTGACTAAAGTTTTTAAAGAAGTTTTTAGTTCTAGATTTTCATGTGGGTCGGGAAATCAGGATGACCATCATAATATAGAATCATAATGGGAAAATTGGAATGAAAAATTGGAATTGAACTGATGATTTTTTAGAAAGTTCGAAGCATTGAATAAGTTATATAGGGATCCCAAAATTAAAGAGATTTTATGATTGGGAAAATGAAATGAAGAATTTTCAGATTGATGCGATATATAAGGAGAATTGAATATTTGGAAAATTTGGTTTAGTTGGAAATGTTTTCAGAACCCTATATAAACCACTTTTTAGGTTCTTATAAAAGGAGAGATAAGTTCATTTTTAAAAGTGACTTCAAGAATGATCAATTTCTCAAGATCCAAAATTTTTGGAAAAATTATTGAGTACCCAACCAAACCTTGTGTTTAAGGATGAAGATGAGGAATATCATCGGATTCAAAATCAATACGATCATCTAAGAAATAACCATTTAAGTCAATTCCATCAGAAAAAGTCTATCAAAGTGAGACCATCAAAGAAACATCCATCATATCTGGGTTCATTAGACTGAGTTCCATCAGACACAAAATTGAGAGTTTCTAATTGTGTTCCTACTCAATTAAAGAAGGAAGAGTAGATGAATAATTAGACTAGAATGACCATCAGTCAGAGACCATCATATTTTTGTTTCCAGACTAGTAATATCAGACTCACTTTTCTAGGAAGGATTTATAGACTGAGCTTTTGGAAGAATTTTCAAGACCAAAAAGTTCCTTTGTGAATTATAGATGTTCTTGAAGGTTGTATGAATGTAAATTTAGATTCACCTTACTTGTGGAGGTAGTGAATACTTTCTAATGTGGATTAGAAAAGAAGAAGAAATTAAATCTTTTAACTTTGGATACATACAATTCTCTGAAAAGGATTTTTTATTTAAGTGGATACTAGAAAGGATAGTTTTGGGGTATTAAAAAATAAGAGGAAAGTTGCTAATAGGATTGTAGAATTTTTCTTTCCTTATTCCTTTATATTCTAAAAATAAGATAGTAAAAGAATCCATATTGGTGGGACTATCCAACATGTCTAGAAGTAGACCATTGTACCGAACCTTGTAAATAGAATGTGCTACATTATCTTTATTTCTATTGCATACGAAAGTTGAGTTTGTGAGTTATATTTTAGTGGATCGTAACTCTTACAAGTTTCATAGGTTAGGATATTTTTTGTTAAGGAGTTAAGAAACTATCCTATAAAAGGAAAAGGGAACCACTAATTCACCACCCTCTCATTGGTCCTGATGAAACATGGGAACAATATTTTTTAGGGTCTTTTAGGGTTTCTAGGGTCATTTAGAAGTTTTAGGGTTTTCTAGGGTACTTTAGGTATTTTAATGGGTATTATATATTTGAGTATTTTTTTTAAAATTTAGATCCTTTTAGGTTTCTCATGGGGTTTTAAAGATGTTTAGGGGTTTTAGGGTCCTTTATAATTTTTAACGATTTATTTATAATTTATAGGTTTTAGTGGTATTAAATAATTTTAGGGTTTTTAGGGTTCTTTATTGTTCCCTTAAGTTTTTATAATACTTTGTACAGTTTAAGTTTTTAGGTTATTTAGGGTTTTTAGGTTCCTTTAGAGTTTTTAGGGTATTTTAGTTTCTTTTAGGGGTTTAGAGTATTTTATGCTCTTTTATGGGATTTTTGGAGTTTAGTGTCTTAGAAGGGGGGTATTATGGTTCTTATGATCTTTTATTGGTTTAGGGTCTCTTAGGGTTTTAAGGGGGTTTTAGGGTCTTTTAGGGGTTGGGGGTGTAGCATGTTTTTTGTTTTGGGGAGGGGGGATTTTAGCAATTTTTTGGGGTTTTTGAGTTTATAAGAGTTATTAGGGTATTTAGGGATTTTAGGGTCCTTTAATGTTTGATAGGTTTTTTTGGGGTTTGATGGGGTTTTTAGATTTTCTATATAGCTTTTAGGTTTTTATGATTTTTTATGGATTTTAATGGTTTTTAGTATTTTTTTGGGTTTGTATGGTTTTTAGGTTTTTAAGGGTTTTACTGTTTTTTAGTTTTTTTGGGGTTTCTTCAAGGTTTTAGGTTTTTTGGGTTTTTAGTGATCTTCAATGTTTTTGATGGGTTTAAGGGTTTTAAATGATTTTAATGATTTTAGGGGTTTCAATAGTTTTTATGGTTTTTTAGAGTTTTTTTGTTTTTATATTTTTTTACAGGTTTTAGGGATTTTTAGGTATTTTGATGAGTTTTTAGGGGTTTTAGGGATCATTTTAGGGTTTTAGGGTTTCTAGGTTTGTTATGGATTTTATGGGGTTTTAGGGATTTTCATGTCTTTTTCAGCGATTTTATGGTTTTCATTATTCTTAGGGGTTATTAATTTTTAGGGTTTTACAACAATTAGTAATTTTTAGTGGTTTTTTTTGTGTTAAATTGTTTGTATTGTTTTTCGGTTTGTTTTATGGTTTTTATGGGTTTTTAGGGTTATAGGGGTTTTTATGAAAATTTTGGAGTTTTTAGTGTTTGTTGTGTTTTTATGATTTTTATTTATTTTTGGGGTTTAGGGGTTTTATTGGGGTTTAAGGGTTTTTATGGTTTTAGGGTTTTTATGGTTTTTTAATTTATTAATATTTTTAGGTTTTTAGGGTTTTTATTGACTTTTATAATTCATAAGGGGTTTGAGGTGTTTTATAGTATTTTAAAAAAATTAGGGGCTTTAGTATTCTTTTGGGATTTTAGGGGTTGTTGTGTTTTCAGGGGTTTTAGGGTTTTTTGTTTATTTTAAATTTTTAGGGAATTTTAGATACTTCTAAGGATTTTAGGTTTTTTACTTCTTCTTAGTTATTTTAAGGGTTTTAGGTATTTTTAATGTTTTTAGGGTTTTTTGGTTTTTTGGATATTATGGTGTTTTAGGGACTTTTAGGGTTTTTCTAGTCTTTTCGGGTTTTTAGGGATTTTTAAGGTTTTATATTTTTTAGGGTTCTACAGTTTTTAGAGTCATTTAAAGGTTTTTAGGGGTTTTTTGTGTCCTTTAGGGTTTTGGGGTTTTAGTATTTTATAGTTTTTTGGGGTTTTTAGTTTCATTTTGGGTTTTAGGGTTCTTTTTATTTTTTGGGGGTCTTAGGGTTCTTAAGGAATTTTTAGGGGTTTTGATTATTTTAGGTTTTTTGGGAGATTTATTTTCTTTTAGGGTTATTTTTGTTTTTATTTCCTTTTAAGATTTTTTTTTAAATTTTATTGGGACTATAAGTTGTTTTATAATCTTTTTTTGGGTTTTTATTATCTTTTATAGTTTTTTGGCGTATTATGGTATTTTAGGGGTTTTAGGGACTTAATGTGTCTTTTAGGTTTGTAGTTTTTTTTAACAGGTTGTTAGGGGTTTCAAACATATTTACGGTTTTTTATGGTTTGTATAAATTTTATGATATCTAAGTGGGATTAAGGAGTTTAATTGAATTAATGGTTTTTAAGGATTTTAACATTTTAAGGGATTTTAAGGTTTCTAGGGGATTTTAGTTTTTTAATGTTATTTTAGGGTTTTTTTATTTTTTTGGTTTTAAAGGTTTTATGTTTTTAGGGTTTTTATGGTGTTATTTATTTTTGTATTTTTAGATATTTTTTGGTGTTTTATGGTTTTTGGGTTTTTTTTGTTATTTTTAGGGTTTTTAGGGGTTTAAATAGTTGTTTAGGGTGTATAGGTTTTTGGAGTTTAAAGGGGTTTTAAAGGGTTTATGGTTTTTATAGATTTTTAGGGACTTTTAGGGGTTTTTTTGGTATTAGTGTATTTTTTTTAGTTTTTATGGTTTTTAGGAGATTTAGTGGTTTTAGGGGTTTTCTAGGCTCTTTTAGGAGGGTTAGGGTTTTATGGGGTTTAGTGTTTTTAGGGGGGTTTTATAACTTTTCATTGTTTCATAAGGCATGTTAGTTTATTTTTTTGTTTTTAATGTTTTTAATGGTTTAGGATTTTTTTGGTGTTTTATAGTTTTAATGGTATTTTTTGGATTTATAGGGTTTTGAGGGGTTTTGGGGTTTTGTAGATTTGAAGGGTTTTTAGTGGTTTTAGGGTTTTATGTGTCTCATGGTTTTTAGGGGTTTTGTGTTTTTATGGTTTTTTAGGATATTGATGTAGTGTATGGTTTTTATAATTTCTATGGGTTATAGGGTGGTTAATTTTTTTTGTGTATTTTAGTATTTTTATACTATTTTAGGGGGGTTTTATGTATTTAAGGGTTTTTATGTTTTTTAGTATTTTATGATTTTATTGGGATTTTAGGGACTTTTTGGTGTTTAAATAGATTTCAGGGTTTTCATGGGTTTTAGGGTTGTTCTAGCTTTTATGGTATTTAGGGGATTTTTGGGTTTTGGGATTTTTGGGTTTGGGGTGGGGTTAGGATGTTTTAGGTTTTTAGGGGTTTTAGTGTTTTAAGGGTGTTTTAGAGGTCTCTAGATTTTTTGGGGTTTTAATGTTTTTTAGGAATTTAGGGTTTTTAAAGGTTTTAGTGTTCTTAATTAGTTTTTAATAGTTTATCAGTTTTAATAAATTTTTAGGTTTTTCATGATTTTTAGGGTTTTTATTACTTTTAGTCATTTATAGGTTTTTTATGGTTTTAGTGGTTTTGGGGTTTTTGGGGTTTTAGGGTCTTAATGTTTTTTAGGGTTTTTAGGGTTTTTCTTTTTTAAGGAGGTTTATGGTTTTTTTGGGGTTTAGGATTGTTTTATGGGGTTTAGAGTGGTTTTAGGGCTTTTTATGGATTTTATGGATTTTATGGATTTTATGGTTTTGAGGGGGTTTTGGGTTTTTAATTCTTTTTTGGGTTTTAGGGGGTTTTAAGTTTACTGTGTCGTATTTATGTATTTTAGGGTCCTTTAGGGGTTTTATAGTCTCTTTGGGATTTTAGAGGTTTTAGGGTCTTTTGGGGGATTTAGGGGTTTTGTGGTCTTTTAGGATATTTTGGGGGGTTTTAGGGTCTTTTGGGTTTTTATGATTTTAGGGTATTTTAGGGACTATATTTTTTTGTGGTCTTTTAGGGGGTTTTAGGTTATTTTATGTTTTTAATGTTTTTAGGGTTTTTAGGGTTTTATTGAGTTTTTAGGGTTTTTTATGATTTTTATTATTTTTATTGTATTTTATGTTCTTTTTTCAATTTTAGTTGCTTTTAGGTATTTCATATTTTTTATTTTTAAGGCGTTTTTTGGGTTTTATGGGTATTAGGGTTCTAGGGTTTTATGCGGTTATAGAGATTTAATGATATTTT
The DNA here is from genome assembly GCA_963277665.1 of Viscum album. Taxonomy (NCBI): domain Eukaryota; kingdom Viridiplantae; phylum Streptophyta; class Magnoliopsida; order Santalales; family Viscaceae; genus Viscum; species Viscum album. The sequence goes on along the minus strand of OY728142.1, from coordinate 681,009,902 downwards.
TAGGGGTCTTAGGGGTCTTAGGGTTTTTAGGATTTAAGGGGGTTTTGGATTATTTTATGTTTTTTTAGGGTTCTAATGTTATTTTAGGGGTTTTATGGTTCTTTGATGGTTTTTATAGTTTCGAAGTTTCTCTTAGGGATTTCATGGATTTTTGATCTTTTAGGGTATTAAAGTGTTTTTTAAGGTTTCATAGGATTTTTGGAGTTTATTTGGGGGTTTTAAAGTATTAGGTATTATTAGGGTTTTCTAAAGGTTTTTACGGATTTATGGATATTAGGTTTTTATGGTTTTAGGGTTTGATATTTTTATGGTTTTTTTTGTTTTTTATGGATTTTTTGGTTTTTTGGGGTTTTAGGAGGTTTTTATGGTTTTAGTCCTTTTAATTATTTTAGGGTCTTTTAGTATTTTTTGGGATGTTTAGGGAATTTTAAATATTTTAATGGTATTTTAGGGTTTTTAGTTTTTTAGGGCCTTTTAGGGGTTTTATGGTCTTTTAGGGGTCTTACATTCTTTTTGGGTCTTTTAGATGGGTTTAAAGTCTATTAAAGAATTTATAGTTTTTTTGGGGGTCTATGGGTTTATAGTTTATTGGGGTTTTTTTTATTTTTATGGTTTTTTTGGTTTCTATAGATTTTAATGGGTTCTTAGGTACTTTAGTGTTTTATGGATTATTTTTGGCCTTTTGGTTTTTGGGTTGTTTTATGGTTTATTTTGGGTTTTAAGGGATTCAAGTTGTTTTTAGGGTTTTGATGATTTTATTAGGGTTTTTATTGGTTTTGGGTTTTTATGGGTTTTTGGTGATTTTAGTGTTTTTCTGGGATTTTAATTTGTTTACAGTTTTAGGGGGTTTAAGATAATTTACAATTTTAAGGAATGTTTTACTTTTTTGGGGTTTTATTGTTTTTTAGAGTTTTTAGTTTATTTTAAGGCCTTTTATGTTATGTTATGGCATTTTATGGTCTTTTAGGGTTTTTTGGACATATTTTGGGTTTTATGGATTTTATAGTTTTGAGGGGTTTTACAGTTTTTATGTGTTCTAGGGATTTTAATGTTTTTAAGGGTTTCAAGGGGTTTCATGGTTTTTAGGGTTTTCTAGAATTTTTAGGGGTTTGGGGAATTTTATGGTATTTTAAGATTTTTTTGGTATCAAGGGGGTTTTAGTGTTTTAGTGTGTTTTATGTTCTTATTAGCGGGTATATTTTATTTTTCTGATCTAAAGGATTTTTATCATTTTAAATTTATTTTTTAGTTTTTTAAGGTTCATAGGGTTCTTAGGGTTTATAGGGACTTTTAGAGTTTTTTTGTTTTTATGATTTTTATGGTTTTAGGGGTTTTATGGTCTTTTTAAGATTTAATGGTTTTAGATTTTTAAGTATTTTAAGGTTTCATTTAGTATTTTTGAGGGGTATAATTATATTTTTTATGGTTTTTATGTTTTTTTATGTCTTTTAGGGTTTTAGGGTTTTTATGATTTTTGGGGGTTTTAGGGTTTTTAAGGACTTTTAGGTGTTTTTAGGGTTTTTAGTTATGTAGGGTTTTTATCATTTTTAGGGGATTTAAGGGTTTCAGGGGATTTAATTTTCTTTTAGGGTTTTCTAATATGACAAAGGGATTTTAGGGTATTTTAGGTTAATTTCAAGTGTTTATAAGTTCTTCTAGGGGTTTAGGGGGTTTTAGGGGGGTAGTTTAGGGATTTTAGATTATTTGACAATTTATAGGGGTTTTTTAAATTATTTTTTATTGGTTTTATTATATTTTAGGGTTTAGGGTTTTTTAAAACCCTTTAAAACACTAAAAACCATAAAACTCTCAAAACCCTAAAAACCCTAAAAAATTGTAAAATCCCTAAAAATTGTAAAATCCATAAAAACTCTTAAAAATTACCAAAAACCCATAATACCCAAAAAAAACATAAAATCCCCTAGAATCTCAAAAAACATTAAAAACCCCTAAATACAATAACACCATTAAAAACACTAAAAAACCAAAAAATAGTAAAACCCTTAAAAAATTCAAAAAACCCTAAAACACCCTATGGGGCAAAGAATGTGCGAGGCCAGGCTATTTTTGGCCTCCCAAAATTTATTAAAGAAAAAGAAAAGTAGACAAGGGCGGGGTGGGGCCAAATAGACCACACCCAAAAAGCCTTGAACCCCCCATGAAACCAAAACCCCAAAAGACCCGAACGCAGAAGAGAAAAAAGCAGGAGTTACAAATCAATGTCTCCATCCCCATAAGGGCCTCCATCAGCACCATAACCAGAGGAAGCATATGACTCCACCGACTCCCATTCAGATGAATCATATTGCTTTAGGAAGGTAGTGTAATACTCTCTGAGACGTTGTTGCTCCACATTTAGATGTGCCTTGACAGGGCGACCTCCCCTGCTAGAGGCAACTACCTTAGCTTTTCAAGAGGCTCTCATGGACAAAGTCATAGGAATAGTCGAATAGTCTATCCTTGGCTTCCTCTTTTGGGGATATGAAGAGACCCCTGCAGGTTTGTTTTCCTTCCCATCTGGAATGGACACCTCAAACAAGGCCTTCTCTTTGAGGATTATATTCACATTTTGTTTCATCCTTCTATGATCCTCCTAGAATAAATCTTGGTTAGGGATTATGGAGGCTTACTAATTAAGGGAGCAAAGGACCCCACCCTGCGTCACGCTCGGATCCACGGGTGAAGGTTCCTCCCTAGTCAGAAGAGGGTACACCACACCAGCCAAGGAATGACTCACCTCCCTAGGCAGCTTACTTTCATCCCCCTAGAGATTCTACAGATCCAACTCATACAAGACCATACATCCAGTCTTGTCTACAAGAGTCTCCTCGTGTGCCTCCAGGACCGGCCTCATCAACTTCTCCTGTGCAGCAGCATCCCCCTACTTGGGACGATCCCCCTTCTCTACTCCCTCCCCCTGCCCAGTCACCACCCTGATCGCCAATAATCCCACTTGTTCAACCGCCTTCCCCGACTTTCCCATTGTCCACTGCTCCTCCACCTTCTCCTCTTCCTGTTTTTTCAATACCCTCTACTCAGCAATGTCACCAGGTGTAGCTACTACCACCTCCATCTCAGCACCAATCGATTGAGCTGCAAGTACTCCATTATCCACCAAGGATGCATCCCCTCTGGTCTGGACCGAAGATCTTGGCTCAGTCTCACTATTATTCTGGGCCACACCCCCTCCATCACACCTATCAGCAACAACATGCTCCTCACTCATTATCTATGTATCTAGCCTCAGATTCTCAGAATCAGCAACCTGGGACCTGAGCCCCTCATCCCTAGAAATCTTTCTTACATTATCCTCATCCATAAAAACCTCCTCACAATAATGAATCTGAACTTTCAAGTCCCTTTTTTCTCTATCATCCACACCCCAAATACCTAGTGGTGTCCAGAATTATCATATCTTCCTTAGCACTCAGGTCCAAACTCCCTCTCTTATGACCAACATTAACATCCTCCACCTAACACCCCTGTTCATCAAGCCTCATACTCCAAGAGTCAGCAAATAGAGACCCCTGAACCACCTCCTCAGTCTCCATCCCTCGAAAGTGGTTGGAAGTTGGAAAGGCATCCAGCCTCTTCATCGTACTATTTTAAGTGGAAATATGCATCTCACCAGCAGCAACCTCCCTACTTGAAAAACTTCCAGCGTCCAGAATATGAAAGTACCTCCTCATTCTCTTGAATATATCACTCACCTAGGGCTCTGGTTGGCATTGAATGAACATTCTCCCTAATCCTTGATCAGCAGACCCATGGACCCCTAGCGCAACCGAATGATCAGCCTGCACAATCATCTGGCTCAGTGATCCAGAACTAAGGCCAAAAGCAGAAGCCACCCCCTCAGCGGCATTCCTTTCATGCCTGCTTGAAATAGCCGCTACAACCTCCTTAACACGCACCCCAACCAGAGCATGAACCTCTTCAGTAGAATTCAAGAGAAGAGTATTTGTGTGCATAGCCTCCTGCACCTAACCCTGATTGTGCATCCCTTCACCATCCCCCTTCTGTGCTCGATGCAAAGCACCACAATTCCTGCTATCACACCTACAAGACCGATCACTATGTCCCAGTTTCCAACAGGAGGAGAAAAAATAAGTCCATGACTCAAAAATCACGGGTTTCTTCCACCTATGATCCTCACCAATAGAAATCCAAGAAAAATAAACTATTTTATTCGATGCATCAATCTCAATAAAGGCCCTTGGGGCTACAGGGTGGAAAACGACCCTCATTTTACTGTCCACACAGAAGAACCTTCCTACCAGATTTCCCAACATGGAAATAATGGAGAAATTTTGAATGGGAAGGTGAAGTTCCAGAAATATAACCAAAGATGCCACCATCAGTGATTCACAGTGTAGATGCAGATCAAAGCTCCAATAGGAAAGAGTGAAATGGGCACCATTGCATATTCTCGGAGCTGCAGACCAGGCATGAATCATATCCACCTCCGAAGCAAAGTGAATCAAGATTTTCCTGTTATCGACAAGTCCTACCATGGCTTGATATTGGAGATCCCAATATTCAAACACGAATCTGTCAAAAACATACACTGGAGGTCGCCAATTCAAGAAATAGGAAACCAAGGTCAGCCTTTGTAGGGCAGAGGCCTCGTTGAACTTATCCATTGATAACCGGAGCTGCAGAAATCCTTCATGAAAATCAAGAACGTTTGGATGAATCTCAACCTGAGGAAAATGGGTAAACAATTCATGAACTGAGAATGGGACAAACGGATGCTCATCATCAAGAACCAGCGGGGGGCCCTCCCCCGCGGAGGGGGGAGGTCGAGGTGTAAGAACCGTCATTGTCTTCATGCTTGCCACGAGAGAGGAGAGTCGCCATCGCGAGAGAGCAGAACTGCCATCTTCCTCACCCTAAAAAACCCTAAGGGTTTTTATGGGTTTGAATTTTTTTATAATTTTAGTGTTTTTTATATTTTTTAGGGTATTTGTGTTTTTTAGGATTTTTTTCTGATATTTTTGAGGTTTTAAGGTTTTTATGGATTTTAGGGTTTTACGAGATTTAGTTGTTTAAGTTATTTTATGGATTTGTTGGTTTTTTCATTGATTTTAAGGGGGGTATGGTTTTTAGGGTTTTAGTGGTTTTTAGTTTTTTAGGGTTTTTGAGTTTTAAGGGATTTTAGGGGTTTTAGGGTTTTAAGTGTTTTTAGGATTTTTAGGGTTTTAGGGGTTTTTACGGTTTTAGGGGTTTTTATGATCAATTTAGGGTTTATATGGTATTTTATTTTTTTAGGATTTCTAGGGATTTTTAGGGTTTTTAGGGTTTTCAAGGTGGTTTATAGGGCTTTATGATTTTTAAGGGGTTTTAAGGGTTTTCATGTTTTTGGGGGTTTAGGGTTTTTATGATAGTTTATATTTTTTATGGTTTTTAGGGGTTTATTGTCTTTTATAGATTTTAGGGGTTGTATATAGTTTTAGGGGTTTTATAGGTTTTTGTGGTTTTAGGGTTTTTTAATGTTTTTAGGTACTTTTTGTGTGTGTTTGTTTTTAGGGTGTTTTAGAGTCCTTCAGGGATTTAAGGGTTTTTAGAATAGTTTGGGATTTTTTTCTAGGTTTTTGGTTTTTTAATGTTTTTAATGTGTTTTTATGTTTGTAAGATGTTAAGGGGTTTTAGGGACTTTAGGGAATTTAACATTTTTTTAGGATTTTAGGGTCTTTTCGTGTTATTTGAGGGTTTTTATATTTTTTATGGTTTTAGGGTTTTTAGTGTCTTTTGGGTTTTTTAGAGTTTTTATAGTCCTTTGGCATTTTTTATGGGTTTTAGGTTTGTTTATGGTTTTTTTGGTTTTTAGGGTCTTTCAGTGTTGTTAGTGTTCTTTAGGTTCTTTAGGTTATTTAGGGGTTTTTTTGTCATTATGTGTTTTTAGTGTTTTTAAATTCTTTTTGTGTTTTTAGTGTATTTTTTTGTATTTTAGGGTTTTTAGTGTTTTTATTATCTTTTAGGGTTTTTTAAATTTTTAGGCACTTTTAGGGTTTTTAGGTTATATTTTGGTTTTATGGTATTTTAGTTTTTTTGGGGGGGTTTTAGGGTCGTTTAAGGTTTTAAATTTTTTTATGGTTTTAAGGTTCTTCTAGGGTTTTAGTTTTCTTAAGAGGTTTTTAAGGAATTTGTGGTACTTAGGGTTTTTATGGGATTTAATGGTTTTTTTTAGAGTTTTTAGGGGGTTTAATGATTTTAGAAGATTTTCATGTTTTTTAATTCCTTTAATATTTTATTGGGGTTTTAGGGTTTATAGATGTTTTTGAGTTCTTTTGGGTTTGTAAGTAATTATGGGTTTTAGGGTTTCTAGATATTTTTTTGGGTTGTCATAAATTTTATGGGTTTTAATAGTTTTGGTGTTTTTTAGGGATTTGAAGGGTTTTTGAGGTTTTTAGGGTTCTTAGGGTTTTAAGAGGGGTCATATTTTTAGGTCTTTTTAGGTACTTTTAAAGAGTTTTAATGGTTTTTGGTGAATTTTAGGGGTTTTATGCTTATTAAAGAATTTAGGGTAGTTTGGGTATTATAGTTTTTAGTTTTTTAAGTAGTTATTAGGATATTTTAGTTTATTTTTTTTTATTTTTTAGGGTTTTTAGGATTTTATTAGAGTTTTTTGGTTTTTAAGGGTTTTAAGGGATTTTACGGTTATCATGGGGTTTTAGGGATTTTATAGGTTTTAGGGGTTTTACGGATTTTAAGGTTATTAGGGTGTTCTAAAGATTTTATAGTTATTATGGTTTTGGGGTGTTGAATGGTTTTAGGGTTTTTATAGTGTTTTTAGGGTTTTAGGGGGTTTTATATTTTTTTGGGTTTCATGTTTTTTAAGTATTTTAGATACTTTTGAGGGTGTTAAAAGTTTTTTTATTGTTTTTAGAGATTTTTAGGGGGTTTATGGTTTTTCAGTGTTTTTATGGGTTCTAGGGTATGTTAGGGGACTTTTTGGGTCTTTTTTCGGGGTTTTATGCGTTTTATTGATTTAAGGATGTTTTAAGGTTTTTTGAAGTTTTTTAGGGGTTTTATGGGTTTTAAGGTTTTAAAGTTTTTAAGGGTTTTTATGGCATTTAGTGTTTCTAGTGGTTTTTAGGGTTTTCATGGTTTTTTTTGGATTTTAAAGGATTTTTGGTGGGGTTTTAAGGTTTTTACAGTTTTTATGGGTTTTACAGTTTTTACGATTTTTAGGGTTTTTATTTTTTAGGGAATTTTAGGGTTTTTTGGTTTTTACTAATTTTTTAGTGTTTTGGGGTTTTATAATATTTTTAGGAATTTTTAGGTGTTTTAGGGTGTTTTATATTTTATGGGTTATTATAAATTTTAGGGTTTTTAACGTTTTTAACTTTTTATGGTTTTGTGGGATTATAGGGTTAGTAGGGATAATTAGTGTTTTTATGGTTCTTAATGGTTTTTAGGGACACTTAAATGTTTTTTAGGGGTTTTAGGTTCATTCACGGGTTTTAGTGTTTTTAGGGTCTTTTGGGATCTTTTTTGTGTTTTAGGGTGTTTTACAGTTTTTTAGAATTTTAGGGCTTTTATGGTATTTTAGGTGGTTTATGGTTTTTATTGTTTTTAGTGTTTTAGAATTTTTAGGGTTGTTAGGGTTTTATTGTTTTATGTTTATCTATTGTTTTTTATGATTTTTTCATATGTAAGTGTTTTTAGGGTTTTCATGTTTTTTTTTGGTTTAAAGGAATTTTAAGGGGTTTTATGGTATTATGGGTTTTAAGGTTTTTTATTTGTCTGTAGATATTTATTTCAATTTTTACTCGTTTTAGGGGTTTTCCGAATTTTTTGTGTTTTTCGAGGGTTGTTGGATTATTTTATGAGTTTGCATGGCTTTTAGGGTTTTTAGAGGTTATTACATTATTTTAGGGTTTTTAGTGTCTCAAATATTGTTTTAGGTATTTTTAGGGTATCATGATTCTTTAGGGGTTTGTATGGTTTTTTAAGGTTTCATCGTGATTTTAGGGGTTTTAGGGGTTGTTTGGGGTTTAAAATATATTTTTTAATATTTCAGGATTTTTCGGGATTTTGTTATATTTTTTTAGGGGTTAGGGATTTTAAATGGATTTTGTTTTTTGTAGGTATATTTAGGATTTTGAGTTTTAGGGTTTAATGGGGTTTTTAGTGTTTTGGGGTGTTTTATGGCATTTTAAGGGTTTTTATTTTATTTTAGGATTTTACGGTTTTAGGGATTCTTAGGGATCTTTAGGGATATTTAGGGTCTTGTGGGGTTTTAAACATTAATTTAGGATATTTAAATATTTTTAGGGCCTTTGGGGGCATTTTTCATATTTTTGGGGTTTTACGGGATTTGGGGTTTTTTAGGGTGTTTATGTTTTTTGGGGTTTTTTAGGTTTTTAGTTTTTTAGTGATTTTTGTTAGTTTTTGGGTGTTTAATTATTTTGAGGTATTTTAGGTTATTTAGGGAATATTATGGCCTTTTAGGTTATAGGGGTTTTTAGGGTTTCTTTGCGTTTTCTATGTTTTTAACATGTTTTAGGGTATTGAAGGTTTTATTAGAGTTTTAGGGGTTTTATTGATTTTTTGTGCTTTTAGTGTTTTTATTGGTTTAATAAATTTTATTTTTTTCAAGTTATTAGGGGTTATAAGAGTATTTTAGCATTTTTTGGATTATTTAGGTATTTTTTGGCTTTTAGAGTTTTTAGATTTTTAATGATTTTATTGTATTTCTGGGACTTTTTATCTATTTTAGGATTTTTTTCCTTTTAGGATTTTAGGGTGTTTTATTTTTTTTATTCATTTTATGGTTTTTAGGGTTTTTAGGGCCTTTACATTTTTCATAATTTGTAAGGTTCTTTTTCAGATTTGAGAGTTTCATTTGTATTTTTACAGTTTTTAGAAGTTTTGGTGGTTTTTATAATCTTTTAGGGTTTTATAGTTTTTATGGAGATGGAGGGTTTTATGTTCATTTTGTTCCTTTTAATGGGGTTTAGTTTATTTTTAATATCTTAATGGATTTTTCTGGGTTTTAGGGGGTATTAGGGTTCTTTTGGGGTTTTAGGATCTTTTAGGGTGTTTTGGTTTTTAGTGTTGTAGTTGGTTTAGGTTATTTTTAGATTTTAAAGGTATTTAGGGTTATTTTGGGTTTTAAAAATTTTTAGGTATTGTTTAGGGATTATTGGGGGTGTATTTTTAGTGTTTTCAGGGTTTTTTGGGTTTTTAGTGTTTTAGGGTTTTAAGGTATTCAGGGTTTTTTACGTTTTTAGGGGTTTTAGGGGGTTTTTTGAGAGTTTTAAAGCATTGAATGTTTTTTTATAATTATATGGATTTATGTTTTTTATTATTTTTAGGGTGTTTTATAGAATTTTTAGTTTTTAGTGTTTTAGGATCATTTAGGGGGGTTATAGTCTTTTTTTTAATTTCTAGGGTTTTTCGGTTCTTCATGTGTTTTATGTGGGTTTAGTTCTTTTATGTTTATTTTATTATTTTTAGTTTATATTATGTCATTTTATGTTTTTAGGGTTTTTATTGTCTATTAGGGTTTATGGAGTGGGGTTTAGGGTTTAGGGTTTAGGGTTTAAGGTGTATTGTTTAGGGTGTATAGTTTAATGTTTAGGGTGTAGGTTTTAGGGTTTTGGGTGTTGGGTTTTGGGTTTAGGGTAAAGGTAATAGTGTTTAGAGTGCAGGGTTTTGGGTTTAGAGTGTAGGGTATAGGGTTTCAGGTGTAGTTATTTGGGTTTATTGTGTATGGTATAGGGATTAATGTGTAGGGTTTATGGTGTAGGGTATATGGTTTATTCTTTTCATTTCATTTATGGGTTTAATGGATTTTTAGGATTTTAGGGGGTTTTAGGATCCTTAGAGTTTCTAAGGGGGTTTAAGGTCTTTTTTGGTTCATTTTTTGTGGTTAAATGGTTTTTTAGTTTTGTTAGGATTTAAGGGTTTTGTAGGGGTTTTATTTCATTTTTTTTGTTTTTAGAGTTTTTATGGGTCTCATGATTTTTCAGGGTTTTAGGGTTTTTAGGGGGTCTTCGTGGGTTTTATGTATTTTTATTGTTCTTTTAGGTTTTTTTGTTTTTTTGGGTTTGGGGGGGGGGGGTTATTTTGGTTTTGGGATTTTTAGGGTTTTTTAGGGATTTCAGAGACTTTTTATGGAGGATTATGGTTTATATAAAGTTTTTGAGAGTTTTTTGTGTTTCTAAATGATTTAAGCGTTATTTGTGTTTTTTAGTGTTTTTAGGATTTTTTATGGATTTTATTATTCTTAGGTTCATTTTTTGGTTTTTATGGTTTCCTGTGTATGGTGTATAGTGTAGTGTTTAGGGGGTAGGGTTTGGGGTATATGGTTTAATGTATATGGTTTAGGGTGTAGGTTATAGTGTTTAGAATGTAGTTTATAGGGATTAGGGTTTAGTGTGTAGGACATAGGCTTTAAGGTTTAAGGTTTAGGGTTTAGTGTTTAGTGTTTAGGGTGTAGGGAAAAAGGATTTTTGTTGTGGGGTTTAGGGTTTAGGGTATAGGGTATAGGGTTTCTAGTGTAGGGTTTTGGGTTTAGGGTGTAGGTTTTAGGGTTTGGGTGTATGGTTTAGGGTTTAGTGGGTAGGGTATGAGGTTTAGGATACAAGGTTTTGGGTTTAGAGTATAGCGTATAGTTTGTAGGTTTTAGGGTTTAGGGTGTAGGGTTTTGGGTTTAGGGTTTAGGGTTTGGTGTTTAGGTTGTATGGTGTGGGGATTTTGGAACAAGGATTGTGATTTAGTCTTTAGGGTGTTTTGTGTAGAGTTTAGGGTGTAGGGTGCAGGGTATAGTATTTAGGTTGGGGGGGGGGGGTAGGGTGTTTTGGTTTTTTTTAATTTTTAAATTTTTTTCCCTTTTTGGGTTCTTCAAGGTTATTTTGGATTTTTAGGGATTTTTGTGTTATTAAGGTCTTTAGGGTATTTTTGGGGGGTAGGGTTTTTTGGGTTTTAGGGGTTTTTTAGTTTTATTGGGGTTTGAATAGTTTTAAATAGTTTTTAGGTGTTTTAAGGGTTTTTTTGGTTTTTTTGGTTTTTTTGGGTTCTTGGGTTTTTTATTTTTTGGGGATTTTAGTGTTTTTATGGTTTTTTGGTTTTTTAGTGTTCATCAAGTGGGTTTTTTGGGTTTTATGATTTTTTGGGGTTTTAAGTTTTTGTAGATTTTAGGGTTTATAAGGGTTTTCTTAGTTTTTATGTGTTTTTTGAATTTTCTAAGGGTTTTTTTGGTTTTCATGGTTCTGTAGTGTTTTCAGGGTTTTTTATTTTTTATAATTTTTTAGGGTTTTGGGTTTTTTATCCTGTTAGGGTTTTTGGGTTTTAATTTTTTTATAGGACTTTTCAATGTTTTAAGGGTTTTTGTGATTTTTTCTGTTTTCTTAGATTTTTATTTTTTTAGTAGTTTTATGGTTTATGATGGATTTTAGGGTTTTTATATGGATTCTATGGTTTTACAGATTTTTAAGGGTTTTATGGGTTTTAACTTTTTTAGTTTTTTTAGGTGTTATAGTTTTTTTGTCAGATGTTTAAGGGGTTTTGAGGGTCATTTATTGGATTTATATGGTTTTTGTGTCTTTTAGGGTTTATATGGGTTTTATGGTCTTTTAGGATTTTAGGGTCATTTATGCTATTTTAAGGTTTTTTAGGTGCTTTAGGGGTTTTATGTTTTTCGGGGATTTTTGGTTTTTAAAAGGGGTTTTAATGTTTTTTTATTGTTTTTATTGTTTTAGGGGTTTTTGTGAATTTTTTGGGTTTTGGGGGTTTTATTGGTTTTAGTGTTTTTTTGGGTTATTAGGGATTTTTGGGTTTTAAACGTTTTTTTTGTGGTTTAAAAGTTATAGGTCATTATTTGTGTTTTAAAGAGTTGTAGGGGTTTTTAGGGGTCTTAGGGTTTTGGGGTTTATTTAGTTTTATAAGGTTTTGGGGAAAGTTAGGTGTTGGGCCAAGATATTCCTAACCCCCCCAAAATTTATTAGAAAAAAGTCACAGCAGACAATGGTGGGGAGGAGTCAAACAACCCACACCAAAAAATCCTTAAATCCCCAAATAGAAAAACCCCAAATACCCAAAATCACACAAGAAAGGGTGGATTCAAGCAACCCATTCTCAAAAAAAAAGCAACATGTCATGAGGATCAACATCTCTAAAGGGATCTTCATAGGGGTCTCCATCAGCATCATATCCAAAGGACACATCTAACTCTTCCATCTCCCACTCAGATGTAGCCTCCCTGGAACTTCCCAAATACATGGAAAGAGGGGTATATATGTCCCTTATCCTTTTATGCTTGTCATATGACTGTTCCATGGTTTTTTCTAGCCACCCATACATCCCATAAGAATTATGCTTTATTACCTTAAAGGAGGCCCTGGTAGGCATGGTTCTTGGAAGGAGTGAGCTGTCCTTCCTCATCTTTCACTTTAAGGAATCTTAATTTTCCACAACAGAGTTGTTATTCTTCCCTCGAAGCACAAAAACCCAAATCATGGCCTTATGCCTCATGATCTGAGCCATGTTGTATTTAATCTATCTATAATCCTCAACATACAACAAAACTTACCACTCAGTCTCATCCACATCCTGGGTACTGCCCTTCCAAGATCCACCTGAATATTCCTCCACCTCTATGTCATGCAGAACCACACAGCTATGCCCACCAGTTGAGGCCTCAACCACGACCAGCTTCCCAGGACCCGACAGCGTGTCTTCCTGACATGTAAGTGTGCATCCATCCATACTCTCAGAACAAACCACACCAGTTTTCTCTATCACCTTCTCATGCTCATCTACTTCCCCACATGAATGACCAATTCGAGTCATGTCCCCCCCTGCAAAAAGGCCCAACTTGACTCACCATCTAATACACCTTCATGAACCATCAAGACAAGCTACCCATTACCAAGCTATATGCATCCATCCATAACCACATCACCACCCGCATCAACTTGCCCAGTCATCCCCCATTTCTCATACACCTCCCCCTGCTCGGCCACCTACCCCATATCCTGACTAAATGGATCCACATCCCCATGGCTAGATCCCCTCCTACTCGTACACCTTCCCTTTCACAGACACCCCCTGCTCTTCCACCTCCTCTTTATCCACTCCCCCCTGCTCCTCCACCTTCCCCTACTCAGCCACATAGAAATATTCACCAGTAGAAGCTCCCTCAAAAACCACCCCATGAATTTTTACATCCAGGTCAGAAAGAATACGTCCAACCAAACCCTTGAAACCATCCTCCCCAATAGTTACATTGATCCCCACTCGAATAACTAGTACATCATCATTCCCATTTTCATCGCTGCCCGAGTCCTGTACTACAGCTTCATCCACACTACGGTCATGGATCCCATTCTGGGAATGATCCACATAGATCCTTTACCCAGACACTTATCCCTGTTCTTCCATCACCTTTTTCTCACACACAACCCCTTGTGCAGTCATATCACCCTCTGGCTTAGAAAAATAAAGACACTCCATCCCAACACTGGCATCACAGATGGACAGGGGCACCTGTACATCAGCACCTAAAAACTCATTCTCATTACTAGCGGACTGAGCTGCCAGATCTCCCTCAAGCACCAAAGATCCATCCTCTCCAATCTTAATTGGGGATCCATTTATAGAAACATTGGAATCATTCACAATATCATATTACTCATCCCCTATACCATCCATCACAAACATCACCATAGGTCAATACATCTTGAAAACCCTTTCCCCTGTCTTCACAAGTAGCACCCTAAAGCCCAAATCAAGAAATCTTCTCACTTTGTTCATGAATGTCACCGGCCAACTTCGGTTGCAAAAATTTCTTCTCCTAGAGAAACTCCTCTAAAACAAATCCACCAAACTGATTGTGCAAAGGGACACTAGCACTACCATAATGCACTGCCATATTTTCCGAATAATCCATGGCCTCCTAAAAACCTCCATAAACAGTGTACAACCCAGGCGATACCATCTACCGCATCTACACCATCCTTAGACTATTGCATCCTTCCTCAATTTCTATCACCCCTTACCATTCACAATTCCCAGGTCACATTTCAACCTATCAAACACGTCACATACCCTCAAGTTAGTATGGGGCTCTCAAGAAACCTTTAGTGGAACATCCCCAACCACTATAACAGCATGATCATCAGCCATAGGAACATTATCTTGTCCAGCAAGTATACATGCACCATGTATTCCATGACCCCCCCCCCCAAATAGGCGCATCTGTTTGCAAACCATAAGATGGATAATTTGGCCAATGTAGTGTACACTTGACAGAAATACTAGCACACTTATAGGTAGAGGCATAGTGGCCTAGTCTATGGTATATCGAACAAAAAGAAACCCAGGATTCAAAGCAGATCATCTGATTCCACTTGATCTCACCTTCAATATTAACATAGACAGAATTAACTGGATCTTTAAACATATACACCTCTATGAAAATCCACGGCGCAATTAGGTGGAAGGTAACACTAGTCCATGCATCTATACAATGGTATCTACCAATGAGGTTGCCAATGATGCAAAGGATGGCCGGGTTTTGGAAGGACAGGGCAAGACCAAGAAGGGTGACCCACATGGCCACTCTCATGGGATCACAATGCAGATGAAAGTCAAAATTCTAGTATACCAAATAAAAACTAAGTCCATCAAAAGTTTGTGGTGCAAAATCCCAGACCAAAATAAAATATTCTTCATTACTAAACCGGATCAAAATGTGTTCAGCATCCAATAACCCCACAATATACTATTCACATAGATTCCATGATGAAGAAGAAACATTTCAAAATAAACAATTGAGGGCAGGTTCCTCCCAAAACGAGCCACCAACGTGAGATCTAGGATTGTAGAGGTGATTGAGAACTCCCGAGAAGATATCTAAAACGAAGGCACACCATTCTCATTGTGGGGGACTTTTGGGGAAAATGTCAATATTCAGAAGGCAAGAAATATTCACTAGATCAGAAAAAGAGAGATTCCTTAGTGAAGACCCATCTTCCTCCTCCCCTAGCCAAGGCTCAGGGAGGGGTGTCGCTGATGTATCCATTGGAAACCCTGTTGTCGTCTTCCATGGTGAGGAGAGGAAAACCCATCGTGAGAGATAAAGTGAAGCCATCAAAAAAAAATCATGGTTTTTTGCGGTTTTAAGGGGCTTTAAGGAGTATTATGGTTTTAAAAGGGGGTTTTGAGTATTTAGGAGTTTTAGGGGTTTAGTTTTTTGTTTTTAGTTTTTAGGGTTTTGTGTTTTTTTAGGGATCTTGGGGTTTTAGGGTCATTTAAGGTCTTTTCGGGTTTTTAGATGTCGTTGTAGTTTTTTGGATTCTTTTAAAGTTTTTAAGGGTTTTCATGTCTTTTATGGGGTGTTAGGGAATATTAGCGTTTTAGGGTTTTTAGGCACTTATAGGTTTTTAAGGAATCGTAGAGGTTTTTAGGGTTTTTTGATCCTTTGGTTTTTTGGGGAGTCTTATTTTTTTTGTAATTTTAGGGATTTTGGAGTCTTTTAAGGGTTTTTGGGTCCTTTAAGGATATTTAGTTTTCTTTAGGGTCTTTTAGGTTTTTTCATGTACTTAGGGGTTTTAGGGTTTTATGTGGTTTTTGGGTTTTAATGGGGTTTGGGGGTTTTAATTGGTTTTGGAGTTTTTAAATTTTTTTAGGATTTTTAGGGTTTTAATGGGTTTTTGGTTTTTTTGGGGTTTTTATGGTATTAACGGGTTTTTTGGGTTTTAAAGGTTTTATATGTGTTTTTGGGGTTTTATAGGTTTTAAGGTGTGTTATGGTCTTTAAATTTTTATGGTCTTTTAATGTTTTTTGGGTTTTATGGACTTTTATGTTTTTTAGGGGTTTGGGGGTTTTAAGGATTTTTAGGTGATTTTATAGTGTTTATTATTTCTATGGCCTTTTAATTTTTTTTTGGTTTTTAGGTTGTTTTAGTGTTTTAAGGGTGCTTTTTGGTTTTTCATATTTTAGGGGTTTTAGGGCCATTTTGGGTTTTTTGGGGGTTTTAGGGTCTTTTAGGGTTTTATGGACCATTAAAATTTTTAATGTTTTTAGGTAAATTTAGTGTTATTTGGGGTTTTAGGGTACTTTAGAGTTTCTAGGGCCCTATAGGGGTTTATCAAATTTTTGTGGTTCCTTTGGGTTTTCTAGGTTCCATCGGGTGTATTTCAGTGTTTTTATGGTCGTCTAGGGTTTTATGTTATTTGAAATTCTTTATGATTTTTAAAGTCTTTTAGGGCAAGGAAGGCTCAGGTCCAGGCTATTCCTGGGACCCCCCAAAATTTTATTAAAATAAAAGACACAGACACTACAGACAAGGGAGGGGAGTGATCCACCGATCCACACCCAAAACCCTTACGACCTCAGCCCAAAGGCCACCGGAAAAGAGGAAGAAAAGCAAAAGAAAAACAAACAAGTCAAAAGTTAAAAAGAAAATCACACAAGGGTCTTTATGAGTTTTTAGGGTTTTTAGGTGGGGTTTAGGGGTTTCAGTGTTTCAAGGGGTTTTTTAGTTTTTATTGTTTTTAATATCCTTTATGTTTTTTAGTGTTTGAGGGTTTTCAGTGATTTAAAATTTTTAGTACTTTTAAGGTTGTTAGGGTTTTTGAAATTTTTATGATTTTTACGAGGTTTTTTAGGGGTTCTAGGATTTTATGATTTTTAAGGGGTTTTAGAGTTTTATTTTTGGGAATTAGTGTTTTTAGGGGTTTTACGTTTTTAGGGTTTTTTATGGTTTCCTGTGTCAATTATGGATTTTTGGGTTTTTAGTTTTTTAGTGATTGTAGTGTCTTTTATGGTTTTTAGGAGTTTATAGTTTTTAACATTTCTTCCATTTTTCAGGGGTTTTAGGGGTTTTAAGAAATTTTATAGTTTTTAGGGTTTTAAATGGTTTTAGGGTTATTTTTGGTTTTATGGTCTTTTAGGGGTTTTAAGGGTTTTTGGGTTTTTATAGATTCTTTGAGTTTTTTGGATTTGTTTGGTCTTTTAGGGGTTTTAGGATTTCTAAGGTATTTTTTTGATTTTTTAGGGATTTAAGGGGTTTTTAGGGTTTCTAGAGGTTTTTAGGGTTTTTAGGGGTTTTCATGGATTTTTAGTGGCATTAAATTTTTACAGGGTTCTTTGAATTTTTAGTGTTTTTATGTGTTTAATTTATTTTATGGTTTTCTGGGTTTTCTGGGTTTTTTTATTATTTTAGGATTTTTAGAAGTTTTTTTGGGTTTTTTAGTGGAGTTTTTGGTTTTTTTATTATTTTTTTTGGTTTTTAGGTGTTTTGGGTTTTTAGTATTTTCAAATATTTTTGGGTTTTTAGTTATTTAGGGTTTTTAGGGTTCTTGAGGGATTTTAGGGACTCTTTGGTGTTTTTTTGGGTTTTAGGGTCTTCTAGTGGTTGTTAAGGTTTTTCGGGTGTTTTAGTGTTTTTAGGGCCTTTTGGGTTTTTACGATTTTTAGCATTTCTAGTGTTTTTGGGGGTTTAAGTTATTTTTAATTTTTTTGGTGTTTTAGGATTTTTTAGATTTTTTAGGAGTTTAATGTTTTTAAATGGTGTTTAGGGGTTTTGGTTTTATTATGGATTTTTATGGTTTTAATGGGTTTTAGGGTTATTTGGGTTTTCATGGTTTTTAGGAGTTTTAAGGATTTTCTTATATTATAGATATATTTGGGCTTTTAAGGTGTTTTAGTGGTTTCAGGGGTTCTATTGGTTTTTGGAGGGGTTTTCAAGGGTTTTAAGAGTATTATAAATTTTAGGGGGTTTTACGGATTTTTGGGGTTTTTTGGTTTTTTGGGAAAAGAAGGCGCGAGAACAGGCATGCCTGGCACCCCAAATTTTATTAAAAAGGTTTGAACGAAATTTTACAATAGGGGTTTTCAAATATGGGTGTAAAAGTTCACCATTGATATTATAATACAAAAAATGGGTGCAGAAAGGTGGGGCAACGAAAGACCACATTGAGCTTCTTTCCACAATTTCCTGCTCGGATGGAGCACCTACAACCGAGTTCACATCCCTATAGGCATATGTTTCATTAAGAGTTAGATCCTGGAAGGGATGGAGACATTCGATATATTGTGGAAGAATACTCCAAAGAACTTTATTGGGCTTGTTCTTGATAACATCCACCACGAGCATTGAGTCGGATTCAAGCCAAAACTTCCTGCCACCCAAAATGAACTAAAAATTTGACTACCTACATAATTTCCCAAAGCTCAGCTTCATAAGAAAATCCATCATAAATACAGCGATATAATTATCCCTTCAAAACTATTCTGTGTGTACAGAACACACCACCACACCCCGAGGGACCCAGTTCTCTTAAAGTCACACCATCACCATTGACTTTAATCCATGATGTGATTAGTGGGATCCAACAGATAAACTTGAGAACCTATGATTTTTTTATTCTGCTATAAACTCCAAGCATACTTAAGATAATGAGATCATTAACATAAATATCCATAAAACATGTTTTCATTCAAGATTCTACACGGATCGTTGTATTAATAGCCATGATTCTACCCTGAAATGAGAGATGCTTCTTATCGATTGCAGCCACATTTTGTGCATCTTAGATATATTATATAGTGACAAAAATCGCATAAATTAGAAGGTTTTTAACATTATCACTATAAGGCCTCTTACCAAGGCTGGTCAACATTTCAAAAAATGGTCTGTCCAGGCTTAATTGGCACTCGAATAGCTGCTGACAGTATTCCCAAATCACACATAAAATCTATACTAAAAAAACACGTACTAGGTATTTTTATCAACTCGAAGGAACATGTAACATGCTGAAGCAAGGAAGTACCTAGGTCTCTTCATCTGTGCTTTCATGGGAAGATAATTCTTCCACAATTTCCACAACATCATATGACTTATAGGTAGGATGACAGGTCTTTTGAAATATGAGATCCTTGTAGGAGGGTCATACCTACAAGCACATTTATGTCGGTAAAAATCCCTTGTGTTAAGATTCCTAATAAGGTTTTGTTTCTAGAAAAGGGTGTCAGTGTCAACAAATAAATATAGCTGAATCTATTGAATGATATCATCTAGAATGACCTCATAAAAATATAAGTATTTGGATAAGGTTATTAATAGACATTCACCTTAAATCAGGGGGTGGAATCACAGATTTAATTAGAGGGTTATCAATCCATGTAGTGGACCAACAATTCAAATTTTACTACTTTTACATTTCCCATTTTGAGTGAGCTACAATTTCCTTATATGAGGATATTAGTGATTACTATATTGAGGATGATAAATAGCCATTGAAGCTATGACTAAGTTTCTGAATGAACCTCTCATAAATAAACCATATACCATCATAATTTGAACTAAACACATTCCAAATAAACCTAGAAATAAGAAAATCATTAAACCTCCTGAGATCCTTGAAACCTAGCCCTCCCAGAGCAACCAGCTTTGTGCATTCTATCCAAGCCACATACATCAACTTCCTTTCATTTATGTAGACCATCTAGGAAGAATTTAAAATCTTAGCTTGTATACTATTGACAAGATTAATCGTCCATATATAGGTATAGAATGCATGAACGAATATGGAATTAAAAATCGAGTTGATTAAAAAACCCTACCTACCTATAATAAGCGCATCCCTTTCCATTTGGAATTTTTTTGAGTGATCCTATTATAAATGTTCTCAAGATGGTAGCTGTTGATCCTCCCCTAAAAAATGGGGATACCCAGATAATCAAATGGTAGTGAAAACCTCTTCACACCATGGAACCTAGAAATACGTAGCTTCCTAGAGAGTAAAAAACCCTTACCTGAAAATAGACTATTTTTTCCAGCTCATGGATTGCCCAACCATAGTCTCAAAATGGTGGGAGATCGCACTAATTAAAGACAAGTTTTGTTTGTTGGCTTGTCCAAATAAAGGATTTCATCAATATAAAGAATGTGATAGGGAACATAAATATTTATCCCTACCTTTATTAGATTATAAAGGCTAACCTATATGAGATAAATGATGCACCTACTCAAATAATCCTCAAAAATCGCAAAGATAATGCATGAGAGAGGATCCCCCTGCATAACTCCACATGATCATTGGAAAAATCCTTTTGGGGATCCATTTATAAGGATGGAGACCCTTACACTGTTAAAAATATCGGTATCCATTATAATAAAAATACTAGATAAATCCTATTTGTTAAGAACATAAAAGATAATGTTTAACTTAATTATGTCAAAAGACTTCAAGTTATCTAGTTTCATGGTAAATTTACCATGCATTGTATGCTTCCTCATGATATTGATACCCTCTGAGGTAGTAAAGGGGAAATTTTGAATATTTCTCCCCAGAACATACTCAAATTGATTAGGGGTAATGAGTTCTCGAACAATATTCCCTAAACTAATAACCAAAATCATGATTATAATATTGGGAATGGTGTTCCCAATGGAAACTGTCTGAAAATCCCCTATGTCAATTTCATTATCGTTATATGGTATCAAAGAAATAAAATTTCATTTGATAAAATGTGTAAAATAGATAGAGAGAAAAAATTCTCTAATTTAATTAGTAATATGCACATGCTTTATATCCCAGAAAAGCATAAAGAACTTATTGATAAAACCATCTAGACCCGCTAAAATTTCCATGTACAAAGGGAACATGGAATATATGAATTACTCTTCAAAGGGAGCATCTGTTAAGCCCTTATTATATTGTTCATCAATACATGGCATAATGGAGTCACACAGAGGAAGGAAGTAATCCTCACCATCATCATTATACAAATTCCTTTAAATAATACACAACATTAGAAATATTAGTCGGAGAAGTGAATGTGGGTTCATTTATACATATGACATTCATGATTTTCATTAACCTTCTTCTCTATGTGTAAATGGTGGAATAATTTAGATTTAATATCCTTATCCTTCAGCCACAGAAAATTAAACTAATTTTTTACAATATTCTTCTTAAGATTTATAATATCATCCATCTTAGAATGGAGTATCATCTCCTCCTAAGAGGGAATTTGCAGCAGCTGGTTGGAAATTTGGTAGGAGGAAAGATGAATTTTAGTAGCCTTTATGTCCACATATAACATCGAAAAATATTTTTTGCTCCACTATTTCAGTAATCATTTGATATTCTTGAGTTTAGAAGACACAATGTATAAAGGGATTCTTGGAAATATTCTATTCTAACCATTGATAACCACCTCCCTACAATAATGAATTGTGAGCCAAGAATTGTTGAATTTAAAGGGAATAAGGGATGACCTTGAAGAACCCTCCCAGAGATCAACAATAAGGGGGTTGTGATCTACGTTAAACTTAAGAATAGTAAGCCCAGAAACATCAGTGAGGATACACCTGTCAAAAATATTATAGAAAAACCTATAAAGATTTCATTCCAATATTACATTAACTTTGAAACTTCTCCACATGAAATAGGCTCCAGTAATAGGAACTTCAGTGATTTCATATTGATCTAATCAGTGATAGAAATACCCAGTAGGAGGTCATGATAATTTGGGGCCAATTTTCTCATCTGGACTCAAAATAGTGTTAAAGTCTCCAACAACTATCCAACTATGACCAATGAGCTCATTAAATTGAGACTACCTCCTCTAAAGAAGCCTTATCCTACCATAAAGGTAGGATGGATACACAAATGTCAGGGTTAGAGTAGCAGATCAAAATCATATTGAGGTAGAGATGATTTGAGAGCTCGACTCAAAAGAAAGAACCTGAATTCAATCAATATTTATAATCAATAGGGCATCAAATGTAATCTCATTCCTATATTTCAAGGAAAAAGAGTATCCAAGACTAGCCCAATTGAAACCCTAATAGTTGTCAAATTTTATCATTGGTTCTGAAATCCCAATTAGAATTGGCCAATTAGATAGGAGAAAATGCCTAAGGGATGAGTTCATGGGATAGTTCCCAAGCCCTTGGAAATTCCAGAACATGATCCTCATTAATTAAAGGATAAGTTTCCCCTATCATGAGGATAGTTATTTTTACCAGAGTCTAAGGAGGGATTTTTTTTATTTCTAATTAAATTTCTTACCTTTCATTCTAAACCTACCTATATGTTTTTTCACAGGGTTAGAACTTGTGGTTTCCTCCTTATAATAAAAATAAACATCTGTAGGGGGATGGTCCTATTTATATCCATCCACTTACACCATCTTTTCCCTAGCTTCTGGGGTCTGGTCCTCAACAAAAAGTTTACAAAAAGTGTTATAATTCATTTGGACATCATCCTTCAAAGGCTGATCCTCAATATCATCATACCAGAAGCTAACACTAAGAATATTAAATATATTAAAAGGGAAACATCCTTCATTTGAAATAGCCCCCTTTAACTTCTTCCTCACATATTTACCAGTATTGACCATTGTGAACAAATCATCACTTGAAGGCATGGATGATGCCTCAGGTGTGACCTGTATCTCAGAATACATGGATCCTACCATGCCTGGTGAGTCTGAGGGTAAATCGAAAGTAATTTATAGGGTGGAACCTATATATGGTTACACATGCACATCCCTTACCCCATCAATAGTGATCAAGGTTGATACATTCCTCACATCCTTCTTGATGGGGGAGCAGCATCAATGACCTGTGAAGCCTACTGGAAAATTCCTATAGCATTATCAATTGGGAATCAAGGGTCCTCAACATGAGTGGATTCCCAGATAGTTTCCTTAATGATTAGGAGCTGTTGAGCCACAAGATGAGTGGTTTCATTAGTGATAACATCAGCATGCAAGATAGGCTCTCCAAAATTAGAAGTAGCTCCCTAAAAATGGGTGGGGTGGGGGGTTCCTGACAGTAGGTACCACCCATTACATCATTCATTCCATTGGGTGAGGGGACCTCTAAAGATTCTTGGGAAGTATCCTTGTCAAATATACTCTATTTGGGATTCTCATCAATAATTTCCTCATTTTTAGCACTTGTAGAGGGAGCTTGGTGGAGGGGCCTCACCAGCATGAACCTTTTCTTTCCTAGCCCCATGACTCTTCTTTCAAATATCAACAGCATGCCCCTATAGGTTACAAAGTGTGTAAACCTTCAATCATCGACAATATGATAAGAGGTGACCAAATAAATTTCCATTAGTATAGAACTTGGTCCTCCTTTCATATTGAATTTAAAGGGTGAGACTGTCCTTAATGGTGGTGAGAACAACCTCCTCCATGAGTGTGTTTTCCATGTCAACATCAATAAGAACCGTGGAATAATTTCCATACATTGGGTTTCGGTCTTTTTATTAATTGGTCTTTTAGGGTCTTTAGGGGGTTTTGGTTTTAGGGTATTTTTAGTGTTTAAGTATTTGTTAGGTTTTTAGGGGTTTTATGTTTTCTTGGTATTTATACATGTCTTTAGGGGTTTTTAAAACTTTATAGGTGTTTTATGATTTTTGGGATTTTTATTTTTTAGAGGTTTTTAGATTTATTAGTGAGTTTAAAGGTTTCAAAGGGTTTTAAGGTATTATAGGGGGTTTAATGGGTTTCTAGTAGTTTTTAGTTTTTTATTATTTTAAGATATTTTAATGTTTTAATGTTTTTGGGTTCTTTTATATTTTTCAGGGATTTATAGTCATTTTTGGGGTTTTAGTGTTTTTAGGGTCTCTTTGGGTTTTTAGGGTCTTAGGATTTTTAGCATGTTTTAGGGTATTTTACAGTTTTTAGGAGGGTTTTATGATTTTTCGCATATTTTAGGTCCTTTTTTTATTTTATTATCTTTTAGTGTTTAGTGTATAATGTTTAGAGTTAGGGTGTAGGGTTTAAGATGTAGGGTTAGGGGTTTTAGGTATAGAATTTATTATTTAGGGTGTAAGGTATAGGGTTTAGGGTATAGGGTTTTGGTTTTAGTGTGTACTGTTTTTATTTTAGGGTGTAGAGTACAGAGTTTTAGGTATATGGTTTACGGTTTAGGGTGTACTGTATAAGGTTTTTTGTTTTTTTGGTTTTTGGTATTTTAGGGTTTTTTAGTTTTTTGGGGTTTGGAGGGGCTTTAGCGGGTTTTTATTATTTTCATGGGTTTTAAGTGTCTTTATGGGTTTTTTGTGTTGCATTATGGAGCTTTAGTGTATTTTAAATTTTTTATTTGGTTTTTTTAGGTTGTTAGAGTTTTTGGGGGTTTATATTTTTGGGGGTATTTAGGCTCTTTTAGGGTTTTTAGGGTCTTTTTGGGTCTTTTGAAGTTTTTAGGGCCTTTTAGGATTTTTATACTTTTATAATTTTTTGGGTTTTAGGGTTTTTATGGTTTTTAGGCTTTTAAGGGTATATTATGGATTTTAGGGTTTTATAGTTTTAAAGGATTTTTTAGGGGTTTTAGAGTTTTGATTTTTTTTTAAGACCCTTTAGGGTTTCAATATTTTAATGATATTTATGTTTATTGGGGTTTTCTGGTATTTTTATGGATTTTTAATGTCTTTTTAAGGGGTTTTGAGGTCTTATAATGGGGTTTAGGGTTTTAAGTTTTTTTTTGGTTTTTTGGATTTTGTGAGATTATTACGTTTTTTAGGGTTTTTGAGACTTTTTTGGAATTTATAGGGTATTTTTATTGATTTTTTTGGGTTTTAGGGAATTTAAGTGTTTTTGGGTTTTTTGGATACTTCTTGGGTCATTAAGGGGTTTATGGATTTTTATGGGTTTTTTAGAATCATATAGGGTTTTTTGGGTTTATTGACTGGATTTTTGGGTTTTTGGGGGTTATAGTGGTTTTTATTATTTTTAAGGCTTTAGGTTTTTACGGTTTTTAAGTGTTTTTCTGGTATTTTATGGTTTTTATTTTTTTTTTGGATTTTCATATTTTTTTTGATATTATAGGGGTTTAAATACTCTTTATGGTTTTTGGGATTATTATAATTTTTATGGTGTTTTAGGGTTTTAGTTTCATTTATAAGTTTGGGGTTTTTTGGAAATTTTGGGGTTTTTAATGTTTTGGGGGTCTATTTGGGTTTTAAAGTATATTTAGGGGCATTTAGGGTTTTTAGGGTATTTTAGGTTTAAAAAAATTAAAGACATTTAGATTTTTTAGGATCTTTTATATTTTTTGGATTTTTTAGGGTGTGTTAGGGTTTAGGATATAAGGTTTAGGGGTTAGAGTTTAGGGTGTGGGTTTTTGGTTTTAAGGCTTAGGTTTTAGGGTTTAGGGTCTAGGGATTGAGGTTTATGGTGAAAGGGTGTAGGGCGTAGGGTGTAGGGTTTAGGGTTTAGGGTTTAAGGTGATATGGTATTGGGTTTAGGGTGTGGGCTTTTCTGTTTAGTGTGTACGGTATTAGGTTTATGGTGTAGGGTTTATGGTGTAAGGTATAGGATTTAGGGTTTAGGTATTAGGGGTTTGAGTTTAGGGTGTATGGTTTAGAGTATTATAGTTTTAAGGTTTTTTAGGTTGTTTTGATTTTGGGGGGTTTTAGGTTTTTTTATATTTTTAATAGTTTTTAGAGGTTTTAGGGTTTTTAGGGTTTTTACAGTTTTTAGATTTCTTATGTTTTTAGAGTTTTTAGGGATTTTAGTAGTTTTTCACAGTTTTTGGGTTTTTGGGATTTTAGTTTTTTGGGGGGTTCTAGGAAAGGATGATTCGAGGGTCAGCATAATCCCAGCCCCCCTAAATTTATAAATAAAAGACACATTAGACAAGGGAGGGGTGTGGTCAAAAGACCCACACCCAAAAATCATTTACATCCCCAACCGAAAGACCCAAAAAAGAAAAATCAAAAGGAAAACTTAGAAAGAAAGAAAAACAGATCACTCAATGTCACCACCAATGTCCAGAACAGAAACCACACCATAAGGATCACCATCCACACCACATCCAGAGGCTGCATCATCAAAGCAGGAGTCATAGTCATCCCATCCTGAATCATAATCCTCATTGAGCTTGAGGAGCATCATAAACTTCTCCCTCCGTTTCTTTTGTTCCAGAGAATGTGGGTGCTTTGATTATTAACCTTGACTTTCATCTTAACCGCCTTTGAAGAAGCCCGAGTAACCATGGGTCTGGGGAGAGTGGAGTAGTCCCACCTCCACCTCCTCTTTGAGGATATTGAGGTGGGACCATCATCAATCTCGTTGACCCGCTTGATCTCAAAAGAGAGCTCCTCCGCTTACATTCCATGCACTTGATTCGGGATAGAGGAAGCTTCTTGATTAAGGGAGAACTCAAAAAAAACTTCATCTTGAGGAAATGTTATAGCCACTAAGGCAGGTATTTCTGAAATCCCTTCGACAGCAACCAGAGGCCATTGCCCATTCCCCCCCAGGTAAGACTGTCCCCTCATCTTCATGCCTGGGCAAGTAGTCAGGCTTATCAGCCAGCTGCAATCCTGCTTCGGGTGCGCCCTCTTGGGAAGTTGCCCCTCCGAGTTATCCACTATCCTCTACCCATTCACCTCCTCCAACATAATCTCTGGCACATACACCTCCACCTCCCCTTGCTGAGACACATGGCAGGGAGGAGTACTAGCCTCCCTCTCCATCCCCACATCATACACGTTCGAAACCATTCCCATGGATCAGCAACCAGCCACACCTTCAGAGCCATCCTCCCCAACCGCCCCCTTGCTACAACCTCCCCTTCTGCCACTGCCAGTCCAGAACACTCAAAATTGTCACTGGCCACATTTCCAAGTAGGATTACCTGCACATCAGAGCCCACGAACACCTTCTCATTTCCAATATGAGTTTCCACCACCTGCACCTCCTTGCCCATAATCTCACAAGCAGCTTCTTGAATCCCAAGGCAGGTATTCTACCCTTATTGATAAACAAAGTCACCAGCAGGTGCCTCCTCATTACCAACAGATGGTACCACCACCTGTAGCCCCTTGCCCATATCCTCACAAACATCTCCTCGGGGACCAGGGCAGATATTCTTCTCACCTTGCTCATCAAAATCACCATCCATATTTACTTGGATAGTGTGATGGTATTGAATTAGATCCTCCAAATCCAAGACATCAAACATATTGCACAAGGGGACACCCCCAACAGCCTCATTCGCTAACAAAGGTTCACTAGAGACCCCATCCACCTCCAGTCGTCCAGGATAAGATCCAGGCAGCACCATGACTCCTTCCGCAGGTTTCACCACCCCCAAACTTCCCACTATTCTAAGATCATTTTTCAAATTGTCAAATACATCACAAATACTTGGGTTAGAGAGGGCCTGCGAATCAGATTTCATGAGAACATCCCTGACCACAAAAACCTCCTGCTCTGCATGCAGAGGCTTACTAACCATTACTATGGGAAGATCCTCATTTTTCACTCCAGATTCCCCCCAGGAGGCACAATAGCTAGAAAACCATCAGATGGAGCATACTTGACAGAGGAAGCACTCCTACAAGAAGAGGCACAGTGGCCAAGCCTTTAACAGGACGAGCAGAAAGGAACCTAGGATTCAAAGCATACATCCTGATGCCACCTTAGCTCACCTTCAATCTCAACACAGACAGTATTAATCGGAGCAATGGACACATCCATCTCAATAAAAATCCTCAGCGCAGCCGGGTTATAAGCAGCACTTGTCGGAACATCCATACATAGAAATCTACCAATGAGGTTACCAATGATGCGGAGGATGGCTGGATTTTGGATGGGCAGGGCAAGACCGGGAAGGGTAATCCACAAATCCACACTCAGGGGATCACGATGCAGGTGAAAATTAAAATTCCAGTGGAATAAATAAAAACGAAGGCCATCAAAAGCTCGAGGAGAAAAAGCCTAGGTAGAGACAAGATCATCTTCATTCTTAAATCGAATGAGAAAGTGCCGAGAGTCTAGCAATCCTACAACCACCTGATCTCGAAGATTCTAAGAAGAATAGATGAACCTATTAAAATCATCCACAGAGGGTCGAACCCTTCCAAATCGGGCCACCTGCGAGAGATCTAGATGTGCAGAGGCCATCGAGAACTCCCGAGAAGTGATCTGGAACAAAGGAACACCATTCTCACAGAGCAGGACTTTAAAAAAGACATCAATCTCTGGAAAGTGAGGAAGCTGAACTGGAACAGAAGAAGGAGAAGAGGGAAGCTGAGGGGAGGACCCAACCACCACCTCCCCTGGCCAGGGAGCAGGGCGAGGCGAATTCGATGACGCCATAGCCTCATGGGGGGGTTCTATGGTTTTTATGGTTCTTATGGGTTTTTTGGTTTTAAGGGGTTTTATGGGGTTTTTATGGGTTTTAAGGCATTCAAGGGTTTTAGGGTTTTTAGGGTTTTTAGGGTTTTTAGGTGATTTATTTTTTTGGGGGTATATTGTTTTCTAATTTTCAAGGGTTTGAGGGTTTTTAGGGTTTTTACATTTTTTATAGTTTGTAGATATTTTTTATGGTTTTTGTGTTTATTTGGTATTTTAATGAGTTTTAGGGTTTTTAAGTATTTTAGTGCTTTTAGGGGTGGTCGTGGGTTTTAAGGTATTTTATCGAGTTTTTTTTTGGGTTTTTTTGGTCTTTTTATGTTTTTAGGGTTTTTAATGTTTTACAGGGTTTTAGGGTCCTTTTGGATTTTTTAGATTTTTTAGGGTCTTTTAGTTTTTTCTTCGGGTTTTTTGGATCCTTTAGTTTTTTAGGGTTTCTTAAACAATTAGGGTATTTTTGGTTTTTTTGTATCTTTCAGCGTTTTAGGAATTTTAGTGTCTTTTAGGGGTTTTAAGGTATTTTGGGGACTTTCTAGGGTTTTAAAGGGTTTTATGGATTTATATGGGTTTTCTGGTTTTCTGGATCTTTTGGGGTATTAGGTCTTTTTTTAGGTTTTTAGGGTTTTTAGGGTATTTTAGGGTTTTAGGGTGTGTGGGGTCTTTTATGGGTTTTATGGCCTTATTATTGATTTTAAGGGGTTTTAGGATTTTTAGGGATTTTATAGGTTTTATGATTTTAGTATTTTCTTAAGGGTTTTATGGTTTTTATGTGTTTTTATGGTTTTATGGGTTTTAGGTGGATTTATGGTTTTTTAGATTTTTTGGTGTTTCTATGGTTTTTGTTGAGTTTTTTAATGGGTTTTATTTTTTTTTGGTTTTTAGGGGTTTTAAGGGGGTTTATGGTATTTTAGAGTTTTTATGGTCTTTTAGGGTTTTATGGTTTTTAGGTTTTAGTGGTTTTTAGTGTATTAAGGGGTTTTAGAGTTTTTTGGGTTTTTTAGAGTTTTTAATATATTTTGTTTTTTGGGTTTTTATGGTTTTTAGTTTTTTTAGGTGGTTTAGTGTTTTAAGGGTTCATAATGTTTTTAAGTTATTTTTATGGTGTTTAAGGGTCTTTGTTTTTGTTTTTTTGGGATTTATGGTTATTTTGGTTTTAGGGTTTTTATGACGTTTCTAGTGTTTTATAGTTGTTTTAGGCGCTTTTAGGGTTTTTGGTTTTCTATAGAGTCTGTTATGTTTTGGGGTGTTTTAGGGTTTTTAGGATTTTTGTGTTTTTCTGTCTATCTAGAGCCTTTAGTATTTTTAGTAGTTTTAAGGGATTTTTGATATTTCAGTGTGTTTTTTATTTTTAAGGTAATTTTAGTTTTTTTATAGTTATTATGGTATTTAGGGTTTTTTGGGGGTTTTTAGAAATTTTTCTGGGTTTTTCATGGTTTTTTTTGGTTTTTTTGTATTTTTAGGGTGTCTTTCGGTCTTTTAGTTTTTATGGTTTTTAGGTTATTTTTTATTATTTGGGGTTGTATGGATTTAGGGTTTTTTGGGTTTTTTGGCCTTTAGGGTTTTAGGGGTCTTTGGGGTTTTAATGTTTTTTTTAGATTTTTAGGGGTTTTTAGGGGGTTCATGGTGTTATATGTTTTCATAGGTTTTTAGGGACATTGTATGGTTTTCTTAGGGTTTTTTGGGGGTTTTTAGGGTCTTTTAGTGATTTTAATGGTTTTTACCGTTTTAAGAATTTTTAGGGTTTTATGATTTTACGATTTTTATGGATTTTGTGGTTTTAAAAGGAGTTTTAGGATCTTTTTAGTATTTTAGGGTTTTAGGGCCTTTTAGGAGATTATTTAGGGTTTTATTATCTTTTAGGGTTCTAAATCTTAACATATTGAATAGAGATGAGAGCAGTTGGTTCATGACCCAATGACAATGATTATAGACCTTTGATCACCTACCTTTGTGAATCCCATGTCTCACATATCTATTCAATATGTTAGGATTTAGAGGTTTATATTATCATATAATCCCCACTACAATGAAAGAAACCATTTAGAGGTGAGATTAAGAGAACAAACTTAGAAAAGACCTAGTAAAAGCCAGGCTGCTTGATAAAATTGATGATTTTCGAGTAGTATTATCTCAAGTTCAGTCCAGTCATACTATAAAGTTGGAAACATGCTAAATATATGATCATTCAAGTGTCATGTCTTCAGCAAGATTTGTACACTGCTTTGAAAAAACTTGAACAAAATCATTACTCGATAGAAGAATCTCAAAAAGAATGAGAAAAATCCATTGTAGATGCTAAGGAAGTGCTTCATCAGGCTGAGGAGACATAGGATGGTCAACTGAAAAAACTTCCACAGGAGAGTTATAGGGATCAGGAGGCCATTAAACAAATGAAAGTCTATATAGACAACCTATTTTGATTTATAATAGGGAGACTCCAATTTACGGATGTCCCTCTAGGGACTTTTTGATAACTCATAAATGAAAATAATTTTGTTTCTAATCATCTATGTCTTCATCCATTTTTTTAATTGTAATGTTAAAGATGATTCTATGACATGACATTTTCATACTGGATAATCATAATTACAATGATAAAGATGGAATGTACTATATTTTATACTTATTCTAATGGGCCTAGTGAGTTTAGCTTGACTGTTTCTATGGTAATATGTCAACCCTAAAAACTTTGTGTCTTTTAACTTTTTAATTGCTTGATATTGCCTAAAACCTATAGAGTGTAGGTTAAGAGAGCTGAGACACAACTTTTATCCAGAGTTTCCTTTTCATGTTTTCATCCTAGTGAGTAACATGTTTTTTAGGGGAAGTTTAAATTTGTACATGTAGGACTAATAAAACTATTGTTTTAGGTTTAATAGATTTGACCGTGAATTTTGAAATTAGAACCCAAAAAAGGATTGATGGCTAGGAATGTCCCAATATCTTTTATTTTAGATACTTCCAAAGAGAATCTTGAGTCATTTTTTTACGGTAACCAAATATAAAATTTGAAATATAATAATATAGGAGGTCTCTTCCAAGAATGAATTTACCGCTATTTGAAAAACCTGTTATGGGGATGTATTAAACTCAGAAAACTGGAGAATGTGATGTATAGATAAATAGTATAATCCTTAGGCTAATAGGCATGTTATGTGGGTGATATTATGTAAGGCCAACTGGGGGAACTTACTGCATTATCAGATAAAGGAGTACCTAGGAATTCTGACATTCTACTACTGATAAACAATGTATTTTAGGATTTTGATGTCTCAAGACCACAATAGATGGATTTTTCAAGAAAAAATATATAAAAATAAAGGTGGATATTTTTGATGATATAGTCCATGAATGAGGAACCAATCCTAAATGAATTTAATGTATGAAAAAGGGTATATTTTTCATAAATGGTCTTTCTAAAAAAATTTATATGCGGTTTAAGGTCATGTTGCAAGGAAATTATGCTGTGCAGTTTCAAGTCATACAGTAAGGACATTTGGGGGTTATGCAGTTTAAATTCATACGGTAAGGATATTATAGGGCTATGTCATTTAAATTCATGCAGCATATACATTAAGTTGTGCAGTTTAAAGTCATGTATCAAGTACATTAAGCCATGTAATTTAAAGTCATACAATATAGACATTATGTCATGCAGTTTAATGTCACACAACAAGGAAATTAAGCTATGTAGTTTAACATCATGTAGTAATGACATTATGCTCTTCAGTTTAAAGTCAAACAGTTAGGAGATTAAGGGCTTTGATTTAAGGTCTTTAGATTCGACTAAAGATTTTATGGTTTTCCAATTCTTGATATAATTTTTTGGAAATGTGATACCATATTTAGGTATAGAACGTGAGAACTGTAATATGTGATTGGTGGATTTCCAAATCTAAATAATTACAGAGGAAAAGGTCCAATGAAATTTAGAGGAGGTCTATTCCAAGAATGAAGTTACTGCTACCTAAAAAACCTGTTACAGGGTTGTATTTTGTAGGCCCAACTAGGGCATGTTATATATATCCAAATAGTGGAATCCTTATGCTGACATGCCCATTATGTAGAAAAATTCTATGCATGGCCAACTGGGGCACATACTACATAATCAAGTAAAGGAGATGTCAGGAATTCTAATATTATATTGCTAAAATCTGAAGAATGTTTATGGAAATTAAAACACTCCCAAGCACATAGTTTGGTTTTATGGAGAAAAGTACCTGAATACAGAAGGCGTATTTCTAGTAATTATTTCCAATGAATCAAAGAAGTATGCTCTCTATGAAGTTTTGACCCAAACGTAGGAAGTATGGTGCCTGCAGTTTTATTAAATATTACTAAGACCATTATATTATAGATATAGTGGATGATATGTGGTTGAATGGCCCAATTTCATTCCAATATTCTTTTAACAAGTAAATCAGGAAAGTGTAAACCATAGTGTAGGAGACTTTCATGTCAAGAGGAAGGATTTGAGACAAATATACAAAGGATAGTTTCTTTAAATTATAGGGTTCCTTCATACCATCATCAATGTTTAAAGGAAAAGAATAGGCTTCTCTAATGAATGAAGTAACCACTGTTTGACAAACCCATTATGGGGGCTGTATTATGCAGGGATATCTAGGGAATGTGATGCATAGTTTAAAAATTGAAGTCTTTGGATGATTGTCCCATTATATAGGAACTTATGCAAGGCCACCTAGGGAAATGTACAACATAATATGTAAAAAAAGATCTCATGTATTATACATTATTCCACCAAAAACCAAAGAATGATTATGATGATCTAAAATTATTCTCGATTTGAAGAATGAAATATGAAAGGGGTAATGTTTTTAATGCATGAGAAAAGTATTTGATCTGGTATTGGCCATGGGTTTAGATTTCCTTACATATATCTAACTCATGTGTATAAAAGTGGACATCCTTTTGTTTCCTTGATGGGTTCTCTGAGGATAGGTCCAAAAATAAAATATCCTGTATAGATTTTGATTGTATGTAGGAGAGGGGAAATTTAAATTTATAACATGTCTAGGACTTGGATATGAGGACTATTTTTTACTACGTATATCAAATATGATGAGAATAAATCCATACATAGTTATCTAAATTCCATGCATTTTAACATCATGCAGTGAGGACTTTATATAAGTAGTTTTACATATTGTGGTGAGAATGATGAATTACCCGACATGAAAAGGAAGATGAATTGTGGATCTGTGCTGTTTTATGTCATGTAGTAAGGAAATTAGGTTTCATGAAATGAAATGTCATAATATAACATTTTTGAACTAGGGTCTAGGGCTCAAGTGTCACTATGTATCTTATCGTAGAAATAATCATGGCACACATAAATCTAATAGATACGAGTTCATGTGTAAAATGAGAAATTTTATTGGACTTCCTTGTGTAGATCTGACTCATACATGATAGAATAGAGGATTTTTCATTTTTTTATGAGGATGTGCATAAGATTGAAAATATATAAGTCATTATGTATCTCACAAGGGTGAGAATCAAGCCACGTGTAGTTCTGGAATAAATTACTATACAGTTTATCAACATGCGGTGAGAAAATATAGTGTTTATTTTAAAGTATTACATCTAGGACCATTTATAAAAAAAATAGGAATTGAGACACCTTATTTATATAGAGAATCTCTTTACCCAATTATTAAGACCACATAAGTTGTGAAATATGTGAGAAACAAGGAGAGGGAAAAGATTATTTTGAAATATAAGGTGACACAGTGAAGTATCAGGGTATGATGATTAAGTGGTGGCCGAGCCAGGGTATAGGACCTGAGAATCACTACATATCTTATCAAATCAAGAATCAATCCACACATAGTTCATGAAATTGTTCCCCATATCAATTAGGTTATGATATGGGAAGATGGATTTTTATAATTTCTTGATAGATGGTTGGGATTAAAGTAGGATGTCTAGGAATCACCATGTATCTCATTTTAATAAGAATCAACTAAAAATTTCTATAAGATATCCCTACCAAAATATGACTCATGAATGGGGAAGAGGAAGGGTTTTTCTCTTCTAGAATCGTGGTTGGGCCCTGGTTTGGAGATTCGGGCATCCCTACGTATCTCATTGGGATGAGAATCAAGCCACACGTAGTTCTTGAAATTTTCTTTATGTAGGTTTGATTCATATACACTGGGAAAGGGTAATTTTAATTTATTTATGGATGGACTTGAGATAGAAGAGCTGGGTGACACTACATATCTCATTGGAATTATAATCAATCCATGCGTAGTTCTTTGAGAAATATTTCTTGTGAAGATTTGAATCATGTATAAAGGAAGTGAAGGAGATTATGTTATCATGATTGGACCCAAGATTAGATATTTGGGATTCCTTAAATATCTCATTAGGATGAGAATCAAGTCATATGTTGTTCTTTCTATGTAGTTTATCATCATGCAGTAAGTATGTGGGTGACCTAACGTGAAAGAAACATCACGGCTAGACCAGGGGATAAGAACAAGGCATCACTACGTATCATTCTAGGAGAAAGAATCAAGACACATGTAGTTATTTATTGGTTCCCTGTGTAGATATTATTCATACATTGGATGTAAAGGGGATTAATGTTTAATCACAGATGGACCCAGAATTAGAGATCTGGGAATCACTAGGTATTGTGCTGAGGTAAGAATCAATCCACATGTAGTTCTTGAAGGTTCTCCCTATGCATATTTGGTTAATTCTTGATTCACACATAGAGGGGGTGAAGGTACATTTTTAACATTGCAGTTGGACCCAAGATAGGAGGCATGGGTGTCACTATATAAATTTTAGGAGAAATAATCAAACCACACATATTTCTTGAAATGTTCCATTCAGTTTAACATCATGTGGTAAGGATAAAGATGAACCTACATGATAAGACATAAATACTGTATCTCAACTAGGGGATATGACCCATGTGTCTACATTTTTTATTAGAATGAGAATCAAGACACACGCAGTTCTTAGGGATGGTTCCACACACAAATTGAATGTTGGTATGAGAAAAAGAGGATTTAATATTTTCCAAAATAATGGTCAGGTCCAAAAATATAACATGGTATGAGAATAAAGCCATATTTTCGGGAATGGTTCCAAGCATAGAATTAACTCATATTCAAGGAAATGGGAAATTATTTCTTTTAGGTTTTTGGATAGGCCTATGATAATAGTCTTGTGTTTCACTACATATCTAATTGAAATGAGAATATATCCACCCATAGTTCTTGAAAAGGGGTACCTATGAATATTCGATTCAAACAAAGGAAAAAAATGAGGTTCTTGTTCCATTAGAAAGTGTAAATGATGTGAGTAATGATTATGTTTGAAATATACTCCTATTTTAAGGGGCCATAATTAATGTCAATTTATGGTATCTTGTGTGATTTATTAATTTAAAATGAATGACCTGTTAACTATATAGTTTAATGTCATGTGGAAAGGAAAATTGTGTTTTATAGTTTTAGGTCATGAAACTATGACCTCATGTCCTGCAGTTTAACATTGTGTGAAAAGAAAAAAAAATTAATTAGTTTAACATTATACAACTCGAACATATATAGTGATATTAAGTTTCATATCATGTAATTAGGACATTTGTTGTTATTTATTTTTACTTCATGCTTCCAGGATTTACATTGTGTGACTACACAAAGTATTTCTTTAGGAACCTTTCATTTTTTGGAGTTTTAGTGAGTTATCTATCCATTGAGATTAAGGAATAAGATCCATTAGAGTAGATCTTATGTATGGAGTAAGGTCCTTCTCACATTGGATCATTATTTAGAGGGTTCTTTCCTGGTATCATTGGAGTCTTAAAGACCAATAAAAATTCCCCTAGGAGGAATGAATAGAACCAAACTTTCTTGTTTAAATCTCATGTTATTTGGTTCTGATAGACTTCTATGTGATATAAGGTATGAAATCCCTTTTTATGCAATCGCTCCAGCTCATCTAGTCTCTTCTAAGCCTACTCATCTATAGATAGCTAATCACAAATTACAAGTAGAAGTGAAGGTAATTGAACTTCAATAGAAAAGACTACTTCTGTTCCATATACCAATGAGTATAGGTTTGACCATGTGCTAGTATGGGTAGTAGTCTTGTAAGCCCAAAAGGCATGTACGAGTTTATCGGGCCTATAATTTTTATATTTATCCACTATATTTTGGAGTATATTGGACAACGTTTTGTTGAAATCCTCTATCTGTCTATTTTCCGTAGCATGATAGTGGGATGAATGGTTGGATTTGATATTTTATTCTTGATATAACGTCTCTAACTCGTCAGAACTGAAATTGGTGTCTTTTTCTATCAATATGGTATGAAGGACACCAAATCTAGAAATTATATTAGCTTTGAAAAATATTATAATTTTTTTATCCCTAACTTATTTTATAGGTACTACCTCAACCTATTTAGAGAAGAAATCTACAATAGTAAGGATGTACTTTACTTGCTTGTTCATAGCTAGAGGATAAGGTCTTACTACATCCATTCCCCATACAATAGATGACCAGGAGTATTTGGATATATGTAGAAACTCTGGTGGTTTATGAATTAAGTTGGCATGAAAAAGGAAAGGATGACACTTCTTAGTAAAATCTATGAAACACTAGTACAAAAACCTTTTTTGCGTCATTTTTTTTCTTTTTAACGTCGGTTTTAAGGAGACATTATTGCGAGCGATGTAAAAAATATGATTTTTTACATCAGTTATTTAATAAAAAACGTTAAAAAAAGGTTTTTATGGTTTTTAACATTATTTTTTTGAAAACCAACGTCAAAGACCTTTTGGAAATGGCATTAAAAAGCCATTTTTTGTCGGTTTCTGAAAAAACTAACGTTGAAAGTCATTTTTTACATCTATTATTTAAAAACCGAAGTTAAAAGTCATTTTTAATGTCAGTTTTTAATTAAAATACGTACAAAATGTTTACCATCTTGTAGATAATTTCTTAATCTTTGATTTTATAGGTCGTAGAGCTCAAACAGAGTTACGGATCAAAAGTTATGACCATCATAAGTTTGATATTTTTTTTCGAGTAAAGATTGAATGAGTCAACAATAGCTTCTTCTTAAAAGGAATTTTTGAAACCGTAGGAGGTTTTTTAGTTTAACCATGATAGAAAGAATTGTCCATCATTAAAATAAATTAATAATCATTAAATGGTATATCAATTAAGAAATCTACTCACAAAAAATATAAATCATGTGAAAATAATTACAAATAACTTGACGAGATTGCAGAAATAAGAAATAGTGGATTCACGTGGAAGATCAAACAATTTGAGTCAGTGTAACAATGATTGTTGAATGAAATGATCATTAAATGTTATATCAATTAAGAAAAAAATCATAAAAATCATAAATCATGGATAAATGATTAAATATACCTTGACAAGATCGTGGAAATAAGAAATAATCGATTATAAATGATCGTTAAATTATGACATGTGTATAATTAAAACATATAATTGAGATGATAAGATAAAATGTGGTATTGAAAATTTTATGTAGCAATTCGAAATTTCGATACCACAATATATAAAAATTGAAATTTCACATTCACAAGATATTAAAATTATCTTTCACCTTGGTTTTATGATAACCGTCATGAAAATATATTAAAATTTTCAATTATTTTTCATGTTGGCTATTATAAAACTGACATGACATATCAATATTCATCACCTTTTCACATCGGCTATTAAATAACTGATGTGAAAAATCGATTTTCATTACTTTTTCACGTCGGTTATTTAATAACCGATGTTAAAAGGTATTTTACACGTCTTTTATTAAATAAATGATGTGAAAAAAGTTTAAAATCATGTAGATATTTTTTCAATCTTTAATTTGAGAGGTCACAGAGCTCAAATGGAGTTACGGATTAAAAGTTATGGCCTTCAGAAGTTGGCCTTCCTTAAGACATCATTTAGAGATAATCAACTTTTGAAGGCCATAACTTGTAATCCATAACTCTGTTTGAGCTCTGTGACCTATCAAATTAAATCTTGGAAAATTAATTACATGTTTGTATTCTTTCTTCACATTAGTTATGAAATAAGCGATGTGAAAAATACCATTTAACTTCAGTTATTAAATAACCAATTTGAAAAATCATGAAAATCAAATTTTAACGTCAGTTATTTAATAACTGGCGTGAAAAATCAATGAAGATCGATCTTTCACGTCAGTTTTATAATAATTAACATGAAAAATAAGTGAAAATTTTAATATCTTTTCATGGAAATGGATTTTTAAATTGGTTATTTAATAACCAATGTGGAAAAGTTATGCACATGGATTTCACATCGGTTCTTATATAACCAATGTGAAAAATCATCAAAAATGTATTTTCACTTCGGTTATATAATAACCGACGTGAAAAATAAATTTTCAGAGGTTTTCATGTTGGTTCTAAAAAACCAATTTGAAAAAAGTAATGTTAAAAATAGTTTTTTTACTAGTGAAATCCTATGTCATCAAAGGCCAAAAGTATCCACACCTTTAGATTTGATCATAAAGAATATACACAGACTAGTGGGAACCATAGGCTCCTATATGTACTTCTTTCATGATAGATTCAATTTCATTCCCATCAATTCATGTGAGGATAATTCCATCGAATCCTCATCTATAGCCGATCTTCTGGTGATTTGGGCCATCATAAAGAGTGAAATTAACTACTCATCACCGAACATTCTCTTTTCCCACTCTATCTAGTGGAAGTAATCTATTTTGGAGATATTCCGTGATATGTGTCATGCACCCCATGGTAAGACCCAGTGGTTCAAGAATGAGACTGATT
Organism: Viscum album; assembly: GCA_963277665.1. Classification (NCBI taxonomy): domain Eukaryota; kingdom Viridiplantae; phylum Streptophyta; class Magnoliopsida; order Santalales; family Viscaceae; genus Viscum; species Viscum album. Next base: position 680,970,934 of record OY728142.1, on the reverse strand, counting down.
TCATTGATTTCCTGTATTATGGTTTGAATTAAAGGTGAATCCACACAATTATGAGCAATTATAACAATTGTATCATCCCAGTTACGATCTTCTGAGGCTATAGATGCAATTTCCAATGCATCAGCTTAGGATTTTTGTGACTTTGGGAAATAAGAAAATGTGTTATTAGACTGAATTTCTTTCATTAACCCTAAGACATAATCACATAGGGGTATTAGTTTCTCTTTTCTGATGGTGTAATCCCCATCGATCTGATTGATTACTAATTCTGAATCACCCTTTACCTCTAGGTGATTCAGTAACACTTGGAGTTCTAATTTCAGTCTTGTAATAAGAGAATGATATTTTTCCTCATTGTTGGTACCACCTTCTGATAACATGAAGGAATACGGAAACACCGCATTTTATGTGGAGATAAGTACAATTCATAACCCAAATTTGTTGAGATTAGGGTCTTCTATTCTCTTCCCTGTTGGACTTATAGAATCACTATAAAAATACATTTATCATGTTTTGGGGATTTCATAAATAGATAATATTTCTTCATCAGTTAATTAATGAATTTAATTATGTTTCTTCTGAATATTGGTGCTTATAAATAAATTCTACCAAATCTTGGAATTTTACTGCTTTCTCAGGCACAAACTGTATATCAAATTGCTGTAGAATAACTGCCCATCATTCCAAATGTCCTGTCAACATAGGATGACTGAGGATAAATTTTAGCAGGTTATTGAGAGAGACTAAGTGGACCTCATGATGCTATAGGTATTTCCTCAGCTTCTGAACTATAAATATTAATGAAAATAATAACTTCTAAATATCTAAATATTGAGTCTTTGAATTGATATTGGTTCAACTAATATAATAAAGGCTATTTTCATTCCCAGTATCATTCTTCTTTACAAGGAAGGTGCCCAATGATCACTCTAAGCCTATCATATAAAGGATGAGAAGTTTTCCTTCAACAAGTGGAATCAATGCTAGTGTACTCAAGATGTGTTTATTGAGGGTATCAAATTCTTCTTGGTAGTCACTGGTCCATTGATATGTGATCCCTTTTTCATCTATTTGGTGAAGGGAAAACACTTGTATGCTAGATTGGATATGAATCTCCATATATAGGAAAAGTGGCCTTGACTTACTCTAAATACATTCATTATTTTGATGAGCTAACATGTCAAGGTTAACTTTAGTATTCTCAGGATTGACTTTGATGTTGTGATGGAATTCAACAAAATCAATAAATTCTCTAGCGGATTCCCCAAAAGCACATTTTCATGGGGTTCATATTAATATTATTCTATCAATGATTGTTGAATATGGTCTCTAAGTTATTCAGGTGATAAAAAATTTGTCTACATTTGAACACTAGATCATCAACATATCATTCAATAATTTTCACAATGAAGGTATTGAAGATGTGGTGCATTGCATGTTGGTATGTTGCACCAGCATTCTTCAAGCCAAAAGGCATTACTCGACAGAAAAAAAAATCCTTACGAGGATTTCAAGGATTTAGATTTCACATCTTTTTGGGCTATCTGGATTTTTTATATCTAGAGTATCCATCCATTAATAAGAGAGCTTTATAGCCAGCTGTTGCATCAATCGAGAGTTTTGTGATTGGAATCGATAATTCATTTTTGTTACAATGCTAATTGAGATATCTAAAATAAATGAAAACTCTAATTTTACCATTCTTATTTTTCGTAGGTATAGTATTGTCTAACCACTTTGGATATTTTACCTATCAGATGATGTCATATTTGATAATATTTTTTGACTTCTCCCTCAATTTTGGAGGCATGAGTCTGGTGTGTTCTTATTGCTTCTTATTTGTATCCCTAATGATCTTCTGGAAAACCCAAATAGTGGGTTGACACCTCAGGTTCAAGGCCTTTAATTTCAATATAATTCTAGACAAAACCATACTGATGTCACTTTATAAAGGAATTATACACCTCTTTCTCTTCAGAAGTCATTAACACACTAATTAGACTAGGGTGTGGGTCTTTATTTGTACCTAGATTTATTTATATGAGTTAATCCACAGTGGTGGAGACACCTTCTTCAAATTCTAGAGGGGAGAACCTGAGGTCTTAATATTATTAATCTTCTTCATGTGTTACTTATTATACCTATTCCTGAAGGGTTTGTGGTGAAGAAATACTTTCAGAGCTATGGGAGGAGTTTGTATTTGGACATCTGAAAGAGGAGGCAACCATATCCAACTCAACTGATGATGCAGGGTCTTCTAACATTTTTAAGGGAAGATTCTGATATGATAATTGACATCCCTGTCTTTTTCCTTGAGTGTGACAGATTCTTCTAGACTAGATGATGAACTAGAGACTTTCTGAAGTTTATTTGATGGAATAAAGACATCTCCATTTAGACATTCATTACTATTAGGTGAATCAATGATTTATTCTATGGTATCACACTCAGTTTCCACAAATAACATTATGTATTCCACTAAAAAAAATTTGGATTTAGATCAATAATTTCAATTTGATTAATGGCTAACACATAATATGTACTGAGATGGTCGAATTGGTTAATTGGGATCTTTTCCATACCATTTGGAGCATTGATTCTAGTAACATCATTCACCATGGATTGTTTTCCCTTTTTGTGAAAAAACTCAGCATCAATTTAATGAGATCCACATATTTTTAATGGGACCTTATCACCATGAAGTGTCCCAATTTGACCATTGATACAATATTTGTAACATTGATGGTATGATGAAGGAATATCTACATGCAGATTTATCCAAGGTCTCACCAATATAATGTTTAAAGATGTGTCCTACTGGAAAACTGTGAACTCTAAATTAGATATGAGATCCCCAAACTAAGTTCTGATCATAATCTTGCTGATAGGTTCACGGTCATTCTTATCATTCCCTTGTAACATCAAAGTGGAGGGAGAAAAGTGGGATTCATTGAGACCTAGCTGGGGAAGTGTTCGGACTGGAATGAGTTTACCTTGTACAATATCATCCTTATCTTAGTCTGTGAAAGATATGAATGCATAGAATTATGCTGGGTCATTCTCTATTTAACAAACCTCTGAGGAGGAATCCTCTATTTCAAACTCTTAAGGTCTTGAAAAATCCTCAATAAGTGCTTCTCATAGATCTTTTGACATATTCATAGAATCCAGTATTGATAAGTTGGCCAGTATATGGGAAAGTTTCTTTAACACATCAAACTTTTGATCCACTGGTCTATTTTTTCCAACCTAAAATTCTATTTTCCATGTGACTTTGAAGGTGATTCTACTGATGTAGATGGACCATTTGTTAGGGAAAATTTTGGAAACACTTTTTCTCTTGGTGGATAATTCTTTCTTGGTTTTCCCACTCACATAGAAGGTGGTGGTATAACATCTAATTAGTTTTCCACGTTTATTATGTTGAGTAAAACCCTGTAATGTGTGGGATAATTCCCTTCTTCTTGATGAGCCTACTAGATGGATCTCCCATGAGTTTCTACTACATAAACAGTTTGAGAAGGGGTGTAGTTGTAGTAGTGGCCTCTAGCACACCCTCGTCTTCCCTTGTATCCTCAACCTTGATGACATCTTTACCCAGCTCTTCAATCAAGTATGGGAAACTCATGTTCATAATCAGAATCATTATTTTCATAGGGACATGTTATGTGAATAACATTAACAGAACCAAAGATAAAATCCTTATTTGATGAAGATTCTGCTTCATAGGTCGATTCTTGTTGTGTTGTTTGATGGGGTAGTGCCCTTGATTTTGAGATAATAGTCATGAAATCCCTAAGATCAAGGAAAACATTGGCCTTAACACAAACTCATCTTATTCCACTTCCTCATTATCCTATACATGCTACTTCATTGATGGATGGCCTTTAGAGGACTGAGTTTTTGATAAATACAACTTTGCTGTAATGGAAGCAGTAGAAGAAGTAGTTAGTTTTTTCAATTGTGTTCCTAGAATGGCATGAGTTCAGTTGATTGTTTTCCTATCTATACAATCATCAAATTTCTGATCATTCTTAATTTTGACTTCCTACTACATGCCTTCCTCCTCCAGATTGGTAGTAGTAACACTTGCTACTTGGGCTGGTGAATTTTTCAACTTCACTTTCCCAGAGTCTACCCTCTTTTATAGGAGTTCCATAAAAACAACACACTCTTGAATGGGGTGCCCTAAAATTTTATATAAGGGCAAATAGTTTAGTAGTTCCTCATATCCTTATTTTTTAGGTTTCTTTGGCCTTAGAAAAAAACTATGTTATTTTCCAAAGATGAGATGAAGTAGCTGGGGAATTGGTCATTTCGTAAATAATAGACCTTATTTTTAAAATCCTAAAACTATCTCCACCTTGTTGAGACCACTATGTGTATAAGTTGTATTGTTTGTCAATAGTTGTCAATAATGGTGAAAATGAAGAAGGAACTACTAAGTGAATGAGGATTGGTTGATGTGAAGATGCATGGAGATTTTTTATGGATTCATATAATTTGATTCCATGATTGGTAAATTATCCATGTTGAAAAAATTAGATGATTGATGTATTTATCGTTAGTTCAAAGAACTTGTTAAAAAGTGGAACATGGTTTACAATAATGGATTATCAACCATTGATCATGATTAACGTTTTATTTGGAATTCATGTTTCAAAAATAAATGGTGGAGGATTCTTGGAGATTTTAAGGGTGATCATTCAAAAAGAAAAGATTCATATAATTTTCATGAAGTGGAAAAGATTATATCATGATGTTTGAAGAAGAAGAAAATAAGGGAATGGGTTTGATTGAGAAATGTCTGGGACTTCATGGTGTCCATGCATTTACACTTAGAAGAGTATTTTTTGTCTTACTTAAAAAATTTGGCCAACTATTAAGCCAGCCAGCCAGCATTCAACACAAGGCATGTGTGGGACCACTAGAGTCAACCACACCCATGGGGAAGTCAGGCCAAGGTCATTCCCAAGAGAAGTTGAGGATTCATAGTGCGCCTGAAGAACGTGCACCACTATGCGGGGCACGACAGAGGCAAGGAGACATAGGGTGGGTGAAACGCACACCCACAAAACACGGTACGGGGTGGTACCATGGAGGTAGAGGGATAATTATAGCTAAATTATGGAATGAATTGATACATAAGCCACAAATCTCCACATTTCCAATTCGATTTGGGATGAGTTTTAAAAACCTCAGGCATAATCTCGGTCATTCATCTAATCTTGTGTCTCACTTGATCACCTGATCACCTATGGTAGATGGATATAATCTCTTCCACTCATCTGATTCTGTTCCATGTATGTTTGAACTAGGACCGTTGATCTGTCATGACATTTTAAGAACTTGATCCATTGTCTTCTTCCTCCAGTGCTCTCCAGTGCAACTGCTCTCTATCAGAGATGATCAAAAACCTAATATGAGCTATCTTACCTTACCATTTTTAACACTGTGAAGACCATTGGATCACACCAAATACATGCATGCAATTCACGATGATCATGTTGTGAAAATTTCATAAATGAAGCTTCGGCTGAGGAGAACAAAGTTTCTTATGGCCATGATGATCCATGAAAGAATAATGCACAAGATTCATGCAAGAGAATCGTGCACGCATTCTTGAATCCATGCATGAATACATGATCCCACATTTAAAAGGAAACACACCGAGGATCTTGGATAATCTAATCTGCAGATTTAAAGATTTTCAAAAGTTGGATATCATGAGCATTCAAACTGTGATCCCCACAGATTCTCACACAGATTGTGGATGCAGAAGAGGATATTCCCTCGTATATAAAAGTTGGAGTCTAGGATGAGAAGTGTTGATTCCACCACATAACTGAGTGATTATATTTTCAAAAAACAAATCATCTCCCTATGCACCACTTCGTGAAGCGTATCAAGGTTTCATGAGATCCCTCTTCTCTATGAAGAAGATATCCTGAGAGTTTTTTATAAGTGATCTGTACTCTCAAATCACTTCAAGAAGAACCTATACCAGTGAAAACATGATTGGTTTTCCAAAAACATTATTGTTATTTGAGGATTCCATGACATCATGATCTAGTGATTGAGCCTCTATCTCACACTGATCTTTGTGAAGAGGTAAATCTATGCACATCATGCACAAAGAAGAACTATGCATTCTCTTTGTGAAAAACAAGAACTATTTCCACCCTAGTTTCATGAGGTTAAGAAGAAATTATTCAGGATTTCATGCTAATAACCTACTATTTTAAGTGGTTTGTGTTTTGGTGAAGAAGGTTATTGGAAGAGAAGGGAAAAACACATGCATGCACGCAAGAGTTTTGTTTGAAGAATCTCGAGGTCGCGTTTGAGTGTTTGAATAAAGAGTTTGAATGAGACAAGGGGCTTACCCATTTGGGTTTTATGAAACATAAAAATATACATATAAATCTAAACAAACACCCTAACTAAGTACAAGAGGAATAAAGAAAATAAATAAGAGGAAAAGGAGATGAGGCTGAGTGTGTCTGTACTTAAAGAAATACACCCATTCAGGTTTAAAGAATCACATAGAAGAAAGCGAATAGAATGATGTGTGTGTACTCAATAAATCAAATCATTCATGTTATCACACAAAAAGAAGAAGAGGAGAGTGCATTCTTGCATGCATGCACATGAATATGTTATGTCATATAAATAAAGAACCAAAACAAATGTGTGTACATGTGTAAAGAAGAATAAAAAATAAAGGGAAGAAAGGTTAAACCTAAATGTCATATGCATGATCACATGCATTCATCATCAACAAAGAAGAGGTCAATTCTAATGATTCCAAGTAATATGATCTTCATTTCATGAATAATCACATTGGTGTATGTGATTCTAGATAAATAAATAAGAAAAATAGTGTAGTTGGTTTTTCACTAGATAAGAAGTTAAATAAATAATAGAATTTATTGCCTACTGATTTTCATGTTATCATGTGAAGAGTACTAAAATAGATCAAGAGAATAATCTAACTTTTGAAGAAGGAAGAAGAATATCCTAGATTTCAGTATAAGGAATCAGCAAGTGTAAGAGAATATCCTACTTGTTTCATGTTGGAAGAGGATTATTTTCTCTTCCCCCTCTGAGTGTAGAGACTCACACTGAGAAGAGATTATCTCCTTCCCTCCTCCAAGTGTTGGGAGCCACACTGACTAGAGGATTGTTTTCCTAGTCAACCACTATAAAAGAATATCACTTTATAGTGTAGAATCCATGTATTGTTCATCACCGCACATGGAAAGGACTAGGTACTCACATTGATTAGTAAACATTGTAAAAATATTGTGTGCATATTGTTACTGCTTACTGTTATTTCATGAAACATGGAAAAGAGAATAAGAGAATCATGATCCTAACAGGTCAGGAGGTACACGGATAAAAAATTGGAATTGGATTAAAAAGTCTTAAAAAATGATTTACCCTCCTTATCAGTGTTAGGTATATCCCAAACTGGTACTCTAACTCCTTTGATCTTTTTGATCATCTTAACGAGATGGTCTTTAATGATAATGAATATGAGGTGGAACCCTATGGTATGATGACAGATTTGAAGTAGGAATGTGTATATGGGGCCTAGTTAAGTGTAACTATAGTGGTATATGATTTTCCTTCCCTTCATACCAAAGTTGATGGGATTACTCTGGATTTGGCTCTAGTCTATGTAATGAAGTTTTCCACATGTTGAGAAATCGAAGATAGATCCCAAAACCCTCCTATGTATTTCACAAGGATTAACGGTGTTTGAAACTCAACATATATATTTTCTACCTAAATGGGTAGCTACTCTTCTTCTGGGAGTGGTATATTCAAGAAGTTTGTTAATCCTTTCCATTGAGTAATGAAATATGAGACTCTTTTATTCTCCCTTTGAATGCACTTTGTAAGACAAAAAGCAGTTTTCTTCTACAATGTCTAGTTGAACTGGAAAAAGAATTTCTGATAATGATTCTCCCATACAGTAATCGATCGAGACTAGAAGCTTATATACCAGAAGAAGGCTGGACCCTGTAGTGATTGCACAAAACAACTGAGTTTCACCACCTCTTATTGCTCAAGGTTCCCCATCATGATATCACAATGAAAGAAAAAATGCATCAAATGATGATCCAAATCTCTTGATACCTTAAATACTAGAATTATTGAATTCCCAAAATTTTGTGGGGGAAGATTCAGATCTACCCATTTGAGATAAACAATATTTTCTGGCTATATTGGTGCACATCATCTTTTCATAGATTTCAATTGAGTCTTGAATGACTCAATGGTGTTCATGAGAATTCATGGGATATATAGGTGATCTGTGACCTAAATGGGTGTGGTTCCAAGAGATTGAACTAGTCGACAATTGGTAGGACCACTGGTGGTGACACCGATGGTATTTTCCTTAGATAACCCATAGGGAAAAGCCTATAACTATTTCCTTGACGTTTCTCTAGTTGTGTACCCTGTAGAGGTAATTAATTATACACGTCCATATTTGCAAGAAATCCCTCTTTGATTATGTGATCTTACTTAAAGTGATGGCTGAGGATTTTCTTGTGGAGCATGCATGGTAGGATTTCTACTTCAGAGTAACTCTACATTGAGTCTTCTCAACTACTTCATATCCTCCTCTTGATGATCAAATATTTCCACAAGCTAAAGGTATTAACCTTCTTTGGTGGAAAGGTGATACATGGTCTATCTTATACGTTTTCCTTTATTAGGTTCCTTTCAAAGAGGAGGAAGATTATTATTTGATGGACTACCTAAATTTTGGTTAATCCCCTGATTTCAAGTACGCACACCACCTTCTTTTTCTTCGCTGTGGACAACCTTATGAATTAGAAATTCATCCTATGACTCCTATGAACTGGACTCATTTTCTAGAGGATATTCTATGATGAAATTAAGGACATTCACCAATGCATAATGTATTTATGAAATTATGTTAGCATCTTTTCAAGATCACTTTCTTCTATAACCTCCAAGATACTTAGTCCTCTTTTTTCCCATTCCCATGGGACTGTTTGGAAAACAAAAACCTGAAGGGAATCCTTTTATAGTTCTTTTTTTTCATTTTTGTGGATTCTTCCCTAACAAGAAGAAAATTGACTTCCATTAAGGAGGGGATTTTGAATTTGAAAAATCCCCCAACCCTATGGGTTGGGGCTATTCCTGTACTTATTTATCAAAACTTTAGGCTCTGTTTGTTGACTCTGAGGGTTGGGTTAAAAAATACCCTAAACCTATGGGCTGGGGTGGATCCTAAAATTCTGTGGCTGATATCAGTGTTGCTGCTCTTATTATTTTACAAATTCTTGTATGAACATTGGTTGGGTTCATTATCCAGAACTCACATAAATCACCTACTTTGGAAGACCACTGTGCTATTTCAGACATTTGTGCAATTTTATGGATGAAATCCTATAAGAGGGAGGCTTAGTCAATGTTATTAGAAACTTGATGAAAATATATCTCCATAGATTGATCTCTTTGGTACTAAATTTGGTGGAAGATGGACGAGGCCCGTTCTTGTTGAGCATCTCTTTGGTCATGAATATAATTTTCTTATTTTAGTTGACCTAGGTCACTAACAATTCATAAGACCACTTTTGGAGATCTTTGATGACCTTGGAGCACAATGAATTGAAATACTACTTGTACACACCATCCTATGATATGAACACCACATGGGATATATATGATGAGCCTTTTTAACCTCATTAATTCATCGAGGAATGCATGTTTAAGAGAATCTTGCTGCTTCTCGATCTTTGGATGTCGGTAAACCGGGAGAGATTCCATATCAATTTGGAATTTCAACCCTTATATTACCTTAACATGAGTTTGATATTCATCATACAGTTATAATTTGGCTTTAATATGATGAATATTATTCCATATGTTAATACATATATCATGAATACAATATTCTACTAACATATCTTGAATGTTGTATTGACATGTGTCCAAAAGATAGAACATGATTGGTATTTCACCCTTAGATAGTTATCTCCTCATGTTCAACATATCCTCTTCATATTTTTCTAGAGTTTTCTCTACTTGATCAACCAAATTTGTTGTTTTCCTCCCTCTTTATCAGAGTTGAAAAGATTAGTATAGAGTTCCTCTATTACATTAGAAGATAAATGGCCCAAGTGTGGTTCTAAGAATGAATGTCACCATGGGATGTCTTTCGGTTGAGAAATAATTTCACCCACCCTTAACGAGGCATCTGACATGACTAGCCTTATATTTTAAGGGACCTCAAGAAAAGAGGGCTTTATCATCACAACATTTTCAATTGAGGAATTCTATTGACAATCTAAAACACTACTGCATACTGAAATTTCGTAAATAATTCCATCATGGGATGGACCACCATGGTGGATTACAATAATGGATAAACCCTCTTTGTCCTTGATCTTCTGGATACACAGAGGGTTGTCGTGGATCTCATCAGGAGATAGGCTCTCGAGACATACCAAATTATCATGATGTAATCATTCATGTTGAAGAATCTGAGGAGGACCTTCATAGTTACTGATACTAATCCCATAATTTGGTAATGGGAGAGTAAGGTCTCAAGATGAAATAGATAAATGCCTAAGGGATTCATGAACTCTAGCACTAAGTGGATCCAGATCGCATATTGGATCTTTATTCTTCATTTTTTATGAGATGCTCTCTGGGATACCTACTTACTAGCAGTTGGGGTCACCTTTTGGGAAAAGTGTCTATTATGGGAAGGTTTATGTTCCTTCTTTTGAGTGGATATCAAAATAATATGATTATATGTATTTTTAATGGGTTTATGTGCCCTGTCCGATTGTCTATATGATATGGGGGAGTGTTCCCCATAACCCTCCTATACTGTAAAAGAGGTATATGTCTACTTTGTGATGACATATTGATGAGACACCCTACATGTGTGGATAGAGTTATGTTTTTGTCCCTCAAGTGTTTCTGTTTTCACCGTGATAATATCTTGGACACTATGTAGAATATGGGTAGGAATTTGTGTCTGTCCTTTCACCATTTCCGAGATGTGATTAGTGACTTCAATGGCCAGAATAGGAATATATGACCATTCTATATCTACAATACATTTATTTACCTGTTTTTCCCCCCTTTCCTATTAGTGGATCTTGAAGGTACTCATGTGTGGGGGCAGAGAGTGGAGTCTTTCCTAATATTGTCATCAGAGCTTTCAAACTGACTTCTCTAGGTTCTTCAAAATGAGACTGTTGGTGGTCTTGATAAACATTGGCTAGTGTATGGACTACCGGATATTTTCAACCAAGCATGGTTGGTGGACTTCTTTGAGTGCTTCCATATGAGACTGCTGGTAGTCTTGGTGGGTGAAGGCAGGTGTATGTTCCTTCCTGGAAATTTCCACCAAGCATGGTTGGAGATATTATTTGAAAGTAGTCAGACAAGTCTTCTAACATGCTAAAATATTGTAAACAATTTTATTTTTATGCTGACAATAATCCATCGGATTTGAACAACGATATTGGTTGGATGCCTCTAGATGAGTCTGCTGGTTGGAGGAATTAAGGTGGATGAGTGTATCTACCCGGTTTTCATTTGCCACCAAATTAGGTTGTTGGAATTCTTTAGAGGGGGAAATGGTTGGAACCTTCTCCCTGTTAGCTGTATACTGTCCCTGGTGGTTCATCTTTCATGCTGGGGTCTGCGGGACTAGGGCTAGACATCTGAAAATAACACCCTCATCATGTCAAGGGTTTGCTGGCACACAATTTTTGTAGTAGTGATTGTTGGCATGAGACATTGTGAAGGACCCCTATGTCTTTAGGACAAGGCCATAGGTGGCCACTTGGTCAATCTCCCTCTAATATGGGTGAGATTTGTGATTCTTTTCTGAGGATAAGCTCCCTAAAATGTTGAATATAGTGGTTGGAACCATACTCTTCTATACCACCGATCATTTTTGACCGTAATATCGGTGATTGTTCTTGATTTTGAGGGATTTTTGGCAAACCTATAGTGTTGGGATAGTTCCATGTTTATGGTACTCTTAGACTAGTGCATTGGATACCTAGTGTTGAAGATGATGATTCAATGATTGTGTCCTTCGAGAGGATGAGGATCCAAATTGAGCAGTAGTCGATGAATTCATGGGTGTAAACATAAATAATGACATTTGTTATAAAGGTTCTTTTTTTAAGAAAGTTTCTATATATATTAAAAATAAAAACAAATAACTCTAGAAAAATATTATCATTTTGGATAAATTCATTCATAATTTATTTCCTTGTCTAGATCTCCTATATCAATTGATAAGGGCCTAACAAATGGGTAACACTATAATCTTGGTTAAGGATTCACATCGGGTTCACCATTTTTTGTTTCTACTAGAATAAGTTTTCTGGTTAAGAATCACTACTTCCAAAAAGTTTGCAATGTATTTTAATATGGAACTAGAAACACCCAATAGTTTTTTATCCAAAAAGGTCTACTTTTCAAAGGCAGGATCTCATTAAATATTTTGACCCATGATGCTTAATAATTTACAATGGTTGAGTGGATGGGAGTATGGGGTCATTGTACCCTTTTGAGGGGAATTATTTCCTACTCTGGGACTCTCTCATAGATTTAAGATATGTTCATAAATCTTTATTAATTTACCAAAAATAATGTAGGTTTCTCTATAAATTTATAGTCAATTATTATCATGTATGGAAAATATATTCATCTCTATGTATTTTAGGTTATTCATTAATGGGGATATATTTATGTATTTGATGTTCTCCTTCAACTGTATCTTCTCATATACTATATAGAGATTATTTATTTATTATTTTGAGAATTCCAATTTTTAATCCACTCTGTGGGGAACTCTGGAATTTATGGTCATCCAAGTAGAAAAAAGTCACTATATATTTTACTATCATCTTGGGAGATAGAAATTTATTCAGGAGTTTATTTTCATCCAGGTAAATAGAGGTTACTCTGGATTTCATCATCAACTAGGGAGACCTAAGTTATTTTTATTTGAGGATCAAACCCATATATGGGCTTCCAACGTATCTTTAAGAAAGTAATCATAAACCTTGTATTTCAGTGCCTCTTAATGGGACGCATAATACAATTTAAGGTCATGTGATAAGGAACCAACCATATAGTTTAACATTATGTGGAAATGAAATATTTTTGGAAGGTTCCTAGTTAAAAATTGGTGTGAGACATATGTCTAAGAATCCCAAGGAACCTGAAAAGGATATGAGTTTCCATGTTGGATTTGACCCTACTAGGAATGTGGTCCAGAGAGATTAGGGTTGATTTGGGATGTTTGGTTTGAATTTCATGGAGGATTCCTATGTATCCCATTTGGATGGGAATCAAATGCCACACAGTTCGGTAAGTCTCATAGGGAAATATGGCTCTTTGAGGTAAATAGGTTGGGGTTTAATCTTAAAGATGATTCCCTTATAATAGGGTCCACGATAGATGTCATAAATCATAGAGATTTAAGAGGGATTAATTTTTGTCTTATTTCTAATGAGGATTTCCCGATTAAGGGAATTAGGGTTGGACTCTAGAGGAGGATGTCCAATGGGCTTGGGCCCTAAGTGGAGGCTTCCTAAATATCCCGATTATGGTGGGAATCAAAGTTCTCATAGTTCATTCCTTCAGGTGGAATATGTAGATGTTGTGATCATTCCAAATCTCTATGCCCACATGATTCATGATTGGTGTGAGAAATAAGAGGATGTGAAGTATTCAACAAAAGGAACACATCGTATCCTCAAGTGATGGAAAATGTCATGGCTATGATGAAAGTGGTCAGGGAGATGGTGCCAGAGGACATTGATATGGTGGTAGTGGATGAAGAAACGAACCTTTTCCTCTCTTCACTTTACATTATATGAGGGTCCAATGTAAGGAAGTAGTGAAGGTGAAGGAATTATAGAGGATTAAGGTTAAAACATTATACATGAACGTCTAGGGGCTTACACTAGGATGGATTACCTAAAATGGTTTCCATAGTGGGGAGGGAGACTTCTCCTTTTTCCAAAAGGAAAAGGAAGTGTGGTCCTTAACCACTATACTATGGGTTTGAGGCTCCATGTTTTAGAGATAAGAAGGGTACAGGGGAGTTCCTTGGAATCTAAGATCTAGAACTCCTCAACAATATCCTCGGTGTAAGGGTCTATGTGACCATAGATAATCAAATCCATGGACACCCTATGGGCCCTTACCCAATGGTAGGAAAATTATGGGAAACCCATGAAAATAGATATCCAAATATAAATGGGATACATGTAGATGTTCCATTCCCTACAAATTGATAAATCAAGAGGTCTTAGTGTAGGTTTTAAAATAATCATTTTGAGTTAAGGGATCCAATTAAGGATAAGCCTAGCCCTGAGTGGCTTTTAAGGAGGCTTCATGAAAGGCTCGAGTAGGCTGAAGGGGTGAGGTGAACCAAGAAATTGCACTCAATTAAGTGTCACATAATCATGCGACGCACAAGTAGACTTCAGAGAATTTTTTTCACCTTAGGTGGAAAAAATCCTAGATTAATAGTCTTGGGAGAGACTTGGATAAATCCTTCAGGAGTCTTCACTGGTATTCCCTGAAGTGGTGTGCACAACATTCTATTTAATGAAGGGTGGTTGTGCATGTTTTCACAAGTTAGAAGGGTTGGGTGAATGAGTCACACATGTGTTTTTAATTTTTTAACACTTGGGGAACCTATGTATCTTTATCCCCTTTTAATCTCCTCACTTAAGATGTTATGAAACTACCATGGAGGTTTTTAGGGACTTGGGAAAAGCACTAGGGCGGTCAGAGTAGAAATTGAGGTTTTGGGAAATTTTTCAATACAAATGAAGTCCCCAAGGTTCTATTTATAAGAAAATAGGGTACCCTGAGTGATGGTGATTTATCCCGAAAGTTATGAGGTGGCACACAAGTGGGGGGCACGCAAGTACTTGTGCACCGTTGGGGATTTGGGTTACCCTGGATGATCTGATTTTTAACCCTTTTTAAATATTGACATTATCCATGTGTTTTTCCCTCCTTTTTATAAGGCATATTCCTTTTCAACCTTTTCATCCATGTGATGGAATAAAGTTTCAATATATGTACTTTTAGTTTTTAGAGGTTTTAGGATCCTTTAGTGTTTTATGGAGGTTTTAGGGGTTTTAGGGGGTTTTATGGGATTTAGGGGTTTTAGTGTTTTTATTTTTTTAAGGTTTTAGGGTTTTACAGGTTTTAGGATTTTTATTGTTTCTATGGGGTTTAGGGTTTTTTTGGAGTTTTATGATTTTAAATGGGTTTTATAGAGTTTGAGTTTTTTATGTGTTTTATGGTTTTTAGGGTTTTAGTAATTTTAGGATTTTTATTGTTTTTAAAATCTATTAATGTTTTAGGGCTTTTTAGGGTCTTAGGAGTTTTAGGGTTTCTACGGTTTATTGAGTTTTTTGTATTGTTTTAGATTATTTAATGGTTTTTTGGGTTTTTGGGATCATTTATGGTTTTTATGGGTTTGGATGTATTTTATGTTTATCTAGGGTATTTTAAAGGGTTTATGGTCTTTTAGGGTGTTTTATTATTTTTTGTTGTGTTTAGGTGTTTTTAGGGGTTTTAGTTGTTTTTAGAGTATTTATGGGTTTTAGTATTTTTTGGGTCTTTTAGGGTTTCTAAGGGTTTTTTGGTGTTTATAGTTTTTTGGGAAATGTTTAGTTTTAATTATTATTTTTAGGGCCCTCTTTTGTTTTTTGGGTTTTAAGGGTTTTTAGGGGTTTTATGGTCTTTTAGAAGTTTTAGGGGTTTAAAAAAATCATTTAGGGTTTTTAGGATTTTTTATTGTATTTTAGGATTTTTTGGGTTTTAGGGATTTTAATGGTTTATAGGGGTTTTAAGTTATTCTGTGGGTTTTTAGGGTTCACAGGGTTTATTTTTTTTTTGGTTTTTATGATCCATTTGGGTTTTTAGGGTTTTGGGTCATTTAGGGGTCTTTGGGTCTTTTAAGCTTTTTATGGGGTTTTTAGGTCCTTTATGGGTGTTAGGGTATTTTAGGGCGTTTTAGGAGTTTTAGGGTTTTTATGGAATTTTATAGTCATTTAGAGTTTCTGTGTCTTTGGAGGTTTTAAGTCATTAGGGTATTTAGGTTTTTTTTGGGTTTTATAATCTTTTAAGATATTTTTTGGATTTTAAGGTTTTTAGGGTTGTTTATGGTTTTTACAGTTTTAGGTTCTTTAGTTGGATTTTAGGGGTTTTCAGGGGTTTTAAAGGGGTTTTTAAGGTTTTATGGTTCTTTTCTAGATTTTTAGGGTGTTTAAGGGTTTTAGGTTCTTGTATGGTTTTTAGCAATTCAAGTGTTTTTAGTTTTTTATAGTTTTTATGGGTTTTCACGGTTTTTTTACTATTATCATTTTTTATGTTTTTTTTGGATTTTTATGGTTTTTAAGTGTATTTTAGTGTTTTTTGGGTTTAAATAGGTTTTTCGGGCATTTTAGGTGTTTCAATGGGTTTTTGGGTTTTTAGGATTTTTCAAGATATCTATGGTTTTGGGGTTTTGGGGGATTCTAGATATTTTTGGGTTTTTTTATATCAATTTTAAGGACTTAGGGTTTTTGTTGTTTTTTTAATTTTTAAGGGGTTTTTATCATTTTTATGGTTTGGGGGGATGGGTTAGGGATTTTATTTGTTTTATGGTTTTAAGGATTTTAGTGTTTTGAATAGTTTTAGGGGTTTTATGGTTTTTAGTGGTTTTATGGTTTTTCATGGTTCTCATAGATTTTAAGGGGTTTATAGTTTTTAGGGTTTTTAGAGTTTTAGGGGGGTTTTAAAATTTTAAATTGTCTTTATGGTTTTAGGTTTTTATGGGGTTTTAGGGTCATTTAGTTTTTCTTTGGTTTTTAATGTTTTTAGGGGTTTTGATAAACTTTTAGATATTTTAATGTTTTTAGGGGTTTTACAGTTTTTACAGTTTGGGGTCTTGTAATGTTATTAGGATTTTAGGATCATTTATGGTTTTTAGTTTTGTTAGTAATTTTTTTGGTTTATAGGATCTTTTAGGGGTTTTAGGATCTTTTAGGGTGTTTTTGGATTTTTAGGTTCTGTATGGGTTTTAGGGGGTTTAGGTATTTTTAAAGTATTCTTTCGTAGTTTCAAGGGGCTTTAGGGGATTTAGGGTCTTTTAGGATTTTTTAGGTTTTTTAGGATCTTTTAGGGGTTTTAGAAGATTTTGGGTATTTTAGGGGTTTTAGAGACTTTTAGTGTGTTTAGGGTCCTATATAGTTTTATGGGTTTTTAGTGTTCTTCAAGGTTTTTACAGACCTTCATGGGTTTTTAGTGTGCTTTTTGGTTTTAGGTATTTTTAGGGTCCTTTAGGGGTTTTTAGGGGTTTTTAGGGGTTTTAGAGTATTTTAGGGGTTTATGGTATTTTATGGTTTTCCATGGGGTTTTTAGTGTTCTTATTGTATTTTATGGTGTTTAGGGTTTTTAGTGTATTTATGGGGGTTTAGGGGTTTTTGGATCTTTTAGGGTGTTAGGTACTTTGAGGATTTTTTTTTGGTTTTCAGGGGTCATTTTTAGTTTCTAAGGTCTTTATGCCTATTTAGGATATCTATGTGTTTTAGGGTCTTTTAGAGGTTTAATGTGGTTTTAGTTGATTTTAGGTTTTTTTGGTTTATTTATTTATTTTTTGGATTTTAGGGGATTTAATCATTTTTAGGGGTTTCATAATTTTTTACTATTTTTATGGTTTTAGGGGTTTTAAGGGTTGTTAGGCATTTTGGAGTCTTTTAGGGGTTTTTAGGGTCCTTTGTATTTTAGGTTTTTTAGAATTTTTAGTGTTTTATTTGTTCAATATTTTTTTATGGTATTTTAATTGTTTTGGTGGTTTTAAGGTGTTTTGGTAATTTTATTTATTTTTACATATTTTTATCACTTTTTAGATTTTAAGGGGTTTATTTATTTTTAGGGGTTTTAAGGGTTTTGGGAATTTTTGGGTATTTTAACGTTATTTTTTGGGTGGGGGAGGGTTTTTTCTGGATTTTCATGTTTTTATAGGTCTTTAATGATTTTTAGTGTTCTTATGGGTTTTTATAATTTAGCGTTGGTTTATGGGTTTTAGGATTTTTTGGGTTTTAAGGATTTTTAGGGGGTTTATGGGTTCTCAAGGGTTTTAGGGTTTTTTGGGTTTTAGATTTTTAGGGTTCTCGGGGTTTTACTGTTTTAGGGGTTTTAAAAGTTTTTTTGTGAATTTAGGATTGTTTTATGGGTTTTTAGATTTTTTAGGGGTTTTTTTACAGTTTTTACAGTTTTTAGAGGTTTAGGAATTTCCAGGATTTTTAGGGCAAGGAAAGTGCGAGACCAGGCTATCCCTGACCCCCAAAAAGCATTAGAAGATAAGGTACAATATACAAGGGAGGATCATTGTCAATCAACCCACACCCAAAATTCCCAGACACCCCCAAATACAATAGTCAAGACCTAAAAAACAACAAGAAAGACAACTATATACTAGAATCCCCATCCCCATAAGGGTCTCCATCAGCACCATGACCCAAAGAGGCATCCGAGTCCATCGTTTCCCATTCAAAAGATTCATACTACTTGATGAAGGCCTTACATTACTTCTTGAGTTTCACATCTGGCTTCGCTTTGGAGGTTTAGTCTTCTTTTCCAAGTTCATCCCTTTCACATTTGTGAGTTTTGGAAGCTGCTCTAGTAGCCATTGGCATAGGAGGGAGTAATAGTCCATCCTTGCGTGCCGCTTCACAGGAGGGTCACTAAATCCCTTTGCTCTACTGCAGACAGTATCATCAGGAACAATTGTGCCACCCAGCCTACCACATTTTGGGAAAGAGAACGACTTTATCTTCTTGTTATAGCCAGTGGAACTACAAAGACCCATCACCGCCTGCTCCTTCTTGATCCTGTCTAAGCTGGCATACAATAAGTCATCGTGGTCCCCAAAAACATTTCCTAGCCTGATGTGTTCCTCATTCTCATCCCCAAGAAAAACCACCGGCTGTAGGTTTGGATTTTAAAAGATGTCCTTAACATGATACTCAATCGAGATTTCTAAGCAGTCCAACATAATCAGTTTAGATAGCTCAATACAGGGGGAAAACTTCTCAAACATGACAAGAGCTGATCTCAGATCAGGCTACACAAAGCCCCTCCAATCATCATGAAGATTATCAAGCTGTTGTTCAGCCTGAGGGGTGGCATATGGACCAAATCCCGGTGCAGTAGCAACAAGTACCACTTTATCAAGTAAAATCACAAAGGGAATGGTATTTCCTAGACCCCAGAACCTTTATCCCTCATGGGGGGATGTCTGGTCCACATCCTAGATGTCCTCGGATTTGGCCTCCACCTCCTGCAATTCATGTCCCGCTAAACCCCCTTCCTCAAGTCCCACATAGACTAGAGTCTCCAGGGCCTTGAACTGATTCGAGAATAAGTCCAATTCATCTCTAGTTCTATATCCACCTGGTGGTGGGCCTGACGAAGTGTCCATCTCCATCCCATGGAAGGTAGGTCTTAATGCCATGCTCATATCCCTACCAGGGTCAGCCAGTGAGGCCATGACCCCAACTTCACTAGAAGTGACTTCTCCCACAGCATCAAGAGAATCTCCCCCAAGTCCCAATTCACCTGTCATCCACACGAAAATGTCCTTTACCAGTATTTTCTCCTCAACACCCTTTCTGGAGAAATATTCCCTTCATCCACCCTATCATCGCCCTGAACATCCAGCAAGGAATCTCAGGGTTCATCATTCCTCACCTCCGGCTCCCCTGTTGAACTCCACATTGATGATATGGCCCCCTTTCCACACCCATCCATGACACCATCATTACCTCTGAAATCCCTTTTCATAGTTGTATGGTTTTTAGGGTCTATAGGACTTTTAGGGTTTTTACAGGTTTTAGGATTTTTAGGGTTCTAGGTCTCTTGGGATGGTGGGGGGGGGGGGGTTATAGTAGCTTTTTGGTATTTTTAGTGTTTTTAGATTCATTTAAGGGATTTTCAGGGTTTTCTATTTTTCTAGGTTTTTATGTTTATGGATATTTAGGGTTCTTATGGTGTTTTTTGGGTTTTAGGGGTTTTTAGGGTTTGAATAATTTTAAGGGTTTTAGGGGTTTGTAATATTCATTTTTTGGGTTTTTGATTTCTTTTAGTGTTTTATGGTTTGTTATATAGTTCATTAAGGTTTTTAATGTTCTCTTAGTTGTTTTTTAGGGTTTATAAGAGTTTTAAGGGTTTTATGGTTTTGTAGGGTTTTGTAGGGTTTTCAGTTTTTTGTGCATGTTAGGGGTTTAAAGGGTCTTAAAAGTATTTAGTGTTTTTAGGGTTTAATGAATTTCTTTCGGGTTTTTTTGTTTTTAAGGTTTATATGTTTTTGAATTTTTTAGGGTTTTTGGTGTTTTTTTACTTTTAGGGATTTTACTGGTTTTAGGGTTTTAGGTTTTTAAGTATTTATTTTTGTTTTAGTATTTGTATTTTATTTTATGGGTGTTTAGGAATTTTAGGATGATTCTAGGTTATTTTTTGATTTCTTAGTCTTTTAGGGTATTTTCAGGTTTTAGAGTATTTTAGTATCTTTTAGGGGTTTTATAGTTTCTATGGACCTTAGTGTTTTTATGGTTTTTATGGGTTTCAAAAATTTTTGGGGCTTGATATTTAAGAGATCATTAGGGATTTTTTGGGGTTTTAGTGGGGTTTTAGGATCTATAGAGGTTTTTAGGTTTTTATGGGGTTTAATATTTTTTAGGGTTTAAGGTAATTTTAGAGTATTTTAGGGGATTTTATTTGTTTTTAAGGTTGTTTTTGATTTAGGTGTTTTTAGGGCTGTTTTTTGGGGTTTTCGTATTTTTAGGATTGTTTTTGTGTTTTTAGATTATCTAATTTTCTTAAAGACATTAGGGTTATTTAGTTTATTTTAGAGAAATTGGGTTTTTAGGGTCATTTAGGGGTTTTTATGGTTTCAATTTTATTTAGGATTATTTAGGGTTTTTAGGTTTTTTGGATTTTTTGGGTCTTTATTTTCTTTATCGAGTTTTATGTTTTTTATAGTTTTTAGGGTTTTTAGTGTTTTTATGGTATTTTTTGGATTTCATGGTTTTTATGAGTTTGTAGGATTTTAAGGGGTTTTGGGTTTTTTTAGGGTTTTTAGAAGTTTTTGGGGTTTTATATGTTTTGGGAAATTTTAGTTTTTTTTGTGTAATTTTATGTTTTAGGGTCTTTTAATTATTTTTAATGAGGTTATAGGGTTTCTATGGGTTTATGATTTTTTGGGGTGTTTTTTGTGGCCTTTGGGTTTCTATGGTTTTTCTAGAAGATTTTAGGGTTTATATTGGTCTATATGGGGGTTTTTATAATTGTTTAGTAATTAGAGTATTTTTACTGCTTTTGGAGTTTTTTGGTTTTTTGGGGTTTATGGTTTTTAGGGTGTTCTAGGATTTTTTATGGATTTTTATTATTTTATAGTTTTTTTGATATTTTTAGAGGTTTTCTAGGATTTTTTGGTTTTTAGTAGTTTTATGGTTTTTAGTGTTTTTTGGATTTTTTGTCTAGGATTTTAGGGTTTTTAGGGTTTGAGGGTTTTTATGGTTTTTATGTGTTTAAGGTTCTTTGGGTGTTTTAGTGTGTTTTTGGACTTGTTAGAATTTTTAGGGTAATTTTTGTTTTGTTATGGTTTTTTTGATCTTTTCATAATTTTTTGGTGTTTTTTTGGTAATTTAATGGTTTCTTGGGTTTTTAGGGTCTTCTAGGGGTTTAGGGTATTTAATGATTTTTTGGGGTTTTTGGGTTTTTTTGGGTCTGTTAGGATTTTGGTTGTAGATTTTAGGGTTTAGAGTGTTGGGTAGAGTGTGTGTGGTTTAATGTTTATGTTGAAGATTATTGGGTTTGGGGTGTACGATTTAGGGTTTAGGGTGTAGGGTATATGATTTAGGTTTGCAGTTTTTTGTTTAGGGAGTTGGGTATAGGGTTTTGGGTATAGGGTTTAGGGTTTAGAATGTATGATATTGTGTTTAGGGTGTTGGGTATAAGGTATCAGGTTCACAGGGATTATAGAGGATTAAAGTTTTTTAGGTCTTCTAGTACATTCATAGGGTTTGGAGGTCTTCGAGGTTCTTTTTAGGGGTTTTAATAGTTTTTAAGGTTTTTAAGGTTTTTATGATTTTTTTGAGTTTTTAGGGTAATTTAGGGTTTTTATGGTTTTTAATGTATTTTTAGGGTTTTTGTGTTGTTAGGGGTTTTTGGGGTTTTTAGGTTTTCATGGACTTGTAGGGGTTTTAGAGTTTTTAAATGATTTTATGGTTTTTATGGTTGTTTGAGGTTTTTTATTTATTTTTTGGAACTTTTTTGTTTTTTTAGGATTTTTATGGATTATTTTGTGTTAATTTCAGTTTCAATAGTTTTTAGGGGTTTTAGAGTTTTGTAAGGACTTTTGGATTTTTTTTGGGTTTTTAGGGGATTTAAATGTTTTCTTAGTGTTTTTTGGGTTTTTAGGGTTGGGGGTTAGGGCAAGGAAGATGTGACGGTCGGGCTATTACCGCCTCCCCCCCAAATTTATTAGAAATAAAAAAGAGACACAGCAGACAAGGGAGGGGTGGGGTCAAACGGGTTGGGGGTTAGGGGTTTTAAATGGTTTTAGATTTATTATGGGTTTTTATGGATTTTTTGGATTTTTAGGGTATTTAGGGTTTTTTTTTGGATTTTTATGGTTTTTTGGGTTTTTATTGTTGTTTTGGGTTTTTAGGTATTGAGATTTAGGTGGAAGGTTATATGGTTTAGGATGTAAGGTATAGGGTGTAGGGTATAGGTTATTGGGTTTAGGGTGTAGGGTGTTGGGTTTGGGTTTTAGGGAAGTTTTGGGTTTTCGGTTTTGAGATTTAGGTTTCATGGTATATGGTTTAGGGTGTAGGGTGTTGGGTGTTGGGTGTAGGTTATATTGTTTAGGGTGTAGGGTATTGGGTTTTGGTTTTAGGGCTTAGTATTTAGTGTGCACGGTATAGTGTGCAGGCTGTAGTGTAAAGGGTTTAGGGTGCTGTGATTTGGGATTAGGGTGGAGAGTATACAGTTTAGGGTGTTTGGTTTTGGATTTAGGATTTAGGGTATTGTATTTTGTTTGTAGGGTGTGGGGTTTTGGGTTTGGAGCTTAGGGTATAGGGTATAGGTTTTATGGTGTAGTGTTTAGGGTGTAGGGTTTAGGGTTTATGGTGTTGGTTAGAGGGTTTAGTTTGTAGGGTATATGGTTTTTGGTGTATGGTATAGGGTTTACGGTGTAGGGTATAGGGTTTAGTTTGCATGATATCAGGTTTAGGGTGTAGGGTTTAAGGTTTAGTGTGTAGGGTGTAGGGTTTAGTGTTTATAGTGTCGGGTTTAGGGTTTAGGGTTTAGGGTTTAGGGTTTGGGGAATAGGGTTTGTGGATTGGGGTTTACGGTGTAGGTTATAGAGTTTATTTTTTAGTTTTTATGGGTATTTTTGGATTTTTAGTTGTTTTTTTTTGGGTATTAGTGGTTTTTTAGGTTTTTTTTTGGATTTTCTAGGTGTTTAAAGGGTTTTTAGGGTTTTATGGGTTTTACGAGTTTTTATGTTTGTTTTGGTTCTTCGATTTTTTAAGGTGTTTTAAGAGTGTTTTTTTGGTTTTGAGGGTTTTTTAGGGTTTTTTAGGTTTTAAGGATTTTTCGGTGGTTTTTTAAAGATTTTAAGGGTTTTTAATATTTTTCATTAGTCTTTCAGGTTTGTTAGGGTTTTAGGATTCTTTAAGGGTTGTTTAGGGTTTTATAGTTTTTAATGTTTTTCTTAGTGTTTTTATTGGTTTTAGTGTTTTATTATACATTTTATGGGTTTTCAATATTTTTAAGATATTTTGGATTATTTGGAGATTTAATTTATTTTATAGTTTTATAGTATTTTTTGGAATTTAGGGTTTTTCAGGATTTTAGGTTTTTAAATTATTTTTATAGATTTTAGGGTTTTTATGGGTTTTTCATACTTTTAGGGTTTTTTTATAATTTTTAGTATTTTTTTTTGAGATTTTTAAGCTTATTTATGGGTTTTATGGTGATTTCAGTTTTTAGGGTTTTTAGTGGGTTATAGTGTTTTTAGGGTTTTGGGTGGTTTTTGGTGTTTAAGGGTTTTTAGTGATCAATTATAATTTTTATATTGGTTTTTGGTTTTTTAAGGGTTTGGGTTTTTTTTGTACTTTTAGGGTTTTTAGGGTTTCCAGTTTTTTAGGGTTTTTATAGTGTTTAGGGGGTTTTAGTTTTTTACGTGTTTTTAGGGTTTTAGGGTTTTTATGGGGTTTTAATGTTTTTAGTTTTTTAGAGGGTTTTCAAGGATTTTAAGGTTTTTACTAGTATTAGGGGGTTTTAGGATTTTTAGTGGGGTTTGGTTTTCATGGTTTTATATGGATTTTATGGGTTTTGAGTGTTTTGGGGTTTCATGGGTTTTATATATTTTAGGGGATTTAAGGGGATTTAAGGGCTATAATAATTTTTTTCATTTTTTACCATTTTTAGTGGTTTAGGGTTTTTTGTTATTTTAATGGTTGTGGGGGGATTTTAGTTTTTATTGGGGGGTTGAGGATTTTGGGGGGGGGGGGGTTAGGGGCTTTTGAGGGATTTTTTTTGTTTTTAGGGATTTTTTAGGGTTGGAGGGGGGTAATGGGATTCAGGGTTTTTATTTATTTTAAAGGTTTTATGTTTTTTAGGGTTTTTAGTGTTTTTTAGGATTATGATTAGGGTTTTTATGTATTTTAGGTTTTTAGTGATTTTAGGGATTTAAGTTTTTTATGGATTTTTAGGATTTTTAGGGTGTTTAAGTTTTTTTTAGTTTTGTGGGGTTTTATGAGTTTTTACGATTTTTATGATTTTTATGTGTTTCTTGGGTTTTATTTGGGTTTTAGTGTTTTTTGGGTTTTTAGGTTTTTTGGGGGTTTTTAGGATTCTTTTATGGTTTTCAGGTTATTTCAGGGTTTTATGTTTCTTTAAAGTTTATTTATGGTTTTAATTTCCTTTGAGGGTTCTAGGGGGATTGTTTTTGGGTTCTGTAGGGTATTCTAGGGTTTTATGGTTTTTAGTGGTTTTAGGAATTTTTACAGTTTTGTTGGGTGTTGTAAGATTTGTATGGGTTTTAGGGTCTGTTAGGTGTTTTAAGGGGATTTAATGGATTTTTTGGATTTTTGGGTTTTTAATGTTTTTTTGTGAATTTAACATTTTTTAAATTCTTATTGATTTCTCGATATTTTTTGGGGTTTTAGGATTTTTATGGATTTTAGGGTTTTTAAGGATTCCTTTAGTGTTTATAGGGTTTTAATGTTTTTAGGTTTTTAGGATTTTTCTATGGTTTAAAGGGACTATTAGGGTTTTTAGGGTCTTTAAGGGTTTTTAATGTTTTATTGTCTTTTACAGTTTTTAGGGACTTATAGGGTTTTTTTTGTTTTAAGTGACTTTCTAGGGTAATTTAGTATTTTTGGATATCTTTAAGGATTTTTAGGGTCTTGTATGGGTTTTAGGGACATTTAGGGCCATTTATTATTATTAGGATTTTTAGGGTTTTTGGGTTTCTTTGGGTTTTATGTTTTTATGGGGTTTTGGAGTTTTAAAGGTTTTAGTGGTTTTAGGTGTTTTTAAGGATTTAAGTGTTTTTAGGTTTTTTTCATTTATGAATTTTTATTTTTTTTATGGGTTTTAAGGTTATTATGGGTTTTAGGGTTTTAAAAATTTTTTAGAGTTATTTGGAGTTTTAGGGTTTTAGTTATAATTTATGGTTTTTAGAGTTTTTAGGGTTTGTTAGAACATTTTAGGGGTTTTGGGGGGCCTTTTTGATCATTTAGTGTCTTTTAGTGAATTTTAGGGTCTTTTGGGATCTCTTATGGTTATGGTATTTATACCATAGGTTTTTATGGTTTTAGGGATTGTTAGTCATTTCAGGTGTTTAGGGGGTTTTAGGGTTTTTAGGGGTTTTAGTGTTTTTATACTTTTTTACTATTTTATGGGCTTTAGGGGTTTATGGATTTTAGGTTTGTTTACGATTTTTATTTTGATTTTAAGGTTTTTTGGTTTTTTGGGTTTTATGGTCTCTTTAAGACTTTAAGGGGTTTTTATGGTTTCTAGTTTTTAGGGTTTTTTGTAATCTATGTGTTTTATGATTTTTTATGGTTTTTAGTGTTTTTAGAAAATTTAGGGTTTTGAGGTTTATTTAGGTGTTTTTGGGGTTTCTTTAGGGTAGTTTTTGGGGTGGGGGGGGGGGGGGTTGAGGGTGTTTTGGGATACTTAAGGATTTTATCATTTTTAGGGTTTTAAAGATGTTTAGTGGGTTTTAGTATTTTTAAGGTTTTATAATATTTTTTTTTGGTATTCTTAGGTTTCTAAGTTTTTTTGAGTTTTTTAGGTTTCTAAATTCTTTTAAGTTTTTAGGTGGTTTAGGATCTTGTAGTGAAATTTTATAGTTCTTAGGGTGTTTAGGGTTTTTAGTGTTTTAGGGTCTGTTTGGGGTTTTAGTTGGTTTTAGTATTTTTAGGTGTTTTGGGGTTTTGAGGTTCTTTGAGGATTTTTAGTTATTTTTAGGGAATTTTTAGGTTTTGGGTGTAGGTTTTAGTGTTTAGAGTGCAGGGTTTAGGTTTTAAGGTGTAAGTAATAGGATTTATGGTGTAGGGTTTAAGGTTAAATTATAGGGTATAGGGTTTAGGGTTTGGGGTTTAGGGTTTAGAAAGTAGGCTATAATGTTTAGGGTTTTGGGTGTAGGGTCTACAGTATAAGGTTTGCGTTTCAGGTGTAGGGATTTGGGTTAATGTAGTTTTTTATAGGGATTAGTTGTAGGGAATAGGGTATAGGTTGTAGGGTTTACAGTTTACGACTTTATGTTTTTTTATGATTTTTAAGATTTTTTTAGAATTTAATGATTTTTAGGCATTTTAAGGATTTTTATGGTTTTTAGGATTATTTAAGGGGTGTAGGGAATTTTGGGTTCTTTTTAGTATTTTTAGGGGTTTTAGGTTTTTATGGGGGTTTTATGTTTTTTATGGTTTTTAGGGTTTTAAGGGGGTTTTGGGGATTTGGGGTTTTCAGTTTCTTTTTAGGTTTTTATTGTATTATTTTTAGGGTTTTTAGATGTTTTAAGTGATTTAGGTAGCTTTTTGGGATTTAAGGGTTTTTGGGGGGTTTTGGGGTTTTTAGGGGTTTAGGGGATTATAGGTTTTTAGGGGTTTTAGGGTTCTTTTTTAGGTTTTTGGGTTTTGTAGGTTTATTTTAATTTTTCTAGGGTTTTGTAATATTTTTAAGAGTTTTTATGATTTTAAGGGGTTTTGAGGGTATTATAGTTTTTTAGGGTTTTTGGGTTTGAGGATTTTTCAAATTTTTTTGGGTATTGTACTTTTTTTAGAAAATATTAAGGGTTTTAACGGATTTTATTGTTTTTTTTGGATTTTTTATTGTTTTAATGGTTTTCTTAGGGGGTTTTAGGGTTTTTCTAGATTTTGGGGGTTGGGGATTTTGGAATGGTTTTTATAGTTTTTATGGTTTGATGTGTTTTTCCAGATTCTATGGTTTTTTGGGTTTTAGTTATTTTTTTATTTTTAAGTGTTTTAGGGGTTTTTTGGGTTATTTGGAGTTGGTTTATGGTTTATGGTTTAGGGTGTAGGGTATAGTGTTTCGGGTTTAGTGTGCAAGATTTAGGGAATGGGTATAGGTTTTAGGGTGTAGGGTATATGGTTTAAGGCATAGGGTTTGCGGTTTAGGGTGTAGAGTATAAGCTTTAGGCTTTAGTGTACAGGGTTTAGGGTTTACAATTTATGGAGTATGGTATAGGGATTAGGTTTTATTGATTAGGGTTTAGGGTGTATGGGTATAGGGTTTAAGGCATTTAGTTCTAGGATAAGGAAGTAGGGTATAGAGTTTCTGGTATAGGGTTTACGGTGTGGGGTTTACGGTGTAGGGTGTAGGGTGTAGGGTATAGGGTTTAGGGTTTAGTGATTTGGGTTTTGGGTGTAGGTTATATGTTTGATGGTGTAGGGTTTAGGGTGTAGGGTACTAGGTTTATAGAGTAGGGTATAGGGTTTTTGATGTATGGTATTTGGTTTATGGTGTATCATTTTCGTTTTAGAGTGTAGGGTGTAGGGTTT
Source organism: Viscum album (assembly GCA_963277665.1). Lineage (NCBI taxonomy): Eukaryota > Viridiplantae > Streptophyta > Magnoliopsida > Santalales > Viscaceae > Viscum > Viscum album. The sequence goes on along the minus strand of OY728142.1, from coordinate 680,942,807 downwards.
ATGGTGTAGGGTTTAGGGTGTAGGGTATATGCCTTTGGGTATATTGTTTTTGGTTTATTATGTTTGGTTTATGATTTGTAGTTTTTTTAGTTTTCATATTTCTTTTTTGGTTTTTTAGTGTTTTTTAGGTTTTTAGAGTTTTAGTGTTTTTAGGGTTTTTATGATTTTTATAGGGGTTTTTGGATTTTAATTATTTGTGGTTTTGGGGGTATTTTTAATGTTTTTTAGGTATTTTTAATAGTTGATCGTTTTTTTATCATTTTTATGGGTTTTGGGGGTTTCTGGGGTTTTATGGATTTTAGTGTTTTAAAGTTGTATGGGTTTTTTTAATGGTTTTACGGTTATTTTAGGGATTTTTGGATTTTAGTTTTTTAGGATTTTCAAGGATTTTCAGGATGTTTTGGAGGTTTTAGTGTTTTAGGTGTTTTGGGTATTTTCTAAATATTTTAATGGTTTTTGGGTATTCTTATGCTTTTAGGCCAATTTTTGGGTTTTTAGGGGTGTTTTAGAATTTTATTTTATTTTTGTTTTTAGGACTATTAGGGTTTTTTGTTGTTTTTTGGGTTTTCTTATGTTTTTTTGGATTTTTAGATTTTTGGGGTGTTTAAGTATTTTTTGGATTTCAGGGTTTTTGGTTTTTCTGTTTTTTTTTCATTTTTAGTGCTTTTAGGTTTTTCATATTTTATGGGGTTTTAGGGGGTTTTAGGAGGTTTTAGGGTTTTTTGGGTGTTTAGGGGTTTTAAGGGTATTTTTATGTTTTTATAGTAGTTTTAGTGGATTTTATTATTTTATGGTGTTTTAAAGTTATTATAAAGTATTTGGGGTTTTTGGATAATTTAAGATGTTTTTAGGGTTGTCATGGTCTTTTTGGGTTTTTTTCAGGGTTTTAATGATTTTAGGGTTTTTATGGTTTTTATGGGTTTTACGGTTTTTAGGATTTTGAGGGAGTTTTAGGATTTTTGATTTTTTAGGTGTTTTATGGGGTTTTAGGGGATTTTGAGATTTTTAGTGATGTTATTTGTTTTTAGTATTTATTGGGTGTTTTTAGGGTTGTTAGTGGGTTTAGGGTTTTTAGGATTTTTTTGGTTTTATGGTTTTTGGGGGTTTTATGGTTTTTAGGGATGTTTTCAGGTTTTTGGTGTTTTTTTGGGTTTTAGGGATTCTATATCCATTTTTGGGGTTTGTAAATGTTTTTAGGGGGTTTTATGGTTTCTAGGGTTTTAAGGGGTTTTAAGGGGTTTATAGTTTTTAGGGTGTTTTGGTTTTTTAATGTTTTTGGGATTTAGTGTTTAGGGGTTTTACAGTTTTTAAGCTCTTTTAGGGTTTTTAGGGTTTTCTATGTTTTCAGTATTTTATTTGGGTTTTTAGGGGTTTTACGGTCTTTTATGGGTTTTAGAGTTTTGGGAATTTTAGTGGTGTTTGGGTTCTTATGATCCTTTAGAGGCATTTTCAATTTCTTTAGGGTTTTAGTATTTCTCGAAATTTTAAGGTACTTTTTGATTTTGGGATGTTAGGTTTTTAGGGGGGTTTACGATTTTTGGGGGTGTTGTAAGGTTTTTAGGGGTTTTTAGGGTTTATAGGATTTAAAGGGATATTTTTAAATTTTAGGGCCTTTAAGGAATTTTAGGGTGTTTTAATATTTTTTAGGGATTATTAGGGTCTTTCAAGGTTGTTTGGGTTTATTTGGGTTTTAGGTATTTTTATGGTCTTTTAGGTTTTTAGGTTTTCTTAGGTGATTGTACGATTTAGCGTATTTAATTGTTTTTATTTTCATTTAGGGTTTTTAGGGTTCTTTTGTGTTTTTTATGTTCTTTGGCGTCTTTAGTATTTTTTTGTTTCATTTAGGTTTTTTGGGTTTTAAGGGTCCTTTATGGGTTTCAGGTAGTTTAGTGCCTTTTGTGGTTTTATAGGGTTATTAGGGTCTTTTATGGGTTTAAAGGATTTTAGTTTATTTTAGGGATTTTTTGGATTTTTAGGGTCTTTTGGGTTTTTTATGGTTTTTTGGGTTATAGGGTTTTTAAAGGTCTTCAGTTTTTTTATTTGTTTTTAGTGTTTTTATGGGGGTTTATTTATTTTTAGGGGCCATTGTGGTTTTATTATGGTTTTGACGGGTTTTGGGTTTTTTATGATTTTAAGGTTTTTAGGGTTTTGGGGTTTTAAGGGTTTTTTTATAGTTTTTTTGGTTTCAAGGGTTTTATGGGTTTTAATAGTTCTTATGGGGTTTAGGGATTTTTTATATTTTTAGTGTTATTATGGGTTTTAAGGGTTTTTTGATATTTTTAGGTTTTAAGGGCTTTTAGCGTTTTAGAGTTTTTAGGGTTTTAGGGTTTTTAGGGTTTTTAGGGATATTTAGTGATTGGGGGGGGGGTTACTGTTTTTTGGGGTTTTAAGGGGTTTATAGTTTTTAGAGGTTTTTAGGGGTTTTAGGGTTTTTTAGGGTTATTATGGTTTTTATATTTTGTGGGGTTTTATGGGTTTTTTTAGTGTTTTAGGTGTTTGTCTTAATATGAAACTCAAGTGGGTGGGGGTGAATTGAGTTTCCATAAAAAAATTCATGTAGAAAATTCGTTATTAGAATTTCCCCAATTTAAAAACAAATACAGGTCAGTTAACCAAAGTGAAAGATTTATAAACGATTGTATCATTTTAAAGATTTCTCAAATATTGATTAGTTATCAGTTAAAACAATAAGGATTATTATTCTAACTTTTAAAATTAGTTTACTAAATAAAATTCTAATAAAAACACTATCTATGATTAACTATCAGAGTGAAGTGAAGTTTTTTTGGTTTGAATAATCATAAACAGATAAGAAAAACTAAACCTAAAAAAGCAAAATGGATTAAAACAAGAGGTTTAGTCTGAAGAAGAGACTTAGTCCTCACAATTTGGTGATCACCTAACACTAAGAAATTTATATAAGTAAACTTGATACACTCCCTAAATCGAGGTACACAACAGTATAAAAAAATATCCAGGTCAAGAGACCTCTTCCATAGTATTCGTGGGAGTGTAGAAACAAATAGGCAACATAGGGACCTCTTCTACTACTATCTGTGGGAGTATAAATGTGAATGTTTGTGATGATACTATGGAAATTCATGTTTGGATCATTATTCAGCATGGGTTTATAAAACAGATACACACACTGCTCAAAATGTAAATAAAGTACATAGGCAGAGAAAAATGATAAGAATAGATTAGAATGATCTTTGTGATCTTTTATGAAGTTTATGGACTCCTTCCAGATGGTAGAAGTGAATCTAGAGTCATCTACCGGAAATAGACACAAAAAAGTGTCATTTTTCCTTTATTCTTCTATTCCTAGGGAGGTAGATGATTCCTTGAAGTGTTCATGTCTTCTAAGTTGTTGATGCAATGATCTTTGGACTTTTGGTTCTCAGTAGTGTCTTCATGTATTCACATTAGGCGTCTCATGTGTTTTTACCTAAGGTGCACGAATACCTCAGTCTATTTATTCTAGGTTGCCTCCTTCCCACTATATTTTTTTGATCTAGATATTCCCTTTTTTCAAACAATTAGCATGTTCTATGGAACCTCGTACCACTCACCGGTCTCTAACATCATTAAATGTTGTATACAAAAGATAGATAAGCTCGTTAATATAATAAGTGGTACTAATTTTCATAAATATGACCATTAGAGGTTATTTATAATTTTAGAGAAATATTTATAAATCTATCGATGTCTCTGTCTGTTTGTAGCTCTGACTAGTAGCATCTCAGAATGTTGGTGTCTCATGCTATCGGTATATCATTCAATCAGTGGATCAAACTTGCATCGATAACTCAGATGTCAGTAGGTGATGCATTGATAACTCAACTATCAGTAGCTCAAACTTAGAAAAATTCTAAGTGTCTATCAGTTTCTCTATCGGTAGGTCGGGCATCTGTAGGTTAGGAGTTGGTAGGTCAGACATCGGTTGGTCAGACGTCGGTACTTCAGGTGTTGGTGAGTCAGGTATCAACGGCTTGTCTATCTATATGAAAGTTATTGGTAGATCATGCTTATCAGTGTCTTAAAATTAATCAAAATCTTTATTTCTATATTATGTTTTAAACACTAACTCTAAAGGATAAATTTTTTATTAGACATAATTAAACACAATGTATCTTAATAAATAATAATTACCACAGTTTAAAATTATTTGTGACCATTAAAACTAGAGGAGGCAAATAATCTCCTCCTTTTTGATGATCACAAATCATGGATTTATATAACACAATAATTGATTTAGGATAATCAGAGAAAAAATCAACTTAAAATATTACACAAATTATTGAGATTAAATTTTTAAATAAACACAAGTACATATTACATTTTAAATGGACTTCTTTCAATTACATGTTCCCTTTTAATCTCATGATTAATCTTAAGCTCCCCCTGAGAGAGATTCCATATTATTTCGTCCCCTTTTGGGATTATCAAAATTGAAACACCTAATGAAAAAATTATAACAAAAAAGAAAATAATAATGAGATAAAATCGAATATGATATTTCATTAATCAAGCAGGATAAGGGATAAATAAAATAATAAAACAAAAAGAGTACATCAAATCCTTATCAAAAAGTGATCAAAATACTTTTTCTTCACATTAGATTCCATCACTTCTTTTCCCTAATCAGAAGAAGAGGAGGGGGGAGCATGAGGTGTAAAGGTAGTGGTGGTGGAAGTGATAGAGAGGGTACTAAAAGATAGAAGAGGAACTCCTTGAAAAATAATAGAATGGCCTAGTCTAGAAGAGGAGGTAAGACCTGTGAATTCCTATTGGATGAAAGGTCTAATATGGCAGAGATCTTGAGCAGGGGTCATGGTTAAAGGTGAGAAAAGGGTAAAATAAGATGAAGATATAGACTAGACTGGTCTGATAGGAGTAGTTGCTAGAGCAACAATGGTTTTTCTATGATGATGAAGGTTGGGCATGAGTATATTGAATAATTCCATGATAATATCACCACCATACTCTATAGCCTTCTCAAAATCATCTTTATTCTCTAAAAAGTTCTATAAGGTAGGTGTAAAATCTTTCAACTGCTTAACTTTCTCCATGAATTCGTATGTCACCGTATGTAGCCTTAAATTCTCCAGTAAATATTTGAAATTACTGGTTAACTGGTTTTTAGTGTAAATACTCTTAAAAAATATGTCAACCTTCTTGGTTATTTCTTCTTGAGAATTGGTAGAACCTTTAGAGAAAAATATTACCATGTCATATATGTGATCAAAATTCTTCCTGATCTTTGAGAGACTATCTTGGTCAATTCCACCCATCATAGTTTGATGTTCTGATCAAATCACATTTCTTACAATCTCAATATATGTAGGATATGTAATAGGGAATCTGATATTGAGGAACCTTTCACTACATCTCTTATATCTAATCTTAACTATTCTATATCAAAACTAGGAGTCTGAGGCTGAGAAGTAGCACTCCTAGATGTTTCGTCTTCAAAATATTTCACCACTTTATCCAAGGATGTCCAATAATCAATAGTGAGAGTGTTTATTACTGAAAACATTTAATTCAATCTGATTGTATGGAACAATAGCCACCATAAGAGAGATCAGCCTTGTCTCAACCTGATATACAACTCTCTCATTAATCAAATCAGCAACTCTTTCAAAAATTCTTGTAATAGTATCATGTTGACTGGGAGGAATAGATCAGATTACAGTTAACAATTCTTATTTAAAGGTATTAAGATCATCTATACTCACATACTCTAGAGTAGCCTAAGGAATCGGAGAAGGAGATGGAGCATCTGAACTATCCTCTAAATTAGGATAATCCAAACAAAAGTTCACATATCTTTGTTATCTCCTCCATACAGGTACAATAATATCATCCAAAGGAACCAGTACATGAAATTTATATCTCTTATCTTGTCTCTCCCCTTTAGTAGGTGTCTTTCCTAGAATAGACTAATTATCTCACTAGAGTCACAAACACTTCCCTTTCAGAAATAATGTTAAAATGAACAGGAGCATCAGGAGACCTCTCATCATCCATAACATGTTCAACATGAGAATCATAAGCTGCATGTGGTTCCACAATTAGTTCATGTTCCACTGAATCAGGGCCAATAGGTTCTGCATCAGGGCATTAATCATCACATAGATGATCTGACTCACTATCTGATTCATCACTTCCTGCATCTTCTCTTTTACTTCCATATTCTCCATCATCTTCACCAGATCTCTCAACATCTTCCTTAGATCCATCATCATACTAATATTCTTCTTCTTCATTATCATTTCCTTATTCTTCACTGGAATCTTTATCACTACACAATCTGCTCTCATACTCAACATTTTATAACTCCTCTATCTCATCACTATCATTCTCATATAGAAGTGGTTCCTTATAAGGTAGATTTATATATAGTCTTTCAATACCATAAATCATCCTTTATGGACTATTAGCAATATTATGATCACTCCTATCATCTATTATATATTAATCTCATTGAAATTTCTTAGGCAGATTCTCCTCAAAATAAACATCCACTTCATATGGTCCTAGACCAGGGTATATCATTTTCCTTGGCCTTGAGGTATTCTCAATAAGATTGAAATCTTCATATAACTTATCATTATACTCAACCCACATCCTCTTCCAAGGGTTACAATTAATCATTATCCTCTTTCAGATACCTTTGTTTATACAGAAACCATCACAAGATAAAATGGTCTCTTAACCATTATTCACTAAACTCTTAACCTTCAACACAACAAATATAAATCTAGGATAATACAAATAATTGGTCTTTGAATAGGGTTTAATCATCTCACTGATATAAACCATAAAATATCTTCTCTAAATTAACTTATGACCTTTGATCAATAGATAAAGAAAGTAATCATCCTGATACTTATGTGATAAAAAAATATCCTTTCCTAGGACATAATTGATGTTGGATGAATTTGAACAAAATCCTACTCTCACCATCAAGATCTATAGAAATAGGCCTCTTATGCTCTCTATTTCCAGTAAACACAACCAAAGCTACCTCATAACTAAGGAGGTCACTTTTTGGAGGATAAATTCATTGATGATCATCACAAAAACCCTCATGGGGTACCTTTACACATTCTTCCTAATTCTTGGATGAAAAATAAACTCTTCTTACATCCACTATCAAATTTTTTCAAAACACCTCAGATCCTTCTAGTAGAAACTCAACATACATTTAAAAAACATGTATCATCCTCAGACATCACAACTTCTCATTATTAGAGAACCACTCTAACTACCCTTGGTTTTTTAATACCTTTGGTAGAAGAGACTTACTTGACAACATTCATTCTGAATAAACACTTTATCACAGGTCACAATGTGATTCAGAAGTTCTGGATGAACAGGCATTGGTTTTGGTTGGCTAGCTTCACCTCTTTACTTCATAGATGGAAGAAACTCATCCTCAAATCCATGTAGGATGTGCTTGACATGAGTCACTGAGACAGGTTTGAAGGTTTCTGTTCAAGGGAAAGAACGGTTTGAGGTAGGAGTCTAAGAGTAAGTGTGTGAGGGGTAAAAAGTATTGGATCGACCCTTAATTTTATCATTTCAGGATTTGAAAACATAAAATACTAAATATGGGTTAAAATAAAATAAGTAAAATTAAATAATGCCATTTAAAATTCCATATAGAGAAATAAATAAGTATAGGTCAGTGAGACATATTGGTGGGACTTATCAGTAAGTAATCATCAGCGAGACATCATCAGTGAGTCACATTGGTGAAAAACCATTGGTGATTCATGTTGGTGAGACATCATTTGTGAGTCATTTCAATGACACATCATTAGTGAGTCATGTTTGTGAGACATCATCAGTGAGTCTTAAATAGTAGGTCCTCCAAAATTGACCATTCCCAACTCATGTCTGATGTAACTCATTATTTTAGAATATATTGGCTTAGTAAAAATATCAGTAATCTGATGTTATGTGCCAATTAATTCAAGAGTTATATTACATTTTTGATAATTATCTCTCAAAAAGTCATGTATTTCATCAATATGTTTTGTTCTAGACTAATAAATTGGATTATTAGAAATATTAATAGCACTTGTATTGTCACAATTTATAGGGAAATATCTAAAATGATGTCCATAATCCAGTAATGTCTGTTTCATCCACAAAATCTGATCACAAAAAATACCAGTAGCTATATGATATTATTTTTATATTAGATAATGAAATATAGTTTTTCTTTTAACTACACCATGATACTAAATAATTTCCTAAAAATGACATATTATATGGTTTCTTTTTCTATCTATCTAACAACCTCCAAATTCAGCCTCATAATAACTAATTAAATCAATAGGATTTTCTCCTGGATAGAACAGTCCTATGTTAGTATTATACTTGAGGTATTTCAAAATTATTTTAACAACAGTTAAACAAGATTATTTATGTTTTTCTAGTAAACATGCACACATACACACACTCAATATAATATCAGGCCAATAAGCAATCAAGTAGATTAGACTTCCAATCATCCCTTTGTAATTGGTTTGATCAAGATATTTTCCATTTTCATCAAAATCTAATTTCCTAGTGGTACTCATTAGCGTATCACTATTTTTGTACTATCAAAACCGAACAGTTTCAGAAGATCCTTAGTGTACATACTATTATTAAAAATAACACCTTCTTTATTTTGAAAACATTGAAATACAAGAAAGAATATGAGTTCTCCCCTTAAACTCATTTCAAATTCATTTATTATCATTTTTGAAAAATCAATACATAATGAATTTTTCGAAGATCAAAAAATAATGTCATTAACATATATTTTAACAACTAAAATATCTATATAAATTCTTTTTATAAAAAGAGAAGAATTAGCTATGCTTTTTGTAAAACCATTAGAAATAATAAAAGTTATGATCCTATAATACCAAGCTCTTGGATCCTAATTGAAACCATAAAAATATTTTGTTAATTTAGAGACATTATTTGGAAAATGGGGTTAGTAAAATTTAGGGTTATTCAACAGAAACATCCTCAACAATATACCCATTTAAGATTTCACTTTTAATATTTATATGATAAATTTTGAAATTGATATGTATGACATAATCTAGATGTATTTTAATGGCTTTAAGCCTATAAACTGGTGAAAAATTTTCTTTATAGTCAATTTCTTCTTCTTGAATATATCATTGTGCAACTAGTATAGCCTTATTTATCACTTTGATACCAACTTCGTCCACTTTATTTATAATCACCCACCTAGTGCCTATAGTTGAGGTGTCTTTAGGTCTATCAAAAAGTTTCCATAATTTATTTCTTTCAAACTAATTCAACTATGCTTGCATATCCATTACCCAAAATTCATCATTGATATCATCATTCATGTTATTAGGATAAAGTTGTAACAAAAAGGCTTGATGTTCAACCTATTTCCTAAGAGAAGCTATAGTCTATGTCCCTTTATCTAAGTCACCAACTACAACATCTAAGAGATGGTACTTAAGGGTTCTACCATATGTATAAAAAGAAGGGATTGTTATTTCAGATTATTCTATAGGTTTGGGTTCACTATGATCAGAGTCTGAAGATTTTCTAAAACTAGAGGATTTTTATTCTTTATTAATAGTAGAGTTAAACGGTTTAGTATTTATATTCAGATTGTAAAGATTATCATCAATATTTTTGAAGGAGTTTTTTTGGTTCATGTGGATTTGTTTCATCAAATTTGATATGTATTAATTATTTGAAACACTTGGTTATTTTTATTGAAGACCCTATAGGCTTTACTGGAGGATGAAAAGACTAGGAAAATTTCTTCATCACTTTTGGAGGAAAACTTATTAATATTTTATTTTATATTATGGATAAATACTTTGAAACCAAAAACATTAAAGTAATTAACCTTAGGATTTCTTTTGTTCCATAACTCATAGGCAGTTTTCCTAAGGATAGGACTAATTAAAACTCTTTTAATTATATAACAAGTTGTATTCATGGATTCTTACCAAAATTAAATGAGTATTTCATACACATTAAGAAATGTTTGGGCAATTTCTTGTAAGGTTCTATTTCTTCATTCTACAACTCCATTCTGTTGGGGTGTCCAAGGAGAAGAGAATTTATGACTATAGTCACTATGTGAGAAAAAAGATTCAAACTCTTGGTTTAAAAATCAATGCCATAGTCACTTCTTATGTTCTTAATTCTAGGAAAACTTATGTTATCTACTGAACTAGCATACTTGGTGAAGTAGGAACAAGCTTCAATTTTTTTAGATAAACGGAAATTACAAGTATATCTAGAAAATTCATCTACTAGAACGTATACATAATGATTCCAATTTAAAATAGAAACTTTATATGGTCCAAAAAAATAATCTAAACTAAATCAAGAGGTTGAGAAGTTCAAATATCTTTCATTGGTTTGCAATATATTTTGTTATTTTTACCTTTTTTATAAGGATTACCGACTTTTTCAAATGAAACTCAAGTTTAGGTAGATCATTGACTAGTCCTTTAATAGTTATCATTATAAGTGAGTGAATATTATAGCGTCTTAATCTCATATTCCATATCCAAGACAATTTTTGAAAGACACTAAAGTAAGAAAAATTTTGAGAAATTAAATAATCTTAATTCCCAGCATAAAGATTTTCATTTTTTAAATTAGTGAATACCAAATATTTTTTAGAGTTGAAAAAATTACATGAATCATTCTCAAATTTAACATGAAATCCATCATCACATAACTTTGAGATAATCTTAAAATTATACATAATATCATCTACAAAAATAACTTTAGAAATTAAAATTTAATCAGTATTAGAGATTTGGCCAAGTCCAATAATTTTTCATTTTTCAATGTCACTAAAGGTGACATTCCCACCATAATTATTGATATGGTTCTTGAAGATCGAATAGTCCCCTATAATGTGACTTGAACACCCACTATCCAAGTTCCAGAAGCTCTTACAAGAACTCTTCAAACAACATTCCTACAAAAATAGATCAAACAATAAAAAATGTTGGTACCCAAACTTTCTTGGGTCCAGCAACATCAGTAATTAAAGGTTTGGGAACCCACATCTTCTTCATGGGTTTCTTATAAGTAGTTTGTAGGGTATTAAAAAATAAACTTTATTTAGTTCATAGAAACTAAAAGATGTAAAATATTTTCCGGTGCTAGAAAATGCAGTAGATTTTTAAAATATGGGCACCAAACCAAATTTTCCAGATTTTGAAACTAAATTGTTTTTAACGAATTGTTTTTTCAAGTTTTATAATAAATAAATTTTTTATATTTTAGAGAAACATGTTTTCCATTAATTTGAACTAAGTTATCTTTAAATTTTTTAATTTTTTCCAAATCCTTCTTTAATTCCTCATTAGATTGTTTGAGTTCATTGTTCTCATGATGTAGTTGAGAATTATTTTAATTTTCAATAGTAATTTTATAATTAATTTAAACAATAATATCATGTTGTTTCTTTATAGATTTATACAAATAATTTAGATCATTGAATTTTTCATTAAGAACTTTTAAATATTCAAACATTTCTTTATTTTTCATTTTTTTCAAAATCAGATTCATATCTAGAATACTATGAATTATATGCAAGATATTCTAAAGTTACCTTAGGTGTGTTTTTCATGAAACACATTTTGGATTTTTCATCCTTGTCATCATGTAAAGATTCAAATTCACAAAATATTTCCTCAAAATCACTCCAAGTGGCCTTCATTTCCTTTTTATATTTTTTATATTTGTACTCATATTATCTTTTTAACTTTAACTTCAGAAAGTCACCTTTTACATGTCCTTTCCTCTTGCACTCATAACATACTATATTAGTAGTATTATCACTTCTATTACAGTATTTTTTCCAATTTCCCTTATTTTCATACTTCCATTTATAGGTAGGGTTTCTAAATAATTTATTATATTTATAGATCCTTTTTATTTTTCTAGATAACTAATCCATTTTTTCATCCCTGTCACATGATGTTTCTTTATTCCTGAAACTTTTAGCATGATCTTTTATTTTCTCTTATTCTTTGTGTTTAGAAGTAGAGGTTTTGAAAGAAACTGACTTTCTATTTGGTTAATCATCCTCATCTCTATTGACCATAAATTATTCTTCACACATAATTTGTTTACCTATCAACACCTATACTAGTACAATTTTGATGTCACAGAATTCCATTATTGACACTGAGGTTCCTCTCCATTTTTCCGTTAAACATTTTATAATTCTCATTAATCATTCCTTGGATGAAATATCCTTTCCCATAGAGGTCATAGTACTCATAATCTCATTTAACTTGAGATACATATCATAAATGGGTTCATCCGGGATCATTTTAAAGTTATCATATTTAATGGTACATTAATTAAGTCTCATTTCGTTGGCATTAGTGGTTCCTTCATGTGAAATAGCTAGTGTATCCAAAAATTCAAATATTGTTTTACATGAAGAAATCCTATTTAATTATTCATCCCCTAAAGGTAAGTATAAGGAATTCATAGATTTATATTTATTATTGTAGGCTGCATTAGTGGCATCATTCCAAGTCTTCCTAAAAAAAGTAAAAACTTTATATTCATCAATAATTGAAGACCAAATTTTAAAACTCGTACATTATAAGTGCATTTTCATATTAATTTTCCACTAGGCATAATTTTTCCATTAATGTATGGAGTTCTATTGGTAGAAGAACATTCCTATCTATTATCCATTTAAAATAGATTTTACAGATTTTCAAGAACAATAAATTTTGAACTTACAAAAATTTAGAGATCTTTTAAAGAACAACTAAAATCACATTTGAAAAGAGTTACAATCTTTTAAAATGTTGAGAGTAAGAAAATATCTAATTCCAAATGTTGTTCAGGGTAGGACACTCAAGAGGGGGTGAATTTTGTTCCTATAAAAAATCATGTCTAAAATGATTATTTAAAAATTACCGAATTTAGAAAAACAAGGGTCCATTAACCAAAGTAGCATATTTATAAAAAAATTTATCATTTAAAATATTTCTCAAATATTTATTAATTATCAGTTAAAATAATATGGATTATTATTTTAGCTTTTGAAATTAGTCTACTAAATCAAATTCTAATACAAACACTATATAAGATTAACTATTAGAGTGAAGTGCAATTTTTTTTAATAATCTAAAACAGATTAGAAAAACTAAACTTGAAAAGGCACAATGGATTAAAACAATATTTTCAGTCTCAATAAGGGACTTAGTCCTCTATATTTTTTGATCACCTTCCACCAAGAAATTTATATGTGTAAACATGATCCACACCTTATATCGAGGTACACAACAATATACAAACTATCTTGGTCAATAGACCTCTTCCAAGTATTTCATGTAAGTGTCAAAACAAACAAGCCACACATGGACATCTTCCACTATTATCCATGGGAGTGTAAATGTGAAAGTTTATTAAGATACTGAGTATTTTCTAGTTTGGATCAGGATTCAATACCTCCTTATAAAATAGAGACACACATAGATAGAAATGTAAAGAAATTACACGTGCAAAGAAAAATGATAAGAAGAGTTTATAATTCTCTTTGTGATGTTTTATAAAGCTTATGTACTCCTTTTGTATGGTAGAAGTAAATATAGATTTGTCTTTTAGAAACAGAAAGAAAAACAGAGAGTCTGTTTTGCTTCTGGCTTCTATTCCCCGTGAGGTAGAAGATTCCTTGAAGTTTTCTTGTCTTATAAGTTGTTTCTAGAGAGTTTTTTAGTCATTTGGTTCTTATTATTGTTTTCATGTATTCACAGTAGACATCTCTTATGTTTTTCTCTAATTTTCAAAAATAGATTAATATATTTCTTCTAGGTCGAATTTTTATTTCTATATTTCTTATTGATATAGATATTCCCTTTATACAAACAAGCAGAATGTTCTATGGTACATTATTCCTTATACTGGTCTCTGACATCATTAAATATTGTCTAAAAACTCAGACAAGCTCATTAACATAATAAGCAGTACTATGTTCCATAAATATAATTGTTAGAGTAAATTTTGAATTTAAGAGAAAATTTTCTAAATCTATCAGTTTCTCATTTTGTTGGTAGCTCAGACTTAAATCATCTTAGATTTTCTTTTTATCATGATTTTAGTAGATCATTATATTGTTGGATCAAACTTGTGTCGTTAACTCAACTATCGGTAGGTGATGCACTAGTAACTCAGCTATCGATAGCTCATACATAGTGAAATACTGAGTGTTGGTCAGTCACTCTATCGGTAGGTTAGGCATCAGTAGCTCAGGTGTCGGTAGATTAGGTTTTGGTAGGTTTTTCATTGGTAGGTCAGGTTTCCCTAGGTCAGGCATCTGTGAGTTGGGTATCATTGACTTGTATATATGTAGGACAAGTATCAGTAGCTCATACTTATTGGTGTCTTACACTTAATCAAAATTAGTATTTCTATCTTATGATTTAAACACTAATACTAGAGGATAAAATTATGATTGAGCATGATTAAACACAATGTTTCATAATAAATCATAATTATCATAGTTAATCATAATTTATGAGAAATAAAACTATAGGAAGATAACATTTTGGTTTTTTAGGGGTCTTAGGGGCTTTTAGGTTTTTAGGGATTTTTATGGGTTTTTTGGTTTTTAGGTTTGTTTGTGTATTTAGGATTTTTATGGTTTTAGGGTTTTCATAGTTTTAGGGATTTTAGAGAGTTTTATGATTTTTAGGGTATTTTAGGGATTTTTAGGGTATTTTAGGGATTTTTAGGGTTTTCATGTGTTTTTAGTTTTTTTGTGAGTTTAAGGGTTTTCATGGAATTTTAGGGGTTCTTAGTATTATTGGTCTTTCATAGGGGTTATTGGTATTTTTATATAATTAAGGTGTTTTTATGTTTTTCTAGTTTTTTATAGGGTTTTTAGTTTTATTTTAATGTTTTTGTAGGTTTTAATGGTTTTTAGGGGTTTTGGGTTTTTTTTTGGGGGGGGAGGGTTTGGTTTTTATTATTTTTTAGGGTTTTGAAGAGGTTTTTTTTATTTATGGGTTTTAAATTTTTTTTATAGAAAAGGGATATATTTTTAATGTTTTTAAAAAATGGTTCTGAAGATGTGTGAACCTCGTTCACACATCTTCGGTGTGGATAGATAGGTGAATGGGGTTCACACATCCAGCTGATAGAATCTATAAAAGGGGGTCCCCCCCCCCCAAAAAAATCATTCTTATCCACTGTATTTTGCTGCGAAGCCCTGTAGAATTTCATTCCCAACAAATTTTTGCTGGTTTTAAGAAGGTAAACTTTCTATTTAAATTTCCAATTGTTTAATTGGGTTTATTTATTTCATTGGTATGATTTATTTTTTTGATTTGTGATGTGTAGAAATTAGTTTTTGTGTGTATTGTTTATTTATTTCATATGTATTTATGTGTAAATTAGTGTCTTTTGTATAATTTAATTTTTTAATGATGTGTTTTTTGAATGAATTCCTATTTAATATTTAGGAAAATTAATTATTTCATGTCTAAAATGTTGTATTAATTCATATTGAATGTTTATGAAAATTATATTTGTTATAAAAAATGATATTTTGAAAGTAATATTAATTTAAATTATAATATTTTATACACTATAAATATAATTTATGAATAATATATTAGTTATATGTATCATATTTAAATTAATTAAAAAATATATAGAAATTTTTTTTGGTAATGGCATAAATTTTTTTTTGTATAAATAATAATTTTAAATTATATTAGTTATAAATAAATTTATTAAATATAAAAGAGATGTAGATAATTAAAGTGTATTTTATATAGTAATATATATAATAATAATACCCAAAACATGGTAAGTTGTGTGATGATTGATCTTGAGATGACCGGTCGTTGAATAATTAAAATTGCACGTCTTGTATTGTGAAGGTGCTTATTTAGTTTGTAATAATTGCACTTATTTTTCTATATTGACGGCATGCAAGTCATCTGTGACTAAGTATGTAACAAGCTTCTTGCCCACTTAAAAAAGTTATTTATTTCATAAACCTAGAACCCATCACATATGTGAGTGAATTTGTAATTAAAAGGCAATCAACAAGAGGTGTCCTGAAAGAGGCGTCCCAGAAGAGGTGTCCCCAAAGAGGCGTTTGAGAACAAGCGTTTGACAGGAGGTGTTGTTGTTTCAAAGGAGACTGACAGTTGCTGAATTATTTGATAAGAAGACTCCATGAGTCTACCCATAGGTTTTGGTTAGTTTATCAAATAATGATAAACAAATCGTAAGTTTCAAGATCAAGTCATGATTATTTATTCATAAGTAATTAAAATACATAACATTATATTAAATTTTCTTTGGTAATAATACCATAATCACTATACCTCAATAGAGAAAAATCAATACATAAAATGTCTCAAGAGAAAGTCAATTATTCAAAACCAATTTTATTAATGTAAAATATTGATTTAGTATATAATATTTTATTAATTATTTTTTTATATGTAATAATGTCTGTGCAAATATATTTCAATGGTGAGACCATTTGTACAGAGCATGGGTTTAGCTACAGTGTTCCACCTATCAGAGTGGTAAATCTTTATGGTTTTATTACATTGGATGTAGTTGGAAATAAGATTCATAATCAGTTAAAATTGAGGGTCGATCAATCCATTTCTTCAATCACATATCGACATTTACATCATCCTGAATGTCTCTGGCTCACCGAGTACCCTTTGGTCGATGATGATGTTTAGATGGATGCATATTCCTTATTTAGACAATAGTGTCCTAATATTTTGATGGAGTAGTATGTGGATATTTCTGATATAGATGTGGTGCAAATTACTATTATAGAACCATGTTTTGGGAGCTCTGTAGAATTTGTTCCTTCACATCATTATTTTTCATTGCCACCTTCTCATATGACTCCAGTAATAGAATAAAATTATGAAGAAGATGATAAAAATTAGGAAGGAAATGTAGATGAAATACCTTTGTGTGTTGATATAGTGAATGAAAGTTCATCTGAGGAAGAAGAATCTGGAGAGCCATCAAGATATTATGTGGGTGAGGGTGATGTGGGGAATGAACCTTCTATGGTTCCTTTGAGAGATGTGGGTGAGGGTGATGTGGGAAATGAACCTTATGAGGTTCTTTTGATAGACAGTCATCCACGACATCCACTGGTTAGTGGTAATAATCCTACAGTATTGAGTTCCGTAGTTAAAGGAATGTCTCTTGAATAACATCTTGATTGGGATGACATTACACTAGCTTCTAAATTACCAAGAATTATAGGGAATAGGTCAGCATCTAATGATAATGCCATCTATATCGGGAAAGGGTTTGAAAGTAAATTGACCATGAAAAATGTGATAAAGTAATACCACATTGAGTGACATTTCACATTTTTGGTTGAGGTTTCAAGGAAGAAAAAATATATGATAAATTGTGAAAAATATGGTCTAGAATGTAAATTTTGATTAAGGGAAATATTTGATAAATTTTTTTCATCTTGGAGGATAATCAAATTATAAGGGCCATACACTTGTGTGCATCAAACCTCATCACAGGATCACTTTTCCCTTGATCAAGTTTGTGTATTGTATCATGAATATGTAAACTTTGTTTTGTATGGGAAATTTTTAGTATTGAATCCTTTTATTTATGACTTTCTCCATCTCTGACAAGTTTCAATTTTGGTTTGTCTTGTTTTTGGATTATCTAATAAATAATTTTTGTGATAATCAAACTATTCAAAAAAACAACATAGAACAAAATTGAATATATCATGCTTCTGCATGTAACAAAGACACTAATCCCCACACAAAAAAAAAGTATAAATCAAAAATATTAACACATTCATTTTTCATTTGATTGTTCTAGATTTATTTAAATAAAAGTTTCAAATTTTTATTGAAACTCTCATACCACATGCACAAACGCATACTACATTGATATTACATGAGAAAAATGACATATCACAAATACTATCAATATGATTATCATCCCTATGCATTCATGTATCTTATGTCACACACAAAAGAACTAGCTCAGGGAAGCTCACATGAAATGCTAAGAACATTGCTATAGGTTTTATTTGTGTAGATTCAATACTTCATATTAAATCTTTGACATTAAAATGATTCAAACCAAAACATCAAATATCGGTTATAAATTAAAATTTCTTGGTACTTTATTTATCCAAATCCAAAAGGAAACATAGGCATGTTATATTAAAATTCATTTTTAAATATTAATTATTCTAATGAAATCATGTCATAGTTAAGCTTTTTATCTAATTAACTTCATTTTTGACATAATTTATTTATTTATAAGATTTGAAAATTATCATAGTTAAAGAAAATTTCAATTTCAATCGATAGAGGACAACACCATTTAGGTTGTAATTGAAATTTTAATTAATGAATACCTCATAAATAATGAAAATCAAAATTAGGTATTAGGTTCTTTTATTTATTGAAGGGATTGGTCCAGTAACAAAAACACTAATCGAAACACAACAAATCAAGTATAAATCAAAAATATTACCACAATCATTTTTCATTTGATTGTTCTAGATTTTTTAATTAACAGTTGAAATGTTTTATTGAATTCACTATAATAAAGTAATGAAAATCTCATTTGTGAAGATGGAAGGTTTTGAATTGATCACATCTTAGGCTACTCATGTATCACAACTGCTTTTAGAGGGACATCCATTTCCATCATTGAGTGTACATAGATCTCACTATTTCAATCATACTGCACCACCTCCTGCTATCATCCCTCATCTTCGTCGCGCTACATTATATGGCATAGCAATGTAGGACTTCACCTTTCTCGATCATCATCTCATTGTTGTTCATATAGGGATATGGAGTCCAGAGTCACATAAATTTCATTTTAGAGAGGGGGAGATGACTATTACCATATAGGATGTGGCTATTATGTTAGTACTCCCCATTGATGGTGGGGATCTGATAGGCTGAGTTAGAGAAGATTTTTCAAAGTTTGTTCATAGACTACAGGGCATTGAGGTCCCAGATGATGGCATGACCATTGTTGGTGGTAGATTTTTCATGACTTGGTTAGACCAACACTTAACATAGTAAGAAGAGGATTCTGATGAGATCATCGTGTTGCGATTTTCAGGTGCAAATATTTTCAGGCTAATCGGTGGCACAATTTTTTTTATCACTCCACTAATTTTTTACATTTGATGTATTTATCATTTTTGGAGGATTTGGATGAGGTAGTATAGTATATATGGGGGTCTTCTTGTCTAGAATATACATACAGGTTTCTATGTAGCGCATGTTGCATTGATAAGATGTAGATCATGGGATTCATGGTTCTTCTACAGATGTGGGTATGGGAGCACATCCCTTTTTTATCTCCACATGATTATGTTCCATTTCCATTAGATATTGTATTAGAGGCTCCATGTGGGCGTTGGTATATTATTTATTCCTTATACTATCTAACTTAATTGTATAACTTTATATTGTGAAATGTAAATATAACAATATTATCTATAGGTGGAGTCAGGAACATCGACATTCAGATTCCCCTAGACACAACTTCCACTACTACAGACTTATGTTGGATAGCATTCAACCACACAATATAAGTGATTATTATTTATATTTTTAAATATTTTTTTATTGTACTTGTATTCATTTATTAATTGATTATTTAATTTCTCTTTCATATTTTATGGATTCTATATACAGACGCTATTATCCAGAGTCTTCCACCACACTGTACGGTGATACTTGCTATCAGCTCCTACAAGGTTCCACTGATTCATTTTCATATAGTCAAGTGGAATCAGACCCACATATTTATGAGGAAATTTGGATTCTTTCAGCCTGTTCCTAACCCACCCAGTCAGTTATATTCACCACATTCACTGAAGATGTCAAGGAAGAGATATTTTTATTGGAGGAGATACCACGCTAGATATATTAATTTATGAGACAAATGATAGGAGTTATAGTTGTGAGGGGCAGGGATAGTGCATTTTAATTTGGTGGATTAGATGGATTGCGCATCTTGGTATTACAAGTCCCCAATCATATTTCTGACATGACACGTATGAGGCTTTCATGAGCTGTTATACATACTTCCTTCCACAATTCAGTAGAATTTTTATTCATATTACTTAAAAACGAATTTTTTTTAGGTAGGATTATCGTATATATCATACAGTTCATATGTATGATCCAGTAGAGCACACCATATTTAACCCAGAATATTTTCACACGATTGTATCACTATTTCTCCCTTTGATGGTTGAGATTTATCATGGCATTTTATTTGATCCACCACATGCTAAGGAGGATGTGGAGCCGACTAAGGCTCATATAGATGTACCTGGGGGTGATGACCCTGTTATGGATCTTTCTATTCCACTAGAGGAGGATTTTCAACTTGATCAGTCAGATACTGGTCTTCCATACGTGGAGGGTGTTCAACATGATCAGTCATATGATCCTCCAGCTTCTCAAGCTCAACCACAGGTAGATACAGACATTGACTAGGTTGATTTATATTCTTTAGTACATACATCCACAACACAACAACCATCTTCTTTCCATGTTGGTGAGAGTTCTAGATAGCCTTCACTATCCTTAGATGCAGCACAGGGTACAAACGGTGAGACTGTACATCCACCACCTATCACCCAGGGGGATGTGGAGGTAGCTGCTCAGGATGATGTGCATCATACGCCAAAGCATAGACACAGATGGAAACAATGTAGACGCGTCCAATATACACCGAGCTATGGGACATAGGAGCCTCCATGCCAGAGGCATAGCTTAGGTTGATTTATGATTTATGATACATTATGTATGTGCATTAAAATTATGATTTATATATTTCTACTTTTTAAATAAGTGTCTTACTATCATCAAATTAACATTCAAAATTAATAATTTCTATTTGGTATTCATTAATAAATATTAATAAATGGATGAAAAGATCTGTGGACATCAATAAATCTTGAAAAATATTATTGATATCAATGATTTGAATCCAAAAATCCTGGAACATGATTCTTTGTTTAAAAAAATAAAATTTCGTACAGAATAATTTCAATGAATAATGAATATTTGTGAATAGTAGATGATTATGATTGAAGATCAGAAAAACCACAATATGAGATGTTTGGAATTAGAAGTTTATTTGGCCAATTTTGAGAAAATATTTATTCAAACCTTATAAAATATTACATTTTATACTTATAAAAAATCTTCACTGGAGGATTATACTATTAAAATACCTCCATCGTGTGATAAAATTATAGAAATTATGAAAAATAGTGATTTCATATTCTTATAAAATAATAAACAAACCTTAAGAGGGTTAATAATGTGTTATCATATCCAAGAATAAGTATTGATGAATATTACCCTTGGTGAAGTAATATAAGCTTTCAAAACTGATGTTTATGAGTGTTTCTCTTTAAGGGGAGGTAAATGAAGAAATATTAAATTAATAACATAATTAGCATATCAATTAGAATCAAATATAATTATTTTATAACATTCAGTAATAACATTTTATTGAATGATAAATTTTTTTCTAAATCTCTATTCTTTTGTTAACAAAAAAATACTGAATAGAAAGGGGCTGTAATTGAATTAATCAAATACATAATAAGTTTTTGGCTCTAAAAAATTGATGATTTTTTTTCTCCTTTATATAGGATGCATGAACAGGGTTCATGAAACCTTTAGATACTTCATAAAGAATGCGTGAACCCCTATCACGCATCCTATAAATGCTAGATGCGTGAACGTGGTACACAAATCCTTTATCGAATCTGTGCAAGATGCGTGAACCCCATTCATTCACCTTCGGTGTAGAGAGATGTGTGAATGGGGTTCACGCATCTTGAGACCCATTTTTAAAAATATTTTCAACCCTATCCCTTTTATATAAAAAAATAATAAAACCCATAAATAAAAAAACTCTTTATTAGGTGATTTAAATTTTTTGGGGGGTTTTTAGGGCTCTAAGTTTCTTTATGTTTTTTTAGTTTTATGGGTTTTTTGGTTTTGGTATGTTTTTAAGGTTTTTATGGTTTTTCGGGTATTTAGTGTTTTTTGGGTTTTTTGGTTTTTTAGGAACCTGAGGGTTTGTGTGTATTTTTAGGCTTTTTATTTGTTTTAGGGGTGTTGGGGTTTCTAGGTTTTTCTAGTGATTTTTGGGTTCTTTTATTTTTGGGGGTTTTAAATGGGTTTTATGGTTTTTAGGGTCTATTAGGGTTTTTAGAGGGTATTTTTGTTTTTATGTGTTTTATGGGGTTTTTGGGTTTTCTATGTTTCTTTAAGGTTTTAAGGGTTTTAGAGAGTTTTTATGTGATTTGAAGGGGTTTTTAGTGTTTTTAGGGTGTGTTAGTTTTTAAGGGTTTTTAGTATTTATTATGGTTTTAGGATTTTAGGGACTTTTGGGAAGTTTTGGGGCCTTTTAAGGGTTTTTATTGTTTTAGGGGTTTTATAGGGTTTTTTGGGTTTTTAGGGATTTTAGGGTTTTAGTGTTTTTAGTATTTGTAAGAATATTTTTATGTTTTTAGGGTTTTTAGGATTTTTATGGTATTTATGGGTTTTAGGGTATTTTATAGTTTTTAGGATTTTAGGGTCTTTATGTGTTTTTAGGGGTTTTTATTGGTTTTAGGGTCTTTATGGTTTTATGTTTTTTCAGGATTTTTCACTACTTTAGGGTCTTTTAGGATTTATTGGGTTTTTAGGATTTATTGGGTTTTTATGTTTTTTAGGGTTTTCGAGGTTTTGGAGGTTTTAGAGGTTTTAGGGGTTTTATGTCTCATAGGGATTTCTAGGGTGTTTAGATTTTTAGGTGGGTTTTAAGAATTTTATTGTTTTTTGAATTTTTGTGAGTTTTATGTGTTTTTTGGGGGTTTTTTGGGGGGTTTTGGGGGTTTTAGTGAAGTTAGGTTTTTTGGGGTAATTTTGTATTTCTAAGGGATTTTATGGTTTTTAGGATTTTATAGGGCTTTTTAGAGTTTTTGGGATTTTTTGGGTTTTTAGGTTTTTGAGTATTGTAGGGTTTTAGCTTATTTTAGGTGTTTAAGGTCTTTAGGGTTTTATGGGTTTTTAGGATCTTTACTAGTTTTAGGCTTTTAAAAGGATTTAAGGGGTTTTTTAGGTTTTTATGTTTCTACAGGGTTTTTAGGAGTTTATAGAGTTTAGAGATTTTAGAATTTTTATGGATTTTGTGGTTTTGTGTTTTATAAGATTTTATAAAGTTTTTTCGTTTATTTTCTAGATCTTTTTTGTGTTTTAATGGGGTTTAGGCACATTTATGGTTTTTTAGGCATCACACTAATTTTTTTAGTCTTTTAGGGTTTTTAAGTCTTTAGGGTTTTAATTTGTTTTAAGTGTTTAGGGATTTTTGGTTTTTTTTGTATTTTTATGGTTTTTAGTGCTTTATATGGGTTTTAGGGTATTTTTAAGGTTTTATTGGGTTTTTGGGGTCTTTAAGGATTGGGGGCGTTAGGGACTTTTGTGTAATTTAAGGATATTTAGGCTCTTTTGGGGTTTTAGGGTTTTTAGGGATTTTTAGGGGGAAAATTTTTAGGATATTTTTTGTGTTTTTAATAAATTTAGGAGAATTTAATGGTTTTTAGTGTTTTGGTGTTTTTATTTTTGTTATGATTCAAGGGTATTACGGTTTTTAGGGGTTTTTATGGGTTTTATGTGTTTTTTCACAGTTTTTTGGGGTTTTTAATTTTTTTAGGGTCTTTTAAGTTTTTAGGGGATTTAGGATCTTTATAGGGGTTTTATTGTCTTTTAGGGTCTTTTAGGGTCTTTTAGGACTTTTAGGGGTTTTAGGGTCTTTTAGAGTTTGTATGAATTTTTAGGGGTTTTTTATGTTTTTAATAATTTAGCATCGTTTAGTGTGTTTTGGGTGATTTTAGAATTTTTAGGTTATTTTTGTGTTTTTACGGTTTTTAGTTTCTTTTAAGGTTTAGGGTATTGGTTTTAGCATTTAAGGTGTAGGGATTAGGGTTTAAACTATAAATTTTAAAATTTAAGGTATAGGGTTTATGTTTTATGGTGTAGGGAATATGGTTTATGGTATACGGGTTGGGGGGTTGAATTTTTTATTTATGGTGTAGGGTATATAGGTTTTAGAGTAGGTTTTAGGTTTTATGGTGTACGATATAAGGGTTAACATGTAGCGTTTAGGGTTTGTGATGTAGGATATAGGGTTTATGGTTTTTTTATGGCTTTTATAATTTTTCTAGGGTTTTACTCTTTTTAGTAATTTTAGGGTTTTAGGGTTTTCAAAGGGGTTATAATGTTTTTAGTGATTTTTAGGGTTTTAGGTTTTATAGTAGTGTTGGGTTTTTATGGTTTTTAGTGATTTTTTGGGTTTTTTTAGGGTGTTGGGGTTTTTTTCCTTTTTCTAGGATTTTAGGGTTTCCATTGGTTTTTTTGGGTTTTAATGTTTTTATGTGTTTTTTTTATTTTTAGGGGTTTTAGGGGTTTTAGGGTTTTTAGGGTTTTTCAGTTATTTATGATTATTTTTGGGTATTTAGTTTTTTTTTACGATTTTTAACAATTTAATAGGATTTTATGTTTTTTAGGGTTTTTGAGTTTATTGGTTTTTTAGTGTTTTTTATGATCTTTTAGTGGTTTTTTATGGTTTTAGTGGTTTATATGGGTTTTAGGTTTTTTTAAGTCATTAGGGTATTTTTTGGGTGTTTGGGGTATTTTTAGGGTATTTTTAAAATTTTTGGGGTTTTTTGGGCTTTTGGGATTTTAGGGATTTTTAGGGTGTTTAGAGTTTTGGGGTTATAATATGGTTTAGGGTTAAATTTGTTTTTAGTATTTTTAATATTTTTCAAGTTCTTAGCATATATTGGGGTTTTTAATGTTTTATGGGTCTTTCATGGGTTTTTGATGATTTTATTGGTTTTTTTATGGTTTTTTGAAACCTGTAAGGGTGTCATAGATTTATTTTTCATTTTATGGGTTTTTTTGGGGGGAGGGGTTTGGGGTGTAAAGTGTTTTGAGATTTTTTTAACGGTTTTATAAGGTTTTCTTGAGTTTTTAGGGGTTTTAGGGTTTCTTCCCTTTTAAGGGTTTTAGGGTATTTTATGATGATTTAGTGTTTTAATGGTTTTTAGGGTATTTTAAGTTCTTGTATGTGTTTTATGATATTTTATGGTTTTTTAGAATATTTATGTTTTAGGGACTTTTATGGTTTTCATGGTTTTAAGGGTTTTTATGTTTTTAGGGGTTTTAGGGTAGTTTAAGTGTTTTAAATGTTTTTGGGTCTTTGATTATTTATAGGTTCTTTTAATGTTGTTTGGATTTTTAGGGTCTTTCAATGTTTTGGGTGTAGGTTTTAGGGTTTATGGTACACGTATTATTATGTAGGGTGTTAGATTTAATGTTTAGAGATTAGGAATTTGGGAGTAGTATGAGGGTTTACTGTTTACAGTTTAGGGTTTATGGTTTAGGGTGTTGGTATAGGGTTTATGATGTAGGGTATAGTGTTTAGCGTGTTGGGTCTAGGATTTAGTGTGTGTGGTCCAAGTTTTAGCATATAGGGTATAGATTTTAGGGTCTAGGTCTTTGATTTTAGGGTGTAGAGTATAGGGTATAGGGTTTTTAGTTGTTTTAGGAGTTATTTATGGTTTTTATGGTTTTTAGGGACTTTTAAATTTTTATGGTTTTTTATGGGTATTCGGGGTTTTAGGAATTTTAGAGTTTTTAGTTTTTTGGTGTCTTTAAATGTTTTTTATTCGACTTAAGATTTTTATATTGTTTTATGGATTCTAAGGGTTTCATGGTTCTTTTAGTTTTAATGGTATTTTTAGTTTTTAGGGTATTTTGGATTTTAATTATTTTTAGGTTTTAAGGGGTTTTTTTTGGTTTTTTTGGTTTTTTTTGTATTTTATCTTCTTAGTGTTATTTGGGGGTTTGAGTGTTTCTAGTGGTTTTTAGGGTCATCATATATTTTAAGGTTTTTAGGGTTTTTAGGGGCTTTCAAGTTTTTTTTTGGATTTTTTGTTTTTTTTGGAGTTTTTAGAGTTTTTTTATTATTTTTATGGTTTTCTCGGATTTTAATGTTTTTAGGGTTTGGGGGTTTTTATTTTTTTTATCACTTTTATGGGTTTTAGGGTTTTTTTTTGTTTTTAGGGTTTTGGGGGTTTTTAGGTTTTTTATTGGTTTTTGGGTGTTTTATGGTTTTTAGGGTTTTTAGGGTCCTTTTGGGTTTATTGTTTTTAGGGAATTTTAGGGGATTTATTATGTTTTTTGGTCTCTTGGTTTTTTAAATATTTTCAGAGTATTTTTGAGTTTTTTGGGTTTTTAGTGTTGGTTAGGGTTTTTAGTGATTTTAGTGTCTTTTAAGGGTTTTTAGGGTTTTAATTATTTTTTAGAGTTTACAGCATTGTTTCAGGGTTCTAGGGTTTTTAATGTCTTTTAGGGTTTTATAGCCTTTTAGGTTTTTTTGGGTTGAATGGTTCTTTGGGGGGTTTTAAGGTTTTTTGGTCATTTAGGGATTTTATTGGTTTTAGGGCCTTTTTTGGGGCCTAGGGTCTTTTTAGGGATTTTTAGTCTATTTATGGTATTTTTAGGATTTGAGGGTCTTTTTTGGGTTTGAATGGGTTTTTAGTGTTTTTAAGGGTTGTAAATGGGTTTTAGGGATTTTTGGATTTGTTTAAGGAATTTTAGAGACTTTGGGGTATTTTTAGTGTTTTTAGATTTTCCAATAGTGTTTTAGGGCTTGTTTGGATTTTTGGGATTTAAAAGGGTTTTATGGTTTTTATGGGTTTCTAGGGTTTAGGGTTTCTTCAGGGGCTTTAGGTTTGTTTGGGTTTTTAGGATTTTTAGGGGGTTTTGGGTATTTTTGGTCTTTAGGGTTTTTTGGGGTTTTGGGGTTTTTTAATATTTGGGTTATTTTTTTGGTATTTTTGGGTTTTTATGGTCATTTAGGGTCTTTTACGATTTTTAGGGTATTTAGGGTTTCATGGGTTTATGGTTTTTTATTTTTTATGGGTTTTCAGGGTTTGTTTTCTTTATATTTATAAAGTTATTTATTAGTCTCATCAATTTGAGTGTTTTTATGGTTTTTAGGTGTTTTAGGGGTATTTAGGTTTTTATGTTTTTTTAGGGGTTTAAGATTTTTGGGGTTTTGTTTGGTTTTTTTTGGGTTTTTTGGGGGTTTTAGGTTTTTTAGGGTTCTTCAGTGTTCTTCTTTCTTTTAGGGGTTTTAATGATTTAGGGGATTTAGGGTGTTTTTGGGTTTTATTTGGTTTTATAGAGTCTTTTAAGAGTTTTATTAGGTTTTTAGGGAATCTTTAGAGTTCTTATGGGTTTTTAGGTTCTTTTAGGGTTTTTTTTGTTTTTTGGAGGGTTTTGTGTGTCTATTTATGTTTTTTAGTGTTATATGTTTTTTGGGGTTTTTTTGGTTATTTTATAGTTCTTGTGAATTTTTTAGAGTTTTATGGGTTCTTATGGTTTTTAGGTTTTTATGGTGTTTAGTGTGTTTAGAAAATTTTAGCATTGTTTAGGGCCATATAAAGTTTTTATGTATTTTTAGTAGTGTTTAGGAATTCATTGGGGGTTTTGGATTTTTTTGGGTTTTTAGGGGGTTTCTATTATTTTTAGGGTGTTTTAGGGTTTTTTAAAATTTTAGGGTATTTTGGAGTTTTACTGAGTTTTTAGGGTTTGAAGAATTTTTTGGGTTTTTAGTGTTTTTAGGGTTTTATGTTTTTTATGGTTTTTATAGGTATTAGGGGTTTTAGGGTGTTATATGGGGTTTAGGGTCATTATGATTATTTTTTAGGTTTTATTAGTTTTTAGGGTCTCTTATGGGGTTTTTGTGTATTTTGGGGTTTCTATAGACTTTTAGGTTTTTAGGGAATTTTAGGATTTTTTATAGTTTTTGGGTTTCTTGGGTTTTTTTGGATTTTTAGGGTCTTTAGGGTTTCAGTGTTGTAAGGAGGTTTAGGTTTTTTATGTTATTTAGGTTTTTAGGGTCTTTTAGTTGTTATTTAGGGGTTTTAGGGGTTTTAAGGGTTCTTACGGGTTTAAAGGTCGTTTAGGGGTTTTAGGTGTTTTCAGGTATTTAGGGTTTTGGGGTTTTTTTAGTTTTTAGGGTTTTTTGGTTTTTTTAGGGATTTTAAGTTTTTTCTTGGTCTTTTAGGGTATATGGTTTAGGGTTTATGATTTATTTTGTAAGGTTAAGGGTTTAAGGTGTAGGTTTTTGGCTCTAGGGTTTAGGGTGTATGGTTTACAGTTTAGGGTGTAGGGTTTGTGGTGTTGGGTATAGGGTTTAAAGTTTAGGGTTTTGGGTTTTGTGTTTAGGTTCTATGGTTTTGAGTGTAGGGTCTATTTTATATGATATAGGTTTTAGGGTGTAGTGTTTATTATTTAGGGTGTAGGGTATAGGTTTTGGGTTTTTTTAGTTTTTTGGTTTTTTTGTTAATTGGGTATTTTATGTTCTTTTAGGTTTTTGTTAGGGATTTTTGTTACATCCCCCAATCTGAATCTCACTCACATGGATAGAATGGTTTTGTTATAGGACCTCGACTGTGCCTCCCCATATTCCAGAGGCTACCAACCGGTAGGTGGGGTGTGTATAGTATAGGGGGAAGACAATACTCTCTTAGTATGAAGTGTCATACCAAAAGAAAAAATTCAAAATAAAATAGAAAGAATTAGTAAAACATTGCTGAAGAAGACAATAAAATCAAACCGAATAATCCAATAATTAATAAGGATAATGTAATTAAATTCTATAATTTGTCTAAATTTCATGCTAGAAAAATATAAGAAAATGTCCATCATACTCAAATTAAAGACTCAAAGTCCTATTTCTCTAGCCCCATTTTTGTCCCATATCTAGACTCTAGCCCAACAGAAAACAAGCAATCAACAATAAGGTCCTTTTCCCTTTTCCAAACCTGTATCCATGAAGTCTTATCAGGTGCCGAATGGAGGCCTAAAGATTGTGCGAGTAAAACATAGTTTTTAAACACCACCGTGACTAAAAAACCAATCTGATAAGAAGTGTATGCAATAAAGCAATAAATAAGTATATTAATTAATTCAAAAATTAAATAAATAGAATAACCTTCTTCTGATTCATGCTGAAATATCACTAAGAATGTTTTATGAAAATGAAAAACAAAACCATAAAACCATTGTAAATGAACTTCTTTGGCTCTATGCCAGAATATCTCTTATATTGACTTACAACCATACCAACCACAACTATATAACCATGGTAAATAACCTATGTTGGTTCCATGATGGAATATCTTTGAGCATGTCTTACAACCATGCCAACCACAAACATATTACCATGGTTTAGTCACAACAAATATTCCAGGTCAAAGGCCTGTAAGGAGTATAACATTTCTAGGTCAAAGATCAATAAGAATTACAACATTTCTAGGTCAAATACCTATAAGAATTACACTATTATACTGGGTCGATCCAACTCACTATCAGCTTTATAGAATATATGTGTGTGTGTACCTGGGTGTAACCCATTATATAAGCATCTCTTCATGGAACAGAAATTCTATCCTACAGCATGGATATCAATATATCAAATCATATATATCAATGGTTAATTATGTGAATTTCCATTATTATTTCATATTCCAAATTGCAATTCAATTAAAAATTTATTGAGAATTATATCAATAGGAAATAAGACACAATTTTGTGATTCTATAATAAGAAATCACCCTTGTCTACATGTCATGATAAACATACTTTACGAAATTAACCTATAAAATTATATTCAAAAGTTTTCACACCCAATGGGTTGCAATAATCTAGGTCTGGTTCTAATTTAGACAAATATAATTTAAATAATAATCCCATTTTTTCATGCAATTTGGGTTCACACTTCATTTTTAGGATCAAAATATTTCATAAAATATATAATAAGAAAACCCTGGGGTTTAGATTTATACCCCTACCATTAATTAACAATCTAATAATTCCTTTAATGGACAACACCTACGAGGAAGAAGGTGTAGATGACTAAAAATAGGTTCCAAGATCAAAACTGATCAAGATAAAAACCAATAGTGAAATTGGATAGGGATTTTACCACAATGGGTTGGAGATGAAATATGATAAGGAAAGAACCTAACATAAACCACTTAACAAGGATTTCTCAGACAAAAATGATGTTCATAAGGGAAGTTAGAACACCAAAATCACCTAGAGAATTCCCTACGGTCAAGATAAGAGGAGTTATAGTAAAAATATATCATAATTCTGCTGCATAACATGTTTAAAAAAGTAGGTTGTGAATTTACATGTCATGTAATATGGTTTCACATAATGTAAGTATTTTTAACGGTATACCCCGAAAATCCCATTGACTTGGATTTATTTAATTAAAATAGATGAAAAATTACATGAAATGTAATCCAATTACATAACATTTAAATGTAATGTGGTTTAGTTTTCATCCCATTTTCCCTTCAACTCTCCAAACCTCCTTGAAAGCTTCTCAAATTACCAAGAATAAATATTAACACTTAGTACAATTTATGCCTAGATTCCATTAATTCAGACAAGCATACATCCCTAAACATTAGGAAATTTTCTCGAACAACGTATCTTAACCTCTAAACAAGACTTGGCCACCAAGGATTAATAAAGAATTAAGAGAGAAACAAACCTGGAAAAGGAAGGGATCTTACAACCTTCCAACCTTATAACAGCTCATCACTGAGTTTCTCTCAAAATAATTGTAAGGTCTCAACAAACAAAAATTTCCATTGTGTTCACTTATCAAACTTCCTTTCCTAGGACTCATCCTACACTCTCCCATGCTTACACTACACTGAAACCAGTGGTATAGTCCAACCCTGAATATATTTCTCACTATGATCCAAAAACCATATATGATGATCCTTAGAGGATGCATCGATACAAAGCTCAACATTTTCTATGTCTATCATATGGAAAGGGTTTCAAGAATATCTTCATAGATTCAACATGTGTAACATGTCATTCATGGAACTGTTGTATTGTGGAAGGGTTGGTCGTTATGCCACCAGAATGACCATTTCCACTATTTCAAATAACCCGACAAACCAAGGTGTTGGATAACCCTATTTCCCGATATGAGGTTTCCACAATCTAGGAAACACCTGAAGGAAAACATGGCGACCAACCTCAAATTATAGAGGTCATCTCTATTGATTTTCATATGATTCGTGCATGCTCTGTGAAGTTACCAACCACTATATGATCAACTGAACCTATTAAAATGTATCATGCATGAGACTAGGCCCAAAAAGTGTTGAATCACATACCTTCAGGAAATAAAGAGGTGAATGCCATTAACTACCATAAAAATATTAAAAAGGTTCTATTTGAAACAATTCCTAGAAGCTGTTATTATATGAAAACTCCTCAAGCTCAATATGTTTCTCTTATGAACCACAAAAATAAAAAACATAGGTTCGAAGAATATCCTAAAGAAATTGAATAGTCTACTCAGATTGACCTTTAGCTTGTGGATGATAGGTTGTGATTAAAATATCCTGATATCCTAGGTATTTATGAAGACCCTACCAAAAAGGTGATATTAAATGAAGATCTCTATCTAAAATGATACTCCTCAAAAGACCATGTAATAAAACCACCTCACAAACATAAATATTCCTACGATCTTAAAATGTGGAGGTTTCCCTAATAGGTTTGAAGTGGGATACCTTAGTGATCCAATCCAAAACAACCCATACAATGTAATTCTTATAGGTCATCTTGGGAAATCCTATCACAAAATCCATGGGGACATCATCCCTTTTCCACTCTATAATGGATAAAATGTTTCAAAAGACTAGCTGTATTTTGATGTTCATCTTTCACCTGGGGATAAGTGAAGCATCTTGAGATGAATCTTTCTGCATCCTTCTTCATTTCTGACCCCCAATACTTTCTATAAAGGTGATGATACATCTTTGTTAAACCAAGATGTACCACCCATTTAAAATCATGAAACCCGTCATGAACTCCTCATGAAATCCCGTAGAAACAAATACTCGACCATGGAAAAGAAGAGAATTTACACTGTCAATAGATCATCCTGATGCAATCTCCCTACCATATAATTTCTCTCTCATGGCTAAGACTTCTAGATCTGACAACTGCTTGGTCATCATTGGGTCTAAAATCATGGGTATAATTTATGTCAAAGTCATAGATACTACCCCCTGAGATTCTTTATCATCCATATGCATGTCTGTAAAAAGGGACATTATCCACCACCCATTAGAACACTATTTTACTTCCTACGTTTTGTCTATTTGATCAAAGCGATGGAAAATATGTTGACCTTGCCTTTTTTATAAGTCAATTAAATGTGAAAACACTGCAGATACTCGACCCACCTCCTATTCCAAAGGTTAAGGTCTCATTGAGAAAATATGCACCTACGGATTTTTTTATTCTTGTAAACCACAAACCTCTCATCCATGATATAGTGTCTCAAACATCTAGAGTAGTGTACCACTTCTGCTAACTCAAGATCATGAGTAGGGTAATTCCTATGATGTTGTCTTAGCTACCTGGATCCATAAGAAACCAAATGATCATTCTATGTTATAACTACTATGAGACCAACTCTAGATGCATCATAGTACATGGTATATGAATTGCTCAACATAGGTAATGTGAGGATAGGTGATAAGGTCATCCTTCCTTTTAGCTCTTGGAAATCTGTTCCTCAAGCATCAAACCAAACAAACATCACTGCTTTTTTGGTCATCTTAGACATTTTTTCTTCCAAATAAGAGAAATATTATATAAAATGCTAGTAATAACATCCTAAACCTAGAAAGATCCTTATTTGGAAGACGTTCTTGAGCTGTTACCATGATATCCTGGTTGTGACTTTCTCTGGGTCCACTAAAACTCCTTCCTTAGAGATGACATGGCCCAAGAAGTGTGCTTTATTTATCCAGAAAAGACATTTAGTTAGTTTGGAATATATTCAATGCTCTCTCAATGTAATCAATATGATGTCAATATGTTTGGAATGATTTTTTGTTGACTGGGATTAAACTAATATATCTTGCACAGAAACTAACTCAAACTGATCTAGAAAAGGATGAATGATCATATTCATTTAGGCTATGAATAATGTAGGTGCATTAGTCAACCCAAAATACATCATTACAAATTAATACAAGCCATACATTCTCCTAAAAGAAATATGAGGTATGTTTAATAGACAGTACCTTAACTAATGATATCATGATCTCAAGACAATTTTGGAGAATATTTTTACACCTCTCAACTGATCGAAGAGATCCTCAATGCGTGGAAAATAATACTGGTTCTTGACCATTGTCTGGTTCAACCTCCGATAGTCCACACATAAGTACAAAGATTAATCATCATTGTTATTGAAGATAACTAAAGAACCCCATGGAAATGTTCTCAACCATACGAAGCTTTTAGATTCCTTATCTTCTAATTAAAACTTAAACTCCTGACTCTCTACTGGTGCAATTTTGTAAGGAGGTATGGAAATTGTCTCTACTCACAGCACCAACTCAATCATGAACTCAACCTATTGCTTAGACAGTAATCCATAGAAATAATTAGGGAACGAATCCCAAAAATGGTATACCATTGGAGGAAACATATCCTTCTACATTCCAACATTATCTTGAGTAAGACTAGAAATTTGATCCATGATACAATCCAATCTTCATGGAATTGGTACCGTATGACCAGCCTAAAGATCCAACTCACCCTAGTGATAATAAATTCATCCTTATATACATAGGAAGTTAAATATCCTCTTGTAATAGTCGATATGAGCTTGTTATAGAACTAACCATTCCATTCCAAGAATCAATTTGAATCCTATGATTTCCATCGTGAATGGTTCCCAAGAAAAATGGTGACTACCAATCTCTAGAAAATATGCCTTTCAACATTTGATATTTTTAGAACGCACTCCAAATGGTTTACCAATGGTTAAAACGCCATCCAGTATTTCCACAAAAAAACCCATTTTTTTCAAAAATAGTATATATAAATGAATGTGAAGCTCTTATATTAAAAAACCCAAGCTAAGGTATATGATATGAGAACCGTACCTATAACGGTAGATGGTCCTACATCTATGTTAGCCAGAGTAGTCTGCTTAATGTGCAACTGACTTGTCCCTCTACCCTTGGCACTAGAATAACTACCCAGAGGTATTTCTCTTTCTTGGTATATTTTCTCATGCACTGGGGTACCACATACCCTACCTTAGCTTGAACGGCCTATGGAACTCCTACTATCATCTTGTTGAGGTGTAGATAAGGCCCTTCCTGATATTAGTGCTTGTCCTTATCCTCTTCCACTAGTATGATGTGGAAGGTTCTAGAATAACATATAAAGATGACCTAATCATCCATAGATACAACACGTGACTACAGGATAAGGATTGTTTGATATCTTGGGACTAAACATTACATACTGATAGCACTGGAATAGAACACGATCATGATATGGTTTTCCACTACCTAGAATTCTCATCCCACTTTTACATTAGTGGAAAATTCTATAATGATGCTTATTACCTCTCGAAAAAGAACTTCCAAATTTCCCTACTGAAATAGTCTGGGATCTTCTCGGATCCTCTCTTAGATTCCATACCATGATGAGAGCTAGATTCATCATGTCTTCTATGTTTCTTAAATATAAAATGTTTACCTATGACATGATCTCATAATGAGGACCATCCTAGAAACGTATCTCCCTGGAGATATCATCAGCTACCAAAGATAGAACAAAGCACCTTAGTTTAGTAAACCATCTTTCATATTCCAGCATTGAAATAATCTCTTATGTTAGATGCATGAAATAATGAGATTTGTCATCCCTCAATATCTTGGGATAAAAATGGCCCATGAACTAAATATCTATGTACTTAAAAGTTAGATCATCCTACTTCCTAGCATTCTTCAAAATATCACCCTGATGCTTGGAAGGTCCACAAAGCATGTACATTGCAATCTTTACTCTCCTATTAATGGGTGTCTCAAGATTCTTAAAGATTATCTAGACTGAATCGATCCCAAACTTAGCTTCCTAGGGTCCCCCTTTCCCAATAAACATGGGAAGATGTTGATGATGAAACTCTCCTGTCAACTCATACATTGAAGTAATTTTATGAAAAATCTCCCTTTCCACGGAACATATGACCCTTAGGAAGATTTCATGAAGCTGAACATCCATATGCTTCTCACTAACTTCAGGAAGTCCTAGTTAAGTTGAATTAGGAGTGTGTTGATTTTTACTCTTCTGATGCTCATGTCAAATATGACAAGGAGTCATTTTATCCACAAGTCAAACAAACACCTTAGAGAATTTTCTAGCAACACGGTCACCCTGAATATGTGATGGGAACTGAAAACCACTGACTCTTGGCCTCTCTAGAAATAGCATAGAATTATTTGAGCATGACATGAAAAATCATTTCATTTATCGAGTGAAAAGATACCACATATTATATTTCAACAAGAAAGTACATATCACATGACAAAAATAGATATGTACCTATCATGAACAATGATTGTAAATATATCCTTCTGTGACTATTATGATTCATTTATTCTCAAGTCACACCATAATCGACCTTGAGTACAAAACTAAAGAAATAATAACATCTTAAAACAATAATCCTCACACAAAATGGGAATCAGCCAAGGTTAAATAAAATCAACTGTAACAAATAGCATTCTTGGGTACTCATATTTTCCCTTAAACATGGGTTATCAACTCCCATGTAGAATCTCATTACCAAGTCCCAACACATCTTAGTATCTTTTATACCTCTCCCAAATAGTAAAGTAAAAGAAAATCGAATTGGATGATAATATACCAATTTGTAATTTTACTCAATCTGGAACTCTCTCACATGGTCAGAAAGGGTTGATTACGGGACTTCAAGTGCACCTCCATGTATGCCAGAGGCTTCCAACTAGTTATAGGGTTGTGGATAGTATAGTGGGGAGACTATAACATCTTGGTATTATTCTTCATAGTAGACGAAAGAATTCATAATAAAACATAAATAATCAAAGTAAACAATGAAGAAGATAAAAACCAAACCTAGTTGAATAATCCAATAAATAATTAATAGAATTTAATTACACGATTTAATTCAACTAAATTTCATTCTAGAATAATAAAAGAAAAATACTAGAATGATAAAATGAAAGACTCAAAGTCCCGGGTCTTGAGCCCCATGTTGACACCATCTCCACACTTCAGCCAAACAATAAACATGAAATCAACAAAAAGGTACTTTTCAATTGTCCAAAAATGAATCCATAAAGTCTAATTGGGTGAAAAAACGATGGCCCAAATAGGGTGTGAGTAAAACTAAGTTGGTCAACACCACAATTTCTAAACAAAACCAGACTGATAAGAAGTTTGTCCAATAAAGTGAAAAACAATCATATTAATTAATTCAACAATTAAATAAATAAAACAACTTGATTCGTATCTTTGATGAAATATCTATGAGCATGTCTTACAAACATTCCAACCACAACCATATAATAATATTAAATAACTTGCTTCAATTCCATGATGTAATATCTATGAGTATATCTTATAACCATGCCAACCACAACCATATAACCATGGTAAAAAACCTACTTAGACACCATGTTGTAATATGTTTGATCATGTCTTATAACCATGCCAACCATAACCATATAACCATGGTATAGTCACAAAAAAAATCATGGAAAAGTCCTTATAAGCATTACAAAATTTATGGGTAAAAGCACTATAAGCACTATAACATTTATATGTCAAATCCCTATAAGCATTACTGCATTGGAATGGGATGATCCATCTCACTTTTAGCATTAAAACATATATGTGTAAAAGTACCTAGGACTAGCCTATTATATAATCATATCACCATAAAATACAAATCCTATCATAAAACACGGATATCACAATATCACATCATATATATCAATGGTTAAGTATAAAAATTACTATTATTAAATCATATTCAACAATACAATTAAATTAAAAATTTATTAACAATTATATCAATAAGAAATATGCCACAATTTTGGGATTCTACAATAAGAAATCACCCTGGGTCACATTTCATGCTAAACATACTTTAATCCATTAGCTAATTAAATTACATTCAAAGGGTTTTTCACCGAATGGGTAGCAATAAGCCATGTCAAATTCCAATTGAGAATAATTGAATTTAATGAATAATAACATTTTTTATATATTCAACTTGGATGTACAGTTCATTGGTGCAATCATGATATTTCATAAACATTACATTAATAAAAACATAGGGTTGTGATTTAGACCCCTACCTTTAATTGATGATACAAAAACTCTTCCAATTGATAACACGTATGAGGGAGAAGGTGTTGATGACTGAAAAGAGGATCCTAGATCAAAATTTCTCAATATCAAAACCAAAAACAGAACTGTATAAGGGATTTCACTTTAATGGGGTTGAGAAGAAGGAAGAGATGGAATACACCCAACCAAAACCAATTACCAAATATTTATCACACAAATCAGATGATTAAAAGGGAATATGGAACCCCAAAATCACATGGAGAATTCCCTAGGGTCAAGAGGATATGAGATTTAGTGAAAACATATCATAATTCAATCACAAAACTTGTTTAAAATAGTAGGTCTGGCATTTAGATAGTTTGTAATATGGTTTCAAGTTGTCTAAATGTTTTTAATATTATTCACTGAAGAAACCATCACCTAGGATTTATTTAATTAAAAACCATGAAACATTATATTACTTTTAATCCCTTTAAATTATGTTCAATTGTGTTTTCTTCCCATATTCCCTCTAACTCTCCAAACCACCTTTAAAACGTCTCAACTTACGATGAACCAATATTAACACTTAGTCCCATTTATACCTAGACTCTATTAATTTAAACAAACATAAATCATCAATATTTAGTTCATTTTATCAAATAAAGGGTCTCTTTCTCATAACAAGACTTCACCACCATGGCTCAACAAAAAACTCAATGAGAGATGTACTTAAAAAGACAGGATCTTAAAATTTTAATGTTTTTACGGGTTTCTTATCTTTGTTTATGGGTTTTTAGGGATTTTAAATATTTAAGGGGTTTTTAGTATTTTTTAGGCATTTAGGGTTTTCATGGTATTTTTGGGGGTTTTATGGATTTTTGGGGTTTTCATGATTTTTTTGTGGTTTTAGGGTTTTTTTTGATTTTAAGGGTTTTAGTGTTTTTTAGGTTTTTGTTGGTTTTTTGGGGGTTTAATGGTCATTTGATTTTTTTGGATTTTTTTATGGATTTTGGGTTTTATAATTTTTAGGGGTTTTAGTTTTTTATATATTTATAGGGTTTTAATGGGTTTTTAGGGTTTTGGGGGGTTTTATGTTTTTTAGTGTTTTATCATTTTAGGTTTTTTTTTGGATTTTTAGTGTTTCATAGGTTATTAGGTTTTTAGGGGTTTTAGAGTTTTTAGGGGTTTTACTATGTTTTGGGGTCTTTTAGGAACCATTATGGTCTTTTATTGGGTTTGGGGTTTTTTATGGGTTTTAGTTTATTTTGGGGTTTTTAGGCTTTTAATGGTATTTTGGGTATTTAGGGACTTTAGGTCATTTTGTGGGTTTTAAGGTTTTAGGGTTCTTTTAGGTTTTTTGGGCATATTATGCTCTTTAGGGGTTTTCAGGGGTTTTATGATTTTTATGTTCTTTTAAGGTTTTTAGGGTTTTTATGATGTTTTATGGGTTTAAGATATTTCTAGCGTCTTTTAGAATTTTTAGGGCCCATTAGAATTTTTTGTGGTTTTATTGTATTTTAATATTTTAAGGGTTTTTAGGTTCCATTAGGGGTTTTTATGATTTTTATAGTATTTTCGGTTTTTAGATAATTTTACGAGTCTTTATAGTTTTTGGTTTTTAGTGTATTTAATGGTTTTTAGGTTGTTCATGATCTTTTAATTTTTTATTTGTTTTTAGGGTCATTTAGATTTTTTCACATTTTTTTGTTTTTTTAGATTTTTTGGTTGCATTAGAGGTTTTGAGGGAGTTTTATGTTCTTTTAGGTTTTTTATGGTTTAAGTTCATTTTATGGGTTTTTTGGATTTATGTTTTTAGGGGGTTTAGTATTTTTTGTATGGTTTAGGGGTTTTAGTGTTTTAGGTTTTTAGGGTTATTTAGTTTTTGAGGTGTTTTATGTTTTTTAAGGTTTTAAGGGTCTTTATGGTTTTTAGTCATCATTAGGTTTTTAGGGTTTTTAGTATTTTTAGTATTTTTAGTATTTTTTGGGGGTTTTAGGTTTTTTTTTTTGATTTTTTTGGTTTTTAATGTTTTATAGGGTTTTTATGGTTTTCATGATCTTTATGGTTTTTAATGGGTTTCAAGGGTTTTGAATTTTTTTAAGTTCGTTTAATTTTTACATGGTTTTTAGGTATTTTAATGGATTTTATTATTTTTAGGGGTATGGGTGTTTTGAGGGTTTTATGTGGTTTTATGGTGTTTTATGTGTCTTAATGGTTTTTATGATCTGTTGAGGTTTTTTTTTGTTTTTTTAGAATTTTTTATGGTTCTAAGGGTTTTCAATGGTTTTCAGGGTTTTTTGGTGTTTTTTTGGTTTAGGGTTTTAGGGGTTTAGGTGTTTATAGTGTTATTAAGGTCTTTTAGGGTTATTTTCTATTTTTAAGTCTTTTAGGGTTTTATGTTGTTTAAGGGTTTTTATGTTCTTTTAGGGTTTATAGGGTTTTAGGAAATTTTTGGGGTTTTAGGTATTTTTGGGTCTTCCAAGATTTTATGGTTTTATGTTCTAATATTTTTTTATGAATTTTTGGGTATTTTAATGTTTTTATGGTTTTATGGGGTTTTGGGGGGTTTTTGTTTTTTAGAGGGTTTTAGGGGTTTTTATGTTTTTTGGGTGTTTTAGGATTTTTATGGTTTTGAGGGGTTTCTAGTGGTTTTCATGGTTTTTGTTTATTTTTTGTGTTTTTTAGGGTTTTTTTGTTTTTTGGGTTTTTAGGGATTTTCTGGTTCTTTAGGGTGTTTATGGTTTTTACGGTTTTGGGGGCATTTTGAGTGTTTTAAGGGGTTTTGTTATTTTAGTTTTTATATGTTAATTAGGGGTGTATAGCGCTTTTTGGGTTATGTAAGGGTTTGGGGGGGGGGGTTTGGGTCTTTTTAGGGGTTTATGGTTTTTATGGGTTTCTGGGGTTTTTAGAGTTTTAGGGGGTTTTAGGGTCTTTTGGGGTTTTAAGAAAATTTCATGGACTTTTAGGGTTTTTAGGTTTTTAGGTTTTTTTGGGTTTTTTTGGGAATTTTTGAGGTGATTTTGGGATCTCGTTGGTTTTAGTGGGTTTAAGGGTTTAAGGGGTTTTAGTGGTTTTTAGGGTTCTTTTAGTCATAAAGCTTAGGGTCGAGCCCTTACTTATTAAAAAAGGAAAATAGGGAAACATTTTGAACTGGGAAGGGGAAACCCATTACATGCCTGAAGGCCAGAGTAAAATAACCTTAAATCAGAGTGATAAAAGTTCAACGGTACATAGTCTAAACTAAACCCATAAAAACATGTCTAATTGGCTATGACAGGCCCAAACAGAATCCTTATCATCATCTCTGACTAAATCGCCGCCACATGCCACCACATTCTGAAATACCTACTAGAGAACCCACACTCTACCACAACTTAGTGCCCTCCACAGCCTGCCATCAAGCCAAGATATAAGGAAGCCTGCACCACAGCTTTGAAGAACTAAAATCGTGGTCGCTGCCCATACCACAGCCAGAATCACATATCTGTACCATGCTTGATCTGCATCCCATCACCACCATCGAGAACACACAGAGTCCATAGAGATCCTTCTAAAGAATTCACATGCGACACAGATGAACAAAACAGAAAACCCCCAC
The DNA here is from genome assembly GCA_963277665.1 of Viscum album. Taxonomy (NCBI): domain Eukaryota; kingdom Viridiplantae; phylum Streptophyta; class Magnoliopsida; order Santalales; family Viscaceae; genus Viscum; species Viscum album. The sequence continues at coordinate 680,901,842 of OY728142.1, read as the reverse complement.
AGCCCACATAAGACCGGGATCTGGATCATGCCGCCCTGGAGGCCACCCGACGAACACTCCACTAAAGACCCTACACAATGTTGACGACCCTACACTAACTTTTCCGTAATCCCGCACCGGAGATCTTCCACAACAAATAGAGTCGCTTCAGAATCTCCCCTCAACCTCTACGAAGCCTCCACCGAAGAATCCAACCCCTATGAAGCTCGGACCATCCCCAGGTGAAAGCCTTTGCAAACCAGCCACACCATGCCATGAACACTATGAGAGAATCCACACACCATGATCTTGCCAAGATAGCACAACAATGGAGAGAGTCATAACCATCATACAAGATTAATGAAGGAAGTCGGTGATGTGGGAAACCTAATCATAAGGCCCCTCCCCTTATGGGCACATCTTCTCATTAAAATATTAGGGTTCTTTTAGGGTTTTCAAAATTTTATGGTTTTTTGGTGTTTTATGGTTCTTTTAGGGGTATTAGATATCTTTTATTTTTTTTAGGATTTTTAATGATTTTTAAGGGTTTTTAGGTGTTTTTAGGTTTTATATGGTTGTTTGGGTTTGTTGATTTTTTTTGGGTTTATAGGGGAATTTAAGATGTTTTTAGGGTATTATGGTTTTTAGTTTTTTTGGGTTTTACGGGTTTTTAGGGATTATGAGGGGATTCATAGGGTTTTTAGGGTATTTATACGGTTTGTATGGTTTTTTGGGTTTTGGGTGGTTTTGGTGTTTTTTGGGTTTTAAGTGTTTTTTTTGTATTTTAGGTTTTTAATTATTGTTTACGGATTTTCAGAGTTTTTTATTTTTGATATTTTTTTAAAATTTTTATGGTTTTTTAGGTTTTTGGGTTTACAGTGCAGGTTATAGGGTTTTGGTGCAGGTTATAAGGTCTAGTGTATAGCTTATAGGGTTCAGAGCGTATGGTATATTTTTTAGGGTGTATTGTTTAGAGTTTAAGGTTTTGGGTGTAGGTTATAGGGTTTAGGGTGCAAGTTTTAATGTTTTGGGTTTAGGGTATATTGATAAGGTTTTAGGGTTTAGGGTTTAGGGTGTATGGTATAGGGATTATGGTGTAGGGTTTAGTGTTTTGGGTGTCTGGTATATGGTTTATGGTGTAGGGTTTAGGGTTTAGGGTTTACGGAGTAGGGTATAGGGTTTAGTGAGTAGGGTTAATGGTTTAGGGTGAAGTGTTTAGGGTTTACCATGTTGGATTTAGGATTTTGGGTGTAGCGTATATGTTTTATGGTGTATGGTTTAGGGTTTTGGATTTTGGTTGTGGGTTATAGGGTTTAGAGAGTAGGTTCTAGGGTCTATTTTATAGGGCATAGGTTTTAGGGTGTTGGGTATTTGGGTGAAGGTTTAGGGTTTATGATTTCGAGTGTAGGGTATAAGATTTTTGGTTTCGGGTTTAGGGTTTATGGTTTAGGGTATAGGGTTTTGGGTGTATTGTTTAGGGTTTAGGGTATAGGGTATAAGATTTAGGGATTAGGGTATAGGGTGTATGGTATAGGGTTTAGTGTGTAGGTTTTATGATGTTGGGTGCAGGGTATATGATTTAGGGTGTATTGATATGGGATTAGGGTGTAGGGTATTGGTTTTAGATTGTAGTGTTTTGGTTTTATTTTCTTGGGTACAGGGTTTAATGTGTAGGTTTTAGGGTTTAGGTTTTTAGATTTGGGGTGTAGGGTTTAGGGTTTTGGATTTATGGTGGAGGGTTTAGGGTGTTGGGTGTAGGGTGTAGGGTGTAGTTTTTATGGTGTAGGGTATAGGGTGTAGTGTTTAGAGTTTATGGTGTTGGGTATAAGATTTAGTGGGTAGGGTTTAGGATTAATGGTGTTGTGTATATGGTTTATGGTGTAGGATTTATGGTTTATGGTGCAGGGTAATGGGTTTAGGGTTTAGTGTAAAGGGTTTAGTGTGTAGGGTATAATCTTTAGGGTGTAGGGTGTGGGGTGTAGGGTGTAGGGTATATGGTTTAGGGTGTAAGGTATAGGGTTTAGGTTGAATGGTTTTGGTTTTAGGGTGTTTTTATTGGGTTTAGGGATTATGGTGTAGGGTATAAGGTTTAGAGTGGAAGGCGTAGAGTTCAAGGAGTAGACTATATGGTTTAAGTTGTAGGGATTACAGTTTTGTGTGCAAGGTTTATGTTTTAGGGTGTTGGTTTTATGGTTTAGGGTATAGGGTTTATGGTTTAGATTTTAGGGTTTAGGGTATAGGGTTTATGGTGTAGTTTTTAGATATAGGTTAGAGGGTAAGAGTTCATGGTTCAGGGTTAAATGATTTTGGTATAGGTTTTACACTGCTTTAAAATAAGGCTATATCCACGGTTTGGAACCGTGGCTATAAGCCCAAAAACCATGCATATAGGTTATAGCCCCGGTTTCATAAATCGTGGCTGGTATTGGCGTGGCTATAGGGAAAAACCTATAGCCATGGTTTGAAACCGTGGATATAGCCCTATAGCTACAGTTTGAACCATGGCTATATACCTATAGCCACATTTTGAACCGTGGCAACACCCTATAGCCACAGTTTTCAAACCGTGACAGAATCCTAAGTCATGCAATATATATAGCCACAGTTTTAAACCATGGCTATAGGCCTTTTTTCACGGCTTTAAACCTTGTTTATATCCCTATAGCCACGGTTTAAGACCATGGATATATTTCCCCTCATTATATAAAATAACAGCCCCCTTACCCCTTCCCCAGAACACCCCCCTGCCCCCTGCACACCCACCTGCCCCCTTCCCCAGCAATGCCCCCTACACTCCCCCCTACCCACTACACTTCTCCCCCAGCCCACTACACACACCCCTACCCCCTGCCCCCAGCAAACCACCCATGCCTTCTCACTCGGTCCCCTGCACACACACCCTGCCCACTGCACCTCCCCCCCGCCCACTACCCCCCCCCCCCCCCCCCCCCGCACACACACCCTGCCCCCTGCCCCCTTCACTTCCCCCATGCCCACTGCACTGCCCCCCCCCCCCCCCCCGCCCTAGCCCATTGCACACCCCCTACCCCCATAAATCCACCCCTGCCCACGCACCATGTCCCCTGCACACATGCCCTACCCACTGCACTTCCACCCAGCCCACTGCACCCCCCTTCACGCACACCCTAACCACTGCACTTCCCCTCAGCCCACTGCACTCCCCCCCAGCCCACTGCACTTCCCCCCTACCCTTTTCCCCTGCACCCATCCCCCCTTCCCCAGCACACCCCCTGCCCACTGCACTGCCCCCCAACCCACTACACACACCCTACCCCTTTCCCCCCTACCCCCTGCCCCCAGAAAACCACCCCTTCCCCTCACCCTGTCCCCCCACTACACACCCCCCTGACCATTGTACTTCCCCCATACACACACCCCCTTCCCCTGCCCCCCTGCACATACCCACTGCACCCCCCAGCCCACTGCACACCACCCCCCGACACACCCCCTGCACCCTACCCCTGCCCCATGAAAAAGAACCCAACACACCCACCTTCCCCTTGCCCCCTCCCCCATAAAAACCTGGTTAAAAACCTTTGAAAAACAATAACACATTATGATCATGTACGCTAACTAGAGGATGGATGATTCTAATGACCATGAATCAATTGATTTTTCCCCATTAGTTACCATATCATCTTATATAGGTTGGTGGAGGTTAGTATAGAATTTAACCCTGTGTTTAATGTGATGCAGGAACAACTAGAAAGTGGTAAACTGACACTTGAATGTTCACTGTTTGATGATGATGTGTTACAATTTTATAAGAGTTATAGTCCTTGAATAATTTGGTGAATAGTTGATGAGTGACTGTCATACCTCTGTGGTTTATGAATCCTAGAGAGACAAATATGGGTGATGAATTTGAGTGTATGTTTTGGTGTCCATGGACCTAGTAGAAAATATAGGAATGTTTTATATCTATGAAGACTAATACTATCATGGAGTTACCTGAAGAATTATATCAGAGAGAGATGCACATATTATGCCATGATTTTTGGAAAGGGTTTAATATAACCTTAGGGAATCATCTAATATCGAGCACAATGTACCATCAATATATAGACAGACACTAAGAGTAGATGATACATATATTGGAGGATATACTTCAAGATTGTGTTCAATACATCGATGGATCTTGGGTTTAATATGACCTTAGGGAATCATCTAATATTTATTGAGAGATGCGATAGAACACCAGCGGGTGAAACCAAGAAATTTCAGGAAAATTCATCTAGAGGAGAATAGACTGTTGTTTTTCGTGTGGTTGGATGTAGTGAGTTGAAAACCGCATTGAGATAATTTTTCAAAATCCAATTACTAGGTTGATAGACCATTGGAAGATCATTCTCAGTTGAAAATGCATATGGTTAGAAGCACCATTATGTTTAGTTGAGGGGTGAACCCCCTATCTAGAACATTTCCGGCTGTGAACCTCAGTTCAAGCCATGAAATTCTCAGGGGTAGGGATTCATGGTGTGAAACCCCTGGTCACATCGTGAATCATGCCTAGGTGGATTTATTTTAATAGGTTAAATTTTGTCTTTTTCTAGGTCAAGTGATTCACAATGATGAGACTGAAGAAAGTATCAAGTTTTCAAAGACGGTTGTTTGTGTTTGATGAAATGAAAACAAACATTTTCTTTAAGTTTTAGATTTTTATTAGAATGCTCGGTCGAATCTTCCTTTTTTCCTCTTGCACGCATATGCAACTTCACATATATATAAGGAAACCTAGAACCTATGTACATATTTGCATGGCCAAATATGCACAAGGGGGTCCTTAGATATAGGTTTATACTTTCATATACCCCTTTACACTTACACATGTATGCATTTTTCATATCTATATATAAGCACACCTAGCCCCAATATATATATTCAAACTGCCATGAGTAAATATATATAAAGGGGGAACTTATATATTTATATTCCTACCTATGTATACATATGTAAGCCTTAGTCAAAAGAAACTCCAATCCACCTCAACGAGATCCAGAAACCACTAAAAAAATATAAATAACCCAAAAATCACAAAATCCCTAATTAAAATTTGGCCAAAGAATAAAAATTAAATAAATCTTACCCAAATCCAATGTTGAACTCACTGTCATCGACGGTGGTGGATAGAACCAGCCTCATCATAAGAAACCACCTGTAAGGAAATAGTTGGAAAAGAAATGAGATATTACAACTTCTTATATATGTGTGATCACTGATGATAACTGATATACATGAATCCATTAACATTATAGATTCTATAATTACTTTCTATTATTTCCAAAATAACATTATTTAGTCACTCCCATTGGACTGATAATTTATGGTGGTCATGTCAACACAAAACAGCTACAAACACACACATTGTTAATCATAATATCAATAATCATTGCATCAGTACATGCATAAATAATAGAAATAACACATCCATGAAGCATACCCCACCCCACACTTGCACCCCCACTGCCCCCCAGCCAGCACCAGTCTCCCTGCACTAGTCCCCCCAACCTCCCCACCCCAAAACACCCCGACCCCACTGCCCCCCCAACTAGCACCAGTCCCCCTGCACCACTCCCCCCCATCCCCCTAGCACCCCCCTCTTGCACCAGCCCCCAACACCACCTCCCACCCCCACATGTCCCCACTCCCCCATACACCACTCCACCCCACTGCCCCCCTATACACCCCCACCCCACCCCACTGCACCACTCCCCCAACCCCTCCCCAGCCCTCAGCCCCCCGCCATCCACTTGCACCCCCACTGCCCCTCAGAACCCCCCAACACCCCCACATCCCCCCCAGCACTACTCCCCCCAGCACCCCCCCCCACCCACACAGCCCCACACCCCCCCCCCCCACCTGCACTCCCCCAGCCACCCCTGCATCACTCCCCCCAGCCCCCACCCCCCTCCTGCGGCAGTATTACTCTTCTTATTCTGGGATATCTTTGGTATTATTTAGAATACCATTATTTAGAAGTCAGTATTAATCTTCTTCTTCTAGTATATATTTAATTAAATAAATTCTACGATTCCATTTTTGAATTGATTCAATTTGTTTCTTTAGCTCACTTCTATCGGTCATGACGTTAATGGCCAATTTTCAATAGTCCATGATCTGGACTATTCTTCCATAGTGTAGGCAGTTCATCTCTATTTCAACATCCACTTCACTTCCATCAGTCATGATGTTATGATGCCAACATTCACTATACTTCTGTCCAAATGTCTAGTATCACTATTATTGACAAATAAATCACCTTCTCTTTCTATTGTATGTACTATATCTAGTTTTTCTTGCTTTCTATTTTTGGACAACAACAATATGATCTTGATATTTATTTAGAGATCCATGTATTTTATTCATGCTCATAGCCAAATTGGATGATATGGATGGATTCTCATTATTTAATCACACCCATATTTGTACAGAATTTGTTTTTAAACCATGGGTAATAGATAAATATGCATGAGTAACAACAAATTTATCAGGATAGTCTGTCACATTACTCCATGAGATTATAGTGAAAAAATTAGTGGATCAATTAATGTTATTTTGACACAATTATGAGTCTTTTTTTAGTAATATTATCATAATTAGTTTGTTTGGTAGCTACTCTTATTTTCCTAAAAACATGTAATGATTTAACTTGGGCGACTTCTTGCATTAAGATCACTATTGAATTTTAATTGAGTGTGGTCACTAGAATGAAGCATGGTCATCTAAGAATTTGTTAAAAACAAATTGATAATGAATACCACTAATGATGAAAGATGGAAGAAAACTTCTTTTTGAAAATTGTAAAAAATGAAGTTAGAAAGACTATTCCCAAGAAGTATTTAAAGAAGGCAGACCATACATCCTTGGGTAATAAACCTAAGATGTCTAAGACAAGTGCTGAATATAAAAGGATATGTTAATATATCATGGAAGAAGGAGAAAAACTTAGATTCATTCCAATAGGCCTTGATTGTATGTGAAAATAGAGGCAAGAAATAGCATAATGGAATATTTGTCCAAGGAGAATACAAATGAAGGAGGAAGGGGGATGGTGTGGGCTGGATGTGTCTGGAGTAGGGCCAAATCATGGCATTACCATGGAGTGACCGCGGCGTGACCGCGGCGTGACCGCGTCGTGACCGCGGCGTGACCACGACATGACCACGGCGTGACCGCGGCATGTTGGCCCGGTCGAGCGACATCCACGGGGCAGCATCTTCTGGCCAGGAGTGAAGGGAGCGGGATGCGGCTGAAATGCTGGTGGAAGGGGGCTGGTTGTAGGTGCTGGGGGGATGGTACGGGCTGATTCGAAGGTGGAAGGGGGCGCTGTTGCGGGCTGGAAGGTTGGTGGAAGCAGGCTGAAATGAAGGTGGAAGGGGGTGGTGTGGGTTGGATGTGGTTGGAGCAGGGCCAAATCACAGAATTATCGCGGCATGACCACGGTGTGACCACGGCGTAACTGTGGCATGACCACGGTGTGACAGCGGCGTGACCGCAGCGTGACCGTAGCATGACCGCGACGTGTTGGCCCGGTCCAGCAACTTCCATGGGGAAGCATCTTCAGGCTAGGAGCGAAGGGAGTGGGAGGAGGCGGGGCAACATTCAAGTCGTAGCCCCGCTAAAAAATGATAGAATAGATCAACTATTTAATATGCTATAACAGGGGATCTCCAGAGAAGGTTGTAGCAAGTGGCATAATGACTCAATGTCTAAAGGGAAATAAAACAACGGAAAAGAATCATACACCCTACACAAACCATTTACGAATTCATTCACTTTGCCTAAACATTGAAATTTTATTTATAATATTCAAATCGTGAAAAGTAAAGTGTCATGGTCAAGGGATATGCCTACTCGGGAAATGTAATTTGAGTTAAATGAGTATGATAAGCTAGTTTATATTATTCAAATAAAACAAAAACTAACTAGCCACAAAACAAACACCAACAAGAGACATATGAAAGACTCAAACCAAATACAAACATGAAACAAATAAATATCACTACTCTTTGGTTTAGAAGACAACGCACCTCCATTGGAGGGGTTTTATTATAAAATCATGACATTGCTTTATCACAGAATTCATTTAATTATATATAACATTTATTATAAAACTCATTCATCACAAATCAAATGCAATACTTTAAGCAACTAGATCAACATAACTATCACTGTGAGTTTTCACAGACAGCGCACCTCCGTTGGAGGGGTTTTATTATAAAAACATGACTTTATTTATAAAATGAAACAAATATATTAAAGAACACTTATTCAAGATATGCAATTCAATATAATTAACAATAATTAAGAAAGAAGCTAAATTCAATTTAAAGCATTTTTGAATTTAAGAGGCTAGAAGAGGGATCCTACCTCAAGGTGGAACCAAACCGTCCACTTCGGCTATTGGAGCTTTCTAACTAAAATTTGATACTCCCCCACTGGGTATACGCACCTTTACACGCATGCAAGGACACCTAGACCCTATGCACATACCCGCATTTCCATGAGCATGTGCAAGGGGATCCTTGCACATATGATTATATGCATATATCAGACTTCATTCACCTGCGTATAAATTTATATATATATACATGGGAACACATATCCATATACATGCATAATCACTACCATGGTTGACTATACATATAACGGGGGAACCCACATACATGTAATTTCTTACCTATGCCCACGCAGGTGAGTCTCCCTTAACTTGGACACTCAAAACCAATGATCAGGGATCAAAGCACTACACAAAGGATATTAGGAACATTAAAACACATAAAGAATGCTACATAACCAGTGAGAAACCAACCAATGGTATTAAAGCCTTACCTCTATTGGGAGAACCAAATCCACCCGAACCAACACGAAATGATCCAACGCCCTACTGAAAACATAATATGGAGTCAAAAACACTAAAATACCCAAATACATGAGGTGCGAGACAAGTAGTAACCATATAGTCTTACCTCGGATCAAAGCTGGTGGACTGAATCAATCTGAACCCCATTTTCCCCCCTTTGCAGAATCTAATTACCCTTTGTCCACAAAAAAAAGTAAAAGACCTAAGTGGCCAATGCGATAAAGAAAAGAAAATAAAAACTAAACAAAAACATACCTGTCTAAAACTTTCTATATTTGATAACATTTTCATTTGAAAATTATAACACTCCATTCAGATGACAAATGCATCCACAAAGAATCAATAGTATGAATAATTCTAAACATAAAATATTCTTAACATTTTTATGAGCTCCAAATGATTTCACATAGAACATTACCAGGTTTTATTTGAAATCATGTTCTTAAATATATTTTATATAAAATATAATTGCAAGCAGTATTAGTAAAACATTTCAAATAATAAAGGAAACTAAAATCTAAAACATTCTATATTTCATTATAAAAATAATAAGAAACATTCTATATTTTATCATAAAAGGAATCCTTAAAAAAGAGATGGAGGAAAGATAAATTCAATGGAAAGGTTGAGAATGAGTAACTGCAAAACTCTGAAGTCTTGTCTTGGAATATCACCTCTCCTAGGAATTGTTCCTAACCCACACGTCTTCAAAATCTACTCATTTTTTCTTTTTATTTTTTGCATCCTTCCCTATAAAAAATTATTAATCAACACATCCATAAAAAACTCAACCAAATCCATTCACTCAGTGCCCTATTCTATAAGAGATAATAAAAAGAACATTGTACTTCATGGTTTTTAAGCTTTGTCCCAAGAGAGGAATTCCACATAGGAAAACCTGAGCAATGATAAAAAACACTTCCAAATAAATAATTAAGCCCTAAAATGTAGTTAAATCCAAAAAAATAAATTACATATCAACCAAAATAAAGCACTAAAAGAAAGGCCTCTTAAAAGAAAATGAAATTAACATTGTTTAAAATATTTTACAATGTGACATGACATATTTTTAGTCTTTGTTGTTAAAATTCCCAAACATTTAATAAGTAGCATGTTTTAATTTCATAAAACATCCCAAAAACTTATTCAATATTTCATATAAATTCTACTAATTTAAAATCATTATACCCCCGTATAGCAGTATTTTACTATTTTAATCAAGAATTAGATAGTATGAAATCATAACCTTGAAATAATACCTTTTTCAATCACCTTCCAGAATTCAGATTTTGATGAAGTGATAATTGTAGAAGATTCTTCAAAACCTTCTCTGTTTTTCTAACCTTCAAGGAGACACTACAGTTTTCAAAATTAATAACGATCCAATTTTGAATAGTACTAAATGTTTGATAAATTTCAAGATGGATATCTCCACCTTACTTTCTAACTTTTATATCTTTTTCATCATCATTAAGGATGATTATTTCATCATATGTTCTTTAGAATACCAGTTGATAGATCATTTCATAATGGAGCATTATTCATTTTATTTTATATTTTTTGATATCTTAAAATCCTTATTTAGTTCTCTCCTTGATAACATGCTAGAAATTCAATTACTAACACTGTATGCACATATGTACAACACATCTGATAGGGAATAAGATAAAACTAATTATTCCTCATTGTGAACAGAATGGGTTTGAGAATTTTCTCAACTATCTATCTCCATTATTCCTACTAGGAAATATTTTTTTTCAAATATTAATCTACTCTAAAAAACTAGAACTCTTTTTTAACTCTTTCTTAGTTTTAAACACAGAAAACTAAAATGAAAAAACCATTTTCTTCTTCCCTTTCATAAATAAAATACACCTATTTCTTTAAAAATTTGACTTCACATAAATCTACTTCCCTCTTCTTATTATTCTTCTTATTTATTACCTATAGCACTCCTTATTCTGTCATTCAAATCCATTATGGTCATGGTTCTACCATGATTTCCTATATAGTGTTTCTAACCTTCACTCTCCACCAATAAAAAATTGGTGCACTCTCCTGAGGTTGTTTTTGACCAACACATGCTTTTATAAATTCCATCCTAACTAGAATGACTTTAATCTTGGCCACCTGTATCTGATGACTTCAATTCTTGGGTAGTGCTGTATTAAGGCATTTTTTTATAAATCATTATCGAAAATTTAAAACAAATAGAAAAATCATAAGGGTCAACTATGCACTCATAAAATTATTCCTTTGAAAATATCTCAGAAAAAATTCACTCATAATCCAAGATAAAAAAACTCAAACATAAATACTCCTTTTCAAATATAACAATATCCTATACTCCAATAATATCGACATTTTTTTAATCTCCCTCGACCTCATCTATGTATTTTCCTGAATAGTTTTTTACTTTCCAAGCTTATATACATAAGAAAGGAACTTCTAAAATACCTTCATCATACACATATAAGATTCATCATTATAAATTCTCTATGCAAATCAAATCCTTATTGAAATTTCCTTTTCAATTTCCCTTTTTAAAACTAGAATATTCCAAGAAAAAAGAATCTTGGCAGTAATTAAAGAACACTTAAAACATTTTCTACTTTATATAAATGAATCTCCAAAACTCCAAAGGTAAGGCATTCCCTTTTAATATGAGGAATGAAAAGTATTTCATAATCAAATATAAACTATGTATCTGTAAATCTCATTTACAAAATATAATGTCACACCTCTCTTAGGAACCCTTCTTCTAAAAAAAACTAAGTTCACCAACCAACTTCCAAGATATTCTTATCCATAAATTCTTATTTCTTACATGTTGACACTAATATTCATTGAAACTTCAAAATCTTTGAAAAAAAACACACACAATGTGGGATCAAAAACACTAACTTCTATGCATTAAAACTGAAGAATATCGAAACACAAAACATACTGGTACACAAGAAACCCCATATTGTCTAGTATATAGGAGAGAAGTATCCTTACCCATAGAAATTTACTTTCGTTCACTTTAAACTTCCATTTTTGATCAATTTTCAGAATATGGAAAGTCCTAGATGTAGATTGATGAGCTATAATGAGTTTGTGAGAAAATTTTATTCACACTATATAACCATGGAGTCTATTAAAAGCATGTCACGTGAGAATTTAATCATTGTGATAGATAATATTACAATAAATATTAATTGATAATTGATAAATATTCTAACTACATACCTTTTATACAATTCTCCCCACCCAACCATTTTTTAAGGCACATTGCAATAGCATTGTCAATACTATTTCCAATGATGCTTATCCTAAAGGCATAAATCACATTAATGAAATGATAATTATGCCATGTGATAATTAATTAAAAGAGTATACATGTTAATTTTAATCTAGAAAATAAGATGATATAGAAATTTCTCCTTTTTCAATGCCATTGATGTTGGAAGATGAAGAAGAATCACCTAAAATGTAGAATTAAACATGAAAATTATTGATTTCATAAATGAAATCAATTAAAATAGAATTGGAAAATATAAAAAATTAAATGAATCTAAAACAATTTTAACAATTTTAATGATTGAAATGGAAAAAATTACAATAAATAGTAATTGATAATTGATAAATAGTTGAACTACACACCTTTTATAAAATTCTCCCCACCCAACCCTTTTGTAAGGCACATTGCAATTTCATTTTCAATACTATTGGTATTGATTATTGACCTAAAAGCATAAATCACATTAATTAAATGATAACAATATCATGTATTCATTAATTACAAGAGTAGACATATTAATTTTAATATTGTAAATAAGATGATATCGCAATTTTACTCTTTTCAATGCCATTGATGGTGGAAGGTGAATTAGCATCACCTAAACTAGAGATTTCACCCATACATTGAAAAAATTAAACATACAAACATGAAACTGCATCATATTATGAAAATTTGAGTCTGGGGTTACATTGCATATTTGAGGATGCAGTTGAGTAAAAAAGAAAACTTTTCATGATGTAAAAAATGGTGTGGTAAAACCATACCTTTGGCGACGGTGGATAAGTCGACACCATTATGGAGGGTGTGGAGCAGCAGATCAGACGAAAGTCGATTTACCATAAAAAGATGGATATTGCACATGTCAGAGGAGGGTGTGGAGCAGTAGTAAAAATCCAGTGGGTGTCGTAGCAAGTCCCAATGAAAATCATGAGTCAGAAATGCTGAAGTAGGGCATGGAGTATACGGAAGCTAAAAATTTCATTTGGCACTATAGAAAGAACTGATGGAAATCGTGATGGGAAAAATGGTATAAAAAACCATTACCTCATGAATTTTATATTCACGTCAATCCCGATTTCAAGTCATGGGAGGAAATCAATGGAATCAGCTATGTTTTCTTGTTGGTTCCCTGCTATGGAATGAATCCCAATCCTGCACACCAATACAAGTCATCAAAATCAAAATACGATCAGTGAAACTAATAGAGGGGCCACCTCAAGAAAAAAATTAAAAATTGGACTACATACCGTCAGAGGTGTTCCGGAGGAGATAGAGGGGTTGCCTCATAGCAGCGTCATCGAGGAGGTACGATGGTCGCGTTAGTGGAGGATACAACTCAATATTATAATAATAAAACTTAACTACTACATAAACAATATGTAGAAACAGTTAGAAACACCGCAATTCAATTCAGTATTAAAATAATAAAACCTCATTGCATAATAAAATTACACATATTAACAATCCAAAAAATAAAATTCACATCAATAGTGAGTCTCAATATCAATATCATCAGATTCATGATAACCCTCATCCACGCCTCCTACAGAAAAACCATCAGAACCTCTCACGCCACCAACATTACCATCAACATTAGCATCGGTACCGACACTGAAACTGGGACCAGCTCCGGCTACAACTCCAGCTTCGGCTCCGGCTCCGGCTATAGCTCTGGATCCAGCTACAGCTTCCGCTCCACCATTAGAACTCATCGACATCAAACATGTGTCAACTGATGCAATTACTTCTGGTGAAAGTGTAGAAGAAATGGCAGAACTAACTTTCTTCATATTTTCAAATATTGCCTTTTCGGCTTTTTGAGTTTCTTCTTTGATTGAGGAATTCATCTCTTCCACTATGACCAAACCAGAACCGGTACTCGAAGAAATGTTGTCAGTAGACTAGTATATATATGGTACAATCTTCTTCCTAGGTTGACAACGCACTCTGCCCTGATGCTCGTCTCCTAATACTTGATGTAGATGATCGTTTAGGCCCATATTATCAGGCTCTTTTTCTGCCAATGTCTCCAAATCATTCTGTCTATTGATATATAACATAAATTAAAATGATAAAATAATATAAGGAATTAAATTCAGTCAAAATAAAAGAAATTTAAATATACTTACAATCGCCTTCTCGGTGTCAGTATTTGGCACAGTAGCGTCTTTCTTTTTTCTTCATATACAAAACAAAGTAGAGCGAGGAATGAAACACTCGATATTTCTTTCTTTTATTTGAAAAAAAACAATGAAATAAATCAAAATTGGAAGTAAATAAAATTACACTAAATGAAGCTAAATATTTTCAATATTAAATTACCTGTGTTTTCCTAAGATTTGGTAGTGAAGTGTTTCCACGAGTATTAACATGTTTCATTCCACTCTTATTTCTTTTATTTCTATCTGATTTCTCCTATAAAAAATATTTATATAATTTCATTAACATAAATAAAACTCATTTTAAAATAAATAAATGAATATATATATATATAAATCTAACAAATACCTTAAACTCTTGACTCTTCTAATAGTCGATCATCTCTTTGTATTTTGATATTGTGCAATCATGAATCACTGGTAATTCTTTAAACTTCATGCCATCTCCCTTTTTATAACCAAGATATAATTCATACTTGTACGCTCGCCACATTTCACCTAAATCCGTTAACATTATAGCCTTAGAATTTTTTCCATCAGTAAAATTATATCGGAACTACAACGAAAAAAATAATTTTTAAGAAAATATTTTAAATTAATATATATAAAAGGTGATTAACATTACATACCCAGATATCTGCCCAAGCATTGTCCTTTATTTGTTCTCCAACTTCCCTCCAACTTATTGGTTGAACCTGAATGATATTTCTATGTCTAGAAAGTGTTCCCATAAATCTTTTACGTTCTGTACCATTTTTTTTAATTATTGCTTTGTCCTCATTGTATTCAACCATGATTTGCATGTGTCGATTCCAAACCTCTCACATTTTTGTGCGGCCTCGTCGTCTAGTGAAGACTGGGGCTAATCTTGAAAAAAGGTAAAAAAGGATAATAATATATATCAATTTATCATTAATCACTAACAGTATTGTTTAAACACATACCAGAAGATGGGGGATTTGTTGACCCCTGAAGTGCAGTGTCTAGAGGAGGAGTAGCCTCTATGGTAGGTGGGATATCTGAAGTAGGAGTACTCTGTATAGTAGATGGATAACCCTGTACAGATGAGGGTGGATATGGATATAGATATGTATATGGAAGTGGGATATATGGGGGAACAGTGCCCTGTACAGTGGATGGTGGGAATGGAAAATAAGGAGGGATGGGAGTCTGAGAACTACCATCCGATGTGGGTGCGGGCAGAAAGGGATATGGATAATGTGGGTATGGATAATATGGAGGTGTCATAATGGGAGGATGACCTTCTAGTGACTCAAGCGGCATAGTAGTATGTTGAACTGTAGAATCAATACCCCCTACCATACTATCTGCCTCGGTAGTATTATTCAACCGTATCATCGACGAAGTATCCTAAAATAACAAAGATGATAAAATTAAACGAATGATAACAAGATAAATAATATGAAAAATCATAACATTCAAACATAAATTGCACTTACAGTGTTGGTCATTTGGGACATATGTTGTTCATTTCTTCGTATTCTTCTATTTCTTGTAATATCATCATATTCAGACATTTTGACATGGAAATTTAAAATAATATTCTCAAATAAATAGAAATAATGCAAAATGTTAAATAATACAATTATATCATAAAACAATGAGATACATTTTCAATGTGATATTTATATTGATAAATTATACTAGTTAATTTGATATCATATATGGAAGTTTAAAAAAACACATACAATATTAAGATAATGTCAGGTAAATACTTACAAATGTATCAACATTCAATGTGGTCTGTGACAATTTCTGGTTCAAAATCTGTTCTAGAAATTGAGTCATCTATGTCATCAAATGAAACATTCGAATAAATACTGACAGGTCCATCCACAACATCATTTTCATCAATGTATTAGTCAAAAATATGTTTGGGAATTACATCAACAATAACACCAAATTATTGTTGTAATGGGTCAGTTACATAAAACACATGTCTAGCCTGTGACGCAAGAATATAAGGTTCATCGGTGTGAAGCTGGCGATTCATATCAATCACTCTAAATCCATAGTTATCAATATGAATTACTTGTCATGTCATTGAATCAAACCACTTACATTTCATCATTGCGACGTGGCCATGTGCATAGTAATCTAATAAAATGATTCTTTCAACAACACCATAATATGATATATTTTCTGATTGAGGTTGTCTATCTGATGCACTCGCATAACATTATTTTGTGGTGCTTATAGTCACACCATCATATTGTGTTGCCATTTTTTTGAACAACTATTTATAACAAATTTAAATCCATTGACAACCATTGCTTTAAAATCACGTACCATGTCGTTTGGACCAAAGGATAATGATCTTACTTTATCTGATACTTCATTCATTGGTAGAGTTAAAACATAAAATATACCAACATTGAATATTTAACCGAGACATGTGATTATTTCATAAGAATAAAAAAAATATATTACCTTTGACTTTAACTAAGCAGCAAATTCTTTTCTGTGCAACAGTTCCTTCCTCTTAATAGATAGGGAGCAATATCTCTTTTTTTAATTTCTAAATGTTCTCTAAAAATATGAAAGATTAAAAAATGTGAGAAGATATGAAGAAATAACATAATGAAAAAATGCATATTTATTTGTTTACTTAATTGATATAATCATCAAGCACACCATAGTGGAATAATACTATACGATGAGCCACTTCCCACTCTTCCCTACTTAAAGTACACAATGAGTACGATCCAGATATCGCCCCATTTTGGGGCAGTGAAGTAAATGCAGACTCAATGGGATCATATTGCTCATATTCAGTTCTCATAAGTCGATTAGACCTCGTGGTGATATTATCCAAGTACGATGAACATAAATCCATGCATTCTTGTGCTAAATAACATTTCACAATACAGCCTTCGGGGTGATATTTATTTCTCACATAATATTTCATTGTAAACATAATTCTTTATGTAGGATACATCCACCGACTCTAAATAGGACCACCAAAAAGAACTTATATTGGAAGATGCACAGTTAGATGTAACATACATGTGAAAAATGACGATGGGAACATTTCCTCCAAGTCGCAATGAATAATCGGTGCATCTCTGTGAAATTTCTGAACAACACTTCTGCTCAGTATTTTGGCACAAAGGTCTCAATAAAAATGAAATAAATTAATCATAACAAATCTAAAATTATGTGAAAGTAAATTTCGAATGGAAATAGGAATCAACTCGTGTAACAAGACATGGTAATCATGGGTTTTAAGAGATTTTAGTTTCACATATTTTGTATTCTCCCTTTTCAAAATATTACTTGAATAACCATATGGAACCTTCAATCTTTCCAAGAACTGAAAAAATTGTTTCTTCTCCACATTTGTCATCGAATAACAGGAAATAGGGACTTTCCACTTATTTTTACCAATTAAATCAGGATGATGTTTTACTCTTATACCCCAATCCATCAAATCATGAAGAGACGGAAAATCCTCTTTTTTTTGCCTTTAACATTTAAAATAGTAGCAAGTAACATCTCACAAATGTTTTTCTTGATATGAATTACATCCAAACAATGACACAATAAATTCGATGACCAATACGGAAAATCAAAGAATATGCTTTTCCTTCTCCAATTGTTATTGGAATTAGAATTAATATGTTTTCGATTTCTGATATTTGATTGACTTTTTACAAGAACATAATTCAAATCATCAAGTTCTATAACAATATCATTCCCTGACATTCGTTGAGGTGTCTCATCTGTCTCGATAGCATTATCGAACTATCTTCGATTTTTCCTGTATGGATGATCCATTGGTAGAAATCGTTGATTCCCTATGAAGTTGAAAGTTTGTCAAAACTTTAATCTTCGAAAACGTGTATTTTTAAAAAAAATAGGGCCGGATAATTTCCCTTTAGTACACCAACCAGACATCATTCTGTAGGTAGGGAAATCATTTATCGCCCATAATAAAGATACACAAAACATAAAGTACTCCTTCCGGAATGCATCGTATGCCTGTGCACCAACAATCCGAATCTCCTTTAACTCCTCTATTAATGGATGCAAGTATATATCAATATCATTTATAGGATCACTGGGTCCAGATATCAATATACTCATGATAGTAAATGGCTTCTTCATACACATCCATGAAGGAAAGTTATAAATGTGAATGAAAACAGGGCAAGTACTGTGTGTAGTATGCATTTGGAGAAATGGGTTGAAACCATCACAGGATAATCCCAATCTAACATTTCGTGGGTCCGCTGCAAAATCAAGATGTAATCCATACATTTTTATTCCATGATATAATCGCATTCAAAACTCATGTTCGCTCATTTTTTCACATGCCTAGCATACTGAAGTATTTGCATCTTCCATCAGCTTTCTAACACTCTCAACATCATCATCCTGATTAATAGAAGAAAACTATGTTCTGATATTCATTTCTTCTTGCACTGGTCTACATGAGGTTCTGGATTCAGAAACAAAAGGAAACCGATCAGAAATCAAGTTTTTCATACCAAACCTTTCTGC
Organism: Viscum album; assembly: GCA_963277665.1. Taxonomy (NCBI): domain Eukaryota; kingdom Viridiplantae; phylum Streptophyta; class Magnoliopsida; order Santalales; family Viscaceae; genus Viscum; species Viscum album. The sequence goes on along the minus strand of OY728142.1, from coordinate 680,883,013 downwards.
TAAATCTATGTCATTCACCACTTGTGCTTTTTCTCCATTGTGATACCACACATGATAATTTTTTTTGTAATCCTTTTTTAGTGATATGATAACTCACTTCCTCACGAGTTAACCATGGTCTTCCTAAACAATCAAAACATGGGCATCGAATCAATCATCCACATGAATCATTAGTAAATGCAAAGTCCAAGAAATGCCGTAACTCCTTCTAAAATTCATCAGTGATCCGATCAACGTTGTATATCCAGTATCTATCCATTCTGAGGCATATAAACATACATTAAATAAATAATCAAGAAATGACTTAACATTATATGTATTTTTTCATAAGATAATAAGTAACCATAAAAAACATGTCAATAGAAAAATCATAACAAATATTATGGTTAAGGGAATTCATAAATGTTTCAAATTATAAAAAATCATGAATAGTCACACCTTTCTATGACCAAATAAGATTATTTTGGTGTACCTCCAACACCCACATTAAAACCTAGATGTTTGAACAATGACCGATTATGTTTTTTATAGAATTCTTTGATGGGAACCCCCTCCCTACCTCTTGGACGCCCCCTGGACACCCCCTTCCCTCCAAGGTAGCCCCCTGACCCCCCGGGATAGCCCCCCTACCCCTGCACCCCCACACACCTTTCTCCCTCCCTACCCCCTACACACTGCTCCCCCAGACCCCTTCACCCCCCCTCCTGAACAGCCCCTTCCACTTGCACCCCCTGCACCTCATTTTCAAGAAGGTTGTCCCTATCCTTTAAAAAGGTTAATGGCCTACAAGCCTTCCTAGTTCTTTGAAGAGTGTTATAGAATTTGGTATTTCTGTCACCGTCAGTTAACCATTTAACATTAAATGCTTGTTTTCTCATATTTTCTTTGAACACGAGTAAAGAGTTGAGTTTGACTATAGTTTTTTGTTCCTGGGTATGATCAGTGATGAGATCGGAGCTGGTGTTTTTATTTTGCAGATCATTGAGGACTTTCTCAAGAATCATGATGTCATTGTTAATTTTTTTAGCTTTAGAGCTGCACCAAGTTTTTAGAGTCTTTTTGAGATGTTTCAATTTGTGGTTTTAGGAAAAGGAATCATTGTTCTAAGACATTGAAGACCAATAGTTCTATATGATATGGGTGAAATCATCATCAGAGAACCACACATTTTTTAATATAAAAGGAAATTGGGGATTCATGACATTAGATGAGACATTGACCAAGATGGTATGATGATCAAAATATAGCTTGTGAAGAGTGGTGCTAGAGATAGTGTCTCATAAATCTGTAGTAGAGACATTCATAAAGTCTCTATTCAATTTGGAGGCAAACATTTTGTTATAATGTCTTCTATAACAAGTTTATTTTACACCGATGAGATTAATTTCAATGATATTAGGGTCTTCAATTGATTCTTTAAATTATTTCGTTGAAATTGAAGCATGAGAAGGTCCAATTTTCTCGCTTGAGTTAAGAATGGAATTAAAGTCACCAATTAGAAACCCAGGGTAGTTATGTTAGTGCCTAGGGATGAGATATCATTCCAAATAGTTCTTATTTCTTGATATTTATTTTTAGAATTGAAAAAGGAGAAGAAACTATGTGTGCCATAAATGGTAAAGTTTCAAGTAAATATTTGGACAGAGATATTGAAAACACTAACATTGTGTAAATAAAAGTGTGAAAAATTCTTTAAAGAATCATAATTGAGTGTATAATTTATTGCACCAGTAAAAATATAATTATGTTGGAATAAATGTGATTATACATAGGAAAACAAAATTTTAGGTTTAGTGATGAAAAATAACATAGGATGATGGTCTTTTTAAAACAATGAACATGTCATAGTTAGCGATACCCTGACAATTACAAAAGGGGATCATCATTTAAACCTTGATTTGGAGTTAGAACACCCTTTTCTCTTTATTCCAGAGCCTTTTATTCTAGTAGTCCTTCTAACCTCTAGGTTATTTTTAGTGGAATTTTCTTGTTCATTCCTAGATGTGACTAGAATCTTCTTTGTAGGTTTCCTAATAGGATCTTTCATAGGTGAGTCTACAGAATTCTTAGAAAAGATCGAAAAAGAATTGATATTATAATTAGAATTAAAGTTTCCATATTTCATAGAGAAATCATCATTAATTATAGATGTTGAGATAGGAGTACCTGAAAACATTGAAGTATCCACTATCTGTTGTTAGGAAGTATCTGGATCTGTTGGATGGTACGGATTCAATGGAAAAGAAATATTACATGACTACATATGTTTAGGGTCATGTACTGGGGAGGTGAAAGTATGTTTCATAGGTTATACATCATTTTTAATATTTCTAGAAGTCATTGTATGTGTCTTAGTTGAAACAACCTTAAAAATACTCATCTGACTCCCTAATTCTACATAAAGGTAATAGATTTAGAGTGCAAAAGGGGATGAGGAGCTAAATACTTCTCTAAATTTATAGTTATCATCTTCATTTCAAGAGTATTATTATTATTAGATATGACAGAGAAGTGATTAATAGATCTCATAGAAGCATGAGTTAATGAAGTTTTAATGGTTGGGTCTGTAGGATTCAAATTACAAAGCATCAGAGAACTAATGACATCAACACTATTAGCAGGTTGTGAACCATAAAAAGATTATAAAGTAGAATAAGAGGTTGTAACTGGAACCTTTTTTTTCTCCACCCCAGTATCCTCAACGATACCTAAATTTACCCTCCATTTAATATGAAATGTGAGTTATACTTTCACCTGAATTTTTTATTTTTTGATTTATACCATGAAAATTAAATCCTCTGGATCTCAAAGGAGATCTTGTCTCCTTTGTCAAAATGTAATATTATCTTCTTAAAATTTCAACATATTCTTAATATGTTAAGTTATTTTTAATAAAAAAATATAATTTTGTTTTTTATCATGGTTAATAGTAGATTCTTTATAATTTTTTATTCATCCCATATAAAAGTAAGGTTGTGTTATTCCGTAGATAAAAAAGGATGGTAGGATGTGAATCCTTCAAAATTATGGGGTTATAACATCGGGTGTGAAATATATATGTTTTTATTTGTATTTAATCATTTTATCACTCCAATTCAAAAGTGATGATTTAGTGCTTAACAGTATAATCACGGTGTAGAGGAGATTTATGAGGGGACTAGGATATTGGTGATCTAAAACTCTATAAGTACCTCCAATCATATATTTTCTTCTACCACTTTTTTCACTATTATAACATTGATAAATATAGTATTTTTAATAATAAATCAACAAGTATTATTCTCACCCCTCTAGTAACTATTTGCATACCAAGGAAAATAAAAATTAGAATTAGAGTGTGGCTCCTTTTTAAGGATTTTTTTAATTGTTTCATCATCTATTTCTATACCAACCACTATCCTAGATTGAATAGCCTTAGGAAAAGATCCACTTATTTATTATGGATAATCAGGATTTTGAGATGTTGAATCCTATAAGATCACCTCAATTCAATGGAAGTGACTATGTCTATTGGAAATATAGAATATTGGTATTCCTTAAAAATATTGTTCTTGATTATTGGGCTATAAATTCAAAATCATATAAAGTTTCTGAAATTGATTTAGAAACTCACATCGGTAAAGGTGCTTCAAAATGTATTTTAAATTACAATGTTTTGAGTTACATGTTCTAATATATAAGTATAAATATATATATATATATATATATACATTTTTATACTTTAAATCTACTTCTGACATCTATAGGACATTAAAAGTTACTCATTAAAGAACTTATAATTTTCAGATTTCCATGTTATATATATATTGAGATGAGTTTCATGAATTCTAGAAAAATGATTGAAAAGGAATAAATGATATGTACATTAGATTCGCCAAGATTGTCAACAACATGGTTTCTCTTAGAGATACCATGAAGAATGAATATCTCATTAGATGACTACATATAGCTCTACCAAAGTGATGGAATTCAAAGAAAGTATCCATTAAAGAATTTAAGTATTTTACTGAATATAACATGGATGAGTTTATAGGACCACTAATTCAATACAATATGGAAATTATGAATGAAAATGTTGATGATCGCAATAAAAGGAATGTTATATAATTTAAATCAAATATAAATGTTATTGATAATTTTTATGATTCTGAGTTACAACAATTTGAGATGGGTGAAATTGAAAATTTCCCCAATGGTTTATATAAGTACATACCGTATAAGAGATGATTCATAAAGATTATTAGAAGGGATTATTAGTAATATGATAAAAATATTGTAAAAGGTTGAAAAATTAGTAAATATGATGTTTTCAAATTAATAAGCTATGAGTGCAGAAAAAGGGTCTTATAAAGTTAGATTTTCCCAAATTAAAACAAGAAGGAAAGGAAAATCAATACATGAAGGCACAAAGAAAGCATATCATTCAGGGTGGAGTTTTATAGAAGATTCAGCCTCAAGTGATGTTGGATCAAAATTTATGAAAGAAAATACAAATCTATGTTTGATAGATACTACTATAAATGGGGTACACTCTAACTAAAATTACAATTTTGGTTATGAATCTGATATTGAAAATGATGTTAAATAATTAACTGCTCTAAATGAAAATTTCAAAGTGGAATTATATGAATGTCTGAAATGTATAAGGAACTAAAGATAGAAATTTAATTATTAAAGAATAAAATAAAAGGCGAAATGATTCTATTTTATGTAATTTAGAACAGAAAATGATTTTATATTCTAATATGATCAAAACTAAAGATTAGAATATAAGAATAAAATATTTCATAATAAAAAATAATGAATATCAACACAAAATATTTAAATTAGAATGTGATGATTTATATAAAATTGAAAAGGATTGAAAGCATCTTAAAAATGAAAATACGAAACTAAAAAATCCTGCATCATATTCAATTGTGAAAATATATGATTACCTGGATGTTATTTAGAAAGATAATGGAAACCCTAAAAAGAAAATTACTATTTTAATGGAAACATTATCTGTCCTTGTTTGATAGTACGAGAAATTTTCTAAGATAATGTTAATGAGAAAAAACCAAATATGATAAAAAGGGATATGGCTATAATAGTCAGGTTTATTATATGTATCAACCTATTTTTATTAAATCCATAAATGGAAATATTTCAAATTTCACCTTCTTTAATTGTAAAGTCAATTGGAATTATAAAAACGAATGTTATTTAAATTATACTCCATTTTTAGTATATACTAATAGAATAATTTCAAAAAATTCCTTTTCTATTAGAATAAAGTAAATGCATCAATTATGTGGTACCTACATTTTTTTATACCAATCCAGTTGGACACAAACTAGTCTGGGTACCAAAACAACAAACTTCTTGATATTTTTAGGAAACCTTCTTGAAGAGTTGCAAAGTCACATCATATATGGACAGCGGGTGCTCAAAGAACATGGGTGTTAGAATTTCAAATTTATTATCTTTTCACTATTGTGATAGAGGTACTTTCACATTTGGTAAAAACTATAAAGGAATGGTTAATTGTTTTTTCGAAGTTGTTTTATTAACTCATGGTATAATTTATAAATTAATTTTTGAAGAATTATTAAAACATATAGCATATCAATTAAATATCTATGAGGTTCTGGAATTATTAATTATAAAGTAATTTTTATTAACTTATGTTTTTGTTAACTTATGTTATAATTTTTCACATTCTTTCTCAATGTGTTTAGTTCTCTTTATTCCAGATCCTTTTTTCCTAGTAGTCCTTCTAACCTCTAGGTTATTTTTAGTGGCATGTTCTTGTTCATTCCTAGATGTGACTAGAATCTTCTTTGTAGGTTTCCTAATTGGATCATTCATAGGTGAGTCTACATAATTCTTAGAACAGATCGATAGAGAATTGATATTATGATTAGAATTCAAGTTTACATATTTCATATAGAAATCATCATTAATTATAGATGTAGAAATAGGAGTACCTGAAAAAATTGAAGTATCCACTGTCTGTTGTTAGGCAGTATCTAGATTTGTTGGATGGTACAGATTCAATGGAAATGAAATATTACATGCCTACATATGTTTAGGGTCCTGTACCGGGGAGGTAAAAGTAGGTTTTATAGGTTATACATCATTTTTAATATTTTTAGAAGTCATTGTATGTGTCTCAGTTGAAAGAACCTTAAAAATACTAATCTGACTCCCTAATTCTACATAACTGGTAATAGATTTAGAGTGCACAGGGGGAGAAGGAGATAAATCCTTCTCTAAATTTATGGTTACCAAATTCATTTCAAGAGTATTATTATTATTAGATATGACAGAGAAGTGATTAACAGATCTCATAGAGCATGAGTTAATGAAGTTTTAATGGTTGGGTCTGTAGGATTCAAATTATAAAGCATCAGAGAACTAATGACATCAACACTATTTGCAGGTTGTGAACTATAAAAAGAGTATAAAGTATAAGAAGTGGTTGTAACTGGATCCTTTTTTTCTCCACCCCGGTATCCTCCATGGGATGAATCTTCTTGATGGATCCAATGAGATCCTGTATTTTAGTCACCTATACCGAGGGTGTACTTACCTTCATTGATTTAACAGTTTCCAAATCCATGGAAACAGTTGCAGTCATACTACTAGTATGTGTGATATCCTGAATAGATTTTGGGATAGACAATAGATTCCCAAAATCTATAGAATGGCTAGTTGAATCTATAGTTTTAGAGCAATTATCAGGTACAATTGTGTTATTATTGGTCTGAATCTTTGTCCCTAATGAAATAGTGGAATTTAATAGGGATAAGTCATCGATTTTTCAAGTACTTAAAGATGAGGAGCGATCATCCACGGATTAAACATGAAATGATCTAGTGCACACATAGTTATGAGGGGGTGTAGTGAATTCATTGCATTCATTGCACTTCAAGTTTTTACCTGGGCTATGTTCAGAATTTTGGTTAGATTCTGAAATTTGTTCGGTTGAGCATGTATTAGATTCGTCCATATTGGATATCCTAATTGTGCCTAACACCAAAATTTAAATTTCTTCTAAGAGGCCTTTATCTTTAATGGAGTTTTCCTATTATTCATCCATATCATCCCAGTTAGTACTTGAGTTATCCCCTATGTGTATCAATTTGTTTGACTATTTCACCCAAGTTTTAGATTTCTTTGATGGGGGTACAAGTATATCTATCATAGGGGCTTTATCCTTTTTATTTCTCATAATTTCCTTCTAATAATTTTCTACTGGTTGTGTTACTTGTTTTTTAATTACACTAATGTTGAAAATTGTATGACCAATGATCTTACAATGTTCACAAAAGGGAGGTTTCCTCTCATATTCAATTCTAATTTCAGTTTTGTGGTCATTTGAATTGAAATTAATTATAGTGGCCAGATTTGAATCATGTTTAATTTCCACCATAACTCTATCAAATACATATAGGTCGGCATTTAATGTTCTATGATCAATTTTGAGGGGAGGTCTTATGGAGGATAATATCATTCAAAATATTTGGGTGCCAAAAGAACCAATTAAGACCATGTAGTTTGACCCAGATATTGGCCAATGTATTCCTATCTGTGTGCAGATTGAAGTTAGAGTCCCAATTAGAAATTATGAGTAAATCGAGTTTAAGATTGAGGTTTTCAGTCCTCCAAAATCTCTAAAGTTCCTCTTGCGATTTCAACAAGATATGAAAATATCCTTTGCCTATTGGAATTAATTTCTAGTTTGAAGAATTCCAGCAGAGAGAAATATGTGTATGTAATTCAGATAAATTCGATCAATTTGAGGTATGAGAGGTGAGATGTTACCACCAAGTAGACCCGGTTACCTCATTTGGTGGCAGCGACGGGCAGCGTCGCAAGGGGATGAGATTAAAAAATACTAAAAAAACAAAAAAATCACATAAAACCTAAATACTAAAAACACTAAAAATCCCTTAAAAATACTTAAAAACCATTAAAAACCCTACACACCTAAAAACACTGAAAACCCATAAACCCCTAAAACACCTAAAAATATAAAAACCCTATAAATTGGTAAGAACCTAGAAAACCCCTAAAAAACCATTGAAAAATCTAAAATCCCTTAAAACAGAAAAATACCCTAAAAACATAAAAACTCCTAAAACCACTAAAAACCTATAAAACGCTAAAAACTCTAAAATCCATAAACCCTTAAAAAACCTAAAAACAATAAATCCTTAAAAATTCTAAAAACCCTAACCCACAAAAACCACCCAAAAAACACTAAAAACCCAAAAAACAATAAATAACCCAACATGACCCTAAAACCCAAAAAAACCTCAAAACCCTAAGAACTATAAAAACACTTAAAAACCATAAAAACCCAAAAAATCTTAAAACCTCATAAGAAAATAATAATATCCTAAACCCATAAAAATCCATGGAAAACCTAAACCCCCAAAAAAATCCAAAAATAACCTTAAAACCCATAAAAAGCCCAGAAACCCTAAAATGACTAAAACCCAAAAACCCCTAAAATTCCCTAAATAATCCTAAAAACTATAAAAACCCTAAAAACTCTAAAACCTCTTAAAAATAATAAATTCCCTAAAACCCCTAAAAATAAAAAACCACATAAAATCCCTAAAAACCATAAAACCCTAAAAACACTAAAAACCCTAAATCCCCGAAAAAACTAAAAACAACCATTTAACATTAAAAGTTTTACAAAGCCATAAAATACCCTAAAAATTCTAAAAGATTGTAAAAGACTATTAAACCCTATAAAAATTCTATAAGAGCATAAAAACCTAAAAAACCTCAAAAAATTAACTCTAAAAACCCTAAAACCCCAAAAAACCAAAAAACCCAACAAAACATAACAACCCAAAAACAGTCCTAAAAACCCTAAAAACCTAAAAACCCCTAAAATCCATTTAGACCCCATAAAAACAATAAAACCCCTAAAACCCTAAAATTCCCTTTAAAACCCTAAAAACTCCTCAAAATTTCTAAAAGCTCAAAACCCCAGAAAACCCTAATACATCACTAAAACCCCTAAAAGAGATAGAAAATCCCTAAAAACCATAAAAACCATTAAATAATAATAAAACCCTAAATACCCAATGACAACCCTAAAAACCCTAAAGCCCAAAAAACCCCTTAACATCCATCAAAAATCAAAAACCCCTAAACCCCCCCCCCCAAAATATAATAACCCTTAAAAATATAAAACCATAGAACCCTTTTATACCCCTAAAATGCCATAAACCCAAAAACCCCCTTAAAAACCTAATCCCCCAAAAAATTATAAAAACCCAAAAAAAACCCTAATGTGATATAAAGGACACTAAAAACCATAAAAATCCTAAAAAAATATAAAACAATAAAACTAAAATACCTTAAAACACTAAAAAACATTATAAAAAGCATGAAACCCCATAAAAGACACAAAAATCCCTAAAAACTGAAAAGACCCTAAAACCCCTAAAATCCCCTAAAACCCCTAAAAAATACCCAAAACGTAAAAAAACGTAAAAATAAAAAACACACTAAAAACTCTACAAGACTCTAAAACCCCCTAAAACACTAAAATACGCTAAAATAACTAAAATAACTGAAAACCCCTAAAAATCCAAAAGGAACCTAAATACTATAAAGGAACATAAATACCCTAAAAACCCTAAAGGTACCTCAAAACCAAAAAAAAATCTAAAGGAATCTAAACCACCACAAAGGAACTTAAAAACCGTTAAAATATAAACCGCAAAATGGCCCTAAAATCGATAAAAAGTTTAAAAAACCTAAAAGACTATATAACCCTTTAATTGAACCTAATAACACTAAAAAACCTAAATATCTTTAAAAACATTAAAAGAATATTAAAACACTAAAACACATTAAAAGTCTCCCAAAAATGTAAAAACACTAAAAACCATAAAAACCCTAAAAACCTAAAAACCCCTAAAAACCATAAAAACCCCAAAAAAATTAAACCCCCTAAAAACATAAAACCATCAAAACCCCATAAAACCCAAAAAAACCCTAAAGGAATCCTAAAATAACGAAGAAACCTAAAATTATATAAACCCCATAAAAGACTCTAAAACCCCATATAACCTTAAAAGACCATAAAAACCTAAAAAAACCCACCAACTAGTAAAGCACCATTAAACAATAAAAAAGGCAACATCCCTAAAACAACCCTACAAGGCCATAAAAACCCTAAAACGCCCTAAAACAACATAAAATACCCTATAAACCTTAGAATATACTAAATCCCATAAAACATTAGAAGACCCTACAAACAATAAAAACCCTAAAAAACATTTATACCCCAAAACACCCAAAAATCCCTAAATCACTAAAACCCCCCAAACCCCTAAAATACCCCTATAACCATTAAAAACCTGAAAATACGTAAAATGACATAAAAAACCCTACCCCCCCCCCTAAACCCCTATAATCCATAACAACCTATGATAACATAAAAAATCCTAAAACCCCAAAAAACACTAAAAATCGTAAAAATCCTAAAAACCCCTAAAACCCCTAAAAATGATCAACACTCTAAGAACCCAAAAACCCCATGAAAACCCTAAAACATATAAAAACCCTAATGACACTAAAAACCAAAAAATATCAAAAAACCCTAAAATGCCTGAAAAAAATATAAATATTATAAAAGACCATTAAAACCCCTTTAACACCATAAAAACACTAAAAACCTAAAAAACTGAAAAATACATAAAAAACCCAAAAACCATAAAATATCAAAAACACCATAAAAATCAAAAAACCCACAAAACTAAAAACCCTAAAAATAATAAAAACGCTAAAAATTATAAAATCCCTAAAAACCCTTGGAAAAATCATAAAAATATTAAAACCTACAAAAACAAAAAAAACATAAAACCCCTTAAAAACCAAAAAAAACACTAAAACCCCCTAAAAACTCTAAGAAAACCAAACCAAAACCTAAAACCCTAAAAACCCAAAAAAAATAAAACCCACTAAAACCCTCAGAAAATAAAAAACCTATAAAAACCCTAAAACCACTTAAACCCCCTAAAAACCTAAATCCCCTAAAATCCTTAACAATCCAAAAAATTTAAAAAAAACCCCAAAAGCACTCATAAACCCTATAAATCCACTAAATTCTATACTCTACACCGAAAACCCAAAACCATACACCCAACACCCTAAACCCTATAACATACACTCTAAACCCTAGATCCTAGACCCTATACACAACAACATAAACCTGAAACCCTACACTATAAGCCAAAAAACCTACACCCTAAATCATAAACCCAAACCCTACACACTAAACCTGATACCCTACACCTGAAACCATAATCCCTACACTATAAAAACTATACCCTACACTCTAAACCTAAAACCCTTCACCATAAACCAAATACCCCAATCCCTAAACACTATACCTGAAACCCTACACCCTAAACCCTAATCCATAAACCCTACACCCTACATCCTATACCCTACACCCTAAACCATAAACTATACACCCTATACCCTATAACCTACACTAAAAACAATAAACCCTACACCCAAAACCCTATACACTATACCCAAAACCCAAAACCCTATGACCTCAACATTTTACTCTAGACTATATAACCTAAACCCTAGACCATAAACACCACACCCAAAACCCTATACACTATACCATAAACACTAAACCCTATGATCTCAACACTTAACTCTATAACATAGACCCTAAACCCTAGACAATAAACACTATACATGACACCCTAAACTCTATGTCGTACATAGTAATCCCTCTACCACACACCCTAAAACCTCTACCCTACACCCTAAACCCTAAACCCTAAACCCTAAACCCTACACCAAAAATATATACCTCACACATTAAATCATAAACCCTACACACTATACCCAATAAACAAAAGGCCACCCTATGCCTAAATCCCCATACCCCATACCCTAAAATCTATACTCGATACCCATACCCCAAGACCCTAAAAACTACAACCTAAACCATAAACCCAAAACCTTAAAACCTAGAACTAATACCCAAACCATAAACCCTACACCCTTATACAAATACCCTATATTGTAAAGCCGAAAACCTGATCCCTAAACCCAACATCCATAACCCTATATAGTATACTATAAATCCTAAACCCTAAAACCTAAAATTTATTTTCAACAACCTAAACCACAAACCCTACACCATAAACCTTATATCCTACACCATAAACCCTAAACCATGAACCATAAACCATATACCATACACCATAAACCATGCACCCAAAACCTTATACCCCACACCATAAACCCATAACCATACACCCTAAACCCTATACCTTGCACCATAAACCCCAAACACAACACCACAAACCCTATAGCCTGCACCCTCCACCAAAGACCCTTTAGCCTAATCGTGAGACCCTCTACCCTAAACCTTAAAACCTACACCCCAAACTCCATACCAATTTCTCTAAAACCTAAACCATACAACTTAACATTACTAGAAAACAAGGCTATAGCCATAGACCTATAGCCATGGTTTTATAAGTACATGGCTGTATCTTAGTTTATAGCCACACTTTTTTTAAAATTGTGGATAAATCCTTGTTTATAACCATGTTTAATAAATTCTCTATATAGGTTTTTTTACCCTCCATCGGGCTCCTCCGCGATTCCTCTCCCCAGACCCTCGCTACCCAGCTTATCCCCACGACCACGGCCTCTCTGCTCCACGCAACTTCTTCTCTCGGCCTCCATCCCCCACCCTCGCGACTTATCATCTCTCGGTGGAGACCTCTCCTCTCGGCGACGACCTCTCCTATCGATGGAGACATATCCTCTAGGTGGCGACATATCCTCTCCGTAGCGACCCTTCTTCCTCGACGGCCTTGGATACCTCTCCTCTCCCCGATCCACATCCCTGATAGTTCCCGGACGACATTCGTGCCGCTGCCCCATCCTCATCCCCTCATGACGTTGCCCGTCGCTGCCACTAAACGAGGCAACCCGGTCTACTTCGTGGTAACATCTCACCTCCCGTACATCAAATTAATTGAATTTATCTGAATTACATACACTTATTTCTCTCTGATGTAATTCTTCAAACTAGAAATTAATTCCAATAGTCAAAGGATATTTTCATATCTTGTTGAAATCGCAAGAGGATCTTTAGAGATTTTGGAGGACTGAAAACCTCAATATTAAACTCGGTTTACTCATAATTTCTAATTGGGACTCTAACTTTAATCCGCACACACATAGGAATACATTGGCCAAATTCTGGGTCAAACTACATGGTCTTAATTAGTTCTTTTGGCACCCAAAAATTCTGAATGATATTCTCCTCTATAGGAACTCCCCTAAAAATTGATCATAGAATAATAAATGGCGACTTATGTCCTTTTTCTAGAGTCTTGGTGGAAATTAAACAGGATTCAAAGCTTCCCACCACAATTAATTTCAACACAAATGACTACAAAACTGAAATTAGAATTGAATATGAGAGGAAACCTCCCTTTTGTGAACATTGTAAGATCATTTGGCATACAATTTTCAACATTATAGTAATTATAAAACAAGTAACACAGGAATTTGAAAATTATTGGAAGGAAATTATGAGAAATAAAAAGGATAAAGCCCCTATGATAGATATACCTGTACCCCCATCAAAGAAATCAAAAACTTGGTTGAAATAGTCAAACAAAGTGATACACATAGGGGATAACTCATGTACTAACTGGGCTGATATGGATTAATAAGAAGAAAACTCCATTAAAGATAAAGGAATCTTAGAAGAAATTTAAATATTGGTGTTAGGCACTATTAGGATATCCAATAAGGAAGAATCTAATACATGCTCAGCTAAACAAATTTCAGAATCTAACCAAAATTCTGAACATAGCCCAGGTAAAAACATGAGGTGCAATGAATGCAATGAATTCACTACAGCCCCTCATAACTATGTGTGCACTAGATCATTTCCTGTTTAATCCGTGTATGATCACTCCTCATCTTTAAGTACTTGAAAAATCAAGGAATTCTCCCTATTAAATGCCTCTATTTCATTAGGGAAAAATATTCAGACCAACAGTAAAACAATTGTACCAGATAATTTCTCTAAAACTATAGATTCAACTATCCATTCTATAGATTTTGGGAATCTATTTTCTATCCCAAAATCTGTTCAGGATATCACACATACTAGTAGTATGACTGCAACTGTTTCCATGGATTTAGAAATAATTAAATCAATGAAGGTAAGTACACCCTCAGTACAGGTGAATAAAATGCAGGATCTCATTGGATCCATTAAGAATATTCAGCCCATGGAGGATACCGGGATGGAGAAAAAAAAGGATCCAGTTACAACCCCTTCTTCTACTTTATACTCTTTTTATGGTTCACAACCTGCTAATAGTGTTGATGTAAATAGTTCTATGATGCTTTGTAATTTGAATCCTACAGACCCAACTATTAAAACTTCATTAACTCATATTTCTATGAGATCTGTTAATCAATTCTCTATCATATCTAATAATAATACTACTCTTGAAATGAAGTTGGTAACCATAAATTTAGTGAAGGATTTAGCTCCTTCTCCCCCTGAGCACTATAAATCTATTACCAGTTATGTAGAATTTGGGAGTTAGATGAGTATTTTTGAGGTTTTTTCAACTGAGACACATACAATGGCATCTAAAAATATTAAAAATGATGTATAACCTATCAAACCTACTTGCACCTCCCCGGTACAGGACCCAAAACATATGTAGGCATGTAATATTTCCTTTCCATTGAATCTGTACCATCCAAAAAATCTGGATACAGCCTAACAACAGACAGTGGATACTTCAATGTTTTCAGGTACTCCTATTTCTATATCTATAATTAATGATGATTTCTCTATGAAATATGGAAACTTGAATTTTAATCATAATATCAATTCTTTATCGATCTGTTCTAATAATTCTGTAGACTCACCTATGAATGATCCAATTAAGAAACCTACAAAGAAGATTCTAGTGACATCTAGGAATGAACAAGAACATGCCACTAAAAATAACCTAGAGGATAGAAGGACTACTAGAAAAAAAGTCTCTGGAATAAATAGACCTAAACACATTGAGAAATAAGGTGAAAAATTATAACATAAGTTAATAAAAACATAAGTTAATAAAAATTACTTTATAATTAATAATTCCAGAACCTCATAAATATGTAATTGATATGCCATATGTTTTAATAATTCTTCAAAAATGACTTTATAAATTATAACATAAGTTAATAAAACAACTTCAAAAAAACCATTAACCATTCCTTTATAGTTTTTACCAAATGTCAAAGTACCTCTATCACAATAGTGAAAAGATACTAAATTTGAAATTCCAACAGCCATGTTCCTTGACCACCCATTGTTCGTATATGATGTGACTTTGCAACTCTTTAGGAAGGTTTCCTAAAAATATCAAGAAGATGATTGTTTTGGTACCCAGACTATTTTGTGTCCAACTGGATTAGTTTAAAAATATTTAGGTACCCATACATAATTGATACATTTACTTTATGGTAACATAAAAGGCATTTTTTGAAATTATTGTATTAGTATATCCTAAAAACTGAGTATAATTTAAAGAACATTCTTTTTTATAATGCCAATTGACATTACAATTAATGAAGGTTAAATTTGTAATATTTCTATTATGGATTTAATAAAAATAACTTGATACATATAATGAACCTGACTCTTATAGCCATATCCCTTTTTATCATATTTGGGTTTTTCTCATTGACATTATCTTAGCAAATTTATCTTACTATCAAACAAGGGCAGATAATGTTTCCATTAAAACAGTAATTTTCTTTTTAAGGTTTCCATTTTCTTTCTAAATAATATCCAGGTAATCATATATTTTCACATTTGAATATGATGCAAAAAATTTTAGTTTCGTATTTTTATTTTTAAGATGCTTTCATTTCTTTTCAATTTTATCTAAATCATCACATTCTAATTTAAATATTTTGTGTTTATCTTCATTATTTTTTATTCGGAAATATTTTATTCTTATATTCTAATCATTAGTTTTGATCATATTAGAATATAAAATCCTTTTCTACTCTAGATTACATAAAATAGAATCATTTCGCCTTTTATTTTATTCTTTAATAATTGATTTTATATTTTTAGTTCCTTATACATTTCAGACATTCATATAATTCCACTTTGAAATTTTTCATTTAGATTAGTTAATTCTTTAACATCATTTTCTATATCAGATTCATAACCAAAATTTTAATTTTAGTTAGAGTGTACCTCATTTATAGTAGTATCTGTCAAACATAGGTTTGTATTTTCTTTCATAAATTTTGATCCAACATCACTTGAGACTGAATCTTCTATAAAACTCCACCCTGAATGATATGCTTTCTTTGTTCCTTCATGTATTGATTTTCCTTTCCTTCTTGTTTTAATTTGGGAAAATCTAATTTTATGAGCACCTTTTTCTGCACTCGTAGCTTATTAATTCGAAAAAATAATATTTACTAATTTTTCAACTTTTTCTACTCTTTTTATCATAGTACTGATAATCCCTTCTAATAATCTTTATAAATAATCTCTTACACGGTATGTACATGTATACACCATTGGGGAATTTTTCAATTTCACCCATCTAAAATTATTGTAACTCAGAATCATAAAAATCATCAATAACATTTATATTTGTTTTAAATTATATAACATTCCTTTTATTGTGATCATAAACATTTTCATTCATAATTTCCATATTGTATTGAATTAGTGGTCTTATCAACTCATCCATTTAATATTCAGTAAAATACTTAAATTCTTTAATGGAGACTTTCTTTGAATTCCATCACTTTGGTAGAGCTCTATGTAGTCCCCCAACGAGATCTTCATTCTTCATGGTATCTCTAAGAGAAAACATGTTGTTGGAAATATTGGTGAATATAATGTACATCTCATTTATTCCTTTTCAATAGTTTTTATTGAATTCATGAAACTCAACTCAATATATACATAACATGGAAATCTAAAACTTATCAGTTCTTTAATGAGTAACTTTTAATGTTCTATAGATTTTAGAAGTAGTTTTAAAGTATAAAAATGTCTATATATATATATATATATTTCTACTTATATATTATAAAATTTAACTCAAAACATTGTAATTTAAAATACATTTTGAAGCACCATTACCGATGTGATTTTCTAAATCAATTTCAAGAAAATTTATATGCTTTTGAATTTATAGCCCAATAATCAAGAATTTTTTTTAAGGAATACCTAAATTCTATATTTCCAATAGACATTATCACTTCCATTGAAGTGAGGTGATCTTATAGGATTCAACATCTCAAAATCCTGATTAACCGTAATAAATAAGTGGATCTTTTCCTAAGGCTATTCAATCTAGGATAGTGGTTGGTATAGAAATTGAGGATGAAACAATTAAAAAATACTTAAAAAGGAGCCACACTCTAATTCCGATTTTTATGTCCCTTGGTATGCCAATAGTTACTAGAGGGGAGAGAATAGTAATTGTTGATTTATTTTTAAAAATACTATATTTATCAATGTTATAATAGTGAAAAAAGTTTTAGGAGAAAATATAACATTGGATGTACTTATAGAGGTTCAGATCACCAATATCCTAGTCACCTCATAAATCTCCTCTACACTATGATTATATTGTTAAGCACTAAATCAACACTTTTAAATTGGAGTTTTAAACTGATTATATACAAATAAAAACATATATGTTTCACACCTGATGTTGTAACCCCATAATTTGGAAGGATTCACATCCTACCATCCTTTTTTATCTAAGGAATAACCCAACCTCCCTTTTATATGGGAGGAATAATAAATTACAAAGAAGCTACTATTAACTATGATATAAATCAAAAGTATATTTTTTTATTAAAAATAAGTTAACATATTAAGAATATGTTAAAATTTTAAGAAGATAATATTACATTTTGACAAAGGAGACAAGATCTACTTTGAGATTCGGAGGATGTAATTTTCCTGGTATAAATCAAAAAATAAAAAATGTAGGTGAAATTATAACTCACATTTCATATTAAATGGTGGGTAAATTTAGGTATCATTGAGGATACCGGGGTGGAGAAAAAAAGGATCCAGTTACAACCTCTTCTTCTAATTTATACTCTTTTTATGCTTCATAAACTGCTAATAGTGTTAATGTCATTAGTTCTCTGATGCTCTGTAATTTGAATCCTATAGACCCAACCATTAAAACATCATTAACTCATGCTTCTTTGAGATCTGTTAATCACTTATTCGTCATATCTAATAATAATACCACTCTTGAAATAAAGTTGGTAACCATAAATTTAGAGAAGGATTTATCTCCTTCTCCCCTTGAGCACTCTAAATCTATTACCAGTTATGTAGAATTAGGGAGTCTGATGAGTATTTTTAAGGATGTTTCAATTGAAACACATAAAATGACTTCTGAGAATATTAAAAATGATTTATAACCTATCAAACCTACTTTTACCTCCCTAGTACATGACCTTAAACATATGTAGGCATGTAATATTTCCTTTCCACTTAATCTGTATCATCCAATGGATATGGATACTACCTAACAACAGATAGTGGATACTTCAATCTTTTTAGGTACTCTTATTTCTACATCTATAATTAATTATTATTT
The DNA here is from genome assembly GCA_963277665.1 of Viscum album. Taxonomy (NCBI): domain Eukaryota; kingdom Viridiplantae; phylum Streptophyta; class Magnoliopsida; order Santalales; family Viscaceae; genus Viscum; species Viscum album. The sequence goes on along the minus strand of OY728142.1, from coordinate 680,864,333 downwards.
CTCTATGAAATATGGAAACTTGAATTCTAATCATAATATCAATTCTTTGTCGATCTATTATAAGAATTCAGTAGACTCACCTATGAATGATCCAATTAGGAAACCTACAAAGAAGATTATAGTCACATATAGGAATGAACAAGAACATGACACTAAAAATAACCTAGAGGTTAGAATGACTACGAGAAAAAAAGGATCTGTAATAAAGAGAAAAGGGTTTTCTAACTCCAAATTCAGGTTTAAACAATGATCCCCTTTTGTAATTTTCAGGTTATTGCTAACTATGACATGTTCATTGTTTTAAAAATACCATCATCCTATGTTATTTTCTGTCCCTAAACCTAAAATTATGTTTTCCTCTGTATAATCACATTTTTGCCAACATAATTTTTTTTACTGGTGCAATCAATAATACACTCAATGCTGATTCTTTATAGATTTTTCCACACATTTATTTACACAATGTTAGTGTTTTAACTATCTCTGTCCAGATATTTATTTGCAACTTTAACATTTATGGCACACATACTTTCTTCTCCTTTGTTAATTCTAAAAATAAATATCTAGAAAGAATAACTATTTGGAATGATCTCTCATCCCTAGGCACTAACATAACTACTCCTGGTTTCTAATTGGAGACTTTAATGCCATTCTTAACTCAAGTGAGAAAATTGGACCTTCTCATGATTCAATTTCAATGAAATAATTTGAAGCCTCGATTGAAGACACTAATATCATTGAAATTAATTTCACCGGTGTAAAATACACTTGGTATAGAAGACATTACAACAAAATGGTTACCTCTAAATTGAATAGAGACTTCATGAATTTCCCTACTATAGATTTATGGGACACTATCTCCAGCACCACTCTTCACAAGCTGAATTTTTATCATCATACTATCTTGTTCAATGTCTCCTCTAATGTCATGAAACCCTGATTGCCTTTTATATTTAATAATATGTGGTTCTCTGATGATGATTTCACCCATATCTTATAGAACAATTGGTCTTCAATGTCTCATAACAATGATTCCTTTTCCTGATACCTAAAATTAAAACATCTCAAATAGACTCTAAAAACGTGGTGCATCTCTAAATCCAAACAAGTTAACAATGACATCATGATTCTTGAGAAAGTCATCAATGATCTGAAAAACAAAAACACCAGCTCCGACCCCATCACTGATCCTACTTAGGAACTAAACACTATAGTCAAACTCAACTCTATGCTCACATTCAAAGAAAATATGAGAAAACAAGAATTTAAAGTCAAATGGTTAACTAATGGTGACGGAAATACCAAATTCTATAACTCTCTTTAAAGAACCAAGAAGTCTTTTAGGCCATTAACCTTTTTAAATGATATAGAAAACCTACTTGACAATGAGGGGTAGGGAGTGCAAGGGGAAGGGGGCTTTCTAGGAGGGGGGTGAAGGGGTTTGGGGGAGCATTGTGCAGGGGGCAGGGAGGGGGGAAAGGGGTGTGGGGGTGCAGCGGTAGGGGGGCTGTCCAGGGGGGTCGAGGGTTCTGCCTTGGAGGGAAGGGGGAGTGTCTGGGGGTGGGGTCATCCAAGAGGGAGGGGTGAGGGGGTTCCCATCAGATAATTCTATAAAAAACAAAATAGGTCATTGTTCAAACATCTAGGTTTTAATGTGGGTGTTGGAGGTACACCAAAATAATCTTATGTTGTCATAGAATGGTGTGTCTATTCATGATTTTTTATAATTTGAAACATTTATGAATTCCCTTAACCATAATATTTTTTATGATTTTTTTATTGACATGTTATTTATGGTTACTTATTATCTTATGAAACAATACATATAATGTTAAGTAATTTTCCTGATTATTTATTTAATGTATGTTTATATGACTCTGAATGGATAGATACTGGATGTACAATGTTGATTGGATAACTGATGAATTTCAGAAGGAGTTACTACATTTCTCGGACTTTTCATTCACTAATGATTCAGATGGAAGATTGATTCGATGCCTGTGTTTTGATTGTGTTGGAAGACCATGGTTAATTTGTGAGGAAGTTAGTTATCATATCACTAAACAAGGTTTCCAAAAAAATTACCATGTGTGGTATCACAATGGAGAAAAGGTGCAAGTGGTGAATGACATCGATTCAGTGGAAAGGATTGGTATGAAAAATCTGATTTCCGATCAGTTTCCTTTTGTTTCTGAAGCCAACACCTCATGTAGACCAGTGTAAGAGGAAATGAATACCATAACATAGTTTTCATCTATTAATTAGGATAATGACGTTGAGAGTGTTAGAAAGCTGATGGAAGATGCAAATACTCTAGTATATCAGGCATGTGTAAAAATGAGAAAACTTGAGTTTTTAATGCGATTATATCATGGAAACTCAATGTATGGATTTAGTAATACTGCAGTCAACTATCTCTTTAAATTTATTAAGGATTTACTGCATGATGATGCATGTATTCCAGAAAATAATTACATGGCATCCAAGTTGGTTGACAAATTTGGATTTTCATCTATTAAGATTCATTCTTGCCACAAATATTGTTGTCTGTTCTAGAAGGAAAATGCAGATTTAAGTCAGTGAAAATAGTGAGGCACATCAAGGTGGAAGACTAATAAAGAAAGAATGCAATCTCACATACCAGAGAAAGTGATGTGGCACTTCCATTTAATTCCCAGGATTCAAAAACATTTTATGTCAGAACAAATGGAAAAGAATATGAGATGGCATGAATATGAGAGAAATAAAGATAATGATGAAATAGTGCATCCTGCAGACGGGTTGTCTTGGAATAAATTTGATAGGTTACATCCTGATTTTGTAGCTAACCCACGAAATGTAAGATTGGGATTATCCTATTATGGTATCAACCCATTTCTCCAAATGCATACTACACACAGTACTTGGCCTGTTTTCATTCACATTTATAACTTTACTTCATGGATTTTTATGAAGAATCCATTTACTATCGTGAGTATATTGATATCTGGACCTAGTGATTCTGGAAATGATATTGATATATACTCTCAGCCATTAATAGAGGAGTTAAAGGATCTTTGGGTTGTTGGTGCGTAGGCGTACGATGCATTCAGGAAAGAGTACTTTATGTTTCGTGCAGCTTTATTATGGACGATAAATGATTTCACTAGCTATGGAATGATGTCTGGTTGGAGTACTAAAGGGAAATTATCCTACCCTATTTGTATAAAAAATACACATTTCTGAAGATTAAAATTTCGATGAACTTTCTGCTTCATAGGGCATCGACGATTTCTACCGATGGATCATCCATATAGGAAAAATCAAAGACAATTCGATAATACTATCGAGACAGATGAGACAGCTCAACGAATGGCAGGTAATGATATTGTTAAAGAACTTGATGAATTGAATTATGTTCTTGGAAAAAGTCAATCAAATATCAGAAATCGAAAACATGTTAATTCAAATTCCAATAATAATTGGAGAAATAAAATCATATTCCTTGAGTTGTCGTATTAGTCATCAAATTTATTGTGTCATTGTTTGGATGTAATTCATATCGAGAAAAACATTTTTGAGATGTTACTTGCTACAATTTTAAATGTTAAAGTCAAAATAAAAGATGATTTTCTGTCTTGTCATGATTTGATGGATTGGGGTATAAGAGTAAAAATTCATCCTGAGTTAATTGGTCAAAATAAGTGGAAAGTCCCTATTTCCTGTAATTAAATGACAAATGTGGAGAAGAAACAATTTTTTCAGGTCTTGGAAAGTTTCAAGGTTCTATATGGTTATTCAAGTAATATTTCGAAAAGGGTGAATACAGAAGATGTGAAACTAAAATCCCTTAAAACCCATGATTACCATGTCTTGTTACATGATTTGATTCCTATTTCCATTAAAAATATAATTTCACATAATGTTAGAGTTTCTGTGATTATGTTATGTCATTTTTATCGAGACCTTTGTGCCAAAATACTGAGAAGAATTGTTGTTTTGAAATTGCAGAGAGATGAACCGATTATTCTTTGCGACTTGGAGAAAATTTTCCCACCATCATTTTTCATATGTATGTTACATATGACTATGAATCTTCCCACAAAAGTTCTTTTTGGTGGTCCTGTTTTGATCTAGTGTGTAACGCCCCGACCCCATCTACCCGGAGTCGGTGCATTACTTCGTAACATTGGCATGATCACAAAAGATCAAGTCTCGAAAGACCGATTAGTTTAGTAGCCTTGGAAACACTAGATACATTCATAAGTCTTACATTACATCATAAAGTGAAAAACTAATAACAAAGTCTTCATAGTCCACACTCATATCCCCTTCTGACTATCCCTGCAGGTCATTCATAAAATACTTCTTCACATCCTGGAAAATATTAAAACATTGAAAGGGGTGAGCTCAGATGCTCAGTAAGGATAACAATATTGCGGAAGCTTTCATAAATAAACATTAACTTTTAAGGCAATGTATAACTAAAACAAAAGCCTTTTAAACATGAACTTCAACATAATATGGCAAAAGTAAAATGAGATAATGCCATTTACTTATTCACATGGATATTCTACTGGTCGAATAATCACATGCAATATCAATAACCACTTTCATAATGAGTGAATGTATAATGCCGGACATTCTGAAACATTTTGTCAAGGCCTCGGCCAAGACGTCTAAAATGATTAAGGCCTCGGCCAAAACCATAAATCAAATTGGGAAAGGGCCTCGGCCAATTCCACGTCTAGTTGTCTCATGAGACCTACCGATGCATCGACGAGCTATAGAGGGCTCCACCCGTCACTTATTAAGTCCAATACATTCCTCATATGAATAGGTTTAAACATATCATAAACCATAACATAATCGTATCACATAAAACATGCATAAAGGAAACATAACATTTCCACATTTCAATCACAAGATATCAATACAACACATTGATATAATAAAAACGCTTTCAAAACCATTTTCAATACCAAAATAAAAGAAAGTTAAAACTTTGTATTTATTTTTCATTAAAAAGAAGATGGCTTATATAGGAATCCGAAACTCAAATAATGGTCACGGCGGCGGAGAAGTCGTTGTCGCCGCATAAGTACGGAAAGAAAAACATTCCCTTTTGTCGTTTAGCAAAACGCTTCGTATAAAAAAGATTCCTTTTGAATAAATGTAAAAGTCAAAGGGGTTTATACACCGTATAAAATAAAGTTGTGTATAAAACCAAATATGTCTCAATGAAAGGGGATTGAGACGAAGTACTTAAAAGATCATTTTTAAAATAAAATAGATCTATTATGTGTATTCACTATAGTTACACATAAAGAAAGTAAAAATACAAAATAGGACATAATAATATCATGACATAGTTTGAAAGTAGGAGATTAACCCAAAGAATGGAAGTTGGGTTAAGAAATTCCCTTACAAAGATCATTTTTCTTAATAAAATAAATCCATTATGTGTATTAAATATAATTACACATAAATAAAGTACAAATACAAGATAAAAAATAATAATATCATGACATAATTTGAAAGTAGGAGATTAACCCAAAGAATGGAAGTTGGGTTATGAAATTCCCTTACCTTGTGTCTGACTTGACTCAACCGTTCTTTAACCTCCTGAATAATAAACTAGATTTAATATATAACTTATTAAGAACCATTTTGAATTTCATTATCTTTTTTATATCACTTAATACAATGATATGAACATTATGTAATTATTTAAGTTAATAACGGTCGTTTTGTCGATCTTTGGTAACTTGAGTGAACAATAAACTTCTTATAATTACAAGTTGTTTATGTGGTAGAATATCCATTATCTCCATAATTATATTCATGATTTAGATGTCATATATATCTTATATATCCAGTATATATATTCATTTATAATATTACGTAACATTTAGAGGTAATAAATGAAATGCACCGTTCATGTAGACGGTAAGCCGTACGTACGCATGAACGCTACTTTCATTTCAATTTCATATTTAATGGAACAAAATCATAATGATATAAATTTATAATATAATTCCAGTATAATATAGTGTATAATACCATTTACTCTATCCTTTATACATCCCACATATGGCATTAACGATTCAAATCACTTTGAGGGGGCGGTAGTCCGCACTTCCTAAAATGAAATTATCGCGTTTTACCCATAATGGAAATCATAAATTATTCCATAAATGAGAAATACAGAAGCATAAGTAAAACATAAAAATATTATATATCATATATAAAAATAGTGACATCTTAATGGCCACCTTTGAAGATGTTATATGAGTGTTGAACAATCATCGTTTCGTGAGGCAGAAATTCGCCATCCACAGAAACCGTATGTTCTTTAACCATTAGATGTAGGTGTGTGTAAGTGTAGCTCGAATCCTTCTTATAACAAGATCATAGTATATTTAGGATACTGGTGTTGTTACAAAATAAATGAATAAAAAGAGTTTAGGTGGTTGGAGAAGAAAAATAAAACAAAACAACATTAGAGAAGACATTACCTCAAAATCGGGTAACTCTTTTTGATTTGAGCCAAAGGCTTCATTGGGAAGAGTTATGCCCAAAGTAAGGCTTCTAGGAGTAAGAGGGGGAATTTGGGAGAGTATTTGGACAGAGGTTGGCCGAGCCAAATGGCTTGAAAGTGTAAATGAGGTGGGAGAGGTGGGGGCCTTTTATAAGAGCAGAGGAGGGGCACTTTTGGAATGATTGAAATGTTACATTATTTCACAATGATTTTCGGATTCTAAAGGTCCCACACTTATATAATTCGAGTCTAAGGTGATAAGGCTTCGAAATATCCTCATCCAATAGGCTTTGGACAAGTGTAAGCCTTGGATTTTTCATTATCTCCCCATTTTATTTAAATCGTTAAATAATGAGGTCATCGCTGCATCATCATGATGTCATAAATAATTTAATTTATTTAATGTCTAAAAATTATAAAAAAATACTATGATGTAGGAAATCTTTTTAGATTTCTAATGAATATTTATAATCAAAATTTGGACTTGTGTAACCCCACTTAAAAACTGTTTTAGTAAAACTACTCATGTTTGTGTCAATTTAATTTTAACATTAAATAAATATATATTAATGTCATTTTCCAACTAAAGTAACTCCATGGGGTCCCCAAGTTGACCCATGGGTTGTCTTGGTCGGCCATGACTCATCCAATAGGAGTAGGACAAGTTTCAAGCTCATATCATATTATTATAACATTATTTGTACCTTAAACTACACTAATTACCTCTAATCGCGATTAAGAACTTAAAAGTTACTATTCACCAAAAAATTATTTTAATCTCATTGAACCACATTTTACTTATTAATGACAACCATGTATGTCTGATTTTTGAAAATCAAATCACAGAAGTGGTAATATTTCATTTTAACGAAAAAAAATCAGTTTTTAACAACCACTTAGTGGTTTCAATATTCATCAAAAATTGAAGTTTTTCAGAATAAGGCCAAAATTTCACCCTAAGCTATAATTGATATTACGAATTCAAAAATGATGTCTATTTTACAAAATTCCAAACATATAAGTTGCATTAATTAATTTTATAATTAATTCCCGCTGTTACAACAAATAGCGTGTTTTTAAGAAACAATTTATATCAAAAGATTGGCAATTGTTTATGTCCAATTTCAATGTTAAATTAATTCTAATTACCACCATTGGATAAAATGGTAAAAATATATTCTAATTATACTTTAAAACCACTAAATAGTATAATTTATCACTATAAATTATTTTGATTAAAAAAGTTGTTTTTAAGTAATTTTCACTATTCATAAAAAATTAGAAGTTCTCAGAAAAATACCAAAAATTCAACGTAGGCTAATTTCGATATTACGAATACAAAAATGAAGTCCATTTTGAAATATACAATTTCTATAATTTTAAAAGGTGGTTATTACTATTCATAATGGCTACTTTGATTAGTTGCAGTGTGTTAGAACCCGATGTTGCGTACAATGAAAGCTATTACATTATTGAATGAGAAGCGTATCGTGGAAGCTCGGGGTGTTACATTCTCCCCTCCTTCAATAAATTGCGTCCTCGCAATTTGAAATTTTTCTTTAAAAATAAAAGGTTGAAAAGAGAAAATACCTTTGAGGAAAACCCACATTGGAAATAAGGTTAATAAATATATAACATTAAAAGAAAGCAGGATAAGTACAAAGGTCACCCGATATAGCCCATTCTAGGATTATATGAAAATATGGATATAGAGGAGAAACAAACCATCAAGGTCTGATGGAGAGTTATAGAAAACCGGATTAGGAGAAAGTTTAACCACAAGAAAATCACAAACTTGTGATTGGTTAAACGGTCATTGAATCCCCAGTTGGAAAAGTTAACCGACAACATTTTTGTTTTAAGTTACCTTTTATAATGTTGAGGAATTTATTTAGGAGATTTACTAAGAATGTAAGGGAATATACATACTTGTTATGTATACTTTCATTCGTTAATAAATTTTTACCACAAACCCAACTTTTACTCCAAATGGTAACGGAACTCAAAAATATTCTATTTATCCTAATTGTATAAGGTTCAAAATGTTAACACATACCATTTAGATTAGTAAAATTATTTTGTAATAACCAGGGACTTCCTGTAGGATAGTGGTAGGAAATAAAGGCCTGTCTCACTATGGTTGTGGGTTCGATTCCTGCAGCTTTGTCCGACGTGATGAGTTATTCCCCACCCTGCAGGTTGTCCTTTTCCTAAAAATATAGTACTATACTATTCCAAAAATAATCTTCATAAATGTTCTAACCTTAAACAATACTATCCAAAGTTCAACTTAATCCACTCCAACCTTTATAGTTATCCAAAATATCTTTGTCCAGACTTTCTCTAAAAGGTCTCTAAATTCCAAAATCAATTGTAACATCAGATTCCCCAAACAAAGAAAAGTTTCTCTTATTGTCACATACTAAAAATATGATTACCTTAATCATATTAATACCTTACTGAAATCAACAAGTACTGCAGTACAATCCTTATATATATATATAAATCATATTATTCTAATAACCAAAATATAATCCATGAGTCCAAAATCACCAATACATTAGTTATTCTGCTTCAACTGTAGTAACAGCATAAGATTTTCCTTGGTCCCTTGGCCTTTTCTGAGGTAAGTTTCCCTGACGCTTAGGACATTCATTTGCATAATGACCCATTTCTCTACAATTATAGCATTCAACTTTGATAGCCTCTTTCTTTCCCTTGCAATCACGAGCCTGGTGACCCTTTTCTCCACATTTATAACAAACTCCCATTCCTTTTAGACAAGTACCAGGGTGATTCTTCCCACAATTATCACATAATGGAAAATCCTTCTTTCCCTTTTTCCCTTTATCTGTCTCTTGTTCCACCGCTCTCTTCTTCTCTTTCTTTACTTTGTTGTCATAAGACTTAGAGAATTCCTTTTCTGTCTTGATAGCACACGAGACAATATCTTCGTATGATGAGAAGGATTGTGATACTAATGCTCGACGGAGAAATGGTTTTAACCCATTAAAGAAACGATCAATCTTACTCCTTGGGTTACGTATATAATCGGAAGCATGCCTCGCTAACCTTGTAAAGTTAGCCTCATACTTTGTGACATTCTCATCCTCCTTCTGCCTCAGACTCAGAAATTGCCTTTCCATATCTGCTCGATGGTCACGAGGAAAGTATTTTTCTAAGAAAATATCATTGAACTCCCTCCATTCCATATTCGATACGTCATCATCTTACTTTGTGTTTTGAATCAGCGACCACCACTGATCGGCATCTCCAGTGAGGCGGTAAACTTCCATGACAACCTTCTCCCTTTCACTACTCCCTAAGGCATGGAATATTTTCTCTAAGGAATTTATCCATTGCTCAGCTACTTTAGGATTTGTACTCCCATTGAAGGTTGGTGGTTTTTGCCTCATGAAACGGTCTAGCATTGATCCTCCACGTTGCGGATCAGGGTGCTCCATACGAGTAAGGTTATTATTCATAACCTGCGTGAGTTGTCCCAGTACGGTGAGAAGCTGATCATCACCAGTTGTATCTCCAGATCCACAATAATTATCTTGAGCAGGAGGGAAATCCCTACACGGAGTCCGTGCATTGATACGGTTTCCATTCCTTCCACTAGGCGCCATTTCTAAACAATGGCATAAACTGGATTAGTTTATGAATCAAAATACATAATTCCATACTTGTTAAACACTTTACATAAATTGAACTATTTATAGATATAATCCATAATCATAAAAAGAAATGTTTTCTTTGAGGAAGTATGTACTCATAACCCTTCATAGTGGTTTGTGAATAAAATGAGAATTATCCTAAGCATATCCCCCGGGAGTGTCGTAACCAAGAGTGCAGCAAGGCCCGTTGTCGTGCACCAGTTCCCGTTCGAGTCTAGCTCAAAGCGTTGTTTTCGGGTTTTACCCCTAGGTACATCTGTGCCAGAGCCGCCTCTACCTGCTCGTATCCAGACAGGGATGTATTGCTCGGAAAACTCATAACATCTCTACAATACCATAATTCTAGGAAGTTCTTATATACTAATCCTCAAAGTCTATCTTAGGTCTACGTGCTCTAATCAGAGTTTATCTAAATCTAGCTTCCAAGGTTAGTACTAAACTGCCTCTGATACCAACTGTAACGCCCCGACCCCAGCTACCCGGAGTCGGTGCATTACTTCGTAACATTGGCATGATCACAAAAGATCAAGTCTCGAAAGACCGATTAGTTTAGTAGCCTTGGAAACACTAGATACATTCATAAGTCTTACATTACATCATAAAGTGAAAAACTAATAACAAAGTCTTCATAGTCCACACTCATATCCTCTTCTGACTATCCCTGCAGGTCATTCATAAAATACTTCTTCACATCCTGGAAAATATTAAAACATTGAAAGGGGTGAGCTCAGATGCTCAGTAAGGATAACAATATTGCGGAAGCTTTCATAAATAAACATTAACTTTTAAGGCAATGTATAACTAAAACAAAAGCCTTTTAAACATGAACTTCAACATAATATGGAAAAAGTAAAATGAGATAATGCCATTTACTTATTCACATGGATATTCTACTGGTCGAATAATCACATGCAATATCAATAACCACTTTCATAATGAGGGAATGTATAATGCCGGACATTCTGAAACATTTTGTCAAGGCCTCGGCCAAGACGTCTAAAATGATTAAGGCCTCGGCCAAAACCATAAATCAAATTGGGAAAGGGCCTCGGCCAATTCCACGTCTAGTTGTCTCATGAGACCTACCGATGCATCGAGGAGCTATAGCGGGCTCCACCCGTCACTTATTAAGTCCAATACATTCCTAATATGAATAGGTTTAAACATATCATAAACCATAACATAATCGTATCACATAAAACATGCATGAAGGAAACATAACATTTCCACATTTCAATCACAAGATATCAATACAACACATTTATATAATAAAAACGCTTTCAAAACCATTTTCAATACCAAAATAAAAGAAAGTTAAAACTTTGTATTTATTTTTCATTAAAAAGAAGATGGCTTGTATAGGAAGCCGAAACTCAAATAATGGTCACGGCGGCGGAGAAGTCGTTGTCGCCGCATAATTACGGAAAGAAAAACATTCCCTTTTGTTGTTTAGCAAAACGCTTCGTATAAAAAAGATTCCTTTTGAATAAATGTAAAAGTCAAAGGGGTTTATACACCGTATAAAATAAAGTTGTGTATAAAACCAAATATGCCTCAATGAAAGGGGATTGAGACGAAGTACTTAAAAGATCATTTTTAAAATAAAATAGATCTATTATGTGTATTCACTATAGTTACACATAAAGAAAGTAAAAATACAAAATAGGACATAATAATATCATGACATAGTTTGAAAGTAGGAGATTAACCCAAAGAATGGAAGTTGGGTTAAGAAATTTCCTTACAAAGATCATTTTTCTTAATAAAATAAATCCATTATGTGTATTAAATATAATTACACATAAATAAAGTACAAATACAAGATAAAAAATAATAATATCATGACATAATTTGAAATTAGGAGATTAACCCAAAGAATGGAAGTTGGGTTATGAAATTCCCTTACCTTGTGTCTGACTTGACTCAACCGTTCTTTAACCTCATGAATAATAAAATAGAGTTAATATCTACCTTATTAAGAACCATTTTCAATTTCATTATCTTTTTTATATCACTTATTACAATGATATGAACATTATGTAATTATTTAAGTTAATAACGGTCGTTTTGTCGATCTTTGGTAACTTGAGTGAACAATAAACTTCTTATAATTACAAGTTGTTTATGTGGTAGAATATCCATTATCTCCAGAATTATATTCATGATTTAGATGTCATATATATCTTATATATCCAGTATATACATTCATTTATAATATTACGTAACATTTAGAGGTAATAAATGAAATGCACCGTTTATGGAGACGGTAAGTCGTACGTACGCATGAACGCTACTTTCATTTCAATTTCATATTTAATGGAACAGAATCATAATGATATAAATGTATAATATAATTCCAGTATAATATAGTGTATAATACCATTTAATCCATCCTTTATACATCCCACATATGGCATTAACGATTCAAATCACTTTGAGGGGGCGGTAGTCCGCACTTCCTAAAATGAAATTATCGCGTTTTACCCATAATGGAAATCATAAAGTATGCCATAAATGAGAAATACATAAGCATAAGTAAAACATAAAAATATTATATATCATATATAAAAATAGTGACATCTTAATGGCCACCTTTGAAGATGTTATATGAGTGTTGAACAATCATCGTTTCGTGAGGCAGAAATTCGCCATCCACAGAAACCGTATGTTCTTTAACCATTAGATGTAGGTGTGTGTAAGTTTAGCTTGAATCCTTCTTATAACAACATCATAGTATATTGAGGATACTGTTTTTGTTACAAAATAAATTAATAAAAAGAGTTTAGGGGGTTGGAGAAGAAAAATAAAAAAAACAACATTAGAGAAGACATTACCTCAAAATCGGGTAACTCTTTTTGATTTGAGCCAAAGGCTTCCTTGGGAAGAGTTCTGCCCAAAGTAAGGCTTCTAGGAGTAAGAGGGGGAAGTTGGGAGAGTATTTGGACAGAGGTTGGCCGAGCCAAATGGCTTGAAAGTATAAATGAGGTGGGAGAGGTGGGGGCCTTTTATAAGAGGAGAGGAGGGGCACTTTTGGAAAGATTGAAATGTTACATTATTTCAAAATGCTTTTCGGATTCTAAAGGTCCCACACTTATATAATTCGAGGCTAAGGTGATAAGGCTTCGAAATCTTCTCATCCAATAGGCTTTGGACAAGTGTAAGCCTTGGATTTTTCATTATCTTCCCATTTTATTTAAATCGTTAAATAATGAGGTCATCGTTGCATCATCATGATGTCATAAATAATTTAATTTATTTAAAGTCTAAAAATTATAAAAAAAATACTATGATGTAGGAAATATTTTTATATTTCTAATGAATATTTATAATAAAAATTTGGACTTGTGTAACCCCACTTAAAAACTGTTTTAGTAAAACTACTCATGTTTGTGTCAATTTAATTTTAACATTAAATAAATATATATTAATGTCATTTTCCAACTAAAGTGGCTCCATGGGGTCCCCAAGTTGACCCATGGGTTGTCTTGGTCGGCCATGACTCATCCAATAGGAGTAGGACAAGTGTCAAGCTCATATCATATTATTATAACATAATTTGTACCTTAAACTACACTAATTACCTCTAATCGCGATTAAGAACTTAAAAGTTACTATTCACCAAAAAATTATTTTAATCTCATTGAACCACATTTTACTTCTTAATGACAACCATGTATGTCAGATTTTTGAAAATCAAATCACAGAAGTGGTAATATTTCATTTTAACGAAAAAAAATCAATTTTTAACAACCACTTAGTGGTTTCACTATTCATCAAAAATTGAAGTTTTTCAGAATAAGGCCAAAATTTCACCCTAAGCTATAATTGATATTAATAATTAAAAAATGATGTCTATTTTAAAAAATTCCAAACATATAAGTTGCATTAATTAATTTTATAATTAATTCCCGCTGTTACAACAAATAGCGTGTTTTTAAGAAACAATTTATATCAAAAGATTGGCAATTGTTTATGTCCAATTTCTATGTTAAATTAATTCTAATGACCACCATTGGATAAAATGGTAAAAATATATTCTAATTATACTTTAAAACCACTAAATAGTATAATTTATCACTATAAATTATTTTGATTAAAAAAGTTGTTTTTAAGTAATTTTCACTATTCATAAAAAATTAGAAGTTCTCAGAAAAATACCAAAAATTCAAAGTAGGCTAATTTAGATATTACGAATACAAAAATGAAGTCCATTTTGAAATATACAATTTCTATAATTTTAAAAGGTGGTTATTACTATTCATAACGGCTACTTTTATTAGTTGCAGTGTGTTAGAACCCGATGTTGCGTACAATGAAATCTATTACATTATTGAATGAGAAGCGTATCGTGGAAGCTCGGGGTGTTAAATTCTCCCCTCCTTCAATAAATTGCGTCCTCGCAATTTGAAATTTTTCTTTAAAAATAAAAGGTTGAAAAGAGAAAATACCTTTGAGGAAAACCCACATCGGAAATAAGGTTAATAAATATATAACATTAAAAGAAAGCAGGATAAGTAAAAAGGTCACCCGATATATCCCATTCTAGGATTATATGAAAATATGGATATGGAGGAGAAACAAACCATCAAGGTCTGATGGAGAGTTATAGAAAACATGATTAGGAGAAAGTTTAACCACAAGAAAATCACAAACTTGTGATTGGTTAAACGGTCATTGAATCCCCAGTTGGAAAAGTTAACCGACAACATTTTTGTTTTAAGTTACCTTTTATAATGTTGAGGAATTTATTTAGGAGATTTACTAAGAACGTAAGGGAATATACATACTTATTATGTATACTTTCATTCGTTAATAAATTTTTACCACAAACCCAACTTTTACTCCAAATGGTAACGGAACTCAAAAATATTCTATTTATCCTAATTGTATAAGGTTCAAAATGTTAACACATACCATTTAGATTAGTAAAATTATTTTGTAATAACCAGGGACTTCCTGTAGGCTAGTGGTAGGAAATAAAGGCTTGTCGCACTATGGTTGTGGGTTCGATTCCTGCAGCTTTGTCCGACGCGATGGGTTATTCCCCACCCTGCAGGTTGTCCTTTTCCTAAAAATATAGTACTATACTATTCCAAAAATAATCTTCATAAATGTTTTAACCTTAAACAATACTATCCAAAGTTCAACTTAATCCACTCCAACCTTTATAGTTATCCAAAATATCTTTGTCCAGACTTTCTCTAAAAGGTCTCTAAATTCCAAAATCAATTGTAACATCAGATTCCCAAAATAAAGAAAAGTTTCTCTTATTGTCACATACTAAAAATATGATTACCTTAATCATATTAATACCTTACTGAAATCAACAATTACTGCAGTAAAATCCTTATATATATATATATATCACATTATTCTAATAACCAAAATATAATCCATGAGTCAGAAATCACCAATACATTAGTTATTCTGCTTCAACTGTAGTAACAGCATAAGATTGTCCTTGATCCCTTGGCCTTTTCTGAGGTAAGTTTCCCTGACGCTTAGGACATTCATTTGCATAATGACCCATTTCTATACAATTATAGCATTCAACTTTGATAGCCTCTTTCTTTCCCTTGCAATCACGAGCCTGGTGACCCTTTTCTCCACATTTATAACACACTCCCATTCCTTTTAGACAAGTACCAGGGTGATTCTTCCCACAATTTTCACATAATGGAAAATCCTTCTTTCCCTTTTTCCCTTTATCTGTCTCTTGTTCCACCGTTCTCTTCGTCTCTTTCTTTACTTTGTTGTCATAAGACTTAGAGAATTCCTTTTCTGTCTTGATAGCACACGAGACAATATCTTCGTATGATGAGAAGGATTGTGATACTAATGCTCGACGGAGAAATGGTTTTAACCCATCAAAGAAACAATCAATCTTACTCCTTGGGTTACGTATATAATCGGAAGCATGCCTCGCTAACCTTGTAAAGTTAGCCTCATACTTTGTGACATTCTCATCCTCCTTCTGCCTCAGACTCAGAAATTGCCTTTCCATATCTGCTCGATGGTCACGGGGAAAGTATTTTTCTAAGAAAAGCTCTTTGAACTCCCTCCATTACATATTCGATACGTCACCATCTTCCTTTTTGTTTTGAATCAGCGACCACCACTGATCGGCATCTCCAGTGAGGTGGTAAACTGCCATGACAACCTTCTCCCTTTCACTACTCCCTAAGGCATGGAATATTTTCTCTAAGGAATTTATCCATTGCTCAGCTACTGTAGGATTTGTACTCCCATTGAAGGTTGGTGGTTGTTGCCTCATGAAACGGTCTAGCATTGATCCTCCACGTTGCGGATCAGGGTGCTCCATACGAGTAAGGTTATTATTCATAACCTGCGTGAGTTGTCCCAGTACGGTGAGAAGCTGATCAGCACCAGTTGTATCTCCAGATCCACAATAATTATCTTGAGCAGGAGGGCAATCCCTACACGGAGTCCGTGCATTGATACGGTTTCCATTCCTTCCACTAGGCGCCATTTCTAAACAATGGAATAAACTGGATTAGTTTATGAATCAAAATACATAATTCCATACTTGTTAAACACTTTACATAAATTGAACTATTTATGGATATAATCCATAATCATAAAAAGAAATGTTTTCTTTGAGGAAGTATGTACTCATAACCCTTCATAGTGGTTTGTAAATAAAATGAGAATTATCCTAAGCATATCCCCCGGGAGTGTCGTAACCAAGAGTGAAGCAAGGCCCGTTGTCGTGCACCAGTTCCCGTTCGAGTCTAGCTCAAAGTGTTGTTTTCGGGTTTTACCCCTAGGTACATCTGTGCCAGAGCTGCCTCTACCTGCTCGTATCCAGACAGGGATGTATTGCTCGGAAAACTCATAACATCTCTACAATACCATAATTCTAGGAGTTCTTCTATACTAATCCTCAAAGTCTATCTTAGGTCTACGTGCTCTAATCAGAGTTTATCTAAATCTAGCTTCCAAGGTTAGTACTAAACTGCCTCTGATACCAACTGTAACGCCCCGACCCCAGCTACCCGGAGTCGGTGCATTACTTCGTAACATTGGCATGATCACAAAAGATCAAGTCTCGAAAGACCGATTAGTTTAGTAGCCTTGGAAAAACTAGATACATTCATAAGTCTTACATTACATCATAAAGTGAAAAACTAATAACAAAGTCTTCATAGTCCACACTCATATCCTCTTCTGACTATCCCTGCAGGTCATTCATAAAATACTTCTTCACATCCTGGAAAATATTAAAACATTGAAAGGGGTGAGCTCAGATGCTCAGTAAGGATAACAATATTGCGGAAGCTTTCATAAATAAACATTAACTTTTAAGGCAATGTATAACTAAAACAAAAGCCTTTTAAACATGAACTTCAACATAATATGGAAAAAGTAAAATGAGATAATGCCATTTACTTATTCACATGGATATTCTACTGGTCGAATAATCACATGAAATATCAATAACCACTTTCATAATGAGGGAATGTATAATGCCGGACATTCTGAAACATTTTGTCAAGGCCTCGGCCAAGACATCTAAAATGATTAAGGCCTCGGCCAAAACCATAAATCAAATTGGGAAAGGGCCTCGGCCAATTCCACGTCTAGTTGTCTCATGAGACCTACCGATGCATCGAGGAGCTATAGCGGGCTCCACCCGTCACTTATTAAGTCCAATACATTCCCCATATGAATAGGTTTAAACATATCATAAACCATAACATAATCGTATCACATAAAACATGCATGAAGGAAACATAACATTTCCACATTTCAATCACAATATATCAATACAACACATTTATATAATAAAAACGCTTTCAAAACCATTTTCAATACCAAAATAAAAGAAAGTTAAAACATTGTATTTATTTTTCATTAAAAAGAAGATGGCTTGTATAGGAAGCCGGAACTCAAATAATGGTCACGGCGGTGGAGAAGTCGTTGTCGCCGCATAAGTACGGAAAGAAAAACATTCCCTTTTGTCGTTTAGCAAAACGCTTCGTATAAAAAAGATTCCTTTTGAATAAACGTAAAAGTCAAAGGGGTTTATACACCGTATAAAATAAAGTTGTGTATAAAACCAAATATGCCTCAATGAAAGGGGATTGAGACGAAGTACTTAAAAGATCATTTTTAAAATAAAATAGATCTATTATGTGTATTCACTATAGTTACACATAAAGAAAGTAAAAATACAAAATACGACATAATAATATCATGACATAGTTTGAAAGTAGGAGATTAACCCAAATAATGGAAGTTGGGTTAAGAAATTCCCTTACAAAGATCATTTTTCTTAATAAAATAAATCCATTATGTGTATTAAATATAATTACACATAAATAAAGTACAAATACAAGATAAAAAATAATAATATCATGACATAATTTGAAAGTAGGAGATTAACCCAAAGAATGGAAGTTGGGTTATGAAATTCCCTTACCTTGTGTCTGACTTGACTCAACCGTTCTTTAACCTCCTGAATAATAAACTAGAGTTAATATATACCTTATTAATAACCATTTTCAATTTCATTATCTTTTTTATATCACTTATTACAGTGATATGAACATTATGTAATTATTTAAGTTAATAACGGTCGTTTTGTCGATCTTTGGTAACTTGAGTGAACAATAAACTTCTTATAATTACAAGTTGTTTATGTGGTAGAATATCCATTATCTCTAGAATTATATTCATGATTTATATGTCATATATATCTTATATATCCAGTATATACATTCATTTATAATATTACGTAACATTTAGAGGTAATAAATGAAATGCACCGTTCATGGAGACGGTAAGCCGTACATACGCATGAACGCTACTTTCATTTCAATTTCATATTTAATGGAACAAAATCATAATTATATAAATGTATAATATAATTCCAGTATAATATAGTGTATAATACCATTTACTCCATCCTTTATACATCCCACATATGGCATTAACGATTCAAATCACTTTGAGGGGGCGGTAGTCCGCACTTCCTAAAATGAAATTATCGCGTTTTACCCATAATGGAAATCATAAAGTATGCCATAAATGACAAATACAGAAGCATAAGTAAAACATAAAAATATCATATATCATATATAAAAATAGTGACATCTTAATGGCCACCTTTGAAGGTGTTATATGAGTGTTGAACAATCATCGTTTCGTGAGGCAGAAATTCGCCATCCACAGAAACCGTATGTTCTTTAACCATTAGATGTAGGTGTGTGTAAGTGTAGCTCGAATCCTTCTTATAAAAACATCATAGTATATTGAGGATACTGGTGTTGTTACAAAAGAAATGAATAAAAAGAGTTTATGGGGTTGGAGAAGAAAAATAAAACAAAACAACATTAGAGAAGACATTACCTCAAAATCGGGTAACTCTTTTTGATTTGAACCAAAGGATTCCTTGGGAAGAGTTCTGCCCAAAGTAAGGCTTCTAGGAGTAAGAGGGGGAAGTTGGGAGAGTATTTGGACAGAGGTTGGCCGAGCAAAATGGCTTGAAAGTGTAAATGTGGTGGGAGAGGTGGGGGCCTTTTATAAGAGGAGAGGAGGGGCACTTTTGGAAAGATTGAAATGTTACATTATTTCACAATGCTTTTCGGATTATAAAGGTCCCACACTTATATAATTCAAGGCTAAGGTGATAAGGCTTCGAAATATCCTCATCCAATAGGCTTTGGACAAGTGTAAGCCATGTATTTTGCATTATCTTCCCATTTTATTTAAATCGTTAAATAATGAGGTCATCACTGCATCATCATGATGTCCTAAATAATTTAATTTATTTAATGTCTAAAAATTATAAAAAAAATACTATGATGTAGGAAATCTTTTTATCTTTCTAATGAATATTTATAATCAAAATTCGGACTTGTGTAACCCCACTTAAAAACTGTTTTAGTAAAACTACTCATGTTTGTGTCAATTTAATTTTAACATTAAATAAATATATATTAATGTCATTTTCCAACTAAAGTGGCTCCATGGGGTCCCCAAGTTGACCCATGGGTTGTCTTGGTCGGCCATGACTCATCCAATAGGAGTAGGACAAGTGTCATTCTCATATCATATTATTATAACATTATTTGTACCTTAAACTACACTAATTACCTCTAATCGCGATTAAGAACTTAAAAGTTACTATTCACCAAAAAATTATTTTAATCTCATTGAACCACATTTTCCTTCTTAATGACAACCATGTATGTCGGATTTTTGAAAATCAAATCACAGAAGTGGTAATATTTCATTTTAACGAAAAAAATCAGTTTTTAACAACCACTTAGTGGTTTCACTATTCATCAAAAATTGAAGTTTTTCAGAATAAGGCCAAAATTCACCCTAAGCTATAATTGATATTAAGAATTCAAAAATGATGTCTATTTTACAAAATTACAAACATATAAGTTGCATTAATTAATTTTATAATTAATTCCCGCTATTACAACAAATAGCGTGTTTTTAAGAAACAATTTATATCAAAAGATTGGCAATTGTTTATGTCCAATTTCAATGTTAAATTAATTATAATGACCACCATTGGATAAAATGGTAAAAATATATTCTAATTATACTTTAAAACCACTAAATAGTATAATTTATCACTATAAATTATTTTGATTAAAAAAGTTGTTAATAAGTAATTTTCACTATTCATAAAAAATTAGAAGTTCTCAGAAAAATACCAAAAATTCAACGTAGGCTAATTTCGATATTACGAATACAAAAATGAAGTCCATTTTGAAATATACAATTTCTATAATTTTAAAATGTGGTTATTACTATTCATAACAGCTACTTTGATTAGTTGCAGTGTGTTAGAACCCGATGTTGCGTACAATGAAAGCTATTACATTATTGAATGAGAAGTGTATCGTGGAAGCTCAGGGTGTTACATGGTGGATGTATCCTATATAAAGAATGACGTTTACATTGAAATATTATGTGAGAAAAAAATATCACCCTGAAGACTCTATTGTGAAATTTTAGTTAGCACAAGAATGCATGGATTTATGTTCATCATCCTTGGCTAACGTCACCATGAGGTCTAATCAACTTATGAGAACTAAATATAAGCAATATGATCCCATTGAGCCTGAATTTCCTTCACTGACCCAAATAGGGGGGATATCTAGATCATACTCATTGTGTAATTTAAGCAGGGGAGAGTGGTAAATGGCTCACCGTACAGTATTATTCAACTCTGGTGTGCTTTATGATTATATTAAGTAAGTAAAATAATAAATATGAATTTTATTCATTATGTTATTTCTTCATATCTTCTGAAATTTTTAAGCTTTCATATTTGTAGAGAACATTTATAAATTATAAAAAGGAGACATCGCTCTCTATCTATTAAGAGGAAGGAACTGCTGCACAACAAAGAATTTTCTACTTGGTTAAAGTCAAAGGTAATAGATTTTTTTTCTTCTTATAACATTGTTTCCCTCTGGAATTGGGGATGACCTCATTGATTGAAGGTTCAAATATTCTAATCAGTTTCTAACAGGTTTGTTCGTAGAACCAGAAACATCCAATAATTCCATATCCATTTGGACCAACTTTCCAAAGGTAGGCGCTCATTAGTTGTGGACTGATGAGTCTTAGGAATTTACATTGGTCGATAAGATGGGAGGTCGGACTCATCACACCTTTTTTAGGAGAATTATTGTCTACTTCAGGACTCTCTTTATAGATTTAGGTTATATTCATGAATCCTTATTACATTACCACGTATAAAATGAGCTTTCCTTTAGTCTGACAATCAATGATTGATATGTAGGAAATTCAGAGAATCTTTTATATGTATTCGAGGTTCTTCATCAATGAAGAATCATCTGTATTTGTTAGAGATTCTTAGTCGATGGTATCCTTAAATACATAAAAGTCTCTTGGTCATTATGATGACCATAATGGTTTTAAAGCCACTCAGTGGGGTACTTGAAGTTTATTATCATTCAGGAGGACATGGATTATTTCAGAGTTAGGATCGTACCCACTGATGGGCTACCAACGTATCCTTTGTTTTAGAAAAGGAATTAGAACCCACGTAGTTCGATTAAGGGAGTATGATGTTTATGCAAGATTGATGGATTAAAGAAAGATGTCATGATTACTTTTACACTCTAAGCTCACGTGAGTCATGATCGGTGTGAGAAACAAGAGGTATTGGTGAAACCAGACAATTGTGCCATGAAAGATGCAATGATATGGGGCTTATGTGTGTATGACTGCCCAAATAGATAATAATTAACATTTACTTTAGGGAAGAAATCCAGGAACAGGGTCCATAAAGGTATATGTGCTTCATGGATATTTGGATACTCTAATATTGGGGATTACTCCTAAGTAAGATTCCAAAATTAGGAGGGGACTTATGATTGGGTTTTTACTCCTGAGAAGGAAGCCCAGATCAAAAATAAATTAAGACTGGTTAAGAGAAATTAAGTCTGGGGCTTACTCCTGATTAGGAGGCCCCAGTTAAGGGACATGAAAAATTAAGGGACTTGGGGCTTACTCCTGAAGAGGATGCCCATATTTGAGGCTGGGGCTTACTCCTGAAAAGGAATCCCATGATAATATAATTTTAAGATTGGGGCTTACTCATGATGAGGATGCCCAAAATTAATGGGAATTATGGCTGGGACTTACTCCTGAAAAGGAGTCCCAGGTTAAAGAGGACTTGAGGATTACTCTTAAGGAGGATGCCCAAACTTGTGAACTTTGAGACTGGGGATTACTCCTGAAAAAGGAAGCCCAGTTTAAGGGGTTATCTCATCTTAAATGATGAGGTTGAATGAATTAAATCTCAATCTTTAGTGACATAAAGATGTGTAAATCACTAGTTTTTTTAGAGGTGTTCCACGGAGTTCCTTTTAGATAAGGAAGACAAATCAGGAAATCATGCCATAAATGGCTTTGAAGAGTGTCTTGAAGACTGAATTTCGAATAGGAGAGGTGGAATGGCATAAGAGGGGTGAAAAAGTGTAGGAAAGGCACCCAAAAAGCTAGGGGAGTGCAAGTCCTGGCAGGCGCGCCGGTACTGCGTGGGCGTGCAAGTCCTGGTCGCGCTGTATACCTGTGCGGCACATGGGTACTTGCACTATTTTCAGCTCTTAGAGTAATATTTGGGAAATCCTTGATCAAAGCCTTTAGAATCGTCCCTAGAGGCTTTCCAGAAGATGGTGCAGAAGTTATGGTGAAGAAGTAGGGTGGTGCACAAGTGTGTTCATTTCCCTTAAGGGTAAAACACTTATCCGCGCAAGTGTTAGTAAATCCTAACACTTAGACCTTACTCATCCTATTTGGAACTTCCATTCTAGGTAATGAATTACCTTAGAAGTGTTCGGAGGACCTAAAGAAGAGACTTGGGTGTTCAGAGCTCTGTATCTGAATTCTGGAAAAAAATTCCCCTTGAAATGGGGGGCCCACAGGGTCTATTTATAGGCTGGAGAATACCTCGGGTGGTTATCCTTTAGGGTGCGCAAGTCACTTTCTCGACCATTAGGTGGAGCACAAGTATACTTGTGCGACCCATGTGCATTTGAATCCTTGTTCATGCCTTTGTCAATTTTTGATGTTTTCTTCAAAGGATGAATCAATTTGTAATAAGTCATTTCTCTTTCCATTATTTTAGACAATTTGACGAAAAAGGAGCGTCAACAAAAGTCCCCCCTCAGAGTTGGATCCAAAAGAATAAGGATGTGACTCTGAGGAAAAGAAGAAAACCAAAGGGAAAGAGGCGCGCAAGTGCGAGTCGCGCATGTGCGAGTCGCGCAGGGCTGGAGCGCCCTGGATGGAGCGCTCTAGCTGTAGGCGCACAGGTGGGAATCCTGGCCTATAAATATGCGTTCATTTTCCGCGCATAGCATCTGATTTCCGGATTTTTGATCTCTCGCTGTGCAAGTCCCCTTCACCGTGCAAGTTGCTCATTTTCTGCTGTTTCTTCACTGTCGCGCTGCTGTCAAGGTAATAGGACTTGCGCGGTGATACTTTCTTGCCAAAAAACTTGAGTGGAACATTTAACACTTGCACGACACATCCATACTTGCGCGCCAAGTTTAGACTTGCGCGCCTTAATGCCATTGCCATTTTTCTGAAATTCCATCACAAATTTTATGCAAAATCAACTTACTTAAGAGTTAATTTATTCAACTTTTGTGCAGAATCAAATGGCACTTAGAACCGGAATAGCTGATGAACTGGCTAAGACGCGGATTGATGATATGATGAACATTGTTGGGCATGGTTACTATGGTATCTGCGATAGCACTTTCCAAGATTTGGCTAATTAGTTGAAGAAGTATCATCTTAATTTCACACAGAGCATCTACTTACCTCTGTATGGTCATGGTCATCTGTAAGGAGTCAATGTTCCAGATGAAAAGAACTATATGCCTGAGATGCAGTTACACCACTACTCCTCTATTTCAGTTATGTTGTGCATTAAGATCAAAATCATTGGTGTGAACTTTCAAATTTTTCCTCCATGTCATTTCCTTGCAGATATGAAAATGGAAAACCCATGGGCTAAAATTTTTTCCATTCTCGGTTGGTGGAGAGAAGAAAAACATGGCATTAGAGCAATATCTGAAAAGAGTAATCTCTCCAAATGGATCTTTACTTCCAATGCTCCATTATCAAATCCATGTATCCATCTTCCAAGTCTCTTGGACATAAACAGATTCACTGTTTGATCAGCAGAAAATTTTCTCAAACCGCACTCAAGAACATCCTTTACAATTGTTTCAAGAAGAGCTGGTATCATTGTATCTCTTATTATATCTAGTTGAATGAATGAATTCCAGGTGGTTAATGATGAAGCTCGGGATTCCGTAAATCAAATGAAGAGTTATGTTGAAAGACTCTTGTAATTCTTGAAAAAGAGAAGAGACTCTAGTCTGTGGATGTCCTTCTATCTCCTGTGTATCAATGAAAAAGACTTTCATCTTCAATCATTTGTACCTGCATTCTTTTACTATATGCTTTAAATTTTACCTAATCCAATGGGCCTAGTAAGAATAGTTTTATTTTTACTATGATTAATGTAAATAACCCTACAAACTTTGAATCTTTTAATTTGCTCAATATTACCTAAATCATACAATATGTATGTTTAGTGAGCTGGAACTTGACTTTTATTCAGAGTTAATTTTCCTTTTGTGGGCATTTTAATGTCATGCACGTCAGACATAAAAAGGATAATGTTTAAGGTTGAAATAGCTTTGAACGAAATGGATTAGAATTGACTCAATTCATTGAAAATTTATCTGGAAACATATTACCATACTCAAGTATGAGGGAAAAAATATGTAAACTATGACTTAAGAATATTTGAATATGAGGAATGATATGAAAAAGAGCTAAAAGGCATTAGAATAAGCAGTTTCCAAGAATTAAGTTACCATTATTTAACAAACCCATATGGGGGTTGAATTATGCAGGGCCACCTAAGGGCATTGGATACATAGTCAAATAAATAACATCTTTTGGCTAACAAGTCTGTTATGTAGACTGTTTATGCAAGGCCTCCTAAGGGCACATGCTGCATAGTTATGCAAAAGAACTCTCAGAAATTTACTTTCCTAGTGCTAAAAAGCCAGTGAAAGTTTATGAAGATTCAAATTTTCCAAAGTATAGAGTTTTTTTTTATGGAAAGAGGTACTTGAATATGGAGAAGATATTTCCAAACAAGATTTTCGAAGAAATGGATAAATATTACTCCTACGAAGGTCTGACCTAAACGTAGGGAAGGAAAATATAAACCATAGACTTGAATACTTTCAGATCATGAGAAAGGATATGGGACAAGTATGTTAAGGATGTCTATTTTTGTGGATCCCTACATATTGTCATTAAGACAAATAAGGACAAAAAAGGATTTCTTCCCAAGAATGAAGTTACCAGTATCCGACAAACCCGTTAGGGGATTGAATTATGCAGGGCCACCTAAGGGCATTGGATGAATAGTCAAATAATAGTATCTTTTGGCTGACAAATCTTTTATGTAGACTACTTATGCAAGGCCACCTAAGGGCATGTGCTGCATAGTCAGGAAAAAGAACTCTCATAAGCTTGACATTTTGTGACTAGAAGTCAAGAACAGGGTTATGAAGATCTGAAAATATTTAAGGTTAGGATTATGACACATAAAGATGGTTATTATCCAATGTATACAGAGATACACAGATCAATGCTAACCATAATCATGTTGTGGCTGGCTCCTGAATTGAAATGTTGGAATTCACTACGTATCCCATAAGGCTGGAATCAAGCCATACGTAGTTCTTAAACTATAGTTTAACATCGTGCGGGACAAAATGATTGGAGATCCTATTTTAAGTTCATAGAGCTCGGACCATTACAATAAATACATAGTGTGTGCTTTCAAGGGCAATTTTCAGCCAGGGGACTGAGACATGAATTTGGGGTTAGGCCCAAAAGACATGGGGATAGATTCGAGGGACACTCAAACGTTCCTACGTATCCCATAAGGATGGGAATCAATCCCACATAGTTATAGAAATACCCTTTGTTCAAAATTGGTTCGTACATGTGAAGGGTGAAAGGGGAATTTAGTGCAATGGTTGTTTCACCCAAGATAAAAGGTTTGGGAATTTCCATGTATGCACGTAGTCTTTGGAATGAAACATGATTGAAAAATCAATGTAAATAATGGTTCTCTCTTAGGTGAGGGTATCAAAGAATATTTTAGTTTTATTGTCGTACAGGAAAAAAAGTGTTGTACAGTTTAACGTCATATAGCAAGGATGAAAGTGAACCAATGTACAGATATTGATTGTAGGGGCGGTTTCATGAATCAACATTGTATGAGATGGAGGTGAACCGATGTGAAGAGATTGGTTTTGGGATTGAACCTTGGGAGTTTGCCTACGTACCCAGCCTAGAAGGCAAGGATCAATGTCCGTGTAGTTCAATTAAAGAATGAATTGATGATCAAGTTGTTCTTGGGGAAAATGACCTAAAAAATTATGGTGTTGGGACTTACACATGGTTAGTATCCCAGATATAGTGTTATGGTTGAATTCTACTCTAAGATCACATGAGTCATACTCGGTGTGAGAAACAAGAGGTAACAACAACCTTAATGATGCACAGTTTAATGTCATGTAGGATGTATCAAAGGACTTTTTGTACAGTTTAGCGTCATGTAGTTAGGACGATGGAGAAAACACAGTTTAATTTCATGTTGGACAAAAAGAGGACTGTGTAGTTTAATGTCATGTAGTAAGGACAAAAGAGTACACCATTTAACATCATGTTGGATGTATTAGGGACTTTTTCACAGTTTATCATCGTGTGGGACGAAAGTAACACAAATAGTTTAAGGTAATATGTATGGAACATGGATGATACAGTTTAACGTCATGATGGATGTAAGGGATGTGCAAATAGTTTAAGGTCATATGCATGGACCATTGGTTATGTAGTTTAACGTCTTTTCGGACATAAAGGACTTTTATACAGTTTGACGTCATGTAGTTAGGACATCACAGTTTAGCATCATGTTGGACAAAATTACAAATAGTTTAAGGTCATATGTATGGACTGTTGCTGTATAGTTTAACATCATATAGCAAGGACGATGAAGGGGACATAGTTTACCGTCATGTTGGACCTATGTGCAAACAGTTTAGGGCCATATTCATGGACCATTGGTTGGAGTAGTGATGAGTTCTCCATCCATCGAGATTAATGAATAAGCTCCATTGGAGTAGAACCTACTTATTGAGTAAGGTCCTTCCCATTTTGGATCAAGCTTGTGAGGTTTCTTTCCTATTACATTGGAGTTCTGAGAACTAATACCAATTCTCCCTGAGTGAATGAACGAAGACGAACTTTTTTGTTAAAAGCTTATGCTATCTGATTCTGATAGACTTCCAAGTGGTGTAAAGTGCACAATCTTTTCTCATCTAACCGTTCCAATTCATTCAATCTCTTTTTAGATTTCTCATCTGTAGATGACTGATCACAAATGGCTACTCTGAGTGAGGGTAATTGAACTTAAATGGGAAAGACGAGTTCCATTCCATATACCAGTGAATATGGAGTTGACCGCGTTGCATTGCAGGTGGTAGTCCGATAAACCCATAAATCATGGAAGAGTTTATTAGGCCATGACTTCTTATCTTTATCCACCATCTTTTGTAGTATATTTGATAGAGTCTTATTGAAGTCTTCTATCTGGAAATTGGCCGCTGCATGATACTGAGATGAATGGTTGGATTTGATTTGTATTCTTGATACAATTTCTTTACCTCAGATGAATAGAAGTTGGTGCCATTGTCCGTCAATATGGTATGAGGGACACCAAATCTGGTAATGATGTTAGACTTGATGAAGCTAACAATGCATTTAGAACTGACTTCCTTGAGAGGTATTGCCTCTGCCCATTTGGAAAATAAATCAGTAGCATTAAGAATATACTTAAACTGCTTGGTCGTACCTGAAGGTTAAGGTCCCAGCACATCCATTCCCCATGTGGCAAATGGCCACGATTATTTAGCTGTATGAATCAACTCTGGAGGTTGATGAATGAAGTTGGCATGTTCTTTGAATTAATGAAACTTCTTTGTGAAATCAACACAATCTTGTATCATTGAAGGCCAAAAGTATCCAAGCCTTCGAATCTGATCAGACATTCTATGTCCAAACTGGTGGGCACCACAGACTCCTGCATTCACTTCTTCCATGAAATCCATTCTGTCTTCACCATCAATGCATCTGAAGATAACTCCATCAAAACCATTCTTGTAGATAATTTTCTCTAGGTGATCTGGGATACCATAAAGAGTAAAATTGACCACATGTCGCCATATTTGTTCTTTCTCGGCTCTATCAGGTGGAAGTGTTCCATTTTGAAGGTATTCCCTAATAGGTGACATTCATCTTATAGTATGACTATACGGTTCCATAATGGGACTAATTTAATTAATTTCCTTTGTTCTGATTCGAACATAAGGTGAAATTGCATGACGGTGGGCAATACTATTGGTTGTCTCGTCCCAATTTGGATCTGCCAGAGCTGTGGCTATATTAGCCAGTGCATCAGCTTGAGCATTTTGTGATCGCGAGACATTAGAAAATGTCAGTTCCAAAGGGAATTCCTCCATTAACTCTCTGACGTAGTCATACAAAGGGATTATTTCTTTGTTTCTGATGGCATAATCCCCATTGATTTGTTTGATTACCAGGTTTGAATCACCTTTCACCTTTAAGTGATTCACTTGTGCTTGAAGCGCCAATTCTAAGCCTGTGATGAGAGCTTGGTATTCTAATTCATTATTAGTACCACCTTCCCACAATAAGAAGGAATAAGGTAACACTGCCTTTCCTAGAGAAATGAGCACAATTCCTAATCCATCTTTGTTGAATTTAGGATTTTCCATTTTCCTCCTTGTTGGACTTCTTGAAGCACCATCAAAATACATTTCCCATGCGTGAGGACTTTCTTGAATAGAGAAGACTTCCTCATCAGGGAGTTCAATATATGAAGATGTGTCTTCCACCGAAGGGTGTTCAGCTAGGAAATCAGCCAGAGCTTGGCCCTTTATTTCCTTTTGAGACACATACTGAATATCAAATTGCTGCAAAATAACTGCCCACCTTTCCAGACGTCCTGTAAGCATTGGACGACTAAGGATGAATTTGAGCGGGTTATTACAAGACACCAATTGGACCTCGTGATGTTGCAGGTAGTGTTTCATCTTCTTGAACTGCAAATATTAATGCTAGGAAGCACTTCTCAATACTTGAATACCGGGTTTCTGCTTCAATCATAGTTCGACTGAGGTAATAGAGGCTGTTTTCATTCCCAACATCATTCTTCTGAGAAAGAAAGGCACCCAATGATCTCTCTAGAGCTATCAGATAGAGGATAAGTGGTCTTCCTTCAATAGGTGGCATGAGTACCAGTGGAATCAAGAGGTATTTCTTGAGAATATCGAATGCTTCTTGACATTCTTCAGTCCACTGGTAAGTGACTCACTTCTTCATCAATTTGGTGAAGGGTAAACTTTTGCCTGCTAAATTGGCAATGAAATGCCAAATATAGGATAAGGGTCCTTGAAGTCCTCTTAATTATTTCAAGTTTCGAGGAGGTGACATACCAAGGATTGACTTTGTCTTCTCAGGATTGACTTCAATACCACGATGGCATACAAGAAAGCTGAGAAATTTTTCTGAGGTTACACCAAAAGCACATTTTAAGGGGTTCATCTTCAAATTATGTTGTCGAAGCTTGTGGAATATGACTTCCAAATCCACAATGTGATTAGAATGTTTTTTGGATTTAACTACCAAATCTTCTACATATCATTCAATAAACTTCCCTAGAAAGGGTTTGAAGATACGATGCATGGAACACTGATATGTTGCGCCCGCATTCTTTAAGACAAAGGGCATTACACGGTAGAAAAACACACCCTGAGGGGCTCTGAAGGCTGTGGATTACTCATCTTCTAGGGCCATTTGGATTTGATTATATCCGGAATATCCATCCATGAAGAAAAGTTCTTCATAGCCAGCTGTTGCATCAATTAAAAGTTCTGTAATCGGAACTGGGAAATCATCCTTAGGACAATGCCGATTAAGATCTCTGAAATCAATGAAAACTCTAATTTTTCCGTTCTTATTCTTTACAAGGACAATATTAGCCAACCACTTGGGATATTGAACTTATCTGATGAAGTTAGCTTTGATAAGCTTATCCACCTCAGCTTCAATTTTGGAAGTATAAGTTGGGTGTGTTCTTCTTGCGGCTTGCTTAAATCCTCTAATGTTCTTCTGGTAAACCCAAATGATAAGTAGAAACATCAGGATAAAGCCTGGGAATCTCTGTATAGTTCCAAGAAAATATGTCTCGATTTTTCTTTAAAAAGGAAATATACATATATTGTTCTTCAAGAGTCATGGCTGCACTGATTAAAGTGGGGGTGTGGATCTTCTTTTGTACCCATATTTATTTCTCTGAGTTCATCAACGGCGGTAGAGATACCCTCTTCAAATGCTGGAGGAGAATCTCGGAAATTTTCCTCTTCTTCTTCAAAATGTGTTATTTTTTCCGTTTCTACTTTCATAGTAGATGATGAAGAAGGATTTCCATGATTAAGAGAGATGTTAAAATTTGAACATCTTGATGAAGAGGCATCCATTTCTGACCCAATTTATGATTAAGGGTCTTCTTTGGGTAATAAAGAGGAGATGATGGATTGAGAATCGAAATCATTGTTCACCTCCGATGTTGTTACAACTGCTTCTGGCCTGATTGGTGAAGTATAGACTTTCTGGATTTCAGCATATGAAATGAAGACACCTCCATTTGAGCTTTCATCATTTCCTGGAGGATCACCAATTTCTCCCATGTTGTCTGGCTCGATTTCTGTAATTGACATTATGGATCTTTCCATAAGAGTATTTTGATTTGGGTCTATCTTGTCAATTTGACTAATAGGAAACACATAATCTGTACTCACATGCGCAAATGTATTTACTAGAATCTTCTCCAAACCATATGGAGCATTAACTTTGGTAATCTTCTTTGTTGTGGATTTATCCTTTTCTTTCATGTGATAGAATTCCGCCTAAATGTACTGAGACTCACATGTCGTGAACGGGGAATTATCACCATATAATGTCCCAACTTGACCATCGAAACAATATTTTAGACATTGATGGTATGATGAAGGGATAGCTGCATGTTGATGTAGCCAGGGTCTTCCAAGAAAGATGTTGAAAGCTGAGTCTTGATCAACAACCATGAAATCTGAATTGGATACAAGATCTCCAAACTGAGTTCTGAGTGTAACTTCGCCCAGTGGTTCTTGTTCATTTTTATCATATCCTTGTAACATCATGGTAGAAGGAGATAAATCAGATTCTGTGAGGCCCAATCGATGAAGTGTACCAATGGGCATGAGGTTGACTCCTGAACCATTGTCAATGAAAGCTCTTTGGATGTCTACGCCATTGACCTTGCCAGATAAGTACAAAGGTCTAATATTCCCATGCACAACATCATCTTCATCTTCATCAATAAAAGATATTATTTCATGGAA
The DNA here is from genome assembly GCA_963277665.1 of Viscum album. Lineage (NCBI taxonomy): Eukaryota > Viridiplantae > Streptophyta > Magnoliopsida > Santalales > Viscaceae > Viscum > Viscum album. The sequence continues at coordinate 680,832,048 of OY728142.1, read as the reverse complement.
TTCTGCAGGATTATTCTCTATGTGATAGACTTCATCTGCAGCAATTTCAGTTTCAAACTCTTGAGGACTTGACAAAGCCTCAATGATTCCCTCCCGAAGATATTTTGACAGATTCAAATCATCTAGAATTGATAAATTGGATGGTACATGGGCCAAGTGTTTCAATACATAATAATTTTGATCCAGTTGTCTATGTTTCCCAACAGGAACATGTGGTTTAGCAGGTTCCTTGGAGGCAGATGCTTTGGAAGTTGATTCATCTTGTATTGGGATAGGAGTTGGCAATATTCTTGGTTTTGGAAGATTAGGCCGATAAGATCTATTTACTTGTTGATATGATGAAGGTGGAACCCCCAACCGATCCTCCAAAATAACTGTTCCAGGATTGAATTTTATATTGGTAGAAGAACTTTCTTGTTCTTGTGAGCTCGCTGAAGGGGTCTACCACGAGTTTCTGTTGCGTAGACAGTTCTAGAAGGGGTAGAATTGGAATAGTGGCTTTTGAAAGATCCACATCTTCCCCTATATCCTGAGCCTCTGTAACATCCTCTGATTCCTCTGTTTGATACAGGGAATTCAGTCTCATTGAAATCGAAACTGCGACTGGCATATGGATCTGTTAATTAAAACATATTAACAGAACTGAAAATCAACTCTTCATCCGATGAAGACTCTTCCTGATTAGCCTGTTTAGGTAAGCCGTTTGGTGGGATGGAGCCCGTGAATTTGAAGTAGATTTCATGAAGTCTTCTAGAGTCAAAGACAACTTAGGCTTTGACACGTACTCATCTTCTTCTGATTTATTTTCTTTCTTTAAATCATGCCGTTTCTTTGAGTATTTTCCCTCTGATGAAGAGGGTTTTTGTAACATCCCAAGTATGTAATGAATAATAGATATTTTTATCTATGTCTACTAATGAATTATATAGTGTTTTAGAGGCTTAAATGATAATAAATCCAATCTGAAGCATGGAATACACTAATATTTTTAAAAGATTGTTTTACTGCCTTTTGATGGAAAACCATTTTTAAATCAAAATTTTGAAAATTTTATAAGCTCTATTTATCAAAAGAAACTTATTATTTATGATTGGGACATTGAAATTTACATTGGATAATTTTTTGGTATTTTTCCGACAATGTTCATTTTTTAATGAATGGTGAAAAATATTGCATTTTACATCAAAACTGCTTTTTCATCTAATTTAATTATATGGATAGATTATCTTTTGAATTTGTTTTAAATTTCAATTAGAATATATTTTTACCATTTAATCCAATAGTGGTCATTGGAATTAATTTCACTTTGAAATTGGATTTAAACTAGTGTCAATCTTTTGATACTTATTGTTTCATAAAAACACACTATTTGCTCTGACAGTGGGAAATAATTATTAAATTAATTAATGTAACTTATATGTTTTGAATTTTTTAAAATAGACATCATTTTTGAATTCGGAATATCAAATATAGTTTAGGGTGATGTTTTGGTATTTTTCTGAAAAACTTCAATTTTTGATGAATAGTGAAAAGACTAAGTGGTACTTAAAAAACTGATTTTTCGTTTAAATGAAATTTTACCACCTCTGTGTTTTGAATTTCAAAAATCCGACATACATGGTTGTCATTAAGAAGTAAAATTTTGTTCAATGGTATTAAAATAATTTTTTTGTGAATAGTAACTTTTAAGTTTTTAATCGCGATTAGAGGTAATTAGTGTAGTTTAAGGTCAAAATAATGTTTTAATAATATGAGATGAGCTTGAAACATGTCCTACCCTTATTGGATGTGTCATGGCCGACCAAGAAAATCCATGGGTCAACTTGGGGACCCCATGGAGCCACTTTGGAAGGAAAATGACATTAATATCATTTTATTTAATGTTAAAGTAAAAATGACAAAAACATCACTAGTGCAGAAAACATTTTTTACGTCGGTTATTTTTCATTATTTATGTCGGTTTTTAGGCGACGTTAATACGGACGACGTTATAAATAACGTTTTTTACGTCGGTTATTTAAAACCCGACGTAACATCCCTAACATCACGGTGTTTATCACGTCGGTTCATTAATAACCGACGTGAAAAATGATGGGGGATGGGGATTTATCACGGCGGTTATTTTCTAAACCGACGTGATAAAACGCCTGGGATATCGTTTATCACGTCGGTTATAACATAATCGACTAGATTAACCCTTCTTCGGGCCTATTATCACGTCGGTTTCTTAAATAACCGACGTGATAAAAAGGCCTGGGAAACGTTTTAGCACGTCGGTTATCCAATAACCGACGAGGTAAATCGATTCCCAGGCCTTTTAGCAGGTCGGTTATATTAAGAACCGACGTGATAAAAGGCCCGGGAACGGTTTATCACGTCGGTTCTCGAAAAAACCGATGTGATAAACCCCTACCGATTTATTTACCACATCGGTTATAAAATAACCGACGTGAAAGAGATATTTTTTTTAAAAATAATTGCACTTCTCTCACCAAAAAGAAACCAGAAACCAAACAATAAAAATAACCATGCCAGCCCTCCCCCAAGCCCCAACTGAACCCCACCCTCATCTATACCCACCTAACAACCTGGCCAGCCCTCCCCCACCACATTGGAGCCCCACCACAACCCTTGGACACCCCCCACCCCTTGGACAGCCCCCCCCACCCTCATTTACACCCCCACGACCCCTAGTACAGCCTCAAACACCCATTGGACACCCCTCCCATATCCCTTGGACACCCCCCACCCCTTGGACACCCCCACCCCTTGGACAGCCCCCCCACCCTCATTTACACCCCCAAGACCCCTAGTACAGCCTCAAACACCCATTGGACACCCCCCCCCCCCCCCCGACCCCTGGACACCCCCCCCCCCCGAGCCCTTGGACAGCCCCAAACACCCCTTGGACACCCCTCCCATATCCCTTGGACACCCCCCACCCCTTGGACCCCCCCCCACCCCTTGGACAGCCCCCCCACCCTCATTTACACCCAACCGGCCCCTTGGACAGAACTCCCAGACACCTTGGACACCACTCCCATATCCCTTGGACACCCCCCACCCCTTGGACACCCCCCACCCCTTCGACAGCCCCCCACCCTCATTTACACCCCCCGAACACTAGGACAGCCCCAAACACCCCTTGGACACCCCTCCCATATCCCTTGGACACCCCCCACCCCTTGGACACCCCCCCACCCCTTAGACAGCCCCCCCACCCCCTGGACACCCCCCCCCCCCCCGACCCCTTGGAAACCCCCCCCCCCCCCCCCCGACCCCTTGGAAACCCCCCCATCCCCTTGGACAGCCCCAAACACCCCTTGGGCACCCCTCCTATATCCCTTGGACACCCCCCACCACTTGGACACCCCCCACCCCTTGGACAGCCCCCCCCCCCACCCTCATTTACACCCAACCGACCCCTTGGACAGCCCCAAACACACCTTGGACACCCCTCCCATATCCCTTGGACACCCCCCACCCCTTGGACACCCCCCACCCTCATTTACACCCCCCCGGCCCCTAGGACAGCCCCAAACACACCTTGGACACCCCTCCCATATCCCTTGGACACCCCCCAAACACCCACCCACCCCCTTGGAACCTCTCCCCCCATACCAAAATCCAGACCAGAAAAACCATCAACAGTAGACCAAAACAAGAAGTAGAGAAAAATTAAACATTCACTTATATAACATTCAAAACTTACACTGTCAACTTCAAAAAAAAACTAAATCCAACCTAAACGACTACGAAATACACAATTACATTAACAATATTCAAAATTACATTTTACATTACAAACAACTAAAAGTCAATCAAACCTGTAAAATAATTTGACCACTCCACTTGTAAGTGTTTGATATCTTCAGCAGTAAAGGGTTGAGGGTCATCAAAAAGCTACAAAGGAAAAGGATAGTAGTCAACGTGTATAATGAATAAATCAAATTGAAATATTATGAGAAAGAGGAAATCTTACCAGGTTAAAACTCAGAACTGTCCCAGTTGTTATTATTTCATACATAAATCTTAACATGTAATATCCGCATTCGATGATGCCTTGTTGATCATGACATTTCTGTTTGAATGAGTGTAAATTCAATATATTATTTTTATGTAATAAATCAAAATGTACAAATTATAAATGGATATTTACCTTCGCATGTACATATTTGATCTTGAAATTCCTTTTCTTTGCGCTTTTTCGAAAGTGGACCCATGCCCTGTTAGAAAATAATACGAATGGGGTAAATTTGAAATTCATTATAATATATAAAACTATTGTGAAATTGAAACTTACGTTTCCAATATATATTCTTAAAACTTTCTCGCACATCATCATGGAGAGAGCATATCAAATAAACTGTTTTCTCCCTAGGGCAAAAAACCCCTAACATCCAATGATCCCTGATAAAAGGAAATTTAACGTTAGTGGTTTTTTATGTTAAAAGATAATTAACTCTTTGAGAGGGATGTGTTTCATACCTCTCACAAAAAGGAATCATCCAACACTGTGTGATTACATTCTTTTCAAATCTATCAGCAATATAAAGCATTCTTTGTTCCTCATCCAATGCACATGCTTCAGGGGAAATCAATTGTGGGTCCACGAATACATATACATCTGTCAGCTCATTCCTCTCACAAATTTTATACAGATACCTAATACAAAGCAGACATAAGTATACATTTTTAATAAATATAACACAAGGAAAAGGTGTTAAGACTTACATGATAAAAATTTGCACCACGTTGGTGACCAACTTATCTCCAGTGACAAACTCCATGATATCAGTTTTCATAATCCCCACACTTAGTTCACGTCCACAGACATGAGCTTACATTGTAAAGTCATAATGATCCGCCAACAAATTTGAATATCTTGACAATTTGTCAAGACTGCTAGTATCTGCATCTGATGTCATAGCTATCTGTATTTGTTGTTGTCTATACAGTATTTCTTTACCTTTGAAGTATTCCTGTAAAAATAAATTGAAAAATATATTAGTTTTCAAATGATAAAACATTAATAAAAATATAAAATAAAAGATATAACATCCATACCTCTATGGTAATGAGTCGAAGAAGTCTGGATGTCCAAAGTAAAAAATGGCCGATACTATGTCCAACTGTCGTCACCTCATCTGTAGGTAATGGTATCCGAGCTGATCTATCTATAATATCCTGTACAGTGACCCTCTGATTCTCTACCTCTAACTGTTGATGATGAACTGTATCTCCTATACAATATACCATCCCATATGCAACTATATGATGTTGAGGATCATCAACATACAACTCACAATAAGTAGGTAGCTGCAGCGGAGGAGGAGGATCAAAAATGGGGTCCGCAGGCTGAGGTGGGGGAGTGGGAGCTACTGGGAGAGGTGGAGTGGGAGCTGCACCCTGAAATTTTCTTTGAAAGTCTGCAAACATAAACTGCACCGATGCTCTAATCTTGTCCTCCATTGTCGCACTAATATTATGGACTTCAGCCTCCAAGGATTCTATTTTTTTTATAAACTCCCTCAACGTTAGAAGTTGAGGAACGTGGAAACACTTTTCTTACTGATACACCTGTCGGATATCCTCTTACACGGCCAGGATGTTCGGGCTTTCCCAATGCCACAGATAAAATATCTTCCCTCCCAGATGGTGTAAATGTCCCCTGTGAACTCTGCTCCTCAAGAGAGTCCTGTAATAATTAATTGAACATTTCTATAATGATTGGAAATATATGACGAAAATAGTAAACTTAAATAAATAAAATAGATATCTTACAATCCTCTAAACTATGAGTCTCGATTCTTCCGAAAGATATTGTCCTTTTTTGCCCTTCCGAGCTCTTTTCCATTTCTCATGTCTAGATGGAGGGGATGGAGGGGCCACCTCTCCAGAGCTTGAAGACTCAGCTCTTAGTTGTTGAAATTTTTCTGCCATCATTTGTTCTTCCAATAATGCATACCCTCCCTGAGATAAACTATGAGGGTATACATTTTTAGACTGGATCTCTTGATGAGCTTTCCTTGTTTGTTGTAAATTAAGAATAAGTAATCATTAACAAAACAATAATAAGATCATTTATATAAGAAAGCTTATAAAAGTTTACATTGCCCTTACCAAAAATGATTCTTTTCTTCTACTTTCAAAAAATTGTCTCCATGTGTCTTCATCTATAAAAGGATATATACGACATGGATTCTCACGACTCCTATGACCATAAATGAAATCATATGAGAGGGTTGATTTGAAATCCCTCCATCTCCTAGCAGCCAACGATAAGCATTTCTTCCTGACTCCTCCGGTGTCAGGAATATCAAATGTCATCTGATAAAAAAGAGGTTAAAAATATTATATATACTAGAAACATTTAAAGAACAGTCAAACAATAGCAAAAGATCTTACCAAAATGGTCTCCCACAGCTGAGAAATTATCGCCTTATCCACACTTCTCCAATCATCATAGAGAATGATTACTTTTCTCTTAGCCTGAGTTGCTACAAAACCCTTAAAATATTTAGCATTTAGACCTCTAGGAAGATCATCATCATCAAACTCCACGACTATCCTCTCCTCCTTCGTACGGGCAAGTGATAATTTTGGTAAACGTGTGCACCCACGCTTACCAACCTTTGAACTCTTTTTCGTAATAGGAGCATGTGAATGTTCCTCCCCAGATGTATGACCAATATGCTCATCTCCAGAATCATGTGGCTGATCAACTGATTGATCTGTCATTTTCCTTCAAATCAAAAAAACAAACATTAGTTCACAAATATACAAATTCAAATATTGTAATACTACTTAATCAGAAAATAGAAAAGTGTACTAAATTACATAATAGTAAACATTGGTAATATGGTAAGCATGTTAAACAATGATAAACATGGAAAACACAGTCTATTGTACCCCTCTCTCTTGGATTTTAATGATCACAATCACTCTTATTATGTTCTAACTTGTTTTCAAGTGTTTTTGTTGATAGGCAAAAGGTTGCCAAGGAGTTGGCCCAAGAAAGCTGAAATGTGGACTCACTGAGTCCACCGGTCAGCCGGTGTGAGCTCACCGGCCAGCCGGAGGACCCAGGCAGTAGACTTGCCCACTGCCTGGTGTCACCGGCCGGCCGCTGGCTCACCACTGGCCGGCCGGTGGACCAGACAGAGAGCCTTCCTCTCTGTCTGGACCATCGGCCGGCCGCTGGATCACCACCGGCCGGCCGGTGGACCAGACAGAGAGCCTTCCTCTCTGTCTGGACCACCGGCCGGCCGCTGGATCACCACCGGCCGGCCGGTGGACCAGAGAGAGCCTTCCTCTCTGTCTGGACCACCGGCCGGCCGCTGGCTCATCACCGGCTGGCCGGTGGACCAGACAGAGCTTTGCTGTCTGGACCACTGGCCAACCGGTGATCCACCACCGGCCGGCCGGTGCGCCCAGGACTTCTCCTCTTTACGGTTTTTATTGTTTTATCATTTTGGTTTGATACATGTTTTAATAAGTAAAAAATTTACAATATCTAACATTATATGAAAAAACTAAATGTAAACAAGAAATAAACATGTGTTACCTGTAATTTTAGGAATGTACAGTTGGATTGTTTTCCCAAATTCCTTCGTCGTGATCGTTCCTTATGGCACAAACCATGTCTTCAACATACTCATCATTATGTTCTGTTAATCTTTCCATGGAAGTAGGGATCTCACATAAATCAGCATCTTCATCAAATTCATCCTCACCAACATATTGTTTTTTCCCTTGTAAAACAACAGCCCACTGCATATCTGATTGATCTACTACATAGAAAATTTGTTTGGCATGTGTTTCCATTATAAAAGAATCAGCTGTGTCTTTCAATCTATTCAGATTAACAAGTGTCATTCCAAATTCATCGTGTCTGACACTGTTGTTACCGATAAACCATTTACAGTTAAAAACAGGAACTTTAATTTTAAAGTAATCAGCCTCCCATATGTCTTCAATCACTCCATAATATGCACTTGATGCCGAAATTGGGTTTCTGTCCTTAGCACTCGAAAAATGCATTGCTTCTGCAAACACCAATACACCACTATTCTGAACTGCAATTCTGTTGTCCTGAGCTTTCGTATGAAATGTATAGCCATTAATGTCATAAGAGGACCATGTTATCACATTTAAAGATGGACCACCCACTATCCATTTTAATGTCTCTGATACATCTGATCTACCAAGCAAGGTCTTTTTAAACCATGGCAAAAAAGTTTTGTTGTGCTCATTCAAAATCCACATTTCTTTCTTCTTTGGATGACATTGTTTCAACTCATTAATATGCAATGTGATATACGGTTGAACATCAGCTATGTTATTAAAGATGTATGATTCTAACTTCTTCATCTGCTCAGCTGAAAGTGATTTGACTTTCAAGCCACGAATCCCCTTTCCTTCATTATTAACCCGTTCATGGCGAGATGGAGGCAAACCTATGTGTTGCTCCGTAGCCAAGTAGCTCGTACAAAACTCTTCTACCTCTTCAGAAATATAATTTTCAATAATGGAGGCTTCAGGTCGATATGGATTTTTAACATATCCCTTTAATATTTTCATATACCTTTCAAAAGGATACATCCAACGAAGATATACAGGTCCACAAAGCATTATTTCTCGAACCAGATGAATCATTAAATGCACCATCATATCAAAACAAGTTGGAGGAAAATACATTTCCAAATGAAAAAGTATAAAAATTTCATCCTTTTCCAAAATGTTCAAAGCATTCACATCAATCTCCTTGTTACAAATTGAATTGAAAAAATAACACAACCTCATTATAGTCTTTCTGACACGGATGGGCAATATTCCACGCAGTGCAACTGGTAGAATTTGTTGCATCATGACGTGACAATCATGTGATTTTATACCTATCAACTTCAAGTCTTTCAATGAGACAAAAAATTTTACATTTGAAGAATAACCTTGAGGCACTTTGATATCATGAAGACACTGACAGAAGCTACTTTTCTCCCTCTTCGATAATGTATGACAAGCCGGGGGAAGAAATGTTCGTCTTCCTTTTGGAGTGGGAGCTAACTCCAAACGTATTCCCATTGATAGTAGGTCTAACCTTGCATTCAACCCATCTTTTGTCTTTACTTTAATATCTAGCAATGTTCCGATCAAGAATCACAGATATTCTTCTCCACGTGCATGACATCAATATTATGTTTGACTTCATGATACCTCCAATATGGTAGCTTAAAAAATATTGACCTTTTCTTCCAAATATGTCTATCATTACCAGATTTCGGTGTCTTTCCCAATGTCACATCAAGGATTTTCACCCTCTCAAAAATACAAATCTGGGGATAAAGGTTTTGGAGCAGTATCAAATTCTTGTGAGCCATTGAATGCCTTTTTTAGTCTTCTATAAGGGTGATCCATAAGCAAAAACTTTCGATGACCCATGTACACTGTTTTCCTCCCATGATGAAATTGACAATATGACGTCTGTTGTTCGCAAATTGGACATGCTTTATGCCCTTTAACACTGTATCCAGACAAATTTCCATATGCTGGGAAGTCATTTATAGTGAATAGAAGCACTGCATGCAGTTGAAAATATTCCATTTTATAAGAATCATACACCCTAATACCATCAGCCCATAACAGTTTCAAATCATCAATCAGCAGTGACAAGTATACATCAATATCATTGCCGGGTTGCTTTGGACCAGAGATCATGATACTCAACATGACATATTTGCGCTTCATACAAACTTCAGGAGAGAGGTTGTAAATTACCAATAAAACAGGCCATGAACTATGTGTGCTACTGAGGGTTCGGTATGGATTCATTCCATCTGTGCACAAGCCTAGTCTCAGATTTCTAATTTCATTTCCAAATGTAGGGTACTGGGCATCAATTTTCTTCCATTGTGGACAATCAGCTGGATGACGTATTTTTCCATCACATACCCGCTCATCAGCATGCCATCTTAACCTTTTTGCATCATGTGAATTAGCAAATAAACGTTTGAAACAAGGAATTATAGAAAGATACCAAAATACCTTTGAAGGGAGCTTTGTAATCTCTACATCAGCTTGTGATTTTTCTTTCACCTTATACCGTGATGTCCCACATTTAGGACACTCTTTCAGAAATTCATATTCCTTCCTATATATAATGCAGTCATTCGGACAGGCATGTATTTTCCTGTATCCCAATCCCATCGGGCATAATATTTTTTTGGCCTTATAATGTGAATCTGGAAGATCTTTATCTTTTGGAAGAATGTCTTTCATTAATTGTAGCAGCTCTGTAAAAATTCTGTCACTCCATCCATGTTTCGCCTTCAGGTTAATCAATCTTAACACCGCCGACAAAACCGTAAAATCTGTACAACCAGGATATAACGGTTTTTCGGCATCACCATATAGACGTGCAACTGTCGGTTCTATCTCAATTTGTTCTGCTACAATATCGCGAATCATTTCTTCAATTCCATCGGAGTTACCATCTTGCGATTCATTATCATCAGTGACATTCTGTCCAGTTTTTCCATGCCAAATCCAAGGGTTGTAACTCGGATTGAAACCATGACAAATCAGATGATCTTTTATCTCTCTACTTTTCAACTTCTTCATATTCAGACATTTCAGGCATGGACAGAAAAAAATGTCACTACTTGGAACATTTCGTTTAGCAAATTCCAAAAAGGCATCAACACCTTCCTCATATTCGTTGCTCATTCGATGTGCCGTAATCCAAATTCGACTCATTATTACCTATAACAAATAGCAAAAATATATATATTTTTTAGATAAGACAAATATATGTTTATATGAAAAAAAATCATAATTTGAATGTAAACAATTTTGAAATATAAAACAAATCGATGTGTATTTAAAAAAATATGCTTGAATATTATTTTTTTTAAAAAAATATAGTAAGATATAACACCCCCCCTGGACACCCCCCGACCCCTCTGGACAGCCCCCACCCCTCCTGGACACCACCCCCCACCCCTACCCCCTTGGACACCCCCCTGGACATCCCCCAACCCTCTGGGCAGCCCCCCCACCCACCCGGACAACCCCAAATACCCTCTAGAGAGGCCGCCACCCACTTGGACAGCCCCCCACACCCATCCACCCCCTTGGACACCCCCCTGGACACCCCACCGACCCCTCTGGACAGGCCGCCACCCCCTTGGACAGCCCCCCACACCCACCCATCCCCTTGGACACCACCTTGGACACCCCCCGACCCCTCTGGACAGCCCCCGACCCCTCTAGAAAGCACCCCCACCCCTCCTGGACACAACCCCCCACCCCCGACCTTCTTGGACACCCCCCTGGACACCCCCAACCCTCTGGACAGCCCCCCCCCACCCCTCCTAAACACCACCCCCACCCCCTACCCCCTTGGACACCCCCTGGACACCCCCCAACACCCACCCACACCCTTGGACAGCCCCCCACACCCACCCACCCCCTTGTAAACCCCCCTGGACACCCCCCGACCCCTCTGGACAGCCCCCCGCCCCTCATGGACACCACCCCCCACCCCCTACCCCCTTGGACACCCCCCTGGACATCCCCCAACCCTCTGGACAGCCCCCCACCCACCCGGACAACCCCAAATACCCTCTGGAGAGGCCGCCACCCACTTGGACAGCCCCCCACACCCATCCAACCCCTTGGACACCCCCCTGGACACCCCACCGACCCCTCTGGACAGGCCGCCACCCCCTTGGACAGCCCCCCACACCCACCCATCCCCTTGGACACCACCCTGGACACCCCCGACCCCTCTGGACAGCCCCCGACCCCTCTAGAAAGCACCCCCACCCCTCCTGGACACAACCCCCCACCCCCGACCTGCTTGGACACCCCCCTGGACACCCCCCAACCCTCTGGACAGCCCCCCACCCCTCCTAAACACCACCCCCCACCCCCTACCCCCTTGGACACCCCCCTGGACACCCCCCAACACCCACCCACACCCTTGGACAGCCCCCCACACCCACCCACCCCCTTGTAAACCCCCCTGGACACCCCCCGACCCCTCTGGATAGCCCCCCGCCCCTCCTGGACACCACCCCCCACCCCCTACCCCCTTGGACACCCCCCTGGACATCCCCCAACCCTCTGGACAGCCCCCCCCCCCCCCCACCCACCGGGACAACCCCAAATACCCTCTCGAGAGGCCTCCACCCACTTGGACAGCCCCCCACACCCATCCAACCCCTTGGACACCCCCCTGGACACCCCACCGACCCCTCTGGACAGGCCGCCACCCCCTTGGACAGCCCCCCCACACCCACCCATCCCCTTGGACACCACCCTGGACACCCCCCGACCCCTCTGGACAGCCCCCGACCCCTCTAGAAAGCACCCCCACCCCTCCTGGACACAACCCCCCACCCCCGACCTGCTTGGACACCCCCCTGGACACCCCCCAACCCTCTGGACAGCCCCCCACCCCTCCTAAACACCGCCCCCACCCCCCTACCCCATTGGACACCCCCCCAACACCCACCCACACCCTTGGACAGCCCCCCACACCCACCCACCCCCTTGTAAACCCCCCTGGACACCCCCCGACCCCTCTGGACAGCCCCCCGCCCCTCCTGGACACCACCCCCCACCCCCTACCCCCTTGGACACCCCCCTGGACATCCCCCAACCCTCTGGACAGCCCCCCACCCACCCGGACAACCCCAAATACCCTCTGGAGAGGCCGCCACCCACTTGGACAGCCCCCCACACCCATCCAACCCCTTGGACACCCCCCTGGACACCCCACCGACCCCTCTGGATAGGCCGCCACCCCCTTGGACAGCCCCCCACACCCACCCATCCCCTTGGACACCAACCTGGACACCCCCCCGACCCCTCTGGACAGCCCCCGACCCCTCTAGAAAGCACCCCACCCCTCCTGGACACAACCCCCCACCCCCGACCTGCTTGGACACCCCCCTGGACACCCCCAACCCTCTGGACAGCCCCCCCACCCCTCCTAAACACCACCCCCACCCCCTACCCCCTTGGACACCCCCCTGGACACCCCCCAACACCCACCCACACCCTTGGACAGCCCCCCACACCCACCCACCCCCTTGTAAACCCCCCTGGACACCCCCCGACCCCTCTGGACAGCCCCCCACCCCTCCTGGACACCACCCCCCACACCCTACCCCCTTGGACACCCCCCTGGACACCCCCAACCCTCTTGATAGCCCTCCCACCCCCCTGGAATCACTGAAAATTTACCATAACAAGAAGTTGGGCCATTCAAAAAATGTTTTTAGGTGTGTAAGAAGAACTGAGTTTCAATAGATAGAGAAGGAACTCGACATTAGGTTGTCTATTCCAGGTGTGGATTTGAAGGAGTTAATGTTTGTTCAGTGACCCAAGAGATTGAATCAGAAATTCAGATGTTGTGCCATTTTCTCATGGTGAGGATGAATAATTGGTGGGGTTTGACTTTTAAATGGAGAGCTTAGCAGACCATCATATTTTCTATAGATCAGTAAAGGATGTTAGCATCGAACATAAGGCTTAAGGGATGCTTTCAGATCCAAATATGTATGTTGATGGATGCAATGGATCTAGTAGAGGTTCTAGAAAGAATGGTGGTTTTATTTGTTTAGGATAAGTAGTGAAGAAAAAACTAGTTAATTTTTTACTTGCTGAAAAGAGGGTATCTAAAATTTTTAACATGCCGAGGGGAAATCTGGCGAGTCCTCCTCGTGAAACTTTGTTTGCAGGGGGTGAAAATGGTGATTTGATCCCAAATCCATGCACCTATGCCATGGTTGTGTGTGAATAAAGTAGTAACAACTGTAAAAGGGCAACCCATCCAAATGGACACGCCCCAACCCTCTCGGGGATTTATAGAAAACGATGAAAAATTAGTGAAATCATAAAATTAGTCAATATTTCAAGTCGAACTAATAGATCTAGGGATGATAAATAAGATTATGGTGCCAAAACGAGTTAAAAGGGTTCGCAATCGAAGAATCTTAGCTAGTTTCAACAAAAAAATCACAACATATATATATATACTATCCGCGAAAAAAAATGAACGAGTGGGAGGATTACCTGAGTGCTGCGAGTTTAGATGATTGATCCGAGGAGATTAAATATGAGAAACGATGATCGCAAAACGAATCTAAACCAACAAAATGGAAGAGCCGATTCGGGTTTACGCACGAGAGAGACGAGTCGCGACTGTCGAAGGTAAACTCGCGAATGACAATCCACGGGTCTGGGTAAATTTTAAAATGAGTTATCACGTCGGTTATTCAATAACCGATGTTATAATTTTTTAAAAAACATTTATAACGTCGGTTATTCAATAACCGACGTAAAAACCTTCCTCCGATTCTTTTTTTACATCGGTTATTCCATAACCGACGTAAAAAGGCCTTCAAAAACCGCGTTTTTAACGTCGGTTATTGAATAACCGACGTAACAAACACCCCCCGCTTCTGTTTTTTACGGCGGTTAATGTATAACCGACGTAAAAAACGAAGCCGCGCGATTAATAACGTCGGTTATAAAAATAACCGACGTTAAAGGTGTACTAAACACAGGTTTTTACGTCGGTTATTTAATAACCGACGTAAAAAAACCTCTTTTTACATATTATGACGTCGGTTTTATATAACCGACGTAAAAAATGGTGACGTAAAAAACGTTTTCTGCACTAATGCATGAGTGGTTTTACTAAAACAATTTTTAAATGGGGTTATACAAGTCATTTTTTTGACTATAAATAGTCATTGGAAAGATAAAAATATTTCCTACATAATAGTATTTTTATTATAATTTTTAGACATTAAATAAATTAAATTAGTTATGACATCATCATGATGTTGAGATTACCTCATTAACGAACGATTTAAATAAAATGAAAAGATAATGTAAAATATAAGACCTAAACTTGTCAAAAACCTATTGGATGGGTATATTTAGAACCCTTATCACCTTATCCTATAATTATATCAATGTGGGGCCTTTTAAGTCCGAAACTCTTTTTAAAATAATGTAACATTACTTTACATTCCAAGAGTGCCCCTCCTCTCCTCTTATAAAAGGCCCCCACCTCTACCACCTTACCCACACTTACAAAGACTTTGGCTCAGCCAACCCCTGCCCATTTTGTCTCTCCAAATCCCTCTCTAAGTCTTATAATCCTCACTTTTGGAAGAAGTCTTCCCAAGGAAGCATTTGAGCTCAAATCAAAAAGAGTTACCCGTTTTAAAGGTAGTGTCTTCTATTGTGTTCTTATGTTTTATTTTGCTTCTCCAACCCCCTAAACTCTTTTTATTAATTTCTTTTGTAAAAAAACCAGTATCTTCCATATAATAGTATGTGGTTATAAGAATTATTTGAGCTAAAATTACACACACCTACATCTAATGGTTAAAGAACATACTGTTTCCGTGGATGCGAATTTCTGCCTCACGAAACGATGATTGTTCAATATTTTTTTAACACCTTCAAAGGTGGAAATTAAGATGACACTATATTTATATATGATATATAATATGTTTAGGTTTTACTAAATCTTCTGTATTTTTCATTTATGACATACCTTTATGGTTTCCTTTATGGGTAAACACGATATCTTCATTTTAGGAAGTGCGGACTACCACCCCCTCAAAGTGATTTGATTCGTTAATTCCATATGTGGGTAGTATAAAGGATGTAATTAATGATATTATATATGATATTATACTTTAATTATAATATACCTTTATATCATTATGATTCTATTCCATAAAATACGAAATAGAAATGAAAGTGGCATTCATGCGTACGTACGGCTCACCATCTCCATGAATGGTGCATTTCATTTATTACCTATAAACGTTATGTAATATTATAAATGAATGTATATACTGGATATATATGATATATATGATATCTACATCATGAGAATAACTCTGGATATAATAGATACATGAACAACTTGTAATTATAAAGAGTTTATTTTTGACTCAAGTACCAATGATCGTTAAAACGACCGTTATTAACTTAAATAATTACATAGTGTTCATGACATGGTAATAAGTGATATAAAAGGAATAATGAACTTGAAAAAGGTTCTTAAGAAAATATAAATTAACTCAAGTTTATTATTTAGGAGATTAAAGAACGATCGAGTCAAGTCGGACACGAGGTAAGGGACTTCGTTTCAATCTCCATTCATTGAGGCATATTTTATTTTATACACAACCTTATTTTATATGGTGTATAAACCCCTATGAATTTTACGTTTATCCAAAAGGAATATTTTTTATACGAATCTTTTTACTAAAAGACAAAAGGGAATGTTTTTTTCGTACGTATGCGGCGACAACAACTTCTCCGCCGCCATGACCATTATTTGAGTTTCAGCTTCCTCTACAAGCCATACCTTCTTTTTTAAAGAAAAATAAATACCATGTTTTAATTTTCTTTTATTTTGGTATTGAAAATGGTTTTCATAATGTTTTTATATCAATGTGTTGTATTGATATCTTGTGATTGAAAGGTGGAAAAGTTATATTTCCTTTATGCATGTTTTATGTGATACGATAATGTTGTGGATCTTGGGCATTATTATGAAGAGGGGTGGTTCCGTGATAAACTAAGGGCGGGTGAGCCCGATATAGCTCTCCAATGCATTGGGTAACGCGAAGGAGTTAAACTATGAGGTTTCTCCAAAGAGATTTAGGGAATATACTATGATGGGTATTCCAAACGTAACCAAGAGGGTTACTCCCTACGTAAGAATGTTATGAATGCCTCGAGTTACCTTTATGTCTTATGATTTCAATGATTTATTCATAATTTGGATGAGGTATGTTAAAGTGCTTATGTTTTATGGGTAAAGTATGATTTCATTCTTATGTATATATGTACTCATGTTTCCTTTCCATATTTTTATATTCCTTACTGTTATTTTTTATGCTCATCCCAAGTTTTTGAAATGTTTTCACAGGTCAAGGGAAGGGTACATGATATGATGATAGTGTCAAGGAAGTGTTGAGAAAGAATCCTTGTTTTATTTTAAATATGTTTCCGTTGATGGGAAAAATGAATACTATCTTTTATTGTAACCACTTTGTTTAAATGTGGGATGTAATGCATGTTTTATGATCTAATTCTCTAAAAATCTAAACCTGAAAAGATCCCCAATGTTTAATCTTGTAATAACTTGAGATTAAGTAAGGTTTAAGGCTAGGCCCTTATATTTGGTATCAGAGGTTAGTTTGGATAACTTTAGGAGTTATAATTTTATTAAATTATTATCCAAAAATATTTTTTTATGGTCAAATTGAAATGATATAGAATTTAAAGATTACTATGTTTCTTCACCTAATATATTTATGTGTTAAGAATGTTTTTTCATAGAGGAAACAGAACAGATTTTTTGGGAAGGCATACAGAGGGAAATGACCTTTCAAATCAGTATCCTGAGACGGTCATAATCAGAACTAAACAGTTTGTTGTAGTGATGGCTCAACTCACTCAGGTGAAAAATGTTTGTTGTTTTTATTGATGATATTTTGGTGTTTTCTAAAAGTAAAGAGGAGCATGAAATACATTTCAGGGTTATTTTGCAAAAATTAAAAGAAAAGAAATTGTATAGAAATTCAGAAAGTGTGAGTTTTGGTTGCAACAAATTTCTTTACTTGGTCATATTGTTTCTAAAGATGGAATAACTATGGATCCTGCAAAACAAGAGTTGTGGAAGAATGGACAAGACCCACAAATGTAACTAAGATTCGTAGCATCCTTGGGTTGGTAGGCTATTACCAAAGGTTTTTTAGAAATTTTTCACAGTTATCTAGTCTAATGACTAAGCTAACTCGGAAGGGTGTTAAGTTTATCTGGACAAAATAATGTGATGATTGTTTTTAGTAATTGAAAAGAAGATTGGTGAATGCTCCAGTCTTGGCACTACCTTCCATGAATGGTGAGTTTGTTATCTACAGTGATGCTTCATTGAAAGGACATGGTTGTGTCTTAATGCAGAATGATCAGGTAATTGATTATTCTTCACGACAGTTGAAAACTCATGAGGTAAATTACCCTACACATGATTTGGAATTAGCTGCTGTAGTTTTCGCTTTAAAATTTTGGAGGCATCATTTGTATGGAGTAAAGTATGAAATATATACTGATCAAAAAAGTTTAAAGTATATATTCACTCAGAAGGAATTGAACATGAGACAGAGGAGATGGCTGGAATTAATCAAGGATTATAATTGTACAATTCATTAGCATTCGGGAAAAGCAAATAAAGTGGCTGATGCTTTGAGTTGAAAAAGTAATGCTTCATTACCAATGTTGTGTTTGGAACGTGATCCTTTGGTTAAGGATTTGATGAACTTTGGCATAGAAGTTTTTGGCGCAGGATGGTCTTCTGTTTTGTTTCAGGTATCATTGAAATCTTCTCTATCAGACAGAATCAAGCAAGCACAAAATCAAGACAGTGAGTTGCAGAAAAAGGTAGAGCTGGTTCAGAAGGGTAAGTTGTCTGAATTCAACATTGATAATGATTGTGTTTTGAGATTTGGGAAGAGATTGTGTGTGCCTTGTGATTCACAGTTGAAGATAGAGTTGTTATTTGAAGCTCATAGTTCTCCGTTTTCAGTTCATCCTGGCAGTACTAAGATGTACAGAGATCTACAAGAGTATTACTAGTGGGATGGAATGAAAAGAGATATTGCTGATTTTACTGTGAAGTGTTTGACTTGTCAGCAGGTTAAAGCAGAGCGGTAGTTACCGAAAGGGGTGCTTCAGCCTTTACCAGTGCCAAAGTGGAAATGGGAAAATATATCCATGGACTTTGTTGTGGGATTGCCGAATACACCTTGAGGTAATAATGTAATCTGGGTTATTGTTGATCGCTTGACTAAATCTACTCATTTCCTTGCTATACGAGATACTTTTTCCCTAGATCAACTTTCCCGTTTGTATATTAAAGAGATAGTCAGGTTACATGGAGTTCCTCTCTCCATTGTATCTGATCGTGATCCCAGGTTTACTTCTAACTTTTGGAAAGGATTTCAGAAGTCATTGGGTACTAAATTAAATTTTAGTACAGCTTTTCATCCTCAATCAGATGGGCAGTTAGAAAGAACGATTCAGACTTTGGAGGATATGATATGTGCTTGTTCGATGGATTATCAGGGAAGTTGGGACCAACATATTTCTTTGATTGAGTTTTCTTATAATAACAGTTAACATTCTAGTGTACAGATGGCACCTTTTGAGGCGTTATATGGGAAGCGGTGTCGAACTCCAGATTTCTGGGATGAAGTGGGTGAAAGGAAGTTGATGGGACCAGAATTGGTAGAAGAGTTGGCATAAATAGTTCAGCTAATACAGAAACACATGAGAACAGCTCAGATTAGGAAGAAGAGTTATGCGGACAACAGGAGAAAGGATCTCTCTTTTGAGGTAGGTGATCATGTTTTCCCAAAGTCTCACCATGGAAAAGTGTGATGCGGTTTGGTAAGAAAGGAAAGTTGAGTCCAAGGTTCATTGGACCATATGAAATTCTGGAGAGAGTTGGAACAGTTGCTTACCGAGTGGATTTACCTCCGAGTTTATCTCAGGTACACAATGTTTTTCATGTTTCAATGTTAAGTAAGTACACGACATATCCAACTAATGTTTTGAGTGCAGAGGTAGTTCAGCTGGAAGAGAACCTATCTTATGAGGAACAACCGTTCCAGATTCTTGACCACAGGGAGCAAGTGTTTCCAAATAAGGTGATTCATCAGGTAAAGGTTTTGTGGAAAAACCACATGATTGAAGAGGCAACATGGGAATCTGAAAATGCAATGAGGGCTAAATACCCCCACTTATTCGATAAGTAAATAAATTGCGGGGACACAATTTTCTAAAGGGGGGAAGGATGTAACATCCCAAGTAAGTAATGAATAATAGATATTTTTATCTATGTCTACTAATGAATTATATAGTGTTTTAGAGTCTTAAAATGAGAATAAATCCAATCTTAAGCATGGAATACACTAATATTTTTAAAAGATTGTTTTACTACCTTTTGATGGAAAAACATTTTTAAATCAAACTTTTGACAATTTTATAGGCTCTATTTGTCAAAATAAACTTATTATTTATGATTGGGACATTGAAATTTACATTGGACAATGTTTTGGTATTTTTCTGACAATGCTCATTTTTTTAATGAATAGTGAAAAATACTGCATTTTACATCAAAACTGATTTTTCATCTAATTTAATTATATGGATATATTATCTTTTGAATTGGTTTTAAAGTTAAATTAGAATATATTTTCAACATTTAATCCAATAGTGGTCTTTGGAATTAATTTCACTTTGAAATTGGACTTAAACTAGTGTCAATCTTTTGATACTTATTGTTTCATAAAAACACGCTATTTGCTCTGATAGCGGGAATTAATTATTAAATTAATTAATGTAACTTATATTTTCTGAATTTTGTAAAATAGACATCATTTTTTAATTTGGAATATCAAATATAGCTTAAGGTGAAGTTTTGGTATTTTTCTGAAAAACTTCAATTTTTGATGAATAGTGAAACCACTAAGTGGTAGTTAAAAAACTGATTTTTCGTTTAAATGAAATTTTACCACCTCTGTCTTTTGAATTTCAAAAATCCTACATACATGGTTGTCCTTAAGAAGTAAAATTTTGTTCAATGGGATTAAAATAATTTTTTGGTGAATAGTAACTTTTATGTTTTTAATCGCGATTAGAGGTAATTTGTGTAGTTTAAGGTAAAAATAATGTTTTAATAATATGAGATGAGATTGAAACATGTCCTACCCTTATTGGATGTGTCATGGCCGACCATTAAAATCCATGGGTCAAGTTGGGGACCCCATGGAGCCACTTTGGAAGGAAAATGACATTAATATCATTTTATTTAATGTTAAAGTAAAAATGACACAAACATGAGTTGTTTTACTAAAATAATTTTTAAATGGGGTTAGAAAAGTCATATTTTTTTACTATAAATAGTCATTGGAAATATAAACCGATTTCCTACATCATAGTATTTTTATTATAATTGTTAGAAATTTAATAACTTAAATTATTTTTGACATAATGATGATGCAGCGATTACCTCGTTAATGAACGATTTAAATAAAATGAAAAGATAATGTAAAATCTAAGACCTAAACTTGTCAAAAAACCTATTGTATGGGTATATTTCGAAACCTTATCACCTTACCCTATAATTATATCAATTTGGGACCTTTTAAGTCCGAAACTCATTTTAAAATAAAGTAACATTCCTTTACTTTCCAAGAGTGTGCCTCCTCTCCTCTTATAAAAGGCCCCCACCTCTACCACCTTACCCACACTTCCAAAGCCTTTGGATCGGCCAACCCCTGCCCATTTTGTCTCTACACATCCCTCCCTAACACTTAGAAGCCTAATTGTGGGCATAAGTCTTCCCAAGGATGCCTTTGAGCTCAAATAAAAAAGAGTTTCCCGTTTTAAAGGTTGTGTCTTCTATTGTGTTCTTATGTTTTATTTTGCGTCTCCAACCCCCTAAAATATTTTAATTCATTTATTTTGTAAAAAAACCAGTATCGTACATATACTAGGATGTTTTTATAAGAAGTATTTGAGCTACACTTACACACACCTACATCTAATGGTTAAAGAACATACTGTTTCCGTGGATGGTGAATTTCTGCCTCACGAAATGATGATTGTTCAATATTCTTTTTACACCTTAAAAGGTGGCCATTAAGATGAAACTATAATTATATATGATATATAATATGTTTATGTTTTACTTAAGCTTCTGTATATTTCATTTATGACATACCTTTATGGTTTCCATTATGGGTAAACGCGATATCTTCATTTTAGAAAGTGCGGACTACCACCCCCACAGAGTGATTTGATTCGTTAATGCCATATGTGGGACATATAAAGTATGTAATTAATGATATTATATATGATATTATACTCTAATTATAATATACCTTTATATAATTATTATTCCATTCCATAAAATACGAAATAGAAATTAAAGTAGCGTTCATGCGTACGTACGACTTACCGTCTCCATGAACGGTGCATTTCATTTCTTACCTCTAAACGTTATGTAATATTATAAATGCATTTATATACTGGATATATATTATATATTTGATATCTACATCATGATAATAACTTTGGATATAATTGATACATGAACAACTTGTAATTATAAAGAGTTTATTTTTTACTCAAGTACCAATGATCGTTAAAACGACCGTCATTAACTTAAATAATTACACAGTGTTCATGACATGGTAATAAGTGATATAAAATGAATTATGAACTTGAAAAAGGTTCTTAAGCAAGTATAAATTAACTCTAGTTTATTATTCAAGATATTAAAGAACGATCGAGTCAAGTCAGACATGAGGTAAGGGACTTCGTCTCAATCTCAATTCATTAAGGCATATTTTATTTTATACACAGCCTTCTTTTATATGTTGTATAAACCCCTTTGAATTTTACGTTTATCCAAAAGGAATCTTTTTTATATGAAGCATTTTACTAAACGACGAAAAGGAATGTATTTTTTCATACGTATGCGGCGACAATGACTTCTCCGCCACCGTGACCATTATTTGAGTTCCATTTTCCTCTACAATCCATACATTCTTTTTAAAAGAAAAATAAATACCATGTTTTACTTTTCTTTTATTTTGGTATTGAAAATGGTTTTCACAATGTTTTTATATCAATGTGTTGTATTGATATCTTGTTATTGAAAGGTGGAAATGTTATGTTCCCTTTATGCATGTTTTATGTGATACGATTATGTTGTGGTTCTTGGGCATTATTATGAAGATGGGTGGTTCCGTGATAAACTAAGGGCGGGTGAGCCCGATATTGCTCTCCAATACATTGGGTAATGCGAAGGAGTTAAACTATGAGGTTTCTCCGAAGAGATTTAGGGAATATACTATGATGGGTATTCCAAACGTAACCAAGAGGGTTACTCCCTACGTAAGAATGTTATGAATGCCTCAAGTTACCTTTATGTCTTATCATTTCTATGATTTATTCATAATTTGGATGGGGTATGTTAAAGTGCTTCTGTTTTATGGGAAAAGTATGATTTCATTCTTATGTATATATGTACTCATGTTTCCTTTCCATATTTTTATATCCCTTACTGAGATTTTTTATGCTCATCCCAAGTTTTTAAAATGTTTTCACAGGTCAAGGGAAGGGTACATGATATGATGATAGTGTCAAGGAAGTGTCAAGAAAGAATCCATGTTTTATTTTAAATATGTTTCCATTGATGGTAAAAATGAATACTATCTTTTATTGTAACCACTTTGTTTAAATGTGGGATGTAATGCATGTTTTATGATCTAATTATCTAAAACTCTAAACCTAAAAAGATCCTCAATGTGTAATCTTATAATAACTCGAAATTAAGTAAGTTTTAAGGCAGGGGCCTTATAGTTTTGTTGCGGCATTCATGGTAGAAGGAACAATTGGTTTCTTCAATTGCATTCGCAAAATAGCATGAGTTTGGTTGATCGTCTTTCTGACCATCCAATCATCATATTTTTTTGCATTTTTGTTTTTAACTTCTTTCCATTCGCCTTCCTCCTCTGGAACTATAACAGTTACACATTCTACCTGGGCTGAAGAACCTTTTAATTTGACTTGCCCCAAGTCAACCATCTTTTACAGGAGGTATTTGAATACAAAACACTCTTGGATGGGATTCCCCATCATTTGATGAAAGGGGAACTAATTGGGACAGCCTTCATCTCCTTCCTTGTTTGGCCTTTTGGGCCTTGGAAACTGAACCAAATTATTTTCCAGAGCCAAAATGAAGTAACCAGGAACTTGTTCATTTCGGAAAGAGTATGTTTTTATCTTTAGATCCTCAAATTGTTTTTGTCTTTGATCTCTTTGATCGTCTTAACGAAACAGCCTTTGTTGTTGGTGCTCAGGAGGTTGAGCCCTTCGAGAAGATGAAGGTTTTGAAGTAGAAGTAGGTACATGTGATTGTTCCATTATTCTTCCTGGAGCTGATGGAATTATAGATATTTAGCCTTAGTTTGTATAAGATAATCTTCAATCTGTTGAGTGATTGACGTAAGGTCTCGAAACCCTCCTATGTATTTCATAGGGATCAGTGGTGTGCGTAATTCCTCACGTAGATTTTCCACACATATTGGCAATAGTTCCTGTTGAGGGAGTGCTAAGCTTAGTGAATATGTTAATCCCTTCCAGCGAGCAATGAAATCCGAGACTCTTTCATTCTCCCTTTTCTTACAGTTTTTAAGATAAAAAATTGTTGTCTTTGGAAAATTTGAGCTGAATTGAAGAAGAAATTGTTGACGGAGATCTTCCCATCCAGTAATTGACCGGGATTTTAAGCTTGTATACCAGAAAAAAGACGGTCCTTGCAAGGTTCGCACGAAGCATCTGAGTTTCAATACTTTTTTCTGCTCTGGATTTCCCATCATAGGATCGCAACAAGACACGTAATGTGTCAAATGCTGTTCAGGGTCGCCTGATCCATTGAAAATATGGAAAACAGGGTTCCCAAAATTTGATGGGGGAGAGATTGAATCTACCCATTCAGGGTAATATTTCTTTTCTAGTTGAGCCTGTTCACGCTTCCCTTCCATAGCTTCCAACCGAGCTGTTAATGACTCAATAGTAGTTATTAACTTTTGAGAAACATCCGGTTGAGCTTGAATCTAAACTGGTGCACTGACTGGAGCTTGGACAGATGTGGTGGTTGGTACTGCAACCGATGGCAGCATTGACAATTGTTTTTGCACTTGACCCATAGGATTAGACCTATAAAGGTGTACTGATAAAGGAGGATATTATAGATCCATCTCAGTATCTTCAAAAAAACTCCCTTGGCTGACTAACTCCAGCACGATTAGGAGGAATACTACCTTGAAGTAGTTCTGCGTTCAACCTCCTCAATTCTTTCATTTTTTCCTCTTGTTGCGCAAATCTTTGCTCTAGTGAGAGTGATTGGCCTTCTCTAGAGGGAGGATATGTAACCTAATTCTTTCCCTTACCATTGTTTGATCCCTTTCGGAGAGGGGGAAGTGGGTTATTTGAAGGAACACCCAAATTTTGGGTAAATCTTTGATTTCATGTACGCACGCCTTCTTCATTTGTGTCTGTGCATACAAATTTCTGAGCAAGAACCTCTTCATCTGAGTCCCCTGAGTGAGCCTCATCTGGTGGATCAGCAAAAATGGCATTGATGACATTGATTGATGCATAACGCATCACATCCCTTCTATCATCATTTCTATGATATTGTCTTCTTCCATGTCTTTGATGAGACATTTCCTTTTGTTGATTCAATCCCTCATAGACTTCTTGATGAACCGTAATTTGGAGGCAATCTCCTGATAATTTGGATCTTCATTCCTCTTGAGGCTTCTTCCCCAATCGAGAAAAGACCAACTTTCTCTAAGGAGGGGATTGATGATTTGAAAAAGTCCCCAGTCCGGTGGACCAGGGCTATTCCTTCTTTTCCCGCTCAACTCCTCAAATTCTATTTGTTGATTCAGAGGGTTAGTTTAAAAGAGTCCCTAGTCTGGCAAGCTGGGGTGGCTCTTGACATGCTATGTCTGAGACTTTCTTAAAATCTCTCCTGGTCTTGTGGATCTTGGTCCAGAAATTAGCTGGATGCATCAACCTGTATCTACTTTTATCACCCGGCTCGAAAGACCATTGGATGATTTCTGACACTTCTGTCACTTGATGATGTGCTTGCTCCATATGAGAGGCCTGTTAAATATTCTCGTTTTCTTGATGTAGGAGTAATTCAACAACTTGTTTTCTATAATCTTGATTTTGAGAGGAACTAGTTGAAGCATGTTCTTGGGAAAGCCTTTGATTATAAGTAAAGCCAATTGATTTTGGCTGACCACAGGCAATAACATTTCATGAGACCATTTTTGGGGGGCTTTACTTACTGGAGAGCATAGTGAAATGTAGTGCTCTATGAACACCCCATCCTATGACATGAATACCATATGGGGAATTGGCAATTAACGGGCGCAATCTTCTTAGTGCTCCAAGTCATGAACGCTGAAGGGCTCTCTGCTGCTTTTCAGCCTTCGGATATCGAGAGACTGATAGAGATTCCAAGTCAATTTGACGTTGTAACCCTTATATTATCATAACATGATTTTCTTATTCATCATAAGATAATACATTATTTTTCAAATGGCAAAGAGTTTTACATATGTTGAGATGAATATCATGAATCCCATCTTCCATCAACATCTCTGGAATGTCATACTGAGAGTTAGCTAGAGGCCAAAACATGAATGGCACTTCACCCTTCTCCAGTTGTTTTCTCATGTTCAACATTTTCTCTTTATCATTCAATGAAGATTCTTCCACCTGATTTGACCAGAGCTAGTTCTTCCTTGTTGATTCATCGGATTCAACAATATTGGTAGATAAATAACTGATAAAACTAGAATATGCATGACTTAGGGGTGGTTCGGAGAATGACCTACACCCTGGTCTAACTTCCGATTGAGAAAATATTTCACCTTCTAGAGACAAAGCATCAGACATGACTGGTTTCACATTTGCAAGTGCCTCAAGATAAGAGGGCTTTCTTGGAACTACATTTTCCACATGAGCATTTTATGGGCAATGTGCATCACTACTGCGTAGAGGAATTTCGTAGCGAAATTCATCATCATGGGGAGGACCACCATGGTGGGTTACAAAAAAAGATAAGATCTCTTGCTCCTTGGTCTTCTGGCCACATAGAGGGTTATTGTAGCTCTCATCTGAAGATGAAACTTTGAGATCGACCGAATTGTCATGAAGCAAGCCTTCATGAGGAAGTTTCTGTTGAAGACCTTCAGAATTAATTTTCCCACTATTGGAAAATGAGGGAGTAGAATATTGAATTCCAACAGATAACTATCTGAGGGCTTCAAGAACTCCAACATCGAGCAAGGACTTGTTATAGATTGGCTCTTGATCTCTTGAC
Source organism: Viscum album (assembly GCA_963277665.1). Taxonomy (NCBI): domain Eukaryota; kingdom Viridiplantae; phylum Streptophyta; class Magnoliopsida; order Santalales; family Viscaceae; genus Viscum; species Viscum album. The sequence continues at coordinate 680,805,026 of OY728142.1, read as the reverse complement.
TGTGATGGGCGGGTCTTCTTCTTAGACGCCTTCTTACTCGCCTTGGAAACCACTTGTTGACGAAAGTGGCTACTCTGAGCAGGTGTATGTGCCTGATCAGGAGAGATGACTAGGTTAGGCTGACGATCTCTACTCAAATCATGTGTATGTGCCTGACTTGGTTGTCTGTATGATATGGGGAATTATGCCCCACAACCCTCTTGTACTGGAAAAGATGTGTGTGTCTATTCTGGAGTGAACTGTTGATGTGTCACTCCACTGGTAGAGATAGATTTATGTGTCTTTACCTGAGATGTTGGTGAAGCTGTTATAATATCCTGGCAGGCATCCAGAATATGAGCAGGGATTTGCTTCTGCTCTTTCACCATTGATAGAATATGCTTGGTGACATCAGCTGCCGGAACGGGGATATACGTCCATTCTGTGATTGGAGTAGGTGTATGTACTTGCTCTTGTCCTCCTTTTCCTGTCAGTGAATCCTGACAGTACTCAAGTGTGGGGGCATAAAGTTGAGTCTGCCTCCTATTTGTTGTCGGGGCTTTCCGACTGACTTCTCCAAATGCTACCAAGCGAGACTGTTGGTAGGCTTGATCAGTACTAGCAGGTGTATGTGCCTGCTGATTTCACTTTGCCGAACATGGTTGATGAGCTCCATAAAATGTAGTCAAACTAGCCTGCTGACTAGATGGTGACGTATAAACAGGTATATGTTCCTACCTATAGTACTCTGCCGGAATTGCCTAGCGGGATTGGCGTGATGCTTCCAGACGAGTCTACTAGACAGCGGAATTAAAATGGGCAGGTGTGTGTGCCTGCTCGTTGCTTTCCACCAAGTTACGTTGGTGAAATTCTCTAGAAATGGCAGAGATGAGAACCTGCTCACTGTTAACCAGATTTTGCCTTTGGCGATTCGTCTTGTCTGCTCAGGTTCGAGGAACTTGAGCCGAACACCAGGAGTCGGGACCCTCATCAGGTTGAGGGCACACTTCCCCATGAGTCTGGTGGCGATTGTTGATGGGATCCCTCGGGAAGGACTCCTGCTTCCTTGAATTAAGGCCCTGAGGGACCTTCTCATTCACCTCCCCAGAATATGGGAGTAAATGGTGATTGCGTTCTGGGGATAACGACCCAAAATGGTTGGAGACAGTGCTTAGCACCGCCTGCTTCTTGATCACTGATCGTCGCTGTCCGGACGATGAGGGTGAATGTTTCACTTGGAGGGCTTGTAGGGAAGCCTCAAGAGTTGGAATAGTACCATTTTGATGGTATTCCTTAACCAGCGCATTTGATACCCAGCGTTGAAGACGCTGAGTAGGTGATTTCGTCCTCATAGCGGACGATGATCTACCAGGAGTAGCAGCAGTGGAATTCATAGCAAAGGTTTTCACAGCAGACGTATTCACGGGTGTGAACATGAAAGCATCCATTTCTTAGAATGCAGAAAATCTTGGAAAAGAGTGACTGTTTGATATAACAGATGTAATCAAGATAAATTCAGTCACTACATTTTTTGGATGAGCACATATATCAATGATTGTTTTTGTTGGACCTCTCATTGATTTTTAAATAGGGTCCTAACAAATAAGTAAAACATCATTTTAACATGGTTAAGGATTCACATCGGGTTCACCATTTTTTTTCTCCCTCTAGAATTGGGGATAACCTCGTTGATTCATGGTTCAAACATTCCAATCGGTTTCTAATAGGTTTGTTCGTAGAACCGGAAACATCCAGTGATTCCATATCCATTTGGACCTACTTTCCAAAGGTAGGCTCTCATTAGTTGTGGACTGATGACACTTAGGAATTTTCATTGGTCAAGAGGATGGGAGATCGGACTCATCACACCTTTTTTAGGGAAATTATTGTCTACTCCGGGACTCTCTTTATATATTTATGTTTTGTTCATGAATCCTTATTACATTACCAAGTATAAAATGAGCTTTCCTTTAGTCTGAAAATCAATGACTGATATGTAGGAAATTCAGAGAATCTTTTATATGTATTCGAGGTTCTTCATCGATGAAGAATCATCTGTATTTGTTAGAGATTCTTAGTTGATGGTATCCTTAAATACATAAAAGTCTTTTGGTCATTATGATGACCATATTGGTTTTAAAGCCACTCAGTGGGGCACTTGAAGTTTATTTTCATTCAGGAGGACATGGATTATTTCATAGTTGGGATCGTACCCTCTGATGGGCTACCTATGTATCCTTTGTTTTAGAAAAGGAATCAGAACCCACGTAGTTCGAGTAAGGGAGTATAATTTTTATGCATGATTGATGGCTCAGATAAATATGTCATCATTACTTTTACACTCTAAGATCACGTGAGTCATGCTTGGTGTGAGAAACAAGAGGTATTGGTGTAACCACACAATTGTGTCATGAAAGATACAATGATATGGGGCTTATGTGTGTATGACTACCCAAATAGATAAGAATTAAGATTTACTTCAGGGAAGAAATCCAGGAACAAGGTACATAAAAGTATATGTGCTTCATGGAGATTTGGATACTCTAATCTTGGGGCTTACTCCTAAGGAAGATGCCCAAATTAGGAGGGTACTTATGATTAGGTTTTTACTCCTGAGAAGGAAGACCAGATCAAAAGGAAATTAAGACTGGTTAAGAGAAATTAAGACTGGGGCTTACTCCTGAGAAGGAGGCCCAGGTTAAGGGACTTGAAAAATTAAGGGACTTGGGGCTTACTCATGAAGAGGATTCCCATATTTTATACTGGGGCTTACTCCCAAAAAGGAAGCCCAGGTTAAGGTAATTTCAAGATTGGGGCTTACTCCTGAGGAGGATGCCCAAAATTAATGGGAATTATGACTGGGACTTACTCCTGAAAATGAGTCCCAGGTTAAAGAGGACTTGGGGCTTACTCTTAAGGAGGATGCCCAGACTTGTGAACATTGAGACTGGGGCTTACTCCTGAAAAAGGAATCCCAGTTTGAGGGGTTCTCTCATCTTAAAGGATGAGGTTGAATGAATGAAATCTCAATCTTTAGTGACATAAAGATGTGTAAATCACTAGTTTTTTGAGAGATTTTCCACGGAGTTCCTTTCAGATAAGGAAGCCAAATCATGAAATCATTCCATAAATGGCTTTGAAGAGTGTCTTGAAGACTTAATTTTGAATAGGTGAGTTGGAATGGCATAAGAGGGGTGAAAATGGGCAGGAAACGCACCCAAAAAGGTAGGGGTGTGTAAGTCCTGGCAGGGGCGCGAGTACTGCATGGGCGCATAAGTCCTGGTCGCGTAGGTATACCTGCGCGGCACATGGGTACTTGCGCGATTTTCAGCCCTTAGAGTAATATTTGGGAGATCCTTGATCAAAGCCTTTAGAATCATCCCTAGAGGCTTTCCAGAAGATGGCGCGCAAGTTATGGTGAAGAATTAGGGTGTCACTCAAGTGTGTTCATTTCCCTTAAGGGTAAAACACTTAGGCGTGCAAGTGTTAGTGAATCATAACACTTAGACCTTACTCCTCCTGTTTAGACCTTCCATTCTAGGTAAAGAATTACCTTAGAAGTGTTCGGAAGACCTGAAGAAGAGACTTGGGCGTTCAGAGCTCTGTATCTGAATTCTGGAAAAAATTCCCCCCAAAATGGGGGGACAACAGGGTCTATTTATAGGCTGGAGAAGACCCAGGGTGGTTATACTTTAGGGAACACAAGTCACTTGCGCAACCATTAGGTGGCGCGCAAGTATACTTGCGTGATAGTGATGGAACTTGTGCGACCCTTGTGCATTTGAAGCCTTGTTCATGCCTTTGTCTATTTTTGATGTTTTCTTTAAAGGATGAATCGATTTGTGCTAGGTCATTTCCCTTTTCATTCTATTAGACAATGTGACAAAAAAGGAGCATCAACAAAAATAATCACATGTCTCTGTTTAATATTCAATGTTGGTATATTTTAGGTTTTTACTCTACCAATTAATGAAGTATTAGATGAATTAAGAGCGTTATCCTTTGGTAAAAATGACGTGAAACATGATTGTAAATCAATGGTTGTCAATGGATTTAGATTTGTTAAATATAGCTGTGAAAAAAATGCAACACATCATGATGGTGTGACGATAAGCGCCACAACAAATTGTTATGCGAGTACATCAGATACACAACCTCGGTTAGAAAATATATCATATTATGATATTGTTGAAAGAATCATTTTATTAGATTACTATGCACATGGTAGCGTCGTAATGATGAAATGTAAGTGGTTTGATTCAATGACATGACAAAGAATGCATATTGATAACTATGGATTTAGAGTGATTCATATAATTTTCCAACTTCACACTGATGAACCTTATATTATTGCGTCATAGGCTAGACAGGTGTTTTATGTAACTGACCCATTACAAAAACAATTTGGTGTTATTGTTGATGTCATTCCTAGATATATTTTTGACAAAGACATGGATGAAAATGATGTTGTGGATGAACCTATTGGTATTTATTCAAATGTTGCATTTGATGACACAGATGACTCAATTTCTAGAACAGATTGTGAACCAGAAATTGTCTCAGACCACACCAAACGTTGATACATTTGTAAGTATTTACCTAACATTATTGTAATATTGTATGTGTTTTTTTAAACTTCTATACATGATATCAAATTAACCAGTATATTTTATCAATATAAATATCACATTGAAAATTTATCTCATTGATTTATGATACAATTGTATTATTTAACATTTTGCATTATTTCTATTTATTCGAGAATATTATTTTAAATTTCCAGGTCAAAATGTCTGAATATGATGATATTAGAATAAATAGAAGAATACAAAGAAATGAACAACATATGTCTCACCTGGCCAACATAGTAAGTGCAATTTATGTTTGAATATTATAGTTTTTCATATTATTTATCTTTTTATTGTTCGTTTAATTTTATCATCTATGTTATTTTAGGATACTTCATCGAGGAGACGGTTGAATTATACTACCGAGGCGATTAGTATGGCAGGGGGTATGGATTCTATAGTTCAGCCTACTACTATGCCGCTTGAGTCACCATAAGGTCATATTCCCATTATGACACCTCTATATTATCCATACCCACATTATCCATATCCCTTTCTACCAGCACCCACATTGGATGGTAGTTCTTAGACTCTCATACCTTCTTATTTTTCATTCCCACCATCCATTGTACAGGGCACTGCACCCCCATATATCCCACCGCCATATCCATATCCATATCCACCCTCATCTGTATAGGGTTATCCATCTACTATACAGAGTACTCCTACTGCATATATCCCACCTACCACAGAGGCTACTCCCCCTCTAGATGCTGCACTTCAGGGGTCAACAAATCCCCCATCCACTGGTATGTGTTTAAACAATACTGTTAGTGATTAATGATAAATTCATATATATTATTATCATTTTTTACCTTTTTTCATGATTAGCCCTAGTCACCACCAGATTATGAGGCCGCACAAAAATGCGAGAGGTTTGGAATCGACACATGAAAATCAAGGTTGAATACAATGAGGATAAATCTATAATTTTAAAAAATGGTACATAATGTAAAAGCTTTATGGGAACACTTGCTAGACACAGCAATATCATTCAGGTTCAACCAATAAGTTGGAGGGAAGTTGGAGAAAAAATAAAGGACAATGTCTGGGCAGAGATCTGGGTAAGTAATGTTAATCACCTTTTATATATATTAATTTATAATATTTTCTTAAAAAATATTTTTTCCATTGAAGCTCCGATATAATTTTCCTGATGGACAAAATGCTAAGGCTTCAAGGTTAATGGAATTAGGAAAAATGTGGTGAGCGTACAAGTATGACTCCTATCTTGGTTGGAAAAATAGAGTTGGCACGGAGCTTGAAGAAGTACTAGTGATTCATGATTGCCCAATATCACAATACAAAGAGATGATCCGCTATTGGAAGAGTCAAGAGTTTAAGGTATTTGTTAAATTTATATATATATTCATTTATTTATTTGAAAATGAGTTTTATTTATGTTAATGAAATTATATAATTATTTTTTTATAGGAGATATCAGACATAAATAAAAGAAATAAGAGTGGAATGAAACATGTTTATACTCATGGACACACTTCACTCCCAGATCCAGAGAAAAAACAGGTAATTTAATATTTAAAATATTTAGCTTCGTTTAGTGTAGTTTTTTTGAATTCCAATTTTGATTTATTTCTTTGTTTTTTTCTAGAAAAAAAAAAGAAATAAATATCGAGGGTAGTGTTCCTCGCTCTACTTTGTTTGGTATATGCAAAAAAAAGAAAGATGGTATTGTGCCAAATAATGACACCGAGAAGGAGATTGTAAGTATATTTCAATTTCATTTATTTTGACCGAATTTAATTCCTTATATTATTTTATCATTTTAATTTATGTTATATATCAGTCGACAGAATGCTTTGGAGACATTGGTAGAAAAAGAGCATAACAATTTGGGCCTGAACGATCATCTACATCAGGTATTAAGAGATGAGCATCAGGGAAGAGTGCGTTGTCGACCTGGGAAGAAGATTGTACCATCTTGATACTGTTCTAATAACAACATTTCTTCAAGTACCAGTTCTGGTTTGGTCATAGTGGAACAGATGAATTACACAATCAAAGAAGCAACTCAAAATGCAGAAAAGGTGATATTTGAAAATATGAAGAAAGTTATGTCTGCCATTTCTTCTACACTCTCACTAGAAGTAGCTATAGAAGTTGACACATGTTTGATGTCAATGAGTTCTGCTGGTGGAGCCAAAGCTATAGCTGGATCCGGAGCTGTAGCCAGAGCCGGAGCCATAGCTGGAGTTGTAGCCGGAGCCGGTCCCAGTGTCGGTGCCAGTACCGATGCTGAGGTCGATGATGATGTTGGTGGCGTGAGAGTTGCTAATGGTGTTTTTGTAAGAGGAGTGGATGAGGGTTACCATTAATTTGATGATACTGATATTGAGACTCACTATTTATGTGAATTGTATTTTTGGATTGTTAATATGTGTAATTTTATTATTCAATGAGGTTTTATTATTTTAATACTGAATTGTATTACGGTGTTTCTAACTATTTCTACATATTGCTTATGTATTAGTTAAGTTTTATTATTATTATATTGAATTGTATCCTCCTCCAACGTGACCATCATACCTCCTCGATGACGCTTCTATGAGACAGCCCCTCTATCTCCTCCGGAACACCTCTAACGGTATGTAGTCCAATTTTCTATTTTTTTCTTGAGGTGGCCCCTCTATTAGTTTCACTAATCATATTTTGAGTTTGATGACTTGTACTGGTGTGCAGGATATGGATGCATGCCATAACTGAGAACCAACAAGAAAACATAGCCGATGCAATTGATTTGCTCCCATGACTTGCAATCAGGATTGACATGAATATAAAATTCAGGAGGTAATGGTTATTTTATACCATTTTTTCCATCACGATTTCCATCGGGTCTTTCTACAGTACCAACTGCAATTTTTAACTTCCGTATACTCCATTCCCTACTTCGGTATTTCCAACTCACGATTTTCTTCAGGACTTGCTACGACACCCACTGTATTTGTACTTCTTCTCCACACCCTCCTCATACATGTGCAATATCCATCTTTGTATGGTAAATCAACTTTTGTCTGATCTGCTACTACACACCCTCCATAACGGTGTCGACTTATCCACCGTCGCCAAACATATGGTTTTACCACACCATTTTTTACATCATGAAAAGTTTTCTTTTTTACTCAACTGCATCCTCAAATATGAAATTTAACCCCAGACTCAAATTTTCATAATATGATGTAGTTTCATGTTTTGTTTTTAATGTTTTCAATGTATGGGTGAAATCTTCAGTTTAGGTGATGTTGATTCATCTTCCACCATCAATGACATTGAAAAGGGTAAAATTGTGAAATCATCTTATTTTCAAGTTTAAAATTAATATGTCTACTCTTGTAATAAATGAACACATGATATTGTTATCATTTCAATAATGTGGTTTATGCTTTCTGGTCAATAATGATTACCAATAGTATTGACAACGGCATTTCAATGTGCCTTACAAAAGGGTTGGGTGGGGAGAATTTTATAAAAGGTGTGTAGTTCGACTATTTATCAATTATCATTTACTATTTATTTTAATTTTATCCATTGAAATCATTAAAATTATTAAAATTGTTTTAGATTCATTTAATGATTTATATTTTCCAATTCCATTTTAATTGATTTCATTTATGAAATCTATAATTTTCAGGTTTAATTCTACAGTTTAGGTGATTCTGCTTCATCTTCCAACATCAATGGCATTAAAAAAGGTGAAATTGTTAAATTATATTATTTTCTAAATTATAATTAACATGTATTCTATTGTAATTAATGATCACATGGTATAGTTATCATTTCATTAATGTGATTTTTATTTCAGGAAAAGCATCATTTGAAATAGTATTGACAACGCTATTCCAATGAGCCTTACAAAATGTTTGGGCTGGGAGAATTGTAAAAAAGGTATGTAGTTCAACTATTTCTCAATTATAAAATAATATTTATTGTAATATTATCCATCATAATGATTAAATTCTCATGTGATATGCTTTTAATAGACTCCATGGTTATATAGTGTAAATAAAATTTTCTCATAAACTCATTATAGCTCATCAATCTACGTCTAGGACATTCCATATTCTGAAAATTGATCAAAAATGGAATTTTAAAGTGAACGAAAGTAAAATTCTATGGGAAAGGATACTTACCTCCTATATAATAGACAATATGGGGTTTCTTGTGTACCAGTATGTTTTGTGTTTCGATATGATTCAGTTTTAATGCATAGAAGTTAGTGTTGTTGATCCCACATTGTGTGTGTTTTATTTTTTCCAATGATTTTGAAGTTTCAATGAATATTAGTGTCAACATGTAAGAAATAAGAATTTATGGATAAGAATATATTGGATATTGGTTAGCGAACTTAGTTTTGTTTAGAATAAGGGTTCCTAAGAGAGGTGTGACATTATATTAAGTAAATGAGATTTAGAGACACATATTTTATGTTTGATTATGAAATACTTAGCATTCCTCATATGAAAAGGGAATACTTACCTTTGGAGTTTTAAAGATTCATTTATATAAAGTAAAAAATGTTTTAAGTGTTCTTGAATTATTGCCATGTTTCTTTTTTCATGGAATATTCTAGTTTTAAAAAGGGAAATTGAAAAGGAAATGTCAATAAGGATTTGATTTTCATGGAGAATTTATAATGATAAATATTATATGTGTATGATGAAGGTATTTTAGAAGTTCATTTCTTATGTATATAATCTTGGAAAGTAAAAAACTATTCGGGAAAATACATATATGAGGTCAAGGAAGATTAAAAAAATGTTGATATTAATGGAGTATAGTATATTGTTATATTTGAAAAGGAATATTTATGTTTGATTTGTTTTTTAACTTGGATTATGAGTGAATTTTTGCTGAGATATTTTCAAAGGAATAATTTTATGAGTGCATATTTGACCCTTATGATTTTTATGTTTGTTTTAAATTTTGGATAAGGATTTATAAAAAAAATACCTTAATACCACACTACCCAAGAATCTAAGTCATCAGATACAGGTGGACAAGATTAAAGTAATTCCAGTCAGGATGGAATGTATAAAAGCCTGTGTTGGTGAAAAATGACCTCAGGAGAGTGCACCAATTTTTTATTGGTAGAGAGTGAAGGTTAGAACCACTGTACATGAAAGCATGATAGAACCGTGACCATAATGGATTTGAATGAAAGACTAAGGAGTGTTATAGGTAATAAATAATAAGAAGAATAAGAAGAGGGAAGAAGATTTATGTGAAGTCCAATTTTCAAAGAAATAAGTGTATTTTATTTATGAAAGGGAAGAAGAAAATGGTTTTTTCATTTTAGTTTTCTATGGTTACAACTAAGAAATAGTTAAAAAAGAGTTCTAGTTTTTTAGAGTAGATTAATATTTGAAAAAAATATATTTCCTAGTAGGAATAATGGAGATAATTAGTTGAGAAAATTCTAAAAACCATTCTGTTCACATTGAGGAATACGAAGTTTTATCTTATTCCCTATCAGATGTGTTGTACATATGTGATTACAGTGTTAGTAATTGAATTTGTAGCATGTTATCAAGGAGAGAACTAAATAAGGTTTCTAAGAGATCAAAAACTATAAAATAAAATGAATAATGTTCCATTATGAAATGATCTGTCAATTGATATTCTAAAGAACATATGATGAAATAATTATCCTTAATGATGATGAAAAAGATATCAAAGTTGGAAAGTAAGGTGAAGATATCCATCTTGAAATTGATTTAACATTTAGTACTATTCAAAATTGGATCATTATTAATTTTGAAAACTGCAACGTCTCCTCGAAGTTTAGAAAAGCAGAGAAGGTTTTGAAGAATCTTCTACAATTATCACTTCATTAAAAACTTGAATTCTAGAAGGTGATTGAAAAAGGTATTATTACAAGGTTATGATTTCATAATATCTAATTCTTGATTGAAACAATAAAATACTACTATACGAGGGTATAATGTTTTTAAATTAGTGGAATTTATATGAAATATTGAATAAGTTTCGTGGCTGTTTTCTGAAATTAAAACATGCTAATTATTAAATGTTTTGGAATTTTAACAGCAAAGACTAACAATATGTCATGTCACATTGTAAAATACTTTAAACAATGTTAATTTCATTTTCTTTTAAGAGACCTTTCTTGTGGTGCTTTATTTTGGTTGATATGAAATTTATTTTTTGGATTTAAATACATTTTAGGGCATAATTATTTATTTGGAAGGGTTTTTTATCATTGCTCAGGTTTTCCTACATGGAAGCCCTCTCTTAGGACAATGTTTGAAAAACCATGTAGTACAATGTTCTTTTTATTATCTCTTACAGCATAGGGCACCGAGTGAATGACTTTGGTTGAGTTTTTTACGGATGTGTTGATGAATAATGTTTTACATGGAAGGCTGCAAAAAAGAAAAAGAAAAAATGAGTAGATTTTGAAGACGCGTGGGTTAGGGACAATTCCTAGGAGAGGTGATATTCCAAGACAAGACTTCAGAGTTTTGCAGTTACTGGTTCTCAAACTTTCCATTGAGTTTATCTTTCTTCCATCTATTTTTTAAGAATTCATTTTATGATAAAAATAAAATGTTTATTATTTTTTTATAATCAAATATAGAATGTTTTAGAATTCAGTTTCCTTTATTATTTGAAATGTTTTACTAATACTGACAGAAATTATATTTTATATAAAATATATTATAGAACATGATTTCAAATAAAACCTGGTAAAGTTTTATGTGAAATCATATGGAGCTCATAAAAATGGTAATAATATTTTATGTGTATAATTATTCATACCATTGATGCTTTGTGGATGCAGTTTTCATGTGAATGGAGTGTTATAACTTGCAAATGAAAATTTCATCAAATATAGAATGTTTTAGACAGGTATGTTTTAGTTTAGTTTTTATTTTATTTTCTTTATCTCATTGGACACTTAGGCCTTTTACTTCTTTCTATGGACAAAGGGTAATTAGATTCTGTGAAGGGGGGAAATGGGGTTCAGATTGATTTAGTCTGTCGGCTTTGATCTGAGGTAAGATTATATGGTAACTACTTGTCTCGCACATCATGTATTTGGGGATTTCAGTGTTTTTTACTCCATATTATGTTTTCAGTAGGGCATTTGATCATTTCATGTTGGTTCGGGTGGATTTGGTTCTCCCAATCGAGGTAAGGCTTTAATTCCTTTGGTTGGTTTCTCACTGGTTATGTAGCATTCTTTATGTGATTTAATGTTCCTAATATCCTTTGTGTAGCACGTTGATCCCCGCTCGTTGGTTTTGAGTAGCCAAGTTAAGGGTGACTCACCTACGTGTGCAAAGGTAAGAAAGTACATGTATGTGGGTTCCCCCGTTACAGGTATAGTCAACCATGGCAGTGATTATACACATATGGGGCTATGTGTGCCCATGTATATATATATAAATGCATACACATGTGAGTGGAGACCGGTATATGCATATAAGCATATGTGAAAGGATCCCCTTGCACATGCTCATAGCCATGCGGGTGTGTGCATAGGGGCTAGGTGTATTTGCATGTGTGTGAAGGTGTGTATACCCAGTGGGAAAGAATCAACTTTTAGTTAGAAAGCTCCAAGAGCCGTGGTGGATGGTTTGGTTCCACCTTGAGGTGGGATCAATCTTCTAGCCTCTTTAATTAAAAAATTCTTTAAAATGAATTTAGATTCTTTCTTAATTCTGCTTAATTGTATTGAATTTCGTATCTTGAATAAGTTTTCTTTAATATAATTGTTTCATTTGATAAATAAAGTCATGTTTTTATAATAAAACCCCTCCAATGGAGGTGCGCTATCTGCGAAAACTCACAGTGATAGTTATGTTGATCTAGTTGGTTAAATTATTACATTTGATTTGTGCTGAATGAGTTTTAGAATAAATTTGAAATATAATTAAATGAATTGTGTGATAAAGCAATGCCATTATTTTATAATAAAACCCCTCCAACGAAGGTGCGCTGTCTTCTAAACCAAAGAGTAGTGATAGTTATTTGTATCATGTTTAGATTTGGTTTGAGTCTTTCAAATATCTCTTGTTGGTGTTTGTTTTGTGGCTAGTTAGTTTTTGTTTTCTTTGAATAATATAAACTAGCTTATAATACTTGTTTAACTCAAATGACATTTCCTGAGTAGGCATATAACTTCACCATGAAACTTTTTTTTCACGCTTTGAATATTATAAATAAAATTTCCATGTTTAGGAAATGTGAATGAATTTGTAAATGGTTTGTGTAGGGTGTATGATTATTTTCCATTGTTTTGTTTCCCTTTAGATGTTGCATCATTGTGCCACTCACTACAACCTTCTCTGGAGATCCCTTGTTATAGAATATTAAATAGTTGATATGTTCTATCATTTTCTGGCATGGCAACGGCCAGAATGTTGCCCCGCCTCCTCCCGCTCCCTTCGCTCCTGGCCGGAAGATGTTGCCCTGCAGATGTCGGTGGACCGGGACAACACGTTGCGATCATGCCACGGTCACTCCACTATCACACTGCGGTCACAACACTGTCACGTTGTGGCCACGCTGCGCTTACGCCGCAGTCACGCCGTGGTCACGCCCTGGTAATGCCGTGATTTGGCCCTACTCCAGCCACATCTAGCCCAAACCACCCCCCTTCCACCTTCATTTCAGTCCACTGCCACCAACATTCCATCCCGTAATAACCCCCCTTCCACCTTCCAATCAGCCTGCACCATCCCCCCAGCACCTGCAACCAGCCCCCTTCCACCAGCATTCCAGCCTCCTCCCGCTCCCTTCGCTCCTAGCCAGAAGATGCCGCCCCGCGGATGTCGCTGGACCGGGCCAACACGTCGTGGTCACACTGCGGTCACGTCGTGGTCACAAAATGGTAATGCAGTGATTTGGCCCTACTCTAGCCACATCTATCCCACACCATCCCCCTTCTACCTTCATTTGTATTATCCTTGGGCAAATCTTCCATTATGCTATTTCTTGCCTCTATTTTCACATACAAGCAAGGCTTGTTGGTATGAATCTAATTTTTTCTCCTTCTTCCATGATAGAAGACTGGTCCTTTTATATTTACCACATGGCTTATACTTCTTAGGTTTATTAACCAAGGATGTATGATCTGCTTTCTTTAAAAACTTCTTGGGAATAGTGCTTCCAACTTCATTTTTTTAAAATTTTCTAAAGGAAGTTTTCTTCCATTTTTCATCATCAGTGGTCTTCATTATCCAGTTGTTTTTAACACATTCTTATATGATCATGCTCTATTCTAGTGACCATACTCAATTAAAATACAATAGTGATCTTAAATCAAGAAGTCACCCAAGTTGAATCATTACATGTTTTTAGGAAAATAAGAGTAGCTACCACACAAACTAATGATGATAATATTACTAACAATAAGACTCATAATTGTGTCAAAATAACTTTAATTGATCCACTAAATTTTCCACTATAATCTCATGGATGAATGTGGAAAACTATCCTGATAAATCCATTGTTACTCATGCATATTTATCTATTACCCATGGTTTAAAAACAAATTCTGTACATATATGGGTGTGATTAAATAATGAGAATCCATCCATATCATCCAATTTGTCTATGAGCATGAATAAAATACTTGGATCTCTAAATAAACCTTAAGATCATATTGTTTTTGTCCCAAAATAGAAAGCAAGAAAAACTAGATATACTACATACAATAGAAAGAGAAGGTGATTTATTTGTCAATAATAGTGATACTAGGCATTTGGACAGAAGTATAGTGAATGTTGGCATAATAACGTCATGACTGATGGAAGTGAAGTGGATGTTGAAATAGAGATGAACTGCCTACACTATGGAATAATAGTCCAGATCATGGACCATTGAAAATTGGCCATTAACGTCATGACCGATGGAAGTGAGCTAAAGAAACAAATTGAATCAATTCAGGAAAGGAACAATAGAATTTAGTTAATTAAAGATATCCTAGAAGAAGAAGAGTAATACTGACTTCTAAATAATGGTATTCTAAATAATACCAAAGATATCCTAGAATAAGAAGTGTAATAATTGTACAGGAGGGGGGTGGGGGCTGGGGGGAGTGGTGTAGGGGTGGCTGGGGGAGTGCAGGTGGGGGGGGGGTGGGGGGTTTGGTGGGGGGGGAGGCTGGGGGGAGTAGTGCTGTGGGGATATGGGGGTGTTGGGGGGTACTGGGGGGCAGTGGGGGTGCAGGTGGGTGGCGGGGTCTGAGGGCTGGGGAGGGGTTGGGGGAGTGGTGCATTGGGGTGGGGTGTTTTGGGGTGGGGGTGGGGGGAGTGGCGGGGTGGGGTGGGTGTGTGTGTGGGGGGGGGCAGTGGGGGGATTGGTTTAGGTGGGAGTGGGGGAGTGTGGGGGGGGGGGTGTTGGGGGCTCGTGCAAGAGGGGGTGCTAGGGGGATGGGGGGAGTGGTGTAGGGGGACTGGTGGTAGCTGGGGGTAGTGGGGTTGGGGTGTTTCGAGGTGGGGAGGTGGGGGGGGACTGGTGCTGGGGGACTGGTGCTGGATGGGGGCAGTGGGGGTGCAGGTGGGTGTGGGGTATGCTTAATTTATGTGTTATTTCTATTGTTTATGCATGTATTGATGCAATGATTATTGATATTATGATTAACAATGTGTGTTTTTGTAGCTGTTTTGTGTTGACATGCCCACCATAAATTATCAGTCCAATGCGAGTGACTAAATTATGATATTGTTGTAATAATAGAAAGGAATTATAAAATCTATATTGGTAATGGATTCATGTATATCATTTATCATCACTGATCACATATATATAATAAGTTTTTATATCTCA
Organism: Viscum album; assembly: GCA_963277665.1. Classification (NCBI taxonomy): domain Eukaryota; kingdom Viridiplantae; phylum Streptophyta; class Magnoliopsida; order Santalales; family Viscaceae; genus Viscum; species Viscum album. The sequence continues at coordinate 680,789,607 of OY728142.1, read as the reverse complement.
TTTCTTTTCCCACTATTTCCTTACAGGTGGTTTCTTATGATGAGGATGGTTCTATCCACCACCATCGATGACAGTGAGTTCAACATTGGATTTGGGTAAGATTTATTTCGTTTTTATTCATTGGCCAAATTTTATTTAGGGATTTTGTGATTTTTGGGTTCTTTATATTTTTGTAGTGCTTTATGGATCTCGTTGAGGTGGATTCGAGTTACCGTTGATGAAGGATTACATGTGTATGCATAGGTAGGAATATAAATATATAAGTTCCCCCTTTATATATATTCACTCATGGAAATATGAATATATATATTGGGTCTAGGTGTTCTTATATATAGATATGAAAAATTCATACATGTGTAAGTGTAAAGGGGTATATGCAAGTATAAACATATATCTAAGGACCCCTTATGCATGTTTTTCCTTGCAAATATGTACATAGGGGCTAGGTGTCCTTATATATATGTGAAGTTGCATATGCGTGCAAGCGGAAAAAAAGGAAGATTCGAGTTGTTGTCAAAAGAAGCGCCTTGAGGTTGAGGTAAGTTTCCTCTGCCTAACCCTTTAATTTGAATTATATAACTGCTTGGGTATTTTAAAAACATGTTTTAATTATTATATAATGTGTATACGCTATTAAAATTGGTTGTGGCTTTTTATAATGACATTTTAACCTGTTTTACATGATTTCCCTAATCCTTCAATGTGGACTAGTAGAAAGTTCCAGCCAACTCAATAGTAGAAAATGAAATTTCCTTCACTTTATAGATGACAGTGTCCTCATTTTGAGAAAACATCAACTGGGAATTCTCATAAAAATCTAAAACTTAAAGAAAATTTTTGTTTTCATTTCATCAAACACAAACAATCGGCTTTGAAAACTTGATACTTTCTTCAGTCTCATCATTGTGAAACACTTGACCCAGAAAAAGACAGAATTTACCCTATTAAAATAAATCCACCTAGGCATGATTCACGGTGTGACCAGGGGTTTCACACCATGAATCCCTACCCCTGGGAATTTCATGGCTTGAACTGAGGTTCACAACCGAAAATGTTCTAGATAGGGGGTTCACGCCTCAACTAAACATAATGGTACTCCTAACCATATGAATTTTCAACTAAGAATGATCTTCCAATGGTCTATCAACCTGGTAATTGGATTTTGAAAAATGATCTCAATGCGGTTTTCAGCTCACTGCATCCAACCCCACGAAAAACTCCAGTATGTTCTCCTCTAGAAGAATTTTCCTAAATTTTCTTGGTTTCACCCACTGGTGTGCTATCGTATCTCTCAATCAATATTAGATGATTCCTTATGTTCATATTAAACCCAAGATCCATCAATGTATTGAACACAATCTTGAAGTATATCCTCCAATATATGTATCATCTACTCTTAGTGTCTGTCTATATATTGATGGTACATTTTTCTCACTATTAGATGATTCCCTAAGGTCAAATTAAACCCATTCCAAAAATCATGGCATAATATGTGCATCTCTATCTGATATAATTCTTAAGGGAACTCCATGATATTATTAATCTTCACATATATAAAACATTCCTATATTTTCTATTAGGTCCATGGCCACCAAAACAGACACCTAAATTCATCACCCATATTTGTCTCTCTAGGATTCAGAAACCACAGAGGTATGACAATCTCTCATCAACTATTCACCAAATGATTCAAGGACTATAACTCTTATAAAATTGTAACATATCATCATCAAACAGTGAACACTCAAGTGTCAGTTTACCACTTTCTAGTTGTTCCCGCATCATATTAAACACAGGTTTAAATTCTCTACTAACCTTCCCTCAGCCTATATGAGATGATATAATAACTAATGGGGAAAATCAACTGATTCTTGGTCATTAGAATCATCCATCCTCCAATTAGCGTACATGATCATAATGTGTTATAGTTCTTCAAAAGGATTTTAACCAGGTTCCAAGGGGGGATGGGGAAAGGGGAAGGGGGGGTGTGCTGGGTTCTTTTGCAAGGGGCAGGGATAGGGTGCAGGGGGGGTGCTGGGGGGGTGTGCAGTGGGCTGGGGGGTGCAGTGGGTATGTTCAGGGGGCAGGGGGTAGGGGGTGTGTGCTGGGTGGGAAGTGCAGTGGGCAGGGGGTGTGTGTAGGGGGGGACAGGGTGAGGGGGCAGGGGTGGTTTGCTGGGGGCAGGGGCAGGGAGGCAAGGGGAAGGGGGGGTGTGCAGTGGGCTAGGGGGCAGTGCAGTGGGCAGGGGTGTGCTGGGGAAGGGGGGAGGGGTGTAGGGGGGAAAGGGGCAGGGGGGAGTGCAGTGGGCTGGTGGGGGGGGAATTGTAGTGGGCTGGGGGGAGTGCAGTGGGCTGGGTGTGTGTGCAGGGGAGTGCAGTGGGCTGGGGGGGAAGTACAGTGGGCAGGGTGTGTGTGCAGGGGACAGGGTGAGGGGGCAGGGGTGGTTTTCTGGGGGCAGGGGCACGTGCAGTTGGCTGGGGGGAGTGAAATGGGTAGGGGGAGTGTAGGGGTAGGGGGGTGTGTTGGGGGCAGGGTGTGTATGCAGGGGGGTGCAGTGGGATGGGGGTGGTGTAGTGGGCAGGGGACAGGGTGAGGGGGTAGGGGTGGTTTGCTGGGGGCAGGGGGCAGGGGTGTGTGTAGTGGGATGGGGGGGAGTGTAGTGGGCAGGGGGGAGTGTAGGGGGCAGTGCTGGGGAAGGGGTAAGGGGTGTGTGCAGGGGGCAGGGGGTGTGCTGGGGAAGGGGGCAGGGGGGATGTTTTTTTGTGGAATGGGGGGACATATAGCCATGGTTTTATACTATGGCTATAGGTTTATAACCAAGGTTTAAAGTCATGGAAGAAGGATTATAGCCACAGTTTAAAACGGTGGTTATATATATTTCCCGACTTAGGATTCTACCACGGTTTGAAAACTGTGGCTATAGGGTGTTTCCATGGTTCAAACTGTGTCTATAGGTATATAGGCATGGTTCAAACTGTGGCTATAAGTCTATAGCCATGGTTTCAAACCCTGGCTATAGGTTTTTTTCTTATAGCCACACTAATACCAGCCACGTTTTATGAAACCATGGCTATAACCTATAGCCATAGTTTTTGGGCCTATAACCATTGTTCCAAACCGTGGCTATAACCTTATTTTTTAGTATTGGGGGTATGGGTATCGAGAATAGTTTTTAGGGTATAGGGTATAAGGCTTTAGGTGTAGGGTGGCCTTTTTTATTGGGTATAGGGTGTAGTGTTCATGATTTAAGGTATAAGGTATAATTTTTTGGTGTAGGGTTTAGGGTATATGGTTTAGGGTGTAGGGTAGAGGTTTTATGGTGTGCGGTAGAGGGTTTAATGTGTATGGCATTGGGTTTTGGGTGTTGGGTAGAAGGTTTATTGTATTGGTTTTAGGGTTTATGGTCTAGAGTAAATTGTTGGGGTTATAGGGTTTAGGGTTTAGGGTATAGTGTAATGGGTTTTGGGTGTAGTGTTTATGGTCTTGGGTTTAGGTTCTATAGTCTAGTGTAAAATGTTGAGTCCATAGGGTTTAGGGTTAGGGTATAGTGTATAGGGTTTTGGGTGTAGGGTTTGTGTTTTTTAGTGTAGGTTATAGGGTATAGGGTGTATAGTTTATGGTTCATTGTGTAAGGTATAGGATGTAGGGTGTAGGGTTTATAGATTAGGGTGTAGGGTGTAGGGTTTCTGGTATAGTGTTTAGGGTGTGGTATATTTGGTTTATGGTGAAGGGTTTTGGGTTTAGGGTGTAGGTTATAGTGTTTATAGTGTAGGGATTATGTTTTAGGTTGTAGGGTTTCAGCTTTAGTGTGTTGGGTTTGGGTTTATGATTTATGGGATAGGTTTTATGTCTTATAGTGTATGGTTTCAGGTTTATGGCATTGTGTATATGGTCTAGGATCTAGGGTTTAGAGTTTAAGTTATAGGTTTTTGGGTTTTGGGTGTATGGTTTTGGGTGTAGAGTATAGAATTTAGTCGGTTTTTAGGGTTTATGACTGTTTTTTGATTTTTTTTATATTTTTAGGATTTTTAGCGATTTTAGGGGATTTAGGTTTTTAGGGGTTTTAGGGGGGTTTAAGGGGTTTTGATGTTTTTGGGGGTTTTATAGGGTTCTGATTTTTTAAGGTTTTTATGGGTTTTAGTTTTGGTTCAGTTTTTTAAGAGCTTTTAGGGGGTTTTAGTGTATTTTATGGTTTTAAATGGGTTTTTTGTTTTTTTTGTTTTGGGGGTTTTAGTATTTTTATGGGTTTTTCTAGGGGTTTTGGGGGATTTTAGAGATTTTAGTGTTTTTATGATTTTTACAGTTTCTATTTTTGTGGGTTTTTGGATTTTTATTGTGTTTTAGATATTTTATGGTTTTTGGGTTTTTTATGTATTTTTCGGATTTTTAGTTTTTTTAGTTTTTTATGGTGTTAAAGTTGTTTTAAAGGTCTTTCAGAAATTTTATATTGTTTTATGGGCATTTTAGGCTTTGTTTTTTGTTATTTTTTTGGTTTTTAGTGTTTTTAGGGTTTTTATATGTTTTATGGGTTTTATGGGTTTTTAGAGTATCGAGAATTTTTCAGGTTTTTAGGATTTTTAGGGTTTTTAGTGTTTTTTGAGGTTTTAGGATTTTTTATGTTATTTTAGGTTGTTACAAATTCTGGGGGTCTGAGGGGGGGTGTAGGGTTTTTTATGTGATTTTAGGTATTTTTAGTGTTTTAAGGACTATAGGGGTATTTTAGGGGTTTGTGGGGTTTTAGTGATTTAGGGATTTTCAGGGTTTTGAGGTATAAAGGTTTTTTATGGTTTTTATTGTTTTTTGGGCCTTCTAATGTTTTAGGGGATTTAGTATATTATACGGTTTATAGGAGATTTTATGGGGTTTTAGGAGTTTTTAGGGTTTTTATGGCCTTGTATGGTTGTTTTAGGGATGTGGAGTTTTTTATTTTTTAATGGTGTTTTACTAGTGGGTGGGGTTTTTTAGGTTTTAAGGGTCTTTTAGGGTTATATGGGGTTTTTAGGGTCTTCAATGGGTTTTAGGGACTTTTAGGTTTCTTTGGAATTTTAGGTTCCCTTTTGGGTTTTTTTGGGTTTTATGGGGTTTTGATGGTTTTAAGTTTTTAGGGTGTTTTAGGGGTTTTGATTTTTTTTTGGATTTTTATGGCTTTTAGGGGTTTTGGGTTTTTAGGGTTTTTTGGGTTTTTTAGTGTTTTTACATTTTTGGAGATCTTTTAATGGGTTTTAGTTTTTAATGGTCTTTTAAGGTTTTTAAAGATATTTAGGTTTGTTATTGTTATTAGGGTCTATTAAAGGGTTATATGGTCTTTAAGGTTTTTTAGACTTTCTTGGGGTTTTAGGTCCGTTTTGTGGTTTCCATTTTAAGGGGTTTTAGGTTCCTTTGTGGTGTTTTGGATTCCTTTAGATTTTTTGAGTTTTGAGAGACCTTTAGGGGTTTTAGGTTTTTTATAGTCCTTTATAGTATTTAGTTTCCTTTTGGATTTTAGGGGTTTTTAGGTTTTTTAGTTATTTTAGAATATTTAGGGTTTTAGGGGGTTTTAGAGTCTTTTAGAGTTTTTAGTGTAACGTCCCAGTTCCAGAAGCCACCCAGAGGCTCCCCGTACCCAGTTCGTCACATGGCCTCAAGTGCATTTCTCCAAACTCCAGAGGCTGTTGACTAGCAGAAAGGGCCTTGGGTGTGTTAGTGGGGAAACTATGCCTTCATTGGCAGAGTAACACAACGGAAGAGAAAAACATATAACAATAGTGGAAGCAGTAATAATCCATACGATTGTAAATAGCAGAAGTCTGAAGAAATAAACAGTTGGAGTGTACATATATAAAAATGATTCATGGTACATATTTCTAGGAAAATACCCAAACACATCACAATCATAGAATATAGAACAGAACTAAGCTAAAGGAAAAAATAAAACAAATAAAAATATCCTCTTCATCACAAGCCTCAGCTTGGTCCCATGCTCTCCAGCTCCACAACACATCAAGTACCTGAAGTTGAAGGGTGCTTTCCCTTATTTATACCTACAACAATATAATCTATTTTGGCCCAAATGCATAGCCCAAATAGGGTGTGAGAATAAATCCTAGTAGGCAATCACCACAAGATTTGTGCCTAACATTTGGTGAATATATGGTAGGTAATAAACAAAAGAAAGAAGCAAACAAGGAAGTACATACTAGTAACCAGTCCTACAGTTTCAATGCATTCAGTTCTATACATCAACAACAACAAATAAGCAGGGAACCCTATGGGTAGTTCTCTCAGCCTAACCCCTCTAGTTCAATAAAACAAGGATACTACAGAGACTCTTTGAGGAAGCTCTCTCAGTCAATTCCCCTTATATTCCCAAGCATTAAAAAGGCTCTCTAAGGAAACTCACACGGTCAATTCCCATTATAGTCTAAGGTAGGCAAGAACTCTTTGAGGAAGCACACACGGTCAATTCCCTTCATAGCCCCATGTGGTCAAATACTCTCTGAGTAATCTTAAATTTCAATTACCCTTATAGTATATTTTAGTTGATGAATCTCTGAGGAAGCGCACATGTTCAATTCCCCTCATAGAACCAAGTGGTCAAAGACTCTCTGAGAAGCTCACTTGGTCAATTCCTCTTATAGTCTATTACACCAGGTTCTCACGGCCTTGTGTAATTAAATGAGTATATCAATGAAATATGTCCAAAGTAAACCTCTATAACTACTTAGCTAATCGGTCTATAGCATATCAATCATGTCAGAAAACAACCCTCCACCCTTCAACACTAGGCATGGAAAAATAGACATGGCGTCCAAAATGGCTAAGCAAGACCAAACAGTCGTAAACAGAACATGCATGGGAAACCACATCCAAAACATAGCAATCAACCCTATTCATATCCAAATAACCTCTACTCAAGCATACAAGCATGGAAGGCAATTAATAGGGGTAAAACGGTAAATGTACAATACCCCGTTCTAGGGTATTGGGCAAAATTACTCATAATACTCAAAGACATTCAACGGAAAGGCACAAACCACCTAACTCGGTGTTGGGACATTAATATAATCTAGCGTCGGCCCTTGGATTGACCTAGAATGTTCTATATCTACAAAAACATCTAAAAAATTCAACCCATGATATCTCACGAGAGAGGTGAAATCAGAATATGGTGCTCTAGGAGGAAAAATAACTCACCAATGCGATTTCAATGCAATTGATGGTGTTCAATTCGGAGGACAGACACTCTCTCAGGGGATCATCGAAGATTTGCAGCCGTACGGTGCTCTCAGGTGAAGAAGTTGAAGAAGAACACATTTCTAAAAAGAAGATCTAGGTTCTTACAAACTTCCTCCCTTAAAGAAATTCGTCCAGGAATTTCCCTAGCAAGGCGGCGTAGAAGAAGAAACCCTGAAAAGATCTGGACACTATGATCGTACATCCGCCTCCCTCTCCCAAGTCTTGTTCTGTACTTGCCCATGTTTCCATAGCACTCATACCAGAGGAATAGACCAGCCACAGAGAACCTTCGTACTTCGATCGATAATCCGAATAGGATGCTCCTCAAAAGATGCAACCACTTCCAACTCAACCTCCTTGGTTTGGAATTCATGAGACGGGTCTGAGAAGTAATTTCTAAGCTGAGAAACATGGAAGACATTTTTAATATCCCGATACCTCTGAGGAAATTACAACTGGTAGGAAACTATCCCAAATCTCTCCAAAATCTCAAACTGTACGACGTATCTCGGCGAAAGCTTACCCTGTATCAAAATCCTCTTGAGCCCCAACCTCGGTGTGACATGTAAGAAAACATAATCTCCGACCTTGAACTCCAAAGCTCATCTCCTCTGATCAGCATAAGACTTCTGTCGAGACTGTGCAGTATCCATCCACTTTCTAATCAACTCTATCAGTTATGTAGTCTTCTAAACAAGATGAGGTCCCAACATAGCTACCTCTCCTGCCTCCTGCCAGCATATTGGTTATCGACATGGCCTACTGTACAGATCCTCATAAGGTTCCATCTAAATAGTTGCCTGAAACTATTATTATAGTCAAACTCCAAAAGAGGTATGTGCTTCTCCCAAGAACATCCAAAATCCAAGATGCATGCACGAAGCATGTCCTCAAGCACTTGAATTGTACGCTTGGACTGGCCATCTGTCTGGGGATGGTAAGCTGTACTCAAAAGTACCTATGTACCCAAAGCCTTCTGAATCCCCTACCGGACCTGATAAGTAAAACTTGCATCCTTGTCTGAAATAATGGTGTGTGGAACTCCATGTAAGCACACAATATCATAGATGTACAACCGTCCTAGCTCATCAACACTGAAGGTCTCCTTGACCGACAAGAAGTGAACAACCTTTGTGAGTCTGTTAATGAAAACCAAAAATGAATCATTCCCTCAAGGTGACCGTGTTAAACTTGTCACAAAATCCATCGCAAAATCATTCCACTTCCACTAGGGAACAGGAAACTGGTACAAAATCCATGTTGGTCGCTAATGCTCCACCTTCACCTGCTGACAGGTGGAACACTTCATGAAAAAACTAGAAACATCTCTCTTCATACATGGCCACCAATACTAATGGTGTAGATCATGATACTTCTTAGTGACACCAGGATGAACTGCCCAAACTGAGGAATGAAAGTCCCGCATTAGCTCCTCGTGTATGTCTTTTGGCACCCATACGCACCCCTAGAAATGCAATATCTTATCCTTGCATATGGTCCATCCTGAAATAGGGTCCTCTCCTGACACGCTCTCCCATAGGACTAGGCCTTCTGAGTCTGATAGGTGCTTTATTCGCACTTGATCATGAAGAGTAGTGGTAACCACCACATAAGAAAGAAAATTTTTCCGCTTTCTGTCGTGCACCTCCAAATGCATCTTAGAGGATAGAGCCATAAGCTGCCACTCGCTTCTAGCCTCATAAAATTTTTGTATCTATGTCCTCCTAATCAACATAATAGCCACTGCATTTCTTTTCCTAGGCATATAGGAAATCTCAAAGTCAAAGGACTGAAGGTACTCAACCCACCTTCACTGTCTCAAATTCAGATCACAGTGAGTGAAGATGTACTAGAGACTCTTTTGGTTGGTGAAAACCAAAAAACGTTCTCCCATAAGATAATGTCTCTAACAACGCATGGCATGGACAACTACAGCCAACTCAAGATCGTGCGTCGGGTAATTCCTCTCATGTGGCCTCAACTGCTGAGACCCATAAGCAATGACTCCTTCTACCTGCATAAGCATAGCTCCCAGCCCGATACCTGAAGCATCACAGTACACATTATAGATCTTTCCCAACTCTAGAGAAACTAGTATTGGTGCTGAAGTCAACCACCCTTTCAGCTCTTGAAAGGATGACTCACAAAAATATGACCACAAAAACTTTGCACCCTTCTTAGTCAGACATGTCAATGGTGCTACCAAGCTTGAAAAGTCCTGTATAAATTTTTTGTAGAATCCAACCATCCCTAGAAAACTCCATAACACAAATACGTTCTTCGACTGCTCCCAGGAAACTACTGCTCTCACTTTCTATGGGTCTACTGATACTCTTATCTCTGAGATAACATGACCCAAGAAGTGAATCTGGTCTTTCAAAAAGTGGCATTTTGAGAGCTTATCATATAACTGATGCTCTCTCAGTGTACTCAAAATGATCTCAAGATGTGTGGCATGGTCGTGTCGAGTGTAATAGTACACCAAGATATCATCCACAAAGACCACAATGATGGAATCCAAGTATGGATGGAACACTCGGTTCATCAGTGCCATTAAAACTATAGGCGTGTTCTTGAGACCGAACGACATAACCATATACTCATATAGACCATACCTTCTCTGAAAGGCTGTAATAGGTATATCTGATAGTCTAACGTGCAAATAATGATAACCGGATCTCAAGTCAATCTTCAAAAACACCCAGTCTCCTCGAAGATGATCAAAGATATCATCAATCCTTGGTAAGGGATATCAGTTCTTGACCTTCAACTAGTCCATCTTCCGATAATTCACAAAAATCCTAAGGGTATCGTCTTCCTTCTTTGAAAACAGGACAGGATAACCCTAAGGAGAAGTACTAGGTCAAATGAAACCCTTTGACTGTAACTCCTCCAACTACTTATTAAGCTCTTGTAACTCTGGTGTAGCCATCCTATAAGTAGGAATGGACACCGATGCCACTCCTGGCACAAGCTCAATAAAAAATTCTACCTCACACTCTGGAGGCAAACCAGAAAAGTCTTTTGGAAAGACATCTCTGAAATGATCCACCACTGGAGGAATGTCTAACTGTGAATTCCCATGTTCATCTAGATATAGACTAGCAATATGGTTGTAACTCCTCATAACCCCTGATGCTCGGGTCCTACTCTGCTCGCTTGGGCATCCCACTCGCCCTTATGAAGAAACGATCTGCCGTTTGGTGATGTGAAACTCACCCTATGACGATAGCAACCGACGACTACCTAGAAGGGAACTAACCATTCCATTCCAAGAATGACATCATAGTCCGTCATATATATGACATAGAGGTCCCATAAAAAGTGAAACCCACCAACCTCTAGAGGGAACTCCATGAACCGACGTACACTCTCTGTTCTAGTCCGCAACGGAGTGTCTAGTGTCAAGATATTAGCATAAGAAAAGAAGCAGAGCCCAAGGCTCTCCACAACCTCAATAGATATAAAGATATGGGAAGCCCCTGTATCGAAAAGAGCAGAAGCTAAAACTGACGCAACTAAGATCGTACCTCGATTGTAGAAGGTCCAGGATCCTGCTCCTACTTGTTCTAATCCACTGCAAAAGTCTAGCCTATACCATAGCCTTGTGACCTTTCCTGACCACTCTGAGCTGATCCGCCCAGATGTCGCTGAAAACTGGGTAACTGGTTACCACGACCATGACCTCCAAATCGGCCTAAATGGAAGGAAGAACTATAGTTCCCAGACTAGTGTGAATTTGGTGGTTCTTCTCCTAAACGAGGAGTCATAGAAAAACCCCTGTCACCATTTTCTGATGAAAAGAACTGACCAAAACACTAGATATGACCCATATTTCCGCAAGATCGGCACTCCACCGGGTCTCTCGGGAAATGTGGCCACGTATTTCTGCTCCTCCGGCACTAGTAGCATACCACCTGGCTACCAGAAGATGCATCCCTCCTACTCTAATATCCCCATGCAATCTCCCTACAGTGCTTCCTACTATCAGCTAATGGAGCACTAACTCTGGATGTTGAAACAATTTAGCTCACAGCACCAGAATCCCTCAGATTGCGCTCAGTGATCAGCGCCTAGTTGACTATAGAAGAGATAGAAGTCAACCTAAAGATAATCACTATGATCGGATGTTGATCCTCAGAACATCCTCAAACTTTCTTGCAAGGAAAAACTCATCACCTCTTAGAATAGGCGTGATAAACTGTAGCTATGTGAATCAAGAGGAATACTCCATAACAGAAAGAGTACCCTGCTCCAGACTCATGAACTCTTGGGATAGATCGGCTCTTAAGGTATCCAGATAGAAGTAATCATAGAAGATGTGCTGAACCTCATCCCAAGTCATGTTCTGCTGGAATCCCGCCTATGAGATCACATCCCACCACCACTTGGTGGAGTCTCAAATCATGTCAGTTGCGAGCTTCACCCTCTTCTCTGGAGGTATCTCCACATGCTTGATGATCGTCAGTGTGGCTTCCGGCCATGACTCTACATCCTAGGTTCCTCTATCCCCTAAGAAGGTGGGTGGATGCTGATGCTGAAAGACCCGTGTCAATTCTTCCAGCAATGAGGTAGGAGGCAACACTCACTGGAAGGTCTGAATCATCCTCATAAAGCCCTCCCTGAATTTTTCATTGGCACCTGTGTCAGATATAACTGCTAGTGCCAAGACTGGAACAACTGGAGGATATGAAGGATGTACCTAATCATCCATATCTGGTGTCAGATCATCGCCTTGCAACTGGCATACAACTGGAGGACTTATCTGTGGCATGACTCTGCAAGGTCAAGTGCACACCTTAGATTAAGATCATCAAGGACTAAGAACTGGAAACGTAAGAAGAGAAACGGAGAAATAAAACATTAAAGTTTTACAAAACAAGACTACATGGCATGTATATTAACAACACAACATGTTCCCTTATGTCTTTCACATGGGTGTGTACTTCTTCCAGAACTGGTCGTGTAACACCCCAAACACACAGTGTGTTGTCCTCACACACGGTGGGTACTTGAATTTTCTTCCCCTGCTTGATTCCTTATACATGTCTAAGCCACATGACTCCCCTTAGAACAAGGTTACATGGTGTGTTTTTTATAGACACGGTGCATACTAGATGAGCTTCACCAACTCGTGTTGTTCGTGACACGACCGGATACTCGGCTGAAACTACACGGCGTGTTCTATACGGACACGACGTATACTAGAAAAGATAACACCAACTTATGTTGTCAGTTACACGGATGGATTCCAAGATTACAATACGCGGTGTGTTTATAACTGACATAGATTGTATCACCTAATGTTTCTACATCTGTGTTGTTAGTCACACAGGCGGACACAGGGTCAACAAGATAGGGCGTGTACAACTGGTACACGACGTGTTCCCACAAGAACTTACCTATCCCGTGTCTCTACCCACACGAACTATGACCCAGTTAGAGACTACATGGAATGTGCATAAGGTACACGACGTGTAATTAAGAAAAACATTTTCTTCCTGAACAGAAGAACACATGGCGTGTTTTCAAAAACTACATGACGTGTATTCTGGGTTTTTTCAGACAGTAAGCCTCAGAAAATACTTCGGAACCCAGAAAAACACTGAAATGAACACCAAAGTGCCAAATTCCGATCCATGAGGGCCCATAATCCCTTTGAATAAAATTTTGGCATATTATACATGTTATAACATGTCAAATAGAGAAATGATCCTCCAAATTCCGGTCCATGAGGGCCCATAATACCTCAAGAACCAAAGATTGGTGTTCATTCAAACAAAACCTTACACAAACAATCCCATATAAAAAATAGGTATTTTTATCACGAAAACTATCACAACAACATGCATATCTAACACAACACATATCAAGACAACATGAAATTGCTAATGCACCCTATATGGAATGGCAAGAATGCATGACATGTGATCACTAGAAAGTGACTATATGATGGATGAGATGGAATAATCTCATCTCATCGGGTTTCAACAGGAATAGAACCTCAATAACATAAAAAATTACAACAAAAATCATGTGAATCACTCAAGGTGAAATCAAATCAACTGTAATAATTGCAAAACCAGAAAAATTTCAATTAAACAAGGTAGATTAGTTTTTCCCTGTACACGGGTTAGCTACTCCCAAGAATAGATTATTACCAAGTACCAATTACATTCTATCCCTAGATATATGGTCCAAAAAGTAAGTCAAGAAGATAATAATTCCCCTAATATCACTTTTTAACCTCTCGGTTCCAGAAGCCACCTAGAGGCGATGTGTGCCCAATTTGTCACATATCATTAAGCACATTTCCCCTAAAGCCAGAGGCTGCTGAGTAGAAGCAAGGGTGTTGGGTGTGTTAGTGGGGAAATTGTGCCCTCATTGGAAGAGTAACACAGTGGAAGAGAAAAATAGATAAAAATAGCAGAAGTAGTAATAATCCATACAAAACTAAACAACATAAGTTTTAAGAATTAAATATCCAGAGTGTATATATATAAAAATTATGCATGGTACATATGTCTAAAAAATAGCCAAACACATCATAATGCTGGAATACAGAACAGTACTAAGCCAAAGTACAAAAGAAAACATATAAACATCTCCTCATTATTGTAAGGCTCAGCTTGGTCCCATGCTCTCCAGCTCCACAACATATCATGTACCTGAAGTATAAGGGTATTTTCCTATATCAATACCTACAGCAATATAATCTGTCTGGGCCTGAATGCATAGCCCAAACAGGGTGTGAGACTAAATCCCAATAGGAAATCACCACATGTTATATGCCTAACAGTTAGTGAATATATGGAAGGCAATAAACAAAATAAAGAATTAAACATGGAAGAACTCAGATGTAACTAGTCCTATTGTTTCAATGAAATCAGTTCAATACATCAACAAAAGAAAATAAACAGGGAACCCTCTGGGTATTTCTCTCTGCCTAACCCCTCTGGTTCAATAAAACAAGGATACTACAGATACTCTCTGAGGAATATCTCTCATTAAATTCCCCTTATATTCCCAAGTGTTAAAAATACTCTCTGAGGAATCTCACTCTGTCAATTCCCCTTATAGTCTAAGGTAGTCAAGGACTCTCTGAGGAAACACACACAGTAAATTCCCCTCATATCCCCAAGTGGTAAAAGACTCTCTGAGGAAGCTCACACATCAATTCCCCTTGTAGTCTAAGGTAGTAGAGGAATCTCTAAGGAAGCACCCATGGTCAATTCCCCTTATATCCCTAAGTGGTCAAAGACACTCTGAGGAAGCTCACTCAGTCAATTCCTTTTATAGTCTATTACACCATATTCTCATGACCCCGTGTAAGTCAACAAGAATAACAATGCAATACGGCCAAATTAAACATCAAAAACTACTTGGCTAATCGGTTTACAACATATCAAGCATGTCAGAAAACAACCCCCACCCTATAATACTAGGCATGCAAAAAACATGCAAGGCAGACAAAAAGGATAAGCAGGACCAAACGATCATAAACAGAACATGCATGGTAAATCACATCCAAAACATAGAAATCAACCTTATTAATATCAAAATAACCTCTTCTTAATAATACAAGCATGGAAAAAATTAATAGGGGTAAAATAGTAAACACATAATACCCCATTCTACGGTATTGGAAGAAATATCACATAATACTCAAAGACTTTCAATTGAAAGGAAAAAACCACCTACCTCGTTGTTGGGAGATCAATATACTCTGGAATTGGCCCTTGGATCGACCTAGAACATGCTACATCTATTAAAACGTCTAAAACGTTCAACCAACGATATCTCACGAGAGAGGAAAAATAAAAATATGGTTCTCTAGGAAGAAAAATAACTCGCCGATGTGATTCCAATGCAACCAACGGTGTTCGATTCGGAGGACAGACACTCTCTCGGGGGCTCATCGAAGATTTGTGGCCATACGATGCTCTTGGTTGATGAAGTAGAAGAAGAACATGTTTCTGAAAAAGAAGATCCATGTTATTACATTTAGTGTGTTTTATTTTTCTAGGTTTTTTACATTTTTTGGGTTTTGGGTGTTTTCACTACTAAAAATTCAGCCTATAAAAACCGCCATTGGCAGTCTCTTTAGCCTCATCACAATAGGCCAACAATGACTGCCAATGGTGGTCACTCTAGGTGGCCAAAATTCCAGCCTATAGGGACCGCTTGGCGGTCGCTGTGCTACTGATGGGTCAACATTAACGACCGCCATTGGAGGTCGCTAATGTGTGTACCAGGTAGCCTAGAGAAACCGCTTGTCGGTCGCTGTGCTATGGATGGTTCAACATTAGAGACCGCCATAGGCGGTCGCTAATGTGTGTACCAGGAAGCCTATAGTGACCGCCTATGGCAGTCCCTAGGCTGGGGAAATTTTTTTAAAAAAAAATTCATGGTGAAAAATTAGAGATAAAACAATGTAAAAATCATAAAAAATGGAAAACAATTTCAAACAACATAAACATCAAGATCATCATAAACAATAAATGATAAACGGGCTTCAATGATCTAAAAAGGTCCATCCATTTCAATATTATGCTTCAATAAACCTACAATAAGACAAAAAAACAACTAAATCTGACATCAAATCATGGTGTTATAATAATTTAAAACCCCCAATTTAAGAAATGCTATCATTTCAGGAATTTTTTTCTTATTAGGTTTAGTTTGTGAAATTGTTTTATTGTCTAAAAGGGAATTTTCTCTGCATTAACCGCATGTCCGATGGGCATTAAATCTCCTCCTACATGTCAATAATAATATTACTATTGTTTTCGTGTGGTTTCAGGTTATTCAGAAAACGTTTGCTCTGAATTCAACTGTCTCACTCCATTTTGATGTTTTATGACTCCGAAAATGCATTTCCGGTCACCACGGTAAAAAAACACCTCCAATTGATGTTCCGTCTACCCAACCATTTCAAAATTCACACCACGGCTATTTTCGTATGATTTCATGGCATTCTGAGGTCGTAAGAGTGGTTTTGACCCCCCAACGCGCCCTTTTAGCGCGCGCCGAACAGCTAAAAACGACACAATCGGTAGTACCGTGCGCACCGCATGTCTGATGGGCGTTCCATCTCATCCTACTCATCAAGAATAATATTACTATTGTTTTTGTGTGGTTTTAGGTCATTCGGAGCACGTTTTCTCCGAATTCGGCCGTCTCACGCCGTTTTGGTGTTTTATGACTCCGGAAATGCGTTTTCGATCCCTGTGGTCAAAAAACACCTCCTATTGATGTGCCGTCTACTCGACCATTTCAAAATTCATACCACGGATGTTTTCGTATGATTTCATAGTATTCTGAGGTCGTTTGGGTGGAATTGACCCCCCAACGCGCCCTTTTAGCGCACGCCAAACTGCTAAAAACGACACAATCATTCGTACTGTGCACACCAAACATCCAATGGGAATAACGTCTCATCCTACATGTCACAAATAATATTCCTGTTGTTTTCGTGTGGTTTCTGGTCATTTGGAGCACGTTTGCTCCGAAATTGACCGTCTCACGCCGTTTTGGTGTTTTATGACTCCGGAAATGCGTTTACGGTCTCCGCGATCAAACGACACCTCCGATTGACATTCCTTCTGCCCTAACATTTCACAATTAACACCTTGGCTGGTGTCGTATGATTTCATGGCATTCTGAGGTCGTACGGGTGGTTTTGACCCCCCAACGCGCTCTTTTAGCGCGCGCTGAACTGTTGAAAATGACACAATCGGTCGTACCATGCGCATCGCACATTCGACGACCGTTCCGTCTCCTCTTAAACATCAGGAATAATATTACTATTGTTTTCGTGTTGTTTCAGGTCATTCGGAGCACATTTGCTCCGAATTGGACCGTCTCACGCCGTTTTGGTGTTTTATGACTCTGGAAACGTGTTTTCGATCACCACGGTCAAACGAAACCTCTAATTAATGTTCCTTCTACCCAAATATTTCAAAATTTACACCACGGATATTGTAGTATGATTCTGTGACATTCCGAGGTAGTACGGGTAGTTTTGACCCCCCAAAGCGCCCTTTTAGTGCGCCGAACTGGTGAAAACGACACAATCAGTCGTATCGTGCGCACCGCACGTCCGATGGGTGTGTAGTCTCCTCCTACACATCACGAATAATAATAATATTGTTTTCGTGTGGCTTCAGGTCATTCGAAGCACGTTGTCTCCAAATATGACCATCTCACCCCGTTTTGGAGTTTTATGACTCCGGAAACGTGTTTCTAGTCATCGTGGTCAAACGACAAATCTGATTGAAGTACCGTCTGCCCGACCATTTCACAATTCACACCACGGCTGTTGTTGTATGATTTCATGGCATTATGAGGTCATTTGGGTTGTTTTTACCCCCCAATGTGCCTTTTTAGCACGCACCGAACTGCTGAAAACGACACAATTGGTCATACCACTTGTACCGCACATCCGATGGGCACTCTGTCTCCTCCTACATGTCACGAATAATATTCCTATTTTTTCGTGTGGTTTTAGGTCATTCAAAGCACGATTTCTTTGAATTGCACCGTCCCACACCATTTTGGTGTTTTATGACTCCGAAAACGCGTTTCCAGTCGCCGCGGTCAAATGACACCTCCGATTGACATTCAGTCATTCGTAACATTTCTAAATTCACAGCACGGCTATTATTGTATGATTTCATGGCATTCCAAGTTCATTCGGGTGGTTTTGACCTCCCAACGCGCCCTTTTAGCGTGCACCGAATTGCTAAAAACAACACAATCGGTCTTACTGCGGGCACCGCACGTCTGATGGGAATTCCGTCTCCTTATACATGTCAATAATAATATTCCTATTGTTTTTGTGTGGTTTTAGGTCATTTGGAGCACGTTTTCTCTGAATTCGACCGTCTCGGGCCGTTTTGGTGTTTTATGACTCCGAAAACATGTTTCTGGTCGCCGTAGTCAAACGACACCTCCAATTGACATGGTTTCTAACCAACCATTTCACAATTCATACCATAGCTGTTGTCGTATGATTTAATGGCATTCTGAGGTCGTTCGGGTGGTTTTGACCCCCTAACGCTCCCTTTAGCACGCCGAACTGCTGAAAACAATAAAATCTGTCGTACCGCATGCACTACATGTCCGATGGGCATTCCATCTCATCTTAAAAGCCACGAATAATATTCCTATTGTTTTCGTGTGATTTTAGGTCATTCGGAGCACGTTTTATCTGAATTCGACCATCTCATGCCGTTTTGGTGTTTTATGACTCTGGAAACACGTTTCTGGTCACTACGGTCAAACGAAACCTCCGATTGACATTCCATTAGTCTAACCATTTCAAAATTCACACCACGGCTATTGTCGTATGATTTCATGGCATTACGAGGTCGTACGGGTGGTTTTGACCCCCCAACACGCCTTTTTAGCTTGTGCCGAACTGCTGAAAACGATACAATCGGTCGTACCCTGCGCACCGCACGTCCGATGGGCGTTCCATCTCCTCCTACATGTCACGAATAATATTCCTATTGTTTTCATGTGGTTTTAGGTCATTCAGAGCACGTTTGCTCTAAATTCGACCGTCTCACACTGTTTTGGGGTTTTATGACTCCATAAATGCGTTTCCGGTCACCGTGGTCAAATGACATCTCTGATTGATGTGTCTTCTACCCAAAAATTTTACAATTCACACCATGGTTTTTGTCGTATGATTTAATGGCATTCTGAGGTAGTTCGGGTGGTTTTGACCCCCCAACACGCCCATTTAGCACGCGCCGAACTGCTGAAAACAACACAATCGGTCCTACCGCGGGCCCCGCATGTCCGATGGGCGTGATGTCTCCTTATACACATCACGAATAATATTCTTATTGTTTTCATGTGGTTTCAGGTCATCTGGAGCACGTTTGCTTCGAATTCGACCGTCTCACGCTGTTTTGATGTTTTATTACTCTGGAAACGCATTTCCAGTCGCCGCGGTCAAATGACACCTCTGATTGATGTGTCGTCTACCCGAACATTTCAAAATTCACACCACGACTGTTTTTTTATGATTTCATGGCATTATGAGGTCGTTCGGGTGTTTTTGACCCCCCAACGTGCCTTTTTCACGCGCGCCGAACTGCTGAAAACTACACAATCGGTTGTACCGCGCGTACCGCGTCTCTGATGGGCATGTTGTCTCCTCCTATAGGTCAAGAATAATATTCATATTGTTTTCGTGTGGTTTAAGGTCATTTGGAGCATGTTTGCTCCGAATTCGACCATCTCACACCGTTTTGGTGTTTTATGACTCCGGAAGCATGTTTCTGGTCACCGCGGTCAAAAGACAACTTCAATTGATGTGATGTCTGCCTGGAGATTTCAAAATTCACACCACGGCTGTTTTTGTATGATTTCATTGAATTTCGAGGTCGTACGGGTGGTTTTAACCCCCCAACACACCCTTTTAGTGTGCGCCGAACTGCCAAAAATGACACAATTGGTCGTACCGAGCACGCCGTACGTACGATGGGAATCCAGTCTCCTCCTACACATCAAGAATAATATTTCTATTTTTTTCTTATGGTTTCAGGTCATTCGGAGCACGTTTGCTCCGAATTTGACCATCTCACGCCGTTTTGGTGGTTTATGACTCCAGAAACGCATTTCTGGTCGCCACAGTCAAACGACACCTCCGATTGACATGACATCTACCCGAACATTTCACAATTCACACCATGACTGTTGTTGTATGATTTCATGGCATTCTGAGGTCGTTCAGGTGGTTTTGACCCCCCAACGCGCCCTTTTAGCGTGCACCAAACTGCTAAAAATGACACAATCAGTCGTACCGTGCGCACCACACGTCCGATGGGAGGGTCGTCTTCTCTTACACATCACGAATAATATTCATATTGTTTTCGTGTGGTTTCAGGTCATTCGGAGCACGTTTTCTCCAAATTCGACCATCTCACACCGTTTTGGTGTTTTATGACTCCGGAAATGCGTTTTCGGTCGCCGCGGTAAGAAGACACCTCCGATTGATGTGCTGTCTGCCCGACCATTTTACAATTCACACCACAGTTGTTTTCGTATGATTTCAAGGCATTCTGAGGTCGTTCGGATGGTTTTGACCCCCCAATGTTCCCTTTTAGCACGAATCGAACTGCTGAAAACGACACAATCGGTCGTACTGCGTGCATCGCACATCCGATGGGCATCCCGTATCCTCTTATATTTCACGAATAATGTTCCTATTTTTTCAAGTGGTATCAGGTCATTCGGAGCACGTTTGCCCCGAATTCGACCGTCTCACACCGTTTTGGTGTTTTTTGGCTCTGGAAACACGTTTCTGGTCGTCGTGGTCAAACAAAACCTCTGATTGATGTGTCGTCTACCCGAACATTTCACAATTCAGACAATTGATATTTTCTTATGATTTCATGGAATTCTGAGGTCGTTCGGGTGGTTTTGACCCCCCAACGTGCCCTTTTAGCGCGTGATGAACTGCTGAAAATGACACAATCAGTCATACCGCGTGTACTACACATCCAATGGGAGTTTTGTTCTCTCCTACACACTATGAATAATATTCCTATTGTTTTCATTTGGTTTCAGGTCATTAGGAGCACGTTTTCTCCGAATTCGACCGTCTCACACCGTTTTGGTGTTCTATGACCCTGGAAATGCGTTTCCAGTCGCCGCGATCAAATGACACCTCCGATTGATGTGCCATCTGCCCGACCATTTTACAATTCACAAAACGGCTGTTGTCGTATGATTTCCTGCAATTCCGTGGTCGTTCGGGTGGTTTTGACCCCCCAACATGCCCTTTTAGCGCGTGCCGAACTTCTGAAAACGACACAATCGGTTGTACCGCTCGTACTGCACGTCCGATGGGCGTGTCGTCTCCTCAAACACATAACGAATAATATTGATATTGTTTTTGTGTTGTTTCAGGTCATTCGGAGCACGTATTCTCCGAATTCAACCGTCTCACGCCGTTTTGGTGTTCTATGACTCCGGAAACGCATTTCCGATCACCGCAGCCAAACAACACCTCCGATTGACATGACCTCTGCCCGACCATTTTAAAATTCACACCACGACTGTTGTTGTCTGATTTCATGGAATTCCAAGGTCATTCAGGTGATTTTCCCCCCAACGCGCCCTTTTAGCGCTCGTCGAACTGCTGAAAATGACACAATCGGTCGTACCATACGCACTGCACATCCGATGAGCATTCCGTCTCCTCCTACACATCAGTAATAATATTCCTATTGTTTTTGTGTGGTTTCAGGTCATTCAGAGCACATTTTCTCCGAATTCGACCGTCTCACGCCGTTTTGGGGTTTTATGACTCCAGAAACGCGTTTCCAATCACCGCGGTCAAACGACCCCTCCGATTGATGTGATGTCTGCCCAAAAATTTTACAATTCACACCACGGCTGTTTTCGTATGATTTCAAGTCATTCTGAGGTCGTTTGGATGGTTTTGACCCCCCAACGCGCCCTTTTAGCGCGCGACAAACTGCTGAAAATGACACAATCGGTCGTACCGCACGCACCGCACGTCTGATGGGCTTGCCATCTCCTCCTACACATCACGAATAATATTCCTATTGTTTTCAAGTGGTTTTACGTCATTCAGAGAACATTTTCTCTGAATTCGACAATCTCACGCTGTTTTGGTGTTTTATGACTTCGAAAACGCGTTTCCGGTCACCGCGGTCAAACGACGCCTCCGATTGACACATCGTCTGCCCGACGATGTAGGGAGGGATGTCCGGGGTGCGGGGGTGGGGGTGTCCGGAGTGCGGGGGGGGGGGGGGGGAGGGGGGGTTGTCCGTGGTATGGGGTGGGCTGTTCGGGGTGGAGAGGGGGGGGTGTCTCGGGTGTGGGGGGGGTCGTTCAGGGTGTTGGGGGGCTGCCCCAGGTGCAGGGAGGGCTGTCCAGGGTGCGGGGCGGGGGGGCTCTCTGGGGTATCGGGGGATGTCCAGTGTGCGGGGGGGGGGGGGGGGGGGGGCTGTTCGGGGTGCGGGGGGTTGTCCGGGGTATAGAGAGGGTTGTTCGGGGTGCGGGGGGGGGGGGAGGGGGTGGGGGTGGGGCTGTCCGGGGTGCGGGGAGGGCTGTCCGGAGTGCCGAGGGGTTGTTCGGGGTGCAGGGAGGGGTTTCTGGGGTGGGCCAGGGACTATAAATAGTGAACCTGAGCTCAGTCATCAAAAACAAGTTTCATGGTTTATATTAGGAATCACATGGTTTTTTCAAAACTTTTACAGAACATGCAATTGAAAACAGTGAAGAATTAAATGAACAAAAAATATCCAAATCATTAATTAGTTTCATGGTTACTTCCCAATTCGTGCACACAAATATTGCATGAGTCCAAAGTACACATGATACCCCCAAATCACAAAAAAACTCACTAGAAACCCAACCTAAATATCAATAACAACCCCACCATTAAAAACAGAAACACGCCTCGTGAATATGATGCTTCATGCGTGGTCATGAATACTACCTCCATCAGGTGGGTCAGAGGCCTACAACAAATAAAAATTATTAATATTTTCATAACAAAAATATTATAAATTAAATATATAAATACAGTATAAACCTGCATCGTCTGATCCCCTGCACCATCACCTGGATGCACATATTTCCGCAGTGCTCTATCCTCAGCGATGAATTGCGCATTTACCTCCTTGGAAGCGTGCAGTCGTGCCTCGAAATCTGACAACTACTATGTCATCTGAGCAACAGCTGGACCGAAAACTGTAGAGCATGACACTACAAAATGAGTAATCCCCGTTCCATAGGTCAAACTATATCCATGCCCGTCCCGACCAATAATGTGATGAAAGATCTCATCCCTTCACATGGGAATATTTTGCTGGTCCTCTGGTAGATGTTTTAACTTAGCTTCAAATTGATCCTATGAAATATTTAAATAAATATACATATATTAATATACATATTTTATGTATTTTTTGGTAATGAGTACAAGCACTTAATATAAATGTTGCAGCCTCTGGATCATTGTGATCATGAGTCTCATCCACACCAAAATTTTATCAGTCGGTGCACCTTGCTCCCGCAACTGTATATGAATAGAATATAAACAAAAAACCATATTAATTAATAAACTAAAAAATGAATAATAAATACCTCATGTCGGATCTAAGACACATGATGAGTCCCGAGCCTGTGAGGTGGTCCCTACAATGCTCGATTCTCAGAATGGCGCGTTGACACCTCCTACATTCAATTCATTCAAATTTCAAATAAATCACAAATTCTTGAAAATATATATACCAAAATAAATATACAAACCACAACACCCACAGTAGAACAATATGCAACTAAATCATGCCACTGAGCCGGGAGGACATCTCTCGAGAATTTTTCCAGAATGTCTGGGGCACCCACATTTGGTACCTAGTGGTCCCTCTTGACTTTACCTTTATATTCTTTCCACATCTTACGACATTTTTTCATACACACTGTCCGAAACTCATCGGGACATACTTTCAAATTTTTCTATTAAAGAAAAAAATCACATATGTTATTATTTTTTATACATATGGAATAAAGTAAAATGGTCTTCTTACCTGAACCTCCCTCCAAAGACGATCAAATGCATCATGAGGGATAGAAGTCCAGTCACACGTGGTCAATGGAAATCGATGTGGGTCACATATGATATGACCCAACTGATGAATAAATTTAGGGTTATTCCATCCCATAGGATGAAATACCTCATCAAAGGAAACATCAAACATCGTGTCAGAATTCCATGATAATATGCCAGAACCAGGGCCTCTCTTGCGAGAGGAAGAAGCAGTCGAGTCTGATCCTATTAAAAACAATTTTATATATAATTTGACACATGTTATATATATATATTTGTATATTTTTATCAATTATATAAAAAATAGATACAATGACATTCAAACATACCTCAACCCTGAGACGTAGATGCCTCATATGGATGATATGGATCTGCTTCCTCTTCCCCTGACATGCCTGCAGTTATAGAAAACCTTATTAAGGGGACTATCCAAAGTGTCTGAATGATAAATTGGATGGTTTTTTTAAAAAATAAAACTAGTATAGTTTTTAATCAAACAAAAAGGGATTGAATAATTAGTTGTGAATGAATTTTAAAAAATCAGAAAGTTAACAAAACATATATACAAATTATGTACAAAACCAATCAATGCATAGCCAAATTTCAAATTGAATTAACAAAAATTCTAGCAGCACATGAACCAAATGAAGAATACCTCAATGGGAAGATACACCGACAATAACATCAATATAACATGAGTTAAATCACCCTAAATATTTATAACTAAATAAACTTCCAAAAGTGAGGATTAAAACTTACAAGGATTTATAAAATGGTTAGATAATTTATGATATCCTAGGATGAATAGCGGGAGAATAATTATACATTTTATTAAGCATGAAAATTGACTGTTTCTCCATCAACAACCACTCTGATCCAATAAATATCTTCTTCACGTTGAACTATGGTATGTCGATCAAGCTGTTGGGAAACAAAAGGAATAGTCTCGGGTTCATCTTGTTCAAATACAAACACTCCTCTCCGATACATTTTGACAACAACTTGCCAACTTGGATTCGAAGGCAAAGTAACGAAGAATACTTGTTCCTTTTGTGATGTCAAAATGAAAGGTTCATTATCAACTCATTCATTTCTGTATAACTTATAGTTAAAATTAACCAATGAAAACTGATATTGCTCGACTTTATATCCATGCACTGGATCAACCCAATTACACTTTAACAATATGTACTTCAACCTGTGTGTGTAAACAACTTCAATGATGTCTATCAATTGACCATAGAAATAACCAGAATCAACAAATGGACAACTGATGCCCCTGTTTTGTGTTTCTCATTTGTCATCAACATCTTTAATGTGAAATCAAAAACCATTAGCATCTATAGATTTATAACGACGAGCCGTTATAGATGGACCCTCATCCAGTTGGATAAATTCTTCAGTTAGCGTGGGGTCCCCTAAATCCCTAATCTTATGAAACTACATAATTCATAGAATTTAATAATGATATATACAGAAAGAAATTATTATAATACATCACTCATAATGAAAATAAATTTATATGTACATAATCCTTGAACCAATAATGAAATGACGCATAATGAGATTGTTGAATTTTCAACTCAGTCGTACGATACATATCTTCTTTTATCTCATAAATGTGTATCCTGCAAATGATAACACGATGTTTAAATGATCAACTTATGCAAACAAAACATGTAAAAGTTAAACAATTAAAGTGATAAGATACTTACCGCATTAATGGTGCAACTGATGGAGTATTGAACAAGATATATTGATGCACTTGTATCCACTCGATGTTGTCCATATCATATGCGGTTCCTTCTCCAACTGGAAAATCATGAATCCGAGAGGGATTATCTAATTTTGTTTCAACATCCATAAGATATTCTACACAAAAATTAGTACACTCATCCATCAAATAACCATTGGCTATTGATGCCTCCGGAAAAGCTCTGTTGCGTACAAATCGTTTCAATGTACTCAAATACCACTCAATAAGATACATCCACCTGAATTGCACTGGACCAGCAGCCATTACTTCATCACTTAGGTGCACTGTCAAGTGGACCATAACATCTAAAAATGAGGGGGGAAATAGTTTCTCAATGTGACAAAGAATAAGTACAATTCAGTCCTGTAAACTTTTTAAATCACCCATTCGTTGATTTCTTAAACAAATCTATCTAAAAAATTACTCATCTCAATCAACGGATGAAAAAAATTGGGGGATAAACAATCATGAATTGCAATTGGAATCAACTGCTGAAGTAGTATGTGATTGTCATGACTTTTCAACCCTTGCAATGTCTTGCTCGTCAGATTCACACACTTTGAAATATTAGAAGAGTAATCATCCAGCACCTTGAGAATCTTCAAAATGGAAAGAAATGTCTCTTTCTCCTTTTTAGTCATCCTATACTGTGCAGCAAGAATATATGCCTTGTTTCCCTCAGCTAATTGTAAATGCAACTGTTTCCTTAAACCCATTTCTTCCAAATCACAGCATGCATTAACAGGGTCCTTTGATTTTCCACTGACACCTAAAATGGTCCACAATATGTTACCACAAACATTTATTTCAATGTTCATGACATCTAAATTATGCCTCAACATTGTAGTTTTCCAATACATAAGACTATAAAAAATACTTTTCTTTTTCCAATTGTGACTCCGCTGCCTACCCGCAGCATGGATATTATGTACCAAAGGAGCCACCAAATCCTGAATTTCATATACCGTGCAGATGTTTTCTTCCTCAATCTGTGATAACATTTTGACTCCTGTCATGATTTTTGGTGCTGGGTTGAACTCTCTAGAACCATCAAATGCCAATCTGTCCTTTCTGAACCTCTACTGAGGAGGGAGAAAACATCTGTGACCCATGTATACCGATTTTTTGGAATGCTTAAGCCATATAGATTTTTTACTTTTATTGAAATAAGGGCAAGAAAATTCTCCTTTCGTACACTAACCTGATAAATTTTCATAAGGTGGGAAGTCATTGATTATCCATAATAAAGCAGCATGCAGTTTGAACATTTCATTCATTTCACAATCATAAGTCATCACACCATCGCCCCAAAATTCATTCAACTCATCAATCAATGGCTAAAGGTAAACATCAATCTTATCCCCCAGACTTTTAGGTCCATCAATAAGAGGGGAAAGTAATATAAATTGTTGCTTTATACAAATCCAAGGAGAAAGATTATACGAAACCAACACCACGGGTCATGTGCTATGAGTTTCCCAAACCATAGACTTGAATGGATTGAAACCATCAGCTTCCAATACCATTAAGAGATTACAAACATCTTTAGCAGAGTCGGGATGTCTCTTATCAAAATCCTTCCATGCCTAAGAGTCTGCCGGGTGGGTTAACATATCACTTTCATGAACTCTTTCTGCATGCCATCACATTAAATTAGAAACTTTAGATGACATAAAAAATCTTTTCAACCTCAGTTTGAGGGGAAAGTAATGCATTTGATTTATGGCAGTCGGTTTCCCCTATATCGTAATCTGACATTGATGAGTTTTATTTCACCCGTTATCTTTCCACCTAGAAGCACCACAAACCGTACAAATATCCAAATGGGTAGTTTCCTTTCTAAACAACATACATTTGTTTGCACATGCACTTATGGTCTCATATGTAAAACCTATGATCTCTGTCAGCTTACGAGCATGGTAATACGACTCGGGAATTTTAGCGTCGACAGGAAGAACTTTTTTCAATAACACCAACAGCATGTCGAAGGATGCGTCTGACCAATGATTCAATGTCTTCAAATGAAAAAATCCAAGATAAATGAAAATTTATTGTATGAAGTACATCAAGGATAGAATTATGTTTTTGCATCATCATGTTCTTCATAAAACCTCCTCGAATCATGATCTACACTAGAGAGAAGATTTATCTCACTGATCTCAAGATTCTAGATGTCAATGCCTTCAGGATCCAACCCACGTACCATATTAGTAAGCATTTCATGCATTGGATCATTCATCCTTGCATAAACATCCATCTGAACTGCATCCGTATTTTGACAACGAACATGTTATTCTCCATGATGAGTCCAACTCTTATAATTTTTCAAAAATCCATTAAAGAATATGTGCTCCATCATAGTATCTCATGTTAATTGATATCTGTTAGCACATTTTCTACATGGAAAACTAATATAGTCACTTTCAAATCCTCTAGTGAAGTCAATAAACTGCATAATTCCATTAAAATATTCTCTAGAAATTCGATTTGGAAGATCAATCCAACTCTTATCCATAATAAGATCTATATAACAAACATTTACACAAGACTTATTACATTTTCATTTTTCATATCAAATATGATTAAAATAAATACTAATTAATTGTTTGTGAAACATTTATAAAATAATAATGTAAGTGAATGCCCATGTCATACCTGATTGCGCTACAAACCTGGAAGGGATGAGATCCAAAGGTGGTGCTGTGAGGGAGAGGAGAGGCATCAGAGGGGAGCCGGAGCCAGAGGCGGTGTGGCGAGGGAGGAGACAGGCGGCGGCGGCAACAGGGAGTCGGAGGAGAGGAGGCGGTGAGTTGGCGATGGTGCAGTGAGGGTGGGATGATGAGGGAGTATAATGAGGACAAGGGGAGCCGGAGTGGACGAGCGTCAGCGGCGAGGGGACGAGTAGTGGTCATGCGGGGAGGGAGGAGACCGGGCAGCGGTGGTGTGGAAAGGGAGAGGACAGTGAGGGAGGGGACATGTGGCGGTGGTGTGGTGAGGGAGGTGATGAAGATGGAGGGGACGAGGGTTGGTAGGGTGTGGGGTGTCCAAGGTGATGGGGGTGGGGGGCGTCTGGGGTGCGGGGGGGCGGGGGGGAGGGGGTTTGAGGCCGGAGGTGGGTGGCAGGAGGCCAGAGGGCAGAGGGAGGCTGGAGGGGATGGAGAGCAGGGTGGAGGGTAGCTGGAGCTAGAGGGCAGAGCTGGAGGAAGGCCGGAGGAGACGGGAGGGCATGATAGAGGGCGGCCGGAGGGCAGACGGTGGAGGGTAGAGGCCGACGAGGGCGGAGGGTGGAGGGCGGCGAGGGAGGGTGCACGACGACAGGGGGGGCAGCGAGGGAGGGTGCACTGGGACAGGGGAGGGCATGGGGCGACGGTGGAGTGTGGTTAGGGAGGGCGCGCGACGACGGGGGAGGGTGCGCAACGAGGCAAGGAATGCGGAGGAGGGTTCGGGGGGGGGGGGCTCCGAAGCACCCCTTTTTTTGCAAAAACCTAGAAACTGCTATGGGCGGTCACTATAGGTAAGGGGGAACCAAATCTTAGTTTTATAGTAGTGTTTTTAGGGGTTTTAGGGTCTTTTCTCTTTTTATGGATTTTTGTGTATTTTAGGGGGTTTCATGATTTTTATAATGATTTCTGTGTTTTTGGGTTTTTTAGTTTTATTGTTTTATATATTTTTAGTTGTTTTTATGAATTTTATGGTTTTTAAGGCCCTTTAGATTACTTTAGGTGTTTTTAGGGTTTTTTTATTGTTTTTTTGGGGGTTTAGGATTATAACGGGTTTTTTTTGGGTTTTTTGGTTTTTTGGCATTTTAGGGGTTTTAAAGGGTTTTATGGTTTTTGATTTTAAAGGGTTATTATAATTTTTTGTTGGTTTTCAGGGTTTTTTAGTTTTTGTGGTTGTTAAGGGGTTTTTTGGGTTTTTATGGTTTTTAGGGGTTTCATTGGGTATTTAGGGTTTTATTATTATTTTATGGTTTTTAGTGTTTTTAGGGATTTTCTATTTCTTTTAGGTTTTTAGTGATGTTTTAGTGTTTTCTGGGGTTTATAGATTTTAGAAAATTTGTAGAGTTTTTCGGTTTTCTATGGGTTTAAAGCGAATTTTAGGGTTTTAGGGGCCTTTATGATTTTTATTGGGTTTAAATGGATTTTAGGTGTTTTTAGGTTTTTAGGATTGTTTCAGGGTTGTTATGGTTTGATGTGTTTTTAGGTTTTTAGAAGTTTTTGAGTTTAGAGTTATTTTTTGAGGTTTTTATGGTGTTTAGGATCTTATAGTATTTTTATAGGTTTTAAGATTCTTTTACGATCTTTTAGTATTTTTAGGGTCTTTTATGGTTTTGTAAAAATTTTAATGTTTAAATTTTTATTTTCAGTTTTTGGAGGTTTTATTGTTTTAGGAGTTTTTAGGGATTTTTATGTGGTTTTGTGTGTTTAGAGGTTTTAGGGAATTAATTATTTTTAAGAGGTTTTACAGTTTTTTTTTGTTTTTATAGTTTTTAGGATTATTTAGGGAATTTTAGTGGTTTTAGGGTTTTAGGCATTTTAGGGGTTTTTGGGTTTTTAGGGGTTTTAAGGTTTTTTTGGATTTTTGGGGGGTTTTAGGTTTTTCATGGATTTTTTAGGAGTTTAGGATATTATCATTTTCTTATGAGGTTTTAGGATTTTTAATGTTTTTACGTGTTTCTATGGTTCTTAGGGTTTTGAGGTTTTTTAGGGTTTATGGGTCATGTAGGGTTTTTTTA
The DNA here is from genome assembly GCA_963277665.1 of Viscum album. Classification (NCBI taxonomy): domain Eukaryota; kingdom Viridiplantae; phylum Streptophyta; class Magnoliopsida; order Santalales; family Viscaceae; genus Viscum; species Viscum album. The sequence goes on along the minus strand of OY728142.1, from coordinate 680,759,304 downwards.
CGGTTTTTTGGGTTTTTAGTGTTTTTTGGGTGGTTTTGGTGGTTTAGTGTTTTTTAGAATTTTTATGGGTTTATTGTTTTTAGGTTTTTTAAGGGTTTAGGGATTTTATATTTTTAGGCATTTTATAGGTTTTTAGGGGTTTTAGGAGTTTTTATGTTTTGTGGTATTTTACTGTTTTTAGGGATTTTGGGGTTTTAGAAGGTTTTCCTGGGTTTTTTTTTTGTTTTTAGGGGTTTTCTAGGTTTCTAATATTTTATAGGGTTTTTATATTTTTAGTTGTTTTATGGTTTTATGGGTTTTTAGGGTTTTTAGTTGTGTAGGATTTTAAGGGATTTAATGATTTTTAAGGGCTTTTTAGTGTTTTTATTATTTTTTTGTGGTTTTAAGGTTTATATTTTTTTAAGGGTTTTTATATTTATTAGGGGTTTTCGGATTTTGAAATTCCTTTTTGGGGATTTCAGGGTTTAGGGTTGTTTATTAGTTCTAGATTCTTTAATTGGTGTTTTATTCCAGAAGAGGTGTGAGGCCAGGCTATTCCCGACCCCCCCTTAAATTTATTAATAAGAAAAAGACGTAGCAGACAGAGGCAGGTCAGGGTCAATCAACCCATACCCAAAAAAGCCTCAATGGAAAACAAAGGGCGTGAACAAGTCCACAGGAGAGAAGAAAGTAGAAAAGAACAAGGAAACACACCAGCACAAGGTCTACCAACCTTCCCCACCACCATTATCATCATATTCCACACCATGGGGGTCTCCCTCAGCACCATTACCAGAGGCCGCATCAGTGTATGTTGACTCCCATTCAGAAGAGTCATATTGCTTCAAGAAGTTAGTGTAATACTCCCTTAGCTTCTCCTTCTCCACATTCAGCTTCTTCTTAGCAGGACGCCCCTCCTTTCCAGAGGATTTCTTCGAAGCTTTGCTAGAAGCCCTCATAGAAACCGTTCTCAGAAAGGAAGAGTAGTCCTTCCTTGGACTCCTCCCTTTTAGGACTGCAGCATCAACCTCACCATATTTTTCCTGAACAAGGATAACAGTGTCCTCCTGGTTGAGTAAACAAGAGGTTGGAGGTGGAAACCTCTCATTGGACAGGCCCCAACAAAGTTTTATTTCCCAAAAGAGGAAAGATCTCCAAGAATGGCATTTTTATTCAAAATCTTGTCCATTTTGGATTTCATCCTAGAATCATCATCAGAGCCACACCCCCAAAACATCGAGCACTGGGGTTTCATTCCCTCCTACAAAAGAGAAGTCTGTACAGGTACTTTCATCATATTAGGGTCCTCCGAAGACATGTCTTTCTGAACCAAACATTTGGAGTTCCCATCCTCATTGTCCCTAATCATCCCATCTTCAACAAATTTAGCATCATGTGATCTAAAGTGGATGAGCACCTCTGATGCATCCATTGCGATTGGAACTGGTTCATGGGAGTCAGGAGCGATCTTAAAAGACCTGGTGGAGGCACCCCCATCAGCCAGGTCATCCTCATGCCCCTTCATAAATGGATCCAACCCCTCCCCCTATGTAGCAGCATCCCCTTTCCCACACTCATCCCCCATCCCTGCGACCTCCTCCTGCCCACACCCCTTCCCAGCCCCCTCCTGCAACTGATTCACTAGCACCTGCACCTTCATCTCCCCCTACTCAGTCACATGGTTGGAAGCATCACTAGAATCCCCCTCAACCACTTCCTCAGGAGTATTCAACTCCAGTCCGGTAGACCGGAAACCAGCCACATCCTCAGTCACCCTCTCCTGCGTAGTCATATGAACCCTGCCAGCAGTCCCCTCAAGCACCACCCCGGGTGAAAATAAACCCATTCCAAATAGCCTACAAGAAGCCACACCCTCGAGACCAGCCTCCCCCACCGCTACCACTAGGGATACATCATCTTGTTCTACCAAAGCCCCCTGCTCAGCCACATCCCCATGTGCAACAACTTCCCCCCTCTATCTCAGCACATGCCACTAAGCCCTGCTTCTCCAGCTCCCATTGCAGAGGTATCTCCCCCTATTTGGTCACCTCCCTTAGTTCCTGTTGAGCCACATCCTGCTCAAGCTCTCCCCCCCCCCCCCCCGCTCAGCCACTTGTCTCTTTCCAGTGCCCCCTGCTCAACCTCCTTCTCCTGCCCGGCTGCACAATAGAAATCCCCAACAGCATCTTTAACAAGCACCGCCCCAGGCATTTGCAGTCTAGTAACACCTTCAACCTGCACCGCATCTTCACCCTCTAGTGTAACAGAAACCATGAACTCGAACCTATTGTTCAAGGAAGTCCCACAAGGGCTCACGTCCCTTCTTATGACCTGTTCACTGTAGAAACGATCAACAATATTCGCAACCACTACATTACCATCATCCTTACCGATAGTATTATTCAGAGATTCCAGCCCCAAAATTTTAGAACCCATCCTTGCTTCCTTATCACAACCATAATTGAGGTCGGACCTTAGGGGTGAAAAAATGTCCATGACCTTTGGCTGAGGAGGCATGCAAGCCTTGGCAGGAACCGATCTTATGCCATGCCCCGCCGGAGCCAAATTCAAAACATCAGACCCCTTAATAACTTTCCTTCAGGCCCGATAAACGTGGAAAATATTCCGATAGTAGGAACATAAATCATCCCAGGTTTCAAAGATCACCGACTACCTCCAACGGAGCTCCTCTCCAACAACGATCCACACAAAGTCTATCGACTCTTTAGAAACATACACATCAACAAAATCCCTGGGAGCCACTGGGTGGCATAGATCCCGAGTCCTGCTATCCACACAAAGGAACCTTCCCACCAAGTTCCCCAATATAGAAATAATAGAAAAGTTTTGTAAGGGGAGAGGGAGATCTGGAAACCTCACCCAGGTTTCCACCATCAGTGAATCACGTTAGAAATTAATATCAAAACTCCATCGAAATAATGAGAATCGGGAACCATTGCAAAACTGGGGAGCCGAAGACCAGGCATGGATAAGATCTTCCCCAGACGCAAAACGAATCATAATATGAAATCTGTCAAAAATACCTACCATAGCACGATCCTCTAGATCCCAAAATTCTAAGACAAATCTATTAAAAACATCCATCAAGGGATGCCATTTCGGGAATCGAGCAACCAAAGTCAGATTATGCAAAGCAGAGGCTTCATTAAACTCCAAGATCAAGAGATGAGGCTACGGATTCCCATCAAGTAGGTCAGGAACCTTGGGAAAAATCTCAATCCGCAAAAAGGGGTCAGAAAGTATGGAGTTGTGAACGGAACGAAAGGACGATCATCCGTGAAAGGTCCCTCCCCCACGGTGGGGGGAGGGTGGTGCACGAAGCCCATCTTTGTCATCAAGGTTGCCGAAGAAGACCTCCATCACGAGAGAGTGGAGGAAGTGCGATCTTAGAGTTTTTAGGTATTTTCTTTCTGGGTGTTTTATGATTTTTTGGTATTTTTAGAGGGGTTTTTTGGGTTTTTATACTATTTGTAGACTTTTTAAGATTTTAGTGTTTTTAAGGTTTTGGGTATTTTAGTGTGTTTTTAGGGAATGTTAGGGGATTCAATGTTTTGGGTCTTTTAGGGTTTTTAGTTTTTTTAGGTAATTTTTATGGTTTTAGGATTTTGAGGATCTTTTAGGGGTTTAAGGGTTTTTATGATTTTTAGGGATTATGGGGTTTTTGTGTTTTTATGGGTATTTCGTTCATTTTTTGGTTTTAGAGGTTTTATCCCTTTTTAAGTTTATTTTTATTTTTAGGGTGAGTTTTGGATTTTTATGGTTTTATTGGTTTTAGGGTTCTTTCAGAGTTTTAGGGTATTTTAGGGGTTTTAGAGTTTTGTAAGGAATATTAAAGTCTTTTAGTTTTTTAGGATTTTTATAGTATTTTAGGGTTTTAGGGTATTTTTTGGGTTTTTTTTATGGTTTTTTGGGTTTTTAGGTTCTTTGTGGGTTTTAGGGGTGTGGGGAAATTTTCAGTTATTTTTGGGTATTTTTTGGGTGTTTTGCGGTCTCTTTAATTTTTTTCTGGTCTTCAGGTTTTTTAAACATTTTAGGGGTTTTTAGTATTTTTTAGAGTTTTTTTAGGTTTTTTGTATTTTTTTATTTTGTGTTTTTTTAGGTTTTATTTATATGTTTTTAGTTTTTAGGGGTTTTTACTATTTTTATGGGTTTTCATTGATTTTAGAAATTTTGGGTTTTTAGGGTTTTTATATTTTTTTTGGTTTTTTAGGTTTTTATGGATTTTTTATGTTTTTATGGGGTTATAGGGCCTTTAATGGTTTTACGAGTTTTAGATTTCTTAGGGGGTTTAATGTATTCAAGGGTTTGTAGTATTATTTATGTAATTTTAGTAATTTTAGGTTTTTTGGTTTTTTATGGAATTTTTGGGGTTTTAGGGGATTTAGTAGTTTAAGTGTTTTAGTGTTTTAAGGTTTTTATGGTGGTTTGTGGTTTTTAGTGTTTTTAGGGTTATTATGGGTTTTTAGGGATTCATGGATTTTTAGGGTTATATAGGTTTTTAGGAATTTTATGTGTTTTAGGATTTTTTTCATTATTCTAGTATTTTAAGTATTTTTAGAGTTCTTCTATGGTTTCTAGGGTATTTTAGAATATTTAGGATATTTTTCATTATTTAGGGTCTTTAGAGTTTTTTTAGTATTTTTTGGATTTTTTTGGGGTATTTATGTGTTTTTAAGGTTTTTATGGGGTTTATGGGTTTTAAGAATACAATGATTTTTTACGGTTTTTAGGGTTTTTATGATTTTAGGAAATTTTTACAGTGTCTTAGTGTCTTTTTAGGGGTTTTATGGTGTTTTTGGATTTTAATGTTTTTTAGTATTTTTTGTGTTTTTAGGGGTTTTTAGGTTTTTAGGGGTTTATATGGTTTTTATGGTTTCTTAGGGTTTTTAGTGGTTTTAGGGTTTTTAGGGATTTAGGGTATTTTTATTTGGGAGGGGGGTTTGAAATTTTCCACGTTTTTAGTGATTTTTTGTTTTTTTGTGGTCTTTTATGGTTTTAAGTTGATTTAGGGTTTTTTAGGGATTTTGATGTTTTTTGGGGGGTCTTAGGGTTTTAGGATTTTTCTAACTTTTCAGTGTTTTTTGGGTTTCAATGGTTTTTAGGGTTTTTAGGATTCCTTAGGTTTAACAGTTTTTTATAATTTTTATGGTTTTTCAGGTTTATTAGGGTTTTTAAGGGTTTGGGGGTTTTAGTGTTTTTAAGGGTTTTAAAGGTTTTCTAGGGTGTTTTATGATTTTAGGTTTTTTAGATATTTTATGGTTTTTTGGGTCTTTTGGGTTTATTGGGGTTTTTGGGAGTTTTTGGGATTGGGGTTGGGGGGTTTGGTGGTTTAGTATTTTGTTTGGGTTTTATGTATTTTGAAGGTTTTTATGGTTTTTAGGTTCTTTGATGATTTTTTAGGGTTTGGGGGTCTTTTATAGTTTAGCGTGTAGGGTTTAAGATTTAAGGTTTAGTGTGTATGGTTTAGGGTTTTAGGAGTAGGTTATATGGTTTAGGGTGAAGGGATTATTGTTTAGGGAGTAGGGTTTACGATTTACGGTTTAGGGTGTAGGGTTTAGGGTTTACAGTGTAGGTTATAGGGTTTAGGGTGTAGGTTATATGGTTTAGGGTGTAGTTTTTTGGGTTTAGGGTGTTTGGTATAGGGTTTAGGGTTTAGGGTGTAGGGTGTAGGGTGTAGGGTTTAGGGTTTACTGTTGAGTGTTTTGTTTGTAGGGTATAGGGTTTAATGTTTTTAGGGTTATATTTGGGACTATTAACAGTTTTATAAAATTTTTAAGGACTTTTAGGGCATTTTTGGGCTTTTATGGTTTTTAGGTGTTTCTTGTTTTTAGCTTCTTTTTAGGGTTTTTATTGTCTTTAAGAATTTTAGGGGTTTAAATTTTTTTATGTTTTTTAGTTTTTTACGTTTTTAATGTGTTTTTAGGGGTTTTAGGTGATTTTAGTGTTTTTAGGGGTTGTTTGGGTATTTTGGGGAATTTAGGATTTATTTTGCGTTTTAGGGTTTTAGGGTTTTAGGGTTTTTAAGGTTGTTTTAAGGAATTCTTGGGTTTTTTTGGGTTATTTTATGTTTTTTTGTTTCTTTTAGGGGTTTTTAGGGGTTTATAGTTTTTTAGAGTTTTGTAGGGTATTAAGGGGTTTTCACGGAATTTTAGGTTCTTATGGTTTTGTAGAATTTTTAGGAATTTTTACGGTTTATTTGGATTTTTATGAATTTTTAGGGTTTCTTGGGGATTTTGTTTTTAGTGATTTTATGTTTTGTAGGGTTTTTTTTTGATTTTAGTGGTTTTAAGTGTTTTCTTAGTGTTTTAAATATTTTTAGATTTTTTTATGATTTTTGGGGTTTTGAGGATTTTTTAGGGTTTTAAGTTCATTTGGGTTTTTAGGGGTTTTATGGATTTTAGAGTCTTTTTTAGCAATTTTCGATTTTGGGTTTATGGTATTGGGTATATGGTTTAGGGTGTATGGTATAGGGTTTTAGATGTAGGGTATAGGGTTTAGGGTATAAGTTATTCTATTTAGGGTCTGGGGTATAGGGTTTAGGCTGTAGTGTATAGGGTTTGTGGTGTAGGGTATCGGGTTTAGGGTTTAGGGTTTAGGATTTAGGGTTTTGGGTTTTGGGTTTAGGGAGTAGGGTATAGGGTTTTGGGAGTATGGTTTGGGGTTTAGGTTGTAGTGTGTAGGGGTTCAGGTGTATGGTTTAGGTTTTTGGGTGTCGGGCATAGGGTTTATGGTGTAGGGTTTAGGTTTTAGGGTTTAGGGTTCAGTGTTTGGGGTGTATAGTTTAAGGTATAGGGTATAAGGTTTAGTGTTTGGGGTGTTGGGTTTAGGGTTTAGGTTGTAGTGCATTGGGTTTAGGGTATACGATTTAGGGTTTTACATGTAGGGTGTAGGGGATAGGGTGTGGGGTATATTTTTTAGGATGAAGGGTATATGGTTTATGGATTTATGTGTTTCAGGGTTTTAGGGCAAGGAAGGCTCGGGGCCAGACTATTCCTAACACCCCCCAAAATTTATTAAAAAAAGACACGAAGACACATCAGACAAGGGAGGGGATGGGTCAAATGACCCACACCCAAAAACCCCTTACAACCCACGCCAAAAAAAGAAAAATCAAAAAAAGAAATGAAAAACCAAGCAAGAATACCAAGGTCCAAACATCATCCAACACCCTCATCCAGCAGTCTCTAGCATCCAGTAGCTCACTACCAAGAAAAAACTAGATTCCAACCTCACAAATATCACCTTCCAGCAACTTCTCACCGAAACAAGCCACAACCAGCAGTACATAACCATCAACACCAGAAACACACAAAAACCAGCAACCAGAGCATACATCCTTACAACAACCATAATCCATTCTCACAAAATTCAGCATCCAACACCTCCTCACCAAGAAGGTCCACCGCAAGCAACACATAACCAATTGCACCAAATTCCAACCTGTAAACTTCATCGCATTCCAGCTAAACAGCAACCGGCCCATAGCAGCATTACCAAAAAACACAACCAATCCAGCAATATCTCCAAAATTACCAGCTCCCACTTCAGCCCACTCCACCACGCAGGACATATCCATCTTCACCATAACAGAACTACCAACAGCGGAAATAAGATCAAAAATTTTCTCACCTTTCAACCAAGGACCAACTAAATCATCCATCACCGCGACACTAGGAAGAGATGTTCCCGGCAGCACAGAATCACCAGCACAGGGGTGAAGAATCGCCAGCTCCGCAGCCCAAAAAAACCCTTTCCGGCAAAGGGAAATCTCCAGTCAAGAATATCAGTAGGAAACTGAGGACTAGAGAAGCCGTTTTGGAACCCCAACGAACCAAAGACCACCAAAAATACCAGGTCCCAGCACCGCTTAAGCCACCTCGCAACAACAGCGTGAAAAGTAGACAAATCCAAGGGACCAGAAAACCAAACCTAAACACTATGCGCGAGTCGTTGACGAGAATATCTGAAAGCGCAAGACACAAGACCAAGAACACCACCAGCAGATCGTCACCAAACCCTCTGGATCCTCTGTGTAGACTAAAAACTGGTCGACATATTCTGCACAATCTATTGTCGAGTCAAGATCAACTGAGCCTCCTTGCCATGACTTCTCACAAAACCTACGACTCCAAGAATCATCCGTTGAAGCCCGTAACTCCAGAACCTGCAACATCGATGAGGACCCGGACTCTGCTGGTCCTCCCGAGGGACAAGATCTGCAAAATCAACCCCACACCGCGGTAGATTTCTAGTGAGGTATTCGAGCGCCAAGGAGATGTTTGCTTCGCTGCAATCCAGATCTGATCGATCTGAAACCACAACATCCCACACAACCATCAAATCCGAAGAAACCTAGGCGCACCAGCAGAGAAGTCCATACAAATTTGAGATCCAAAACAAGGAATGGAGAGAATGAAGCTACCGAGGACCGAACTCCATTGCCATCTTGAGAACGAAGAGCACGATCAGAGAGACCCATCGCCGAGGAAGCAAGAATCCAACACCAAGATCCCTAGAAGAATCTCAGGGAAGGCCTGGAGGAAGCATCAAGTGAGAGAGAGATCCGAGGGAGTGCGCCACCATCTCATTTATGTTTTTATGGTTTTTCATAGTTTTAGGGGTTTTAGGGATCTTTTTGTGTTTTTATGGTTTTTTGGATTTAATAGTTTTATAGTTTTCAGGGTTTTTTAGTGTTTTTTTTGGGTTTTGGGGTTTTAATTCTTTTTGGTTTAATTAGTATATTTTAGTATTGTTAGGGTTTTAAAGTGTTTTTTGGGTTTTAGGGTTATTTGTGTATTTATTTCTTTTTAGGGTTCCTTCATGGTTTTTAAGTGTGTACGATTTTTAGCGATTTAGGTGTTTTTAGGGCATTTATGAAATTTGTTTGGTGGTTTATGTTTTATATGGTTTTTTTTGTAGTTATTTGGGGGTTTAATGTTTTTTATGTTCTTTCTGTGTTTATATGGGTTTTGGCATTTTTTTAGGGTATGTTATGGTTTTCTGGGTGTTTTCATATTTTTTGGGTTTCTATGGTTTTTATGTTGTTTTAGGGTTGTCTAGGATTTTCTAGTCTTGTTAATTATTTTGTGGGATTTTTGGGTTTTTGGGTTTCTTAGGTTATGTAAGGGGATTTAAGGGCCTTTTAGTAGTTTTATAGGGATTTTAAGGTATTTTAGGGGTTTAAGGTTTTTTACATCCTTTTAGTGTTTTTATGTTTTTTAGGGTTGTATGTATTTTTTAGGTTTTAGGGTTTTTAGGTTTTTTATGTTTTTTATAGATTTTTATGGGTTTTTAGGATTTTCATGGTTTTTTTAGTTTTAGGGTTCTTTTATTTTTTAGTGTTTCTAGAGTTTTTTGGGTTTGAGGTTTTTGGGTTTTTTGTGGGTTTAAGGGTTTTTTTGGGTTTTAGGGTTTTAGGAGTTTTTTATTTTTTTATAGATTTTAAGGTTTTATTTTGGTGTTTTAGGGTTCTAGGTGGGTTTTTGGGTGTTTTTTTTGGGTTTTTAGGTTTTTAGGTATTTTTTTGTTTTCATGGTTTCTGGGGGTTTTATGAATTTTTAGGGATTGAAATGTTTTTTTGGGTTTTTTAGGGTGTAGTATTTTATGATTTTTATATTTTTGTAAGTGTTTTTAGGGTTATTAGTATTTTAGGGTTTTATGGGTTGTAATTTTTTTTAGGGTATTAAGGGTTTTTAGCATTTTTTATGGTTTTATGGTATTTAAATGTTTTTAGGTTCTCCATGGTTTTTTGAGATTTTAATGGGTTTTTCAGTTTCTTTTATGGTTTTTGGGTTTTTGGGTCTTTTAGGGTTTTAGGGTTTTTAGAATATTTTAGGGGGTTTTATGGGGTATTAGTGTTTTATTTGGGTTTGGGGGGTTTTAGGGTCTGTTAGGGGGTTTTAGGGTGTTTTAGGATTTTTTTCAGTTACATTTATGAATTTCATGTTTTTAGGGTTTTAGGGGGGTTTGGGGGTTTTTTAGGGGTTTTTAGGTTTTAAGGGGGTTTAGGGATTTTTAAGCACAATAAAGAAAGTGACTTGTAATAACAAAAATATAGTACCATATAATATATTTGTAGGTATAAATGATTGATTCCAATAAATATTATGTTTTGATGTTATTAATTACAGGTGTTGACAATTATTTATACCAACAAATATATTTTTAGAAATTAATTGTTCTTTATCAACAAATCTCTTATCAACAATTAAATATTATGTTATATAAAATTAATAATAACACTTGTTTTAAAATAAATTAATCTATTATTAATATTTAAAATTAATTAAAACCCAATTGTGATTAGATAAAATGTCTCATATTAAATCATTCAATAAAAATAAATATTTTATCAATAATTGAATATATATCCAATACATCATTTATCAAAAAAAAGATTATACATTGAAATTATATATATATAATTCATCAAGTTTTCATTAAATATTACATACGTATATATAATACATTGTATAAAATTATTGATTAATGATATGAATTGAAATCCAATCGATGTGAATCAATGTTATATGTGTAATGTCATGAAAATTGAGTTAAGTGATATCACCAAAGCTACATGACACCTAAAATTTTTAATAATATAAATATTTTATTATATATTGATATTTTTATATTTATTAAGGTTATAATATCATATATTAATCCTAATAAAAGGTAAACCCTACTCTCCAAAAATTATAGATTTTTCATGAACACCCACCCTCTCATTCAGTACCCTAAAAACCCTAAAAAACGGGTTAAATCTAGTTTAATTATTCTGATATGTATTCATAGATTTTTTTTGATGAAACCAATTTTATTCCACATCATTCATCAATACCTATGTTTATCACCCCCTCATCTTCTTCCATTATTCTTTATCCTAAGAATCCCTGGCTCGTGCTCTCTTATACCTTCCCTTAAAAAAAATTTCACCAGTGGGATGTAATCTTTATTCTTACTAATTAGATTCATCTTCTTCAAGTTAGTTATTTTATACAAACCTTATATTCTTTAGTTTTTGGTTATTCACCGGATATTTAAATACCTTTTGATTCATAGAGTTATCGAGATGCTATTTTAGTAATTGAAAAATAGTTTTGGAGAATCTAAAACATTCATGGGAAAGGGAAACCACTAGAACATCAATGAAATATGAAAATAAATTAAATGGTATATGGAAGATAATTTATTATAAAAAAATTATTATATTAGTGCCTACAATGATTCCAATACCTACCTAAGACATGCATGCTTATATTAAAACTATTTTTGATCTCTATAGTTGATTAATTATTTTTCACATCTCAAATGAAATCTATATTTGATGGTAATTATTTTTTTTATTAACATATACTCTATTATAAATTATCATCTTGAATTGATGTATTATTAATCCTATTTTTTTCTATACAGGGTCCATTTAAAAACATTTATTGAAAAATAATTATAGCACTTGTCACTTATGATAAGTGATTGAGTACATGTATTTACCAAATTGATTATTGAAAAAGTGTTTTACACTATGGTTAAACCATGTTCCATTAGAGTATTTGCAACTAGTTTTTATTGGTTAAGAATTTTGGTTCCAACATTTGGGACTTTTTTTGTGACCCTTAGCCTTTTTCTATATTCTCTTTATCTATTCTTTTATTCCTATTATTTTCTTTCATTTATCTCTCTTGTTTTTTATGTATAATCCTTATGAATCAACATAAAATATATATACCACTTTTATCTCCTAGAGGTTAAATATAACATTAAATTAATTAAAAATCAAGAGTATATAAATTTAGTGGTTTTTTGAGTATTTTAGTACTAGAGAAACATGTCACTATTTTTTTTTCAAATATGAAAATTTTAAACACTTATAAAAACAAACGTTTTAAGAGGTTGTGTTTGACATCACCTACTAATTTTTTTATAAAACTCATCACTCACAAAAACAATTTTTAAGGAACATTTTGATTCCCAAAAATACTACAAACACATTAATTAGAAAATAAAATCACTTAATTAAGTGTTATAAAAAAATTTAAATAATCTATCTGGTGTGATTTATATAGATGTATATATCAATGAGCCTAGTCATGTAATAGTGAAGTATCTAGAGAACATTTTTAAGTAGTTTTAAACATTTCCTAAAACAAGTTATCCATATTTGGATTATAGTGTCGATTTTTCCTCTAATATTATACTTCTATATTTATGTATTTTAAGGATTTTCATCCCAAATATCACATGAATTTAATTTCGATTGAAATTAAAATAATGAAATATTCATAAATCAACTATATAATAAAGTAATTATATATATTATGTATTTACACATTTTAGCATTATGTTAACAAATCACATATAGAAATTGGTGAAAAAATTAAAATTAAACAATACCTTGATGATTTATATTTATTTTCCAATCATCCTAGTTTATATAGATGTTAAAATATATAAATCCTATTTTTTTATTTACATTATTTTTTAATATGATATGTACAAACCAATGTATAATTTATTGTTTACAAGTTGTAAGTTATATGTTTTTAGTGAATTATTAATATTATTTTTATTATAAATGTCTTACAATGTTTTATAAGTTTTCAACATCAATAATTGAGACATATTTATATCAATTATTTTGTATGATAAGTGAATATTCGTTTCTGAATAAGAGTTTTCAAACACCACTAAATGAAAAATATTCAGAACACTTATTAATTATTAAAATTTATTTTGTATATGATTTTATAGATATGTTTTTTCAAACAGGACCGTAATATATTTTTTAAATAAGTGATGTCAAATAAAGCTATAATATAGTGTATTACAATTGGTACTAAATATAAGTATTTTCAAACACCAATTATTTAGAAATTAAAACACTTTTTAATTATGATAAGTGATTTTGTATATGTGTTTCCAAATAAGTGTCATCAAATTGAACTGTAATATAGTTTATTTACCTTGTATCTAAAATAATATTTTCCAAACACCACTAATTTTGAAATACTCATAACAGTTGTTAATTATTATTAGTGATTATATATATTCATTTTCAAATAAGTGTTTTTAAACACTATTAATTTAGAAATTCTCATAATAATTATTACTTTTCAAAAGTGATTATGTATATGCATTTTCGGATTTATTATTGAAAATTTTACTTTCTACCACTTATTTTAGTGCCATATTCTAGAATATAGATGCAAGGGGTTTTTTGTAAAGAACCGTAAATTTCAAGGAAATATTTTTCTTAATTTTCTTTGGAATTTTACAAGAGCACAGTTTCTGACGGCACCTGATTCCAAGGCCCGGTGTGCCTGGAATCATTTTCCGAAGTTTGGCTCGGGTACGTTCAGTGAACGGACGAGCGGGTTTTTCTAACTTTTGAACCGGTGCCCGGAATCGAATTCTGAGGGCACCGATGAAATCGCAGCGCCAGAACTTGCTTAGAAACACCTCTTCCGGAGTTGCGTTTGCTTGGGTGTGGTTTTTAATTTTCGGGCTTAAAGTTAAGAAATAAAATAATTTTTCGACAACTTTATTTTATTTCACTTAAGCCACTTGGAAGCCACTTGAAGCCACTTAAAGGATGCTAAACCTGAGTTGATCCAGATAGGATGCTATCCAGAAATATCCTACCTCCTTGGTAGGATATTTGTGAGGTGGGGCCCGCACAAGCCCTGCCATTTCTTTCCGCTAAGTAACGCACCCGCGAAAACCCGTCATTATGAAAGTCAACTGACGCATTTTATTAAAATTCTTAATAGACCATTTAATTGGTCAGTTTATTTCGTGAATTAAATGAGCTTTTACTTTCGTTGAATTAATACAACGAATTGATGGGTCATTACTTACCCTTTTTCGTTTGTTGGCGTAATAATAAAATAAGACCAACCAATCTTTTTGGAGGATTAATGGTTGAGAGATTTGACAGAGTCCTCGTGCCTTTATCCTTCTTCGCGAAGAACGAGAAGAACGCGAAGAACGCGAAGAACGCCGGCCTCCGACGAAGAACGCCGAACCCGGAAATCGACGACGCGACGCCGTGTTCCGCGACGCCGACGTTCCCTTCCAACAACGTTATTCTGTGAAGATTCTTCCTCCACAACAGATCTTCGATCAGCTGCTTGAGGTAAGAGTCTCGAACTTTCTTTTTAATCTCCTTTGTGGTTTTACCAAAACACGGATTTAATTATTTATAATTAAATTAAATCTGCTGTTTCTTGGTCCATTGAGTTCGCCGACTCAACGCCGGTTTCCGCGACGACGCGACGACTTTCCGCGACGACGCGACGATCCCCTCCTTCCGCGACGAGCAATTCCGTGAAGAACGTGCGTGCGACGACGACTAACGAGGTAGGGGTTGTTGTGAATTTTAATTCCTTTTTCCCGTGATGGTTTCTTTTAAAATTGAAGAACCCGATTCTTAAAACAATTTTATTTCATTAAAAATTGTTTTCGGATATGTATTCATGTGTTGAATTTTGTTCCTCCCGTTGTTTATCTCTAACACGGAGGGTGTGGGCCAAACGAACACGGCCCGATGACCCTCCGCCGTTCTTCGTTGTTATGCAGATTTGGCGGGCGACGACGGAACGTGCCGCAACGGAAGTTTGATGATCCTGCAGTGAAGAACGAGTCTCGGGAAGAGCAGTGGCGCAGATGGGAACAGAATCAGACCATCGGAATGACTCCGGTGGCCCGTGGAAGCCGCCGGCGGCGCGGCGGTGCCGACAGCCGGGAGCGGCGGCGCCCCGGCGTGCCGCTGGACAGGGCCGCCGCGGCCGAGCCGCGGCGGCGGCGCTCGCGGACCCTCGGCTGCGTGGGTCCGGTGGGCGCAGGACGCGGCTGAAGCCGCGTCCGGTTGTCTGAGCGACACCCCGCGGGGACAGCGGCTCCCCCGGCGTCGCTCGGCTTCCCAGGGAGACACCCCGCGGGTGCCCCGGGGGTGTCCCGCGGGGGTGGCGGCTCCCCCACGCGTCGCTCGGCCGAGCCGAGCCGGGCTGGCCGAGCCAGGCCGGTCCGACCGGCCGGACCGGGTCGACCCGATTCGGCCGACCCAAGGGGGGGGGGGGGTCGGGCCGGCTCGGTCCGGGCCCGGACCCCCCGTCTTCGGACAGTTTTCTTTTAAATGCCCGTAAATTGAGCTACGAGCCTCCAAACGACTCGCCGTCAGCGGCAACGTGATCCTTGGATCGAGGCGGTCGTTTCGGTGTATCACACTCAAGGTTTTGGAATACTTTGAGTTCGGCCGGGTTGGTTCGTACACAAAACCAACCGGGCCCTTGGAGCGGAAACGCTAATATCTTGAGCTACGGACGTCCGATTGACGTGCCGTCAGCTTCGTTGAATTCCTCTAAGTGAGACGGATCTTTTGGCTCACTTCGCCCGAGGTTTGGATGCAGGTGGAGTACGGTCAGGTTGGTTTTGCCTTAAAAACCAACCGGGCCCCTGGGACGAAAAAGCCAATAACTCTCAGACCGAGCGTCCGATTGAAGCGCCGTCTGCGACGTTGAGTTCCTGTTGACGATATGGAACTTTTGGATACATCAACCTCGGACTTTTTGTTAGTTGATGTATCAGCCTCTCGGCTCGTGGAGCAGACCCTCCCGAACGAGCTTGCTGTGTGCGAGAACCCTAGTGCTGGCTGTGATTGCTACTTCTACAGCGACGACCGTGCAGAGATCCTCAGTGGACTGCGGCGACAACCGTGCAGAGATCCTCAGTGGACTGCGGCGACGACCGTGCAGAGATCCTCAGTGGACTGCGACGACGACTGTGCAGAGATCCTCAGTGGACTGCGACGACTACTGCACTCAGCGATCCTACGTGGATCAGTGCTACAGGTCCTGTGTGGGCCCGATCCTATGTAGGTCTGATCCTGTGTGGGTCAGCGCTCAGCGGTTCTGTGTGAGCCAGCGCCTACAGGTCATGTGTGGGGCTGATCCTGTGTGGGTCTTTGCGGGGGTTAGTTACCTATCGATCCTTTGTGGGTCCGATGACTAAGATGGATCAGTGATCATCTTTATCGTCATCCGAAGAAGTATACCTGTGTGAGCTGAATCTTGTGTTACTCTCCTTTGTGGATTGTGTTGAGCTATCCTGTGTGAATTTACTGTTTACTCTCCTTTGTGGATTGTGTTGAGCTATCCTGTGTGGATTTACTATTTACTCTCCTTTGTGGATTGTGTTGTGCTATCCTGTGTGGGTTTACGTTTACTATCCTGTGTGGACTGGGTTGTGCTTGAGCTCGGACGTTGGAGCCGAACGGGAATTGATGACTTAGGTATATGTATGGGCATATACCTAAACCGTGTCAGATGTTACTTCGTGATTGTACCTTTCCTTTGTGGATTATCCTTTGTGGATTTCGGGAGACCTTCGGGGGTCTCGGGGACCCTACTGGGTAGCTTATACTCACCCCTGCACAGGCTATGCCCGCACTACGTTGTGTTGGTTGCAGACGACGGGCAGCGCTGATCGTGGTGGAGGCGTGCGGAGTAGGATGGTACCCGGAGGTGGACCACTGGGCGGGACGTACTCGGAGCAGTCAGGTGGACCCGAGGAGCAGTGGAGGCTATCTGTACCCACCCTTCGGGTGGGACTTCCAGAGGACGGCTCGACGCTACGGCTTTTCCTTTCAGTTGCTGTTTTTCCTTTCAGTTTTACTTTACAGTTGGGCTTGTATTTCCGGCCCCTTTTACTTTCAGCACAGCTTGTACAGTTTTTACTTAGTGTCTACTTTTCCGCTTTCTTACTCTGTGGTTCTTGTTTTCTTTTCAAAGTCAATGCCTTCCCTTTTGTTGGGATTTACGCCTTGGTGCTAGTCGCCAGTCCCTGGCCTATGGATGGAGGGCTTGGGGTAGTCACGGCACGGGCCCCGAGGACGGGTCGTGACAAATTGGTATCAGAGGTGGTCGGTTCTACCGCAGACTCTGATCTTTCTTCAATGTGAAGCAATAGTGTTTAGCGTATTGAGTGTGGTTATCAGTACAGGGAGTCCAGTATTGGTGCGGCGGCCGACGTATCCGTACACCAGGACCCTGACTTCTGATTTCCAACTTAATGCACGAAAACATTGATTGCATGTGTGTTTCAAGTTTTCTTTGTGATTACTTGTGTCAGCTCACCAGGTATACTGTTCTGACCATGGAACACTTGTTTCATTTTCAGGATGGCCCCACGACGGCAGCCAGCTAGGGTTCCGAGAGTAGAGCGTGACGACAGTCCGCCGAGCGACGAGGCATCGTTACAGGGCCCGTTGACAGCAGAGGCACCGGCGGTACCTTTACCCACCGAGCCCCCGATGCTTCCAGTGCTGATCGCTGACGATGCACGATGTCTCGGAGCTCTGCATGAGTTCCAGCACCAGCGACCACCCAGGTTCCGTGGGGAGACGGACCCCCAGGCAGCCGAGGACTGGCTGGAGGCGGTCGTCTGAGTTTTCAGACTACTGAGGACACCAGCAGACCTCATAGTGATCCTCGCGGCGAGCCTACTGCACGTAGCAGCGGGGCGATGGTGGAGTCTGATGCTCCAGGTGAATGATGAGGCCTCTCTCATCTGGATGGACTTCGAGAGCCTCTTCCGCTCAGAGTTCATCCTAGCCAACCTCCGTGCGGTGCGCATTCAGGAGCTTCTTCAGCTGCGGCAGGGCAG
The DNA here is from genome assembly GCA_963277665.1 of Viscum album. Lineage (NCBI taxonomy): Eukaryota > Viridiplantae > Streptophyta > Magnoliopsida > Santalales > Viscaceae > Viscum > Viscum album. Next base: position 680,741,643 of record OY728142.1, on the reverse strand, counting down.
CTTGACGGTCGCCCAGTACGCGGCGAGGTTCACCGATCTTTCTCGCTACTCGATAGACATGGTGTGGGACCCCTTCTTCCGGGACCGGACCTTCGAGCAGGTATTGAGACACGATATCAGGGCATCGCTGATCTCCCTCAGCATCCCGACCTAGGCAGGAGTGCTAGAGTGAGCCCTTCTGATCGAGAGCTTTCTGGCTGAGTCCACAGCGAGACCTACCGCAGGGCGGCAGGTAGCAGAGTCTTGGAAGCGGGTAGCCGACGGATGACTCAGGGTTCCAAGCAGACCAGAAACTCTCATAGACGACCTCAGGACACTGGCTCAGTAGTGCGGGGCACACAGCGCGGGGCCAGTCTTCCGAGAGGCAGGCAATGCTACTCCTAAGGTAGGCAGGGCCATATGGCTCGTGACTGCCCGACCCGCCATACCGAGGAGCAGAAGGCAGTGGAGGGGCCACCCAAGTAGAGGCAAAGGGTCGACCATGGCGGTCTGCAGGGAGGAGACGGACGAGGCAGGGGATTTGGCCGAGCAGTAGGTGGTGGGAGACGCTTTGAGGCTCTGCCACCACCACCACTAGGAGGTCTGCACCGACCACAGGGAGCTGGCGGGCAGAGATAGGCACAGCTCCAGGCAGTGGAGGCCTACGACCATGGCGCGCCAGAGATGATTCGATGTACGATCTATGTCTATTTCTCCCTTGCTGCAGTTCTTATAGACACAGGAGCGAGTCACTCATTCATAGCCACTGCCTTTGTTCGGAGCTCGGAGATTCCGACAGAGCCGTTGGCTCAATCCTTACGGCTAGAGACTTCTACGGGAGCAGACTCGAAGATTACGCACTGGTGCCGGTAGTGTGAGCTTACTCTAGGAGTCGAGAGCTTCGGCTGGGATCTTCTTGTAGCAGCGTCGAGGCCTTACGATGTCATCTTGGGCATGGATTGGTTATCTACAGTCCATGCTCAGATTGACTGTTTTAGGCGCAAGGTGCGATGTGTGCGCACCGATGGGAGCAGGTTCACCTTCACCGGCGAGAAGGGATCCATTGCAGCATAGGAGGGACTCTCACAGAGGAGAGGGCAGCCCATCACTCATCAGTTGGCTAGCCTCATCCTTGGAGCAGTGGACGTGCGGAGTCCTAGTTTTCCTGCAGTGGTGGATCAGTATGCAGACGTCTTTCCTGATGACGTTTCAGCGCTACCCCCTCGCAGAGAGGTAGACTTTTATATTGATCTGTACCCCAGGACAGCCCCGATATCCACTCCAGCGTATCGGATGGCCCCTCCCGAGCTTCGAGAGATACAGGTATAGTTGGAGGACTTGCAGGGCAAGGGATTCATCCGAACCAGTGTTTCACCCTGGGCTTCCCCGATTTTGTTCGCCAAGAAGGCGTATAGGAGCTTGCGAATGTGTGTCGACTATCATCGCCTGAACCAGGTGACAGTGAGGAACAAGTATCCGCTACCGAGGATTGATGATCTCTTCGACCAGCTCAAGGGAGCACGGTGGTTCTCGAAGATAGACCTCAGGTCAGGCTATCATCAGCTCAGAGTTCGAGACGAGGACGTGCAGAAGACGACCTTCAGGTGTCGGTATGGACACTATGAGTTCTTGGTTATGACTTTTGGCATAACCAATTCTCTAGCAGTGTTCATGAGCCTCATGAACAGGATCTTCCAGCCATACCTCGATCGATTTGTCGTGGTCTTCATCGACGACATTTTGGTGTACTTGACCACCGAGGAGGAGCACGCCTACCACTTGCGGGTTGTACTAGACACACTCCGAGAGCACCAGCTTTATGGAAAGCTCTCGAAGTTCCATTTCTGGTTACGTGAGGTCCACTTCTTGGGGAACTGCATTTATGAGGCGGGAGTTGCTGTGGATCCCGTGAAGATCGAGGCAGTTCTAGCTTGGGAGCCACCCAGGAGCGTGACGGAGGTGCAGAGTTTCTTGGGCGTAGCCGGATACTATTTGAGATTTGTGCCGGACTTCTCCAGAGTTGCGGCACCACTCTCAGCGTTGATGAAGAAGGGGAAACCCTTTGTGTGGTCAGACGGATGTCAGCAGAGCTTCCAGGAACTGAGGCAGAGATTGACCAACGCACCTATCTTGAGGTTGCCTGAGGAGGGAGTTGGATACGTAGTCTACTGCGATGCATCAGGGACCGGACTCGGATGTGTCCTGATGCAGGAGCGGGCCGTGATTTCTTTTGGATCACGTCAGTTGAGGCCGCATGAGTAGAACTATGCTACCCATGAATTGGATTTAGTAGCAGTGGTCTTCACTCTGAAGACATGGCGGCAATATCTGATGGGCGAGTACTTTACAGTCTTTTCTGACCACCAGAGTCTCAGGTACATCTTCTCTCAGAAGGACCTGAACCTGAGACAGCGGCGATGGCTCGAGTTCCTCCAGGACTATGACTTTGAGATAGTCTATACTCCTGGGAAGGGGAACGTAGTAGCCGATTCCCTCAGCAGGAGGACGGGCATCCAGCTACTTGAGGAGGTGACAGAGAAGCTAGCCGCTTTGCAGATATCCTTTGTGGATAGATATGGAACAACCTTCCTTCAGTCTCTCACAGTCACTCCACCACTACTACAGCGGGTCAGAGAGGCACAACGTGGGGACGCTGACTGTGAGACGCGGCGTGCACAGATATCCTCGGGACAGGCACCTGATGGTTTCTCCCTTTGAGCAGATCACGACATCGTTTTCAGAGGACGTACCTTGGTACCAGTCGCTTTATGAGAGGAGGTGCTGAGAGAGTTTCACACTTCTCCTTTGGCGGTACATCTTGGAGTGGCGAAGATGTACCAGGATCTCAGGCGACAGCACTGGTGGCCGGGCATGAGGAAAGCTGTCGCAGAGTTCGTTTCTCGGTGCCTCACCTGCCAGTAGGTGAAGGCAGAGCATCAGGTACCAGCAGGCTTGGTACAACCCTTGGAGGTCCCGGAGTGGAAGTGGGACGGGATATCTATGGACTTCGTGACTGGACTTCCACGCACTTCCAGAGGTCACGACTCCATTTGGGTGATTGTTGACCGACTCACCAAGTCGGCACACTTCTTACCCATCAGAGAGCAGGGCTCAGTGGAGAGCTTGGGGCGTCTCTACGTTCAAGAGATTGTACGGCTTCACGATGTACCATCAACTATCGTCTCCGATCAAGATGCTCGTTTTACTTCCCGACTTTGGAAGGGGTTGCAGGAGGCGTTCGGGACACGGCTACGTCTGAGCACCGCCTTTCACCCTCAGACGGATGGTCAGATGGAGAGGACCATTCAGACTCTCGAGGACATGCTCCGCGCATGTGTCCTCGACTTTGGTCACAACTGGGAGGACCACCTACCCTTGGCAGAGTTCGCGTACAACAACAGCTACCACTCCACCATCGGGATGGAACCATACGAGGTGTTGTACGACAGGCCTTGCAGATCTCCTTTGTGCTGGACAGACCCTGGGGAGTCAGCACTTGTGGGACCAGAGATGGTCCGGGCCACGACAGAGAAGGTCCAGGTCATCCAGGAGTGGATGAGGACAGCACAGAGCCGGCAGAAGTCATATGCTGACAGGAGGCGGAGGCCACTTGAGTTCGAGGATGGCGAACACGTCTTCTTGCGGGTCTCACCTCGACGTGGTTTGTGAAGATTTGGCCGAGGCGGAAAGTTGTCTCAACAATTTATTGGGCCTTTACAGGTCCTCAGCAAGATTGGCGAGGTGGCTTATCGCCTGGCTCTGCCACCTCAGTTGCACCGGGTGCACGACGTCTTCCACGTATCTCTGCTGAGGAGATACGTGCACGACCCAACGCACATCATTGACCATGGGGAGCTAGATGTGGATGATGGGGAAACATTTACGGAGGTCCCGGTGGAGATAGAGGATCGACAGGAGCGGGTCCTACGTGGAAGATCGATTCCTCTTGTGTACGTTAGATGGCATCACGGGAACCTCCAGGAGAGCACATGGGAGTGGGAGGCTCAGATGCGTGCTCAGTACCCACTTTTGTTTCCCTAGTTTATGATGTATATTTACGGGGACGTAAAGACCTGAGGTGGGAGTAATTTAAAGAACCGTAAATTTCAAGGAAATTTTTTTCTTAATTTTCTTTGGAATTTTACAAGAGCCCAATTTCTGACGGCACCTGATTCCGATGCCCGGTGTGCCCGGAATCATTTTCCGAAGTTTGGCTCGGGTACATTCAGTGAACAGACGAGTGGGTTTTTCTAACTTTTGAACCGGTGCCCAGAATCTAATTCTGAGGGCACCGATGAAATCGAAGCACTAGTATTTGCTTAGAAACGCCTCTTCCGGAGTTGCTTTTGCTCGGATGTGGTTTTTAATTTTCGGGCTTAAAGTTAAGAAATAAAATAATTTTTCAGCAACTTTATTTTATTTCACTTAAGTGACTTGGAAGCCACTTGAAGCCACTTAAAGGCGGCTTAAGCTGAGTTGATCCGGATAGGATGCTATCCAGAAATATCCTACCCCCTTGGTAGGATATTTGTGAGGTGGGGCCCGCACGAGCCCCGCCGTTTCTTTCCGCTAAGTAACGCACCGGCGAAAACCCGTCATTATGAAAGTCAACTGACGCGTTTTCTTAAAATTCTTAACAGACCATTTAATTGGGTGGTTTATTTCGTGAATTAAATGAGCTGTTACTTTCGTTGAATTAATACAACGAATTGATGGGTCGTTACTTACCCTTTTTCATTTGTTGGCGTAATAATAAAATAAGACCAACCAATCTTTTTGGAGGATTAATGGTTGAGAGATTTGACAGAGTCCTCGTGCCTTTATCCTTCTTCACGAAGAACGCGAAGAACGCGAAGAACGCGAAGAACGCCGGCCTCCGACGAAGAACGCCGAACCCGGAAATCGACGACGCGACGCCGTGTTCCGCGACGCCGACGTTCCCTTCCTGCAACGTTCTTCTGTGACGACTCTTCCTCTGCAACGGATCTTCGATCAGCTGCTTGAGGTAAGAGTCTCAGACTTTCTTTTTAATCTCCTTTGTAGTTTTACCAAAACACGGATTTAATTATTTATAATTAAATTAAATCTGCTGTTTCTTGGTCCGTTGAGTTCGCCGACTCAACGCCGGTTTCCGTGACGACGTGACACCTTTCCGCGACGACGCGACGATCCCCTCCTTCCGCGACGAGCAATTCCACGAAGAACATGCGTGCAACGACGACTTACGAGGTAGGGGTTGTTGTGAATTTTAATTCCTTTTTCCCGTGATGGTTTCTTTTAAAAGTGAAGAACCCGATTCTTAAAACAATTTTATTTCATTAAAAATTGTTTTCGGATATGTATTCATGTGTTGAATTTTGTTCCTCCCGTTGTTTATCTCTAACGCGGAGGGTGCGGGCCAAATGAACACGGCCCGACGACCCTCCGCCGTTCTTCGTTGTTATGCGGATTTGGCGGGCGACGACGGAACGTGCCTCAACGGAAGTTTGATGATCCCACAGTGAAGAACGAGTCCCAGGAGGAGCAGCGGCGCAGACGGGAACAGAATCGGACCACCGGAACGACTCCGGTGGCCCGTGGAAGCCGCCGGCGGCGGCGCTCGCGGACCCGCTGCCGCGCGGGTCCAACGCGCGCGGGACGCGATTGAAGCCGCGTCCGGTTGTCCGAGCGACACCCCGTGGGTGCCACGGGGTTGTCACGCGGGGGCGGCGGCTCCTCCCGCGTCGCTCAGCTGCCCAGGGAGACACCCCGCGGGTGCCGCGGGGGTGTCATGCGGGGGTGGCGGCTCCCCCCCGCGTCGCTCGGCCGAGCCGAGCCGGGCGGGCCGAGCCAGGCCGGTCCGACCCGGTTCGGCCGACCCAAGGGGGGGGGGGGGGGTCGGGCCGGCTCGGTCCGGGCCCGGACCCCCCATCTTCGGACGTTTTTCGTTCAAATGCCTGTAACTTGAGCTACGGTCCTCCAAACGACTCTCCGTCAGCGGCAGCGCGATCCTTGGATCGAGGCGGTCGTTTCAGTGTATCGCCCTAAAGTTTTCGGGATACTTTGTGTTCGGCCGGGTTGGTTTGTACACGAAACCAACCGGGCCCTCGGAGCGGAAACGCTCATATCTTGAGCTATGGACGTCCGATTGACGTGTCGTCCGCTTCATTGAATTCCTCTAAGTGAGACGGATCTTTTGGCTCACTCCGCCCGCGGTTTGGACGCAGGTGGAGTATGGTCGGGTTGGTTTTTACATAAAAACCAACCGGGCCCCTGAGACGAAAAAGCCAATAACTCTCAGACCGGGCGTCCGATTGACGCGCCGTCTGCGATGTTGAGTTCCTGTTGACGATACGGAACTTTTGGATACATCAACCTCGGACTTTGTGTCAGTTGATGTATCAGCCTCTCGGCTCGTGGAGAGGACCCTCCCAAACGAGCTTGCTGTGTGCGGGAACCCTAGTGTTGGCTGCGACTGCTACTTCTACAGCGACGACCGTGCAGAGATCCTTAGTGGACTGTGGCGACGACCGTGCAGAGATCCTCAGTGGACTGTGACGACGACTGTGCAGAGATCCTCAGTGGACTGCGACGACTACTGCACTCAGCGATCCTACGTGGATAAGTGCTATAGGTCCTGTGTGGGCCCGATCCTGTGTGGTTCTTTGCGGGGGTTAGTTACCTATCGATCCTTTGTGGGTCCGACGACTTAGATGGATCAGTGATCATCTTTATCGTCATCTGAAGAAGTATACCTGTGTGAGCTGAATCTTGTGTTACTCTCCTTTGGAGATCATGTTGAGCTATCCTGTGTGGATTTTACTGTTTACTCTCCTTTGTGGATTGTGTTGAGCTATCCTGTGTGGATTTACTGTTTACTCTTCTTTGTGGATTGTATTGTGCTATCCTGTGTGGGTTTACGTTTGCTTTCCTGTGTGGACTGGGTTGTGCTTGAGCTCGGACGTTGGAGCCGAACGGGAATTGATGACTTAGGTATATGTATGGGCATATACCTAAGCCATGTCAGATGTTACTTTGTGATTGTACCTTTCCTTTGTGGATTATCCTTTGTGGATTTCGGGAGACCTTCGGGGGTCTCGGGGTCCCTACTGAGTAGCTTATACTCACCCCTGCACGGGCTATGCCCGCACTACGTTGTGTTGGTTGCAGACGACGGGCAGCGCTGATCGTGGTGGAGGCGTGCAGGGCAGGACGGTACCCGGAGGTGGACCACTGGGCGAGACGTACTCGGAGCGGTCAGGTGGACCCGAGGAGCAGTGGAGGCTATCTGTACCCACCGTTCAGGTGGGACTTGCAGAGGACGGCTCGACACTGCGGATTTTCCTTTCAGTTGCTGTTTTTCCTTTCAGTTGTACTTTACAGTTGGGCTTGTATTTCCGGCCCCTTTTACTTTCAGCACAGCTTGTACAGTTTTTACTTAGTGTTTACTTTTCCGCTTGCTTACTCTGTGGTGCTTGTTTTCTTTTCAAAGGCAATGCCTTCCCTTTTGTTGGGATTTACGCCTTGGTGCTAGTCGCCAGCCCCTGGCCTATGGAAGGTGGGCTTGGGGTAGTCACGGCACGGGCCCTGAGGACGGGTCGTGACATTTTTACTGCTTAATTACTTTAACTACTTATCATATATTATAAGTGCTGTAATAAATTTACAAATAAGTGTTGTTAAATAGTGTCATTATCTATTTTAGTTCCCTTAGTTTATAAAATATATCTAGCATGATTCCAATCCTTAGTGTTTTGGAATTTATATATATATAAGTGCATGTTATGAATATTTATATGTGTTTTTGGATTGATTAAAGTACCTATGAAACTCTAGGGTATAATCTATGTCGGTTTCTTTCTTCTCATTTTCCTTCACTCTATTGATAAGATTTCCACTCATCAGTTGGAAATATAATTATTCGCGGTGCATTTGGTGATATAAAACTTTTTCTATTTTTCATTTCATTTCTAAAAATATTTATCCATTTAAACAATACAACATTTTTTAAAATACATTTAGAAAAATGAAAATATAACTTTTTTTCCAAAACCAAATTCGCTATTAACACTTATTTTAGGGGTTTATCTAGAAAACTAACCATTAGTCTCATATTTTTTATTTACATTTTTTTCCAAAATCATGAATTATAATGATCAATGTGTTTTATTTTAAATATATTAAACAAAATTAATTTTTTATTAGAAAAAAATACATTTATAGTTTTCATATTTTATATTTTTTATTCAGGTTTCAAGATATACTCTCCCAATATAAACAATTTAAATTCATAATGAATAATATCACAATACATCATGGAATTTTAGGAATGTATTTTCACACTCCCATTTGTAAATTACTTTTTAACACCACCACAACTATCCCAATAGCCAAATCCACCTTAGCATTAGAAAATTTAATGTTTTAGCTGCTACCGAATCTTCAACTTCACCACCAATGTTGAAATTATGAAAAAATAATCTAATAGTAATATAATTTCCAATTGAAATTGACTTATAAAATAATAATTAATGTATAAACCAAATTAATAAAATAAAATTACTATTAAAAAATCATTTTCCTAAACTAGTTTCAAAAAGGGAATTTATTCATTTTAAGGTAATATAGGAAACATGATTCCAAAGTGGGTATAAATTATTTAATAATTTCAATCCCATGTATTACAAACAGGAAGAGAATCATTTCATGTTTGTTTGTCTCATTGTTCATTCTTTTTAGAAGGTACAAATAGATGAAGTGGAATAATATTACAACCCTTGAAAATGGACAGTATGTAAAAAAATAGACATAGTAATCTACAATATACATGAAAGAAGTTTCTTTTTATTGAAATAAAGTGATTTTTAACATTACAATAATAATAAAAATAGTAAAAATAATGGTAAATTGATCATGAGAAATTTTGAATTTATGTAATTATATGTTTTTTCATCTATGTGTACTTTAATTCTTCAGTTCTTATTATACTAAAAGGGATTTTAGTTTTGACCTTATTTCTGAAGAATGATGTTTTTGGTTTCAGGAATGGAATGTTCTGATAGGGACTGGTTATTATATCCATTCAATCATGTAAAGGAGGTGCCTTAGTCAATTCATTCAAGTTTTGTTCACTATTTTGTTTCTAATGGAAGACACGTTGGGCCCCAATAGTTTATTTTAGGGGTTTGAGCTTCATACAATCATTCATTTCGTGTCCAAAACTTATGATTAGTCTCCAATGGGTTTTGTTATAGTAGATGAAAACACCATATGGTTCTCATATCCATGATTCCTCAAACTACTTTCAAAATCCAGTCATTCACTGGATAACTAGGACAACGAAACTTAAGAACATTTATTAGTCGAGAGGATGGGAAGTCGGGCTCATCACACCCTTTTTAGGGGAATTATTGCATATTTTTAAACGAATTTATAGATTTTATATATGTTTATGAATCTTTGGTTCATTCTCAAATGTGTATATTACATATTACCCTAAGGTAATGACTAATCATCAGCATGCATGGTTTTGTAATTGCCTCTATATATCTGAGGTTCTCCATCAAAGGGAGGATCTATATGTATATAAGGTTCTCTATAATTGTTACCCTTTCATGGATAGACCAGGGATTCCTTTTTCACTTATTATGATGATACTAGTTTTAAGACATGTAGTGGGCCACTATATAGTTTACCATCATCTAGGGGAATACGTTTTTTTATCGGGATCAAACCAATGAGATTGGCTTCATGAGTATCCTCATGAGAGGAATCAGAACCCATGTAGTTCGATGCCACTTAATGGGAAAAATCACCTTATAAGGTTGTGTGATGAGGAACAAACCATGCAGTTGAACATCATGTGACAAGGATTTCTGGACGAAAGATTTCTGGTCAATTATGGTGTGGGACTTACGTGAATATAGCCCAAGGGGCCCATGAGAGATGTATTATCCCGATTAGGGGCATGGATTTACCCAGGCTATGGTCCAAAGGGAATAAATATGGGAGTATATGTTGGGTTTTGACCCCAATGAGGATTCAAACATATCCCATATAATTAGGAATCAAAGACCATGTAGTTTAGTAGTTTGGGGATTACACCTATAGAGGAGTCATCTTTGAGGGCGCAATATTGGGTCTTAAACTATATAGGAGACCAATTTAATTATTGAATTTGGGTCTTATATCTATTGATAATTCTTTATTGAGGTTTTGGACTTTTTTTGGTTGATTTAATCTCCACTAACCTCTATGCCCATGCATGTCGTGTTTGATATGAAAAACAAGAGGAAGCAACAGATCTGATGATCACACGATCTCACCCTATCCATTGATGGATGGTGTTGGTGCCCAAAGGGGGTGATAAAGGGCTTTGAGTGCACTAGTTCCCTATCTTGTTTTCATATACATAAATTTCACATTCCGTGATTTTTCTAGCTACATCCCGGGTGGAGGCAAAGAGGATCAAAAGTTTCACCTCCTACAAGAAAGGCTAGGGGATTACCTCAGGAGGACCACCCTAAAATGGTTCTAGTAGGGATATGAATTTTCATAACTATACCTCATCGAAGGTAAAGACCAAAGGTTCCCATCAGTCCATATAACGATGAGTTTCATGTGAGTACCCAATGTTTGAACCCCCGTGACTCTGCTTACAATGGGTATGTAAACTCAAAATGACACAATTATGTTCCCAATGATCTTATCATACATGTCAGGTGGATTTGGAAGGGGACTTGTCCTGATGCCTTTGGAATGGTTCATGGAGGGGCCAACACATGGCCCTATGACATGAGCAATGGGACTGATAGGGATTAGATCGTAGAGTCCCCAAGGATTCATAATTCTTCATAGAAGGTAATTATGTGGGATGTGTTTCCTTCCACATAGTGTGTTTCTATATGGGTAAGGGTGTTGTGCATGGAGTGCTATACTATATAGACCTAGATTCTGGCTACATAGTTTTTTTCATTGTAAGACCGAGTGCCACCCATGTAGTGTTTTTCTACTCATGACTGAGTTCGTCCCACGTATCATTTTGATATGAAAGGTGTGTTTTATCCCTTATAGAGTTTTTCTATGGGGGTGATCATTCACAGAGGAAGCATACAATTTATGTCTCGTAGGAATTATGTCCAAAAGGGGTTTTTGGGTTTTTGGACCACCATATGTCCTATTATTTCTTCCTTACTGCTATGTGATGGTTTTTAGATTCTTGGAATCATCAAAGGGCTAAGTTTATCATGATGGCTTACTTTAGAACGCCTTGGATCAAGCATCTGTCTCTCCTACTTTTGGTTTTTAGTCTCTCCTTTGTGTGTCCCCTTTTAGTGCCCCTCGGTGTCTATTTTTTTTAAAAGAAGAGGGATCGGGTACCGACATGGAAAATTATACATGGTGGTATGAAAACTATATTTTTTATAATCCCATGAAGGACTTGGTCAATGGGGGAAATCATTCACAGGGGAAAAATCACTGCCTATCCCCATAAAAAACTTCATTTTATTTTCAGGAGACAATGATACCACCTCACCCCATGAAAAATATAGTTCATGGGGATGGATCATTTTTGGGGGTGGAAATAACATAATCTCTCCAAAAATTACACCACTTATTTTACAATAACCACTAAATCATCCACTTCCCAAAAACTATTTGTGTTTGTGGGTGATTCGCGAAGTGGTGGAATTTCAAGTGGACCGATGGACTACAATCGAATTTTTTCTTCAGGGTTTCACCCCTTTGAACATTTTCTCTTTAACTATTCTTATGATTTTTTATCAAATTTTCCAAATTAATACACTTTACATGATTTTGTTTGAAAAATTTTCACGTCCCAAAAAATGCCCACCATCAAAATTGGTTCTGATCAGGATGAAGAGTAGGATATTATGATGTTGAAGGCAGTACTATTTTAAATTGAGTTAGGTATGTGAGAAGAACCATTAAAGGGGACCATGCCTATAAATAGGAAGACCATATCATTTTTTGCTACAGTATCTCTCAGAGAATCTGGTTCTCTCACAAGCTACCTCAATAGTATACTATTTTCATGAACCGTCTCCTCTACGATTGGATTTTTCAGTGAATAGAGATTCATTTCCCACAATTTGATGAAATTTTACTAAAAATAGTAATTTTAAATCTTCCACATAATAAAAAAAACTTTGAGGATTGAACATTCCATGAAAATTTTATTTGTTGTCCAATGCTTCATGAGCGAACACATTCGCAAGCATTATGAATTTGCAAGAATTAATGGTTCACAATCAAATTATTTTATGGGAAACATTGTACTTATTACTTTTAATTACCTCAAATTAATTTCTCACACTTTGGATGATTCATTATAAAAAAAACAATGAAACTATCTTATACTTTAATAAATGTGTCTTTGAGAAGATCAGCAATGGTTAGAAACATTGAGGATCATCTTCAATGTTGCATCACCCCTCAAGAGGGTGTCGTAAAAAACCTTCACCCATCAAAACTAATATCTTATCCATTATCTAGCCAATTAAAATTTTTTCGGACTCCAAGATGAGATTCCACATCCATCAACTGAACAAAATCTCCTAAATTTTTGGTTTGATAGGTCTGGATAACATGATCTAAAAAATATTTCTACAATGGGGAAAATCATGTTTGGTCTCAGTGAAGAGGACGTATTTGTTTTGAATGGATTGATGTAGACAAAAAACAATTTCCATAGACTTGATTTATCTTTAGAATCAATTTCCCAAGATTATCCGTCTATTTTAAACATGTCACAAGGTAATCCTAATGGAGGGTGGAGTTCCAAATAGGATCTACGGTCTGAATGGATTTTCTCAAATGAATGGGCTTGGGTGTTCAGGGTGCATCAGAACTAATTGGAATTTCTTGAACAAATTTTTACTGTAAATTTATTCCATGATGTGTGGATTTTTTAATTTTCAATATATTCACTGACTGAGATAGTACCTGTACTAACCAGTTTCTGATATTCAAGAAATAATACCTTCCACTTATCAAATGGTGATATAGGGATTAGTTTATGGGATATATATAATATAGGTGAATCCCTATCATTTGAAATATGTACAATAATTTTTTTCCAATGGAAAATACCTGGCAGAGTGCCAAGAAAGTATCTCTATTGGAACGAAATCTACTGGTCACGACAGAGATATTTCTTGGTCAAACCATCCGTGATTTCTTACTCATTCAATTAAAATATTTTATATAGTTATTCTTATAGGTTGAAGGTCCAACAATGAAATTCCACTGTAGCCAGACTCACGCAACTCAAAAATTGTGATGCATCTCAGGTTCATACACTGCTACCCTCGAGGTGAGTCAATACACCACATAGTGGTTCTAGGGTCCAACCAAATGTTTTACCTGAACTCATATTGGCATGTATCTTTTCCATATTCCTAAGAAAACAGATTTTACCACGCCATGATGTCTATATAGGCATTAGAATTTACACCCCGATGATGAAAGTTACATTGGATGAGGGAAAACACATCATCTAGGTCATTCCCACCATCACTTTCATTTATGAAATGATAAGACAAATACATAAGGGAAGATCACCACATCCTCTTAGAGGATCATTCCTTTTTTGGGCTTTATGGTAGAGCATTTTCACTACTACATGTATCGGCATACTGAAAAAATTCCTTGTTCTGATTTCCATCATGACCTTCTCAATATTTCCTCTGTTCACCCATATTTTTGAGTATCAATGAAATGGTCAAGCAGTTGAGTGATTTCTCTCGATTTTATTTTGTGCATTACCATGAAACCCATGGAGCAGTGGTGGATGATGGAAGGGGTTATATAGAAGAACAGTCCTATATTATTTCCATTTGATATGTAATCAATGTTTCTAAAGTATATTGGATAATAATTTTAAAACCATATAAACCTTATTGGTTTTACAGGCAATTTGGTTTCCTATAAAAAGGTTTATTTCTTCTAATTACAAAGGTTAAGAGGGAATCTCGCCTGGTTATTCTTCAACAATTATGGTTGATGATGACGCATAGGGATTATAAAATAAAAATACTTATTCCACCCACATGTGTTTAAACTACTTTATAATGGGATTATTCTTAGGTATGGGTGGCTTACTACCCTAATGGGGTCTTAGTGAGGTTAGATTGACGAGTTTACAAACTGTTGGTTACTTCTAGTCTTGTACTGGTTGCACTATTTATTTCTACTCCTTCTATAATAAGACATTATTTTCGTCACCACATGTATTTAGAGGGGGGCTCATCCGCACATCCTATTTTTGTGAAGAGTTAATTAGACCTTATATTCATGACTGACACTTTTGAAAATAACATTAAGGATGGTCCAAGAGGTACAATGGAAATAATTCCTAAAATTGATTCCAACCTTATCTATTTAACCTCTGATATTGAACCACCTATGGATATAGAGGATTTTACCGATGGGGTATCTCAATTTTGGGAGGTTCTATCTTTTACAGTTGCTATCCCAAATCATATACTCATTGTGTTGGACAAACAATAATGAGATTCCTATACTACCAGATAATATCAAGCTCTGTGAAGATGTTCATGGAATCAAATCTATACCATTATCACATATATCACTTTAGTATATTTTTACAATAATGTGGACACCATTCATCAAATTTTAATTGATTTAGGCTTACACGTCTTTGACTATCCGCACCTGCTTGTCCTTATCTACTAGATTATTATAGCTCAAGAAGACATAGCTACTTGTGAAGGAAACCATGCTTATTTTAACACCTCCCATCATCAAATAGAAGCTTTATGAGATATTAACATTGAGATACACCATTTGGTTGAAAAAGAAGAAAATTCATATGATCAAATGGTTGCACAGAACAAAGAGCTATGAGAATGTGATGCTCATGTAGGAAGGCTAAATGCGCTGTTGTTAGCCATGAGTGACAATTTCGAATCCATCAAATTGAAAGGTTGAGGCCTAATGGACCTAGTTAGATAGATTCATACAACATTTGAAGCCAAAGATGAGAAAAGGAATTCACTGGAACAATATCTTAATAGACTACATCATATGGTTATCAATTTTCTAAGGAAAGCGATTCAAGATTCATTGAAACCATTTGGGTTGTTCCACATTATCTTTTTATAGTATCATCAGGGAGAGACTCTAGTGTGTCGATGAGACTTCATTTCTCATTCAGTAGACAAATGAAAACATATTTTCCTTTCAATGATTGTCCTTTACCTTTTCTTGTAATACTAATAAATTATAATTAGTATCAAGTGAAAAATATTATCCACCAATAATTGATTTTAATCACAATATAGGATAAAAAAATTGAAATGATCATACAATGCACTAATTTTTGTCTGACCCCAGTGACTCTGAAGTGCATTGTGTTGCATTTGTTTTCAATGAGGCATGAAGTTGTCTTGGAATGAATGGATGTCATGAATCGTCAAGATGTGAATGTCAAAGGATGTGATGGTGATGGTGGTGAAGGAGAATGGCCATGTTACTTAGAGGAATGTCACTTAGGAGATTCACTAAGTGGCATTGGAGAATATGGTTGAAACATTCTCCATGGAAATCAGACGATTGTTGAGCTGCTCTTTAAGTTCAAAGAACTTGTATCAACTGGATACAATGTCACAACATGATTAGAAGACCATGCATTGTAGTGACAATGCATGAGGAGTTGAAGATGATCTATTCACATGTTTTAAGTGGATGAAGTGGTTTAATGAAATCCATGCACTAACACTTAGTGCATGTGAATCTTAAGAAGTCCCAATTTGATCTCTGATTAGATCAACAAAGATAATTGAAGAAATTATGTGATTAAGGAGCTCAGTTGAAGATGAAGAACCTTCGGGAATTCCACTCCTAAGTAATGAATAAATGTTGAAGAGAATTGGAGGAATTCTAATGAAGAAGAAGCATTGAGGAATTCAAATGAATAAGAAGATGAGAAGAAGAAAGGAAGATGTCTTAGAGAAGTGGCACTTGGCAATTGGCATATTTTATATGGAGGAGAAACTGGTTTTTATACAAAGTCTAGGTTCTGTCCTTTGCCAAAAATTAGGCCACCAAGGGCCAGCCTTAAGGGTTCAACCCCCAAGGCACATGTGGGCCTAAGGCGCCACGCCCAAGGGGGGATCCCATGTGGCCAGCCCGAGAGGCAAGGCAGGGGCCGTGTGTAAGCCCCCGAGGACACGCGGTGGTGAAACCCGCGCGCCCGAGGAGCATAGTGGGCGCCAGTAGCGCGCCCGCAGGGAGCTGAGAGTGGGCGCAGAGCGCGCCCGCAGGGAGAACACGGTGCGGGGCGGCACCATGGAGGAGGAAGTTCAATTGCGGGGTTGAGGGAGCGGCTGGGTAATTAACCGCGAGAAAACCGCGCCCCGTTTCGATGTGGGACGCGGAAAATTTCCCGGGAGCGAATCTGAGCCACTCAATTGATCGAGCGCTTGATCTGCACCGCACGATCCATCCGCGGCGCCGCGATCTAATCCAAGCCGTCGAAGCCTTTTTGATCACCGCATCCGACGACCCCGGCATCGTCTCCACCCTCGAGCTCGACCGAGGCACCCGCGACGTCCTCGCTGAACCAGAGGCCCTCCGACGACCTGTTTTCGAGCTCCCGGCCACCATTGTTTGATCCGAAGGCTCCAATGAGTTCGTCCGGCCCTACTGAACACAACCATGTATAAAAATGGGAGTGCATGCTATGTTTGGAAGAATTCGAAAGAGGCCGAGGAAAACGAAGTTGCCGAGGCACCAGGTTGATGTTTTGCATGGGATGAGCCTAAACCGAAGGCTGTGCATGCGTTATGAGTCGCATGCACGTAGAGGAACAAAAATAAATAAACCCGCGTTGAAACAGAGGAAAGAAAATAAAGATTCTAAAGATCTTTGAAGATCCGAAGATTTCGGTGATTCAAGATTTATTGCACGCGGATAATCTGAGGCAGCCTCTGCCTATAAAAATGAGGCCGAGCCCTCGAGGAAGCTTTCTGATCCTTTGTTGAAGATCCGAAGAACCGTGAGTGCACCTCTGCCTCGCGAAGTTGAAGCCCCGCGCAAATTATATTTGCGCGGCTGAAGTCCCCTGCGCGCTAATCCTTTGCGCGGCAGGAAGAGCTCGTGGCCGCAACACTTTGTGCGCCCGAGGCTTGTTCCCTCTCTGCCCGCACCCTTGCGCGGCAGGAGGAAGACCCCGCGGGTGTTGCACTTGCGCGCCCCGCGGGTAGGAGGTCTTGCGCGCCCCTGTGCCGTGCACCTTGCGCGCCCGAAGGCTAGGTGAAGACCCGAGGCTTGTTTGCCTTGTGTTCTACACACATTGTGTGTGTGACAAAGAAGGCCGAGGCCTTGCCTCGTGTGTGTGAAAAGTGGAGTGCCTTGTGTGAAGTGAAAGAACACACCCTTTGGGTGTATGTGCAAACAAGAACAAAGAAGGGGCCGTGGGCAGGTGTGTGCAAAAAGGAGAGAAAGGCCGTAGCCTTGTGCAAACAAAGGAGACCACACCATTGTGTGTGTGTGCTAAAGTGAAGGAAGACCCGAGGCCATGTGTGTGCACAAAGAACAACACCAAGTGGTGTGTTCCAAGTGAAGTGGAAGACCACACTTTGTGTGTGTGTAATAATTGAATAATCCGTAGTCTTGGTTGTGCATTTGAACAAAGAAGAACACACTTTAAGTGTGTGCATTTGAAGAGGCCGAGGGCTGTGACCTTGTGTGTGCATACCTTGAAGAACAAACTAAAAGAACACTAAAGTGTGTGTGTGCAACAAGAAGAGGAGGAGGCCAACTCATGTGTGTGCTAAAGTGAAACAATTGTGTGCAAATTAAAGAAGTGGCCGAACCTAGGTGTGTGCACTAAAAGTGTATACACATTAGAAGAAGAAGAAGGAGTGACCCACACTAAAGTAGAACACACTCTAAGTGTGTAAACAAATTGGATAAAGTGTGTGAAGTTCAGTGAAGGTGTGTGCTTAAAGTGACTACACCCTTTGTGGGTCTACTGCACCAAGAGGAAGAAAAGGAGAATGCATGCATGCATGCATGCACGTGCACACGTGAACAGTGCTAAATCAGTGGTGTGCAACTGAGACTGAGCCAGACTGAAGTTAAAGAGATTGGTTGTCTGAGTTTTCAGTAGATTGAGAAGACCCTGATCATCACAAGTGATCAGAGGTACAGAGCAAGGCCAGCAGTCTTTATCCCAGACTGCTGAAGATACTTGAAGAGCTGAACAAGAAGAAGAGCTACTCGTGTGACTCGAGCAGCCAGGAGAAGACCCTGTGGGACTCAGGGAGAAGAAGTCTTCAGTGGGATTCTGGAGCAGGCCAGTGGGACTCTGGTAACACTGTGGGACGCAGTATAAAGACCCTCCTGTGGGACTCAGGAGAGATACGGTGGGAAGCTGTATCGACCATTGTAATACTAACAGATTATAATGGGAGAATCCATGCTGAGAGAGCATGGCAAGGATGTAGGCCTTTGGTGCCGAACCTTATAAATCCTTGTGTCCTGTGCCTTTTCATTACTGCATTATCCGGGAAAGGTTGAGAGATACAAGAAGAGTGGATCGAGGCTTTAACCAGCCATAGAGGTTTAATTGATTAAGAATCAATTAGTAAAAAGTTTTAAAGGATCACTGATTCACCCCCTCCCCCTCTCAGTGATTCACACTGATCTGGGCACTTCAATTGGTATCAGAGGGAGGTTACCTCTAAAAGATCCAAGGGAGTCTTTATGAAGTGAAGATTTGAGGAAATGAGTGACCAGCCTCAAATGGAGATATCTGCCAAGACTCAGAAAAATAGAAAGAAGAAACAGGCTAAGAAGATGAAGAAAGCCTGTCCTAGCTGTGATGATGTTGGAATAATGAAAGATCTTCAAAGTGCAATCGAATATCTTCAGAAGACAGTCCCCAAGGAAGTGGAAATGTTTATAGCTACAGGCATCCTTGATCTTCAAGAAGAAAAATCACAGTTAGAAGAAGAAGCCAATGCAATGGAAGATCAATTGGCAAAAAGGGTTGGCATTACCAACACTCTCAGAAAGCTGGTGAAGGGAAAAGATGAAACTGTTTTCCTTTTCAATGAAAGATATGAAGATACCTGTGAAGAATTGCAAAGGAGCTCTTCTGAGAAAGACATCTTTATGATAATGATCAAAGATGTTTTTCATGCACTGGAAAAGAGGCACAAAGTGTCAATGAATGTCAGAGATGCTCAACTCGAAGACAAAGTCAAATTGGTAAAGGAGCTGGAAAATTCATTGCAAGAATTGAAGAAGGTGCATGAAGACCATTTAGAACAGCTGAAAGAAAATTGGGAAGGAAGGCTAAGAACTATTGAGGATGAGAAGAACTCCCTCAATATGAAATGCTTAGAATTAGAGGTGATATTGAAAAATCAGCAATCACCCAAAGCCAAAACCTCCCAGTCAGCTGGTAGAAGAAATGTTGCTACTCAAGTATGCTTTGAAAAGGATGATTCTAAACGAAAGACATCCTATAATAAAAGGGCAACAACTTCTAAAAAGAAGGTACCATCCATCCCATCTTGTACTCATGTTTCTAATTGTGTTTCCACAAAAAGTGCAGGATGGAAGAATAATTCCAAACAAATATGGATGAAGACAGTAAAGAAGCAGAGCTCTCCTGAAACAGCACAACAGGTCAAGAAAAGTACCCTACAATCAGAAGGACTGAAGAGGTCAAGATTCGTGGGACAATGCTGGTGTTGTAACAAGTATGGGCATTGTGCAAAGGATTGTTGGTACAATCCACTGAATGCCAAAGCACAGAGGAAGCCCATGCTAAGGGGGAGCAAGCCAGAAGGAAATAAGCAACATCCACAGGTCCAGAGACATCTGTTTACTGCTAACAGATTTGGATTACTTGACAACATCTGGGATGATTGCAAAAGTGGTCATAATGATACATGTCAATCTCCAACTGTATCCAAAGATGAAAAGAAGAGAAGATCACTGAACCTGGCTAAGAGAGATTCCTTGGGAAGCAAGCAGAAGAAAGTGAAAGATGCTCCCAAGAAGAGTTTGAAGAATGAAGAGAAGTCCTTGGAATTGAAATCCAAGAAGGGTGATGCATCCAGAAGGACCACCAAGAAAACATGCTTCTACTGTGGAAAGAAAGGACACATCATGGATCTTTGTAAGGAAGCCATGAAATTCAATAGAGGCAGACTGAACTCCAAAAGACAATCAATCCAGAAGAAGAAGGGATTGATTGAAAATAAGTTGCCTAAGAGAGGTAGCTTAGCAGCATCCAAAGAACCATGTGGAACTTCCAAAACTGAGGCCACACTTCCAAATAATTTACTTGTCATATGGCCACATCAGTTGCAACTTGCCAAAGATCTACAAAGAGCTGAAGATGAAGTTCTGGCAATTGCTAAGGCAAAAGGGAAGAAGAATATTTCACATGAAGATGTATTGAGATCCACACCAGCACAATCATCAATGAAGATCAAATGTGCAAGTGTGAAGACTGGTGAAAATGGGACATCTCGGTTGAGAGAATCTTCTCAACCTTGTTGTTCACATTGATGAACCAAGGAGGTTCCATCTTATTCCCTAATCACTTGTATTTACATGTGCTGACATTGTATGGAATTGAAGATGATGATCATTCTCAGCTGAAGGATGGTTTGGAAAGAATGGAGTGCACCCCTTGAGGGGGAGCTAATCTGAAGAAGATGGGATTCTGAGATTAATACCATCTTGAGAAAAGTGAAGGTATTCCAATCATACTTTCATCCCTTGTTTCTTAATTGTATTCATCTTGTCAATTAAGGGGGAGTATGGATTGAATACAAATGG
The DNA here is from genome assembly GCA_963277665.1 of Viscum album. NCBI lineage: Eukaryota > Viridiplantae > Streptophyta > Magnoliopsida > Santalales > Viscaceae > Viscum > Viscum album. The sequence continues at coordinate 680,720,838 of OY728142.1, read as the reverse complement.
ATGAAAGGGGGAGCTTTATCACTGCACTGAACTTTCTAATGAGTTTTGTGAAGTATGTGCAGGATTTAGCAATTCATTGTTATATCTGAAAAATTTCAAACCCCTAAGCATGATCTCACATGTGTAGAGAGTTATGGACAACATTGAGTTCCTTGGTTACATCACTCTTGTTTTCTACACCGGGTTAGCCCAAGTAGACTTAGAGTTGATCTACTAAAGGTTCTTTGCTAAAGAAGAACATGTGCATCATCCCTCTCTCGGTGTTTTTTTAAGAAAATACTTTTCAAAGGGAGGAAGAGATATTGTGGAAGAGAACCACACCACACCTTTGCATTTGATTGCCAATAAGGGGGAGAAAATATTGGCACACATATTGACCCATTCATATGTGCTGAAGGAGTGTATTGACAACAAATACAAAGGGGGAGATTGAAGTGCATTGTGTTGCATTTGTTGTCAATGAGGCATGAAGTTGTCTTGGAATGAATGGATGTCATGAATCGTCAAGATGTGAATGTCAAAGGATGTGATGGTGATGGTGGTGAAGGAGAATGGCCATGGTACTTAGAGGAATGTCACTTAGGAGATTCACTAAGTGGCATTGGAGAATATGGTTGAAACATTCTCCATGGAAATCAGACGATTGTTGAGCTGCTCTTTAAGTTCAAAGAACTTGTATCAAATGGATACAATGTCACAACATGATTAGAAGACCATGCATTGTAGTGACAATGCATGAGGAGTTGAAGATGATCCATTCACATGTTTTAAGTGGATGAAGTGGTTTAATGAAATCCATGCACTAACACTTAGTGCATGTGAATCTGAAGAAGTCCCAATTTGATCTCTGATTAGATCAACAAAGATAATTGAAGAAATTATGTGATTAAGGAGCTCAGTTGAAGATGAAGAACCTTCGGGAATTCCACTCCTAAGTAATGAATAAATGTTGAAGAGAATTGGAGGAATTCTAATGAAGAAGAAGCATTGAGGAATTCAAATGAATAAGAAGATGAGAAGAAGAAAAGAAGATGGCTTAGAGAAGTGGCACTTGGCAATTGGCATATTTTATATGGAGGAGAAACTGGTTTTTATTCAAAGTCTAGGTTCTGTCCTTTGCCAAAAATTAGGCCACCAAGGGACAGCCTTAAGGGTTCAACCCCCAAGGCACATGTGGGCCTAAGGCGCCACGCCCAAGGGGGGATCCCATGTGGCCAGCCCGAGAGGCAAGGCAGGGGCCGTGTGTAAGCCCCCGAGGACACGCGGTGGTGAAACCCGCGCGCCCGAGGAGCATAGTGGGCGCCAGTAGCGCACCCGCAGGGAGCTGAGAGTGGGCGCAGAGCGCGCCCGCAGGGAGAACACGGTGCGGGGCGGCACCGTGGAGGAGGAAGTTCAATTGCGGGGTTGAGGGAGCGGCTGGGTAATTAACCGCGAGAAAACCGCGCCCCGTTTCGATGTGGGACGCGGAAAATTTCCCGGGAGCGAATCTGAGCCGCTCGATTGATCGAGCGCTTGATCTGCGCCGCACGATCCATCCGTGGTGCCGCGATCTAATCCAAGCCGTCGAAGCCTTTTTGATCACCGCATCCGACGGCCCCGGCATCGTCTCCTCCCTCGAGCTCGACCGAGGCACCCGCGACGTCCCCGTTGAACCAGAGGCCCTCCGACGACCTGTTTTCGAGCTCCCGGCCACCATTGTTTGATCCGAAGGCTCCAATGAGTTCGTCCGGCCCTACTGAACACAACCATGTATAAAAATGGGAGTGCATGCTATGTTTGGAAGAATTCGAAAGAGGCCGAGGCAAACGAAGTTGCCGAGGCACCAGGTTGATGTTTTGCATGGGATGAGCCTAAACCGAAGGCTGTGCATGCGTTATTAGTCGCATGCACGTAGAGGAACAAAAATAAATAAACCCGCGTTGAAACAGAGGAAAGAAAATAAAGATTCGAAAGATCTTTGAAGATCCGAAGATTTCGGTGATTCAAGATTTATTGCACGCGGATAATCTGAGGCAGCCTCTGCCTATAAAAATGAGGCCGAGCCCTCGAGGAAGCTTGCTGATCCTTTGTTGAAGATCCGAAGAACCATGAGTGCACCTCTGCCTCGCGAAGTTGAAGCCCCGCGCAAATTATATTTGCGCGGCTGAAGTCCCCTGCGCGCTAATCCTTTGCGCGGCAGGAAGAGCTCGTGGCCGCAACACTTTGCGCGCCCGAGGCTTGTTCCCTCTCTGCCCGCACCCTTGCGCGGCAGGAGGAAGACCCCGCGGGTGTTGCACTTGCGCGCCCCGCGGGTAGGAGGTCTTGCGCGCCCCTGTTCCGTGCACCTTGCGCGCCCGAAGGCTAGGTGAAGACCCGAGGCTTGTTTTCCTAGTGTTCTACACACATTGTGTGTGTGACAAAGAAGGCCGAGGCCTTGCCTCGTGTGTGTGAAAAGTGGAGTGCCTTGTGTGAAGTGAAAGAACACACCCTTTGGGTGTATGTGCAAACAAGAACAAAGAAGGGGCCGTGGGCAGGTGTGTGCAAAAAGGATAGAAAGGCCGTAGACTTGTGCAAATAAAGGAGACCACACCATTGTGTGTGTGTGCTAAAGTGAAGGAAGACCCGAGGCCATGTGTGTGCACAAAGAACAACACCAAGTGGTGTGTGCCAAGTGAAGTGGAAGACCACACTTTGTGTGTGTGTAAGAATTGAATAATCCGTAGTCTTGGTTGTGCATTTGAACAAAGAAGAACACACTTTAAGTGTGTTCATTTGAAGAGGCCGAGGGCTGTGACCTTGTGTGTGCATACCTTGAAGAACAAACTAAAAGAACACTAAAGTGTGTGTGTGCAACAAGAAGAGGAGGAGGCCAACTCATGTTTGTGCTAAAGTGAAACAATTGTGTGCAAATTAAAGAAGTGGCCGAACCTAGGTGTGTGCACTAAAAGTGTATACACATTAGAAGAAGAAGAAGGAGTGACCCACACTAAAGTAGAACACACTCTAAGTGTGTAAACAAATTGGATAAAGTGTGTGAAGTTTAGTGAAGGTGTGTGCTTAAAGTGACTACACCCTTTCTGGGTCTACTGCACCAAGAGGAAGAAAAGGAGAATGCATGCATGCATGCATGCACGTGCACACGTGAACAGTGCTAAATCAGTGGTGTGCAACTGAGACTGAGCCAGACTGAAGTTAAAGAGATTGGTTGTCTGAGTTTTCAGTAGATTGAGAAGACCCTGATCATCACAAGTGATCAGAGGTACAGAGCAAGGCCAGCAGTCTTTATCCCAGACTGCTGAAGATACTTGAAGAGCTGAACAAGAAGAAGAGCTACTCGTGTGACTCGAGCAGCCAGGAGAAGACCCTGTGGGACTCAGGGAGAAGAAGTCTTCAGTGGGATTCTGGAGCAGGCCAGTGGGACTCTGGTAACACTGTGGGACGCAGTATAAAGACCCTCTTGTGGGACTCAGGAGAGATACGGTGGGAAGCTGTATCGACCATTGTAATACTAACAGATTATAATGGGAGAATCCATGCTGAGAGAGCATGGCAAGGATGTAGGCCTTTGGTTCCGAACCTTGTAAATCCTTGTGTCCTGTGCCTTTTCATTACTGCATTATCCGGGAAAGGTTGAGAGATACAAGAAGAGTGGATCGAGGCTTTAACCAGCCATAGAGGTTTAATTGATTAAGAATCAATTAGTAAAAAGTTTTAAAGGATCACTGATTCACCCCCTCCCCCTCTCAGTGATTCACACTGATCTGGGCACTTCAGACTCAACAAGTTTTGTTGGACTATTTTTAGGGTTACATGAAAATACCCTATGAACTTTTTGCCTTTTCTGTTATCTCCCCAATTTTTTCCTAAGTCCACGGTGGTGTGGGAAAAGTGGGTATAACATGACTTTGATTAGGACACCCTATGTGTGTTTTCATGACCTTGAAATCATTGTTCCTCTTTAATTCTATATTGCTTTATATTTTTCGTAAACCATGAAAATCATAGTTCTTGGGAGATGATACTAGAATTTTACCCTAGGTTCCCCTTGTAGGTTTTTAATCCTAGCGAGTTTTGTGTCTCTTTTTGTGGGAATTTTAGAGTCTTGAAAATTGGAATAACATTACTGATGTTTTAGGTCAAACAAAATTGACCATGAACCATGGGTTGAGGGCCCCAATAGGTTTCATTGTCCAAGAATGTCCTAATATTTTTTAGACAAGAAAGAGGGATATTTATTGACCTTGGTTTTATGATTTCTGAATATAAGAAATAATATAGTGAATGTACTTGAGGAGAGATAGTAAGAATGGTTTCCAAAACAATGTTTCTAGGGTGTAAAAAGGTTGGAAAATCCTCTGATGAGGACAAATTTCCCTTTGGTTGACTAACCCCCATTTTTTGGGATACTTATGCAGAGCCAATAGGGGAATATTATGCGTTGTAAAAAAAGGCATCCTCAAGGCACTGGTCCTCCATTTCTGATGGCCATCTAATTTTATAGAAATACATATTTCTCAAGACTATGATGGGAATCTTGTCAAAAAATTGATGTCTACAAATGAAGAGGTCATCTATACTGGCATTGATCATCAATAATAAATTTCACTCACATGAATTTTTCATGTGTAAATTAATGTTAAATCATGGTTCAGTTTAACATCATACAACCAGAACACTCAGTATTTAAAATTTAAGATCACGTTTCTCTATCCAAGGGGTAAATGATTCTTTATTTTCAATGTAGTCTGGCTAGGAATGTTCTATCATCTCCAAGAATGAAGGGTGAGAAGGTTGTAAATACAATATGGGGGGTCCAAATCCAAGGATTGATGTGTGACGTAAATTTAATAGGGCTTAAATAGGTAGGAAAAACCTCTCTTGTGGATGGATTTTTCTTTTCTCGATAGACGTTTTTTGTGGGAAAATTATGCACATTAAAATGGGGAATATTGTGCATAGTCAAAAAAAGGTTTTCTCAAGAAACTGACCCTCCATTTATAATGGCCAGGGAGGTTTATGGGGATTCAAACCTTTTCAAACATTGAGTCTAGTTTGAAAAAGGAGAATGATTGAATATTAAAGGATCATTTTATGTCGATATTTCCTGAGAATGGGTAGAAATGTTTTTATTATGAAGGTATGAGGAGGTTCCCAACACAAGTATGACATGTACATTGGGGAAGGGACATTGTTTTTTGTATGACTAGACCCATTACTAAATATTTGGGAGTCACTATGTATCCTACCCGGGCAGGAATCATGCCACACATATTTATTTAGAATTTAACATTTTGTTGTCATGTGACTAGGAAATTAGCCACACAGTTTAACATCATGCGGTAAGGAAAAGTTGAAGTCTTGTAGTTTTAGGTCGTTTTGATATAACCATGAGTCAGGGAAACAATGAGTAAAAGGGGTTTCATTAGGTCGAGATGATAGGCCACATATTTGAGGGGCAAGAAAGTGCCAACCATGATTTTGTGGATTCTTGGATGGGGAGAAATGATATGGGGCATGGAATATATTAAAGAATATAGAGATTGGAAAATCCTCTCATGATGAAAAGTTTTACATTGTTTGATAGATATTTTTTGTGTGAAACTTATGCTGATCCAACCAGGGCATATTGTGCAGAGTCAAACAAAGCTATTCTAAAGAAACTGACCTCAATAATGTCTGATGGCTAGTGGAATTTGGTGAAGATATGAAATTGTTTCGGTAATGTAAGGGAAATGTATGGGTATGTAAGGAACATTTTGATAGTTATTGGCCATGATGTGTGAATCCTCCTACATAGATCTAACTCTAATGAAGGGGGGATTTTTTGTTTCGTTCATAGATTCCTAAATGAGGAACCCAAAATAGAGAAATAATCCATAGATATTTGTTTTTACACATAATATGGGGAATTTTTTTACCTATGTTTGGGACTAGGAAACGATGCCTAGGAATCAATTCATATATTGTCAGAATGAGAATCAATCCACAAGTAGTTCTTGAGAATACCATGCAGTTTAACATCATGTGATAAGAACATGGTTCTCCTATTGTAAAGAAGAAATACCTGATGTGACCTTTTATGGTCATATTACTAGGACCATCTGATATGGAATGACATGCCTCAGTTATGTGGGGAATCCGTTGTTGAGACTCTTGACAAGACCCATCCCCCGAGGCCCATGTCGTGACTACCCCAAGCCCGCCTTCCATAGACCAGGGGATGGCGACTAGTACCGAAAGGTGTATACCCTAAAACATGGAAGGCATTGCCTTTATATCCAATAAACATACACAACCAAGCACACAACAAGACATGAACACAAGTAAACTGTATAGCAAAAAGAGTGTTGAAAGTAAGAGGGGCTGGAATAAATCCCAATAGTAAAGGTAAAAGTATAACTAAAATACAATACAACTGAAGAAAGATAAAGAAAAATATTGGGTCGTCCACCAAGGTTCCTACCTGAAGGGTAGGTACAAATCACCTCCTCATCACTCCACATCCTCATGTCTCCTCTGCGTGCCGACACGCCGTATGGTCCACCTCCGGGCACCGTCTAGTCCTGGTACCCTCGTCCTAAGTCAGCATTGTCCGTCGTCTGCACCAAACACAACAAGGTGTGGGAATAGCCCATGTAGGTGTGAGTATAACTATACTTAGTAGGGACCCCAAGACCCTCAAGGTCTCACAAAACCCACAAAGGATAAACCACATAGCATGAAATCAACTGAAAACTCTACTTAGGTATATGCCCATACATATACCTTAGTTATCATGTAATCCCATCTCAATCATGAGGAAACACAGAGTCCAACTCAAAATCCCAAGGTCAAATGTTCCACAAAGGTAGGAGTACCATGAAGGTAAGTACCACACAAGTATTCCACATAGAAGAATACCACCAAGGTATTACCACAAAGGAAAGTACCACACAAGTACGGGCTCAACCCACACCAGGTATATCTTACATACAGTAGTAAAGATGATTAGATTTAACTATTGAATAATATTACTCTGTTAAGAGAAAAACCCACCAAGGATCCTAAATCATCATCAGACCCACAGAGGATCATAGTACATTGTTAGACCCACATAGGATCCTAGTAACTCTTCGGACCCACACAAGATCCTAATAAAACGTTAGACCCACACAAGATCCTAGTACATTTTCAGTACATCGTCAGACCCAAACAAGATCCTAGTACATCGTCAGTACGTCGTCAGACCCACACAGGATCCTAGTACATCGTCAGTACATCGTTAGACCCACACAAGATCCTAGTACATCATCATTACATCGTAAGACCCACACACGATCCTACTACATTGTTAGTATGTCATCAGACCCACACATGATCCTAGTACGTCGTCAGTATGTCATAAGACTCACATAGGATCCTAGTAAATCATCAGTACATCATCAAACCCCCACAGGATCCTAGTATATCATCACAACCAGCTACAGTATTCCCACACTAATATTTCTCGTCTCCAGGAGGGTCTGCTCCTCAAACCACTGGTCGATACTCTAATTTCCATGAATTACCATGAAGTAGTATCCCAAAGGACCACCATGTCATAGGGGTCTCAAAGCAACAGATGGTGCATCAAACGGACATCCGGCCTGTAAGTTATTATCCTTTTAGTATCGAGGGCCCGGTTGGATTCAGGCTCGATCCAACCCGACCATTACCCAACTTTACCCAAATCTCTAATGGGGTATATTAAAGGGACCGTCTCACCCCAAGGTTTCCAGCGCTGCAGATGGTTTGTCAAATGGACACTCGATGCCAAAGTTATGGCCAAAAGAGCACAAATGGGTTGAAGTTGGTCTGGGTCCGGTCCGACCCGGTTGGACCGACGCGGCCTAGGCCGACCCGAGCCAGTTCGGGTCGCCCGTCCCACTGGGTCCAGCCCGGCCTAATTTGGGTGGCCCGACCTGTATTGGGTGGCCCGGTCAGGCGACTGTGGTGCGGCGTGGGTGCCGCCGGGATGCGCAGGGGCCGCGGGGAAGCGTGGGGCGGCGCGGGGGCCGTGGGGTGGCGCGGAGGCCGCGGGGCGGCACAGGGGCCGTGGGGGCCCCGGGGCGACGCATGGGCCGCGGGCCGGCGTGGGGGCCGCGAGGCGGCGTGGGGGCCATGGGGGACCTGGGGCGGAGTAGGAGACGCGGGGGCCCCAGGGCGGCGTGGGGGCCGTGCGGCGGCATGGGGTCGACGTGGCAGCGCGGGGGCCTGGGGCCGTGGTGCGGCTGTCCATCGCGGTTGGCCGGATGGTGAGCCGTCCTCTCTGCGTAGCGTGGTCACACGCCGTGCCTTCACCAGCGTCCGGCTCGTTCGACCATCCACCATTCGTCGTCGCGGAACAAGCCGCGGTTCTCATCCGTTGGGAAGCATGGTTACGCCTACACCTTCGTCACGACTGGTCGTGGTGCCAGCCACTGTTCTTGTGCCCCACCAGAATTGGTTGTCGTCCTCCTCTATCATGAAGAACACAACAATTAATCACAAGAATTGCAGAGAGGTCGGTCCATGTTTTTTTTTCTTTCACTCTTCGCGTTAGAGCGGTTGAAAGCGGATATAATTTCTTCTTGATTTACAAAGGATTGTCAAGAACAGGCAAGGGGGAAAATTCAAACAACCACCCTACCTCGATGTTTCATTGATTTTGGTGTGGGAAATAATTCAAATATGTAGATGTTCATCGCTTCCTCCACACGCCTCTGATCCCAGGCTCATTTGTCAGTTCGTCGAATAATCATTCCTTGATGGAGGCTATTTTTTGTTGGAGAAAGGTTCTCCAAGCTCTCCCCTTCTCCTTCACCAACCAAATCCTCCCATAGTAAAGAGGTGCCAATATAATTTAAAATTTTTAGATTAATTATGTTAACACATTGGCATAATTAATTAACTAAATTAATTGACCCAATTAAATGAAAAGTGTTTTCATAATTAAAGTTGGGGGGAGTCCATGGGTTAACTCTTCATTAATGAGGGAGTTCAAGGGGTTTCTCCCATTAAGAGGGTTCAGGTGGTCCCCACCACTAGAAATTTAAAATGGGGGTTTTAGGATCAGTGGTCCTCACATCCATAATATACATGTGGGAGGTTTTTGTTTAGGTGGTCCCCACCTTTATAACATCCACATGGGAGGTTTCTACAAAAAAAATTTAAACGTTTTTATTTTATTTTATTCTTTCATGAAAAATACAAAAACTAAATTTCACCCTTGACCAACTTCCATCGAGGTGAAAGTCTCCTTAAGAGAATACCGGCACTGTGAGTTCAACGGTGTACTCAGATTTCAATTCCGAGTACCAGTTCAAAAGTTACAAAAAATCCCACTCGCACGTTTACTGAACGTACCCGAAAAAAAGTTCATAAATTCATTTCAGGCACACTGGGCCTCAGAATCACGCACTATCAATTTTTTCAGCATTGTAAAATTTCCATATACTTAAAAAAAATTACATAGAAATTTTGGGTCTTTAAATTCTCCCCACCTCAGGGCTTTGCATCCCTGAAATCCACAACACAAAACTAGGAAAACAAGCGGGGGTACTGAGCATGTATCTGAGCCTCCTGCTCCCATGTGCTCTTCTGGAGGTTCCCATGCTGCTAGAAAACACGCAAAAGAGGTATCAACCACCCACGAAGTAGCCTCTCATTTCGATCCTCAATCTCCACTGGAACCTCTGTAAACATTGCCCCATTGTCAATGTCCAGATTTCTGTGGTCGATGACATGAGAAGGGTCGTGCACGTATCTCCTCAGCTGGGAAATGTGGAAGACGTCGTTCACCCGGTGTAACTAAGTGGGATGTACTAAGCATTAATACACCTTTCCAACTCTTCTGAGGACCTAGAAGGGTCCAATGAACCTCAGAGATAACTTTCTGGCTCGACCAAATCTCTGTAAACCTCATCGGGGTGAGACCCGTAAAAAGACGTGGTCACCATCCTCGAATTCCAGTGGTCTCCGTCTCTTATTGGCATAAGACTTTTTCCTGCTCTGTGTAGTTTTAATATGCTCCTAGATGATCTTCACTTTCTCTGTGGTTTCCCATACCATCTCTGGCCCCACAAGTGCTGACTCCCCTGGGTCAGTCCAGCACAAAGGTGATCTGCAAGGTCATCCATACAACGCCTCAAAAGGTTCCATTCAAATTGTGGAGTGATAACTGTTGTTTTTCGAAAACTCCACCAAGGGAAAGTGATCCAGCCAATTGTGATCGAAGTCGAGGAATAAAGAACACAACATGTCCTCAAGGTTTTGAATGGTCTGCTCAGTCTGTCCATCCGTCTGAGGATGGAAGGTAGTACTCAAATGAACCTGCATCCCGAAGGCCTCCTGCAACCCCTTCCATAACTTTGAAGTAAAACATGCATCAATATCGGAGAAAATCGACGAGGGTAATCCATGTAGCTGCACAATATCCTGTACATAGAGGCCTCTTAAGATCTCTACATAACCCTGCTCTCTGATCGATATGAAGTGGGCTGACATGGTGAGTCGGTCGACAATCACCCAAATAGAATCATGACCTCTGGATGTACGTGGAAGTACTATCATGAAGTCCATGGATATCCCATCCCACTTCTACTCTAGAACCTCTAATGGCTGAACTAATCCTGCTGGTACCTGATGCTCCACCTTTACTTGTTAAAAAGTGAGGCACCGAGAGACAAACTCTTCTACTACTTTCTTCATTCTCGTCCACCAGGGATGTCGTCGGAGGTCCTGATACATCTTCGCCAATCCTGGATGTACTGCTAGAGGGGACATGTGGAACTCCCTCAACACTTTCTCCTGTAGTGCTATTGGTACCATGGTATGTCCTCTGAAGAGGTTGACGTTCTCCCCACCTTCAGAAAATCCATCAAGTGTATGTCCTGTGGATATCTGAGCACGTCGAGCCTCATAGTCAGTGTCCCCACCCTGGACCTATCTGACTCACTGATGAAATGTGGAAGTGGATATAAGTGATTAATGAAAAGCTGATCCATCTCATTCCACAAAGGATATTTGCAAAGCAGCCCACTGCTCCATCGCCTCACCTAGCAGTTGTATACCATATCTCCTGCTGATTGAATCTGCTACCAATTTCCCCTTCCTAGGAGTATAGATTATCTCAAAGTCATAGTCTAGGAGGAACTATCACCACTCCATTGGGAACTAAAAACTGAAAACTCCTACTTCCATGAGGGTAAGGCTGGATGACTCAAGAGTGATCGGCTACACCCTCCTATACATGAGTTTATCCTATGCTGCATGGGTTTCCTTTTTCACTGACTAAAGAAAACCTCGTCCCAAAATTTTAGATAAACCACAACCTTTTTTCCTAATACAGTCAATCTGAGTATGAATTTTGGATGTCCAGTCATACCCAAACTAACTTCGTAAGGCCTTGACTCTACCTCCAAGAGGTTCCAACCGAAACACTCACCTCGAGGGTCATATCACACCGTCGGCGTATGTCTGATTATCGAGTATCCTCCCAAAGGTATCTCCAGATGTGAGGGTAAATTCAAGGGATTAATCGGAAACTCTAGGCATTGAACAGGATTCATGGAAAGAGGGAATTATTGGTACCTATGTCTATTTAAACAACAGCTAGTAGTAGACACTGAGTGTACCTCGAATCATTCCTAGAGACATTGGGTCGCATTCCTTGACCACATACAGCTACTCCCTTTCCCATTCCTCTAGCTCACTGAGCCTGGTGGGGTCCAAAAAATGGGGGTGGTTGTAACATGTTGAAAAGTACACCACCTGATGCTGCTCTCCTAGCTTTGCTTCCACGTCTGCTGCCCTGCAGATTCATATTTCCCTAACACTTCTTCTTCCCGAAACATTTTACATGCCCAAGTCTCTAAGACTGGCACCAGTTTCCTACTTTCCCACTGCTAACACTCACTGGTTGTATCCACTCATCCAAATAACATTCAACCACAATGGTTATCTCTAGCACCCTAACATAAGTAGGAATGCATAGAGGAAAATTGTTGGCTCGGATGTCCTTAAACACACCTCTCTTATAATTATGAGCCCTGAACACTGATCGTATTGTATTTATCAAGTACCAGGAAAGGTCAGTATGCCTCGATGAATAATCAGCTACCAACATGTCATCCTGCTAAAGCTATAAAAGCTCTAGGGAACTCTCAGCCACCTCCTCAATCCAGTCCTTAGTTTCCTGTGAGTCAAGATTGCCTCGGAACCTAAGGGGTATCTAATGTGGAAACACGTGTAAGGCACTAAGCCTATATGTGTCCTCTACCGGTACCTCCAGTTGTAACTGCTGACCAATGGGATGTGATATAGCTAGAACACTACCTGAAGGTAAAATCTCGGGCAACAGTCCATGTACTGAAGACTCATCACTATTTGGACCATCCTCATTGTCACTCATTGGAAAAGACTACAAGCTATGATAACCATATACTCTATTGGTGTCTCAGCTAGGCAAAAGACTCTAGCCACAACCTCCATCCAGTCCTTAGTAGCTTGTGGGTCCGTCTCGCCTCGGAACCTCGAAGGCCTCTACTACTATAAGTTATACAACATGCTCAGTCATCGTGCACCCTCTGCTACTGAGTCTAGTGGAATTGGTGGCCCAATAGGTAATGGTACTGCTGGTGCCTCCACTGGTGCCTCTACTGGAAGAGGGCCCTGCACCGAGGACTCGTCACCGCTACTAGGAGATCCTAGCTAGCTGTCTACACGACATCATTCTGATAAATAATAGGTGTGTCATGGTAAATAAGTTATACCTGGTGAGCTGACTCAAATAGTTCACAAAGAAGACTCTTGAAAACACACACGCAATTAGTGTTTTCATGCACTAAGTAGGAAATCAGAAGTCAAGGTCCTGGTGTATGGATACGTTGGCTGCCGCACCAACACTGGATTCCCTAAACTGGTAACCACATTCAATACACTTAACACTATTACTGTTAAAAAGATCGGAGTCAAATTTTCTATGGTAGAACAAACTCCTCTGATACCAATTTTTCATGACCCATCACCCGGGGCCTGGGCCGTGACTACCCCAAGCCCGCCTTCCATAAGCTCGGGGCTGGAGACTAGCACCAAAAGGCATATCCCTTAAAATAGAAAAGGTATTGGCTTTATATCCTGTAAACACATGAAACCAAGCACATAACAAGATATGAACACAAGTAACCTGTATAGAAAAAAGAGTGCTGAAAGTAAGAGGGTCCAGAATACAATCCCAACAGTAAAGGTACAAGTACAACTAAAATCCAATGCAACTGAAGAAAGAGAAAGACAACTAATGGGTCGTCCTTCGAGGTACCAACCTGAAGGGTAGGTATATATCTCCTCCTCAACACTCCAAGTCCACTCGTCTCCTCTACGTACCAACATGCCATATGGTCCACCTCCGGTCATCGTCCAGTCCTGGTACCTTCGTCCTCAGTCAGTGATGTCCGTCGTCTACACCAAACACAACAAGGTGCGGGCATAGCCAGTGCAGGGGTGAGTATAACGATACTCAATTGGGACCTTGAGACCCTCATGGTCTCAAAAAATCAACAAAGGATAAACCACATAGCATGAAATCAATTGACAACCCTACTTAGGTATATGCCCATAAATATACCTAAGTTATCAAGTATGCCCATCTCAATCAGGAGGAAACAAAAAGTCCAAATCAAAATCCCACGATCAACTGTTCCACATAGGAAGGAGTACCACGAAGGTAAGTACCATACAGGTACGCCACACAGAAGAATACCTCCAAGGTATTACCATAAAATAAAGCACCACATAGGTACAAACTCAACTCACACCAGGTATATCTTAATTATAGTAGTAAAGATGATTAGATGTAACTACTTAATAATCTTACTCTGTTAAGAGGAAGACCCAGGAAGGATCCTAAATCATCATCAAACCCACAAACGATCATAGTACACTTTCAGAACCCCACAAGATCCTAGTACCTCATCAGACCCACACAATATCCTAGTACATCGTTAGTACGTCGTCTGAACCACACATGATCCTAGTACATCTTCAGTACGTTTTTTTGACCCACACATGATCCTATTACATCATCAGTACATCGTTATACCCACACAAGATCCTAGTACATCGTCAGTACATCTTTAGACCCACAAAGGATCCTAGTACATCGTCAGGCCCACACAGGATCCTAGTACATCGTCACATCCATCTACATGATTCCCGCACTAAGATTGCTCGTCTTTGGGAGGGTCTACTCATCAAGACACTAGTATATTCTCTAATTTCCATGAATTCCCAATAAAGAGTATCCCAAATTACCTTTACATCATAGGGGTCTCAATGAAATAGACGATGCATGAAACGGACGCCCGATCTGTAAGTTATTAGCCTTTTAGTCCCGAGGGCTGGGTTGGATTCATGATCGATCCAACCTGACCATTCCCCAAATTTATACAAATATTTAGTGGGGTATATCAAAGGTAACTTCTCACTCCAAGGCTTCCAGCACTACAGATGGTTCGTCAAATGGACACTCGGTGCCAAAGTTATGGACAAAAGAGCAGAAATGGGTCAAAGCTGGTCCTGGTCCTATCCGACCCGGCCTAACCCAGTTCGGGTTGACCCGGCCCACTGGGTCAGGACCGACCCACACTGAGCAACCCGGACTGACGGCCACAATGTGGCGCGGGGGCCGTGGCAGGGCACGAGGGCTGCAGGGCGGCGCGAGGGCCGTGGGGTGTTGTGGGTTCGTGGTGCGGCGTGGGGGTCGCGGGGTCGCAAGAGGGATACAGTACGGTGGTTTTCCTCGGTGGGCCAGATGGCCGGCTATCCTCTCCAAACAGCGTAGTCGCACGTCACGCCTTCGCTGGTTGCTGGCTCGGCTGACCATCCTCCCTTCGCTGTCGCGACACAAGCCGCGGTTCTCTTTCATCGGGCGGTGTGGTTGCATTGATGCCTTCATCACGAACGAAAATGGTGTCAGCCGCCGTTCTCGTGCCCCACTGGTGTTTGTTGATGTCCTCCTCCATTGTGAAGAACACAACAATTAATCACAGGAATTTCAGAGAGGTCATTCCATGATTGTTTGTCCTGCACTCTTCGCATTAGAGCGGTAACAAGTGACTATAATATCTTCTTGATTTACAAAGGATTGTCAAGAATGGGTAAGGGGGAAAAATTAAAACAACCACCCTACCTTGAAGGTTCATTGATGTTGTAACATGAAAGAATTCGAAGATGTCGACATTATTTGGGCCCACCACACGCCTCTGATCCCGGACTCGTTCATCGGTTCGTCGGATAATCGTTCTTTGATGGAGGTTATTCTTCGTTTGATAAAAGTTCTCCAAGCTCTCCCCCTTTCCATTTCCAACCAAATCCTCCCAAAGGAAAGAGGTTCAAATATAATTTATATTGGGTAGATTAATTATGTTGGCATGTTGGCATAATTAATTAGCTCAATTAATTGACTTATTTAAATGAAAAGTGTTTGCATAATTAAAGTTGGAGGGAGTCCATGGGTTAACTCTTCATTAATGAGGGAGTGCATAGGGTTTCTCCCATTAAGATGGTTTGGGTGGTCCCCACCACTAGAAATCCAATATGGGGGTTTTAGGACCGGTGGTCCCCACCTCCATAACATACATGTGGGAGGTTTTAGTTTAGGTTTTCCCCACCTTTATAACATCCACATAGGAGGTTTCCATAAAAAAATGTTAAACAATATAGTTTATTTTATTATTTCACAAAAAAACACAAAAAATAACTTTCATCCTCGACCAACTGTCGTCGAGATGAAAGTCTCCTTAAGTGAACACCGGCGCTGTGAGTTCAAAGGTGTCCTTGGATTTAAATTCAATGCACCGGTTCAAGGTTAAAAAAAACTCACTCACACATTTACTAAACGTACCCAAAAAAACTTAAGAAATTAATTCTGGGCACACTGGGCCTCGGAATCATGCACCGTCAATTTTTGCAGAATCGTAAAATTCCTATATAATTAAAAAAATTACATGGAAATTCCAGGTCTTTACAACTCCTAAGACCATGTGATTTGTGCATGGTGTGAGAAACCAGGGGTGAAAAAGGTTTATTCCCCCACATAAAGGTGATGTAATGAAGGATTGTTGTATTCTAAAATTTTGGTGGCTATAAATGAGATAAAAAATCTAGGCATAACTATATATCCCATGTGAATGGTAGTCAATCCATATGTGATTTTGTATGGGAATTATCTAAAAATGTTTGACCCATATGCAGAGGAGGGATTTTTTCCAATTGTTCTTGGTTGGGCCTAGGACATAGGGTATGAATGTAACTACATATCATATAATGGTAGAAATCAAGCCACATGTACTTATGGAGAATGATAATTCCCACACGGATTTGTATCTCATGCAATAACATGGGAACTTCATCTTTACCTCGCATGGATCTAGATCTAGTGTGTTGAATTATTGATTGAAATGATGATTTACCATATATTTTAACATCATGTGGTTAGGATGATGGAAACATTGGGATGTGCAGGGCATAGCTACTATTAATCGATGGGACGAGGACCTAAGAGGCCCCATCCCACACTACACAATCCTGAAGGGAACTCAGTCCAAGAGGCTAGAAGTTTGAGTGAATTTATGGCTATGATTGAAGACAGAATATATGGTAATCTCTACATATTCCATGTGGATGGGAATCAATTCGTATGTAGTTTTTGAATGAAATATCCTTACATAGGTTTGGCCCAATCTAGGGAGGGGTTATTTTCTTTTTATCTGATGGGGGATACACTCAGGATATGACATTTGGGAATCACCGAGTATCCCATGTGGATGTGAATAAGTCATACATAGTTCTTTAACATGGCATGGTAGATGAATGATGCCAAAGGAGATACCATCGCAAATGAGGATACCCTTATGGAACTGTGCAATTTATCACTAGGTGGCTTGGATGTTGGTAACAAAATTTGACATCATATGGTCAAGACAAAGTATCATGAGGCCACACAAAATACTTTTTCAATAATCTTACATTGGTGGAATCTATAAGGATTTTTCCATCAATTGAGATCATGGAATAAGATCCATTGGAGTATAACTTTTGTATAACATACAGTACCTCCCAATTTGGCTCAATTTTATGAGGTTATTTCCTAGTATCATTGGAGTTTTGAGAACCAACACCATCTCTCCATCAATGAATGACCAGAGGAAAACCTTTTTGTTAATTTCTCACGCAATTGGGTTTTGGTGAACCACTAAATAGTGCAAGGTACGCAATCTATTTTCATTGAGTAGCTCCATTTCACCCATCCATTAATGGGATGCTCATCTATGGGATGTTGATAATAGATGGAAATGTGGGGTAAGGTATATTGAACTTTTATGGGTAAGACCTCGTACATCCTGTATACTAATGATTATGGGGTTTCATAGGTTCTAGTGCTGCCTGTGGTCTAGTAAACCCGCTGAGCATGGTGGAACATTTCCGATCATGTATTCTTATCTGTATCTACTATCTTCTAGAGTATATTAGACATGGTCTTGTTGAATTACTCTATATTCCCATTATCCTCAACATGGTAATGGTACAAATGGCTATACTTGATATCATACTATAGATATTGTTTATCCAAATCACCATAATAAGAAATTGGTGCCATTTTCCATCAGTATTTAATGAGGGACACCAAATTTGGTGATGATTTTGGATTTCATGAATCTGATAATGTTTCATTACTAATCCTATTTAAGAATTATGCATTTTTTCCATTTGGAAATGAAGCTAGTTGCGGTGAGAATATCCTTGAACGTATTGGTTGTAGTAGGAGGATACGATCCAACCACATCCATTCTCCATATGTATAATGGCCATGAGTAATTGGATGTGTGAAGTAACTCTGGGGTTGGTGGATAAGGTTTTCATGAACCTCGAAGGAATGGGACTGTTTGATGAATTTAGTATAGTTCTATATTATACTGGTCTAGTAGTATCTAAGACTTTGGATTTAAAGGGAAATCTTGGATGTTGATTGGTGGGTGCTATAGGCCCTAGTGTGTACTTCCTTCATGACATCGATAGTATATTCTCTACCGATTCACCTGAGTAGTACTCTATCAATTATATACTTATAGAAGTCCTTTTCTTGTTTTGTACCATCATAAAGAACAAAGTTAATTGCCCATATCTAAATTATCTCTCTCCCAGTCCTATTTTGTGGGATCTCTCCCCTTTAAGGGTAGTCCATAAAGGGTTTCATCCAGCTAGTAGTCAGACTATATGGCTAAGGTATGGGGTTAATCACATTGACTTACTTCATGTTGTCCGAAATAAATGGCGTGACCATTATTTGGTGCAAAATTTTGTTGGATATTTCATCTTAGTTTGGATCATCTAGGTTTGTGGATGAATTTTCCAGTGCATCATCATATGAATTTTCTGATTGGGATACTTGAGTTAATGTCATATTTTAAGGTAATTATACCACTATCCCTCATATGTGGTTAAAAAGAAGGATTACCTCTTCCTTATTTTTAGAATAATCATCATTAACCTTCTTGATGACTATCTCCAAATTGTCTTTTATCTTCAAGTGTTTTACTTGTATCTGAAGTGATAGCTCAAGTCATGTAATGAGAGCCTAAAATTAAACGTCATTGTTCATGAATACCTATGATAAAAGGAATGAGTAAGGCAGGACTGCCTTTGATGGAAATATGAGTATGACTCCCAGCCCTACTTTGTTGAGCTTGGGGTTTTCAATCCTCTTTTACTTTTGAGATTCTAGACGCATCTTAAAAATGATTCTCCCATATCAAGGGGTCTTCTTGAATAGAGAAAACCTCTTCATTGGGTATCTCAACATCCAAGGGATCCATTTATTCTGATGAGTTATCTTCTTAAAAATCTATTAACGTGTGTCCTTTGATTGCTTTCTAAGGAAAAAACTGAATGTTGAACTACTATAGGATGGCCTGCCATCATGAGATACACCCAGTTAATTTCAAATGGATGGGTATGTATTTGAGTGGATTTCTATGAGAAACCAAATGGACATTTATTTGATATAGGCAGTGCCTTAATTTCTAATCTACAAATATAATCACTAGATAGCTCTTATCGACATTTTAATAATTATTCTCAACATCGATCATGGTTTGGATGAGATAATAATGTTTTTTCTTATTTCTGATGCCATTATTATGTGATAGGAAGGCACCTAGTGGTCATCCCAAGGAAATCACATACAAGTTAAGGGGTCTCCCTTCTATAGGTGGAATTATCACTAGAGGGATTAAAAGATATCTCTTGAGACTATCAAATTATTCTTGAAAATCATAATTCCATTGATATGTAACCCCTTTTTTCATCAACTTGGTGAATGCGAAACATTTTTTTGCAAGGCTGGATATAAACCATATTTTGGAGGACTAGTTTGGGATATACCTAACATTGAGAGGGGGGTGAATCAATGTTGGGGACTTTTTAAATCAATTCCAGCTTTTATCCATTCACCTCTTGACCTGTTAGGATCTTGATTCTCTTATTCTCTTTTCCCTGTCGCATGCAATATTAGAAAGTAGTAAAAAATTTCACACAATATTTTTACAAGGTTCACCACTCAATAATAGTAGCTATATCATTTCCATGCATGGGTATGACCACTTCATGGATTATCCATTATAATGTGATATTATTTTACAATGTAGTGGCTAGGAAAACAATCCTCTAGCCAGTGTGAGTCCCTACACTTTGGAGGGGGGGTGGGAAACGATCCTCTTCCCTGGACTGGTGATAGCCTAGTCCAACTTGCAGCCTCTAGCTACTTCTTTATACTACCTATGGAGACAGTCTTCTTCCTTCTTCAAAAGGCAGTTTCTTCTCTTGGTCTTCTTTAATTCTCTTCACTTGATTACATGCAAAGCAGTAGACAAGTCATTCTTCCTTCTTTCCTTCTCTTATTTTCTAGTGCAACACCAAATGCACTAGGCTTCTTCTTTCTTCTTCATAGTGAACCAACCAAATGCACTAAAACTTATTCTCTCTTCTTGGGTAAAATCACATATACCAATGTGATTATTCAGGCAGTGAAGATTGGCTCACTTGGCATTATCTGAATTAAAATGACCTAAATAATTGTAGGCATCAGTTGGGCATACTCTGTTCTTCTTCTTCTTCTTCTCATCTTTCTATGAAGCAATCCAGTAAGTTTCACACTCTTTTTCTTCTTCTGCATATTCAATTCAAAACTAGATGCACTGAAATCTACTCTTCCTCACACATTCTCTTTCAGTGCAAAACCATCTGCACTAATTCCTTATTCTTCTTATTCTTCTTGAGCTTGCGTGCCAATCCTTACTTGCGCGCTACCCTACTTGTGCGCCTCCATACTTGCGTGCCTCCCTACTTGTGCGCCATCTTACTTCTGTTCCATCAAATACTTGCGCTCCACAATTTTTCACAACTCAAAACTTGTGCACCACCTTTGGATTATACAGTATCTATTTCTTGAAAGCACATCCCTACTTGAGCACCTCTGGAAACTTGCGTGGAAAAACTTGCGCGGAAAAACTTGCACGACACCCTACTTGCACGCCTTATAAATAACCCTCAGCTTGCGTGCCACTTCAACTTGTGCACAACCATTTTCTACTTGCGCGATCCGATCACCCTCTCTTACATGCGCATTCAGATCTCAATTTTTCCATTAAGTGTTGAGCATTTAGAAATGAGGAGGCTAGTCATACATTTATAGGAATTTTGGTGACTTGCGCGACCTATACTTGCACATTGTTCCTACTTGCGCGCCACTTCGTCACATGCACACCGCTCCATCACTTCCACACCCTTACATCACCTGCACAACACTTTCTTTCCTATGTCATATTTTGATATGATGATGTTGGAATATTACTTTCTATCAATATTCACTTGTGCGCCTCATATAATTGCGCACCATACTTGTGCGCCACACTTGTGCACCCCTTTATACTTGCGTGCCACTTTTTGAATTTCGCGCCAATCCTTAACTTGAGAGCCACTTTATTTCCTTTTTCATATTTGATGGAATGATCTAGAATTATGACTTCCGCGCCGCCTACACTTGCGTGTCAATACTTGTGCACCACCACTTGTGCGCCACAACTTGGGTGCCAATACTTGCATGCCACTTTCTTTCCTTTTCCATATTTCTGAAATAATGCTATTTGAAATATGATTTGCACGCCTCTACAACACTTGTGCACCGACACTTGCACACCGCAACTTGCGCGCCTCCACTTGCGCGCCTTCTTATTGCCTTTGTCATTTTTGGATTGTATGATGTTTGAAATGTGTTTTTCCAAAAAAACTTCTTTACTCTCTTTATCCTCCATATGGCTTTCACCACAAGTTCTCCAAACTTATGATGATTGTAAAATACAAATCAGCAAAGCATCGTCTGATTTCATCCATTCTTTTTGGAATATGAATTCCAAAGTACTTCTTCATCCTCACTTCAAATCCTCAATTTCTTTTGGAGTGTTAATTCCAAAGAACACCAATCATCTCTCTTCATCCAAATATATGATTATTTTCTTCAATTAAGCTCTTTCATGGTTCTCATGAAATCATGAATCATTTCATGGTTTTCTTTAAATCCTTTTTCTTCTTCAATCATACTTAGATGGATGATACTTCACCATTCTTTATTATTGTAAACAATGTGTTACCTTTGACACAAGTTCTTTGAACATAGTATTAGTTAAATAATCATCTAAATTGATCTTCTTAGAGAATTTCTCAAGTATGACATCCAATGTTATAATTCTATAACAATTCTCCAGGCATCCTCACTTCATCCAATCACCACTAACTTTTTAGTCCTTCTTCATCTCCTTATTCATTTTGACGAGTATTGAAAACTTTTGACAACAAATACAATCTTCATATACCAAAGTGGTCCCAAAACCCCCCTTTTTATTTTATTGTCAATACCACAAAATCTCCTCAAAAGAATGTTTCAATGTAAAAATAACAATATTCTCTCTCCCTTTTACTTGTTTGTCTCCCCCTTTCATTTCAAACTTTCATTTCACTTTCTCTCACCCTTATTGACAAGAAATAAAAAGTTCATGGTAGATAGGGTATCAGTCCTTACATAAGTAGTGTGCCATCAGTCATTTCACTCTAAGTCTACTTGAGAAAAGTTTTATGTAGAAAACAAGAGAATTTGATTTAGACAACAAAGCTGCCCATTATCCACTGATCATGATACCTCTTGAGATGAGATCTCCTGCACTTGTCTTCAAGGGTTTTCCACTTTCATTTCGGGACAAAGATATTAAATGTGATAGGAAATAATCAATCCTGAAATTCCTGCACTCACTTCAACAAAAGGATAAAAAACGTTCAAGTGCAATTAGCATGATATGTGGCCTTGGGGCACTTTCATTCTTCTTATGTCACTGATTAAATTATTTACTTCCCCTTTGTAAAAATATCTTTATTTTGAGTAACCAGGGATTAGAGATTACGAAATGAATTTCCTTTTCCAATGACATAGTCCTAAGAAAATCTTCAGATTAGTTGAATTTAGTACCAACTGAAGTTGATACTTATTGAGATAAGGACTCTGGTAGCTTCTTGATATGTCTCCCTATCAAGGGAACACTTCTCATCACTAAATCTCAGGTACTCCCCCTGAGATCTTGCTTCACCTTCAATTCCCTGCATTTAAAAAAACAAATACAATAAACAATGATTTAAGGGAATAGGGTGAATCCTCCATGCTTCTTCAATGTGAGTAGGAAGGCTGAGATGATTTTCTCAACCAAGATGCTCTATTTGCTCCATTCCTAACGCTTTCACATTTGATATTTAATTTTGAATGTGCCTTTGTGGATCTCAATACTTATTATATCTCTTTGTGTGTGAATATTCTTTCTTCAAGAGCTTTCCAAGCACTAGAATCTCCTGTTGAAACTTTCATCCTCTTCATGAATTCTTGTTGGGCTGGAATAAATTCATATCACTTTCTCACAGTATGACCAGCCTTGTTGCACCTCACACACAAAACTTCTCTGTCTTCATATAGAATCTTATCTTTGTTTTTAGCACTAGCCTTAGCTTATTCATTTTCCATCTTTCTCATTATTTCCAAATCACTTGGCCAAACCACCAGTATATCATTAGGGATTGAGGAATCTAGATTGGATCTTATACATGGTTTATTCTGAGTGGAATCCTTCTTAGTAGTACATTTTGATGCACCACCCTTCACCTTCTTGGATTTAGAATCCAATGACTTCTCAACTTCCCTCCTTGTAATCTTCTTGGGAGCATTTTCATATGCAGCATATTTCTGATTACTTCACAAGATAGCTTCTTCAGTCTTCACCAGTTTATGTGTTCTTCTGTTCTTATTAGCTTGTAATACATTCTAAGATATGAATGCACCATTCTTGTGACCACTCCCATTGCATACGTCACAGATGTTATCAAACATTCCAAATCCGTTTGCAGTATACATATGCTTCTGTATCTGTGTATGTTTCTTCTTCTTCTCTGGATTTCTCCCCCTTGAGATGGTATTTGTAACAGCCCGAGATTTTATGAAAAATATTCTTTTTTATTTCACTAATGTCTTGTGTTGTACGCTACACCAAAAGGAGCTTGCACAACACGCATCCTTGACTTGACTTGCATTACACGCAATCGCAACCTTCCTCGATAGCGTGTGTGGTACGTAATACTGAGTTTCACGAAACAATGATATGCTATTAAAATATTATTAAAACTAGCCGTTATGAATAGTAATAACCACTTTTTAAATTTTAGAAATTTTAACTCTCAAAATGGAATTCATTTTTGGATTCGGAGTATCGAGTTTAGCCTAAGGTAAAATTTTGGTACTTTTCGGATAACTTTCATATTCTGATGAATAGTGAAAATTACTAAATTATAATTAAAAACAACTTTTTTAATAGAAATAATTAATAGTGATAAATCATTAATTTGAGTGGTTTTAAAGTATATTTAGAATATATTTTTACAATTTAATACAGTGTTGGTCATTGGTTGTAATTTCACATTTAAACCAGACATAATCAAGTGTCAATCTTTTGATATATATTGTTTCCTAAAAACACGCTATTTATTTTAACAGCGAGATTTAATTATAAAATTAATTAATGCAACTTCTATGTTATGAATTTGGTAAAATAGATTTCATTTTTGAATTCGGAATATGAAATATAGGTTAGGATGAAATTTTGGCATTGTTCTGAAAAACATCAATTTTTGATGAATAGTGAAACTACTAAGTGGTAGTTAAAAAAAACTGAATTTTTCATAAAACTTAATTTTTCCGCTTCTGTGAATGTAATTTCGAAAATCCGAGAGACACGGTTAATATCAAGGACTAAAATGTGGTTCAATGAGATGAAAATAATTTTTTTGGTGAATAGTAACTTTTTACTTTTTTACCGCGGTTAATAGTAAATAGGGTAACTAAGGGTAAATATGATATTACTATTACCCTAACACATGTCCTAATTCTATTGGACAAGTGTAATTCGACCAAAAACAAACTTAGGAATAAAATATGACCATTTAGGCCCACTTGGATTAGATTAGGACATTTATTATTAATTTATTTAAAGAAAGGTTAAAATAGTTAAAATCAAAGTTTAATAAGTAAATAATTTTTAATATGGGGTTATACATAAGATAAATTCGATTGTAAATATTCATTAGAAAGCTAAAAAGATTTTCTACATGATGGTATTTTATTTGTAATTTTTAGACATAAAATAATTTAATTTATTTATGACACAACGATGATGCAGTAATTATCTTATTAATGAAATATTGACATAATTGATGTTATAAACACCAAATAAATGTAATTTGAGATTTTTTATGAAGTCCACTAATTTTCTAGGTTACTATGATATATTAATGTTGATTTAATCAACTTGGTTCGAACATTTAATTCTGTTATGACTTTCACAAAAATCATATATCAAATAGTGTCAAAATTGACACAAAATAGTTTTTAAATCAAATATTATATTATTAATTGTTATTGTATTCCTAAAAATCTAAGGTTCGGCCAAATGACTTAGATAAGGATATATATATATTAATAATAAACAATTTGGGGTTAGTTTGTCATGTTATAGTAAGTTTATTAACCATATAGTGAAAGAAAACAAAAAGACATGGTAAAAGTTAAATTATTTAACTTAGAGTTAAATTTAATTGATAAGGTTAAAATAATACCCTAAACTTGTCTAAATACTATTGGTTGATAGGATTTCGACCCATCCCCACTTTAGCTTCGAAATAAGACCCTTTGGAACCATTATAAACCGATTTTGACTTTAATATAAAATAATATTTTGAGATATTCCTAAGGTGCCCCTCTCCTCCCTTATAAAAGGACACCTCCTCCCCCTCCTCCTCACACCAATTTGAGCACTCAATCTCGGCCAACCCCTGACAAAATCTCTCCTCCACTTCCCTAGAAACATCCTAGAGGTTCTGGTCTTACTCAAAGACCAATTTTAGTGCCCTAAGAGGAGGTCTCAAAGAGGCACTTCAAAGAAGACGTAATTACCGTTACCAATTCTTTCATTTTTATTTCTTCTTCCACTTCTTCTTCTTAGGTTGTTTCATTATGAAGTAATAACATCAGTATCACTCATATACGGATATATTATTATAAGTATGAAACAACCCTATTTCACCATCTATCCATCCTATGGAAAAAGAAATCACCGCGCGTGCGTACGTACGGAATACCGTCTCCACGCCGTGGTGTAATCTATTTTTCACCACCACCTTACATGGATGGGTATAATGGTGTAAAGAATAACTATAAATAGTTATTAAAACATCATATTGATTCTGATATATTGTATAATCCACTCCACTCCAATTCAATATTTATAGAAATGATATCATCGCTCGTGCGTACGTACGGACTACCGTCTCCATGACGCGATGAGATTCATTCTCCATGTTAACCATTTAAGAATGATTGTAATGTATATATAAGAAATAATAATGAAATATATGACATTATAAAGCTACTGGATTTATGTATATATATACATATGTATGTCATCTACTTACTTCCATTTCAAGACAATAAGGAAAGGAAAACAGCGTTCATGCGTACGTACGGACTACCGTCTCCATGAACGGTGTTTTTCATTTTATTTATCTACCTATTATATATATATATACTGAATATATATGATATATAAATCATATTTTATATTCTGGAAGTGAGTAAATCATGATATAAGTAATAATGATGTCAAGAACAACAAGTCAAAACACCTACGATAAATGAAACGATTTTACCCAAAACGCTTCTTGAACATGGAATTTAAAAAAGAACGGGTAATATAATGTCATAAGTGAACCATATATGATATCATAACAATTAATATGATTCTGTAATAAGTCAATAACATGATTTAAATCATTACACAGGAGGTTCAGACACTTACAAAGCAAGTCGGACCTAAGGTAAGGGAAATATCACAATCTCATTTTTATCCGAGATTGTTTATTCGTAAGTATTTACTGGGGTGTATTTTATCATCCACATCCATGTTCCTTCAATATGTAATATTGTTTCCATCCACTTACAATAGTTTAAATCCAATTTTACTCTTCGGTGAGTTTTTAGTAAAGAATATGAAAGGAATCTTTTGTCGCTTTTTCATACGAGGTACTTTTTGACTTTTCCGACAAAAGTACGAAGAATGTTTTTTTTAACTTAAACGACATGAACGGATTTTTACGGTTTTATAAAGCCTTATTTTCATGAAGCTTCCTCCAAAATATTTCATGACTATTTTTAATAAAATCTCTTTCTTTTAAAATTGCATGATGTTTTGTGAAAAGAAATTGATTTTGAAGAAGAGAGGATATTTTCCTCAAGAATTCATTTCAAGTGTTTTATCAAAATTATTTTCCATATAAGATAATAAAGGGTTCTGTTTCTATCCATATTTTTACATTGATTTGACTATGTTGTGATGGAATTATGTTTATGAATTCCTTTATCTTATATGAATGGTTTTATGATGTCATGTTGTTTTAAGAATCCCATTTTTATTACATGGGTTATGAAATGATGTATGATTTATGATTTTGTGGCACACATAAGAATGGTATCATTATGATATGGGTGGGACCTATATCTCCCTCCAATGCATTGGGTAAAGATTTTATATCTCATGAGATAGACATGGCTGGAATGGTAGGTTATACCGGTTCAGTGAAACAGGACTGAAACGAGGGTTACTCGATTCAGAAAGGGACTTTGTCCACTAAGATAGTCTTGGCAATGAGTCTTGACTAACAAGAAATGATTCTCTATGATTATGTGTGAATGCAACAAAGTTTCATGTTTTAAGTTATGATTATTGTGATTACATTTCACTACCATGATTTATCCCATGTTATGAAATTATGCTCTCTTTTGCAGGTTATGATTTCCAAAATGTTATGTTCTTATGAATATGATGTGATTGATATTTCTTTTGTTTACCCTTACTGAGCATTTGAGCTCACCCTTTTATGTTTTCTTTTCCCCAGGATGTAAAGAAAGGTTTTAGGTAAATAAAAAAAAGAAGAAGATCTTTATGGGAGATGTTGAAGATCTTTCACCACGATTAGAAGATTATAGTCCGAGTTTCCAAAGACACTAAACTATTACGGTCCTTGTGTGTGTGTTTTTTTAATGTACTAAGTATTCCGCAAAAGTAATGTAATGTCAATGTACGTCAAGCTTCGGGTCTCTATAGTTGGTATCAGAGGAAAGGTTTAGTCAACCTTTGGAAACTAGGATGTGAGAACGTTAGTGAGATCCCTAGAGATATTTCTAAGGTATGTCTAGGGATGTCCCTAAGGTTAAGTATACGTATAGGTTATAGTCCTAGAATTGCGCTAACGATCTTAGAATTTAACCTAAGATGTTAGATATTGAGGGTGTTTTCCCTTTACTACGTTGTCTTCCCTAGCATGATTTCGCCGCTCACAAAATTATTTTTGTGTTTTAGTTAATGGAGGGAACCAGAAGGAATTCGGTTAACATTGAATCCAATGGACAAATTGGTGACTATGAGCAACAAAATTGTGTAATACCTAGAGATAAAGATATCGTGATTATGCCGAATCAGTCATCGCGATATATGATTAACAAGGTGAAATTTAGTGGTATGACTAATTCATCAAAGAAGAGGAAGATAAACTATTATGCATGTTCGCATGTTGTGGAGCATAAAGAAAGGAATATTGAGATTTCTAAAGAAGGGAAGAAGAACCTTGAGGAATACCTCAAATGGAGGGATCGATGTTATCTGTGTGGAGAAAAGGGTCATGGAGTGACAGATTGTTATGGAGTTCAATGTCTTATTTGTGGAGAACATGGGCATTACCCAACTCAATGCCCTGACCTAAAAAGTTACTTCTAAACTAAGGAAGGACTTACTCCAGGACAATCATTGAAGTGGATGGACAGAAGTGTGTATGTATTGGTATTCAAGAATAATGTTGTTGAGGTACTTTTATGGTGTACTGAAATATTTATGTTTTGGTCTATTGTGGTTTTCAATAATTTTATGGTACCGGTAACCATGAAAAGTGATTGAGACATTTTTGGTAAACAGATGATATGAGCATAATGAAGGGATAAGAAGATAATGAGATGTTTGATTGTATTAATGAGCTCATGATTGATATAAAGACTAAGTGATATCATGGTTTGAGTATATAGAATTTTTGGATTTTGATATGTTGAAAGAGTTAACTTTTGACAGCATTCATGTTTTCACTAAGGTTTAATTGGTATTCATTTTTCAAGAGAATACATGATTAAGGTATTCACATGATTGGAATGTGACCAACAAGACATATCTTATGATATATGGGGATCAACGATGGTGGACTGTAGTATTATGGATAAGCCTAAAAGATTAGAATGGATTATGTTGGACATAAGTTAGTATTGTTTAAGGATAGAAGATTTTCGATATTATTGATGGGATGTTATAGTAATGTAGTTTTAGAAAAAGGAAAACCTGCAGGACGGGCGACAACCCATCGCGTCGGACAAGGCTGTGGGAATCGAACCCACAACCGAAGTGCGACTGGCCTTTATCGCTTACCATTGTCCTACAGGAAGTCCCTGTTTATTAGAAACTAGTTTTATTATATTGAGCAGTATGATATATGAAGTATAAAGTCCATTTTAGGAACCATATATGATTAATCTTACTATAGATCGACTTATGTATATAATTTTTTCTAACCTTTTGTTTGAGACAGATGGAATGACCTGTCATTCTATCACATGATCTGCTAACACTTCACGAATAACAAATTCAACTTCATTTATTTAAGAGATGAAGTGGAAATTGTTAAAGGCACGAACAATAGTGAGATTGTTCCAAAATAAGGTAAGTATTTATTCTAATTCAAATTCTTTAACTTTAGGGAAACGATCTTGCAAACCAAAAATGTTGTCCTAGTAATCTTATATCTGATGAATCAGATGGTACCTTAGATCGTCACAAATTTATGGCTTTGTGATTGCTGGCTTTTCCATAGCCATGTTCTCTACCACTCTCCATCAGAACATGATGGTTAGATTTCTCTTCCATATCCATATTTTCACCTATGTGGAAACCCAGCGATTAGTTTATTTGGGTAACCGTTATGTTTCATACTTTTGTTTTTAAAGATTGGTTTTGGTATTCTTTTTTACGATGTGGGTTTCTATTAAAGAAACTTTCGAATAGTAAACCATTTATAACCCCGACGAATTTCGAGGGCGAAATTCATTTTAAGGGGGGTAGAATGTAACAGCCCGAGATTTTATGAAAAATATTCTTTTTTATTTCACTAATGTCTTGTGTTGTACGCTACACCAAAAGGAGCTTGCACAACACACATCCTTGACTTGCCTTGCATTACACGCAATCGCAACCTTCCTCGATAGCGTGTGTGGTACGTAATACTGAGTTTCACGAAACAATGATATGCTATTAAAATATTATTAAAACTAGCCGTTATGAATAGTAATAACCACTTTTTAAATTTTAGAAATTTTAACTCTCAAAATGGAATTCATTTTTGGATTCGGAGTATCGAATTTAGCCTAAGGTGAAATTTTGGTACTTTTCGGATAACTTTCATAATCTGATGAATAGTGAAAATTACTAAATTATAATTAAAAACAACTTTTTTAATCGAAATAATTAATAGTGATAAATCATTAATTTGAGTGGTTTTAAAGTATATTTAGAATATATTTTTACAATTTAATACAATGTTGGTCATTGGATGTAATTTCACATTTAAACCAGACATAATCAAGTGTCAATCTTTTGATATATATTGTTTCCTAAAAACGCGCTATTTATTTTAACAGCGGGATTTAATTATAAAATTAATTAATGCAACTTCTATGTTATGAATTTGGTAAAATAGATTTCATTTTTGAATTCGGAATATGAAATATAGCTTAGGATGAAATTTTGGCATTGTTCTGAAAAACATCAATTTTTGATGAATAGTGAAACTACTAAGTGGTAGTTAAAAAAACTGAATTTTTCATAAAACTTAATTTTGCCGCTTCTGTGAATGAAATTTCGAAAATCCGAGAGACACGGTTAATATCAAGGACTAAAATGTGGTTCAATGAGATGAAAATAATTTTTTGGTGAATAGTAACTTTTTACTTTTTTACCGCGGTTAATAGTAAATAGGGTAACTAAGGGTAAATATGATATTACTATTACCCTAAAACATGTCCTAATTCTATTGGACAAGTGTAATTCGACCAAAAAAAAACATAGGAATAAAATATGACCATTTAGGCCCACTTGGATTAGATTAGGACATTTATTATTAATTTATTTAAAGAAAGGTTAAAATAGTTAAAATAAAAGTTTAATAAGTAAATAATTTTTAATATGGGGTTATACATAAGATAAATTCGATTGTAAATATTAATTAGAAAGCTAAAAAGATTTCCTACATGATTCTATTTTATTTGTAATTTTTAGACATAAAATAATTTAATTTATTTATGACACAACGATGATGCAGTAATTATCTTATTAATGAAATATTGACATAATTGATGTTATAAACACCAAATAAATGTAATTTGAGATTTTTTATGAATTCCACTAATTTTCTAGGTTACTATGATATATTAATGTTGATTTAATCAACTTGGTTCGAACATTTAATTCTGTTATGACTTTCACAAAAATCATATATCAAATAGTGTCAAAATTGACACAAAATAGTTTTTAAATAAAATATTATATTATTAATTGTTATTTTATTCTTAAAAATCTAAGGTTCGGCCAAATGACTTAGATAAGGATATATATATTAATAATAAACAATTTGGGGTTCGTTTGGCATGTTATAGTAAGTTTATTAACCATATAGTGAAAGAAAACAAAAAGACATGGTAAAAGTTAAATTATTTAACATAGAGTTAAATTTAATTGATAAGGTTAAAATAATACCCTAAACTTGTCTAAATCATATTGGTTGATAGGAGTTCGACCCATCCCCACTTTAGCTTCGAAATAAGACCCTTTGGAACCATTATAAACCGATTTTGACTTTAATATAAAATAATATTTTGAGATATTCCTAAGGTGCCCCTCTCCTCCCTTATAAAAGGACACCTCCTCCCCCTCCTCCTCACACCAATTTGAGCACTCAAGCTCGGCCAACCCCTGCCAAAATCTCTCCTCCACTTCCCTATAAACATCCTAGAGGTTCTGGTCTTCCTCAAAGACCAATTTTAGTGCCCTAAGAGGATGTCTCAAAGAGGCACTTCAAAGAAGAGGTAATTACCGTTACCAATTCTTTCATTTTTATTTCTTCTTCCACTTCTTCTTCTTAGGTTGTTTCATTATGAAGTAATAACATCAGTATCACTCATATACTGATATGTTATTATAAGTATGAAACAACCCTATTTCACCATCTATCCATCCTATGGAAAAAGAAATCACCGCGCGTGCGTACGTACGGAATACCGTCTCCACGCCGTGGTGTAATCTATTTCTCACCACCACCTTACATGGATGGGTATAATGGTGTAAAGAATAACTATACATAGTTATTAAAACATCATATTGATTCTGATATATTGTATAATACACTCCAATTCAATTCAATATTTATAGAAATGATATCATCGCTCGTGCGTACGTACGGACTACCGTCTCCACGACGCGATGAGATTCATTCTCCATGTTAACCATTTAATAATGATTATAATGTATATATAAGAAATAATAATGAAATATATGACATTATAAAGCTACTGGATTTATGTATATATATACATATGTATGTCATCTACTTACTTCCATTTCAAGACAATAAGGAAAGGAAAACAGCGTTCATGCGTACGTACGGACTACCGTCTCCATGAACGGTGTTTTTCATTTTATTTATCTACCTATTATATATATATATATATACTGAATATATATGATATATAAATCATATTTTATATTCTGGAAGTGAGTAAATCATGATATAAGTAATAATGATGTCAAGAACAACAAGTCAAAACACCTACGATAAATGAAACGATTTTACCCAAAACGCTTCTTTAACATGGAATTTACAAAAGAACGGGTAATATAATGTCATAAGTGAACCATATATGATATCATAACAATTAATATGATTCTGTAATAAGTCAATAACATGATTTAAATCATTATACAGGAGGTTCGGACACTTACAAAGCAAGTCGGACCTAAGGTAAGGGAAATATCACAATCTCATTTTTATCCGAGATTGTTTATTCGTAAGTATTTACTGGGGTGTATTTTATCATCCACATCATTGTTCCTTCAATATGTAATATTGTTTCCATCCACTTACAATAGTTTAAATCCAATTTTACTCTTCGGTGAGTTTTTAGTAAAGAATATCAAAGGAATCTTTTGTCGCTTTTTCATACGAGGTACTTTTTGACTTTTCCGACAAAAGTACGAAGAATGTTTTTTTTTAACTTAAACGACATGAACGGATTTTTACGGTTTTATAAAGCCTTATTTTCATGAAGCTTCCTCCAAAAGATTTCATGACTATTTTTAATAAAATCTCTTTCTTTTAAAATTGCATGATGTTTTGTGAAAAGAAATTCATTTTGAAGAAGAAAGGATATTTTCCTCAAGAATTCATTTCAAGTGTTTTATCAAAATTATTTTCCATATAAGATAATAAAGGGTTCTGTTTCTATCCATATTTTTACATTGATTTGACTATGTTGTGATGGAATTATGTTTATGAATTCCTTTATCTTATATGAATGGTTTTATGATGTCATGTTGTTTTAAGAATCCCATTTTTATTACATGGGTTATGAAATGATGTATGATTTATGATTTTGTGGCACACATAAGAATGGTATCATTATGATATGGGTGGGACCTATATCTCCCTCCAATGCATTGGGTAAAGATTTTATATCTCATGAGATAGACATGGCTGGAATGGTAGGTTATACCGGTTCAGTGAAACAGGACTGAAACGAGGGTTACTCGATTCAGAAAGGGACTTTGTCCACTAAGATAGTCTTGGCAATGAGTCTTGACTAACAAGAAATGATTCTCTATGATTATGTGTGAATGCCACAAAGTTTCATGTTTTACGGTATGATTATTGTGATTACATTTCACTACCATGATTTATCCCATGTTATGAAATTATGCTCTCTTTTGCAGGTTATGATTTCCAAAATGATATGTTCTTATGAATATGATGTGATTGATATTTCTTTTGTTTACCCTTACTGAGCATTTGATCTCACCCTTTTATGTTTTCTTTTCCCCAGGATATAAAGAAAGGTTTTAGGTAAATAAAAAAAAGAAGAAGATCTTTATGGGAGATGTTGAAGATCTTTCACCACGATTAGAAGATTATAGTCCGAGTTTCCAAAGACACTAAACTATTACGGTCCTTGTGTGTGTGTTTTTGTAATGTACTAAGTATTCCGCAAAAGTAATGTAATGTCAATGTACGTCAAGATTCGGGTCTCTACAGTATTTCTCTATACTTGTACATTTAAGGGATTGTACCAACAATCCTGTGCACAATTCCCAAATCTATTACAACACCATCGTTGACCAACAAACGTTGACTTCTTCTCATATTCTTTATAAGGTTATTGAATCTTCTTCTTGGTATGTTGTGATTTATGTGGGGAGATATCTTCCACACTATTTCCCCTATCAATCATAGCCATGGTGGTAGGATTATTCTCACTTTTCTTCATCCATACTTGTTTAGATTTTTTCTTGCAACCCGTACTTTTTTTAGAAACAAAAACATTAGTACAAGTTGGTATGGATGGTACCTTTACTTTCTCATCTTCTTTTGGTAGATCAATGAGTGAATCCATGATCTTCTTATCACATTTTGGAGGTATTTTGAGAGTATAATCCTCCATTGAGCATTGAATAATGGCAGAAACTATCTTCTTCTTTTGTGGAGACTCAATATGTGTCTTCTCAATATTGGTAAACTTAGCTTCCAATTCATGACATCTCATATTGAGGATGAGTTCCTTGTCTTCAATCATAGTCATCTTCTCTTAAAAATCCATATTTAATATTTCAACTTCATCTTCATGCATTTTTAATTTGTTTTGTAACAAAGAGTCAATTTCTATGATCTTCTTGGATTTTTCTTCCAAATATATCTCCTTGAAATCATTGCTCTTTTTTGAGATCATCTTCAAGTGCACAGATCTTCACTTCTAGAGTAATGTTGACTCCCTCTTTCTCTTCAACATCTTTGAACCACTTTGAAGAACATACATCAAATCCCCTCTTTGTTGCTTCAAAGGCTCCAACATGTCTGGAGAGCTTTAAACATTCGACAATTTTTTCTTGTAAGAATTTCTCCAAAACTTAAGTTTCTTCTTCCAATTGAGTGATATTTTTCTACATGCATTGAAATACTCCGCACACAAGAGATACACTCCCTTCAGGAATACCATACAGAATAATTCTTAATCTGTCAAATGAGATTTCTTGAGCTATTGTAGATTGATCATCACTACTTGTGCCAACATTTTCATCATGAGAATAATTTACAAATGTTCTAACACATGCCTCATTATCATTTGAGGTAGGAAGTTTATCCATCTTCTTAGAGGAAACTTGAGCCGCCTTCTTATAAATTTCTAAGTCTGGTATGTCTTCAATGTCTTTCAGATATGGAGAACTAGATATATCTTATTCTTTAGATAGGAGGGACTTCTTCTTCAACTTTATCTTCTCCTTATTTTTCCTATTCATCATGGTATTGATAGATATAGACTTCTATTCAGAGATAACTGAATCTTTAAAAACACTGCTCTTCATTGTTGACTTAGGAAAGGAACTCATGTTTTCAAAAGAGAATAACTTCACTGTAGATAATCCAAAAAAGGTGAACCTCCCTCTGATACCAATTGAGAGGACAAGTTTGGGATATACCAAACACTGAGAGGGGGGTGAATCAGTGTTGGGGACTTTTTAAACCAATTCCAAATTTTATCCCTGTACCTCTTGACCTGTTATAATCTTGATTCTCTTATTCTCTTTTCTCTGTCGCGTGCAATAATAGAAAGTAGTAAAAATATTCACACGATATTTTTATAGGGTTCACCACTCAATAAGAGTAGCTACGTCCTTCCCATGAATGGGTATGCCCACTGCATGGATTCTTCATTATAATGTGATATTATTTTACAATGGAGTGGCTAGGAAAACAATCCTCTAACCAGTGTGAGTCCCTACACTTTGGAGGGGGGTGGGAAACAATCCTCTTCCCTAGAGTGGTGATATCCTAGTCTAACTTGTAGCCTCTAGCTGGTTCTTTATACTGCCTACGGAGACAGTCTTCTTCCTTATTCAAAAGGAAGGTTCTGATCTTGGTCTTCTTTAATGCTCTTCACTTGATTACTTGCAAAGAAGTAGACAAGTAATTCTTTTTTCTTTCCTTATCTTCTGTTCTAGTGCAACACCAACTGCACTAGGCTTCTTCTTTCTTCTTCTTAGTGAAACAACCAACTGCACTAAAAATTCTTCTCTCTTCTTGGATAGAATCACATATACAAATGTGATTATTCAGAATGTGAAGATCGGTTCACTTGGAATCATATGAATTAAACTGTGCTAAATAATTGTAGGCTTTAGTTGGTCATACTCCGTTCTTCTTCTTCTTATTCTCTTCTTTCTATGCAGAAAACCTGTAAGTTGCACACTCTTTTTCTTCTTTGGCTTCTTCAATGCAAAAACAGCTTCACTAAAATCCACTCTTCTTCACACGTTCCCTTTCAATGAAAAACCATTTTCACTGATCCCTTCTTCTTCTTCTTCTTGTGCTTGAGTGCCAATCCTTACTTGTGCGCTACCCCGCTTGCACGCCTCCCTACTTGCACACCTCCCTACTTACATTCCATATTACATGTGTGCCATCAAATACTTGCATGCCACAATTTTTCACAACTCAAAACTTGCGTGCCACATTTGGCTTATACACACTCTATTTCTTAAAAGAACCTCCCCGCTTGCGTGCCTCTGGAAAGTTGCACAACAAAACTTGAGCGACACCCTACTTGCGCGCCTTATAAATAACCCTCAGCTTGCGCACCACTTCATCTTGCATCCTGCACTCTGCTACTTGCACAATCAGAGCACCCTCTCATACTTGTGCATTCAGAGCTCAAATTTTCTCTTTAAGTGTTGAACATTTATAAATGAGGAAGCTATTCATCTATTTATGGGAATTTTGGAGACTTGTGCGACCTATACTTGCACTCCATTCCTACTTGAGCGCCACTTCATCACTTTCATGCCACTCCATCACTTGCGCGCCCTTATATCACTAGCACAACACTTTATTTCCTTTTTCATATTTTGATATGATGATGTTGGAATATGACTTGCTCACAAAATTTACTTGCGCGCCTCATATACTTGCACATCATACTTGTGCGTTGTTTATACTTGTACGCCACACTTGAACACCCCTTTATACTTGCATGCCACTTTTTGACTTTCATTCCGATCCTTAACTTGAGCTCCACTTTATTTCCATTGTCATATTTTGATGGAATGATCTCAAAATATGACTTTCTCGCTGCTTACACTTGCATGCCACCACTTGCGTGCCACCACTTGCAAGCCAATACTTGTGCGCCACTTTCTTTCCTTTTCTATATTTCTGAAATAATGCAATTAGAAATATGACTTGCGCGCCTCTACATCACTTGTGTGCCGACACTTGCATGCCGCCACTTGCACGCCGCCACTTTCACACCTTCTTCTTGCATTTGTAATTTTTGGATAGTATTATGTTTGAAATGTGTTTTTCAAAAAAAACTTCTTTACTCTCTCTATCCTCCATACGGCTTGCACCACAAGTTCTCCAAACTTATGATGATTGTAAAATACAAATCAGAAATGAATCATCTGATTTCATCCATTATTTTTGGAATATGAATTCCAAATTACTTCTTCATCCTCGCTTAAAATCCTCAATTCCTTTTGGATTGTTAATTCCAAATAACTCCAATCATATCTCTTCAACCAAATATATGATTCTTTTCTTCAAGTAAGCTCTTGCATGGTTCTGATGCAATCGTGAAGCATTGTATGATCTTCTTTAAATCCCAATTCTTCTTCAATCATCCTTATATGGATGATACTTCACCATTTTTAATTGTTGGAAACAATTTGTCACCTTTGATACAATTTCTTTGAACTTAGTATCAGTTCCACAATCGTCTGAATTGATCTTCTTAGAGAATTTCTCAAGTATGACATTCAATGCTATGATTCCATAACAATTCTCTAGGAAATCTCACTTTAGCCATTCTCCACTAACTTTTTAGTCTTTCTTTATCTCCTTCTTTATTTTTACAAGTATTGACAATTGTTGACAACAAATACAATATTCATACAGAAAGTGGTCCCATCAATGTAGACTAAATTTCCTTGAATTTTTCTAACTCGATGAGGTTGTGAGGGGGTGGAATTCCAAGGATAACCATTCTTTTCTATGGATTGATTTTGAAGTTGTGATGGAATATAAAGAAGCCAACATATTTCCCTAAGGTAATGTCAAAGTCACATTTTAAGGTGTTCATTTTCAAGCTGTGTTATCAGAGTTTGTTGAAAATAATTTCTAGGACTGTCATGTGGTTTGAGAATTGTCGAGATTTAACCACCAGGTCATCAACATAGCATTCAAAAAACTTTCCCATGAAATTTTTTAAGATGTGGTTCAAGGAACATTGATATGTAGCATTGACATCCTTAAAAATAAATGGCATCACTCGATAGAAAAACACTCCCTAGGGATCCTAATGGTAGTGGATAATTCATATTGTTGGACCATTTAAACTTAGTTTTATCCTATATACCCATCCATGATAGAGCGATCATCATATCTTGGAGTTGCACTGATCATCGGTTCTATGATTGGGACTAGGAAATCTCCCTTCAGATAGTTCCAGTGAGATATTTGAAATCTATACACACTCAAATTTATCCATTATTATTTTTGATAGGGAATATATTTTCCAAACACTTTGGATATTGAACCATCTAAATGAATTTGGATCTTATGAGATTATCGACATCAACCTCTATTTTGGTAGTATGCATTAGGTGCATCCTTTGAATTCCAGTTTATATCCTTGGCGATCCTCGGGAAGACCCGAGTGGTGAGTGGCCACCTCGTGATTGAGGTCAAAAATTTATATGTAATCCAAATGAATACATCTTGATGATTCCATGGTAAGGAGGTGTATACCTCTTTCTCTTTAGGAACATTGAAGCACTAATCAAGGTGGGTCATGGATCTTCCTCTACACCCATATTTATTTCTCTGAGCTCATCAACTGTGGTGAAGGTGCCCTCCTCAAATGTTGAAGGAACATCCCAAAGGTCCTCCTCCTCTTCCTCCTCCTCCTCCTCTTTTCATTCCACCTATTTATCTTAACTGTCTTATTCTTATAGTGATACAATACTTTGGATGACTTCTACATGGTTAAGATTGGAATAGATACGATGATATTCAGAGGATGAAGTGACTTCGTCTAACCCAGTTGAAAGTGAGGGAATTTATAGGGAGAATGGAGTGAGGTATGAAGAAGTTTCTTCCCATTATTTGGGTCATGATATGTCCACTTCTACCTTACTGATGGAGGAAGATATTTCTTGGAGCCCTGTGGATAGATTGAGGGCATTTCCATTTGACCATTCACAATGTCTGAGGAAGCAATAGGATTTTCAACACTACTAAACTCAGTGGTCATGAATAAAATCATAAGAAAAGCTGGATACAAGTATAAATTTGGAATCTTATACCCATCCTAATTGGTGGGTAATATGTATTTTTCACCGAGATATTTTAAGGGTTCCACTAGGATCATTTCTAAACCATTTGGGGTGGTGACCCAATCAATACCATCGACCAAGGGTCCTTTCACTTTCCACTTATAGAATCCTATATAGATATAATGTAATTTTCAGGATTTTAATACGGCCTTATTGGCATAAAATGTCCCATTTTGTCCATTAACTGAGTACTTTATGCATTGATGATAGGATGAGAGAATCATCATGTGATGATGTAACCAAGGCCTTCCCAATACAATGTTGAAGTCCATGTTTTTTCAAATGAAAAGAAATTATGAGTTTCAAACAAGGTCTTGAAACTGAGTCTTGATCTAGATTTATCCCAAAGGATTATGCTCACTTTTTTCTATCCTTGTAGGGTTAGGACATAGGGTACTAGGTCATCCACATTATAGCCCTACTAATGATGTGTTCATAATATAATTAGTATAAATCTAAAACCATTGTTGATGAAAACGTTTCATATATTGATATCATTTATCCTTTTGGACACATACAAGGGTTTTATGTGTCCCTGTAAGACGTTATTTTTATCTTATTATGTGAATGAAATAACTGCATGGCGTTCTTCAGGATTGGTTTCTTCCGATAGACCTTGGCGGAAGCCACTTTGGCTTCAAACTCCCGGGGCTTAGTAGAGACTCTATGAGTGCATCCCAAAGGTCTTCTGATAAACTCAAGGCATATAGGATTGATAGTTTAGTTGAAACTGATGAAATCTATTTTAGTATTTCATATTTCAAGTCTAAAGGTTGGTGCTTCCTGGAATTGGGATTCTCTTTAAATTTCACTTTATGGGATTGAGTATTTTTTGTAGATGGATTGGCCCATGGGACTTATAATGGAGGTAATCCTCGCCTTGGTGGGTTGGGCTGAGAAGGTCTGTCCACCTACTGAGGGAGATCTAAAACATGTCCTTCTTTTGATGGATATTCTAGAATTATTAGGTCAGAGTGATTCCTGAAAGGTGAGAGGGGATTTTCCTATTACTGTTGGACCTACTGAAGGGCTCTTACATGAGTTTTTATGACATTAACAGTCTAAGAAAGGGTGTGTTTGGATGTTTTATTTTTTCCATGACTACATCTTCATCCATATCCTCGACTCCTATGATCACTTCCTTTGGATCCCAAGTTGGATGAGGGGAACTCTAGTTTATAGTCAAACTCCTTATTGTAGAATGGATCCATTAAGTGAATTACATTAATGGATCTGATGATCAACTCCTCATTTGATGATGACTCCGCCTGACTGACTTCTTTATGTGGTTCCATTTAGTGGGGGAATTTTCCATTGCTTCAGATCTGATGGAATAAAATCTAAGATGGTATTAACTGACTTTTTCCTTAATGAAAATTCACCATCCTACATTTCTTCTTTTTCTTTCCATCCACCCCACATTGTCAAAGCCTAGATTTAATGGTTTTTGGGGTCGATGACATCGATGGTGTTGTAGTTTAAGAAACTGGGAGAAAAGTTGGTTGTTTCCACTTTTCATGGAGAATACCATGTTCTTAGTTGATTGTATTTATAGTCATCCAACTATCAAACTTTTGTTCTCTTATAATAAAAACTTCTTTCCACTCGCCTCCTTCATTAGTGGTGGAAGTGGAAACATATGCCACTTGTTCTTGTAGTGTCCCTAGTTTTACTTCCTAGGATATATCATTTTCTATAGGAGGTTTATAGAGATGAAACATTCCTATTTGATGTGTCTTAGTATGTGGTGTAAGGGAAAATAATCATTCCAGTCATCGATACCAACCTCATCATCCCATTTCAACTTTGATAGTTTGAGTAAATTAAAGTGCATAGTGGCTATAAAGTATCCACCGACCTGATTATCCCAGAAAAAGTAATATTTATTCCTCCATCCCTGTAATTGATTTATCCTGGGATCCTATGGCTTATATTATTGAGGTGGGGGATAATTTTGATTCCCAAATGGTGTTGTGCGATACAATACATGCCTTAGAGCCGAAGAGGGTGTAGGTGTTGGATTAAGTGAAATAGAGGACACCTCATATTTTACCTATCTTTTTCCTAAGACTTATGGAGTCACCCAGAACATGGGATTAGTCCACTGGATGGAGTCTTCCAATATTTGGGAAAAGCTAGAGAAATCCCAAAAAACACTTGTATACTTTACCTAGATGAGTGGAATTTGAAGATCATTGTGGAGGTTTTCAATGCACATAGAAAGCATCTCCTCATGGAGGAGTAGATAATTAAAAGAGTAGGTCTTACCTTTACATATAGAAATGAGGTCTTAGATTCTCATTCTCATGTAGTTTTCAATTTGGGGGGTCACTAACTGTTTTCTTTGGCATTTTTGAGCTGAACTAGAAGTTGAACTGCCAATAGTGATCCTACCATCTAGTTATCGACTGATCTGGTGAACTAGTATGCCATAAGATGGCTGACCCTTGCAGGGTTTGTAAGAATCATCTGAGTTTTACCACTTTTTATTTCATTGTGGTTTCCATCACGAGGTCACAATTATATTCATAGTGGGTCAGATGTTGTTACAGGTTGCATGAGCCATTGAATGTATGGAACACAAGACTCTCAAAATTTGGCGGCAGTTGGGTGCCACTCACCCAGTTAGGGTAAGGCTTATATTTTGATTGTATTAGTGAAAAACACTCCTCCATGACTTCCAATAGGTATAATAATTACGTTTTGGTGTTGATAAGTCACTAGTGTGTGTTTATTTGAACTTAGACTTTCTCTGGTATATTGAGGGGTAAGACTTGGTCTGCTGGTTTGGCTAATATTTAAGGCTGATGCCTGAACAAATACATCTTTTGAGGATTTACCTGGAATTTCTTCAGTTTTATTTTTAATGAAGGTGAATAATGATATATGTCCATGTTTTGTTCGAGGTATATTGATGGTTCAGGCACTCTGTTTGGATGATTTTCTGTCCTTGCTTCATTTTCAGGGATAAAACTATGTGGATGAGGTAAACCTACTAGATGTGTACATTGAGGTTCTATTCAGAGAGATTATTCAATAGAAAGGCTACCCCAAAGGATTTCAGCATTGATTTGCCTCAACTCTTTCATTTCTTACTCCTTTTGAGTGAATCTTTCTTTGATTGTGAGGGGCTCGTTATCATCAAGATAAGGCAAGGAGTCATATGTGGAATTTGTTTCATTCTTTTCTATATTTGAGTTTCATTGAAGAGGTAGTGGAGGATTTATTGGAGGAACACCTTGATTTAGGGGGATTCTATAGTTCTTGGTACACACTCCTTCATTCTCAGTGTTGACCGTATCCTTGGTGGAACTATCCTCTTCATGATCTCTTAGATTCACATTTCTTTTGGTTCCATCAATAGGGTTGATATGTATAATGTTCATTGATGCGTAGTGAATTATAGGTATCGTACCACGTGCCAAATGATAAAAGTATTGTTTTCATCTCTTACTAGACCAATACTTTCTCTACTGGGATCCTCTTCGGGCATCATGGAGAAGAGTGACTTGGAGGGAACCTCTTTGCATCCTGGTCATATGTATCCATTCTGGGGGAAATGAGTCATGATACAATATTTAATAGAAGACCTCTCTAATTATCTTCCTCCTTAAATGGGAAATGACTGAGTTCCAGTGGGTGGGTGGTTGAGGTAAAACTTCTTCTAGCCCTACAGGATTGGGATGCCTAAGTTCTTTTGTTCTTGTTCATTATCTAGATACATCAGTCATATGGGGGATTTTTAACATAAAATCCCTCAATCTTTATAGGCTAGTTCCGATCCTATATATCAGCTACTACTGCTCCTATCATTTCTTCCCTGATCTCACAAATTCCCATTTTAGTGTGATGTGGATATGGTTTAGGATCTACACATAAACTATTCATTTATATGGACTTTAAGAGTGCTTAATGATTAGATTCTTAAAGTGAGAATCCTTCTTAATATTCTTGGTTTCCCGGTTTAGGATTTTTTATGGATTTCTCTTATTAGT
Organism: Viscum album; assembly: GCA_963277665.1. Taxonomy (NCBI): domain Eukaryota; kingdom Viridiplantae; phylum Streptophyta; class Magnoliopsida; order Santalales; family Viscaceae; genus Viscum; species Viscum album. The sequence goes on along the minus strand of OY728142.1, from coordinate 680,677,427 downwards.
AGTGACACTTATGAGACTTACTCAATAATAGTTATTGTTGAGAATGTTACCTTTCTTAAGTAGGGATTTCACATAATTACTTTCTTGGGATAAGGAAATTACAGGATTCCATTTTCAATGGGTTCTGCTAAATAGGTAAGGGGAAAATGAAAATATCCATGTTCTCCCCACCCACAAATATGAACACGAGGTGGGGTTTTACTGATTAGAAGAAAAAACTTATGTAGTGAATTGAGGTAGGTCCATTGGAGATCTATCTACCACCTCTCTAATTATGGCCATCGAATGGACATAAGGAAATCCAGGTTGATTTGATGACAAATATCTCCCAATAATTTGACATGGTCTTCATACCCATTATAAGGAAAACAATTCTTGTGGTGGAGAGTTTTCCAGAGATTGAGATGAATGTTATGTGTGTATTCATTCAACAACTCCCTTGGTATGTCTAACTGAGAAGTTTCTATGGGAAAAAATGACTGGTGTGCCATCCTTTTACAAATTTCCTATCATGAGTAACATATCCTTTTGTTCTACTAACATAGAAACCTCTAATTAATCTTCCCAATTTAAAACGATTCTTGATGATTCAGTCACAAGTAGAGGGGATAATAGGGGTCTTGTTGATAGAAGAATGATCTGGAGGTGGTTCAGAAGATGAGTGTTTCCCTGGGATATCTTCTAGTTGAGAAAAGATGTCTCTCATCATTGACAGGGTATGTAACATGTATGATCCCATTTTTCTAAGAACCTCAAATTATGAGGGATTCCTTGTACTTTACTTCCTAAGGAGGAACCTTCTTTTCATCATGAAATTTGACTATAAGGAGGAACATAATAGAGGATTACATTATGGTGAGGGATACTATCACAACTTGATGTTTGACTAGAGGGGAAATTTATGTAGTTCATGCCCTTGGGAGGACCTTCAGAGGAGAGGAGAACAAGGGTAGAACCTTCTAGAAAAAATGAAGATTCAATGCTGGGAGGAACTTGAAGTGCATTCCACAATGGTGAGGACTACCATCACATCATGATGCCCAACTATGAGGATAATTTTGGTAGCGTATACCCTGGGCATGACCATCAGAGAGGATGAAAGAAAAGAGAGAAACTTATTTCTGTATGATATTTTGGGAACATGGAGGGATTTTTTGATTCCCATCAGGATATAGGCTCTCATGATCAATCATTTTAAACCCATGAAGGAGGATTTCATGGTTGAAGCTCTATGGAGGACCTTCAGAGTTGCTGGTAACAATGTTGCATGTAGGACCTTCACAGCTGCTACTGTCACTTCTATAATTTGGTAACTTATCATTACGATCCTGAGCTACTAGAGATAGGTGTTTTATGGAATCAAGAATTTCATATTTCAGAAGAGTAGGGTCATGTTTTTTCTCTTCATTTTCCAGCTTTCATTGGCATGATTTATTTATGGGCACTCTATTGTTAAAAATTGGGTCCACATGCTGAGGGTCACAAGCTTCATATACTGGTACCTATTTGAGTGTCTCTGATTATGCTATTAGGATACACTGGAAAACATATTTAATTTTTTAAGGATATATACATTCCTTGGAGTGGCCACCATATTGGATAGTGTCCCCTAATTGGAATGGGTATTTTTTCTTGATCGGTTTGTCCATTTATCATGGAATGTTTCTAATGACCCTCTTTGACATGGGAAAGGATGCATGTTTGCTCTGGATAGACCACCCTATTTTTTAGATTAGTCACCCCACCCGGGGAGATAAATTTTGGGACCAAATCCTTACTATTTTTGTGAACACAATTACATCTTGACATGTTTTTAAGATGTGAATAGGAATTTATTTTTGATACTTCATAATTTCAATGATTTATTGAGAGATGTATTTGGATGTAATGAGAATATATTATCATTCTGATGATGGAGAAGGAATATGTGCTTACTCCAATTATCCATTTTCTGTCAGTATGTACTTACAGTTATCCTATTTGGGTACACATATATGAGTCTTCCCCTAACATATCACTAGGTTATGCCAGATATTCTTTATAATATCCATTGTATTTGATCGGCAGGATTCATACTTGTAAACAAGTATTTGCATCCTCTCATTGGTTTCCATAAAATTTGATTGATGATCTATATTTAATCCATGAGATTTTTTGTTTTCTTATAATTTTATACCACCAGATTTGACTGGTGGGATTCATATTTACGTTCTTGGATTTTCATCTTCTTTAGATTGATTTTGGATATATTTTTCTGATGGAATTGATGTGAATCAGCAGGGATATGCATTTTCCTTTAATTTTACTCTCTATTTTCACAATGGTCTTGGTGGGTAGATGAATGAATTTGTTTTTTCCTATAATGTGACACCATATTTTTATGGTGGTTTTAATAAGAGAGAGAAATAATTTGAATCTTATCATTAGTTTCCATTATATTTGACTAACAAGATTGATATGAATTGGTAGAAATATGTGTCTGCTAAAATTTTATCGTCCTATTTTCCTAATAGGATTTGTGAGCATGAATATATGTCCACTCATAGGTTTCCACTATATTTTTATTGTAGGTTACTTCATCATGAATCAGAACAATGGTTATTTCCTGATTGTAGGGTCATCACCCTTTACAAGCCACCCTTGGAACCCTGGTCTATAGGACTTTAGCTGGGGCCTCTAGGGATGTATCCTCTGTATAGTGAGGATTCTAGGACGTGTGGTGTTGGTAGTGAAATTTTTCGATAGGAAACATTAGGTGGGACCTCATACTATATGTATGAAATCATTGGATATGACTTAATCGGTCTATCTATGGTAAGATAGGCCCTCATTGTCATGTTCAGAGGACCCAATACAATTGAAGACAGTTAGTGGAGCCACCTTGTTCTGGATAGTTGACCATTACTGGGTGGATGGCTGGTAGGGCTAGATTGATTGGAGGGCCTGTTGAGATGCCTCCAGTGTAGGGAGAGGACCGTTTTTATGTACTCACAAATGGGTGCATTTGAGAACCAATGTTGGAGATGCTAGGTGGGTGATGTAGTCATCTGCTTCTTTGAGGATCCGACCACCAATGTTTTCACAAATTTGTGTGTCTGATAAAAGTAGTCAGATTCTATTAGATTGAAGGAAGCTCTAAAGGGTTCCTACAATATATATGATATATATAGAGAGAATAGAATTCATATTCAAAGTAGAATCTCATGACCACATGCATAATTGATGGTATCATTTGTCCCTCTTCCATTTTGGGTGATAAAGGGGCATGAAGCAGGGTAACACTGCCATCTTGTTTAATGATTCACGTTGGGATCAAAATTTTGTTTCTAGAAGAATATTTGTTTGGTGTCAGGAATGAAATGAACCAATAGGGACTGGGCAGTAAATCCTTTATATCTTGTAAAATAGGTGTCACAGTCAATTATTTCACATCAGTTTCACCATTTTGTTTCAAACGGAAGTTCTCTTTGGTGTTAAGAAAGAAATGATATGATGGGTATGAGGGAGTATATCCTTTTTATCATGAAAAGGAGGTGTCGTAGTCAAGACATTAAAGTCAACTTCTACATTTTTTTCTGATGGAAGATTCATTGGGCCTTGATGGATGATTTCAGGGGATTAATATTCATACAATCATTGGCGTTAGGTCCAACACTTCTTTGTGGTCTTCAATGGGTTTTGTTCATGGATAAGAAAAAACTCAATGGTCCTATATCCATGATTCGTGGACCTAATTTCCAAATACATGTGTTCTCTGGGGAACTTGTCCAAAGGAACTTATGAACTCACATTGGTCAAGAGGATTGGAAGTAGAGTTCATCACATCCTTTTAGGGGGAACTATTTACTACTCTGGGAAACTCCTACAGATTTAATACATGTTCATGAATATTTGGTTCATTCCCTAATATGTATATTATAGATTACCTTGATGTAATGACCATTCATTAGCAAGAATTGTTTGGAATCATCTGTATGTATTTAAGGATCTCCATCAATGGAGGGATCTATATGTATTTGATGTCCACCAATAGTTTAACTATTTCATGGGTAGATCAAGGATTCCTTGTTCGCTTATTATAACTATACTGGTTTTAATCTATGTAGTGGGGAACTCTAGAGCTTACCATCATCTATGTGGAATATATGCTGGTTTGATGTCAGGATCAAACCCCTGAGACAGGATTTCAATGTATCCTTGTGAGAGGAATCAGAACCCATGTAGTTCAGTCCTACGTAACAGAGAACATCGCCTTCAAGGTATTCTAATGAGGACTGAACCATGCAGTTTAACATCATGCATTGAGGACATCCAATTGAAAGGTTCCTGGTCTAGTATGGTGTGTTACTTATGGTGAGGTGGCCAAAGGGGTCCATGATAGATATAGTCTCCTAGTTAGGGGTATGATTTTACAAGGGATATGGTCTGGAAGGAATAAGGATGGGTTCGTATATTGGGTATGGACCTTAGGGAGACTTCCTATATATCTCATTTAGTTGGGAATAAAATCCCACATCGTTTGGTACTTTAGGGCTTACGCCTATAGAGGAGGCCCATTTGAGGGGGACATGATTGGTAATTACACCATATAAGAGGACAATTTAGTGCTTCAAGTTTGGGTTTACATATTTTGAGAATGCCAGATTGGTGTTTTTGGAATTCTATGGATACCAGAATCACTAATAACCTCTAATACCACATGAGTCATTATTAGTATGATAAATAGAGGAAGAAGTAGATCTGATGATCACATGATCTCACCCTATCCACTGATGGATGGTGCTGGAGCACAAAGGGTGAGAGAAATGTCTCTGAGTGTGCATATTTCCCTGATTGTTTTCATATCTATGATAGTCACCTTCGGTGAAATATCTAGATAGGACCATGGTGGAAGAGAAGAGGAAAAAAAGTGACACCTCTAGTAAGAAAGGGTAGGGGCTTACCTCAGGAGGATTTCCCTAAAATTGGTTCTAGGAGGTAGAGGAATATTCATCACTAGTACTCATAGAGAGGAAATGCTATAGATTCCCCTCAATCCCTAGACTGGTAAGGTTCAAGTTATTTCCCCAAGGTTATAACCCTCATTACCATTGGAATGTAAATATAAGGATATTCTATAGGCCTACCTTATAGTGAGGGTTACCCATGGGACTCCACATATGAGGAGTATCTAAACTTGAAAGGACATAATGATATTCCCAATGATCTGTTCATACATGTCCAGTGATTTTGGAGGGGGCCTTGGCATGATGCTATTAGAATGGTTAATATAGGGGCTAACAAATGGACTGATGACATGACTGAAGGAGTGATAGGGTGTAGACATTAGAGTCCCCTAATATTCCTCATTCTGCATATTAGGTACTTTTGAGGGACGGGGTTCCCTCCACATAGTGTATTTTTATACGGTTAAGGGTTTTATCTATCAGACATTATGATACATGGACCTGGGTTTTATCTGATTATCATTTTTATACATGGAACTGAGTTCCACCTACATAGCATTTTGATATGTGGTACCAAGTTCCACTAGTGTTGTGTTTTTCTATGTGGGGAAAGGTTTTGACAGCATAGAATTTTCTTACATGATGTACTCATTCTTAGAGGGTCTATTCTAAATTATGTATTTTGGGAAGTATATATGAAAATGGTTTTTAGGTTTTCGGACCACCATTTTTCTTATTATTTATTCTTTACTCATATGTGATAGGTTTTATCTACTGGTAATTGTTGAAGGGATACAGTTCTTATGGTGCCTTTCTTCAGCTCTCCTTGGCTCGAGTGTCTATATGTCCTTTCAGTTTTTGGTTTGTCCTCTATGTGTCTTATTTAGTCCCCATTGGGGTTTATTTATAGAAATGTGGAGGGACCGAGTACTTGAATGGACGATTGTCTAGAGTGGGTCGCAGAAAATCTTGTGTGGAATCCTATGAAGGACTTAGTCAGCTTGGGAAATCATTACTGGGGTCAAAAATCACCCCTATCCCCACAATCAACTTCATTTAATTTTTGGAAGCCTATGACACCACTTCACCCAGTGAACTGCATAGTTATCAGGGTTGGATTGTTGCTAGGGGTGGAAATCTCAACCTCTCCTCTGAAATAACTCTACTTCATTTGAGAGTGTAGCTGGCCTTTCCCCTTCTTGTGAAATATTTTTGTTCACAAGTGCTTCACAAAGTACTAGAATTCCATATAGAGTGGCGGTCCATGAAGTGATTTGTGCTTCATAGTTTCTCCCCTTTGAACATTTTCCCTACGACTATTCTTCTGATTTGTTTATCTCCTTTACCAAACTAATGGAATTATCTTATTTTGTTCACTAAAATTTCAGGACCCAATAGACCTCTTACATACTTCTTCTGATCAAATTACATCCCTTTATATTTATCAGGATATCATGAATTTATAGGAAAATGACATAAACTTATTGTGGATGGCCACATAGAATTTTTTTTTCTACTACAATCACCAATCATGGGTATACTATTTTTTACATATTAATTGATTATTAGAGTTTTTCCCAAGACAAATTTCGATTATTTTGATGAACTGGAGTGTCTTTCACTATTTGGTATATTCATTGGTGATACAGGTTAATGTTGTGGGTGTTATATGTAGAAAATGGGTAATGACATCCCACCCGTTGGTTATAATCACAAATAATATTTTCAATATATTATAAATTAATAAATATTATGTAATATTTTATTACATTTTTAAATTATGTGTAGATAAACATGGTTGTTTTAAATTTTTATTGTGGTTTTATTGGGTAGCTATTATGCAGTTTATTTTTTTGAGATCTCTACCTATACTCACATGCTTGGTTCCTAGTAATCACCTGTACCTACACCCACACCATCGATTCTTCATAACCACCTATAGCTCTCCATCTACAAATGTTCAGTTATTTTTCCCCTCTTTTTACTACATGGATATGGTTTTGAGAGTATCAATAACATAAACCCAATTATTATTTAATATGTGGATGTTTTAGCATCTTATCAATTATTTACTTTTTATAATCAATTTTTAAGGTACATAAAGTCATGGGTAACTAGTGTTTGAAATGAATTTCAATTAGGGTTTCAATTTAATTTAGATGAATTGAGTTTTTTTATGATTCTAATTGCATACTTATTTGGATCCAATACTATTTTTAGTACGTACTTAATACATGTACATATCAATTTTTTAAATTTAAATCTAGATTATGGAATTGGATGTTACCAAACACATTATAGAAACACGAGTGAGATATTTTGATGTAATTAATCAATATCATCTTTCAAGTTATAAACAACTAAAATTAATCTTGATGTAACAAACTGTTTTGATAGATTAGATAGATGTAATTCCATTCAAATACAAAATTTCATATTGTATTTTTCTTCCAAATAGCTTGTAGGATAAGTGGATCTATGAAAAGTATATAACTATCAACAAGAAATTTTTTTGGAACATAATAAAAATTACCTATTAGTTAAAATTATTGTTGGAGTGTATTCCATTATCTAGTGATGCATATATACCATCAAAACTCCTAGGGTCAAATTTGGTAGATGCAAATTATATTGTCTATTTGTGATAAATTTCATTATCATGTCTATCTGTGATGAATTCCATTTTTAAAACACTTAGTTTGTGTTTTAAATCACTTATTTAATTGTTATTACATGAATTTTCACTTATGATAAACACAATAACACTTAGATTAAATTAGTGGTAAGAAAAAAAATTCCGTAGGATATCTAAACAACTTAGATATATATTTCATAAACACTTCTCAATTACTATAAATGTATTGGGGATCTTAGAACTCTTAAACATCTTTAAGTGAACCATTTGTTACTCTATAAAACATATTTGATATATTTATTCTTATATTTTTGATACTTTTCAATGAGGTGAGGGTGGAGAATGTTTTTTTAGTTAAGATAACATTCCAATAGAGTATTATTTTGGGGAGTGTCTCAGCACAATGAATGGAGACAATCTTATTACTAGATATATGGGTCATGAAATCCATAATACTATATAGGATTGATGAAATTACTACCATAATAAATTATTTGGATGATTCAATTTGTTGTAAACTAACAGAGTTCATCAATCATTTTTTTTGGTTTATGACTTATTATCTTATTATGAAACCTTAGAAATGATTTTTTTTACATTTATTACAATTATACCCTATTTTTTTTGGGAAACTCATACATGGTTCACATTATTGGTTGCAATTATAACTTATGATATTTATTTTTGAACTTTATGTGCCAAGAACAGGATTTTAGTAGATATGGATTTAGTGATTTTATTATTATACTTTGTGATTAGGTATCTTTCCCTTATATTTTCCAGGTGCCATAACATTTTTTAGAAAAGATAATTACAAAAAAAAATCTTTTTATTTAGTGTGTGAGAATCAATTTCATGTTGGTTGTTTGAAGGAGAAAAATATGGATGATTTAATGGTTATGTTACAATTTAATCCTATTTAATTACCTTTATTATGATTTTAATGGTTTAATTTAATATTTTTAAGGATTTTAATGAAATATCATATGTCACAGGAGATTCTAATGGGATAATGGTTTTTCTATGTTCCTTGAATCATAATTTATTTTATATAGAATTTGATTGGTAATGGGGATTAGGCAATTTATAACAATCACTTGAATATTATAAATATGAAGCACTAAGAAAAATAATTAGAATTTGGAAACAATATTTCCATAGATTTGAGGCTTCTCAGATGAAAAATGGTAATAGATGAAATTAGGTGATTATTTTACAAGGTAGTTTAATATTTCATGTAAGAAATTCTAAGCTGTTATTTTATAGAAATTCATTTTCTGTGTGTGTGTTATTGATGTATTAGGGTTTTTATGCATGCTTTTTCTCTATGTTCATTGTTTTATTCTTGAAAAACACCAATTATCCTTTCCCTATGAATTAAAAGAAAACTCTAGTAATAAACTTTAGTTCTATTTGGATGTTAATTTTGAATATGTAGTTGCATATTTTGTGTTTATTGTTGTTCTTGAAAACAGTTTTATATATTTTAAAATTAAAAAAAGTGGAAAATTTTTGTAGGTTTCTTATGTAATTTTATTTTATAGGCATCTAATCTACTTTTTTTTATTTTAAATGCATATTTTTTTACCGATGTAAGATTGAGGATAAATAACTTCCATCAATAAGGGTATATACCTTGCTTACATGAGTGGGGATGATCAACTTATTTGGATATTATTTTTGATGCTTACATAGACTATATTAAAGATTATCTGATTTATATTGGACCTTTTATGGAGATCATTGATCCAATGAAAAATAAATATTTTCAAACACTGACTGATATTTTTTCCAAATAAGGTTCACACAACCTACATGTTGGTATATTCAATTACTAAAATTTTTTATATAATTTTTTTAATTAAATTTCATATCTGGTAAGTATGATATTTTTTTCTATGAATGTGTTGTAGGTGGACCTTTATACTTACATGAAATGGATATTATTATTATTATTTTACTACCTTTATGATTTATACAATGTTATTTGATTATTATAAAAACAATGTTGGAGGTGATGGACTCTTCACAGATTTCATAGTAAGCCTCCACAATTTCCATGTATCAAATTCTTGCAATTAGAGTTTTAGATTTGATTTGTTTTGAGTTTTATATTAGATTTCATAAAACATTTATGTAATGGGGGTTTCTTTTAAGCAACTTCATCTATATTTGGAGATTAATTATCTCATGATTCTCATGTGAGACAACTATAGATGATAGCCACAATTGGGGTTATTTCATGACTGAGTTGTTGAAATGAACTTCTAAACCTTTCCACTGGAGTGATCTATGATAATTAAATCTGATGTGTGAGAAATAAATTTCGGAGTAAGTTTGATGGAGTTTCATGTGAAGTCTCTTAGAGTTTGAAAATTTGTAAACATGTATGTAATGAATTTTCTAGGAGTTTGAACATGATTTTAAATTATGTTTGAATATATTTCATCAATTAAATCCCTTATTTGTTTTATTTTCATGTAAGATAATTTTATAATTATTATATAATAAACATATTATATATAATTAGATTAATAAATATAAAATTAAATATTAACAAAAAATATTGTAATACCAACACACACAATATTTTATTTAAAATATAATTTAAAAAAATATATTAAATCTTGTTATTTTATATAATAATAGATAAAATAATATTGTTAATAATATTATCTATGAAAATCTAAATGGGGGTAATAATAATAGCAGAAGATAAATTCATTGTATGAATATGTTACTAAACATTTTGACCAACATATCTATTTTGTTGTTGGTATTATATTAATTGAAATATAATTATTTTATCTTTAACAATAATATTTTATGACAATGTTTTTTATGACAATTTAGTGATAGGGACTTATATATTGCTCAAATACATTACCAAAAAAGTATTTTACCTATAGATATTTTCATATTCGAAAAAGTTATATACTTTAAGTGAATTTTGCATTGATTTCTTTTTGGGGTTTTAGGGGGTTTTAGGGTTTTTGGTCGTTTATAGGTTTTATGTGTTTTTAGAGTTTTTATGGTTTTTAGGGTCTTTTAAATATTTTACGATCATTTAAAGTTTTTAGGGTCTTTTAGAGTTGTTAGGGTTTTTATGGTCCTTTAGGGTTTTTGGTTTTTATTTTATCTTAGGGGATTTTAGGGGATTTTATAGTTGTTTGGGGTTTTTATGGATTTATGGCTATTTAGGGTTTTTAGTGTTTATTGGGTCTTTTAGTGTTATTTATGGTTTTTAGGGTCCTTGAGGAAGTTTTTCAGTTTTTAGGTTCTTTATTCATTTTTAGGGTCCTTTAGGGGTTTTAGGTATTTATAGTTTGCTTTAGGTATTTTATGGTGTTTTAGGGCATTTTAGGGTCCTTTAGGGTTTTAGGGGTGTTTAGTGTCCTTTGATATTTTTAGGGGTTTTAGGGTATTTAGGGTTTTTATTGGTTTTATGGTCTTTTATTAATTTTATTTTTTTTAATTTTTTTTGGAGTTTTGGGTATTTTATAGTTTTTTAGTAATTTCTAGAGGGGGTTTATTGTCTTTTAGGGGGTTTTTTTGTGTTTTTGGGTTTTTATGGTTTATTTAGCAGTTTTGTGTTCTTTTAGGGGTTTTAGGGTATTTTTGGTTTTTGGTGATTTTAGGGATTTTGGGGTTTTTGGGGTTTTTGTATTTTTTAGTGTTTTTTGGGTTTTTGGATTTTTATGGATTTTTACGGTTTTTAATGGTTATTAGGGTCATTTAGGATTTTTAGGGTTTTAGTGTTTTTGAGTTTTTAAGGTTTTAGGGGTTTTTTGGTTTTTTTGTTTTGGGTTTTTATGGTATTAAGTGTTTTGGGGGTTTTATGAGTTTTTTTGGGTGTTTAAGATATTTTAGGTTTTAAGCATTTTATAGAGTTATTAGTGGTTTAGTGTTATAAGAATTTCAATGGTTTTTAGGATTTTTTAGGTTTTTTTTAATTTTAAGGGTTTTTAGTATTATTAGGGATTTGGGGGGGGGGGGGGGGTTGATACGGTTTTTAGGAGGTTTTAGGATTTTCTATTGAATTTTAATGTTATTATTGTTTTTTGGGTTTTTAAACATTATGAATATGTTTTTTTATTGTTTTTAGGGTTTTTGTGTTTTTAGGGTTTTTAGATTTTTTAGAATTTATAAGGTTTTTGGGGGGTTTTAGGAATTTTTATGGTTTTTTGAGTTTTTTATCGTTTTTATTATTTTTGGGGTTTCTAGAGTTTTCTGGTTTTGAGGGTTTATTTAGGGGTTTTAGGGATTTTTAGGTCTATTGTTGGTTTTTAGGGTTTTTAGGTTATTTTTGGGATTTCATAGGGATTTATGGGTTTTAGGGTATTTAGCATTTTTAAGGGGTTTCATGGGTTTTTGGGGTTTTAGGGTTTTGTGGTTTTCTTAAGGATTTTTAGGATTTTATGGGTTTTTAATATTTTCTTATAGGTTTTTAGGATTTTGGGTTTTGAAGGTTTTTTGGGGTTTTTAGTATTTTTTTGGGGTTTTTTGGGTGTTTTAGAGTTTTTTGGGTATTTTAGGGGTTTGGGTTTTTTGTATTGTTTTAGGATTTATGGGGTTTTAAGGTTTTTAGATATTTTTAGGCTTTTAGGGTTTTTTGGGTTTTGGGTTTTTTAGTGTTCTTAGGGTGTTTTAGAAGTTTATGGCCTTTTATGGGTTTAGATTTTTCTAAGGCCATTTAGGGTATTTAGGGTTTTAATGTTTTTTATGGATTTTAGGGTTTTATGTTCTTTTAGGGGGTTTACGATTTTTATGGGCTTTTAATGATTTAGGGGTTTAAAGTTTTTTCATGGATTTTATTGGTTTCTACGGGTTTAAAGGGTTTTGGGGATTTTTAGTGTTTATTAGGGTTTTAGTGGTTTTAAGGTGTTTTATGATGTTTTAGTGTTTTCTTAGAAGTTTTCATGATTTTTAGTGGTTTTTTGGGTTTTTTGGGTTTGTGGGGTATTATGGTTTTCTGGGGTTTTCAGAAGTTTTCATTGTCTTAGGGGGTTTAGGAGTTTTACATTTTTATGCGTTTATAGGGTATTTTGGGTATTTTTGTGTTTAGGGGTTTTACATTTTTATGCGTTTATAGTGTATTTTGGGTTTTTAGGGTTCTAGAGGTTTTATGGATTTTAGAGGTCTTATGGGTTTTAGAGGTCTTATGGGTATTTTGGGTATTTTTGGGTTTTTAGGGGTTTTATGTTTTTTAGGGGTTTATTATTTTTTACGGTCTTTTAGGTGGTTTTATTATATTTAGTATTTTTTGGTTTTTAGTGTTATTTAGGGTTTCTATAGTTATTTAAGGTTTTTAGGGATTTTTAGGGTTTTTAAGGTGTTTTTATTTCTTTAGTGCATTTTTAGGATCTTTTTAGTGTTTTTTGGTTTTCAGGGTCTTTTAGGGTTTTACGGTGTTTTAGGGATTTTATGTTTTTAGGTTGTTCGGGGTTTTTTAGGGTTTTGGGGTTTTAGGGATTTTCGTACTTTTTAGGGGTTTTAGGGGTTATTATTGATTTTAGGGTATTATATGGTTTTAGGTATATTTCTTGGGTGTTGGGTGTTACAGGGTTACAGGGTTTTAATGGATTCTAGGCTTGTTTTAGGGGTTTTAGGAATTTTAAGGTTTTTAGTGTCTTTTAGGGGTTTTTAAGGTCTTAGGATCATTTAGGGTTTGGGGAAATTTAGGTTTTTTATGGTTTTTAGGGGGTTTTTTTGTTCCTTAAGGATTATAGGGTTTTTAGGGGTGTTGGTGGTTTTTAGAGTTTTTTAGGGTTTTTTTGGATTTTAAGGGGTTGTTTAGAGTTTTTAGGGTTTTTAATGCTTTTATGGTTTTATGGGTTTTATGGTTTTTAGGGTTTTAGGGGTTTTAAATGGTTTTAGGTTTTCTTTATTTTTTTGGGGATTTTTTTGGGGTTTTTAAGGATGTTGGGTTCTAAAAACTATACGAAGGAAAATTTAATACTCTCGTAGATTTAGTAAAGGAAAGCAAACAAATCGAAGGGATAAACTGATCAATAATACTAAAGAAGCAAAAAAATTGGAAATGGAAAGAAGAGGCATCGTGAAGCAGAAATCCATCATGGACTGCCACTTTATATGGTAGTCCATGGATTTTCAAGGAACCTGTGAACTGAACAGTTCATGGGATGATGATGACAATGATAGTCCCCTACATAAAAAATGTTGTTTGAGGGAAGAAGGTGGAAAAATCCACCCCATGTACAACATCCCCCGTGAACTAAAAATGGGTCACATGAAAGGTGTGACTGACGGGCTCCAACAACTGAATGAAGTTGTTCATAGGAGAGAAGTAGTGATTCTTTCTACCTCATAGGATGACCTCATGCCCCGCTGGCTGAGCCATCTATAGACCATGTTTCTCTCAGGGGATTCTACAAAAGACGCAGTGCGGCCCACAATTCCAGGTCATCTTCCCCTCTATAAAAAAAATCTAATGGGGATTTAAGGAGAGATAAATAAACTAATTTTTTGAAGGAACAATCAATGAATCATGGAATATGAGATCACTTCAAAAGATGTACTCTTTCAATGATTCCCTATAGATATAACCAGAATCATAGAATTAAAGAAGAATAAATAATACTAATTGGTAGACCGTGAACCCAAACCCCTTTGAGGATGAATTTCCTAAAAGGCGTAGAACCAACTTCCCTTCTTCAATTCAGTTTCCCACTATGTAGGTGAAATCCTACACCGCGTAGCAAATTGCCACGTGGAGGGATCCCAGCACTGCATAACATCATTCCACATGGATAGAACTTGACACTATGTAGCATAGATCTATGTGGAAGGAACCTAGATTCAAGTATAAAAATACTATCCCGACCACTCTCAGGTCCACATAACATCACATTATGCTGACAGACCCTCCACCCTTATAGAAACATGATATGCGAGGGAAAACCCATCCCACATGAAAAAATGTTGCGTGGAATTGGGTACCTTCAAGCATTCCACCCACCAACTCTAGTCATTTCCTTCCATTATTATCACATCGTCCATGACCCCTTGACCGATCTAATTTCCTGAAGGACTTCATTTTTTTATTATTTTTAATAATAAACCTTTCAACGGATGAGGTGGATCCCTTATGAGGCCCAAAGGGTCAGAGACAATTACGTGACCCGTAGGTCTTAGAAGGAATCACGTAGACAAGACAACTTGGAACTGCTCCTCTCCGGCATATGTAATGATGATCAGCACTCCACCTTCATAGGGCTGGTCAGCTAGCTATCCTATGCAAAGATGCATAGGTCCAGTACCGATGGAAAATCCATACCTTCCCATTCTTCCAATTCTGTTTAGCTCTACCCTAGTAAAGGCACCTAACCTAAATCCTCATCTGGATCCTTGTCCCTTGTAGTCTAACTGGTATGTCTACATAATCAGGTGGCTCGAAGGCCTTGGGATGGACTTATGGACTTGATAGACAGCTGGCCTGAAGGCCTTGGGTGGCCCGAAAGCCTTACAAGACCCCTTTACAAACCAGTCCATTGACATTAGGCCAAATCCTCTTCCAAAGAATCCGGACCCATATGATAAAACCATCGAGTACATAAGTGCACCCTTCTGAGTTTACATACCCATGATAAGAGGAGTCATGTGGGTAATCCTTGAAGTAAGGATAACCCCAATAAATTCCATAATTTTACATTCCCATGGTAACCTAGGGTCCAAAATTTGGATAATCACATGAACCTCCCCATTTCAGGGATTAAGGGTAATCACCGGCCTTTCCCTTTGACGAGGGACAATGATAAATAAGTGGAATCACACTTGATTTTCTCTTTGATGGGGAGTGATGCTCTTCCCCTTTACCTAAATTAATGTTAGTGTATCCCTCCCAGAGTAATTCCACTTTTTCATAGTATGTTGTGATCACATCCTACACACTCCCACCACCATCCTCATCCTTTTCCACCAGTGGCGAAGGAAAAGTGTGTGGAGTGCCCGATGTACTGCTTCCTCTTGTTTCTCACACTGAGCATGACTCGCATGGGCCTAGAGGTTAATTATGATCACAACATAAGCATGATCCACCCTAAAATGAACTATGAGAACTCTGATTCCTTCCTTAACTTGGATAAATTGGATGCATGTTCAAGGATCATGCTCAATGGGCCTCCTATTAAGAGTAATCCCCAATCATGCCCTCTTATGGGGAAACATCCATGCATAATCCCCAAGTTCCAGAACAACATGGAATTCGATCCCCAAAAACTGAGATACATAGGAAATATTCTTGTAGTTCAAGCCCCGTACTTTACTTATCCTGTCCATCCCATATTTTTTTACATTGTTTCACTCTCACCCTCCCTACATGATGCTAAACCGTATGGGTTTTTGAACAATGTGGCCTTCGATTCCTAGCCAACTAGGATACATAGGAAGCCTCCTTGAAGCCAAAAATTCATCTATCAGACCCACCCTATTTTTCTTTAGGACATATCGTTGGTAGGGTCAAATACACCCATGAGAACGTATTTCTTATGGGCATCATGGGCTTCTGTAGCATAACTCACACACCATACTTGACTAACAAACCATTCACATGTGTGTCCTTGCCTCATGAAGTTAAGCTAAATGGATGGTTATTTGTCTCATTACCTTAAAAGGTGATGTGTCCAATAAAGCGACCTTGAACTAAGTGGTTATTCATTCCTTTCATGATGATACATAGAAAACCCATCTCATGGGTTTGATCCCAACATCAAAATAGTTCTCTTCCCCCCAGATGATGGTAAACGCTAGAGAGACTCATCATGTGACTTAAAACCACAATGTCTTGCTAATCGATAATGTATTTTCTGATATATACGGAAAAGGGTAGCATTGATTAATAATCTTGGATACTTATAGATGTCTTCATCGATGGAGAACCTAGGATACTTATAGAAAATTACATATCCATCAATAATTATGATCGATCTTGTGACTTAGGAGTAGTATGTGAACCCATGATATGGAATGAACTGAGGATTTTCAAACAAATGAACATATCTTAAATCTATAATAGTGTCCTAGAATATTCAATAATTCTACCCAAAAGGGCGTGATTAGACTGAATTACCATCCTCTTGATCAGTATGAGTCCTTAATCATCGTTGGAAAAATCATCCAACGAGTGTTTGCCTTTGGAAATTATGTCCATGAATCATGGATAAAAGTTTGTTGGGTGTTTCTGGATCTAATAATAAACCCATTATAGAACATCCGATAACATTGTACCTGATATGGAATAATTTCACATATACTTAACTCCTTAAATCACCCACCAAGACCATCTCTCCAACTAAAAGGGGTATGATGCACCTTAGGAGGAAACAAATATGGTGAACATGATGTGAGTCCTTAACCAAGGTGGCAGTGTTACCCCACCTCAAGTCCCTTCTACATCAAAAAGGAAGAGGGCCAAGTAAGATTGTCAATTATAAATGTGGTCATGAGATGCTACTTTTAGGTGGTTTTTTTTGTCTGTACTTGTCATATTTATTATATGAAATTTAAAAAGATACCTTCAATCCAATGGAATCCTGAATCTTTTCCCAGACACGTGCATCTACAATCATATAGGTGGTCATTTCCCTAATAAATAACATGAATCCATCGCCTACCCGACTTCTTCAAATCTAGGTTTCAAATGTGTTGATCAAGGAGTACCATCAAAACAATAATCTCTCCATGGTGGATGTTGCAAGATAATATGACCAATCAGTGAAGGATCACTATCATCCTCTTCATCCATGACTAACATTCTAGTATATGGAAGCCCCACTAGCTATCTCCAATCATTTTAGGATCCAATCCTTGGAACGTGAGAATGAGTACCTCCCTTTTTTAGAGAGGTTGATGAAATCATCACCGATGACTTTGTCACTGCTGAACATGAGTCCCGCATGAAGAAACTACTGGACGATATCATCGTCAACACCATGTGACCCAATATTCTCGTTATGAAGAGAATATCATATGAAGATCCCCTTTTGAAGTCCAATAGACATAGACCCCTCGAACATCCCACCATGGGAAGAAAACTTAAGATCAGAAATAGGTTATCACCTTGGTGTCTATGGAGGAGATCCATCAAGAAAATATGGTGGAATGAAACTAGTAGACATACAACTATTCCCCCTCTTCTGAAGCTCGCCATATATATATGAAGACAATCTATGAGTGGATGCATATTCTCACTCACTCTTACAAATCCATCCATGGATATACAGTGGAACATTATGAGGAGGCGCAAATTAATTCCTATTATCGCCATTCCCACTATGAAAATTGGGCAGAAAATTATAGGTTGATGAAAATCCAAGCCAATGCACCTGAATCCCATCATCCAAATAGGGTGGACACTAACCATAAGAAAGAAATAATTCTTGCTGATGCACACTAATATGGAAATATGAATTGGGATGAAAACTATGGGAATTCATACAACAATACCAATTAATAGAAATCCCACCAACAAAATAAGGTGGGAATCAATAGGAAGATGAAAATTCATGCCTACCAAAATAAATCCAACCATTCAAATATGGTGGAAATAAAATGTAATAATATTCATATTCTAGTTGATTCATATCAAGACCATAAGAAAAATACAGCCGCAAAAGAGTAGATAAAAATTCCTTCTTGAAAATATGAAGCCCACCGGTCAAATATGGTGGAAACCATAGAATATAGTTGGTGTATCCTAGCAATAAATTAGGGATATACTTATTCCTCTTCCCTGATGCAGAAGAACTTTTAGTACCCATGGTAAACCTATGGAGGATTGAAAAAATAACACACTCCTTATCCAACATCGGAATGGAAGTTTAAACCTATTCTATACAAAGACATATCAAAACACATCCTAGAAATGATGAAGGATAATAAATAGATTCCAGATCATTTTCTCCAGACCTGTCAAGATGTAATCGCGTCTGTGGAAAAAAAAGGGAGTCAGGTCCAAGACCCCATCTCCCAAAGGGGGTGATTCATCCACAAAGTAAGATGGTCACTCTAAAGCAAACCTGTATCCCTACATCAGTCCATGAGGGTGTATGACCGTATTATATTATACAAATACAAAAAAATCTGTAAAAAATACCTATTCCAACTTGGGGACACTGGTCCATCACGGTGGCCTCTCAAGGGAATGCATATATCCCTGACCACACTAAAGATACTCATCAGAATATCCTTTTAAAATCACAGGGACCAACCAATCAAAGACCTGTATATAAAGGCTATTACCAACAGTAGGTGGACCCATTTACCTACAAGAGAGTACCCAAAAATGAATTTCACCTAATGTAACTTGATTATGAAGAGCACATTCACGATTCTTCTTTTCTAAAAGCTATATTTTTTGATGCCATAAGAAAACTATCAATATATGCTAAAGATCTTATTGATCAATTTCCAAATTATGGAAGTTTCAGTAGTAGTTGTGATGGTTCTCCCCAAAATGACTCTACCAAAGGCTCTGAAGGCACTCCTCAGAGAATCCATAGGGAATTACATCAATGGAAATAAATGATCGATCAGAAGAGCCTGTCTCTTGATAAGTATCATGTTATCCCACTCCTTGAGCAGAAGATAAAACATCAAGAAGGTCCTCCCATTACTTTCATCTTCCCTAGTGGTCCTCCCCAGGTTATAACCAATAGAAATTCTCTCTCCAATCTGAAATCAATCCATGATGGCAGTCACTGTGAATTCCCTCCGTGTAGAGACATTAAGAAATGAGAAGCTCCTCCCCTCATTAAAGTATGTCTTGAAGTTCCACCCTAGAATTTATATTGTAGATATTGTCCATGAATCTGGATATCATGCCATGATGGTATCCCTCTCCATGATGGAAGACACTATTAAGACCCTCCCCGTAGTGACATCAAGAAGCAAGAAGGTCCTCCCCTTTTCATGGTCCACCCTAAAATTCATACCTAGGGTATATTCCATAGAAAACCTCCCTATGGATAGACACTAAGATAATATTGTAGGCCTCACCACCACATGATCGGCTCTGAAGGTCCTCCCTGTAGTCTAAATTCACATAGGAAATAATGTCCCCGCCTCGCCGGTCCAAATATGAGAAAGACATCATATTATGAGGTGCTTGGAAGGATGGAGTCATACATGCTAGATACTCTTTCAGTGAAAACTGGCATCCTTTCTCATCCAAAAGATAGCCCAGGGACACTCTCATCTCCTTATCCATCCATTAATCATTCATATATCAATGAGGATCCTGCAAGCCCAAATGCTTAGAACAAAATAATTAAGAAGCATCCAAGTTGGGAAGACCAAACAGAGGAGTCGTAGGTGGATCAACAAAAAGATATATTTTTTATGAGAAGAAAATTAGCCAGGGATGACATACCAGTAATGTTTTGAACCACATCCTCTTCTTAGTTCGACATACCCAGGGAGTTGTCAAAATAATGCATATATAACATTCATCTCAATATCTTGACAACTCTCTACCAGTTGAATGTAAAATGTATACCCTATAATGGGTATACAGACCTTGTCAATATATTTGGGGAGCTTCACCATATAATTGACCAAGAAGATATTCTATCTACATGGTGGAAATAATAAGATATACGAAAGAAAGATCTCAAACTAGCCTTCCTCCATGCAATGCACAAGTTTTGTTGTCTTATTGGCGATGCACCATCTAGTGTCCATATTTGTGGATGGGGAGAACATAGAGTTCTAAACTTCACCCCACATCCCATCTAAAATAACCCACGGGATGTGACATCCTATAATGTCATCATCCTAGTATAGTTTCCATATGAAATTCTTATTCAGGAAGGGTGTCATTCTTGACAAGAACCATCCCTGAGTAATTCTCAAAAGCATCAGGCATCATGAGAGAAATCCATTGAAAAACTCCTAAAACAAGCCACTGATAATATTCAGCAAACTTGTCACCGAAGGGAATCCAATCATCAAGCACTGATCATGTCCTTGGAAGAAAATAATTCAATTGTAGACCTGACACCATATTTATCTCATACCCGAATATGAATACACAAGATCAAGAAAGTAGTGATAGCAGTAGAAATTGTCCCAGTAGGGGATCAGTCCCATCCCATAGGGATGGGGGTATTTTTAATACAAAATTACCCCATAAGACTAGTAAACCTTGGCCAAGATGAAACAACAAGTGAATGGGATAAACCATAACCCATAGGGTTGGGGGAATTTTTACCTCAACCACCCACCCAGCGAACATCAGCATTTTCAGGTCCAAGGAGGGAAATAAGTTAGGAAGTCACCCATTTACTCCAATTTTTTTGATTCATTTCCTTCATGAGAAATGTGTCCAACAAGTTCATATCAACCCTCTCTTAAAGTTAACCTCCACCAGGAAACCTTAAGAGAACCCCAGAATGGACGAAAAAGATCCAACAGAGGAAGTATGAATCTCTCCCAATATTCAGCACCTGACACACCACCAAAAATGTGGTATTCCTTGGGGAAAGTGTTGGACATAAATCCAAGAAAACTAAATGAAAATAATAAAAACCATGAGGATCCAAGAGAATATGACTCCATCCATGAGGCAGTCTACATCGAGCCTGAAGGTGTGCGTACCCAGAACCAACAAGTTGCCCTAAATTTGAAAATTTCTTAGACCAATCTATTATTTCCTCGTTTTAGAATATCTAAAAACATTAATGATAGGAACATGGTTTCATATGACCCACATCCTCCTCCCCATGAAAAAAATATCCTCACACTTGAGGATTGATTCACTTGGTAGGGAGGAAGAAATGAAGGAACTGAGTTTAATCAACACTGAGCTACTCTGAGGAAGTCATCCTATTAGACATGTTCCCCAGACATAATGTTAATATACACTTCTAGTAGAGGTGCCTCTTCCATGAGGGCTCATCTCGGTAAATTTATCCAGGCCTATGTTCTTATCCAGTGAAGTATAAGGACCAAAATTCTACGTGAATCTAGTCCTGGATAGATATCAATACATCCCACCATTGAGGAATAAACCCAAGCAGACTCAGGAGAATCCATAGAGGATACTCCTAGCTATGTATCCACCACATGTACCAACAGAGCTAGCACACCCAATCATTCCCCTTTCTATGCCCACCAATGATCATGGACAACAGGACTTGCGTCAAGGGATCATTAATACCATCGAGTCATTATTAGATCAATTGGAATCCATATAAGGACAGCATGCTCCGATAAAATCAGAACGAAAATCTTATCACGATTGAGTGAGCAACGTCCCGTCACAACCAAATTTCAGGATCCCTATATTACTATTATTCAATGGTTTAGGTGACCCGGAACAAAATTTGATGCACTATGTGTCTTACTGTGACCCCATGATGGGAACCCCAGATAAAAAAGAAGCAGTGAAGCTCAAATTCTTTGTGAAAACTTTTCATAGTTCAACATTTTTGTGGTACACCAGTTTTCTAGCTGATTTAGTTATAGGGTGGGAGGATCTCTAGTAGAAGTTCCACATCTATTTCAGTTCAAAATTGTATAAGACAACAGTCAGTGACATTATGAACTTCAAATAGTGAGAGAACGAGAAAGTTTCGGACTTCATTACAAGATAGAAAGGTCTGACTTACTCTCTAAACTGTCTGCTCTCCCATAATGAGATGATTATTATGTTTAGTGACAATTTCCATGATGATATGTGAAAACCACTTATCCCAGTGAAATATTCAAGTAGGTTTCGGGATTTCTCTACCATTTCCAAGAGAATAGAGGACTCCTTAAAAAAGACTAATATAAAATCATGAGAAGCCCCATCGACCGTAAAAAATGAGTGGGAAGAGATGAACCAGACTCTATTATACATAAGCCAACCCCTATTCAAGCTCAAGTTCCAAGGCCCACACCAAACCATGCAGGCCCCCTGGAAAGAAACATCCACCCCCACCTTGATAAGATGAGCAAAGGGGGTGTAGGGTAAATCAATTAGATAAAAATAAAAAGAAAGTATACTCAATTTATGATGACTAATTCTATGGATACTTTTATCCACAATGAATTACAACTTTCTCCAACTTCCAGATCTAAAGAGGGATGATGAATTATGTTTAAAAAACATTTCATATTATTTCCTCTTAAATAAGATACTAGGTAACATCATTCAAGAGTGTTTTTCATTCAAGGACCTCCAGCAAAGAATGATTATTCCAGATAGGTAATATTGGGACCACTGCCATCAAGAGTGTCACATGTTTCATCCACATACCTGGATGAATGAGGGGAGTGGAAAAAAGGTTGTTAACAAAAAGTAGTAGAAGTTTGATATTTGGATGACTCAGAAGACAATCAACCGATCCCATATAATTCTCTAAGCACATTTGAAGCAACTAATTATGCCCCTAATGGATCATAATGCATCACAATTGAAGTCCTCATCCCCACAATCTTCCAAGGTTCAAGAATCCAAAAATAATTCCAACTAGAAAGGTGGAGGTAAAGTGCAAGATGATGAACTTACAACTAGGAAAAATCTATCTTTGAATCTTTCATATTTTATTCCATCAGATTTGAGAAAATAGGCATCGAACCTCCAAAAAATACCACTAAAAGAAGTCAATCAAGAAGAGTCATCATCATATGAAGAACTAATCTTCGATTCCACTAATTTCATCCACTTAGTGAACCCCTTCTCTAATAAGGAACATGGGTACGAAGCCGATATCCCCACACCCAACAAGGGAGCTGGAGGAAGAGGTCGTAGGATCCAAGGATACCCAGGAAGACACGGTTGTGGAAGAAACCAAGTTCTTGGTTGAACCCCTACTCAAACCATCAATGTTGCAGAAACATGGGGAAGATACCTTCATTGGACCCAATAAGAACAAGAATATTTCTATTCCCCTACTGGAAGACAATCTAGCATGATCATCCTAGAATATCCATCAAAAGAGGGAAAAAATGTGTACTTGCCCATGGCATGTAGGCAGACCTACCCCCCCAAATCCAAAAAACAAAGAAGCACCACCAGCTCCTATCCCAAGGGATGGTCCATCTACATCCAATTCTCAGTCCCATAAAGTTCCTATGAAATAGTTTCCCCAATTAGGAAAGAACCGACCTGTAGATCATAAATATTATGTTTTGAAATAGATATCCTTGTTACTATCCAAGCAATCAATCGTAGATGCACTAAATCTGTTAGAAGATCTCAAGGAAGTTCTCAAAAAAGATTATCTAAGTCCCAGGTGTTCAAAGTTGAGGTGTTTTTCACTAAATTCTACCATATGGAGACTAATCTATTAGAATTCCATGAAGTTATTTCCTTTAAAGATATAGATAAAAATTATGTCATACAAGGTCACATGAAACTCTTATATGTGTCTAGTAGGAAAAATGATGTTTAGATTTGAAAATTATTCATTGAAAATAGATCTGGGGTTAATCTCATCCCACTATGAACAATTCGTTGGAGATAGGTTGTAGTGAAGATAGAATGACACCCTTCACCACAACCCGACAAGGATTAAACAAAAGTAAGGAGATGAAAATATGCCAAATCAAGATTAGAACTCTACTTTGGGACCTCATAGCTGACTCATAATTTCTGGTGGTCTTAAAAAATATAGCCATAAATGTTATTCTATAAAGTCCCTTGCTGCATTAGCATGTAGAAATTCCCTCATTGTACCATCAGTGTGTCAAATATTGAATCAATGGGAAGAATGGTACATTGGATACCGATAATTCCCCATTAAAATATTTTAAGTAACATTATATTGAAATAGGGTTCTATTATCAGAAAGGGAAGCTCCCATCAGTTGATGGTATTGATTAGGTCACTGTGCAAAACGATTTGGAAGTGGTTCATTCCGAACATTTCAAGCGTCCCGTTGTGGAATTCGTATGATCGATCAATCAGATTGAGTGCACGAGTCCAAATCCAGATGAATATTTTATAGTCCTTATGATTTCGATAATGGAAACTAACCATAATAGTGATGAAAAGTCCATGGACCCCCAAGATGATGGTGAGTTTTTAGATGGAAATGCCCCCAATAAATCACTAGAGCTCCAGATAATTCCTTCCTCACCAACGAAAGTAGAATACAAAGAATAAACTTGTTATTCCCTCACTCACTTCTCTCTAGAGAATCCCTCACTATCAACTTGGTCAGAGGAAGCTGCTTTAGCCTCCAAATACCAAAATTATGACTCCTCTCCCAATTATGAAGAGATCATTTCATGAATTGTTTCCCCATCAAAAGAACAAGATATGGGGAGGATTTGGAAGAGGAATATTAAGAATACCTTAGGTATTACCCTCCATCATTCATGGAGGGAGTCTCTACCACCACTGATTAACTTAGGGAAATAAACTCAGGTACTGAAAAAGACCAATAGCCCCTTCGGATCAGTGCAGCCATGCCTTCTAATGAGCTAGAAATATTGTAACACACCAAGATTCCAAATTATGATTCTTTTTAAATAAATTCAATATCTTATGTTGTACTCTACACCAATATAAGATTGAATTACACACAACAACATTTTATCTTGCACTACACACAACACCGAGTTCAAGCGCACCATGACCTATCAAACTAGCCTTTTAAAAAGAGGCTGTGAAAAATATTAAACATATTTTAAATTTTTTATATATTACTTATAATTTTAATATTCATCTTATATGTTTCTAAGACATAATATAAGGAAAAAATTCACTTTTTTAGATAAAATAAATATTTTTCAAAAAAATGTTGTTTTCTGCCATTCCATGGAGAACCCTTTTTTAATACAATATTTGAAATATTTATATTTTCAAATTTACAAAAGTAAATTCTTATTTAGAATCAGGACATAAAAATTTAGTTTGGTAATTTTTTTTGTGATTTTTCTAATAAAATCCATATTTTAATGAATAGTAGGAAATACTACATTTTAATTCAAATATGCCTTTTCATATAATTTATTTATATAGTTATATTTTCATTTTAATTGGTTTTAAAGTGTAATTGGATTATTTTTTTATATTTTAATCCAATTTTTTTCATTTTTAGAAATATCACATTGAAATTGGACATAAACACATGGAAATCTTTTGATAGTTTTTAATTCTTAAAAACTCACTTTCTTGTTTTGACAACAGGATTTAATTGTAAATTAATTTCGGCCAATTAATTGTTTTTAATCTTGAAAAATGGATTCCATATTTGGAATCATATGTTCGAAATTTTTTAAATAGACAATTTTTATTTATGCACATTAGGAATAGTAACTTCAGTAATTATTTTTATTTACCAGGGTTAAAAGGTAAATCAGGAAAATAAGGATAAAAAAATAATATTTTAATAATATAAAACTAACCTAAAAGAGGTCCTAATACTATTTCATTATATATGTCCAAACATGAGCATCATTAGGTCTATTTTAGGACCCCATGGAGCCACTTGGGTGTGATAATGACCTTTTATAATGTTTAATTTAAAGAAAAGGGAAATATAACATAAACATGTATCTCCTAACTAGATCAATTTTAATTTGGATTATATATATTATCTATTAAAATATAAATATTAATTATAAATATAAAAACATTTCCTAAATCATGGTATTTATTTATAATTTTTATACAATAAATAAATAAATTTATTTATGACACAATAATGATGCAGTGATTACCTTATTAATATATGATTGTAATAAATGATATTATAATTGTTAAAATAAATTAAATTTGATATTTTTTAGTCCATACATTAATTTTTTGGATAACATTTACATTTTAGGGATGAGATGTTGATTTTTTTGAATGGAATCAAGTTGTTATGACTTTAATAAAAATCAATTACTAAATAGTGTCATAATTTACATAAATGAATTTTTAAAACAAACAAAAATTTATTAAATGATATAATATTAATTAAAATATAATATTCTTCTAAATAACTTATATAGTGTTAAAAATTTCAATAATGATCAACTTGATGTTCTCTTGGCATTTTATAGTAACTATTTTAACCATATAGTATACAAATACAAGAAGATATGTTAAGAGTTAATTATTTAACTAAGGGTTAAAGCCAAAGGATAAGGTTAATTTCACGACTAAAACTTTTATAAAACCTATTTTATGAGTGTATTTATTCCCATATTTATATTATCCTTTAAATAAATCACTTTAATCCATTATAAACTGAAAATAAATTTATAATAAATTAATATTTCAAGAATTACCTAAAGTGCCCCTCACATCTCTTATAAAAGGGAACTTCTCCTATTTTATTTACACCTCCAAAGCCATTTTGATCGGCCAAACCCTACCCAAAGCTTCTCTAAACATCCCTAACTTCATCTTTGAGTCCACCCTTTTGGACAAAACCATCTTAAGTTGTTCTTTTGTGCAAATAAATAGGAGACACCCAGAGAATAGGTTATCATTTTATCCCTTCATTCAAAGTTAGTTTCTTCTTATACTTAATCTCCCTATGTTGTTACCATACTAAAATAATAACTCTAGAATATAATATCTGTTGATATATTGTTATGATTATGGGACAAACATATTACTACTTTTAACCATCCTATGAAAAACAATATCACGACACGTGCGTACATACGACTTTTCATCTCCACATCGTGGTGTAAACTATTTTTCATATATACTTTATTTAGATAGGTATAATTATGAATATAAATGAACCAAATAGTAAATATAACCTAATATTATTTCAGTAAAATTAATATTTCATCCAATACTATACCATTTTACCTATTAAGGAAATGACATCGTTGCACGTGAGTATGTATGACTTACCATCTCTACAACGCGATGAGACTTATCTTCCACAATCACCATCCAAGAATGATTATAAAAAAATATATATTATGAATAATTATTAGAAATATTAAATAATAATTATAATGGAATTATATATATATATATATGTATGTATGTACATATATTTAATTCTTTTACTTCCATTCAATATGATAACAAAACGGAAAAACGTTCAAGCGTAAGTACGACCTACCGTCTCCATGAACGGTGTATTCCATTTCATATATATATATCACTTATATATATTTATATTCTGAGTATATACGATATATAAATCAAATTATACATTTTTTAATTAATTAAATCATTATATAAGTAATATGATCAAGAATAACAATTCAAAACACGTACGATAAACAAAGCGATTATTACAGAAAATGTTGCATTAAAATGTAATTGTTAATAAACAGGTAATATGAAGTCATATAAAATAATATATTATATCATAAATATTATTTTTCTTCTGATATAAGTTAATAATATGTTTAAAAAATTATATAGGATATTCAGACATGTACCGAGAATATCGTACTTACGGTAAGGGTTAATTTTAAAATCTCATTATTATCCAAGATTTTTTATGAATAATTGTTTACTGAGACATATTTATCATTCATGTCCATGTTTCATACAAATTATTTCAAAAAAAATATTTTAGAGGTTTTATTTAAGGGTCTATTTTACTAAAACATCATTATAAATGTTTTAAATATTTATACTTCTAAACCCTTATCTCTAATTTTCATGTTTTAAAAAATGTTTTAACAATTTATTTATATAAAAATAAATGTTTTAAAATGTTAATTACATTCAAAAGTTTCAATTTGGTATGTGAAACTTTGATTCAAAAATGTATTTTAAATGTATTCTTTTATAAATTGTGGTACTTTTAATGTTTTCAAAGTAAAATGGGATATTTATCTAGAAATGTTTAATGATTTTATCTGATTATTTTCATCTATGTCAACATTATTTATTGGATTTTATGGTTAATTGAGATTGATTTATGATGATACTATATTCCATATTATATTTAAGGTTTTATGAGATGTTTTACTATGGATGTGCTATTTTAATAACATTCATGGTTTATGGTTAAAGTATTAATATTTAATATGAAAATTTTAATATATGTGTTTATGTTATGTTTCACCATTTTCATATGTGGGATGTATTGGAATTAATAAGTGATGGGTGGGGACTTCTATAGCCCCAATATGAATCTTTAGGTCTCATGATACAAATTGGTATCTTGGAACAAGGCTTTGACAGAATATTTTGTGCACGGTCTTGGCACGAGGCCTGGATATGGTAGTTATGATGTATGGAATCATGAATTCACTCATTATGAGATTAGTTATTGATATTACATGTGATTATTCGACTAGTAAAATATCCATGAGACAGTTTAAATGGAATCATTTGATTTATTATTTCTATATTATACTAAATACAATGTTTTAAAAATTATGTGTTCTATTTTTGTACCATGTTTTAAAATTTTATGCTTATTTTTTATAGACTTTGCTATATTGTTTATCCTTACTATGAACCTGAGCTCACCCCTTTCTTATGTTTCATTTTCCTAGGATGGAAAGAAGTGTTTTATGATTGATATGTAAGGTTAAGCTAGGGGAATAGTGTAATTATTAAAGGATTATATTTTCTGTGTTTTATGTTAGAAAATGTAATGTAAAGTTCATGTATGTAATTTATTTTCTAAGATTGCCAAACTTATCAGTCCTTAGAGATTTGATTCCTTGTAACCATGCTAATTTATTACAATAATACACCATATCTCGACCTCTGGGGGTCAGGGAATTACAGTTGGTATCAGAGGAAGTTTAGTAACAACCATGGAAATAGATTTAGAAAACCTATATTAGGGATCATAACCCTAAGATTGACATTGAGGATAAGTATAGAAGAACCCCCTAGAATTTTGGTAATGAACTAGGTTAACCTAGGATTAAACCTAAGATATTATATATTGAAAGTACCTTCCCTTGATTATATGGTTTTCTTCAATGAGATGTGTTTATCACCCTGTGATTTCTGGTCTTCGTTAATGGAGGAAACTAGAAGGAATTGGATTAACATTGAGTTTGATGAAAAATATGGTGATTTTGAGCAACAATATTAGATAATGATTGGAGAGAAATATATTATGATTATGATGAATTAGTTATCACGATATATGATTAACTATGTGATCTTTTATGACATTACAAACACATTTCATAAGAGGAATATGAAAATTTATAAATGATAAAATTTTAAGAGGCATAGAGGAAAGAATATTTGTATTCTGACATGTCATGAGGAAGAAAATAAGAACCTTGGGGAATACCTCAAATGGAGGGGAAGATTTTTTTCTCTGTGGAAAAAAGGGTTATAGAGTGACCAATTTTTATGGAGTTCAATGTATCATCTATGGAAATCATGGAAATTACCCAAATCAATGTCCAAACATAATAATATACTTCTAAAATAATGAAGGACCTATTATATTCAAACCATTAAATTAGAAATATTGATATATTTATGTATTTGAATCCAAGAATTATGAATAGTGAAATATATAAGGAGTATTCAGTTTGTGTTTTTCGATAAGGACATTCAATAATATTTTGAATAGTTATAATGGACACAAAAATAGATTTAAGGGTAAAATTATATTTGTATAACATATTATTAAGGTAAATATAACCCTTAATATGTTTCTTATGTTAAGATAATGATGTTCTGATAATGATATATTGGATTTGAATAAGTAAATTGGATGGTGATAGTTTCTTGAGAACTTATTATGGATTTTTCGACAAGAGGGTTATTATATCATGGATGAAGTATAAATTTTTTTTGGACTTATATAATAATCAACTATTTTTTGGATCAAAGAAACATGTATGTTTTCAATAAGGATATCTGAAAATTCAGGTTATTACTCTGACTCAAGATAATACATTATGAGGGTGTTTATATGTCTAGAATGTGAAAACCAAGAACTTATCTATGAGAAATGGGAGATAAATGATAAGGTGATTTGGTTCAAATCTTTCTAAAGTTGCAGGTTTTTAGTTTTTGGAAGGATTGAAAGGCTATCCATTTATGGATAGTAAAAGTTATACTATGGTTGATGTTTGTAAGATTAATGTATTATCTTTCTATAGGTGTAATTATGCATATGTGGTAACCTATGATAACTTTTTTTGGTTGAGATGGATGGAATGAACTATCATTCAATTTATGAATCTCATGATCTTCCAACACTTCAGGAATGTAAAATTCAACTTCATTTCTCTGAATAAGAGATTAAGTGGAAATTGTTCAAGGCATGACCAATGGTGAGACTGTACTCAAATAAAGTAAGTATTTATTCTCATGTTCTTCAAATTTAGGGAAATTATATTGAAAACCAAAAAAATTTCCTTATTACATTTTTTTATGAT
This sequence comes from Viscum album, assembly GCA_963277665.1. NCBI lineage: Eukaryota > Viridiplantae > Streptophyta > Magnoliopsida > Santalales > Viscaceae > Viscum > Viscum album. The sequence goes on along the minus strand of OY728142.1, from coordinate 680,646,563 downwards.
GAATCAAATGGACCCTTGGATCATCATAGATTTATACCTTTATGGTTGTTAACCTTTTCCTAATCATGTTATCTATCTATTTCCATCAGAACAAGATCATTAGGTTTTTCTTCCATATCCATATTTTCCTACATGTAATCCTCATTTATGTTATCTTGGGTAACCTTCTTACTTTACTTTATTTATTTTAAAGTCTAAGTTTTATCGACAAATTTTTCCAATGTGGGATTGGAATAAAGAGATTTTGAATAAACAAACCTTAGTTACCAACCCCAAATTTGAAAATTGTGAGGACAAAATCCACTGAAATATTGGATAATGTAACACCCCAAGATTCCATTTTATGTTTATTTTTAAATAAATTCAATATATTTTGTTGTACACTAAACCAAGATAAGTTTTCACTATGCATAACACTGTCTTAGTTTGTGCAACATGAAACACTGAGTTCGAGCACACCATGACCTATAAAACTAGCTGTTAAAAGTGTTTATCAATAGTATAAACCAATTTTTTTAATTTTATATTTGTTACATATAATTCTAACATTAATAATATGTGTTTATAATACATAATATAAGGACAAATTCAATTGTTTAGAAAAAAAAAGTTTTTTCAAAAAAATGCAGTTTTTCCGCCTTTTCATAGAGAACACATTTTAAATCCAATATTTGATAGTATTATATATTCAATTTGAAAAAAATTAAATTGTTCATTAGAATAATGACATAAAAATTTATATTGGATAAAATTTTGGTATTTTTATGATAAAATCCATATTTTAATGAATAGTGGGAAATACAACATTTTAATTCAAAACTGCCTTTTCATCGAATTATATATATAATTATATTGTCAATTTAATTGGTTTTAAAGTGTAATTGGATAATTTTTAATCATTTAATCCAAATTTGGTCATTGTATGTAATTTCACATTGAAATTGGACAAAAAACATGTCAATCTTTTGATAATTTTTACTTCTTAAAAACCCACTTTCTAGTTTTGACAGTGAGAATAATTTTTAAATTAGTTTCTTCCTATTATATATTATCAATTTGGAAAAATTAATTCTATATTTGGAATCATAAGGTCCAAAATTTTTAAATATATACCTTTTATTTTTTGGACATTATGAATAGTAACATTAGTAATTATTTTTATTTACCAAGTTTAAAGGGTAAATCAGGTAAATAAGGACAAAAAAATAAGATTATAATAATATAAAACTACAATAAAACTTTCCCTAATACTATTTTATGATATATGTATGACCATGATCATCCTTAGGTCAATTTTAGGACCCCATGGTTCCACTTGGGTGTGATAATGACCTTTTATAATTTTTAATTGAAAGAAAAAAGGAAATATAACAAAAACATGTATCCCCTAACTAAAACAATTTTAATATGGTTTATATAAATGATACATTCGACTATAAATTGTAATTATAAAGTTAAACATATTTCCTACATAATGGTATTTTATATATAATTTTTATATGATAAATATATAAATTTATTTATGACACAATGATGATGTTGTGATTGCCTTATTAATGAATGATTGAAATAAATGATATTATAATTATTAAAATAAATGAAATTAGAGATTTTTTATTCCATAAACTATTTTTTTGGAAAAAATTGAAATATTAGGGTTGAATTAAATCCTTTTTTTAAAGTAATAATGTTTTATGATTTTAAAAAATCAATTACTAAATAATGTCAAAATTGACATAAATGAATTTTTAAAATAAAAACTATTTTATTAAATGATATAATAGTCATAAAAATATAAGAATAGTCAAAATAATTTATATAGTTTTAAAAACGGCATTAATTATATACTTGAGGTTCTCTTGGAATTTTTTAGTAACTATATTAACCATATAGTTTACAAATATAAGAAGACGTGGTAAGAGTTAACTTATATAACTAAGGGTTAAATCCAAAAGATAATGTTAATTCATGACCTAAAGTTGTCTAAAACATATTTTTTGAGATTATTTAGACCTATAATCATGTTATCCTATAGATAAATCAATTTTTAGGCATTATAAACCTAAAATAATTTTATAATAAATTAATATTGCATGACTTTACTAAAGTGCCTCTCACATCTCCTATAAAAGGTCACTTCTACTTCTCTTTTATTCACACCTCCAAATCCCTTTTGGGTTGGAAAAAACTTTCCAAAAAACCTTCCAAACTTCCCTAAATTAATCCTATAGGACACCCTCTTGGAATAAAACCAACATAAAGAGTCCTTTTGTGCAAATTAAAACGAGACACCTGAAGAAGTGGTAATCGTTTTATCCCTTCTTTCGAAGTTCTGTTCTTCTTCTACTTCCTATTCATAAGTTATTACCATAATAAAATAATAAATCCTAAATATATTATATTATGAGATTTTTTATTATTATGGTAAAATTATATTTTTCCCTTTACCCATCCTATTAAAAACATTATCACCATTCATGCGTGCGTACGACTTACCGTCTCCACACCATGGTATAAACTATTTTTCATCTATACATTATTTAAATGGGTATAATGATGAATATAAATGTATTAGAAAATAAATATAACATAATATTACTTAATTATAATTAATATTACATACAATTCCATACCATTTAACCATCAAGGAAATGATATCGTCACTCGTATGTCCGTACAACTTACCGTCTCCACAATGCGTAGAGACTCATCTTCCACGTTCACCATCCAAGAATGATTATAAAAAATATATATTATGAATAATTATAAAATATATGAAATAATAAGGTTACTTGAATAATATATATATATATATATTTACATATATTTCATTCACTTACTTCCTTTCAATATGATAAGAAAACGGAAACAAAGTTCATGCATACGTACAACCTACCGTCTGCATGAACAGTGTATTCCATTTCATATATATATATATATATATTATATATATATTTATATTATGATTATATATGATATATAAATCATATTATACATTTTGGAAGTAATTAAACCATGATCAAATTAGTATTATCAAGAATAAAATGTCAAAACATGTCAGATAAACAAAGTGATTATTAATTGAAATGTTGCATTAACTTGGAATTGTTAAAAAACAGTTAATATAAAGTCATAAAAGAATAATATATGATATCATATATATTATTTTTATTCTTATATAATTTAATAATTTGTTTAAAAACATTATACAAGAGTTTTGGACTTGTACAGAAAATATTGGGCCTAAAATGATGGTTAATTTTGAAATCTCATTATCATACAAGATTATTTATGCATAAGTGTTTACTAGGACATATTTATCATTAATGACCGTTTTTCTTAAAACGATTTTCAAAAGGAATATTTTTAAGGTTTTATGTAATATAATATTTAACTAAAACTTCATTATAAATTTTTTAATTATTTATACTTTTAAACCTTTCTCTTTAATGTCCATGTTTTCAAAAAGGTTTTAATGATTTATTTATATAGATATAAATGTTTTAAAATATTAATTCCTTTAAAAAGTTTTAAAGTGGTATGGGATAATTTGATTCCAAAATCTCTTTTAAATGGATTCTATTGTAAATTTTTTAACTTTTAATATTTTTAAAGTAAAAAGGGGTATTATATGATATTGTTTTATTGATTTTATTAGATTATTTTCATTTATGTCAACATAATTTGTTGGATTTTATGAATAATTGAGATTGAATTATAATGATATAGTCTTCCATATTGTATTGAAGGGTTTATGGTATGTTTGACTGGGGATGTACTATTTTAATACCATTCATGGTTTGTGGTTAAATTATTAACATTTTGTATGCTAGTTTTAATATGAGTGTTAATGTTATGATTCACATTTTTCATATGAGGAATGTATTGGACTTAGTAAGTAAAAGGTAGGGCTGACAATAGTCCCTCGATACAATGTTAGGTCTCATGAGACAAACTAGTTTCTTGGTATAAGTCCTTGATAGAATATTTGTCTATGGTCTTGTCATGAGGCCTTGTCGTAGTGGTTATGATGTCTGACATCATGAATTCTCTCCTTATGAGATTTGTTATTAATATTTAATGTGATTTTTTGACCAGGATAATATCCCTATGAATGTTTGAACAAAATTATTTGATTTATTATTTCCATATTATGATGAATAAATTGTTTTAAAAGTCTTGTGTCTTAGTTTTGTAACTTTCCTTAAAATATTATGCTTATATGTGATAGCTTCCGCTATATTCTTTATCTTTACCGAGCATCTGATCTCACACATTTCTTATGTTTCATTTTTCCAGGATTCCAAGGAGTGTTTTAGGATTGATATGTAGGGTTAAGCTAGGGCAATAGTGTCATTCTCATAGGATTATCCATGATGTGTTTTATGTTAGAAATTGTAATGAAAAGTTCATGTACGTAATATATTTTGCAAGACTGCTAAACTAATCGGTCCTTAAGGATTTTATTCTTTGTAATCATGTCAATGTATTAAAATAATGCACCATCTTTGGGATTCTGGGGTTGGGTAATTATAGGTATACACCTCCTTCTTGAATTATAATTATTATTTTTCACCGGGAACTCTATAGAAATGACAGACATCAATCACGAGGTGGCCACTCACCACCTAGGACTAACTAAATACCACCGTGTCTATAATCAATCCACCATAAGGATGCACCCGACACATGCTGCCAAAATAGAGGATAAAGCTGATATTCTCATCAGATACAACTTCGTTTAAGAGGTCCAATATTCAATCTAGATGTAAAATATAGTCCCTATAAAAAATAAGAATATACGTACTAGAGTCTACATTTATTTCTGAGATCTTAATCAGTATTTACTGAAAGATAATTTCTCAATCCCGATCACATAATTTATAATTAATGAAATTTTCAGATAGGAGGCTCTCTCTTTCATTGATGGTTATTCAGGATATAATCAAACCTTAATGTCCTTTGAAAATTAATAAGCCACTTATTTAGGGCCTTTAGGGAGTATTTTTCTTTATGTTAATGAATTTTCTTTGAAAAATGTTAGCATAACATATCAACATGCCATGAATTTCATTTTCAAAACCTTCCATTTTTTTTGAGTTATATGTTGATGATCTGGTGGTTAAATCATGAAAATTCTTGGAACACTTGGAAGATCTTAAAACCATCTTCAATATACTGTGATAGAATAGTCTAAAAATGAACTCCTTAAAATGTGATTTCTACATTAGTTTAGGGAAATTCCTATGCTTCATCATACACCATCATGGAATCGAAGTCAACCCCAAGAAGACAATGTTCATCCTTGTCATTTCACCTCCTCCCAACCTCACTAAGTTGAGAGGAATTCAAGTACATCTAGTATACATTCAAAACATTATATCTAACCTTGGAGGAATTTTTTTCCCTTCACTAGGTTAATGAAAAACGGGGTTGTATATGAGTGGACTATTGATTGTTAGGAAGCATTCAAAAATACTAAGAAATATCTCTTAATCTCACCAGTTCTAATGCATCTTGTTGATGGAAGAACACTCATCCTATATGTTATTTACATGGAGCAATCCCGAGGAGCCTTCCTGGAATAGAAAAATGATGCTAGCAACAAGAATAAACTCTCTTATCTCAGTTGAACCATAATTGATGTTGAGAATCATTATTTGAATATAGAGAAGAGCTTCCTTGCTTTGTTATTTTTGATTTAGAAGATGAGGTATTATCTATAGCACCACAAGGTCTACCTAGTATCTTGTAGCAACCTCCTCAATTATATTCTCATTCTTCTAATGTTGACTGGATTCTTGTCATGGTGGGTGGTTATCCTACATAATTTTGATATACGTTTTATGCCTCAGAAATCTACCAAAGTCCTAGAATTAAAATATTTTCTTGTAGATAACCCCCTATAAGAAAAAAATCTATTGGATGATGAACTACTATATGAAGAGGTGTTCTCTATTCAATACGAATTCCAAAAATAGGAGACACTTTCGGAATGTGAATTTAGAAGCTCGATAAGAAAGGTGATGAAATATCCCAAGATCAACAAAGTGGGGTTGGGATTCATAATCATATCTATTGAGAAAGTAGTCTTTCCTTAGTCTTTCCTACTATTAAAAGGGTTCATGAACAATGAAGTAGAATACCATGACCCCATTGTTGACCAGGAACTAGAACTTTAAGCACAAGAAGAACACTTGAAGAAAAAATGTTACTTAGAAGAGGTCATCACATAGGGTAATGGTGATTATGCTATCAAGAAAGAGGATATAATCCCCATAATGGAACACATAAAAGAGATTATGGTAGAATTATCCTCATATAAAAAATTAAATCATGTCCCCCGACCACAAAATGCATAGTCCGATACATTATCAAATGCATTCACAACTCTCGCTAATCTGAACCTTGAAGAAACCACCATCATCATTTCCCACCGTTGAATGGTCCTACCATTTTTCTAGATCAAGAAGGAAAAATCAATGAGATTAGCCCCATCCCTGATCCATATGGTCATATCACCGGCTAGATGTCTCCCATCGAAAATTATCTTCAAAATGGAGAACTTCCACTATATAGGGCTGGAGAGGAGAAAATATAGATATAGGTAATAAAATTTTCCATTTACTATGAAACGAACCATAAAACGTATCTCTACAAGTGAGGCCTTTATGGGGTATTTCTCAGGTGCATTGATAGAGAAGTGACCATTACCATCATGAAATATGTGCATGCCAGAGCTTGTGGGGCACACCTATCAGCATCCAAGATCTCTCATAAAATTAGGAGAATTAGACACTATTGGTGAACCATGATGTAGGATTGCGCTCAGTTCACTAAGAAGGGTCATTATTGACATGTTCATGAAAATTTCATCCAATATCTCCCATAGTTACTTCACACAACCATGTAGTCCTATCCATTTTCCATATGGGTAAAGGATGTCATGGGGTCATATCCTCCCACTACAACAAAAAAATTCAAGTATATTCTCACAAAAAATGACTTCTTTTCCAAACGGGAATAAGTTTAACCCCTCAAAAATGTTGGGCCCAAAGGAATTGTCAATTTTTTGAAATCAAGTATCATCACCAGGTTTGGTGTCCCTTATAAAATACTGATGGATGATGGATGAAATTTCTACTCTTTTTAATCGAATAAGCTATATTAGGAGTATGGTATCAAATCTAACTATTCACACCACAACCGTGCAGCAACTAATGGGCGGATAGAGGCCTTTAACAAGACCATATCCAACATACTGCAAAAGATGTCAGACAAGGACTAGAAATCATGGATGGGAAATATCCTCCATGCTATATGGTCTTATCAGACCACAAACTGCACCAACACTCAAGAAACCCCATACTAATTAGTATACAAGGAAGAGGTGGTTCTACCTATCAATGTTAAACAACCATTGCTCTATGTTGTCATCTTTGATTAATTATCCACAGATGATTAGTCCGAAAACTGTTGGATGAGTTGGAGTGGTTGGATGAGATAATATTACACACATTGAACCATTTGGAAGTTTACCAAAACCGGATTTCATGAGCCTTCAACAAAATGGTTTGCTTCCGATATTTCCCCAAAGGATAATTAGTGTTGGTCCTTAGAACCCCGATGATACTTGGGAAGAAGCCCCAAAATTAGAGCAAAAATGGAAGGACCCTATTTCATATATGTGGTCTTCTCCAAAGAAAAATATGCCTTAATTTCAATCGATGTACATCTCAAAATGACTCCCACCAATGCAAGGTTCTAGAAGAAATATTTCATATAACAAAAAATGAGATTCATCTTGATCTCATGATGAAAAAAATCTTGATATTTCATCCTGATCGCATGAAAAAATACCACATGATAAATTATCCTGATCGAATGATGAAAAACTACATGATAATTCATCATAATTGCCTAGTGAAAAACTACATGATAATACGTCCTAACCGCATGATGATAAACTGCATAGTCACAAATACCTAATCAAAATACATTAAACTATCGGATAGAACATGATTTCCCATTCACATAAGGTGATCATTTTCCTTATCTCAATACATTAAACTACCTGGCCAAATTATCCTAACCACATGATTCTACACTGCATAGGGATCATTGTGCTCCAATAAAGGGCTCATTGTATATGAGGCTAATCTATCCATGAGAAATATAAAATGACAATGTTCTTATGTGAGAGCTATATCCACAAAGTAATTTTTTAAAATTTATAACTATATGTGTCATGATTCCTATCCTCATAGGATACATAGTGACACCTTGATTCTATATCCTATCTTATCCACCATTCCAAAAAATTCCCCCTCCCTGTGGATGGGTCAGACCAGTACAAGGAACATTTTTCTAGATCTACATGTTGCTTTATTATTAGTATAATGATATATGGAGCGATTCCAAGACTTTCATGCTGGTTCAACCACCCTAAAACACTCCCTCCTTGTGTATGGCTCAAACCCATGTAGGGATGTATTTTCAAAGAACCGAGTACGACTTGATTCTCAGTATAATGAGATATGTAGAGATTCCTTAATCCTAGATATTGGTCCAGCCACATCATGGTTCAAAATGCCTCGTTCATACCCTATGTTGTCCTTATACTATGAGATAAATCCTCATCATTCTTTGTTTCTCACACCGAACCTAACTCACGTAGGAATAAGAATGGCGATAAGGGTTTCACCACACAAACAAATAACAAAGGAATATGATAATATTTTCACCTCAAAATAGTGGTTAAAATTCTCCCTCCCTACATATGTACCAAACCTATATAGAAAGGACAATTTATAACTATGTATGGCTTCATTGTTGTACATGCAGGATAAGTAGTGACACCATGATTCACATCCCGATCTATCCACCTTTCAAAAAAAATCCCTTTCCATGCATATGGGTTATAATTTCATAGGGAAAATCGATGGAACTACACAATGATTGATTCTTGTCAATACAGGGTATATAGTAGTTCTTAGGTTCCCTAGTTAGGGATAAATGCATGAAGAATCAAAGGTGAAATTCCCCCATCCTTTGTTATGTTACCCTTATGTGGTGGAGTAATCATTTTTCATACATTTTTTCCCACACCGAGCATATATCACATGGGATTATGAATTTTTTCAGAGTATTCCCCATGGAGAAATCAATCCACTGTAGGAAGAGGTACTTACCGTATGACGTTAAACTTCAAGGTACCTCGAGAACCATGTGTGGCAGGATTCTCAGCATAACGAGATACGCCATGATGCCTAGACCTTGTGCCTGTTTTTATCCCTTGAAAATAGGAAAAAATTACCCTAATATTATATACATTAAATGTGGATCAACATAGGAGATTACAAACCTTGATTCCAATAGTAAGAATTTGGTAGAAGACCACACCCCCTAAATATGAGTCAAATCTGTGTAGGGGATTCCATACCTCATAAATAATCATGGTCTAATTATTTATTATATACATGGATATCACCTTTTCATGCATCAACTCCATGCCCTAGGAATTATTAGATTCCCATAATCATAAATGGCTATCATAAAAGGATAGTCAGTGTCTTGAGGGCACCTTTTACTATGCACCTAATGCCCCAACAACTCCACATACACTACCCAAAAAAATGCATGTAAACCAAAGGAAAATTCATCCTCATGAGATGATTTTTCTAATTTTTATGCCCATTGTCTTCCAAGATTCACCTCATCCCTACCAATCTGAGGCCCCCTAGAATCATGGTTTACGCTTTCTTCCACTGCTACCATCTGAGGAAGGCCAAAATATCTTTTTCTAATTAGTTCATACTTTCACAAGATCTATACGATATTCAGTCCACGAAACATGACGTTAAACTATGATAGAAATGTAATTTCAACAATAATTAATACTACATTGACCCCCCAACATCTATCTCCTTTACATTGAGTCAGAAAAATCCTCACCAAATGATGTTAAACTACATGGCCACAACTTCCTCATCGCATGATGTTAAATTGTATAGCATAATATTTTTCTCACTTGATATGAAATATCCCTTCAATATCAGTCACCTACCATTCCATGTATTAGAACTACACTTTTCTTGACTCCTTCCCTCACCGGATATGTAGGGACATAGATACTTTCACCCTAGTTCACCCACCCTAACAAAAAAATCCCTCCCCCTGTCTATGGGTTGAACCTATGAAGGGGGTGTTCTATGAATAACTACATGTGTTTTTACCCCCGTATTAAGGGAAACATAGTGACACCTGGATCCGATGACCCGGACCCAGCTGTAGAATTCTAGAAATAAACCCTATGTTGCATGGGAGCTAAGTTAAAGTAAGGGACTCCCACACATGCCCTATTTTTATACCATTTTAAGGATAAAAAATATTCAACTCTTTCATGAGAATAAATCAACGTCCTCAACACATGATATTTATCTACATGGAATCCATGTCCTTACCAAATTACAATAAACTTCATTGAATTTACATCCTTTCCACATGATGCTAAACTGTACGGTAATTGTCCTAATCATATGACATTAAATAACATGATTATGTGTCCTTGTTTTATAATGTCAAACTACACAACACCTCGCTGAGTATAAAATTACCCCTTCCTTGATTATGCCATCCCTAGGTGGTGGATTTAAACCGTTACTACCTCTTGTTTCTCACACCGAGAAAATCTCACATGGGCTTAGTAATTTCAGTAGAAAATTCCCCACATAGCCATCGAAAATAAATCCCCAATGGTTGGTCTTAGTTCCAGGACCTTAAAAGGCATGTTATTCCCCCCACCATAATGGTGAGCCCAAATTTCTAACCATATTAAACTAAATTACAAGGTACCCCAAATATAACTAAAATGACTCTCCCCTTGTGTATAGATTAGACCTATGTAGGGAGCCTAATTTCAGGACACCTGAATCTTCAAACCTAGGCCCAACTCTAAAAAAATAATTTAAATGACCTGCACTAAATACAGGTCAGATCTATGTAGGGAAGTCCTCAATTATATGGCTATTGATGGCCTGAATATTTCTAACATTTCCAAATAAGTTCTTTCTATCCATCAAAACTCCATGCTTTCAGTAATCTCGAATCCCCATAAACCTCCATCTCCATCATAAAAATAACTTTAGTGTCCTATGGGCAGATTTGTTTGACTATGAAAACAATGCCTCAGTGGCTCTATATAATTTCCCACAAAAAGATATGTCAACCAAAGGAAAATTCTTACTCAAGATAAAATTTTTCTACTTTCATACACCCGATGAATTCCAAGTCCCATGTCATGTCACCTAATATGAAGGCCCTCAAAACCATGGTTTTCAATTTCCATTTTACTCATGTCTTCTACATGATGGAACATCTCAACTCAATTATCCTCCAGTTAATCATGGATTCTATATCAAGGAATTAATCACATGATATAAAATAGTATGATGATTGACACAAAAAATCATGTATTACCGCATGTTTATATGCATTAAATGAATCTACATATGAATGTAAAACATGAGTCCCACCTCATTGGTGACCTCGTGTAAAAAACAAAAAATTCCCCAATCCTATGCATGGACCAAATCTCCATATGGATAATCCTTAAAAGAAATACAACTATCTTGATTCCAATCACCATAGGATATGTAGTGATTCCAGAGTATCATATCTCGAGTCCATCATGGAAACAACATTGTCCCATACTTTCCTATGCAAGGGTCATACCTGCTTAAGGACCAACCTCCTCCCACTTGTATGGGAAGAATAGCTTCACCTATTCTCATGAAATTTCAGCCTGAAATACCCCCTTTCAAGTTCAGGAACCGCCATAACAAACCATATTATGTGTCCAAAAATATTCAAATCCCCATAATCACCCATAGCCATCATAAATTGAAGGTTAGTGTCCTAAAGGCCCCTTTGTTTGAATATTCATGTAATGCCTCGGTGTCTCTGCATAAGTTTCCCCAAAAAATAGCATGTCAACCAATTTAAATTCATTCATATCAAATGATTTTCTTATCTCTTTATGTCCATATGAAATTTATGTCCCACCACACCCCTAGTTCCAGAATCCCCCTAGATTATAGTTTACATATTTTACCTTTTTCATGCATGAAGATGATATGAATTTTCTAGATAGACAACTGTGAAAAAGATGAATTGTTTACTCCCTCTAGTTATAGAAAAATGAACTTAAATCCTATGTCTCAAATGTCCCTATTGTATGTCATTAAACTATACCATACTTTATCCCTCCTTTACACAAGTGAAATTCATGCGTGAGTGGTTTCCCGCCCAATGCCGAAATATAGATGCCCCGATTACTTTCGAACATCATTCCCCCAACATGCCACCCACTGTGGTCATTGAAAAAAAACAAATACAAATTTCAATAAAATTTCTTTTCTATTAGAAATAGATGACCTAGGTCCTATGGACACCTTTGTTTGACTATACGCACAATGCCCCATTGGCTCTGCATAAGTTTCCCACAAAAAGGGCATGCCAACCAATGGTAAATCTATTATTAGGAGAGGTTGTTTATACTTACATATGCCCCATTTATCCCATGACTCATGCCATATACTATGTATAGAAACCTCAATTTCAGGGTAAATTAAAATCCGTCATCCATGTCTGAAACTATTTGGTCATCCTCAGTCGATGAATCAGAAATTTAGTCCCTTTCCCTATAAATAATGGTCAAAGATGTTCGAACTAAAACATCAGTCATAGTCAAAGCAGTTCAAACTCAAACATCAACAATGATAATACAGATTAAAAGAAATTTAAAATGACTATGAAAATATACAGGAAACTCACTAGGATGAAAACCTGGAAAGGGAACCCTATACAAAAGTCGAGTACCACCTCACTAAAACTAAACTTTATATGGTTTTGGAAAAATATTGATCCATCAAAAAAATAAAAATGGAAACAAATATTATTAAGTAGAAAACCCAAAAAGTGTGGCCTAATAAAAACTCAAGTTATAATTGCTAATCCCATACCCAAATTAGGTCTAGGAAAAATTAGGGTAAGAGTGAAAAAGGCACAATGATTTTGGTGTTTTCATGTATCCCTTGCAACTGTCAAAATATGCTCATTGAGTCCATCATATCTAGAAAAAATTTGATAATGATTTTTTTTCTTAATGTAATTATCATTCAGGTTCATGATTTAAGTTGGTATCTGATGAAAATTATCATTCAAAATGTGTTCAATTATAATTTAGTGACATTGTAGGAGAGTATGATTGAGAAAAATTGGGGAGAAAAATATTTTCATTACATGAATGAAGATAGAAGGGAATCTGCAACCTAGAACCTCTCCATATGAGCATGGAATGATAATTATTGAGGTTATTAAGTATATTAACAAAATTGTTTTGATGTATGATTTGATTATTTGATGGCTCAATAGAGCTCTGAAAAAGTTCATGTCTTGGCCTCCACACCCACCTTCAATGCCTCTGCCTCCTTCACTCCATCATGTCCAGCCTTTCCCCCCTCTTTCATTAGTTGCACCCCCTCATCAACTATGGTTGTGAAGCATTACCATTATTGTTTATGTTTCACTAGTTCTTTGCTCTTCTGCTCCACTTCCTGACCAAGATGCTCCACTAGGTACCTTTACTTTGTGAGTTCACTATGTAGCCTCGCGACATCACCAGGTTGATTTTTAGCTTCATTGATAAGGATTTATTTGGTAGTGGGAAGATGAGACATTAATTTTTCAGTGGAATTCTAATATTCAATAATTCTAGTTTCTTCTCTAGTAGTGGACACCTACTTCAATAAGTTATGGATACCATGGTAGTTGTACCTGCCATTCCTAATAACTAAAAACATGCAGCGTAACTTGGGTAGCTTTATCAACATGGTTTTAAGAGGGGTTTTAAAAATCATCCTCTAGATATTTCCCCATAATAATTGGTGAATATTAAGGGGGAAAACTAAGCCCTCCAGGTTTTCATTAGAGTCACTCTCAAAAGGTTTGAAATATTCAATAATGATATCTACTAGAGAAGGTCTTTATTCAATTAACTCAGTGTGATTTGACAACTCATCTTCCACTTCTCCAGTAGTATCAAAAAATGGAAGGATTGATGCATCAATCACAGTCACAAGTGCTTGTGGTTATGATTATTAATTATAGGGTAAGATAAATGCATGTAAAAATCTCAAGAGAAAAAATTAATGGTTGGTGGAGTGGAAAAATAACCTCAACTTGTTAAAGTTCCAATATCTCCAGCACCTGTTGTGGTATCACCACCCAGTAGAGTTGGTGCTGCATTCTCAACCTGGGACTGAACTTATATGTTACCCAAAGATTCTTGTATATCATGGCCATGTTCATATGGATCGGTAGACCCTAGAAGGTCACTTGCTGAGATTGTTCCTGTATGGATGACTATCGTAGAACAAGGAATGATTAAAACTTCTACAATTCCCTAGGATAGAGATTCCATGAATCCATGGATATATCCCATTATGTAAAGGTTTATAAATGATCAAGAGGGGTTTAAACATTTAACGATACCAGTTCAATGGGGAAAGAATCCATTTGGTCCTGAATGGGCACTCTCTCTAGACTTAGGACCTCTCCAATGTTATTTCATAATTGAGGATACTTGTCCAACTAAACCACTGCCACTTAAATTATCCTAGTCACCTCCACAAATGGAAAGATCATCATGAAAATTTGATGTTTTATCCTCCAAATATTCTCTCCTTATTGATACAGGGTTTGTTTGATCTTTTACTAATGCCTTTTTAGGTCTAGGGAATACCTCAACATCCTCGGTTGGCTTGGATCCTCTGACATGTTCAACAGAAATCACCGGTTGTACCACATGTACCCCTATCCCTCAGAAGGGACATGTGTGAAGGATGTTTAGATAATTGCTTCCTTGTTACTTATCAGACCTACATCGAGAAAAATATATGATAATTGGACAACAAATGGAAAAATTTATTATTTAAACTAAATAATGGTGTATAGAGGTTACCTGTAAGACCAATTTTACACATAGAGACAGATTTCCTATCTGTTGATGCTTCTTAGTATGCTAAGGAGATGACCCTCAAATATAATTAGTAGAAAAAACCACAGGAGAAAATAATCTAGTGGGTCCCACAATGACTACCTTCATATGTTCTCTAGCTTTGGGGGATCCCTTAGAAGCAACCCCCACATCCGAAGGATCATTTTCCCCAGTTGTAGTGCCCTTGGGAGTATTCAACGGAGAATGTTTAATCTCCTGAGACATATCAGATTCCTAGAAGACTATGTAGTGGGGTTTAGAATCTTGATAGTGAAGATAAGTAAGGTTGGGGTCAAAAATATTACTACATATTTTTCATCATCATATAACTCTAAGATTATCATCGTGGATACTACCTGATCAGACTAATAATGTATATCTTTGGAAGAATGAAGGTAGGTTTCCATCTCACTCAAGTACACGACTGCTTCACCTGGATGTTACTAAGAAGAAATCCATTAGGGAGTAATAGCTTCTCCAACACTTGAAATTTCAAAGCATTTTTATTAAAGCAGTTCCTATATGTACTTATTGGAATCTTTCACCCTAATGTAATCCTAGTCCTTCCATGTTTCCAAGAATTATGTCATAGTAGTAATGGATAGTGCAAGATAATTAGTATGGGGATGTGATGTAGGTTCCATTAACTAAACCTGCTTCCTAGGTTACTCCACAACCCTTGAGCTCTTAGGGGATGGACAGTTGTGAGGCTCTGGATGCAAATGAGGAACTTTCCTTAATCCAGTAAAAATAATAAAATAAGTAATATCATCACCCTATAAAGAGTGATCATAATCATCATCTTCTTCATCATCCTTTGATCTCAGCATGGAAAGCACTCGATGAGATTATTTACAATTATTTTTCCATGCGTGACTTATGGTTTCAATGTCCTAATGGAAATGATTCACCCTCTTAGGATCATCATCACTGGGAATGTTAGAAGGAACTGACACATAACCAAGATTTGTAAGATCCACCTCCCTATCAAGAATAGAAAACCATAAGGTCGGAGGGGACTAATCAAAAAAAATATTGACTACAACTTATAAAATTCCACTGCCTCCCAGCCACGGTAAAGGCAGAATCAAGGGGGATGGGTGGTTTTCCATTAGCCCTGGCACCGATATCCCGATATGTCAAACCCCAAGCATTGAAGGCCTTCATTAGAGGTTTACAAATGAGAGACCTCTAGGGATATTTCCCTTCTTGGGAATGCTCATTTGGTTTATTTGCCTTCCCTTTAGCTCTAAATGCTTCAAGGGATGTGAAAATGGGAACCAGGTCTTCCAGCTAGTCGTTTAGGTATGATTGAATCTGGGTATCAACATAACATTTTTTTTGGATCGGTATAAAAACATCATGATATGGAATCTTAATCCAGTACTATATATCTTCTCGGGTAAACATTTTTTACAATGGTTGGGCTATCATGAAATGTTTTTTTCTTCTGAAATTCACTATTGAGGGAAGGAGGACACAACATATGAACATAGGTAAATTGATGGCTAAATCTTCAAGGCACATATCCCTCACAGATAAGTTCTATATCAACATGAGAAACCAAGACACCCTCTATCAAAGAGAAGAGGTAGACTCATTTAAAAAATTCCTCAGATTCATCAATCATTATAAAACTGGTTTGGGAAGAGTAAGGATTGTAATTAAAGGGGTCATGATAGTTGAATTATTCCATCAATTCTCATCCATTCCATTCATTCTAGTTATCCTATATATCCTTTATGGCCCATCCCACTGGAATGATTCCACTCGTAATCTAAAGATACTACCGAATAACATTATCTAGAATTGATAGAGTACTGTTGAATGTGTAACACCCCCATATGGGATTCTATATAGCCCAAGAGGATTTGTAAAGGCCATAACATCCGGTGAAGTGGCTTCCCCTCGATGATTTAGTCCAAAAATCAATAGATTTTATCTAATAGTGGAATGTGCAGGTTGATACATTTTCTATTGGCTATCTGGTGCACCATGATAAAGGATGTAGTTAAAACCTTGGGATTGGAATATCACAAAAGTAGATTCCATTAACCCATAAAACATGTTTAGAATGGACTCCAATCAAAACAAATGGTCAACATGATGAAAAAATTACCATACCCATTCACAGAACTAACCCTCATCTAGGATGGACCAATAGGAACCTGTTGGCCTTCAGGTGTCCATGGTTGGGAATGATCAGGGTATCAACACATTGGCCCCTTTAAAACTTTTCTTAGAAAAGGTATTAATACAATTAGAAAATGGGATGTCTTTCTTCGAGTAAGTTTAGTATTATTTGAAATATCTTTGGAATTGTCATCAAGTTTCTTAGCCAGAGGAGGAGTCCTCTCCTCATCATCCCAAGTGGAATAAGGGGGTAGGAATTTAGCATACATATCCCTGATAATGGGAACTCTTGAAATTAGTCAAATATCCTAGAGATTTATACCGAACTCCCCATGGACTAGGAAAAAGGTGTTGGTGTCTACAATCTATCTACTTAGAAGATGTGAAGTGAGGGTATTGGTTCGATGAACATAGGTTTGGGATACACAGAAAGCCTCATACTACCCCACGGTCAGTATTTCGGTCTATAATTCCTCAAAAATTTTACAAACCCATAAAGTATACCCCCATTCCATACCAAATAATCCTCTGGAATGAAGGTCCCATTTCGATTACCAACCATGCTCCTCATTTTCCGTGGACCTCTGTGACATGTTATGGTAGCAATGGGACTTATCATCCAGACCTCGTAGTGTATCCTCCGATAACCAAGGGGTATAGTTCAATAAGGATCTAGTAGAGATTTATTTCCATATAAATCACCCTTTTGAAAAAAATAAGAGCCTTAAAAATAGTGCTGTTAATTATCTAGGCTGCAGGTTGGATGGACTGACATGATTCTAGAATCTCCACATTAGACAGTAGACCGAATCCATAAATGGGAAGCCTGTCTGATGTTGGATACCCACTATGACCCACAATAATAAGTTTCACTAAGGACAAATGAAATGGGAAAATGGGGATATTTTCATGAATGGAGTCCATTATATTCTTCCACCTTTTATAAATAGCTAAAAGGGGGAAACAAGGTCAGCAATGGGAGAAGCAGTAGAAGCAACCTATAAAGGATCCATCCTAGTCTGCATCAAAAGTCCATAAAAAGGTTATTCCAACAAAAATTGGAAAAGGAGTAAAAATAGTTTCAATATTGAAGATCCTATGAACAAAATATATGAGGAAGGCACCATTTGAGAACCCACCGTTCACATAAAGTTCACGAGGCACTAGCCCGTGAAGCATTGGTCAGCAAATCCTTAGTTCGCAGGATAGGAGAGCTGGACACTGACCCTCACTATGTATAAATACAAACTCAACAGTAAGACATTCATATTTTAGTTCACATATTAGAAGTTCAGTTCATAGATGAAGGTGATCAGGAAGGGTTTTCAGTTCACAGTATGTAAGGATTAGTTCATAGATGAGGATGTACACAAAGTTTTTTTGTGTGGAAATGAAGCAGTCAAGAGAATTTTGAGAGTGCTAGGGTTATTGAGAAACATGGTAAAGTAAAAATGTCCTAGCCCACCTATATATAGCAATGGACCTCTTATGGGTCCACCTTTATACCAAAAACTAGTTCATGACATGATTTATTTTTTACATCAGAATATCCTTCTCTTCATCCTAATCATAACCTATTTCGAGGGGGGAATTTGATGGGTCCTAAAAAACATTGTAAAGTAAAATTATATATTCCCGTATATTTGGAAATGGAAATAAAAAAAATTAAGTGATAAATTGAAGAAGTTAAAATTTTGGAAAAGTAAAGAAGAAGTTCTATGAAGAAAAACTATTTCACAGACCGTCGCTCCACATGGCGGTCAACAGTTTTTTAAGTTACCCATGAACTGAATGGTTAGCTAGATGATGGAGATGGTGTAGGTACCCCAAAAAGGAAAATTTTCATTTTCAAGAAGAAGGATAAAAAATACACCCCTAACAACGATGTCCCCCGCAAACTCAAAATGGTTCTTGGGAGAGGCAGTAATTCTCATCGTTGCTAATGACGACCGTGTTCCCCTGCTGGCTGAGTCGTTTGTAGACCAAGTTGCTCCCATGGGCTTATGAAATTGATGTTGTGTGTCCCACCAATCCAGTTACTCTAACCCGCTATAAAAGGAACTCAAGGGGACTGAAGGATAGAGAAATATATGTATTTTTGGAGAGAGTGATTGAAGAAGCATGGAAGAAGAGATCACAACAAAAGACAGGCTCTTTCTAATATTCCATATAGGTATAACCCCCCACAAAACATTAATGAAGGAAACATAATACCAATTGGAAGACTGAGGACCCAAAACACTTCGTGGATTAATTTCTTGCAAGGAACAGAACCAATGCCCCTTCTTAAATTTTATGCCCCTCATTGAAAATTACTATGCAGGTGGAACCCTCTATCACATAGAAAATTGCTTTGCTGATGGATCCAAATTTCATGTAGCATCATGCTACGTGGGTAGAACTTGAAATTGTGTAGCATCACACTACAAAGAGAAAATCTGGTTCTATGTAGAATAATGCTACGCAGACCACATATGGGTCAGCATACCATCATGTTATGTGGAAAACCCCTACACTAGAATAGAAACACACTACGTGAGGGAAACCCCATCCCACATGAACATATGGTATGAATAATTTGGTACCTTCGGTCATTCTACCCTATGGCTCTAGACCTTTCCTTTCATTTCCATCACATCATCTATGACCCCTCTGCAAACCAGTATGATGTCATTAGGCCAAATCCTCTTGAACCATATGATAAAACCATTGGGTGCATTAGCGCACCCTTATGAGTTTACATACCCTTGGTAAGTGGAGCCACTTGGGTAACCCTGAAGTAAAGTGGACCCCTGAAATGTCTCTAAGTTTACGTTCCTATGGTAACTCGGGGTCCAAATTTGGGATACTCTTGTGAAACTCCCCATTCTAGAGATTAAGGGTAATCTGTAGCCTTTCCCATTGATGAGGAATAATGATAAATAAGGGGAATCACACTTGATTTTTCCTTTGATGGGGAGTGATGATCCTCTCCTTTCCCAAAACCAATTTCAAGGAATCCCTCTATGATTAAGACCTTTTTTTCTTTAGAGGTTGTGCTCTTGTGCTGAACTCTTCCACTGTCGTCCTCCTCCTTTTCCACCAGCAAGGAAGGAAAAGTGTGCGGTTCACTGAATCAACCACTTCCTCTTGTTTCTCACACCGATATTGACACACATGGGCTTAGAGGTTAATGATGATCATGACATCCGAACAATGAACCAAGTAATAAACTATGAGAACTCTAATTATATCCATGACCAGGATGTGTAAGACTCCTGTTCAAGGCCTGAGCTCAATGGTACTCCAATTTGGTGTAATACCTAATCATACACTCTTAAGAGGAAGCTTCTATGTGTGTGTCCCAGGTTCCACAACTAAGTGGACTTTTATTCCCAATCAACAAGGATATGTAAGGAACCAACTTGAGGTTCAAGCTCGGTACTTCAATTATCTTGTTCATCCCATCATTTTCACATTGGTTCTCTCCATTCATCACCACATGACGTTACCCTATAGGGGTTTCTAAATCGCATTGGCTTTGATTCCTTGCCAACTGGTATACATGGGAAGCCTTGTAATTCCCCGACCCCAGTTACCCAAAGTCGGTGCATTATTACATAACATTGGCATGATCACAAAAGATCAAGTCTCAAAAGAACGATTAGTTTAGTAGCCTTGGAATCACTAGATACATTCATAAAAGTTACATTACATCATAAAATGAAAAACTACAACAATATCTTGTCTCAATAGACCACACTCATATCCCCTCATACTATCCCTGTTGGTCATTCATAAAATAATTCTTGGAATAATAAAACATAGAATGGGGAGAGCTCAGATTCCCATTAATGATAACAATTTAGCAGAAACTTTCATAAATAAGCATAAACAATTAAGGCAATGTATAACTAAAACAAAAGCCTTTTAAACATCAACTTCAACATAATATGGCAGAAATTAAATGAAATAATGCCATTTACTTATTCATATTAATATTCTTCTAATCGAATAATCACATGCAATGTCAATAACCACTTTCATAATGATGGAATGCATAATGTAGACTATCATAACCACATAGTCAATGTCTTGTGCCAAGACTTCAAATAATATTTTTTCAAGGCCCTATGCCAAGACACTAGTTTGTCTCATGAGACCTACCGATGCATCGAGTAGCTATAGTGGGCTCCACCCATCACTTATTAATTCCAATGCATTCCTCATATGAAAAGGTTTTAACATAACATAAACATTCGTATTAAAACTAGCATAAGAAATGTCAATAATTTCTCCATAAACCATGAATGGTATCAAAATAACACATCCATAGTCAAACATATCACAAAACCTTCAATACAATATGGAAGTTTTGTATCATAATATATCAACTTCTAATAATCTTAAAATCCATCAAAAGATGTTGACATAGATGAAATCAAAACTATTTGAGAGAAATATATCTTTTTTGAAATCATTTAAATGTCACATAATTATAAAATAAAACATTTTCTTTGAAAATATTCTTATAATATTTTAAGGGAAGATTCAACAATTTTAAAAAGGCGAAAAATAGCCGCACATGCCGTATAAGTTAAAAAAAGTCATTCTTACCTTAATTTTGTTGAAAAGGATAAAAAGGACCTTATTTGGAAAACGACGGAAAAATTCATTTATAAACATCTTATAAAAAAGTAAAAAAGGGTATAAATGACTTTAACCCATATTCTATAAAATAGTAAGAATGATTTGAATTCCATTTTTAAGAAACATGGATGTAGATTATAAAGAGGTCCTAGTAGATAATTACGTATAAACAACCTCTGATAATGAAGAGATTGTGAAATAAACCTTTACCTTTTACTTTTCCTTGGTTGAGGGCAGTTTAAAATAATTTATAATGGTTAAATAGTGGTTATTAAATTATAAAATAATCATATACATTAATATGATATCATATATAATCTTTTAACATTTCTTTGTTAATAATATCTTAGTATTATCGTCGTTTCGGGTGTTAAATTACTCGTTTTCCATTATATGTTTTGTTACATAAGACGTGTATTTTATGGATTGGTTGTATATTATTCATATCCAGAATGATATAAAGTCCATAAACATTATTTTTAATCATAAAATGAGAATTATACTTGAATGGATACGATGGGTAATGAATCTCATCGCGTTCGTGGAGACGGTAGTCCATACGTATGCACGAGCGACAATATCACTCTTTTGATATTAGAATAATTTATAATTGGATAGTATATAATATATACAGAATAATTATCATGTTATATTTATTAATTACATCAATTATACACCATTATCATACCCATCCAAATAATAATGTTTTGAATAACAATTACACCATGATGTGGAAACGGTAAGCCGTACGTACGCATGTATGGTGATATGTCATTCAAAGGATGGATAGAATACTGAATATGGTTGTACCATATTTATAATAACATAAAATTTTATAGAAGATACTGGAGCTATTATTTTATAATATAAATAACAAATAAAGAATAAGTGGAAGAAAAATGGAACTTGAAAGAGGGTGGTGAAATCATTACCTCTTCTTCGGGTTCTTCCTTTTGATTTGATCAAAAGGGCTCCTTAGGTTGGATTTCTGATCAAAATAAGGCCTCTAGATTGAAGTGAGGGATGTTTAGAGGGTATTTTGGTAGGGTTTGGCCGATCTAAAAGGCTTCGAAGGTGTGAATTAGGGGGAAGGGGGGGGGTGCCCTTTTATAAGAGGGGTGAGGGGCACCTTAGGAAAAGATAGAAATATTATTTTATAATAAATTCATATTCAGTTTATAATAGATAAATATTGTATTATTTAAGTTTTAAGTTGGGGATAGGTCAAAAACAACTCAACCAATAGGATTTAGATAGGTTTGGGTCACTATATTAACTATATCTTTTTTATTTAACTCTTAGTTAAATAGTTTGACATTTACCATGTCTCTTTGTATTTTTATATTTTATAGTTAATAAACTTACTATATACTTCCAACCAACAACAAAGTGGTCCATTAATGATACACCTATCATTATATAAGTCTTTTGGCCTAACCATATATTTTTATTAATATAATATCAATTAATAATATAATATTTGTTTTAAATACTCCTTTATGTCAATTTTGACACTATTTAATAATTGATTATTTTTAATGTTCTAAAAAAATTATTAATTCGAAATAAATTAATTTAATCAATCTTAACATGTCATATTAACCTAGAAAATTAGTTTAATTCATAAAAATTCTCAAATTACATTTATTTTAACATTTATAATATCAATTATTTTAATATTTCATTAATTAGGTAATTACTGCATCACCATTGTGTCATAAATAAATTAAAATTTTAATTTATAAAAATTATAAATAAAATATCATTATGTATGAAATCCTTTTTTATTTATAATTAATATTTATAATCGAATTTATCTTATTCATAACCCTATATTAAAAATGTTTTAGTTACTAAACTTTGATTTTAACTCTTTTAACTCTTCTTTGAATTAAATAATAATAAATGTCCTAATCTAATAGAAGTGGAACAAAGAGGTTCATATTTTATTACTAATGTTGTTTATGGTCGAATTATACTTAGCCAATAGAATTAGAACATGTTTTAGGGTAATAATAATATTATTTTTACCCTTAATTACCCTATTCACATTTAACCGTGGTAAATAAAAGTAAATAGTTACTATTCACCAAAAATTATTTTTATCTTATTGAACCAAATTTTACTACGTGATATTAACCATGTCTCTCGGATTTTCAAAATTCCACTCACAAAAGTGGTAAAATTATGTTTTATGTGAATTTTCAAATTCTCCTAGGAGATGGGTAAAAGACAGTGAAAAGTTCAATAAAATTTTTATATATCTAAAATTATTATAAACTGACTCCAATGTATTAAATTAAAATTATATTGGTATTATGTATCTATTTGGACCTAAAATAAATAAAATAAATAATTATTTAAATAAAAAATTTGGTTTTATACTATAACTCAGTGTTTTTTTACTATTCATCAAAAATTGAATGTTTTTAGAAAAATACCAAAAATTCACCCTAAGATAACTTCGATATTCCGAATCAAAAAATGAAGTCCATTTTGAAAGATAACATTTATAAAATTTTAAAAGGTGGGTATTACTATTCATAATGGTAAGTTTGATTGGTTGTGGTGTGTGTTAGAACTCAAAGTTGCGTACAACACACGCTAATGTATTATTCAAAGAGAAGTGTACCGTGGAAGCTTGGGGTGTTACATTTTCCCCTATTTAAAATAATTTTGTCCTCAAAATATCTAGAATAATACCGCATGAAAATACTCGGGTGGTTCTTCATCATAAGTTCCTCAGGTTCCCACGTTGCCTCTTCCATCTTATGGTTTCTCCATAGAAATTTTACCAGTCGAGTTGTCCGGTTTCTCAGCACTTGTTCTCTTGTATCAAGAATCATGAAGGTCTCTTTACAATAAGATAGATCGGGTTCCAGTTCTACTTCCTCATATGTGAGTACATGCGTTGGGTCAGACATGTATTTTCTCAACAGTGATATGTGAAACACATCGTGAAATTTGGAGAGACTTGGAGGCATTGCCAAATGGTAAGCTACAACCCCAATACGTTCTATAATTTCGAAAGGTCCTATGTACATGGGACTCAATTTAACCTTCTTACTGAAATGTATAACTCCCATCCATAGATATACCTTCAAGAAAACATGATCTCCTACCCGAAATTAAAAATCCTTCCTTCGGTTGTCAGCAAAGCTCTTCTGCATACTTTGAGCTGATTTGATGTGGTTTTGGATTACCTTCACATTTTCCATCATTTCCTCCACCAGTTCTGGGCCTATGAGTTTTCTTTCACCAAAATCATCCCAACAGGTTGGTGTGCGATATCTCTTTCTATATAACTCTTCATATGGTGCCATATGAATACTTTAATTGAAGCTATTGTTATAGGAAAATCCCACCAGAGGTAAATATTGATCCCAAATACCTTGAAAGTCAAGTGATCATGATCTCAACATGTCTTCTATTGTTTGAATAGTCCTTTCTAATTGTACATCAGTTTAGGGGCGGTAGGCAGTGCCCAAAGGAAGTTCAGTATCCAGGGCTTTCTGAAGAATTTTCCAGAATCTTAAAGTAAAATGGGGATCACGGTCAGAAACAATTGATAGGGGTACTCCATGAAGTCTCACAACTTCATTAATATATAGTCTTGCTAGACGTTCAAGTGGTAGATATTCTCTTATAGCATGAAAATGTGCTGACTTGGTAAGACGATCAACAATGACCAATATTGAAACTTTCCTTCTAGGAGTCTTTGGTAGTCCCATGAAAAAGTCTATCATGATATTATCCCATTTCCACTCAGGTATGGGAAGAGGTTGCATGACTCTTCCAGGCTGTTGCCTTCCAGCTTTCACTTGTTGACAAACCATACATCTTGACAGAAAATCATCAATCTTCCTCTTCATCTTATCCCACAAAAAATGTTCCTTCAAATATCTATACATTTTAGAGCTCCCAGGGTGTATAAAGAAATTGGAACAATGAGAATCATCCAACAATTCCCTTTTTAGATTAGGTATATCGGGAACACAAAGTATCTTCCCAAATTTCAAAACTCCATCTTCATACACAAAGTCACTCAATCTCTCATCATTCACAGCTTTAATAATCCTTTTAAACTCTTCATCGTCGTTCTGAGAACTCTTAATCCTTTCTAGTTTAGATGGTTTGGAAACCATTTGAAAAAGTATTGATGTTTCACCTTCCACAGTGATTCCCATATCCATATTCACTAGATCCATTTAATAGGATCCCTTTAAACTCTCATCTTGTTCAAAACTCCCTGATCCTTTGTTCTCAAAGAATCATCCACCTTATTTTCCTTCCCTGGGTGGTAGTGTATCGTGAAATCATAATCCTTGAGTAATTTAAGAAATATCCTTTGCCTCAGGCTGAGTTCTTTCTATGAAAAAATATACTTCAAAATCTTGTGATAAGTATAAATCTCACATTTTTCACTATAGAGGTAGTTTCTCCAAATCTTAGAAGAAAATATTACAGCTTCTAACTCAAGATCATGAGTAGGATAGTTTTTCTCATGAATTTTAAGTTGTCATGATGCATAGGAAATAACCCTATCATTCTGCACAAGGACACAACCAACTCCTTTCTTTGATGCATAGCTATAAATAATGAACCCATCATTCATCGATGGTAGAGTCAATATAAGATAATTGAATAATCTTTTCTTCAGTTCTTCAAAACATTCTTCACACTCTTTTGTCCAAAAAAATTTAACCCCTTTACGTGTGAGCTTCATTAATGGGTTAACCAATCGGGCAATATTCTGGATAAAACACCGATAATAACCCGCTAAACCAATAAAACTACGTACCTCAGTTATACCAAGATATCATCAATAAATACCACCAATAAATCATCGAGATATTCCTTGAAAACTATGTTCATTAGATCAATGAAAACAGAGGGTGCAATAGTCATCCCAAAAGGCATTACGGTAAACTTGTAATGCCCGTACCTGGTTTGAAATGTTGTCTTCAGAATGTATTCCATATTCATACACAACTGATGGTATCCAGATAGAAGGTCAATATTTGAAATGTATTGAGATCCATGCAGTTGGTCCAATAAATCATCAATGCGAGGTAGGGGATACTTGTTCTTTATTTTTATAGCATTGATTTCCCTGTAGTCGATACATAACCTCATAGATCCATCTTTCTTCTTAACAAAAAGGACATGGGCTCCCCATGGAGAAACACTAGGGTGAATAAATCCATTGTTACTCAATTCCTCTAGTTGTTTCTTTAGTTCAACGAATTAAACAGTGACCATTATATAAGGGGTCTTCGATATAGACCTTAAACCAAGAATTAAATCAATGGAAAACTCAATTTCTCATTCTGGAGGATTTCCAGGTAAATATTCCGGAAACTAATCTAGATATTCTTTCACAATAGGTACATCCTCTATTTGAACATTCCTTTCCTAACCCAGAGTTATTTCATTCTATTCCTCCCTGATAATTGAATTTAGTTGAGCTACTGGGGGTGGATCTAGATAAGAATCTGGTGGTGACGATTCTTCTGTAAAGATAAGGTGTCCTTTATCATCATCATCAAAAATAGTAACATTATTATTCTTACAATAAATTTTTACATCATGGTCTGAAATCCAATCCATACCAAGGATTATATCAAATTAAATCATGTGTATGATGATGAAATCATCAGATAAAGAACATTTGTGTTCTCTAATGGGGAATGATTCACAAAAACTTGTTGTAATGATACTTCCCTTAGATGTTTTTACTGACAACTCCCTTGTTAAATAAAATTGGAAATATCTAATTTTCTTAGAAAATTGGGAAGATATAAAACAATGTGATGATCCAGAATCAAATAATTCATTTTCTAAACCTGAAGAAACCATTAAATTACCTGCCACCACGTATTTCAGAGTTTCTACCTCAGTAGTAGTGATAACATAATCTTGTTCTTGATCCCTTGGCCTTTTCTGAGGTAAGTTCCACTGACTCTTAGAACATTCATTTGAATAATGTCTCATCTCCCTAAAATTGTAGCATTGAACATCGGTAGATTATTTCTTCCCCTTGCAATCATGATCTTGGTGACCTTTTTCACCACACTTGTAACAGACTCCCATTCCCTTCATGCAAGTACCAGGGTGTTTCTTCCCACATTTACTACAGGATGGATATTCAAATTTTCCATTCTTCTACTTATTCCAATTCCTAGAGTGATCAGAATATCTCTTCTTCTCTTTCTTTTCTTTAAAGTCATAAGACTTAGAGAATTCCTTTCCTGTCTTGATAGCACATAAGACAATATCTTCATATGATGAGAAGGATTGTGAGACTAATTCTCAACGGACAAATGGTTTTAACCCATCAAAGAAATGATCAATCATACTCTTTGGGTTACGTATATAATCTACAACATACCTCACTAACCTTGTAATGTTAGCTTCATACTTTGTGATATTATCATCCTCCTTTTGTCTCAGACTCAGAAATTGCCTTTCCAAATCTGCTCGATGTTCATGAGGAAAGTATTTTTCTACGAAAATCTCTTTGAACTCCCTCTATTACATATTTGATACTTCATCATCCTCCTTTGTGTTTTGAATCAATGACCACCATTGATTAGCATCTCCAGTAAGGAGGTAAACTTCCATGACAAATTTTTCCCTTTTGCTACTCCCCAAAGAGTGGGATTTTTTCTCTATGGAATTTATCCATTGCTCAAATATTAACGGATTTGTACCCACATTGCATTTTGGTGTTTTTTGCCTCATGAATCAATATAACATTGATCCTCCATGCTGCAGATCAGGATGCTCCATACAGGTAAGGTTATTATTCATAACTTGAGTGAGTGGTCCCAGTATGGTGATAAGCTGATCAACACCAGTTGTATCACCAGCTCCACTATAATTATCTTGAGCAGGAGGGAAATCCCTATATGGAGTGTTTGCATTGATACAATTTACATTTCTTCCACTAGACACCATTTGTAAATAATGGCATAAACTAGATCAGTTTATGAATCAAAATACATAATTCCAATCTTGTAAAACACTTAACATAAATTGAACAGTTTATGGATATAATTCATAATCATAAAAATGTTTTCTTTGAGGAAGTATATTCTCATAAACCCTTCATAATGGTTTGTAAAGAAAATGAGATTTATCCTAAGAATATACCCTGGGAGTGTCGTAACCAAGAGTGAATCATGTCCTGTTGTCGTGAACCAGTTCCCGTTTGAGTCTAGCTCAAAGCCGTGTTTTCAGGTTTTACCCCTAGGTACACCTGTGATAGAGCCGCCTCTACCAGCTCATATCCAGACATGGATTTATTTCTCGGAAAACTCACAAAATCTCTACAAGACCAAAATTATAGGAAGTTCTTCTATACTAATCCTCAAAGTCCATCTTATGTCTATGTGCTCTAATAAGAGTTTATCTAAATCTAGTTTCCAATGTTTGTACTAAACTTCCTCTGGTACCAACTATAATGCACCAACCCCAGTTACCTAGAGTCGGTGCATTATTACATAACATTGTCATGATCACAAAAGATCAAGTCTTGAAAGATCGATTAGTTTAGTAGCCTTGGAATCACTGGATACATTCATAAAGATTATATTACATCATAAAATGAAACACTACAACAACATATTGTCTCAATATACCACACTCATATCCCTTCATACTATACCTGAAAGTCATTTATAAAATACTTCTTCACATCTTGGAAAAAATATAACATAGAAAGGGGTGAGCTAAGATTCCCAATAAGGATAACAATGTAGTGGAAACATTCATAAATAAGCATTTACATTTAAGGCAATGTATAACTAAAACAAAAGACTTTTAAACATGAACTTCAGCATAATATGGAAGAAATAAAATGAAATAATTCCATTTACTTATTCACATGGATATTCTAATAATCGAATAATCACATGAAATATCAATAACCAATTTCATAATGATTGAATTCATAATGCCAGACTATCATAACCACATAGTCAAGGCCTTATGCCAAGAATACAAAGAATATTTTGTCAAGGCCTTGTTCCATGACACTATTTTGTCTCATGAGACCTACCGATACATCGAGGATCTATATCAGGCTCCACCCATAACTTATTAAGTCAAATGCATTCCTCATATGAACAGGTTTAAACATAATATATACATTCGTATTAAAACTAGCATACAAAATTTCAATACTTTCTCTATAAACCATGAATGGTATAAAAATAACACATCCATAGTCAAATATATCACAAAACCTTCAATAAAATATGGATGTTTTGTATCATAATAAATCAACTTCAAATAAGCTTAAAATCCATCAAAGGATGTTGACATAGACAAAATAAAAATTATTTGAGAGAAATATCTCTTTTTTGAAATCATTTAAATGTCACATAATTATAAAAGAAAACATATACTTTGAAAATATTCATATAATATTTTAAGGGAAGCTTCGAAGATTTTATAATGGTGGAAAATAGCCACACCCACCGTATAAGTTAAAAAAAGACATCCTTACCTTAATTTTGTCGAAAAGGTTAAAAAGGACCTTGTTTGGAAAATGAAGGAAAGATTTATTTATAAATATCTTATAAAAAATTCAACAAGGGTATAAATTACTTTAACCCATAGTCTATAAAATAGTAAGAATTATTTTAAATACATTTTTAAGAAACATGGATGTTGATGATAAAGAGGTCCCATTAGATAATTACGTATAAACAACCTCAGATAATGAAGAGATTGTAAAATAAACCCTTACCTTGTACTTTTCCTTGGTTGAGGGTAGTTTAACTTCCTATATAATGGTGAAATAGTGGTTATTAAATTATAAAAGAATCATATACATTAATATGATATCATATATGATCTTTTAACATTGCTTTGTTAATAATATCTTAGTATTATCGTCGTTTCGGGTGTTAACTTACTCGCTTGGTTTTATATGTTTTGTTACATAATCCGTGTTTGTTATGGATAGGTTGTATCTTATTCATATACAGAATGATATCAAGTCCTTAGACATTATTTTTAATCATCAAATGAGAATTATACTTGAATGGATACAATAGGTAATGAATCTCATCGCGTTCGTGGAGACGGTAGTCTGTACGTATGCACGAGCGACAATATCACTGTTCTGATATTATAATAATATATAATTGGATAGTATATCATATATATAGAATCATTACCATGTTATATTTATTATTTACATCAATTATACATAATTATAATACCCATCCAAATAATAATGTTTTTAATAACAATTACACCACGACGTGGAGACGGTAAGCCATGCGTACGCACCTATGGTGACTTGTCATTCAAAGGATGGATAGAATACTGAATATGGTTGTACCATATTTATAATAACATCACAGTTTATAGATGATACTGGGGTATTAGTTTAGAATGTAAATAACAAAGAAATAATAAGTGTAAGAAGAAAGGAACTTGAAAGATGGTGGTGAAATCATTACCTCTTATTTAAGTTATTCCTTTTGATTTGATCAAAAGGGATCCTTAAGTTGGCTTTCTGATCTAACTAAGGCCTCTAGCTTAAAGTTAGGGATGTCAAGAGGTTATTTTTATAGGGTTTGGCCAAGACAAAAGGCTTTTAAGGTGTGAATTATGGGAAAGGGGGAGTTCTCTTTTATAAGAGGGGTGAGGGGAACCTTAGGAAAAGATAGAAATATTTACTTATAATAAATTCATATTCAGTTTTAATGGATCCAAAGTGGGTTATTTATAGTTTAAGTTGGGGAGAGGTCAAAAAACACTGAACCAATAAGTTTTTTACAGGTTTGTGTCACAATATTAACTTTATCGTTTTGATTTAACTCTTAGTTAAATAGTTTTACATTTACCATGTCTCATTGTATTTTTATATTATATAGTTAATAAACATACTATATACTTCCAAGAAACCCCCAAGTGGTCCATTAATGATATACCTATCATTATATAAGTCTTTTGGTAGAACCTTATATTTTTAGGAATAGAATATCAATTAATAATATAATATTTGTTTTAAATACTCCTTTATGTCAATTTTGACACTATTTAATAATTGATTTTTGTTAAAGTTCTAAAAAATTTATTAATTCTAAAAAAATTCATTTAATCAATACTAACATGTCATATTAATGTATAAAATTAGTGTAATTCATAAAAAGTCTCAAATTACATTTATGTTTATATTTATAATATCAATTATTTTAATATTTAATTAATTAGGTAATTACTGCATCACCATTGTGTCATAAATAAATTAAATTATTTAATGTCTAAAAATTATAAATAAAATATCATTATGTAGGAAATCTTTTTATCTTTCTAATTGATATTTATAATTGAATTTATGTAATGTATAATCCTATATTAAAAATATTTTAGTTATTAAACTTTGATTTTAACTCTTTTAACACTTCTTTGAATTAAATAATAATAAATGTCCTAATCTAATCCAATAGGACCAAAGAGGATCATATTTTATTCCTAAGGTTTTTTTGGGTCAAATTATACTTATCCAATAGAATTAGAACCTGTGTTAGGTTAATAATAATAATAATATTACTCTTAATTACCCTATTCACATTTAACCGTGGTAAATAAAATTAAAAGTTACTATTCACCAAAAAAAATTATCTTGTTGAACCACATTTTACTCCTTGATATTAACTGTGTCTCCCAGTTTTTTTAAATTCCACTCACATAAGTGGTAAAATTATGTTTTATGTGAATTTGAAAATTCTCATAGGAGACTGGTAAAAGACGGTGAAAAGTTCAATAAAATTTTTATATATCTAAAATTTCAATAAACTGACTTTAATGGATTAAATTGAACTTATATAGGTATTATGTTTCTATTTTGACCTAAAATAAAAAAAAGTAATAATTATTTAAATAAAAAATTTGGTTTAAACTATAACTTAGTGTTTTTTTCACTATTCATAAAAAATTGAAAGTTTCCAGAAAAATACCAAAAATTTTACCCTAATCTAATTTCAATATTATGAATCCAAAAATGAGGTCCATTTTGAAAGATAAAATTTATAAAATTTCAAAAAGTGGGTATTACTATTCATAACGGCTAGTTTGATTGGTTGTGGTGTGTGTTAGAACTCGAAGTTGCGTACAACACACACTACTGTATTATTCAAAGAGAAGCATATCGTGGAAGCTTGGGGTGTTACAAGCCTCCTTGAGACCATAATTCACCTCTCAGACCCACCCTAATGTTCTCACTGCCACATACCTAGTGGGTTTATATCCACCCAGGAGACCATATTTCTTTTAGGAATCTCATACCGCATTGGCATAAGTCTCACACCATCCATGACCAAGAAACCTTTCACCTACATGTCCTTAATGCATGATGTTAAACTACATGGATGGGTCCTTTTCACAAAACCATAAAAGGTGACGTCTCTAGTAAAGATATAATGAACTACATGGGGTTTGATTCCTCTCAAAAGGATACATAGTAAATCCATCTAATGGGTTTGATCCTGACATCAAAACAATTCTCATCCCCCTAGATGATGGTACACTCCAGAGCGCCTCATCATGTGAATTAAAACCATGATGTATTGATAATGGATAAAGGAATTCTTGATCTATTCCCAAAATGGTAAATTTGAGGAAGAATCGGAGTTACATAAATATGTCTTCATCGATGGAGAACCTCAGATACATATAGATGATTCCCTATGCATGTATTTTTATGATCAATCGTGTGACCTAGGATTAATATGCAGATGTAATGTCCCTATTTTTTCATGAATTATTATTTTTTGAAACACTATATGGGATTAATTCAAGACCAAGCACTGATGCAATTCTCAATTTCGAGGACCAGTGTTCCCAGAATAAATGTATGAAGTATATTAAATATATTAAATAACATAGATGAGTGGTTTTCTTAAAAAAGTCTAGTAACTACTAAATGGTTTCCCAGATCAGAAATCAGAGGGTACCGTTGCATTCAGAGCAGCCACATTACATTAGTATAGGATTAAAATTGGCTGGTGTTGGTCGACTGTGAAAGTTAATTTTTGGACATTTTAAGGGAATAAAATAAATTAAGAATTTATTCTATTTGACGTTACAGTGACACAATGATGAAATTTTCCTTTTTAATAAACAATGTGTTTGGGACTTAGGGTTAGAATTCATAACCTTGGAGAAATCCCTGGAAGCATAAGATAGGATACCCCTAGGAGAAACATCTCAAAGAACAGCGATGATAGATTAGATCGTGGATCATTATGCCAACAGGTTGGATGATCTCATCGATGATAGTAGTGTGATCATCCTTCATCAATAATCGATCCAAACCAATTGAAAGGGTGTCTAATTTTATTTAATTCATTCACATTATTTGATTTAATGATGAACTCGGATTAACCCATGAATAGGTTCACCAGTGGTTTGATCTTTCTTGCGAGAGGGTTCGATTTTGAGTTTAATTTAGGGGATTGTTTTTGTTGGAATTACTTTCTTGATCCTTATAATGATAGAGAATGATGTCCATAATGAACAACTACTAAGGCTCATTCCTTAGGTTGTTCAATTGTGACCCACCTCCCATGTTCTTCATGTTCTTCGCGTTCTTCATGGGATAATGAACTGATTGTTTTTGAGCCTCCATTTATTAGTGAAATTATCCAAAATTATAGATCCACCCTCAAGACATCCTATAAGAGGTGTGATGATGTTGGCAGTAGATAGATTGAAGTATTTTGGGAGATATTTTTCTTTAAGAATTTTTTTTGCAGATGATCGGAATGGGTTTTCAGAGCCGATCAAAGGCCCAAAACCTAGAGATTCAGTGTTACCATAGAAAGAAGACAATTGTTCTTTAGTTTTGAGGTGAACAGATCATCAGATCGAACAACAGAGAATAAAATGAGGTGTGATGAGGAAGAATGACCATTCTAGAAAAACCCAAAGAACACATCATGTAATCTAGGATTACACGGCAGGTGGGCCTCCTTTTTCCATGGCAAGGGTTCTGAGAGGTATTAAAGTGTCAAATAGGGTGTGACTCCTATCACAGAGTGTGTGGCCCTTCCCTGAGGATCAGCTTGTATATCGAGAGTTTCCCAAACATGGGGTGGACCACACAGCTTGACTGCATGATGTGTACACCACCACAAGGCCAGACCCAGACTAGATACACGAGTTACCCCATGTACTGGTACAAGGTAGATGAAAAAAGGTTCACACCATGTACTGGAACTTGGCCAGAGTACACGGGTGGGCCCCAGATTGTAGGAAATGACATGTAATATTCTCTAAACAATTTCTATATATTTTCCTACATGACATGTTTTTCTGACATGGGTTGTTGTACTCGGGCAATACACTGAGTTATGGGACATGGTGTGTGACACTTCTATACACTGTGTACTCTTTTATACATGGATTTATCTCCTTTTCCATCGTATCTTGGAAAATTTTTCTTTGTGTCTGTTCCCCTCTTCTCTTTACCAGGAAGGTCAGTGGTGTCATTTCATATATAATGGTGTATGACCCCATTCAACAGGACTTTCTGGGTAGAGTTGGGAGTCCACTCTGAGAGGCTGAGAGAAATATCCTCTATCCATTCTTGTTCCCTAGGTGGAGTCAGTTTATCGACATGAACAATCTTACTGGACGTTGTTCCATTATATAAAAGTTTAATTTTGATGAGTTGTGGTATACACAATGACCCTGGAAGTGATCCTCATCTGTGTATCATGGTCTTCCTCACTCATGGAGTTGGTTCTCCAAGAATGAGTATATCAATTCTCTCTTTATATCTATCAGTGTATATCTCTCTCAGGATGGTTCTTGAAGAATAATACTTATCAAATAGATGTGATCATGGCTATCAGAGTTAGGACTGAGTTTTCATGGATGAGTTCTTTGTGGAATCTTCATACCAAATCCTTAGTGTGGGTATGTTGTTGTTGTGAATTACCTTTAGAATACAGGTCTAGGTTTGAGTATATTTGGATATGTTCTTGTTATATGTAATGTATACATATAATTTTTATAGATGAATCTACATTTACTTTTTCTATTTCTTTGTGGTTTTTTGGGTTTCTTACTGAGTATTGATATACTCACCCCTACATGGGAATTACCTACAAATGTAATGACTTTTAAAAATGAGTGACCTTTTGATGGATTCTAGGGAAAACTAGGACCTAAAAAATCTTTGTGAGTTCTATCTAAGATTAGGTGTTCCTACGGATTCGAGTAGCAGTCATAGTACCTATCTTGTTTATAGGTTGGACTTTATAGTTGGAAGACTCTTTCTTTTGGTGGGCTTGTATGTTGGCCCAATTTTCTTTCCTCTCTTTACATTTCATTGTACTTTGTTTTTTGGGTTTAGTCATATTCATTCATTATGTTCCTTATGGGTTTTTACATTTCAGTATTTATAGTCATAGAGATGTATGTGTGTGTACATGTACTTAGGCAATTCTTTCCATGTTAGTGGCATGCCTACTCGGTGCTAGTCACCAGCCCTTGGCCTTTTGGAGGCGGGCTTAGGGAGTCATGGAACATGCCCCATTGGGACGGGTTATGAAATAGTTGTATCAGAGGTGGTTAGTTATAACATTGTACCAATATTCTATGATATTGGTTTGGGGAAATAGTGTTAACTGTTTCAATTTTGGCTTTTAGGCTAGGGACTCCAGTGTTGTTTGGACGACCATTATATCCATACACTAGGTCTCTAATAACATTATTTTTGACTCAGTGCATGAGAACACTAGTTGTAGGGAAACAATAATGGTATATGAATCATATAAGAATGGGTTTTGGTTTCTATTTCCTCATTAAATCAGCTCTCTAGATATACTCATTAAATTTGGTACATCCTTTTTTCTTATAGGATGCCTCTATAATGCATAATGACTAGGATTCAATAGCTTGATCATGAGGATAACCCCCTCAGTGATTAGGCTTATATATATGAATCATTTCCCCATGAATTACCTCTAGGTGGTACACCATCTATACCACCACTAGTGGAGCAGCACATGGTACGTGAAGTACTAGTAGATGAGGATCACATGCTGAGCGAGCTCCATGAGTTTCAGATACAAGGACCCATCAGGTTCTGAGGTGAGCCCAACCCCAAGGAGGCTGAGTACTGGCTTGAGGAGGTGGCCAGAGTTTTACACCTAGTGAGTACACAAGTGGACCATATTGTGATCTTGGAGATGATCTTTTTTCAGGGTTCGTCAGGGTGATGGTGGAGTTTGACCACATATCCTTACGATGAGTCGACTCTTTTGTGGATGGAGTTCAAGCATCTCTTTATAGAAGAGTTCTCTCAGGTCATGCTGAGAGTAGTGTGTATATATGATATTCTTAAGCTTCAGTAGGGTATCTTGACAATGGATGACTATTCATTGAGGTTTACCAAACTCTCTAGGTACTCGATGGACAAGGTCATGGAATACTTTTTCAAGGATCAGACTATTGAACGATTTCTATGTCAGGAAATCCAAGCCAGCGTTACACCTCTATGCATTATGACTTATGCTGAGTGAGATTTTTTGGTCAAGAGATTATTGAATGAGGAGAGATAACCAGTGAAATTCAGTGGCAGGAAGACGGGTGTGAAGACCATAGTAGTGGGGAGCTGATGTCAGACGCATGAATCTAGATGTCATAGATGTCATAGGAGGTCCCAGGATAGGGGATCTGTAGTCCAGGGATCTCAGGATGGATCCAATCAGACTAGGGAAGGGTGATGCTACCCATGTGACAATATAGTATATCTTTTTAAAGATTTTCCATCCCTCTGAGCTATTGAGAGTGAGGTAATAGATGGACCACTGAGTCCGAGGCAATGAGTAAAGCAGGCAGATCCACCAAGAGTTAGAAGTACAAAAGGACCGTGGAGATCTACCAGAGGTGTCGTGCATTTTGACATGTTACCTCCACCACCAACACCCCCAGGAGGTCCACACCAGGATCAGGGATATTGATGATAGGGGTAGGGACATCTACATGTGGTCGAGTCATACAACCTAGGGACTCTAGGAATGATAGAAGGTACGATCTATTTTTTATGCCTTAGATTCTGTACTTATAGACATAGGTGCAAGTAATTATTTCCTTGTTACATTTCTTGTTCATGACCTTGATATTATAATCAAAATATTTACTCAACCCTTACTCTTGGATACACCTACAAGAAAAGACTTGATGATAAAAAACCATTGATGACAATGTGATATTACCCTTAGAGGAAAAGTGTTTTAGTTAAAACCTCTTGGTGGTTGTGTTAAGGCCTTATGAAATTATTCTCAGTATGTATTGGATATCTTCGGTCCATGCCCTGATTGACTATTTTAGGAAAAGCGTGTAGTGTGTCCATAGTGATGAGATAAGGTTTTCCCTTATTAGTGAAAAAATACCAGGAAGCAAAAGAGGGTATTAGGCGTAGGAGGGTGAATCCAATCACTCATGAGATAGCTAGCCTTACCCTCATACTGGCATATGTTGCAAGATTTCAGTTCCCAGTAGTAGTGGTGGATTATTCGGACATATTTCTAGAAGATGATCTAGGATTACCTCCCCACTAAGAGATCAACATTTACATCGACCTACACTATAGTATGAAACTGATATCAGTACCATCATATTAAATGGATCCCATAGAGTATTTTGAGCTAAGGGTGTAGCTGTAAGTTTACATTGGAAGGGGTCCATGAGACCCAGTGTTTCACCCTCGGTGGCCCCAATTTTGTTTACCAAGAAGGATGATGAGAACTAGAGGTTGTGCATGCATTACCGGCACCTAAAACTAGTGACTGTGACGAATAAGTATCCACTTTTTAGAATCGATGACCAATCTGATTTGTTTAAAGGGTCATGATGGTTCTCAAATATTTTCCATTGATTGGGATATCACCAGCTACGAGTACATGATGAGGATATACCGAAGATGGATTTCAGATGAAACTATGTTCATTATGATTACTTGGTGATTCCCTTCAGCATGAAGAATCCCCTAGCAGTGTTTATGCAACTCATGAACCAGATCCTCTAGACATACTCATACTGGTTTGTAGTGGTCCTCATTGACAAAATCATTGTTTATTCAGCATCTAAGGAGGAGCACGTGAGACACCTGCGTATGGTTCTGGACATACTCCAAGAGAACCATCTTTATGGGAATCAATTTAAGTTCCATTTTGGGATTTAGGAGGTCCACTTTCTAGGTCATTTTATCGCAGTAGATAGAGTAGAGTTGGACCCGACCATGGTGGAAGCAGTGTTAGAATGGGATCCACTTAGGAGCGTGATGGAGTTGAGGGGAATTTTTAGTCTAGCAGGCTATTACCAAAGATTCATACATGATTTCTCAAGAATATCATCATTGATGACAACATTGAATCAAAAGTTCTAGCCTTTCATATGGACGGAGACGTTCTAGTAGGATTTTTTAGTACTTGAGGTAGAGTTGGACGAGTGTCCAGATCTTGAGATTACTAGAGGAGGGTGTCGAGTATGTAGTGTTCTACGATGCACTAATGACATGACTTTGTTGTGTCCCAATGCAGAGGAAAGGATTTATTGCATATGGTTCAATCCAATTGAGGCCCAATGAAAAAAACTACGTGACCCATGATATTGAGTTGGCACTCGTAGTCATCTCATTTAATATATGGTGACACTACCTAACATGGGATCAGTTTATTATCTACTCTGAACAGAAGTTTCTCAAGTATATATTCTATCAGAAGGATATGAACTTGAGACAGAGGCAATGTCTAGAGTTCTTGGAGGACTATGAATTTGAGATTGTCTATATTCTTGGGATGGGGAACATGGTGGATGATTCTCTCAGAAGGAGATCTATTATAAAACTATTGAATGAGGCATTAGATCAGTTAGCCTTGTAACTATTATCCTTCATGGATAGAGATGATGCAAATTACATCCAGTCGATGGTTTTAACCCCTCCACTCTTTCATACAGTAAGGAAGCCACATCTTGGTGATTCCAACTACGATACCTTATGTGATTAGATTTCTATAGGGCATGTTCCTAGTGGATATTCACAAGGTGGGAAGTATGTTATTATTTTCAGAGGATGCATGGTTGTACCAACATCATTTTAAGAGGAGGTTATATAGTATTTTCATACATCCCCTTTGGTAGTACATCCTGGAGTGGCGATAATGTACCAAGACCTTCAATGTCAGTTTTGGTGGACAAGGATGAAGAAAGCAATGGCATAGTTCATTTCTTGATACCTTACTTTCCAATAGGTGAAGATAATAAACTGGTTCTAATGGGGTAATCTCACCCCCTTGAGGTGACAGAATTGAATTGGTATGGAATATCGATAGAATTTGTGATGGGTTTTCCATGTACATCTAGGATAATGATACCATCTAAGTGATCATTGTCTGACTAACCAAGTCATCCCAATTCTTAGTTATATGATAGAAGTGACCTGTATAGAGATTAGGATGCCTCTACATACATGAGACAGTGCGGATTCATGGAGTCCCATAAATGATAGATTTTGATCATGATGATTGTTTCACATCCCTATTGTTGAATGGATTGCAGGAGGCAATTGTGACTCAGTTATGCTTGGGCACAATGTTTCATCCCAATATAGATGACCAGATAGAGAGGACTATTCAGTTTATATTGGACATGCTTCATGATTTCATATTTCACTTCGGTTGTAGTTGGGAGGACCACCTACCCGTACTAAAGTTTTCATAAAATAATAGCTACCACTTAACCATTGGTATGGAACCATTCAAAGATTTGTATGGGAAAACTTGTTAGTCACCACTTTGCTGGACTGACCTAGGAGAGTCAGCACTCATGGGCCCAGAGTTGTTATGAGATACTATCGAGAAGGTTTAGATCATACAGAAGTGGATGAAGACTCCATAGAGCCAAAAAATAGTCTTATACTGACAGATGGTGTAGACCTTTGGAGTTCATGGAAGGAGACCATGTCTTCCTTCAGGTATCACCTCAATGAGGTTTATAAT
Source organism: Viscum album (assembly GCA_963277665.1). Lineage (NCBI taxonomy): Eukaryota > Viridiplantae > Streptophyta > Magnoliopsida > Santalales > Viscaceae > Viscum > Viscum album. The sequence continues at coordinate 680,605,712 of OY728142.1, read as the reverse complement.
GATTTGGTGAGGGGGACATTTATCTCTAAGGTTCTTCAGACATTTTTTTGACATTGTGTAGAGTTGTAAAGGTAGTTTATTTCATATCTCTACCACTGTAGTTTCATAGAGTACATGATTTCTTTCATATTTCTCAATTGATGAGGTACATGCACGATATATTTCACGTCATCGACTGGGGAGAGTTGGACATCGATGATGGAGTGACTTTTGCAGAGCACATAATGAAGATTGATGGTTGGACATAGGGGATACTTCATGGTAATGTTATTCCCTTAGTGTATTTTCAGTGATATAACAAGAGTCTTCAGAAGATGACATCGGAGCAGTAGGCTCATATTTATAAAAAATAACCATATCTTTTTATATAAAATAGTTTTTGGATTTCTAGGGAGATAAAGCCCCAAGTTTTTGAGAATTAACATTCCTGATTTTTTCCATGTATTATTTTAAAGAAATTTTATTTGGGGTTAATTAGAGACCAGGCCTTGAGGTGGCATGCAATTCAAATGCCCAGTGTTGTCAGAATAAATGTTTGAAATATATTAATCATGTTGAATATCACACATGAGTGACTTTCCTAAAAAATTGGAATAACATTTAAATGAGTGCCTAGATCTGAAATCGGAGGGAACCATTACATTCAGAGAATCAACTGTACCTTGCATGAGGTTTAACATCGGCTGACATGGGTTGACTGTGAAAGTTAATTTTTGGGAAATTTAATGGAATAAAATAAATTATGAATTTATTTTATTTGAATTTAGGGCCATAGAGATATGAATTTTTCCTTTTTAATAAATATCTTGGTAGGGACCCATGTTATAATTCATAACCCTGGATAAATACCTAGAAGACTTGGAGAGGATACCCCTTGGAAAAAAAACTCTCAACGAAAGGTGGCGATAGATGAGATCGTTGATCATTGCACCAATGGGTTGGAGGATATCATCAAATATGAAAGTGAGGTCATCCTTTTTCAAAGATCGATCCAAACCTAGAGATGAGGTTTGTAATTTTGTTTAATTATTTCTTGTTCATTTATTTAATGATGAACATGGATCAACCGATGAACAGGTTGACCCACAGTTCGATCATTCTTCATGGAGGGTTTGATTTCAGGTTTGATTTAGGGAGAATGTTTTTGTTTAATTAGTTTCTTTATCTATTTAACGGGAGAAGATCAAGGATTTAATGAGAAATTGATGATGTTTGTTCCTTGGGTTGTTCTATTGTGTTTCCCCCTATGTTCTTCGTGTTCTTCACGGGTTAATGAATGGATAAGCGGTGAACCTCACTTTCTTAGCCAATGATCCAAAATAATAGATCCAACCTTGTTATGACCTAGTGTACGTCTAAAGACATTGTAATTGGATGGAATGAAATATTTCTTGAGATACAGTTCTTAAGGAAACTTTTGTTCGAATGATCAAAATGTGTTTTTGGAGATGATCAAAGTCCCCAAACCTATTGATTCGATGTTACCATGGAAATATGACACTATAAATTCAGTTTCAAGGCAAATATATCATCATATATAACTCATCGTAGAATCAATTGAGGTGAAAAAATAGAACCACCATTCTAGAAAATTTTGTTGAGCACGGTGTGAAATTTGGTATTACACGATGTGTGACCCCCCCAGCAGTAGCCAGGGTTATGAGTGGAATTAAAGTTTAACATGGCATGTGAACCCTGTCACATGAAATATGGGACATTCCCCAAGACTTGATGTTTATCTCATGAGTTACAAAGACTCAAGGTGGAGTACACGACTTTAATACACAGTGTATACACAACCACATGGTCAGACCCATACCATCACCATTTATTATTATTTTATTCATTTAAAGAGTACAAGACCTGAAGGCCGCCTGAGCTTAAGGAGGCCTATAATAATTTAGTCCAAGGGAATCCCCTCGTATCAGGATCACCCCCTCAGGTTTTAAGAAATAGATGCTACTGGTACACGGGTAGGTGAACACAGGTTGACACCATGTACTGGAACACGACCAAAGTACATGGGTAGAACCCATATAGTATACATGGAGTGTGACCTTCTCTATATAACATGTATACTTTTTCTTAAATGCAATGTTTTTCATACACGAGCTATTGTACACGGGTAGTACTCGGGGTCAAGGGTCACGATGTTTGTCACTTATACACACCTTATACTCTTGTCTACATGGCTTAATCTCCTATACACTATATATTGGACAATTTTTCTTTGGGTTTGTTCCCCTTTTCTTATTCCCCTGAAGGTTAGTGGTGTCATTTCTTATCTACAGGCGTATGAACCCCTTCAGTAGGACTTTCTGGATTGACTTTGGAGTCCCCTTCGAGAGGCCCAGAGTAGGACCCTCTATCAATTCTTGTTCCCTAGGTAGAGTCATGTAATCAATGTGACCAATCCTACTAGACATTGGTCCTCTACTTAGCAGCTGAATCCGGATGAGTTGTGGTATATGATATGGCCCTGAGAGTGATCCTCAAGTGTGTATCATGATCTTCCTCTCCCATGGAGTTGGTTCTCCTAGAACAAGTGTTTCATATTCTGTCTTCACATCTAGCATTTCATCTCTCTCTCTTATTATGGTTCCCAAAGAGAGATACTTCTTGGACAGACATCATTAGGGATATCAAACTCAGGAGTGAATTCTCCTAGATGACTGTGTTTTGGAATCTTCGGACCGAGTACCTAGCATGGGTATTTAGTATTTTTCACTTACCTTTTGTATATGGGTTTTTGTTTGATTATATCTCGATAAGTTCTTGTTATATGTATAGTATAAATATAATATGTAGAGTTAATTTTACCTTTACATTGTGTATTACTTTGTGTTTTTGGGGGTTTCCTACTGAGTATTATTATACTCACACCAGCATAAGATTTTCTTGTATATGTCATGTCTTGTGAAGATGAGTGAAATTTTGATGAAGTCCAGGGTGGACCAAGACTGAACAAAGATTTGTGAGTTCTATACAGGTTGAGGTGTTCCTATAGTTTCAAGTAGTGGTACAAATACCTCTCTAGTTTACATGTGGGAATTTATATTAGCAGACTCTTTGTATTGGTGGGCTTGTATTCTGGCCCAGTTTTCTTTCCTCACTTTACTTTCTATTGTACTCTGTTGGTTGGTTTTATTGGTATGCATGCATATTTTTCCTCAGTGGTTTTTACATTTCAACATTTTTGGTCCTGAAGATATGTGTGTGTGTTTAGGTACTTAGGCAATGCCTCCCATGCTAGTGACATGCCTACTTGGTATTAGTCACCAGCCCCTATCCTATTGGAGGCATGCTTGGGGAGTTGTGTCATGGGCCCCACTAGGAAAATTCATTACCAAAGACACATGCTTGGGAATAAACCAAGGATTCACAAACATTTGAACATAGATTATGTCTACAAGAGAGTCCCATAATAGGAAATAATCCCCCCAAATGTGTGAAGAGCCCAACTTCCCATCCTATCCAGCAATGTGATTACTAAGTGTCATTGGCCAAATCATCCAATGAGTGCCTACCTTTGGAAATCAGGTCCATGAATCATAGATAAAAGGGTCATTGGGTGTTTCTAGCTCTGCGAATAAACCTATTGGAGACTATTTGAGGACAACGTAATTGACATGGATCGATTCACAAATACTTAACCCCAGGAATCTCCCACCAAGAACATCTCACCCCCCAAAAGGGGGATAAGAGTCCTTGCGATGAAACAAAGGATTTTATGTTATTTATGAGATTTTAGTTTGTTTGGGGTTTTTAGGGTTTTTAGAGTTTTATATTTTTTAGGATTTTAGGGGATTATCGTGTTTTTATATTTTTATTGTCTCTCTAGGGTTTTATTACGTTATTCATGGCATTTTTTGGTTTTTTTGTTTTTACGGTCTTTTAGGGGTTTTAAGAGTTATTTAGGTTTTGTATAGTCTTCTAGAGTTTTTATAGTTTTAAGGGTTTTATGTTTTATTTAAGGGGTTTTACGTTTTTTTGTGTATTTAGGGTTTTTAGGGTTTTTAGAGTTTTTAGGGATTTTAGGGGTTTTAGGGTTTTAGAGTTTTTTAAAGATTTTTATGTTTTTTAGGATTTTTAGTATTATTTGGGTTTTCGGGTCTTTTGGGTTTTTAGGTATTTAAAATTTTATATTTCTTTTTAGTTTTTTAGTTTTTTATGGGTTTTATGGTTTTAAGTGGGGTTTAGGGTATTTTATTTGTTTTATAGTTGTAGGGTATTTTAGGGGGTTTTGGGTTTTTAGTGTTTTTATAGTCTTTATGGTTTTATGGTCTTTTAAGGGATTTTCAGTTCTTTTAGTGTTTTTACCATTTTAGGGTCTTTTTCGGTTTAGGGTATAGGGTTTAGTTTTAAGGGTTTATGTTTTAGGGTTTAAGATATAGGGTGTAGGGTTTAAGGTTTAGTGTTTAAGATTTAGGGTCTTGGTATAAAATTTAGTGTGTATGGTTTAGGGTTTATTGTGTAGGGTATTGGTTTTTGGTTATAGGGTTTTGGGTGTAGGGTTTTGGGTTTAGGTTTTAGGGTATAGGGTATAGGATTTAAGGTGTACGGTTTAGGGTTTATGGTGTAGGGAATATGGTTTAGGATGTATGGTTTAGGGTTAGTGTGGTGGGTGTAAGATCCTAGTTTTTCATAATGGAATGGATCCTTTTAATTTCATTCTAAAGCATTGGTTTTAACTATATGGAAGTTATTAAGGATATCATGGTGTTCTTGGATGCATTTGGATTAGGTTTTAAGCCTGAAGTTCTTATTTTTGTAGAAACAAACTAAGGCACCCTGTTGGCATTCAATTATTACTAACCATGCAATTCAACCATACAACCTAGCAAGGGATGGGCATAGTTAGGTAACCATGCACTAGGGGCCATGTGGTCTTGAAAAACATATAATAAATTTAATAAGGATATCACATGGTGATCACATGGTTTATCTAATTGTTCTCTTAATACGTGCATGGTGTGGGGTGAGAGACAATTCCAAATGAAATTTTTATAGAAGGAGTCTCTAACTGTGTGCATAAACTTGGCATGGAGTTCCTTATAGAGTGTGGGATCCATACAGTTGGAATATGGTTCAGAATATTATGTGGAAAAACCGTGCACCCCTTTAGAAATGGTGAAATAATGATTTTCCCTTATCTACTTTATCCTTAACCACTATTTTCACCTCCCTCAATCCCACAATAGGCCACCAACATGGATCCCTCCATTTTCTTCTTCTCTATTCTTTGAGAGATCTCTTCATTCCAAGCTCAAAATTCCATAATTATTCATTTCATTGGATTCCCCTTGGTAATTATACATTACACTTGCTTATATTCCTTGTTTATCTCAATGTCATTGATGAAATCTTCTTGTGAGATCTTATTCACTATTTTCTAGTCATTTATCTAGTTTTAAATTTCTTCTCATTCTAGCACGAATCTGAATATGATACCTCATGAGGAGTCCTCTACCGATCTAAGGTCTTTGGTCTAGTACATTTCCCTAAAAGTGTTGATGTATATATCATGTGTCATCATGTCATGCATTGTACCTTCAATGTTTTTATTTTTAAACGTGAAAAAATTAATTAAATCGTTAACAACTTGAATTGGTTTTTCATTTTACCCTAAATTTCAATGTTTGAGGTTATCTACCTTAACTCAAACCGCACCATAGGGTATGTGTCTTATATATCAAGAATGTTAAAACTCATTAATAAGGATCAAACACCCCCTTGATTGGGTTATTAAATTCCATGCCCATTCAGTCTGATGTGTTTTGGGTGATACTTGGGATCCAATTTGGAATTCCTTGGACAGACTCATCAAAAATATTTAATTTATTGAGTTACATATGGAATTAAACTATATCATTGGAGATACATGGGTTCTGATTAAGAATTCATCATAGGAACTCTTCAGAAATATTTAATTGATTAGCTTAAAAAAGGAATTATACTATGTCATGGGCGATTCATGGGTCGTGATTTGGAATTAATTGGATAGGATCATCATTCATATTGAATTTATTAAGATATAAATGAAATTATACCATATCGTGGGAGGTACTTGGATTCCAACAAAGAATTATTTTGATGGGATTATAGGATAAATGGAATTATTTTGGTCCTTGAGTGAAAGATGGGTTCTGATGTAGAATTATTTATATGGGATCATATGACAAATGGAATTATATTAGTCCCTGAGTATTACATATATTCTAACTTTTATTTCATATATGGTATCATATTATGAGTATAATTATGTTTCACCTTGATTGATACTTTCATATCAATATAGGATTCCTCGTAAGTGATCATAGGAAAAGTAAATTGTATTATGCCTTAAGTGATGAGTGGATTCCTTCTCAGAATTCCTTAGATGGATCATAGGATAAATGGAATTATATTATGGTTTATTATCATTCTTCATGGATTCAATGGTTTTGTACCTCAGGTAATTGGTTTTTTATATAAATGTTAAATCATCAGAGACATTTTAGTTTTGGTTAAAGTAGGTATAGTCATCCAGGTTTCCGATGAGGAACCTGGGATTGATATCATTTTTATTTAAATTGTTGCATTACATTTTTATAAATTCATGTTGTTCATTTTATATTCATATACTAAATAGTATTAGACATAGTTGGTGGTGGCCTACTAGGTTTTACTCACACACTATTCGATCAACAGATTGGTACCCATAAAGACTTCATGGATATATATATAGGGACATGGGGAAGCACCCAACTAGGGATGCTTGATTTTATGTACTAGGATGGATTACAGGAGTAGATGACCAAGATAGTGCTCACGATTCTATTGGATTTTATCTTTTGGACCATTTTATATTTCTATATAGCATGTATTATTGTATTCCTGCTTCATGATTTTCCCAACTCTCCTTTTGTAGATACATAACATCGATTTGTATATGAAACTGGTTAGCTATTATTTATTTTATAATATCAGGAATGCTATTATCTTTTATGCATCCTTATTCTATTTCTATTGTTATATTTATTAGTACTATTATCAATCACCACTATGAAAAAGAGTCTATAGTCTCCCCAATATATCACTTTAAACCCCTATTTCTATTCATCTTCCTTTGGCATATGTGGAGGCATGCTTGATGTCATGTGTCTAATTGGGTTTTGTTACTTATGGTTGAACTAGTATTGGGACATAAAAAAACTGGTATCATATATTTTTTTCTTTGCCTTTCTATTTTGGGTCACAATACATGAGACTAGGTTATGTTGGAATTTGGTAATGAGACCATTCTTGAGAGTATCTAACCCACTTAGAGGGAAAAGCCATGTTTCTTGGGATGGGACTTGATTTTCTATATTTTTCTTGTTATGGTTGTACTATTTCACCATTGTGTGACACTCATGACTTATGATATTTTTTATTATTATTACTCTATTCTTTTAGGCAATTATACAAAAGGATCATTTTTTTCATGAATCAACATGGGCACTATAGAATTAAAATTTCATGCATATTTCATTCTATGTATACTGCATTGTTAGTTTCATGGTGTATGTTCATTGCTTTTTATACCTATAATTGCACTAACATTTCTTATATGATAAAGGAGAAAATTATTGGTTACTTAATGTGTCTGCGTCAACCTAAATGGTGTTATCCTGCATAGAATGAAGGTGGTACTATAGATAACCAATTATCACATTTTTGATATATGAGGCTTTAGTTAAATGTGATGAAATGTGATTAGGTTACAATTAAATGGATTACAATTGTAAATAATAATGTTTTCACCTCTATGAATTTGGAATGTGAATCCATATAATCTAGACTTCATATAAGGACTTGTTATATTTTGAGATAGAATATAAAATTCAGCTTGTAGTTACATGAAGTGAAAGATACAACTTGTAATGTCATGCCTTTTTAAATTGGGAATTGTAATTCATATAGTCGAACCATTGTATAGATATAGAATTTTTCAAATTTTGAATTATAAATAAAATAATTTTCATTAAATAGGGATGAAAATTACCACTTAAAGGGCGTTTTACTATATAAATTTCAACTGGAACTCCATATAATGAAACCTCTTTGATTTAAACATGAAATATTTTCAATACCATGTCCTTAGTAGTGGAAATATGGGTTAATTTTTTTGGGTGGTGAACCCTCATGCCTATTTTTATAATTATAGTAAATATATTTTTATTGGTTATCTTGTAACATCTTATATTACCATCTGTTATACCTAGACTAGGAACTAATACATAGCTATGAGAGGTTTTATTATGAATATTTAATTCTAGGAAGGGAGATCCATGATTAAAACCCACTATGTCATATTTGAAAAGAGAGTTCCAATTGCAGCAGCCACTAAATTTCTCAGGTTATGGAGACCCCTAGGAAACTAATTCATGAATATGGATCAATCAATCTATCTTCAAACATCTAAATATTCCTCCTGAAGTGAGGGACAAGATTTAATATTTCATACTTCTTGGAACTACAAAACATTGGTGGGATGTTCTAAATTAGGAAGGTCTGCATCAAGATTTAATCTAGAGGGATTTCCAGTCTAGTTTCTATGACTAATTCATTCTAGAAACACTTAGAGATCAATGAGATTGAGAGTTTATGCACCTACATTAGGTTTCTCTATCTATTATGGATTTTTTTTCTTTCTTTACTGATATCCAACATTTTTTGCTGACTCTTTCTAGCAACGAGCATTTGAGAGTGAGACAGTTTGAGGATGGGATCACGTATTCCATCCGATAGTAGCAGAACATTTTTTGATGACTAAAATTTTAGAGAAAGTGAACTAACACCTCATTTCTTAGCGTAACCTGAGAGAATTTTTGGGATCCATCATGATGGTTTAGTATCTAGGTATGGAATAAATTCATCCATCTTGGGGTATAGGGTTTGGGGTGTACGGTTTATGGTTTATGGTGTAGGGTATAGGGTTTAGCATGTATGGTTTTGGGTTTAGGGTGTTAGGTTTCATGTTTAGGGTTTAGGGTTCAGGGTTTGGGGTGTAGAGTATAGGGTTTAATGTGAAAGGGTTTAGTGTTTAGGGTGTGTGGTCTATGGTTTATAGCTTTTGGGATTTTTGGGTTTTTTTTATTTATAGTGTTTTTAGGGTTTTAGGTGGTGTGTAGGATTTTATAGGTTTTTTGTGATTGTATTTTCTTACGATTTTTTGGGTTTTTTGTAACTCTTTAGGGTTTTTGGTGTTTAATGGGTTTTTATATGGTTTGGGTTGTTTTTAGTTTTTTTAAGGTTTTTAGGTGTTTTATAGTTTTAATGGTTTTTTGAGGGGTTTTATGGTCTTTTATGGTTTTCCTATGGTCTTTAGAGTATTTCATGGTTTTATAGTTATTTACGGCATATAGTGTATTTATGGTTTTAGGGTTCTTATGTTTTTTATAGTTTTTAGTCATTTTGGTGTTTTTCATGTTTTTAGGTTTTTCTAATTTTTAGGGTTTTTGTGGTTTTAATTTTTTTAAGGTTTTAGGTTTTTTAAAATTTTTATGGTTTTTAGGGGTTTTGGTTTTTTAATGTTTTTTTAGTTTTTTTTAGGTTTTTAATGATTTTTACTTTTTTAAGATATTAATGTTTTTGGGGTATTTATGGGTATTTATGTTTTTATGTTTTTTTGGTTTTTTGGGGTTTAAGTGTTTTAAGGGCCTTTTTATTTTTATTGGGTTTTATGGTCTTTTATTGTTTTTAGTGTATTAGGATCATTTAGTACTTTTCAAAAAATTTAAGGTTATTTTGGGTGTTTAGGATCTTTTTGGGGTTTTTTGGGTTCTTAGGGGGTTTTTGGGTGTTTATGATTTTTATGGACTTTAGGTTTTTTATGGTTATTGGATTTTTATGGGTCTTAGGGTTTTAGGGGGGTTATTAATTTTAGGGGTTTTGGGGTTTTTAGGGTTTTAGTGTTGTTAGGTGTATTTTGGGTTTTATGGGTTTTGGGGATTTTTAAAGGTTTAAGAGGTTCCTTAGGGGGTTTTCAGGTTTAAAGTTTCTTTATCCATTTTTTATGGTCATTTATATATTTTTATGGTTTTTTGGGGTCTTAGGGGTTTTAGGGTTATATTATTGTTCATATGGGGTTTTATGGGTTTTAGTGGTTTTTGGGGTTTTAGTGGTTTTAGGCGTCTTAAGTGGTTTTTTGGGGTTTTATATTCTTTTAACATTTTTAGGGTTCTTAGGGACTTTTAAGTTTTTTTCAGGTTTATAGGGGTTATTATAGGTTTAGGGGTTTATGGGTTTATGGGTTTTATGATTTTTAGGGTATTTTAGTGTTTTTAGTGGTTTTAGGGTCATTAAGGGGCTTTAGGTAGTTTAAGGGGTTTTAGTGTTTTAGGGTTCTTTATGGGTTTTTAGGGTTTTCTGTGTATTTTAGGGTTTTTTTGGTTTTAAGGTCCTTTAGGGGGGGTTAGGTTTTTAGGGGGGTTTAGGATTTTTAGGTGTTTTATGGTTTTCAAGGGGTTTTTTTTGTTTTTTTTGGTTTTTTGTGTTTTTAGGGGTTTTAGGATTTTTATGGGTTTTTTGGGTTTTTAAGAGTTTTGAGGACTTTTTAGTGTTTCTAAGGGTTTTTTGTTTTTATATTTTTTTAGGGTTTTTAGGGAATTTATGGTTTTATAGGACTTTTAACATTTTTATGTTTTAAAAAGTTTTTAAGGATTTAGTCCAGTATTTTAAGGTTTATAGGGGTTTTTATGGATTTTTAGGGTCTTTTAGGGGTTTTTCTAGTTTTATGGTCTTTTATTTTTTTTAAAGGTTTTAGGGTATTTTAGGTGTTTTTAGGGGATTTTAGTGGTTTTTTTTGAAATTTTTTAGTTATTTTAGGGTCGTTTAGGGTTTTTTGGGTTTTTAGTGCCTTTTATGGGTTGTAAGGTTTTAATGTCCCTAATGGGTTTTAAGGGTTTTTTGTTTCCATTAGGGTTTTTAGTTTTCTTTAGGGATTTTAGAATCCTTTTGGGTTATAAATGGGTTTTAGGGAACTTTATGGGTTTTGAGGATTTTGGGGTCCTTTAGGAGTGGTAAGAGGTTTTAGGTCCTTTTATGGTTTTTAGGGTTTAAGGACTTTTTGTATGTTTAGGGGTTTTAAATTTTTTTAAGTTTTTAGGGTATTTTATAGTCTATTACGGTATTTATGTTTTTAGAGAATTTTAGGTTTTTTAAGAATATTAAGGTATTTTAGGGATTTTAGGGTTTCTAGGGTCTTTTAGGGGATTTTAGAGCTTTCAGGGTCTTTTGGGGTTTTTAGGGTTTTAGTGGTTTTTAAGTATTTTTAGATTTTTTTTGGGTTTTAGGGGGGTTTCTAGGTTTTGTGGGGTTTTAAGGTTGTTAGGGTTTTTTATGTTTTTAGGATGCTTGATGTGTTTTAATTTTTATAGGTTTTAGGGTTCTATATTATTTTATAGGGGTTTGGGAGTATTTTAGAGTTTTTAAAGTTTTTATGAATTCTTGTGGTTTTAATGGGTTTTATGGTATTTATTTCTTTAAAGGGGTTTTTGGTTTTTAGGCGGTCTTAGGGTTTTAGGGTTTTTCAGTTTAGTAAAGGATTTTAAGGGTTTTTAGGATTACTATGGTTATTTAGTGTTTTTGTTTATTTTCAGGGGTTTAATAGTTTTTTAGGTTTTATGGGTTTTTATGGATTTATAATGCTTTTTAGGGTTCTTATGGTTTTGGGGAATTTTTTAGGGGTTCTAGGAGATTTAAGGGATTTTTTTTGGTTTTTTGGATTTTTTAAGGTTTGTTAAGTCTTTAAGGTATTTTAGTGTTATTAGTATGTTTTTGGGTTTTTATGGTTTTCAATGGTTTTAGTGTTTGGAATATTTTTTGTGTTTTTAGGGTTTTTTTGGGGTTTTAATGGTTTTTACATTTTTAGGGATTTTTATGATGTTTTTGGATTTTTGGGGTTTTTAGTGGTATTAGATTTTTTTGGGTTTTTTTAAGGTGGTTTTGGATTTTTTGGATTTTGTTTGTATTTTTAAGACATTTTATTATATTTTAGGAATTTTAGGGTTGTTAGGTTATTTTAGTTTTTTATGGATTTTAGGGAATTTAAGTATTTTTAAGAGTATTTAGGGTTTTATAGTTTTTTTAGTGGTTTTAATGTTTTTAGGGTTTTAGAGTTTTTATGTTTTTTATGTTTTTTAGTTTTTTTAGTTTTTTTAGTGTTTTTAGTTTTTTTAGAGTTTTTTGGGGTTTTGGTATTTGTAGTGTTATTTTAGGTCAGTATGGGTCTTTGGGATTTTTTTAGGTTTTTAATGATTTTATAATTATTTGTTTTGTGTGTTTTATAGGGTCTTTCAGGGTGTTTTATGGTTTTAGGGTTTTTAGTGTTTCATAGGTTTTAGGGTTTTTTCTAGGAATATTATATATTTTAAGTATTTTTGGACTTTTTAAGGGCTTCAGATTTTTAGTGTTTTTAAGTGTATTTAGGGTTTTTTGGGGTTTTTTTGGTTTTTTTTTTGTGTTTTTAGGGAAATTTATTTATTTTTTGGTTTTTTTTAATTTTTTAGGGGTTTGAGGGATATCAAGATTTTTTAGGGGTTTTAATGGTTTATTAGTGTTTTTAGGGGTTGATAGGGTTTTTAGGGGTTTGAGAATTTTTAAGAGTGTTTTTGACTTTTCTAGTGTTTTTTAAGTTTTTTGGGTATTTTAGGGTTTTTAAGTCCTTTTCAGGGGGTTTTAAATGTTTCATGTATATTTTAGATCTTTTAGGGTTTTTATGGTATTTTTGGGTTTTTTATGGTTTTAGGGGCATAAAAAATTTTATGGGTTTTTAGGGTTTTAGGGGTTTAGGGTCTTTTAGTGTTTTATAATATTTTAGGGTCTTTAGGGGTTTTAAGTATCTTTTTTGGGGATTTAAGTTTTCTATATATTTTGTTTTTGGGTTTTGAGGGTTTTTTTGGTTTTTCGTGTATTTTTGGTTTTTTAGTGGTTTTAGGGTTTTTAGGGATTATTATGGCTCTTAGGGATTTAGGGGGTTTTGTAATTTTTAGGGTTTTTGGGGGGTTTTAGATATTTAGGGGTTTTGATGAATCTTTATGGATTTATGAGTTTTTAGGGGTTTTTTGGATTTTTAATGTTTTGTTTGATTTTTAGGGATTTTTAGTTTTTAGGCATGTTTTATGGTTTTTAGGCCAGTTTTAGGATTTTATGGGTTTTTAGGGATTTTAATTTGGTTTTTTTGGTTTCTAGAGTCTTTTAGGGGTTTTAGGTTCCTTTAGGGTTTTATGGTATTTTGGGGTTTAAATGGTTTTTAGTGTTTTTAGGTATTTTGGGGGTTTATGGTATTTTAGGTCTTGTTAGGATTTTTAGAGTTTTTAGGGTTTTTCGATTTTTATTGTTTGGTAGATTTTAAATGTTTTAGGGTTTTAGGTTAATTTTTTGGTGTTTTAGTGTGGTTTAGGGTTTTAGGTTATTATTAGGGGTTTTTATACTTTAAGTTCTATTTCTATTTTTATGGTTTTATGGTTGTTTAGGGTTTTGCGGTTTTAGGGTTTTTTAGGTTTTTAGGGTTTTTAGGGTTTCATTTGGTTTTAGGGTGTTTTATGGTTTTATTTGGTTTTTGGGACATTTAAGGGGTTTTGGGTTTTTTTATTTATAGAGTCTTTTAGAGTGTTTATTGTTTTTGGATATTTTAGGGTCTTCCAAGGCCTTTTAAGTATTTTGTGGTATTAAGGTTAATTTTGCGTTTTAAAGGTTGTTTAGGGTTTTAGCGTTTTTTTGGGTTTTAGCGGTTATTTGGGATTTTTAGTGTTTGTATATATTTTTCTATTTTTATTTATTTGTAAGGTTTTTTATGGTTTTAGGATTTTGTATGGGTATTTAGGGTTTTAGGGGTTTTAATCATTTTTAGTGGTTTTATGGTTTTAGGTGTTTAAAATTATTTTCAAGGTATTTTTTAGGGGGTTAGGGTCTTTAGTAGGTTTATGGTTTTTAGGGGTCTTTTAGGGGTTAAAATTTTGTTACATCCTTTCATAGTATTTTGGGGTTTTAGGTTTTTCTATGTTTTTAGGGTTGAAATGTTTTTAGGGTCTCTTAAGGGGTTTTAGGTAGTTTTAGGTTCTTTTGGGGTTCTTAGGGTTTTTAGGTTCTTTTTGTGTCTATGGTATTGGGTTCAGTGTTTAGGCTGTAGGGTTTAGAGATTAAGATAATGGGTTTAAGGTATAATTTGTTATATTTAATGATTTATGGTCTAGGGTATTGGGTTTAGAGTGTAGGGTTTTGTGTTTAGGGTGTAGGGTATAAGGATTTGTGTGTAGGATTTGGGGTATAGAATATAGGGTATAGGGTTTTAAGTGTTGGTTTTAGGGTTTACAGTGTAGGGTAAAAGTTTTATGGTGTAGGGTATGAGGTTTATAGTGTATGGTATTGGGTTTAAGGATTCTATTGGTTTTATGATATTTAGGGGTTTTGGGTTTTTTTAGAGTTTTAAGGGGTTTATTGATTTTAGGGTTTTTAAATGTTTTTAGGTTTTTTTAGGGTTTTTAAGGTTTTAGGTGGTTTTAAGGTATAAGAGCGTTTAATGATTTTAGGGGTTTTAAATATTTTTAGGGTTTTAGTATTTTTATGTATTTTTAGGATTTCTAAGGGGTTTTATGGGTTTTAGGGTTTGAGGTGTATTAAGGCCTTTTGTTTTTTTAGGTTTCTAAAGGTTTTAGGGTTTTTATAGGTTTTTATAGGATTTTAGGGTTTTTATTATTGTATTAGATTTTTTGCGGGGTTTTAGTTTTTTTGGGTATTTTATGGTCTTTTAATGAATTTGGCGGTTTTAGGGTATTTTAAGAGTATTTATGGGTTTTTGGGTTTTTAAGGATTTTTATATTTTTATTATTTTTATTGTTTTGATGGGATTTTAGTGGTTTTTATGGTTTCATGGGTTTCATGGGTTTAATGGGGTTTAGTTAGTTTATTTTTAAGGGTATATTTAGTGTGTTTTAGGTCCTTTAAGTTGTTATTCGGTCTTTTTGGGTTTTAGTGGATTTTATGGTGTTATAGGTTTTGATGGACTTTTAGGGTTTTGGTGTGTTCTTATAATCTTTTTAAGGGGTTTTCAGTTTTAGGGTATTTCATGTATTTTTTAGTGTTTTGAGGGGTTTAGGGGTTTTTAAATGTTTTAAGAATTTTTGAGGTTTTTTGGTTTTTTCATTTTAATCAGTGTTTTGGGGGTTATTTGGAGGGGGTAATGTTTTTTGGGTTTTTTGGAATTTTTTGGATTTTAAGGGATGTAAATTTTTTATGTGAATTTTATGGAATTTTATGGTTTCTAATGAATTTTAGTGTCTTAATGGTTTTCAACCTTTTAGGGGTTTTTAGTATTTTTAGGGTGATTTAGTGTTTTAAGAGGGTTTTAGGGGTTTTAGGGTTTTTAGGGATTATGGGATCTTTTTGGGGGTGTAAACATTCTTAGGGCGTGTTAGGGTTTGTTTTCAATTTTTAGGGTTTTCACGGTTTTAATGTTTTTCAGGAAGTTTAAAGGGTTTTTAAGGTCTTTTATGAGTTTTAGGTTTATTTAATGATTTTTAGGCTTCTTGGGGAATTTTTGGATTTTGGGTGTAGGGACTAATCTTTTTGGTGTAGGTTTTAGGAATTAATGTGTTATATATAGGATTTAGGATATAGGGTTTAAGGTTTTGGGAACATGGTATAGAGTTTATTGTTTAGGTTTTGGGGTTTAGGGTTTAGGTCGTTGCGAATAGGTTTTAGGGTGTGGGGTTTTTGGTTTATGGTGTGGGTTATATGGTTTAAATTGTAGTGGTTGGGGTTTATGGTGTAGGGTATAGGGTTTAGGGTGTAGGTATTATTGTTTAGTGTGCATGTTATTTGATTCAGTGTTTTTATGGTTTTTTACATTTTTAGGATTTTATGATTTTTTAGCATTTCAATGTTTTTTATGGTTTCAAGGGTTTTAATGGTTTTTTTTGATTTTTTGGGTTTTTTGTGATTTATAGGGGGTTTGGGGGATTTTAGAGTTTTTTGGGTTTGTTAAGATTTTAAGGGGGTTTTAGTGTTTTTCGGGATTATTGGGTTCTTTTAGGGTTTTAGAGTTTTTGGGGTTCCAAATAATTTTTTCGGGGTTATAACAGGTTATATGGTTTTTATGTATTTTAGGTTGGTTTAGGTTTTTTTAATGGTTTTTGGAGTTTTTAGCGATTTGTAGAGTTTTTTTGGGTTTTTAGGGTTTTTATGGAATTTTAGGGGTTTTATGGGTTTTCTATGGTTTTTGTGGGATTAAATTTTTTGTTGGTTTTTGGGTTATGGGGTTTTTTGGGGTTTTCTTGGGATTTATAGTTTTTAGGGTTTTAAGAATATTTTAGGGGTTTGGGGGTTTTTAGTGTTTTTAGGGTTTCAACGATTTTTTTCATTATTTTAGAGGTTTAGGGGTTTTAGGGGTTTTAGGGGTTTTTTGGTTTTTTTATAATTTTCATAGTCATTTGGTCTTTTTTGGTATTTATGGAATCTTTTATTTTTTAGTATTTTTAGGGTTTTTGGGTCCTTTTGGAATTTTTTAAAGTTTTGTAGAGTCTTTGAGGGGTTTTTATTGCAGTTTAGGTTCTTATAGAGGTTTTTAGATATTTTTAGATTCAATTAGTGTTTTTACTGTATTATAGAATATTTTAAAGTTTTCATTGTCTTTTAGGTTTTTCTACGGATTTTTGGATCTTTAAGGATTATTTATGATTTTTAAGGTTTTATATGGTATAAAGGGTTTATAGGGTTTTAGTTTATTTCGTGATTTTTGGGGGTTTTGTGTGTTTTTCTGTTTTTTTTGGAAATTTATGGGCATTAGGGACTTTTAGGGTTTGTTAGAAATTTTAGTGTTTTAGGGTTTTAGGTTCTTTTGTGTTTTTATACGTTTTTGGATCTTTTACAATCTATAATGGATTTTAACGGGTTTTATGGGTTTATAGTGTTTTATGGGTTTTTGGTTTTTATTATTTGTTTCAGGTTTCCTAGATATTTTTGTTATTTTTATTAGTTTATGGTTTTATAGGGGTTATAGTGATTTATGGGTTTTGGTATTTGTAGGGAATTTAGGTGTATTACGGGTCTTTCATGGTATTTAGGATTTTAGGGTTTTTAGGGTCATTTATTTGTTTTAGGGTTTAAAGGGATTTTAGGTTTTTCGGGGTTTTTATGGTATTTTAGGCTTGGTTTAGATTTTTTTTTTGTTTTTTACAGAGTCTTCAGTTTTTTAGGGATCTCAAGGGTTCTCTGGTATGTTACGGTCTCTTATGGTTTTAAGGTACTTTTAGGGATATATGGGTTTTAAGTATTTTAGAGGGTTTTAGGGTTTTTAGGGGTTTTTACTATTTTATGTGTTTTTATAGTTTTAGTTTTTTTATGTTTTTTTATATTTTTTATGGTTTTAGGTATTTTGTTTTGGGTTTTAATGTGGTTTCTTGGTTTTATGGTTTGTTAATATATTTTTAAGGTGTTTTTGGGTAATTTTAGGATTTTATGGTCTTTTAGGCTTTTAGGTTTTATAAGGAATTTAGGGTTTTTGTGGTTTTTTGTGTTTTTAAACTTTTTCGGGTTCTTTAGTGTTTTTAGGGGTTTTAAAGGATTTTATGGTTTCTACGAGATTTATTGTGTTTTAGGGTTTCATAATGTTTTAAGTTTTTTTTGGATTTTTAGAGTCTCTTTAGGGGTTTATTAGGTTTTTGGGTCTCTAAGTGGTAATCGTTTTTTGGGGTTTATGGTCTATTTTGTGTTTTTAGGGTTTTAGGGCCTCTTTGGTTTTATGATATTTTAGGTTTTGTGGGTATTTTTTTGGTTTTTAGTGTTTTTAAGGACTTAGATGTTTGTAGGGTTTTAAGGGATTTTTGTCACTTTTAGGCGTGTTAGGGTTTTTAGGATTTATAGGGTATTATTAGGGTGTTATGCAGTCTTTTTATAGTCTTTATAGAGGTTTAGTATTTTTGGGTTTTGTGTGTATTTTTACGTTTTTAGGGTTATTTAAGGTTTTAGTGCTTTTTGGGTTTTTTGGGGGGGTTTAGGCTTTTAGAATTTTTATGGGTTTAGTGTTTTTAGGGGTTTATATGGTTTTAAGTGTATTTTTAGAGTTGTATTGGGGTTTTAGAGTCCTAATGGTTTTTAGGGACTCGTTGGTTTTTGTGATTTTTTGTGGTTTTTATAGCTTTTTAGGGATTTTTTATTTTTAGGGTTATTTAGGTTTGTATATTTGTTTAGGTTTTCAGGGGTCTTATGGGGTTTTAGAAGTGTTTAGGGTTTTTAGGGGTTTTATGGGGGTTTTAGAGTTTTATGTTTTTTACAATGTCTTTTATGTTTTTTGGGGTTTTAGTGTACTTTAGGGGATATTTAGGGTTTTAGTTTCTTCTAGGAGGTTTAGGGTTTTTTGGCCTTTTAGGGTTTTTTGGGGTTTTCTTGTATTTTGGTGTTTTTCAGGGTTTTTATGTTTTAAATTTTTTTGTGGTTTTTAGGTGTTTCTTTAGTTTTTATGGCCTTTTTATGTTTTTGGGTTTAGGTAATAGAGTTTAGGATTTATGGATCAGTGTTTAATTTTTAAGGTGTATGGTTTAGGGTTTAGGGTGTAGGGTTTATGTTTTGAGGGTTAGGGTATAGGTTTTGTGGATTAGCATTACAAGTACAGGATTTTGTGTTTAGGGTGTTGGGTAAGGGGTTCATGGTGTAGGGTTTAGAATTTTTTATGTAGAGTATAGTGTTTCGGTTGTACTGTTTAGTGTTTACAATGCATGGTATAGAGTTTTGGGTTTTTGGGGGTTTTATGGTCTGATAGGGTTTTATGGTCTTTAGGTTTATTTGGGGTATTGTTGGGGTTTTAGGGATTTTATTGTTTTTATAATTTTTAGGGGTTTTAGTGTTTTTAGGTTTTATAGTGTTGGTAAGGGTTTTTTGGGTTAGTAGGGGTTTTTAGTTTATTTAGGGGTTTCAGAGTTTTTAGGGTTTTGGGGATTTTTAGTGTATTTGGTGGTTTTTGGGTTTTTAGGGTTTTTATGGATTTTAGGGTTTTAGGCGTTTTTAGGATTTCTGGATATTTATATGTGGATTTATAGTTTTTATAGTTTTATGGGTTTTTAGATGTTTTTAGGGGTTTTAGTGTTTTTTTGGTTTTTGTGGGGTTTAAGGTGTTGATGGTTATTGTTTTTACGGTTATTAGGGGTTTTTGTGTTGCTAAGATATTTTCTAGGTTTTTATTTTTTTTGGGTTTTTAATTTTTTTAGTGTTTTTATGGTTTTAAATGATTATTAGCGTGTTTATGTATTTCCTGAGGTTTTAAGGGTTTTTTAATGGTTATTAGTGTTTTTGAGTTTTTAGGATTTTTAGGGTTTTAGGCGTTTTTATGTTTTTAGTTTTTTTGGGGTTTCTAGGATCTTTTAGCGTATTTTAAGGTCATTTGGATGTTTTTAGTGTTTTTTTGGTGTTTTTATGATCTGTTAGGGTCTTTGAAAGAATTGAGGGGTTTTTGTGAGTTTCTAAGGTTTTTATTATTTATGGTTTTAGTGTGTTTTGGGGTTTCTAAAAGGGTTTTATTGGTTTTTAAGAATTTTATAATTTTCAGGGTATTTTAGGGTCTTTAGAGGATTTAGGGTTTTATGGTTTTAATTTTATTTAATATTTTTAGGGGTTCTAGGGCCTTTTAGGTTTCTAAATATTTTTACAGTTTTTAGGGGTTTTAGGATTTTTTAGTACCCTTAACAAATTTTTTGGGTTTGTGGAGTTTTATGGTTTTTAGGCCCCTTTAGGGATTTTTAGGGTCTCATAGAGTCTTTTATGAGTTTTAGAGTATTTTTGGGTTTTTTACGGATATTTAGGTTTTTGGGAATGTATTTTATGGTGTTAAGGGGTTTTAGGTGTTTTAGGGTTGTTTAGGGGTTTGGGGGTTTTTAGGTTTTTAGGAGTTTTAGATTTTTCTTAGTGTTTTTGTATTTTTGGGGTCATTTAGGGGTTCTAGGATTTCTCTGGTCTTTTTAGCCGTCTTTAGGGTTTTTGGGGTTTTAAGGTGTTTTTTGGGTTTTTATGGGTTTTTGGTTTTTTGATGGTTTTCAGGGTTTTTAAGGGGTTTTAGGGGGTTTATGGGTTTTCTAGTTTTTAAGGGTTTTTAAGGTTTTCAAGGTGTTTTAGTATCTTAAAGGGTTTTTGGGTTTTTTTTTGGGATTTATATAGGATTAGGGTTTTTAGGGTCATTGAGGTTTTAGTGGATATTTTCATTTTAGGGACTCTTAATGATTTTAAGTTTTTCTGGGGTTTATGGATTTTAGGGGTTTTAATGATTTTATAGGGTTTTAGGGTTATTTAGGTGTTTTATGGTTTTAAGGGGTTTTAGTGTTTTTTATGATTATTTTAGTCATTTTATTTTTTTATTGTTTTTATGTTTTTAGGGGTTTAAGGGTTTTTATGGTTTTAAGGGATTTAAGGCTGTTAGTATTTTTTAGTGTTTTTAGGATTTTTAGGGAATTTAGGGGTTTAGGGTTTTTTAGGGATTCTATGATGTTTAAGGGATTTATAGTCTTTTATGGTTTTCATAGTGTTTAATAGTCTTGAAGTGATTTTTTGGGTTTTAAGTACATATAGGGTTTTTGAGTTTTTAATGTCTTTTGGGATTTTATCATATTTTAAGGTTTTTAGGGTGTTTTAGGTGGGTTTAGGATTTTTAGGTACTTTTAAATGTTTTTAATGTTTTTTAGGGTTTTTGGGTTTTTAGGGTTTTCAAGGTTTTAGGGATTTTAAGGGGTTTTCATGGTTTTATGGAATTTTTAGAGTTTTTTTTGGGGTTTTCTGGTTTTTAGGAGTTTTTAGTGATTGTAGGGGTTTTTGAGGGGTTTTTAGGGTTTTTGGTTTTTTCGGTTTTTTGGGGTTTTAGGAGGTTTTATGGTTTTTAATGGGTTTTTTGGGTTTGAAGTGTTTTTTGGGTTATTTTGGGTTTTATGTCTTTAGGGTCTTATAGGGGTTGTAGTGGAATTTATGGTTTTTAAGGGGTTTTATATTTTTAGGTTATTTTTATAGTGTTTAGGGTTTTAGAAATTTTTACTATTTTTATGTTTTTAGAAGCTTTTAGAATCTTTTAGGGGGTATCTAAGGGTTTAAAGGAAATTTTGAGGTGTTTTATGTCTTTTGGTAGGGATTTTTGGGTTTTAGTATCTCTATGTTTTTTATTTTATTATTATTGGTTTAGTTTTTTAGTGAATTTAGAGTTTTTCAGTTTTTTAGGGGTTTTTTAGGTTTTTTATTATTTATATTTTTTATTATTTTTTGGGTTTTTATGTGTTCTTTTCTAGTTTTATGGTTCTTTTTGTTTTCTTTTAGGGATTTTGGAGTTTTTTTATCTTTTAGTGTTTTAAGGGTTCTTTTAGTGTTTTTAGGGTTTGGGGATTTTTAGGATTTTGTAGGTTTTGGTGGGGTTTTATGGGGTTTTTGGTTGTGATTGAGTTTTCAGAAGTATTTTAGGGTTTTCTAGGGTTTTTATGGTTTTTTAGGGTTTTTCGGATTTTTGTGTTTTTTTCTTTTCTTTGGATTTTATGTTTTTAGGGTTTTTAGTGTTTTCATAGGTATTTTTATGTTTTCTGGGGTTTTATTTTTTAAGGGTTTTTAAGGGTTTTTTTATCGGTTTTAGTGTTTTTAGGTTTATTACATATTTTTTGGTTTTATTTTTATTTTTAGGGGTTTGGGGTTTATTTTAGGGTTTAGGGTTTAGGGTGCAGGGTATAGGGTTTATGTTGTTGGGTATAAGGTTGTATTTTTATGTTATAGGGTTTAGAATGTTAGTTAGAGGGTTTAGGTACTAGGGTATAGGGTTTATGGCACAAGGTTTAAGGTTTAGGGTAAGTTTTATGGGATTTATGTTATATGGTTTAGGGTTTAGTGTTGAGGGTATAGGGATTAAGATTTATGGTTTTGGTTTTAGGGTGTACAATGTAGGGTTTGTGGTGTATGATATAGGGTTTAGTGTATAGGGTTTAGTGATTATGGTGCATGGTATATGTTTTATGGTGTAGGGTTTAGGTTTTAGGGTTTTGGGTATATGGTTTTCGGTTTACAGTGCAGGTTTTTGGTTGTAGGGTATAGGGTTTAGTGTGTATGCTTTAGGGTTTGGGGTGCATAGTATAGGGATTATGGTGTAGGGTTTAGGGTTTTGGGTATAGGGTTTAGGGTGTAGGGTTTACGGTTCAGGGTTTTGGGTTTAAGGTGTAGGGTTTTAGGGTTTAGGTTGTTGGGTATATGGTTTAGGTTTTAGTGTGTATGGTTATTGTGTAGGGTATATGGTTTATGGTGTTAGAATATTGGTTTAGGTTTTAGGGTTTAGGGTTTACAGTGTAGGGTTTAAGGTTTTATGTTGTAGGGTATATGGTTTAGGGTGTAGGGTATAGTGTCTAGGGTATTGGATTTAGGGTGTAGGGTTTTGGTTTTTTGGTGTAGGTGTAGGGTTTATGGTTTCAGGTGTAGGGATTATGGTTTAAGGTGTAGGGTTTAGTTATTAGGGTGTTGGGTTTAGGGTTTAGGGTGTATGTTATACGATTTTGGTTTTTGGGTTTAGATTTTAGGGTGTTGGGTTTAGGGAATAGGGATGAGGATATATGGAAATGGGTTTAAGGTCTAGGGTATAGTTTATAGGGTATTGGTTATAGTGTCTTGGGTGTAGGGTATATGGTTTAAGGTCTAGGGTATATAGTTTAGAGTTTAAAGATTAAGGTGTAGGTTATAGGGTTTACAGTTTAGGGATTAGGGTTAAAGGTGTAGGGTATAGGATTTAGGGTGTAGGTTTTAGGTTTTATGGTTTTCGTTATAGCTTTTATGATCCTGGATATAGGGTTTGGTGTCTATGTTATTGGATTTAGGTCGTAGGGTACAGTGTTTTGGGTGTCAGGTGTTGGGTGTTGGGTTTTGGGTGTAGGGTGTAGATTATCGAGTTTAGGTTTTAGGTTTTTGGGTTTAGTGTGTCGTTTATAGGGTATAGAGTGTGTGGTTTAGGGTTTAAGTTTAAGGGTGTAAGGTATATAGTCTATGGTCTTGGGTTTAGTGTGTAGGGTATAGGGTATAGGGTAAAGGTTACAATGTTTATAGATTAGGGTGTAGGGTATAGGTTTTGGGGTGTAGGATTTAGGGTTTATTATGCCGGGTATATGGATTAGGGTATAGGGTTTGGGGTTTCAGGTATAGGATTTAGGATGTAGGTTTGAGAATTTACTGTATAGTGTATCTAGTTTAGAGTTTAGAGTTTAGGGTTTAGTGGGTAGGGTCCAGGGGAAAAAGATTAATGTATGTGGTTTAGGTTTTAGGGTGTAGTATATAGTGTTTAAGGATCTTGTTTTAGGGTTTAGGGTATATGGTTTATGGTTTATTGTGTAGTTTATAGGGTTTAGGGTGTAGGGTTTAGTGTTTATGGTATTGGGTATAAGGTTTACAATGTTGGGGTTAGAGTTTAGGGTGTTGGGTTTTTTGTTTATGGTGTAAGGTTAATGGTTTAGGGGTTTGGGTGCATGTTATAGGGCTTATGGTGTAGGTTTTAAGGTTTAGGGTGTATGGTATTGGGTTTAGGTTTTAGGGTATTGGGTTTAGGGTGTAGGGTTTGGGGTTTAGGGTTTACGGTGGAGGGTATAGGGTATAAGGTGTCAATTTTAGGGTTTAGGGTGTATGGTGTTGAGTTTAAGGTGCAAAATTTATGGTGTAGGGTTTAGAGTTTGTGGTGTTGGGTATATGGTTTAGGGAGGGGGTTATGATTTGGCTGTAGGATATAGGGTTTAGTATTTAGGTTTAGAGTTTTGGTTGTAGGGTATAGGGTTTAGGGTGTAGGGTTGGGGGTTTGTGTGTGGGGTTTAGTGTTTAGGGTGTAGGGTATATGGGTTGGGGTGTAGGGTATAGGATTTATGGTCTAAACTTTAATGTTTATGTTATAGGGTATAGGGTGAAATGAGTTTAGTTTTAGGTGTAATGTATAGGGTTTAGTGTGTGGGGTATAGGGTGTAGGGTGTGGGATATGGGGTTCAGGGTGTAGGGATTAGGGTTTAGGGGGTAATTTATAGTGTTTGGTGTGTAGGGTATGGAGTTTAAGGTGTATGATATATGGATTAGTGTGTAGGGTATAGGATTTAGGGTATAGGGTATAGGGTATAGGGTATAGGGTATAGGGTATAGGGTATAGTGTGTAGGGTTTAGGGTGTAGTTTATAGTGTTTTTGTTTTTGTATTTATGGTCTATGGTGTAGGGTAGAGGTTTTAGGGTGTATGGTTTAGTGTTTAGTGCATTGGGTTTATTGTCAATGTTATAGGGTTTAGAGTGTAGGGTATAGGGTTTAGGGTAAAGTGTATAGGTGTTAGGGTGTATGGTATATGGTTTCGGTCATTAGGTTTAGGGTTTTGGATGTAGTCTATAGGGATTTGGGTATATAATTTTTGGTTTATGGTTTAGGTTATAGGGTATAGCGTATAGGGGTTTGGGTTTAACATGTAGGGTATGGTGTTTAGGTTGAATGGTGTAGGGTTTGGGGTTTAGGGTTTATAGGGTATGGTGTATGTCTTTGGGTATTGGGTTTACGGTGTATGTTATAGGGTTTAGGGTGTAGGGTCTAGTATTTATGGTGTTGGGTATTGGGTTTTGGGTGTAATGTTTAGGGCATTAGGTGTAGGGTTTAGGGTTTAGTGTGTTGTTTTGTAGGGTTTAAGGTGTAGGGTATAGGGTTTAGGGTGTAGAGTTTAGGATGTTGGTTATAGGGTTTTGGGTAATGGGTCTTGGGTTTAGATTTTATGTTGTATTGTTTTAGGTGTAGGGTTTAGGGTGAATGTTATAGGGTTGAGGTTGTCAAACTTTGGTTTAGGGAATATGGTACAAAGTTTATGGTGTAGGGTTTAGAGTTCATGATGATGGGTATAGGTTTTATGGTTATGGGTTTGGGGTTTGAGGGGTAAGGTATAGGGTATAGGGTTGTAGTTTAGGGTTTAGGGTGCAGGGTTTAGGGTTTAGTGATTAGGGTTTATTGTTTAGAGTATAGATTTTAGTTTGTAGGTTTTTGGGTTTAAGTAGTATGATATTTGTGATTAGGGTTTAAGGTTCAGTTTAGGTTTACAGAGTAAAGTATAGGGTTTAGTGTGTAGGGATTAATGATTAGGGTGTAGGGTATGGGGTTAAGGGGTAATAGTATATGGTTTACGGTTTAGGGTGCAGGGTATAGGGTTTATGGTGTACGTATTATGGTTTATGGTGTTGGCTATATGGTTTTTGGTGTCATGTATTGGGTTTTTTCTTTATAGTTTAAGATGTATGGTATAAGGTTTAGGGTTTAGGGTTTATTATGTATGATGTCTTTTGTTTTAGTGGTTTAGTGTTTTTTCATTGCTTTTAGGTTCTTTTAATATTTTTGGGGGTTTTGTGTCTTTTATGGGAATTTAGTGTTTTGGGGGTCTTTTAGGGTCCTTTTGTGTTATTTTAGGGTTTTTGGGGTATTTTAGGGGTTTTAGGTTTTTTTGGATGTTTAGGGTCTTTTAGGGTTTTCAGTGTCTTTTAGGGATTTTTTAGGGACCTTTGGTGTTTTTTGTTAGGCTTAGGGGTTATTGAGGGATTTATGGGTTTCATGTGGTTTTATATTTTTTTCTATATTTTCTTTGTGTTTGTTATGGTTTTTAGTGGTTTTAGGTTTTTAAGGGGGTCTTTTGGTTTTAAGAGTTTTTACTATTCATGCGATACTTTTGTTGTTTTTTTGGGTCTTTATAGACTTTTAATGTTTATTAGATTCTTAAGTGTTTTATGGGGTTTTAGTGTCTTTAAGGGTTTTAGGGTCTGTTGGTTTTTGAGGGGTTTTATGTAGTTTTTTTGTTTTTAGGTCTTTTTAGTGATTTATATGGTTGTTTAAAGGTTTTTATGGTTTTATGTTCTTTATGGGGTTTTTTGTGTTCTAGGGACCTTTATGGTTTTTAGGGTGTTTTAGGTTCCTTTATGTGTTTTTATGTATTTGAGGGTCCTTTTGGTTTTTTAGTGTTTTTAGGTTCCGTTATAGAATTTTCTTGGGTGTTTTATGGTCCTTT
This sequence comes from Viscum album, assembly GCA_963277665.1. NCBI lineage: Eukaryota > Viridiplantae > Streptophyta > Magnoliopsida > Santalales > Viscaceae > Viscum > Viscum album. The sequence goes on along the minus strand of OY728142.1, from coordinate 680,579,694 downwards.
AGGGTTTTTAGGTTCCTTTAGGAATATTTTGGGTTTTGATGGTCTTTTAGGGGTTTAGGGTTTCTATGGTCTTGTATGGTTTTTATGATTTTTAGAGTCTTTTAGGTTTTTTTATGTTGTTTATGTTCCTTTAGGCAATTTAGGGGCTTTTGGGACTTTTTTGGGTCTTTACAAATTTTAGTGTCTTTTATGGGATTAAAGGTTGTTTAGGGTTTTAGGGGTTTTTTGGGGTTTTAAGGGTTTTCATGTTTTTAATGAATTTTAACGGTCCTTTAAGGGTTTTAGGGTTTTATCGGTTTTAGTCTTTCTAGGGGTGTATTATTTTTTAGATTTTTTAGGGTTTTTAGGAGTTTAAAGATTTTTAGGGGTTTAGGTGGGTTTTAAGGATTTTAGGGACTTTTAGGAATGTTAAGGGTTTGTTTTGGGTTTTTATTGTTATTTGGGTTTTTAGGGGTTTTAGGTTTTTTAAGGTTCTTAGGTTATTTATAGTGTTTTAGGGTTTTAGTGTTTTTAGAGTTTTTAAGGGATTTTTAGGGCCTTCTATGGGTTTTGGTAATTTTTAGGATTTTAGTTGTTTTTAGGGATTCGTGGATTTTTAGTGCTTTAGGGTTTATTGGGTTGCTGGCTAAATTTTAAGGGGGTTTTATGGATTTTAGGGATCACATGGGTTTTTTGGTATTTAAGGTGTTTTAGGGTTTTTAAGTATGTTTAGGGTTTGGGGGGTTTTCGGATTATTTTAGGGTTTTTAATGTGTTTTAGGATTTTTTATTGTTTTTAGGATTTTTAGAGATTTTAGGGTTTTTTGGGTGGGTAAGGGTTTTTAGGACCTTCTATGGTATTTATTGGTTTTTAGGATCTTTTAGGGGTTTTATAATCTTTTAGAGTTTGTGGCTGTTTTTTTTCTTTTTATGATTATTAGGGTATTTTGGGTATTTTGGGTATTTTATGGTTTTCGTGTTTTTTGGATTTTTAGTGTTTTTGGGTTTTTGTGTTTTAAGTGTATTTTATGGTTTGTTTCTATTTGAGGGTTTTTATTGATTTTTATGGTTTTTAGTGTTTTTTCGGATTTTAGGGTTTTTTGGTATTTAATAGTTTTTTGTGGTTTTTGGGTATTTAAATTTTTTTATGATTTTTAAATTCATTTTGGATTTTAATGTTTTTTGAGGTTTTGGGGGTTTTGAGGGGTCTTATTGTTTTTAGAAGTTTTTAGTGTTTTCAGGATTTTTAGGGGTTTTCAATGGATTTTACGGGTTTTAGTATTTTGGTTTTCTCTTAGGGGGATTTTGGTTTTTTTTAATATTTTTTGTGGTTTTAATTTCTTTGGAGTTTAGTGGTTTTTATGTTTTTTCGGAGTTTTAGTGTTTTTACGGGGTTTTAGGTTTCCAGTGTTTTGAAGGATTTTTTGGGGGTGTTTAAGGTGTTTAATGTCCTTTTAGGGTTTTTAGGGTTTTCAGGGTCCTTTAGGGGATTTAAGGGCTTTTAGGGTATTTATTTAGTTTAGGGGTTTTAGGGTCTATTTTTGTGTTTTCTGGTTTTTTAGTGTTCCAAGGGTTTCGAAGATTTTTTGTTTCTAAACGTTTTTAGTGTTTTCGGGTTCTACGAGATTTAGGGGTTTTAGGGGGTTTAGGGGGTTTTATGGTTTTTAGTGTATTTTGGGTTTTTTGGATTTTAGGGTTTTCATTGGATTTTCAAGGGTTTCCAAGGTTTTTATATATTTTTAGGTTTTTAGGTGTTTTTAGCTTTTTTAGTTTTTTTATTTTAGATGTTTTTATTGGTTTTCATGGTTTTTGGGGTTTTTTTGGGTTTTAGGGGTCTTTATTGTTTTTAGTGTTTTAATGTGTTTTTTAATAATTTGACGATTTTTGGTTTATTTTTCAGGGTTTTATATTTTTTAGGGTATTTAGGGGGTATATGAGATTTTTAGGGCTTTTTTTGGTTTTTTGGTTTTTTAAGGTTTATAGGGTATTTTAGGGTTTTAGGGTTTTTAAAAGCTTTTAAGGCCATTAAGGGATGTTTTAGAGTGTTTTTTGTTTTTGAGTGTTTTTAGGGGTGTTTGATTTTTTATGGTTTGTAAATATATTTTGGGATTTTATGGTCTCTAGTGTGTTTTAGGGTCTTTTAAGGGTGTTAGGGACTTTTAGGGTTTGGGGTGTTTTTGGGTTTTTGGGTCTTTCTAGACATTTTATGGGGTTTAGGTTCTCTTTAGCGGGTTTAGTGTTTTTAGTGTCTCTTTAGGGGTTTTTAATGATTTTAGATTTTGATGGTGTTTTAGGGTTTTCGAGGTTTCTACATATTTTTGGAGGGATTTTTTGGATTGTTGGGATTTGTAGCTGTTTTTAGTGGGGGTTTTGGATTTCTTGTGCTCTTATGGGTTTCATAGGTTTTAGGTTTTAGAGGGTTATTTTTGGGTATTGTTTTTGCTTTTTTTGGTTTTTTAGGGTTTTAGGGTCTTGTAGGGTCTTTTTGTGTTTTACGATCTATTAGGGTTTCTAAGGTGTTTTAGGTTTTTTTGGGTTTTTTTTTGTTTTTCAGGGGTTTTAGGGGTTTCTAGGGTTTTAGGTTCCCAATTTTTTTTGTGTTTTTAGGTTCATAATGGTTTTTATGCTTTTTAAGGGATTTAGGGTATTTTACGCTGTTTTGGTTCTTTTATGGTTTCCAGAGGACTTTTAAGGTCTTTTATGTTTTTTTTGGGTTTTTAGTTTTTAGGGTTTTAGGGTCTTTAAGGGTTTTTAGGGTTTTAGTGTTTTTAGGTATTTTATATGGTTAATGGTTCAATGAAGGTCCTTTAGTGTTTTTAGTTATTTATAGGGATTTAGGGAATTTAAAGAATTTTGGTTTTTTAGGGTTTTAGGGATTTTATGGTTTTTTGGTATTTTTTAGGGGTTTTAGGACCTTTTGTGGCGTTGGTATTGTATTTATTGTTTTCATGGTTTTCATGGTTTTTAATGTTTTTAGGGGGTTTGGGGAATTTATGGTTTTTCCATGGTTTTGGGGATTTTTGTTGTTTTTAGGGGTTTTAAGAGGGTTATAATATTTTTAAGGGGTTTATGGTGTTTTTAGGGGTTTTATTATTTTTAGGGAGTTTTGGGTTTTTAAGGTTTTTACTATGTTTTTTGGATATTTAGGATTTTTTAGGTCTTTTTTTATGATTATTTTAGGGGTTGTATTATTTTATAGTTTTTCTTTGGTTTTAGGTATTTTTATAGTCTTTATGTTATTTTATGCTCTTTTAGGGAGTTTTAGGGTATTTTAAGGTTTTTGGGTCTTTTAGAGTTTTTATAGATTTTATAGTTTTTAGGGATTTTATAGGGTTTTATGTTTTTTAGGTTTTTTATTTGTTTTGGGTTTTAATTTTCTTTTTTATTGTTTCGTTTTTAGGGATTTTATGAGTTTTTGTGGTTTTCAAGAGTTTTTAAGGGTTTAGGATTTTTAGGATTGTTTTAGGGGTGTTTTGGGTTTCTAAGATTTTTTTAAAAAAAATTATGGTCTTCAGGGTATTTCATGGTATTTTTGGGTATTTTTTTATTTTAGGGTTTTCTTGGGTAATTTATTATAGTTTATGGTTTTTAGGTTTTTGGGTTTTTACGTTTTTGAACGTTTTTTTGGTTTTTTATGTTATTAGGGTTTTTAGGTTATTTTGGTTATAGGGGGTTTTAGAGTTTTTTATGGTTTTAGGGTTTTTTTGGTCTTTTATTTGGGTTTTATGGTTTTAGTGGGTTTATGGGTTTAAATGTGTTTTAGTATTTGTTGTTTTATGGTTTTTATGGTTTTTAGGGTGTTTTAGGTCTTTTTTAGAAATCTTTGGGTCTTTTTAGTTTTTTTAGTTTTTAGGTTTTCCAGATTTCTTGGGGATTCTTTTGTTATTTAGGGTTTTTTAGGTTTCATAGGGTTTTAGGTGTTTTAGGGTTTTTTGGGGTTTTGGGGGGGTTTTAGGGATTTGGATTTCTTTTAGGTTTTTTGGGGGTTTTAGGGTTTTCTCAGTTTCTTGGTTATTTTTGGGGACTTTCTTGGGGTTTTAGAGATTTGTTAGGTCATTTTGGGTTTTTAGTCTTTTTTTTGGTTTTTATGTTTTTAGGATTTTTAGGTTTTATATATTTTTTATTATTTTTAGGGGTATATGGTTTATTTATGATTTTTAGGCTATATTAGTGTTTCTAAGGGTTTTAGGGTTTTTAGAGTTTTAGGTGGGGTTTCTTGATTTTTAGGGTTTTTTAGGTTTTTATGATTTTTAATGGTTTTATGGGTGTTTAGGGTTTTACAGTTTTCTATGTGTTTTAGGGTTTGAGGGTTTTCAAGGGTTTTTAGGGTCTTTTATGTTTTTAGGGGTTTTAGTATCATTTAAGGGTTTTTATGGTTTAAGGGGTTTTTTTGTGATTTCGGGATTTTAGGTTCTTTAAATGTTTTTAGGGGGTGTAGGGGCTGTTAGGGTATTTTAGTATAATTTTGGTTTCTCATGATTTTTATGGTTTTTATTTGTTTTTATATTCTAATGGTAATTTTTATTGAATTTAGGTTATTTTAGTGTCTTGAGTGTAGGGTATTGGGTTTTAGGTTTAGAGTTTTGGGTTTAGGGCGTAATTTATAGAGTTTATGGTGTAGGGATTAGGGTTTGGGTGTTGGGTATAGGTTTTATGGGTTTTTAGGTTTTGTTAGGATTTTAGGGATTTTAGGGTTTTTAGTGTTTTAGGGGTCATTCAAGGTCTCTTAGGGAAGAAGAGGTGTGAGGCCAGACCATTCCGGACCCCACCAAAATTTATTATGAAAAAAAAAGACGCAGTAGACAAGGGAGGGAAGGGGTCAGTCAACCCATACCCAGAAACATTGGACATGCCCACAAAACCCACAAGACCCCAGAAACCCCAAAAGACACATAAAACCAGAAAGAGTAGGAAAACAAATTCATCTCCATCAGTATCTCCCAGCCAGCTAGAAACCAGCATCCCACAACACATTTTTCATCATCCATAACCTCCTTGCCAATCATATCCACCACCAGCAACACATAAACGACATCACTAAACTCACAGACAGCAGCTTCATCACATCCTATCCAAACAATATCCAAGGTCCAGCACCTCATTTTCAAACAACCATCACATATTTCTATCACCAAACTACTCCCAGTACCCCACTTCAAGTCATCAACCACATAGTCTGATAACCAGCATCTCCTTCTGCGCCTTACAGCCAAACCACATCAACATAACTCACCACTGACAACATCAAAGGACCATAAAAAGGACATCCACATCCTCATGTCTCAGCCAAGTAGAAATTTCACACCTTCCATCAATGTGAAGCCACCCGAACCAACACCCAAAGCCAAAAAGAAGCTCCTATAGCTCTTTGTTCCAAACCAGAACCAAGGAGTCCCTCACATCATGGCTAACAAGCTGCACCAGCAGAAAAACTCATCCAAAACATCCAAATCCATTGAAGCAACCAGAGAGAGAAAGAAAATATAGAAGATGATAACAAAAAACCTTAAACTGCACCTCCTATAGCCTTGGGGAAGAACCGGAAGAACCCATAGCAGCATCCAGCACCAGTCGCCTTATTCCGTCACAAATCCAGAAGATCCATCGAGAGTCCCCCTGGCCCAGTTCTATGATGCAAAAATCTTCCTCATCGTGATTCGTCATAAGCCGCCTGAGTCCGAACATCACGAACATATAGTGGCCATTACCAACAGACATCTTCCTCATCTCCCACAAGCACAATGGCAGGGAAGAAGACTGCTCAAACTAGAAACCATCAGTGTTACAAGACTTGAATTGAATCTTCTGCGCAAACCACTGCCAATCCAAACTCACATGCGCCTCTTTTCAATGATAGAACCCATGACGCTGGATAAACCTTCTTCATCATTGAGGCCCCCGACTCCACTGATCCTCTTGAAGAAACCCTATATCTAAAAATTCAACCCTGAACCGCGGCTGATTTTCAGAAAGGATTCTGACAGGCAAGGGGTGAACAGCTTCTCCACAAGCCATATCAGACCAATTTAAGTCCACAGAAGCCCAAAAAACATCGAAGTCCGATGAATACCAAGAACTCCAGCAAGGAAGACCTTCCAAATCCAAGAGCTAAAGCACGAGATAGGGAAAATGAAGCTGGTGAACACAGAAAACCACTGCCATCTTGGGTCCAAAGAGCGCGACCAAAGAACACCGTCATTGGGGAAGTAAGGAACCCGCACCATGGTCTCTAGAAGAAACTAGGGGAAAACCTAGAAGAAAATTTTAGGGTTTTAAGGGGGTTTTAGTGGTTTTTATGGTTTTTATGGTTTTTTTGTTTTTTTGGGGTTTTAAGATATTTTATGGGTTTTAGGTGTTGTTAGGGGTTTAAAGAGATTTTAGGGTTTTTTGGGGTTTCTAGTGGTCTTTTTGGGTTCTAGGGATCTTTTTGGGGTTTTAGGGATCTTTTAGTTATTTTATTGGTTTTAGGGTTTTTTTAGGATTTTGTAGGGGTTTTAGGGGTTTTTATGGGTTTCTAGGGTATATAATGTTTTAGGGTTTTGTAGGATATTTTAGGTAATTTTATGGCTTTTTACGGGTTTTAATATTTATTTAGTGTTTTAGGTTTTTAGGGTTTCTAGGGTTTTGTAGGGGGTTCTAATAATTTTATGGTTTTAGGGGGTTTTATGTTTTTTTTAAATATTTTTGTTTTTAAGGGTTCTCTAAGGGCCAAAGAAGATGTGAGGGTCAGGCTATTCCCGACCCCCCCAAAATTTACTAGAGAAAAAAAGACACAACAGACAAGGGAGGGGAGGGGTCAAACGAACCGCACCCAAAAACCCCTTACAACCCACGCCAAAATAAGAAAAATAAAAAACACATAAAGTAAAACAAAGCAAAAAAATAGACAATACTCCAACATCACCTCCCATCCAAACAACAACCAGCATCCCGCAACACTATTTTCATCAACCAAATTATCTTTTCCAAACATATCCACCACCAGAATCATAGAGCCACATCCCTTTCGCACCTTCCAGCTAAGCAGCACCCAGAGTTCAGCAGTACACCTTCCAGCACCCGGAAACTTCTCACAAAAAAGACTCACAGCCAACAACAGAAAACCACCATCACCAAAATCACCAGCCTCCATAGAAACCATCACATCCATGCTAGTCAGATCCATAGCCAACAACACAGAACCAAAGGAAGAAAACATAATAGATCAGCATTTTCCATCACACCCATTTCCAGAACCACCGCCAGTAGAAACAAGAAAAAGAACATCATCATAGCTCAGCCATAAAACAACCAACATTCCATAAAGTCACAACCAATAGAAAAACCAGTGGAAATAAATCACCAGTAGCCCAGACAGGATCCATTCCGCAGTAGTACGAGACAACCGCATGTAAAAAAAACATGATAATCCAGAACTCTCGTCTTGCAACAAACTCAGGATCCATTAGCAACAATAAATCACAACCAAAACAAACATCATCATCACAACAGCCAAGAAGAACACACAAAGAACCTCCAAATTCCAACATATCATCCAACATGCAGCAAAAATCTAGAAGACCGACATCAGCATGAAACGAAGAAAGTCGAAAATGAACCTGTATCTTTGCATCAGGTGTGAACTTCCAAAAGCCATACCACCACATCCCTCCTATCATCCTCCAGAGACCTCCATAGAGCCAGAAAATCCAGAAAAGCCACCACAGACCTCCCAAACACAGATTTGGAAGGGCCACAAAATCAACATCACAGAAGGTCCAAACACAAACCTTGCCTCCCCGATCGAGGATCACCACCATCAGATCCACATATCTTGAGACCCAAGAAATAGATTCCAGATCTATTGTGCCCGTACCACACCACTGCAAAAATCCATCCAAAATTAAGCTGACAAGAACCGAGAAACACCATCGGAGCCCATATCTATCAAGGAGAATCCCTGATGCTCATAGACGCACCTCCAGCCACACGAACACTGCTCCATCCATGCCTCTGTAGCTCTGGAAAAGGACAGAGAGGCCAAGGAAGCACCTTGAAGTTCACAACACCATGCGATCCATGAGTCTCTTGAAGAAGGTCACAAGCACCGATCCACCCCAGCATGAAACCCCACCACCAAACGCTGCATCTGCATTACACTGCAAGAACTTGAAAGGAGCAGCAAAGCCGTCATTGTGGGTTCATGGGAGAGGAACTAGAAATAGCAGTGTAATATTATTCTTCTAGGTTATTTTTAGGGTTCTCTAAGGTATTTTTATGGTTTTTAGATTTTTTGGGGGGTTTTAGGGTTTTTTTATTAGATTATTTTTAGGGGTTTTAGGGTTTCTACGTAAATTTTTTATCACTTTTATGGTTTTAGGGGTTTAGGGTTGTTTTATTTTTTTTAGGGATTATGTTTTATGGTAAAGGTTATAGGGTGTACTGTTTAGAGTTTAGGGTTTAGTGTTTAGGGAGTAAGGAATATGGTTTTGGTTTTAGGGTATAGGGTATTGGGTTTAGGGTGTAGTGTATAGGGTTTAGGGTAAAGGGTTTAGGGTTTAGGGTATAAGTCATTATGGTTAGGGTATAGGGTTTTGGGTTTTGAGGGTAGGGTATAAGGTTTTCAAAAAATGGTTTAGGTTTTAGGGTGTATGGTATAGGGTTTCAGGTGTATAGTTTAGGGTTTTGGGTGTATGGTATATGGTTTAAGGTGTAGGGTTTTGGGTTTATAGTGCAAGTTATAGGGTTTAGGGTGTATAGTTTATGTTTTAGGGTGAAGTGTTTATGGTTTATGGTTTAGGGATTAGTGTATATGGTGTAGGGTGTAGAGTTTGGGTGTGGTTTATAGTCTTTATGGTTTAGGGTTTATAATATAGAGTTTTGGGTTCAGGGTTTAGGGTGTTGGGTTTAGGTTCTTGGTAGTATGGTATACGGGGTTGGGTTTAAGGTTTAGGGTTAGGGAATAGGGTATCTAGTTTTTATGAGTTTTAGGGGTTTTATGTTTTTTTTATGTTTTTTGGGTGTTTAGGGTTTTTGGGTTTTGTATTTTTGGGATTTTAAGGGTTTTGGGCTTTGGGGGGGGGGTAGGTTTTTTATGTTTTTTAGGTTTTATTAGGTGTCTTTGTTTTGTTATCAATTTTTAATAATTTTTAGGTTTTATATAATTTTTAGGGATTTGTGGTTTTTTGAGGGTTTTAAGGGGTATTCAGGGGTTTTCATGATTTTTAGGATTTTTTCAGGGGTTTTAAAGGGATTTAAAGGTGTTTTGGGGTTTTTACTGGTTTATTTTACTTTCTAAGGGTTATAGGATTTTATTATGAGTTTTATGTGGTTTAAGGGTTTTTTAAGTTTTTATGGGTTCATAAGGTTTTTGGTTTTTTAGAGAATTTGGGGGTTTTAGGGTTTTTTCTTTTCAAGTGTACATATGGTTATTTATAGTTTTTTTGGGACTTGAGAGATTTTTTTGGGTTTCCTTCATATTTTTGAGGATTCTTGGTTTTTTAAGGTTTTCAATGGTTTTTAAGGGTTTTAGTCTTTTTGTTAGTGTTTATAGGGTGATTTAGGGGTTTTTAGTTTTTAAATAGTTTTTAGGGGTTTTTGTTTTTTTTTTCGGGTTTTAGGGGGGTTTAGGATCTTTAATTTACTTTTAAGGATTTTATTGTGTTTTTAGATTATTTTATGAGTTTTATGGGTTTTTGCGGATTTTTAGGGCCTTCTATGTTTTGCAGTGTCTTTTCGGGGTTTTAATGTTTTATAGGTTTCTTTGTGATTTTTACGGATTTTAGGATTTTAGGGTTTAAATTATTATTTTTGGTTTTTTCGGTGTTTTCGAGAATTTTATGGTTTTTATGGTTTTTAGGGGTTCTATGATTTTAGGTTTTTAGGGTTTTAGTGTTTTAGGGTTTTTATGGATGTTAGGTTTTTTTTCAATTTTTTGGGTTTTTAATATTTTTTGGGTTTTAAGGATTTTAACGTTTTATGGTTGGGGTGTTAGGGTTTTTGTGATATTTTTTGTATTTAGGGGGTTTAGGGAGATTTTATGGTTTTCATGGTTTTTAGGGTTTATTTTGATTTTTATTGGATTTTAGGGGGTGGGGGGTTAGGGGTTTTAGGAGGGGTTAGGAGTTTATTAGGTTTTTTGAGTTATTAAATAGGGTTTTTAGGGTTTTTTTTGTTTTTATGGTTATAGGTATTTTATGGAATTCTAGGTTTTGTTAGGGGTTTTTAGGTTTCTTTTTTGGTTTTTAGGGTTTTAGGGTTTTTAGGATTTTTAAGGTATTTTAGGGTTTCTAGGTTCTTTTAGTATTTTAGGGTCTTTTAGGTTTTTAGGGTCATTTAATGTTTTTATAGTTTTTTTGGTCTTTTATGGGGTTTTATGGTTTTCTTAGGTTTTTCGTATGTTTTGGGTTTTTTGGGTATTTTAGGGGTTTTAGGGAATTTTAGTGGTTTTTTCAGATGTTTAGGGTCCTTTAGGGTGTATTTTAGGTTATTAGGGGTTTTAGGGGGTTTTATGGTTTTTAGGGTTTTTGGGGGTTTTTGGGATTTCTGAGAGTTTTTTAAGACTTTGAAAAAAAAAAGAATCGTGTACCAAAATAGAAATAGTAACATATAAAATATTTTTTGGTATAAATTAGTAATTCATACTGATATTAATTATTGTTTTTATTAATTATAGTTTTTGATAGTTATCTATAGCAACAAATATATTTGTTGAAATTAAATGTTTTATACCTACAAATCTCTTTTCAATAGTTGAATCTGTCATTATATCATGACAATACTAACACTTGTTTTAGACATAAATGAATCTATTTTTATTAGTTAAAATTACAATAAAAAATATTATGATTAAAGAAATGTGACACACAAAATCATTAAATAATAATAAACATATAATCAAAAATTGAATATATATCCAATTCACCATTTATAAAAATATGATCATATGTTGAATTAAAGTATTTATCATTTTTCTAGGTTTCATAAAATAATATATATATATATATATAGTATAAAATTATTGACAAATTATATTAATTTCAAGTGATCTGAATGGAATCATGTATATACCTGTAATGTCCAAAAAAATGGATTTAAGCGATAACATCAAAGCTAGATTACCCAAAAAAATATTAATATTAACCTTTTCATATATGAAGTACCTGTTTATATTTATTAATTTCAAAATATCATATATTAATCCTAATAAAAAGGAAAATTCACTCTCCCCAAATTTTTATTTCCACACGAACACCAACCCTCTCATCTGTTGCCCTAAAAAACTAAAAAAAACTAGATAAATCCAGTTCCATTAGTCTGTTCATCATTCTTAGTTGCAATTTGATCTGACCAATTCAACACTACATTCTTCATTAATTCCTAGGTTCATCACCTCTTCTTCATCATCCATTTTCCCTTGTCCTATGCATCATCAACTCATCCTATCTTAAACCATCCCCTCAAAAACTATCATTGACAGGAGGTGATCTTTATTTTCATAAATTAACTTCCCCAGCTACATGTTAGTTGTTTTATGAAAAAATATAGTCTTCAATTCTTGGTTATTCACTACATATTTAAATCCCTTTTGGTTGTATAATGACTCGCATGATCTTAAAGTAATTAATAATAATTTAGTTGAATATCAATCATTCATGGATGAGGGAAATGACTAGAAAATCAGGGAAATGTGAATTTTTTAAAATGGGACATGTACTGTAATTTATGATAAATATTCATATTATACCAGTATATAAATTTATGGAAATCCCCTACATAAAAAATTTATTCTGATTTTAAAACCTTTGTTGGGCACTATAGCTGATTTATGCTTTTCCTATCTCACATGAAATCAATATTTGTAAGGAATTATTTTTTCATTAACATCTAATCAATTATAAATTATCAGGTTAAATATATTTATTGTTAATACTCTCTGTTTTTTAATGATTGATTTAAAAACATTTGATGAAAACTTCTTATAACACATGTCACTTATGATATGAGATTATGTACATGTATTTACCAAATTTCTTATTGAAAATGTTTTTCCCCCAAGGATAAAGAATATTTATTTGGGGATTTTGGAACTAATTTTTCATGGTTGAGAAGTTTCGGTCCAAAACATGTGGGTCATGTTTTGTAACCCCTATCCCATTTCTATATTCTTTTCATCCATGCTTTTATTTTCCCATTAATTTATTTTTCATTATTTAGTTTTTTTGTAAAATTATTATGAATCGATTTAAATTATGTGTACTACTTGCATCTCTTAGACGTTAAATATACCATTATATGTTATAAAAGTTAATAGTATTGTAATTTCGGTTTTTTTTGAGTATTTTGATGTTAGAAAAACATGTGAATAATTTCATTTATAATATTCAATTTTTAAACACTTATAAAAACACACTTTCTAGGATGTTTTGTTTGATAACACATACTCAAGACATTTTATAGCACTCAACACTCATGAAAAGAAGCTTGAAAGACTATTTTCATTCAAAAAAACTATATAAACTTCAATTAGTTAATAAAATCACATAATTAAATGTGATGAAACAATTTTTAAATAATAAATATAATACTAATTAATATAGAGACACATATCAATGATAATTGTCACGTAATTGTGATGTATCTGGAGAAATTTCTATAAGGGTTGATAAATAGTGCCTAAAATAAGATATAAATATTTTTATTATGGTGTTGAACTTACATCAAATATTTGACATGAATTTTTTTGTATTTTAAATGAATTAGTATCCAACTTTCACTTTAATTTCATTTTGATCTAAATTCAAATCCAAAAAAATTTAGAAATCAAATTTATAGTCAAATAATTATATATTTTGTGCATATATTTACACATTACATAATTATGTCTACTATTCACATAAAGAAATGAGTGAAAAAATTAAATAAAAACATACCTCACTAATTTATATTTATTTTTAAATTAAACTTGTTTTTATATATTAAAACATATAATTCATGATGTTGTTGATATTTCCATTCTTGTATAATATGATATTCAGGCATCAATGTTTAATTTATTGTTTACAACTAGTAAACCAAATTTCCCTAGGAGATTATATAAATAATTTTTTTGTAAATGTCTTGTAGTGGTTTATAAATTTTCTAACATTAATTGAAAAATGTTCATAACACTCAATTTTTATGACAAGTGATTTTGTATATGAATTTTGAATAAGGTTTTTTAAAAACACCAAATTGATAAATTCACATAATAGTTTTTACTTATGATAAGTAAATTTGTATAGTATTTTCTAGGTAAGTGTCATTATATAGAGAAATTATATAGTTTCTAAACAAGTGTTTTCAAATAAATCCATAATATAGTTTGTTTCCCATGGTTCTAAAAATAATTATTTTCAGAAATAGTTTATTGAGATATTATAACACTTATTACTTATGAAAATTGATTTGGTATATGTTTTTCTAAATAAGTGATTTTAAATATAGACAAAATATATTTTTCCCCTTGGTTCTGAAATAAGAGTCTCCAAACAGCCCTAAATTAGAAATACTCAAAACACTTAATACTTATTATTAATGATTCAGTATATGTGTTTTCAAATATATTTTTTCAACTGTAATTAATTTATATACTCTCATAAATATTATTATTTATGAAAAGTGGTTCTATATATATGTTTATGGATTTTTTATTGAAAATTTTCCTTTATAACACTTATTTTTGTGGGCTAAATCTAGAATATAAGCATAAAGGGTTTTTTACCACTTAATAATTTTAACTTCTTATAAAAATTTATATGCACTAAAATTATTTTCAAAATAATTTATGTTAAATAGTTCATTTCTGTAGTTTTGTTTCCCTTAGTTTGGTAAATATTTATAGCATGCTTTCAATCCTTAGTGTTTTCTTATTTATAGATATAAAATTGAATGGTATGAATATTTCTATTTTTTGGGTTAATTATATTATTTATGAAACTATTGGGTGTAATATATAGTGGTTCCTTGCATTTTTATTTCCTATAATTTCTCAAAAATCATTCCACTTATTAGTTGGAAATATAATTATTTTTGGAACATATGGTAGTAGAAAGTTTTTCCTATTTAGCATTACATTTTTTTTAAAAAAATTATCTATTTCAATAATCCAACATATTTTAAAATAAAATTATTAAAATGAAAATATAAATTTTTTCCCAAACAAAAATTTAATATGCACAATTATTTCAAGGGTTTATCGAATTGACTGACAATCAGTATCTAGGATTTTATTTAATTTTTTTCCAAGTCAGGGGTTATAATGATCAATGTGATATACTATAATTCTATTAAACAAATTCCAATTTTTATAAGAATAAAACGTACATTTCTAGTTTTCATTTTTTTTATTTTATATTCTGAATTCAAGATCTATTATTTCTATAAAAAGCATTATAAATTCACAATGAATAATATCACAATCCATCATGTAATTTTAGGAATTCTTTATCACACTCGTATTTATAAATTACATTTATGTACCACTACACCCATCCCAGTAGCCAAATCCACCTTATCACCCACAATGATACTATTGTAACTGCTACCTGATCTTCACCTTGACCACTACTATTACAATTATACAATAAAAACTTACAATAATATAAGTTCCAATTTAAATTTACTACTAAAAGGAAAATTAATGTATAAACCAATAAAAAAAGAAAATGACTATAAAAACCAAATACTTTTCCCATACATGTCAAAAAGCATGACCATGTGCATGTTAAATTAATCCAAGAAATTGGATTCCACCATGAATGAAAATTTTCTCATTGATTTCAATCCCATGTAGTCTAAATAGTATGAGAAGGATTATGTGTCTGTTTGTCTTATTGTTTCTTATATTTAGAAGTTTTGAAATTAATTAAGTACATAGAATATGAAAACCATTGAAAAAGGGAAAAAACAAAAGTAGGAATATAAATCTATAATATACTTAGAGTACGTCTCTTCGTATTGAAAAAAGTGAATCATAACATTATAAGAATAAGAATAATAGTAAAAATAGTGGGAAATAAATCACAATCCATTTGGAATTTTGGTCAGTATGTGTTTTATTTTGTTATCATGTTTAATTGAAATATTTATTTCTTATTATACTAAAATATATCTTCTTTTGGACCTCTTATATACTTATTCAACTCAAATTTCACCCCTTACTATTTATTAGGGTATTGGGGCTTCGAAATAAACTAACACAGACAAGTGGTGGAAGAATTATGAGGATTGTCACATAAAAATTACTTTTTTCTAAAACCGTCACCAGTCATGGATACACTATTTTAATGTAGAGTAATAACTTCCAAGAGCTTAAGACTGTAAAATTTATTGTAATTTTATGAATGAGGCACTCTTTCACCATTTAGTCTATTCATTGGTGATACATGGGAAGTTATGGATGCTATATGTGCAATATTGATAATGAATTATGACCATATTTATAATCATAACTAATATTTTCTGAATATTATACATGAATTCATTTTATTTCATCTCTTATAACCTTTTAAAATGATTTGTGGATAAACTTGGTTTCTCTAGTTTTTATTATGATTTTATTAAGTAAATATTGTGTATTTTGTTTCTTTTTTATATCTACCTAGACTAGCATGCCTGGTTCTTCATCATAAATTGTACCCACACCCACACCCTTGATTCTCCACAATTGCCTATATATCTCTCTATACAAATGTTCTATTTTTTTCTCCCCTTTTGACTACATGGATGAGGTGTTTAGATAAGATTGTAAATAAACTTATTTTTTAATAGATAAGTTAATTTTTGAGCCTTATAACATGAACATACTTATTTTCATTAAGTATCAAGCACTTTAAGTCATGTGTTTCTAGTGTTTGAAATGAATTTTAGTTAAGGTTTTATTAAAATTGTGATTAAATTTGTTTCTTCTGATTTTAGGATGCCAATTACATACTTCTTTAGATATAATCTAGTTTACTCAGAAAGACCCTCGTAGTGTTTTGAATTAATTTCTTAAATTAAAATCTAGATTACAGTATTAGATGTTACCAAACACAATATAGAAATATAAAAGATATATTTTGAAATAATTTCGTAATCATTATCAAATTATATTCTATAAACACCTAAAATTCATCCTTAAAGTGACACACTATTTGGATAGATTAAATAGAGATAAGAAAACTCAAAAAAAAACAATTACAAACATTATTTCATTGTCAAGAAGTCTCTATGATAAGTGGGTTTGTGAATACTATGTGACTATATTAAAAAAGGAATGTTTTTGGAACATAATACAAATTCTCTATTAGTTGAAATGATTAATGGAGTTGATTCCATTTAAAAATGGTGCATACATATCATCAAATCTCCCAAGGTTGAATTTTTTGGATTCACATTATCATGTATATTTGTGATAAATTTCATTATCAATATTATTTATGAATAATTTCAATTTTAAAAAATTTAGGTTTTGTTTAAAATCACTTATTGAAGAGTTCTTACAACACTTTCTCCTTATGATAGTCACAGAAAAAAATATCACTTGAATTAGTGGAAGGAAAATAGTTATTTATATGAAATATGAAAAACTTATTTATAAGTTTTATAAACACTTTTCATGTTAGGGCTTGATTTGAGGGGATCATGGAACACTTAATTATCTTTAAGTGAACTTTTTCAGTCTCCATATAACATAATTGATATATTTATTCTTATTTGTATGATATTTTCCAATGGATTGGGATTGATGTATGTATGTTTAGTTAATGTTAAATTCTAATAGACTCTCTATATGGGGAGTATCTCAACACAATTCTTGGACACCATCCTTTTTTTCTATAGATCTAGTTCATGAGATCCACAATATTGTATATTCTTTCTAAGATAACTTATATTAAAAGTTATATAGATTATTTTCTTTATTATAAACTAACATAATTCATCCATAATTTTTTGGTTCATGTCCTATTGTCTTATTCCACATCCATATAAATTATTTTTTTAGTCTTTGATTGCAATCAATATCTATTTTGTTTTGAATTTTATAAATTTTTAATATTCTTGGATTCAATTCTCACTTATTCTTTTTATTATTTAACTTTCTAAGAATAAAATATAATTTTAGAAGACCATGATTTAGTACTTTTACTATTATACATCATAATAATATACTTTTACCTTATTTTTTCCACGTTATAAAACAATTTTTTAGATAATGATGCCTGACTATTTGCTTATTATTTATTTTATGAGAAGGAATTATGAATTGGATATTTGAAGGAGCACAATATGGAATATTTAAAGGTGTTTTCAATGATTCCTCCTATTTAATTAAAATTATCATGTTTTTAATGATGTAATTTAATATATTTCAGAAATATAATGGAATTTCATATGTCATAAGAGGTTCCAATAGGATAATGGTTTGGTTTTGTTACTTGAAACGCAATTCATTTTATCTATAATTTGGTTGATAATGGGAGTTTGTATATTTTTGACCATCTCTTGAATATTATAAAGATGAAGCACCATGAAAAATAATTAGAATTTGGAAACAGTCTTGATATAAGGTGGAGGCTTCTTAGAGGAAAATTGAACATAGAATAAATGAGGCCATTATTTTCCCATGCATTTACAATTATTCATGGGAGTAACTATTATCTAGTACTTCAGAGAAATGAATTAATGGGTGTGTGTGTGTGTCCTTGTTGTATTATTATTATGATTAATTTTTTTCTTTATGTTCATTATTTTACACAAGAAAATAACTAATTATACTTCGCCAAAAAAAGAAAATAATGTAATAGTAATAAACTTTTCTTGTATTTGGATGTTAATTTTGACTAGAAAGTTAAATATTACATGTTTTTTGTTTTTTATAAAAAATATAATTCTTTTTATTAAAATTCAATAAACATAAAAAAACCTATTTTTTAATGTTTTTAGTAATTTTATTTTATAGGAATATACTCCACTATTATTTTAATTTATATTTATCATTTTTTAATTTGGTTTTGAAGTTGATTATGGACTTATTCCAACCATAAGTGAATGAAACCTACTTACATGAGTGGGGTGATACTCATATTAAGATATTTTTTCTGATTATTACTTCGACTATATTCAAGATTATGTTATTGGTATTATTCCTTGTAAGAAGATCATTGATATAATAAAAAATATATATTTACAAACACTAATCTATCTTGCTACTAAATCATGTGCACACATTCTTCAGCTTAGTACATCCTCTTTCAAAAATTGTCCATATACAATTTTAAATAAAATTTCATAGATTATAAGTATTACGTTTGGTTTTTTTAATGTGCTATATGCATACCCATATGATTATAGTAATGACATATTGTTCCTATGATTCAACTTCCATTAAGTCCCATACAAATTTTATTACTAGATAAACCATTTTGGACGTGATGTATTCTTCACAAATTTAACTAGAAGCCTTCATAATTTCTAGGTATCCAATTCTCACATAGAGAGATTTATATTCGATTTTTAGAGTTTTGTATTATATTTTATGAAACGATTAGGTATTGGGGATTACTTCCACCCACCTGAGCCCGAAATTAGGTATGGTCCACTTTTGGATTCTAATGTGAGCCTACTATATATGATCACCACCATTTTGGTAATGTCATGACAGAGTGGGTGAACTAAATGAATAGACCTTGTCACTAGTGTAATTAAGTACAATGACAGTTGATGTGTGAGAGAAAAATTGAGGAGGAAGTTTTATGGAGTTTCATTTAGGGTCTCTTAGAGTTTGAACATGTTTTAATTGTTTTAATTGTATTTTCTTGGAATTTGAACATGTTTTTAAATTATCTTAGAGAAAATGTTTTCAAATAAAGCCTCTATTTGTTATAGTTTTATATAAGTTAATTTTATACTTATTATATAATTAATATATAAATATATTATATATAATTATAGTATTAAATATAACACAATATTCTAGAAAGAAATATTGTTATTCCCACACATACTATTTTATTTAAAATATAATTTGCAAATAGATATTAATTATTATAATTTCATATAATTACAGATAGAATAATATTATTAAAATTATTATTAATGAAAATATAAATGTTGGTAATAATACTAGAAATAGACATATCTATCATATGAATCTATTGCTTAATATTTTGACCAAAATATGTAATATCTGTCGGTATTATAATAATTGCAATGCACCTATTTTATACATCACAGTAAATTTCTGTGATAGATTTTTTACTAAAAATTTATTAATAGATAAATATATATTGGTAAAAATATTTACCAATAAAAAATGTACTTTTACTAATAGATAAGTTTATTTTAGAAAAATATAAATATTTAATACTTTTTTAGTGTTTTTTAGGGTTTTAGGGTTTTTTGTTTGTTTAAGTATTTTAGGGATTTTAGGTTTTTTATATTTTTTATGGACTTTTATAGTATTTAGGTCATTTTAATGTTTTAAAGAGATTTTAAGGGGTTTTATAATTTTTAGGGGTTTTAGGGATTCTTTGTGTCTTTTATGGGTTTTAGGGGATTTATGGTCTTTTAGGGTTTTTAGGATGTTAACGGCCTTTTGGGGATTTTTAGGGGGATTTAGGGTTTTTATGATTTATAGTGATTTTTTAAGGTTCTTTTTACTATTTTTATGGCATTTTAATATTTTTTTGGATCCATGAGGTTTTTAGGTTTCTTTAGTGTTTTTAAGGTTTTAGGGTAATATAGGGTTTTTACATATTTTTAAAGTCTTTTATGGGTTTTAGGATGTTTTGGAGTATATTAGGATTTTAAGAGTCATTTAGGGGTTTTATATTTTTAGGGTATTTTAGTGGTTTTTGATATTTTTATGTACATTTAGTGTTTTTAGAGTCTTTTACCATTTTAGGGAATTTTATTTTTCTAGGGTTTGAGGGGTTTTAGTTTCATTCAAAGTTTTTAGGTTTTCTAGGGTTTTTAGGGATTTCTATTTCTTTTAGGGTTTTAGGATTTTAGTGTCTTTTTTATATTTTAGGGTTTGTTATGTTTTTAGGAGTTTTTTTTGGGGGGGAGCTGTTTTTATGGGTTTTTTCAGTTTTAAGTTTTCTTATGGTATTTAGGGGCCTTCAGTGTTTTTAGGGATTTTAGGATTTTAGGGGTTTTATTGTTTTTAGGGATTTAATAGATTTAGGTGTTTTTAGAGTTTGAGGGGATTTTAGGGGTTCTTAGGGTTTTAAATGGTTTTTGTGTGGTTTTGGGTTTTTAGGGATTTTTAGATTTTTGGGTATTTAGGGTAATGTGTGTTTTTAGGTTTTTATGTTTTTTATAGTTTTAGGGTTTTTTTGGGGTTTGGGGGGTTTAGATATATGATTTTTAGTATTTTTAGGGATTTTATTATTTTTGGGGTTTCTATGCTTTTTGGGTTTTTTAAGGGGTTTTAGGGTTTTCAGGGATTCTTAGGTATTTTAAGGGATATTAGGCATTTTTTATGTATTAGGGATTTCAGGAGGTTTTAGTGTTTTATGGTTTTAGTGTTTATCTATGTCTTTTATAGTTTTAATTTTCTAAAAATATATTTTATGGGGTTTTAGTGTTTTATAGAGATTTATATTTTTTAAAAATTTTAATGTGTTTTAGTGTTTTAGACATTTTAAGTTTTTTAGAGTTTTGGTTTTTTAGGCTTTATTTGTGATTTTTTATAGTTTTTAGGACTTTTAGGTCTTTTTTGTTGTGTTTTGGGTCTTTAGAGTGTTTTAGGGACTTTAATGTATTTTTAGGGGTTTTTAGCAGGTTTAAGGATTTTGAGGGTTTATTTAGAATATTAGGGGTTTTCATGGATTTTAATGTGTTTTTAGGGTATTATGATTTTCTCATATTTTTTAGAGTTTTTAGTGTTTTTAGGGTTTTTAATGATGTTAGGGTTTTTAAGGGTTTTTAGTATATATTTTTTGGTTTTTATAGCTTTTAATGTTTCATGGGGCTTAGTGGTTTTTTCAGTTTTAAGTATTTTTATGGTTTTTATGTTATTTGAGGGAATGGAAAATGCGAGGGGTGGGCTATACCCCCCCCCCAATTTATTAGAAAGAATAACAGAGACAAAACAGATAAGGGAGGGGAGGGTTCAAACGACCCACACCCAAAAACCCTTTACAAACACACACCCAAGGAATGCAAAAAAAGAAAAATCAAAAGTACGCAAAAAGAAGAAAAATCAAAGCATCTCCGACAGCATCTCCTAGACAATCAACAACCAGCAGTAAAACAACCACAACACCTTTAGCACCTCCCAACCAAGCAGAAACCAGTAGCCAGCATCACCAGCAATCAATATCACAGAACCACCAGCATCCAATGTCACAGAACCACTAGCATCAAAATTACAACCATCAGCCAACATCACCAACAATCTTAGGGTTTGTTAGAATTTTTTAGGAGTTTTCATAATTCTTAAGGTATTTTAGGGAATTTAATGTATTTTAGGGTTCTTAAGGTTTTTTAGGGTGTTAGGGGTTTTTCATTTTTTCAGGTTTCTAGGGTTTTGTGGTTTTTATGGTTTTTATTATTTTTAGGGGTTTTAGGATTTTTAGTGTTTTAGGGGTTTTAGTGTTTTGAGTTTGTTTTCAATATTTTTATCAGTTTTTAGTGTTTTTTATGATTTTTGGGGTTTTAGGATTTTTAAATGGTTGTGTGGGATTAATGGTATTTTAGTGTGTTTTAGGGCCCTTTAAGAGTTTTCAGGGTCTTTTTGGGGTTATAATGTTTTAATGAGGTTTTAAGGGTTTTTTTGTTTCTTTAGGGATTTGGAGATTTCTGGGGGTTTAATGAGTTTTTTTGGGATTTAGGGTTTTTTTGGGTGCTATTAGTATTTTTGGACCCTTTTAGGGCTATATTGTGTTTTTATGGTCTTTATGGGTGTTTTGGGTTTTTGGGGGGTTTTTGGGTTTTGTAGGGGCTTTTAGGGTTTTTTAGGTTTTTAGGGGTTTTATGGTCTTTTAGGGATTTTTTTTAGGATTTTTAATGATTTTTTATTTTTAGGGTTTTAGGGGTCATTAAAATGTTTAGGGTTTTTAGGGGTATTGGTATATTTTAGGGATTTAATTGTTTTAATGGGGGTTTTTAATGTTTTAGGGGTTTTAGGGTGTTTAGAGGAATTAATGGGTTTTAGAGTGTTTTAGGGTTTTAGGGTTATTAGGGTCCTTTAGCATATTTTTGGTTTTTTGAGATTTTTATAGTGTTTAGGGTTTTTAGGGTATTTTAGGGTTTTTAGGGGTTTATCGCGATTTAGGGTCTTTTGGGGTTTTAGGTCATATTAGTTTTTTGGGGGTTTTATGGTTTTTTAGAGTTTTGGGTATGGGATTTAGTGTTTTAGGTGAAGGTTATAGGCTTCAAGCTATAGTGTTTAGGGTATAAGTTATAATATTTCTGATTTAGGATTTTGGGTATTGGGTTTAAGGATTAGGGTGTTGCGTATAGGGTTTAGAGTGTAGGGTTTTTGGTTTATAGTGTAGGGTATTGGGTTTTGTGTTTAGGGTTTAGAGTTTTGTTTTTATTATGCAGGGTATATGGCATAGGGTGTAGGGTTTAGGGTTTAGGGTGTAGGGTTTATGATCATTATTTTTTGTAATGCGATGAATATTCATAATTTTATTCTAAAACTTTGGTTATATATATATTTTAGCTGATAAGGGAGTCATGTTGGTCTCGTGAGTGGTTTGGGATGGGTTATGAGCCCATAGTTCTGGTTTTTGGAGGAATGGACTGCGGCGTGTGGTTAGTAATTATCATAAAACGTAACTATACAAACCAATAAGGGAGGATCATGGTTAGTGGAACTATATTATTCAGTCCTCATGACCATGTGAAACCTATAAATGTTTTTTAGAGAAATCACATTGTGTGTGCACAGTTTTTCTATCTGTGTTTATAGGTCGTGTAGGGTGTGGGGTGAGAGAAACCCCCAATCCCATGGTTTGGACATAGTTTTTTCTTGGTTTTTCAAATTGTGAACATGATGAGTAAGAGGTGTGGCTCATTAATAGTGGTAATTTCATGGTTGTTGCATGGTTTGGTAAACCATGTGTCCCAAGAGTGTTCCCCTTTAAAAGTGTGAAATGTTGATTTTTCCCTTCTCTTATTTAACCAAAATATACTATTTTATCCATACTAATTCAAACAACATGACACTCATGTGAAGATCTCCATTTTCTTCCTCCCTAGACTTTGAGAGATCTCCTTTATCTGATCTTGTATTTGACCACCTTCTGTTTCATTGAATACCCCTCAAAAGTCTACAATCCCTACATCTTAACCTATTTTTCCTCATAGTTATTGATGTTATCTTTGTGGAAGATCTTATGAATTATTTTTAGGGTGTTTGTCATGTTTTTTATTTTAACTTGAATCTGAAGCTGATACAGGATGATCAGACATATACTGGTTAAAGGAAGGTGTCCTAGTACATTTCCCTAAGAGTATTTATTTCTATACCGTCCATAATTGTGACATATAATGGGTCTACTATGTGTCAGCCATTCTATGAGAATCTAATTAAATAAATTATTATCTCCCTGAACTAGTGAATCATTTTACCTCAAACTGCATCCTTGGAGGTTGTCTACCTCAACTCGTACTAACCCTGAGGGAGTGTATCTGGTATTTATTGAATGTTTCACCTTTTTTTATAAGGATAAAAAAACCCCTTTGGTGGGTTATTAAATTCCACAACCATTCAATTGTTTCAGGGGTGATAATTTTGTTTTAATTTGGAATTAATTGGATGGGATAATTTGAAATAATTAATTGATTGAGTTATAAATATAATTATACTATGACGCTGAAATTAATTGGGATTCTATTCAAATTTTCATGTATGGTCTCATTAGAAATACTGAATTGACTAATTTATAAATGGAAATAAACCATGTCATGGGTGATACTTGGGTTCCAATTTTGAATTCCTTGTATATGATCATCTGACATATTAATTTGATTAACTGATAAATGGAATCATACCATGTCAAGCATGATACATGGATTCCTACACATAATTCATTGGATGGGATCATGAGATAAATGGAATTATATTGAGCCTTGAGTGAAAATTTTTTCTGTTATAATATTAATTCGAATGGCTCATAGGAAAAATGAAATTACATTGATCCTAGATTGATACGTAGATTCTAATATGAAATTCCTTGGATGGGATCATATGATGAATGTAATTATTTTTTACCTTGAGTGAAACTTGGATTTTGATACAGGATTCCAAGAATGGGGTAATAGGACAACTGGAATTGTATTATACCATGAATGATACTTGAGTTTTGACTCAGAACACCTTGAACAAACTCAGAGGATAAATGGAATTATATTATGATTGATTATCCTTATTCATGAAGGCCTTAGTTGCATACCTTAAGTCCCAGTTTTGTTATATAAAATGTAAAATGATCAAAGACATTTCAACTTATGCTGAAGTAGGTATTGTTGACTTGGTATCCCATGAAGAACCTGAGATCAACATAGTTTTTCTTTAAATGTTTCTTTACATTTATTATATTTTCACACTTTTCAATTTTTATTCAAAAACTGGGTAGTATTATAAATTATTGGTGGTGGCCTACTGAATTTAATTGCACCCTATTTGGGCCATGTATTGGTACCCAAAAAAATTCATTGTCATTGATAGGGATAAGGGGAAGCACCCAACTATGGATGATTGATTTTATATACTAAGATAAAGTATGGAAGTAGAGGATAGATATAGTGATCATTATGATATTTAAGTTTATATTTTCATCCTTTTTTATATTTTTGTTTAGCATATATTGTTCTATGTCTTCTGGCCTGTTTTACTTAATATCAACTTATTGAGATAAAGAATAATTTTTTATATGACACCAGTTATTAATTATAATTGTAGTAATATCTAAATGGTTATTATCTTTATGATTTTTTATTTTTTTCCTCTTTTGAATCTATTTTTTCAACCATTGTGATTCACACTAATAATGAGGGCACATTCTCCGTATAGTATCACCATAGACCCAAATTTTTAGTTGAGATCCTATGGAATATGGAGAGGAATTATTGATTCCATGAGGCCAAATGGGTTTGGTTACTAATGAGTAAATCAGAATCGGGATGTCTAAAAGTGGTATCAATGGTTCTTTTCTTTGAAATACTATTGTAGTATGGTAGATAGGAGACTAGAACATGTTTGAATTTGGTAATTAGCCTGTTCCAAGTAGTAAATATCCCATATATATATATGTAAAATCCATGTTTCCAGAAATGTAACTTGATGTTGTAATGTTTTGCTATTAATTTTGAACTATATCAACATTAGGTAACACACTTGAATTATTAAATTTATTATAATTATTTATATATTCCCCTTGGCTAGTATGGAAGGGGATTATTTTCTCATGCATCATTATAGCCACTTTATAATTGAAATGTCATACATATTCCATTCCATGTAGAATACATTGTCTGTTCCATATCATATGTGCCTTGATTTCTATACCTATAATTTCACTAACATTTATTGGGGGAAAAGGAGAAAAATGAAAGGTTTCTTAATGTTTTTGTATCAACATAAATAGTTTTTTCTTCATATATTGATGGTTGAACCTTAACTTACCAATTATTATATTTTGGAGCCATGATATTTTAGTTACATGGGATAAAATGTTAATTATCTATGATTAAATGAATTATAATTGAAATTTATAATGTTTTTACCTCTAAAAATTGTGAATAAAGATCCACATAATTGAGACTTCATATATAGGCTTGTTATTTTTTGAGATAGTATGTAAAATTTGGGTTGTAGTTACATGAATTTCTAATTATAACATCTAAATTTCTCACTTTATAATTTGGGAATAATAATTCTTCTAATTGAACCATTGTATACATACAAAATTTGTTAAATTTTTTCTTATAAATGAAATGGTTCTATTTTAATAGGGATTTCAATTAAAACATAATGGTATATTTTTTTCTATAATGTGTAATTTAAACTCCATATAAAGTAACCTATGTGATTTTAACCTTAAAGTTTATCAATACCTTGGAATTAGTTGTAGGTAGTTGGGTCAAAAAATTTGGGCAGTGAACCCTCAGGCCTATATTGATACAAATAGTGAATCTATTCTTCTCAATTATCAGGTTTTAAGAAATGTTCTTAGAATTATAGATATATTCCTCCACAATTACTATGGTTCATGAATCAGGGAAGCTGTGATGACCATGGTCCTATAGTGGTGGGAACTGACCATCCTGTAGTTCCACTCATGGTGCCTCATAAAGTATAACCTATTATACCTGGACAAGGAACTGAAGATCTACTTCAAGTGGGTTTCTTGTGATTATTCTAGTTTATATAGGTATCTCTTTTATTTTTACCCACAACATTAGAGTTGAAAAGAGGATTTCAGTAGTAGAATCCCCCTACAATCCAAGGGGATGGTGGCCCCTAAGATATTAATTCATTGATAGAGTATATTCTATCTGTCTCTAAAATTATAGGCACACATACCAAAAGGAGTGTGAATATTTAATTTTATGTGCTTCAAGGATGTACCAAACATTTTTCGGATGCTCGAAATTAGGTAGGACAGCATCGGGAGACGATCTATAGGGATTTACAATCATGTTTCTAGGATTAATTCTTTCCAAAAACACTAAGAGTTGAATGAGATTAGGATTTTATTCTCATGAATATGGGTTCTATAACTACTATACACTATTCATATCTCTTTATTGATC
Organism: Viscum album; assembly: GCA_963277665.1. Taxonomy (NCBI): domain Eukaryota; kingdom Viridiplantae; phylum Streptophyta; class Magnoliopsida; order Santalales; family Viscaceae; genus Viscum; species Viscum album. The sequence continues at coordinate 680,552,944 of OY728142.1, read as the reverse complement.
TCCATCATTTCATAGAAACCCATTCTAGTGATGCGCTATTGAGAGAGAGATAGATTGAGGATTGGATCATGTGTGTTATCTGATCATAGGTGAACATTCTCTAACTAAATATCATTTCTAAGATAGTGAACTCAGCCCTAATTTATTAGAATAAACTAAGAGAAGCTTGGGGTGTGGGACTTAATTGTTCAGTAATGAGGTAGATAAGTGGTTTATTCAGCAGAAGAATGCATCGACTTGAGTCCATACATGAGGGAAGTGGTAGTCTAGCTGTGCACATTAACAGTTATGTGGTATGTCATCAGTGTGGTAGAATGGGCCACTCGAAGAACCAATGTAGAAAAAATATCATTGAGTGTTGATCCTATGTCCAAATGGTTCACCTTTAAATATTTTTTATGTAATTTCCACCAGTTCCCAACGAGACCGAATCTTAATTGTCCCTCGGTTCTAGAGTGGGATCAGGGCCTCCATTCCAAGTTTGAAGCTTGAGTGGTATGGTTAGCTTAACCGAAGGAGGTGAATAACATCATGGAATCCAGGTGTTTTATATGTAGTTCTAGAAGATTGGACCTTCTCATGGAGATTAATTTGTAACTCAAGGCCATGGATCATTCTAGTTACATGTAGTACAACCTGCTCCTAAGAAGAAAAGTTTTATGACATCTATGACATATAATACGAGATTAGTAGCCTCTACTTTAGTATCTACTCTTTTTGATAGAGGATATTTCAACCAATTCATATTTTTGGCTATTATAGAAATTTTTACACTTGAAACCCAGTACTTTTGTGGACTTATGACTCTTGATTGTCCCTTAGGAGTATGATCAAAGAGTATAAACCAATGCAAGGAGTGTCCCCTAGTATTAGTGACTACCTTTTCTTATAGAAAAATTTAATTATTAAGATGTTAGGTTTTGAAATCATTCATAGGATGTATTGGTTAGTTTCTTATCATGACAGTACTGATTGTTATTGCCAGATGGTGTCTTTCATGTCACTAAAGGGAGGTGGATATTTTGATAAATAATAATAGGATATCCCTGAAACTTGATCTGGACCTGAGCCTCTTGGATTGGGATGAGTTTCATAACATATTAATTGACTTATTATTGATTTTTAAGGATTATGAAAGTTTTTTCTTCTAGTGGTGGAAAGATTATGATATGTGTTCTCATGTGATTTTTCTAGGAATCCTCTTGGGAGACATGTAGAGTTCACTATAGAGTTTGTTCCAAGATTTGAATCAATAGAAATTCTTCCATAAAGGATGTATCCTTATTATCTTTAGGATAAAAAGTTTTCATTAGTGGACATTAAATCCAATGGGTTTATAAGACCCAACACCTCCCCTTAGGGTTCACTAAATCCTTTTTTAAGAAGAAATATGGAGACCTGTGACTATGTTTGGATTTCTAAAAATTTAATCAACATTACGTTAAGAACTGGTACCCACATACTCATATAGATGATCTATTTGATCAACCCCAAGGATTTTGGGTATTCTCATATATTTATTTGAGATCAAGTTGTCTTCAGTTAAGGGTTATACCATCAAATATATGTCATTAAAATCTAATAAGAAAATATGGCCAATGAAATTACTTACTAATGGTTCTTGGTCTCAATAATTTTCCCATAATTATTATAGCCATGATGAATAGGGTCTTACCCCCATACCTAGATTCTTTTTTGGTAGTTTTATGGGATGATATCATAGTGTATTCAAAAACATGACATGATCATTTCAAACACCTTGAAATCATATTGATTACACTCATAGATCACTAATTGTATTATATGATTATAAAATTCAACTTATTTATAGACAAAGTTCACTTCCTATGTCACATAATATTAGATTATGGGTATCTATGGATCTAGAGAAGGTGATGGTTGTGGTTTCTTGAGAGTATCCTAAGAATGTCCCTGATATTCAGAGTTTCTTAAGATTATCTTATTAATATATATTCATTATTAATAAATTTTCATGAATATAAACACCTCTTATAAACTTGAATAATGAAGAAGCTATATTTATATAATCTGAATCTTATGATAAAGACTTTCAGTATATTAAAGGATGGATAACCTTAACACCAATCATGAATTATCCAAATCCTTAAAGGGAATATACCTTTTATTATGATGCATTAGGAAAAAATATTTGATTCATTTTGATGCAATAGTAATTCATTATGTCTTTAGAGTCTTGACAGTAAGGCCTCAAAAACATAATTACCCAATGAACAACCTCTAGTTTGCAGCAGTTTTCCACACATAACATTTATGGCGACCATATTTGTTGGGGGAGTGGTTTATAGAATACATGGACCATAATATCCTTAAATACTTTTTAACTCAGTGTGACATGAATTTTCTATACTGGGTATGTTTTAATTCCTTTAGTCATGAAACATTGATCTTTCTTGTACACCTAGTAAAAGAAATTCAGTTTCTAATTCACTAATTTTGAAGACTCGAACCCTAGTTGATTAGGAGTTATTAGTGAATTAAAGTTGATAGATATTATTTATGAGATGAATATGGTGGTTAAAGTGTGTCACATGAATCCTATTCTTATAGACTTAGTATTGAACTCATAACTTTTAGGTAGTGTGATGAGATGAAAGCTATTGTATCTTGTATGTTTAGTCCTAAGGGAAGGTGTTTTATGTGAGGATCCACTACCTAGTTGGGTTTTCAGTAAGGATAAGATATTTTATATTAATGGACATGTTTGGGTTCCTATAAAGATATAAAATTAATTTATTGGATAATTTCATTCCTTAAAATGGTCACTGGATCGTAGATTAACAAATATGTACCATGACTTGTGGCACAAGTATTAGTGGATATGCATGAAAAAGAAAGTTTAAGGTTTTGTTATTGAATGTTAAACATATTAGTATGTAAAGGATGAAAAACAATATTATGCTGGTCTTTTACAGTTGTTACCCATTTTTTGTAACACCCCTAGCTTCCACGATAAGCCTCTCTTTCAATAATGCAATAGCTTGCATTGTACGCAAGTTCGAGTTCTAACACACCGCGACTAATCAAAGTAGCCGTTATGAATAGTAATAACCAATTTCTAAAATTATAGAAATTTTATATTTCAAAATGGACTTCATTTTTGGATTCGTAATATTGAAATTTGCCTATGTTGAATTTTTGGTATTTTTCTGAGAACTTCTAATTTTTTTATGAATAATGAAAAATACTTATAACAACTTTTTTAATAAAAATAATTTATAGTGATAAATTATACTATTTAGTGGTTTTAAAGTATAATTAGAATATATTTTTACCATTTTATCCAATGCTGGTCATTAGAATTAATTTAACATTGAAATTGGGCATGAACAATTGTCAATCTTTTGATATAAATTATTTCTTAAAAACACGCTATTTGTTGTGACAGCGGGAATTAATTATAAAATTAATTAATGCAACTTATATTTTTGGAATTTTGTAAAATAGACATCATTTTTGAATTCGAAATATCAATTATAGCTTAGGGTGAAATTTTGGAATTGTTCTGAAAAACTTCAATTTTTGATGAATAGTGAAACCACTAAGTGGTAGTTAAATAATTGATTTTTCGTTTAAATGAAATATTACCACTTCTGTGTTTTGAATTTCAAAAATCCGACATACATGGTTGTCATTAGGATGTAAAATCTGGTTCAATGGGATTAAAATAATTTTTTTCTGAATAGTAACTTTTAAGTTTAAATAATCGCGATTAAAGGTAATTAGTGAAGTTTAAGGTAAAAATGATATTATAAAAATATGAAAATACCCTTACACTTGTCCTACCCCTATTGGATAAGTAATTTCCGACCAAGACAATCCATGGGTCAACTTGGGGACCCCATGGAGCCACTTTAGTTGGAAAATGACATCAATACCTTTTATTTAATGGTAAAGTAAAAAATGACACAAACATGAAATGTTTTACTAAAACAATTTTTACATGGGGTTATACAAGTCATATTTGTGACTATAAATATTAATTAGAAATATAAAAATATTTTCTACATCATAGTAGTTTTTTTATAATTTCTAGACATTAAATAAATTAAATTATTTATGACATCATTATGATGCAGCGATGACCTCATTATTTAACGATTTTAATAAAATGAAAAGATAATGTAAAATACAAGGATTAAACTTGTCCAAAGTCTATTGTATGGGTAGATTTAGAACCCTTATCACCTTATCCACGAATTACATAAGTGTGGGACCTTTAGAATCCGAAAAGCATTGTATAATAATGTAACATTTCAATGTTTCCAAAAGAGCCCATCCTCTCCTCTTATAAAAGGCCCCCACCTCTACCACCTTATTCACACTTTCAAGCCTTTTGGTTCGGCCAAACTCTCCCCAAATACTCTCCCAACTTCTCTCCCTTTATCCTAGAAGCTTTACTTTAGTCAGAAAGTCATCCTAAGGATTCCTTTTGATCAAATCAAAAGGAAGAACCTGAAAAAGAGGTAACGTTTTCATCACCCTCTTTCAAGTTTCTTTCTTCTTCCACTCCATCTTTGTTTATTATTTCAATTATAAAATTATAACTCCAGTATCTTCTATATACTGTGATGTTATTATAAATATGGAACAACCATATTCAGTATTCTACCCATCATTTGAATGACATGTCACCATACGTGCGTACGTACGGCTTACCATCTCCACGTCGTGGTGTAATTGTTATTCAATATATTATTATTTAGATGGGTATAATAATGATATGTAATTCATGTAAATAATAAATATAACATGATAATGATTCTGTATATATGATATACTATCCAATTATATATTATTTTAATATCAAAATAATGATATTGTCGCTCGTGCGTACGTACGGACTACCGTCTCCACGAACGCGATGAGATTCATTCTTTGTCGTATCCATTCAAGTATAATTATCATCTGATGATTTAAAAATAATTTTTAAGGACATGATATAATTCTGGATATGAATAAGATACAACCTATCCATGAAAAACACGACTTACGTAACAAAACATATAAAAGAAAACGAGTAAGTTAACACCCGAAACAACGATAAATCTAAGATATTGTTAACAAAGAAATGTTAAAAGATCATATATGATATCATATTAATGTATATGATTCTTGTATAATTTAATAACAATTATTTCACCATTATACAGGAGGTTAACCTACCCCAACCATGGAAAAGTACAAGGTAAGGGTTTACTTCACAACCTCTTCATTATCCAAGGTTGTTTATACATAATTATCTACTGGGACCTCGTTATCATCCACATCCATGTTTCTTAAAAATGTATTTCAAAACATTTTTACTATTAAATGGAAAATGGGTTAAAGTCAGTTATACCCTTATACGTTTTTGAAAGGAATCTTACCATCGTTTTCCAAACAATGTACTTTTTTACCTTTTGACAAATTTAAGGTAAGAATGTTTTTTTAACCTATACGGTGGGTGCGGCTATTTTCTACCATTATAACTTCATTGAAGCTTCCCTTACAAGCTTATAAGAATATTTTCAAAGTAAATGTATTATTTTATAATTATGGGACTTTTAAATGATTTAAAAAAAAAGAGATATATTTCTCTCAAATAGCTTTGATTTCATCCATGTCAACATTCTTTGATGGGTTTTAAGTTTAATTGAAATTTATTTATGATACAAAACTCCCATTGAACATTTTGTGAAATATTTGACTGTGGATGTTTTATTATTATACCATCCATAGTTTATGGAGAAATTGTTGACGTTTCATATGCTAGTTTTAATACGAATATTTATGTTATGTTTAAACCTATTCATATGAGGAATGTATTGGACTTAATAAGTGACGGGTGGAGCCCGCTATAGCTACTCGATGCATCGGTAGGTCTCATGAGACAACTAAAAGTGGAATTGGCCGATGACCTTTCCCAATTTGATTTATGGTTTTGGCCGAGGCCTTAATCATTTTAGATGTCCTGGCCGAGGCCTTGACAAAATGTTTCAGAATGTATGGCATTATACATTCCCTCATTATGAAAGTGGTTATTGATATTGCATGTGATTATTCGACCAGTAGAATATCCATGCGAAGAAGTGAATGGAATTATCTCATTTTACTTTTTCCATATTAGGTTTAAGTTCAAGTTTAAAAGGATTTTGTTTTAGTTATACATTGCCTTAAATGTTTATGTTTATTGATGAAAGCTTCCTCTATATTGTTATCCTTACTGAGCATCTGAGCTCACCCCTTTCAGTGTTTTAATATTTTTCCAGGATGTGAAGAAGTATTTTATGAATGACCTGCAGGGATACTCAGAAAGGGATATGAGTGTGGACTATGAAGACCATGTTATTGTAGTTTGTTTTCTTTTTCATGTAATGAAAGACTTATGAATGTATCTAGTGTTTCCAAGGCTACTAAACTAATCAGTCTTTCGAGACTTGATCTTTTGTGATCATGCCAATGTTACGAAGTAATGCACCGACTCTGGGTAGCTAGGGTCGGGGCGTTACAGTTGGTATCAGAGGCAGTTTAGCACTAACCTTGGAAGCTAGATTTAGATAAACTATGATTAGAGCACATAGCCCGAAGATAGACTTTGAGGATTAGTATAGAAGAACTTCCTAGAATTTTGGTATTGTAGAGATGTTGTTAGATTTCCGAGAAATACATCCCTGTCTGGATACGAGCAGGTAGAGGAGGCTCTGGCACAGATGTACCTAGGGGTAAAACCCAAAAACACCGCTTTGAGCTAGACTCGAACGGGAACTGGTGCACGAAAACGGGCCTTGCTGCACTCTTGGTTACGACACTCCCGGGAGATATGCTTAAGATAATTCCCATTTTCTTTACAAACCACTATGAAGGGTTACGAGTATATACTTACTCAAAGAAAACATTTTTATAATTATGGATTATATCCATAATTAGTTCAATTTATGTTAAGTGTTTTACAAGTATGGAATTATGTATTTTGATTCATAAACTAATCTAGTTTATGCCATTATTTAGAAATGGCGCCTAGTGGAAGGAATGGAAACCGTATCAATGCACGCCATGAAGCCACTTTAGTTTACACTTGGAAGGAATGGAAACCGTATCAATGTATTGGACGAGGCCTTGACAAAATGTTTCAGAACGTCTGGCATTATACATTCCCTCATTATGAAAGTGGTTATTGATATTGCATGTGATTATTCGACCAGTAGAATATCCATGTGAAGAAGTGAATGGAATTATCTCATTTTACTTTTGCCATATTATGTTTAAGTTCAAGTTTAAAAGGATTTTGTGTTAGTTATACATTGCCTTAAATGTTTATGTTTATTGATGAAAGCTTCCGCTATATTGTTATCCTTACTAAGCATCTGAGCTCACCCCTTTCAGTGTTTTAATATTTTTCCAGGATGTGAAGAAGTATTTTATGAATGACCTACAGGGATAGTCAGAAAGGGATATGAGTGTGGACTATGAAGACCATGTTATTGTAGTTTGTTTACTTTTTGATGTAATGAAAGACTTATGAATGTATCTAGTGTTTCCAAGGCTACTAAACTAATCGGTATTTCGAGACTCGATCTTTTGTGATCATGCCAATGTTACGAAGTAATGCACCGACTCTGGGTAGCTAGGGTCGGGGCGTTACATTTTTGATGTGGAAATGGAATGACGTCACTATTTATTTCATAATAGTATTTTTGAAATCACCTCAGGATAGTGATTCTATAAGTGTGATTATGGACAGGTTAAAAAAATTAATTCACTTCCTTCCTTCTAGGGAGATTTTTTTGTGAAAAAACATAGAATTCTATATGTTTGAGAGATCATATTCCTTCACAATGTTTGATAGACCATCATATCAGATAGGGATTCTTGTTTCAATTAGAGGTTATAGAAGGGGTTGCATAATGATTTGGATTTACATGTAGTTTTGAGTACCACACACCAACATCAAACCAACAGTCACTTTTATCATACTATATAGGTGTTAGTAGACATTATAAGGGAATATTTCCTTGATTTTGGAGGTTTTGGGAGTACTATGTATCTCTAGCTATGTTCTCTTAATATAGCAGTTTCCAAGTGACTATATAGATTTATCCTTACGAGGGCGTATATTGTAAGAAAAAACGATCACCTATATGAAAGTTAAAGGTAGAAGATGAAGTGATACTGGGACCTCATCTCGTTCAAGAGACAACAAAGATGGTGCAGTTGATCAGGTTACATATAGATAGTCTAGGAAGAATTATTATGCTGACCACCATCATCGACCTCTAGTGTTTTTGGTCAGAGTTGGGTCTTCATGTGTATTTTTTTCAAGATTGGTTAATCTATATATTCAATGATAAGGGAATCTTGAACCTATATTTTTTGGTCCTTTTGAGATATTTGGGGGATTTGGGATGATATATTATTAGATAGAGTTACCTCATTGGTACTAGAACATTCCTGGCGTCTTTAATGATTTTTAGCTTTTCCATTATCATTATGATTCATCTCATGTTTTGGATTCTGAGGAAGTTCAGTTAGATACAGATGCTTCTTTTTCTTAGGATTATCCTACTTTAATCATTGATCATATCATAAATGATCTTAGTGGTAGTTTAGTTCCTCTAAAATATGTGTCACGAAAACACAACCTTGTACATGATGTGACCGGGGAGTCAGAGTATGATAGATGTGCTCATTATCTAGAGTTATTCTTGGATGTAGATCAATCACCCACATGTAAACTCATGGATGATTATTTTAAATATTACATGTTACAAGATCCATGTTATTAATAATTATACAGATCCTCTAAATTTTAGTCTAAAACTTTGGTTTTAAATATATAGAAGTTCGAAAGGATGTTATATATGACTTGAGAGAATTTAAGATGGGTTATGAACCTAGTGTTCTTGTTTATGGAGAATCATACTGAGGTACATGGTTGGTGAATACTTAGTACTAACAGTGTGGGATAGTAACAGAGGAGCATTATTAGGGAAATTGTTCACCAGTTGCCTCATAGCGAGGAAAATTCGGCAATGTATTGTAGAGGGAAGTTGCACAGTGTGCACACAATTTATCTAATAATGCAGGGTGTGGGGTGAGATCTAGTTACAAACCAATAGTTTGAACATGTTTTTTCTAACCATTCACATGAACCATTTGAGGAGTGTCTCATGGATAGTGGGAGCCTTTCGATTGGTGCATGGGTTGGTAAAATTTACATCCAAACCATTAGACCCTTTAAAAAGGGTGAAATGATGATTTTACCTTCTTTTATTTAATCTAAATCCACCATACTATCCTCCCACATTTTTACATCCATCCACTCTTGTACATCTATCCATTTTCTTTCCCCTATTATTTGAGAGTTCTCCTCCATCTGAGCTTGGATTCACCCACTATTCATTACATTGGATACACCTTGATAAGTCTATGTGTCCTCTTGCATCTTTTCCTAGTTTATCTCATTGTTATTGATGTTATATTCATTCCATATCTTATATAATATTTTAGGGTGTGTTTTTTTATTTTTTATTTCGACCCATTATTTTTTGAATATAAAGCTAACAACTGATGAGAATTCATCTAATATTATAAGGTTTGGGGTCTAGTACCATTCCCTAAAATTATTAATGTCAATATCATGTGTTGTTGTGCCGCACACTGGACCATCTATGTATGTCTTATTAAATTTAAAACTAATAAAATAAATTTATAATTCCTTGAATTAGATTGTCCTTATACCCCAAATTTCTTCATTAAAGTTTTATACCTTGAATCAGACCACATAGTAGTGTGTGTGGCTTATATGTCCTGACCATTACACCTTAATTATAATGATCAAATAGCCCCTTGGGTGGGTTAATAAATTATATGACCATTCAGTATGATGTGTCATGGGTGATTTTTAAGTTTTGATTCATAATTCCTTGGATGAACTCACCAAGCATATTTAATTGATTGAGTTATAAATTTAATTATTCCATGCTGTGGGTGATACTTGGGTTCCGATTTGGAATGCCTTGGGAATGATCATCAAACATATTGAATTGATTATGTTATAAATGGTATTATACCATGATGTGTGTGATACATGGATTCTTAAATGGGATTCCTTGGACAGGATAATAGGATAAATATAATTATATTGGTCCTTGATTGAAATGTGGGTTTCAATATGAAATTTATTAGATGGGATCATAGGAAAAATGAAATTATGTTGGGACTTGATTGATACTTGGATTCTAACTCATAATTACCTGTATGGTTAAATAGGATGTATAGAATTTTGTTTCAACTTGAGTGATACTTGGATTACAATACAGGATTCCTTGAATGGGCTTATAGGACAACATGAATAGTATTATGCCTTGAATGATACTTGGGTTCTGACATAGAACACCTTGGATGGGATCATAGGATAAATGGAATTATTTTATACTTGATTATGATTAAAAATATACACCTTGGATACATACCTTAGGTCCTCAATTTATTATATTAAATTAAAAATACTCACAAATATTCTAGCTTTGGCCAATGTAGGTGTAGTTGTACAGGTGTCCCATGAGGAACTTGATCTCAACATTGTTTATATTTAAATTGATAATTTACATTTATTATACCTATGAAAATTTCATTCAATTTTTATATACTAGATTGTTTTAGACACCATTCTATGTAGACTACTGAGTTTTACTCACAACCTTTTTGGGCCACCGATTGGTACTTGGGTTGGCTTCATGGACGCAGGTTGGGATAAGGGGAAGAAACCAACTATGTGCGCTTGATTTTCTATACTAGAATAAATTCTGATAGAAGAGGATGTATCTAGTGATCATGATGGTATTGGAATTTATCTTTTGGTTTTTTTTATGTTTTCATATAGAATGTATTGTTTTATTCCAGCTTCCTTTTCCCCTTCTCCTTTTTTGTTGATACATAACATCATTTTTTATGTGACACTGACTACCAGTTATATCTGCTATAATATCTAGATGATTATTATCTCTTTTGTATCTTATTTTTTTGATTATTAAACTTATTGTTACTAATTTTTTGATCCACTTTGGTAAATAGTGTATAGTCTCCCCAATGTATCACCTTAGACCCTCACTACACGTTGGTTGCCCCCGACACACAGGGAGGTGCACTTGGGGCCATGTGGCTAATCAGGTTTGGTTATATATTAGTGAAATAGTCTTATGATGTCATATAAGGTATAAGATTTAGGTTTTTAGGGGCTTTTATGTTTTTAGGGTTTTATGTTTTTAGGTGTTTTATGAGTTTTAGTTTTTTAAGAATTTTTGTGGGTTTTAAGGGTTTTTAGGGTTTTTAGGGGTTAGGGTTTCTATGGGTTTTTTACTATCTATGGTAATTTTCCAAGATTTAATGGTTTTAGGGTTTTTATGAATTATAAAGTTTTTTTGGGGTTTTAGGTTTTATAGGGTTTTTATGGGTTTTATGGTATTTTAGGGTTTTTAGGGTCTTTAGGATCATTTAGGGTATTTATGGTTCTTTAAGGTCTTTAGGGACTTTGGATATTTATGAACATTTTTGGTTTTTAGGGTTTTTAGGATTTTTTAGTGTTTTAGGGTATCTAGTATTTTTTGAGTTTTAAGTGATTTTTAGTGGTTTTATAGTCATTTTTCATTTTTTTTAAAAATCATGTTTTTAGGTTTTTGGGGGTTTTTTGGAATTTTAAGGTATTTTTAGGGTTTTTTACAGTGTTTAGGGGTTTTATGTTTTTTAGTGTTGTTAAGGTTTTTAAGGTTTTCATACGTTTTTAGGTTTTTTAGGGTTTTATAGGGTTTTTGGGTATTTTTATGGTTTTTGGGTTTTTGGCTCAGTTGTTGTTTATTGGGGGGTTTTAGGGCCTCTCTATGGTTTTGGGGGGGTTTTAAGGGTTTTCTGTTTTTAGGGGTTTTAAATTTTTTTAGGAGTGCTTAGAGGTTTTGGGGATTTTTTGGATTTTTAGGTGTTTTAGGGTTCTATTAAAGAGTTTTTAATGAATTTAGGGGGTTTCAAGGATTTCGTGTTTTTAGGGGTTTTGAATGCTTTTAGGGGTTCTAGGGTTATTTTAGGGTTCTAATATTTTTTGGGTTTATTGGGGTTTTAGGTCATTTTTAATATTTTTTAGATTGTTTTAGGGTTTTTAGGTTATTTAGGGGCATTTATGTTTTTAGTTTTTTTAGGATCTTTTACTGATTTTTTGGGTTTTTGGGTTCATTCAGGGTTTTAGGGGTTTTAAGGCCTTTTAGGGATTTATGGAGATTTATGGAATTTTGGATTTTATGGTTTTAGGGATATTTTAGGGTTTTTCAAGGTTTTTGGGGCCTTTAAGGGTTTTGTGTGTAGGGTTTAGTGTTTAGGGTTTAAGTAATAGGGTATACAATTTTAGTTGTAGGATTTATGGCTTAGGTTGTTTGGTATAGGGTTTAGGGTGTAAGGTTTTGTGTTTAGGATGTAGTTTATAGGGTTTAGGGTGTAGTGTTTCATGTTTTGGGTGTAGGGTATAGGGTTTCATGTGTAGGATTAAGCGTTTTGGGTATAGGGTGTAGGGATTAGGTTTTGGGGTGTGGGGTATAGGGTATTTGGTTTTTTAGTTTTTATTTATGATTATTTGGGGTTTTAAGATTTTGTAGGGTTTTTAAGGTTTTGTAGTGGTTTCTATGGTTTTTAGGATTTATAGGGTTTTCTATTTTTAGGGGTTTTTGGGGTATTTTCGGTTTATAATTGTTTAGGGTTTTTGGGTGTTTTTTTGTTTTCTTTGGGTTTAAAGGGTTTTTTGATTTTTTAGGGTGTTTAAAGGGTTTTATGTTTGTAGGGGTTTTAGGGATTTTTAGGGGTATTAGTGTTTTTATGGTTTTTTAGACCTTTTGGGTTTTGGGGGGGGGGTTAATATTTTTATTGGTTTGAAGGATATTATGGGTATTAGTGCTTTTTGTTTTTTAGGGTTTTTGTGGATTTTGATGGTTTTTAGGTTATTTATGGTTTTTATAGTTTTAGGGGGTTTTAGGGCCCTTTTGGATTTTATATATTTGTTTGTGATCTTTTGGGTTATTGGTGTTTTTTTGAGTTATTTATGGATTTTTTTTCATTTAGAGTCTCTATGGGGTTTTGTGATTTTTTTCTTTCAATGTTTTTAGGGGTATCTAGTGTATTCTAGGGATTTTATGGATTTTATGATCTTTTAATGGATTTCATTTCATTATGGACTTTTAGGTTTTAAAAGGTTTTTAGGGGTTTTAGTGTTTTCATGTTTTTGGAGTTTTACGGTATTTTTATGTTTTTTCGGTTATTTTAGGGTTTTTATGGTTTTTATGTATTTTTATTGATTTGAGGGCCTTTTGGGGTTTTAGAGGTTTTTGGTATCCTTTATAGTTTTTTTATTTTATGGTTTTTCTATCATTTAGGAATTTTAGTGTGTTTAGAGTCTTTTTAGTGTCTTTTTGAGTCCTTTTAGGGGTTTTAGGGGTTTATGATTATTTAGGGTTTTAGGGTTTTTAGGATTTTTAAGTGAATTTAGTGATTATTAGGGTTTTTATTTATTTCTTGGTTTATTATACAAATTTAGTTTTTATAGTGGTGTTTAAGTGTTTTTATGGTATTTTTTTGAATTTTAAGATTTTTAGGGGTTTTAGGGGTTTGGGTGTTTTAGGGTTTTTAGCGTCCTTTAGTTTTAATGGGTTTTTGGGGGTTTTATGGTTTTTAGGGGCTATTTTTTAGTATTTATGGTATAATTGTCTTGTTTGGATTACATTGTTTTTATGGGATTTATGTGTTTTCAGGGTCTTTTCGGATTTTTATGGGTTTTTGGGTTTTTACGGTTTTCAGTGATTTTAATGCTTTTTATGGTTTATATTTTACGTTATATGGTTTAGAGTGTAGGGTATAAGCCTAATGGTCTGGGGTGTATGGTTTACAGTTTAGTGTATATGGTATAGGGTTTAGGAAGTATATTGTAAGGTTTAATGTGTAGGGTATATGGTTTAGGTTGTAGTGTTTCGGGTTTAGGATATATGGTTTATGATTTAGGTTGTCAGGTTTACGATTTAGGTTGTAGGGTAATGGATTTTGGGTGTGAATTTTAGGTTGTGGCGTGTAGGGTATAGGTTTTAATATTTAGGGTTTAGGTTTTAGGGGTTAGTGAGTAGGGTATAGGGTTTTGGGTGTGGGGTTTTGGTTTAGGGTGTAGGATATATGATTTAGGGAATTATGTTTAGGGTTTATGTTGTAGGGTATAGGGTGTAAGGTTATGGGTTTAGTGTGGAGGGTATAGGGTTTAGGGTGTAGTGGTTAGTTCTTTGGGTGTATGGTATAAGTTTTTTCTTGTAAGGTTTAGGGTCTATGGATTAGGGTATATGGTTTAGTGTGTAGGGTTTAGTGTTTATCGTGTTGGGTATAGGGTTTAGGTTTTAGGATGTAGGGTATAGGGTATAGGGTATAGGGTATATGGTTTAGGGTTTAGGGTTTATGTTTTATGGTTTAGGGTGTAGGTTTTAGGGTTTAGGGTATAGGGTATAATGTTTAGGTTGTACAGTTTAGGGTTTGGGGTGTTAACAATAGGTTCTGAGGTGTATGGATTAGGGTGTATGGTATAGGGTTTTGGGATTAGTGTTTCGGGTGAAACATTTAGGTATATGGGTGTAGGGGTCAGGTTTTAGGATTAACGACATAGGTTATAGGATTTAGGGACTAGGTTATTGGGTTTAAGGAGTGGTGTATAGGGTTTAGGGTGTAGGTTATAGGGTGTAGGGTTTAGGTGTAAAGTGTAGGTTATAGTGTTTAGGGTATAAGGTTTAGGGAGTAGTTTTTCATTTTGGATTTAGGATTTATTTTAAAGGGTTTAGTGTGTAGTTTATATGGTTTAGGGTGTAGGGTATACGGTATGGGTGTAGGGTTAAGGGTTTTGTGTGTAGGTTTTAGGGTGTACTATATTGGGTTTTGGTAGTAGGGTTTAGGGTTTGGGGTGTAGTATATGGGGTTTAAGGTGTTTGGTTTAGGGTTTAGTGTATAAGGTATTGGGTATATGGTGTAGGATTTACTGTTTATTTTGTTTGGTTTAGATTGTAGGGTTTAAGGTTTTGGGTGTATGGTGTTGTGTTTTAGGTTTATGGTTTAGGGTTTAAGTTATAGGGGGGTTTGGGTGTAGGTTTTAGGGTTTAGAGTGTATGGTATTTGGTTAGCGTGTAGGGTTTAGGGTTCAGATTGTATAGTTTTAAGATTATTGTCCAGGGTGTAGGGTTTAGATTTTATGGTGTATGGTTTAGGGTTTAGGTTTTATAGTGTAGGGTATAGGGTTTTGGGTGTAGGGTGTAAGGTTTATGGTATAGGTTTTAGGTTTTATAGTGTAGGTTGTCTAATTTAGGGTGTAGGGATTATGTTTTATGGTGTAGGGTATAGGTTGAAGTGTTTAGGGTTTAGGGTGCAGGGTGTAGGTATTAGGTTATGGGGTTTAGGGTTCATGGTATAGGGTTTAAAGTGTAGTTTTTTGGGTTTGTGGTGTAACGTATTGGGTTTATGGTGTACGTTTTATGGATTAGGGTGTAGGGTAAATGTTTGTGGTGTAGGTTTTAGGGTTTAGGGAGAAGGAGATATAGTTTAGGGTGTATGGATTATGGTTTTGGGTGTGGGGTTTTTGGGTTTAGGGTTTTGGATTTTAGGTGTGTGGTATAGGTTTTAGGGTGTAGGGTTTTGGTTTTAGGATATATTTTATAAGGTTTAGGGTGTATGGTTTATAATTTATTTTTGTATGGTGTAGGGTATGTGGTTTGGAATGTAGGGTATCTAGTTCGGGCTATAGGGTTTAGGGTGTTGGGTGTAGGGTTTATGGTGTAGGGTATAGGGTTATGTTGTATGTTTTATGGTTTATGGTGTATTTTACAGGTTTTGGGTGTATTATATAGTGTTTTTGGTGTTGGGTATAGTGTTTTGGTTGTAGGGATTTAGATTTAGGGTTTACAGTATAGGGTATAGGGTTTAGGGTGTACGGTTTAAGGTTTAAGTTGTAGGGTTTTGGGTGTACGGTTTAGTATTTAGGGTGTAGGATATAGTGTATAAGGTGTAGGGTTTAGTGTTTAGGGTAAGGGGTACAGGGTTTGGGTGTAGGGTTTATGGTTTATGGTTTAGGGTTTAGGGTCTAGGGTATTGAGTTTAGGGTTTAGGGTGTTGGGTATAAGGTGTGGGATTTGGGGTCTAGTTTATAGGATTTAGGATATAGAGTTTAGGTTTTATGGTGTATGGTATAGGGTGTAATTGTTTTAGGGTTTTAGGATTTTTTATGTTTTTAGGGGTTTATGGGGTTTTAATTTTTTTCTAGGGGTTTTTTGATTTTTTAGTGTTTGAGGAATTTTTAGTGTTTTAAGTGTTTTTATGATTATGGGGGGGGGTATATGGTTTTTTTTCTTATGTTAGGGGTTTTTAATATTTTTTTACATTTTTCAGTGGTTTTAGGTTTTTTGGGGGTTTTAGGGGTTTTAAGGTATTTTTCATGGTTTTAGGGAGTTTTTGGGTTTTTAGCACAATTTAGGGTTTTCAGAGAATTTTTTGGTTTTTTTAGTTTTATATATTTTAGTGTTTTAATTGGGGTTTTGTTAAGGTTTTAGGGTTTATAGGTTTTTTATATTTTTTGGGGTTTTAGGGATTTTTAATGATTTTAAGGGAATTTAGGGTTTTAGGGTTTTTTGGCCTTTTAGGGTTTTATGGATTTTAGGGGTGTGTAGGGTGTTTAATGTTTTTAGGGGGTTTTATGGATTTTAGTATTCTTATGTGTTTTTGGGGTTCTTATGGTTTATTATGGTTTTATGGTTTTTAAATGTTTTAGGGTTTTACGGCTTTTTAGGGTTTTAAGTGGTTGTGGTGTTTATTTCGCTTTATGGGTTTTTGGATTTTTTTTACCTATTTTAAAGTTTTTTAGGGATTTTAAGTGTTTTTTGATGGTTTTATGGGTTTAGTATTTTTATGGACTTTGTAGGTTTTTAGGGTTTTTAAGGGCTTTGAATTTGTTTGGGGGTTTTTAGGCTTTTTCAGGGTTTTTAGGTTTTTCCGGTTTATAGTGTTTTAGTGGTTTTTAGGATTTTATGGTGTTTAAGGGGTTTTATGTGTCTTTTATAGTTTTTTGTGTCTTTTATGTTTTTAGGTTATTTATGTTTTTTTATATTTTTAGAAACTTTTAGAGTTATAAAGGGTGTTTTAGGGGTATTATAGTTTTTGTGTTTTTAGGGTTTTTATTGGGTCTATGGTTTTTAGGGTTTTGAGTTTCTAGTATTTTTATGGTTTTAGGTTTTTAGGTGTTTTTTAGGGGTTTTAGGGTTTTTAATGGCTTAGAGGTTATAGGGTTTTTACGTGGTTTGGTGTTTTTATGGTTTTTTTGGTATTTAGGGGTTTTATAGTTAATAGGGTTTTATGTGGTTTTTTTATTTTTAAGGGGTTGCAGGATTTTTAGGAGTTTTCGGGGTTTTATGGGTTTTAGGGGGTTTTATGGGGTTTTGTAGTATTAAAATGTTACTTGGGTTTTTAGGGGTTTTATTGTTTTTTCGATTTTAAGGATTAAAAATGTGATTTTTTAGGTCTTTTAATGTTTTTTCGGGTTTTTAGAGTTTTTAGGGTACTTGGGGTTTTTCAATGTTTTTAAGTTCATTTGTGTTATTTTTAGGTTTTCAAGATCTTTACCTGGTTTTAGGGGTTTATAAGGGGTTTTTTTGGGTTTATGGTTTTTTTAGTTTTTTATGATTTATAGGGGTTTATGGGTTTTATGGGTTTTTAGGTTATTTTGTGTTTTAGTGAAAAGAAGGATCGAGACCAGGTGAACCTGGCCCCCAATAATATAAAATAAAGAAGAGCAACAAGAAATTGTTACAAGGGGGGATTACAAACCCGAGTGTGCATCTCACCCTTCATATCAGACTCCACAAATCGAAGGTAGCACGGTGTGGCCACATGCGACCATATCGAGCTCCTCTCCATAATCGCTTGTTTCGATAGAGCATCTACAGCCGAGTTTTACTCCCAGTAGGCGTGTGTGACATGAAGGCTGAGCCTTTGGCAAGAAGAAAGGCATACATCCATTGAGGAAGGATCCTCCAAGGGATGCGCTCTGATTTAGCTTTGAGAACTTCCACTGCAAGCATGGAGTCTGATTCAAGCCAGAGGGGATTCCATCCAAACTGTCCAGCAAACGTAATCGCCTTAATCATGGACCAATGTTCAAGTTCAAGGGTGCACCCATTCTCAATGAAGTGATGAAATAAGCCTTTGATTAAGCCTTGGTGTGTATGGAAGACCCCTCCACACCCCGAGGGCCCCGGTGCACCTAGCGCCGCACCATCTACGTTGACCTTGATCCAGGAAGAGATTGGGGGGATCCAGCGGATGTATTTGAGAATCTTTGGTTTCCTTTGCCTGCCCTCAACACCAAGTAACCACATGATAATGAGATCACTCACATCATTTTCTATCGGGTCAGATTGGATATGAGACGCCGTATGGATTTCCGTGTGGATGTTGATGACACCACCACGGAGAGAGAGCCGCCTTTTTTTGAAAACGATCGCATTCCAGGCAGCCCATGTGTTGGAGATGATGGAGGCAATGGCCACATGCAGAAAATTGGAAACTTGCATGATGCATGGCCAGTTGACTAGGCTATCCAGCAGCTCAATGAATGGCCTGTCAAGGCAGAGGGGAAATCCGAACAGCCCCTACAGGTACCCCCAGAGAGCCGCTGGAAACCTATACTGGAAGAAGGTGTGCTGGATGGATTATTCAGCTCCATGTCATAGAAAACATACTGAATCTAGGCTATGCCCATCCCTCTGTAGTTGACCTTGGATCGATATCCGGTTCTTTCAGATTTTCTAGGGTAGGAGGTGATGAGTCAGCGAGATAAAGGGCCTCCTAAAGCTTGAGAGCCAGGCCAAAGGGGCAGGGCCCTGTGGGCATTTTGACCAGTAGTAATATTTCACGTTCAACCGGACAACAAGATTGGACTTCCAAATGAGAAGGTCTCGTTCGACAAATACATATTCTGTAATTTTCATGTATGTGTCAACAGGAATGAGGGGCTCAAACAATCCCATTTTCCAAATGAAACCAGTTATTGACATATCCCGTGCATCGGGGGGGGGGGGGTCACTCTGTCCAGCAGGGGCATATCAAGCCACGTGGTAGACCATGCATTCATGTTCAACTTCTTGGAGACAATCAACTTTGAGTTCTCCATGATGGCAGTGTAGGACCCTCGTATCGATGTCCAGACCAAGGAGGGAAAATATCCCAAAAACCCATCACAAAGTTTTTGTGTGAACCTTTCTCGGAAAAATTCAATCCCATAATCCATGTAATCAAGAAGGCTCCATGTAAATTTAGCAAGCATGGAGTCATTGAATCTCCTGATGTCTTTGATTCCCATCCCACCTCGTTCAGTTGGCTTAGTGTAGTCCCTCCAAGCCATAGTGACCAGTTTCCATTCACTGATGCAGCTTGTCAAAGATAAGTTTCTAATCTTCGCCTGTAGGGATTTTATGAGGTTAACTGGCCACCTATATAAAGATAAGGCATAAGTGAACATGGATGTAATAACATAACTGATAATAAAAACTCTTTCGGCCTACGAGAGTCATTTACCCTTCCATTTAGAAAGTTGCATTAAAATTTTTCTCGATGTGTTCGTAAGATAGTTGCTCTTAACTCTTCCCCAAAATATCGTGACCTCAAGATAATAAAAGGGAAGTGATCCCCTCAAAACACCAAGAGAGAGGAAAATGAGAATTTTCTTGGAGGGGGAAATCCCATCCCTAAAGACGATAGAGTATTTGCTCCAGCTAATGGACTGTCCTGCCACATATTCACAGTGTTCAATGATCTTTCGAATTGAGGACAATGTTATCTTGTTAGCCTGCCCAAAGAGGAGGATGTCATCAGCATAAAATAGATGAGATGCCACCTGAAGTTTTCTCCCTGCCTTAATTGGGCTGAAGAGACTAGCCTGCATGAGTTCGATGAGGCACCTGCTCAGGTAATCTTCAACAATTTCAAAAAAGATTCCAGAAAAATGATTTCCTTGCCTTACCCTGCGTGATAATGGGAAAAACCCCTTGGGGGAACCATTGATAAGAACTGAGGCTCTGGAACTATTCAGGATGGAAGCCACCAACTTAAAAAGCTTTCTGAGAATCCATATTTTGAAAGAACGTGGTAAATAATGTTCCATTTGATTGTCTCAAAGGCCATGGAGATATCCAGTTTTAGAGAAAAGCTTCCATGCTTGGAACATTTCTTCATGATTTTTATGCCTTCCGAGGATGTAAATAAACAACTTTTAATATTCCTCCTAGGAATAAACCCAAATTGGTTTTGGGTGATGAGGTCTGCCATCAATCGCGCCATCCTCTTGACAAGAATCTTACTGATAATTTTGGGAATAGTGTTCCCCATGGAAACCAACCAGAAATCTCTAATATCATGTGCATTATCAATCTTTGGTATAAGAGAGATGAAGTTGGCATTGGTGCCATGAAAAAAGGATCTTGAGAAAAAAACCTCTATAACATCCCTCGTGACCTCCGTGTGTAGAATATCCCAATAAAACATAATGAATTTGTTGATGAAGCCATCCGGACCCGTTGCACTGTCCATGTTGAGGGAGGACATATCAGATTTTATTTCTTCCTCTAAGGGGGAATCCGTAAGGTCCCCATATTTCTGTTCATTAACCCACGAATGAATGGAATCCGCCAGGGGGAGGAAAAAATCTCCATTATCGCCAGTGTAAAGCTCCTAGAAGTATTCCACCACCGTATTGGAGATGTCCACTTTGGAAGTGAAGGTAATTCCATGAATATGAATAGTGGTCAGAAACTTCTTGGACTTATTCTCCTTTTGTAACTTTTGGAAGAATTTGGAGCTTCGGTCCCCATCTTTGAGCCACCTGGTGTTAAACTGAGCCTTGGCCAGCTTTCCTTTCAAGGAAAGAAGATCATCCAGCCTGGCATGAGCCTAGAGCTCCTCCCTAGAGGGAAAAGAGAGAAGTTGATTGGAAAGCTAGAGGGAGGAATGTCGGGCCTCAGTAGCCTGAATATCTTCATCTATATTGGAAAAAGATTACCTGCTCCATTCCTTAAAGAGGGACTTGATTATCTTCAGCATGGAGACCAGTTTGAAGTAATGGCTGCCATGGGAAGGAGCCACCCACCCGTTGACAATGAATTTTCTGCAGCCCGTAATTGTGAGCCAACCATTGTTGAATTTAAAGGTCAGGGGGGGATCTTTGGCCCCCAGAGAGGTTAATAATAATGGTATTGTGGTCCGAATGGAACTTTGGAAGGGTGAACCCCGAAACATCAGGGAGATCGCTGCTGCCACTGATCTGGTAGAAGCATCTATCAAGTTTAATGGCTTGCCGTCTATTGGTAGTGAATATTCCCCATGTGAAGAAGGCTCCAGCGATGGTAACTTCAGTGAGGTCACAAGAATCAAGGCAGTGGGAGAAATCCACAGCAGCTATATGGGAGAAGCTGGCGCCAATCCTCTCATATTGTTTAAGGACCATGTTAAAGTCACCAACAATTAGCCAATTGCCGTTAATAGACCCACAGAGTCGGCCAAGATCCCTCTATATGTCCCTTATAATAGTGTACGAGCATGAATAATACACAAAGGAGAGTGATAAAAGGGAGTCTTTCAGGGTAGTCCACAAGGTAATGACTTGCGGACACTCATCAAAAGACAACACCTTTACATC
Organism: Viscum album; assembly: GCA_963277665.1. Lineage (NCBI taxonomy): Eukaryota > Viridiplantae > Streptophyta > Magnoliopsida > Santalales > Viscaceae > Viscum > Viscum album. The sequence continues at coordinate 680,531,187 of OY728142.1, read as the reverse complement.
ATCCTACTTGAGCACCCACAAGTGGTGAAAACAACTGTCATTGAAGATTTTAGCAGCAAGGGATTACCCATGGCTGTTCCATTTGAATCCTTTCCAACTGTCAAAGGGGATCATCAGTTCAGCAATTCCAATCAGATGCGGCCTCTGGGACGAGATGAAATGCCGAAGGGCTGAGGCAGTGGGAGAGTTCCCAATCCCTTGGCAATTCCAGTACAGTATCCTCATTGGACAAGGGGGTCATCGCCCCTCGAAGGAGGTGGGTTTTTGGAGTCATGTGGGAGAGGGGGGTTCACCTTTCCTTTCTTCCCTTTCTTCTTGGGCCTACCAACCAGCTTCTTCCGAGCCGCAGAGTCCTCTGTGTCCATGTATCGGTACATCGAGGCATCAACCGCATGGGTTTGAATCTCATCAGGCTTGGGTGAATCCATTCGACAGCTGGCTTCATTAGGCTAGCCCTCTACCTCATCAGACCAGATGCTACCACTGAGATGGGAGAACCTATTCAAGGGGCATATTAGATTAGGGGAAGCCCCTGTTGGGGTCCTTTTTGCTACCTTATCCGAAAAAACAGGCATAAAAGTGTCATAAGATGCAGATAGAATTGGTTCAGGGGCCTTGTCATTCATGTGGACCATGATAGGGGTCGGATCCATGGGCACCTCCTCCAGCACAGGGGACTCGGGAAGGGAAGAGGAAGGAATCAGCCTCCCATCGGCGCAGGCATCCTCCGGCCCAATCAGAGGGGTCTAGGAAGGAGGATCATTGATAGGGCTATCCCCAATGGGATCAGCAGTCGATGCTGGGGTGACAACGACTGTCTGTGGCTAAGAAGGCACCTCTTGGTAGGGTGAAGAGGGGACATGTGCCTCTTGGTTAAGCTTGGGAGGTACCTCATGGGATGTAATGTCGCTAACCGAGGCATGCCCATGCATGGGAGAAAAAGGGGAAAGGGGTGGTGTAGGAGGATCCAGAGCCTTCCTAGACTCCGCACCGCGTAACCTTCTGTAGGTTTCCACATCATGCCCCTTCACATTGCAGAATGAGCAAAGCTTCATTTTACGACATTCAGTAGTGAGGTGTCCCAGAAAATTATAGTGGAAGCAGAGCATATGTCTTCTTTCATACTGGATTTCTTGAGTGAAGGAGTCATTCTACGTGTTGAGGACCACCTCCTCCACCAGTGTGGATGCCCGGTCAACCTCTACAAGAAACCGTGCATAGTGGCCATATTTTGGGTTATCCTTCTCCTTTTCAATACGAATAGGGAAGCCAAATGAGGATGCAATGTCCTAGAGAATTTAGGGATACCAGTAGAGCCAACCCAATTATCAAATCTGGATCCTTACCTACGTAGAAGTATTGTTGACATTCATGTGATCAAAGGACCACAACGAGTACCTCTTCATAATGGCCTGTTTGGAGAGAGCATCAGCAACCGCATTCTCCTCCCGATAGGCATGTGTCATAGTAAGATTCAACCTCTGACACATGGTGAGGCATTCCATCCATTGAGTGATGATCATCCAGGGAACACACCTAGATCTGTTTTTAAGATAATTCATAGCAATCATGGAGTCAGACTCAATCCAGAGGAATCTGTACCCAAAACTGACAACATACTCAATTGCCTTTATCATGACCCACAATTCAGCTTCATGGGCACACCTATCGCCAATGAAGTCCTGGAAGCAACCTTTAACAAAGCCCCGATAGGTGTGAAAGACTCCACTGAATCCAGGAGGACCCAGTGCACCAAGGGTCTAACTATCCACATTAACCTTAATATAGGAGGGGAGTATAGGGATCCATCGAATAAACTTGGGAACCATTGGTTTTTTTCCATACCAGAGATTCCACGAAGCCGAAGGATGATGAGATCTCGAAAATTGTTTTACATATGACCTGTCTGAATGCGGGAAGCCGCATAAACAGCCCTGTGAATCGTCACCACACCACCATGAATGGAGAGCCATTTCTTATTGAAGGAAATTGCATTCTGAGCAGCCTAGATAAAGGAGATAGTGGCTGAAATAGCGACCAACAAGAGATTACAGACCTGTCCACTATAATCCCAGTTGGACAGGTTGGCCAGGATCTCAAAGAGAGGCATGTCTAGGCCAGCTAGGAACTAAAAAATCTGCTTTAAGTAGACCCAGAGTTCTGCATTAAACCTGCATTATAGGAAGGTGTGATGAATATTTTCTTCAAAACCAAGCTAGAGGAGACATACAGAGTCAAGACTGTGCCCAAAATTCTACAACTGGTTCTGCATTGGCATCCAATTCTTCCACATTTTCCAGAGAAGGAGATTGATGGCTGGGGGGATTAAATTCCTCTTAAATTTGGAGTTCTAGGCCAGGGGATGGGATCCCCTAGCACAGTTGTACTGATAATAATATTTAGTAGTTAATCTACCTACCAGCTTGGGCTTCCAGATCAATATGTCACAGTCAACAAAGTAAAAATGTTGAATTTGTTAGGGTTTTTAAGGGGTATATAGTTTTTTTTTGGTTTTTTGGTTTTTAAAGGTTTTTAAAGGTTTTAGGGTTTTTAAGGTTTTAGGATTTTAGGATATTAGGATTTTAGGATTTTTAAGGATTTTTAGGGTTGTTTGGGTTTTTAAGAGTTGTTCAGGTTTCAAACATTTTGTTACAGTTTTTAGGGTTTTATGGCATTTTGTTCTTTTAGGGTATTTTAGGATAATGTACTAGTTTTAATTTTTTTAGTTTTTAAGGGTATTCTATGGTTTGATGGTTTTTTAGATTTTTAGGTGATTTAGGATTTTAGGGCCTTTTAGGTTAATTTTAGGTTCTTTTAGTGTATTTTTGTGTTTTTAGGGTCTTTTTGGGTCTTTTTGGGTGTCTTATGGTGTTTTAGGATTTTTTATTTTTGTAATAAGTTTTTGAGTCTTTTATGGTTTTTTTATGTTTTTTGTTTTTAGAGTTTTTTATGGTTTGTAGGGTTTTAGGGTCTTCATTGTATATAATGATCTTCTTGTGATTTTTAGGTTTTTTTGTTTTATGGGGTTTTTTGGATTATATTGTTTTGGGGTTTTAGGGTTTCTATGGGATTTTGGGTTTTTTAGGGTTTTACGGCTACTTAAGGTTTTTAGGGGATTTAGGCTTTTTAGGGGCCTTTTGTGTTTTTAATGGTGTTTTAGGGGTTTTTAGTATTTTTATGGGTTATTTTGGTTTTTATAGGGTTTTAATGTATTTTGGTTTTTTGGGGTCTTTTGAGTATTTCTAGTACGTTGTAATGTATTTTTTTGGGATTTCGGGTATTTTATAGTTTTTAAGGGGTTTTTTGGTTTTTAGTTTTATTGGTATTTTTAGTATATTTAGGATTTTATGTTATTTTAAGGAGTTTTTTTGGGTTTTAGGGTCTTTCTTTGGTTTTAAGGGTTTATAGTTATTTTGGGGTTTTGAGGGTTTCTAGGTATTTTTAGGGTTTTAGGATTTTAATACCATATTTAAGGTTTTTTATATTTTATTTAGGGTTTAATGGGGTTTTTTGGGATTAAGGTTTTCAGGTATCTTTAAGACTTTTAGGTGGTTTAGAGTATTTTCAGTGTTTTAGGCATGTTTTGGGGGTTTGGGGTTTTTAGGGTGTTTTGGGGGTTTCTAGTGTCATTCATGTTTTTAGAGTTTTTAGGTTATTTTAGGGGTTTTATATTCTTTTAAGTGTTTTAGGATATTTAAAGGTTTTATGGATTTTTAGGGTTTTAGGGTCTTTTAGGGTTTTAGTGGTTTTTCGGATCTTTTAGGGGTTTTAGGTTCTTTTAGGGAAATTTTTTGGTTTGTTCATCTTTTAGGGTTTATGTTATATGGTTTTGGGTTTATTTGGAAAGTTTTAGGGTTTATGGTGTAGGGTTTAGGGTTAGGTTTCAAGGTTTAGGTTTTATTGTGTTGGTTTTGAGGTTTAGTGTGTAGGGTTGAGGGTTTAGGGTGTACGATAAAGGGTTTAGGGTGTATGGTATAGGGTTTAGGGTGTATGTTATAGTGTTTAGGGTGTAGGATATAGGGATTTGTGAGTATAGTATAGGGTAAAGGGTATAGGGTGTAGTTTAAAGGGGTTTTGGGGGGTTTATACGGTTATCTAAGGTTTTAAATGTTTCTTATTTTATTTTATTTTTTAAGGTTTTTAATGAGATTTTTTTTTATTTTGGGGTTCTTAGGAATTTTAGGGGATTTTGTTTTTTAGGGGTTTTAGGGATTTTAATGGGTTTGGTAGTTTTTAGGGTTATAGGGTTTTTTGGGGATTTAAGGGGGTTTTTTGAGTTCTTTGGATTTAGTGGTTTTTTGGGTGTATAGGTGGTTTAATGAAATTTTAGGGGTTTAGTGGTATTTAACTTTTTATTGTTTTATTGGTTTTTTATTTTTCTATTGTTTTATGTTGTTTTTGGTTTTTAGGGTTTTTTTATATTTTATTGGTTTTAAATGTTTTGTTTAGGTTTTAGTGTCTGTTAGGGTTTTATCATTTTTAGGGTTTTACAGATTTTAGGGCTTTTAGTTTTTTAGTGAATTTAGAATTTATTGGGGTTTTAGGTTTTTTGGGGGGTTTTAGTGGTGTTTAGTTTTTTTAAAATTCTTATAGTGTTGAGTGTATTTTAATGTTTTTTGGTTTTTCAAAGTGTATTAGTGTTACTAGGGTTTTTAGGATTTTTTTTGTTCCTTTATGATTTTTTGTATTTTTTGGGATTTGGGGGTTTTTTGGGTTATTTAGGGGTTTTAGTAGTTTTTAGAGTCTTTTAGGGGTTCATGGGATTTTGAGGGTCTTTAATGGTTGTTAGGGATTTCAGATACTTTTAGGTTTTTATGGGTTTAAAGGTCTTTTAGGGGTTTTCGGTCTTTTAGGGGTTTTAAAGTGTTTTAGAGTGTCTATAGGTTTTTAGGGTTTTTAGGGTTTTCATGGTATTTTAGGGTTTTGAGGGTCATTTATGGTTTTTAGAGTTTTTATGGTTATTTTTTTTGGGGTTTGTGAGATTTTATCATCTTTTGACGTTTTATAATCTTTTTAGAGTTTTAGGGTGTTTAGGGGTTTTTGGGGTTTTTTGTGGTCTTTTAGTGTCTTTTAGAGTTTATAGTAATTTTTTCAATTTTATGATTTTATGGTTTTTAGGGGTTTTTATGGTTTTATGATATGTTTAGGGTTTACAATGGTTATAGGTGGTTTATGGTTTTTAGGGTATTTTGTGGTTTTAAGGATAATAGGGTTTTTAGTTTTTTAGGGTTTTTAGTTTTTTAGTGTTTTTTGGGTTTTTCTGGGTTTTATTTTTTTATTGTTTTGGGATTTTTTAGGGTTTTCAGGGGTTTTAGGGGTTTTAGGGTATTTTAGTGTCTTTAAGGGATTTTATTTTCTTTTATGATCTTTTAGGGTTTTTAAGGTATTTTAGGTTTTTATGGTTTTTTTGGGGTTTTAGGGATTTTAAAGGTTTTATGTTATTAGGGTTTTAGTTTTTTTAATAGTTTTTAGGGTTTTTAAGGATTATATTATTTTTATTGGTTTTATTGTTTTAGGTGTTTTAATGGGTTTTAGGGCCGTTTAGGGGTTTAACGATTTTTTGTATTTTTAGAGGATTTCTATGATTTTTTCTAGGTTTAGGTTTTTTAGGGTACATTTGAGATATTATGGGTTTTAGGGTTTTGGGTTTTAAGGATTTTCTACAGTTTTTAGGGATTTTATGGTTCATTTGAGTTTTTTGGGGGTTTAGGGTTTTTTTATGGTTTTAGGGGTTTTTAGGATTTTATAGGGTTTTTAGGGACTTCAATGGTTTTATGGAGTTTTATGGGATTTTTAGGCTTTTTTTGTTTATTTAGGTATTTTTATGGTTTTTTGGGTTTTTGGGGGTTTTATGAATTTTAGAGGTTTTAGGGTTTTTTTAGGGTTTGTTATGGTTTTTAGGGTTTTTATTGTATTTATGGTTTTTAGTATTTTTTATGTTTTATTTTTATTTTTTTGGGGTTTTTAGGTAATTTAAGTGGGGGGGGGGGGGTTTGTGATTTTAGTGATACAAGTGGTTTCAAGGGCCTTTTTAGTTTTTATGATTTTAGGTTCCTTTAGTGTAAATACCTATGTTTTCTGGAATGTGAAATTGAATAGTAATTTGAATTTTTTAATTTTATATTCTTATGAGGTGTTGAATGGTCTTTTCCCACTAGAAAATAAAATCATATATTTTTGTGACCACTCCATGGATCTGTAAATTGGTTTTTTGTCATAAGATAAGAGTTTTGTGAAATTTCGAGCCATTTAATTTTTTTAGAATAATAAACAATTACAATTTTATTAATTTAATATTAATTTATATGAACATATTCATTTGAAGATATCTTATGAAATGAGAATCATATTGAGATTTTGTCTTCATGGTTGAGTCTTGAATGTGGGTTTTTCGAATCAATTTATAAACTCACATCAAGAACTGGGGCCTGGGTGGGACACTATTTATTTTTCTTTTACTTTTATTCCTTCTACTTTTCCATTTTAATTTGCCTCCTTCTCTTTTTCCATATTCATTCTCCCCTTGCCTATATTCTCACGTATTCCCCCTTTGGGTTTTCACATTTTTAATACTGGGAGAGGAGAGGTTGACAGGAGAGGGTGAGAGGGAGAGAGAGAGATAGAGTGTGTGTGTGTGTGATAGTAGTTGGGAGGTGTTACATTGAGCTTGGGAGAAGTTGGATGGTCATGTGGCAGCTGTGTAGCATGGATACAGGTGAAGCTTTAGTGGATTCCACCCAAAGGTAATTCATTTTTAATATTTTCCATAAATCTATGTATATTTACAACTTTATAGTTATAAGGCCCATTTATGGAATCTATGGACCCTCTAGGGATCAATCTATCATTATTGTGGGTAAAACAAGGGTTTCAGGCTGATTGTAGTGGTTTCCATTTGGTAAATCCTAATCACATTACATGTGGTTCCATGAATACACATCATGTGTTCCTCCTGTCTGGGGAAGATCATGTTTTGGAAAGGACACAGTGTACACATTGAGTATATATCATGTAGTCGTACATGACCCTTAGTCGAATACATGGGAGGGTAGAGTTCTTGAGACTACACACTATATACTTGAATTACACATCATGTAGTCGTATGTGGCCATGTAGCTGGATACTTGGGAAGACACCCCATTTAAGGGGGACTTGTCCCTATAGTAGTACATGTACATTCCCTAGGTGTGTTATTACCATGTAGTAGTATCCGACCATACCCAATGTATGCCATGACCATGTAGTAGTACATGACCGAACCTTTTGTATACCCATACTATGTAAAATCACATAGACAGGGTTTAGGTTTTTGAGTACACATCGTGTACTGCACTGTTGTTGTACATTTTAGGGTTTGGGGTGATTTTATACACCAAAGTAAAAATAATAAAAATAGGAGTCTATTTTGAGTATTTTTTATGAATATTGTTATGGTGGAATTCTTGCGGTGATTTGAGGTTTCTTAAGATGTTTTTTGGGGGTGAGTGAGCTATGATGAAGAGTTTTTACCTCTATTAAATGGATTCAAAGATCTTGGGAGTGAGATGTAAGATGAGACCCAAATGAGGGTCATGGTAATGGTTACATGACATGGAATGGGATTTCCAATGTCGTCATCTAGTGTATCATGGGACTATTTTTTTAAACTGGTAGAAACGTTTATTGATAAAAAAGGGGGGTTACACAAGTCTAAAGTAAGGAATTTTGCTGACATCCCGAGCATAAAAAGGGATTAATTCATAAGGGAGGTCATCCAACCAATGTAATTCATGACCAATACCAAGGTTGGAAAACCCATCAGCGATCCTGTTTGCTTCACGGTAGGCATGAGTGGCGATGAAGTTCATCCCAACGAGAGAATTCAAACAGTCCATCGAGCGGGCAGTAACAGGCCAAGAAAGGTGAGTGTCACCATTCTAGATAGCCTGAATGATTATAGTAGAGTCGTTCTCAATCCATATGTTTTTCCAGCTATGTAATATATAAACGGAGATGGCATGGATGAAACCCATCATCTCGGCTTCCAAATTAGTGGAGGAACCACAAGATCCATAGAAGCATCCAAGAATCTGGTCCAGGTGATTTCTGAAGACAACGCCACAGCCTGCTGGACCCGGGTTGCCTTTGGAGGCTCCATCCACATTGATTTTAATCCATCCCGGCAGGGGGGGAGCCAAAACACTTCAAGAGTAGAGTGGGTGTGAGGGTAAACCCCCTCCACCCCAGTACACCTAAGGATCCCAAAGTCACGGACAGAATTGTTGCAGTGAGATTTTTAGATAGAGGTCGCCTCTCGAATATCCATGAGGATTCTCATTTTCCCTACTTTAATTTTGAAAGAATTAGTGCGGAAAATTAAATCATTTCTACCATACCAGATAACATGAAGAAGTTCTGAAACTGCTACAATGAATAGGTTTTTGATTTATTGAGATGTAGACAACTCCAAGCATTTCTAAATCTGCATATTGATGGTATCAAAAAGTATCCATCTGCACTCAAAAATTTCATGAATATAATGCCAGAGAGCAGCTGTTGTATCACAAGAGAGAAAGAGATGGTTTAAATCCTCTCTATGTTGGTTGCACATATGACATTTAGAACAAAGAGTAATCCCAAAAGTTTGTAAGCAGTTATCAGTGGGAATTCTTTGATGAATAATCCGCCAAACTAAAGTGAATCTTGAGGGTTTTATCCAGGATTTGTTAAATTAATCAATCCAGGAATGATTATTGTCAACATTGTTGAAAATAAATTTATAATATCCTTTGGAGTTAAGAATCCCATTATGTGCAGGTTCCAAAATAAGTAAATCATTAGTATTAGTGAAATGATAATCGTTAACAATTTGAGTAATATTCTCAGGGAGATCAAGGTTATGCATATGAATAATCGAGTCAATTGAATCCTGAAGATAGAGAGGGGGTTGGTTGATATCCTTTAAGGAGATCAAGGGAACTCCATTCCAATTATCAATCCAAAATTTTATGTTGGAATCCTTAGTGGCAATCCATCTAGAGTTAGACATAATAGACATGGAGGTACTCTTGATGGAGGTACAAATGGAGGACTTAAGAGGATAGAGGCGATTGTTTCTAATCTTGTCAAGGAAGTGATCTCTGAGGAAATTCATGGAGGGTGAGGTGTTGTGAATAATTATCCACGTAAGTCCAGCTTGAAGAGCCTCATTGAAATTAGAGAGATTTTTTATGCCAATCCCCCCTTTCTCAACAGGTTTTCAGCAAGAGGTCCAGGGGATAGTCACCAGTTTCCTCTCTATAGTGCGACCAATCCAAACAAAATTTCTAATAGCAGTATTAATGCATTTTAAAATACTTTTTTGGCCATTTATATATCATCATTGAATAAACAAGTTTAGAAACAATTGTATAATTAACCAATAAAATTCTCCCAGCCATTGAGAGGGACTTTACCTTACAGGAGGAAAGGTTCTTAAGCGTGTGGTCCGCAATGTGAGAGAAATAATCCAATTTAGGCCTACCACAAAAAATAGGCACACCAAGGTAAGTGAAGGGTAGAGAGCCTTCTTTGACACCCAGGATGTTAGAAATGGAATGTTTTCAACCCGGAGGAAAGTCTTTACTAAAAATTATAGAAGATTTGTTCCATCTGATGTGTTGACCAGAGAATTCCTGATAGTGAAGAAGGATATCTTTAAGTTTGAGAATTTTCCTCTTGTATCCCTGGGTAAAGAGAATAATGTCATCAGCATAAAGAATATGCGAGGGAACATGTAAATTTCTGGAGGCAGAGATAGGTTTAATGGTTCCTTTATCGATGTCCTAGGAGAACAATCTACTTTGGTAGTCTTCCGTAATGGAGAAGAGATTAGCAGAGAGAGGGTCACCCTGTCTCACTTCTTTAGTGCAGTTGAAATAGCCTCTAGGAGAGCCATTGACGAGAATGGAGATGTAGGCAGAGTTGAATAAAGATTTGATCTGGGTAATGAATGTTTCATTGAAGACGAATTTTGAAGGAACTTTATACATAAAGTTCCAATCAATGGTATCAAAGGCCTTCTCAATATCAAGTTTTATAGAAATGCTTACACCTATACTCTTTTTATTTAAAAGATTGGTGGACTCAGAGGCCAGACAGATACAGTCTTGAATAGACCTACCTTTTATGAAACCAAATTGGTTCCAAGAGACAATATTGCAACAAATGGAGGTCATTCTGTTGGAAATTAATTTTGTGATGATTTTGAATAAATAGTTGATAAGGGCAATGGGTCTGAAGTTCTTGATCACATCAGCGTTCTCCATTTTGGGAATGAGAACTAGGAATTGGGAGTTAAGACCATGAGGAAGAATACCTTTGGAGAAGAAGACTTTAACCAGACGACAAACATCATCTTGATGAGTATCCCAATGCTTTTGGTAGAAGCCATTATTAAAACCATCTGGGCTAGGAGCACTATTAGGATTAAGGCTGAAAATAGTGTCTCTAATTTTGTGATCAAAAGGGATGTTTTTTAGAAGAGAGTTATCTTCCTCAGAGACAAGAGCAGGAATGATTTCAGGTTTAAGGTCTTTATCAATATTATCACCATTGAAAATATTTTCAAAATAAGAGACAAAGTGATTGGAAATTCCTTCATTAGTGTCAATAATTTGGTCCCCATTTCTATGAAAGGATAAAGGTATATAGGCTTTCCGAACCCTATGGAGAGCGTTATATAATTTAGTATTCATATCACCATCATTAATCCATTTGGCTTTGAAGATTTGTTTTTTAAGATTATCCTTAAGGTTGAGTAAGGAAATAAGCTTAGAGGAGATGGTGATTTCTTGTTGAGAGTCCAGAGAAATGTTTGAATAAGAATTAGTAATCTGAAGTTGATTAAGTTCAGCTTCAATAAGGTTGATGTTATTGTCCATTTAAGAAATCTTGCCTTTGCACAAACTTTTAAGAGCTTGCTTTAAAAAATTTAACTTCATTAGACAAGCAAAAGGGTCAGAATGACCATGAATTTTATTCCATGTGTTCTTTATGATGTTTATACATTTAGGGTCAGAAGACCAAGCTGTGTTATATCAGAAAGGAGCTCTCAATTTACTTTTTTTGTAGGAGAAGTAAAGAAGGACTGGATGATGGTTAGAGGTGATTCTCATAAGAGTAATGCGAGTTATATTTTCCCAACTATCAATGGCGTGGGAATTAGTAAAGGCCCTATCTAATTTACTAGCTACATTTCTATTATAGTGTTTCTTATACCAGGTAAATTTAGCACCCAGGAGGTTGACCTCTATGAGATTGTTCATTTCAATACAGGCATTATATTCCCTTGTGGAGATAGGGGCAAGAGGAGGACCAATTTTATCACTCGAGGAAAGTATGGCATTAAAGTCACCAATAATAAACCATGGTTGACAAATATAGGCATTAATACTGGAGATATCATTCCAAAGATCTCTCATATCTTGATACCTGTTATAAGAATAAACAAAAGTTGAGAAAATTTGTATGTTCTCAAAGATGAAGTCACAAGTAATGGCTTGACTCGAACATATATGTATGTTAAAAGTTTTTAAAGAAGAGTGAGAAAAGAGCCATAAGGATTCATAAGTGCCTTCGTTGTTGCAAGACCCTAGGAATTTGTATCTAGGGGGCTTGATGTGAGCGCGAGGCAAAGTTAATTTTAGGTTCATCAATTTCAATAAGGTTTGGAGTGTGAGTATTGGTGTATCTTTTAAGAACGTTGAATGTGTCAAGGTTACCAATTCCATGACAATTCCAAAAAAGAATATTCATTTCGACCTTTTCTTGGTGGGGATGTCCCCCTTTTTTTAGAAGTTGCGGTCCTCGACCTAGTGGAAATGCCAGATGGGTGATCTTTCACAGCATTCTCCTAATTTACCAAATGAACATCAACTGTATCATTGCCCTGCATAATAGAAACAGGTTGTGCAGGGAGAGTAGAAGGGAGATGCTTGTTCTCAGGTGCCTTGAGAGCAGCCGACTAGAGTCCCTGGTCTTGCATAGGATCAGATTTGGAGACAAAGGATCCTGCAGCTTCAGAAGGCATGTGAATCTATTGAGAGGGGTGGTCAACATCAGTGGAATAATGGGGAGGATGATTGGAAGAGGGATGTGTGTAGACAGAATCCCTATAGCCAGAAGATGGAGGAACTTGGGTCTGTACTAGGACAGGATAAGAACTAGCAGGTTCTGGGAGTACAGAAGATTTGGAATCTGGCTGTGAGGTGTGAGGCACAGCAGTAATCTGCTTCTTGAAAACCGTAGGTTGGGATCCCTGAACTTGCACAGGATCAGAAGTAGGGAAAACATGTTTAGTATATCCAGAGACAATGTGATTCTGTTGTGTGGTAAACTCTACATTAGAATCATAGTGCAGAGGGGGAGTAGGGTTGGGCTACATGCAAGCAATGTCCTTGAAGACATTAGGATGAGAATCCTGGACTTGTATCGAGACAAGATTGGGGATAACAAGTCTTGGATCTTTAGAAAGTTTGGAGTCAAATTGGGCAGTGATTGACCCAGAAGAATCCTGCATTTTGTCCTTAACAATAGGTGAGGAAATAAGATCATCCATGTAGCTGGGCTTGGTATTCTTGTTCATTTCAGCATTGTCCAATGAAGAATGAGTTTCAGAGCTGTTAGAAAGATTTGTAGGATGGTTGAGTATAATTCCAGATGAATGGTTGTGTGTGATAGGGCTATCAATGTCCTCTGGATTAGTGGCACAAGGATTGTGAGAATGAGGGTAGCTGCTCTGAGCAACTTTGTAAGCATTGTAGGAGGCAGAGTGAGTGAGAGTTGATGAGTCCAATATTGGACCATCAAGGGGAGGGCAGACAGGTTCCAATTCAGCTACATGATTAGAGATAATGTTAATAACATCCTTCTTAATATCCCCCTTAATGTTTTGAATCAAAATTTCAAGATCCTATTCTTCAGCTAAATCAGCCCATGCCCTACCTTTATTAGAATCATGAATGCCAAATGAACTGGGATTGACAACCCATTTTTCTTCCCTTTTCTTGGATGTTTCTAGTTTTTTAGCAGGACCCTCTTTCATTCGTCGATTTTTCCTAACCTCAGTCCATCTAGAATTAGATTGTGGAGGTTGATTAGGAACTCTTCTACCCTGGTGAATGGTGTGTCCAACCAGTTTACAGAGTTCACAAAAAAGGGGAGTCTTTCTTATTCAAACCTCACCACTTTTTTATAATCTTGGGCAGTAAAGAGGATGGACTTTGGGGGCTATGATTCAAGGTTAATTTCAATTAGTAACCTAGCATAGAGGACTAAATCTCCATTCAAGGTTCTCTGATCTATCTTAAGGGGAGTTACTATACAAACAAAAATATCATTTAGGATCTGAGGGTGCCAGAAAAACCAATTGAGGTCAAAGAACCTAACCCAAACATGTGCTTTGTTCTTCCTATGAGAGTTGGGGTTAAAAGAAAAGTCCCATTCAGAGATTCTTAAGAGACCCGACTTCAAATTAATGTTTCCCATCTTCCAGACACAGTCAATTTTAGTTTGTGAAGAGAATAGAATATGAAAATAACCCTTTCCAAGTGGAACGAGATTCCATTTAACCAGACCCCAACAAACAGATAATCTAGATTTAAGATCTGCATAGGACCAAGGAGTATCACCTTTGAGGTAAGAAACATGTCCCATAACTGAAAATTTACAGAGTTGTGAACGTTGTTGAAAAACAATTGGATCTGCTTCCACAAAGAAGCCGCCATCATCCATTTTCTTAACTCTGGTCGACTTCATCGAGAGATCTTTAGCAGAATCAGTACCAGTGAGGACTTCGGGGAATGAAATTATCTTTCCCCTCGTATTTTACGGTTGAGGAGATTCTACCATTTGCGAAGATGCCACTTCATTCGAGTGAATCTCCCACACGATGTCCTAGAGCTCCATATTTGGCAGAGAGGAGGAAGAAGAGTAGAATCACAAGGATGATTGATATTCTAGGGTTTGTGATGCAGGATTTCGAACCGTTGGGAGGAGCCGCTGGTCGAGATCCATTTTTCTCCAATCAATTCCCTCAGTGTATCAAGGGACTATCCCTAGTTATTAAGGATAATATGTTACATGGGGAAGTAGAGAGTTTGGGTGTTCGTTCCAACATAAAGTGAGACCTTAAACTAAGATGGTCCATGAACCATATCCCTAAACCAGTGCTTATGTGGATTTTACATAGAGGTTACCGAGAGGGGATATTTCTATTATGACATGAATTAGAGTATCCCATGTGGTATTCCTTTGGTAACTTACTATTTTTTAGGTCCCTGGGTGGGTTTCCCCTTCTTACGTGCTAGATTAGATGATCCCAAGAGGGATTCCTCAGTTTATATGTGGAGATAAAGGATCCCATGAGGGATATATCTAATGTGTGATAACCTAAGGGACCCCAGTTGGTTCCCTAGTGATTGAACGACCCTGATCAATTGTGTTATGGGATTTTGTAGAAATTGTGTCAGGTGTCACCTTAGAACCTATATCAAACATGTGAAAATGAGGATCTATGAAAGTAGTGTTGTTTTTTTAGTGTTCAGAAAACCACAATCTTTTATTCATAATTTCACTATGTAACTATTGATGAAAAAATTATTTTCAAACATGGTTCCGAGAACACAATTTATGGGTCTGACAAGATGGGATGAAATAAAGGGGATTCCCATAAATAATTATAGGGATCTAGATTATGATCCTTACTTTTTTGGATATTTACATTACCATATGTCACATTTTATCTGGGATACTTCCATGTACATAAGTTATAGAGGTAGGTTTCTGAGTACACCTCAGAAACCCTCTTGCATAGTGTGTCTCCTAGCATGCCTAGTTTTTTAGGGTCCAGGTGGTTCTATAGGTTACTGGGTGGGAAAAGTTCTCCTGAGTATATGATTATTATGACATCTTTTTGGATTTATTATGGTCTCTTAAAATAGATTTCGGGGATACTCCTCAGGATCTGGGGGATGCACATGACTGCATTACCCAGACATGTTTAGGAATGATCTTTTGAGACATTAAATGAATGGATTGTCGAGTTATTATCTCAAATCCAAAAAAAATTCTTAACGGATTTCATAAGGGACATCCCACTTATGAAGCATAAATATTGCAATTTCATGATTTCCTATAGACTGGGACCTAGAAATTAGAAATTGGACTCAATTATAAGTGGACTGATTTCTATGAAATTGGTATCTTTATCATATTTACTAGACTTCCAGTTAATACCTATACACCTTAATCATATAGTGGTGCTTAGTATGTGTGACCATAGGTCTAGGACTTGTATCCCCTATGGTAAAAAAGCTTCACTATTGTATAAAATTCCTTTTCACATTGGTTTTTTTCTTCTCTGTGTCGGTTATTTGGCATAATTATTAAAGGTGACATTGTAAATATGTTTTTTAACATCACATAAAAAATGTACATTGGGAATGAATTGTCGATTTTTGTAGGTCTATTATTTTATTACCAACATGATACACCCATTTAGAATGATTTTCACATCATTTATCTTAAAACAGATATGTAATATGGTTTTTCACAATAGTTATTTGATAACCGATGTGAAACAATGATGTGAAAATGGGGTTTTCCTGTTTGTTATTTAATAACTGATGTAAAAAATGTTTTCCATGTTGGTTACTAGATAACAGACATGAAAAAACTGTTGATATAGGACTTTTCACATCAGTTATCAAATAACCAACATGAAAAGTATTTTTTTTAATATTTCTTTTCATCCTTCCTCCCCACAGCCATCCAAAACAACAAACAATAAGAATACTAGAAGAACCAATAGGAAAACAAATAGTAATACAAATTAACTATTACAACATTCAAAATTATAATCTAAAATAAAAATAGACTAAAATCCAACTAAAAATATAAAATTATTTTCCCATTCAACTTCTAGGTGTTTGAGATCCTATGAACTATAATGTTGAGGGTCATCAAAATGATACAAATTAAAATCAAATCAATTAAATTTTATTAAGAATAAAATGAATAAAATATCAAGGAAATGTTTATAAATAAATCTAATCTGCTCGAACATTGTAACAATCCCAATTGAAATTATTTTATACATAAAACATAATAATAAATATATTTATTCTTTTATGCCTTCTTGTTTATGAAAATTCTATTTAAATGAGTTTTTAATTTCAAAATAACATTATTAAGTAATATATCCAAAAAAAATTAATTATAAATGAAAATTAGAATTTTCTTGTACATATTTGATCTCAGATCTCTTTTTATTTATGGTCTCTTAAAAGAAATTACATCTCCTATTAGAAAATAATATTAATGGAAAAAATTTACAATTCATTACAATATAAACAAGTATTAATATTTTCAAACTTACATCTCCAATACCCCATTAATATTTCTCCTCACTTCTCTATGGATAAAGCATAACCAGTAAAGTGCCTTATCCATTGGACATAAAACACCTAACATCTAATGGAAACTAATACATAATAAAACTTAATGTTATTGGTTATTATTTTATAATATATACAATACCTTTTTACATATTGTTTTCATACTCTTGAAGATAAAGAATCATACAACACTGAATAATTGCATCCTTTTGAAATATTTCAACAATATAAACTGTTCTTCCTACTTCAGTCATTGTCCTTGCTATAGGTGAAATAAATTGTGGGTCCATAAATCCATATACATCTGTCTTTTCATGATCCTAACACATTTTATAATAATACCTAATAAAAAACAAACACATGTATAAATTTTCAATGAATTAAATCCATAAAAATATTTATGTTATGAATTACATGGAAAAGGCTCACATAATATTTAAGACAAATGGAACACCTATTAAAATATCCATGATAACATTTTTCAAAATCACCAAAACCATTGCATGCCCAGAAACACCAGCTTCAATTAGAATCTCATAAATATTTGACAATAAATTTGAATATCTTGACTATTGATCAAGACTTCTAGAATTTGTATATTAAGTCATAACACTTTGTATGTTTTTTTATCTATACCATATTTCTTTACCATTAAATTATTCATGTACAAAAATAGATAAATATATAAAATTTAAAAAAAATTAAAAAATTTAAACAAAAATGAGATAAATGCTAAAATATACACATACCTCTGTGCTAATATGTCGTAGATGTCTTGATGGGAAAATGAAAAAGTGGTTGTTTGTCTAACTTTAATCACCTCATATGTAAGTAATGGTACTCCAACAGACACACACACACAGATATATATATATATAATATCTTGTACAGTGACACTACCGTATTATATCTCTATATATTGATGATGAATGGTATCTCATATATGAAATATTATATCATATACAATAATATGATGTTGAGAATCATCAACATATAAATCAAAATAATGGGGAAGCTCTGGATGAGGGGGTATAAGAGTAAGATAGGAAGTGGGGTCTATAGGAGGAGGTAGAAGACATGGAGTTGATGGTGGAGGTGGAGAAGTGGGAGGTGTAGTCAGAAACAGTCTTTGCATGTCTACAAACATCAACTATATTGAAACTATTATGTTATCCTCCATCATCACATGAATATTATGAAATTGATCCTCCAAATATTCTATTTTTATTATAAAAAACCTCCATTATAGAAGATTAAGAATGCAAAAATTCTTTTTTCACTCACCCACCGTGTATCCTTAAACATGACCCATGTTTTCAGGATTTCCCAATGTTGTAGCTATAATAAACATCATACACTCAGCTAAAAAGACATAATGTGTGCTATTATCCTCAAGATAATCTTGTATGAATAATTTTTTTTAAAATATAATTAATCCAAATATATAAATAAATTAATTAACTTAAATAAATAAATAAAAGAAACATATTAAAATCCTCTCACCTACATCCGTCGACTCTTTTGTAGGATATTGTAATTCTTTTTCTCATCTGATCCCTCTTCCATTTTTCATTTCTAGTTATCAGGATGGAGCAGAAACCTCAACAGATCTTGAAGACTCTGCTTTAAGGTTTAAAAAAATTCCAACCGTCTTTTTTTCTTCCAATAGTTTATACCCTCCCTGAGATAATATATGATAGTATACGTCTCAATATTGGATATCCGGATGATATATCATTGATTTTTGTAAATTGATAATAACAAAAACATTAATAAATCATTAATATAGAAAAATATTCTAAAAGGAAACATTTCAATTACCAAAAATAATTATTGTATTCTACTTTCAAAATATTTCTTCCATGAATCTTGATATATAAATGGATATATACTCATGGATTATGATGTTTCTTATACCCAAAAATGAAATCTAATGTGAGAGTTAACTTGAAATCCTTCCATCTCTTATCATCCAATTATAAAAATTTCTTCATGACTCCTCCAGTTTTAGGTATATCATATGTCATCTGATAAGAAGGTGGAAAACATATATTACTATAAAAATTTCATGATATGTAAAATAATAACAAACGAGATTACCAAAATGATCTCCCAAAAGTGAGATAGTGTTAATTTTTCAATACTTCTATAATCATAAATTAAAAAAATGACCTTACTTTTATATTGAACTGATATAAAACTCTAGGATTATTTTGAATTAGGACCTCTTGGAATATAATTATCATCAAATTCTATTATTATCCTTTGGTCCTAGATATAGAAAATTGATAATTTTAGTGAATGTGTGCTTCCATGTTTTTCGAACCCCAAACTATTCTCTAGCCCTATGGGAGTAGTTTCCCCTTGTAAAGAACGATCTGGCTCATCAGTAGGAGCATTTGCATATTCCTACCCAGAGGTATGAGTATGATAATATCCAAAAGTATGTGGTGTATTAGTTTATTGATATTCAATTATCCCTAAAATAAAATAAACAAAAAATTTGTGCAGGAATATAAAAATTCAACTATTACAATACTAATATAAATACAAAAGTAAAAATTAACAAAAAAATAGAAATTAAATTAAACATAAAACATTTTTATTCACATTTTTTATTATTTATTAAAATGCTAAAAATATTAATGAGAAATAAAATGTGATATAAACGAATGAAAACCAATACAAAAATGGTGTGTGAATATTAAAAATTCTCCAACCTCAAAAATCATTTTTACAATTTTTTTTTCAATATACTCATATAAAATATTTTTGTTTTTATTTAGTGTATTAGATTTAAAATAATTTTATTTCAACAAAATCAATTAATAAATAAGTTATGTACGGGTAAATATGGTAAAATAAACAAAACTAAACTAATATAAACAAACAATTTAACTTATTAGCTATAATACATGTTTTAGTAAATAAAATAAAATTAAAATATCATACATTTAGGATATTTAAAACATTGAATGAGAAATTAACATATGTGGCCTATAATATTATAAATGTATTAAAGGATTTTTTTTCAAATTCCTTCTTCATGATTATTTTATATGGAACAAATCATGTCTATGTTGTGATCATCAATATTATCTATTAATATTTTCAGGGAAGTAGGGATCTCCCATAAATCATCATCTAAGTTAAGTTTATCATCACCAATATACCTTTATTTCCTTGTAAAAAATAGACCACCACATATTGGATTAATCAAGAACATAGAAAATTTGTTTTTCCTGTGGTTACAATATAAAAGGATCAGTTGTGTATTCTAATCTATTTCTATTAACAGGTTTCATTCCAAATTCATCATCTCTAAAACTGTTGTTACCAATAAAACATTAGCAGGTAAACACTAGAACAATAATTTTAATGTAATAAACCTCTCATATTTCTTCAATGACTCCATAACATGCACTTGGTGTGGAAACGTGGTTTCTGTCATTATCACTCAAAAAATACATTACTTATATAAAGAATAATACACTATTATTCTAATATATACTTATATTGTCCTAATCTTTCATAGGAAATGTATATCCATTAAATTCATACTCAGATCATGTTATAAAATTTAAACTTGGACCACCCACTAACCATCTCAATGTTTTTGTGCATCTGATCTACCAAATATGGTTTCTTTAAATTATGGAAAAAAAAGTTTTTTATGATCATTCAAAATCCATATTTCTTTCATCTTTGGATAACATTTTTCAACACATTAATATGAAATATTATATATGTTTAAGCATCATCTATGTTATTTAATATGTATAAATGTAACATATTTATCTATTTATTTGTCAACGATTTCACATTTAATCCATGAATCACCTTTCCCCCATAATTAACTTGTTCATGGAGAGATGGATTCTAACCAATGTGATCCACTATAGAAAGTATTCTTGTACAAAATTCTGAAACCTCCTCAGATATATATTTATAAAATATGAGGCTTCATGTCGATATTAATTCTTAACATACCTCTTCAATATCTCTATATACCTTTCAAAAGGATATATCCAATGTAGATATAGAGGTCTGAAAATCATTATCTCTCACACCAACTAAACCATTAAATGCACCATTGTATTAAAAAATATTAATGAAAATACAATTTCAATTGAAAAATTATTAAATTTCATTGTTTTTAATTTTTTTCAAATAATTCAAATCAATCACTTTATTACAATTTGTATTTAAAAAATAACACACCTTCATGATAGTCATTCTAACATGCATGGGAAATATTCTACATAATGTAACCTGTAGGATTTGACGCGTCATTGCCTAAAAATTATAATATTTCATACCTGTACACTTTAAATCCTTTAAAGACACAGTTTTTTTTACATTTTAAGAATTAACCTATGGCACTTTGATATCATGAATACATTGAAAAATATAATTTCTTTTTCTTGGATAATGTATGGAAAGATAGGGGTAGTAATGTTCACCTTCCATGAGGAGTGATAGAAAAATACTAACATATTCCCCTTGAGAGTAAGTCCAATCTTTCGTTTAACCTAAATTTAGTATTTCTTTAAATATTTGACAATTTTCCAATCATGATGTCACAAATATTCATCACCACTTGAATTAAATCAATTTTATTTTTGATATCATGATATCTCCAATATATAATATCAAAAAATATTTACCATTTCATCCAAATAATTCAATAATTACCAGATTCATGTGTCTTTTTGAAGGTCACATCAAGGTTTATCACCAGCTTAAAATACTGATCAGTGGATAAAGATTTGGAGAAATATTAAATTATTGTGATCCATTGAATGCATTTTTTAATATTTTATATGATTGATCAATAGACAAAACATGCAATGACCCATGTGAAATATTTTTCTCCCATTACACAGTTGATAATATGAAGTCTTTTGTTCTCAAATCAGACATGATTTATGCCCTATAACACTATATCTAGATTAATTTACATAAACTTGAAAGTAATTTATAGTGAACATAATAATTTCCTGTAGTTGAAAAAAAATCCCATATTATAATAACCATTCACCCTAATACTATCCTCCCCTAAATGATTCAAAACATCAATTTACGGTTATAGGAAAACATAAATATCATTTCTATGCTATTTTAGTCCATAGATCATTAAAATCAACATTCATATTTGTGCTTCATACAAAATTCAGAAGATAAGTTGTAAATTACCAATAAAATAGGCCATGAACTATGTGTGCTACTAAGGATTAAATAATGATTCATTCCATCTGTGATTTCTTTAATGACTAAGGAAAACTATTTAATGTGACAAAAACAACCTAAATGGTGTTTTAAAATATTGTTTTTTGCGGTAAATCTATTCATTTAGACTTACTTAGTTACAATTTTTTATGGAAAATAATGTGGATCTATGGTGAGATGTTCTACAATGTGGATAATAACATAGTAATCATGAAAGGGAGGTTCAATGATAGTATTGGATAGATTGGTCACATGGTTCCTAGGTGTTGGACCCCTCCTTGGGAATTTTTACTTTATTTTGATTATTTAAAGTTTCCGTAACAACTTAAACCATGTTTCCCTATATATCATGAAATTTCATTCCACTTAACCAAACCACGTGAGTGTGGTACAACACATATCATTTGAGATGATGAAGTGTATATACTATTGACTTCATAGGTCAATTTCAACAGCTAATTCAATTTTAGTAGAACTTTTGGGGGTATATGTTATTCATGTTTGTTTAATAAAATATTTTTAACAACCAAAATGGATATTTACCATATATATTGATAGGATATTTTACTTATTTTTCCATCATTTATACTTATCTAGTAAAATCATTGAGTAAAATTTCTATAGGTAACTAAATTTTTATAGTGAATTAAAACCATGAGGCGATATTACCATATATAGATTCCCAATGAAGATCATTTGATTATCTTTATTATCTTTTATATCATGACCCTCTTGGGAGAAATCCTTTGTGTGGATTCATAGAGAGGATCTGGTCTTGGTAGGCTAGTCTGTAGTAGTGTGTGCCTTAAATTTTTAAGAATTTATAAATCTCATTGAGTTATGAGTCATCAATGGGATACACATAAATGGGGTTCCAATTACAAATTAAATGCTATTTTCCTATATAAATTTCAATTGAAACCCTATAAAATTGAACCAAGTTGATAGGTTTTGACCATAATAGTTCAATTTTATCTTAACCTACCTTTATATTTACCTGTACTAGTTAAAATGTGATGTTATCTACCTATAAGATACCTATTGTATTGATTGTCGGTCATAGTGACTTTGAATAGATACATGTTCGGTAGGGATAGATGGGAGACGTATAGGTCATTATCTTGGGCTTAGAACCTAGTGGGTTAGTATTTGGTTTTGATTGTGGTAAAACTATGAGATCGGTTTCCTTTAGTTTAAGGATTCCTTTTTAAGGTAGTGAGTTTAGTTACATTCTTGTGTATATATTGATACATGTAAGGTTATTGAGTTTTGTGTGTTAGGAATGATGATGTATTTAGTTTCTTAGGAAGCACCTAGGGTTATTATGTATCAAAATAGGATTCTATAGGTGAGAATATTTATGTTTGTAGACCTATTGTCCAGTGGTTTTATGGTTTTCAATGTGGTTAGATAATGGGTAGAAAATCATGACACACATTAGATAGAGGTTATTAAGCTATGGTGCTAAGATGGTGTTATGTGATGGGAAGTCATGGATTGAACTGTGGCATGGGTGATGTGCCAAATTTTGAAGATTATTTCCAAGGGATGTCTTAGTTTTTCATAGATGATGTGTTGTGGAGCATGATCATCTTGGTATTAATGGTGTTCGGCTCATGGAAGTGTTAGTCGAGTAGTGTGATCAGGTTCTATGGGTTTGTATACCCACTATACTAGGTGAGATAGTAATGGTATGTGCTAGTATAACATGCTACCTTTTAAATAATAAATTGGTTAGTGGACATGTGTGAGCCAAGGAACTATGGTTTCAAATAAATTCTAAGGGGATAGTTACCTAGGAAT
Source organism: Viscum album (assembly GCA_963277665.1). Taxonomy (NCBI): domain Eukaryota; kingdom Viridiplantae; phylum Streptophyta; class Magnoliopsida; order Santalales; family Viscaceae; genus Viscum; species Viscum album. Next base: position 680,507,740 of record OY728142.1, on the reverse strand, counting down.
TTTTATAAAAGGAGAAATGTCTCTCCATGTTAGAGGAGACATCGACAATGGATCAGGTGTTGTGGCATCACCGATATAGTGTAATCCTGACCAAGTGATGAAAAATGAGGATTGTGGCCCATGAGGAGAGACACAAACGCAGTGGTAGAACCATTTGACGTTGCACTTGAGAAGTATTATAAGGTAATATATATGGTGGGGAGTGCACCATTGGTCATTTGATAATGTTGATCCCCCATTATAAGTTTAAATTTAGTAGTTTCTATAGAAACCATTCTTAGGAAGCCTTAATGGACAATGTTACAAGTTGGTGCATGGGAATGGGCATTTTTTACCATTCCAGTCATTAGGTTTGATGATGTATGGAATCTGAGCCTCTAATATTGGAGTTAGATTTCAAATAAGTGATAAGGAACCTCTTATGGTGGGAAGTACCATATCAGTCATAGTTGAACGTCTCTAATGTTGGGAGAGGGTTGTGTTTTTTGTGAGACTGGTTATTGAATGGTGAAGATATTGTAGTTTTACAGATTATTGGGATGATATCATGGTTTCTATTTGACCACTAATGATTATCTAGGATGATAATGGTTATGATGGATAGGTTGTAAAGGCTCATGTTTTTCAGAATATGAAATTGAGAGGAAATTTGAATTTTTTATTCCAAATTCTCTTTAGGGGTAAAATAATCTTTTACTCTATAATATGATCTAGGACAGTTGTTAACCCCTTTATTGATCATAGAATAGTATTTTTACCATAGTAGTGAAGGTTGGTGGAATTCAGAGTCATTCAAATTTTCACGGAATGGATTTTTTTAATAGTGGAATAATTAAATATTAATTATATGCACACATTCATTTAGTGATATATTTTTAATGGAGTTTTCGAGGGATATTTATTCTTTAAATTTAATTATTAATCTGTGGTGGTTTAATAGTCAAGGCATAAACTCATGTCGAGTGCTGGGGTTGGGCCCAAGCCTATTTTTCCATTCCTTTTCTTTTAACATTTTCATTCTCCTCCATCTATGGATTTTCATTTCTACCACCTATGGGGATTCTCAAAACTGTAAATGAGATATGAGAGGGATATTATAGGTATAGGGAGAGAGATATGGATTTATGGAATAAGGGAGGTGATACCACAAAGATCGGGAGGTGTCAGATGAATATGTGTCAACTGCAGAGTGTGGATATGGTTGATGCTTCAATAGATTCAACTCAATGGTAAGTCATTTTTTAGTTTTTATTTACCCTAAAACCCCCTATCTTTACTTATTTCAAGTTATAATTCCCATTTATAGTCTCTAAATAACCCCTAGAGTTTATTTATAACTATTTCAGGGAAAATGGAGGTTTCATGCTGATCATAGGGGTTTTCATTCAAGAAATCCTGATCACACGACACATGGTTCCATGAATACACTTTGTAAATTCTTCTTGTTTGGAGAAGAAATATTTTTAGGAAATTACATGTTGTTTACATGTGTTACACACCATTTAGTCATACTTTTATATATAGATGTGTACATGGACAGATATAGTTTTTGGGACTCTACTCCATCTACACAAAGTACTCACCATGTAGTCATACATGGACATGTGATCAGGTACTTGGGAAGAAACCCCAGGTAAGGGGTACTTGGCTAGGTTTTAGTACATGACCAAACCCCATGTGTGTCCTAGCCATGTAGTAGTACATGACCAAATCCCATGTATGACCATACCATGTAGTAGTACATGGACATACCCCAAGTATATTCAGGTCATGTTGTAGTACATGTTCATGGTATAGGTTTAAGAGTACATTCCATTCACTAGTAGTACAAGTTGTGTACTACAACCTTATTGCCGATTTGATGGTTTGGGGTGATTTCATGCTCAAGATATAGAATTTAAAAAAAGAGGAGTCCATTTTGAGTATTTTTCTGCATTGATCCTGATGGTGGAACCCTTTGGGTGATTCGAGGACTCTTAAGTGGAGTTTTGGTGGTAAAAAAATAATGGTAGAGAGTTTATAGCTCACACAAATTTATTTATATATCTTAGAGTGATACAAGAGACGATATCCACATGAGGGTCATGTGAATGGTTGGTAGACAAGGCATGGGATCACCAATGTCCATGGCTGGTGTATCTTGGGATTGTCCTTGGTCAGTTGGATGGAGATATGACTTGATGAAGTAGGAAGGTTGACTGTTTTGAATATCCTAGAATGATACATTGAATTGATATGGTCCATGATCCATTTCCCTAGACCAATGCTTTAGAGGATTTTACCAAGAGGTTCCCAAGAGGGATGCCTCTACTTACGATCCAACTTAGAGGATCCCCTCGGGGATGCCTCCAATTACATACTATTTATAAGGGTACCAAGAGGGTTTCCTCTACTTACATGCTGACTTATAGGTTCTTAAGAGGGATAACTCTACTAATGTGTGGAGCTCAAGGATCCCATAAGGGATACCTCTCCAGTGTGCTAACCTAGGGAACCTAGTGGTTATCTCGATGATTGATCGACCCTGAGCAAGTTCATTATGGGCATGCGTAGAGATGAAATAGAGTGTAAAATTCAAAAACATAGAGAACATGTAATATTTAGGTGATGTGGTATTAGTTTTGTGTTTTGGTGTTCAACCAGCCTCACTCTTTCATTCATGATTTCACTCAGTTATTTTTTTGTAGCTATGATTTCTATACGTTCTTTCTAGAACATGACCTATGGTTATGACATGATGTGATGTCATGGTGGGTATTCTCAGAAATAATTCCATTGATCTAGATTATGATCCTTAATTGTTTTAATGTTTCCATTATCAAAAGTCCAATAATTCACTCATATTCATTCTCATAAAGTGGTTATAGAGGAGGTATTTGAGTGAACCTCTAAACCCCTCTTTCATAGTATGCCTCTCGGAATTTCTATCTCACTAGAATATTAGTGGTTCTTGATGTTTCTTGGTTGGTGTATTTCCCCCGAGCACAAGATGCTTGTGAAATCCCTATGGATTAATGTTGATACCCTTGATAGATGACTAGGATAATCCTAATATTTTGATTGACACACCTTACTACATTGCAAATAATTTCCTATGAATGGGTTGTTGATACATTTATTGAATGGATTTCCAAGTTATTATCTAGTATTTAGGAGAGTATTACTTATAGAATGCCTAAGGGTGACCCCTATGGATTTATCTATGTTTGAATGTTGTGATTTTCTATGGATTGGGATATAGAATTCAAACATCAGACTAAATTACACATGAATTGAGTAGTATAAAATCTAGCTCTATGACATATTTATAATACATCAAATTGATACTAGAAATCCCTCATGATATAGTGGAGGTGAGTATGGGTTATCCCAAGGCTAAGACTTATATCCCCATGTGGTGACATAGCTTTCTCAAATACATTCTGAAACTAATGAAAGAAAGTATGGTTGATCAATATCATTGATCCATGGATCAACATGATTATACTTGTCTTGAGTAGTATGAAATCCATCTAAATTACTTATTAACATCAATTCTAGTAGATTGAGATCATGTACCCAAGGTCCAATAACTTATTTATTTTATTTTTATCATCTAGTTGTGTCTTGTCTAGTATGATCATATTTCATGATCATGGAATTATCAAAATGGGTTATAGGTTCACCATTGGGGGGGGGGTCATTTTGAGATTATTTCTCACCCCTTGTACTTATGCATCATTGTGTGTTTAGAAAAGATGTTTGTATACAATTTGAACATTAATGAATGATGGATAGGGATGATTCCAATTATTTATGATTTTGTAGAGCCACTCATGTGGATTCTTATTATTAGGCTGGATTTGCTTGACATAGTCCTTAGAAATAGGGTATGTGATTCAAATTGTAGTAGAATAGGATTATTTTATATTTATTTCCTTTATTATATATTATATATGATTGGTCTAGTGATAATTTATGAAATGGTTGTTTGAGCCTTTAGTCTATTTCATTTCTTACGTCTCTATTTATATTTATTACTTCTACACTCTAATTATTTACTACTATAGAAGATGTTTAGTAATTTATCAAATTTTTATTACTCTGATATAGGGGAATAGTCTCCCAATAGACACTCCATAGGCCCTCACTACTATTTGATAGCCTCTAGCATATGGGGATGCATATTTGAGGCCATGTCGTCAACCTGCCCGATTAATATTTACAGAGTGATTGAGTTTGGGACATAAAGATGTTGTGTCAGAGTAGTTTCTTTCCTATTGTTTTACTATTTTGGGACATAGAAGACAATATTATTAGGAATTTTTCAGATCCTATTATGGATAATAGATTGGTGTGTTTATAACATGTATTCTGATAATTCATCCAGCTTACTAAGGATATTTGACTGATGTTCTTGGTTTGTGATGTTATACTTGAGTATGATTTTTTCTTTGAAAAATGTGTATGTGATGTATATTTTATGATTTATGATACATTGTTTCTCTAATACCATTGGAGAGATGATAGTTATTTATTTTTTACTCTTTCTTGGTAGAGGTAAGAGGTATTTATTCACGTATCATATTTGGAATGTAGGGTCCACATGTTATAGGTCTGTTAGTGTGTGATTCCCCTGATGATTGTAGATAACTATCTAAAGTGTCAATGATAAATTAAATTGAGACTTCACATATAGATTATTGGTGGATATTTACTCAGTTAGACCGAATTGGTTATATTTTCTATAGTATCTCATGTGGATAAATAGTGAGACATTTGATGATGATGATGATGAATTAGTACTCATACCCAAGAGGTGGAGTGACCCTAATTGATCAAAAGGAACATGGTGCCCATGTTTTGAACCCCTTATGGATGCCTTTACATAGTTTCAGTTATTTAAATTTATGAAAACAATATATATAGTGATTTATTGTATATCTTGGAATGGTATTCTACATAGCCAAACCATGTGAGTGTGGGATAATATAGATCATTTGAGACATCTTAGTGTGTGAACTATTGAACTTCATAGGTTTATAACTATAGCTAATTACTATTTACCAGACCCTTTATGGATGAATATTTTTTAGGAGCAATAAAGTATATATTAAAACCAACATCTGTTGAGATTTCCCATTTAGCTTGCTACAATATTTTACTTAAGTAACATTCATTTATGGTTTTCTAGTTAGATCATCAAGAATGATTCTGATAGGTAGCTGAACATTTATAGTGAACTAGAACATCAGGGTGGTATTATTATATGTGAATGTTGATGAGTATCGGCTCATTATCTTTATTCTCTTTTATTTGATGTCCCTCTAGGGAGCAGTCTATTATATTGATTCTCAAAGAGGATCCGTTTTATTAAGATTATTCTTGGTAGGTGATGACAATAATTTTTAATAAACTAGAAATCTCCTAGAGTTATGAGTCATCATTGGGTTACACTTAAATGGGTTTCCAATTAAAACTTATAGGGTGTTTTACTCTATAACATATAATTAAAAACCAATACAATTGAACCATGTTGACATGTTTTGATCATAGTAGGTCAATTTTATCATTACCGACCTTCACTTTTACCTCTATTGGGTATAATATGATGTGGCCTATCTATGAGTGGCCTATAGGATATGTTTTTGGACATAGTGACCAACACATGAGACTTATTCAGTAGGGATAGGTGGGAGACCTTGAGGCCCTAATTTTGACTAATACCCTAGTGAGTTAATGTTTGGTTCGATCAAAGGGAGCCTATGAGGGGGGTTTTATTGGGTTTGAGGATTCAATTTTGAGGTAGTGTTCTTGGTTTTACACATTTCTAGAGATTTATTCATGGTAGGTTCACTTGTTTTTTTAATAGGAAAGAAAATGAATTTTGTTTCTAAGAAATAAATGAGGATGATTAAGTATCATGAATGTCTTAGATAGTTATTATTTTTTAGCTTCCTGGTCCTATTGACCGGTTTTTTAGTGGTTAGAAATATGGTTAGAGCACAAGTAGATTCCCATGACACAATTTAGACTATGGTTTAACAACAGTGGTACAAAAACAACATCTTGTGATAGGGATATGTGGATTGAATTATGGCATGGAATGTGGGCCTTTGAGATTTGATTTTAGTTTTGGGGAGATGATAAGGATACTTATATAGTGGGGAGAACCAGATCAGTCATAGTTGAAGGTATCTCAAGTTGAGAGAAAATTGTGGACAATGTAAGAATGTTCATTGGATGGTTAAGATAGTTTGGTTGTGTATATACACAATATGAGAGCATGGTTGTCATTTGAAGAATAAGGATTCTCAGTGATGAGAAGGATTATGGTGGAGAGATTACAAAGTCCCATATTTTCCATATAGTGAAACTGATCATAAATTTGAATTTTTACTTTTTGATATTAATTAGGGGTAAATTTGTCTCTTTTCCTTTATATGATGATCTTGGATAGATTTTCTATCATCTTCTTTGATCCTAGAATATGATGTTTACCCTAGGACAAGGTTTTGGTAGAATTCTGAGCTATTCTAATTTTTGAAGAATAATTAATAATTAATATTTAATTGAATAAATATTTATTTTTTTACACATGTTCATTTAGCAATATATTTTGGACAGTGCATCACATTAAGATTCTGTCATCATGATTTATCTAAGAATGTGGTGTTTTCTTAGTCAAGTCATATACTCATGTCAGGTAACTAGGCTAAGCCCATCCCCATTTTCTTTTCTTTTTATAACTTTTCTTTATTCCATTTTCATTCCCCCTTCCTTGGATTCTCAAAAACACCCCATTTAGGGATCCTCATTTCCATGAATGATATATGAGAAGTATAAGATATATAGAGTGAGGTATGGAAGAAGTGAGGTGCTGCTACAAATCTAGGGGAGTCGGATGGTCATGCATAAACTACGGTGCATGGATACAGACAAAGATTTGACATATTCATTCCAAAGGTAGGTTGTTTATAATTCCCCCCAGAATACCTTAAATTTAACTCCTGTTATTTTAAGGCCCATTTATGGTTGATAAGGACTTATAAGGATTTAATACATAGCTATTTTGGGGAAACCAAGTGTTTCAGATCGATCATAGGAGTTTTTTTCAGGAAACCTTGATCACACAGAGTGTGGTTCCATGAATACACATAATGAGTTCTTATTATTTTGGTAATATCATGTTTTTAATGTAAACACCATGTATTTTGATTACATACAAATTATTCATCCATGGCCACATGGATGGGTACATACGATGGCACCCCATGTAAGGGGGACTTGTCCATATAGTAGTGCATTGCCAAACAACAGGTATATCCTAGTCGTGTATTACTACATGGACATACCTCAGGTATTCCAGGACCATATAGTAGTACATGACTAGACTCTGATAATACCTATTACTTGGAGAAGTACATGAAAGGGTGAGGTTTTGGAGTACACAGTGTGTACTCATAGTACACTCTATTTACTGCAACCTTGTTTCCCATTTGAGGGTATTGGTTGATTTTAGGTCCTAGAGTCAGAATTGGACAAAACATGAGTCCATTTTGAGTATTTTTACAAACATATCACAATGGTGGAACAGTTCGGATTATTTGATGAATATTATGTGTATTTTAGGGTGATAATGATAAGATGGAGAGTTATTACCTCTAGTAACTTGATTCAAAGGTCTATGGAGTGAGATGTGGTATGAGACCCAGATGAGGGTCATGGGAATGGTTGGTTTCCATGGAATGGGATTTCTATTTTTTTCTTCTGGTGTATCTTTGGGATTTCCTTGGTTAGTGTGACTGAGATTTGACTTGGTAAAACATATAGGTTAGCTGTTTTTTCCAACCTAGAGTGACGCCTTCAACTAAGATGTTTTATGATCCATCTCCCTACACCCCTGCTTAAGTGTATTTTCCCTAGAGGTTCCCAATAGGGATTCCCTCACTTATGATCCAAATTCAAGGATCCACTATAGGATTCCTCGGATTACTAAATGCTTCAAGGGTCCCAAGATAGTTTCCTCTATTTGACTGATGAAATAGAGGATCCCAAGAGGGATGCCTATGCTTATTTGTGGAGCTCAAGGATCCCACAAGGGATGAAAATCTATTATGTTGACTTATGTGACCCCATTTGGTGCTCCAGTGATTTATCGACCCTAAGAAAGTATGTTTTGGTCTTGGGTAGAGATGGTAGTTGGTGTCACCTTAGAACCTGTACTGAACATGTGAGGATGAGGGGATGTTGGAGTAGGGTTCAGTTTTATCATTTGGCTAACCTCTCTCTTGTATTCATTATTTCACTCAGTTATCATTGATGCATCTATGAGATCCTGGCGTGCTTCCTAAAACTCATCCGATGGTTCTATCATGATGAGATGTCATGGTGGGGAGGCCGAAATGTAATTACTAGGATTGGTATTATAATAATTTCTTGTTTGAATGGTACCATTACTAGAATTCACACTTTTCACTAGGATTTATCCCTATATTTTCCTTGAAAAGGTAGGTTTATGAGTACAACTCAAACCCCCTCTTATATAACAATTCACCTAGGATACCTAGCTCTATAGGATATCAGTGATATTAGATGATTCCTCGTGTGAAAATTTCCTCTGAGCATGAGGTTCTCGTGACATCCCCACTAGTTGATGATGATATCCTGGATATATGTTTGGGATAATCCTTAGGATATGGAAGATGAACCATACAACATTGATGAAAAACTACTAGGAATATACTATTTATCTATTTAATGAATTGAATAATGAGTAATTATATTAGATCCAAGAGATTATTTGTTACAAATTTCGTAAGGTTCATCCCACTTATGAATCATTTGTGCTGTAATGTTGTGATTTGTTACATACCGAGACCTTGGAACCAAACATCATACGAGATTTCACATGGATTTAGTGTCAGGACATCAATCTCCATAACCTAATTATAGGATTCCTAGTTGATATATATAATCCTTCTACATATAATGGAGCTGAGAACATGTGATCTCGGGCATAGGAATTATATCCCTATATGGTGGTATAGCTTTCTCAGAGACATTTTGATGATAGTGGAAGTAGGTATGGTTGATCGGGATCATAAACCCAATAATTAACTAGATTACACTCTTCTTGAGTGGAATTAAATCCAACCCAATTACCTATTTACAATATATATAGTTAATCTGGATCACATACTCAAATATAAATTAGAGATTTATTTTATTTATTTTATCAAGTTGTGTCAATGTTAGGCTAATCATATTCTATGAGCATGAAATTATGACATCTTTTTATAGATTCACCATTAGGTGTTTCCTACTGAGATTATTTATCACCCCATGTATGTGAACCTTGTTGTACATAAAGAACTCATGTCTTCTTTTATATTGAGAACAATTTCGTGATGGATAAGGGGGAGTCTAAGGTTTATATGATCCACAAGAGCCGCTCATGTGGATTCTTATGATTGGGATCGAGCGCCTCGATAGGGTATTTAGAGATCTATTATTTGGTTTATATTAGATTAACAGAGGATCCTAGTATATTTTTTTATTTTATTCTACTATATATGTGACTGTCTTAGTGGGAGATTAGTGCTACATCTATGATATGGTTGTTCAAGCCTTTACAACATTTTACTTATTACAGCCTTGTTTATATTTATTACTTACACACACTAATTATTTACTACTACATATTATGTTTTTTTTATTTTTTCTATTTTTTACTCTCATATGAGGATATAGTCTCTCCACAAACACACCCTAGCTCCTCAATGCTATATGATACCCTCTTGGGCATGAGAAGGTGTGCTTGTGGCCTTGTCACCAACTGGTATGGTTACCATTTATAGAGTGAGATGGCCCATGATGTGACATTTAGTAGGGGGGTATTATTTATAGGTTCTTTTATGATTTTAGGGTCACTTAGTGGTTTCAGCAGTTTAAAAATTGTTTTAGGGTTTTAGGGATTTTAAAGGCATTTAGGGTCATTATGGTTTAGTGTATATGGGTAAGGTATTAGGGTGTAGGGTTTAGAGTTTAAGGTATAGGTTTTAGGATTTAGGGTGTTAGGTTTAAGGTTTATGGTGTAGGGTATATGTATTAGGGTATAGGGTTTGTGGTTTATTGAATAGGGTATAAGGATTAGGGTGTAGGTTCTTCGGTTTAGAGTGTGTGGTATATAGTTTGAAGTATAGGGTTTAGTTTTTTTGGGTGTAGGTAATATAGATTATTGTGTAGGATTAGGTTTTAGGGTGTGGGGTATAAAAATTATGATTTCTTAGGGTTTTATTGGTTTTTTAGTTTTATTATTTCTAAGATATTATATGTGGTTTTATATAATTCTAGGTATTTATAGGTTTTTATAATTTCTAGGGATTTTTAAGGTTTTGGGGGTTTTGGGGTTTTTAGGGATTTTTGGGTTTTAGATTTTTTTAGATTTTTTTGACTTCTGTTTTCATGGTTACGATGTATTTAGGTATCTTCGATGGTTTAGGCATTTTGGGATGTTTTAGGTGTTTTTAAAGGGTTTTAATGATTTTTTTAGGGATTTTATGGGTTCTTAGTGGTTTTTGATGTTTCTAAGTTTTTTAGGTTATTTTTGTTTCTTTTAGGTTTTTAGTAATTTGGGGAGGGGGGGTTCGGTTTTTTGGGTTTCTTGTTTTTTTTGGATTTTATTGTTTTATGGTTTTTTTAATTTTTATGGTTTTTTAGGATTTTTAAGGTTTTATATTTTTCATGGATTTATTATTTTTTTATAGTTTTAATGGTTTTAAATGTTTTTTTGATATTTTAGGGTTTTCATCGGTTTTTATGGTTTTAAGGTGTTTTTAGAGTCTTTTAAGGTATTTTTTGGGTTGTTAGGTATTTTAGGGATTATTTTTGTCTTTATTGGTTTTTAGTGTTTTAAGGTGTTTTATTGTTTTATGGATTTGTAGGGTTTTTATGGATTTTAATGTCATTTATAAATTTTACTATTTTTGGATCTTTTTTGTATTTTTAGGATTTTATGGTCCTTTTAGGGTTTAAAATGTTTTATAGTGTTTTAGGGTCCTTTATGTTTTATAAGTGATTTTAGGGGGTTTTAATGGATTTATAGAACTTTTGGGATTTAAGGGGTTTTTATGGTATTTTAGGGTTTTTTAGGGTTTTTTTCTTTTCTTTTAAGGTTCTCATGGGTTTTAGGATCATTTAGGGGTTTTTAGGACTTTTAGGGATTCTACGGTTTTAGGTTGTTTTAGTGGTTTTAAGAATTTTTAGGTTCTTTTATGGGTTTTGGGTTTTAGTTATTCTTATAGTTTTTTGGGGTTTTAGGATTTTTATGGGTTTTATGCATTGTATAGTTGTTAGGGTATTTGGTATTTTTTGGGGATTTTAGGGATTTTATGATACTTAAGGATTTTTAGGAATATTTATGTTTTTTAGTTTTTTTTTGGTTTCTAGGGGTTTTAATGGTTTTTATGGTTTTTAAGGGGGTTTTGAGTTTTATGTTTGGAAAGGTATATTTTAGGGTTTTTAGATTTTTCATGGTTTTTTTTACATTTTTGGAGTTTTAAAAAGTTTTAGTGTGTTTTGGGGTTTGAGTGGTTATTATATTTTTAAGGGCCTTTTAATGTTTTAAGGGTTTTTAAGGATTTTTTGGATTTTCATTGTTTTTAGTGAATTTTAGATTTTTTATCTTTTCCAAGGATTTTTTGGGGATTTTAATGATTTTAGGGTATTTATATTTTTTATGATTTTGGGGTTTTAGGGGTTTTTAGGGATTTATAACGGGTTGTAAGCGGTTTTTAGAGTTTTTAGCGATTCAGTGGTTTACGAGGTTTTATGTTTTTTGAGGATTTTTTTATATTAAGTATTTTATATATTTTTTAGAGTTTACAATATTTTTTAGGGGTTTTGGAGTTATTTTTTAGATTTTAAGGTATATGGGTTGTTATGATTTTTAGGTTTTTAGTGGATATTAGGTGTTTTCAGGGTTTTTAGGGTTTTGGGGGTTTTGTGTGGTAAGTGTTTTTTAGATCTTTTAGGAATTTTTAGAAGTTTTAGGTTCGTTAATGGTTGTTGGGATTTTGATAGTCTTTTAGTTTTTAATGGGGTATATGTAAATTTTAATGTTTTACCTTGTTTTAGGGGTTTTAGGGATTTTTTGGTTTTTAGCTGTTTTTTGATTTTTAAGAGGTTTTAACATTTTTAGTGATTCTAGGGTTTTTAGGGATTTTGACTGTCTTCAGGGTTTTGAGGGGTTTTAGAATATTTTTATTGTTTTTAGGTTATTTATGGGTTAAGTAGTTTTATAGGATTTTTAGGTGATTTTAGGGGTTTTATAGTTTTTAAGGGTTTTAAGGTGTTTTATGGGGTTTTTAGGATTTTAAGGGGTTTAGGGGTTTTCTATGATTTTATGGTGGTTTTTGGGTTATTAGTGTTTTTTGGGGGTTTATGGTGTTTTTTTTATTTTAAGGGGCTTTAGAATTTTTTTGGGTTTTTAGGTATTTTAGTGGTTTTAATGTTCTTGGTTCCTTTAATTTTTTTTTTCAGGGTTTTGTGGTTTTGTAGGGGTTTTGGGGGTTTTATGGTGTTTTATTATTTTTACGGTATTTACTGTTTTTTGGGTTTTTAGAGGATTTCAATTTTTAGGGTGTTTCGGGGTTTTATCATTTTTAGGGTTCTAAGGATTTATAGGTGTTTTATTTTTTTTAAGGATTCTAAGGGTTTTATGGTTCTTTTAGGATATCTACAAATCTATTATGGTTTTCAAGGTTTTATGGTTATTTTATTATTTTTGAGATTTTTTAGGGTTTCATAGGGGTTTTTATGGTTTTTAGGTTTTAGGTGTTTTTTTGGTTTTTATGATTTTTTATGTTTTAGGGATTGTTAGTCTTTGAATAGTTTTTAGGGTTTTAGAATTTTGTATGGGTTTTCAAATTTTTGGGTATTAGGGTTTTTAGGGTTTGTAGGGGTTTTGAAAATTTTCTTATAGTTCTAGGGATTTTAGATTTTTCTTTAGGTTTCTAGGGTTTTAGGAGATTTGGTGTTTTAAATGTAGTTATGGTTTTTTGGGTTTTAGGGATTTTAATGTTTTTGTGGGTTTTTCATATTTTTGTGGGTTTTTAGTGTTTTGGGGGTTTTCAGGATTGTTTTAGGGTTTTTATGGTTTTAGGGTTTTTAGGTTTCAGTGTTTAGGGTATAGGGTATATGGTTTAGGGTATAGGGTATATGGTTTAGGGTTTAGGGTATAGGATTTAAGGTGCAGGTTATTGAGTTTAGCATGTAGGGTATATGGTTTATGGGGAAGGTTTTATGGTTTTAGGTGTAGGGTATAGGGTTATGGATGTTGGGTTTAATGTTAACGATGTATGGTATAGAGTTTTAGTCCTAGGGTCTAGGGTTTAGGGTGTAGGGAAAATTATTTAGTGTGTGGGGTTTAGGGTTTAGAGTGTAGGTCCTAGGGTTTAGGGTTTAGGTTGTAAGGTACAAGGTTTAGGGTGTAGGGTTTCATGTTTAGGGTGTACTGTATTAGGTTTAGGGTCTAGGGTTTTGGGTTTAAAGTACAGAGTATAGGGTTTACAATTAATGGTTTATTTCTTAGGGTGCAGGGTTTAGGGTTAGGGTTTAAGGTGTGGGGTCTCGGGTTTTGTGTGTAGGGTATATAGTTTAGGCATTAGGTTTCAGGGTATATGGTGTATTTTATAGGATATAAGATATAGGTTTTAGGGTTTATGGTGTATGATATATGATTTAGGGTGTATGGTATATGATTTAGGGTGTAAGGTTTATTGTTTAGGGACTAGGGTATAATATTTAGTGTGTAGGGTTTAGTTTTTAGTTTATATGGTATAGGGTTTAGGGTGTTGTTTTTAAGGGTTAGGTTGTAAGGTATGAGGCTTAGGGTGTTGGGTTTTGGGTTTTGGGTTTGGGGTTCAGTGTACAAGGTGTAGGGTTTAAGGTTGAGTGTGTAGGGTTTAGGGTTTAGTGTTTATGGTACATAATAAGGGTTTAGGGTTTAGGGTATAGGCCTCCGGATGTAGGATTTAGGGTTTAGGGTAGAAGAATTGGGTATAAGTTGTAGGGTATAGGGTTTAGGGTGTGGGGTATAGGGTTTTGTGTTTATGGTTTTGGGTTTATGGTGTACGGTAATGGGTTTAGGGTGTATGGTATATGATTTAGGGTGGAGGGTATAGGGTTTTGGGTGTAGGGTTTAAGGTGGATATTATAGGGTATAGGGTGTAGGGTTTATGGTGTAGTATATAGAGTTTTGGTTGTAGAGTTTATGGTGTATGGTATATGATTTCGGGTGTATGGTGTAGGGTATAGGGTTTTGAGTGTAGGTTTTATGGTTTCATGTTTAGGGTATATGGTGCAAGGTTTTAGCTACTGGGTTTGGGGTTTAGGGTGTAGGTTATAAGGTTTTGGGTGTAGGGTTTAGGGTTTAGGGACAAGGGTTGAGGGTTTTAGGGGTAAGGTTTATTATTTAGGGATTATGTTATCGGGTTTTGGTGACAGTTTAGGGTCTAGGGTAAAGGGTGTCATGTTTATGGTATTGGGTGCTGGGTTTAGGGTTCAGGTTATTGTTCTTTGTGTTTAGTGTGTACAATTATGGGGTTATGGTGAAGGGTTTAGCTTTTAAGATTTACGGTATAGTGATTTTTATGGCTGGGGTGGGGGGGATTGTTTTTAGGATTTTAGGGGGCTTAGGGATTTAATGTGTTTTAAGGGGTTTTTTAGGTTTTTTGGGGTTTTAGGGTTTTTGCATGGGGGGGTTGTGGGTTTTTTTGTTATTAAGGATTTTTTTGGTTTTTATAACTCTTTTAAAGTGTTTCTATATTTTTCTCTAGTTTTTGAGTTTTTTATGTTTTTAGTGTTTTGGGGTTTTATTGGTTTTTTGGTTAGATTCAGGGGTTTTTAGAGTTTTTAGGGGTTCAATATTTTCACAGTTTCCTATAATATTTAGGGGTTTTCATGGGTTTTTTGGGGGTTTATAATTTTTAGTATTTTTTTAGTGATTTTAGGGGTTTTAAGTATTTTTATAATTTTTATGTTTTTAGGGGGTTTTGGATTTATTTGGGTTTTTATGGATTTTAAAGGGTTTTATAGTTTTTTGGGGTTTTTTTCTTATTTTCTTGGATTTTTTTCTTTTTATAATTTTTATGGGTTTTAGGGTTTTTAGGGTTAAAATGATTTTCAATATTGCTTAGGGTTTTAGGTTGTTTTAGGTATTTTTAAGGTTTTAGGTTTTCCTATGTTTGTAGGGTTTTTATTAGTTTAGGGTTTTTGGTTTTTTATGGGTTTTCATGTTTTTTATGTTTCCAAGGGTTTTAGGGTTTTCGTGTTTTCATGTTTTTACGGTTTTTAAGAGGTTTTAAGAGTATTTATGGTTTTCATAGGAATCTTAGGGTTTTTACTGTTTTTAGGGTCTTTTAAGGTTTTTTATGACGTCTAAGGATTTTAGGGGTCTTAGGGTCTTTAATAGGGTTTAGGATCTTGTAGGTCTTTCTAGAAAGGTCAGGTACTGCGGCAAGGGAAAGAGGGGGTCGATCGCTCCATGGTATCATGGATTCAAAGATCTGTGTTGAACTTCCTCCGAAAAACTGGTGAAGGTCTCCATTCCTGCTCCCGCGACGAATTCAAACGATTTCTTCATGGTCGCCCTCCTCTCTTCTTATCTATCCTAGGTGCAATCTTCCTCCCGAGTTACTATGTGTTTGCAGACAACGACCTCAAGAACACTTGGGGAATGCAACATTAGACGAACCCATTGCATGCGGTTAGTTGGGGTGTCTGCTTCATTTTGATGCAGGAATGTTCGTTGCCAACGATGTTATTGTTCTGGTTCTGTTTTGTTGGCCTTGGAGGTTCCGGCATGGTCTTTTGTGTTCTGGATTGGCGCATTATTGTTTGTTTCCCATAGTTAGTACGCATATGTGGAAGGAAGATTCAAGAATTTTCGGTTCCGATGATGTCCTCTCTTCAATGATCACTTCCGATTTACTTCAGGGTTAGATCCTGTAGGGTTTGTGTCTTCTTCCCGGGTCGGTACGAGGACGCAAATGGCGACCCATAGAATGCTCAAGGCTGATTAATTCTTTCACCTAATCTCCCCTTTTCATAGTTTTCCCTTTTGGGGTTGGTTCTGCCAATTGATGATTCTCCACTGCTCTTTTGGCCTTACCCTTCACGCACGTCCCCACATTGGACTAGTTCTAAGGTTTTTTTGGAAAATTGGGATTGTGTTGGTGGATCAGATGATAGAGTTTCTGGTCTTAAAGGCTCTTGGGTGTGGTTTTTTTGTGTCTTGTTCTAGTGTGGGTTTTACTTTTTCTTTTGTTTATTCGGTTCTCACTTAGCCTCAATGTGATGATCATGCATGTTTTTGTGGTGTTTTGGGCGGGTTTCGTCTTGGAAAAGGTTCTTTGCTCATTTCGTCAATGGATCCTTCTAATGATCTACTGGTTCTCACATAGCCTCAATGTGATTTGTAATGCTGGTTTCTCACTTAACCAAAATGTGTTTTTCAAAAATAAAAAAAATGAATTTTGAGTCGGACTTTCTAGGGTTTCTTATAATTTGTAGGGATGTTATAAGGTTTTAGTGTTTTTAGAATATTTAGGGGGGTTTGGGGTTTTATGGGTTTTATGGGTTTTGATGTGGTTTTTTGGAATTTTAGGGGTTTTTGGGTTTTTATGGTATTAGGGTTATCTAGGGTATTTTGGGATCTTTTATTAATTTTTAGTGTTCTTTTGTGGTTTTAGTGGTTTTTGGGGGGTTATTTTGGGGGTATAGGGTTTTAGGTGTGTTTTACATTTTTAGGAGTTTGGGAGTTTAACTATTATTTAGATATTTTTAAGGTTTTTAGGTGTTAGGGTTTTTGTGGGTTTTAATGGTTTATTAGGATTTTTATGGGGTTTTAGAATTTTTAGGGTTTTTTAGGATTTTTACATTTTTTCGGTTTTAGTGTTTTTAGGTTCTTTTAGGGTTTTTTCGGGTTTTAGGGGTTTATTTTTTGGGATTTAGAGTCTTTTAATATTTTTAGGGGTTTAAGGCATTTTGATGGATTTTAGGGGTTCTTGAGGTCATTAAGGTGGTTTTTAGGTTTTTTTTAGTGTTTTTAGAGTTTTTAGGGTATTTTAGTGTTTTTATGGCCTTTTTGGGGGTTTAGGGTTTTTAGGATCCTTTAGGGACTTTTTGGGTTTTCTTTCTTTTCTATTATGTCTTTAGGTATTTTTTTGGTATTTCTTGGTTTTTAGTTTCTTTCTGTTTAAAGGTTTTTTAGGGTTTTAAGGTTTTAGTTTTGTTTACAGTTATTAGGACCCCTTAGGCTTTTAAAGGATTTTTTTTGGATTTAGGGTTTTAGTGTATTTTAATGTTTTTCAGTGTCTTTTATGGTTTTTATGGAATTTTTGGGTGTTTTCATTATTTCAATGGTCATTTAATATTTTATCAATTTTTGGGTCTCTTATGGTTTTTATGGGTTTTTAGAAGTTTTTAATGTATTGGGGGGTTTTAGGGTCCTTTTTTTTTGTATGATCTTTTACGATTTTAGGGGTTTTTGGTTCCTTTAAGAGTTTTTGGGGCTTTATGTTCTTTATGGTGTTTTGGGATTTAGGGTTTTACGGTCCTTTAGGTGTTTTATGAAAATTTAATGTGTTTGGGGTTTAAGGGTCCTTTATGGATTTTATCGTTTTTAGGATTCATTTGGGGTTTTTGTGGTTTTATGATTTTTTGGGTTTTGAGGGTTTTAGGGTCTTCAGAGTTTTTAGAGTCTTTTAAGGTTTTTTGATTATTTTATGATCTTTTAGAATTTTTTGTGGTCTTGTGCCTTTTTTGGGATTTTAGGTCCATTTTTGGGTTTTTAGTGTTTTTAACATATTTTAGAGTTTTTAGGGATTTTAATTTATTTTGTTTTTTCAAGGGGTTTTAGGTATCTTTATGGTTTTTTGGGTTTTTAGGATTTTAAGAGGTTCTATGGAAATTTAGGGCTTTTTTTGTTTTAGGGTCCTTTATAGGTTTTGTGGGTTTTAAGGGATTTTGGGTTTTGGGTGTTTTATGGGTTTTAGGGGTTTAAGGTTATTTAGGTTTTTTAGGGATTCTATGATTTTCAAGGGGTTTAATGATTTTGAGGTTTTTTAGAGTTATTGAAGGGGTTTTCTATGTTTTGGTGATTTTAAGGGTTTCTAGAGTTTTGGGGGTTTTGGGGGGTCTTAGTATTTTTATGGTTATAATGGGTTTTTGGTGTTTTAGTATTATTTTGTTGTTTAGGTAAATAGGGGTATTTATAATTTTTAAGGATTTGGGGATTTTTATGTATTTTGTAGTTTTTATGGTTTTTAGGGGATTTACGGATTTTTAGGTTTATTTAGTCTTTAGTGTTTTAATGAATTTTTAGGGGTTTTTTGATTTTTATAGGGTTGTTAGGATTTTTTCGGATTTAAATGGCATTTTTAAGAATTTTTCGTCTTTAGGTGTTTCAATGTTTTTTTGGGCTTAAGGGTTATTAGGTTTTTTTGCCGGTTTTAGGGGTTTTAGGATAGTTTTAGGGTTTTAGGTTTTTTATAGTTTTTACGGTTTTAGAGTTTTTGGGTGTTTTGGGTTTTCTAAGGTTTAGTGGGGTTTTATGGGTTTGCAGTATTTTTTAGGGTGTTTAAAGTTTTTTAGATCCATCTTTGAGTTTTATAGGGGTTTTAGGGCATTTTAGGGGTTTTAAGGGTTTTGGGAACTTTTTTAGGTTTCAGGGTCACATAGGATTTTAAAGGTTTTAAGTATTTTGGGGTTTGGAACAGTTTTTTGGTTTTTTATGTTTATTGTGGTTTTTTAGGTTTACGGGTTTTAAGGTATTTTCATGGTTTTTCATTATTTTTAGGGGTTTTAAATGGATTTTAGGGGTTTTGGGGGTTTTTTGGGTTTTGGGGTAATATTATTATTTTTATGGGTTTTAGGGTTTTTAGTGTTTTTATGGCTTTTAAGTATTTAGGGGTTTTAGGGATTTTTAGAGTTTTTTTGGATTTTTATAGTTTTTTTTTGTTTTCGGGATATTATGGTTTTTTGAGGTTATGGGATTTTAGAAATTTTTAGGGGAGGGTTTTTAGGGGTTTTAGTGATCTTAGGGTTTTTATGGATTTTAGGGTATTTTAGGGTTTAATTATTGGTTTTATGGGTTTTTGGGTTTCTAGGGTGTTTTAGGGTTTTTTACGGTTTTTTAGGGTTTTTAGGTTTTTAGGATTGTTTTAGGGTTTCTAAGATTTTTTTTCTTTTTTAGGGGTTCAACGATTTTTAGGGTATTTAGGTCTTTTTTATGGGGGTATAATATTTTTAGGGTTTTGTGGTGTTTAAGTTTTTTAGATTCCTTTATGGTTTTATAGGGGATTGGGGGCCTTTTAGAAATTTTAGGGTGTTCCAAGTACTTTTGGGGTTTTAGGGTTTTTAGGGTTTTATAGACTTTTAGGCGTTTTATGGATTTAAGTGTTTTTTAGATTTTCGAGTGTTTTAGGGGTTTTAGGCATTTTAAGTGTTATTTGTGTTTTTATGGTTTTTTTAGTTTTTAGGGGTTTTCTTATGGTTTTAGGGGTTTTGGGGTTTGGGGGTTTGGGGGTTTTCTTAGGGATTGGATTTTTAAAGATTTTTTAGTGTTTTAGGGATTTTAAGGGATTTTAAGGGGGTTTATGGGGTTTTTTTTGGGTATTTGGGACTTTTTTGTTGTTTTAGGGGTATTAGGATATTTTTGAAATTTTTAGGTTTTTATGGGTATTGAAGGGTCTTTAGGGTGTTTTAAGGGGTTTATGGGTTTTGGGGTTTGGGGTTTTTTTGGACTTTATTAGCGATTTATATAGTTTTATATCCTTTCAGAAGTGTTTTATGGGTTTTTAGGATTTTTAAAAGTTTTTAAGTGTTTTAGAGTTTTTTATTGTTCTTAGGGGTTATAGTATCTTTTAACGATTTTAATGATTTTTAGGTTCTTTTAGAGTTTTTAGGTATTTAGGTTTTTTTGGGTCTTTTAGAGTTTTAGGGTCTTTTTTGGGTTTTATTAAATTTGTTAGGTCTATTAGGGTTTTTAGGTTTTTAGTGTTTTCTGGATTTTTTTGGGTTTTTAGGTATTTTTTGAATCTTTTTCAGTTTAAGTGTTTTTATGTTTTAGGGGTGTTTTGGGATTTTTTTAGAATGTTTAGTATCCTGGGTGTTTTTTGTGTTTTAGGCATTTTTAAGAATTGTTCAGAGGTTTTATGATTTTTTTGGTTTTTAACTGGTATTAGGGGTTTTAGAGGTTTTTTGGGGTTTTTATTAGTAAGTAGTCGTGATTTGGGGGTTTGGTGGGGGGTTTTCCTATTTTTTAGGAGTTTTAAGGTTTTTTATGGCTGTTACTATTTTAATGTGTTTAGGGTGTTTATGGTTTTAGGGTTTTTTGGATTTCAAGGGGTTTTGAGGTTTATCAGTGTTTTTAAATTCTTTTTATATTTATTATGGTTTTAAGGTTATTTTTTTCATTTTAAGGGTTTCATTTTTTAGGGGTTTTATGATTTTTATGGGGTTTTATGGTGGTTTAGGGTTTTAGGTTCTTTTAATGTTTTGATTGGTTTTATGGTATTTTTGGGTTCTTTGGGTTTTTATGGATTTTAATTGTTTTTTGGCTTCTAGAGTCTTTTAGGGTTTTATACAGTTTTTAGGATTGTTTAGTCATTTTACGGATTTTTAGGGTCTTTGAAAGGTTTTAGGGGGTTTTAGGGACTTTTAGGGCCATTTAGGGATTTGGAGGACATTTATAGTTTTTAGGGTCCTTTAGGGTTTTGTGGGGGGTTTTGGATTTTTAGGGTTATTGCGGTTTTTAAGCGTTTCTAGGATTTTTAGGATTTTTTTTATGGTTTTTAAGGATTTGGGGTTTAAAGGGATTTTATGGATTCTTAGTGCCTTAAAAAGTTTTTAGGGTTTTTAGATACTTTTAGGGTTTTTTGTGACTTTGGTGTTTTTATGGGTTCTAGGTTCTTTTATGTTTTTAAGGGTATGAATTGGTTTTTGGGAATTTTAAGGATTTCAAGGTTTTTTATTTTGTTTTATATTTTTAAGGAAGTTATAGTGTTTTTAAATTCATATTTAGGGTTTTTAAGGGTTTTTTTTGGGGGGGGTTAATAGTTTTTAGGGTATTTTAGTGCTTTTGTAGGGTTTTTTGGGTCTTCTGCGTTTTTAGTGTCTATTAGGGTTTTTTGGTTTTAAGGTTACTTTTATTGTTTTATGGTTTATATGGTATATTAGGAGTTATAGGTTTTTTAGGGTCCTTTAGGGGTTTTAGGGTTCATTAGGGTTTTCAGGGTCCTTTATGGTTTTGATGGTTTTTTATAGTTTTTAGGGGTTTTAGATAAAATTTAGGATCTTTTAGGGTTTTTCATGTTTTTAGTTTTTTTATTGTCTTTTAGGGAAAGGAAGGTGTGAGGCCAGGTTATTCCTGCCCCCCCCCCCCAAATTTATTCAAAGAAAAGAAAAGCAGACAAGGGAAGGTTGGGAACAAATAACAAACACCGAAAACCCTACACCCCCAAGACACCAAAACCCCAAAAGACCCGAAGAGCAGAAAAGAAAGAAGCAGGAACTACAAATCAACGTTTCCATCCCCATAAGGGTCCCCATCAGCACCATAACCAAAGGAATCATCCGACTCCACCGACTCCCATTCAGATGATTCATATTGCTTTAGGAAGGTAGTTTAGTACTCTCTAAGATGTTGCTACTCCACATTTAGTTGCTCCTTGATAGACCGACCTCCCCTTCCAGAGGAAACTTTCTTATCTTTGAAAGAGGATCTCATGGACACTGTCTTTGGAAAAGTAGAATAGTCCTTCCTTGGATTTCTCTTTCGGGCATCTAAAGAGACCCCTGTAGATTTTTTTTCAATCGCCTATGGAATGGACACCACTAGAAAGGCCCTCTACTTACTGATCAAAGATATATTATAATTCATCCTTTGACCACCCTCCTAGAGGAAAACATGATCAGAGATGAAGGGGGATTCCTGATTTAGGGAGTAGTCCGCAAGAACCCCACACTACGGTATGCTAGGAGACACCACACTAGCCATTTCTAGCTAAAATCTTCCCTCCTCCCTAAGCATCTTGTAGACCTCCAAAACCGGCTCCATCACCTCCCTAAGTTCAGCAGCCTCCCCCTGCGCATGAGAAAACCAAGCCAGAGCCCCCCCTGTAAAGACTCACAAGAAGACTCACCAGCCGAAACACCCTCATGCACCATAAACTCCAATGGCCCTTACCCATGCCCCGGGGAACCCTCCGTTACCACAGAATACAACTCCACCAACTCCCCTTGCCCAGGCACCTCCCCCTACTTAGCCTCCTCCCCCAGCACCTGACTGAAGTGGGCTACATCTCTCTGTTCATCTCCCTCCCCATGCACATTCACCTTCCCTTCCAAAAGTTCTCCACTACACCTGGAAGCGCCTACCTGCACTATAGAGAGCACCTGCATATCACACCTCACACTCCAAACATCAGGAACTGGATACCCCTTCCCCTCCTCCCCCGGTATCTTGCTACCATTACCCTCATCCACAAAATTCCCATCAATATTGTGAGAAATCACCTAAAACTACCTTTTCTCTTTCGCAATAGCATCATCCAAGTTTCTAGTGGTGTGCAGCATTAGCTCTACATCACTAGCATTATGCACCACATTACCTTCATCACACCCAGCTACAACAGTCTGCATCTCACCATGTATCTGTACATTAGTCCGCGTACTCCCAACATCAACAAATATAGACCCTTGTACCTCCTCCTCAAGCTTCATACCATTAAAGCTGTTGAAAGATGAAATGGATTCCTACCTCTATTTGAGACTGATATCAGGGGGAACAAACCTACCACTAGATGCAACCTCCCTGCATTGAGATCTTCTAGTATTCAAAAGCTTCAAGTTTCTCCTCAATTCCTTGAAAATAACACTCACCTTGGGCTCTAGATGGAACTAAACAACCATCTTCCCTAAATTTTGATCACCAACTACAGATGCCACTCTCTCAACACCTATCCTTTCATGCCCACTTGAATTAGCCACTGCATCCTTCGTGACAGGCACTCCCACACGAGCCTGACACCCCTTACCAAACTCAACCTAAAAAAAATTCAAGGGTTGAGGATCCATGTGCACAACCACCTACACCTCCGCTAGACCCTACTTCCCTTAACCAGCCACCTCCTGATCTAGATTCAAAACACCACAATTTCTTCCACCACATCTGCAATACCTAACACTATGTCCCAGTAGACAACCAGAGAAGCATAAATCAGTCCACGACTCAAATATAACAGGTTGTTTCCACTAAATCTCCTCACCAACAACAATCCAAATGAAATAAACCAGTCCTTTAGATGCATCAAACTCAATAAAGTCCCTCGAAGCAACCAGATGAAAAAGGGCCCTAGTTCTACTATTCATACATAAGAACCTTCCCACCAGATTACCCAACATTGAAATAATGGAAAATTTTTGAAAAAGAATGGGCAGTTCTAGAAATATAAACAAGACGCCACCATCGGTGAGTCACGGTTCAAAGGCAGATCAAATCTCCACTAAGAGAGGGAGAAACAGTAACCATTGCATCTTCTTGGAGCCACAGAGTAGGCATGGATCGGATCCTCCTATGATGCAAAGAGGATCAAAATGTGTCTTCTGTCAAGAAGGCCTATTGTAGCATGGTCTTGGAGGTCCCATTTTTCAAACACAAATCTGTCAAAAACATCCACTGGAGTCCGCTAGTTCAATAATTTAGCAACCAAGTATATCCTATTCAGGGAAGAGGCCTCGTTGAACTCCGTAATTGACAACTAGAGATGTGGATAACCATCATGTAAATCAGGAACCTTAGAATAGATATAAACCCCTAGAAAAGGGGGAAGCATAGTAAAATTATATAATGGAACAAATGGGAACTCATCATCCAGAACCAGTGGAGGCCCCTCCCCCATGTAGGGGGGAGGGAAAGGCATGAGAATGGTCTTCGTCTTCAAGCTTTCCATGGGAGAGGAGAATCTCCATCGCGAGAGAGAGGAGTCTCCATGATATCTCTTTTTTCTTTATGTTTCTTCTTTCCTGGGTTTTTACTGTCTTTTATGGATTTTAATGGTTTTTTTTGTATTTTTAGGGGTTTTAGGATTATTAGGGTCTTTTAGTGTTTTATGGTTTTTAGGGAGTTTATGGTTTTAGGGTTTTTTTTTACTTTTATAGTTTTTTTGGGTTTTTAAAAGTGTTTTTGGATATTTATGGGTTTTCTTCATTTTTAGGGTCTGTTAGAGGTTCTTAGGGGGTTATAGTGTTTTCTAGGTCTCTTATGGTTTTCATGATTTTTAACATTTTTTAGTTTTTTTAAGGTTTTTAAATATTTATGGTTTTTAGGGGTTTTAGGGTATATAGGGTCCTTTATGGGTTTTTAGATTTCTAGGGTTCTCAGTTTTTTAATTTCTTTATGGGTTTTGGAGTATTTTTAATAATTTTTTAGTTTTTTTGGGGTTTTAGTATTTTTGGCGTCTAAGTATATTAATGTCTTTTTTGTGGTTTTGGGGATTTTTAGGGGTGTTTTGGTTTTTTGGATTCTTATAGGGGTTTATGGTTTTTAGGGGGTTTAAGTGTTATTTTTTACATTATTATAAGTTTTTTGGGTTTGATATGTTTTTTAGTTTTTATGATTTTTTAGGGTTTTTGTGTTTTAATAATTTTTGGATGTTTTTAGGGATTTTTGGGGATTTTAGGGTTTTGAGGGTTTTTTTAAATTTTAGGATCTTTTATGATTTTTAGTTTTTTAGGGGTTTTAGTGGGTTTTACTAGTTTTTATGGTTTTAGATCCATTTAGTAATTTTTTCAGATTTTTTGGGTCTTTTTGGGATTTTTCAGGTTTTAGGATATTTTAGGGTTTTATGGGTTTTTAGAGTCCTTTAGGGGGTTTATGGTTTTTTATGATCCTGATCATTTTTAGGGTTTTTAG
Source organism: Viscum album (assembly GCA_963277665.1). Taxonomy (NCBI): domain Eukaryota; kingdom Viridiplantae; phylum Streptophyta; class Magnoliopsida; order Santalales; family Viscaceae; genus Viscum; species Viscum album. Next base: position 680,482,782 of record OY728142.1, on the reverse strand, counting down.
GGACCTTTAGGGTTTTATGGTATTTAGGGTACTTTAGTGTTTTAGTGTTTTTAGGGCCTCTTTGTGATTTTAAGGGGTTTTATGATCATTTAGGTTTTCAGTGTGTTTTACTGGGTTAATGGTATTTTATGGTCTTTTAGGGGGTTTTGGGGTTTTTAGTGACTTTTATAATTTTTAGGGTTTTTAATTTCTTTTGGGTTTATAGGATCTTATGGGGGGTTTTGAGGTTTTAGGGTCTCTTATGAGATGTTAGGGGTTTTAATATTTTTATGGGTTTTTGGGTTTTTATATATTTTAGGAGTTTTATTGTTTTTTTGTTTTTAATGATTTTTAGATTTTTTTCGGTTGTAGGGTTTTTATGGTTATTTGGGTTATGCAGGGTTATTTAAGGGTTTTATGGGTTTTAGGGTTTTAGGGTTTTTTTGGTTCTAATTGTTTTATGGGTAATTTGGTTTTTTAGATTATTATGAGTTTTAGTGGTTTCCTTTTGGGTTTTTAGATATATTTAGGTGTTTATGGGTTTTAGATTTCATTAGTGGTTTTAAGGATTTTGGGGATTTTTAGGTATTTTTAGGGTTCTTTAGATTTTTTAGTGATTGTTTTTGGATTTTTAGGGGTTTATGGGGTTTTATGATTTTTAGGTGTTTGGGTATTTTAGGTGTTTTCATGTAATTTTTAGTGCTTTTAGTGTTTTAGGGGGTTTTAGTGCTTTAATGGATCTTAATGGACTGTTTAGTGTTTTTAGTTTTTTTAGGAATATTTTTTGGGCATTGAGTTTTTTATATCTTTATTTATTTTTTAGGGTTTTATGGTTTTTAGGGTTCTTAGGATTTTTTTTAGGATTTATATTTTTTCTGAGATTTATAGGGGTTTTATGGGTTTTAAGGGTTTTAGGGTTTTTAGGGGTTTTTAGGATTTCTATGTTTTTTATTGTTTTTTAGGGGTCTTGTGGGGTTTATAGGATTTTAGGGTCTTCTAGGGTTTTATAATGTTTTGAGTGTTTTTGGGTTTTAATGGTTTTTGAGGTGTATAATGGTTTTATGGGTTTTTGGGGTTTTTGAGTTTTTGGGAATTTTAGTGGTTTTTAGGTTTTTAGTGGGTCTAACAGTTTTAAGGGTTTTAGGGTTATTATAGAGTTTTTGAATTTTTATGTATTTACGGGTTCTTTTTCACTTTAGGGTTTTTATTGGTTTTAGGGTTTATAAATGGGGTTGAGTGGTTTTAAGGGATTTTATTTATTTTACTGATTTTTATTATTTTTCAGGTTTTAAAGGGGTTTAGGGATTTTTCAAGATTTTAGGGTTTTAAAGTGTTTTTATGATTTTTAGGGTTTTCAGATTTTCAGAGTATTTAGGGTTTTTATTTTTTATGGGTATTAGGTATAATTAGTGGGTTTTAGGGGGTCTTGGGGTTTTCGGGGTTTTTAGGGTTTTTAGGAGTTTTCATGGAATTTAGGGGTTTTTAGGGTTTTCTAAGGGGTTTTAGGGGGTTTATGTTATTTATTGGTTTTTAGGTTTTTAGGGTTATAGGGTTTTAAGGATTTTTTTAGGAATTTTAGGATTTTCTAATGGTTTTAATGTGTTTAGGGTTTTTTACGGGTTTTATGGTTTTAGGGTTTTTATGGGTTCTTAGGGTATTTAGATTTTTTTGGGGGTTTTAGGTTTTTAGGGTTTATAGGATGTTTAAAGGTTTATAGAGTCTTTTTGGGGTTTGAAAGGCTCTTAGGGGTTTTAGTTTCTTTTACGGTTTTTATTAGATTTTTTTGGGTTTTTAAGGTTTTATAGGTTTAAATGGTCTTTAGGGGTTTTAGAGTTTTAGGGTGTTAGTATTTCTTAATGTTTTTTATTTTTTTAACGTTTTTAGGGTTTTATGGTTTTTAGTGTTTTTATGTTTTTTAGTGTTTTAGGGGTTTGTTGGGTTTTATGGGGTTTTAATGTTTTTATGTTTTTTAGGGTTTTAGGGTTTTCGTTATTTCATAGGGTTTTTTGGTTTTTTTCGGGGTTTTAGGTGTTTTTAGTGTTTTATTTTTTTTAGGTTTTTAGGGTTTTAATATATTTTTAGGGTTTCTTGGGCTTCTATGTTTTTTAGGAATTGGGTGTTTTTATGTGGTTTTGGGGTTTTATGGTTTTTAGGGGGGTTTATCATTTTCAGGGATTTTAAAGGGTTTTTACAAGATTATAGTGGTTTTAGGGTTTTTATGTATTTGTGGTTATTCGGGGTTTAGGGGTTTTATGGTTTATAGGGGGTTTAGGGAATTTTGTGGGTGTTTAAGGGATTTTTAGAGTGTTTTAGAGGGTTTTGGGGGTTTTTTGTGTCTTTTAGGTTTTTAGGGTCTTTTAGGGATTTGGGGGTTTTTAGGATCTTTTAGGTTATTTTAGGTGTTTTATGGTTTTTATGGGAGTTAGGGTATTTTTAGGATTTTTAGTTTCTTTTAAGGAGATTTTAGGGATTTAGGGACTTTTTGGGATTTTAGGGTCTTTTAGAGTTTTTAAGCATCTATAGAGTTTTTTAGAATTTTTTATTTTTTTATTTGGTTTAATGATCATTATCATTTATAGTGTTTTTAGTGTTTTCTAGTTTTTTATGGGTTTTAGGGTTTTATTGGTTTTTTGTGGGTTTTTAGTTTTTTTGGTGGTTTTTTGGCATTTTATGAGGTTTTAGGGGATTTCAGTGTTTTTAGGTGTTTTAGGTTTTTTAGGGTTTTTAAGAATTTTTCAGGTTTTTATGGTTTTTAGAGAGTCTTTGGGTTTTTTTGATGGTTTTAATTTTTTTTGGGTTTTTAGGGTTTTTAAGGGTTTTATATTTTTTTACTGGTTTTATGGTTTTTATGTTTTTTAGGGTGTATCAGGTTTTTATTATTTTTATGGTTTTTTGGGTTTTTAGGTTATTTTTAGGGTTTTATAGGTTTTTTGGTTTTTATGATTTTTGGGGTTTTTAAACTTATTTAAAGGTTTTTAGGTTCTTTTATATTTTTAGGGTTCTATGGGGGTTTTATGATTTTTAGGGAATTTTAATATTTTTAGTGGTTTTATATTCATTAGGCGTTTTTAAGGGTTTTGGGAGGTTTTAGGGTTTTTAGTGTTTTTAGGGCTATTTAGGCTTTTTACGATTTTATTGGCCTATGAAGTGTTTAAGGGGTTTTGTTGTCTTCTGTGTGTTTTAGTGTTTTTAGGTTTTTTTAGCCTTTTCTATGGTTTAATTGGGTCATTGAGGGTTTACAGAGGATTTTTGGGTTTTTAGGGTTTCTTTTAGGGGTTTAGAGCCCTTTAGTGGTTTTTAGGGGTTTTATGCATTTTAGGGTTCTTTCGAATTTTTATGTGCTTTCCTGTGTTTTTATGGAATTTTAGTGTTTTTAGGGGGCTTTATGGGTTTTTAGGGAACTATAGTTTTTTTTAGGTTTTAGGGGCTTTTGGTATTTTTAGAGTGTTTGCGGGTTCATAAAGTTTTCTTTATGATTTTTATGGAGATTATAGGTTTTAGGGTCATTTAGGGTTTTGTTGTGTTTTAGGGCCTTTTAGGGATTTTTAGGTGTTTTAGGTAATTTTAGGGTTTTCTATTTTTAAGGCCCCTTAAGGTGTTTAGGGTTTTTATGATTCTTTAGGAGTTTTGGGTCTTTTAAGAGTTTTTATGGTTTTTTTGAGTTTTAAGGGTTTTATGGTCCTTTACGGGGGTTTAGTGGGTTTTATAATCTTTTAGAGATTTTAGGGTATTTGATGGTCCTTCAGGTATTTTTAGTGGTTTTCGTGTCTTTTATGGTTTTACGTTTTTATGGTATTTTGGGGTTTAGGATATTTTAGGGTTTTTAGGGGTTTAATGTCCATTTTTTGGTTTTAATGATTTTTGTGGTCTTTTAGGGTTTTTAAGGGTTTTAAGGGGTCTTAGGTATTCTATGGTTTTTTTTGGATCTTCTGGAGGGTTTTTGGAGTTTTTTTGGGTCTTTATGGTTTATAGGGGTTTTAATGAATTTTATGGATTTTATGATTTTTAAGGTCTGTAGGGTTTTTATGATTTTTATGTTTTTTGGGGTTTTTAGGGGATGTCAGGGTCTTTAAGTGGTTATGGGGGTTTTATAGTTCTTAGTTTCTTTAGGTGGTTTAGGATATTTTTAATGGATTTTAGGGTATTTAAGGTTTTAAGCATTTTTAGGGATTGGAGGGTTTCTGTTTTTTTAATGGTTTTTAGAGTTTTTTAGGGTTTTTTGGGGTTTTTTGGGGTTTATGTTTCGAGGTTTTTTTTTGGATTAAGGGTTTTTTTGTGTGTTTTAGGTATTTTTAGGGGTTTTTATGGTTTTAGGGGATTTTCGGTTCTATGGGTTTTTTGGTGTTTTGAGGGTTTCTTATGAATTATTTGGGGATTTTAGGGATTTTCAGGGGTTTGGGGGTTTGGGGGTTTTTATGGGTTTTATAGTTTTTAAGGGTTTTAAATGTTTTTTAGGTTTCTTAAGATTGTTTTGGGTTTTCATTGGGTTTATAGGTTTTTCAGTTTTTCGTATTTTTAGGGGATTTTGGATTTTTAGGGTTTTTAGGGGTTTTAGGATGTTTTATGGTTTTTGGGTTTTTATGGTGTTTAATGGTTTTAGGGTCTTTTATGGGTTTTATATGTTTTTAGGGTCATTTAGGGGTTTTATAGATTTTATGGTTTCTAGGGGTATTTCATTTTATTTAGGGTTTTTTAAAAAAATTATGGATTTTAGGGTCTTGGGGGATTTTAGGATTTTTGGGGGCGAGGTGGTTGGTTTTTTATTATTTTATGGGTTTTCTAGTTTTTAGGGGTTTTATAGGTTTTTGGGTTTTTGGGATCTTATGTTTTTTAGGTTTATTAGAGTAATTTTTATGTTTTAAAGTGTTTTAGTGGTTTTTACGTTTTTGGGATTTTAAAGGTGTAAGATCCCAGACTTTTTAGAGAAATATCTAGTGTTTTTTCCGGTAATTTTTGGTTTTTATTAAGTGAATTTGGGTTGAGATATGACCTTTGGTGTGTTTGGGTTGATTTTTTTAAGAAACTAGGGAAGGAAATTTCTTTTCATGGTTTGTGCACGGTTTAGACCTACTGTGCGCAAGGTAGCCGTGTGAAAAGTAGATGTTGGCACAATGGGTGTATGGTTTGCCTAACTGTGCGCCATCAAGCTGTGAGAGCAGTGGAAGAACGCACGGTTGGTGCACGGTTTGGCGTAACCATGCGGTCTCCCAGGTGAAACTGTGTGTGTGGAGCACTTTAATCCAAAAATTTGTTTTAAAACCACTTGAACCCCTGAAACCTCTCTAATTCTACCTTGGCTTGGGATTAACAATTTTTGGGTGACCACAGAGCCTTCTGGAGGGATTCCAAGGTGATTCTAACACTACTATTTGATATCGAAAGCCCGAATTAAAGATTATCTCTCTTTTAGGTAAGTGGATTTCATCCTGTTGCTTCTCCCGTTCTTTCTATTATCTTTTCTAGATCATTTAATGGAATATCTCCTCCATTTTCCTGGATCTAAACCTATGAGTTGAGATCTTGATCTTGGGTTGTGTATCTAGATCTATATTTTCATGATCATGATGCCTTTGATATTAATTCATGTTTAGGTATTTAGATCCGGAGCTTGATCGATGACATTATGCCGCTCGGATTTTGGGGATTTCTGTTGGGCTAACTTCTTTCAATAAACCAAGGTAGGTGGTCTAAATAAAACTCCCATAGTTGTGATTTTTATATGTGAATGTGAGTTTATGAATTTCTATATTCCCTTAATAAATGATTTCATAGATTGGTGTAATTAGGAAAGTGGAATTGAATGGAGTTTGCCTTGGTTGTTAATTGATAATTGAATCATAGAACAAATGATGGGGGTTTCCCAAATAGATCTTTTAGAGATTTGATATTGGTTGAGGTATTGTAATTGAGATATTGAATTGATTGTATTAAGATAATTAATTGGGGGAATTAATTATGAAATGATATTTGGATGTGTAATATAATTAATTGTGAGAATTAATTTTGATCCATGATTTTGATGAAAGATAATTAATTGTGAGAATTAATTATGTATGATTGTGATGAGAAAAGATAATTAATTGTGAAGAGTTAATTATGGAATGGGAATTGTGTTGATTGATTAATTAATTAATTAATTAATTAATGAGTCACGTGCTTAGTTAATTGTTGAATTAACTAATGACCTTTTATATATTTATCTAATCATTGGATTAGTAATATAATGATATGGAAAATTATTGTGAATTAATGAATGATTAAATAGAAGATATTTTTTGGGGCTTGACGTAGTGTTCTAGAACAATTAGAAGTTGGGACTTTGACATAGCATTCCTCCCCAATAGTTATCCATGCATGGGATTATGTGGTGCTAGGTGTGATGACCTACACCAAATGAGATATGTATTGATAGGGATAGAGACCTACGCAAATGATATTTGGGGTTCTAGGCATGACGACCTACACCAAATGATTAATGATAATGATTGATGGTTCAAATGGGAAACATGAAGTGAATGTTGCCTAATGTGATGATTAAATATTAAAATACAATGTGATAATTGTTTAAATTATGTGTTGTCTTTATTTCTTCATAGAACATAATGCACTAACCTTTGATTGGACTCATTTTAGACACTGTTGGTGGTCACCTAATGAGTTTCACTCACATTATATTCAGACCGTCTGATCGACACCTGAGCAGATTTTGTTATTGCATGATAGGATAAGGGAAAGGCCTTGAGATAGGCTGTTGTTTGGAATTGAAGCATGGGTGAGGGAACCAGACTTGTATCAAGACCTTCTTGGGAGTCCATGTGTCTTTAAATTCAGTTTCATTGTAGACAGTTGAAGTTTGTACTGTCATAGCATGTTTTACCATTTAGTTAAGCATTGTATTTTCCTGTTTTAGTTATCATATGACATGGATTTATTCTGGTTATTTATTTTATTCTGCACTTGGTTTTTATTTATTTATTTCCATTAGTGTTTTATTCTGAAAAAAGATTGTATAGTCTCCCCAAGAAAGAGTTACCAGACCCTTACTACTAGTCAGCACCCTCTGGCGTGTGGGGGGGGGGGGTGCTTGAGGGATTGTGGCTAACTATCTTGGGAAACTGTTCAGGGACATCACAAAGTTGTATTAGAGGAAGGTTTTAATTTTTTTCTAATTATTTTTCATACTATTTTGGGAAAGGTAGATACGAGACTAGGAATATTCAAGGCTTAGTAATGAGCTCGTGCATGGGAGTTGTAAACCCATCTATAGGGGAAAATCTGAGTACTTAGGGTGGGATTGTTGTGATTGTTGTTTGTTGTTAGAATTGTATATTATTTCACCTTGGGTGACACACTAGTGGTGTGATGTGATATTTGTGTTTAAACTTGTTGAATTTTTATTCATGTCCTAAAGAGGAATGATACCTGAGTTTTCTTGTATCATTCTAGTAACTCAAGCTTGTTGTGACATGCATCATTCTAGTCACTAATGGGAAAAAATATTATTGGTATGTTGATGAACTTGAACCGTTTTCCTTGTTTTGAGATTTAAATAATGATGCAAAATGAGAATAAATGAGTTTCTAATGAGAACCTTTATTGATGAATTGATAATAATTAATTTATTAATTATTGAGTTAATTAATTAGAGATAATGTGATTAATTAATGTTTGTATTAATTAATGAGAATATATGTACCCTAGTTAACCAATACCTAGGAGTAGGGTGGTTAAGGGTGGTGATAATTCCTCGATGTTGAACGTGTGTCAAGCAAAATGGGAAAAAATGTTGAAACTTGTTGTGTTAGTTTCTACTATTATGTAAATGTAATAAGGTTTCGTTATAAGACATAAGATGTGTGTTTATATTTGTAGATACATGCCTCCATGACGCTTGTTGAGGGAGATACTGAGGTGTATGGACTAGAAAAAACTTTCAAATAAATAGATTGAGGCACCATTGGTGCAAGATGTGGAGGTAGGGGAACAGTTCCAAGAGAACTTTAATCATTTCATGTAGATCTTGGAATGAGATGAAGGTAAGGTTCAGAAAAGCATGTCTGAGTTGATAAGGGAGTTTCAGATACATCACCCTTTTACTTTTATTGGAGAGGGCGGACCTGAGGGATCTGAATTCTGGACTGAATCCATAGAGATGATACATTACCATTTGGAGACACTAGCTAAGATGAGGTTCAAGTTTTTTTTATATTCTACGGGGTTCTATGAAGTAGTTATGGGACATTCAGGTATGATCTGGACAGATTGATGATTTGTTATGGAAGGACATTCTAGAGATGATCTTGGAACACTTCTATCCAGAGACAGTGAGACAAGAGAGGGCTTCGGAGTTTATGCTTGTAGAACAAGGAAGAATTTCTATAATGGAGTATGCTGAACATTTCTCATATTTATAGTGGTTTCCTCCAACTTTGGCGGAAGATGAGGCTTATTTAGAAAAATGATTTCAATATATTCTTATGTGTGAAATTAAGTCCCAAGTGAATAAATTTAGGATGAATAAATTATAATAAATGGTTAATCATTCTCTGATTTTGGAGGGGAACCTGAAGGAGGATTCCAGTACTGGATAGGTAACTGGATGGTCAGGAAATGTGGATTTTGAGATCAGGAAGCACCATCACGATAATCTTAGTCTGGACAGTGGAAAGAAAGGTGGATAGTCAAGAGAAACAGCTACAATGGATCTTTCTTGTGTGCTTTTCCACCAGTTCTCTAGTTAGGGACACTCTCATAATCATTGTCCTAAACCACCAGTGGAGTATTGGTTTTGTGGAAATATGGGGAATGTGCCGAAGTTTTGCAGGAAGCAACGACAGGCTAGTGATGAGGGAGCAGCTGGTCAGAGTAAGAGTGTGGGAAGGGTTTATTCTACACCATATAGGTCTGATAGCTAGATTCCTACTAGTAGAGGTGGTAGAGTAAGTGGGCGTGGTGCTTCAGGGTATGAGCGACCATATCAGTATAGTGCTGTTACTCAAGGGAGTTAGACGACAACCCATGAAATATGGTCCTGATAGTTACATGTAGTGAAGCCTACACTTATAGAGAGCGAGGATGATCCATCAAAAGTGATAGGTAATATTTCATTTTCTTCTAGTTTATCTAGCGCCTTTTTCGATACTGGTTCCTCTAATTCCTTTATATGTGAAAATTTTGTTAATGTCTTGACCATGGAGGTGGAGTCCGTAAGTGGGGTAATGAATATCGATACACCATTGGGAAAACGGTCTAGGGATATCTATTTATGAAAGTGATATTCACTAGATATTGGAGAGTATTATTTCCTTTGGGATATCTATGTCCTTGATATAGCGGGCTTCGACCTAATTATGGGTATGGAATGGATAGTCGCATACTGAGCCTACATAGATTATGACAAAAGGAGAGCGACCTTTTTATCTTCTGAGGGTGACTAGTATGTTCATCGTGGATATTGGGATACCCAGGCAGGCAGAGAGGGGCCAATTACTCAGAAACTAAAAGAGCTTATAGCCCAGGTTTCATGTATTTTGTTGGATGATGGGAGTGGTAGGCAATTCATCCTTCCACTAGTAGTAAAACTATTTCAGGATGTCTTTACTAATGACTTTTCAGGGTTTCCACCTAAGAGGGTTGTGGAATTCACTATTTAGCTCATGATAGGGGATTAGTCAGTATCTATTCCACCTTACATAATGGAACCAACTGAGATTAAAGAGCTCAAAACATAGTAGGAGGAGTTGTAGGATAAAGGGTTTATCCTTCCAAGTACGTCACCTTGGGGATTACCTGTTTTGTTTGCAATGAATGCCAAAGGGAGTTTACGCTTGTGTTTCAATTAACAGAAGTTGAATAAAATGACTGTGAAGAATTGATATCCACTTCTGTGTATTGATTATGTGTTTAAACATATGAAGGGGGATTCAATGTTCTAAAAAATCGATATGAGATTAGGGTATCATCAGGTGAGAGTTCAGAATTTTGAAATTCCAAGAACTTCTTTCAAAAGTAGGTATGGACTTTATGAGTTTTTTGGAATTTCATTTGGGTTATAAAATGTTCAAGTAGTGTTTATGGCCTTGAGGAATAGGATCTATCACCCATATTTAGATTAGTTTATAGTGATGTTTGTGGAAGACATCTTGGTGTGCTATAAGACTTATGACGATCATTCCCAACATCTTGGAATGGTCATGGGTACACTGAAAGAGAATCAAGTATATTCCAAGCTACCAAAATGTAAGTTTTGGATTGATATGGTACACTTTTTGGGCACATCATCTCGGAAGAAGGTGTGGAAGTTGACCCAGAAAAAGTGCATGTAGTTATTTCTTGGAAGATTCTCAACCTAGTTTTTGATATCCGAAGCTTTTTGGGATTAGCATTTTATTATAAGAGGTTCATCATAGACTTTTCCCATTTGGAAGAACCACTTATAGGTTTGAAAAATAAAGGTATAATGTTTTAATGGATAGAAGTATGTGATAATGAATTCCTAGAGTTAAATAAGCACTTGACATCAACACCAATTTTCATCTTACATGAGCTGGTAGAGGAGGACATGATGTATTATGATGCTTCTGGGATCGAAATCAGATCTGGGATGATGAAAGGGGATTGAGTAGTTTCTTATGGGTCTCAGTAGTTAAGGTTTCATGAATGAAGTTACCCTAAAAATTACCTAGGATTGACAGCAGTGGTTTATGATCTTAAGTGTTGGAGACACTATCTTTTGGGTGAAAAGTTTACTTTTTTTACGGATCACAAAATCTTGAAGTATATCATTTCACAATGTGACTTTAATCTTCAGTCGCGAATAGGGGTGGAATATATGAAGTACTTTGATTTTGAACTGGAATATACACCTGGAAATGGTAATAATGTGGATGATGCCTTGTGTAGGAATACTCAGACTCAGTTGGTACATGAGTTGAGGGAAATGTGGAAGATAATGACTTTGATGGAAGAAATGCATGTGGTAGTTCAGGAGAGTTAGGAGAGGATGACTCTGATTTCTATAGTAGCAGAGTCTATACTCTTGAGATGGATCAAGGATAGGAATTATGAGGATCCAGAGTGTTTATCCTTAAGGTAAATCCTAGAAGGTGGAGAGACACCTTTAGACTGGATAACAGATGAGGATGAGAACATCTATGTGAAAGATCGAGTTGTTGTACTTACGATAATATAAGAGGAAATCATGCTAGAATTTAATGCTTCAAGGTGGGTAGTACATCCTGGGGTGACAAAAATATACTGTGACCTACAACAAATGTTTTGGTGGCCATGAATGTAAAAGGAGATACCATGGTTCGTAACAAGGTGTTTCACCTATCAGCAGGTAAAGGCAGAGTGTCAACGACCTAGAGGCCTTCTTCAGCCATTGCCTATTCTAGAATTGAAGTGGGATGGCGTGACTATAGATTTTAGTGTAGGAAATCCAAATATTCCTAGGAATAATGATTCTATTTGGGCCATTGTGGATTGACTAAAAAATTTATCACAATTCTTGCCTATCCGGGAAACCTTTACAGTAGAGCAGTTGTGAGAATTGTGCGTGAGAGAGATTGTTCATTTGCATGGAGTTCCATGGACTATAGTTTACGATCATGATTTCCTCTTTACATCATGCTTCTAGAAGAGATTACAGAAGGCACTTGCTATAATGATTCTTTTATGAATGGCCTTCCACCCATAGATATATGGGAAGTTGGAGCGTACCATACAAGCATTAAAGGATATGCTACGAGCATGTGTGATTGAATTTGGTGGTTCTTGGGAGAAGAACTTGGCTTTAGTAGAGTTATCATATAACTATATCTATTAGGAAACTATACATATTAAAACATATGAGGCATTTTATGGTAGTCCTTTTAGATCACCACTCTGTTGGTAAGAGGCGGGTGAGTCAGAGATGTTGCGACTAAGTCTCATTCAGGAGACATCAGAGTATGTGTAGTTGATTCAGAAATGAATGTATATGGCTCAGAGTAGATAGAATTCGTATGGGGATAGACAGAGATGACCCCTACAGTTTATAGAGGGCGATCATGTATTCTGTTGGGTGTCTCCTAGATTGGGTCACCACAGGATACAGAGTCATGGAATGTTGTTGCCAAAGTTTTCAGGAATGTTTGAGGTGTTGGAGAGAATCAGGCCGGCGGCATACCATTTTGAAATTACACAATAATTCAGCATTATTAAGGATGTGTTCAATGTGTCATGACAACAGAGGTATCACCCTGACCCTTCTCATGTGGTTGATGTGGAACATGTTGACCTCAAGATAGATGCATCCTTTGAGGAGCATCTGATACGTGTATCAGGTCGCAGTGAGAAAGTGTTATGGGGAAAGACCATGTTGTTAGTTCATGTGTTATGGAAACATGGAAGTGTTTAAGAGGAAACTTGAGAATAGGAAGCAGACATGAGGGATTAATTGACCAATCTTTTTGGCCTAGAATCTTAGTGGAGTTCAGGAGTGAAGCTCAAGAATGGGCGGTTATAAGGTGGGGAGATTGTAAGATCCTGGCCTTTTTTGGAGCAATCTCAAGTGTGTATTTCAGGAAATATTTTGTTTTTAGTAAGTGACTTTGGGATGGGGTATGACCTATAGTGTTTATAAGTGATGTTTTTAAGAAATTAGGGAAGATAGGGGTTGTTCATGGTTTGATCAAGGGTTATACAAACCGTGCACAAGCTAATCATGCAAAAAGTGGAGGTCAGCACGACTGACACACAATTTTCCTAACCGTGTGCCATTAATCCATGTGGGAAGTGGAAGAATTCACATTTTGTGCACTGTTAGGCATAACCATGCAAACTCACTGGTGAAACCATGCACGTAGAGATGTTGAATCCGAAAATTGGTTTTAAAACCACCCGACCACCCAAAACCTCTCTAATTCAACCTATGCTTGGGTTTAACAATTTTTGGGTGATCTTAGAGCATTCCAAAGGGATTGAAAGGTTATTAGAACATCTTTCTTTGAGATCAAAATCCCACATTGAAGATCGTCTCTCTTTTCGGTAATTGGATTTCATCCCAAATCTTCCCTCGTTCTTTATCTTATCTTTTCTAGATATTTTCATGAAATATCTCCCCCCTTTCTTGGGTCCAAACCTATGAGTTGAGATCTAGATCTAGGATTGTGGATCTAGAACTATATTTAAAATATCTTGATTCCTTTGATCCAAATTATGGTTTAGGTATTTAGATCCAGAGCTTTATTGACGATGCTATGACGCTCGGATTTTGGATATTTACATTAGACAAACTTCCATTAAAAACCAGGGTAGGTGGTCTAAATCGAACTCCCATAGTAGTGATTTTTATATTTCATTATGATTTTATGAATTGTTATATTCCCTTGATAAATGATATTTTAAATTGGAGTAATTAGGAAAGTGGAATTGAATGATGTTTTCCTTGGTGGTTAATTGATAATTGAATCATAGAACAAATGAAGGGGTTTGCTAAAATAGAACTTTTGGAGATTTGATATTGGTTGAGATATTGAAATTGGGATATTAAATTGATTGTGTTAATATATTTAATTTGGGGGAATTAATTATGAAATGATGTTTAGTGATGTAAGCTAATTAATTGTGAGAATTAATTATGTTCCATGATTTATACCAAAGATAATTAATTGTGAGAATTAATTATGTACCATGATGATGATAAAAGATAATTAATTATGATAATTAATTATGAAAAGTTGAGATTTTATATGGATAATTAATTGTGAATAATTAATTATGGAATGATAATTGTGTTCATTGATTAACTAATTAATGAATTAATTAATGGGTTATGTGCTTAGTTAATTGTTGAATTAACTAATGGACATCAAAATGTTTAAATAATCATTGGATTATTAGTGGAATGCTGTGGAAAATTCCTATTAATTAATGAATGATTAAATGGATGAGATTTTAATGGTGCTCGACATGGCATTCTAGACCATTTAGAAGTTGGGACTTGGTGGTGGCATTCTTCCCCAATTGTTATTCAAGCTTGAGATTATGGGGTGCTAGGCATGATGACCTACACCGAATGAGATATTTAGTGATAGGTATGGTGACCTACACTAATGAGATTTGGGGTTCTATTCATGATGACCTACACCAAATGATTAATTATAATTAAGGATGATTCAAAGGGAAACATGAACTCCTCAAAATTCATATTTTTCATTTTCTGAATAAACCACTTTTTGGGTTAGTGGGAACCTCACAACCACAACTGGCATACAACAGATCGAACCCAATATTAAAAACCACCATAAAAAGCAGGAAAATACCTAATTCAAAAACAAATAGATTCAAACCAAATAAAATTCAAAATCCCATGCCACAATATTAAAAATTCAAACCAAACACTGCCTGGGGAATCACGTCGCCTGCCATCATGATGCACCACATGACACTGCCATCCTATCACTCATGTCCATCCTGTCATCGTCGAAGTCCATCGTCGCCACCATAACCAACCAAAACAAAATGCCAGACCTGCATAACGCCCGTGGGGAACCACTGGAAACCATCATCAAATTCGCAGTTCACCATATCGTCAACAAAAACACACAGAGTACCAAAATACCCCACACAGAGAACCGCAACACCAAAAACCTCGGGCCGGGAGTTCTGATCCACGAGTGGCCACCGTCAGAAATGTCGAGTCCATTGACCATCTAATATTCTTCTTCCTTCAATCATAATCACATCCCCATCCTAAGAACATCGGTGGCCGCAAACAACCACACTGGCAATCAGAACATGTCTCCATCGAACCATACCAAGACAGACGAGGCCATCATAAAACCGCAACACCGTCCCCAAAAAAACTGAAAACCATCAAAAAACACCACATTCATCATCTCCATAAAATCAACACCGTCGATACCATCGTCCAGCCACCACACGCTGAATATCTACAAGGTCGTCGCAGCACATAAAACGCATAACCACGAACAAAACCATCACTGAACAAGCATCAAAATCATTCGCAGAAAACAAAAATTCGAAAAAAGAACCACATAGAAGCCAAAATAACTGGGGATGAAACCCTAAAGGAACCAGGAACAGTGAAACTGGGGAGAAAAATCCGACAGAAACTGGGGATGAAACCCTAAAAAGAATCCCCACGGCCGCCAAACCGCATTTCCCAAAACCTCTGAGTATCCATCGCTCCATGTTCGACCTGGAGAGGAGCAGTAGAACATGAGATCAGATCATAGATGAGGAGGCCGGGGGAATGGAATGAGAAAGAGTAGAACTGGGATTGAAACCCTAGGGGGAAACAGAGAATGAAACCCATAACCGGAAGAAAGGAATGAGGAAGAGGGAACTGGGATTAAAACCCTGGAAACAGGGAGGATGAAGAATACAGGGAAGGAGAGAAGTCGAGGGGAACCATAGCGCCAACAAATCCAAGAGGATGAAGTAGGGAAAAAGGAGAGTAAAGGAATGAGGGGAGAGGAATGAAGAGGAACACCGGAGAACTCACTATGAGAGGGCGACGAGAGGTAGGGAGTGGCGGCGCTGGGAAACCCTAGCGCGGGGGGAGAGCAGACCCGGAGACTCAGGAGCCATATAGATCTATTTTAATCCCAAGGCACATGAAATAAAATTGGCCTAATGTGATGATTAAAGATTAAAAGACAATGTGATAACTGTTTAAATTATGAATTGTAATTATTATTTCATTAAAATGTATGCACTATCTTTTAACTGGACTTGTTTTAGAAACCATTGGTGGTGGCATACTGAGTTGTAATCACACCCTTTTCGGGCCTCCTGATCGGCACCCAAGAAGATTTTTTATATTATGAGACAGAATAAGGGAAAGGCCCTATGATAAGTTTTTTTGGAATTGGATCATGGGTGAGGTAACTAGACCTTGTTTGGGACCCTCTAGGGAGTCATTGTGTCTTTACATTCCATTTCATTATAGGCACTTGACAATTGCATTGTCATGGCATGTTTTACCATTCAGTTGAGCATTGTATTTTTGTGTTTATTTTATCATATGACATAGATTTTTTGTGGTTATTTATATGATTCCACACTTGGTTATTATTATTTATTTCCACTTGTTTTTTATTCTAATAAAAGAGGATATAGTCTGCCCAAGACTGACTTACCAAACACTTGTTGCTAGTTGGCACCCTCTGAAATATGGGGAGGCACACTTGAGGGCATGTGGCCAATCGGCTCGGGGCACCGTTTAGTAGATAGCAGGTCAGTACATCACAAAATGGGTTTTAAGGGGTTTTTAAGGAATTTTAGGTTTTTGTTGTTTTTAGGGTTTTGGGGATTTTAGGGATTTTATGTGGTTTTCTTGGGTTTTAGTAATTTTTAGTTTTTTAGGGGTTTTTAGGGATTTTAGGAGTTTTTTTATTGATGGATGGGGGATTTAGGTGTTTCAGTATTTTTTAAGGTTTTTAGGGGTTTTAGATATTTTTTGGATTTTAAAGGGATTTTAGGGTCTTGAAAGGTTTTTAGGGTTTTTAGGTGTTTTGGGGTTTTTTTGGATTTTTCAGGGTTATTGGAATTTTTTAGTTGTTTTGTTTTTATGGTTCTGAAGAGTTTTCAAATGTTTTTAGGATTTTCAAGGGTTTTAGGGTTATTATGTTTTTATGGGTTTTTAGTGTTATTAGTGTTTTTAACAGTTTTAGGGTATTTTATTTTTTTAGTGTTTTTAGGGTTGTTAGGGGTTTTAGAGTTTTTAGGGTTTTTAGGATTTTAGGGTTTTTAATGGTTTTAATGTTTTTTGGGTTTTTATGGGTTTTTGGGTTTGTTGGGGGTTTAAGGGTTTTTAGGGTTTTAGGGGTTTTAATGGTTCTGGGTTTTTTAGTGCTTTTGGGGGGTTTTAGGGTTTTTTATATTTTTTTATGTTTATTGGGGTTTTAGGGAGTTATACTGTTTTTTGGGATTTTTTAGGATTTTGAGGGGTTTAGGGGTTTTTTAATTGTTTTTAGGGTTTTTAGTGTTTTATGGATTTTAATGACATTTTAGTTGGTTTTAAGGGTTTTATAGGTTTTTTAAAAAAATTGCATTTTTAGTTATTTTTAGGATTTTAGGGGTTTAATGGTGTTTATAAGGGAAATGGTATGGCATTCACTATCTAGGTCTTGGAAACGAGATGCTTAATGCTTAGGGTAACTTTTTTATTTTGTTATCACATCGGTTTATATTAGGTTATACATTTTTTCCTCTAATGTTTGGATGTGATGACCTAAGTCTAATTATGGGAGGTTTAATATAGTTTTATAATCTACTCACTTCTGATTTATAGTTTTTAAGTCCAATAGAAACTACCAACGACTCCCACATCCATAATAAACCACAATATTGCTTTCCAAATGCAAGAGACCATTTAGTGTTTCACACCCATTGACACTCAAGAACACACATCAGTTAAGAGGATGGGAATGTGGGCTCATCTCACACTTTTTTAGGGGAATTATTTCCTAATTTAGGACTCTATTATAGATTTAAGATATGTTCATGTATCTTTTACAAATTTTAGTTGTGGACTAGTTACCCTAAAAAATATCATGTTTCAAATACCTATACCTGAATGAGGGTGTTTCTATTAATTTATTCTATATGTAACGTAGATTCTTCATATGTATCTTGTTATTTCTCCACAATGGGGGATTTCTTGAACTTTAAATTTATTTTACTAGGAACACTAGAGTTTACTACCATATAGATAGGTGGTTGGTATATTGTAATTGGGATTGAACCTCCAGGAAGTGTCCTATTATTCCTATGATGATAGGAATCAAATACCACATATTTCATTTAGGATCAATCCGTGTAGTTTAATGCCATTCAAAAATTATGTATACAAGGTAATTTAAGCATTGGGTGTGGATTGTAGGCCTTGGGAAGGCATCCAACATATCCTGTGAAGATCAGAAATAGAGTGAACATAGTTTGTTTATCCATAACCCACTGATGGATAAGGATATATAATTAATACTCTTGAGGGTTATCTCCCCAAAGTTTAACAATATAGGAATACCTTTGGGACATACACCAAGGAGGATTCCCATGAATGGATACACTTATACCATACTGTTGAGAGGTTCTTATAGACTATGGTTTCCTAGATTAGGGTGAATCTTATGATTCTAGTGAGATGATCCCTAGAAATCCCTAATCTTATATGACCCATTCTATTTATGAGAAATAGGATAAAGAAAGTGATTGGAAGCACTACTCATAGATTTGATACTTACACATTGAAGAAGCCCTGACAGAATGTTTGATATGGATCACATGCCTTAGGATGGAGTCCCACATATCATTCTTATAATAAGAATTAGAGTCTTTATAGTTTAGTTTATTTCTATCCCACTGATGGGTTTAAGGTGCTTGAAGGCATATCTAGGGATTACACTTAAGAGGATTTCCGTATGGAAAACCATTTCTCATCAACTGATAGACAAGTAAGGTTTATAGACATGTAATAGAATTTGTTCATATGAGTTAAGGTAGTTTGAATATGGGGGACTTACACCAAGGTGTATTCCCTTGTCACATATTAAGAACCTATATTTTAATAGATAAAGAGTTGGAATCATAAGAGATTAATTAGAAATTATTAGATAGAATGAGGTTCCCATGAAATGAATAATGCTTTATGGATGAAAACTCTAGTCCATTATGAACACTTCCCAAATAAAGGGCGAATGATCTTCTAAACACCCACTGTTGACGCTCCACATGGGTCAAGGGTATATATCCATGTATGTCCACTTGACAAGGGTGACATGTCTGAGGGTGTCTGCCTGACATGGATGTCATAACTAAGGATGCATGCATGACATGTTTGAGGATGCTTGCCTAACATGTCTAAGGTTTTTTGCCAGACAAGGCAAACATGTCCAAGGGCTATTGTGTGATATGCCCTAAATGGATTAGGGTCTTCACACGAACCAGGATGACATATCTACGTGTCTTTTCATAACCCATCTTGATATGTATTGGTATTGTATTCTGATCAACCTAACATGTCCAGAGGGAATCACATGATCTAACTAATATGCCAAATGGTTTTCATATGATCTTTCGAGAATTCCCATGGCATCATTTCATGATCAAGATGAAATATCTGAAGGCTGTAATGTGATCAAATATGATATGTTATATGGATACCACATGAAAAGGATTGCATGACTAGGGGTCTTCTTTTGATTAATGCTATCATGTCTAGGGTGTGTTGCATGATCAATTTGACATGATTTGTTGTCTTTAGATTATAAAGGAACTTATCATGCAAAGTGAATAAGTCCTTCATATGAAAAATGTATTTTCCTTCACATGAATATTCTATTGTTTTCAGAATTCATCACATAAACACCCCAATAGTTCTATAAACTCACCTATTGATTCATTGTGTGGTCACATTGAAACATCAAAGGCCCTTAGTTTGATTTGGTTTACATTCATATTATCAATTAAAATGATAATTTGAAGTTTATAAAAATACAATTAAATCCATTAAGTTACTCACCGAGATTACCAAGTAGAAGACTCTTTCGATCATGTGATCCTCCACTACAAAAAGTCCCCCCCTTAGGGTGTTTTTTTCCAAGTTTTAATGGGTATTTTATAGGAATCAACACCCCATGTCAATGTCACCTTTCATGGAAATTAAATATCATATCTTGGATTAAGTTGTTGAGGAGACTCACATGATCAAGATGCATTTCATCAATGACATCATCCTTGTCACGTGTTAAATATAAACCATATGATCACCCTATTATTTATAGATTTCATGACCCTATGGATTGTCAATGGTATTTCACACAATCAATTTTTGGATGTATATAAAATTTTCATGATTAAATAAACATGTATGATAACCTTCATGAGATCAGGAAATCATGTCCGGAGTATTCAAGAGATCAAGCTTCATGTCAAAGGGCCATCACATGATCCATGAGGACTTGTCTTAGGTGATTCAGAAAATCAATGAAATGATCACACAAATGACATAAGTCCTTCACATGAAAAACAAAAAAAATCCCTTCACATAAGGATATATTCTTGTTCCACTCTCATTGTATGAAGTGAATAGTATGTTCCTATCAATTGACCATCAAGAAATCACATGATCAAAAAAACATAAAAAATGTCCTTTAGATGATGGAAGTAACATGCCCAAAATACATCATGTGATGAGGATAACCTGTCCCTAGGGAGTTCACGTGATCTATGAACTTATCATGTGAACCACATAGGAAATTCACAATAAAATCAACATAATTATATTCACATAAGTGTTCCATTATTTTATCATTTACTACATGAAAAAATTGGGATACTATCAATCGTTTTTTGTTCAACATATCATATGATCAAAAGGACTCTTCTAAGGGACTTCATATGATCATCCAAGCACATATATAATCGTTAGTTAGATCAAGATGGATCATTATAAAATATTCACATGATCAATGTGTAGATCACGTGAAGTGTATAACCCCTTCATATGGATATTTTAAGGTCATACAATCATGAGTCCTTTTGAAGGTCACACGATTTTCATTATCTAGATGATTAATCTCTATTTATCCATGTTTCTTAATTTATTCACTATATGGGGAGAATAACAGCTATGCTTCGAGTGTTTCTTCAACCCTAAATTTTATAATGCTCATTTGGAATGTGTCAACAAATTCCCTACCTCATAATCAAAGTACGACAGTACATGTAATAATTTTTTAGCATGTAAATTCCCACCTGAGTCCCTTGGCCTTCTACCGGTTAGAATTCTAAGTGTATTTTGGACTTCAATGAGACATTTTGTATTTCATGAAGTTCCCTATTAATAGGGGATTAGAGGGGTCATACATTTCACTTGATACGTAGACCTAGTTTTCATAATTTCTTATTCTGAGTGATTTCGTTTCAAGACCGCTTTTGATAACCCCTTCACAAGAATCATTCACATGACCACATTTCCTAAACTCTTTATGATATTACTTTGTTTTAATTAGACGTGTATCCTATCCATGAAATAATAAATGGAAATTCATTTGAATTGTGATTCATACCTTGAGACACAAGTTCACTTCACATGTTTCATGTGATTCTTGGGATTCTTCATGTGATCACATAGCCTTTATGCAATTCACATGACCTATAAATGGGCCCAAAATCATGTTTATTAAAAATGATCATGAAACTACATGACCCATAGTGGATAATTTGATTCATCTGATTATTACCAAGGCATGAACATCATTATATTATTATCCCAACTGATTCCATCTTCAAGAATACAACTCTTCTCATTTATACTTTATAATCTATACACATGGATTCCAATCACAGATGACTTTTGAGGTGGATAAATTGAGATAATGATTGTCAAGAACCAAAATTTAGTCCCTTGGTATCAAGTATTTATCTATAATTAGGCCTGAAAAGAACTTATATTGACTGATCTTCAAAAACATCCCTTGTCTCATAGACTACCTTTACAGAGATTCATCCTTTTGGATGATACCTTCATTCCTTCAACTGATTACAATATTTAATCTTTTGGTTTGTATTCCTATCTTGACTACATTGAAATGATCATTTCCAAAAAATAGTAAGTTGACTATGGTTCCATTCAAGGGGTTATCCTATACATTGGATAACTCCCCTTTGGTTACTGATGGTCATGATCTCATTCAGAAACTGATTTCCAATAGTTACTCAAATATACTTGTATCCTCTCTAAACAACCCAAATAGTGGATAGAGTTCAAAGTGGGATTCTCTCCTTGGTGTTAAATTTTATGAAGAATGAGTGCGTACATTCTAGTTTATCCAGAATTATACATAATTTTTTGATCAACTTTTCACCATCCGCCTTTATGAGGAAATGGGGTTTTCTCAATTTATCACATACCATTAACCAAAACATCATGGATAATTGATCATCCATTGGTTTGTCAAAACCAAATCCTTTCATCTGAACCATGGAGAGGTGGGGATTAGCCTATGGGATATTTACTAGATGGGTGGAATAATTCCTCTTGGGGATATGTGTGATGAATTACTTCCTTCCATGGATGTCTAGGATGACCCTAAACAAACTCAAGCCTTGGAATGATATATGCTCATCACTATGAATTAGAGATTAAATAAGTATATGCTTGAATATTTCCTTCAATTATTTGATTAATATCATTCTTTATCACATTGGGGCTCATCCAACTGTAGAAAATTCTCATCATTGTTCATCTAGAAAATTTTATGACAATGTGGGATCTTATTGGGCCATCCTAGAGTCCATATAATATGATTCATAGAGATATAAAGTGAGGTTGAAGGTATCTCTATATATTCATTTAGAGGGATAATTATCCATGTTTATAAATAGGTGGATTTTCCCTACTGGGGATGCATGTATTGGTCTCTGGGTCAGTATGTTAGTTATGAATGATCATCTGGAAGAAGGGAAGCCTATAAAATTTATCTATGTCGACCCTTGGTCAAGTTTATAAAATTATTACCTATAATCAATAATGTAACATCCCATACCAGATCAATATACCTTTTTAATTTTTATTTGGATGGATTAGGGAACATTTTTAGTGTTAAAAGTTTTAGAATACTACCATAATTCCTCATGAATTTTTCCATCCTAGGATGCTACACATATTTGGGTTTGTGGTGATTATATTGGATGTTGATGAGGTTATCGATATGTCGATATGACATATTTGTGTTAATTTTATGCTATACTCTACACCTAATGGGATGATTTTTTAACAATGGTAGTGGCTCCCCTAATAACATGCAGTATAAAGTATCACTCCATGATGTGGTTCTTACATCTTTTATAGAAAAACTAATAATATATGAGCTATATGATCCTCACTAGTTAGATAACTAGTTTCACTATACTCAAAGAGTTTCTCCCCTTCCCTTAGATAGTTTGTGGGGAGAGTGGTATCTCATTCTCATTTTTCAGTTATGGATTATATTTGAATGTGAATATAGAAATTACAAAAAATTTCTTCCACCCAATGATGCATCTACCAACCTATCTTGGGACTGTTCCAAAGATTAGGTGTATGATTAACCAATTGGTATGCTGATTCCATTAATTTGTAAAGTAGATAAGTTTAGTACTTTCCAAAGACCCTTAATCATGGAAGTGATGGAGCTGATTCAAGACATGGGAGATCCTTTAAGAAGGACCCCTCTCTATAAATTTGAATTGTACATCAAAAGTGTAGGATTTTTGGGTAAGATGTCCCATCGGTAATAGTGGAAGATGATGAATCAGTTGAAGGTATAAAACATGAGACGTATTCTTTCTCTTCCGTATCAAATTTGATGATACTTATTTTAATGGAATTGAAACCTGAGTATATTCCTTCATCTATTCTTTATTTCAATGCCCTCCCTCCATTACTCATTTAGATCTGAGTGTCACAAAGGCTAATTTAGTAGAAAATACATGCCCTTATTTCTGAGACTCCCTTAGAGGAGAACCTTGATCATGTGGAACACCTTTTATAGCCCCATTTTGAATTGGGAGTAGGTGGATCCCACAATCATCATTATATGACATCACGATACAGATTATACTAGGCCAAAAACAACTATCTAGTAATGAGAGGGACTTATGAAAATTTTATGATAGAATATATCTTCTCTAATTAGTAAGAGATGCTTCGGTGTTGATAGAAAGAGATATCAGAAACATTATGATTTTCTTTATTAGATGAGTGATTTGAATTTATATATAGTAGAGCATGAAGTTTTCATATATCATGCAAGTTTGTATCTTTCAAAATAATAATTTTTATTGTTGACTAATAAAAAAGGGGCTGAATATTTGTCTTATTTAATTGTGACTCTTCATCCACTAGTGGTTTCAGAGGAAATGGAATGGATAGAACTTTAACAATCAATTGATTTTTTTAAAGGTTGTGACATGAACAGGTTTCCCAATTCATGCCCCAAAAATTTATTAAAATAAAAAAGTTACAATAGAAACACGAGGTGTAATGTACTTACACCAGTAGGGAATTAATGTAGGGTACAAGAGAATACTCAAAAAGCAGCATACTAATACATGAAACCAAACAGCATGCGATCACCCTTCCTTCAAATGAAGATTGCAAAGCATCAACCATTGTAAACTTACTCTATCTTCAATAGATGAGTGCTGCATCAGGAGTTTC
This sequence comes from Viscum album, assembly GCA_963277665.1. Taxonomy (NCBI): domain Eukaryota; kingdom Viridiplantae; phylum Streptophyta; class Magnoliopsida; order Santalales; family Viscaceae; genus Viscum; species Viscum album. The sequence goes on along the minus strand of OY728142.1, from coordinate 680,458,589 downwards.
TCAAAGATCCAACCAGAAATCCATAGTCCAAAATGGATTTAGTTGCAAAGGGAAGTAAAAATAAATAGTATACCGGTATGATAAAATAATCCAATTGATCCCTTGGCTACCCAAGTAGTGTAGGTTGCATCAAGATCCAAGATATCCACACTGAGTAAAAACAAACATGCCATAGAAATGTTGACAAGAAACCAAAGCCTATTGAAGCTTTTAAAATCCAAATCCTTTTGCAATTCCAAATGAGAATCCAGTCCTGATCTCCCTCATCTGTAAGGGTTTTCCAAACCATCCATCAAACATATCAGAATGCAACTCAAAATAAAAGACAAACATAAAATGAGAAATCTAGAATCCAGGTTATAGAAAGATGCATCAAATCAGAATCCAAACAAAGAGCAGCACACAATAAGAATCATAGACAAAATCCATCAAGATGCTGGAGCATTCATAGACAGTTTATAAATCAAGGGGGTAAACTCAGATAAAGAGAGATTAAGGATATCTTTTAAACCCCTTCTTTATTTTTTCGTGAATATGTCTTTCTTAATGGAAAGGTAAGTGTCCTTTGAAATTTCCACTTTTCTAAAAGTTTGATAGAGGACAGTATTCTGAAGCTTCTCTGAAGATTTAGGTTCCTGACATCCAGATACATACTGTTTTACAATCTCTTAATTCTGTTGTTGGTCCTTCACCTGTTGGGATATGTCAATCTCTTTATGTGACATGTTAGCAAGTTGTTTAGCTTGATTAGTTTCTGCATTTTCCTTTCTAGCAGGAAGATGAGAACATGTAACAATGGTTCTCTCTATCTATGATTAGTCTCTATGTTTTCTAGTTTTTGTGGGGTTTGGAGTGATGAAACCATCATCATCCACTAAAGTATTTTTACCTTTCCTTGCCATGGATCTAAAATAATCTTCCTCAATTTGGCTATGTTGATCCTCCACTTCAATTGAAGTGTCACTGGAAATTGAATTCTCCTGATCATTTCCTTTGGCCTCCGTGGGATCCCGACATTTATTCTGATCACACTATGTGCATGTAAGTTTATTTTTTAAACCATTGGAGAGACTTAAGAATATAGAGGATAAATACTTCCATTGTGTATCATTGATAAATTAATATTTTAAAAATTACATGTTTCAGTCATGTTTTATTTTTTCCATCATGTTCATTGTATTTTTCAAGATTGGTACAATGTAGATAGTTGATAACATCACTACATTTTATAATACCATGTGATCCCAAATTAAATCCAAATTCTTGAATCATGATAGTATTTTTGAAATAATTCCCCATGAATGATTAATGTAATGAGAATTCTATGGAATATAACTTCTCCACTTATTTCATGATCATCTAGTTTCAAAGGATGATTTGTGTAAACTTACCCTAAAATGAGAGTTCCCAAACATTTATGTAGGCTAGTGAATCTAGTAAGCATATATTGAGTTTTTTAGGGCTATATAATGGTCCTTACAAGATTTATATCTATTTTTGTTTTATTTAGAAGATTTTTCCTAGTCCAATGAGGGATAATCTTAGTAGGCTTAGACATGTATTTTTATTGGTTACACTTTATGGGTTATTCATACAAAAAACATTGTGAATTTTTTTCTTGATAAGTGGTCAATGTTTCATAGATCACACAATTTTCATGCCTATCAAGTGGAGACTCTACTTTTCCTCAAGATTCCCTTTGTACGTTTTCAACTTGGTGAGAATTATGTCTCTTACAATTAGTGGTTTATGGCATTTCCAGTTGTACTTGTGTTGTTGGACCCCAGTTGAGTTTTGGTTGTATTTTTTTAAATATTTCAATATGTTGATTATGTTAAAAGAAGAAAGTATGTTGCAAATTTATTGGAAATACGGATTGAATATGGGTGTTAGTAAAGTATTGACGTCGAATCCTAAACCATAAGGATGATAATCAGATCTAGTAGGATTGGATTCAGATAACCAGATCCAAGAGGATTAGATTTTAAATCATCTCCATCGGATCCAAACATTGGAATGAATCAATATATCTAGGAATCATAAGAAGATATTGGTGAAAAATTCATAAATCATATTGAGTCCTAAATGAAAGTGGTGATCCTAATGAGGAAGATGTTTCAGAGTCAGAATGGTTCTAGTAGAAATTTGATGATGCTTTCCTGATTTTTATTTCAAAAATATCATAAGTTGTTTTGATAACTTGTTCTTCAATACATATAAAGGATAGGGGGATAAATGGTGTTTTTAATGGTATTCATATTTTATTATAAATAAATATTATTCTGGAAGATGGGTAACATATAATACTTTCCTTATTAGGTCAGATGATGCTAAGTCTAATCTTCAATGTATTCAAAGATATGAGGAAGTCAAGATAACATATGATTTTTTGGAATTATAATGTTTTCTAAAGGAAAAAACATTACAGTCTCAAGTTAATTCATAAGGTATTTTGATATTAATATTTTTTTTTGAAGTCTTGATGACTAGTAGAATCGCATTCATAAGAATAATGAATTTACTAATGATATCGGTCCATTGGACTTGGTATGCTACCAATAATCAATGTTAACCTAACACTAATTAGTCATTATATTTGTTTGGTATCCTTCGTACATAAGAGGAAGATTGATAAGGATAGTTCTAAAAATCTCTAAACAAGTGGGTAATGAGAAACTAAGAAGAATAAGAGTATTGTTTGAAGAATTTTTTAAAGTATTATAAAATAATGAAAGGAAACTTTCTTGATGTTCCAAGAATTTATTTTCCTTTTTTTTATCAGTTGGTATATAGTATCATAATGGGAATACATATGTTTTAAATTTTTCACAATTGATATCGAGAAATGTTATGATATTTTTTTCTTTTGATTTGATTGCAAGAGGGTCAAGAAAATTAGAGTGATTAGGTTTCTTGATCCTAATTAATAAATCATATTGGGAAATTTCAATGAAGAATCATAATCAAAATAAAGAATGATAAGAATTCATAATTGATCTGATGTTGTGGTAAACTTCTAGAAGAGTTGATACAAAACATCCTTATGAGAATACTTTTATGGTTTATAAAAATTCATCGTAATGCTTCATCTTTAGTATTGTATATTTCTTTATAATAATGAATAACTGTAATGAGGAATCTAACTGAAGAATCAAAATCAATAAAAATTTGAAAGAATTGAATAATTCAATGATTGATATTGGATTTAAGGATAATTTAAGGCATTGAATAATTAAAATATTGATAAGAGATTTTAGAATAATTGAAATAATTGAAGAAGACAAAGGAATATATGATATTTAAGGAAGATTAAAGATTTAAAAAAATAAGTGGGAAAACTCTTTATAATCCCTCTTAACATAATCTTTGGTGCCTAAAAAAGGAGAGTTGAGTTCATTTGAAAATTGTGACTATGGACTGTTCAAGTGCTCGATCTCCAAAAATTCTGGAGGTGGTATTGAGTACCCAACCAAACATTGTTTTTTTAGGTTGAATTTGAGTAGGATCATCAAATTGATGTTTAATATGATCATCTAAGAATGATCTATATGAATAAGTTCCAATGGAATCAAATCCATCAGAACAAGTTCATGAAAAAAGAGTTCCATAAAATTGAGCTCCATCGGATAGAAGAAAGTGAGATTATTATTAAGTTCCTACTAAATTGAATAAGGAAGAGAAGAAGTAGAATAATAATGGATGAAAATAATAAAACTAAGGTTTCTGGACTAGGAAGATCAAACTGACTATGCTATAGAAGATTTACAGACTGTGGTTCTGGAAGAAGTCTCAAGAACATCAAGTTCCTTTGTGAATTTTGTATATTATTGAAGTTTGAACAAAGGTAATGTTTGATTTAGCTTACTTGTGGATAAAGTAAAGACTTTATAAAGTGGATCATAAAAGAAGAAGAAAAGTGAATCTTTTAATTATGGATAATTACTAGTTGTTGAAAAGTCTTATTTGTGGGAATTGGATATTGTAAAGGATAGTTGGGGGGTATAAATAACTATTCCATCAATGTTTCTACTAGGATTGTTGAGTTATTTTTTACTTGGGCCTTTGTAAATTAGAAAGAATATAGTAAGATAATATGTTTTGATGGGACTATCCATCATAGAAATGAGTATGTATTTGTACTGAAACTTTTAAATATCCTATGATGCATTATATATATATTTGTTGCATATGAATGGTGATATTGCGTGTTATATATGAGGGTAATGTAACTCTAACATGTTTCAGAGGTTAAGAATGTTTTTTAAGGATTTAATAATAATTATTATAAAAGAAAAGGGAACAATTGATCCACCCCCTCTCAGTGGTTTTGATCCTACTTGGGAACAAAACTTGGTATCTGATCCAAGGATTACTAGGAAAGACCTATCTCAGGAATGGTTAATTCCAATTATTTGAGCTATAAGGGGATTATGGTTTTCAATGTAAAGAATTATCATATTAGTAAAGATAAAATATAGACATATTTTATGTCCCTTGGATATGATATTTTGGAACTACTACCTAAGGATTTCCTCCACATATTGAGAATTATCCTTTTACTATTGTCAATAAGAAGAATATTGAGAATGATGGAAGAATGAAAAATGATTTACTCTCGTCGCATACTAAAGGTGAGTTTCATAGTGTAAAGAGATTGGGAGCTTCCAAAGGTATCTAGGATAAGTTGAAAAACATTTATGAAGACAATACAAAGGTGAAGAAAGAAAAATTTGCAAATTTAGAGGCTGGTGTATGAAGATATAAAAATGGATAAGCAATAATATATAGGTGAATTATTTACAAGGGTAAATGATATTATTAGAACCATGAGACTTCTTGGTGAGAAATTGGGAGACTTAGTTATTGTTGAAAATATCTTGAGAATTATTCTTGATATGTTTAATTCCATGGTTTCATCTTCTGAGGATAGGTATCCTAAAACTCTATCTTTGGACAATCTACATAGAACCATTGTTACATATGAGATGATAATAGAAAAGGTTATGAAAAGAAAATAAAAATGTGATTAGGGAATGACATTCAAATCATTTTTAAATGGAAAAACAAAGATAAATAAATTAAAGAAGAATAAATTGATTCAAAAGATGATTAAGAAGTTAAATATTTCAATACAATTTTTTACCTCCTTTCAAATAAATACAATAAGGCAAAATGGAAAATTAAACTCTCAAATGTTGTAATTGTGAATGGAAAGGGAATTTTTCTCAAAATTTTCAATGTAATAATGTTGGAGAGTATGAGTCTAAATATGATGATAAGAAATATCAGAAAAAAAAGTGGAAAAAATATAAGGAAACATTTAATTATGAAAAAATAATAATAAAAGTTATTTGAGAAGAAGAAAGAATAATGATTCCTCATTTGATGATGAATCTGATCATCAATTCAACTTTATTTCTCAAATTAAAAATGGTTTAGATTCTTCATAAAGTGATGGTAATGATGAAGAGATCAAACAAATGGAATGGATTATTATAAAAAATATAAATAATTGACTTAAAAAATATACTAAACTCAAGAAAGAAAGAAGGAAGTTAAATAATGATATTGAAGTCATAAATTTTGATAATAGTGACCTTGAAAGAACACTAAATTTTGTTAATGAAATGTCATCTAGAAATGAGAATCTAAAAAAAATAGAATTGACACTTGTAAAAGAATGTAAACATATCATGCTAAATATAGTTGAATCTAAAAAAATAATAGATGTTATTAAATTTATGTTGGCTGAGATATAACACCCTGAGCTTCCAAAATACGCTTCTCATTCAATAATGCAATAGCTTGCATTGTACGCAACTTCGAGTTCTAAAACACCGCGACTAATCAAAGTATCTGTTATGAATAGTAATAACCACTTTTTAAAATTATAGAAATTTTATATTTCAAAATGGACTTCATTTTTGGATTCGGAATATCGAAATTAGCCTATGTTGAATTTTTGGTATTTTTCTGAGAACTTCTAATTTTTTATGAATAGTGAAAAATACTTAAAAACAACTTTTTTTAACCAAAATAATTTATAGTGATAAATTATACTATTTATAGGTTTTAAAGTATAATTAGAATATATTTTTACCTTTTTATCCAATGGTGTTCATTATAATTAATTTAACATTGAAATTGGACATAAACAATTGCCAATCTTTTGATATAAATTGTTTCTTAAAAACACGCTATTTGTTGTGACAACAGGAATTAATTATAAAATTAATTAATTCAACTTATATGTTTGAAATTTTGTAAAATATAAATCTTTTTTGAATTAGGAATATCAAGTATATCTTAGGGTGAAATTTTGGCATTATTCTGAAAAACTTCAATTTTTGATGAATAGTGAAACCACTAAGTGGTAGTTCAATAACTGATTTTTCGTTTAAATGAAATATTACCACTTCTGTGATTTGATTTTCAAAAATCCGACATACATGGTTGTCATTAAGAAGTAAAATGTGGTTCAATGAGATTAAAATAATTTTTGGTGAATAGTAACTTTTAAGTTCTTAATCGCGATTAGAGGCAATTAGTGTAGTTTAAGGTAAAAATAATGTTTTAATAATATGAGATGAGCTTGAAAAATGTCCTACCCTCATTAGATGTGCCATGGCCGACCACGAAAATCCATGGGTCAACTTGGGGACCCCATGGAGCCATTTTAGTTAGAAAATGACATAAATACCTTTTATTTAATGTTAAAGTAAAAAATGACACAAACATGAAATGTTTTACTAAATAAATTTTTAAATGGGGTTATACAAGTCATATTTTTGACTATAAATAGTCATTGGAAATCTAAAAATATTTCCTACAACATAGTATTTTTTTATAATTTTTAGACATTAAATAAATTAAATTATTTATGACATCATTATGATGCAGCGATGACCTCATTATTTAACGATTTTAATAAAATGAAAAGATAATGTACAATCCAAGGCATACACTTGTCCAAAGACTATTTTATGGGTATATTTCGAACCCTTATCACCATATCCACGAATTATATAAGTGCGGGACCTTTAGAATCCGAAAAGCATTGTATAATAATGTAAAATTTCCTTACTTTCCAAGAGTGCCCCTCCTCTCCTCTTATAAAAGGTCCCCACCTATACCACCTCATTCACACTTTCAAACCATTTGTCTCGGCCAAACTCTGACCAAATACTCTCCCAAATTCCCCCTCTTACTCCTAGAAGCCTCACTTTGGGCAGAACTCTTCCCAAGGAAGCCTTTGGCTCAAATCAAAAATAGTTACCCGATTTTGAGGTAATGTCTTCTCTAATGTTGTTTTGTTTTATTTTTCTTCACCAAACCCCTAAAATCTTTTTATTAATTTCATTTGTAACAAAAACAGTATCCTCAATATACTAGGATTTTTTTATAAGAAGTATTCGAGCTACAATTACACACACCTACATCTAATGGTTAAAGAACATATGGTTTCTATGGATGGCAAATTTCTGCCTCACGAAACAAAGATTGTTCAACACTCATATAACACCTTCAAAGGTGGCCATTAAGATGTCACTATATTTATATAGGATATATAATATGTTTATGTTTTACTTATGCTTCTGTATTTCTCATTTATGGAATACCTTATGATTTCCATTATGAGTAAACGCGATAATTTCATTTTAGGAAGTGCGGACTACCGCCCCCTCAAAGTGATGTGAATCGTTAGTGCCATATGTGGGATGTATAAAGGATGGAGTAAATGATATTATATATGATATTATACTGGAACTATATTATACCTTTATATAATTATGATTTCATTCCATTAAATACGAAATAGAAATGAAAGTAGCGTTCATGCGTACGTACGGCTTACCGTCTCCATGAACGGTGAATTTCATTTCTTACCTCTAAATGTTATGTAATATTATAAATACATGTATATACTGGATATATATGATATATATGATATCTAAATCATGAACATAATTCTTGATATAATGGATATATCACCACATGAACAACTTGTAATTATAAGAATTTTATTTTTGACTCAAGTACCTAAGATCGACAAAATGACCGTTATAAACTTAAATAATTACATAATGTTCATAACATGGTAATAAGGGATATAAAAGGAATAATGAACATTAAAAAGGTTCTTAAGTAAATAGAAATTAACTCTAGTTTATTATTCAGGAGGTTAAAGAATGGTCGAGTCAGGACAGGACGCAAGGTAAGGGAACTTCTTAACCCAACTTCCATTATTTGGGTTAATCTTCTACTTTCAAATTATGTCATTATGTTATTATGTCCTATTTTTTTATTTTTACTTTCATTATGAGTACATATAGTGAATACACATAATAGATATATTTTATTTTAAAAATGATCTTTTTAAGGACTTCGTCTCAATCTCCTTTCATTGAGGCATATTTGGTTTTATACACAACTTTCTTTTATACGGTGTATAAACCCCATTGACTTTTAAGTTTATTCAAAAGGAATATTTTTATACGAATCGTTTTACTAAATGAAAAAAAGGGAATGTTTTTCTTTCCGTACATATGCGGCGACAACGAATTCTCCACCGCCATGACTATTATTTGTGTTTCGGATTCCTCTACAAGCCATATTTTTTTTAATTAAAAATAAATACAAAGTTTTAACTTTCTTTTATTTTGGTATTGAAAATGGTTTTTAAAGAGTTTTTATTATATCAACATGTTGTATTGATATCTTGTGATTGAAATGTGTAAATTTTATGTTTCCTTTATGCATGTTTTATGTGATACGATTATGTTATGGTTTATGATATGTTTAAAACTATTCATATGAGGAATGCATTGGACTTAATAAGTGACGGGTGGAGCCCGCTATAGCTCCTCGATGCATCGGCAGGTCTCATGAGACAAACTAGTGTCTTGGCACGAGGCCTTGACAAAATCTTATTTGTGGTCTGAGCACGAGGCCTTGACTACGTGGTTATGATAGTCTGGAATTATGCATTCCATCATTATGAAAGTGGTTATTGATATTGCATGTGATTATTCGACCAGTAGAATATCCATGTGAATAAGTAAATGGCATTGTCTCATTTTACATTTGCCATATTATGTTGATGTTCAAGTTTAAAAGGCTTTTGTTTTAGTCATACATTTCCTTAAATGTTTATGTTTATTTATGAAAGATTCCGCAATATTGTTATCCTTACTGAGCATCTGAGCTCACCCCTTTCAATGTTTTAATATTTTCCAGGATGTGAAGAAGTATTTTATGAATGACCTTCAGGGATAGTCAGAAGAGGATATGAGTGTGGACTATGAAAACTTTGTTATTAGTTTTTCACTTTATGATGTAATGTAAGACTTATGAATGTATGTAGTGTTTCCAAGGCTACTAAACTAATCGGTATTTCGAGAATTGATCTTTTGTGATCATGCCAATGTTACGAAGTAATGCATCGACTCTGGGTAGCTGGGGTTGGGGCGTTACAGTTGGTATCAAAGGCAGTTTAGTACTAACATTGGAAGCTAGATTTAGATAAACTCTGATTAGAGAACATAGCCCGAAGATAGACTTTAAGGATTAGTATAGAAGAACTTCCTAGAATTTTGGTATTATAGAGATTTTGTGAGTTTTCCGAGCAATACATCTCTGTCTGGATACGAGCAGGTAGAGGCGGCTCTGGCACAGATGTACCTAGGGGTAAAACCCGAAAACACCGCTTTGATCTAGACTCGAACGGGAACTGGTGCACAACAACGGGCCTTGTTTCACTCTTGGTTACGACACTCCCGGGGGATATGCTTAGGATAATTCTCATTTTCTTTAAAAACCAATATGAAGGGTTATGATTATATACTTCCTCAAAGAAAACAATCCTTTTTATGATTATGGATTATATCCATAAATAGTTCAATTTATGTAAAGTGTTTTACAAATATGGAATTATGTATTTTAATTCATAAACTAATCTAGTTTATGCTATTGTTTAGAAATGGCGCCTAGTGGAAGGAATGGAAACCGTATCAATGCACGCACTCCGTATAGGGATTGCCCTCCTACTCAAGATAATTATTGTGGATCTGGAGATACAACTGGTGCTGATCAACTTATTACCATACTGGGACAACTCACTCAGGTTATGAATAATAACCTTACTCGTATGGAGCACCCAAATCCGCAACGTGGAGGATCAATGTTAGACCGCTTCATGAGGCAACAACCACCAACATTTAATGGGGGTACAAATCCGTTAGTAGCTGAGAAATGGATAAACTCCTTAGAGAAAATATTCCACGCCTTGGGGAGTAGCAAAAGGGAGAAGGTTATCATGGAAGCTTACCGCCTCACTGGAGATACCGATCAATGGTGGTCATTGATTCAAAATACAAAGGAAGATGATGACGTATCGAATATGGAATGGAGGGAGTTCAAAGAGATTTTCTTAGAAAAATACTTTCCTCATGACCATCGAGCAGATATAGAAAGGAAATTTCTGAGTCTGAGACAAAAGGAGGATTAGAATGTCGCAAAGTATGAGGCCAACTTTACAAGGTTGGCGAGGTATGATGCAGATTATATACGTAACCCAAGAGGTAAGATTGATCATTTCTTTGATGGGTTAAAACCATTTTTCCATAGAGATTTAGTATCACAATCTTTCTAAACATACGAAGATATTGTCTCATGTGCTATCAAGACAGAAAAGGAATTATCTAAGTCTTATGACAACAAAGTAAAGCAAGAGAAGAAGAGAACAGTGGAACAAGAGACAGATAAAGGGAAAAGGGGAAAGGAGGATTTTCCATTATGTGATAATTGTGGGAAGAATCACCCTGGTACTTTCCTAAAAGGAATGGGAGTTTGTTATAAATGTGGAGAAAAAGGTCACCAGGCACGTGATTGCAAGGGAAAGAAAGAGGCTATCAATGTTGAATGCTAAAATTGTAGGGAAATGGGGAATTATGCAAATGAATTTCCTAAGCGTCAGAGAAACTTACCTCAGAAAAGGCCAAGGGATCAAGGAAAATATTATGTTGTTACTACAGTTGAAGCGGAATAATTAATGTATTGGTGATTTTGGACTCATGGATTATATTCTGGTTATTAGAATAATGTGATAACTATATAAGGATTGTACTGCAGTACTTGTTGTTTCAGTAAGGTTTTAATATGATGAAGGTAATCATATTTTTAGTATGTGACAATAAGCGAAACTTTACTTTGTTTGGGCTATCTGATAAATTGATTTTGGAATTAAGAGACCTTTTAGAGAAAGTCTGGACAGAGGTATTTTGGATAACTATAAAGGTTGGAGTGGATTAAGTTGATCTTTGGATAGTATTGTTTAAGGTTAAAAAATTTATGAAGATTATTTTTGGAATATTATACTACTATAGTTTTAGGAAAAGGACAACCTGCAGGGTGGGGCATAACCCGTCACGTCGGACAAAGCTGTAGGAATCGAACCCACAACCATAGTGTGACAGGCCTTTATTTCCTACCACTAGCCTACAGGAAGTCCCTGGTTATTACAAAATAATTTTACTAATCTAAATGGTATGTGTTAACATTTGGAACCTTATACAATTAAGATAAGTATAATATTTTTGAGTTCTATTATCTTTTTGAGTGAAAGATGAGTTGAAGGTTGAAACTCTAATTGTCAAGCATAAACATATATATACCTATCTCTTATTAAATGAATAAATTAATTCTTAAACTTTAGTAAAGGGATATTAAAACAAAAAAATGTGTTACCCTAATACCTTATGTCTTGTTGAACTGATGATATTTTAAATCAACATAGATTGAAGGCTTTGAGGCCCTGAATTTGACAGTTGATTATGATTGATGACCTCAATCACTCCCTACAAATATTTACGTTTTCCTCCAATTATATTTCTCAAATTTCTACCAATGTTCTCCTAATAGAGATCATAATTGGGTGGTGACTTTTTCATTTCCCTTTCCCTCTTATTAAGGCTAAATTTTATTAATCTTATTTCCGATGTGGGTTTTCCACAAAGGTATTTTCTATTTTCAACCTTTTATTTTCCATGAAAATTTTCAAATTGTGAGGACACAATTTATTGAAGGAGGGGAGAATATAACACCCCGAGCTTCCACAATACGGTTCTCATTCAATAATGCAATAGCTTGCATTGTACGCAACTTCCAGTTCTAAAACACCGTGACTAATCAAAGTAGCCGTTATGAATAGTAATAACCACTTTTTAAAATTATAGAAATTTTATATTTCAAAATGGACTTCATTTTTGGATTCGGAATATCGAAATTAGCCTATGTTGAATTTTTGTTATTTTTCTGAGAACTTCTAATTTTTTATGAATAGTGAAAAATACTTAAAAACAACTTTTTTAATAAAAATAATTTATAGTGATAAATTATACTATTTAGTGGTTTTAAAGTATAATTAGAATATATTTTTACCATTTTATCCAACGGTGGTCATTAGAATTAATTTAACATTGAAATTGGACATAAACAATTGCCAATCTTTTAATATAAATTGTTTCTTAAAAACACGCTATTTGTTGTGATAGCGGGAATTAATTATAAAATTAATTAATGCAACTTATATGTTTGGAATTTTATAAAATAGACATCATTTTTGAATTCGGAATATCAATTATAGCTTAGGGTGAAATTTTGGCATTGTTATGAAAAACATCAATTTTTGATGAATAGTGAAACCACTAAGTGGTAGTTAAATAATTGATTTTTCGTTTAAATGAAATATTACAACTTCTGTGATTTGATTTTCAAAAATCCAACATACATGGTTGTCATTAAGAAGTAAAATTTGGTTCAATGAGATTAAAATAATTTTTGGTGAATAGTAACTTTTAAGTTTTTAATCGCGATTAGAGGTAATTAGTGTAGTTTAAGGTAAAAATAATGTTTTAATAATATGAGATGAGATTGACACATGTCCTACCCTCATTGTATGTGCCATGGCCGACCAAGAAAATCCATGGGTCAACTTGGGGACCCCATGGAGCCACTTTAGTTAGAAAATGACATAAATACCTTTTATTTAATGTTAAAGTAAAAAATGACACAAACATGAAATGTTTTACTAAATCAATTTTTACATGGGGTTATACAAGTCATATTTTTGACTATAAATAGTAATTGGAAATATAAAAAGATTTCCTACAACAAAGTATTTTTTTTATAATTTTTAGACATTAAATAAATTAAATTATTTATGACATCATTATGATGCAGCGATGACCTCATTATTTAAAGATTTTAATAAAATGAATAGATAATGTACAATCCAAGGCTTACACTTGTCCAAAGACTATTTTATGGGTATATTTCGAACCCTTATCACCTTATCCACGAATTATATAAGTGTGGGACCTTTAGAATCCGAAAATCATTGTATAATAATGTAAAATTTCCTTACTTTCCAAGAGTGCCCCTCCTCTCCTCTTATAAAAGGCCCCCACCTATACCACCTCATTCAAAATTTCAAACCATTTGGCTCAGCCAAAATCTGCCCAAATACTCTCCAAACTTCCCCCTCTTACTCCTAGAAGCCTCACTTTGGGCAGAACTCTTCCCAAGGAAGCCTTTGGCTCAAATCAAAAAGAGTTACCCGATTTTGAGGTAATGTCTTCTCTAATGTTGTTTTGTTTTATTTTTCTTCTCCAACCCCCTAAACTCTTTTTATTCATTTCTTTTGTGTCAACACAAGTATCCTAAATATACTATTATGTTTTTATAAGAAGGATTCTAGCTACACTTACACACACCTACATCTAATGGTTAAAGAACATACGGTTTCTGTGGATGGAGAATTTCTGCCTCACGAAACGATGATTGTTCAACACTCATATAACACCTTAAAAGGTGTCCATTAAGATGTCACTATATTTATATAGGATATATAATATGTTTATGTTTTACTTATGCTTCTGTATTTCTCATTTATGTCATACCTTATGATTTCCATTATGGGTAAACGCGATAATTTCATTTTAGGAAGTGCGGACTACCGCCCCCTCAAAGTGATGGGAATAGTTAATGCCATATGTGGGATGTATAAAGGATGGAGTAATTGATATTATATATGATATTATACTGGAACTATATTATACCTTTATATAATTATGATTTCATTCCATTAAATACAAAATAGAAATGAAAGTAGCGTTCATGCGTACGTACGGCTTACCGTCTCCATGAACGGTGAATTTCATTTCTTACCTCTAAATGTTATGTAATATTATAAATACATGTATATACTGGATATATATGATATATATTATATCTAAATAATGAAAATAATTCTTGATATAATGGATATATCACCACATGAATAATTTTTAATTATAAGAATTTTATTTTTGACTCAAGTACCTAAGATCGACAAAATGACCGTTATAAACTTAAATAATTACATAATGTTAATAACATGGTAATAAGGGATATAAAAGGAATAATGAACACGAAAAAGGTTCTTAAGTAAATAGAAATTAACTCTAGTTTATTATTAAGGAGGTTAAAGAACGGTCGAGTCAGGACAGGACGCAAGGTAAGGGAACTTCTTAACCCAACTTCCATTCTTTAGGTTAATCTCCTACTTTCAAATTATGTCATTATGTTATTATGTCCTATTTTTTATTTTTTACTTTATTTATGTGTACCTATAGTAAATACACATAATAGATCTATTTTATTTTAAAAATGATATTTTTAAGGACTTTGTCTCAATCTCCTTTCATTGAGGCATATTTGGTTTTATACACAACTTTCTTTTATACGGTGTATAAACCCCTTTGACTTTTAAGTTTATTCAAAAGGAATATTTTTATATGAAGCGTTTTACTAAATGACAAAAAGGGAATGTTTTTCTTTCCATACATATGCGGTGACAACGACTTCTCCGCCGCCGTGACCATTATTTGAGTTTTGGCTTCCTCTACAAGCCATCTTTTTTTTAATCAAAAATAAATACAAAGTTTTAACATTCTTTTATTTTGGTATTGAAAATGGTTTTTAAAGAGTTTTTATTATATAAACGTGTTGTATTGATATCTTGTGATTGAAATGTGGAAATGTTATGTTTCCTTTATGCATGTCTTATGTGATACGATTATGTTATGGTTTATGATATGTTTAAAACTATTCATATGAGGAATGCATTGGACTTAATAAGTGACGGGTGGAGCCCGCTATAGCTCCTCGATGCATCGGCAGGTCTCATGAGACAAACTAGTGTCTTGGCACGAGGCCTTGACAAAATCTTATTTGTGGTCTTGGCACAAGGCCTTGACTACGTGGTTATGATAGTCTGGCATTATGCATTCCATCATTATGAAAGTGGTTATTGATATTGCATGTGATTATTCGACCCGTAGAATATCCATGTGAAGAATTAAATGGAATTATCTCATTTTACTTTTTCCATATTATGTTGATGTTCAAGTTTAAATGGCTTTTGTTTTAGTCATACATTGCATTAAATGTTTATGTTTATTTATGAAAGCTTCGGAAATATTGTTATCCTTACTGAGCATCTGAGCTCACCCCTTTCAATGTTTTAATATTTTCCAGGATGTGAAGAAGTATTTTATGAATGACCTGCAGGGATAGTCATAAGAGGATATGAGTGTGGACTATGAAGACTTTGTTATTAGTTTTTCACTTTATGATGTAATGTAATACTTATGAATGTATCTAATGTTTCCATGGCTACTAAACTAATCGGTCTTTAGAGACTTGATCTTTTGTGATCATGCCAATGTTACGAAGTAATACACCGACTCTGGGTAGCTGGGGTCGGGGCGTTACATGAGACATAATAAGTATTTTATGAAACACATCAATTTTTATTATAGAAAAAAGTGAGATTAGAAATATTAAAAAACTTCACCAGGGCTATTGATGTTAAAGGTGAAAATTATAAATAACATGAAAAGAAATGTTCAAATAATAAGTCTTGTGAGAAAACATCTTCCACTAAGAAATATAGAAATTTTTTAGGAAATTATCCTCTTGAGAAAAGAATTATACGATTTTTTATTAAATGACAAAAAGAAATATCTGATTATTTTTACTCTCAATCCAAAAGATCATAATTCATAGGTCACAATTGTTTATGCGTAATTTATGGACACTAATCTTCTTTAGGTTTGTTCAAAATGTATCTACCTGAAAATAAGTATGAATCAGGGGTGGTATTGATGATCAAAAAATAACAAAGTTTTTTTTTGAAATTTAAAATGGATATTTAGAAGATAAAGAATGATGATTATGTTAAGAAAGTGAATAAAAGTAATCATTATGAGTATAAAAAGAGGGAATGCTTAGTTATTTGTCTAGAATAAGTTGACATTGCTATAATGTTAAAATAAGAACAAAAATATGATGAAGAAAAGGGGAAGAAAAAGTTTTCTAAAGATGAAAGAAAAGTTGATGAAAATATATCAGTAAATTATGGGTTGAAATTTTAGAAAAGATGCAATATATGTGCACAAGAAGGGGAAGTTATTATATTTTTTTGACTATCCTACTGGAAGAAGAAGATGGAATGAAATATTTGATACAAACTCAATGTAACAAAAAGGTTTCCAAAGAAGAAAAGAATATGAAATATTTAGTAGAATACTATAAATATGAAAATAAACATGTTATGAAATATTAGAAGGATGAAAAAATAAAGAAAACACATATAATGTAAAATCCCAGTAGAATAAAAAAAATTAAGACTGAGAGAATATTCTCACCCTGAACTTTTATTTTAGGAATCTATGAGGTTCCTCCTTATTCCTAAAACATTTTTTATTTCTTCTAACTTGAAGGTAATTTAAGGAGTTAATTTAAGTAAGATGATGCTAAGTCTATTACGATTCTTACAAAAGAAAATAATTATTTCACAAAAAGTTTGTTTTGAACATTGTGTTTATACACCTAAACATTATGATATGTTTTTTGAGAATGGTTTAGGTTAATTTTATATTAAAAAAATCCTTTTATGAATTTTCCCAGTCATTAGAATGTTAAATGAATCATGAAAAGGTATTACATGAAAGATGTGTAATGGAAAACATTGATAAACGTTATTATAGACACCTTTTCTTCTACATAGAGTTAACCCATGTATACTTAGAGTTGTTTATTTAAAGGCTCTTTTTTAAGAAACTCATGTGATACTTATGTTATCATGAATAAGAGTTTCATGTTTTTGAGATGAAAATTTCCATCATTTTGAAATGATACAATTTGTAAATAAGGAATGAATATTTCCATGATTACCCCTATTAATTTTATTTTTAATAAGGGGGAGATAATATATTAAGGTGGGGAGATTTGGAATAGGGGAAAAAATAAAAAATAGATATGGGGAAAAAAATGGAAAAAATAAAACAATACTACTTATTGTTTTGAAGTATCTAAATGTAGGTATTGAAGTGGGTATTGACAAAAAAACAAAAGGGGGGATTGTTGGACACCAGTTGAGTTCTGGTTGTATTTTTTCTCAATAGATCAATATGCTAATTATGTCGAAGGAAGAAAGTATGTTGAGAATGTATCTGGAATTTTTATTTAATAAGGGTGTGAGAAAAATTGTTAAATCAGATATTGAACCATAAGGATAAAAAATGGATCAAGGATGACTATATTCAAATAATTAGATCAAGGAGGATCATATTCAGAATAATCGGTATTAGATCTATATATCATCATGAATCAACAGATCCAATAATTGTAATGAGATACTGATAACAAAATTCAAAAATAATATTGTGTCTTGAATGAAAGTGGTTATCATAGTGAAGATGTGTTTTCAAAGTTATAATTCCCCCAATATAAATCTAACTATGCTTTGTTGATTTTTATTTCAAAAATACCATATGTTGTTTGGAGAACTTGTGTTTCAATAATTATGAAGAAAGTTGGAAGAAAATTAATTTCCAATCATATTCATGTTTTATTGGAAAGAATTATATTGTTGGAAGATAAGAAAGTTACAATACTTTCCTTAGTAAGTCAGATGACACTTAAGATAACCTTCAATGTATTCAAAGTCATGAAGAATTCATGATTCCAGAAGGAGTTTGTGGAAGTAGAAATTTTTCTGAAGGTAAAAGTTTACGGTCTCAAGTTCATTATTATGGGATCATTGTATTAATAGTTTTTTGAAGTCTAGATGTCTTGGACTACTGTATTCAAAAGAATAATGAAGTTACTGATGAAATCGGTCCATCAGACATGGTATTGCACTAATTATCATAGTTACCCTACCACCGATTATTCATGAAAAAAATTTAGAATCCTTATGACATTGGTGGAATATTGATAAGGAATGTTTTGAATATCTTTAAACAAATGGTTCAAGTTAATAGATAAATAAGAATTGTTCTTAGGATATTTTGAAAGTGTTGTAAAAGGATGAAATGAATATTTCTTGAAGTTCCATGAATTTGTTTGTATTGTGACCATGAATTTTGTTATATTGATATTAAATCATTTTAAAGACAAACACAATAATATTATTACACAATGAGAATCCAAATGTTTAGTGTATTGGGAGAAATGGGACTATACATAACATAACAAAGAACTTAAACATTTATTTAATCAATTCTTCTCCATCTTCTTATTGACCCTTGAAATCTTCTTGGTACACATAATCACCTCAGGAAATAAGTCAAAAAGGGGTGAGATTAAATTCCAATAAGATAATAGATATGAACAATATTATAATGGGTGAGCACAATCATATCATAGGCAATGGATCATGAAAATGAGAGGAAGCATTACTAAAAGACTTGAAATGTGGAAATGCATAAAAAGGAAACATCATGTCATAGTGGTAAACTACCACACATAGTTTTGAAAACATATAGCATCCTTTTCATGCATCAATTCACTTTAACTAATTAGATTCATTAATTTACCCAAATTCATTAGAGTGTTGTATAATTCTGGCCACACCAGTCACATTCAAACATTCATATTGCACTATATAATTTCGGGTGCAGCCATCACAACATAAAATTTTCATTAACATGAATGCCACTAGAACATAAATAAACCATGGAAAGGAATGGATTTTATCTCATAGAAACACATCCAGAAAATTTGGTTTCCAAAAAGAAAGTGGGAAATAAAATACCTGATAGAAGAACCATCATCCTTGAGTGATAAGTAAAAGGCGTGTTTTTGAAAGAATATTTATTTTGGAAAATATTTTGTTTGACATAAAATCTTGTTAGAAACATATATATACAATAAAATTAATGATAATTATGAAAAAATGGTTTTTGGGGAGAAACCATACAAAAAACAGAGTGAAAGAGGGAGAACCTCAAGAAGAATGTTGGGTTTGAGAATTTCCACTTACCTAGTATCCAAAAGCTTTCTTCAATTTAATGCCCTATATAATGACATTATATTCATCAATTAGAAATTAAATAACCTTTTATACATGAATATGGTTCATTATGGTTTTATTAAGTTATTTTATGGGCATTTTTATAAGTTACTGAATTTAAATTCATTGTTCGAGAGTGTTCTTTTTCTTCGTTTTCATGAACGGTTCATTTGTACACATGAATGGAAGTTCATGTAGAACATGGATAAACATAAAGAAATGATATTACATGTAATTAATGATATTAAAATTGTTTAAATTTTTTTTAATGAATTATTTTATATACCATGTGGATGAATCATTAGTTAAAATTTAATGATGATCATTTTAGGATAATTTGGGCGGTTTTTTATCACAACAAACATGTTTTGTCTTATAATTTAGTATCATGCACAAAATTTAGTTAAAAAATAATTATGATATAGTAAATATAATATAATCTAGTTCAACCATAAAAATGTTTCATTTCCTTATTTGAATGTGGTAAAGGAAAATGAAAACATGTCATTCTTGAAGGTGAAAAGTTAACACCTCAAGAACAATGTTTTCCTTTCTAAAATAAAAAAAAGAAGAGGAGAAGGGGTTTTGATGATATATTATCCCATTATAATCATAAAATTCCATTTTAGGTATTATAATAGAGTTAACATACCATTTGGACGAGTATAGGTGGGAAGAGATTAAGAAAATAACTTGAAATTGAAAGAAAATTAAACAAAAAGAGGGAGAGGGGGGAATCACCTCTTGAATCCACCTTAAGGCACATTGAATTGGTCTTTTGATGATTCAAAAAGCTCTTGGACGTAGGGAAGGGGATAGGTAATATATTTGGGAACTTTTTATGCAAGTATTGAACCTTTAGAGGTGTGAAGAAATGAGTGTGTGAGGGGTGGTATTTATAGTGGTAGGGAGAGGGGTTTTCTCAATATTAAATTCATTAATTAATTATTTCTCCATAGGACTATTAATAGTGATGATTAAATAAAAATTAATAGTAATAATTTCATGTGAGTTCAAAAAAATTGGGCTTACATCATCATAACATCATACATGACTCTAATTAGTGTATTTAGCATATTTTGTAAATTATAGTATTTTACTATTCATCAAAGATTCAAGTATTTCTAAAAAATCCCAAAAATTAACCTTAACAATTTTTTGATGTGTAGAATCAAATAATGAACTCTATTTTTCAAAAATAATTTTATAAATATTATTAATTTAATTTTTAATTAAAATCATAATTTACTTGAAAAATATATATTTTAAAATTAAAACTGATTTCATAATGATTTCAAAATTTACATATGGTCATATAAAATAATCTTTAAACTAAAAGACCTAGAATTTTTAATTTACAAAAAATTAGGAAAATAAATTTTCTTTAAATTAATTAATTAATTATATTTAATTATTTATGACTTACAAAAATACCAATACTTTTAATATGGTCATATGAACACATATAAGATTCCTAAATTTTATTTATACATTCATGGGTGAGGTTACTATTTTTTTTTGAGGGTTTACTATTCATAAGGGTCATATAACTATTCATAAGGGTAGGTTACTATTCATAAGGGTAGGTTATTATTCACCAAAAAAATTATTTTTCCCTATTAGACCCCAACATCTTACCGATCGCAACAGTGTATGTCAGATTTTTGAAATTCAAATGATAGAAGTGGAAAAGTTATGTTTAATGGTCACATAGTATTTAGTATCATTATATTTCATTGTTTCTCCTAATGTGATTATAATTTAAGGAATTCTTATAATAAGGGGATTCATTTGATAAAACATTTGGTCATTACATTCTTCCCCCTTATGAAATTTCTCCCTCAAAATTTCATTTTACACAAACAGTTGAGGGTAACTCTCCTTCATCACATCCTCTGGTTCCCATGTTTCATCTTAAAACTTATGGTTCCTATGCAACACTTTGATAAGATGTGTTGTCTTGTTTCGTAGGACCTCATATCTCATATCCAGAATCATTACTGGAAGATCCTCATAAGAGATATCATCTTCCAACTGTACCACCTCTAAGTTCCGTACATGTGAGAGATCTGGTATATACTTCCTCATGAGGGATATGTGAAAATCATCATGAACTTGAGCCATATTCGATGGAAGTGAAAGATTATTGGCCATGACTCTTATGAGGTCAAGGATCTCAAAGGGGCCAATGTACCATGGGCTTAGCTTCCCATTCTTTTTAAAGTGCATGACTCTCTTCCATAGTGACATTCTATGGAAGACTTTATCTCCAATGTTGAACTCCAAGTCCCTTTAACAGATGTCAGCATAGCCCTTTTTCTAACTCTGAGAAAATTTAATATTTTTATAGATTACTTGAACCATCTCTATCACCTCTTGCATAATATTGGGTCCAAGTATCTTTCTTTCCCCAACTTCATCCCAACAGGTTATAGTTCTACGTCACTTTCCATACAAAAATCTTCATATGGAGCCATCTGAATACACAAGTGGAAGCTATTATTGTATGAGAACTCAACCAATGGGAGATGCTGATACAATCCACATTTTAATTCTAAAGAGCAGGCTCTTATCATATCTTCATGCATTTGAATAGTCTTTTCAAATTGGCCATCAGTTTGGGGTTGATAGGTCATGCTGAAATTAAATTTAGTACTCAAAGCATATTGAATACTTATCTTGAATTTAGATGTGAATCATGGATCATGATCAGAGACAATTGATAGTGGAACACCATACAGTCTCACCACTTCCTTCACATAAATCTTTGAAACTTGTTCAAGTTAGATATATTCATGAATAGTGATAAAATGGGCAGTCTTGGTGAGTCGATCAGCCACAACCACTATCACATTATTTCCCTTGGATGTCCTTGAGCGACCTGTGACAAAGTTCATAGTGATATTCTCTCATTTCCACATGGGTATATGCAATGGTTTCATCATCCTTTTGTACTTTTTTCGCTCTGCTTTAACATACTAACATAACAAGCACCTTGAAATATATTCCACAATCTCTTTCTTCATGTTATCCCATTAGAAGTGTTCTCAGAGATCTCAGTACATCTTGGTGCTACCAGAATAGATATATAATGTTGAGATATGTGAATTTTCTAGTAGATCCTTTATCCTGGGAGATGAAGGTACATAAATTTTCACTCCAAAATAAATCTCACCATCATCTTCGAAATGGAACATGTGTAGCTTCCCTTTGTTTACAACATTATTCTTATTTTATAACTCCAGATCATCCTTTTGTGCCTTATTAATCATCTCTTAGATTGATGGTTAAACAATAAATTTGGAAAGGTAGGATTTATCTCATTCCCTTATGATTTCCAAATCCATATTTTACATATCCAAGAAGATAAGGTATTTCTCAATCCATAACATGGATAGAGTATTAGGTTCTTTTCTGCTTAAAGAATCTTCTACCTTGTTCCCCTTTCTAGGATGATTGTGAGTAGAGAAATCGTAGTCCTCAATTAGCTCTAACCATCTCCTTTGATGTGCGTTGAGATCATTTAGTGTGAATATATACTATAGGATCTTGGTATCAGTGTATATGCACACTTCTCACCATTAAGGTAGTTCCTCCAAATTTTCAAGGAAAAAATCGCGGATACTAGGTCTAGATCATGTGTCAGGTAGTACTTCCCATGGATCATTAACTACCGTGAGGCATAGGCTATCACATTATCATTTTTCAGGAGTACACAACCAAAGAATTTCTTTGTAGCATCACTGTATATCACAATTTTTTTTCCAATCTTCAGTAATGTGAGTATAGTTTCAATGACCAGCCTTCTCTTTTTTCCCTTGAAGCATTCATCACATTCATTTATCCAGACATAATTCACCCCTTTCCTTGTTATGTTAGTTAGTGGGAAAGACAATCATGAAACATTATTCACAAAATTTCATTACTACCCAAATAATCCAAGAAAACTATGGATTTCCATGAAACTAGAGGGTTTGGACCATTCCTCAATATCCACTGTTTTTTAAGGTTCCACAGAAATTCCTTCACTTGTGCTCACATGTCCCAAGAACACAACTTTTTTAATCCAAAAGTCACACTTTCTGAACTTGGCGTACAAATTATCCTTTCTCAATGTCACCAACACAAGTCTTAGATGTTCTTCATGTTCCTCCTTTCTCATGGATTATATGAGAATATCATCGATAAACACTACCAAAAATTTGTCGATGTAATGTCCAAAGACTCTATTCATCAAAAAAATAAATATTAAAGGGGTATTAGTAAGTACAAAGGGCATCACCAAAAACTAAGAGTGCCCATACCTTGTACATAAGGCTGTCTTCTGGATATCTTCCTTTTTAACCTTTAGCTGATGATATCCAGAATGAAGATCCAACTTTGAGAAGTATTGAACTCCTTTTAACTAATTTAACAACTCATCAATCCTTGGAAATGTATACTTGTTCATTTTAGTTAACTCGTTGAGTTCTTGATAATCAATACATATCCACATTGATCTAGCTTTCTTCTTCACAAAAAGAATTGGAAACCCCCATGGTGATGAACTAGGGCGTATGAACCCTTTGTCTAAATGATATTGCATATGCTTATTCAACTCCTCCAACTCTATAGGATTCATCCAATAGCTACACATTGAGATTGGAGTTGCTCTGGGTTTGAGTTCTATTGAGAACTCCACCTCACGATCCAAGGGAATTCTCGGTAACTCTTCGAGAAATACATCACTGTATTCCCTCACGATGGGAATTTCCACAAGTTTGGAACTTTCCTTTGACTAAACCATTTGGGAGACATATTATTCTTCATAGGGTATCAACACCAACACCATTTAAGGGTTTGTAAAATGAGATTCATGATCATCATTGAATTTTTATAGGATCATGGGATGGTTCAGAATATGAAAAGATATTTTATTTTCCTAATAGTTTATATGTTCTATATATAACGAGAGACAATCCATTACAATTATAGCGTCTAATTCCACCAAGGGAAATATTATGATATTTTTTGGAAGAATCCTCCCACATACGCCAATAGGATGAGATTCAAACACTTGGGTTGCTATGATTGCACCACTTGGGGTTTTTACAGATATATCTTCATCAAGGTTTTGGGGCTTCGATTCTATAGTTCTAGAAAATATGAAATATATAAAGGAATGCGTAGAAAACGAATAAAATAAGATTTTTTATATTATTGATTGAATATGATGTGTACCTTGTATGACTTCATTATCTTGCTCTACTTCTGCAGTATTGATGGCATAATCCTTCCCTTGTTCCTTTAGATTTTGTGGATGATGACCCTGATTACCCTCGAGGAATCGAGGTGTAGTGCACTAGATTTCATAGTTCCCTTTCTCCCTACAGTTGTAGAATTGAACCATAGGTGTGGATTCCCTTTATTCTTCTAAATTATCCTTCATTATCATGTATTTTTGACACTCTTGATCATGGTGGAATTCATTCACAAAATTGAAGCATTTTCCCACCCCTTTTAGGCAGTTCTCATGATGCAACTTCCCACATTATTGGCATGTGGGTTGTTGAGTTTTCTTCCCAACTTTATCATTAGATCCTACAGCTTGAAACTCCATATATAATTTATTGTAACCATAGACATGGGACCATTCTACAAACTCCATCTCCACTTTGAGGGCACACCAAACAACTTCTTCATAACTCCCAAAGTCTCGAATTTCAAGATCCTTTCGAAGGTGTAGTTTTAGTCCACAAAATAATCTATCAATTTTGCAATCATTTTTCATAACAAAACCTGAATCATACCTTGAAAGCCTTGTGAAATTCACTTATTTGGTCCTGAAAAATTCTCCTTCCTTTTTCTTGAGATCAATGAATTCTCTCTCCATCTTAGTATGAAGAGTTTATGGAAAATAATTTTTAAGAAACATTATATTAAATTCTTCCCATTCCATCTCTTCAATTTTATATATTGGCTTTCTTTTCTTAATCAAAGCCCACCATTGATCGGCCTCTCCCTCTAAATGATAAAAGACTAATGTAACCTTCTCCTTCTCAGAGTAGTGAATCCCAAAAAAGATCTTACCCATGGAGTTGACCCACTGTTCTGCAACTAGTGGATTATAAGATCCACTAACATCAGTGGTCGTTGCCACATAAAACACTCGATAGCCAGTTTCTCCATATTTGGTGAAGGATGACATTCCTCATTATTAAGGTTATTATTCATAACCTGAGATAGTTGGGTAAGCATCTCAATGATGTTTTTGACTCCACCTCCCAAAGCATTGGGGATGTCATTCGGTCAATCATTACATTGGACTTTGCACGGGTTGTTGGGCTGGTTTCTCTTGGTTCCCACCATTTTATGAAATAAAAAATGTTAGAACAAAACATAAGTCACCAATTTATTAATAAATAAAAAATTCGTTTGTAAAATTTACAACAAAATCATAACTTATGGGATCCATATGTAAATCTTCTTGTGTTCATTTTTTGTACTTACTCTCAAACTAGATGTTTTCTCTAGGGTTTACTAATCCTAATTCCCAAATTTACTAATCCTTTCCTATGATACCAAATATAGTGAACCTGTCCTTTATTATATTACTATTACATAATTTTAATGATGAAAGACATAATATTATTTCAAAATGTGGATTCAAAGGTTTAGTGTCTTCAGAAAATAGGACTATACATAACATAACATAAAACATAAACATTTATTTAATCAATTCTTCTCTAGCTTCTTATTGTCCCTTGAAAACTCATTAGTACACATAATCATCTGAGAATATACATAATAAGGGGAGATCATAAATCCTAGTAAGTGGATAGATCTGAACAATATAACATTGGGTGAGCATAATCATAACATAAGTAATGGATCATGAACATGAGAGGAAGCATTAATAAAATAATTAAATGGGGAAATACAAAAAAATGAAAAATCGTGTCTTAGTGGTAATCTACCACACATAGTTGAGAACAATGATAGAATCATGATCACGCATAATTTAACTTTAAATCATGTTATTCCTCACTTTACCCAATGAATTGGAGTACTATATAATTCAGGGCGCACCCATCACATTCAAGTAATCATATTGCACTTTATAATTCCGAGCGCACCCATCAAAACATAAAATTTTTATTAACATGAATGCCACATGAAGATAAATACCCCATGGAATGTAATGTGATTCATCTCATATTAACACATATATAAACATTGGGTTCCTAAATGTATGAGGGAAAAAACATACTTGATACAAGAACCATCATCTTAGAGTGAGAAGTAAAAGGTGTGTTTTCGAAAGAAGAGTTCTTTTGGAAAAAATTTGATTTGACATAAAATCTAGTGGAAAACATGTATATCCTAGAAAAGTTATTGTAATTATGGAAAAATTATTTTTAAGGAGTAACCACACCAAAAATGGAGTGAATGAGGGAAAACCCGAAGAAAGAAAGATGGGTTTGAGAATTTCCCCTTACCTTGTATCAGAACGCTTTATTCACTTTAATGTCCTATATGATGACATTATATTAATTAATTATAAATTAAATAACATTTTATACATTAATATGGTTTATTATGGTTTCATTTTGTTATTTTATGGACCTTTTGATGAGTTAGAGTGTTTTAATTCATTTTTCGGGAGTTTTCTTTTTCTTAGTTTTCATGAACAGTTCACTCATACACATGAATGGAAGTTCTTGTAGAACATGGATAAACATCTTGAAAAAATATTACATGTTATAAATTTTATTCAAAGAGTTTATATTTTATTTTAATGAGTTATGTTATATACCATGTGTATGAACCATTAGTAAAAATTTAATGATGATCATTTTAGGTTAATTTGGGCAGTTTTTTGATCACAACGAACATGTTTTGTTTTATTATTACTTTTATGTGCCAAAGATAGCTAAAAAATATTAATTAAGATATAATAAATATAATATAATTTGTTTAAACCATAAAAATTGTTTCATGACCAGATCTAAATGTGGTAATGGAAAATGAAAACATGTCGTTCTTGAAGGTGATAAATTAGCAACTCACAAATGATGTTTTCTTTTCTACGATACAAAGAAGGGGATAAGGGGGTTTGATGATATATTATCCCATGAGAATCATAAAAGTCCATTATAGGTATGATATTAGAGTTAACATACCATTTTTAGGAGGATTGGTGGGAAGAAATTAGGAAAAGAACTTGAAATTGAAAGGAAATTAAAGGAAAAGAGAGGGGGGTGGGAATCACCTCTAGAATCCTCCTCAAGGAACCTTGGATTGGTCCTTTGATTAGACCATGATATATTGGATTTTGTGGAGGGGATATGGAAGATGTTTTGTTAGAGTTCATAGAAGTCTTGAATCTTGAGAGGTGTGAAGAAATGAGGGTGTGAGGGGTTGAATTTATAGTGGAGGGGAGAGGGGTTTTTTCAATATTATATTCATTAATTTATTATTTCTCCACAAGACAAGTAATAGTGATGATTCCATGACGAATAATCGTAATAATTGAACATTATTTCGAACCAATTGTTATTATACCATAAAAACATCACACATGACTCTATAATTAGTGTATTTAGCTTATTTTGTAAATTATAGCATTTCATTATTAAAAAAATTCAAGTATTTCAGAAAAATACAAAAAATTAACCCTAACCATTTTCCAATGTGTAGAATCAAAAAATGAACTTTATTTTTTAAAAATAACTTTTTAAATATCATTAATTTAATTTTTAATTAAAATCATAATTTACTTAAAAAATACATATTTTAAATTTAAAACTAATTTCATAATGCTTTCAAAAATTACATATGGTATTATAAAATTATATTAAAACAAGAAGATAGTGAATTGTTAATTTAAAAAAACATTTTAGGAAAATAAATTTTATTTTAAATTAAATAATTACTTATAATTAATTATTTAGGACTTACCAAAATACCGATACTTTTACTATGGTCATATTATCACTTAAAAGATACATAAATTATATATATATATATTCATGGGTGAGGTTTTTATTTTTTGGAGGGTTTAATATTTATAATGTTCATATTACTATTGATAAGGGTATGTTACAATTCATAAGGGTAGGATACTATTCACCAAAAAAATTAGTTTGTCATATCAGACTCCTAACATCTTACTGATCACAACCATGTATGTCAGATTTTAGAAATTCCAAACAAAAGAGTGGATAAATTATGTTTAATGGTCACATAGTATTTAGTATCATGATATTTCATGTTGTTTCCTAATGTGATTATACTTTAATTAATACTTATAATAAGGGGATTACATTGATAAAACATTGGGTCATTACGGTTTTCCTTTGTTTTTATCAGTTGGTATGGAGAATCAAATTGGGAAGACATATGGTTTACATTTCTCAAAATTGAAAAATAGAAATGTTATGAGGTGTCACCAATTCTGATTTGTTTTCAATAGGGTCAAGAAAATAAGATTTACCAAATTTTCTATCAAAATGATGAAATTGTATTAGGAAATAAGAATTAAAAATTATAATGGTAATAAATAATTCTAAGAAGATATAAGTGAGTTGAAGTTATGAGAAGGTTCCCAAATAGTTGATATAGAAAATTATTATGATAAGAATTTAAATTTTTAAAAACATTCATCATAATGGGTCATCTTTATCATTTCATATTTCATTTTCATAATGAAGAATTGTAATGAAAAATTATACTAAAGCATCAGAAAGAAGAAATGTTTGAAATAATTAAATAAGTCAAATATTTATCAGAGATTTAAAAATAATTGAATGCATTGAAGAATTTAAAGATTTATTTTATATTTAATTAGAATTTAAATTGATGAATACGTCAAGGAAATATATTATATTTTAGGAATATTTAAGATTTGGTAAATTTGGTAAAGTTTTAAAACCTTTTTAGAATCCCACTTTAGCTAATATTAGGTGCCTATAAAAGGAGAGATGAGTTCATTTGTAATGTGTGACTCTGGACTATTCAAGTTCTCAATAAATATAAATTGTGGAGCCTCAATTGATTACCCAAATAAATGTTTGGTTTTAGGTTGAATTTGGGTAATATCATCATATTGACATTCAATATGATCATCTGAGAATGATCCATCTGATGAAGTTCCAATGAAATCAGATCCATCAGAAAGAGTTCATTGGAAGTGAGGTTCATTTGATTTATTTCCATTAGATATAAGAAAGTGAGAATCTAATTGAGTTCCTACTCTATTGAAGAAGGAAGAGTGGAAGGGGAATCAGATCAGACTGACCATCATCAGACTGACGTTTCTGGACTGGCATGATCAGACTAACTTTGCTGAGGAAGATTTCTAGACTGAAGTTCTAGAATATGTTTCAAGGGAAACACGTTCCTTTGTGAATTTTTTAAGTTCTTAAATTTTGTACCTTGGCAAATTTTGATTCATCTTAGGTGTGGATAAAGTGAAAACTTTCTGAAGTGGATCAGAAAAGAAGAAGAAAATTTAATCTTGTCACTATGGAAACTTACCAGTTTCTGAAAAGAATTGATTGTGGTAAGTGGATACCGAAAAGGATACTTGGGGGGGTATAAACAACCATTGTAGGAAGGTTTAAACTTGTATTATATTATTTTTCTTTACTTTTACCATTTTATTTTTGAAAGAATATACTAAATGAATCAATTTTGGTGGTACTATCCAACATGGCAAGGAGTAGGGATTCATACTGAACCTTCTAAATATCGTGTTCTACCTTTTATTTATATTTATTTCATACGAAATGTGAGATTTTGAGTTATATATTGGTGTATCATAACTCTAAAAGGTTTCATAGATTAATATAGTTTTTATAGAATTGGGAAACTTTCTTATAAAATAAATATGAACCACTGATTCACCCCCCCTCAAAGTGGTCTTGATCCAACTTGAGAGCAACAAAGTGTTGTGCTATAGTTCAGATTATTCAAGATCAAACCATATATTTCTATAGTTTAGGGTCCTCTATCTCATTCCATCTATTTTTTTCTATGATTTAGAAATGTACTGATTGAAGGATCAGTATTCATTAAGGTTTCATACACACCACATCCTTGATGATATTATAAAGGATGAGTATTCATGAATTTTTGGAGACCTCGAACCCTTATTGAGATACTGGAGGATGGGTATTCATGAAAGGTTCAAAAGCCTTTCCCACTTATGGAGATGTTTATGGGTATTAATTAAAGGATTTATACACCATGTACACTTACTAAGATGATAAAGGATGGTTAATCATGAAAGGTTTATACACCCTATATCCTTATTGAGATGTTGAAGCGTGGGTATTAATTAAGTGTTTAGAAACCCTACACCCTTAATTATAACTGGTTTAGTGTATGGTAGTGTAATTTTAGGGATTACAAATCCATTTTGATAGTTAGAATTTGGGTTTTGTAAATACCATCTCTAGGAGTTTGAATTGGGGATGATGAAGTCGGGTGGAGACATCAGGGATGATCACAAAATACCATGAGGTGCTGATTTCTGCTGTAATGTATTTGGGGATCACAAAGATATGAGTCCCATTAAAATAAATAGAATATAATTTTAGTTTATGGGTCAAAGTACCATATGCACAATTCTATTTTGAGTAAATGAAATATCAAGGAGAGGGGTCCCCAATCCTTTACAATGGTTTTTGAATATTAGTGAAGATTCAAATACTTGGGCAGTGAAATAGGGTGTAAAGGAAGAGGCTGTTCAAGGAGGGATTTTTCATCTTGATGGTAGTTCTATTTTATGGTTATGACTCTCAAGCCCTATATCATGTGGTATTGTTCATATGATGAGGGATTCAAAATGGTTTTAGGAAGGACTACTACACTCATACTTTGATAATTGGTATAATGAATGAAAAAAATAATGTTCATGCTGTCTAATCCACTTAAATAGTCTAATCATTATACTTTTAAATTCTGATCAAGAAATATCTTAGTCAACTAAAAATAGAGGCTAGTGGGTATAGGTCGACCATTAGTAATAGTGGAAACTTGTACCACATGGAGTCCAATAAATAACTCATGTATTTAAGGGGGGCCTTTCCCCTAGGACCAAAACATCCACTAAGCGTAAGATCTGATGCATTGTGTTATTCACCAAATAATCCAAGTGGGGTCCCTTTAATGAATTTCTTACCTATTACAAATACACATAGGGGAGAACCAAGAGGAATGACTCAAGGATATGGGGTTCTTGGAAAAGTGTATCAATTTAAGGAATTGGGGGGGGGGGTGTCATCTTATATATTAATGAAATGAAGGTGGTTTAGGGAATACATATGATTCAAGAAGGTTTTTATCACCCTAAAGGTTGTATGGTTGTGTACTAAACATGTTACCATGAGAAGGGGTTGTAATAAATTACCACTCTAACTTTTTCATTGACCATTAGGTCCTATGGTCATGGGTTAGCTTTTATTAGGCCACAACATGGTCCCCAAGATATTTGTTCCTTTTTTTTATTTATGATATAACATTTTCCCAATCTATAATGATGAAAAATTTAGTGCATATAGGCTTGAATTTTTTCTCAAATGGCCTTTGTGGGTTTTCCGCTGGACAAGTTCCATGTCACTTTTTCTAGTAGTTTATGGACTTGCAATTTGGACCTTCAGAGGAAAAATTTTATTGTCATATAACTTTCTCAAAAGTTAATATATTTTAGGGTCATGATCCTCATTGACCTAGTATCAAGGGAGTCTTACACAATATCCTAATTAGGATTCATATGTTTTAGATTACTCCAATATTAATTAAAATAGAAGATGATAATGTTTTAAATCATGGCTCATGGTTATCAGGTCATGTGTAATGGTATGAGATATTCATTCCAAATATGATCTATAATTAAATTATGGTGATGAGTTCCACTATTATGATGTTAGGGATCACAATGATCATACTGACTTTCTTATAGGACAAATATTCCACTAGTTGATGGGATTAATGACCTTATTTAGATCCAAATCATACAAGGTAAAATAAAAGGTTCTTTTTTTCCTTTATGAGGGTTGTTTAAGGTTTATGAAACCCTAAGGTGTTGATGATATGAAGTGTGATATATGGATTGATGTTCATAAAAGATAATGGAAACACCCCAAACATTGATTAACAAGGATCGGGCTCTTGCAGTCATTTGATAAGAAGTGATGATAGAAGATGGTTTGTAGATTTTAATGTTTTACATTAGGAATGTACCAACCATTAAATTTAATTTCATGCTACTAGGATGTAATTTTCAGTTAATGTCATGTGAATAGGACATCTTCCTTGTAGTTTAACATCATAAAATATGGACATGGGATACAACTTGGAATTATGAAACATATATTTATGGTTACATTACATAGGTAAATGAAATTTATATTCGGAAGTAATTTCTAATCGTTTTAGTGGATTATTTGGGGGTATCCATAATTAGAGGCCATACTATGCATATTTTTCTTATACATAAGAAAAACATACATAGATCTAATTCATACATAGGGGAAGTGATTCTGTATGACTCTACCATCCATAAGAATTTTAAGGTCATTTAAGGTGGACTGTAGCATAGGATATTTTAGGGTTTTTAGTACAATATGTGTTTTATGGTTTTTTGGGGTCTTTAGGGTTATTAAGCCATTTAGGGTTTTTAGGGTTTTTATGATTTCTGAGGTTTTTAGGGGTTTTGTAATTTTTTTAATTTTCATTTGAGTTATTAGGATATTTTAATTGTTTTTTTGGGTTTTAAGGGCCTTTTAGGTGGTTATTTTAGTGTTTTTAATAGTTTTTAGTGTCTTTTATGATTTTTAGAGTTTTTAGGGGCCATTAGGTGTTTTTGGTTTTTAACATCTTTTTTTTGTTTTAGGGGGTTTAGAGTATTATAGAGTTTTATGGTATTTTATTTTAATTTTTGGGTTTTAGGAGGTTTCTATGTCTTTTAGGCTATTTAGGGTTTTTATTGTCTCTTAGGGTATTTAGGTTTTTAGGGGTTTGTATTTTTTTAATCATTTTTATGGGTTTTTAGTGTTTTAGGGGTTTTAGGTTCTTTTATGGTTTTGAGGTCTTTTATGAATTTTAAGGTCATTTAAGGGTTTTGGGTTTTTTAGGATCTTTTTATGGGTTTTAGGGGTTTTCAGGGTTTTAGGGTATTTAGGGTTTTCTAGGTCTTTTAGTGTCTATTTAGAGTTTTATGGGATTTTTGTGTTTTTAGGGATTTGGGGTCTTTTGGGTTTTTTTGGATTTTAGGGTGTTTTTTGGTTTTATAGGTTTTTATATATTTTTATGGTTTTAGGGTTTTTTAGTGTATTTTTATTTTTATTGGTTTTTATGGGTTTTAAGAATTTTCTAGGGTTTTGGGGGGGTTTATGTGGATTTTTATGGTTTTTAGGGTTTGTAGAGATGTTTAGAGTCATTTATGAGTTTTAAGGTATTTTAGATATTTTATGGGTTTTAGGGCCTTTTGGGACTTTGGGGGGGGGGGGGTTATGGTCTTTATAGGTCTTAATGAAATTTAGGGGTTAGAAGTATTTTTTTTATCTTTTTTATGTTTTTAGGGATTTTATGGGTTTTTAGAGTTTTTAGGGGTTTTTACTGTTTTGTGGTTTCCTTAAATATTTTAATCGGTTTTATGGGTTTTTGGAATTTAAATGGATTGGGGGTGGGGTTAGGGTTTTAGGATATTTTTTTACTGTTTTAGAGTCAGTTTAAGGTTTTAGGGTCATTTAGGGGTGTAAAGGTTTTTTTGGGATTTTTAGGGTTTTAGGTTCCTTTTTTTATTTTTTATGGTTTTAGAGTGTTTATGGTTATAGGTGATTTTTGGTAGTATTATGGGTTTATAAGGTTTTTGGTTCCTTTTCATGTTTTATTGGGTTTTGGGGTCTTTTAATTTGTTTTATGGTCTTTTGGGGTTTTAGGGTCTTCAGGGGTATTGTGATTTTTGGTGGGTTTTAGGATATTTTTATGGTTTTAAGGTTTTTAATGTTTTTAGTTTCTATATTTATAGTTTTTAATGTTTTAATAGTTTTTTATTTTTTGGGGGGTTTTAATATTTTTTTAGGAAATTTAAAACATTTAGGATTTTTGGGTTTATTTTAATTTTGAAGGGTTTTATGGTTTTTAGAGTTTTATAGGTTTTAATAATTTTTTGGATATTGTATGTTTTATTGTTTTTTATGGTTGTTTAGGGGTTATTTTGGGGTTTAGGTACTTTTAGGTGTTTTTTGTTTTTTGTGTTTTTAGGGTCTTTTATGTTTCTATGAGTTTTTAGGGTATTTTTAGAGTTTTAATGGTTTTAGGGTTTTATGTTATTTTAGTATTTTTAATGGTTTTTAGGGTCTTTTAGTGTTTATTATATAGGGTGTAATATTTAGAGTGTAAGATTTATGGTTTAAGTTGTAGCGTTTTTGGTTTATGGGGTAGGGATTAAGGTAAAACATATATGGTATAGGGTTTATAGTGTATGGTTTTAGGGATTAGGATGTAGGCTATATGGTTTAGCATATTGGGTTTTGGGTTTTGGGTGTAGGGTATAGGATTTTGGGTGTAGGGCATAGGGTATCAGGCTTAGGGTGCATGATTTTTTGTTTATGGTATAAGGTATACTGATTATGTTTTTGTAGGGTTTGATGCTTTTTTTGGTTATTTCTTTTGTAGTTTTATGGGTTTTAAATTTTTTTGGTATTTTTATGGATTTTTAGTGTTTTTAGGGGTTTTTGAATTTTATAGGATTTAAGGGTTTTTAGGGGTTTGAAGGTTTTTGGGATTTGTTTGGTGTTATATGGTTTTTTGTGGTTTTATTTAGTTTTTATGGTTGTTAGGTTTTTAAGAGTTTTTATGGTTTTTTGTGTTTTAAGGGATTTATGGGGTTTTAGGTGGTTTTACGGATTTTAGGCGGTAATAATTTTTAAGGGTTTGGGGTTATTAATGCTTTTAGGGTTTTATGGGTTTTTTTGGAGTTCTTCAGGGTTTTATTCATTTTAGAGTTTGTATAGGTTTTTATGGATTTTTTTTGATTTAGTGTTTTATGTTAGTTGTGGTTTTTAGTCTTTTAAGTGTTTATGGGTTTTTAATGTTTTTAGGGATTTGTATTGGATTTTAAAGTTTAATACGGTTTTAAGGTTTTTGTATTTTTAGGGGTTTTAGGATTTTTATGTCTTTTAGTATTTTATATATTTTTATGGTTTTTTGTGGGTTTAGGGTTTTTGGGAGTTTTTTGGGTGTTTTATGGTATTTTAATGTCTTTCAAACATTTTAGAGTTTTTATAGGTTTTTTGGGTTCTTATATTGTTTCTATTTTTAAGGTTTTTATGGGGTTTTATGGTGTTTAGGGTTGTTATAGGTGTTTTATGGGGTTTTAGTATTTTTAACGTTTTTAGGGGTTAAGGGGTTTTTATTTTTTTAGGGTTTTTATTTTTAAATATATTTTTATGGTTTTAGTGTTTATTTACGGTTTTATGGACATTTATGTGTTTTTATGGGTTTTAGGGTCTTTCAATTTTTAGGGGGTTTTAGTATTTTAATTTTTTTTAGGGGTTTTAGGGTCCATTATAGGTTTTAGGGTTTTTAGATATTTTTAGTGTGTTTTATGATTTTTAGGGTCGTTTGGTGGGGGGGGGGGGGTTAGGTTTTTTTGTAGTCTTGTAAGAGTTTTAATGTATTATAGATTTTTAGGGGTTTTTAGGTTTTTAGGGGCTTTTAGGGAATTTAGGGTTTTTTGGCTGTTTAGGGTCCTTTAGGGGTTTTAATGTTATTTAGAGTATTAGGGTTCTTTTTTTGGTTTTTAGGGTTTTTAATTGTTTTTATATATTTTAATGGGGTTTTGGGGTTTTTAGCATTTTTTAGGGTCTTTTAATTTTTTTGGGTTTTTAGGGATTTTAATGGGGTTTGAGTTTTTTAATGAATTTTAATGGTGTTTAGGGTTTTCTTGGGTTTAAAAGTTTTTTAGTTTTTTTTTTAGATTTTTAGGCTTTGTTGAGTGTTTTAATGGTTTTTAGGATTTTTAAGGGTTTTTAGTGGTTTAAGATTTTTTTAGGGGTTTATGGGTTTTTAGGGGAATTGAGAGATTTTAGGGTTTTTAGGGTTTTAGGGCAAAGAAGGCTCGGGTCCAGGATATTCCTGGCACCCCCCAAGATTTATTAAACAAAAAGACACAAACAATGCAGACAAGGGATGGGAGGGGTCGAACGACCCACACCCAAAAACCCTTACAACCCACGCCAAAGAAAGAAAAACATAGAAAGAAAAAGACACAAAAACAGACAAAACCGCAACATCATCACGTCACATCCAGCCAGTACCAGCATCCAATAGCACTAAATCCAGCGTTAACCAGCATCCAGCAGCTCACAGCTAACCAACAACCGGCATTCCAACTACAGCAACAAACAACATCCAGTAGCAGCAACCAGCCAACCAGCATCCGGTAGCATATAATCATCACCAACCAGCATCCTTCGTCACCTCTCAGCAAAACAGCAACCATCACCAACCAGCATCCTTCGTCTCCCCTCAGCAAAACCGCAACCATCACCAAGCACCACCATCTTTCATCATCACCACCTCTCAGCCAGTCAAGAAGCATCACTCGCATCAATTCACAACCACAACAGCCATAACACAGTTGACCATGGTCCAGCACATCAGCCATAGTACAGCACATCATAACAAACCATTCATCAATAGCATGAAGTAGATCATGCCTTGCCAGTCCCATCTGCCCAAGAAACCAGCAGCAACCTCCGAACCCATCAAACAACCAGCAGCCAAATCCTTCAACCCAAACAGCTTGCAGCAATCCACACCTCACAGTACAACTAACAACACACCACCAGCAACCATAACCAGTACCAAACCACAGCATCCAGAATTCTTTGGAAAGAGAAAAATTGCGGAGCATCACCAAGCCACGCCTAGAACCTCTCAGCAGATACAAAAACCAGAACTCACATTTACTCACACCCGTAACAGCAACCAGTAAACATAAGAACATGAAGAGCCAAGAAATCCGACCCAAGCTCACATCAATAGCGTGAAACGGATATAGAACCAAGGGAACGGGTTGAGAACGCACCTGCATCAGCATCGCAAATCGAGAGCTAGGGTAAGATAGAGAAAAAACCAAACTTTCATCAGCATCGTGAGAACAGGAAATAGAGATCTGGTCCGAGGAAGCAACACAATCGCCCGACGATCAAGACCTAGCCGAAGCATAAAGATCATGGTACCGTTGCATCCTCTGAAGGTCCTTCTCAAAGGAGCCGACCGCACCAACACAAATCTGTCGAACAACCCTCTGGAAGATCCGCGCAAACCGAATCCCTTGACTTCATTGACTCGTCCGTGGAAAACCCATATCTGAAAAATCATCTTCGAAAGTCTGAACTCCATGGGGATTCCTGGCCTCCAAGGAGTCACCGACTTCGCCACATTCCAGATCTGGAAAAACCGATGCCGAGAAAAATCGCCGCAAGATCCATTCCAGATTGTCTTCTCCTTTTTGCGCAAAGAACCTCCAGATCCCGACACCAAGAAGCAGCAGCCTAATCTCCCACAAGCACAGGGAAGAATATCGTTCAACCAGAACTCCATCTTTAACACTAATCCGAAAAAAGAAGCTCCCGGAAAGGATTCCAAGATGAAACCCTGAAAATCGCCGCAGCAGGAGGGAGAGTCCAGGAGAGAGCGGAGACATCTTTTGCTTTAGGGTTTTAGGGGTTATATGGGTTTTTTGGTTTTTTAGTTTTTCTAGTGGTGTTTAGAAATTTTAGTGGTTTTAGGGGTTTTTAGACTATTTAAGTGTTTTTAGGGTCTTTTACAGTTTTTATAGGATTTTAGGGTCTTTTAGGGGTTTTTAGGGTTTTTAGGATCTTTTATGATTTTTAGGAATTTTTAGGATGTTTAGGGATTTTTATGGTTTTAGGGTATTTTATGGTTTTTAGAAACTTTTAGCGGTTTAAGGTTTTTAGGTTTTTTGGGGTTTTGGGGTTTTTATGGTATTAGGGTTTTAGGTGATTTTGTGTTTTATGGATTTTAATGTTTTTATGGGTTTAAGGGTTTTCAAGGATTTTCATGATTTTTATGGTGTTCTATATTTTTAGGGTTTTTAGAATTTTTGGGGTTTGAGGGGGTTTTAGATATTTTGTGTGGTTCTGAGGGTTTTTTTTGTTTTTATGACTGTTAGATTTTTTTGGGTTTGATGTGTTTTTAAGGGGTTTTAGGGGCTTTAGGGTATTTAGTGGTTTTAGGTTTTTAGGGTATTCAATGGAATTTAATGGGTTTTAGGGTTTTAAGAGTTCATAGGATATTGTTAGGGTTACAGAGTTTTTAGGGGGTTTAGATATTTTTTTGTTGTTTTTAAGGGTTTTAGGGTATTTTTGGTGGGTTTAAGGTATTTTATGGGTAGTTTTGGAGATTTTTGGGTTTTCAGTGTCTTTTTTAATTTTTTTTGTCTTTCAGGTTTTTAGAGTTTTTAGGGTTTTCAGGGTTTTCTAGGATTTAGGGTTTTTAGGGGTTTTGAGGTTTTTAGTGTTCTTTAAGGGTTTGGGGTTTTTTCCTATTTATATAGGGTTTAAGGTTTCTTTTATGGTTTTATGGTTATTTTATTATTTTTAGGGGTTTTAGGGTTTTGTTTGATTTTAAGGGGTTTGAAGAGGATTGTATGGTATGGTTTTTGTTAGAGTTTTTATGGTTTTAGGGTTTTAGGGGTTCTCTGTTTTTTAAGAGTTTTTATGATGTTTTAGTATTTTTAGGGATTTACAGTTTTGAAAGGTTTCATAGTTTTTTTCATTTTTAGTGTCTTTTTTTTAAGGTTTTAGGGGGATTTTACGAATTTAAGGTTTATTTTATTTTTTAGGTTATCTTTTTGTTTTTTGGGGGGGGGGTTAGGGTTTTATGGTTGTTTTAGTGTTCTTAGGTTTAAGGGTTTACAGTGTTCGTTATAGGGTTTAGGGTGTATTCAATAGGGCTTAGGTTTTATGGTATATGGTTTATAGTGTAGTGCATAAGGTTTAGTTTTTATGGTATAGGGTTTAGGGTGTATAGTTTACGATTTAGGGTGTTGGGTATAGGGTTTAGGTTCCATGGTTAATGGATTTAGGTGTAAGATATATAGTTTTTAGTGTAGGTTTTAGGGTGTAGGGCCTTGGGTTTAGGACGCAGGGTTTAGAGTTTAGAGTGTACGATATAGGGTTTTGGGTGAATGTTATATTGTTTAGGGTGTAGGGTTTTTTGGTTTGTGGTTTAGGGTGTATGGTTTATGGTTTAATTTTTATAGTATTGGGTTTAGGGTGTTGGGTTTGGGGTTTAGTGTGTATGGTTTAGGGTTTAGGGTTTAGGGTTTCGGGAGTATGGTATTTGGTATATGATGTAGGTTATAGGGTTTTGGGTGGAGGGTATAAGGATAACAATGTAGGGTATAGGGTTAAGGGTGTAGGGTATCAGGTTTAGGGTGTGGGTTTTAGGATTTAGCTTATAGGTTATACAGTTTAGGGTGTAGGATTTAGGGTTTATAGTGTAGGTTATAGGAATTCGGGTATAGGTTTTAGGGTTTATGGTCGATGGTATATTGTTTAGAGTGTTGGGTTAAGGGTTAAAGGTTCTTGGGTATTGGGTTTAGGGTGCATGGTTTATAGTTTATGGAGTACGGTAGAGGCTTTGGGGTGTAGAGTTTAGGGTGTTGTGTGTAGGGTGTATGGTGCTAGTATAGTGTTTAGAGTGTGTGGGTTATGGTTTAGGGTGTATGGTATATGATTTAAGGTGTATAGAATCGGGTTTACGGTATAGGTTATAGGGTTAAGGGTGTAGAGTTTTGGGTTTAGTGTGTAGGTTATAGAGTGTATGGTTTGTGGTTTTGGGAATATGGTTTAGGGTTTAGGGTGTTTGGTATAGAGTTTATGTTGTAGGGTTTCAGGTATAATGTTTCGGGTATAGGGTTTTTAGAGTTTTTTTTAAAGATTAGGGTGTAGCATATAAGGTTTAATTTGTAGGGTTTATGGTTTAGTGTGTTGGTTTTAGTGTTTCAATTTAGGGTATACTTTTTAGGGTTTAGGGTATAGGTTATACTATTTAAGGTATAGGGTATAGGGTTTAGGTTGTAGGGTATAGGACTTTTGGTGCAGGGTTTAGGGTTTATGGTTTATTGTTTAGGGTATAGGGTGTATAGTTTTGTGTTTGGGATCTGGGGTCTCCAGATTAGGGTTTAAGGTGTAGGGTATATGGTTTGTGGTGTTTTAGGGTTTATGGTTTAGTGTTTAGTGTTTACGGTGTTGGGTGTAGGGTCTACATTATAGGGTTTATGATGTAAGATATAGGTTTTAGGTTGTAGGGTTTAGGGTTTTGGGATTAGGGATAGGGTATAGGGTATAGGGTTTTGTGTTTAGGGTATTGGGTATTTGTTTTAGTGTGTAAGGTTTTGGTTTTAAGGTCTTTTGATGTTTTTGGGTGTGGGGGTTAAGGTATTTTAGGATTTTTGGGGGTTCTAGATTATTTTAGAGGGTTTTAGGGCAGTTTATAGTCTTTTAGATGTTCTAGGGGTTTTATGTATCTTTTGTGGGATTTAGGGCCTTTTGTTGTTTTTATGGGTATTTAG
Organism: Viscum album; assembly: GCA_963277665.1. Lineage (NCBI taxonomy): Eukaryota > Viridiplantae > Streptophyta > Magnoliopsida > Santalales > Viscaceae > Viscum > Viscum album. The sequence goes on along the minus strand of OY728142.1, from coordinate 680,417,592 downwards.
GGACTTTTAGGGTTTTAGGGATTTTAGGGCCTTTAGCATTTTTAGGGGATTTATGGTTTTTTCTAGTTTTTTATAATTTTTAAATATTTTTAGGGTTTTTAATGTTTAATAGATTTTTAGGGATTTTAAAGGGTTTAAATGTTTTTATTTGTTTAGGGTAGTTTAGGATTTTTGGGGTTTTAGGTTTTTAAAGCTTTTAAGGCATGTTTATGATTGTACAGTTATTATGTTTTTTGTGGTTTTAAAGGGTTTTTTTAGTTTTTAGGGATTTTTTTGGTTTTTAGGGGGTTTAAGGGAAAGGAAGATGTGAGGCCAGGATATACCTGGCCCCCAATGTTTATTTTAAAAAATGACACTACAGACAAGGGAGGAGTGGGGTCAGTCAACCCACACCCAAAAACCCTGGACACCCCCAAAAAACCCAAAAGTATCCAAAAATCCCAAAAGACACACAAAACAAAGAAGGAATAAAAACATAACCATCTCCAGCAGCATCACCCAGAAAAATAAGAACCATCATCTCTCAGCGCCATTTTCATCAACCAACACCTCCTTTCCATGAATATCCACCACCAACATCATAGGACATCCAACATTTGAGTCATAAATCTCACCTTTGTTACCTCGCAGCGAAGCAACAACCATCACCAAGAACTAGCATTATCATCACATTCCAGCCAAGAATCATCCATCACCCATCAACTTATATTCCCACACCATCACCTCTTATCCAATCAACTTCCTACATTTCACACCTATTATCACATCTAGGAACAAATCCACAAAACCCAAAGGAAAGACAACATCTAGCACCACCCTACAAAACCAATAACATGCACCCACAACAATTCAAAACCAATCCATTACTACAACCATCAACCTCCATATCATCTTGCCTCAAATACAGCACCAAAAACAACTCATAACCAAACCATCCACAACTCAGAAGACCCCAATCCAACATAGAAACCAGAACACAACACAACTAGACCAGAACATCATCATCAGCATAATCCAAAGAGAAAATTGAGGAAACAGAGACATAAACCAGCATATTCACTCCTCGCAGCCACCATAACCCATCAAGAAGCCATGAGAACCAAAAACCCCTCCCAGACTCAGATCTAGAGACATAGATCCATGCAAGAGAACGAGCACACCGTTTATAGGATGTCGCAGAGCCCACCACATCCACCTTTCACCACTGTGAGACCGGAGAGGCCAACACATCATTTTCGAGCATGGAACTAGCTGCTTTACCAGTGACTGAGATGGTACCAGCCAATGGCGCCAGACAAAATTGATGCACCATCTACAAGAACTACCATGCCAAACACCGAGAGAGGTTAACTGCGTCATCCAGTAGTCTGCTACTTGGAGAAGACCGAGCCACTGAAGAAACTGGGAGAACCCAACTGCCATGAAACCGATGGAGGCCGCTGAATCCCATCGCCACCGAGATCACCCCTCGCAAAACATAAGGGACAAAAATCTGCAAAGCCAAAAACTATAGCACCTAGATCTATCCCGCACCTCCAAGGATCCGAAGAGCCGCACGATAAAAGTCCCAAATCTGAGAAGCTCCACCAGTGTCCTGCAACAGCACAGTATAGAGAGACCAGAACTGAAAAACACCTCCAAGAATCTGTAACACCGCATTTCAGGGAGACCAGACCTGGCCTAGTCATCCAATGATAAATTCTTCGTCTGATTCCGACACCCAAGAGCTCCAATCAAGAAGGGCATCACCAAGACCAAGGTCCACTGAATGAAATATCAATGCTGTGGAGTTTTTAGTGTTTTAAGGTTTATTAAGGATGTTAGGGTTTGTAAGGATTTTTTTTCTCTTGAGGGTTTCATATGATTTTTGGGGTTTTAGAGTTATTTAAGGTTATTAGTGGGTTTAGTGATTTGTAGGGTTTTTTATTGTTTTAGGGGGTTTTTTGTTTTTCATTAATTGTATGGAGTTTTAAAGTTTTTTTGTTTAGGGTATTTTAGGTTTTTAGGGGTTTTATGGATTTTTATGGTTTTTAAAGTTTTTACAATTTTAGGATTTTTTGGAGTTTTTAGGGATTTTTAGATTTTTTTCATTTTATGGGTTTTAGTGGTTTTTTGGGGTTTTATAGATTTTGTGGGGTTTTAATGGGTTTTATGGTTTTCAATGGTTTTTAGGGTCTTAATGGGTTTTGGGGGATTTTTGGTTTTAATGATTTTTTGTTTTCATGTTGTTTATGGGGTTTTAGAGTTTTTATAGGGCATTAGGTTATTTTTTGTTTTATAGGGTGTTTTAGGGGTTTTAGGGACTTTAAAAGATTATTATTCTTTGTAATGTTTTTATGTATTTTATGGGTTTGTTGGGTTTATAGGTGTTTTAATTTTTTTTAGGATTTTGTGGGGTATTTGTGGGTTTCTAGTGTTTTAGGGGTTTTAGTGTTTCTATGGTATTGAGGAGTTTTTTATGAGTTTCATAGTTCTTTTAGGGATTTTTGGTTATTAAACGATTTTTTAGGTTTTTAGAGCTTTTCAGGCTATAGGTACTTTTTTGGGTTCTTATGGTTTTAAGGGGTTTTAGGGGTTTTTATATTTTTTTAGTGGGTTTTAGGGTTTTTTTATATTTTGGGGGGTTTAGGGGGTTTTATGTTCTTTTTAGGGTTTTTTAGGTTTTCAGTTTTTTAGGAATTTTGGGGTTTTTCGAGTTTTCTGTGTTTTAAGGTTTTAGGTCATTTTAGTTTTTTTTAGGGTTTTTAGGGGTTTTAGGTATTTGAAGGGTATTTTAAAATTATTTGGGGGGTTTTATTTTTCTGGGAAGTATTTTAGGTTTTTTATGAATTTTATGGGTTTTTAGAGGTTTTAGGGTTTTTTGTGTTTTTAGATTTTTTATATTTTTTAGGTTTTTATATTTTTTGATGGTTTTATGCGCTTTTGGGTTTTATAGGATTTAGAAGGTTTGGAATTTTCCAATGTATTTTAGGGTTTTTATAGTTTTCATATGTGTTTTTAAGGTTTGAAATCGTTTTTTTGGAGGTTTTGGAATTTTAGGATTTGTATGAGTTTTATGATTTTTTTAGGATTTTTATTATTTTCTATGTTATTTAGGGGTTTTTTGGTTTTTAGGGAATTTTTTATTTTTGGGTATTTAATGGTTTTTTTTGTTTCTATGGGTTTTATGTTTTTTAGGGGTATTATTATTTTTTAAGGGTTTTTATCATTTTAAGGACTTTTTATGGTGTTTTAGGGTGTTTTAGGGTTTTTATTGTTTGTACGGTATTTTAGGGGTTTATGGTTTTTATATTTATTAGGATTTCCTGGTGTTTTGGGGGTCTTCACAAATTTAGGGTCTTTAATTTTATTTATGGGTATGTTATCCCTTTCACAATTTTCTAGCCACCTTTTTGGGTTTTGTGAATTTATGGTCATTTAAGTTGTTTTAGGGGTTTTAGGGTATTTTAGGGGGTTTTAGGGTGTCTAGAGTGTTTATGGTTTTATGGGGTTTGGGGTTTTTAAGGATTTTAGGGGATTTGGGATTTTTAGGGGGGTTTAGGGCTTTGTAGTGATTTTAGGGTTTTTTGGGGTTTTAGTGTTTTTACAAGGTTTGGGGTTTTAGGGTGTTTATGGGTTTTAATTGTCTTTTAGAATTATAGAGGGTTATTTATGGTCTTTTATCGTTTTTAGGGTTTTTTTGGGATTTTAGGGGATTATAGGTTTTCTAAAGATTTAATAGCCCTTTGGTGGGTTTTTTTTATGGGTTTTAGTTCTTGTGTGTGTTTTAATTGTTTTTAAGGTTTTTTATTTTATTGGTTTTTACAGATTTTTAGGTTTTTAAGCGTTTTAGGGTTTTGGATTCTTAATTTTATCATGGCTTGGATTTTAGAGGGGTTTTGAGTTTTTTGGGTTTTTAGGCTATACGGGTTTTGGGTTTTTTATGGGTTTTAGTATTTTTATAGGTTTTTAGGGGTTTTAGGGTTTTTATAGTTTTTGGACATATTTAGGGTTTTCCAGGGATTTTTGGGGTTGTTAAAATTTTTAGGAATTTTTAGTTTTTTATATATTTTTTGGTTTTTATGGTTTCTATGGGGTTTTATGAATTTGGGAGTTTTAGGGGATATTTAGGGTTTTTGTATATTTAGATTTTTTTGGGATTAAGGGTTTTAGTGGTATTTAGGTTTTGTAAGTTTTTAAAGTATTTCTAGTGTTTTTGGGGTTTTTATATGTTTTTAGAATTTCTAGGGGTTTTGGTGTATTTTAGAGTGTGTTCTGGTTTTAGGGTTTTTATGGTATTTAATAATTTTTAAGGTTTTATGGGTGTTTAGGGTTTTTGGGTTTTTAAGGTGTTTGATGGGTTTCAAATTTTGTTAGGGTTTTAGGTTTTTTCTGTTGTTAAGATTTTTAGAGGTTTTTATGGTGTTTTGGGGTTTTTTTGGTTTTTGGGGTTTTTCTATATCTTAGGGATTCTTAGGGGTTTGGGGTTTTTATTATAGGTTTTAAGGGTTTTAATAAGTTTTATGGATTTTAGGATTTTTTTAGTTTTTTAGCGGTTGTAGTGGTATTAATGGTTTTAGGCGTGTTTAGGAGTTTTAATGGTTTTGGGGATTGATTCATATTTTAAGGGTTTTATGGGTTTTAGGGTTGTTCTAGGCTTTTCAGCATTTCAATTGGTTTTTTGGGATTTTATGGTCTTTTGTGGGTTTTTGGGGTTTTAGTTTTTTTGGTTTTATGGTTTTATGGTTTTTGGAACTTTAGGGTTTATGGGGGTTTATGGGGTTTTTATAATTTTTATGGTCCTTACGGGGTTTTATGGATCTTCTAGTATTTTATAGGGTTTTATGGTCTTTTAGGGGTTTTTAGGGATTTATTTATCATTTCTATGGTTTTACGGGTTTCTATGATTCTTCGAGTGTTTTATAGGGTTTTATGGTCTTTTAGAGGTTTTTTGGGGTTCTTGGGACATTATGGGTGTTTTATGATTTTTAGAGTATTTAAACGTGTTTAGATATTTTTATGGTTTTAAGGATTTTTTATGGTTTTTAGGTTTTTTCTAACTTTTAGGGGGTTTTAGGGTTTTTTTGGATTTTTTGTGTTTTTTGGGGATATAGGTTTTTTAGGGATTTTATGATTTTTTTTTATTTTTTAGTTTGTTTATGGTTTTTTGGGTTTTAGTATTTAGGGGTTTTAAGGGTTTTTTGTGTTTTATTGTTTTCATGGTTTTAAGGGATTTTAATAGGGTTTTAGAATTTTAGGGGTTTATGGTGTTTAGGGTTCTTTTAGCATTTTTAGGTTTTGGATTCTTTTTCAGTTTTCTTAGGGGTTTATAGGTTTTTAGGGTGTTTTTAGGGTTTTATAGTGGGTTTTAGGGTTTTTAGGGTTTTTAGAGTTTTTTGGGTTTTTTTAGTTTCATAAGGTTTTTAGGGATTTTAGGGGATTTTAATGTTTTAAAGGTATTTAGGGTTTTTAGTATTTTTATTATTTTTAGGATTTTTGTGGTTTTTAGTCTCTTAACAAATTTTAAGTTATTTTAGAGATTTTAGGTTTTTTGGGTGTTTGGGGGGTTTTTAGGGTTTTTGGTGTTTCTAGGGTCTTTTCAAGATTCTATTTGTTTTAAGGGTTTTTAGGGGTCATATGTGTTTTCAACATTTAGGGATATATAGAGGTTATTTTGGGGGTGGGGGGTTTATTGGTTTCATGTTTTGAAAACATTTTTAGGGATTTTAGAGTTTTAAAGCCTTTTTGGGGTTATAGGGTTCTTAGGGTTTTAATTATTATTATTGGTTTTAGAGTATTAAAGGTTTTAAATGGTTTTTTGTATTTTTAGGGGTTTTAGGATTTGAGGATTTTAATGGTTTTTGGGTTTCTAAAGTGTTTTATGGTTTTAGGGGTTTTAGGGTTTTTATGTTTTTATGGTATTTGAAGGTTTTTAGTGGTTTTTGGTATCTTTGTTGGGGTTTTTGGGTGTTTGGGGATTTTAAAAATTTTGAGTTTGTTTAGGGTTTTTATGAGTTTTATGATTTTTGGGGGTTTTATGGTTTTTTAAAAAAATTCATGTCATTTAGGGGTTTTAGGGATCATTATGTGTTTAGGGTCCTTTATGGGTTTTAGGGTTTTAGGGCTATTTAGTAAAATCATAGGTTTTTATGTTCCTTCGTGGTTTTAGGGTTATTAACATATTTTAGGGGTTTTATATTTTTAGTGGTTTTTTAGTGTTTTTGTGGTTTTTAGGGGGTTTTAGGTTTTTTTTAGTTTTTTTAGGATTATAAATGGTTTTAGGGTTCTTTTGGGGACATCATGGAGTTTTTGGGGTTTTTAGTGTTTTAGGGTTTTAGGCCTATAAAGGGTTTGTTTAGGATTTTAAGGGGGGTTTTGGTTTTTTATGGTCTTTAGATTTTGTAGGGTATTAATGAGTTCTTACTTTTGGAGGAGTATTTTGTTTTTTAGTGGTTTTCAATGTTTTTTAGGGTTTTTAGCGGGATTTATGATTTTTATGATTTTTAGGGTATTGTAGTGGTTTTATGGTTCTTTAGGGGTTTTATATGTTTTTGGGTTTTCCAGAGTTTTATGGTTTTTTTGGTATTTATGTTCTTTATTTTTTTAGGGGTTTAAGGTGTTTAAAAGGGTTTTTTGGGTCTTTAGGGGTTTTATGGTTTATAGGCCTTTTATGGGTTTTAAGGTTTTTTGGTTTTTTGGGTTTTTATATTTTTCTACGGTTTTAGGTCCTTTTGTGTTTTTTGATGTTTTTTGAGTTTTTTTTTGAGTTTTTTAGGATTTCTAGGTTTATTTCATGGTTTAAGGTTGTTATGGGTTTTTATGGTTTTTTGGTCATTGAGTGTTTTTAAGGGGATTTTGGGATTTTATATTTTTTGGTTTTAAACTATATAGTGTTTTTTATTGATTTTAGGGACCTTTATAGTTTTTAGGTTTTTTGGGGACCTTTATTAATTTTAGGGTTTCATGGTTTTTATGGACCTTTAAGTGTTTTAGGGGTTTAAAGGTTTTTTAGGGATTTAATGGTTTTAAATTTTTTAGTATTATTTATTGTTTTTATGGTGAAAAGGAGTGGGGATAATAAATCCTATCCCCACAATATTTATTAATGAAAAAAAACAAAAAACAACTAAAATGAAGGTTTACAAGAGCAGGTGTTCCAATCAACATTTATATTAAAGTCTGTCAGAGGCAAGAAAAAGGACTGGGCAACAAAATACCACATCGAGGCCCGATCCTCAATTGCCTTTTTAGAAAGAGAATCCACCGCCAAGTTGACCTCCCTATAGACATGTGTGACTCATATGCTAAGGGTGTGAGCGAGAGTAATGATTTTGATTCATTGTGGTAGCAGCCTCCATGGGACTTCCCTATATTTGTTCTGGAGGACGCTGACCACAAGCATCGAATCTGATTCAATCCAAAGCAGGATCCACTCAAATTGGGCTCAAAATTTAATAGCCTTGATAATTTCCCAAAGCTTCACCTCATAAGCACAACCATCACCTATAAAATGGTAGCACAATCCCTTCAAGAAGCCTCTAAAAGTACAAAAGATTCCACCATGTTGACCTTTATCCAATATGGGATCAGAGGAATCCATCAAATAAATTTCAAAACCTCTAGTTTCCCGATCCTTCCAGCTAAACCAAGTGAAAGCAGTAAAATCAGATTGTTAACAACATTTTCCATTGAACTTGTTTGAATATGGGATGTAGTCTGTATCCCCTTGTGAATATTCTCAACTTTTCCATGAAATGAGAGAGGTTGACAGTTGAATTCCAGAGCATTTCAAGCGGCCCATATATAGTGAGTCATTGCCACCACATCAGAAAGCAGTAGGTTGTGAACCAGATCACTACATTTTAGCTCCACCAGCCCAAGGATGAACATGAAAAACTCCCCTGGAAAGACGCCCTCCAAGGAAAATCATTGCATCAGGTAACCCCACATCCTAGAAGTGAACTTACAGTGGAGGAAAACATGAGGGTTGCTCTTCTTGGCCATTCTATAGAGAGAACACACAAATGTAAGGTGTCATCCAGTCATCTTTAGATACTCTTGAATAGGGAGCCAATTTCACCAAAAATTCCACATTATTATATAATAAGTAGGTGGAATGAAAGTCAACATGAACATTAGAAGGAAAGATGAGGAAATGGTTCCTTCAAGAAATTTTAGCCGATAATAGTCACGAGTACTAAACTGACCAACCATACTTCATTTCCAAATAAGGATGTCACTATCAACAAAAACATATCACTTCATTAAAAAAACAATATGACTGGAGAGGCTCACCAGTAAATCATCACATTACTAGACCAGGACTAAAATGGATAGATTCCTCCATTCTTGGGGAGGCGTCATAATCTCAGAAAGAGGCTGAAAAAGCCATGTGGTAGTCCAGAAATTCAGAGTTGATTGCTTGGATACAATCCATTTTGAATGAGAGATAATATCCTCATATGAGGATCTAATAGCCGGCCAAACTGATGAAGATAAATACCAAGTGAAGCCCTCAAAAATCTTTTGAGTGAACCCTTAGTGAGAAAGTCCAAACCACCCCTCTTCGGGCTAAGTAAGCCCCAGGTGAACTTCCCAAGTAGGGAATCATTAAATATTCTAATATCTTTAATAAAAATCCCATCTACGTAAACTGGTTTTGTGCAATGCTTCCAGGCCACCGCAATCAACTTCCTTTCATTGATGGACCTCATCCATGAAAAGTTCTTAATCCTCACATTTAGGTTTTTAACAAGGATGGGAGACTATCGATAGAACAAAAAATAATGAACAAACATTGAGGTAATAACCGAATTAATCAGGAAAAATATACCAATTTGAGAGATACATTTTCCCTTCCACTTGACTAGTTGTTGCATGATTCTATAAGAAATACCATAAAATTAATAGCATTTTTCCATTCCCCAAAAAATCAGGGTGCCCATAAAGGTGAAGGATAGTGATCCCCACATCACCCAGAGAGATATAGCAATGCGAAGCTACCTAGAATGGGAGACACCATTGACAAAGACAATCAAAGATTTTTTATATCTTATGTTTTTTCCAATAACACACTCAAAATAGGGAAATATACCTTTGATTGAAGGAAATGTTTCTGTATCATCTTTCCCAAAAAAAAGAATATCATCCACATATAGTATGTGGGAGGGTACATAAAGATCCCAACATACAATAATTAGATAGTAAATCCCATTCTGTACCAAGTGAATAATGCATCACCTCATATATTCTTCAACAACTGCAAATATAAATCTAGAGAGCAGATCCCCTTGCAAAAAAACATGGGAACATTTGAAGAAACCCTTCGGGGAGCCATTTATGAGAACAAAAATTATGGAACTATTGAGGATTGAAATTATCTGGTTGATGAAACCTCTTGAGAAACCATACTTGTCATGAACATTAGAAATAAATCTCCATTTTATAGTGTCAAAATCCTTCAAGATAACAAGATTCAAATAAAAACTCCCATTCTTTGTATCTTTTTTCATGATGTTGATCCCTTCAGAGGCAGTGAAAAGGCATGTTTGGATGCTTCTCCTAGGAATAAACCCAAATTAGTTTTGGGTGATGATGTCCCTTAAAATCCTCCCATTCCTGATAACCAGAATTTTTCTAATAATCTCTTGGATAGTGTTCCCAACAGAAACTATTTGTAAATCACCAATATCAATGGAATTTTCCTTTTTCGGGATCAAAGAAATTAATTTTGAGTTCACCCCATGTCGAATTGATCCAGAGAGAAATAATTATATGACCGCATTGGTAACATCCACATATATAATGTCCCAATAAAACATAAAGAAATTTTTTCCAAACCCATTCTTCCCCACTACACTATCTATCTTTAATGAACAAAGATCCTCCTTAACCTCCTTCTCAAAGGGTGCATCAATAAGAGCCTCATTTTGATGCACTGAGATGCAAGGTGAAATGAACTTATTTCCAAACGCCTATTTTGAGGTATTTTTATGGGTTTAAAGGTTTTAGGGTTTTTATGTATTTTTTAATATTTCCTGGGATTTTAGTGTTATAATTATTTTTAGGGGTTTTGGGTTTTAATTATTTAGGGAAATTTAGGATTTTTATAGTTTTTAGGGTCTTTTAGGGGTTTTTGTGTTTTTAGTGTCATTTAGAGTTATTATGATTTTTTGGGTTTTTATGTAATTATAAGTTTTTTTGGGTTTTTAGTGTCATTTAGGGGTTTGGGGTTTTTAAGGTTCTTTTGGTTCTTTAGGGGTTTTAAGGCATTTTCAGATCCTTTAGAGTTTTTTTGTCTTTTGGGGTTTTAGGGTATTCTATTCTTATAGAGGTGTTAGAGTTTTTAGGGTTTTATATGGGTGTTAGGCCCTTTGGGGGTTTTATGTTTTTTATAGTGTTTTAGGTTTCTGAAAATTTTCTATGGTTTTTGGGCATTTTTTGGGATTGTTTTTTAGGGGTTTAGGATTTTTAGGATTTTTCAACAAACTATGACATGAATTGGTCACCCAATTCATGCCACAAAAAATTTTATTAAAGAAAAAAAATGTTACAATACATGCATAAGGTGTAATGATCTTACACCAACAATAAATTGGGTGTGATACATGTTGAGGTTCCACAAAACACTTGGTTTTTTAGGATATGATGGGGTTATTTTGGATTTTTAAGGCCATTTTAGATATTTGGAGGTTTGGGGGTCATTGATGATTTTTAGGGGGTTTACGGTTCTGGAAATATTTTTGGGGTTTAAGTTATATTAGGGTTTTTATGGTTTTAGGCCCCTTTTGGGTTTTTATGGTATTAGGGTCCTTTAGGGTTTTTGGTATTTTTAGGGGTTTATAGTGTCCTTTAGGTGTTTTACTATTTTTATGGGTTTATAATGATTTTTAGGGTTTTAATTTTTTTTTGGTTTTTAAGTGTTTATTTATGGCTTTTAGGGTTATATGGTTATAGGGGTTTCAGTGAATTTAAGGGGTATTAATGTTTTTATGATTTATGGGTTTTAAGGTTTTTATAATTTTTAGGGTATTTTGGATTTTCTGTGGTTTTAGGGTTATTGGTGTAATTTAGGGTTTTTAGAGTTTTTAGGTATTTTTTGGTTTTTATGGTTTTAGGGGTTTTAGAGTTTTTAGTTCGTTTAGGGTTTTTAAGATTTATGGTATTTTAGGGTTTTTATTGTTTTTATGTTCTTTTAAAGGTTTTAGGGTTTTATAGTCTCTTTTAGGGTTTTAGGGGATTTTAGAGTTTTATAAGGGTTTTAGGCTTTTTAGGGTTTTTATTTTTTTATGGTTTTAGGGTGTTTTAAGACCCTTCATGGTTTTTATAGTTTTAATGGTATTTTAGGGTTTATTGATTTTTGGTGAACATAAGTGGTTTTAGGGTTTCTAGGTATGTTTAGGGGATTTTATGGTTTTTAGGGTCCATATGGTTTTTAGTTCCTTCATGATTTTTTATGTGTTTACAGTGTTTTTTATGTTTTTTGGATTTTTAGGGCCCTTTAGTTATTTTTATAGTTTTTTATAGTCTTTTTTGGGGTTTAAAATAATTTTTTTTCTTTAGGGTTTTTTACATTTTTCAGTGTCTTTTGGATATTAATGTGCTTCGGGGTATTTCATGGTGTTTTATGGGGTTTAAGGTCATATATGGCGTTTTAGGGTTTTTTAGGTCATCTTGGAGTTTTAGGGTCATTAAGGGTTAATAGGGTTATTTTGTGGATTTTTAGGGTTGTAAGGGTTTTTAGAGTTGTCATGGATTTGCGGATTATTAGTGTTTTTAGGATTTTTGGGTCTTCATGGGGTTTTAGTGTCCTTTAGGTCATTGAGGTTTTTATGGTTGTATGGGTTTATATGTTTTTATCAGTTTGTAGGAAGTTTTTGATTTACTAAGGGTTTGAGTAATCTTATGAATTTTAAGTTTTCTAGATTTTTTAGCATTATTTGGGGTTTTTAGGGGTTTTTAGGAATTCGATGGTTTTTGTTGTTTTTAGTGATTTTTTTGGGTTTTTTTTGTTTCTAGGATTTTCAAGGGTTTTTTGATCTTTAATAGGGTTTAAGGTTGCTTAGGGTTTTTAGTGTGTTTATGATTTTTAAGGTCTTTATGGATTTATATTGGTTTTTATTGTTTTAGTTTTTTAGGGATTTAGGGGGTTTTGTGGGCTTTTATGGGGTTTTAAGTATTTTTAAGGGTTTAGAGGTGTTCTGGGTTTTAATATTTTTAGGTTTTTTTTCGTGATTTTAGGGTTTTTAGGGGTTCTTAGGGTTCTAAAATTTTATCGGCGGTTTTCTAGAGTTTTATGATTGTTTTTTGTTTTTAGGGATTTTATGTATTTAGGTGTTTGAAGGGGATTTTGGGTTTTTAGGGTTCTTATGGTTTTTAGGGTTCTTAGGGGTTTTAGTGGTTTGAAATTTTTTTAAATTTTAATGTTGTTTTGGGTTTTTATGGGTTTTATGGTATTTTTGGGTTTTTTAGTTTTTTTGGGTTTTTAGTGTTTGGGGGGGTTAAATTTTTGGGAGGTTTTTAGATTTTTAAGGATATTATAGATTTTTATGAGGTTTAATAGTTTTTATTGGTATTTTGGGGTTTTATTGTTTTTAATGGTTTTTAGTGTTTTTAGGGTCTTTATGGTTTTTAATAAGTTTTAGATTTTTAAAGTTGTTTTGGGGGTTTTCAGGTTATTATGGGTTTTAAATATTTTTATGTTTTTAAGTATTTTTAGGTTTTTTATGATTATTTTATGGGGTTTCAAGATTTTTTTGAGATTTTTATAGTTTTAGGGTTATTGGGGACTTTATGGTCTTTTACTGTCTTTTAGTATCATTGAAGGTCTTTTAGTCTCTTTTGGAGTATTTTTTGGATTTTTAATATTTTAGGTCTTTTAGTCCCTTTTGGAGTATTTTAGTATCATTGAAGGTCTTCGCATGGGAAGCTGTTGCTGGTGCTCTGGAAAATGTTCTAACTCAACTTCAAATTGATCCTGTGAAATATTTTAATATATATACATATATTAATGTATAGATTTTATGTAAGTATTAGTAATGAGTAGAAGCACTTACTATCAATGCTGCAGCCTATGGATCGTTGTGATCATGAGTCCTCATCCACACCGACATTTTATCAGTCGGTGTACCTTTCTCCCACAACTATATATGAATAGAATATAAACAAAAAACCATATCAATTAATAAATTAAAAAATGAATAATAAATACCTCATGTCAGATCTGAGACACGTGACGAGTCCCGAGCCTGTGAGGTGGTCCCTGCAACGCTCGATTTTTAGAATGGCGTGTTGACACCTCCAACAATCAATTCATTCAAATTTAAAACAAATCACACATTTTTGAAAATATATATACCTAAATAAATATTCAAACTGTAACACCCCCAGTAGAACAATATGCAACTAAATCACGCCACTGAGTCGGGAGGACACCTCTCGGGACTTTTTCCAGAATGTCTGGGGCACCCACATTTGGTACCCAGTGGTCCCTCTTGACTTTGCCTTTATATTCATTCCACATCTTATGGCATTTTCTAATACACACTGGCCCAAACTCATCGGGACATACTTTCAAATTTTTCAATTAAAGAAAAAAAACACATATTTCATTATTGTTTATACATGGGGAATAAAGTAAAAGGGTCTTCTTACCCGAACATCCCTCCAAAGACGATCGAATGTGTCCTGAGGGATAGAAGCCCAGTCACGCGTGGTCAATGGAAATAGATGTGGGTCACGTATGATATGACCCAACTGACAAATAAATGCAGGGGTATTCCGTCCCACAGGATGAAATACCACATCAAAGGAAACATCAAACGTCATGTCGGAATTCCATGATAATATGCCACGACCAGGGCCTCTCTTATGAGAGGAAGAAGCAGTCGAGTCTGATCCTGTTGAAACAAAATTTACATATAATTTTATAGATGTTATAAATAAATAAATATATATATATATATAGGTTTGTCAATTACATAAAAAAAATAGAGACAATTACATTCTAACATACCTCGACCCTGAGATGTGGATGCCTCAGATGGATGATGTGGATCTGCTGCCTCTTCCCCTGACATGCCTGTAGTCATAGAAAACATTAGTAAGGGGAATATCCAAAGTGTCCAAATGATAAATTGGATTGTTTTTTTTAAAAAATAAAACTTGTACAGTTTTTAATCAAACAAAAAGGGATTGAATAATTAGTTGTGAATGAACATTAAAAAATCATAAAGTTAACAAAACAGATATAAAAATTATGTACAAAACCAATCAATTCATAGCCAAATTTCAAATTGAATTAATAAAAATTCAAGGAGCACATGAACCAAATGAATAATACCTCAATGGTAAGACACACCGACAATAACATCAATATAACATGAGTTAAATCAACCAAAATATTTATAACTGAATAAACTACCAAAAGTGAGGATTAAAACTTACAAGGATTTATAAAATGGTTATATAATTTTTGATATCCTAGGCTGTATAGCAAGAAAACAATTATACCTTTCATTAAGCATGAAAATTGACTATTTCTCCTTCAACAACCACTCTGACCCAATAAATATCATCTTCACTTTGAACTACGGTATGTTGATCAAGCTGTTGGGAAATAAAAGGAACAGTCTCGGGTTCATCTTGTTCAAATACAAACACTCCTCGCCGAGACATTTTGACAACAACTTGCCAACATGGATTTTAAGGCAAAGTAACGAAGAATACTTGTTCCGCTTGTGATGTCAAAATGAAAGGATCATTATCAACTCGTTCATTTTTGTATAACATATAGTTAAAATTAACCAATGAAAACTGATATTGATCGACTTTACATCCATGCATTGGATCAACCCAATTACACTTTAACAATATGTACTTCAACCCCAGTGTGTATACAACTTCAATGATGTCTATCAAATGACCATAGTAATAACCAGAATCGACAAATGGACAACTAATTTCACTGTTTTGTGTTTCTCATTTGTTGTCAACATATTTAATATGAAATCAAAAACCATTATCATCTATAGATTTATAACAATGAGCCGTTATAGATGGACCCTCAGCCAGTTGGATAAATTCTTTAGTTAGCATGGGGTCCCCTAACTCCCTTAGCTTATGAACCTACATAATTCATAGAATTTAATAATGATATATGCAGAAAGAAATTAGTACAATACTTCACTCATAATGAAAATCAATTTATACGTACATAATCCTTGAACCAATCATGAAATGACACATAATGAGATTGTTGAATTTGAAACTCAGTCAAACAATATATCTCTGCTTTTATCTCATTAATGTGTTTCCTGCAAATGATAACGCGATGTTTAAATGATCAACTTATGCAATCAAAACATGTAAAAGTTAAACAATAAAAGTGATAAGATACTTTCTGCATTAATGGTGCAACTGATGAAGTATTGAACAAGATATATCGATGTGCTTGTATCCACTCGATGTTGTCCATATCATATGTGGTTCCTTCTCTAACAAGACCATCATGAATCCTAGAGGACTTATCTAATTTTGTTTCAACATCCATAAGATATTCTGCACAAAAAGTAGTACACTCATCCATCAAATAACCATTGGATATTGATACCTCCAGACAAGCTCTATTACATACAAATCATTTCAATGTACTCAAATACAGCTCAATAGAATACATCCACCTGAATTGCACTAGACCAACAGCCATTACTTCATCAGTTAGGTGCACTATCAAGTGGACCATAACATCAAAAAACGAGGGGGGAAATAGTTTCTCAAAGTGACAAAGCGTATGTAAAATTTAGTCTTGTAAACTTTTTAAATCACTCATTCATTGATTTCTTAAACAAAGATTTCTAAAAAAATTACTCATCTCAATCAACGGCTGAACAACATTGGGGGATAAACAATCAAAAATTACGATTGGAATAAACTGCTGAAGTAGTATGTGATTGTCATGACTTTTAAACCCTTGCAATATATTACTTGTCATATTCACACACTTTGAAATATTAGAAGAGTAACCATCAGGTACCTTGAGAATCTTCAAAATGGAAAGAAATGTCTCTTTCTCCTTGGTAGTCATCGTATACTGTGCAGCAGACATATATTCCTTTTTTCCCTCAACTAACTGTAAATGCATCTGTTTCCTTAATCCCATTTCTTCCAAATCACGGTGTGCATTAACATAGTCCTTTGATTTTCCACTGACACCTGAAATGGTCCACAATACATTATCACAAACATTTTTTTCAATGTGCATGACATCCAAATTATTCCTCAGCAATGTAGTTTTCTAATATGGAAGACTATAAAAAATACTTTTCTTTTTCCAATTTTGACTGCACTGCCTACACATAGCACTAACATTACGTACCGAAGGAGCCACCAAATCCTGAATTTCATATACTGTGCGGATGGTTTCTTCCTCAATCTGCGATAACATTTTGACTCCTGTCATGATCTTTGGTGTTGGGCTGAACTCTCTAGAACCATCAAATTCCACTCTGTCCATTCTGAACCTGTGCTGAGGGGGGGGGGACATCTATGACCCATGTATGCCCATTTTTTGTAATGCTTAAGCCATACATATTTTTTACTTTTATTGAAACAAGGGAAAGAAAATTCCCCTTTCGTACTCTAGACTGATAAATTTGCATAAGTTGGGAAGTCATTGATTGTCCACAATAAAGTAGCCTGCAGTTTGAACATTTCATTCATTTCACAGTCCTAAGTCATCACACCATCATCCCAAAATTCATTCTACTCATCAATCAATGGCTGAAGGTAAACATCAATATTATCCCTTGGACTTTTAGGTCCATGAATAAGAGTGTAAAGTAATATAAATTTTTTCTTCATACAAATCCAAGGAGGAAGATTATACAAAACCAACACCACAGGACATGTGCTATGAGTTGCACCAGCCATAGACATGAATGGATTGAAACCATCTGCCGCTAATTCTAATCGGGCATTATGAACATCATTAGAAAAATCAGGATGTCTCTTATCAAAATCCTTCCATGCATGAGAGTCTACCGGGTGGGTTGACATATCACTTTTATGAACTCTTTCTTCATTCTGTCTCATTAAATTAGAAACGTTATATGAAATAAAAAATATTTTCAAACTCAGTTTATGGTTAATGTAACACATTTGTTTTACAACAATCATTTTCCCTTGAATCGCAATATGACTTTGATGAGTCTGATTTCCCGTGTTCTCTTTCCACCTGGAACCACCACAAACCATAAAAATATCCAAATGGGAAGTTTCCTTTCTAAACAAAATACAGTTGTTTGCACATGCATCTATGGTCTCATATGTAAAACCAATGTTCTCATTCAACTTACGAGAATGGTAATACGACTTGGGAATCTTAGCATCGACAGGAAGAACCTTTTTCAATAACACCAACAGCATGTCGAATGATGTGTCTGACCAATGATTCAAAGTCTTCAAATGAAACAACTCCATAATAAATGACAATTTATTGTAAGAAATACATCCAAGATTTAATTCTATTTTTGCATCATCAGGTGCTTCATAAAACCTCCTTGAATCATGATCTGCACCAGAGTGACGATTTATCTCAACGATCTTATGATTCTGGATGCCAATGCCTTCAGGATCCAACCCACGTACTATTTCAGTAAGCATTTCATGATTTGGATCATTCATCCTTGCATCAACATCCATATGAACTACATCCATATTTTGACAACGAACATATTATTCTCCATGATTAGTCCAACTCTTATAATTTTTCAGAAATCCATTAAAGAATAGGTGCTCCCTCACAGTATCTCGTGTGAATTGATATCTGTTAGCACATTTTCTACATGGAAAACTAATATAGTCACTTTCAAATCCTCTGGTGAATTCAATAAACTGAATAATGCCATTAAAATATTCTCTAGACTTTCGATTTGGAAGATCAATCCAACTCTTATCTATAATAAGATCTCTATTACAAACATTTACACAAGACTTATTACATTTTCATTTTTCATATCAAATATATTTAAAATAAATACTAATTAATTGTTTGTGAACCATTTATAAAATAAAAATGTAAGTGAAATCCCATGTAATACCTGATTACGCTACAAACCTGGAATGGAGGGGAGTCGAAGGAGGTACTGTGAGGGAGTGGAGAGGCAGCGAAGGGGAGCTGGAGCCAGTGGCGGTGCGTCGAGGGAGGGGATGGGTGGCGGCGATGATGGGGAGACGGTGGAGAAAAGGCGGTGAGGTAGTGACGGTGCATCGAGGGTGGGAAGACAATGGAGGGGACTGAGGATAGGGGGAGCCTGAGTGGATGGGTGGTAGTGACGAGGGGACAAGTAGCGGCTGTGTGGGGAGTGAGGGGACCAGGCGGCGGTAGTGCGGCACGGGAGAGGACAGTGAGGGAGGGGAAAGGTGGCGATGGTGCGATGAGGTAGGGGACGAAGGAGGGGATGAGGGTTGGAGGGGTGCGGGGGTGGGGGGGGGGTGGGGGTGGGGTGCGGGGTGTGGGGTGTGGGGGCGGAGGGCCAAGGGCAGAGGCCGGAGGGTAGAGGGGTCGGAGGCCGGAGGTGGTGGAGGCCGGATGTCGGTGGCGGGAGGCCAGAGGGTAGAGGGAGGCCGGTGGGGATGGAGAGCAGGGTGGAGGGTGGCCGAAGCCAGAGGGTAGAGGCGGAGGAAGGCTGGAGGAGACAGAGGGTAGGGCGGAGGGCGGCCGGAGAGCAGATAGTGGAGGGTGAAGGCCGAAGAGGGTGGAGGGTGGAGGGCAGCGAGGGAGTTCACATGGTGATGGGGGAGGGAGGCAAGAGAGGGCACGCGGTGAGGAGGGAGGGCGTGTGATGATGGTGGAGGGAGGCGAGGAAGGGCACGCGGCAGTAGTGGAGGGCGCGCGGTGAGGCGAGGAGGGAGGAGGAGGGTTCAAGGGGGGGGGGGGCGAAGTAGCGAGGCGAGGAGGGAGGAGGAGGGTTCAGGGGGGTGCCAAAGCCCCCCCCCCCCCCCCCCCCCCCGTTTGGAAAAACCTAGAGACTGCCAATGGCGGTCGCTATAGGTAAAGGGGATCTAAATCCCATTCTTCTAGTAGTCTATAGGGAATAGAGTTTTAGGGATTCTTACAGTTTTGGGGGTTTTTTTATGGATTTTAGTGTTTTTAGGATTTTTAGGTTTTTAGGGTGTTTTATGTGTTTTTATTTGTTTTTAGGGTTTTTATGTTTTTTCTGTTTTTGTGTTTTTTTTCTTGATTTTAGTGTTTTTAGGGTTTAGGGGGGGGGGGTTAAAGGTGGTTTTTATGGTTTTAGGGTGTTTTTTAGTTTTTAGGTGTTTTGAGGGTTTTTTTTGGGTTTTTGTTGTTCTAAGGGTGTTAGGGTTTTTGTGTTTTGGGGAGTTTAAGGGTTTCAAGGTGTTAATAGGTTTTATTTTTTTCATTGGTTTTTCGGTTTTAAAGTTTTTTGGGTTTTTAGTGTTTTTTTTGTTTTTAGGGGTTTGAGGGTTCTTTGGGGTTTTACATTTTTTATAGTTCTTTTAGGTTTTTTGGGTTTGGGGGTTTTAGGGATTTTGGGGGGGTTTTTTATACATTAAGGCTTTTACAGTTTTTAGGTTTTTTTATAGTTTCAAGGATTTTAGCTATTTTTGAGCATTTTATAATGTTTTGGTGTTTTATGGACATTTTAGTGTTATTCGGGGTTTTACATTTTTTATTATTTTTTGGATTTTTAGGGTTTTAGTTTATTTAGGAAGATTTAGGGTTTTTAGGGTTTCTTAGGGTTTTTAGTTGTTTATGTTTTCTAGGTTTTTATGTTTTTAGTGTGCTTAAGGGTTATTATAGTCTCTTAGGAATTTAGGCTCATTTTTATATTTATATCATTTTTAGTGTGCTTTTTGGTTTTAGGGTCTTTTATTTTTTTTTAGTTTTTTTAGATTCTTTTAGGAGTTTAAATGAGTGTTTAGAAATTTTAGGGATTTGAATGGTTTTTAGGGAATTTTAGAGTTTTTCAGATTTTTAGGGGATTTAGGGATTTTATGTTTTTTTAGTGTTCTGGGTTTTAGTGTTTTAGTGTTTTATAGGTTTTTAGGGTTTTTGGTTTTTTATAGATTTAGTGATTTTTTATAGTTTTTAGGGATTTCATAGTTTTTAGGTGTTTTAGGGAGTGTCTTTGTTTTATATCTCTTGGGTTTTTTTGGGTTTTAGAGATTTTTAGAGTATTTTTAGGGGTTTTAGTGTTTTTTTGGAAATTTTAGGGGTTTTGGATTGTTAAGATTTTATAGTTTTTTGGTATTTTAGGGGGTATTCAGGTTTTTCATGGTCTTTAATTGGGTTTAAGGAGTTTTATAGGTTTTAGAATTTTTGAGGGGTTCAGGGGGTTTTAAGGTTTTTAGTGTGTTTTTAAGGGTTCTACGGCATTTTTGGTGTTTTTTATCTTTTAGGGTTTTAGGGTTTTTATATTTTTTTAGCATTTTTTAATTTGTAGGTATTTTTAGGGTTTATTGTTTTTTAGGTTTTTTTGTGGTTTTAGTGTATTTGTTGGATTTTAGGAGTTTTTGGTCCTTTTAGTGGTTTTTAGGTTTTATGGGTTTTTGGGATATTTTAGGGTTTAGGGTTTTATTTTTATTTTTAAGGGGTTTTAGGGTTTTTAGTGATATTTTTTGATTTTTAATGTTTTTATGGTTTTTAGTGGTTGTAATGTTTTTGGGGGGTTCTAGTGTTTTTAGGGTTTTCAGGGTTTCATAGGTTTTTAGGGTTATTTTATGTTTTTCAGTGTTCATTATGGGTTTTTAGGTTTTTTTGGATTTTAAAAGATTTTTTAGGGGTTTAGGGTTTTGTATGGTATTATTGGGATTTTAAGGATTTAGTTTTTAGGTTTTTTAATGTTTTCATAGGTTTTTCTCTGGGTTTTTATGATTTTTTAGTATTTTCTTATAGATTTAGAAATTTTTAATATTTTTAGTGTATTTTTGAGATTTTATTGGTCTGGGGGTTTTTAAGTTGTTTTTTGGGTTATATGTTTTTTATGGGTATTAGGGGTATTTAGGATTTTTTGGGTTGTTCGATCAATTGGGGGTTTCTAGGATTCATAAGGTTTTTAGGGTTTTTTTGGTTTTATGGTCGTAGGGTTTTTTGGTTTTTTTTTGGGGGGGGGGGTAGATATTTTTAGGGATTTTAGGGGGTTTTGAGTTTTTAGGGGTTTTATAGTTTTTATGGTGTTTAAGAGTTTATAAGGACCTTTGGTTTTTTTTTACATTTTTATGGTTTTTTAGGTTATTGGGGTCTTTTAGGGATGTTTAGTGTTTTAAGGGTCATTTTTATTTTTAGTGGTTCTTATGTTCTTTTAAGGATTTTTTGGGTTTTATATTATTTTAGGGGTTTTAGGGTTTTTAAATTCCTTTTCAAGGTTTTAGGGTTATTTAGGACTCTTAGTTAATTTAGCGTTTTCATGTGTTTTTAAGGTGTTTTAGTGTTATTTTGGTTTGTTTTGGTTTAATATAATTTTTTATGTGTATTTGTGGTTTTAGGAGTTTTGATTTTATTTTAGTAATTTAAGGCATTTTGTGGGTTTTAATTATTTTTAGAATTTTAGGGATCTTTAGAATTTAATTGGTTGTTAGTATTTTTTTTTGGAATTTTAGGTATTTAAGGAAAATTAGGTGTAGGACCAGGCTATTTCTGGCACCACAAATTTTATTAGGAGAAAAGACAAAGAAAACAAGGGAGGGGAAAAGCTAATTGGCCCACACCTAAAAAACCTGAGAACCCCTAAGAAGCAAAAAACCCCCCAAGAAACCCAAAATCACATAAAGAAATGGATAATTAAAACGAACCACAACCCCAAAAAGAGTTACATGTCATAGGGATCAACATCTCCACACCGTAATAAGAAGATGGGCCATATGGGTCACCATCAACACCGTATCCATAAGACGCATTAGACTCCACCATCTCCCACTAAAAAACATACTGTTTGGTGAGTTTATATTAGATTCCCCTGACCCTTCTTTGCTCTGTAGATAGCTTCTCCTTGGGGGGGTGTTCAGGCCACCCACACTTGATATCAATGACAATCTTTTTCGAGGCCTTAGAGGAGGCCCTATTAGATAAGTGATTAGGTAAATAGGAATAGTCCTTTTGTTATTTTTTTTGGGGGGAGAATAGATGAAGCCTTTACAAACATTCTCCTCCCATGTAGGATACCACCACTGGCCACTGTCAAAGCCTCGGTTTTTTCTCTATTTTCCTCACCAACCACATCCGCCCAACTTTTCTGCTTGGTCTTCACTTACATTCCTTAATTTACTGGGTCCCCATCACCTGGGGCACTGGGATGCATGTTGAAGTCCTCTATGGTGATATCCTTTAGATCTAGATAGTTCCCTTCAACATTCCCATCAGAGTCAATCAGACCCAGCTGCTATTAATTCTTCCCAAAGTAGAGATTCATCTGAAATTTTTGCACATACAGTAATTCTAGATGCTCCACAGAAGTAGGAGAATATGCAGAGACTCCATAAAACACCTCCACAAAGACTACCTACTCTCGTTCCCCTATAAAGAATACTTCTCCACTTTACCATCACCAAGCTCAACATTGGCATTTGGACTAGACTAAAAATCCTCCTACCCATCACAAGAGGCCTGAGCTGGAGGCATAAACTACACCTCAGTTTTCTCAAGCCCAACACAAATCTGTATAGGCGTCTACACCACACACTATTCATGCTCAACAGAATCACACTTAGCTTTCCAGTATATTAAAAAGAAACTAAACCATGTAGGGGCACAAAAGTATCCAACAATAACTCATCTCCACTATCAGTATGGGATAATTACCTTTCATAATTCACAATTGTGACAACGTGGAATGAAAGATTTCACTTTTTCCCATCACCAACGGTCTGTATAACTAGTAATGTCTTCAAATCAAACCTCATAGCCCCACCAAAAAAAGATGTATTCATCACCTGCACCTCGCCTTGTGCCTGCCTCCTGACTCTACATAAAACTATCAATAGAATGACTTGGTAATCCATTCACATCAACAACCACCTACTCCATAAAACCTACTACTTCCTCCCTAATTTGAGAAAACTCTGCACTCAAACACTGTAAGTCACTCCTCAAGAGATTGAATATATGACTCACCATAGGCTCTGGATAAATCTTAGTTTCCCTTACAAATATTGGAACCACCAGCAGTAGTACCATTGGCCCTCTGGAAAATAGATCATCTAGCCCGAACACACTTTGGACTCAGTGACCTAGGACATTGATCTAAAGAAGTTTCCATCTCCAACTTAGGATCGAAAACCCTATGATCCCCCCACAGAACTCTCATCATGCCCCCTACATCTACATTGGTCCATAACATGGCCCAGAATCATGCAAGAATAACTAATGTTCACCCATGATTCGAAAACCACTAGTTTCTTATACCAGAACTACTCACCAACTGAGATCCAAAAATAGTTAATTGGATTTCTTGAGACATAAAACTCAATTCAATCCCTGGGGAAAAATATATAACAAATAGCATAGGATATCTTGTCCAATCATAGGATGCAGCCAATGAGATTACTAAGCATACACAATATAGATGGATTTTGAAAGGGTATGGGAAGTTCTGGAAAACGAACCCAAATGGAAGTGGTAGGGGAGTCACGCTTCATGTGCAGATCAAATATCCACGAGAATAAGAAGAACCTAAGTCTATTGAAGTTAAGAGGCGTCGATGACCAACCATGAATCATGTCTTCTTCTGAGGTGAACTAGATCATGGTACGTCGACTATCCAGAAGTCCCACTATTGGGTGATCTTGAAGGTCCCCCGAGCCAAAGATGAATCAGCCAAATTCATCCACCAAAGGACGATGATGTTTAAATCTCACGATTAATGTCCATCGAAGTAGATACGAGGCTCCATGAAACTCCAATATGGAAAGGGTTAGTAGTGGACGCCCCTTTGAAGTATGAGGTACCATAAGGCTAGTATGGATTTAAGAAAAAGGGGGTAAGAGATATGGGGAATAGAAGGGGATGATAGGGGGATTTGCAAATAAAGAAAAAGGGCCACCCCTCCCCACCAGTAGTGGAGGGGAAGAGGCAGTGACCATCACTATGCTGCCTAGGGAAGATGCATGATAAGCACACAGAATCACCAAGGAGATCCTTCGTCGTGATGAGGAGAGCAATATCTTTTACTTGAGTTTTTTTCTAAAACAAGTTATGGGTATTGCGGTATAGGTGATTTCCACACAACTGTTATTATAATCCTCCTCTTTCACCACCTATGAACTGCTCATACCTAGCTAAATTTGATCATGGAGAGACTCAATCCTACTCCAATTCCGTTGTTAGGGGGTGGCCGCCTTACATAGTACCAATAATCCAAACCCGATCAACTAAATCAGTTATGGGTAACTAGGTATAGGTGATTTCCACACCCCACTTATTCTGGGCCCCATTCTCCACCTGTATGCCACTTGTATCCAGCTAAATTTGAGCTTGGAGAGACTCAAACATGCACCAGTTCCTTTACTAGGGAGTGGCTTCCATACACGGTACAACTATGCCATCCATGTTTGGATTGGTTTTTAGGGGTTTTAGGGTATTTTTAGAGTTTTTAAATTTTTAGGGTTCTTAGGGTATTTTTATCTTTTATATTGTTTAGGGGTTTTAAGGGCATTCAATTTTTTTGTGGTTTTTAGAGTTTTTAAGGTTATTGGGGGGTTTTTGGGGTTTTAGGGTCCTTTTGGTTTTTAGGGTTTTATTGTCTTTTAGGGGGATTAAGGTTTTGGTCATACTTTTTTTAGGTTTTAGGGGTTTAAATGGGTTTTCAAGGTTCTTAGGAGTTTTAGGGATTTAAAGGATTATTTGGGTCTTTTAGGGTTTCTGTATGGTTGTAAGGGTCTTTTAGAGTTTTCTGATTTTTATTGTGTTTTAGTTGATTTAGTGTTTTTAGTTTAATGTTTTTAGGGATTTTAAGGTGCTTTAGGGGTTTTATTAGTTAATAAAATATTTTAGGGGGTTTTAGGATTGTATGGTCCTTTGGGGGTTTCAGGTTTTTTAGGGTCCAATGGTGATTATTAGGATTTTAGGCCCTTTATCATTTTAGAGTATTTATATTCATTCATGAAATTTTCAGGACTTTTAGGTTTTTTATAGTTTTTAAAATGTTTTAGGGTTTTAGAGGTTTTAAATACTTTTAGGTGGTTTTAGGGTTTTAATAGTCTTTTTTGGTTTTTAGGGATTTTAGTGTTTTGGGGATTTATAGGTTTCTATGTTATTTTAGAGTTTTATATTATTTTAGGGTCTTTTAGTATTTAAAAGAGGGGGTTTGGGGTCTTTCAGTGTATTTTAGGGTATTTTTGGAGTTTTTAGGGTGTTTGGGGTCTTTTAGGGGGGTTTTAGGGAATTATATGGTTTTAGTATTTCTTAAGGTTTTAAAGGGTTTTTATGGGTTTTAGGGTTTTTAGGTATTGAATAGTTTTTAGATTTTTTGAGTTTTTTAGTTCCATTCGGAGTTTTAGTATTTTTAGTGTCCAATTGGGTTTTAAATATTTTTATGGTTTTTGGGTACTTATAATGTTTTAAAAAAAATTAAGGGTTTAGGATTTTTAGGTGTTTTAAGGGGTTTTAGGGGTTTTAGGGTTATTATTGGGTTCTAAGTGTCTTAGAGTATTGTCAGGGTTTTAGGTGTTTCATGGGTTTTAAGGGTTATTAGTAATTAAAGGGTTTTTAGTGGTTTAGGCTTTTTAGATTTTATAGGGTTTTAGGAGTGTTCTTTGGGGTTTTGGGGTTTTAGTATTTTTATGGGTTTCCAGGATTTTCTAGGGTATTTTAGAATTTCAGCACTTTAGGGTTTTGTGGTTTTTAGTATTTTTATCATTTTATGGGTTTTTATATTTTAAGGATTGTTTTATAGTTTTTAGTCATTTTGTGGGTTTAAAGGGTATTTATGGTTTTAGGGTTTTTAGTGGTTTTAGGGTTGTCTTAAGGTTTTTAGGGTTATAGGTTGTTTATGAGTTTTTTTGGGTTTTATGGGTTTTAGGTTCTTTATGTGTTTTTATTATCTTCTAAGGGTTTTAGTGATTTCAGGGGTTTTTTAGGTTTTTTAGGTTTTTAGGATGTTTTGGGTTTTTATTGTCTTTTTATGGGTTTTTAGGATTTTTAGGGGATTAGGGGTTTTAGGGTTTTTTGTGAGTTTTTAGTGTTTTGGGGTTTTTTTTGTTTTATAGGGAGTTTTAAGGGGTTTATGAGTTTTCAGGGAGTTTTATGATTTTGGGGGTTTGGATATTTTTATGGTTTTTAGGTTTTTTTTATGGTTTGTAAGGGTTTTGAAGGGATTAGGGTTATTAGGGATTTTGTGATTTTAATATTTTTTTACGGTTTTTGGGGTTTATTATATTCTTTTAGAGATTCTTTGGTGTTTAGGTGGTTTTGGTGTTTTTAGGGGTTTTAGGGGTCTTTAGGGTTTTTAGGGGTTTTTTAGTTTTTTGTGTATTTTGGAATTTTTTGGGTAAGTAGGATTTTTATGGGTTTTAGGGTTTTTTTGATTTTTTAGTGTTTTTAGGTTCATTAATAGATTTTAAGGTTTTGTATTTTTATAGGTTTTTTAGCATTATTTAGTTTATTTAGAGTTTATTGGGGTTTTAGTGGATTTGGGGCTTTTAGGGGTTCTAAGTGGTTTTAGTGTCTTTTAGGTTTTTAAGGGTATTATGATCTTATAAGGGT
Source organism: Viscum album (assembly GCA_963277665.1). Lineage (NCBI taxonomy): Eukaryota > Viridiplantae > Streptophyta > Magnoliopsida > Santalales > Viscaceae > Viscum > Viscum album. Next base: position 680,390,891 of record OY728142.1, on the reverse strand, counting down.
GTTTTATAATTTTTATGGGGATTTTATGAGGGTTATAAGGAATTAATAGGGCTTAGTGTTTTTAGGGTTGTTAGGGGTGTTTGGGTTTTTTATGGTTTTTAGGAATTTTTCAGGTTTTCATGGGTTTTAAGGGGTTTTATGGGTTTTTAGTGTTTTTTAGTGTTATAGGTTTTTAGGAGGTATCGAATTATTTTATGTTTTTAGGGTTTTTTGGGTTTATTTTGGGTTTTTAGGGTTATCGAGGTTTTCATGTCTTCTTAGGTATTTTACTTATTTTATATTTTTTAGGTTTCTAGCGGTTTTTAGGGTTTTAGGTGTTTATGGGTTTTAATGGTTTTGGATATTTTATAACTTTTATGATTTAGGGATTTTAATGGGTTTTGTGGTGTTTTGTGGTTTTTATGGGTTTTTAGGGCTTCATGGGCTTGTATGGATATTATTATTTTTTTATAGTTTTTATGGGTTTCGGGTTTCTTTTGGGTTTTTGGGGATATTAATATTTTTTAGGAGTTTTAGTCTTTTAATATATTTAGGGTTTTGAAATCTCTTGTACAATTTTTAAGTTGTTTACGGTTTTTTGGGGTTTTATGTGTTTTTTGGGTGTTCTATGGTTTATTATGATTTTTAGATTATTTTAGGGGCTTTCGGATCATTAAGTATTCTTTAGGGTTTTAGAATAATTTAATTTTTTTACGGATTCTAGGGTTCATTAGGGTTTTAATGGTTTTTATATTCGATTGGGGTTTTAGGGTTTTTAGCATATTTTTATATTTTTATGGTTTTTAGTTCATTATAAAAAATTTTAGGGTTTTATGAGCTTTTAGGCTTTTAGGTCTTACGTACTTGTAGAGTTTTAAAAGAGGTGTAAATGGATTTTAGGGTTTTTAGAGATTTTTTTTGGGTTTTAGTGTTTTTTTGGTCTTTTAGATTTTTTTAGGTGTTTTAGTGTTTTTGTGGTTTTTTTGGGTTTTATGAATTTTAGGGTCCTTTTAGGGGTTTTTAGGGCCTTCAAGGTTTTTTAAAGTTATATGGTTTTTGTGATTTTTGGCATTTTGGGGTTTTCTAGGATTTTTAGGGTGTTAGGGATTTAGGAGATTTTTTGGGTTTTAAGGGTATTTATATAGTTTTCGAGCACTTTACATGGTTTTTTGGGGGTTTTAGGTGGTTTATGGTTTTTATGGGTTTTTTAATTTTTATAGTTTTAATGGGATTTTAAGAGTTTTGTGGTTTTTTGCATTTTTGGTGTTTTTAGGTGTTTTTTGGGGTTTTTTAGGGTTTTAGGGGATTTGGGGTTTTTTATGGTTTTATTTCATTTTATCTGTTTGAGGGTGTTTTAGGTTCTTTTGGGGGTTTTAGGGTCTTTTTTAGTTTTTATGGTGTTTTAGGGTTTTTAGGGTGTTTTCGGGATTTAAGGGTTTTTTGGTTTTTATAGGTTTTTAGGGGATGTAGGGCATTATTAGGGAGTCCTAGGGTATTTTTGTGTTTTAGGGTCTTTTTATTATTTTTAATTTTTTTTTTGGGTTTTGGGGGTTTTTTTGGTTTTATTATGGTATTTAGATTTATAGGGGTTTTTATTGGTTCATAGGGGTTTTAAGTTATTTTATGGTTTTAGGGCCTTTCTAGGGATATTTTATGTTTTAGGGTTTTTTTTGGTTATAGGGTATCTTTACAGGTTTTAGAATTTTAAGGGTTCTTATGGTTTTTTGGGCTTTTAGAGTTTATTTTGGGGTTTATGGGGGGTTTTATGGTTTTTTATGTTGATTTTGGGTTTTTATGGTTTTCGAGGGATTTAATGGTTTTAGGGGTTTTAAACTATTTCATATTTTTAGTGTTATTAAGCTATTGAAAGTGTTTTTAGGGTTTTTTAATATTTATTGGTTTTTAGGGTATTTTATGTTTTTTGAGGACTTTTAGGCTTTCTTTAGTGTTTTTAGGGTATTTTGGATTTTAATGTTTTTAGGGGGTTTTAAGTTCTTTTAGCATTTAATATTTTTAGGGTCATTTAGGGTTTATGTTATGGGTTTTAGGGTTTAGGTTGTAGGGTTTCAGATTTAACGTATAGGGTTTACATTTTATTATGATGGTTTTAAGGTTTATGGTGAGGGTATATGATTTAGGGTATATGCATTAGGGTTTATGGTTCAGGGTATAGGGTTTAGGGGGTAGGGTTTACGGTTTATGTTGTAGGGTATATAGTTTTTAGAGTAGGGGTTAGGGTGTATGGTGCATGGTATATGGTTTAGGGTGTAGGGTTGTGTGTAGGGAATAGTGTTTAGGGTTTTTAAGGGATTTGATGTGTTTTTTGTGGTTGTAGGGTTCTTTTAATTTTTATGGTTTTTATTGTTTTTAGGGGTTTTATATTATATAGTGTTTTTAGGGTTTTAGGTGTTTCTAGGTATTTTAGTGTGATTTAAGGGTTTTTATGGGGTTTCATAGTTTTTAGGGTTTTCATAGGTTTAAAGGGGGTTTGGGGATATAGGGGTTTTTACAATATTTGGGGTCTAATACATTTTTAGGTGTTTTTTGTATTTTATCATTTTTAGGGAGTTTAGGGTATTTATTATTTTTATATTACTTTATTATTTTTTAGTTTTTAAGGTTATTTTAGAGATTCATTGTTTTTAGGTTTCATTTGTGTTTTATGAGTTTTCTCAAGTTTTTAGAGTATGTTATTATCTTTTAGGTGTTTTGAGTTTTTTGTTCATTTTATGGTTTTAGGGTATTTTAGTTGTTTTTTTAGATTTAAGGTATTTAGTGGTTTAAGGGTTTTTTGGGTGTTTATGTTCTTTTATGGGTTTTAGGGTTTTTAGTGTTTTTCAGGTTTTCATGGTTTTTGGGGTTTTTTAGGGTTTTAGGTTTTAGGTTTTTTGGGGTTTCTAGAGTTTTTTGGGTTTTATGGATTTTATGGAACATTAGGGAGTTCAAATGTTTTAAATATGTTTATAGGGTTTTAGGGTTATCAGGGTATTTTTTGGGAGTTTTTAAAATTTTTATTGTTTTATATGGTTTTAGGGGTTTTTCCAGTTTTAGGGATTTTCAGGATTTTCATGTTTTTAGATTTTTAGGGGTTTTAAGGGGTTTTTTGGTTATTTTTGAGTTGGGGATTTTAGGTTTTTCATGAATGTTAATTTTTTCAGGTTTTTTAATGGTGTTATTGTATTTTTAGGGGTTTTAGGGGTTTTCACACGGATTTTTTGATTTTTAGGGTTTTTGGGTTTTTAGGGATTTTAGAGTATTTTGGATCAATTAGGGGTTTTTAGTGTTTATATACGGTTTTTAGTTTTTATGATCTTATGGAATTTTATCTTTTGAAAAAATTTAAGGTTTTAAGGGATTTTAGGGATTTTATGATTTTTAGGGCCTTTAGACTTTTATGTATTTTTAGGTTTTTTAGGGTATTATCTAGTTTTTAGTGATTTTTAGGGTTTATTGGGTTTTTAGAATTTTTAGGGTTTAGGGTTGTATATGTCCTTTGGTGTTGTTATTAATTTTTTAGGGACTTTTAGGATTTTTATGTTTTTAGGGTCTTTAAGAGTTTTTAGTGTATCTATGGATTTTTAAGGTTTTTATTTATTTTAGGGTTTTTTAGCGTACTTAGTGTGTTTAGGGTTTTAATGGTTTTGATTGGTTATTTGGGATTTTTGGGTTTTATGGTTTTAAAGTATTTTTTGGGGTTTAGGGGTTTCAGTGTTTTTGGTAGTTTTTTTAAAGGTGTTTAGGGGATTTTCGGGTATTTAGAGTTTTCAAAGTTTTTATATTTAATTTTGGGGTTTAATTTTTTTTTTGGTTTTTTAGTGTTTTTATGGATTTAGGGGTTTTTTGTGTAATTTGGTATTTATGTATTTTTGGGTGTTTCAGGTTTTTAGGGGTTTTTAGGGGTTTTTAGTGTCTTTAGGGTTTCTTGGGTTTTTATAGGGTTTGTAGTGTATTTATGGTCTGTAGTATTTTTTTAGTTTTTTATTGTTTTTAATAGTTTTGTGGTTTATTAAGGTTTATTTGGGTTCTTATGGGGTTTTAGAAGTTTGTATGGTATTGAGGGTTTTAGGTCCATCTAAGGGGTTTTATCTTTTCTAGGGGTTTTATGGTGTATTTCAGGTTTAAGGGGTTTTAATGTTTTAGGGTTTTTAGGGTTATTAGAAAATTATCGGTTTATATGTTTTTTTGTTTTAATAATAATATTATTTTGTGGTTTTTAGGGTTTTTTGGGGGTTTTACTGGGTTTGGGGGGGGGGGTTTGGGTTTTTATGGGTTTGATTTGTCTTTCATGTTTTTATGGTTTTTAGTGTTTTTAGGGATTTTCAGGGTTTTAGTAATTTTTAGGGGTTTTTAGGGTTTTTAGTTGATGGGGGGTTATGGGTTTAGGAATTTTGGGTATTTTATGGGGTTTTTGGGTTTTTGGGGGTTTTAGGTTTTTTAGTGTTTCTTTAGGATTTTTGGGGAGTTTTGAGCTTTTTAGGGGTTTTAAGGGGGTTTATGGTTTTTTTAGGTTTTAAGTGTTTTTAGATATATTAGGGTTTTATTGGGATTTTAATGTCTTTTTAGGATTGTATGGTTTTAATGATTTTTAGGGTCTTTTTTAGGGTTTCTTATGGTCTTTCATGAATTTTGGTGTTTTTTAGGTTTTAAGGGGTTTTATGCGTTGTTTGGTCATTTAGGGGGGAGGGGGTTGGTTATTAAGTTCTTTTAGAGATTTTGGGGCATTAGGTCCATTTAGGGCATTTAACGTCTTTTTGGGCATTATATGGGTTTTTGGGCAACTTAGGGACTTTAGGGTTTTTAGGTTTTTTAGGGTTTTAGGGGTTTTTAGGATTTCTTGGATTTCTTAGTACTTAAAACAGTTTTTGTGTTTTTAGGGATTTTAATTTTTTATGGTATTTATGTTTTTTAGGGTTTTAGTGTTTTTATGGTTTTAGTGTTACTATATTTTTTACGGGTTTTTATGGTGTTATATTTTTTATGGGTTTTGGGATTTTTTAGGGTCTGTAAGGGGTATTAGGGTTTTTAATGTTTCTAGTTTTTTAGGTTTTTTGGGGTTTAGGAGATTTTTTTTTGGGGGGGGGGGGGGTTGGGTTTTAGGGGTTAAAGGGTTTCAATTTTTTGTGGTTTTAGGGTTTTTAATATTTTTTGGGGTTTCCAGAGTTTTCAGGTTTTTTTTGTGTTTTGGGGGTTTGGGGGTTTTTAAGGTTTTAAGGTTGTTTTAGGGTTGTTATGGTTTTTCTGGGGTTTATATTTTTTGGGGTCTTTAATATTTATTAGGGATTTTAGTGCGTTTTTTATGGTTTTATGGGTTTAATATTTTTACGGGTTTTTGGATTTTCATGGTTTAAAAAGGTTTTTCAGTATTTTTAGAGTTTTTAGTGTTTTAGGGTCTTTTAGGGTATAGGGGTTTTAGGATTTTTCAGATTATATTTTTATATTTTATTTTTTTATATTTTTATGGTATTTTATTTTTTTGGGGGATTTTTAGAGTTTTATGGTCTTTTAGGGTTTTTAGGGTGATTTTATGTTTTTTTGGATTTTTATGGGCTTTAGAGGGTTTTGTTTATTTTTATTTTTTTTGGTTCTTTAGTGTCCTATAGGGGTTTTAGGGTGTTTTTTGTTTTTTATAGTTTTTTTGGGTTCGTTAGGGTTTGGGGGGACTTTAGGATTTTAAGGTATTAAGGTCCTTTTGGGTTTTTATGATATTTTATGGTTTTTAGGATTTTGGGGTCTTTTAGGGTTTTTATGGTTTCTAGATTTATGAGGTTTTTAGGGGGTTTCTTGTTTTTTGGTTATTAAATGTCTTAGGTTTTTTAGGATTATTGTGGGTTTTAGGGTTTTTAAGGATAATTTAGGTTTTTCAATTTTTAGTGTCATTAAATGTTTTAAGGGGTTTTTATTGTCTTTTATGAAATTTAAGGGTTTCAAATTTTTTGGTGTATTTTAGGATATTTAAGTATTTTATGGTATTTTAAGGTTCATGGGTTTTCTATAATCTTTTAGGGTTTTTAGGTTCCTTAAGGTTTTAGGGTGTTTTAAGGGTTTGTATGTTTTTTAGGTTTTTAGGGTCTTTTGTGGTTTTTACTATTTTTATGGGTTCTAGGGGTTTTTGAGGTCATATTGGGGTTTTAGTATTTTTAGGGTATTTTTGGGTTTTAGGATGCTTTAGGGGTTTGGGGGGGGGGGGTTAGGGTCCTTTAGAGGTATTATTGTTTTTAGGGTCTTTTAAGATTTTTAGTGTCCTTTAGGGTTTTTATAGTCTTTTATGGTATTAGGGTATTTTATGGTATTTTGAAGATTTATATGGTTTTTAGGATATTTTAGGGTTTTTATGGGGTTTTAGGGTGTTTAGGTTTTTATTGTATTTTTTTTAATTTTTGGTGTTTTGAGTGTATTCTAGGTGTTTTAGGAGTTTTAAGGCCATTTAGGGGGTTTAAAGGTTATAAGGTTGTTAAGGTTTTTAGAATTTTAATGGTTTCTTTTGCATTTTTGTTTTTTTGGATTTTATAGTGCCATTTATTTTTATGGTTTTATCGGTTTTAGGGTACTTTTGGGTTTGGGGTTTTTTGGTGGTTTTAGGGTTTTCCTCATTTTTTTGGATTTTAGAGCTTTTTAGTTTTCTGAAGGGTTTTATGATTTTTAGGTCATTTACGATTTTTTTTGTTTTTTTGGGTTTTTAGTGTCATTTTTGTTTTTGGGGTCCTTTATGGTTTTTAGGTATTTAAGGGTTTCAAGGGTTTTTAGGGTTTTAAGAGGTTTTTGGGGTTTTGGGTCCTTTTAGGGATAAATGGGTTTTAAGGTTTTTTCTGTATTTTATGATTTTTAGGATTTTCAGTTTATTATGGGTTTTAGGGGTTTTAGGGGATTTATGGGTTTTAGGGTATTTTAGGGATTTTAGGGTTTCTTATGGTTTTTTGGGTATTTTGATGATTTAAGGGTTTTTACGGTTTTTAGGTTTATTTCGGTTTTTATGGTTTTTTGGATCTTTTTCGAATTTTGGGGTTTTGGGTTTTTTTTGGGTTTTTAGGGGTTTTCTGAGGTTTTCTTGGGTATTATAATATTTTTATGTGGTTTAGAGATTTTGAAGGTTTTTTTACTGTTTTTAGGATCTCTTAAGGTTTTTAGGGTTTTTAGGGTTTTTAGGGTCCTATTGGGGTTTTAGGGTTTCTAAGATCCTCCGGGATTTTTCAAGGGCCTTTAGGCTCCATTAGGGTTTTTAGGGTCCTTTAGAGTTTTTATTGTTTTTAGGTCCGTTTAGAGGTTTTTCAGTCCTTTATGGATTTCAGGTTTTAAATAGAATTTAAGGATTTTAGAGAATTTTGTTGTATTTTAAAGGTGGTTATAATTTTTATGATTTTTTAGGGTTTTTATGGTTTTTAGATCTTTTTTGTGTTTTTGGGTCTATTATGGTTTTTATGGGTTTTGGGTTATTTTATGGTTTTTAGGGGTTTTGAGGTTCTTTTAATGTTTTTATGGTTTTTGGGTCATTTAGGGTGTTTATGTTTTTTTTGCGTGTTTTAGTTTTTTTTATAATTTTTAAGGGATTTTTGGATTTATAGTATATTTATGATTATTTTGGGTTTAATGGGTTTTTTTCTTTTTTGGGTCTTTAATTGTTCATAGGTGTTTTATGGGGGTTTTTTTTTACCTTTTTTGGGTTTTTAGCTTTTTTAAGGTTTTGGGGTTTTTAGAGTTATTAGGGTTTTTAGGAAATGTATGATTTTCTAAGGCTTTTAGGTTTTTTATGATTTTTAGGGTTTTAAAGTGGATTTTGGGATTTTTATGGTTTTAGGGGGTTTATGGACTTTTTTTTCAGATTTTTAAGGGTTTTCTTGTTTTTAGGGTTTCTATGGATTTAAGAGTTTTTAGGGTTTTCATGGTTTTTCAAGTTTTTAGGTTTTTCACTGTATTTTAAATAATTTAATGTTTTATGGTTATTTATGTTTTTAAGAGGTGTTTGGGTTTTTACATATTTTTATGGATTTTAAGGGGGTTTTGTGTATGTTGGGGGTTTTGTGGCTTTTTCAGGGTTTTGATGACTTTTTAGTGGGTTTTAGGCATTTTTGGGGTTTTTATAGTTTTTTAGGGTCCTAGGTTTTTAGGATTTTTCGGGGTTTATGGTTTAATGGTTTTTACGATTATTTTATAGGTTTATGTATTTTATTGGGTTTTTAGGTATTTTTAAGGATTTTAGTGTATTTTGTGTTATAACTGCTTTTAAGGGTTTTAGGGTTTTTAAGGTTTTAATGGTTTTTTTGGGTTTTAGGGGTTTTTAGTGTTATTAGGGTTTTGGGGTTTTTTTAAAATTCTTTTTTTAGTAATTTTAGGTTTTTAATTGTTTTTAGTCTTTTTTTATGGTTTTTAGGGTTTTTATGAGTTTTTAGATTTTTTTGGGGAATTTAGGTGTATTATGAGTTCTAGTGTTTTATGGGGTTTATGGTATTTAGGGTTTTATATTATTTAATATTTTTTGTTATTGTTTTTGGTTTTTCCAGGTTTTTAGGTGTTTTTAATATTTTTAGTGGTTTTTTGGGGTTTTTTGGGGTTTTTATTATTTTTAGGGGTTTTAAGGTTTTTAGGGGGTTTTAGGTTTTTAGGGGGGGGTGGTTAGTGTGTCTAATTTTTTTTGTAGGGTTTTATGGTTTTTAGGGTTTTTAGAGATTTATGTGGTTTAGTGGTTTTGGGAATTTTAGTGTTTTTAGTTTTTCAGGGACTTTAGATATTTTAGGTTTCTTAGATGTCTAAGGGAGTTGGCACCTGAAATCTACACATGAAAGGAGAAAAACAATTCCATCAATTTGGATAAGGGTTAACTAAACCCGATGAAGAGGTTGAAGAAAAATGTTCGAATGAGGCGGAGCTCCAGATGAAGGATTGGTATCGTAAGGTAAAAAATACTACATGGACTGTCGCTTCACATGGTATCCCATTAATAAAATCGTTTGTGGTACGAGGTGATCCTGCTGGTGCTCAGGAACAAAAAAATCCTTTTTGGTCTAGATAATGATTTATAATCCCATGAACAACCATCCCCCATGAACAAAATTGTTCAGAGGATGAGATGGTACTACCAGTGCCTATGAATGAAACTAGTTCATTTGTAGGGCCAGAAGGCAATTTCCACCCCCACGAAAGACTTCCCCTCCTGAACGCAATTGTTCGCATGTCAGGTCATCCTCCTTGGGCTCTAAAAAACAATTCCTTATGACCCTCCATGAACAACCGGCCATGCCGGTATCCCATCCCTCCATTATTCTATAAAATACCCCCAACATGAAAAAATAGATAAAAATAGGATATGGAAAATAGAGGATGGCACAATGATCTAGGACATTGAAGATAATTGGGAGAGAACCATTGATATCCTATAGTTAAACCCACCATATATCATTAAAGAAGAAATAAATTCTTCCATACCTCCAAATACATAAAACCCCTTTGTTGAAACTATTCCACAAGGCATAAATAGATAACCCCTTTATGGCCTAGCACCCCACATAAAAAAATTTAATACGGGTGGAACCCTGACCTGTGTAGAAAAATACTACACTGTAGGAACTTCACCCTATGTAACCTAGCTCTGAATATCAACACACTATGTGGGTAGAACCCATTTCTACATTGCGCAATGTTACCTTGATAGTACCCTCACCCACGTAGCAACATGCTATGGGGAGGTAACCCCACCCCGTATAAGAACATTCTACGTAGAATGGGGAATCCTTGGGTTTTTTCTCCCTAGATCCTATCACTTATTACCGGAATTCATTCAGGACCCACTTCATCCCCTCTTCAAACCATTCTAATGGTATCAAAGCAAGGAATATTCCAAATTGACCTAACATGTATGATCAAATCATCAGTCACATCACTATATCCTCTGGATTCTATAAACCCTTTGTAAGGGAGTTAATTTTGTTTACCATTGGGACAATAAAGACCTTCATAATGTCTTCATGTATACAATATCTTTGTAATGAGGGCCCCAATCTTGGAGGTTCTCTGAACTCATTGGTTCCCATGTTAACCTCCTTGTTCTAGGTATTTGGGGGAACCACTGGCATTTCCCTTCGATGAGGGATAGTACAGGACACTCCTCTCTTCCCTAGGAACCAACAGTGCATCCCTCGTAGAGTAATACACTAGTCTTTCTTACATTAGGTGACACTCATTCTCATATTTTCCTCCTAGGGACGCCAATACAAGAAAGGATATAGGAACTTCATTGTCTATTATCTCTCCCTTTAGTCCCATACATTAAAATAAAGAGATAAGATGAGTGTCATTGCTCTTTCTTTCCCTCTCCCTATTAGATTTAATAGCCCCCACTAGTGGAAAATTTGGACAATGTAATCTTCAGATCTATTTCTTTTTCTAGTATATCAGATTGAGCATGAATCACATGGTATTACAGTTTAGTGGTGATCATGATATCCTCATGGGCCCAGACCTCCAATGGGAATCCCCCTGAGTGTAATCCCCAACCAAACGGATATCCTTACAGTTGTAAGCCCTGACTTAATTATCATTTAAGGTCCATATTACCGATGAAGAAAATTCATGGGCCTCCTACTTGCTATAATCCCCAAAATGTCCCCTCAAATTGGCCTCCTCCTATATGGTGTAGGCACCAATCCATACCGAACTACATGGGCTTTGATTCCCAACAAACTGGGATATGTATAAAGGCTCATTGAGTTCCAAACCCGACACCAAAATTCACCCTAATGTACTCCAGTCCACATTGCCAGTAGGTCCATATCCACCTGGGAGACCACATCTCTTCCAGGTCCCTTGAGTCACCTCAACATAATTCCCACACCATCCTAGACCAAAATAGGAAATAGACCCCCCCAAGGGTGTGATGGGAAAAACATCCCATCATCTTAACCAATGTGAGTTCTTATGTGTCGTTGGCCTAGTTCCAAAATGAATGTCAACTTTTTAGAAATAGTTTAATGAGTCTTCATTGATATGAGAGTCATTGGGTGTTTCTAGATCAATAATAAAAACCTATTGGTGATAGTTCAGAAATGGTTACTTGATGTGAGTGATTGTATAAAATTCAACCCCTTACCATCAATCATCGGTGACCAAATGATTTTCATCAGAAAAATTGTGATCCTGATGTGAATCCTTAACCAAGGTGGTTGTGTTACCCTGCATCAAGACCCTCTCACATCAAAAATGGAATATCAAAAAATGATACTGTGAATTATGCAAGTGTTCTTGAGATAATACTCTGTTGTGTTTTTTTTATTCTCACATATATTACAGGTAATTGTACCTAGAACTCTCTTCAATCAATGGTTCCTCACCAGTTCATGTGGACATGATCATTGGGCACTACATAGTCTAGTTCATTGACCAAACATAGGATGAAATTCCCCCCCAAGGGTATTCAACACTGGGTTTCAAATGAAATGGTCTAGGATTCCCACCAGAATAGTACTCTCTTGAACCTGGAGGAATATCGATAGGACCTACAATTCATGAATCCCCAATAGTAGTTCACACAACGATGATCTACAGTCTAGAACCATATGTCCTAGGTATCCATCTCAAAATGTTTTAGCAGCCTATCCCCAAATAATGATAAATATTTTTTCCATTACCATAGGGAGGTTGAGTAATTCATTCTAAAAAACGTTATCCTAGAAACACAAGGTTCCCTCTAAAGGGAACCTTCTAGTAATCATCATTATCAACTCTATGAGAATCAGTCTCCTCGCCATATAGAGGATATCACTCCATAGGCCCCATTCAATGTTATGCAAACTCGAGTCTCCAAGCTAGTTGAAAAATGGTGACAATCAATAAATCCGTAATAGGCTATTTCCCTTGTTCCCACTAAATAATCCTGTCAGGAAAATACGGCAACAACCAATGAAGAGAGACAAATCCTTTCTCTCTAGTATAAAACCCTCCATGTAAATCAACATGGAAAAAAACTATGAGAAGATTCATATCCCTGATAATGAACATCAATCCCACAAAAAAAATATGTTTACAACCAACAAGAAGATTCAAATCCCTTCTCATCAATATTAATCCCTCCATGTTAATATGGAAGCAACCAAAAAGCAAATAAAAATTAATGCAGATTCATATCAAGCACTTCAGTCAAATTTGATGCAAAACTATGAGTTGATTCAAATTAAAACTCATTCATACTAAAACCACCATGAAAATATGATGGAAATTGGAGAAATAAGTTGGTGTATCTAAGTTATAAATTAGGAAGATATTAGTATCTCTTCCCCAACACAGGAGAACTATTAGTATTTACTAGTAAGGAATGGAGGATTGGAGAAGGTATGTGTCCCTAATACAATGACCTAATAGTAATACATTCCCATTCCTTATAAGGACATCTATAAACATGTCTAAAAATGATGTTGGGTCAAAAATAAATCCTTGAAAATATCCTACTAGCTTATAAATATGTAATCATGTTAGAATAAATAGCTAGGATTCGGGATCACAACCCCACATCCTCATGTGGCATGACTAAGTTGTACAAAGGGATGGTCAATGAGGAGTATACATGTAACAACCCAAGATTTTATAAAAAAATATTCTTTTTAATTTTATTAATGTCTTGTGTTGTACGCTAAACCAAAAGGAGCTTGCACAACACGCATCCTTGACTTGCCTTGCATTACACGCAATCGCGACCTTCCTCGATAGCGTGTGTAATACGCAATACCGAGTTTCACTAAACAACGATATGCTATTAAAATATTATTAAAACTAGCCGGTATGAATAGTAATAACCACTTTTTAAAATTCTGTAAATCTTATTTTTCAAAATGAACTTCATTTTTGGATTCGGAGTATCGAATTTAGCCTAAGGTGAAATTTTGGTACATTTCAGATAACTTTCATATTCTGATGAATAGTGAAAATTACTAAATTATAATTAAAAAACAACTTTTTTAATCGAAATAATTAATAGTGATAAATTATTAATTGGAGTAGTTTTAAAGTATATTTATAATATATTTTTACAATTTAATACAATGTTGGTCATTGGATGTAATTGCACATTTAAACCAGACATAAACAAGTGTCAATCTTTTGATAGATATTGTTTCTTAAAAACACGCTATTTGTTTTAACAACGGGATTTAATTATAAAATTAATTAATGCAACTTCTATGTTATGAATTTGGTAAAATAGACTTCATTTTTTAATTCGGAATATGAAATATATCTTAGGATGAAATTTTGGCATTTTTCTGAAAACCTTCATTTTTTGATGAATAGTGAAACTACTAAGTGGTAGTTAAAAAACTGAATTTTTCATAAAACTTAATTTTACCACTTCTGTGAATGGAATTTCAAAAATCCGAGAGACACGGTTGATGTCAGTAAGTAAAATGTGGTTCAATGAGATGAAAATAATTTTTGGTGAATAGTAACTTTTTACTTTTATTTACCACGGTTAAAAGTAAATAGGGTAATTAAGGGTAAGAATGATATTAATATTACCCTAACACATGTCCTAATTCTATTGGACAAGTGTATCTCGACCAAAAACAACCTTAAGTGTAAAATATTATCATTTAGGCCCACTTGGATTAGATTAGGACATTTATTATTATTCAATTCAAAGAAGAGTTAAAAGAGTTAAAATCAAAGTTTATTCACTAAAACATTTTTAATATGGGGTTATACATAAGATAAATTCGACTATAAATATTCATTAGAAATCTAAAAATATTTCCTATATAATGATATTTTATTTATAATTTTTAGACTTTAAATAAATTAATTTATTTATGACACAACGATGATGCAGTAATTACCCTTTTAAGGAAATATTAACATAATTGATGTTATAAATACTCAAATTAATGTAATTTGAGACTTTTTATGAATTACACTAATTTTCTAGGTTACTATGATATATTAGTGTTTATTTAATCAACTTGGTTCGAACATATAATTCTGTTATGACTTTCACAAAAATCATATATCAAATAGTGTCAAAATTGACACAAAATAGTTTTTAAATCAAATATTATATTATTAATTGTTATTTTATTCCTAAAAATCTATGGTTCGGCCAAATGACTTAGATAAGTATATATATATTAATAATAAAAAATTTGGGGTTCGTTTGGCATGTTATAGTAAGTGTATTAACCATATAGTGAAAGAAAACAAAAAGACACGGTAAAAGGTAAATTATTTAACTTAGAGTTAAATCTAATTGATAAGGTTAAAATAATAACCTAAACTTGTCTAAATCCTATTGGTTGATAGGATTTCGACCCATCCCCACTTTAGCTTCGAAATGAGACCCTTTGGAACCATTATAAACTGATTTTTACTTTAATATAAAATAATATTTTGAGATATTCCTAAGGTGCCCCTCTCCTCCCTTATAAAAGGGCACCTCCTCCCCCTCCTCCTCACACCAATTTGAGCACTCAAGCTCGGCCAAACCCTGCCAAAATCTCTTCTCCACTTCTCTAGAAACATCCTATAGGTTCTGGTCTTCCTCAAAGACCAATTGTAGTTCCCTAAGAGGAGGTCTCAAAGAGGCGCTTCAAAGAAGAGGTAATTACCGTTACCAATTCTTTCATCTTTATTTCTTCTTCCACTTCTTCTTCTTAGGTTTTTTCATTATGAAGTAATAACATCAGTATCACTCATATACTGATATGTTATTATAAGTATTAAACAACCCTATTTCACCATCTATCTATCCTACGGAAAAATAAATCACCGCGCGTGCGTACGTACGGAATACCGTCTCCACGCCGTGGTGTAATCTATTTTCCACCACCACCTTACATGGATGGGTATAATGGTGTAAAGAATAACTATACATAGTTATTAAAACATCATATTGATTCTGATATATTGTATAATCCACTCCAATTCAATTCAATATTTATGGAAATGATATCATCGCTCGTGCGTACGTACGGACTACCGTCTCCACGACGCGATGAGATTCATTCTCCATGTTAACCATTTAAGAATGATTATAAAGTATATATAAGAAATAATAATGAAATATATGACATTATAAAGCTACTGGATTTATGTATATATATATATGTATGTCATCTACTTACTTCCATTCAAGACAATAGGGAAAGGAAAACAGCGTTCATGCGTACGTACGGACTACCGTCTCCATGAACGGTGTTTTTCATTTCATTTATCTATCTATTATATATATATATATATACTGAATATATATGATATATAAATCATATTTTATATTCTGGAAGTAAGTAAATCATGATATAAGTAATAATAATGTCAATAACAACAAGTCAAAACACCTACGATAAAAGAAACGATTTTACCCAAAACGTTTCTTTAACATGGAATTTACAAAAGAACGGGTAATATAATGTCATAAGTGAACCATATATGATATCATAACAATGAATATGATTCTTTAATAAGTCAATGACATTATTTAAACCATTATACAGGATCTTCGGACACGTACAAAGCAAATCGGACCTAAGGTAAGGGAAATATCACAATCTCATTTTTATCCGAGATTGTTTATTCGTAAGTATTTAATGGGGTGTATTTTATCATCCACATACATGTTTCCGCAATATGTAATATTGTTTCCATCCACTTGAAATAGTTTAAATCCAATTTTACCCTTAGGTGAGTTTTTAGTAAAGAATATGAAAGGAATCTTTTGTCGTTTTTCCGTACGAGGTACTTTTTGACTTTTCCGAAAAAAGTACGAAGAATGTTTTTTTTAACTTATACGGCATGAATGGATTTTTAAAACATTAATTCAAAGAAGCTTCCTTTACAAGTTTTCAAGTTTATTTTTAATCAACTTCTTTTATTTTAAAGTTGTATGACATGTTATGAAAGGAAAAATGTTTTTGAAGAAGAAAGGATATTTTCCTCAAGAATGGAGTTCAAGTGTTTTATCAAAATTATTTTCCATCTAAGATAATAAAGGTTTCTGTTTTTATCCCTATTATTAAATTGATTTGTTCATGTTGTGATGGAATTATTTTTATGAATTCCTTTATCTTATATGAATTGATTTATGATGTCATGATGTTTCAAAAATCCCATTTTTGTTACATGTGTTATGCGATGATGTATGTTTTATGATTATGTGGAACACATAAGAAAGGATTCATTATAAGATGGGTGGGACCTATATATCCCTCCAATTCATTGGGTAAAGATTTTATATCTCATGAGATAGACAGGGCTGGAACGGTAGGTTATACCGGTTCAGTGAAACAGGGCTGAAACGAGGGTTACTCGATTCAGAAAAGGACTTTGTCCACTAAGATAGTCTTGGCAATTAGTCTTGACTAACAAGAAATGATTCTCTATGATTATGTGTGTATGCCACAAAGTTTCATGTTTTAAGTTATGATTATTGGGATTACTTTTTCACTGCCATGATTTATCCCATGATTATGAAATTATGCTCTCTTTTGCAGGTTATGATTTCCAAAATGCTATGTTCTTATGAATATGATGTGATTGATATTTATTTTGTTTACCCTCACTGAGCATTTGAGCTCACCCTTTTATGTTTTCTTTTCCCCAGGATATAAAGAAAGGTTTTAGGTAAAAAAAAGGAGGAAGATCTTTATGGGAGATTTTGAAGATCTTTCACCACGATTAGAATATTATAGTCCGAGTTTCCAAAGACACTAAACTATTACGGTCCTTGTGTGTGTGTTTTTTTTAATGTACTAAGTATTCCGCAAAAGTAATGTAATGTCAATGTACGTCAAGATACGGGTCTCTACAGTTGGTATCAGAGGAAAGGTTTAGTCAACCTTTGGAAACTAGGATGCGAAAACGTTAGTGAGATCCCTAGAGATATTTCTAAGGTATGTCTAGGGATGTCTCTAAGGTTAAGTATACGTATAGGTTATAGTCCTAGAATTGCTCTAACGATCTTAGAATTTAACCTAAGATGTTAGATATTGAGGGTACTACCCCTTTATTATGTTGTTTTCCCTAGGATGATTTTTGCCTCTCACACTATTCTTTTGGGGTTTTAGACGATGGCTGGAACCCGAAGGAACCGTGTTGATCAATGCAATGGACAATGCAATGATTGTCCCCCTGAGCAACCAAAAGATATGGGAGCTGGAATGCAAAATCTTGTAGCCATTCTCACACAACTTTCTCAAGCTATGAATCATGCAGGACTTCCAAACGAACAAAGGAAGGAGCAACATTCTGTTGAATCCTTCATGAGGCAGCGTCCGCCTTCTTTCAGTGGGTCTACTGATCCATTAGTTGCTGAACAATGGATTAGTACTACTGAAAAGATATTTTCAGTTCTTCAATGTTCTGAACATGATAAAGTCATCTTAGCAGTATATCGTTTGGAAGGTAAAGCTGATCAATGGTGGAATCTTATCAAGAATACGAGGCAAAGAGATGAAATTGATTCCATGGAATGGGACGAGTTCAAGAACTTGTTTTTCAGTAAGTACTTCCCTCGTATTCTTCGAACGAAGATGGAGAAGGAGTTTCTTGAACTAATGCAAAAGGATGATGAATCTGTTGGTATATACGAAGCGAATTTTACAAGACTTGTAAGGTATGCATCTGGCATTATCATCCAACCTGAAAGTAAAGTTGATCGATTTTTCAGTGGCTTAAAACCAAGTCTTCGAAGGGCATTAGCTATAAGAGACTTCAGTATCTATGAAGAAATTGTGCGTTGTGCTATCAAGGTAGAAATGGAAGTTGGTGTTACATATCCATCTCATGGTTTTGACAAGAAACGAAAGATGGAGTTCAAGGAGAAATCTCAGAATAATGGTGAAAAGAAGATGAATGTTTCCTTATGCACAAAGTGTGGAAAGAAGCATGGTGGAGATTGTCTTAAAGGGACTAGAAAATGTTTTAAGTGTGGAAAAGAAGGTCATCGAGCAGCTGAGTGTCGAAGTAATGGAAAAAGGGATTCTAATGAAGTGAATATAGCAAACAGTGCAGAGAACGCACAACCAACACTTCAATGCTTCAAGTGCATGGAGATGGGACATTATGCCAATAAATGCCCTAATCCAACGGTTAGTGATGATCGACATGAGCAACCGCTTAAGGCAAAGGACAAAGGGAAGTCACATGCGATCACTATTGGCAATGTTGAATATGACAACGATGTGGTGGAATGATTAAGTTTTTATGTAATGGGATTCCAAAATAATGTTGTATCATGGAATATTGGAATATTTATGTATTGGTCTAATGTGGTATTCAAAGTGATTGAGATATTATGCGCATAATGAAGGGAAAATGAGAAAATGAAATGTTTAACAGTATTCATGAGCTCATGATTGATATAAGGACTAAGTGATATCATGGTTTGAGTATATAGAATTTTGAGGATTTTGGTATGTGGAAAGTGTTAACTTTTAACTGCATTCAAGTTTTCACTAAGGTTCAATGGGTATTCAATAGAGTACAAGATTAAGGCCTTTGAATGTTTGGAATGTGTCCAACAAGATATATCTTATGATATATGGGGATCAACGACGGTATTAAATCTCTGGTAATCGTTTTCACTATGTTATGAGAATGGACTGCAGTATTATGGATAGGACTAAAGATTGGAATGGATTATGTTGGACATAAGTTAGTATTGTTTAAGGATAGAATTTTTTTTGATATTATTTATGGGATGTTATAGTAATATAGTTTTAGAAAAAGGACAACCTGCAGGACGGGCGACAACCCATCGCTTCGGACAAGGCTGTGGGAATCGAACCCACAACCGAAGTGCGACTGGCCTTTATCGCCTACCACTGGCCTACAGGAAGTCCCTGTTTAGTAGAAACTAGTTTAATTATATTAAGCAGTATGATATATGAAGTATAAGTCCATTTTAGGAACTATATATGATTAATCTCACTATAGATCGACTTATGTATATAAGTTTTGCTAACCTTTTGATTGAGACAGATGGAATGACTCGTCATTCTATCACATGATCTGCTAACACTTCACGAATAACAAATTCAACTTCATTTATTTAAGAGATGAAGTGGAAATTGTTCTAGGCACGAACAATAGTGAGATTGTACCAAAATAAAGAAAGTATTTAATCCAATTCAAATTTTCAACTTTAGGGAAATGATCTTGAAAACCAAAAATGTTGTCCTAGTGATCTTATACCTGATGAATCGGATGGTACCTTAGATCGTCACAAATTTATGGATTTGTGATTATTGGCTTTTCCATAGCCATGTTCTCTACCACTCTCCATCAGAATATGATGGTTAGATTTCTCTTCCATATCCATATTTTCACCTATGTGGAAACCCAATGATTAGTTTATTTGGGTAACCGTTACGTTTCATACTTTTGTTTTTAAAGATTGGTTTTGATATTCCTTTTTACGATGTGGGTTTCTATTAAAGAAACTTTCAAATAGTAAACCATTTATAACCCCGACGAATTTCGAGGGCGAAATTCATTTTAAGGGGGGTAGAATGTAACAGCCCAAGATTTTATAAAAAATATTCTTTTTAATTTTATTAATGTCTTGTGTTGTACGCTACACCAAAAGGAGCTTGCACAACACGCATCCTTGACTTGCCTTGCATTACACGCAATCGCGACCTTCCTCGATAGCGTGTGTAATACGCAATACCGAGTTTCACTAAACAACGATATGCTATTAAAATATTATTAAAACTAGCCGGTATGAATAGTAATAACCACTTTTTAAAATTCTGTAAATCTTATTTTTCAAAATGAACTTCATTTTTGGATTCGGAGTATCGAATTTAGCCTAAGGTGAAATTTTGGTACATTTCGGATAACTTTCATATTCTGATTAATAGTGAAAATTACTAAATTATAATTAAAAAATAACTTTTTTAATCGAAATAATTAATAGTGATAAATTATTAATTGGAGTAGTTTTAAAGTATATTTAGAATATATTTTTACAATTTAATACAATGTTGGTCATTGGATGTAATTGCACATTTAAACCAGACATAAACAAGTGTCAATCTTTTGATAGATATTGTTTCTTAAAAACACGCTATTTGTTTTAACAGCGGGATTTAATTATAAAATTAATTAATGAAACTTCTATGTTATGAATTTGGTAAAATAGACTTCATTTTTGAATTCGGAATATGAAATATAGCTTAGGATGAAATTTTGGCATTTTTCTGAAAACCTTCATTTTTTGATGAATAGTGAAACTACTAAGTGGTAGTTAAAAAACTGAATTTTTCATAAAACTTAATTTTACCGCTTCTGTGAATGGAATTTCAAAAATCCGAGAGACACGGTTGATGTCAGTAAGTAAAATGTGGTTCAATGAGATGAAAATAATTTTTGGTGAATAGTAACTTTTTACTTTTATTTACCACGGTTAAAAGTAAATAGGGTAATTAAGGGTAAGAATGATATTAATATTACCCTAACACATGTCCTAATTCTATTGGACAAGTGTATCTCGACCAAAAACAACCTTAAGTGTAAAATATTATCATTTAGGCCCACTTGGATTAGATTAGGACATTTATTATTATTTAATTCAAAGAAGAGTTAAAAGAGTTAAAATCAAAGTTTATTCACTAAAACATTTTTAATATGGGGCTATACATAAGATAAATTCGACTATAAATATTCATTAGAAAGCTAAAAATATTTCCTATATAATGATATTTTATTTATAATTTTTAGACTTTAAATAAATTAATTTATTTATGACACAACGATGATGCAGTAATTACCCTTTTAAGGAAATATTAACATAATTGATGTTATAAATACTCAAATGAATGTAATTTGAGACTTTTTATGTTTTCCACTAATTTTCTAGGTTACTATGATATATTAGTGTTGATTTAATCAACTTGGTTCGAACATATAATTCTGTTATGACTTTCACAAAAATCATATATCAAATAGTGTCAAAATTGACACAAAATAGTTTTTAAATCAAATATTATATTATTAATTGTTATTTTATTCCTAAAAATCTATGGTTCGGCCAAATGACTTAGATAAGGATATATATATTAATAATAAACAATTTGGGGTTCGTTTGGCTTGTTATAGTAAGTGTATTAACCATATAGTGAAAGAAAACAAAAAGACACGGTAAAAGTTAAATTATTTAACTTAGAGTTAAATCTAATTGATAAGGTTAAAATAATAACCTAAACTTGTCTAAATCCTATTCGTTGATAGGATTTCGACCCATCCCCACTTTAGCTTCAAAATAAGACCCTTTGGAACCATTATAAACCGATTTTTACTTTAATATAAAATAATATTTTGAGATATTCCTAAGGTGCCCCTCTCCTCCCTTATAAAAGGGAACCTCCTCCCCCTCCTCCTCACACCAATTTGAGCACTCAAGCTCGGCCAACCCCTGAAAAAATCTCTTCTCCACTTCTCTAGAAACATCCTATAGGTTCTGGTCTTCCTCAAAGACCAATTGTAGTTCCCTAAGAGGAGGTCTCAAAGAGGCGCTTCAAAGAAGAGGTAATTACCATTACCAATTCTTTCATCTTTATTTCTTCTTCCACTTCTTCTTATTAGGTTTTTTCATTATGAAGTAATAACATCAGTATCAATCATATACTGATATGTTATTATAAGTATTAAACAAACCTATTTCACCATCTATCTATCCTACGGAAAAATAAATCACCGCGCGTGCGTACGTACGGAATACCGTCTCCACGCCGTGGTGTAATCTATTTTCCACCACCACCTTACATGGATGGGTATAATGGTGTAAAGAATAACTATAAATAGTTATTAAAACATCATATTGATTCTGATATATTGTATAATCCACTCTAATTCAATTCAATATTTATGGAAATGATATCATCGCTCGTGCGTACGTACGGACTACCGTCTCCACGACGCGATGAGATTCATTCTCCATGTTAACCATTTAAGAATGATTATAAAGTATATATAAGAAATAATAATGAAATATATGACATTATAAAGCTACTGGATTTATGTATATATATATATGTATGTCATCTACTTACTTCCATTCAAGACAATAGGGAAAGGAAAACAACGTTCATGCGTACGTACGGACTACCGTCTCCATGAACGGTGTTTTTCATTTCATTTATCTATCTATTATATATATATATATATATATACTGAATATATATGATATATAAATCATATTTTATATTCTTGAAGTAAGTAAATCATGATATAAGTAATAATAATGTCAATAACAACAAGTCAAAACACCTACGATAAAAGAAACGATTTTACCCAAAACGCTTCTTTAACGTGGAATTTACAAAAGAACGGATAATATAATGTCATAAGTGAACCATATATGATATCATAACAATGAATATGATTCTTTAATAAGTCAATGACATTATTTAAACCATTATACAGGATCTTCGGACACGTACAAAGCAAATCGGACCTAAGGTAAGGGAAATATCACAATCTCATTTTTATCCGAGATTGTTTATTCGTAAGTATTTACTGGGGTGTATTTTATCATCCACATACATGTTTCCTCAATATGTAATATTGTTTCCATCCACTTGCAATAGTTTAAATCCAATTTTACCCTTAGGTGAGTTTTTATTAAAGAATATGAAAGGAATCTTTTGTCGTTTTTCCGTACGAGGTACTTTTTGACTTTTCCGACAAAAGTACGAAGAATGTTTTTTTTAACTTATACGGCATGAATGGATTTTTAAAAAATTACTTCAAAGAAGCTTCATTTACAAGTTTTCAAGTTTATTTTTAATCAACTTCTTTTATTTTAATGTTGTATGACATGTTATGAAAGGAAAAATGTTTTTGAAGAAGAAAGGATATTTTCCTCAAGAATGGAGTTCAAGTGTTTTATCAAAATTATTTTCCATCTAAGATAATAAAGGGTTCTGTTTTTATCCCTATTATTGAATTGATTTGTTCATGTTGTGATGGAATTATTTTTATGAATTCCTTTATCTTATATGAATTGATTTATGATGTCATGATGTTTCAAGAATCCCATTTTTGTTACATGTGTTATGCGATGATGTATGTTTTATGATTATGTGGCACACATAAGAAAGGATTCATTATAAGATGGGTGGGACCTATATCTCCCTCCAATGCATTGGGTAAAGATTTTATATCTCATGAGATAGACAGGGCTGGAACGGTAGGTTATACCGGTTCAGTGAAACAGGACTGAAACGAGGGTTACTCGATTCAGAAAGGGACTTTGTCCACTAAGATAGTCTTGGAAATTAGTCTTGACTAACAAGAAATGATTATCTATGATTATGTGTGTATGCCAAAAAGTTTCATGTTTTAAGTTATGATTATTGGGATTACTTTTTCACTGCCATGATTTATCCCATGATTATGAAATTATGCTCTCTTTTGCAGGTTATGATTTCCAAAATGCTATGTTCTTATGAATATGATGTGATTGATATTTATTTTGTTTACCCTTACTGAGAATTTGAGCTCACCCTTTTATGTTTTCTTTTCCCCAGGATATAAAGAAAGGTTTTCGGTAAAAAAAAAGGAGGAAGATCTTTATGGGAGATTTTGAAGATCTTTCACCACGATTAGAAGATTATAGTCCGAGTTTCCAAAGACACTAAACTATTACGGTCCTTGTGTGTGTGTTTTTTTAATGTACTAAGTATTCCGCAAAAGTAATGTAATGTCAATGTACGTCAAGATACGGGTATCTACAATACATGTATCCATTCAATCATCTAGAAGTTCCATCGGCAGTATTCTGTGATAAATGGATAATAAGATCGAGCCCAAATATCTGTTCTAACTAGAGTACACCGGTCTGCTCTAGTGGCCACTCCAGGGCAGGTACATATACATTCTGGAATTCTGGAAACTTATCGGAATATCTTAATAGCATGATGGGAGCCACTATAATAGGAATCCATAAATGAAGTTCATCACTTATAAAACATACCCCCAAAAAATTGCAAGAGTGAACAAAAATTGAAATCACGCCAAAGGTGATAGGAAAATGAAGAGAATACACATAACCCTGCCCTGATAGAAAATAGAGTACTTGAATCCATCAAACATCTATCTATGGTGGTTTAGGATCTTGCTGATCCATTACCAAATTATAGAAGTAGAAGTAGAAGTTGTAAGGGTCTTCCATGAAACATTGTTACTAGTATCTCAAGAGGTTATCCCCAGAGTACCTACCTTGTACAACTCCTTCATGGTCATAAATCTAATGATCATGAGAGCATATATCCTGATGAGCATCATGGTATCCCTATTCCTGGCTAGAAGGTAAAATTGTAAGAAGGTCATCCCCAATCTATAGTCTAACCTAAAGGTCCTCCCTAGGTTATATACTTATGAAATCCACCCTGTATTCAGATATCGATCTATGATGGTAGTTCTGTCCATCATGGAATCCACAACAAAGCTCCTCCCCATAGTAACATTTCATGTCAACAAGGTCCTAACCTTTATGAGTCAAATACAATATATCCTTCATATTCTATGCAACTTGTAGATATGGGGTCAGGAATGAAAGATACCTTATCAATGAAAATTGAATTCCATTCTCATCCATAAGATATCATTGTGAAATATAAATACATAAAACAAACTCTGAACTATCACCATGCCCAATAGACCCCAAAATACCCCAATTATTGAAAAAAAACAGTCAAGAATCTATCATGAGGGGCTGATCACGTATTAGAGTATATAGAAGAAAAAATGGCATGAATATCTAGAGAAAAAATTGTCCAAGGATTATTGTAGGGTCCCAAAAATTATGCAATGGGAAGGTAAATACTCCCAAAAGATTGGTAAAGAAGAAGGATGCATGTTTTATTGAAAAAGTGAGAAGAAAAGTGAAGAAATCAAATTTTTCAAAAGAATCCTACCCGGAACCATGCCATCACCAGGAAAGGTTCGTGAAAGGCATAAAACATGAACCACCAGTACATGGATGGAATACAGTGAGCTAACCTACAAGGTGTGGGCCAGTGAATGAGATAGTTTGCAGTGAATTTACACTGGCGAACCAAAGCTGGTGCAAACTATTTTCACTTGAAAAAATCACGTGGAAGTGTGCTCCTCATACTATCCCCAACAAGCCTATGACATCTTGAACTTCCACAAATCATGGTTAACAGAGTCATCTGTGGGCCATATTCTCTCCATGGGATTCCGGAGAAGGTTTCACGTTAACTATATATAGAGATTCCCTTTTACTCAATAAAAGTACTACCAAAGGAATTGAGGATAGGGGGAGGTGAAGAAAAAGGTGAGGGAGATAACTCTGGGATAGGTGAAAATTGGGAGAAGAATGTATAGGGTGCGGGATGAATTTCTCACACACCATAAGTAGTTCACGGATTCTATCCTGCGAACAATAAACAGTTTACAGAATTCATCTCGTGAACCATATCTAAGAAATTAGTTTTCAAAAGTCCTCCCCATGAACCATATTTAGAAAACCAGCCACATCCAACCTTCAAACTAATAAAAAATATAATAAATATGATTCAAGGACACCCATATGTGAAGGAAGGTTCATGGATTCCCATATATGGAAGACGGTTCGCAGAGGCCCATATGCAGAAGACTGTTTGAAGATGCCCATTTGTGTAAGACAATTCACAGAATTCCATATGCAGAAGAGGGTTTGTGAATGACCCTATGTTTGAGAAATTTCATGGAATTCTCCTCTGCGTACCCTCATACGTGGCAAGATCCTCCTTGTACCACCATACACGGGCAACTCCTCCATGTACAATCTGAATTGACATGTTTCTACATGGACAGGTCTATGCAGAAAACAGTTCGTGCCCACCAGTCCATACTGCGGGGGCTACGCCCCCGCACCCCCGCTTGGCCTCAGTTTCTAGCTACAATCCATCCCCTTGGGGTCATTCCCTTCACCTTCGTTATTAACCCCCATGAAAAAGGAGGAGTCTCACTACTAACTTTTGAGGCCCGATCGAGGGCATTTTCCATTGCACCCTTATTCCACCCAAACATTCGTCCCTCAAATCCCATGAGAAGAGACATTCCTCATGCACCTCTCAATAAACCTAAGACCTGACTCTCATTCAAAGTCAACCCAGAACTCAATGGACAATAACAACCTAACTATTTCTTAAATTCCCGAACACATAATTTCCATCCATAAAACTCTATGTCTCTGGTGATTTTGGATCCTCAAAACCTCCATGTCTATCATAAGCGGATGGTCAGCATCATGAGGACACCTCTTCTTGACAATGCACATCATTCCCCACTGGCTCAGCATATGTTGCCTACAAATATGGCCAGTCAACAAGAGACCAATTTTTCCTCAAGAGAGACCTCTCCTACCTCAGAATTACTCAATGGATTCCATGCCCCATATCATTTACCCAATCCATGATCCACTATAATCATGGTTTACATGTTCCACATCTCTCATGTTCGAGGCACGTTGGAACATCCAACCATAATCTTCCTCCAGGTAATCATGGTTTCTATAACAAGTGGTCCTCATCGCATGACCCTAAACTACAAAACCCAAATATTCCTATCCATATAATGTTAAATTGTGATGCCATCCTCCAGGATATATGAAATTAAAAGGTATTATACCTCATACGATGCTCTGAGGCCCTCCCACTAAGGTAAGTACACAATCATCTGAGTGAGGGCCGCGTGACGTTCAATAATTCTTCACATTGAATGGTTCATTACTCCGTGTCCTCACCCATTGTCTCCCTAGCCTCTTCCTCCACAGGCTCCCCCTCCCACACCAACAGTGGGGGAGGCATGTGCATTGTATAATCCTTCAAATCTTATTGTTTCTCACACCAAGCATAACTCATGTGGGCTTAGATGTTTGTAAGGATTACAATATGCCCATCGAATGAACTACGAGAATTATGATTCCAACCATAATTTGGATAAGTAGGACACCTTCTCAGGGCCCATGATCACTAGAAATAATCTTCAGGAATACAACCATAATTACCTTAATCTGGTCGTCCTACTTAGAAATAATCACCAAATTAAACCCCTAAATCATCAGGGCATCCCTCCTGAACTAAACCCCACACCATCATTTCTGGACAGCAACAACCTTTCCCCTTTCATTATGGAAGGTTCATTATTCCTCACCATCACCCACGGTTTCCCTAACCACTTCTTCCATGGGCTCTCCCTCCCCCACCAATAGGGTAGGAGGTGTGTGCAATGTCGAATCTTTCGCATACTCTTGTTTCTCACACAAATCTTGACTCACATGGGCTTAAAGGTTTGTAAGGATAATAACACAACCACACATTTTGACCTATGAGAACTCTAATTCTTGACCAAATCAGGATATGTTGGATGCCTGCCAGATGTTCCGAGCTCAAAAGGGTGCACATTCCAAAAGGGTCCACCCAATTATGTTCCATTAAAATGGGTAGCTTCAATGCGTAATCCCCACATGAACTAACTATGTGTGTTTTTATCCCTGTCTGCTAAGCAGTGTATGTAGGACACCACAGGAAGGTTCAATACCAACTCGGGCCACCAACCACATGTAAGCCCCAACCGTACCCCAACATAGGATTCCAACTACACCCTCGAGAGGTAACTATTACATGAAATCCCTGACCTTCCAGAACTATGTACACTTTGATTACCAACCAACCAAGATACGTATGAATCCTCCCTGGGGGCTGTCATCTATGTCTAATACTCATATATACGTATCATATTGTGTCCTCATTCCCCTAGAAAGACTATACTCGGGCCCAGGAAATCATTTCCCCTGGGTCCTTTAGGCCGCTTTGGCATAAGTCCCACACCAACCTTGACTAGGAACATGTCTCCTCGACGTCCATGCTTCTTGATGTTAAACTGTATGGTGTGGTCCTTATCACACGACCTTAAAAGGTGATGTGTCCTATTAAGTGGCACCAAACTATGTGGATTCTGATTCCTCTCACAAGGATATGTAGGAAGCCCATATTATGGGTTCAATCTAGACGCTCAAGTCACTCTCTATCCCCCTTAAAATACAATAAACTCTAGAGTTCCTAATTGTAAGGCTTGATACCAATATTTTCTGAATTAAATAAAACTTCCCCAGAATTTCCAATCCAATGAGTGATGGTAAAACTCAGATGTAAACAGTTCTAGATCCCTGCGTATACTTGTTACTTGCAACCCAAGGGTAATCCATGGATACTATGCATGGGGATAAACCAAATATTTCAGAGCATATGAACACATATTAAATCTATATGAGAGTCTAGGAATATGTAATAATTCCCCCACAAAGGGTACGATGAGACCGACTTCCCATCCACTCAACCATTGTGAGTTCTTTAGAGTCATTGGCCATATCACCCAACAAGAACCTAAATTGTGAAAGAAGATCCATGGAACGTTGGATAAAATAATTTTTGGGAATTTTTGGATCCACGAATAAACCCATTAGAGACCAATAAAATAAAAAAGATGGGGAACCCGATAGAAATGATTAAACAGAACCGACTCACTTTAATCAGGCGTGGGAACCAGTCACATCCCCTTTGCTGCGAAACAATGATATACCCATCATTTTTTGGCCCTCATCCACTTCCCAATTAGATATTCTAGAGGCATTATCAGAATAATAAATACACAACATCCGTCTAAATATCATGAAAACTCTCCTCTACATGAAAGAAATTTTCTATCCTTACAACAGGTATGCAGAACATGTCAAAATATTGGGAAATATATTTCATAAAATCAACTAGATACCCTTCCATATTCATGGTGAACATGATAAAGGAAGAGAAAAAATATTCAATTGGGATGCCTCAATTCATTTCAAAAGTTGTGTCGTCTAATTATCGACTCCCCACCTAGTGTTTATATTCGAGGATGGGGGAAACGTGGAAATTTTCATTTCAACCCATGCCTTGTTAAGAAGAACACACTAGAAGTGAAAAATTGAAATTTCATTACCCCAAGGAAGATATTAAGAAAAAACCCTACTCAAGAAATATGACACACACAAAAAGAACCATACTTGAATAATTCTCAAAAGTTTCATGCCTGACGAGTGCAATCCATTTAAAAAATCTCGATCTAATAAACCAAGAACATTAATCAGGATTCTTTCTTAAGGGAATCCAATAATTTGACACTGCTAAATTACTTGGAATAAATAAGTTACCATGAATACATGGAATTTTATATATATCACGCTCAAATAGGGATTTGGGAGACTAAGAGATCTGTGAAAGTTGTAATATACACAATAGTTTGGGTTCAACATCAGCCCATAGGGCTTGGGGTATTTTTAACAAAAAATTCCTCTCTATAAATGAAAAACTCCGACCAGGTCACAACAAAAATTTAATGGTATAAGCCTCAACCTTTAGGGCTTGGTTTATTATTACCTCCACCATCCCCTCAATAAAATCTTTTTTTTTCATTTTTGTAAGGACAAAAATCAGTTAGGTCTCCTTGCTCATCCCTTATTGTGACCCATTTCCCCCTGAAGGTAGGCACATGACTAGGATGAATTGAGGATCCCTATGAGTAAATCTTCACTAATGATCTATAATAGTATCTTGTAAATGAATGGAGAGTTCAAACAAGGGATGAAAACAACCCTCATATAATTTTATAGTAAGTACGACACCTACGATGCATTATTCATTGGTAAATGTTGTGGATGTCAATCCTACATACATATTAGAAAATGTTGAAAATGTAAAGGAGAAGGGAGAGGATAGTTTCATTTAGAATGTGTTCCACACTGAGAAAAATGATTGTGGTTTGCATAATTTAAACCGGAGTATTTCCCTAAATTTTGGTTCTCCCTCAACCAATCACTTACTACTTCCTCAGCTTATCTCTAACAATAATAAAGGCAAGGACACATACAATATTACTCCTCATCTAAAGGAAGAAAATATCTTATTTCATGATGAAATATTCAATAAATATGAGGAATAAATAGAAGTGTTCAAGGGAATCAATATCTGGTTTCCCCAAGGGAGCATTCCTACCTAATATGATCCATGAGAAGATTCTCAACGTACACTTATAGTAGATGTAAATCAATAATAAGGGTTTATCCCAGTGAATGAAATATAGGCAATACATCAAACCAACTCGGTGCTTGGACCATTGGTTTACCTTGACCCGAGTATGGATGGATATCAAAATTTACCTCTCTTAAGAAGAAAACTAGAATAAGATCCGGTGAACCCTTAAAAGATATCACAGTCAGATATCAACCTCTAATAATGGGAGAATGAGAGCACCAAATTCTTTCCATTAATGCACCTATCCATGATTCTAATCAATTGAAAACTCATAAAGAGACTATCTACAACATAGATTCATTGATAACTTGATTAGAAGAAATATGTTAGTGGAATGAACCACTATTTCTGGAACCGAAACCTTACCCAAAATGGGTGAGCGACACATCACCACAACTAAATTTATGATGTCCTATGTTTCCAATATTAAATGGATTTGGAGACCCAAAATAAAATCTGACCCACTTTTCTTCCCATTATGATTTCATGATGTGAACTCCTAAGCATCAAGATGAATTGAAACTCAAATTCTTCATGTGAACCCTACAAGGATCATCCATCATATGGTATACTATTTTTTAAACCCATTTAATCACAGGTTGGGAAGTCCTCTATCAATGTTTCCTCTTTTAGTTCCTATCTATTCCAAAAAAGACAATAATTATTAACCACAGGAATTTAAAACTTTCAGAAAATGAGATACACTCATATTTTATTGCTATATGGAAAGGTATAACTTACTCCCTAAACCTACTACTTCCCCAAGAATACCAACTATCTTTTTTTCAAATAAAATCTTTGAGATGATCTATGAATGCTTCTCATCCTAGTGATGTACATAGGTGGGTTTTAGGATTTTACCTCCATTTCCAAAATAATTGAATATTTTATATAGAGGATGAAGATTAAGTCCCAAATTAATCCACCGGTACTAGGGAAAAGATTAGTAAAGGAGAAGGAGACATCTATCACACTTAAGACATCATCCTCACTTGATCCAGCTCTAAACCCTACAACATATCCTACAAAAACCATTGGGAATAAAAAATTCACGTCTTTATAGGATGAGCATAGGTACCCCAGTTGAAACCAATTCATGGAGTGAAAGAACAAATTTTACTCATTTTGAGATGGTCAAGTTTGTGGCTGTTTGTAGCCAATATTGAAAATGATTTACTTGGCCTATTAGAGCCTAAAAGGCCCAACCAGGTATGTCTCAACAGCTGGATGGATTATTTCCACTCTCACTAGATACATAGACACACCATTTAGTAATTTTTGTTCTTAAAATACATCATGTAGAAAATTGAAGATTCTATGAAGGTAATGTTTGGAAATCCCCCAACACAATTGGCATATGTTTATACCACAACCCCTGAGAAAGGCGGCAAGTGATAAAAATTTATTATCATGGAAAAGAGGTTTGATGGTTATATTAATTAAAATAAAATAAAATAGACTCATGAAATTCTCCCAGAATAGTTGAAACATTCTACTATGCCCCCAGCTATTTTTGATACAACACAGTCGACATCAAGAACCCCACAAACCTCTAATAGGCAGCCTTTAAAAAAGATCCTTAATAGGAAATTTAAGGATAAAACACATGAGGATCAACCTACATCAATTAAAATCTTGAATTTTATATGGTAAAACTTTATTCCCTCATATTTGAAATAATGGGAACCAACCCACCAAATGGAACCACCATAAAAAGTCATCCAGGAAAATTCCTCACTGGAAGAGGATTTTATCCCCAATTACATTAATGGAAATAATTTAATGGATCCCTTATTTTATGATGAGTATGGATGTGAAAATGAGTTCCCCGTGTCTAATTATGGTATCAGAGGAAGAGTCAGTTGGAGTCGATGATACTAAGTAAGGCACAATTGTGGAAGGAACCAGAGTTCTAGCCACATACCCTTTTAGACTGTCAATGTTGCAGAAAATCATGGAAGATACCTCTGGAGAGTTAAATAGGTGATGTAAAATCCTACTATATTAGAAAAAATCTACCCTGACTGTTTCACGTAAGAATATCAATCAATGGGGTTATAGGTTTCAGATTACCCTCAAGGGGTAGGTCGACCTACCCGGCCCAATCTTCCAAGGCAAGGAGAACTTCTAACTACTTAAGGGATGATCCCTATATATAAAATACTCCATATCCTAAAGCACATATCAATGAGAATACCCACTCTAGGAAGATAATTACTTTAGAACATTAGTATGAAATACTAAAGTAATTATCCTTCATATCAGCCTATATATCGATCCTATATGCCCTTAGTTTGTTAAAAGGCCTCTGGGAAGCACTCATAGAGGCTTTGATAAACCATAAAGAGTTTGCAGTTGGGTTAAAAATTTATGAATTTTATCAAAAATTCACCGATCCTATATAATTTCAAATGGTTATCTCCTTAAAATATCAAGCTAAATAATCCGTTAAACAGAGACCCATCAATCCCTTATATGTGACTGGTAGGATAAATTGTGTCTATGTTTGAAAAGTTTTCATTTACAATGGATTAGGATTTAATGTTATTATAGTATGGACACCTCATTAGATGGGATACAATGAATATATCCTAACACCTTCTACCATAATATAGAAGTGCTTTGAAAAAGTGATAAGAATTCATTGGTCCAAATCAAGATCAAGGATAAATTGGGAGACCTCATAGGTGACACAGAATTTCTAGTGTTTAGGAAAAGCACTAACTTCAACATCTCTCTTGGAAGGTCTTGGATTCATTAACACACCAAAATTCCCTCATCATACCATCAATACATTAAATAATTCATTAATAGAAAAATTGGGAGGTTGCACACTGATAAGGCCCCATTCGAATCCTATGATTTGTACTATATTGATGTAGGTTTATATCTAAGAGAAGGGAAATAACCCCTAGTTAATGGTGTTTTTTGAGTCACCACCCCAAATATTCTAGAAATGATCTTGGATAAATATTTAAATATCTTGGTGAAAAACACAGGTTACCCATCAATTAGATAGAGTATATGTGTCCACATTCAGATTCATATTTTGTGACCTTCATGATTTCTATAATGACTACTGATTCTAGAAGTTTTGATAGGTTTATTGAATCCCCAGAAAGTGGTTATATCTTGGATGAATGTTCCATTATCCAATCCCTAGAGCTCCATGAATTTCCAATCTCACTAGATGAGAAGAATAGGCTGTATTCATTACCAAAAGTGGATGAAGATACTCCGACCCCATCTCTCACTCTAGCCTCTCTAGAGTTTCAAGTAAATCCTACATTGTTATCTAGGTTAGAGTAAGCTTCTTCCACATTAAAATGTCTTGATTTTGACTTCTATCTTGGATCAAAAGATCTTACTCCACTACTTTCTCCTCCTACGGAATAAGAGGAAGAAGACGAGGAGGAAGAGGTGGAGGATGAGAACCTTGGGGATGTACCCATAGTATTTGAGGTGGGCATATAAACCACCATTAATGAAAATACACCCAATATTGATATTTTATTAAGAGGAAAGATCCCCCCATACATAGGGGGAGGAAAAAAGGGTTCTATGGGGGACTAAAATAATGAATCCCAAGAGTGTCCCCATTAACAATATTAACACCTAAAAAGCACCATCATCAAGATCCTTGGATCCAATGTAGTCAGATTCCCTGTTTCCCTTACACTGTGTGAGGGAAATCTCAATACCACTTCTAATAAGATTAATAACTTTTTTAATTTAATACATGACAGACCATGGAGTGTAACCAATACCCTATAGATACCTATGATTGATTTGTGAGTCCATTTTTAGCATAGACAAATAAATATTTCTCCACTTGAATAAATAAATTCTAGCCAAAATAGAATTTACATATTCATGTAAAGAGTTACCAATCCCGATGAATGTCGAGATGGCTGTGGTGAATGAACCCCTATAGTCTTGAACAAAACCACCTCCTTACATGACACCTAAGGTCAAATAACAATTGGTATTGAGTTTCATTACCCTACTATATGGGTACCATATGACCCACCAGATAGAATGGAGAATAGAGAAGTATAAGTTACATTTATGGATCCTAGAATATCTAAATGGATGGAGAATAATCCCATTTATTAATCAGGTAGTCCAATTCAGTCAAATGATACCTTTTTCTCACAACAATGGTCGTCCTGTAAGAAGATTTACCCTCGAACCATGCCTTTTTTCTATCCTTCCTTAATCCCCAGCTTTTGATAACCAAAATGATGCACAATATTTTGAATTCATTCTACTCCTCCCAACACCCTAAAACCAACAATTGAATAAATTCACCAAAGACGACTTGCGTAGATCCCCACCAATGAAGCTGTTGAGAGAAATCCAAACCCACCATTCCCATTTCCCCTCAAAGAATAGATGACAATTGGATCCTTAATGATGATCATTGCATCACCTACACTGGGACCCCATGATGATACCAGTTCATTTGATATTCTCATACATAGGAAGAGATTAATTATACACATTCCAGGCCAAAATGTTTAATTTGGTAGGGATTTCCTTACACTACATCACCTCACCCTACCCAAATAGATCACTTGTCACATTTAAAATCATACAATAATCTTTCATCGAGAAGAATCCTAATGCCAACCCTATAAAAACATAGGATTCCAAGATCGTATAAAGCAGAATGAAATCAAAAAAATTCTACTATATCCTAACCAAAACATCTTATATTAATTCTAGATGATTATTGGATTGATAAAAGGTTAGGTCTGTGGTGGGATATCTGGAAAAACCCAGTTTAACACCAGCCCAATTATGAAACCAAAATCTAATCTCTACCTGGAAGACAATCCAATGGGCTTGTTGATCATGAAGTGGTATGTGAGGTTGATCTATGCACAAAATGCATGGTGATATACCCTTTGGAAACTCATGGATATCCTCATACATTTTACAAACAAATTAGCCCCAAATGGACCATCTTTCCAACACTTCCCATGAAAGGTTTCCATCATGCCCATGCATTGTCTCCAACTACCCCTAACACCAATACCACCCTCCCCAACTAGTTGAGACAATATACCACAAGACCCCTAGTGGTGTTTTCCCTCTACATGGGTGTCCAGAATTAAGGAATACATCATTTTTTATAGTACTAATTGTACCGAGAGGCATACTTTGTAAAAAGACAAAACATGTATTAGAATATTAAATAATAGGCATTTAACCTGTGTAATTATCCCACTTTATAATAAAAAAATGCATCCTCCAGTTTTTGATATTACTGGTTACCTTATCCATGGTCTTTTCAAAGTGATGCACACAAATTCTACCCATTGATATTAGGGATACAATATACTCTATTTAAAAACCATTCTATTAAATCCCATACTAGACTCAATATTCCCTACTCATCTATCTAGAAACTAATATCATAGAAAAATGCTACTTTTATCACAATTCTCCACATAAATAATCCACTTGAAATACTCATCAATAACCTCTTTGATACCCCACATGGATAGGTCTCTTAAATTGACAAAAAATAATCATGTCATTGGAAAACATATGATGAGACATCCCCTGTAAATGATATATAAACTAATAAGGTATTAATCTATGAATTTGAATGTTCATGTTGATTAGTCTACTAAGAGTATCCTAGATCATAATAAAAATATTTGGGGATAATATATCACCCTGTCTTAGGCCCTGAATAGTTTTAAAGAAACCGTGAGACTTCCCCAGAAATGTGATAAACATCCATGGAGAACTAAAAAACCTTAAAATAAGATCAATGAATGGATCAGATAAGTCCATATATGAAAGCACTCTGATAATGAAGAACCACTTGATATGGTCATATGAATTTTCTATATCCATCTTAACAGAAATATTCGAGCCAATAATTTTCTGGTTAAGGTCACTAATCATTTCTTGTGCTAAGCATATTTCTCCCCGAATCATTATACCCATCACACATCCATTATGATCATCAGAGATCCATATTTGGATGTGTGAAGAGATATGTCTATTAACAATAGTGTCCATAATTTTTTAATAAAAGTTACATAGGCTGATTGGCCTATATTGATTAAGAGATGATGGGTCTTTGATCTTCATGAGTAAAACCAAAAACGTTGTTGAGGCAACGTGGGGGATATATCCACCTTGAAAAACACCATGTACCACCTCCAAAATACAATATTTGTTGAAGTACTAAAAATAAATGTAGAAGAAACCAAGGAAACCTTCAAGACCTGGCATGTTGGATCCATTGAGAGAAATTACCTCTTCACGAATTCCATATTCATCAGGAATAACTTGAAATATAGAGGTATCCTCAGATATCCACATTATAAGAATAACATAGAACAATTCTATATTGATGGATGGATACCCTGCATGCATGCAAGTTTTTTTACCTACAAGGATATCATTGAAGTACACTTCGTGCTTACCTCCCACCATATCACAATCCATTGAAAAGGACACATCCTCTAAAAGGATATTCAACCAAATTATCATTCCTTTTTATTTGATGATCCCCTACCTAACTCCATGAGATCCTTGAAATAACCCTTGTGGGGATCCATTGATAAGGATGGAGACCCGTACATCAGTCAATATATTGGTGACCATTTTGATGAAAAATCATAAGAAACCATATTTTCTTTGAACTAGGAAGACAAATATCAACTTTATTGTATCAATGGCCTTGAAGATATCCAGTTTCAAGGAAAAATTTATATGCTTTGTTTGCATCCTCATGATGTTAATACCCTCTAAGGCTATAAAGAGATAGTTTTGAATGTTCTGCCCTGGAACAAACCCAAATTTATTTGGCGTGATGAGATCTCTCACAATCTTCCCCATCCTTATAAATAAATTCTTGATTATGAATTTGGAAATAGTTTTCCCAATGGAAACCAACCGATAATCCCCTATATCAATATCATTTTATTTCATTGGGATCAAAGAAATAATGTTTAAATTAGACCCATGCAACAATGATTTGGAATGAAAAATCACTTTGATAGAATTGGTAATCTACATATGCATAAATTCCTAATAAAATAGAAAGAAATTGTTGTTAAAACCATCTTGTCCCACTGCACATTACATGGTCCAATATAACAATGAAGATTTGAATTCCTCTTCCAAAGGGGAATCCATTAAAGAATTGATCTATTTCTTATCAATACATTTCATAATGGAGAGAGACAGTGGAATAAAATAATCCCCACCATCATTGATATACAGTGCCTTAAAATAATCCACCAAAATATTGGAAATATCAGTCGTAGATGTGAAGGTGGAGTCATCTATGTAGATATCATTCATTCATTTTTGTCCTTATTCTCCATAAGTAAAAAGTGGAAGGATTTGGTGTTACTATCCCCTTCCCTAAGCCACTTAACATTGAATTGGATATTGGATAGACTCTCTTTAAGACCCAAATAATCATCCAATTTGAAATAATGTTTCATATCCTCCTGGGTGGGCATGTACAACTGTTGGTTGGTAATTTGACAAGAGGAAAGTTGAGATTCAACAGCCTTTATATCTTTGTCTAACCTAGAAAATGATTTCATTCTCCACTCATTCAGTAAAAAATTGATTATATTGAGTTTAGAGACAAAAATTTAGTAAGGTCTTCCATGAAAGATGTTATTCCAGCCATTGATAACCACTTCCCCACATCTAGGAACTGTGATCCATGCATGGTTAAATTTATTTGGAATAGGGGATGACCTTGTAAATCCCTCCCAGAAATCAATAATTAGGGGGTTATGATCTGAGGATAACTTGGGACAAGTAAACCTAGAAACATCTGTAAGGAAACGCCTCTCACTAATCTGATAGAAGAACCCATCAAGCTTTATTTCCTATATTTTATTTATTTTGAACCTTACCTATGTGAAAGAGGCTCCAACAATAGGAAATTCAGTGAGGTCACATTGGTCCAGAAATTGAGAGAAATCCTCTATAGTAAAATAGTATAACATTGGACAAATATTCTACTTTGGTCTTAGTAGATTGTTGAAATCACCAATAACTATCCAATTTTGGATAGTAGTCTCATTTAGATGAGTCAAAAACCTCTTAAGGTCTCGTCTCCTAGCATATGAGTAGGATTCATAAATTAAGGATATGGTTAAGGTGATATCCTGATGGAATATAGAGAGGGAGACATCTTGAGACCTCACCTCATAAGAAAGAACCGGGATAACATCATGCTTCAAAACCTATAAGGTTTCCAAAGAACCATCGTCCCAATTATGAGACACACGAGTGTAACAGAATCTAGTCTAGTTTAATCTCTTCTAACATTAAAAATTCATCATGGGATGAGAAACCCCTATGAGAATTGGCCTATTATATGTAAGAAAATATCATATGTATATGACCATGGGGGAGTTCCCAAGACCCTGATAGTTCCAAAACCCAATCCTCATGGAGAACTAGGTGGGTTTCCCATGGTAGCTTTGGAGGAAAAAGTGATTCCCTTCCATTTTCCTTTCTTCCCTTTCTTTTTTGGACTATCAATAGTCATCTTTATGGGGGTAGAATCAATGAACTTATCCCTATTGATGGACATGTATTCGGGTTGTTCTATAAGACCAGGGCCATTTTTTTGCTCCACTCTGGGTCCATCCTCATGGTCCTGAGATTACTCAACAAGATTAATACAAAATAACCCACTTAGTGGGATGAATTGGTTCAAGGTGAAAACAGTTTCTTTGGAATTAGGTTTTCTCTTCGCATCCTTGTTCAGGGGTACGACAGTGAAAGAATCATCACTCAGGTCAATGAAAGGTGATATCTTAAGAGTGAACACTTGGTCCATAGAGTGTCTCGGATACATAGGTTTTCCTTATACATGAAGATAGGGGGAAGTCACTACAAACTGCTATGCACTGTCCTCCTTGATAAGAAGTTGTGTGTCCCCTACACCACCCACATGGCCTACCATTTTCCCCATATCCTGACTGCTGGGAAGAGTAGTATATTGTGTAGGCTATGCCTAATACATTGGTATATCAGGGGAAGGTTTGGCCAATGATAATTAATAACTTACATTGTTTATGATGAAGGGAGGGTGAGCTCATCACCCCCTTTTGGTAGTAATTATTTCTTACTTTGGGACTCTCTTATATATTTAAAATATGCTTATAAATCCTTTATTAATTCCCAATTATGACATGGGTCACCCATAAATTAATAATAAATTATTTTGAGGTATGGAATTTAGAATCATCTTTACGTATTAGAGTTTATTCACCAATAGAGATATCTATTTGTATCTGAGGTTATCCATTAATGGAACCCATTGATGTACTGATCTGATGTTCATTTCATGTTTATTATTATGATTCTAGTTTTGATCCACATAGTCACTACATGATTTGTTCTCTATACCAACACCCCTATCCCAAAAGTTGTCTCTAAACCGCTGGGAAATGGTATATCATTTTATTGTTTACCAACATATTTAAAAAACCATTAGGAAAGGGTTGTCTATGCCAATGGTTATTCTAAACCATTGACCTAGGGTTATAAGAGACCACTCTATCCCAACGGTTTTAATTAACCGTTGGTATATGATATATATCTCAACAGTTATTAAAAACATTTTGGATACATTTCCCCTAAATAAAACGCAATCCCCCATCCTAATAGCAGATCCGATTTTATTTTTCCCTAACAACACGCAGCTATATCCGAATAGGCGTCCACTCTTCAAACAGGTGATCCTACCTTGTTTTAATTCGGTTTCTGAGAATTTAAATCAATTTCTTCCAATTCAAATTGTTTTATTCCTACATTTATCTTCAAATTGGTGAGTTAATTTTCTTCCATTTCCTTTCGGTTTCCCCATCATCCTTCAATGTCTTATCATTTAGATGTATTGATTATGTTTCACATACAATATCTGTATACACATAGATTCACCGATTCTTTTTCTTATAAGATATATATATACACTAATTTTGTATAAATCCATTATATTACATCTGTACAGATACACTTCATCTTTATACACGTAGATGTTGATTCTATTTCACATACTACATATTTATAAACATAGATGCTGATTTTGAGTGCAATTACATGATTTTTTTTACCATACATGACTAGGGATTAAACCACCCCATGGGTGTATTATTTAAATTTCTAGGAATTTTATAAATAATTATATAAATTTAATAGTTTTTGATGAATTATTTGTCTCTTGATATCTTTCATTATGCATTATGTTTATCTGTTGATCAATATTATTGTTTTAATTGAATTTGAATTTTTTAATAATTTTTTTTTGAATTATATTAAGGAATGTATGTCATCATTGGATATTATTATATTATTAATTGAATTAATATAATGAAGGTCCATTGGAAATTAAGCGATGTCATGTTCCTATTTATGTATTTCCTTTGATATGGTATCATTGGGAATGTAAGACTATATTGTACTAAATTATTATTGAGGTAACATGGTTAGTTTTTTGGTCATGGAATTTAAAACACCCTTGGTCTATGATGTTTGACATGGAATTTCACATCACTTTGGGTGTTTGGAATGACATTCCATGACCCTCTATTAAGATGATGGGTGTGAACCCTATTGGTGTTATTTATAATGCTTGGTATGGAATCCTAAATTGATTATGATACTCTACATGACATCTTATATTAATTAATAAATTCAATATTGGTTCCCATTGATTTTATATGAGACATATGGGAATGGTGACCCTTTTTTAAAATATGTGACTCTTATTATTATATAGGGACACTAGATGAAGGCCTCTGGTCTTGGATAGTACTACATATTTAAATATATGGGTATATATGTTAAAAAATATATAGTGAATATATATACATACGAACATAAATATATTTATTTATTTTTATTTAGCAATATACATGGTGACACATCAAATTAGGTATTCCAACTTAGATCGAAGAGGGTATAGTGGGCTAGGTGTCCCTTGAGGAACTCGGGCGTCCCTTGAAATTTTTGCCTGTATTATATTAAGGTAAATATAACACATTGGGGGTATACCTTGATGTTTTTTAACCCTTCAATAACTCATCTTTCTGGATTTATATTGTTTTCATTGAGCACCTACATGTTTCTAGTTCATGACACCAAGATGGATACCTTTTAAATAACACACCCTATAAACGTATCATTTCTCACTAATAATATAATGACACCATTGATTAGAAATATATCATTAATTATGATATACAATGATCTCTATAAATTTAGACTTAATGCCAAATATTTTCTCAGAATTATCCTTGAGAGATCATTATTTATGCAATGATTTTCCATCACATCCACCATGTTTCAATTAAATATCATGGTTTTATATTTATTAAATTTTTTAATACATAAAGTATTTAGTTTTCATTCATATAATGATTCTCATATAGAGTAGTGTGTCAGTGATGGTTTTATATAAACTGAATAATTCTCATTTAATTAAATATTTTTTTTATTAAACTTCAATCTTATTGAATTTCATTCACTAGATAACGTATTATAATTTTATACATAATTGATAGAAGTTGGATGTATGAAACTGATTGGATCTGAAGTGATATTCAAAATAATTTGGAGATATTTTTAGATTTTCCATTTGACAGTTTTTCAAATAGTGGTCACATACATTTCCAATGTTATAATTGTGTTGGAATACCATGGTTGATATGTGAAGATTTTAGCTACCATATAAAAAAATATGGTTTTCAAACAAACTACTATGTGTGGTATCACAGTGGGGAGAAAATGGAATTGCAAAATGATAATGATCCAAATGAGAGGACTTCATTGGAGAATTTGTTATATGACTGGTTTTTTTATTCATCATCAAGAGAAGGAAGGATGTTGACCCAAGAATACATAGATATGAGCATACATGATGCATCTAATGAAATTGATGATGTTTTTAGTGTGAAAAAATTGAATGATGCTGCCATGACTCCAGTATATTGTCAATGTAGTAAAATAATAAAGTTTGAATTTTTAGTCCAATTGTTTTACAGAAAATAATGTATGGGATTTATAATATTGCCATCAATTACATTTTTTCCTTCTCGAAGGACAAACATTCAGATGATGCATATATTACCTCAAACCACTATATGGAATAGAAGTTAGTTAAAGAACCTGGATTTTCAAAAAACAAAATTCTTGCTTGCTCAAAATATTGCTGCTTATTATGGGTGGAAACTGCTAAAAGAGATGATTGTATAAAATATGGAACATCCCAATGGAAGAAAAAAACTGATGGAACACAATCTCCTGTGCCATAGAAATTAATGTGGAACTTTCTATTGATTCTCAGACTCCATAATCATTTCATTTCTGATGAAATATAAATAAAAATTCAATGGAATTATACCAATAGAAAGAACAATACTGAAAATTTGGTTCACCCTGCAGATGGATTTTCATGGTAGTGATTTGATTCTCGATATCTTAATTTTTCAGCTGACATGTGTAATGTGAGGATAGTTATTTCATGTGATGGTTTTAATCCATTTGGGCATATTCTTACTTTGTACAACACATGTCTAGTTTTCATACACATTTATAAACTTCCTCCATGGTTGTGTATGAAAAAACCTTTCACATTCATGAGTATACTCACATTTGGCTCTTCTGATTCCGACAATGATATAGATAAATACGTGCAACCTATAATAAAAGTGTTTAAGATTATTTCAAATGTGGGTGTGAACGCATATGATGCATGTTTGAAAGAGATATTTCATATGCGTGTTGCACTTACATGTACAATAAATGATTTTCCTGCTTATATAATGATGTATGGATGGAGCATGAAGGGAAATTTTGTGTATCTTATTTGTATGAAGAATAATTGATCTAGAAGACTAAAATATCATCCTAGTTTTAGTTTTATGGGACATTGATGATTATTGACAATACTAGGGAGACCAATGATCCACCACATTGTATGTCTAGAACCAATGTGCTTAATGAATTACAAGATTTTAATTTCTCATTCGATAAGGGTCAAATGAAATCTAGTAAGAGGAAAAATGTTTCCAATTAAAAATGTTATAATTATAAGAATAGGGGTGTCTTCTTTGAGTTTCCTTATTGGTCAACCAATTTTTATGTCATTTCAAAGATGAAATTCACATTAAAAAGAATATAAGTGAAATGTTTCTTTCGATTCTTCAAAATTTCAAGGGAAGGAAAAATGATGATTTATGATATTGAAATGACTTGGTGAATTGGGGGATAAGACCGTAATTACATCATGTCTGTATCAGTGAAAATAAATGGAAATTTCTATGTGATTCTTATGTGATGACACCTGTAGAAAGAAATCAATTTCTGGAAGTACTTGAGAATATTAAGGTTCCTAATGGATATTCAAGTAATGTATCAA
Source organism: Viscum album (assembly GCA_963277665.1). NCBI lineage: Eukaryota > Viridiplantae > Streptophyta > Magnoliopsida > Santalales > Viscaceae > Viscum > Viscum album. The sequence goes on along the minus strand of OY728142.1, from coordinate 680,347,439 downwards.
AATGGGCCAGTTGAAGATATTTGAAGATAAAATATTTGAAGAATCATGATTATCACATCCTTCTGCATGAGTTGATTCAAATAAAAATTCATCATCTTTTTTCAAATAATATAAGGGTGTCAGTTTTCAGTTGTTCAATTTGTTTAGATAACTTATTGATAATAAGTTTTCTAAGTCTATCTTGCAATAAATATTGGTAGATAGACCATTAATTTTGTGGGAGTTAGAGAAAATATTTCCTCTATCATTTTTCACATGCATGTTGCATCTAACTATGCACCTTTCAACTGAAATACTTCCCATATGACCTAATTATTTTCATTGGATGTGTCCAACTGAAATAAATATGTACACATTGAAATCTTATGTCTTGAACATTAATAATTCTGAAGGTTCTATCATTAATGGTTACTTGTATCAAGAATATATGGATTTCTGCTCAATATCTATGTTTGATCTTACTATGAAAATGAAAATACCAATGATAAATGAATAAGAATAGTATGAGATAATTGAACCTAGTTTTCCATAACATCCTCAAATAGGAGAAATTCTAGGATCATATACATGGATAAAATTAATCCTTGAAGAGTGGGAGATGGCACATCACATAGTATTGTTGAACTGTGATTTGTTCAATGAATACGTCAAGTAAGTAAATTGAACATGTATCATATCTTATCAAATATATTGTAATTTAACACATCTATTAAACTATTTCTATTTTTATCTACAGGGAACATAAATAAATGATAAATAGAAATCGGTGTTCTTTATATTTGAGAAGAAGAGATACTTTTCATAACAATGAGTTTTCCACTTGGTTGAAATTAAAACTAGAAATATTGATATAATTAGTAAATAAAATCAATATTTAATTAATTTTAATATTCATTTATATTTAATGTATTGAGTTTGCCTACTGACACTATATCTGAGGAAATAAGAGCTTTGGATGTTGGTCCTAATACCATGGTTTGTGAATGTAAATCAATTGTGATCAATGGGTATAAATTTATTATCACTGAATAAGAAAATAAAATGAAAACACAACATGATGGTGTTATGATAACTACCACAACATCCATTTATTCCAATGCATCAGATAATATACCTCATTTTGAAAATTTAGATTATTATGGAGTCATTGAAAAAATAATAATATTGGATTATTACTATCATGGTCGAGTCACTGTGATGAAATGGAAGTGATTTGATTTGATGACATGGAATGGCGCCTTTATTTATGATTATGTATTTTGAGTTATTGATAGGACTTTCACCCTTTATACTAATGAACCATATGTATTGGAATCAATGGAGAAACAAGTTTTTTATATCAAAATCAGATTTTACAAGAATTTGGTGTCATTATTGAAGTAATACCAAGACATATTTTTTATGATGGTGATGATGTAATTGACACCATCCTTGATCCCAAAGAACCTGATCCATTTATTACTCATGATGACTCTAATACTTTAATTGATAGGGCTTATTATGAACCTTAAACTATGATGATAAGTATATAGAATAATTCATCTTTGTATTCAATTATTTTGGTTTATATCAACTTGAGTAGGAGAGGATTGTGCTATACACATTTATTTACTATTCATTACATATATTTTTTATCCAACAAGTCCTTCATGTGTATTTTCAATATTTACTGGTTGTAGTTTTCTTTGATTTTTATTTCATAATATTGAATTGAACTGTATTCAAACCTACCAAACCTAACAAAATTTAAATATTTATATTGTAAAAAAACAATATGAGTTGAATTGGACATATTAAACAAATTGATATGAAAATCAAAACCAATGAAAATAATGACCAAACCAAAAAATAGCTAGACTATCTAACTGAAAATATAAACCAAATGTCCTAAAAAAAAAATTCCTATCTCAAATTTTTTTGGGTTACCCAGTAGTTATCATTTTCTAATTACTTGTATATTTTTTTTCAAATGAAGTAAATTAAACCTATTGAGGAGCAACAAAAAAAGATGACGGAAAAATCATTGAATTAATGATATGGTCATTCCTGCATTAGTGAATTTTATGAGTATTTTATTTCAAATATATATATATCAATAACATATAATTTCATGTAATTAATTGTGTTTTAAAATTTTATGAAGGATCCAACACTTAGGAGCCAGTTATTCAATGAACCTCCTTTTTGTAGTCCCAGTACTCCAGCCGATGGTATGAGGGGGTGGTACGATAACTAGGCGCTCCATCCGACATACCCATTTAGACACTTCCCCTCCTACTAACGTACCATATTCCAACCATTCTGGTCCTACTCTATTGTTAGGGACACATGGGATATTTAGGCCTCCCATGTTTTCACTTTCCTTTACATCTGAGACTTCTCATCCATCTTCACCATTTTCCGTGAGTATTCCCACTCCTCATCAATATTATACAGTTGCCCAACCATCAATGCCACCTTCTTTACCATCTACTTCTTTTTCACTGAGATTATACATTCATTATTTGACTCCTTATCTGACACATTATATGCCTACAGATTATATGTTGAGGCCCACTCCACCTGTACAGGGTGATTTTCCTTCAGTGCTAGAAGATCCAGTGGTGCTGATTGATCAAACTGTTGTAGGTATATTTTAGAATCATAATAAAAAAAATTTACCACAATATATTTTCATCATAACATTTATTGATATAATATTTTTTTTCTTTCATAACAAATAAATCTAATGATAGGTAGTGGCAGAATACACAAATGTGTTTGGTGTGGAACTTTTCCACATAGTTTATGGTGGGATACATTGAAGACAACCAAATGATCGAAAAAATAGGGCAAAAATGTTTGTGTTTTCTGGTGATGCTTGTAAAATACTCTAATGTCATTCCCGTCAGCCCGCTATCATAGAGATAGTTGCAAGATTATGTTAAGGATAATTCATGGGCATATATATAGGTAAAAAAGTCAGTTGATTTTTTGTAATATTATTTTATTATTTTTATTAATTAATATTTTGGTGTCAGTTTTGGTTTAATTTTCTCAATGGTGATGGTACATGACCAACACGTCTAAAGGAATTAGGTGAGATTTGGAGAGCCTATAAGCATGAGTTGAATATTGGCTATCATGATTGAGTTTTCATATAGTTATAGGTAGAACCTATAAAGAATGAGTTTTTGATAGAATAGTATCAAAAAATGATTACTCATTGGATGACTTACCTGTTTAAGGTATTAATCACATTTGATATTTTTAACTGATAATTTTCATGTTTTTTGTTAATAATATCTTTTGTATTATTTAATTTTAATTATTAATCATCAAGAAAAAACAAAAAAACAAATTGATTCTAAACAATACCTCCACACTTTGGGTAATACTATTACATCAAACAATGAGAGGAAGTAGGTATGACAGTTTTTTATAATTTTTCTTTAGGAGTTTCACTTTGTTTAAATTATCCAATTAATAAATTTTTGATATAATTTTACTTTTGGAATTAATTATTGGTAACATATTTTAAATTATGGTTTCCTATATTCAATTTCATTTAATAAGAAGATATTATGTATTGAAGTACATGTGTCTCAAGAAAAACTTTTTTTCTCGAGTAGAAAGAAAAAAGATAAAATTGCAGCTAACGAACCAAGAATGTTGAAGATAATAAGTTTTCATTTATTGATTTAAAAATTTAATATCTATTTTGTAACATAATAATCAATTTATATTTGTAATAGAATTCTTTAGAGGCCATTTATTCCCATGAAACTGAAAATTTTGGGCCAGATAATCACTTACTTCATGTGTTGGGAGATGGGAAACCTGTTAGAGTACGTTGGTAACATAGGAAGAGTACAATATGAACAAAGTATTGGCCCTATTTATGTCCTATTTTTAATACCATTGAGTTGTAAAAGGTTAAAGCATGGAGAAAACATTCCAAAAATGGAAATATAGGTGAAAAAATGGTTTGATAGGGAAAAAAATGAATTTATGAAACTAATGAATGTTTTTTGTCTATCACTTCCACCAAAATCCAACACAACTTGTGATGAATATAAGTCATCTATGTGTTAATTATATAGTAAATCATGTTCTAGTTATAGTTGTGGTATAGATGATGACTTTCTTGAATATTCTTATGGTGATGATGAGGATGAGAATGAGGATGATGCTGAGATTGAGTCTGAGGCATTGGAGGAGGGTGAGAATGAGGCCAATGATAAGGCCGATGATGAGGATGAGGATGATGATGGGGACAAAAAAGGGGATAGGGATGAGTATGAGGATGAGGCTGATGATAAAAATGATTATAGTGATAAGGATGATGTATAGATTGATCTATCACATTTTTTACTAGTTTTACTGACATTTTAATGTTTGATGATTAGCTGTGACTAAATATATGTGTGATTAGGTAGGTTACATTATGCTTGAATCAGGTAGCCTAAATACTAAATAGTATTAATCAAATCACCTTTTACCATTGTATTTTCATCTATTTTGATAAAGTAATTTGGGTATTTGGGTATTTGGGTATTTAATATATTATTCAACATTCAGATGATTTATTAGGTCAGTGGTATTACTTTTATCATTATTTCATTATCTATAAATGGATTCAATGAATTATATTTTTATGTGGCATCAAAGATATTCCACAACCCTAACCATCCTTATGCATGACACCATTACCAATGGAACACCCTCCCTTATAAAACCACCCATGTCCATAGAGACTCATTTTATTCCCTTTTATGTTATCTCCTTACCACCCTCTCCCCTCCTACTAGGTTCACATACATTCCCACCCCTCTTGATGTATCAGCCTCTCACTATGTTGTGTGTGACTAACAAAATTTTTTAAAACACACCTTCTAAATTTACATGTAAATTTTTTTGGGATTCTAGTTATTCCATACCAACATATATAATTAATTAAAATTTAATTTTTTTGTGATTTTTGTATCCTTTAGTGCCATGGAGGATTCTTTTAGTCTTATGGGTATGGACCATGATTATCATTTGGTGGTAAAACCTCCCTATCTTTAATCATTACGAGATAACTTTAAATTATGCCACCACTATTATAGATATTCTATAAGTCCAACCACAGTCAACATATCATATTTCTATAATCAAATTTTTGAGTCCAATATTATTTTTGATCCTACTGTAGTTTCTGTATGATAGATTATAGTGTCATGAAATCTTTACAAGGACATAGTAGTGTGCAATATTCCACTACTCATTGAATTTATTTCATAAGTTTCCAAATACACGTCATTTTACAACATTATGGAATAAAATTTGATCACATTTAAACCTATTAGACTCTTAATTGATTCCCAATATCCCTTAACACTATCTAGGAAACCATAAGTGAGTCATAAGATCCACCAAAACATACACTCAAACTATTCGATGAAGAACTTGAGATTATTCATTATCATTATACCACTTCTTATTAATCTTCAACTAATTCATTTAATTTTGATTCTTTACATTATGAGACACCATTTTGATCTATCCTCATTCCCACTTTCCAAAGGCAATTGGTCTCTCCCCATCAGGGTGATGATGATGGCTCCCTTTATCTATAAATTCAAGGATGGTTTCTTCAATATCTCTTTACCAAAGCATTCTACTCAATTTAATTACAACCCTTCATTCAAATACATCTATAAAAATTAGTACATACCATCAAGAACATATTCTAAAACATCATTTAAGTGTTGTAAATACTAAAGTAATCAATCAACAATAAGAACACAATAATGGTGTATAATGATAATATGGGTAGTAAAAGATATTTTATAACCAAGAAATGAGAATTATTCATGTAATTTTCTTAAAAAAGTATTAAATATGACATAGTTTAGTAGATAAAACACCATATATAGTAGAGAATAATAAGTATTTCATCTTCGAAATGAGAATTTTGTAGTCTGTATCCGAGAACTAAAAAATTACATTTACTACATCATGATAAAATATTTCTGGCCATTTTTAAGAATGTAAATATTTTGAGATGTTTTCACCCAAGAAATTGAAATGGTTTAGTTTAAAGAGAGGTTTTCATTTGAAGATTTAAATATATAATACTATGTTTGGGTACTTTCCATGGTTATAAGAGTGCTTTTTTTGTGCTATTGTAGGTGTTTTTTGTGCTATTTTAAGTGTTGTATATAAGTGTATGCAATAGAGGGGATTTGGGATAGTTTTTTTGTATTTTTTTATAAAAAATATATACCAATGGTTTAGAACAATTAGTATAGTGTTGTAGAGCATGTATTTTCCAATGAGTTATTAAAATTTTGGTAAAAATATATATCAACGGTTGATAAACCATTGGTAATCTGTAAAGTTTTTCTATATAGGAACAATTAACAAACAATTGGTATAAATATATACCAACGGTTTTTCTAAAACCATTGGTTTACTAAAATTTACACATCTATATGCCAACGGTTTTATTAAACCATTGGGATAAGCATATCCCAATTCCAAACTATCCAACGGTTAGGAAAACCATTTGTATAGGATATAAAAATGGTTTTCCTGCCTATACCAATAGTTTCAGACAATTTTTATAGATGGAACTTATATTAGTGAGTGGGGTATTCTTGGTTGAATCATCAACCAGAGATATGGGAGTTGTATTGATGAAGGGAGCTGAACCATGGATGGGATTCCTACATATCCATGTTAATGAAATCAAAACACACATAGTTTGCTAACATTTAACAGGAAACATAATTCCTTTTAAGGTCATGTGATGAGGACCAAACCATTTATTTTAACTTCATGTGGAATGATATTCTTGGTGAAAGGTTCTTAGTATGATTTTGGTGTGGGAATTATGCCTTACCGACATAGGGAACCTAGAAGGGATACCGATTCCCTAGTTGAATAAGACCATAATAGGAATGTGTCCCATAGTGAATTATGATTGGATTGGGGTGTTGGATGTGAAGCTCGTTGAGGATTCATATGTATCCAATTTTGACAGGAATGAAAGCCTAAATAGTTTTGTTTTGACGCCCTACACCTTTGGAGGCCCTCTGAATGTTTGTCTCATGGGAAAGTGTGTCCGTTCGAAAGGATTAAGGTTGGGATTATTCCTGAAATAGATTCCAATATTTATTTTAGAGGTTTTGTTTGGAAATATTACTAAGAAGGATATCCTTTTTAATTGAGGTTGGTTCATAAATAGAATATGAGGCTTAGATTCTTGGTTATGAGTGGGGATTATACTGAATAAGAGGCCCATTGGTGGTGGTATGGTTACATGGTTGGAGATTATACTGAATAGAAGGTCCATTAGTGTTTTGGGGATCATGTGGATATAATGATCAACACCAACTTCTAATCCCATGTGAGTCATGATCAGGGTGAGAAACCAGAGGAAGAGGAAGATTGGAGAAACCACACAATATTCATTAACTATTAGTGGAAGAGTCCAACCCCCAAAGGAAGAGTGAAAGAGTGTGGGTTCCTGTACCTCCCTCCCATAATTGTACCCTAGAACCAAAGGAAGAGAGTCGGGGATTTGAATATCCTGTCTCCCATCTTTTTTTCTGTATCCAGGATAGTCACATTGAAAAACCCATCTAGATACAACCCATGAGTATGGAGTAGGAAGGAATGATGAAGGAGAGGCCCTGAAAAACAAAGGCTAGGGGATTACTCGATGAGGGATTCCCATGAAATTTTGATTGGGTCTTACACCAAATAGAAGGCCCTTTAGGTTCAACTTGGAATTGGAATCAGGTGATGTGGTTTTAAGAGTTTCTTAAGGATTTTATTGACTCAAGGAACTCAATAAATCCAAGGGGAGAATCTCAACTCATAATAAGGGAAAGTAACCAAGAAGAGTTTATCAACCCAAGTCATTTTAGGGAGTGTGGAGTAGTATCTCAAATCATGGTATTCTAGAGGTCTATGTTAATGTCATATAAGGTGAAACCCAAAATTACTTTGACCCATTCCGAAAATATCACAATTCAAGTCTCTATTTCTCATGGGAGATAGTGATGGTAGTGAAGGGATAGAGGCCACATCTTGGCACTAATCTTGAGTAGGGGGTGAGGGGGAACATCCCCTGTGGTATGGACTAGCATGATTTCCTAGGTGGGTCTCACAGTTGGTTTACCCAGGTATAGGTCACCCAGGTATGGGTCTCGCAGGTGTGGGTCACCTAGGTGGGTATCACCCAATTATGGGTCACCCAGGTTTGGGTCTCCTAGTTCGATGTTTCCTGGGTATGGGTCACCTAGTATATAACTCACCCAAGTAGTACTTAAGAGGATTGATTGTACCTTGACCATGTAGTACTGAGGTGGATTGGACCACCTTGACCAAGTATGGTTTGCCCATGTGTGGGTCTCCCAAGTGCTGGGTTGGGGTCCTTTACTTAGTGAGGGTGGGCCATGGTAGGTTTCCCAAATAGGGATGGACTACATGGGAGAATGAGATGCACGACTAGAGCCCTTCACTTGCTTCATCATCTGGGAGTTTGACCTTATTCCAAAATTTGACGTGGAAGGGTCTATTTATAGACTCACTGTAGGACCTGCATTAGTGGTCTTGTGTGAGTTCAATTCATGAATTTATTGTTCAAAGATTAAAATTTTTTTATAAAGGTTTTCCATCTTTTGAGTGTGATAAATTATGTTTTGTATATTCATTTCAGATCCCCAAATAGTAAAATAAATTATTTTGAATATATCTAAGATTATTGGTATATATAATATAACAAATTTTCTTCAATGAAGCACCAAAATTGTGTTTTAATTCATTGAGATCTTTTTATCATTTTTCTTGGAAATCTAAGGCCTACTCCAAGAGGGGGTTTCATTACACTTATCTCTCATTGTCGAGTAGTGTTTTGGCACATCAAAATCCAACTTGCATATTCTTCTATCATATAGACACATCCATATTCAAACTCAATTTTTTTGAAGTGAGGATAACATCATTAATTCTACAGCAAAGTGAATGATATACATTTTGTAGTGTTAGCAGTTATTAGTAGTCATTTTACAGTTTTAGGGGGGTTTTAGTGTTTTTGGGTATTTTTTGGGTTTTCATGATTTATAGGTATTTTATGGTTTTTAAAATTTTAGGGTATTTATATGTTTATATTCATTCATGGTGTTGTAAATATCTTTTATGGTTTTTAGGGTTTTTTATGTTTTTAGTGCTTTTTTGGTTTTTAGTGTTTTTTGGTGCTTGGGGGTTTTTATGGTCTCTTAGGGTTTTAGGGGGTTTTATGATTTTTTATAATATTTTACTATGTTTTTGATTTTATGGTTTTCAGTTTTTAAGGGTTTATAGGGGTTTTATGGTTTTTTAGTTTTTAAGGGTTTTTATATTCTTTAGGGTTTTAGGGTTTTAGGTATTTTATACACTTTTAGAGTTTTCAAGTTTTTTTGGGTTTTTTATGGTTTTTAGGGTCTTTAAGGTCCATTATTGTTTTTAGGGTTTTTGGGGTTTTTGGGGTGTTTTATGGTTTTTTAGGGTTTGTAGGGTCCTTTGTATTTTTAGGGGTTTTGGGGGTTTTCGTTCATTTAGGGGGTTTTAGGGGTTTTCGGTTTTTTTATGTTCTTTGGGGGTTTTAGGGGTTTTTTATTTTTTGTCTTGTATTTATAGGGTTCTTAGTGGGCATTAAGTATTTTTAAGGAATTTTACAGTTTTTATGGTTTTTTGGATCTTTTAATGATTTTTGGGTCTTTTGGGGTTTTAAGGTCTTTTATGATTATTAGGGTCCATTGGGATTTTTTGTGTTTTTAATTTACTTTATGGTATTTAGGTATTTATGGTCATTTTTTTATTTTGAGTGTCTTTTGGGTCCACTAGGGGTTTTAAGTGTTTTAGGTTCATTTTTTTAGGGGTTTTAGAGTCTTTTACAGTTTTTAGAGAATTTTCGGGGCCTTTACGGTTTTTTTTGTTTTTAGTGTATTTTATGGATTTTTAACACTTTTGGAGTGTTTTAGGGGTTTCTGGGTTTTTGGGTATTTAATGGATTTATGGATTTAATGATTCAAATGGGTTTCTATGTCTTTTAGGGCCATTTAAGATTATTTATGTTTTTAGTTTGTTTTAGTCTTTTAGTGTCTTTTATAATTTTTTAGATGTTTTTAGGGACTATTAGGGTTATTCAAGGTTTTTAGTTTCTCTTAGGGGTTTTAAGGTATTTTAGGGGCTTATCATTTTTTGGGTTTTATGTTTTTTGTGCGTTTAGGGTTTTTAGGGTCCTTTACGGTGGTTTATGGATTTTATGTTTTTTTGGGTTTTTTATATTCCCTTGGATTTTTAGGTAATTTGTAAAATGTTTTCGGGTTTTGAGTGTTTTTATGGTTTTAAGGGTTATTTGAGTTTTTAAGGGTTTAAGGTTGTTAGGGTTTTTCCTAGGTTTTTATGATATTTTTAGATTTTTTGGGTTTGGGAGTTGTTAGGGTTTTTAGGGGTTGTAGGGTTTAAAGGGGTTTTTATAGTTTAAGGGGTATTTTTGGGGTTTTTGGTTTAGAAGTTTGATTTGGTTTTTAAGGGGTTTCTAGGTTTTTAGTGGTTTTAGGAGCTTTTAGGTTTTTAGGGATTTTATAATTTTCGGTTTTTTGGGTGTTTAAGATCTTTTTAGGGATTTTAGGTGGTTTCAGGGTTTTAGCGGGTTTTGGGGATTAAGGTGTTTCCACGTTTTTTTATTTTTATGGGTTTTAAGGGATTTTTTGGGTATTTAGGTTTTTTAAGGGGTTTTAGTGGTTGTTATGGTTTTTAGTGTTTTTATAGTTTTTTGGTTTTTTGGTTTTTATGTGATTTTTTGGATTTATTCGGGGTTTTAGAGTTTTTAGGGATTCTTGTGGTTTTTCGGATATTTTAGGGGGTTTAGGATATTTTATCAATTTTTATATTTTTAAGTAATTTTAGGGGTTTTAGGGGTATTCATGCCTTATAAGGGTTTCCAGGGTTTTCCGGGATTTTAGGGTTTTTAGGGTTTTAGTATTTTTTAAGGTTTATAAGGGATTAAAATGTTTTTAGGGTTCTTATGGGTTTTTGGGTTTTTGGGATTTTGTTTTTTGGTTTTTTTAGTTTTTAGGATTTTTATGTTTTCGGGGGGTTTCAGGAGTTTAAAGGAATATTTTATGCACTTTAGGGTTATTGGTGTTATTTTAGGGATTTTTAGGGATTTTATTTTTTTAGGGGTTTTACTATTTTTAGCATTTTTATTATTTTGTAGGTTTTTTATTGTTTCATTAGGGTTTTAGGGTTTTTTATGTTTTTATTAGGTTTTTAGGATTTTCAATTCTTACTATGTATTTTATAGTTTTAACGATATTAAAGGTTTTTTTTTGTTTTTATGGTTTTTAAGGTTTTTAGTGTTTTTAGTTTTTTAGGATCTTTTAGGGGATTTAGGTTTATTTATATTTTTTACAGTATTAGGTCATTTTCGTGTTTTTTAGTATTTTGGGGTTTTAGGGTTATTAGGCTATTTTAGGGTATTTGGGTCTTTTTAGGGTTTTAGAGTTTGTATGATTTTTAGGTATTTTAATGTATTTCAAGGTCTTTTAGGGTTTTTAGCGATATTTATGGAGTTTTAGGGTTATTTTAGTTTTTTAGAGTTTTAGATGTTTTAGGAGTTTAAATGTTTTAATTTTTTTAGTTTTTAGTATTTTTAGGTGTTTTATGGTTTTTAGAGGTTTTAATGGGTTCTAACCAACTTCAAGGACTTTAAGGTCTTTTATATTTTAGGGTTTTAAGGAACTCTTCAGATCTTTTATAGTTATTTATTGTGTTTTTGATTTTTTTTGGTTGTATTGATTTTATAAATGTTTAAGTATTTATGGTTTTTAATTTCATTAGGTTTTTAGGGTATTGGGTGGATTTTTTGGTTTTTCAGTGTTTTTAGAGTTTTCAGTGTTTTTAGTATTTTTATGGTCTTTTAGGATTTTTATGGATTTTTTGAGCTTTTAGGGTTTTTATTTTTTTAGGTTCTTTAGGGTTTTGGGGTATTTATGTCATTTTTGTGTGTTTAAGTTCTTTTCAATATGCTAGGGTATTTTTTGGGTGTTAAGGGTTTTTAGGGTTTATTGGGGTTTGTAATTTTTTTAGGGATTTAAGAATTTTTGGGGTTTTTTTTACATTCTATTGTATTAAGTGGTTTTAGGATTCTTTTAGTGTTTTTAGGTGTTTTTATGATTATTATGGTTTTTAGTATTTTTATGATTTTTTGGTGTTCTAGGTGTTTAGGTTTTTTATGTTATTTTATGGCTTTAGTGTTTTTAAAATTCTTAAAGGTTTTTAGGGTTTTTATGGTATTTTAGGTTCTAGGGTTTTTTGGGGTTTATGATTATTAGTATTTTTTTGGATTTTTAGGGATTTTAGGGTTTTAGGGGTTGTCACCTTGTTTTAGGGTTCTTGGATTTGTAGGATTTTGAGGTTATTTTATATTTTTATAGTTTTTAGTATTATATAGTGGATTCTTAGAGTTTTTATGGTCTTTTGGGGTTTTGGGGGGTTTTCAGTTATTTATGATTTTTGGGGTTTTAATGTGGGTTTTTGTCTTTTTTTATTCTATTATGAGTTCTATTGTTTATAGGGTTTTCAATGTTGGGTTTAGGGTGTAGGTTTTGTGGTTTAAGGTGTAGGTTTTATGGTATAGGGTTTTGGGGGTTTGAGTTAGATTTTAGGGAGTAGGGTATAGGGTTTAGGGTTTTGGATTTTGGGTTTATTGTCTATGATATAAAGTTTTGGGTATAGGGTTTAGTGTGTATATTATATGATTTAGGGTTTTGGGTGTAGTGTATATTTTTTAGGGTTTTTATCATCTTTATAGATTTTTAGGATTTTTGGTGTTTTTAGGGTTTTTAATTCGTTTTAGAGGATTTTATGGTTTTTTTAGATATTAATGGGTTTTGAAGGTTTTAAGGGTTTTAATGGGGGTCTAAGTGTCTTAATGCGGTATTAGGATTTTTTGGGGGTTTTTTATTTTTATGGGGTTTTAGGTTTTCCTATTATTTTAGGGGTTTTAGGGGTTTTTAGGGGGTTTTCGGGTTTTAGGGTTTTTAGGGGATTTATGGTTTTTTAGTGTCTTCTTTGGTTTTTAGGTATATATAGTTATTTAAATTTTTTAAGGTTTTAGAGGGTTTTTTGGTTTTTTATTATTTTTTTGGTTTTTTAGTGTTTTCATGGTTTTTAGGGTTTTAGGATATTTATTATTTGTAGGGTTATCTAGGTTTTTTAGGGATTTTAATGAATTTATGGTTTTTTTGGGGGTTTAGGATTTTTATGGGTTTTAGGGTTATTTGAAGTTTTTATGTTTTCTTAAGGTTTTTAGGGTCCTTTTTTAATTTTAGGGGTTTTATTGTCTTTTAGGGTTTAAGGGTCCCATAGGGTTTGTTAGGGTTTTATATTCTTTTAGGTTTTTGTGCTTGTTTTAAGGTATTTATGGATATTAATGTTTTTAGTGTCTTTTAGGGTTTTTAGGATATTTTAGGGTTTTAGGTGTTTTAGGGTCTTCTAGGGTTTTAAAGGGGGATCTAAGGGTTTTAATGGTTTTAAGGGGTTTTAGAGGTTTTTGGTGTTTGGGGTTTTACTGTGTTTAGGGTTTTTAGGGTCTTTTATGGTTTTTTGGGTTTTTAGGGGGTTTAGGTTATTTTTTGGTCTTTTAGGGTTTTAGGTTTATTTATGGTTTTATAGTCTCTTAAGGGGTTTAGGGGTTTTATTGTTCTGATGTTCTTTTATGATTTTAAGGGGTTTTAGGGTTTTTTTGGAATTTGGATTTGTATGGGTTTGTAGGTTTTCAAGTTTATTTATGTATTTTTGTGGGTTTTAGGATTTTATAGGGATTTTAGGGATTTTATAGTTTTTATTGTTTTAGGTGTTTTAAGGGTTTTAAGGTTTTTATGGGTTTTTATGCTCGTAGGGGTTTTAGGGTTTTAAGGGGGTTTTAGGTGTTTTAGGGTTTTAATATATTTTAGGGGTTTTTGAGTTTTTGAGGATCCTATAGGGTTTTTAGTCCTTTTTAGGGGTTTTTGTTCTTTTGGGGTTTTGATTTTTTAGGGGGTTTAAGGTGTTTTTATGGTTTTATAGGGGTTTTGGGATATTTTTAGGGATTTATTGGTTTATTTATGGCCTTTTTAGGAGTGTTTTGATTTATGTTTTTTTAGGGGGGTTTGGGGTTTTAGGATCTTTTCGGGTTTTTATGTTTTTCTTTTGCATTTAGGATTTCGACAATTTATTTAGGGGTTTTATGGATTTTTAGGCTTTTAGGGTTTTAGTATTTTTAGGGTTTTTTAATGTTATATAGGATTTTTAGGTTATTTAGGATTTTTAGGGTCTTTAGGGTTTTTAGTGGATTTAAAAGTTTTTAATATTTTTAATGAATTTTAGGGTATTTTATTTTTTTTAGGTTTTTAGTGTCTTTTTAGGGGTTATTTATGTTTTAAGGGAATTTTTGGAGTTTTTAGGGTGTTTTAGGGTTTTTATGGGTTTAGGGTATTTCAGTGTTTTTATATGTTTTTTTGGTTTTTAGGATTTTTAGGTTCTTTTAGTGTTTTAGGGGTATTTAGTGTCTTTTAGGGTTTAAGGTATTGGGTTTGGGGTTTTAGGAGTTGGGTTAAGAGATTAAGGTGTAGGGTTTAGGGCTTAGTGTGTAAGGTTTATGATTGAGGGTGTGTGGTTTTATGTTTAGGGTATAGGGTTTAGAGTTTATGGTGTATGGTATAGGGTTTAGGGTGTAACTTGTAGGGTTTAGGATTTTAGGTGTATGGTATATAGTTTATGGTGTAGGGTTTAGGTTTTTGGGTTTAGGGTATAGAGCATAGTGTTTAGGGAAAGGAAGATGCTGGGCTAGGCTATTCTTAGTCCACCCAAAATATATAAAGGAAAGGAAGACACCACAAACGAGGGGTGGGGACAAACAACCCTCGGCCAAAACCCCAACAAGATTCACACTCCAAAAAGTCCAAAAAACAAACCAAAAACACAAACAAAAGAGAAAGTCAATCAATGTCTCCGCCAAAGTCTTCAAGTTCCACACTGAGGGATCCAATGCTTTCACCAAAACCAGCACTCATGTCATTAAAGAAAAAGTTTGAGTCAACTAATATATACATAGAGTCCCCGCCCGACTCATAATCCTCCTGAATTTTGAGCATAGAAAAGTGTTTATCTCTAGCCCTCTCTTACTCATCTTTTCGCGAAGGCCTCTCCTGCTTATTGACTTTAAGATTCAGCTTGACCTCCCTAGTGGTGGCCCAGGTCTCCATGAGTCTTGGAAGTGTAGATTAATCCTTCTGCTGCCTCCTTTGGGGTGGTGGGGGCAGAGATAAAACCATCTTCATGAACGACCTTCTCCCGCATGATTCCATCATTGGACACTGGTGAGGCCTCTTTTTCCCCATTCTTGCTCCCTGTCCCGGGTGTTGCGCTACCCCTTTTTTGGAGCTTTTTCTTTTCTTCCTTGAACCTAGCCATAGCAGCATTTATCTTGCAGTTGTCCTCCACAAACCTCTCCCCAATTCTCTTAGCCTCATCCTCAAGTGGAAAACTTTCCCATTCAACCATCATAATGTCATGGAGTAGCACACAATGGTCTTCCGCATGTTGAACACCATAAACAACCATGGCCTTCTGCTGGTTCGGGGTCATCCCACCTTCATAAATGTTGTAGTCTGGTAGAGGGATCCCAACTAGATTCTCTACATGAGCTCTAGGAAAACCCTCCACGCAAGTAGCACTAGCCTCTTCATCAAGAGATCCTGGAATGGCCTCCATGCCAGATCCTCCACTCTGGTTCCACTCTTCTACCAGGATCCTCTCCTTCCTAGCCAAGATCAGTTTCCACTCATCCCTAGATCTCACATCCAGCTCATCCACATCCCCCTGTACGGGCTCACCCACCTACATAGCAGCATCACCAATTGTCTCAGCCGAGGATAAGTCCATAAACATGTTTTGTAGATTCACAACACTCTCTTCCGATAGCATGCTACTACTAGCATCCCCAATGCTCTTCCTCCACTGTATAACCTCTCCGTCTAGGGACAACATCATGGGGGCCTCTTAGTGTTCAGCACATGCACAATATCCTTCCCCTTCTCCAACTTTCCCCTTGATAATTCACCACTACCACAAACCTCATCAAAATAGGACTGAGTTCTCCCTTCAACCATGTGGACTGCTTCAATGACTGCATATCCTAATTCACAAACATTTCCTACCAAAATTAAACTAAAACCACCCGATTTGATCAGTGCTACCTCTAGATCACTCCCAGTCATCAAGCCTATCTTTAGAGGAATAAAGACTACAACAACTGATGGCTGAATTGGTCAATGCATAGTCACCCCATTGACCTCCTGCACCTCCACCAAAGTTCAATTGCTCTCACCAGAACTCAAATGAACCAGATTTAAACCATTATTACCAGAGTCTGCACAGCCACCAGACTGAGCATTATGCCTAAAGTTCCAACAGACAGAATAGAAGACCAGCCATGATTCAAAAATTAATTGTTGCTTCCAATGGAGCTCCTCCCCCACAACAATCCATACATAATTCACCGGATCATTAGAATCATCAACCTCAATGAAGGCCCTAGGGGAAACATGGTGACAGAAGGCCAGAGTCCTACTGTCCACACAATGGAACCTCCCCACTAGATTCCCAAGCATTGAAATAATATGGAAATTTTGAAAGGGAAGGGGATATTCTAGAAATAGAACCCATGTCCCAACCATCGGGAAGTTACTCTTCAAGTGATAGTCAAAACTCCATTGAAATAGAGAGAAGTGAGCACCATTACAGCTTCGAGGAGCAGTGAACCAGGCGAGAATCAGATCTCCCTTAGATGTGAAGTGAATAATGATGTGAGAGCCATCGAATAGACCCACAATTGCATAATCCTGTAGATTCCAATGTTCAGAAACAAACCAGTCAAAATTGTCAACCAGGGGGCACCACTTCTGAAACCTTTCAACCAGAGTCAATTAGTGAAGATCCAAAGCTTCATTGAACTCATAAAGTGAAAGGGGGAGATGTGGTTGAACTTCAAAAAATTTCAGAACCTTCGGTCAAAGCTCCATCCGTGGAAAGGAGGGTAGTAGATCGGGGATGATAAAGGAGAGAAAGAGCGGTCCTCAAGGGGAGGACCCTCCCCTATAGAGAGGGGGAGAGGTGTTTGGGCTTCCATCATCTTCAACCTGGTAAGCAAGGGAAGCAGCCATCAAGAGGGAGCCGAGCCACCAATATCACCATCTTCAAGGTCTTTTGGGGATTTTACACATAGTTTTTTGGGGTTTTCATGATTTTTAGGGTTTTAGGGGTTTGTATTGTTTTATATAGTTTTATGGTTTTCAGGGTTTTATGGGTTTTAAGGGGTTTAGGGTTTTTTGGGCTTTGGGGGTTTTTTGGGATTTAGGGGGATTTTTTCCATTTTTTTAGATTTAGGGTGGTTTTATTGTTTTCAATTATTTAAGTTTTTTTAGTGTTTTTTTGGTTTTAGGGTGTAATGTACTGGATTTTCAAAGTGGTATAGATCCTTTTGTTACTCTTAAAAGACTCTTGTTTTATATTAATTAGGGGTTATAATGGATAAGAAATGGTTCAGGAGAATCTAGGGCTAATTCATAACACTGAGTTTAGGAAAATGGGAAGGTATAATGAGCTGCATGGTTAGCGCTCTATTATAGCTAACTGTGCGACTCAACTGTATGGGCACCCAGTGCATAACTAGAGGCCGCAGGGTTTGTCTACATCCTCATAAGAGAGGCCACGTGGCTGTGAAAAAAAATTAAACATCATGATAGGGGAATTTATCATGGTTTTCACATGGTTAGACCTTGTGTTGGGTCCCCTTAGATAGTGTGAGGTGCATGGTTGGGGCACGTTTTTTCCAACTGTGTGCCAAAACATGTGGCCTAGTATATGAAGCAAAAAATGAACTTTTTTTAACATATTATGTTTTAATTCACTCAACCATCTTTTACCCTCCCCCACCATAGATCTCATGTGTGAAGTTATCCTCCCTCAAGATTCTAGGGATTTTGATTACTCCTTTATTATGGAATCAAATTTTTCACTATCAGAAGCATTGGACAACTTGAGGTGTCATCTACATTTATCTTCATTATTTTTCTTGTTTATATTATCCTATACTGTGCTATTTTGGGGAAACCTCATTTTCACCATTTTTAGGGCATTTAACGATTTTTACAATATCTCTCATTCTAGATAAATTCGAGGGTCGACAATGCAATGGTGGTATTCTACGAACCTACGGTTCGTAGTCTATTTTCATTCTTAAGTTTCATCTCTTTCTATATCCTGTGCCACCATGACATAGTCTGACCTTTTAAAAAACCCTTAAATTGTTAAATAAATCAAATTGAATCCTATTATATGATCAATGTGACTATAATGAGAGTCAAATCAACCCTTCATTGATCTCCTTGACATATCCACCTCCAATGGGTGTGTTTTACATTAGAGGCCTAATTTAACATTATTCTAAATTTCCTAAAAACCACTTGAGGTTTTGTTTCCTTATAATAAATGATTTAAATTAATTAATTGAATAGAGATAAGAATTTACTTTCCATTATTGGGACTTCATGATTTATTCATTATGCCTTACATCATATGTGTTATGATTGTTCTTAGTTCCTTGTACCTTGTGCTTATTACCTTTTCCATAGTTTTTTTCTTGAATATAAATAATTGTTTACCATGTTTAACATGTTTATACTACCATTACTTTTTCATGATATGTGATCTTGACTTATAAATTTTTACTTTCTAGGATTCAATACCAAATACACGTCTTTATTTAAGAATGTTGTGGATAGATCACCATGATTCAAAATTTGTAACTGTCGGACATGCCAGGAGTGACACTTATCTTGCTTCAGACAGGCTCACCTAGTGAATTTTTTATACACATGAGTAACACTGGTTCCCTATAGAAGGTATCATGGAAATTCTCACTAGAAATAAGGTTATATAATTCTTCGACTGATACTCAGTCCCCTATTTGAGATACACAGGATGGGCTCAGAGTTTGTGCTTGCACCATGCCTAGAGTGATATGAGGGATTTCTTTATGGGTATCCTTGGACAGGCTCTATAGTATTGGATATTTCAAGAGATCCTACAGTGACCCTTGGGATTCCAATGGATTTCCTTGGAAAGGATTAGGTTGAAATTACTGGATTTTATGATTGATTATCTTAGTTTAAATGTGATGCCTTTTTACTAAATTACAAGCATAATAAATTGATGTCATAGGGACATATATGATAAACCAAATCACATGCTTAGGGATGGTCTGTAGAGACCCAATCTTGACATACATGGACATTACATTACTTTTTTGGAATATTTAATACATAAAAAAAAACAAAAACACAAGGACCGTAATAGTTTAGTGTCTTTGGAAACTCGGAAAAATAATCTTCTAATCATAGTGAAAGATCTTCAACATCTCCCATAAAGATCTATACCTTTTTTTTCTTACCTAAAACCTTTCTTTATATCCTGGGGAAAAGAAAACATAAAAATGGTGAGCTCAAATTCTCAGTAAGGGGAAACATAGAGAACATAAAAAAATCCATAAACAGTTGAATGCAAAAATTTGAACATAAAATCCAAACAACAAAATCTTGAGCAAAGATATAAATCATGGAAGTACGTAAGGCATGTATCATAATGGAACATCAATCATGATAAAATAGAATGGGAATAAAACATGTAATTGTGGAAAACCATTAGGCACATGATATGATTTCCATAGTAGCCAAGGCATTGCTGCCAAGACCATCTTAGTGGAAAAAGCCCCTTTATGAATCGAGTTCACTCCTCGTTCCAGTCCTGTAACACTGAACCATATTAACTTACCATTCTAGCCATGTTTATATCATGATATATAAATCATTACCCAATTAATTTGAGGGAGATATAGGTCTCACCCATCTCATAATGAAATCATTCTTACTTGTGCCACAAAATAAACATAAAACACTCATCATAACCAATAGAATAAAATGGGTTTCATAAAAATCATCCCATCATCACATATTCCATATAAAACAAATGGATGTCATTTCTTCATAAGAAAAATAACATCATGTAAAAAATAGAGACATTATACTTGAAACATAATGTCATCTTAGATGGAAAATAGTTTTGACAAAACACTTGAAATGAATTATTGAGGAAAATATCCTTTCTTCTTCAAAATCATTTTCTTTTCACAAAATTCCACACAATTTTAAAAGGAAAGTATTTTATTGAAAATAACCATGAAAAATTGTAGAGAATGATTTATGAAAATTATGTGATATGGAACCTTAAAAATCCATTCATGCCATATAAGTTAAAAAAACCTTCTCCTCGTACTTTTAACGGAAAAGTCAAAAAGTACCACGCATGGTAAACAAAAGAAAGATTCATTCCATAACACAAAGTAAAGTTCAAAGAGTGGTAAAAATGACTTTAAAAAACATTAAATAATATTAAACACTTTATGAAAACATTTTTAAGGATAGGGATGAAAAATATAACCCCAGTAAATACTTACGTATAATAAATCTCATGTAAAAAAAGAGATTGCAAAATTATCCCTTACCTTAGGTCCGATATGCTTCGTACGTATCTGAACCTCCTATATAATGATTTAAATAATTTCATTGACTTATTAAATAATAATATTCATTGTTATGATATCATATATTGTTCAATTATGACTTTATATTACACGTTCTTTTGTAAATTCCATGTTAAAGCAGTGTTTTGGGTAAAATCGTTTTATTTATCGTACGTGTCTGGACTTGTTGTTCTTGATATTATTATTAATTATATCATGTTTTAATTACTTCCAGAATGTAAATAATGATTTATATATCATATATATTCAATATATATATATAATAGACATATAAATGAAATTAAATACAACATTCATGGAGACGGTAGACCGTACGTATGCATGAACACTATTTTCCATTCATTATTGACTTGAATGGAAGTAAGTAGATGACATATATATATATACATAAATATAGTATCTTTATCATGTCATATATTTCATTATTATTAATTATATATACTTTATAATCATTCTTGAATGGTTAACATGGAGAATGAATCTCATCACGTCGTGGAGACGGTAATCCGTATGTACGCACGAGCGATGATATCGTTCCCATAATTATTGAATTGAATTGGAGTGGATGATATAATATCACAGAATAATTATGATGTTATAGTAACTATATATATAGTTATTCTTTACACCATTATACCCATCCAAATAAGGTAGTGGTGGAAAAACAGATTACACCACGACGTGGAGACGATATTCCGTACGTACGCACGCACGGTGATTTCATTTTCCGTAGGATGGATAGAAGGTGAAATGGGGTTGTTTAATATTTATAATGACATAACAGTATATTATTAATACTGATGTTATTACTTTATAATGAAACAACTAATGAATAATAAGTTGAAGAAGAAAGAAAACTTGAAAGAATCGTTAGAAGAGGTTACCTCTACTTCGACCCACCTCTTTTAGGATTCCTCTTAAGGCACAAGAGTTGGTTTTTTGAGGACACCAGAACCTCTATAATGTTTCTAGGGAAGTTGAGAAGGGAAATTTTCAGGGTTTGGCAGAGCTTGAAAGATCAAAATTGTTTAAAGAGAATATGGAGGAGGTGCCCTTTTATAAGGGAGGAGAGGGGCACCTTAGGAAAAACTTAAATATTATTTTATAATAATTTCATATTTGGTTTTTAATAGATAAAAATTAATTTATTTAGAAGATAAGGTCGGGATGGGTATAAATCCTCTCAACCAATAGGTTTTAAAAAAGTTTAGGTTACTATTTCAACCTTATCATTTAGATTTAACTCTAAGTTAAATAATTTAACTTTTACAATGTCTTTTTGTTTTCTTACACTATATGGTTAATAAACATACTATAACAAGCAATAAGAACCCCAAGTGGTTCATTATTAATATATATAACCTTATATATGTAATTTGGCCGATCCTTAAATTTTTAGGAATAAAATAAAAATTAATAATATATTATTTGTTTTAAAAACTATTTTATGTCAATTTTGACACTATTTGGTAATTGATTTCTGTGAAAATCATAACAGCATGATTAGTTCTAATAAATTTAATTAAATCAATACTAACATGTCATATTAACCTATAAATTTAGTGTAATTCATAAAAAGTCTAAAATTACATTTATTTGGGTATTTATAACATCGATTATGTTAATATTTCATTAATAAGGTAATTACTGCCTCATCATTGTGTCATAAATAAATTAAATTATTTAATGTCTAAAATTTATAAATAAAATACCATTATGTAAGAAATATTTTATATTTCTAATTAATATTTATAGTTGAATTTATATTATGTATAACCCTATATTAAAATTTTTTTAGTTATTAAACTTTGATTTTAACTCTTTTAACTCTTCCTTAAATAAAATAATAATAAGTGTCATAATCTAATCCAAGTGGACCTAAAGGATAATATTTTATTCCTAAGATTTGAATTGGTCAAATTAAACTTATCCAAAATAATTTGGACTTGTGTTAGGGTAATAATAATATCATTTTTACGCTAAATTACCCTATTTACTTTTAACCCTGGTAAATAAAAGTAAAAAGTTACTATTCACCAAAAATTATTTTTATCTTATTGAACAACATTTTACTCCTTGACATTAACCGTGTCTCTCAGATTTTCAAAATTCAACTCACAGAAGTGGTAAAATTAAGTTTTATGTACAATTGCAAATGCTCTTTGGAGGTGGGTAAAAGACGGTGAAAAGTTCAATAAAAAAATTTTATATCTAAAATTATTATAAAATGACTCCAATGAATTACATTGAAATTATATAAGTATTATGTTTATATTTTTACCTAAAATAAATTTAAATAAAATAAATGATTATTTAAATAAAAATTCGGTTTTAACCAATAACTCAGTGATTTCACTATTCATCAAAAATTGAAACTTTTCAAAAAACTACCAAAATTTCACCCAAGGCTAATTTTGATATTCCGAATCAAAAAATGAAGTCCATTTTGAATGATTAAATTTATAAAATTTTAAAATTTGGCTAATACTATTCATAACAGCTAGTTTGTATAATATTTTAATAACATATCTTTGTTTAGTGAAACTCGGTATTGCGTACAACACACGCTATCGTGGAAGGTCATGATTGTGTGAAAAGCAAGCCAAGTTAGGCTTGTGTGTAGTGAAATATTCCTTTTTTGTTGTGTGTAATAGAATCCAACCATATTTCATTTATACATTGAATATATATATATATACACTCAATGTTGCGATCTTGAAATTTTGTGTAACACGATCCAAGAATAGTGTTGCATATTTTGCAAGCTAATACAGTGTTGCATATAGCACAAGATAATCTTGTTGTATCATACAACACAATACATCAAATAAATTAAAAAGAATACTTCTTATAAAATCTTGGGGTGTTAAATTCTACCCCCCTTAAAAGGAATTTATCCCTCGAAATTCGTCGGGGTTATAAATCATTTACTACGTGAAGGTTTCTTTCATAGAATCCCACATCATAAAAAGGAATACTAAAACATAATGTTAAAAACTAATATATGAAACGTAACGGTTTCCCAAATTAACTCATCACTGGGTTTCCACAAAAGAGAACATAGGTGAAAATATGGATATATAAGAGAAATATAACCATCAACTTCTGATGAATATTGGTAGAGGACATGGCTATGATAAAGCCAAAAATCACCAAGCCACAAAACAATTTATGATCTAAGGCATCATATGATTCATCAGATATGAGGGAACTGGGAAAATATCATTGGTTTGCAAGATCATTTCCTAAATGTTGAATAATTTTTGAATTAAAACAAATAATTAATTGATTTTGGCACAATTGTACCGTTGCTCAATCCTTGAACAATTTCCACTTCACCTCTTAATGAAATGAAGTTGAATTTGTATTTTGAAAAGTGTTAGCAGATCATGCGATATAATGATGGGTCATTCAATCTGTCTCAAACATAAGGTTAGCCAAAGTTATATACATAACTCCATCTATGGTGAGATTAATCATATATGGTTCCAAAAATGAACTTATACTTCATCTATCATACCGCTTAATAAAATAAAACTAATTTATACTAACCAGGGACTTCCGGTAGGCCAGTAGTAGGCGATACAGGCCTATCGTACTTCAGTTGCGGGTATTATTCCCATAACCTTGTTTGATGCGATAGGTTGTTGCCCGTCCTGTAGGTTTTCCTTTTTCTAAAACTATACTATTATTACATTCCAGAAATAATATCAAAAAGACGTTTTATCCTTAAGCAATACTATCTGATGTCCAACATAAGCCATTCCAATCATTAGGATTATCCAAAATACATCTATCCAATCTCATAGTATAAAGAAAATGATTACTAGAAATGTCATCTACTGAGCATGTGAATACCATCATTTATCATACGATATATCTTGTTAGTCACATTCCAAACATATGAATACCTTAATCATGTATTCTCTTGAAAAATGAATACCCATTGAACCTTAGTGAAAACATGAATGCTGTAAATAGTTTACTCATTCCACATACCAAAATCCCAAAATTTCTATATACTGAAACCATGATATCGGTCATGAGCTCATTTCATTTTCTCTTTAACCCTTCATTATCCGTATATCATCTTCTTTCCAAAATATTTCAATCAATTTTCATGGTTACTGGTACCATATTCTTATGGAAAACCACAATGGACCAGTACATAGATATTCTAATATACCATAAAAGTACATCAAAAATTTTATTATTGAATACCAATACATAAACACTTCAATCCATCATCTTCAATGATTGTCATGGAATAATTCCTTCCTTGATTTAGAAGTAACCTCTCAGGTCCGGGCATTGATTTGGGTAATGCCCCTATTCTCCACAGATAAGACATTAAACTCCATAACAGTCTGTTACTCTATGACCCTTTTCTCCACATAGATAACATCTTCCTCTCCATTTGAGGTATTACTCAAGGTTCTTCTTCCCTTCTTTAGAAATCCCAATCTTCCTTTCTCTATGCTCCTCACCATGAGAACATGCATAAAATTCCATCTTCCTCTTATTTAATGAATTGGGAATACAACTAAACTTCACCTTGTTAATCATATATTGAGATGACTGATTCAGCATAATCACAATATCTTTCTCTCCAGACGTTACACAATTTTTTTGATCATATTCACCAATTTTTCCATTGGAATCAATGTTAACTAAATTCCTTCCCGTTCCCTCTATTGACTATGACCATAAATCATAGTATAAGAAACAGTTAAAATAACGAGGAACCACATAATCATAAAAAGTCACCTATGGGTTGTCTAACTTATCAAAAATTCTTTAATCCATGACACCCTAAGTTCACCCTAGGTTATTCATGATATTCAACATTATTCTATGACTGTAACCTATAGTTATAGTAAACCTTAGGGACATTCCTAGACATACCTAGAAAAATCTCCAGGGATCTCACTAATGTTTTCCGATCCCAGTTTCCAAAGGGTAACTAAACCTTTCCTCTGATACCAACTGTAGTGTCCCAATAATGACATACATGGACATTACATTACTTTTTCGGAATACTTAATACATAACAAAAACAAACACACAAGGACTGTAATAGTTTATTGACTTTGGAACTCATAAAAATAATCTTCTAATCATGGTGAAAGATCTTCAACATCTCCTATAAAGATCTTCCCCTTTTGTTTTCATACCTAAAACCTTTATTTATATCATGGGGAAAAGAAAAAATAAAAAGGGTGATCTCAAATTCTCAGTAAGGGTAAATATAGAGAACATAAAACAATCTATAAACATTTTAATGCAAAAATTTGAACATAAAATCAAAACATCAAAATATTGAGCAAAGACATAAATCATAGAAGTACGTAAGGCATATATAATAATGGAACATCAATCATGATAAAATATAATGTAAATAAAATATGTAATTGTGGAAAACCATTAAGCACATGATATTATTTCCATAGTATCCAAGGCATTGCTTCCAAGACCATCTTAGTGGACAAAGTCCCTTTCTGAATAGAGTTCACTCCCCGTTCCATTCCTGTAACACTGAACCAGATTATCTTACCATTCCAGCCATGTCTATCTCATGAGAAATAAATCTTTACCCAATTCCTTGGAGGGAGATATAGGTCTCACCCATCTAATAATGAAATAATTCCTACTTTTTCCACAAAATAAACATAAAACATTCATCAAAACCCAAAGAATAAAATGGGTTTCATAAAAATAATCTCGTCATCACATAATCCATATAAAACAAATGGATTTCATTTCTTCATAAGAAAAATAACAACATTTAAAAAAATAAATACATTATACATGAAACATAATGTCATCTTAGATAGAAAATAGTTTTTATAAAACACTTGAAATGAATTCTTGAAGAAAATATCCTTTCTTCTTCAAAATAATTTCTTTTCAAAAAATGACACACAATTTTAAAAGAAAACGATTTTATTGAAAATAACCATGAAAACATGTAGAGGAAGCTTCTTAAAAATTAGGCTATATGAAACCTTAAAAATCCGTTCATGCCTTATAAGTTTAAAAAACATTCTCCTCATACTTTTAATGGAAAGGTCAAAAAGTACCACGAATGGTAAAAAAAAGAAAGATTCCTTCCATAACACAAAGTAAAAGTCAAAGAGGGGTAAAAATGACTTCAAACATACATTGAATAATAATAAACACTTTATAAAAACATTTTTATGGAAATGGATGAAAAATATAACCACAGTAAATACTTACGTATAAGAAATCTCGAATAAAAAAAGAGATTGCAAAATTATCACTTACCTTAGGTCCGATATGCTTCGTACGTATCCAAACCTACTGTATAATGATTTAAATAATTTCATTGAATTATTAAAGAATCATATTCAATGTTTTGATATCATTTATGGTTCACTTATGACTTTATATTACCCGTTCTTTTGTAAATTCCATTTTAAAGCAGCGTTTTGGGTAAAATCGTTTTATTTATCGTACGTATTTGGACTTGTTGTTATTGATATTATTATTACTTATATCATGTTTTAGTTAATTAAAAAATGTATGTCATGATTTATATATCATATATATTAAGTATATATATATATAATATATATAGATAAATTAAATGAAATACACCTTTCATGGAGATGGTAGGTCGTACGTACACATGAACGTTGTTTTACATTCCTTATTGACTTGAATGGAAGTAAGTAAATGACATATATATATAAATACATAAATAAAGTAGCTTTATCATGTCCTATATTTCATTATTATTCATTATATATACATTATAATCATTCATGAATGGTTAACATGGAGAATGAATCTCATCGCGTCATGGAGACGGTAATCCGTACGTACGCACGAGCGATGATATTATTCCCATAATTATTGAATTGAATTAGAGTGGATGATATAATATCACAGAATTAGTATGATTTTATAATAACTATATACATTTTTTCTTCACACCATTATACCCATCCAAATAAGGTGGTGGTGGAAAAACAGATTACACCACAACGTGGAGACGGTATTCCGTACGTACGCACGCGCGGTGATTTTGTTTTCCGTAGGATGGATAGAAGGTGAAACAGGGTTGTTTCATATTTATAAAAACATATAAGTATATTAGTGATACTTATTTAATTACTTTATAATTAAACAAATAATTAAGAATAAGTTTAAGAAGAAAGAAAACTTGAAAGAATCGGTAGAAGAGATTACCTCTTCTTCGACCCACCTCTTTTAGGATTCCACTTAAGGCACTAGAGTTGGCCTTTTGAGGAGACAAGAACCTCTATAATTTTTTTAGATAAGTTTATAAGGTAAATGGGAATGGGTTGGATGGTCTTGAAAGATAAAAATTGTTTAAAGAGAAGAGGGAGGAGGTGCCCTTTTATAAGGGAGGAGAGGGGCACCATATGAAAAACTTAAAATATTATTTTATAATAAAGTCATTTTAGGTTTTTAATAGCTTTAAATTGATTTATTTCTAATCTAAGGTGTGTATGGCTCTAAATACTCACAACCAATAGGTTTTATACAAGTTTATGTTACTATTTTAACCTTATCATTTAGATTTAACTCTAAGTTAAATAATTTAAGTTTTACCGTGTCTTTATGTTTCCTTACACTATATGGTTAATAAACATTCTATAATAAGCCAAAAGAACCCCAAGTTGTTCATTATTAATATATATAACCTTATATAAGTCATTTGGAAGATCCATATATTTTTAAGAATAAAATAACAATTAATAATATAATATTTGTTTTAAAAATGTTTTTTTTGTCAATTTTGACACTATTTGGTAATTGATTTTTGTGAAAATCATAACAGCATGATTAGTTCGAAAAAGGTTAATTAAAAAAATAATAACATGTCATATTAACCTATAAAATTATTTTAATTCATAAAAAGTCTAAAATTACATTTATTTGGGTATTTATAACATCAATTATGTTAATATTTCATTAATAAGGTAATTATTGCCCCATCATTCTGTCATAAATAAATTAAATTATTTAAAGCCTAAAAATTATAATTAAAATACCATTATGTAGGAAATCATTTTATATTTCTTATTAATATTTATAGATTAATTTACCTTATGTATAACCCTGTATTAAAAATGTTTTAATTATTGAACTTTAATTTTAACTCTTTTAACTCTTCCTTAAATAAAATAATAATAAGTGTCATAATCTAATCCAAGTGGACCTAAAGGGTAATATTTTATTCCTAAGATTGTTTTTGGTTGAATTACACTTATCCAATATAATTAGGACATGTGTTAGGGTAATAATAATATCATTTTTACACTTAATTACCCGATTTACTTTTAACCGTGTTAAATAAAAGTAAAAAGTTACTATTCACCAAAAATTATTTTTATCTTATTGAACCAAATATTACTCCTTGAAATTAACCATGTCTCTCAGATTTTATAAATTCAACTCACAGAAGCGGTAAAATTATGTTTTATGTATAATTGCAAATGCTCTTAGTAGGTGGGTAAAAGACGGTGAAAAGTTCAATAAAAGTTTTTATATCTAAAATTATTATAAAATGACTCCAACGAATTACATTGAACTTATATAAGTATTATGTATCTATTTTGACCAAAAATAAATTTAAATAAAATAAATGATTATTTAAATAAAAATTTGATTTTAACCAATAACTCAGTGATTTCACTATTCATCAAAAATTGAAAGTTTTCAGAAAAATACGAAAATTTCACCCAAGGTTAATTTAGATATTCCAAATCCAAAAATGAAGTCCATTTAAAAAAAATAAATTTATAAAATTTTAAAAAGTGAGTATTGATATTCATAACGGCTAGTTTATATAATATTTTAATAACATATCGTTGTTTAGTGAAACTCGGTGTTGCGTACAACACACGCTATCGTGGAAGGTCGTGATTCTGTGAAAAGAAAGCTAGGTCAGGGTTGCGTGTAGTGAATGATTCCTTTTTTGTTGTGTATAATAGAATCCAACCATATTTCATTTATACATTAAATATATATATATATATATATATACACTGAATGTTGCGAACTTGAAATTGTATGTAACACGATACAAGAATAGTGTTGCATATAATGCAAGCTAATACAGTGTTGCGTATAGTGTAAGATAATCTTAGTGTAGCATTAAACACAAGAAATCAAATAAATTAAAAAGAATACTTCTCATAAAATCTCAGGGTGTTACATTCTACCCCCCTTAAAATGAATTTCTCCCTCAAAATTCGTCGGGGTTATAAATCGTTTACTACTTGAAAGTTTCTTTCATAGAAAGCCACATCATAAAAAGGAATACTAAAACATAATTTTAAAAACTAATTTATGAAACTTAACGGTTACCAAAATTAACTCATCACTGGGTTTCCACATAAGAGAACATAGGTGAAAATATAGATATGGAATAGAAATATAACCATCAATTTCTGATGAAGATTGGAAGAGGACATGGCTATGATAAAGCCAATAATCACAAAGTCATTAATTTTTGATGATCTAAGGTACCATCTGATTCATCAGATATGAGGGAACTAGAAAAACATCATTGGTTTTCAATATCATTTCCCAAATGTTGAAGAATTATTGAATTAAAAGAAATAGTTACTTGATTTTGGTACAATTGTACTGTTTCTCGTGCCTTGAACAATTTCCACTTCACCTTTTAATGAAATGAAGTTGAATTTGTCTTTTGCAAAGTGTTAGCAGATCATGCGATATAATGATAGGTCATTCCATCTATCTCAAACATAAGGATAGAAAAAGTTATATACATAAGTCCATATATGGTGAGATTAATCGTATATGGTTCCAAAAATGGACTTATACTTCATCTAACATACCGCTTAATAAAATAAAACTAGTTTAAATTAACCAGGGACTTCCTGTAGGCCAGAGGTAGGCTATACAGGCCTATCGTACTTTAGTTGTGGGTTCGATTCCGGCAATCTTGTCTAACGCGACGGGTTGTCGCCCGTCCTGCAGGTTGTCCTTTTTCTAAAACTATACTATTATAATATTCCAGAAATAATATCGAAAAAAAGTTATATCCTTAAACCATACTCTCTAATGTCCAACATAATCCATTCCATTCATTAGGCTTATCCAAAATACATCTATCCAATCTCATAGTATAAAGAAAATGATTACTGGAAATGTCATCTACCGAGCATGTGAATACCATAATTTATCATACGATATATCTTGTTGGTCACATTACAAACATGTGAATACCTTAATAGTGTACTCTCTTGAAAAATGAATACCCATTAAACCTTAGTGAAAACATGAATGCTGTCAAAAGTTAACTCTTTCCACATACCAAAATCCCAAAATTTCTATATACTCAAACCATGATATCAGTCATGAGCTCATTTCATTTTCTTTTTATCCCTTCATTATACGTATATCATCTTCTTTCCAAAATATTTCAATCACTTTTCATGGTTACCGGTACCATATTCTTATGGAAAACCACAATGGACCAATAAATAGATTATCCAATATACCATAAAAGTACCTCAAAAATTTTATTCTTGAATACCAATACATAAACACTTCAATCCATCCTCTTCAATGACTGTCGTGGAATAAGACATTCCTTGATTTAGAAGTAACCTCTTAGGTCAGGGCATTGTGTTGGGTAATGCTCATGTTCTCCACAGATAAGACATTGGACTCCATAACAGTCTGTCACTCTATGACCCTTTTCACAACATAAATAACATTTTCCCCTCCATTTGAGGTAATACTCAATGTTCTTCTTCCCTTCTTTAGAAATCTCAATCTTCCTTTCTCTATTCTCCTCACCACGTGAACATGCATAAAATTCCATATTCCTCTTATTTAATGACAATGGAATACAACTAAACTTCACCTTGTTAATCATATATCGAGATGACTGATTCTGCATAATCCCAATATCTTTCTCTCCATATGTTACACAATTCCATTTATCATAGTCACCAATTTTTCCATTGGAATCAATGTTAACTAATTTGTTTTTCGTTCCCTCTATTGAATAAGACTGGAAATCATAGTATAAGAAACAGTTAAAACAACATGGAACCACATAATCATAAAAATTCACTTATGGGATGTCTAACTTATCACACATTCTTTAATCCATGACACCCTAGGTTCACCCTAGGTTATTCGTGATCATAATCATAATTCTAGGACTGTAACCAATAGTTATACTAAACCTTAGGGACATCCCTATACATACCTTAGAAATATCTCCAGGGATCTCACTAAAGATTTCCAATCCCAGTTTCCAAAGGTTAACTAAACATTTCCTCGGATACCAACTATAGAGACCCAATATTGACATACATAGACATTACATTACTTTGCTGAAAACTTAATACATAACAAAAACAAACACACAAGTACTGTAATAGTTTAGTGTCTTTGGAAACTCAGAAAAATAATCTTCTAATCATGGTGAAAGATCTTCAACATCTCCCATAATGATCTTCCCCTTTTTTCCATACGTAAAACCTTTCTTTATATCATGGGGAAAAGAAAATATAAAAATGGCGAGCTCAAATGCTCAGTAAGGGTAAACATAGAGAACATAAAACAATCCATAAAAATTTGAATGAAAAAATTTGAACATAAAATCTAAACATCAAAATCTTGAGAAAAGATATAAATCATGGAAGTACGTAAGGTATATATCATAATAAAAAATCAATCATGATAAAATTTCATGGGAATGAAACATGTAATTATGGAAAACCATTAAGCACATGTTATGATTTCCATAGTTGCCAAGGCATTTCTTCCAAGACCATCTTATTGGAAAAAGTCCCTATCTGAATCGAGTTCACTCCGCGTTCCAGTACTGTAACACTAAACTGGATTAACATACCATTACATAAATGTCTATCTCATGAGATATAAATATTTACCCAATGCATTGGAGGGATATATAGGTCTCACCCATCTCATAATGAAATAATTATTACTTGTGCCACAAAATAAACATAAAACATTCATCATAACCCAAAGAATAAGATGGGTTTCATAAACATCATCCCATCATCACATAATCCATATAAAAAAATGGATTTCATTTATTCATAAGAAAAATAAAAACATGTAAAAAAATAGAGATATTATAATTAAAACATAATGTCATCTTAGATGGAAAATAGTTTTGATAAAACTCTTGAAATGAATTCTTGAGGAAAATATCCGTTCTTCTTCAAAATCATTTTATTTTCACAAAATTCCACACAATTTTAAAATAAAATAATTTTATTGAAAATAAATATAAAAATATGTTGTGGAAGATCCTTGAAAATTAATAAATATGAAACAGTAGAAATCTATTCATTCTGTATTAGTTAAAAAAACATTCTCCTCGTACTTTTAATGGAAGAGTTAAAAAGTATCATGCTTGGTAAACAAAAGAAAGATTCCTTCCATAACACAAAGTAAAAGTAAAAGAGGGGTAAAAATGAATTTAAACATACATTTAATAATATTAAACACTTTATGAAAACATTTTTATGTACATGGATTAAAAATATAACCCCAGTAAATACTTACGTATAAGAAATCTCAGATAAAAAAAGAGATTGCAAAATTATCCCTTACCTTAGGCCCGATATGCTTCTTACATATACGAACCTCCTATATAATGATTTAAATAATGTCATTGAATTATTAAAGAATCATATTCATTGTTATGAAATCATATATGGTTCACTTATGACTTTATATTACCTGTTCATTTGTAAGTTCTATGTTAAAGCAACGTTTTGGGTAAAATCGTTTTATTTATCGTATGTGTTTGGACTTGTTGTTCTTGATATTGTTATTAATTATATCATGTTTTACTTACTTCCAGAATTTAAATCATGATTTATATATCATATATATTCATTATATATATATAATAGATAGATAAATGAAATGAAATACACCGTTCATAGAGACAGTAGGTCATACGTACGCATGAACGCTATTTTCCATTCCTTATTGACTTTAATGGATGTAAGTAGTTGACATATATATATATAGAGAGTTGCTTTATCATGTCATATATTTCATTATTATTAATTATATACACTTTATAATCATTCTTGAATGGTTAACATGGAGAATGAATCTCATCGCGTCGTGGAGACGGTAATCTGTATGTACGCATGAGCGATGATATCGTTCCCAGAATTATTGAATTGAATTGCAGTGGATGATATAATATCACAGAATCATTATGATGTTATAATAACAATATATAGTTATTCTTAAGACCATTATACCCATCCAAGTAAGGTGGTGGTGTAAAAACAGATTACACCACGGCGTGGATATGGTATTCCGTACGTATGCACGCGCGGTGATTTTGTTTTCCGTAGGATGGATAGAAGGTGAAATGGGGTGGTTTCATATTTATAATAACATATCAGTATATTAGTGATACTGATGTTATTAATTTATAATGAAACAACTAAAGAAGAAGAATTTGAAGAAAAAATAAAACATGAAAGAATCGGTAGAAGAGATTTGCTATTTTTCGACCCACCTCTTTTAGGATTCTCTTAAGGCACTGGAGTTGGTTTTTGCAGGATACCAGAACCTCTATACTGTTTCTAGGGAAGTTTATAAGGGAAATGGGTGGGGTTTGGCCGAACTTGAAAGCTCAAAATTTTTTAAAGAGAAGAGGGAGGAGGTGCCCTTTTATAAGGGAGGAGAGGGGCAGCTTTGATAAAACTTCCAATATTATTTTATAATAGTCATATTCGTTTTTTAATAGCTTCAATTTGATTTATTTATAAGCTGAGGTGGGGATGGGTCAAAATCCTCTCAACAAATAGGTTTTAGACAATTTTAGGTTACTATTTTAACCTTATCATTTAGATTTAACTTTAAGTTAAATAATTTAACTTTTACTGTGTCTTTTTGTTTTCTTACACTATATAGTTAATAAACTTACTATAACAAGCCAAACTAACCCCAAGTGGTTCATTATTAATATATATAACCTTATCTAAGTCATTTGGACGAACCTTATATTTTTAGGAATAAAATAACAATTAATAATAAAATATTTGTTTTAAAAACTATTTTATGTCAATTTTGACACTATTTGGTAATTGATTTTTTTGAAAATCATAAAAGCATGATTAGATCTAAAAAATTTAATTAAATCAATAATAACATGTCATATTAACCTATAAAAGTTTTTTTATTCATAAAAATTCTAAAATAACATTTATTTGGGTATTTATAAAATCAATTATGTTAATATTTCATTAATAAGGCAATTACTGCATCATCATTGTGTCATAAATAAATTAAATTATTTAAAGTATAAAAATTATAAATAAAATACCATTATGTAGGAAATATTTTTTATATTTCTAATGAATATTTATAGATGAATTTATCTTATGTATAACCCTATATTAAAAATGTTTTGGTTATTAATCTTTGATATTAACTCTTTTAACTCTTCTTTAAATAAAATAATAATAAGTGTCGTAATCTAATCCAAGTGGACCTAAAGGGTAATATTTTATTCCTAAAATTGTGTTTGGTAGAATTACACTTATCCAATAGAATTAGGACATGTGTTAGGGTAATAATAATATCATTTTACCCTTATTTACCCTATTTACTTCTAACCGTGGTAAATAAAAGTAAAAAGTTACTATTCACCAAAAATTATTTTTATCCTATTGAACCACATTTTAATCCTTGACATTATCTGTGTCTCTCGGATTTTCGAAATTCAACTCACAGAAGTAGTAAAATTATGTTTTATGTACAACTGCAAATGCTCTTAGGAGGTGGGTAAAAGACTGTGAAAAGTTCAATAAAAGTTTTTTATATATAAAATTATTATAAAATTACTCCAATGAATTACATTGAACTTATATAAGTATTATATATCTATTTTTGCCTAAAATAAAATTAAATAAAATAAATGATTATTTAAATAAAAATTTGGTTTTAACCAATAACTCGGTGATTTCACTATTTATCAAAAATTGAAAGTTTCCAGAAAAATACCAAAATTTCACCAAAGGCTAATTTCGATATTCCGAATCCAAAAATGAAATTTATTTTGAAAGATTAAATTTATAAAATTTTAAAAAGTGAGTATTACTATTCATAACGGCTAGTTTATATAATATTTTAATAACATATTGTTGTTTAGTGAAACTCGATATTGTGTACAACACACGCTCTCGTGGAAGGTCGTGATTGCATGAAAAGCAAGCCATGTCAGGGTTGCATGTAGTGTAAGATTCCTTTGTTGTTTTGTATAATAGAATCCAACCATATTTCATTTATAAATTGAATATATATATATACACACTCAATCTCGCGAACTTGAAATTTTGTGTAACACGATCCAAGAATAGAGTTGTGTATATTACAAGCTAATACGGTGTTGCGTATAGCGTAAGATAATCTTGGTGTAGCATACAACACAAGACATCAAATAAATTAAAAGGAATACTTCTCACAAAATCTCAGGGTGTTACATGATCCACACTTTATTCTTTATTTATGTTGAACCATGTACGCACCTTATCACATTTTTATAGGTTTTGTGGTTTATTGGAATTCGACTTAGGATGAAATAGGTAGTTGCAGTTAGGTATCCGGGTAAAACCCATACCATCCTCTTTTATCTATTTAATGAATTGAATTTATTATTATTGGAACATTTATCATTTTACTATACCCGAAATGTAATTATATAGACACCATTAGTGGTGGAATAATACAAATATCTCACACCATTCATGGTCCAAACATGGTACCCAAGCAAACTTCATGATTGCAGAAGTAGTTAAGGGGAAGTAGCTAGCTACTGATTCTTGATTCTAAGTTCTAGGATGGAGTATGATAGTAGGGGAAGGATCCTATTCTTGTGATTCTATTAGTTCCAATTTTTGGATTTTTCGTCTTTCTTTATATCATGGGGTATATGTCTATCTCCATTTAACCCCATTTTCCCTATTTTTTGACTTCTATATAACATGATCATCACCATCATCATCCTGCATCTATTATTAACTATTCAGTTTCTACCTATCATTTATATTTCATGTATTATTACTATTTTTACTCCATGCTATCGGTCTGCTAATATTGCTTCAACTGTTTCTTATTACTTATTATATAATGTTGTGCCCCCCTGATATATGAGGGCATAGTCTTCCCACAGACACACCTTAGGTCCTCACTACTAGTCAGCATACTCTAGAATATGAGAAGGCACACTTGATGCATTATAGCCCACCATCTCTGGGTACTGCTAAGTGGCTTCCAGGGCGGGATTCTAGAAAATGGTATATGAGATTTCCCATTTTTCATTACAATTTGGGTATTAGAAAACTGACTATGAGTATTGGAATTGGTAATGATATTATACCTGGGAGTAGCTAACTCACATACAGGGGAATCAAAAATAGCCTATGATAGGTAAATTATGTTATTGGTTTCATTTGTTATATTTTAAAAGATTTAACCTTTGGGTGATGCCCTTGTTCTAGGATTTTATCACAGTTAATGTTTTTATATTTGTATATCTTCTTCCTTGGCCCGATTATAAGAGAGTTTATTAGATTATGGATTATTCAAGGCACCATAAAACATAAATTTCATGAATTATTCCATGCTATTTCTACCTTCTTCATGCATTTCATGTTTATGTTGTGTGTGACTTTTTTTTTGTAAATTATAGTGTGCTAGTGTTTCTGAAGGTATGAAATAATTAGCCAAATTAAAGTGAAAACATTAATATAAATGGTGTTTTCCTATATATATTGATTATTACACCTTAATTAACCAATTATTCCACTTTAGTTGATTTTATTGGTGTATGAAAAAGTAAATTTGAGGAATGATTACTTATATAAATTGGGAATGGTAGTTCATTTGGTCAAATTAGTATACATGGCCTGTTACATCCTAAAATTGGATGTATAGGCCGAGTCACTATTATTTGACACACCAATTATAGTTATAATGATCATGGGAATTTATCAATATGGGATTGGTGATTCAATTAAATTTGATAAGATGTTTATATTCAAATAAATAAAATAAAATAAAATAAAATTAAAATCATAAAATAAAATTGTTACCACTAAATTGGATTTTGAAGGAAAATTAAACGATGTTTTCCTCTATCCATTTCATTTTCCACTTCATATATCAAAACCTCTATAATTATATGAGACCTTGACCTTGACCCGACCTTAGTAGTGGGAAGTAAGCAGTGTATCTTGGGGATTCTATGTCAATTATTATCACATATACCTTACATTAGGAGTATCCAGAGAGGTGTTATTTTCTTTTAGAAAGGATTTGTACCCATCCAATATTTGTATTTGTTTCCTATGGAAATGGGGATGACCTCATTGATTTAAGGTTCAATCATTCCAAGAAGTTTCTAACAGGTTTGTTCATAGAACCAGAAAACATCCAATGATTCCACATCCATTTCGACCTACTTTCCAATGGTAGTTGCTCATTAGTTCTGGACTGATGAGGCTTAAGAATTTTCATTGGTCAAGAGGATGGGATGTCGGACTCATCACACCTTTTTGGGGGGAATTATTGTCTACTTTAGGACTCCCTTTAAAGATTTAAGTTATGTTCGTGAATCCTTATTGCATTACCAAGTATTAAAATGAGCTTTCCTTTAGATCTGACAATCAATAATTAATATGTATGAGATTTAGAGAATTTTTTATATCTATTCGAGGTTCTTCATCGATATAGAATCATCTGTATTTGTTAGAGATTCTTGGTCAACGGTATCCTTCGATAGATTATATAAAAATCTCTTGGTTATTATGATAACCATACTAGTTTTAAAGCCACTCAGCGGGGCACTTGAAGTTTATTTTCATTCAGAAGGACACAAATTTTTTCATAGTTGGGATCATACCCGTAGATGGGCTAACTATGTATACATTGTTTTGGAAAAGGAATCAGAACCCACATAGTTTGAGTAAAGAAGTATGAGGTTTTATGCATGATTGATGGATCAAAGAAGGATTTCATAATTACTTTTACACTCTAAGATGATGTGAGTGATACTCGGTGTGAGAAACAAGAGGTATTGGTAAAACCAGGCAATTGTGCCATGGAAGATGCAATTATAAGAAATGAGTGGGGCTTATGTATGTATGACTGCCCAGATAGATGAATATTAGGATTTACTTCAGGGAAGAAACCCGGGAACAAGGTCCATAAAGGTATATGTGCTTTATGGAGATTTGGTTACTCTAACTTGGGGCTTATTCTCGAGGAGGATGCCCAAAATAGGAGGGGACTTATGATTGTGTTTTACTCCTGAGAAGGAAGCCCAATCCAAAAGTAAATTAAGACTGGTTAATAGAAATTATGACTCGGGCTCATTCTTGAAGAAGAGTCCCAGGATAATGGAGATTATGACTGGGGCTTACTCTTGAAAAGGAAGCCCAGGTTAAGGAAATTTGGATTTTTGGGAACTCGGGGCTTACTCCTAAGGAGGATGCCCATATTAAAAGAATTATGGTTGGGTCTTACTCTTGAGGAGGATGTCCAAAATTAAGGGAACTTAAAGACTGGGGCTCACTCTTGAAAAGGAGGCCCAGGTTAAGGTAATTTTAAGACTGGGGCTTACTTCTGAAAAGGAGTCCCAGGTTAGGGGATTTGAGACTTAGGTCTTATCCCTGAGAAGGAGGCCTAAGTTAAATGGAATTTATGAGTGGGGGATTATTCCTGAAGAGGATGCCAAAATTAGAGAATTATTACTGGGGATTAGTCCTGAAAATGAATCCCATGATTAAGGGGACTTGGGGCTTACTCATGAAAAGGAGGCCCAGAATAGTCTTCTCATTTTAAAGGATGAGGTTTAATGAATGGAATCTCTAACCATAGTGACATAAAGGTATGTAAATCACTATGTTTTGAGAGATGTTCCATATAATTCATTTTAGACAAGGATACCAACAAAGGAACCATGCCAAAAATGGCTTTGAAGATGGTTCTGAAGGATGAATCTTGAAGAGGAGAGGTGAATTTGAAGAAATCAAATGAATAGGAAGGAGGGACACCCAAAAAGAGAGGGGAGCGCAAGTCCTGCATGGGCGCTCAAGTCCTGGTTGCGCAGGTATACCTGCGCGATACATGGGTACTTGTGCGATGGTTAACCCCTAGGGTAATTATTGGGTGAGACTTGGCTCAAGCCCTTAGTATTATCCCTAGGGGTTTCCAGAAGGGTGACACTCATGTTCTGTTGAAGGGGTAAGGCGGCGCACAAGTGTGGCCATTTCCCTTAAGGGCTGGCCACTTAGGCGCGCAAGTGTTGATGAGTTTCAACAATTAGGCCTTACTCTCCCTCTTTAGATCTTCCGTTATAGGTAAGAAATTACCATAGAAGTGTTCAGAAGCTTTGAGAAGACACTAGGGCGTCGGGAGCTCAAATTTGTGTTTCTGGAATTTTTCAGTCCTGAAATGGGGGACCCACCAAGGGTATTTATAGGTCAGGGAAGACCCTCGGTGAAATTTAAAAGAGGGTGCGCAAGTCACCTACGCAACCATTGGGCAGCACGCAAGTATAGTTGCGCGACCTTGGTGGAACTTGCGCGACCTAAGTGAAAATGAATCTTTGTTCATGCCTTTGTAAATTTTTCATGTTTCTTCAAAGGATGAATCATTTTTGGTTTAAGGTATTTCCATTTTCATTTGTTTAGACTCTGTGACAGAAAGGAGCGTCAAAAAAAGTCCCCCCTCGGAATTGGATCTGAAAGAAAAAGGATGTGACTCTGAGGGGAAGAAGAAAAACCAAGTAATTCTGGCACGCAAGTGTTGAGCATGCAGATGGCGGTGTGTAGCGGTGCGAACATTCCTATATATAGGAGGTCATTCCTCGTGCAAAGCACCGAATTTCAAAATGTCGAGATCTTTCCACAAAAGTTGCTTGCGTCGTGCAAGTTCTCTGTTTTACGCTATTTCTTTGCTGTCGCGCTGCTGTAGAAGTAATTTGGATTTTTGCGGTGATACCTGCGCGCCAAAACTTTCGTGACACACTGATACTTGCGTGCCAACGTTGGGACTTGTGTTCCTTATTTCCTTAGCCATTTTTTCACTTTTCTTCACAAATTTTATGAAAAATCAACTCACTTAATAGTTAATTATTCGACCTTTGTGCAGATTCAATGGCTCCTTGAAGAATTGGAACGGCTGATGAACTGGCTAGCAAGCGAATTGATGTTATGATGAACATTATTGGCCATGACTATGATATCTGTGACATAACTCTCCCAGATTTGGCCAAGTACTTGAAGAAGTATCATCTTAATTTTCCATAGAGCATCTACTTGCCTCCCTATGTCCATGGTCATCTATAAGGATTCAACGTTCCAGAAGCAAAGAATTATATGCCTGAGATCCAGCTGCACTGTTACTCATCTATTTTGGTTATGCTGTGCATTAAGAGCAGCAAAAATGGTGTGAACTATCAAATTTTTCCTTCATTCCATTTCCTTGAAGATATGAAAATTTAAAACCATGTTCTCATATGTTTTTCGCTGCCATTTGAGGGAGAGAAGACTATCATGACATTATAAACAATATCTGAAAAGAGTACTCTCTCCAAATGTCTCTTTACTTCCAATGCTCCATTCTCAAATCCATGTATCCATCTTCCAAGTCTCCTGGACGGAAATAGAGTCACTGTATGATTAGAAGATGATTTTATCATGCCGCACTCAAGAACATTATT
Source organism: Viscum album (assembly GCA_963277665.1). Taxonomy (NCBI): domain Eukaryota; kingdom Viridiplantae; phylum Streptophyta; class Magnoliopsida; order Santalales; family Viscaceae; genus Viscum; species Viscum album. Next base: position 680,306,013 of record OY728142.1, on the reverse strand, counting down.
TTAAAATTGTTCCAATAAGAGTTGGTATCACTGCATCTCTTATTGTATACAATTGAATGAATGAATTCTAGGTGGTTGCTGATGAAGCTCGGGATGCTGTAAATCAAATGAAGAGGTATGTTGAAAGCCTTTTGTAATTCCTGAAAAATAGAAGAGAATCCAATCTATTGATGTCCTTCTAACTCTTTTTTATCAATGAAAAACACTTTCATCTTCAATCATTTGTGCATGCCTTCTTTTTCTACCTGCTTTAAATTTTTACTTAAGCTGATGGGCCTAGTAAGCATAGTTTGATTTTTACTAGGATTATAAAAATAACCCTACAAACTTTTAATCTTTTTAATTTCTCAACATTACCTAAAATCATACAAGATTTATGTTTAGTGAGATAGAACTTGACTTGTGTTCCGAGTTCCTTTTTCTATTGTGAGCAGTTTAAAGTCATGGATGTTGGACATAAAAAGGCTAATGTTTATGGTCGAAATATATTTGACCGTATGGATTAAAATTGACTCAATTCCTTGATAATTTATCTGAAAACGTATTACCATATTCAAGTGTGAGGAAAAAAATGTAAATGATGACTTAAGAAATTTTGAATCTGAGGAATGATATGAAAAATGGCTAAAAAGGAATTAGAAGAAGTAGTTCCCAAGAATGAAGTTTCTGCTATTTAAATAACCTGTTAGGGGGTTGAATTATGTAGGTCCACCTATGTGAATTTGCTGCATAGTCAAATAATAGCATCTTTTGGCTGACAAGTCTGTTATGTAGACTATTTATGCAAGGCCGCCCAAGGGCATGTGCTGTATAGTTAGGAAAAAAGAACTCTCAGAAATTTACTTTTCTATTGCTAAAAAGCCAATAGAAGTTTATAGGGATTCAAATTTTTGAAAGAATAAAGTTTGCTTTATGGAAAGAGGTAATTGAATATGGAGAAGGTATTTCCGAACAAGATTGTATAAGAACTAAATTAATGTCACTCCTACAAAGTTCTGACCCAAAGGTAGGGAAGGGAAATATAATCCATAGACTTGAATACTTTTAGATCTTGAAAAAGAGTGTGGGACAAATATGTTAAGGATGACTATTTTTTGCGGATCCCTACATATTGTCAATAAGGAAACTAAGGAAAAAAGAGATTTTCTTCCCAATAATGAAGCTACCATTATTTTAAAAACCCATTAGGGGGTTAAATTATGTAGGGCCTCCTAAGGGAATTGGCTCCATAGTCAAATAATAGCATATTTTGGCTGACACGTCTGTTATGTAAACTGTTTATGCAAGGCCGCCTAAGGGAACATGCTGCATGGTCAGGAAAAATATCTCTAAGAAATTGGACATTTTGTGACCAAAAGTCTAGAAAAGTGTTATGGAGATCTGGAGGTCTTTAAGGTTAGAAGTATGACACATAAAAATGGGAATTTTTTCAATGCATGTAGAGATACATAGACCAATGCTAAGCATAATCATGTTGTGGCTGGGTCCTGAATTGAAATGTCGGACTTCACTATGTATCCCATAAGGATAGGAATCAAGCCATACATAGTTCTTGAAATATAGTTTAACATCATGTAGGATGAAAGCATAGGAAATATTAGTTTAGGTTCATAGAGCTCGGACCATAATAATGACTACACTATGTGTTTCTTCACAGGGACTTTTCAGCCAGGGGACTGAAAGTGGAATTTGGGGTTAAATCCAAAGACTTGGGGCTGGATTAGAGGGATTCTTGAACGTTCCTACGTATCCCATAAGGATGAGCATCAAGTCGCACGTAGTTCTTGAAATACCCTCTGTATAGATTTTGTTCATACATATGAAGGGTGAAAAGGGGACTTAAGTGCAATGATGGTTTGACCCAAGATAAAAGGTTCGAGTATTTCTATTTATGCATGTAGTCTTTGAAATATAACATGGCTGGATATCAATGTAAATAATGATTATCTCTCAGGTGAGGGTATCAAAGAATGTTGTAGTTTATTGTCGTATAAGACAAAAGAGTTGTACAGTTTAATGTCATGTAGTAAGGACAAAGGTAAACCAATGTGTAGAGATTGATTATGGGGTGGCTTTATGAATCAACATCATATGAGATGTAGGTGAACTGATATGAAGAGATTGGTTTTGGGCTTGAACCTTAGAAGTTTGCCTACATACCTAGCCTAGAAGTCAAGGATCAAAGTCCGTGTAGTTCAATTAAAGAATGAATTAGTGATCAAGTTATTCTTGGGGACAACGAACTAAAAAATGGTATCGGGAATTAAGCACGGTTAGCGGCCCAGAGAGGTTGTTATGGTTTAAGTTTACTCTAAGATCATGTGAGTCATACTCGGTGTGAGAAACAAGAGGTAGCAACAACCTTAATGATGAACAGTTTAATGTCATGTAGGACATATGAAGGGAATATGCAGTTTAAAGTCTTGTAGTGAGGAGTATTGGTGGTGCACAGTTTAGTGTCATGTAGGAGGGACAAAATATAGTTTAACGTCATTTAGGATGTATTAAGGGACTTTATTCAGTTTTACATCATGTTGGACAATAAGGGTGATGTACAGTTTAGCGTCCTGTAGCTAAGACGATGGGGACAATGTAGTTTAACGTCATGTTGGATGAAAAGGGGACTGTGCAGTTTAATGTCATGCAGTGAGGAAAAAAGAGGACACAGTTTAATGTCATGTTGGACATATTAAGGACTTTTTCACAGTTTAATGTCATGTTGGACGATGGCGCAAACAGTTTAAGGTTATATGCATGGACCATAGATTATGAAGTTTAACGTCTTGCTGGACGTAAGGGACTTCTGTACAGTTTAGCATCATGTAGTTAGGACATCATAGTTTAACGTCATGTTGGATGTAAGTTATAATAGTTTAAGGTCATATGCATGGACTGTGGATGGTGCAGTTTAACATTTTGATGGATGATAGAACAGTTTAACGTCATGTTGGATGTAAGGGTATTTACGTTACACAAAATACTTCTTCAGAAATCTAGCATTGGTTGGAGTAGTTATGAGTTCTCCATCCATTGAGATTAAATAATATTCTCCATTGGAGTAGACCTTATGTATTGAATAAGGTCCTCCCCATTTTGTCTCCAGCTTGGGAGGTTTCTTTCCTGGTATCATTGGAGTTCTAAGAACCACTACCAATTCTCCCTGAACGAATGAATGAAGACGGACTTTTTTTGAAAGCTTGTGCTATTTGATTCTGATAGACTTCCATATGGTGCAAGGTGCACAATCTTTTCTCATCTATTCATTCCAATTCATCCAATCTCTTTTGAGATTGTTTATCTGTAGATGACTGATCACAAATGGATACTATGAGCGAGGGTAATTGAACCTCAGCGGGCAAGACTACTTCCGTTCCATATACCAATGAATATGGAGATGACTGTGTTGGAGTGTGGGTGGTGGTTCGAAAATCCCATAAAGCATGGAAGAGTTTATCAGGCCATGATTTCTTATCTTTATCTACCATATTTTGCAGTATGCTTGAAAGATTCTTGTTGAAAACTTCTATCTAGCCATTGGTTGTTGCATGATACCGAGATGAATGATTGGATTTTATGTTGTATTCTTGATACAACATCCTCATCTCGGATGAATATAAATTGGTTCCATTGTCCATCAATATGGTATGAAGGACACAAAATCTGGTAATGATGTTAGACATGATGAATCTATCAATTCATTTAGAACTGACTTCTTTGAGGTGTATTGCGTCTACCCATTTGGAAACGAAGTCAGTAGTAGTAAGAATATACTTCAACTGCCTGGCTGTAGCTAAAGGATAAGGTCCTACTACATCTATTCCCCATGTGGATAATGGCCATGAGTATTTAGTTGTATAAATCAACTATGGGGGTTGATGAATGAAGTTGGAATATACTTCGATAGAATGACACTTCTTTGTGAAATCAACATAATCTTGTATCATTGACGGAAAAAAATATCCAAGCCTTCGAATTTGATCAGATAGTCTGTGTCTAGACTAATGGGCACCATAAACTCCTCCATGTACATCTTTCATGACATCCATTGTCTCTTCACCATCAATGCATCTGAAGAGAACTCCATCAAAACCACGCTTGTAGAGAATTTTCTCTAGGTGATCTGGGCTATCTTAAAGAGTGAAATTGACCACACATCGTCGGATTTGTTCTTTCCTGGCTCTATTAGGTGGAAGTGTTCCATTTTGAAGGTATTCCCTGATAGGTCTCATCCATCCTATAGTATGACCATATGGTTTAGAGATGGGATTAATTTCATTGATTTCATCTGTTCTGATTTGAACATAAGGTGAAATTGTATGACGGTGGGCAATACTGATGGTTGTCTTGTCCTGATTTGGATCTGCCAGAGCTGTGGCTATATTAGCTAGTGCATCAGCTTGGGCATTTTATGATCTCGGGACATAATAAAATGTCGGTTCTGAAGGAAATTCCGCCATTAATTCTCTAACGTAATCATACAATGGGATTAATTCTTCTTTTATAACTTCATAATCCCCATTGACTTGTTTGATTACCAGGTCTGAATCACTTTTCACCTTTAAGTGATTCACTTCTGCTTGAAGTGCCAACTCCAATCCTGTGATAAGAGCTTGGTAATCTACTTCATTATTTGTACCGCCTCCCAACAATGAGAAGGAATAGGGTAACACTGCCTTTTCTGGAGAAATGAGTAAAATTCCTAACCCAACTTTGTTGAATTTGGAATATTCCATTTTATTCGCTATTTGACTCTTGGAAGAACCATCAAATTACATTTCCCATGTTTGAAGACTATATTGAATAAATAATACTTCCTCATCAAGAAGTTCAACAACTGAAGATGTATCTTCTACTGAAGGATGTTCAACAAGGAAATCAGCCAGAGCTTGGCCCTTTATTGCCTTTTGAGACACATATTGAATATCAAATTGCTGCAAAATAACTGCCCATCTTTCCAGATGTCCTGTAAGCATTGGACGACTAAGGATGAATTTGAGCGGGTTATTACGAGATACCAATTGAACATCATGATGTTGCAGGTAGCGTCTCAACTTCTGAACTACAAAGATTAATTCTAGGAAGCACTTCTCAATATTTGAGTATCGGGTTTCTTCTTCAAGCATAGTCCGACTGAGATAGTAGAGGCTGTTTTCATTCTCAGCATCATTCTTCTGAGCAAGAAAGGCACCCAATGATCTCTCTAGAGCTATCACATAGAGGATAAGTGGTCTTCCTTCAACAGGTGGCATTAATACCGGTGGACTCAAGAGATACTTCTTGAGAATATCGAATGATTATTGACATTATTCAGTCCAGTTGTAAGGGACTCCCTTCTTCATCAATTTTGTGAAGGGAAAAAATTTTACTTCCAAATTGGTGATGAAACGCCGAATATAGGCCATGTGTCCTTGGAGTCCTCTCAATTCATTTAAATTTTGAGGAGGTTACATACCAAGGATTGACTTTGTCTTCTCAAGATCGACCTCAATACCACGATGGCATACAACAAAGCCAAAACATTTTCCAGTGGTTACCCCAAAAGCACATTTTAAGGGGTTCATCATCAAATTATATTGTCGAAGTTTGTGGAATATGATTTCCAAATCAGCCAAGTGATTAGAACATTTTTTGGATTTAACCACCAAATCATCCACATAACATTCAACAAACTTCCCCAGAAAGGGTTTGAAGATACGATGCATGGAACTTTGATATGTTGCACCTGCATTCTTCAGGACAAAGGGCATTACCCGATAGAAAAACACACCCTGAGGGGCTCTGAAGGCTATAGATTCCTCATCTTCTGGAGCCATTCTGATTTGATAATATCCAGAATATCCATCCATGAAGGAAAGTGCTTTATAGCCAGATGTTGCATCAATCAAGAGTTATGTAACCAGAACTGGAAAACCATCCTTAGGACAATGCTGATTACGATCTCTGAAATCAATGAAAACTCTAATTTTCCGGTTATTCATTTTCACTGGGACAATATTATCCAACCACTTGTGATATTGAACTTATCTGATGAAATTATCTATGATAAGCTTATCCACTTCAGGTTCAATTTTGGAAGCATAGGGTGGGTGTGTTCTTCTAGCGGCTTGTTTGAATCCTCGATGTTCTTCTAGCAAACCCAAATGATGAGTGGAAACATTAGGATCAAGCCCTGGAATCTCTGTATAGTTCCAAGCAAACATATCTCGATTTTTCTTTAAAAATGAAACATACATCTCTTGCTCTTCAAGAGTCATGGCCGCACTAATTAAAGTGGGTCATGGATCTTCTTTTGTACCCAGATTTATTTCTTTGAGTTTATCCATGGTGGTAGAGATACCCTCTTCGAATTCTGGAGGAGCATCCCTGAGATCTTCCACTTCTTATTCAACATGTGTTATTTCTTCTGTTTCTACTTACATAGTAGATGATGAAGTAGAATTTCCATGATGGAAAGAGATGTTAAAATTTGAACATCTTGAAGAAGAAGCGTCCATTTCCGACCCAATTGTTGATGAAGGGTCTTCCTTGGGTAATATAGAGGAGATAATGGATTGAGAATCGACATCATCATTCACCTCTGACATTGTTATAACTTCTTCTGGCCTGATTGGTGAAGTATATACTTGTTGGATTTCAGCAGACGAAATGAAGACATGTCTATTTGAGCCTTTATCATTGTTAGGTGAATCACCAATTTCTCCCATGCTATCTAGCTTGATTACCGTAATTGACATTATGGAGGTTTCCATAAGAGTATTTTGATTTGGGTATATCCTTTCAATTTGACTGATAGGCAACACATAATCTGCGCTCACATGTGTAAATGGATTTACTAGAATCTTTTCCAAACCATATGGAGCATTAACATTGGTTATCTCCCTTATTGTGGATTTCCCCTTTCCATTCATTTGATATAATTCCACCTCAATGTATTGAGATTCACTTGTCTTGAATAGAAAATTATCACCATAAAATGTTCCAATTTGATCATCAAAACAATATTTGCGACATTGATGGTATGATGAAGGAATAGTCGCATGTTGATGTAGCCAGGGTCTTCCAAGCAATATGTTGAAGGCTGAGTCTTGATCAACAACCATGAAATCTAAATTGGATACAAGATCTCCAAACTGAGTCTTGAGTGTAATGCCGTCGAGTGGTTCTTGTTCATTTTTATCATATCATTGTAACATCAAAGTAGAAGGAGATAAATTAGATTTTGTGAGGCCCAATCGATGGAGTGTACAGATGGGGATTAGGTTGACTCTTGAACCGTTATCAATGAAGACTTTTCAAACTTATACACCATTGACCTTTCCAGATAAGTACAAAGGGCTAATATATCCATGCACGCCATCATCTTCATCTTCATCTGTGAAAGATATCACTGCATGGAATTCTGCATGATTATTCTCAATATGGTAGGCTTCAGCCGCAGAAATTTCAGTTTCAAACTCTTGAGGACTTGACAAAGCCTCAATGAGTGCCTCCTGAATATCCTTTGATAAATTCAAGTCATCCATTATTGATTACTTGGACGACACTTGGGCCAAGTGTTTCAATACATCATACTTTTGATTCTAAGGACTGCTCTTCCCAACAGGAACATGTGGTTTCGCAGGTGCCTTAGAAGTTGATTCTTTGGAAGTAGATGCATCTTGTATCAGGGTAGCAGTTGGAAATACTTCTGATTTTGGAACATTATACCAATTAGTTTTATTTACTTGCTGAGAGGATGAAGGTGGAACCTCCAACCGATCTTCCAGAATAACAGTGCCAGGACTGAATCTGCCTTGTGTAGAAGAACATTCTTGTTCTTGATGAGCCCGTTGAAGGGCTCTACCATGAGTTTTTTCTACATTCACAGTTCTAGAAGGAGTAGAATTGGAATAGTGTCCTCTGAACGATCCACGTCTTCCCCTATACCTTGATCCTCTGGAACTCCCTCTGATTCCTCTATTTGATATAGGGAATTCAGGCTCATCAAAACCAAAACTATGACTTTCATATGGATCTATTAAGTGAATCATGTTAATAGAACCAAAAATCAACTCTTCATCTAATGAAGACACTGTATGATTATCCAATTTAGGTTGTGCCGTTTGGTGGGACGGTGCCTGGGGATTCGAAGTGGATGGCATAAAATCTGCCAGAGTCAAAGACAACTTACGCTTTGACACTATCTCATCTTCTTCTAATTGCTCATCTTCCTTTGAATTATGCCGTTTATTTGAGGATTTTCCCTCTGATGAAGAGGGTTTATCTGTAGCATTCATGGCATAAGACAAAATTTATTTCTTCAATTGTTTTTGAAAAATGGAAAGAGTTCGGTTGATCATTTTTCTGACCATCCAATCATTATATTTTTGGGCATTTTTTATTGACTTTTTTTCACTCGCCTTCTTCCTATGGATCTGTAGCAGTAACACATGCTTCATGAGCTGAAGAACCTTTCAATTTGACTTGTCCCAAGTAGACCATTTTTTGTAGGAGGTCCTTGAATACAAAACACTCCTGAATGGGATGCCCCAACATCTGCTGAAATGGGAAATAATTGGGACGGTCTTCATATCTTTCATTTTTGGCCTCTTGGGCCTTTTCAATTGAACCAAGTTATTTTCCATAGCTGGAATGAAGTAACTAGGAACATGTTCATTTTGGAAAGATTACAATTTTATCTTCAAGTCCTAAAATTGTTTCCATCTTTGATCTCTTTGATCATATTGATGAAATGTCCTCTGTTGTTGACTCTCAGGAGGCGGAGCCCTTCGAGAAGATGAAGGCCTTGAAATAAAGGCAGGTACATGTGCTTTTTTAAGTATAACTGTAGCAGTTTCTGCTTTACCCATTCTCCTTCCTGGAGCTGATGGAATTACACGAGATTTATCCTTAGTATTCAGAAGACAGTCCTCAATATTTTGAGCGATTTATGTAATGTCTCAAAACCATCATGTGTATTTCATAGGGATCAACAATGTGTGCAATTAATCATGAAAATTTTCCACACAGATTGGAAACAATTCCTCTTAAGGGAGTGCTGAGATCAGGGGATATGTTAATCCATTCCAGTGAGTAATGAAATCTGAAACCCTTTCATTCTCCCTTTGCTTATAGTTTGTAAGATAAAAAACTATTGTGTTTGGAAAAGTTGATCTAAATTGAAGAAGGAATCGTTGGCGGAGATCCTCCCATCTGGTACTTGACCTGGATTGCGAGCTTGTGTACCAGACAAAAGCAGGCCCTTGTAATGACTGTACAAAACACCTGAGCTTAATTTATTCTTGTTACTAAGGGGTTCCCATCATAGGATCTCAATGAGAAATAAAATGTGTTATGTGTTTCTCTAGGTCTCCCAAACCATTAATGATTGGGAATGTGGTACATGAAAATTTTGATGGGGGAGGAATTGCATCAACCCATTCAGGGCAAGATCTCTTTTCTGGTTTAATTTGAGCACACTTTCCCTCCATAACATCCAACCGAGATGTTAATGACTCAATAATAATTATTAAATTTTGAGAAACATCCCGTTGAGCTTGGACTTGAGCAGGTGTAATGACTAGAGCTTGGGTATATGTGGTGGCTGGTACTGCAATTGATGGTAGCACTGCCGATTGTTGTTGCACATGACCCATAGGATTAGACATGTGAGGGTGTACTTGTGGAGGAGGATATTCTTGATCCATCTCAGTAGCCACAACAAATTCCCTTGACTGACTAACTCCAGTACACTTAGGAGGAAGACTATCCTGAAGTAGTTCTGCATTCAACCTCCTCAACTCCTTCATTTCTTCCTCTTGTTGTGAAAATATTTGCTCTAATGAGAGATATTGGCTTTCACCAGAAGAAGGGTATATAACTTGATTCTTTCCTTTCCCCTTATTGGACACCTTTCAGAGAGGGGGACGTGGGTTACTTGAATGATTACCTAGATTCTGGGTAATCCTTTGATTTCGTGTACGCACACCTTCTTTATTTGTGTCTATGTGTACATCCTCTTGAGAAGAAGCTTCCTCATCGGATCCCTCTGAGTGAGACTCATATGGGGGATCAACAAAAATGGCATTGATGAAATTGATTGATTCATAACGCATTGCATCCCTTCTATCAGAATTTCTGCGATATTGTCTTCTTCCATGTCCTTGTTGAGACACTGCCTTTTGTTGATTTGATTCCTTAGGAACTTCTTTACGAACCAAAATTTGGAGGGAATCTATAGATAATTTGGCTCTTCATTCCTCTTGTGGCTTATTCCCTAATTGAGAGAAGAATAACATTCTCTAAGGGAGAGATTGAGTATTTGAAAAAGTCCCCAGTCCTGTTGACTGGGGTTGTTCCTGCTATCTTTGCTCAATGCCTCAAATCTTATTTGTTCATTCTGAGGGTTGGGATAAAAGAGTCCCCAGTCTGGCAAGATGGGATGGTTCTAGAGTTTCTATACCTGAGACCTTCTTAAATGATCTTTTAATCTTACGGAATTTAGTCCAGAAATTGGCTGGATGCATCAACCTGCATCCACTCATATCACCCAGCTCAAAAGACCGTTGGATTATTTTCGACACTTCTGTCACTTGATGATGTGCTTTCTCCAAACGAGAGGCCTATTCAACATTATCGTTTTCTTGATACAGGATTAATTCAACAACTTGTTCTCTATATTCTGGATTTTGAGAAGAACTAGTTGAGGCATGTTCTTGAGCAAGACTTTGATTACAAACAAAGCCAATTGGTTGTGGCCAGCCATGGTCAATAACATTGCATGAGACAATTTTCGATGGGCTTTACTGACTGGAGAGTACAGTGAAATGTAGTGCTCCATGAACACCCCATCCCCTGATATGAATACCAGATGGGGTAGTGGAAATTAACTGGTGCAATCTTCTTACTACGCCAAGGCATGAACACTGAAGGGCTCTCTGTTTCTTTTCAGCTTTCAGATATCAAGAAACTGAGAGATATGAAAAGTCAATTTGGCATTGTAACCCTTATATTATCTTGATATGATTTTCATATTCATCATAAGATAATATTTTCTTTATCAACTGACAATGAATTTTCCATATGTTGAGACGAATATCATGAATTCCATCTTCCATCAACATCTCTGGAATGTCATACTGAGAATCAACCAAAGGCCAAAACATAACTGGCACTTCACCTTTCGCCAATTGTTTTCTCCTATTCAGTACTTCCTCCTTATCATTTGATGAATATTCTTCTACCTGTTTAGACCAAAGTTTTTGCTTCTTTGTTGCTTTATCAGATTCAACAATATCGATAGAGAATTAACTTATCAAACTAGAAGATGCATGACTTAAGGGTGGTTTGGAAAATGACCTACACCCAAGGCTATCTTCTAATTGAGAAAGTATTTAACCTACTAATGGTAAAGCATCAGACATGACTGGATTCACATTTGAAAGTGCCTCAAGATAAGAGGGCATTCTCATCACTACACTGTACATTGGAGAAATTTCCAGGCAATGTGAATTACTACTATGGAGAGGACCTTTGTAGCTAAATTCATCATCATGGGGAGGACCACCATGGCAGGTTACATCAAATGATGAAACATTTTTCTCCTTGGTCTTCTGACCACACAGAGGGTTATTGTGGCTCTCATCTGAAGATGAAACATCGAGATTGACTGAATTATCATGAAGCAAGCCTTCATGAAGAAGTGTCTGATGCAGACCTTCGGAATTAATGTCTTGACTATTGGGAACTGAGAGAGTAGAATCTTGAGTTGGAAGAGATAACTGTCTAAGTGCATCATGAACTCCAGCATCAAGCAAGGCCCTGTTATAGATTGGCCCTTGATTTCTTGACTTTGTTGGGTCGGTCTTCTTCTTAGACGCCTTCTTACTCATTTTAGGAACCACTTGTTGACAAAAGTGGTCATTATGGGCAGGTGTATGTGCCTGCTCAGGAGAAATGATCAGGTTAGGCTGATTATATCCACTCAAATCAGGTGTATGTGCCTGATATGGTTGTCTGTATGATATGGGGGAGTATGCCCCACAACCCTCTTGGAATGGAACAGAGGTGTGTGTATATTCCGGGGTGAACTGTTGATGTGTCACTCCACTAGTAGGGATATATTTTCATTTCTTCCCCTGTGATGCTGCTGAAGCTGTTATAATATCCTGGCAGGCATCCAAAATATGAGCAGGGATTTTCTTCTGCTCTTTCACCATTGACAAAATATTCTTGGTGACTTCAGCTGATGGAATGGGAATATACGTCCATTCTGTACTTGGAGTAGGTGTGTGTTCCTGCTCCTGTCCTCCTTTTCCTATTAGTGAATTTTGACAGTACTCATGTGTGGGGGCAAAGAGTTGAGTCTGCCTCCTATTTGGCACTGGAGCTTTCCGACTGACTTCTCTGAATGCTACCAAATGAGACTGTTGGTAGGTTTGATCAATACTAGAAGGTGTATTTTCCTGCTAATTGCACTCCGCCAAATGCAGTTGATGAACTTCCTTTAATACTAATAGACGAGTCTACTAGCAGGACTGATGAGTGTAAGCAGGTGTATGTACCTGTTTACCAGTTGTCAACACATTGGGTTGGAGGGATTCATCATATGTAGTCCGATGAGCCTGCTGACCAGCTGATGATTTATAGACAGGTGTATGTTCCTATCTATAGTACTCCACCGGAATTTCGTGGCGGGGTTGGCGTTCTACTGCCAGACGAGTCTGCTGGATAGCGGAATTAAAACGGACAGGTGTATGTGCCCGCTCGTTTCCTGCCACCAAGTTAGGTTGGTGGACTTCTCCAAAAATGGAAGAGATAAGAACCTACTCACTGTTAACCGATCGTCACCTATGGTGGTTCTTCTTGCCTACTCGGGTTCGAGGAACCTGAGCCGAACGCCTGGAGATGACACCCTCATCATGTTGAGGGTGCACTGCTGCATGAGTCTGGCAGCGATTGTTGGTGGGAGCCCTCAGGAAGGACTCCTATTTCCTTGAAATAATGCCTTTATTGGCCTTCTCATTCACCTCCTCTGAATATAGGAGGGAATGGTGATTGCGTTCCAGGGATAACGACCTGAAATGGTTGGATACGGTAGTTAGCACCGCCTGCTTCTTGATCACTGGTTGTCCCTGTCCGGACGACCAGGGTGAATTATTGACTTGGAGGGCTTTTCTAGAAGCTTCCAGAGTCAGAATAGATCCGTTTTGAGGGTTCTCCTTAACCAGTGCATTTGATACCCAACGTTGAAGACGCTGAGTAGGTGATGTCATCCTCAGAGTGGATGACGATCCTGCATGAGTAGCAGCAGATGCATTCACAGTAGAGGTTTTCACAGCAGAGGCATTCACAGATGTGAACTTAAGAAAATCCATTCTAGTAATGCATAAGATCTTGTAAAAGAGTTTCTTTTTGATATAACAAACATAATCAAGATAAGTTTGCCTGCAACATCTTTTGGATGAGCACATATGTTATTGATTGTTTTGTTGGCCCTCTCATTGAGTTTTAAATAAGGGCCTAACAAATAAGTAAAACATCATTTTAACATGGTTAAGGATTCACGTCAGGTTCACCATTTTTGTTTCCTATAGAAATGGGGATGACCTCATTTATTTAAGGTTCAAACAATCCAAGCGGTTTCTAACGGGTTTTTTCATAGAACCAGAAAACATCCAATGATTCCACATCCATTTGGACCTACATTCCAAATGTAGGTGCTCATTAGTTCTGGACTGATGTGGCTTAAGAATTTTCATTGGTCGAGAGGATGGGAGGTCGGACTCATCACACCTTTTTGGGGGGGAATTATTTTCTACTCCAGGACTCTCTTTATAGATTTAAGTTATGTTCGTGAATCCTTATTACATTACCAAGTATGAAAATGATATTTCCTTTAGATCTGACAATCAATAATTAGTATGTATGAGATTTAGAGAATCTTTTATATGTATTCTAGGTTCTTCATCAATAGAGAATCATCTTTATTTGTTAGAGATTCTTGGTCAATGGTATCCTTAGACACATTATATAGAAATCTCTTGGTTATTATGATAACCATACTAGTTTTAAAGCCACTCAGCAGGGCACTTAAAGTTTATTGTCATTCAGAAGGACATGAATTATTTCATAGTTGGGATCGTACCCGCAGATGGGCTACATATGTATCCTTTGTTTTGGAAAAGTAATCAGAGCCCACATTGTTCGAGTAAAGAAGTATAAGGTTTTATACATGATTAATGGCTCAAAGAAAGATGTCATAATTACTTTTACACTCTAAGCTCACGTGAGTCATACTCAATGTGTGAAACAAGAGGTATTGGTAAAACTAGACAATTGTTCCATGATAGATACAATTATAAGAAATGAGTGGGGCTTATGTATGTATGAATTCCCAGATAGATAAAGATTATTATTTACTTCAGGGAAGAAACCTGGGAACAAGGTCCATAAAGGTATATGTGCTTTATGTAGATTTGGATACTCCAACTTGGGGCTTATTCCTTCGGAGGATTCCCAAATTAGGAAGGGAATTATGATTGGGTTTTACTCCTGAGAGGGAATCGCAAGTCAAAATTAAATTAGGACTGGTTAAGAGAAATTATGACTAGGGATTATTCTTGAAGAAGAGGCCCAGGTTAAAGGGGATTATGACTGGGGATTACTCCTGAAAAGGAAGCCTAGGTTAAGGAAATTTGGATTTTCGGGAACTCGGGACTTACTCCTAAGGATTATGACCATATTAAAAGAATTATGGTTGGGGCTTACTCCTGAAGAGGATGCCCAAAATTAAGAGAACTTAAAGACTGGGGCTTAAGCCTGAAAAGGAGGCCTAGGTTAAAAGAATTTAAAGACTGGGGCTTACTCCTGAAAAGGAGTCCTAGGTTAGGGGATTTGAGACTTAGGACTTATCCCTGAGAAGGAGGTCTAAATTAAATGGAATTTATTAGTGGGATCTTATTCCTGAAGAGGATGCCCAAATTAGAGGAATTATGACTGGGGCTTAGTACTGAAAGGGAGGCCCAAAATTAAGGGGACTTGGGACTTACTCCTGAAAAGGAGGCCCAGAATAGTCTTCTCATTTTAAAGGATGAGGTTGAATGAATGGAATCTCTAACCGTAGTGACATAAAGATATGTAAATCACTATGTTTTGAGGGATGTCCCATATAATTCATTTTATACAAGGATACCAACAAAGGAACCATGCCATAAATGGATTTGAAGATGGTTTTGAAGGCTGAATCTTGAATAGGAGTGGTGAATTAGAAGAAATCAAAGGAATAGGCAGGAGGGGCAGCCAAAAAGAGATGGGTGCGCAAGTCCTGCGTGGGCGCACAAGTCCTAGTCGCACAGGTATACTTGTGCGACACATGGTTACTTGTGTAATGGTTAACCCTTAGGGTAATACTTGGGTGAGACTTGGCTCAAGCCCTTATTATTATCCCTAGGGTTTTCCAGAAGGGTGACGCGTAAGTTCTGTTGAAGGGGTAAGGCAGCGCCCAAGTATGGCCATTTCCCTTAAGGGCTGGCCACTTAGGCGTGCAAGTGTTGATGAGTTTCAACACTTAGTCCTTACTCCCCTTCTTGAGATATTTTGATATTGGTAAGAAATTACCATAGAAGTGTTCAGAAGCTTTGAGAAGAGACTAGGGTTCCGGGAGCTCAAATCTGTGTTTCTGGAATTTTTCCGTCCTAAAATGGGGGGCCCACCAGGGGTATTTATAGGCCAGGGAAGACCTTGGGCGAAATTTAAAAGAGGGCGCGCAAGTCACCTGCGCGACCATTGGGCAGCGTAGAAGTATACTTGTGCGACCTTGGTGGAACTTGCACGACCTAAGTGCAAATGAATCTTTGTTCATGCCTTTGTCAATTTTTGATGTTTCTTCAAAGGATGAATCATTTTGGGTTTAAGGTATTTCCCTTTTAATTTGTTTAGACTCTGTGATGGAAAGGAGCATCAACAGTATCATTTTCCGGTATTTTATAAATCTTATATGAGGGGTGTGATTTAAAATTTTGGATTTATGCCACTGTGATGTCCTCGTACCATGTTCCTAGAAACTGTTGATGGGAATGCTTCTGAGGGGGTAGGACCTAAGCCATATGTAGTACCTCTTGTAGTGCCACTGAAGGTACCATCTATTGATCTTTCATTGGGAACCAATTATTTGTTATTTAATATATTCTTCCACACTAGGCAGTATGTATAGGGTGCTCCCTAACATGCCCCTTCGATGGAAGAGTGGACTCAAGAGTTCTAGTAGAATCATCCTCCCACCATCTTAGGGGATGGAGGACCTTAGGTTATTGAATCATGGATGGAAGAAATTTTTTCAATATTTCACCATATTGAGACATCTCTAGAGTGTAGGGTCATGATATCTTCCTATATCCTATGTGAAATTTCCAAGATTTGGTAGGAAATCATCTCTTAGGATGATTTTCATCAAGGTATAGTATTGGAAGACATCCAGATAGCTTTCTATGAACACTTCATTCTAAATACACTGAGAGAAGACCGTGCCAGGGAGTTTATACATCTTCAATGGGGAGTTATTTCCATGTTATTTTATTATTTTATCTTAATTGAGATTCATCATTTTTCTCTAACTCTTACTAGTGATGAGTTGAAGACTACGTGAGGATTTGAGGAAGTCCTTGTATATACTATCCAATCATTTGTGAATGTATTATATTTGGATTCCATTTTAGAAATAGTGAACCATGCCATTATTATAGACCAGAACCTGAGGGAAGATGGAAATGTGATCCAAGGTAGTTCAGTTCTATGGAAGGGTGATGGTTCATCTGATAGTAGGAAGCATCATTTCAATGGTGCATACATTGGTAGTACTAGTCATGTTACTTGAACCAATAGTTTTGTGGTGTATCTCCAGTATAGATGGCCATGTAATATTAATCCACAATGCACAAGGAATGAAATTGAGTTCCAAGATTATAGCATGATGACTAATATTCAGTTATTATACTAATATTTCACTCCCATGTCAACTGAGAGGGGATCCATATCGATTCCACTTTTAGGTGTTGGATCAGTAATTCCCTGTCTGACAAGATTTTTTACTTTTATAGGCAGATCAGGATGAGGTGGTGGTGGACATGGATGAGGTAGTCTATATTCATCAGATAATCTCTTGAAATGTGGAAATTTTCATTATATTTAGGTGTCATCTTATGGGAATAGATCGGACCATATCTATACGGTACAACAGATTCATAAGGAGGAGAGTCTAGGGTCTTCTTTTATATGAGGTACTATTATTATTACCTCTACTTTAGTTTCTATTATTATTAATACATGTGCATCACACTACTTTATATATTTTATAGTTTTGGAATTTATGGGTGTACAGTCCTGAAAATTCATCCAAGGAGTGAAAATACTCCCACAATCCCTTCGTTGAAGGAATCAAGCACTTCTATAAGTCTATAAAATCAAAGGGACTCAAAATGAGTTTCATTTCATGGAAGGAATTTTAATTAATTCAAGTTTTAAAGGTTTTTAAGTGGCCCATGTACCATCACTGGGAAAGGTACACTGAGGATATGGATCGTGAACTGCCAGGTATGCAAGATAGTCTGTGAACTGCTGGCCTGTGAGGTGATGGCCAGTGAGTAAGGAAAACCATGAACTGTGTCATCAATGGACCTATAAACTAGAAGAACTTACATGTACCATATCCATATGTTCATAGAAAATGAAAATGTGTAGGTTTCCACAAAACATTACCTGAACAAAAGTCTCCACAAACCTCGGTTCATCGAAGCTTCCGTGGGTTAGAAGATTACGTCAATGGGCCTCCACAAATGGTTTTGCATGACCAGTAGATATGATCACTCTAATGCTCTATAAAAGGAGCATTTTAGATGTATAAAAAGTAGGCATGAAAAGAAGGAGGCAGATTGAGAGAAGGAAAAATGACAAAATATTGAGTGAGACACATAGGTTGCACTACGGATTCCGTCTTATTTCATCAGCGAAGTACCAACTACGAACCACTTCCTCCATAGGTACATCCGGCCGTGAACCATAATATAGGGGAATATAATAAAAATTATAAAACTATGAACCTAATTAGTAAAATGTGAACAAAAGACTTCTCACGAATGAATTTCCCGCAATAGGTAATCCTCCAGACCCCCCCTTCAGTATGGTGCCCTATGTGGCATACCGCTATGTGGAAGGAACCCAAAACTGCGTACCCAATCTGTACATGGATATAGCCCAAAATAGTATGGTGAGACACGTAACACTTTGGTATGCAGTTGGCGATACTCATTCCCATGTACCACACTGGTACATGGATGACCCTTCTTCTCGCATAACATTATGGTATGCATAACCTCTCCCATCCCACATGAAAATTCAGTACATGGAATGGGGTGTTCTCAGGTATTGTCCCTTCCAGTTCCAACCTCACCTTGCCATTACCATCCAGTCCTTTGGAACTAGGCCAAAGCCTCCCCTAAAGCCACCAAACCTATATGATCAAACCATCGGGCACATCAGTGTGTCCCATTGAGTCTACATACCCATTATAATCAGAGTCGTGAAGGACCTCCCCAAAAAGTTGTGGGTTTCAGGAATTCATGTTAGGCTACATTCCCACAGTAACCCGGAGTCTAACCTTGGGATTCCGACATGAACCTACCTTTTCTTGAGATTAATGGTGACCAGTTTCATTTCCATTCAATGTCATTTCACATTGAAAGGTTCATTGCTATGTGCTGTCACCCACCGTCACCCCCCGCTTCTTCCACTACGGGCTCTCCCTCTACCACCAACAGTGGGGGAGGCATGTTTAT
Organism: Viscum album; assembly: GCA_963277665.1. Lineage (NCBI taxonomy): Eukaryota > Viridiplantae > Streptophyta > Magnoliopsida > Santalales > Viscaceae > Viscum > Viscum album. The sequence continues at coordinate 680,287,204 of OY728142.1, read as the reverse complement.
TGTTGAATATTTCACATCCTCTTGTTTATCACTCCAATCATGACTCACATGGGATTAAGGGTTTGTGAGGATTAAAACATCACCACACCATGTGAACTATCATAACTCTAATTACTGATTAAATCAGGATACGTTGGATGCCTACCAGAAGGCCTGAGCAAAAAAGGGTGCCCATACAAAAGGGTCCACCCAATCATGTCCCCTCCAATGGGAGGATTCCATGTGTAATCCCCACACCATGTGAACTACAAGAAATGTTATTCCTAATAAAACCAGGATACGTAGGATGACTACCAGATGGCCCAATATCAAAAGGGTTCCCATTAGAAATGGTCCATTGTTGATTCTCCTTTCCGTGTCAAAGTATAACGACTTAAAAAGGGAAATACCTATGTCCAAAGTGATTCATCCTTTGAAGAAACATCAAAAATCGACAAAGGCATGAAGAAGTATTTCTTACCACTTGGTTCATGTAGGTTTCATCATTGTCGCGCAAGTATACTTGCTCACAGCATAGTGGTCACATAGGTGACTTGCGCGCCCTCCTTGATTTTTCACCCATGGTTTTCATTAGCCTATAAATACCCCCTGTGGGCCCCCTATTTCATGATGGAAAAATTCCAAAACTCAGATTTGAGCTCCCGATGCTCTAGTCTCTTCTCAAAGCCTTCTGAACACTTCTAAGGCAATTTCTTACCTAGAATGGAAGGTCTAAAGAGAGGGAAAAATTCCTAAGTGTTGAAACTCATCAACACTTGCACGCCTAAGTGGACAACCCTTAAGGGAAATGGCTATACTTTCTGACTGCCTTATCCCTTTGACAGAACTTGCGCGACACTCTTTTGGAAGCCTTTAGGGATAGTATTAAGGGATTAAGCCAATTCTCACCCAAGTATAACCCTAAGGGTTTACAATCATGCAAGTACCCATGTGTTGCGCAAGTATACTTTTGCGACCAGGACTTGCGCCCCCCCCCCAAGACATGCACGCCTCTCTCTTTTTGGGTTCTCCTCCTTCCTATTCACTTGTTTTCTTCAAATTCACCTCTCTTCTTCAAGGTTTAGCCTTCAGATTCCAATTCAAAGCCATTTTTGGCATGATTCCTTGTTTATCTTCCTTGTATGAAAGGAATTATATGGAACATCTCTCAAAACCTAGTGATTTAAATATCTTTATGAAACAATGGTAAGATATTCCATTCATTCAAACTCATCCTTTAAAATGAGAAGGCTATTATTGGGCATCCTTTTCAGGAGTAAGCCCCAAGTCCTCTTAATTCTGGGCCGCTTTTTCAGGACTAAGCCCCATTCATAATTCCTATAATTTGGACATCCTCCTTAGGAATAATCCCCACTCAAAAATTCCATTTAACTTAGGCCTCCTTCTCAGGAATAAGTCCTAAGTCTCAAGTCCCCTAACCTGGGCCTCCTTTTTCAAAAGTAAGACCCAGTATTCAAATTCCCTTAACCTAGGCTTCCTTTTTAGGACTAACCCCAACCATAATTATTTTAATATGGGCATACTCCTTAAGAGTAAGCCCTAAGTTCCCAAAAATCCAAATTCCCTTAACCTGGGATTCCTTTTCAGGAGTAATCCCCAGTCATAATTCTATTTAAACTAGGCCTCTTATTTAAGAGTAAGCCCCAATCATAATTTCACTTAACCAGTCTTAATTTACATTTGATTTTGGATTCCTTCTTAGGAGTAAAACCCAATCATAAGTACTCTATAATTTGGGAATCCTTCTCCGGATTAATTTCTATGTTACGTATCCAAATCTCCATAAAGCACATATACCTTTAGGGACTTTGTTCCCAGGATTCTTCCCTAAAGTAAATCCTAATCTTCATATATCTAGGCAGTCATACAAACATAATCCCCACATAATTTCTTATAATTGCATCTTTCATGGCACAATTGTCTGGTTTTACCAATACCTCTTTTTTCTCACACCCAGCATGACTCACGTGAGCTTAGAGTGTAAAAGTAATTATGATATATTTCTCTGAGCCATCAATCATGCATAAACCTCATAATTATATACTCAAAATACATTGGTTGTGATTAATTTTCTAAAAAAATGATACGTAGGTTTCCCATCTACGGGTACGATCCCAACTCTGAAATAATCTATGTCCTTCTGAATAACAATAAACTTTAAGTGCCCCGCTGAGTGGCTTTAAAACCAGTGTGGTTATCATAATGACCAAGATATTTCTATATAATGTGTCAAAGGATACCATTGAATAAGAATCTCTAACAAATACAGAAGATTATCTATTGATGAAGAACCTCGAATACATATAAATGATTCTCTAAATATCATACATATTAATCATTGATTGTCAGATTTAATGGAGAGATCATTTTTATACTTGGTAATGTAATAAGGATTCACGAACATAACTTAAATCTATAAATAGAGTCCTGAGGTAGACAATATTTCCCCCCAAAATGGTGTGATGAGTCTGACCTCCCATCCTCTCGACCAATGCAAATTCTTAAGCCTCATCAGTTCATAACTAGTGAGAACCTACCTTTGGAAAGTATGTCCAAATGGATATAGAATCATTGGATGATTACGGTTCTACGAACAAAACTGTTAGGAACCGCTTGGAATGTTTGAACCTTAAATCAATGAGGTCATCCCCATTTCCATAGGAAACAAAAAATGGTGAACCCGACGTGAATCCTTAACCAAGTTAAACTGATGTTTTTCTTATTTGTTAGGGCCCTATTTAAACTCAATGAGAGGGCCAACAGAATAATTAATGACATATGTGCTCATCCAAAAGATGTAGTGTCCAAGACTATCTTGATTATGTAAGTTATATCCAATAGTCACTCTTTTATAATATCTTTTGCATTATAGAAATGGCTTCTCTTATGTTCACACCTATGAAAACCTCTGCTGTGAATGCCTCTGCTGCTACTCCTACTGGATCATCGTCCACTCTGAAAATGACATCACCTACTCAGCGTCTTCAACGCTGGGTATCAAATGCACTGGTTAAGGAGTATAGTCAAAACAGTACTATTTTGACTTTGGATGCCTCTAGAAAAGCCCTCCAAGTCAATAATTCAGCCTGGTCATCCAGACAGTGACGACCAGCGATCAAGAAGTAGGCGATGCTAACTACCGTCTCCAACCATTTCGGGTCGTTATCCCCGGAACGCAATCACCATTCCCTCCCATATTCTAAATAGGTAAATGAGAAGGCCACTCAAGGCCTTAATTCAAGGAAACATGAGTCCTTCCCAAGGGCTCCCACCAACAATCGCCACCAGACTCATGCGGCAGTGCACCCTCAACATGATGAGGGTTCATCTCCAGGCGTTCGGCTCAGGTTCCTCGAACCCTAGAAGGCAAGACGAACCACTAGAGGCGACCACCGGTCAACAGTGAGCAGGTTCTTATCTCTTCCATCTTCGGAGAAGTCTACCAACCTAACTTGGTGGCAAGCAACGAGTGGGTACACACACCCGTCCATTTAATTTCGCTGTCCAGCAAACTCGTCTGGCAGCAACACGCCAATCCCGCCAGGAAATTATGGTGAAGTACTATAGAAAAGAATATACACCTGTTTATAAATCATCAGCTAGTCATCAGGCTCGTCTGACTACATACGATGAAGCCCTCCAACCCAATGTGTTGAAAACTGGTAAACAAGCACATACACCTGCGTACACTCATAAATCCTACCAGCAGCGTCGTCTATAATTATTGAAGGAAGTTTGTCAACCATGTTTGTCAGAGTGAAATCAGAAAGCACATACACTAGCTAGTATTGATCAAGCCTACCAATAGTCTCATTTGGTAGCACCCGGAGAAGTCAATTGGAAAGTCCCAATGACAAACAGGAGGCAGACTCAACTCTTTTCCCCATACATGAGCACTGTCAGAACTCACTGACAGGAAAAGAGGGATTGGAGATGTAACACACACCTTCTCCAAGCATGGAATGGATGTATATTACCATTCCGGTAGCTGAAGTCACCAAACATATTCTAACAATGGTGGAGGTGCCGAAGAAAATCCCTGCTCATATTCTGGATGCCTATAAGGATATTATAAAAGCTTCAATAGCATCAAAGGCAATGAAATGAAAATATATCCCTACCAGTGGAGGGACACATCAATTGTTCACTCTATAATAGACACAAACCTCTATTCCAGTACAAGAGGGTTGTGGGGAATACTCCCCCATACCATACGAACAACCAAGTCTGGCACATACACCTGATTTGAGTGGAGATAACCAGCCTAACCTGATCCGTTATCCTTAGAAGGCGCATACACCGGCCCATAATAACCTCTTTTGTCATCAAGTGGTTCCAAAAGTAAGTAAAAATTCATATAACAAAAATACTCATCCCACACAGTCAAGAAATCAAGTGCTAATCTGTAACAAGGCCTTGCTCGATGTTGGAGTTCTTAATTCACTCAAAAAGTTATCTATTGCAACTCAAGATTCTACTCTCTCTGTTCCCAATAGTCGGGACATTAATTCTGAATGTCTGTATCAGATACTTCATCATGAAGTCTTGCTTCATGACAGTTCGGTCGATCTCGAAGTTTCATCTTCAGATGAGAGCCACAAGAACCCTCTATGTGACCAGAAGACCAAAGAGAAAAATGTTTCATCGTTTTCTATAACCCACCATGGTGGTCCTCCCCATGATGATGAATTTTTCTACAAAATTTCCCTCTGCAGTAGTAATTTTCATTGCCTGGAAAATGCTTCAATGGACAATTTAGTTACAAGAAATCCCTCTTATCTTGAGGCACTTGAAAATGTGAAGCCATTAATGTCTGATTCTTTACCAATAGCAAGTGATATACTTTCTCAATCAAATGATATCCCATGGTGTAGGTCATTCTCCGTACCACCCATGAATCATGCATCTTCTAGTTTGATGAGTCAATTCTCTACCGATGTTGTTGAATCTGATGAAGCAACAAAGAAGCACTAACTTTGGTCTAAATAGGTAGAAGAATCTTCATCAAATGATAAGTAATAGGTACTGAATATGAGAAAACAACTGGCGAAAGGTGAAGTTCCAGTTATGTTTTGGCCTTTGGCTGACTCTCAGTATGACATTCCAGAAATGTTGACAGAAGATGGAATTCGTGATATTCGTCTCAATGTATGGAAAAATCTTTTTCAGTTGAAAAATAAAATATTATCTTATGATGAATATGAAAATCATGTCAAGATAATATAAGGGTTACAACACCAAATTGACTTGGCATCTCTCTCAGTTTCACGATATCTGAAGGTTGAAAAGCAGTAGAGATCCCTTTAGCGTTCATGCCTTGTTTCACTAAGAATGTTGCACCAGTTAATTACCAATGCCCCATCTGGTATTCATATCAGGGGACGGGGTGTCCATGGAGAACTACATTTCAATGTACTCTCCAGTCAGCAAAGCCCGCTGAAAATGGTCTCATGCAATGTTATTTCCATTGGCCGACCACAACCAATTGTCTTTGTTTGTAATCAAAGTCTCGCTCAAGAACAAGCCTCAACTAGTTCTTCCGAGAATCAGGAATACAGAGAACAAGTTGTTGAATTAATCCTGCATCAAGAAAACGAGAATATCGAATATGCCTCTCATTTGGAGCAAGCACGTCATCAAGTGACAGAAGTGTTAGAAATCATCCAAAGATCTTTTGAGCTGGGTGATAAGAGTGGATGTAGGTTGATGCATCCAACCAATTTCCATACTAAAGCCCATAATATTTGGAGAGAATTTAAGAAGGTCTTAGATATAGCAATTCATGAACCACCCCAGCTTTCCAAACTGAGGACTCTTTTAACCCAACCCTTAGAATCAACAAATAGGATTCGAGGAGTTGAGTAGAAACAACAGGAACAACCCTAGTCCATAGGACAAGAGACTTTTTCAAATCCTCAATCTCTCCATCAAAGAAATTCAGTCTTATCTTGATTATAGAAGAATCCACAAGAGGAATGAAGAGACAAATTATCAGGAGATTCCCTCCACATTAAGGTTCGTCAAGAAGTTCCCGAGGGATCGAATCAACAAAAGGCAATCTCTCATCAAGGACATGGAAGAAGACAATATCACAAAATTCTGATAGAAGAGATGAAATGCGTTATGCATCAATTAATGTCATCAATGTCGTTGTTTCCAATTCCCTAAATGAGGCTCACTCCGAGGGATCATATGAAGAGGTTCCTGCTCAAGAAGTTTTATGTACAGACACAAATGAAAAAGCTGTGCGTACACAAAATCAAAGGATTACCCAGAACTTGAGTATTTCTTCAAATAACCAACTTCCCCATCTCCGAAAGGCATCCAAAAAAGGAAAATGGAAGAATCAGGTTATATACCCTTCCTCTAGAGAAGGACAATCAATCTCACTAGAGTAAATATTCGCACAATAAGAGGAAGAGATGAAGGGGATGTCGCCTCACTCGCCCGGGTGCTTCCGTTCTCTCCACCAGGTCTCCCTCTTCTAGGGTTTCAACTTCTCCCAGCGGTAGCTCTCTCGCTTTGGGTGGCATTCTCACTCACTCTCCTGGGTTCTCCTGTTATCTCTCCCTTTTTTCCCTCTCCTAGGGTTTCGACTTCTCCCCACGGCGTCTCTTTATCTTTGGGCGGCGTTCTCACTCGAAATTTTGTTTCTCTCTCCCCCTGCTCTTCCCCCTATGTGCTAGCGCTCTGGTATTCTCCCCGCGTTTCATGTATGAATTTGAATTTTGAAATTTAAATCTGGATTTTGGTATAGGTTCATTATGTAATTATTTATGCAGGTGATTGGAATTGTATCCATATTTTTGTGAGGTTCCCACTTACCCAAAATGTGTCATTTGAAAATGACAAAAAGGGATTTGGAGGAGAGGAAGAGATGAAGGAATTAAAGAGGTTGAATGCAGAACTACTTAAAATTTTTCTTCCTCCCAAGAACGCTGAAGCCAGTCAGCCAAGGGAATTTATTTCGGCTACTGAGATGGATCAAGAATATCCTCTTTTATCAGTACACCACCACATGTATAATCTTATGGGTTAGGTGCAACAGCAACTGGTGGTGTTATCATAAGTTGTAATACCAGGCACCACATCTGTCCAAGCTCCAGCTATTCCACCTGCTCAGGTCCAAGCTCAACCGGATGTTTCTCAAAAGATAATAACTACTATTGAGTCATTAAAAGCTTGGTTGGAAACTATTGAAGGAAAGCGTGCACTGGTTCAACCTGAGAAGAGAGCATACCCTGAATGGGTAGACACAATTCCTCCCCCATCAAATTTTGCAAGTACCACATTCCCAATCATTAATGGTTAAGGAGACCCAGAGCAACACTTAATACATTTTTTTTTCTTATTGCGATCCTATGATGGGAACTGCTCAGCAACAAGAACCAGTTAAGCTCAGGTGTTTTGTACAGTCATTACAAGGGCCTTCTTTTGTCTGCTATACAAGCTTGCAATCCCTGTCAATTACCGGGTGGGAGGATCTTCGTCAAAAATTCCTTCTTTAATTCAGCTCAACTTTTCCAAAGAAATTTTTTTTTGATCTTAAAAACTGTAAGAAAATGGAGAATGAAAGGGTTTCATATTTCATTGATCGTTGGAAGGGATTAACATATTCGCTGAGCTTAGCACTCCCTCAAAAATAATTGTTTCCAATCTGTGTGGAAAATTTGCATGATGAGTTGTGCACACCATTGATCCCTGTGAAATACACAGGAGGGTTTCGAGACCTTACTTCAATTGCTCAACAGATTGAAGACTCACTTATAATGACTAAGGATAATGATCATGTAATTCCATCAGCTCCAGGAAGTAGAATGGGTAAAGTAGAGACTACTACAGTTATGCTTAAACAAACTCCTGTACCTGCTTCTACTTGAAGGCCTTCATCTTCTCTAAGGGCTTCACCTCTTGAGCGTCAACAATAGAGATCGTTTCTTCAAGATGATCAAATTGGTCAAAGATGAAAACAATTTGAGGATCTGAAGAGTAAAGTATACTCTTTCTGAAATGAAAAAGTTCCGGGTTACTTCATTTCGGCTCTAAAAAATAATTTGGTTCAATTTCCAAGGGCCAAGAGGCCAAAAAAGGAAGGATATGAAGACCATCCCAATTATTTCCCATTTCATCATATGTTCGGGAATCCCATTCAGTAGTGTTTTGTCTTCAAAGACCTCCTGCAAAAAATGGTGGACTCAGGACAAGTCAAATTGAAAGATTCTTCAACTCAGGTAGCATGTGTTACTTCTACAAATCCAGAGGAAGAAGTTGAGTGGCAAGAAGTCAAGAACAAAAATGTGCAAAAATATGATTATTTGATGGTCAGAAAAACGATCAACCGAACTCATTCCATTTTTTGAACGCAATTGATGAAACCAATTGTGTCTTCTGCTATGAATGCCACAACAAAACCCTCTTCATCAAAGGTAAAATCCTCAAAAGGGGGGAATAATTCAAAGAAATAGGAAAAATTATAAGAAGATGAAATCATGTCAAAGCCTAAGTTGTCTTTCACTCTGGCAGATTTTATGCCATCTACTTCAAAGCAACAAGCACCACCCCACCGAATGGCATAGCCTAAATTGGGTAATTAGGTAGAATCTTCATCAGAAGAAGAGATGATCTTTGGTTATGTTAATATGATTCATTTAACAGATCCTTATGCCAGTCGCTGTTTCAATTTTGATGAGCCTGAATTCCCTGAATCAAACAGAGGAATTAGAGGGAGTTCCAGAGGTTTGAGATACAGAGGAAGACATGGATATCCTAGAAGCCACTATTCCAATTCTACCCCTGCTAGAACTATGTATGCAGTAGAAACTCGTGGCAGAGCCCTTCAACGGGCTCAACCAGAACAAGAAAATTATTCCACCAATTGCAAACTCAGTCCTGAAACAGTTATTCTGGAGGATCGGTTAGAGATGCCACCTTCTCCCTCTCAGTATGTAAATAGACCTATTCGGTCTAATCTTCCAAAGCTAGGAGTATTGCCAACTCCTACCCCGATACGAGATGCATCTACTTCCAAAGCATCTACTTCTAAGTGACCTGCAAAACCACATGTTTCTGTTGTGAAATGAAGACCTTTGGATCATAATTATGATGTATTGAAACAGTTGGCCCAAATACCAGCCAATTTATCAATTATGGATGCTTTGAATTTATCAATGGATCTTCGGGAGGAACTCATCGAGGCTTTTTCAAGTCCTCAGGAATTTGAAACTGAAATTATTGCAGCTGAAGTCTACCATATAGAAAATAATCCTTCAGAATGCCATATAGTGATATCTTCCACAGATGAAGATGAAGATGATGTCGTGCATGGACATATTAGACCTTTTTACTTATCTGGAAAGGTCAATGGTGTAGACATCCGAAGAGTTTTCATTGATAATGGTTCAGGAGTCAACCTCATCCCCATTCGTACAGTTCATCGATTGGGCCTCAAAGAATCTGATTTATCACCTCCTACATTGATGTTACAAGGATATGATTAAAATGAACAATAACCAATGGGTGAGATTACACTCAAAAATCAGTTTGGTGATCTTGTATCCAATTCAGATTTCATGGTTTTTGATCAAGACTTAGCCTTCAACATCTTTCTTGTAAGACCATGGCTACATCAACATGAGGCTATCCCTTTATCATACCATCAATGTCTCAAATATTGTTTCGATGGTCAAATTGGGAAATTGTATGGTGATAAATCCCCCTTCAAAACATGTGAATCTCAATACATTGAGGCGGAATTCTATCACACGAAGGGTAAAAAGAAATCCACAACAAGGGAGGTCACCAAAGTTAATGCTCCATATGGTTTGGAAAATATTCCAGTAAATCCATTTACACATGTGAGTGCCGATTGTGTGTTTCCTATTATTCAAATTGACAGGATATACTCAAATGAAAATACTCTTATAGAGACCTCCATAATTTTAATTACGACAATCAAGCTAGACAGCATGGGAGAAATTTGGGATTCACCAAGCAATGATGAAAGCTCAAATGGAGATGTCTTCATTTAATCTACTAAAATCTAGAAAGTCTATAATTCACCAACTAGGCCATAAGAAGTTATATCAATGTCATTGGTGAATGATGATTTCAATTATCAATCCATCATCTACTATTTATTACCCAAGGAAGACCCTTCATCATCAATCAGGTCAGAAATGGAAGCTTCTTCTTCAAGATGTTCAAATTTTGACATCTCTTCTGATCATGGAAATTCTATTTCATCATCTAATATGCAAGTAGAAACAGAAGAAATAACACATGTTGAAGAAGAAGAAAAATATCTTAGATTTTCTCCTCCAGCATTTGAATAGGGTATCTCTACCACCATGGATGAACTCAGAGAAATAAATCTGGGTACATAAGAAGATCCACACCCCACTTTAATTAGTGCGGCCATGAATCATGAAGAGCAAGAGATGTATGTTTAATTTTTAAAGAAAAATCAAGATATATTTTCTTAGAACTATACAGAGATTCCAAGTCTTGATCCTGATGTTTCCACTCATCATTTGGGTTTTCCAGAAGAACATCGAGGATTCAAACAATTCGCTAGAAGAACACACCCAACCTATGCTTCCAAAATTGAAGCTGAAGTGGATAAGCTTATCAAAGATAACTTGATCAGAGAAGTTAAATATCCCAAGTGGTTGGATAATATTGTCCCTATGAAAAATAAGAACAAACAAATTTGAGTATTCAATGATTTCAGAGATCTTAATCGGAATTGTCCTAAGGATGATTTTCCAGTTCCAATTATAGAACTCTTGATTGATGAAACAACTTTCTATGAAGCACTTACCTTCATGGATGGATATTCTGGATATAATAAAATCCTAATGGCTCCAGAAGATGAAGAATCTATATCCTTTAGAGCCCCCCAAGGTGTGTTTTGCTATCGATTAATGCCCTTTGGCCTGAAGAATGCAGGTGCAATATATCAGCGTGCCATGCATCGTATCTTCAAACCCTTTCAAGGAAAGTTTGTTGAATGTTATGTGGAAGGTTTGGTGGTTAAATCTCGGCAATGTTCTAATCACTTGGATGATTTGGAAGTCATATTCCACAAACACCGGCAACATAATTTGAAGATGAACCCCTTAAAATGTGCTTTTTGGGTAACCTCAGGAAAATTTCTCGGCTTCGTTGTACGCCATCGTGGTATCAAGGTCGATTCGGAGAAGACAAAGTCAATCCTTGGCGTGTCACCTACACAAAATTTAAAGGAATTGAGAGTACTTCAAGGACACTTGGCCTATATTCGACATTTCATCACCAATTTGACAAGAAGAAGTTTAACCTTCACCAAATTGATGAAGATGGGAGTCACTTACCAGTGGACTGAAGAATGTCAATAATCATTCAATATTCTCAAGAAGTATCTCTTGAGTACACCAGTGTTAATGCCACCTGTTGAAGGAAGACCACTTATCCTCTATGTGACAGCTTTAGAGCAATCATTTGGTGCATTTCTTGCTCAAAAGAATGATGCTGGGAATGAAAACAGCCTCTACTATCTCTGTCGGACTATGCTTGAAGTAGAAACTTGATACTCAAATATTGAGAAGTGCTACCTAGAATTATTCTTTGAAATTCAAAAGTAGAGAAACTACATGCAACATCACGAGGTCTAATTTCTATCTTGCAATAACCCACTCAAATTCATCCTTAGTCATCCAATGCTTACAGGACGTCTGGAAAGGTGGGCAGTTATTTTGCAGCAATTTGATATCCAGTATGTGTCTCAAAAGGAAATAAAGGGCCAAGATCTAGATGATTTCTTTGCTGAACATCCTTCAGTAGAAGATACGTCTTTAGATACTGAACTACCCGATGAGGAAGACTTCTCTATTCAAGATAATCTTCAAACATGGGAAATGTACTTTGATAGTGCTTCCAGAATTCCAACAGGGAAGAAAATGGAAGATCCTAAATTCAACAAGGTTGGGTTAGGAATTTTACTCATTTCAAAGGAAAAGGCAGTGCTACCTTATTCCTTCTCATTTTTGGAAGGCGGTACAAATAATGAAGCAGAATACCAAGCTCTTATCACAGGATTGGAGTTGTCACTTTAAGCACAAGAGAATCACTTAAAGGTGAAAGGTGATTCAGACGTAGTAAGAAAACAAGTCAATGGGGATTATGCAATCAGAAAAGAATAACTAATCCCTTTGTATGATTACATCAAAGAGTTAATGGTGGAACTTCCTTCAGATCTGAAATTTTCTTATGTCCCAAGATCATAAAATGACCAAGCTGATGCACTGGCTAATATAGCCACAACTCTGGCAGCTCCAAATCGGGACGAGACAACCATCAGTATTGCCCACCGTCAAACAATTTCACCTTATGATCAAATCAGAATAGAAGAAATCAATGAAATTAGTCCCATCTCTGAACCATATGGTCATACTACAGGATGGATGACACCTATTAGGGAATACCTTAAAAATAGAACACTTCCACCTGATAGAACTGGGAATGAACAAATACAGAAACATGTGGTCAATTTTACTATTTATGATAGCCCTAATCACCTAGAGAAAAGTTTCTACAAAATATGTTTTGATGTAGTTCTCTTCAGATGCATTGAGGGTGAAGAGACAATGGTTTTCATGAAAGAAGTGCATGCAAGAGTCTTTGGTTCCCATCAGTCTGGACACAAACTATCTGATCAAATTCGAAGGCTTGGATATTTTTGTCCTTCAATGATACAAGATTGTGTTTATTTTACAAAGAAGTGTCATTCTTTCCAGGTACATGCCAACTTCATTCATCAACCCCCAGAGTTTCTTCAGACAGATAAATACTTGTGGCCATTTTCCACATGGGGAATGGATGTAGTGGGACCTTATCATTCGGCTACATCCAAGCAGGTTAAGTACATTCTTACTACTACTGACTTCTTTTCCATATGGGCAAAGGAAATACCCCTCAAAGAGGTCAATTATAAATTCATTGTTAGCTTCATCAAGTCTAACATCAGTAGTAGATTTGGTGTCCCTCATACCATATTGATGGACAATGGCACCAACTTCTGTTCATCTGAGGTGAGGAAGATGTATCAAGAATACAACATCAAATCCAATCATTAATCTCGATATCATACAGCAGCCAATGGCCAGATAAAATATTTCAACAAGACTCTTTCAAACATACTGAAAAATATGGTGGATAAAGATAAGAAATCATGGCCTGATAAACTCTTTCATGCTTTATGGGCTTATCGGAACACCACCCTCACTACAATGCGGTAAACTCCATATTTATTGGTATATGGAATAGAAGCAGTGTTTCCCATTGAGGTTCAATTACCCTTGATCAAAGTATCCATTTTCGATCATTCATCTACAGATGAATAATCTCAAAAGCGATTGGATGAATTAGAACGGTTATATGAGAAAAGATTGTGCACCCTACACCACTTGGGAGTCTATAAGAATCGAATAGCATGAGCTTTCAACAAAAAAGTTCGTCTTTGTTCATTCGTTCAGGGAGAATTGGTATTGGTTCTTAGAACTCCAATGATACCAGGAAAGCAACCTCCCAAGCTCGATCCAAAATGGGAAGGACCGTATTCAATACATAAGGTCTAATCCAATGGAGCTTATTTTTTAATCTCAATGGATTGGGAACTCATTACTACTCCAACCAATGCTAGAATTCTGAAGATGTATTTTGTGTAAGACAAATACCTAATCGTCAAACAAGACATTAAACTGCACCATCCCCGGTCCATGCATATGACCTTAAACTATTCGTACTTACATCCAACATGACGTTAAACTGTGATGTCCCAGCTACATGACGCTAAACTGTACAGAAGTCCCTAAATTGTCCAACATGACGTTAAACTATGTCCCCTTTTGTCCTTACATCATGACATTAAACTGCACAGTCCCCCTTTCGTCCAACATGATGTTAAAGTGTATTTTCCCTTTTGTTCCTCTACATGACACTAAACTATGAAGCTGAAATAGACCTCATTGCAAGACTTTAAACTGCATAGTCCCATCATATGTACTACATGACATTAAACTATGCATCGTTAAGGTTGATTCTACCTCTTGTTTCTCACACCGAGTAAGACTCACGTGAGCTTAGAGTAAACCTCAACCATAACACCCTCTCTGGGCCGCTAGCCATGCGTAAGTCCGAACAATTTATTTTTAGATCGTTGTCCTAAAAAAAATACTTGATCACCAATTCATTCTTTAATTGAACTATGCGAACTTTGATCCTTGCCTTCTAAGATGGGTACGTAAGAAACCTTATGAGGTTCAAGCCCAAAACCAATCTCTTCACATTGGTTAACCTCCATCTCATATGATGTTGATATGTGAGACAACCCCAGAACCAATACTTTTTACATTAGTTCACCATCATCCTTGTTATATGATGTTAAAATATTCGCACATTTGTCCTGTAAGACAATAAACTACAACATTATTTGACTCCATCACCTGAGAGGGAATAATTATTTACATTGATCTCCGATCATGTTATATTCTAAAGACTACGTGCATACATGGAAATGCCTGAACCTTTTATCTTGGGTCAAACCATCATTTCACTAAAGTCCCTTTTCACCCTTCATATGTACGAACCAAATCTGTACAGAGGGTATTTCAATAACTACATGCGGCTTGATTCCCATCATTATGGGATACATAGGAACTTTTGAGAATCCCTCGAATCCAGCCCTAAGTATTTGGGCCTAACCCCAAATTTCACTTTCAGTCCCTTGGCTGAAAAGTCCCTGTGAAAACACACACAGTGTATTCATTATTATGGTCTGAGCTCTATGACCCTAAACTAAGATTTCCTATACTCTCATCCCACATGATGTTAAACTGTATTTCAAGAACAATGTATGACTTGATTCTATCCTTATGGGATACAGAGTGAAGTCCAACATTTCAATTCAGGACCCAGCCACAACATGATTATGGTTTGCATTAGACTGTGTATCTCTACATGCATTGAACAAATGCCCATTTTTTATGTGTCATAATCCTAACCTTGAATACTTAAAGATCTCTATAACCCTTTTCTTGAATTTTGGTCACAAAATGTTTGATACTTGAGAGTTCTTTTGCCTGACTATACAGCACATTCCCTTAGGCGGCCTTGCATAAACAATCTACATAACAGATTGTCAGCCAAAAGATGATATTATTTGACTATGCAGCTAATTCCCTTAGGCAGCCCTACATAATTCAACCCCCTAACGGGATTTTTAAATAATGGTGACTTCATTATTGGGAGGAAAACCACTTTTGTCCTTATTTTTCTTAATGACAATATGTAGGGATCCGCAAAAATATCCATCATGAACATATTTGTCTCATACTATTTTTCATTATTGAAAAGTATTCAAGTCTATGGTTTATATTTTCCTTCCCTACATTTGGGTCAGACCTTTATAGGAGTGACATTCATCTAGTTGTTAGAAAATCTTGTTTGGAAATATCTTCTCCATATTCAAGTACCTTTATCCATATAGAAAACACTATACTTAGGAAAATTTGAATCCCCATAAACTTCCACTGGCTTCTTAGCAGTAGAAAAGTAAATTTTTGAGAGTTCTTTTTCCTGACTATGCAGCACGTGCCCTTAGGAGGCCTTGCATAAACAATCTACATAACAAACTTGTCGGCCAAAAGATGCTATTATTTGACTATGCATTCAATTCCCTTAGGTGGCCCTGCATAATTAAACCCCCTAATGGGTTTGTTAAATAGTGGTAACTTTATTCATGGGAACTACTTCTTCTAATTCCTTTAGCGATTTTCATATCATTCCTCAGATTGAAAATTTCTTAAGTCATCGTTTACATATTTTCCCTCATACTTGAACATGGTAATATGTTTTCATATAAATTATCAAGGAATTGAGTCAATGTTAATCCATTCAGTCAAAGATATTTCCACCTTAAACATTATCCTTTTTTATGTCTGACGTGCATGACTTTAAACTGGCCACAAAAGACAAGGGAACTCTAAACAAAAGTCAAGTCCTAGCTCACTAAACATACATTTCGTATGATTTTAGGTAATATTGAGCAATTAAAATATTCAAAATTTGTAGGGTTATTTATAATAATCCTATCAAAAATCAAACTATGCTTCTTTTTCTACTTTACCTCAGAGTCACATCCTCATTTCATTCGGATACAACATTGAGGGGGGACTTTTGTTGACGCTCCTTTCCGTCACAAATTTTAACGACTTAAAAAGGGAAATACATGTGTCCAAAGTGATTCATCCTTTGAAGAAACATCAAAAATCGAAAAAGGCATGAAGAAGTATTTCTTCTCGCTTGGGTCACACAGGTTTTATCATTTTCTCACAAGTATACTTGCGCGCCACATAGTGGTCATGTAGGTGAATTGCGCGCCCTCCTTGATTTTTCACCCAGGGACTTCATTATCCTATAAATACCCTCTGTGGGCCCCCTATTTCATGACAGAAAAATTCCAAAACTCATATTCCAGCTCCCGACACCCTAGTCTTTTCTCAAATCCTTCCGAGCACTTCTAAGGTAATTTCTTACCTAGAATGAAAGGTCTAAAGAGAGGTAATAAGGCCTAAGTGTTGAAACTCATAAATACTTGCGCACCTAAGTGGCCAAACCTTAAGGGAAATGTCTATACATGTGTTCCACCATATCCCTTCGACAGAACTTGTGCGCCACTCTTTTGGAAGCCTTTAGAGATAATACTAAGGGCTTGAGCCAAGTCTCACCCAAGTATTACCCTAAGGGTTGACCATCGCGCAAGTACCCATGTGTCATAGAAGTATACTTGCATGAACAGGACTTGAGAGCCCACACAGGACTTGCACACCTCTCTCTTTTTGGGTGCCCCTCCTACCTATTCACTTGTTTTCTTCAAATTCACCTCTATTTTTCATGTTTTAGCCTTCAGAATCCAATTAAAAGCCATTTTTGGTGTGATTCCTTGGTTGGCTTCCTTTTCTGAAAGGAATTCTATGGAACATCTCTCAAAACCAACTGATTTACATATCTTTATCTCACTATAGTATGAGATTCCACTCATTGAACCTCATCCTTTAAAATGATAATACTATTCTTGGGAATCCTTTTCCGAAGTAAGCCCTAAGTCCCCTTAATTATGGGCCTCCTTTTAAGGACTATGCCCCAGTCATAATTTTTCTAATTTGGGCATCCTCCTCAGGAATAAGCCCCACACATATATTCTATTTAACTTAGGCCTCCTTCTCAGGATTAAGTCCTATGTCTCAAGTCCCCTAACCTGGGCTTACTTTTTTAGGAGTAAGCCCCAGTATTCAAATTTCCTTAACCTGGGATTCCTTTTCAAGAGTAAGCCCCAACCATAATTCTTTTAATATGGGAAATCATCCTTAGGAGTAAGCCCCAAGATCCCAAAAATACCAATTCCCTTAACCTGGGCTTCCTTTTCTGGAGTAAGCCCCATTCATAATTCCATTTAACCTGGGCCTCTTCTTTAAGAGTAGGCCCTAGTCATAATTTATCTTAACCAGTCTTAATTTACTTTTGATTTGGGCTTCCTTCTCAAGAGTAAAACCCAATCATAAGTCCTCTCTAATTTGGGCATCCATCTCAGGATTAAGTCCTATGTTATGTATCCAAATCTCCATAAAGCACATATACCATTATGGAACTTGTTCCCGAGTTTCTTCCCTGAAGTAAATCCTAATCTTCATCAATCTGGGCAGTCATACATACATAATCCCCACATCATTTCTTATAATTGCATCTTTCATGGCACAATTGTCAGTTTTTACCAATACCTCTTGTTTCTAACACCGAGCATGACTCACGTGATCTTAGAGTGTAAAAGTAATTATGATATCTTTATTCGAGCCATCAATCATGCATAAACATCATACTTATTTAGTCTAAATACATGGGTTCTGATTCCTTTTCTAAAAAAAATGATATGTAGGTATCCCATCTGTAGGTACGATCCCAACTCTGAAATAATCTATGTCCTTCTGAATGACAATAAACATCAAGTGCCCCACTGAGTTGCTTTAAAACCAGTGTGGTTATCATAATGACCAAGATATTTTTATATAATGTGTCAAAGGATACCATTGACTAAGAATCTCTAACAAATAAATATGATTCTCTATCAATGAATAACCTCAAATACATATAAAAGATTCTCTAAATCTCATACATATTAATCATTGATTGTCAGATTTAAAGGAAAGATAATTTTTATACTTGGTAATGTAATAAGGATTCACAAACATAACTTAAATCTATAAAGAGAGTCCTGGAGTAGACAATAATTCCCCCCAAAATGGTGTGATGAGTCCGACCTCCCATCCTCTTAACCAATGCAAATTCTTAAGCCTCATCAGTTCATAACTAGTGAGCACCTACCTTTGGAAAGTAGGTCCAAATGGATATAGAATCATTGTATGTTTCCGGTTCTACGAACAAACCCATTAGAAACCACTTCGAATGTTTGAACCTTAAATCAATGAGGTCATCCCCATTTCTAGAGGAAATATCCACCCAATCATGTCTTAAATGGGTACTTTGCTAAGCATAATCCCCACACATTCCAAACTACGAGGGTTCTGATTCCTATCTCGAGGATATATAGGAATCCCACCTTGTGGGCCTGAATCCAACATCAAGTCACCTTCTATCTCCATGGATTAAGATAAACTCCAAAGCACCTTATAACATGGCTAAGTCAGCATCACCTTTATAGCATCGAACATATGAATGATCATGACAATCTAGAAAACCAAGGGTATCCCATGGACACACTCTTTGGGAATGAACCAAGGATTCAAGAATGTATGAACATGACTTAAATCTATAATAGAATCCCAGAACATGAATCAATCCTCCCCTAAAAGGGTGTGGTGAGCCTGACCTACCATCCTCTAGACCAATAGAGTCCTTAAGTGTCGTTGGAAAAATCATCAGCTGACGAGCACCTTCCTTTGGAAAGAAGGTCTATGAATCATTGATACTAGGGTCGTTGGGAATTATTGGTTAGAAAAATAAACCCATTGGAGAACATATAAGGAAATTATATCTGAGAATGGTCTATTGCATGAGTGCATAACCCCCCCACAAAATCACATGTTGGGACCAATAGTTCCCACAAAGTTAATTCAACCTTCTTTAAAGGACAATGACACTGAACATGTCGAAACAAAGAATGGAATATTCTATGAGAACCTTCCCCAATAAAAAAGGGATGGGTGATGATCCTCACCGTTCCATATCTACACTACCCAGAAATTTACCACCTGGGAGATGGAACAAAAATGGTGAACCTGACATGAATCCTTAACCTAGGTGGCGGTTTTACCCTAATGATAAAATACAAAAGGATACTGCATGTCAGACCATTTTCTTCCCATTATGAACAAAATGCGCCACCTCAGAGGCAGAACAAAAATGGTGAACCCGATGTGAATCCTTAGCCAAGGTGGTGGTTATAACCCATTGATAAAAGTAAAAAGGATACTGCACATCATACCATTTTTTCCACCACGGTACGCACAAAAGGTGCCACCTCATAGGCAAAACAAAAATGGTGAACTCGACATGAATCCTTAACCAAGGTGGGGGTCTTACCCTACTCAAGCCCTTGTACTCCTTAGAAAAGAAAATGTGGGAAGGGGGCCAAGATGAATCTCTAAATAAGAATTTGATTGAAGAAATACTACTTTGAAAATGTTTTGTAGTCTCTATGTCGTATATGTATATTGCAGGTTCCTGCAGAGCAACCTTCTATCCTAATGAAATACCAAGCACTCATGTTGACACCCACATCAGTGATCTTACAGGTGGACGGGGCCTTAATGAAGAGCAGGACCCCTTCGCCTACCTAGCATCTTCTATGCTGGGTATCTAATACGCTGATCAGTGAGTACCACCAAAACGTTTCTCTCCCCACACTGGAGGACAGAAGACAAGCTCTCCAGTCTATGAAGACTCACCTGCCACCTCCTTAGCAGTGGACGACACCCCATCACATGGCAGCCTCGATGGCCATCTCAAATCATTTCGGGAGCCTATCCCTAGAATGTGACAATGCGTACCTCCCTTATTTTAGGGAGGTAGATGAATTCAATGTTGTCGACTTCATCTCAACTGCACTGGGGTCCTACACACGAGACCCCACCAGAGAGCATCGTCACTAACACTAGACGACTAGACCTCCTCCCTCCAAGGATTATCTTATGCCGAGGGCACCAAACAAATTCCAAAAGACCCGAGCCCCTTGGGTTTCTCGCCAAGGGAGAAAAATATACAATCAGGACCATGTTATCAACCTCGTTCCTAAGAAGCATATCCTTCGTACTAACATGATGGAATTCCATAGAAATATATACAACTTTTCCCTCTCCACTCAATCCCACCATATAAACAAAGTGGCACAATACAAGAAAATGCATGTTCCTATTAATGCTCACTGACCCCTCCATGAAGACAGAGTGGAAAAATACAGGAAGATACAGTTATCTGCCAACGCAGCACAAGACCGCCATCCAAATAGGGAACATTCAACTACACATAGGCACAAATACCTACTGATGCACATCAATACAACCATCTAAATAGAGAAGCAATAGGCTATATGTAGGTACAAACACTTACTGACGCACTTCAAGCCCGTCATCCAAATAGGGATGCAACCAAATATGAGCAGAGTCAAATTACTATTGATGCATAAAATGACCATGAGACAAATACAGTGGCAATAGAGTGGATGGAATTCCCTGCTCATGAATATTAATACCACCAGTCAAATATCGTTGAAACTGGAGAAGACAGCCGGTGACAGACTTGTTCCTCTGTCCCGGCACATGATAACTACTAGTATCAAACTCTTGCTTCGACCTCATAATGGGACTTCATACCTATTCCATACAAATATGTATCTCACCACATTCTGAAAATTATGGTGGATGAGATATCAATTCTAGACCATATCCTCCAAACATGCCAAGATATCATTGCATCAGCGACAAAGGAGAGAAATCGGGTCCATGTCCCAGATTCCTCGAACAGAATGACTCACTCACAAAATGAGTTTGTCACTTTGGAGAAGTTATGCATCCCTAATAAAGTCCAGGAAGGTCGACAGAAATATACCGTGATATACAGAAAACCATATCGGTAACAAATACCTGTTCTAATTGGGGGACATCGGTCCCACATGGTGGCCACTCCAGGGTATGCATATATCTCTGCAAAAACACAAGATTCTCGTCAGCATATCCAGAAGACATCACAGGACCCAACAAGATAGGGAGTTATATATAAAGTCCATTACAGACAACATACGGCCCTGGTTACCTGTAAGAGGGAACCCAGAAATTATAAGGGCCAAAGGAAACCAGAAAATGAAGAGCACATACATGATCTTACTCAACTGGAAGCTGGGGTTCTCAAAAACCATAAACATATATCAACAAAGGATCAAGACCCTATCATTCCATTACCAAATTATGGAAGTTGTTGTAGCAGTTACAAAGGTCATCCCCACAATATTACTACCAGTAGCTCTAAAGGGCCTCTATAGAGCACCCACATGGGATTACTCTAAGGGTTAAGAATGATCGATCAAGAGAGCCTATCTCCGGATGTGTTTTAGGGTAGCCCTCTCCTCGACCTGAAGATTGGGCAATAAGAAGATCCTCCCCTTGCTGTCATCCACCCTTAAGGTCCTCCCCAGGGTATATGCTGCATAAATTCTCCCTATAGTCAGATATCAAGTCATGATTGTATTACTCTCCATAATGAAACTCATTTGAAGGCCCTCCCCACAATGGAAGTTATTCTGAAGTTCCTCCCCATAGTAATGCCATGTAACGAGAAGGTCCTCCCTTAATTGTAGTACATCCTGAAGGCCCTCCCCAAGATGTAAACTACATAAATTCTCCCTATCACCAGGTATCAGGTCATGATGAATGTCCTCACTATGATGGAATTCATTTATAAGGCTCTCCCAATAATGATAATTCATGTGAAGGCCCTCCCCATAGTTACAACGAGTAGTATGAAGGTCCTCCCATTACTACAGCTTTCCCTGAAGGTCCTCCCTACAGTATACACTATGAGGACATTTCCCATGGTCGGACATCATGTTTCCATAGTATCCCCCTCCATTACAGCACAAACTATGGAGGTCCTACACATAATCAAAATTCATATTGTCTAGAAGGTTCTCCCCTTTCCATAATGAATATGATAAATCCCTCCTATGCTGAGGTGCTCAGAATAGATTTAGACACATCGAGCACTCCAACTATAATGAGTGATATTCTTTTTCAACCAGAGGATGTCTTGGGGCCACACTCATCTTCTGAGCCACCACCACAACATCCACAAATTGATATATCTCATACCATCATGGTATCTTGGAATGAAATTATTAAGAAGAAGTTTGTAATGACACAAACTTTCATTAATGAAAATTCCTCTTGATCTAATTAAATTTCCTATTATGTAAAATAGTTATATGAACTATTTTGGTTTTATGTTTTTGGATTTTAAAATACCTTTATGCTTTGTTATCGTTGCTAATATAGCCATTGAACAGTGATCACATGATTAGTACAAATATAGTGCTTTAACAAATCCAATTTACTCAGAAAAAGGAAGCGATGGCCTCATCCAGTAGAGTTACCCCATATGAAGCCCATTTGTTGGAGCTTGGAAGGAGGTGGAATCATTGGGCTTGGCTCTTGACCAAGACCAATCCAAGCTTGAACATGTTAATCTTGAGCAGAACCACCTACGGGAGAAGTGTAAGTTGATATATATTACCACCCAAGCAATGTTATATGAGCCACCCAAGAGTCTTTCACCATCGTGCACCTTACCCTACATTCTAATGAGGGTGTTATAAGGGGCTATGTAAGAAGAACCTAGAAAAATGACAATGTACATTTTTTTGTATAAATATTATATTTTTTTTTATTATTGTTACTTTGTAAATAGTTATTAAAGCAGAAATAGTATTTTTAGTTAATATTCAACCAAGAAATATATTTTGATAAATTAATGGATTTTTTAATTAAATAATATTTTAATAAAATATTATTATTATTAAATTAATTTTTATTAAATATAAATGATCATATAGTATTTATGAATATAATTGTAATTTTTATTAAGGTTTGAAAGTTGTTTTTATCAAAACCCATGATTTTTTGATAAATGTTAGTTTTTATTTTAAAAGTGAAAATTCAAATATTTATAAAATTATTTATATAAAATAAATATTATTTTTGTAATCATTATTTCAACATTATCCAACGGTTAATGTTTCACAATTTTATGAAACAATCGGAATTTTGTGTAAAAATTAAAAACCAATTAAATATATAATGTGTTTTATGACATCATAATGACCCAATAGTGATGTAATAAAATACTATAAACAGTATTTTTAGAAAATATATGTTTTACCATTAAAATAATGTGATTTTAGGTTTTTATTTATTTATTTTACAAATCCTTAGTGGACCCTCCAAGACTTATAAATCATTTTATCTTTTTAAATTGATTTCCTTAAGAGTGTGACTCACCTCTACATAAGAAAACCTATTTTTTTAATAAGTTCATCCATTTTCCTTATAAAATATTTTTTTCCACTCCCCTTTGAAAAAAACCATGGGCTGGTTTGTGGTTTTGATTAGTTTAATGTGTAGTGTCCCAAACCTAAATAATAAAGAATTCCATCTTCTTTCTTATATAAACCCACCCAAGCTCCCACTTCCTCTTCACTAAAATCCTTTGTAGTTCATCCAACCTCTTCCATCCTCTCTCTAGAATCCTCATAATCTGCCTCAATCTCCAATGGAGTCTCTCTCAAGCCCCTCCCAATCCTTTGGGATCACACATCCATGTAAGGAATTTCTTCCTTTCCCATTTTTTGTCCAATTTTATTAATGTTGTTATGCCCTTTTAATTTCAATTAGAAATTTTGGGTTATGATTTCTCACCACCACCATACTTCACCCTTTATTTTTTAATGATGGGATACCTATTTCTCTCTCATTAATTCCTCCCATGTACACCTGCTACCATGCTGAAATTCTATAGGAATTTCTCACTCATCATTTACATTCAAGCGATTATTTTTTTATGAATCTAAATTCTATTACATATGTTGGGAAATGTATATATATTACCCACTTAATTTCCATTTCATATACATATGGTGAGACACCCCTTTCTATCTCATCAAATATTTTTATGAATTCTTATGTTACACTATTATGTTGTCGAAATTGCACCACGATTTTCCAAGCCAAAGTCATTGTGTAGTGAATACCATTCCCATTTCATTATCATGGGTATTCAATATTATTCACATTTATATATCTATTAAATTGTTTCATGTATTTATTACACATTCCTTTATCATGGAATAAATGAAGATGTTGAATGATTCCATGTTGTATGATCCGTGTGGCCCACTTATGCATGAAATGAAATGTTTAAGAAGGGTGTGCCCTGATAGCGCTCTAATGCATTGGGTAAATATTAGTATCATGATATGTTAAGTGAAATGTGGGTTTACTAATGATAAATCAAGTTCAATGAGGGTTTACTCATTATCCATGTGCAATGAGTGTCGGCTCACTCTAATACCATGTTAAGTGTTGTTGCCACATTTCCATGTTAGGATAATCATTATATATCTTGCCTTTATGTTCATGTTTCTCTTGAACTCCATTGATATTCCTATTGCCTTACATTTATTGTAATATTCAGGCTATGTTTTTTTACTCCCTTACAATGATTTATAGAACACCCTTTTTTAATGCATGTCTTCAAGTTAACCCATGCAATGCTAAGTATGAGAGAATGTAGTGGTCATGTAAAGGATGTTTTCAATAAAGACGTCGTGTTTTATGTTATTTGTTATAATGTAATGTTCCTATGATCCCAAGAAACTATACCTATCGATCTCTTATGTTCTACCAAGTGAAGTTTTTTATGTAATAAATCATGTTTAATTTTATACTAAAGAGTAGGGTTTTTATAGTTGGTATCAGAAGATTGGTTAAGTTATTTTTTAGATTAAGATTATAAATCCATAGTGAAAACCTTAGGGATAAGACTAATTATAATAAAAACATCCCTATGTTTTGGTGAGTATTGAGTAAGTATTTTATCATGAAAATAAATCCTTGTATATATATGAGCAGGCAGAGGTTGCTCTGGAATAGATGTACCTAGGAGTGAAAACTCTGACAAGGAGTTTTGGGCTTGACCTGGGGTATCATCATAAACAACAATTGACCATGCTTCACTATTGGTTATGACACTCCTGAGGGATATGTTTTGGTAAATCCACAAGCTTACTATGAACCATTATTAAGGGAATAATAAAAAGCCCCTAAGAATATGTGTTGGGAAGTATATCATGGATAACATAGATTTAAACCTATAGACTCATATGTTATGGAAATAAAAGTAATTTATAAGTCATCTATTTTTGTATTTCAATTACCCTTTATGTGTTACTCATGTCATTCCTTTTATTCCAGCCAATATCTGGTAATATGAGGACTCGTGCTAACAAATGATGTGAAGATCAATGTGATGACTGTTCTAAGGAGATCCCCAATCCTATGGGAGAGGGAATCAAGAAAATTGTCATGATACTCTCTCAGTTAACTCACATTTTTAATAGAAACATGGGTTAAGAGGAATTATCACCCACTATGAAGAAATAACAAGTCATAATCGAGAGATACATGAAATAAAAGCCTCCTACTTTTAATGGGTCATCTGATCCCTCAATTTCTGAACAATGGATCAACTCCATTGAAATTACCTTCTCCATCATTCAATATTTTGAACATGAGGAGGTTCTTCTGGATGCTTATTGTATGGAGGGAGAAGCTGATCAATGGTGGAAATTGGACAATAATACGAAGCATGAAGAGAAGATCAAGGCATTGGAATAGAAGGATTTACAAAAGATGTTTTTTTGATAAATATTTTTCACGCACCCTCTGACTTAAGATGGAATGGGACTTTCTTTACCTCAAGAAAAAATATGAAGAATCTGTCGGAGCGTACGAGGAAAACATAACAAGGCATGAATGATATGCCTCGAGTTTGGTCATTACCCCCAAATGTAAGGTTGAACACTTTTTTGGTGGGCTAAAACCTAGCCTATGGATTTCCCTAGAGATCTATGACTTAGAAAGCTATGAAGAAATATTCTGATGTGCCCTCAAAGTCAAAATGGAGATCATTAAATCTCAGGGGTATCATGGGGATAAGAAGAATAAGGTGGAATTCAATTCTAGCAGTTTGATGGATAAATCCAATAGTGCTAAGAAATAATAGCACACCACCTGTAAAAGGTGCAGACCGAAGCACCTAGAAAATTACTTGAAGAAGAAGAGGAAATGATTTAGGTGTGTAATAGTGTGGCACCTGGCTATTAACTATTGAAAATAAAAACACGTTACTGTGGCAGAGGAGAGGAACACTCTGATCGACCCTCAATACATTGGTCATTTCTTAAACTATAAAAAACTATGAAGTTTTGAAAATCAGTTTTCTAATCTATGGGTTTTTTGAGGCAACCAATCACCTCCAAGGAAGCAAGGGCAGACTTTTTCCATCCCTACTACCTATGTGAACCCCAACAACAAAGTGTTGATAGGTACACTAGTTATTCATTCAATAATAGTGAACACACTTTTTTATTCAGGTTCTACACATTATTTTATATTCCAAAAGTTTAGTAGAACAATCCCAACACCACCACAAATCATGGAAGTTAAGATGTTGGTGAGTATGGAAAATAGGGAAATCATTGCATCCCATGAATATAAATCCTCCCCTATCATAATTTTTGGAATGAACTTCCTGGAGAACCTCATCATACTCCCTATGGTGGAATTTGATGAAATTCTCAACATGTATTAGCTTTCCTTATATATAGCCAACATAAATTTCCGTGTGAGGGAAGTCACTCTCCATATAGAGATTTGACCCCCGATTCTATAAAAGTGAATGGAGGTGGATGAATATTCTTTATCTCCATCATCTCAAGTGTGGATATACTGCCCTATGATCATGCATATCTTGCTTAGATGATTGAATCCAAGGAAGCAACCATCCTTGAAGACATTCCTATTGTGAGGGAATTCACTGAAGTGTTACCTAAATAATTTTCTGGTCTTACACCTAGAAGAGATGTTGAATTATCAAATGATCTTATACCTATGGCATTTCCAATATCCAAGACTCTGTATAGAATGGTTTTTTTGGAGCTTGAGGAGATGAAGAAACAACTACAAGAGAATCTGGATAATGGGTTTATACGCCCAAGTGCTTAACCATGGGGTGCTCTATTCCTCTTCATCCAGAAGAAGGATGGGTCAATGCACCTTTACATTGATTATCATGATCTCAAAAAAATCACGATAAAGAAAAAGTATCCTCTACCCCTAATTGATGACTTGTTCGATCAACTACATGGAGCACAATACTTCTCCATGGTGGATCTGTGGTCGAGATATTACCTCGTAAGGGTGAAAATGGAGGATGTCCCCAAGACTACTTTCCATACAAGGTACATGCACTATGAATTCATAGTAACACCTTTCAGAATCACCAATTCTCTATCAATCTTCATGGACATAATGAATATAGTCTTTAGGGATTACCTTGACAAATTTGTGGTAGTCTTTATAGACGATATTCTAATATACTCCAAAACCAAGGAGGAGTATGAAGATCATCTAATAACTGTACTAGAGACCTTGTAAAAGGATAAGCTATATGTGATTTACATCAAGTGTGAGTTATTGTTAAAGGAGGTCACATTCTTGGGTCATATCATCACAAGCAATGAGATATCTATGGATCCCTCAAAGACAGCTACAATAGAGGGATGGTCGAGGTCACCATCACTAATGGATATCTATAGCATCATGGGTTTAGTTGGATATTATCACCAATTTGTGAGAAATTTATCACGATTTTCAAACCCTCTTACCAAGCTAACTCAGATGGGAGTCAAGTTTTCTTGGAGTGATGAATGTGAAGAGAGCTTCAATGAGTTGAAAAGGAGTCTCATCATTGAGTTCGTGCTCACATTACCCACAAGTGGTGAACTTTTTGTGGTATTTACTGATGCTTTGATGAAGGTCCTAGGTTGTGTGTTGATGAAAAATGACAAAGTCATTGCCTATGCTTCAAGGTAATTGAAAGTTAATCGAAAAACTATCAAACTCGTGATCTGGAGTTGGTTGCGGTGATCTTCTCTTTAAATATTTGGTGAAATTACCTCTTTGGGGAGAACGGTGAAATATACACGGATCACAAAATCCTCAAGTATATATTCACAAAGAAAGATTTGAATATGCGCCAACGAAGATGGTTAGAGATGATCAAAGATTATGACTGCTCAATCCATTACCGCCTTGTGAAAGCGAACAAGGTGGACGATGCTCAATGTAGAAAGGAACCATCAATTATATCATTGATGAGAATTGAAAAGGATCCAATCATCTTAGATTTGATGAATATGGACATGGGAATCATAAACAAGGGAACATCATCAATCCTTTCACAAATGATTGCTCAACTGTCTGCTTTGGAAAGGTTAAAGGATGCTCAAAAGGATGATGTGGGAATTTAGAAGAAGGTGGAATCTATTGGAAAAGGGAAATCCTCAGAGTTTAATGTCAATGAAGATGGAATTGTGAGACTTGGGAAAATACTATGTGTTACATCATGTCTGGAGCTAAAGAAAGAACTTTTGGATGATGCACATAGTTTGAATCTCTCCATTCACCCTGAAAAAACAAAGATGTATCGAGATCTATGAGAGCATTATTGGTGGGCTAACATAAAGAAAGATATTTATGAGTATACATCAAAGTGCATGGTATGTCAGCAAGTGAAGGATGAGAGGTAGAAATCTAAGGGGACGATGCAACCATTACCCATACCTACATGAAAATGGGAGTAAATCACCATGGACGTTGTTACCAGACATCCAAAGACATCTGAAGGAAACAAATATATCTGGGTTATTGTGGATCATCTTGAAAATATTGTGCACTTCATTGAAATTCGGGAGAATTTCTCTTTGGAACAACTGGAACGAGTATACATTAGAGATGTGGTAAGGTTACACGGAGTACCACTATCAATTGTATCTGATTGAGATCCAAGATTCACCTTAATGTTGCGGAAGAGTCTCCAATATTCTCTGAATACTGATCTGAACTTCAGAATGACTTATCATCCTCAAAATAATGGCCAATCTGAGTGGACCATCCATACATTGGAGGACATGTTGAGAGCATTCTAAATGGACTTCAAAGGAGGATCAAATCAACATCTTCCTCTAGTTGAGTTCTCTTACAACGACAGTTTCCACTCAAGCATCCAAATGGATCCTTATGAAGCCATGTATGGGAAGAGGTATAGAACACTGGCATGTTGGGATGAAGTTGGGGAACAAAAACTTCTAGGTCTGAAGATGGTAGAAGAAATGGTGGAGAAGGTTAAGACCATCTAGCAGCACATCAAATCTACTCAGAGTCGATAGAAAATCTATACTGATAATCATCAACAAGACTTGGAGTTTGATGTCGGAGACATGGTATTCCTCTGTATATCACCAGGGAAGAGAGTTACGAGATTTGGGAATAAGGGAAAGATTAGTCCAAGGTACATTGGCCCTTTTGAGATCCTTGATCACATTGGAGCAGTGCCATATCGACTGGCACTCAAACATAACCTATCTCAAGTACATGATGTATTCTATGTATCACTCTAGAGGAAGTACATACCCAACCCATTGTATGTACTCAATCCATAGGTGGTACCATTGAAGAATGACCTCTCCTATAAATAGAGTATGATGAATATCATAGATTTTATGGGAAATTTTCTACGAAATAAGACAATTCCCCTCATGAAAGTGTTGAGAAGAAACCACAAGTTTGAAGAAGCAATGTGGGAACCGAAGGAAGTGATGAGGTAGAGTTACCCACATCTGTTTTATTGTGGGAAAAGGAAAGTTTTGAGGGAAACATTTCTTAAGGGGGGAGATTGTAACAACCCAAACATTCATTAATGAGAATTACTTTTGATCTAATTAAATGTCCTACTATGTAAAATGGTTATATTCACTTCTCTGGTTTTATGTTTATTGATTTTAAAATATTGTTATGATTTTTGACCATTGTTAATATATCTATTGAACAGTGACCACATGATTAGTATAAAGATAGGTCTTTAACAAATCCAATTTACTCAAAAAAAGAAAGTGATGTCGTCATCCAGTAGACATTCCCCATAAAAATCCCATTTTTTCAAAGCTCAAAAAGGAGGTGGTATCATTGGTCTTCGCTCTTGACCAAGCCCAATCCGAGATTGAACACATTAGGCTTGAGCGGAACCGCCTATGGGATAAGTGGAAGTTGATAGAGATTACCACCCGAGCGATGTTATTCGAGCCACCCCAAGAGTTTGTCACCATCACACACCTTACCCTAAGGTCTTTTGTGGGTGTTTTAAGGGTATATGTAACAATACCCCACCACTATTACTATGTGCATTATTTTTTGTATAAAGAATATATATTATTTTTATTATTGTTACTTTATAAATATTTTTCAAAGTACAAATAGTATTTTTAGTTAATATTCAACTAAGAAATCAATTTTGATAAATTAATGTATTTTTGAATTAAATAATATTTTAGTAAAATATTATTATTATAAAATTAAATTTTATTAAATATAAATTATCGTATAATTTCTACGAATAAAATTGTAATTTATATTATGGTTTGAAAGTTCTTTTTATCAAAACCCAAGAATTTTCGATAAATGTTGGTTTTTATTTTAAAAGTGAAAATTAACATATTTAGGAAATTATTTAGATAAAATGAATATTATTTTTTGGAATCAAGATGTCAAAATTATCCAATGGTGAATTTTTCATAATTTTCTGAAATAGTCAAATTTTGGGATAAAAATTAAATACCAATTAAATATATAAGGTGTTTTATGACATCATAATGACCCAAAAGTGAGGTAATAAAATAATATAAACATTATGTTCGGAAAATATATGTTTTACCCTTAAAATATTGTGATTTTAGGTTTTTTTATTTATTTTACAAATCCTTAGTAGACCCTCCAGGACCTATAAAATTTTTTACCATTTTAAATTGATTTCCTTGAGAGTGTGACTCACACACATATAAGAAACCCTATTATTTTAAGAATTTAGACCATTTTCCAAATAAAATATTGTTTTAAACTCCCCTTTTGCAAAAACCATGGGAAAAACCATGGTCTAGATTGTGGTTTTGATTAGTTTAATGTGTGGTGTCCCAAACCTAAATAATAAAGAATTCCATCTCGTTTCCAATATAAACCCACCCAAGCTCTCACATACTCTTTGCTAAAATCCTTTGGAGTTCATCCAACCTCTACCCTCCTCTCTCTATAATCCTCTAAAGTCTCCCCAAGCTCTCAAAGTGTATCTATCAATCCCCTCTCAATCCTTTGGGATCACACATTTAAGTAAGGGATTTCTTCATTTCTCATTTTTGTCCAATTTTCTTAATGTTGTTATGCCATTTTAATTTAAATTATAAATGTTGGGATATGATTTAAAATTACCCCCATACTTCCCCCTTTATGTTTGAATGATGGTAGGCCCCTTTCTCTCTCATTAATGCCTCTCATGTACACCCATTACCATGCCGAAATTCCGTAAGGAATTTCTCTTCACTACTTTACATTCAAGCGAGTATTTTGTTTTATGAATATAAATTTCATTACATATATTGAGACATGTATATATATGACCCCATTAAATTCCATTTCATGTAAATATGATGAGACACCCATTTCTCTCTCGTCAACCATTTTTATGAATTAGTATGTTACGCCATTATGCTGCCGAAATTGCACTCTGATTTTCCAAGCCAAAGTCATTGTATATTGAATACCATGCCCATTTCTCTATCAAGGGTATTCACCAATATGCACATTTTCTTATTGATTATATATTTTAATGTATTTATTCCACATTCCATTATCGTGGAATAAATTAATTTGTTGAACAATTTTATGTTGTATGATCCATGTGGCACACTTATGCATAAAATGAAATGTTTAAGAAGGGTGTGCCCCGATAGCACTCTGATGCATTAGGTAATGATTAGTATCATGATATTTCAAGTTCAATGAGCGTTTAATAATTATAAATCAAGTTCAATGAGGTTTTAATCATGCTCTATGTGAAGTTAGACTTGGATCATGCTAATACCATGTTATGTGTTGTTTCTACATTTCCATGTTATGATAATCATGTTATTTCATGCCTTCATGTTCATGTTTCTCTTTCTATATATTGATATTCCTATTGCATAAAATGTATTTTAATATTCATTCTATTCCTGGTTTACTCCCTTAATGGGATTTATATATCATCCTTTTCTTATGCATTTACTCAGGTTATCCCATGCAATGCTAGGTACGAGGGAATGTAGTGGTCATGTAAAAGATGTTTTGAATAAAGATGTCATGTTTTATGTTCTATGTTGTTATGTAATGTTCCTAATACCCAAAGACACAAGACCTCTTGATCTTCTATGTTGTACCAATTGAATGATTTTATGTAATAAATCATGTTTAAGTGTGTAATAAAGAGTTGGGTTGTTATACAGTTGAGCTGGGCATATCAAGTAGAGGAGCCCTCAGAAGAACAACGACATGATATATTGATTGTGAGAAGACAACTAGATGAGGATAATATACCAGTGATGTATTGGACTCTAGCTACTTCTCAATTTTACATACCAATAGAATCATCTTGGGAATGCATGCATGACATTCGCCTCTATATATGGACAACTCTTCAAAATTTGAAAGAAAAAATTTTTCCCTATAAAGGGCATGCGGACCATGCCAATACGATAGGGGAGATTCTCCATCTAATCGAACCGGAAGCCCTTATATCTACTGGGTAGCCACATTTAGAAAGGTGAAATAAAAACCTTTCATTGGCTATCCTCCATGCACAACATAAATTGTGTTGCCTCATTGGCAATGCCCTGGCTAGAGTTTACATTCAGGGGCAGGAGGAACATGGAGCTCTACACTTCACCCCACATCCCATCCAACATGCCCCAATGGAAATGACATTATTCAATGTCATCATCTATATGTAACAATCACATGAAACCCCTGCTCAGGAATTATGAGATACTCAACAAAAACTGGCCCAGAGTAATCCTCAAAAGAATCTAGGCTGAAGAGATCAAGCCATCGAAAAACTTCTATGTCAGGTGACCAGAAACATTCAGCAGGCTTCCTGCCTAATGGAATCCAACTATAATGCAGTGATCATGTCTTCAAGGGACTATAGGCTCCGTGTAGGCCCAATTACACACTTCTCTTACACTTGTGCAAGCGTATGTGAAATTTAAAGGGTATAAATAGTGGTGACTACCACCATGAAATAGGAACAACCCCATCCCTTAGGTATGGGGGAATTTTTAAATCAAAATTCCCCGTAAGTCCAAAAAATACAAGTTGTAGTGCATCAATAGGAGAATGGGGATTACCCCATCTCGCAGGGCGAGGGGTATTTTTTACTCAAATCCTCGCACAATAGATGTCTGTCTTCCAACATCTAGGATGAATGATGGACATAGGAGTTACCTATTCTACCCCTTCTTATGGTTTGCACCCTATGAGACAAAGGTTCATTACAAGGTCAGACCAGGGCTCCCTTCGAGTAAATATTCATCAAGAATCCCAAAGAATATCACAGAATAGAAGGAGAATGTCCAATAAAGGGTGCAAGAAGCCTTCTTACCATTCAACACCAGGTACACCACCCCCAAGGTGATATGCGTCAGTAAACATGGTAGTCATCATCCACATGGATCTTATAGAAAATGATGCACGGGGGAGGATTCTATGGAATATGGTTCCCTTTCAGATGCATCCCACACTGAGCCTAATGTTTTTCATACCCGGAACCAGAGGGTGATCCTAAATCTGGGTGCCCCCTCTACCAATCCGATATTACCTCCCCCGCGAAACTTCAACAAGGAGAAAAATAAATCCAAGGGATTCTATGACCCACCTAGTCCTCCCCATGAGAGTTCATCCCTCACCCATGAGGAAATGTTCTCCAAGAAAGAGGAAGAAATGAAATAGCTCCGGCGAATTAATGCCATGCTATGTCGAGGGAGTTATCTCACTAGATATGTTCGCTATATGGAACATCAATAGGTGCTCCCAGAAGAGGTGCCCATACCATTGGCACTCATCCTGGTGAATGAATCCAAGATCAGATGACCATTCAATCAAGCCCTAGTAGGACATCAAGACTTACCCCCTCTAAGAAGGAAGCCGGAATATATACAAGTAAACCCACAAATGATTACCCCAGTTGGGTATCCACCCCAAATTCCAGTAGCACTGGAACACCCAATCTTGGCCCCTACTGCACCATCTCAAAATCAAGCCTGATAGGATATGCATCAAGGGATCTTAAACATCACCGAGTAGCTAAAAAATTGACTAGAATCCATGGAGTGGTGGAGTGCTCCGATATAACCAGAGAACAAACCCTACCCTGATTGGGTGAGAAATTTTCCACCACCACCAAACTTTGGGAACCTCAAATTCCCAATATTAAATGGATCGGGGACCCAGAATAGAATTTAATTCGTTATTCCTCTTACTTTGACCCAATGATGGGCACTCTAGAGTAGTAAGAAGCTGTAATGATTAGGTGCTTCGTAAAAACCCTACATGGATCGGCTTTCGTATGGTATACTAGCCTAATATCTAATTCAATTACAGGATGGGAGGACCTCTGGTGACAGTTTCTCTTCCAGTTCAGTTTGATGCTGCCCAAGACTACGGTCAGTGATCTCATGAACTACAAGTAGTGAGAGAATGAGTGTCGCGGTCTTAATTTCCAAATGGAAAGGCCTAACATATTCCTTGAACCGACTACTCCCTCCAGATGAGATGCTCACCTTGTGCATTGGTAACTTTCAGGATGAATTGTGAACGCTACTCATCCTGGTGAAGTACACTAGCGAGTTTAGAGACTTCTATGCCATTTACCATAGGATAGAATACTCTTTACCAAGGACCAATGTTATGTCCCAAGTGGAACCATAATCCCTAGTGAAGAGAACAGGAAAATATGAAGCAGTTTCTATCACGCTTAATCCACCCCGGCACCAGCTCCAATTGTGAGGCCCCCACCGAACTATGTGGGACCCCCTGGACGCCAATAGCCACCCCCACCTCAGCAAGATGAGATACAAGGTGATAAAATAAATCAGTTCGAAGAACAAAGAAATAAATTTTAGTCATTCCAAGATGACCAGGTCTGTGGCTATTTCATAGCCGCCGTGAATGGAAATCTTCTTTGGTTTCCAGAACCAAAGCGAGCCGATGAAGTGGGTCTTTAAGACCATCCAAATTACTATCTGTATCACTGGATACTAGGACATACCATCCAAGAAATACTTTTTTCATGGATATCTTGTAAAATATGGTAGATACTGGGAAATTCAAATTGGGCCCACCACTAGTACAAGTGGCGTATGTTTCCACCTCCATATCAAGAGAGGAAGAAGAGTGGAAAGTAGTCCCTAGCAAGAGGGAACAAAAATTTGAAAATTGTATTACTTATAAGATCGTCAACCAAGTCCATGGAATCCTCCAGGTACAATTGAAACATCCAATTGTGCCCCCAGAATGTCATAATACATCACAGTCATCCTACACAACCTCAAGGTCTTCTAAAGGACAGAAGGCAATAAAGAGAGTGAAATAAGATGAGATGAAATTGAAGCCGAAGTTAGTGTTGAAACTTTTTGACTTCATTACAACAATATTGATACAATGGGAACTGCACCGCCAAATAGATCAATGGGCACTAGCCCGAAAAATAGATAAACGGGCACTGCCCTGCCAAACGGTACCGTCAGAAGGAGATAGTCACACAGAAATATTGTCAGATAAAGAACTAATATTCAGCTCCATTAATATAATCCACTTAATAGAACCCTTATCTAATGAAGACTATGTCCATTAACCCGAATTCCCCATGCCCAACTGGAGAGCTGGAGGAAGAGTCCATAAAGGCTAGAGGTTCCCTAGAAGGCACGATTATGGCAGGAGTCAAAAATCCCAGCTATGCCACAAGTCAAACAGTTAACATCACAGAAACTTACAGAAGGACCCTCTGATAGACACAACAAGAACCAGAGTGCTCCTTCACCCCCTCCGGAAGAAACCCAAGACCAGTTATCTTGGAGTATCCATCAGGAGAAGAACAAGTACTGAACTTCCCAAGGCATATAGGTGGGCCAGTTCAGCCAAACATGAAATGTACCATAGCATCACTATCCCCTTTCATAGAGGCCAAAACATCTAATTCTAAAACAAAAGACCATAAAGTGTCTGTAAAATAGCAACCCCGAGTTGGGAGGTTCCAACCTTTATAGTAGAAGTATGATATTCTAAAGAAGTTGTCTTTAGTACCAATAAATCTATCAACACTGGATGCGTTGATTCTATCTGTAGATCTTAGGGATGCGCTCATAAAAGCTTTGATAAGTCCCTAGGAGTAAAAAGGTGAATTAGCATCTTCTGAATTTTTCCAAATGGAGACCAGTCCTAAAGAATGTCATGCCGCCATCTCCTTCACAAAATAGGATGAATACGCCATCATGTAGGGGAACATCAAACCCTTATATGTGTTAGGGAAGATATATGTGATCGATGTTCGAAGGACATTCATTGACAACAACTCTGGAGTTAACCTCATCCCACTATGAATGCTTCGTCAACTAGTATATGATGAAGATAGATTGACACCCTGCACTACAACTCTGATGGGATATGATAAAAGTGAGTAGAAGATGTTGGGATTAATCATGCTTAAAACTTGTCTTGGAGATCTCATATCAGACTATGAGTTCCTGGTGGTGCGGAAAAGTACATCCTTCAACATCCTATAGGGGAGGCCTTAGCTGCATCAACACATTGCAATTTATTCTTCTTACCATCAGAGAGTAAAATATTCCACTAATGGAAAAAATGGGACATTTCATGCTGATAAATCCCCGTTTGAATTTTGTGAATCACACTATATCGACATTGGGTTCTATGAGTCAGGGGGAAAAAGATATTTTCGCCAATGAAGTTGATTGGATAAATTCCCTAAATGGAGTGGAGATGGCTCACACCAACCCCTTATAGTAGCTTGGGGAGGATTACATACTACCCATAAACCAAGTTGAATGCATAAATATAAGTCTGGATACAGACTAAGTTGTCTACAAGGTCTCTGTTACGTCCACCAGATCCAAAGATGTGAACGAGCGGGCTGACACCCAAATTTTCAGGAAAATCCCTATTGAAGATACTCCCGACCTGTCCTAGGGACATCAAACTACACTTGACTCACACACTAAGGAAAAATATGATTTCCCTCCCAATATTAGAGATGTTATCTCAAAAATCATTTCTCCACCAGAAGAGTAAAATGGTGAATATAATGAAGAAGAAAAAGAAAAGGAGGAAGAGGACCTCAAAGATACCCCTCCTGCATTTTAAGATGGTGTATCCACCTCAATCAATGAACTTAAGAAGATAAATCTGGGCACCAAAATCAAACCTTGGACCACTCTTATCAGTGTGGCCATGCCTGTCAAGGAACAGGAGGCACACACCCCCTTCTTAAAGAATAATCAAGATGTGTTTTCTTGGAATTACACATAGATGCCACACCTCGATCTTGATGTCGCCACCCACCATCTGGGCATAACAAGAGATCACCGGTCCTATAAACAGGCATCTATAAGGACCCACCCGACACATACTTCCAAAATAGTGGATGAAGTTGACCAGATGATAAAAGCCAACATCATACGAGAGTTCCAATATCTGATCTACCTGGAAAACATAGTACCTATAAAAAAGAAGAATGTTCAGATTAGAATCTTCATCGACTTTAGAGACCTTAATCAGGATTGCCCAAAATAAAACTTCTCTGTCCTGATCATAGAATTGTTGATCGATACAATAGCTGGGTACGAATCCCTCTCCTTCATAGATGGAGATTTTAGATACAACCTAATCTGTATGGGACAAGGAGAAAAAGAAGCTACCAATTTTAGGCCCCCTTAGAGAGTGTTCTATTATAAAGTGATTCCCTTTGGTCTAAATAATTTTGACGCTATATATCATCTCACCATACATCGAATCTTTAAGCCATTTTTGGGAAAAAAATTGAGTGTTATGTTGATGACCTGGTGGTTAAATCATCACACCACTCAAACCACGAATCTAACCTTGAAACTATCTTCAACAAATTGAAACAATATAGTTTAAAGATGAATCCCCTAAAATACCCCTTTGGCATTACTTCAGGAAAATTCCTCAGCTTCGTCGTACGCCATCGTAGCATTGAAGTTGACCCCAAGAAGAGAAAATACATTCTTGGCATGGCCCCACCTCGTAACCTCACCAATTTGAGAGGTATTCGGGGTAACCTCGCCTACATTTGGTGCTTCATATCCCACTTATCATGTAAATGTTTACCTTTAACCCATCTCCTGAAGAAATGAGTTACGTATGAATGGGATAACGATTTTCAAGAGGCATTTGAAAATATAAAAAGATACCTCTTAAGCCCGCTAGTGGTCATGTCACTAGTTTATGGGAGACCACTCATTCTTTATTTAACTTCCCTGGAATGATAATTAGGCACCTTCATTATGTAGAAAAATGATGTCGGAAGTGAGAAATTCTCTACTACCTCAGCCGAATAACGATTGATGCTGAAACTTAGTATCCAAAAACCTAGAAGAACTAATTAGCCCTGATTTTCACTCTTCATAAACATTGGAATTACCTACAGCACCATGAGTTTTGCCTGGTCTCCCACTACAGTCCGATCAAATACATCCTCAACAGTTACATGCTAAATGGGTTCCTATCATGATGGGAGGTCATCCTATAATAGTTTGACATATAATATGTTCCCCAAAAGGCTATCAAATTCCAGGAATTAGTATACTTCCTGGTCGAGCAACCCTCAGAAGAAACAACACCTTTGGATGTTGAAATTCCAGATGAAGAAGTGTTTTCCGTCCAGGGGAACCCCCAAATGTGGGAAATGTACTTCGACAGTGCTTCATGAAGCTTGATAGTGGAATTGATGGAGGATCCCAAGATTAATAAAGTGGGACTTGGAGTCATACTTATATCTCCTCAAAAGTAAATATTACCTCACTCTTTCATATTTTAGTAAGAATGTACAAAAAAATGACGCGGAATATCAGGCCCCCATTGTAGGCCTGAAATTGGCACTCCAATTCAAAGACAAACACCTAAAAACACAGGGTGATTCAGAAGTAGTAATCAAATAGTTCAATGATGACTATGCTGTCAAGAAAGAAGTATTGGTTCCCTTAATGAACCATGTTCGAGCACTGATGGCAGAATTCCCATCAAAACCAATGTTGAATCATGTACCTCAGTCACAGAATGATCAAGCTAATGCTTTAGAAAATGCAGCCACAACCATGGTTGATCCCTACTGGGATGAAATAGTCATTATCATTGCTCATCAATGGATTGTATTGTCATTCATATTGAGTAATATGGAAGAAATTGATAAAATTAGTCCTATACTTGAACCTTATGGTCATACCACTAGTTGGATGACGCCCATTAAAAATTACCTTCAGAATGGGGAACTCCCACTAGTTAGGGCTGAAAGGGAGTAGTTATGAAGATGGACAGTCAACTTTACCATGTAAAATGGGGTAAAATAAGAGAAGTTTCTCTATAAATGAGGCCTTGACGAAGTCCATATCAGGTGAATTGATGGAGAGGAGAAAACTTCCATCATGAACGATATGCTTGATGGAGCTTGTGGAGCACACCAGTCAACAACCAAGCTCTATCACCAAATCTGGAGACTTAGGTATTACTAACCCACCATGATACAGGATTTAACCATCTTCACTAAAAATTGAAATTCATTCCATGTTCATGCTAATTTCATACACCTCCCCCCTATATTTACTTCATGAGGCTATGTACTCTTGGCCATTCTTTTCCTGGGGGATGGATGTTGTGGGATGATAACCTCTCGCTACAGCTAGACAATTAATATTCATAATCACAGTAACCAAATTATTTTCTAAATGGGACAAATCCATAACCCTTATGGAATTCAGTGTGAAAAATAGTGTTAGCTTTGTGAAGGCCAACATCATCACTATATTCCATGTCTCTCATAATATACAGATGGACAATAGAACCAACTTCTAATATGATGATCTAGAAAAGTTATAATAAGAGTATGGAATCCAAGCCAACTGGTCGTCCCACTATCATGCGGCAACCAATGGGAAGATAGAGGATTTAGACAAGAATCTATCCAACATACATAAAAAGATGGTCAGTAAGGAAAAGAAACCATGGCTAGACAATCTCTTTAATGCTTTGTGGGCTTACCAGACCACTACTCGCTCCGCCACTCAGGCAACCATGTACTCACTAGTATATGGGGAAGAGGCAGTGTTACCTATCAAAATTCATGTTCCATTACATCGTGTAGCCAGTTGTGATTAACTATCCATAGACAAGAAATCTCAAATATGGTTTAATGAATTGGAGTAGCTAGATGAGAAAAGGCTGCACACTCTGCACCATTTGAAAATTTACCAAAACTGTATTGCAGGAGCCTTCATAAAAAAAGTTTGCCTTATATATTTACTCAAAGGAAAAATGGTGTTACTCCTCATAACCCTGATGATACTCAAGAAGAATCCCATAAATCTTGAACCAAAATTAGAAGGACCATACGTCATACACATGGTCTATTCCAATGGAGCATACA
Organism: Viscum album; assembly: GCA_963277665.1. Classification (NCBI taxonomy): domain Eukaryota; kingdom Viridiplantae; phylum Streptophyta; class Magnoliopsida; order Santalales; family Viscaceae; genus Viscum; species Viscum album. The sequence goes on along the minus strand of OY728142.1, from coordinate 680,246,230 downwards.
CCCTGATATCGAGGGATAGAATACTTGTCATGGATCCTACAAATGCAAAGTTCTCATTGAAATACTTTTCATAATTCTATGATATGGTCCAAACGCTAAGACCTTAAACTATTACTGATTATACAACAAAACTTTCACCATATCAGGGTCCAATCTCCATGACCCTAAACTATGAGTCAAAAAAATGTAAATGGCCCCCATATCATGGTCTAAACTCAAATACTGTAAAATATGAGTAAAAAATATAAAAAATGCCCCTCAATGTTAAGGTCCATGCTCTACAACCCTAAAATATGAGTCATAAAAAAATTCCCCACGTATCATGGTCCAAACTATAATACCTTAAACTATGAGTTAAAAAATTCCCCAAAGGCTAAGGCCCAAACTCGAAGACCTTAAACTATGAGTCATCATTATTTCCACATGACATTAAATTGCATGACATAAAACATCATAATCGCATGACAATAAACTACATGATCTTTTACAGAACTATGTGCGGATTGATTCCTACCCTCGTAGGATACATAGGGAAGCCTTGATCTTCAATCCTGGCACAACCCCCATAAAAATGACATTCCTCTATCATGATCTCTATCTAACCATATTCGTAATGTAAAACCATACCACTCTTTGTTTATCACATCATGTATAACTCACGTGATCTTAGGATCGGTAGTTGAGATTCTCTTATGGAAGTAAACTATGAGGTAGCATGATAGACCCGACCGGTGTGGTAGGTAGAATGGAAATGCCTCTACCCTTTAGACTAAGACAAATTGGTAAATGGTATATGTTGAACTATGTACAACTTGGTTCTTTCCCTACTAGGATATGTAGTGACGCCTCAATCTTCGATCTTGGCCCAACCCTACAAGGAAAGAAAACGAAAATGCCCCCATCATATTCTCTACTACTTCACACATGTGAATAAAACTCTGTGGTCACACCTTTTCTCTCACATTGATTATGACTCGTATGAGCTTAGGATGAGTGTTAGGGATTCTCATACTCCAATAAATCATAGAGTAATATGGTAGGCCTATCCCCCATATCAAGAAAAACCAAAATGACCTCAAGTTCCCGAAACACATCGAGAAAACGATTGTAGGGAACATCCAAAACAACGTATGGCTTGATTCATGCCCTTTAATGATACATAGTGATGATGAGATTCGACATCCTGGCCTAGCAACTAGAAAAAAAGATGCCTCTTTCCAACATGTGTAGGTTAGACTTATATGGAGATTCCATGAATTGTACCATCATAGGACAATAACACTTAAAAATTCTTCAAGAGTTATGTGTCACTCAGTTCTCAATATTATGAGATTCCGCACTTGCCTCTCAGCCATGAGAAGTCAAAAGATCTTTCTTCCCTATATACATATGATTTCGACCTATGTGGAAGCTCCAAGAAGTTCGCAGTTAATCATGGTCTAGATATTGTCATGTTCCCAGAAACATCATTATTGTTTGATTCACTTCATACCTTGGGAAATCTTGGAACCCCATAAACCTCCCCGACCATATGAAATAGAAGGCCAATATCCTGTGGACACAATTGATTCACTATGCACATCATGCTCTGGTGCCTCTACATATGCTTCTGACAAGAAGGTCCATCAATCGAAGGAAAATTCTTCCCCAATAGAGTCAACTCCCATCCTAGTACACCGAATGGCTTTCTAGCCCCATGACATCCCTCCTGATTCAAGTTGCCCTTGGGACTATGGTTTACAAATTTTATCATCACTTAGGTCTAGGGAATGTCGGAACATCCTGATTACGATTAACCTAAAATTATTAAAGAGTATTATGATAGTATAATCATCCTCGCCACACTATGTTAAACTGCAAGGACAAAGTCGTACTCAACACATGATGTTAAACTACATAACAATGGTTTTATCCCAAAAGTTCCCTCTAATTATGATTTTTCTATTCCTAAGCAATGACATGGAATCCTTGTAGTCCCTTGTATCTCACACCGGGCATAGCTCACGTGAGATTAGGGATTTTAGTGAGATATACAAAGTGACATTATGGAACAACAGACCGGGAATTTGGTCCTAGCGGAATGACCCCAAAAGGAATTTCATGGTTCCCTACCCTGAGAGGAACCTTGTGTCATGACCATGTGATGTTAAATGATCAGGTATTCCAAATATAGAATGAATACCTCACCCTGTGTACGAGTCAAATCTATGTAAGGGACACAATTACATGAGAAAATAACATCCCAAATGTCCCCAATATGTCCAGATACACTCCTTCCATATTCCAAACATCGTGATTAGAGTGAAATTGAATCCCCGTAACCCTAAAAGGCCATATAAAGAGGAAGGCTAGTGTATTTTGGATACCTTTGATTAACTATTCATATTATGCCCCAGTTGCTCTACATATGTTACCCACAAAAATGAACATCAATCAACGGAAAATTAATCCTCAGGAGATTCCTTTACTATCATAGTATGCCCAATGGCTTCCAAGCCTCATTCCATCCCTCCTTATTCCAAGACCCTCAAATTCATGGTTTAAATTTTTCTCCTTTCACATATCCTAGATATATCAAAACATACGGGCTCAGTTTATCTCAGGTATATTTTGAGATTTATAAAAGATATCCCATCTACATGTCCAAGGTTGATCTGTATGAAAAGGATTGGTGCCCCCAACAATTTACAAGTTTCTCCATATAAGTTCAACTAAAAAATCATCCTTTTGTGATCAGAGGCACCCCTGGTAGAAGGTCACGGACCGTATTCATAAATTTCCCAGTCTCCATAACACCACCATAACATTAGAGATGGAAGGACATTGTTCTGTAGACGCCTTATCTTGACAACTCATATTATTCCCTTGTGGATCTACATATGTTTCCCACAAAAATGGTCTTCAATCAGAGTAAAATTCATCCCGAGGAGATTCCTTTCCAACCCTTGTACGCTCGAATGACATTCATGAATTGTCACACCCTCTGATTTGGATAACTTCTAGATGACATCTTGTGTACCTCCTTCTTTCCAAGATCCCTTGATGTAAAAAGAAAAGGGTGTACTCTTAGTTGAAGTAACCATTCACTAGCTCTCCATCACACAAGTGAGAAGTGTATGAGAAAACTTTCCCACTCAATACCGATATGAATGTTCCTAATGTTCTTAGACAACACTACTAAATCTAGCCACCCATTGTGGCTCCCAACATGAAAATACATCCAAAAGTTTGCAAATCCCATCATTCCTTAGGAAATGGAAGGCCAGTGTATTGTGGACACCTTTTCTTGACTATGCACATCAAGCCCCAGTGGCTCTAGATATGTCACCCAAAAAAACGTCCATCAATAAAAGGCAAATTTGTCCCTATGAGAGTCATTTCCTTCCTATGTAAGCATAAATCATCTCCTAAGCCTCATGCATGTTTAGAATCCACTAATCCAGGGTTATGAAAAATCTCTAATCTGTGTCTGAAGGGCATTAGAATGTTCCTGCCTAACGGTCCCAAGTCAAGGAATTATCCTATTATGTCTGGTCAAATATATTCTTTTAAAACATCATTATTAAGTTTTATTGGTTGGAATATTAATTTCCATCAATAAAGATATTATACTCTCCAGAGGGAAAAATTCAAGTATGGGTTCGTTAAAAAAAACATTGAGCCCTAAGAAAAGGCTTAGAGCTTGTTAGGTTGAAAACCCGCAAAGGGAGGCCTAAGAAAAATCCAATTTATGTCCTATATTCCCATGTCAATAACGCTTACACAAAAATATTAGTGTGATAATATTAAAAAAAACAAAAAACAATATAAAATTTTACAATTTATTTCATTTAACCTTAGTGATAGTTAAACTATGCTTGCTGAGTCCCTTGTCTCAGGAAAAAATTAGAGCTCAATTTGATTATTTCAGTTTACTAATTTCAAGTCATGTTTCAAGATTAATACGTGATTGAAATAATATTGATATAAAGATATAGAGAATATATATTTATAATCCAAATCTATTTAACTGGGTTTAGAAAAAATGGAGGAACATCCCCAATTCGAAGCCCCTCTAGAGTATTAAAGGGGGGAGTACATATCATAAATTGAGACAGAACTACAATAGGTCCTGGATCACCCTTTCAAAAAGGATGTAAAGTGATTTTTAGGGGTCGTCGATGGTCTGTTCCAAAGAAGCTCTTTCCTACGTTTCATCTTTGACCATTGGACGCACCCCTTCTAGGACTGCTTTGAAGTCATGCACCTTCTTTAGGATAACTTTATAATTGGAATGCAAAGAGGCCAGTTATTCCCTCAACCTGGATGTGTGGGCTTCACACTCCCTTAACTCTTCCTCTTGAGTCGCCACCAAATCACGAGCCTTCACCTTCTCAGCTATCGTATGATCAAATTCTTTTGAAATATCTTAAAAGGTTTCCACCTGGTGATGGGATGAATTAAACCTGGCTAGTTAAGCCTCAAAGGAGGAGAGGTATTCTTGGGTAATGATGATTTGGTAAATAAATAGGTAATGGTTCTGATAATCAAATCCACTAGAACTCGGCTCAATAAATAACTTCTGAATGCTATAACCCTCATCAACAAAATTGGCCATGGGTGTCTCCGCAGTGAGAGCACATAACTGGGGCCATGCCTCTTTTCGCACTACCTGGTGTCTAACCACGACACCAACACTTTGACCCTCCCCTACTTCCACATGTATGTAAGTAGAAGCATCGCCAGAGGAGTGGGGAGGGACCAAAGGAAAGTCACCAAAGGTGGGAGACTCTCTTTTCCCTTAGATGGCCCCACCACTGGAGCTGAATACGGGGGACTAACCGTGACCTCTAGGGTAATTAGAGATACTCAGTTGGCTCTATTCTTATTATGATTTTTGAGGAATATCTTCATGATGGGATTATTCTGAATCAATTCCCATCAAAATTGGTTTTACTGAGGAAACCCCTCCCAGACTCTTCTGATGACAGAATGAAAATCTTATCACCCCAAGATCCCGAGCAGGAGGTGTATCCATCTTGGTTACTCAAGGGATATAAGTAGAAGGCATAGCTATTAAACATCCCATGATAAAAGGAATTTGTGGAATTTTTTGGGGAAATAACGGGACATGAAATGGTCAAGGGTTTCTACACGTGCCGAACTAGTTCATTCAGTATCCCCACTGGGTAACAATCTACACATAGTTGGGAATACTCCAAAGATAGAAAGGTTTTCCCCATCATATTAGGGATGATAATATTCCAAGAAGCACCATATTGCATCATCATAAGCTAAAAATGGTGGAGAACAACATGATGAGATTCTCCCCTTAGTCGAACAACTAGAAGCAGCACAGTCTGTTGAAGGCATCCAAACTGCCTGGAAAACTGGTAGGGGAGGTATGGAAAATAGATAACTATTTGGTACACACGAGTAGTGAGTATCCTTTCCCAAATATTGATAAGGTATGAAAATTCCTCAAAGACACCACCCATGTCACCTATCAATGATCCATGAGGGTTAGGGTGTGGTTTGAATGAGAAATGAGAGGAATTGTTCAACAACCCCACCATATCAGTAAAAGTTATTGTCCGAGGACAATCAACAGAAATACTGAGAAGAGCCGAATGAAATCCAGAATGGGGAACCCATCCGATATGCCGATATTCATAATAGAGGAAGTGTTCTGCCATCTACCCATGTAGTAATTAGAATGGTCCACTGAGACGATGCGAACACCTACCTTACTGAATTTTTCCTAATAATTCATAAAGTTGGGCAAGGGTTGGAAGGGCCAAATTAATGGGATGACCATCTGCCTGCATGGCCGCCATCATCAAGGTTCATGCATGAACCCTGGTGTATACATCATGGGTTGGGAACATCCATCCACATAATAACATGGAAAAGAATCCTTCTAGCCTAAGTACAGGTGAAACATCTGACCTAATCTCATATCCTCATGTGGAATACTGTCCTACATCAAGGGTAGCACTGTATGACCCTAGAGTTTAGTAAGACTGGTGAGTGGGATAGGTTCAACTGTGGAGGGCCATAGTTTTAGGAATGTTCATCTACAAGAATAAACTTATCCATGCATTTAATGGGATGAGATAATGGGCATCGAAAGGATGATCCAGTGATCCTGCAGCCATGACCAGTAAGCTCCTTGTCAAAGGAGACACGTGATGTGTATCATTCCATATAGTGGTTATTGAGAGAAGATTTTCATACATTTTTCAATGGATGGGGAGACCTCCAAGATGTTATATGTCCCATAAACTAATCCCCACCTCTCCATGAAGTAGGTGAAAGGTGTTTGTGCTCAAACACCAGCAGTTCAACAATTCTGGAAGGATTTATCCCAGAGAGAAGATTACAAACTAAGACACCTAGAATACCTGGTGCAAGCCAACCACCTCCAGCTGATTGGGGGACTCCAGACAGGTCTAATGAAATCAAAAAGACCAGGCCCATGCATCAGAAAAACATCAACTGGCTCGAAAAAACTCACTTGGTGCTCCACCCGCCATAATGATTTTCTCGAGAGATGCTGAAAATGGATGGGTATTATTGGATGTCTAGTATTGGGACACCATTGAGGCACCTAAAACTTCCCTATGTTCATATTTAACCACATATTATAAAGATGTTTTCCTGAGAAGGAGTGATGGTGACTTGTCTGATTGGGGAAATATTTGCATGATCGTGATCCTGTGGTGCCTCTAAGATGACAATAGGGAGGTCAGGGTCAGGCAATGATAGAGGCACATAGGTAGGAAGACTATAGATGTAAAGTAAAAAATGTATGGATAATGGGTATGCTAAATCTTTAGCATCTATAATACCATCAGAAATATGTAACGGGGAATGATATGGGTTTGAAGATGATCATCACTATTCCACGCCATGGTGGCCATTGTCTTTGTCGATTTTGTGGCAGCCTATGAATTATCCATTATATCCTACACAGGAACATTCGAAAGCTGATGAGAAGTCAGTCTGATAAAAATTATTGGGCAAAGGCTATGAAAAAATGTCTAAAGGAATTTAAACATGTCCTCAAAAGGCTCAATGTACTGTTCTTAGAAATGGTACATGAAAAGAGCAATCTGCGTACAACATGACATGCAGAAGCTACTATTCCTATAAATCTGGTATGTGGATGCAGTTCACTATGTAAATCCATGGTACGTGAAATAAATCATGAGGTGTAGGCCCGTAAACCATAGGCCAGTGAATAGAACGGTCTGCGGAATGAATAAACCGTGAACCTCAACTTCGGTTAAGTTTGCGTTCAAAAAATGAGGATTTAAATTTATGTCTGTATTAATATTTTGTTAAGTTTTGTTTGCCGATACAAGTTTTGTAAGATAAAAAGGTAGTGGTATAGTGTTTTACACATAGAATCCGGATTTTATGTTTTAAAATTCCACAGTCCAGTTCACAGAAACCAAAATATGGTACTCTGATGGGGAAATGGTGAGCAAATAAGTTCACAGAATGTATAGAGAAGTTTGTGATTGAGGTCTTCTCAAGGATCATGGTACAAGAGGGAGGAGGCTGGGAATTATGGATTTCATTTCTATATTAGAAAAGGTAAAAGAAAAATGACATGGGACCCTATATATAAGTGTGGTCCCCTCCTATCGGGTCTACCTGCTCTACCGCGAACTGTTTCAGTTCAGGTTCGCATCTACATCTAAATAGTCACCTTTTCATTCTGAACGAACACCATTTGGATGGGGGGAATTTTTATGGTCATGAAAATTCCACCAAGGAGGGAAAATAACCCAATAATCTAATTTTAGAAGGAATCAATCACTTATATAAGTCTATCAAAGTGAAGGGACTCAAATTGAGTTGCATTTCTTGGAAGGAACTTGCAAGAATACATGTTTTCATGGGTTTTAAGTGGCATGTGTACCATCATCAGGAAAGGTACAAGGAGGATATGAATCATGAACCTCCAGGTATGAGGGATGGTCCACAAAATGCTGGGCCACGAGTTGATGGCCAGTGAGTAAGGAAAACTGCAAACCGTGTTGTCGATGGAGCTATACGTTGGAAGACTGTCTACGTACTATATCCATATGTTCATGGGCCAGGAAAATGGGCAGGTTAACACAACCCATTATGGCAAAACAAAGTCTCTTTGAACCCTAGTTGACTTAGCCTTCTGAAAGTTATAAGATTTATTTAATGGGCCTCTGTAAATGGTGCTCTATTCCTAGTAGATATAATCACTTTAATTCTCTATAAAAGGAGAACAATAGAAGTAGAAAAAGGCAGCACACGTAGAAGGAGACTGATAGATAGAAGGATGGGTAACAAAATTTTGAGTGAGACTCAGATATTACATTATGTCTTCTGTCTTGTTGCATTGGAGAAGCACCAACTGTGAACCACTTCCTCCATAGGTGAAGCTGGCCATGAACCATAAAATGGGGGAATCGAATAAAATTTTAAAATTGTGAACCTAATTGGTAAACTGAAAACCAAATACTTCTTGCAAATGAATTTCCCATGAGAGGTAATCCCCCTAACCCTCCTTCAGTATGGTTCTTTGTGTGGTATACTTCTACGCAGACATAACCCAACGCCACATACCGAATCAGTACATGGATAGAATCCAAAACTGTATGATGATCCATGTACCACTTTGGGATGTGGTTGGTGATACCCATGGTTGTGAACCACACAGGTATGTGGATATCCCTTCTACCCGCATAAAACTATGGAATGCAGAGCCTCCCCCATCCTGCATGAATGTTCAGTATGCAGAATGGGGTGTTCTTGGGTATTGTCCCTTCCGGTTCCAATCTCTACTCGCCATTACTATCCAGTCCTCCATGACCCATCTACTAACCAGTCTACTAGAACTAGGCAAAAGCATCCACTAAAGCCACCAGACCCATATGATCATACCACCAGGTGCCTCACTGCGCCCCATTGAGTATACATACCCACCTTAAATGGAGTCGTGAAGGCCCTCCAAACAAAGGTGTGGGTTTTGGGAATGTCGGTGAGGCTACATTCCCACAGTAACCTGGAGTCCACCCTTGGTATGCCAATGCGAACCTCCCTATTCTTAGTATTATGGGTGATCACTTGATTTTCCATTAAATGTGGAATAGTGATCGGTCGAAGGGGTTATGTTCTATCCCCCCATTGATTCAGGAGAAACTCATCCCCTTCCCAGAACATGCTCCAAGGCCTTCCCACTGAAGTAAGTCCCCAATATTCTGAGTCAGGGTCATGTGACCTTCAATGTAATTTCATATTGAAAGGTTCATTTCCCCGTGCCATCTCCCACCATCTCCACGACATCTTTCACTGTTGGCTCTCCCTCCCCCACCCACTGTGGGGGAAGCATGTGCATTTTTGAATCTTTCACATTCTTCTATTTTTTCCACACAAATAATGAATCAAATGGGTTTAAGGGTTTGTGAGAATTACAAAATCACCACACCATGTGAACTACAAGAACTCTGATTCCTGATCAAACCAGGATACGTAGGATGCCTAACAGAAGGCCCGATCTCAAAAGGGTGCCCATCCAAAAGGGTCCACCCAACCATTTCCCCTCCAATGGGAATCTTTCACATGTAATCCCACACCATGAGAACTACAAGAACACTGATTCATGATAAAAACATGATAAATAGGATGCCTACTAGAAGGTATGATCTCAAAAGGGTTCCCATTTGAAATGTTCCACCTAATCATGTCTTAAATGGGTAGTTGCTAAGCATAATCCCCACACATTCTGAACTATGTGGGTTCTGATTCCTCTCTTGAGGATTTGTATGAAGCCCTCTTTGTGGGAACAATCCCAAAATCAAGTCACCTTCTTCCCCCTGGATGACGATAAACTCTAGAGCACCTTATAACATGGATAAGTCAGCATCGCCTCTATAGCATCGAACATATGCATGTTCATGACAATCTTTCAAACAAATGGTAGCTCATGGAAACACTCTTCGAGAATGAACTAAGTATTCTTGAACATATGAACATGACATAAATATATAAGAGAGTCCTAGAATAGGAAACAATCCTCCCCTATAAGGGTGCGGTGATCATGACCTCCCATCCTCTTGACTAATTGAGTCCTTAAGTATCATTAACCAAATCTTTAGCTGATGAGAGCCTACCTTTAGAAAGAAGGTCCATGAATCATGGATACTAGGTCCATTGGGAATTCTTGGCACCATGAATAAACCCATTGGAGACCATATGAGGAAATTATATCTGAGAAGGTCCAATTTCATGAGTGTGTGACCACCCACACAATCCCCTCTTGGGACCAACAGTCCCCACAGGGTTAATTCAACCTTCTTTAAAGGATAATGATGTTGAATGGGTTGAAACAAGGGAATAGTAAATTCGATGAGAACCCACCCCTATAGAAATAGGGATGGGTGAAGATCCTCATCGTGCCATGTCTACATTTCCCAGAAACACGCCACCTCAGATGCAGAACAATGGGCCTAGCATTAGATAACTTTAGTAGTGTTATGTCTCTCAACACACAGTTAGGGATTCAAGAAGAAGGTATATGCCTATGTAGGGAGACAAACCTTGATATAGATGGGTACTATTTCACATAAAGTTTCTTCATCCTTGAGATGATCATCTTTGAGGGAATTATTAGTATGGAATGTCTTGTGCCTTATCACACCCACGTTGATTGTTATCTTTGGTGGTTTTTGTTCACATCACCTGAGGAAAACACATATATTCATAAGGGTGATTGGGATATCCAAGTGAGTCGAGATGGACTCGATAGTTAGGGGATAGGAAGAGTGAAAACCCATTTAAAGAGCCTCTTTATAAGCAATTATTGAATGAATCTTGTGAAATTACCTCATGTTGTGTATCATTTTAGGGATGTCTTCCCTAAATATTTCCCTAGCTTACCTCTTGAGATAGAGGTGGAGTTCACCATCGAGATTGTTCCACATGCGACACTAATGTGAATTTTTCCCAATCAGATGGAAGCTACAGAGCTAGAAGAACACAAGAATTATTTATAAAGATCTAGAGGGAAAGGGGTTATCTAAGCCAGTATATCTCCTTGGGTTTCACTTATTATTTTATCTGAGAAGGTGGGTGGTACCCTCATATTGTTCATGGATTATCGTAAATTAAACCACCTTATAGTGAAGAATGGATATCCACTTCACCATATAAACGACCTCTTCAACCAGATATGAAAATAAATAGTTTAATATAAGATCTATTTGAGGTTATACTACACTCAGTTGCATATGAGACCATCATACATACCACCTACAACATTACAGAGTATGTATGACTTGTATGAGTATCATTGTATGTCATTCAGCATTACATATGCACTAACAGTCTTTATGGATTTTATGAATAGGTTTTTCCATGTGTATTTGGATTTATTTGTGGAAGTCTTCATAGACAACATATTATGGTATTATCACACCTTAAATGGCCATTCCAACCAACCATCTTGAGATCAATAAGAATACACTAAGAGAGCCCCAAAATTATGCGAAGCTAATGAAAAATCCTCTTTTGGATCATTAGGGTTCACCTATATTTGGATTTATTTGGGGGGGGGGGTTAGGGTTTTTAGGGTTTTTTATTTTTCTAGTGGTCTTTAGGGTTTTTAGGGTTTTTTATTTTTTAGTGGATATAATGGGATCTTGAGTGTTTAAATGTATTTTTAGATATTTTACTGTATTTATGGTTTTTATGGATTTTATGAGTGTTTTTTTGTTTTTGGGTTCTTTTAGGGTTTTTTCTGGTTTTAAGGTATTCTAGTGTTTTTAAATTGATTAGAATTTCTGGGGTATTTTAAGTTTTTTGGGGGGTTTTGGGTATTTTAGTGTTTCATGGGTATTTTAGGGGTTTTATGGATTTTAGGGTATTTTAGGGGTTTCAGTGATTTTTAGGGTTTTAGGGTTTTTTAGGGGTTTTTTGGATTTTAGTCATTTTTGGGTGTTTTACGGTTTTCGGGTCCTTTAGGTTTTTTGGGGGTTTTTGGGTTTATTGGGTTTCTATTTATGTTTAGTATTTTTATTATCTGTTAGGAGTTTAATGTTTTTTGGGGGTTTTAACTGGTTTTTAAGGTTTTTAGGGATCTTAGGATTTAATTAGAGTTTTGGGGTGTTTTTTGAATTAGGGTTTTTTCTAGGGTTTTAGATTTTTTAGGTGTTTTAGGTTTATTTGGGGTTTTTGATCTTTTTTGGATATTTAAGGGTATTTTGTGTGTTTTAGTGTATTTCAGAGTTCAATAGGTATTTTAGGATTTTTTTGTGGGGGGGGGGGGGTTAAGGTCCTTTAGATTTTTTTAGGATTTTAGGTTCCATTAGAATTTTAGGGGGTTTAGGGTCCTTTATGTTTTTTTAGTATCATTTAGTATTTTTAAATATTCTTAAGGGGTTTTAGGGTTTTAGGGTATTTTAGAGGTTTTTAGGTTTTTAGGGTCCTTTAGGGTTTTTTAGTTTTTAGGCTCTTATGGTGTTTAGGGTATTTTGTGTACTTTCAAGATTTTTTTGGGTGTTTAGCATCAATTAAGGCTCTAGGGAATTTTAGGAATTTTAGGAGATTTTATTTTTTTTTATTGTTTTTTGGGTCGATTGGGGTTCAGTTTTTGTATATGCATTTAGGAGTTTTTGGTATTTTATAGGGTTTTATTGGTTTTAGGAGTTTTTATGGTTGTTAGTATTTTTAGGGTACTTTGGGGGGGTTCAGGGGTTTTTGAGATTTTAGGGTTTTTTGGGCCGTTAAGTTTTTTTTTTCAGTTGTTAGGTGTTTTAAGGGGTATTATTGGTTTTTTAGGGTTTAAAGGGGTTTCAAAGGTTTTAGGGGTTTTTTGGAATATTATTCTTTTGCGAGGTTTTTTAGGTTTTTTTTCTTTTGGGGGGTTTTGGTGTATTTAGGGTTTTTTTGGATTTTTAGAGGTTCTTAGGGGTCTTTAGGCTTTTATGGTTTTTTGGGAGTTTTAGAGTTTTTTATGTTTTAGGGGTGTTAGAATTATTTCTGGGGTTCTCGGATTTTAGTATACTTTTAGGGGTTGGGGGTGGTATAAATGGTTTTCGGGGTTTTAGGGTGTTTTTTGGGTTTTAGGGTTTTAATATATCTTAGGGGATTTTCTATGTCTAATGATTTTAAGGGTCTTATAGTATTTTTAAAGGGGGTTTCTACATTTTTTATATGGATTTTAGGGTCTTTTAGGGATTGTAGGTCGTTTGGGATTGGGGGGGGGGGTATTTTAGGGGGTTTAGGGGTTTTCAAAAAAAATTAGGAATTTTAATGGTTCTTATGAATTTTTTTTGAGTTTTTGTTGTTTCTTGGGTTTTTAGGGTTCTCAGGGGTTTTTTTAATGGGTTTTAAGGATATTTGTGGTTTTTTAGAGTTGTTAGGTTTTTTATTGGTTTTTAGGGTGTTTTGGTTATTTATGTGTTTTCCTAGTTTTTAAGTATTTTAGGGGTTTATAGTGCTTTTATGGTTTTCTAAGTATTTTTTTAATGTTTTTGGGGTTTCTTGGGGTTTTTATGGCTTTTAAGGGTTTTAGTATTCTAGGATTTTCTTCAGGGTTTTAGGTTTTTTGGTATTTAGGTGTTTTATGATTTTTAGGGGTATTATGGTTTTAGTGATTTTTAGTTGTTTTTATGGTTTTTATTGGTTTTGTATTTTTTTATTATTTTTAGGGGTTTTATGATTTTTTAGAGTTTTAAGGTCACTTTTGGTGTTTAAGGGTATTTTTTGGTTTTAGGGGATTTTTTTTGGTTTTTAGGTGTTTTATGGTTTTTAGAGCTTTTTGGGTGTTTGAAAGATTTTAGGGACATTATGGGGTTTATAATGTTTTAGGTTCTTTTAGGGATTTCAATGTTTTTAGTGTATTGTAGGGGTTTTAGGTTTTAGGGTCTTTTGGGATTATTATAGTTTTCATAGAGTTTTTTGTGTTTTTTTGTTTTCAATTCTTTTTAAGGGTTTTTAATGTATTTAAGAAATAAGGTTTTTTATTTTTTTGTGGTTTAGAATGGGTTTTAGGAATTTTAGGGTTTGTAGGGGGGTTTTTGGTTGTTTTTTTGGTTCTTTAGGGGTTTTAGGGTTTTAATGTTTTATAGTCTTTTTGGATTTTATTAGGGTTTTAGGAGGTTTCATGATGACTAATTTTCTTAGGGTAATTGGATATTCTCTATTGTTTTTAATTTTTTTATGTTTTTATGGGTTTTGAGTGTTTTTTAGGGTTTTAAGCATTTCCTGGGAATTTAGTGGTTTTAGGGATTTTTAGGATTTTTAGTTTTCTTAGTGTTTTTATGGGTGTTAGTGTTTCTATGGTTTTAATGTGTTTAGGTGGGTTTTATGGGTTATAGACGTTTTTAAGAGGTTTAGGGTTTTTAGTGTTTTTAGGGGTTTTAAATGTTTTTTAGGGATTTTTGGGGTTTTAGGATTTTTTTTATTTTAAGGTGTTTTAGTGCATTTTAGCCTTGTTTTAGGTATTTTTTATTTTTAGATTTTGTAAGGGGTTTTAGAGTTGTTAGGGTGTTAGCAGTTTTAGGGTATTTTAGGGGTTTAAGGATTTTTGGGTTATATGGGTTTTATGATATTTTAGTATTTTTATGGGTTTTTAGGTATTTTAGGGTTTTTTTGAGTTTTTAAGGTTTTAGGGGGTTCCTGTGGTTTTTTGGTCATTTAGGGTTTTTAGGTTTTAGGGGTTTATGGATTTTTAGGGGTTTTAGGGTTTTCTCAATGATTTAGGGTTTTTTTGTGTTTATCAGGTTTTGAGATTGTTTAGGGTTTCATAGGTTTTACGTGTTTTAGGTATTTTTTGGGTTTTTTATGGTTTTAAGTGGTTTTTTTATTTTTATGGGGTTTTAAGATATTTTAGTGTTTTAGGGGGTTTTTGTGTTTCTAATGAATTTTTTAGTTTTTAGGCTTATTTAAATTGGTTTTAGTGTTGTTTGTATTTTTTGTGCTTTTATATCTTTTAGGGTCACTTAGGAGTTTTTAGGACCTTTTAGGGTTTTTATGGTTTTTAGGGTTTTTTTGTGTTTTTTTTTTCATTTTTAGGGATCTCTCAGGGTTTTTAGGGTTTTTATATGTTTTATAGTTTTTAGTGTTTTTAAATTTTAATGGGTTTTATGGGTTTTTTCTATTTTTAGGGGTTTTCGTGTTTTTATGGGGTTCTAAGGTATTTTTTGGGTTTTTTCTATATTTTTTTTGCGCCTTTTAGAATTTTATGTTTTTTAGTGTTTTGAGGATTTTTTTGGGTTTTTGATATTTTTAGGGGTTTTTTGTTATAAGTTTTTTGGGGGTTTTATGGGTTTTTATATTTTTAGTGATTTATTGGGTTTTGGGATTTATTGGGTTTATAGAGTTTTTAGGATGTTTTTAGTGGTTTATTGCGGTTTTAGAGCCTTTTAGTTTTTTGGTGGTTTTAGGATATTTATGGTGTTTCATGTGGTATTTTGTTTTTTAGGTTCATTTTGGGGATTTTGGGTTTTTATGGTTTTATGATTTTAATTTTTTAGGGTCTTTGGGGTTTTTTGAGATTTTTAGGGTTTTGAGGATTTTTTTGGGGTTTTAGTTTTTGTATAGTTTTAAGGGTATTTAGGGTTTTTTTTATTTTTAATGGTTTTAATTGTTTCAGTTTTTGAGTGCTTATTAGTGGTTTTAATGGGTTTAAATGGTATTTTAGAGTTTCTATATGGGTTTTAGGGTTTTTAGGGTCCTTTCAGTTTTTAGGGACTTAGGGTCTTGTAGGGGTTTGGGATTTTTAGTTGGTTTTTTTGGGTTTTTATGGGTTTTTAGGGGTCTATTATGGCTGTTTAGGTTTTTTTGGATTTTACAATGTGTTTATTATTTTATAGGGTTTTTAGTGTTTTTTTGTTTCTTAGGGTTTTTTTTTTGTTTTTTCAGTTTGTTAGTGTTTCAATGATTTTAAGGGTTTTTGGGCGTTTTTTTAGGTTTCAGAGGTTTTTAGAGTTTTTGTGGGTTTTAGGTTTTTTATGAGACATATTTTTAGTGATTTTATGGGTTTTTAGGGGATTCTAGTTTGCCCAATCATTATTCGGGTTTTAGTGGTTTTTTCAGGGTTTTTTGGGCTTTTATGCTTTTTTTGTGGTTATATGAGGTCTTTAGGTTTTTTAGTGTTTTAGGTGTTTTTAGTTCTTTTTTAGGGTTTTAATGGTTTTTATGGTCTTTAAGGTTTTATTGGATTTTTTTGGGTTTTCTCAATATTTTTTGATGTTTTAAAGCTTTTTAGGGTTGTTTAATTTTTTTGTGTTTATCAGGTTTTAAGGGAACTGTATCTTTTAAGGCTTTTAAGGTCTTTTGGATATTTAAAAGTTTATTGGTGTTTTAGGGTTTCTTGGGTCATATAGGTTTTAGGGGGGTGGGATTTTTTGTTTTTTTGTGTTTTTTTGGTATTTTGGGTTTTTTATGTGTTTTTAGGAACTTATCATTTTAGAGAGTTTCATGGACCTTTATGGGGTTTTAGCGGGGTTTTGGAGTTTTATAGGAATTTTAGGGGATTTTAGGTTTTCAATTTTTTTTCTTGAGAGTTTTTAGTATTTTGTTGTGGTATTTAAGTTTTTTAGGGTTTCTAGTTTTTTATGGATTTTAGTATTTTTTGGGTTTGTAAAAATTCAATGGTTTTGGGATTTTTTTAATATTTTCATGGTTTTTATGATCTTTTCAGTTTTTAGGATTTATAAGGTCTTTTATTTTTTTAGGTTTTTAGGGTCTTTTAGGTTTTTCAATTTATTCTGACCATTTATGGTTTTTTGGTGGACTTTATGGTTTTTTGGGTTTTTTTGGGTTTCTTGGGTCATTTAGGGTTGTAGGGATTTTTAGCATTTTAGGGGTTTTAGGGTATTTAGGTTCCTTTTCTATTTTTAATGGTGTTTTAGGTTCCTTTAGAGTTTTTAATATTTTTTAGGGTATTTTTTGGGATTTAGGTTTTTTAGGATCCGTTAGGGTTTTTTTGTGTTTTTTGGTCCCTTTAGGGTTTTTAGTGGGTTTTTGGTTCCTTTAGGGGTTTTGGAGATTTTTTTGGTCTTTTAGTGTTTTAGGGTCTTTTAGGGGGTTTTGGTGTTTTTGATCCATTTTGAGGTTTAATGGTATTTTATAATTTTTTTTGGTTTCTAGTTTATTTAGTGTCCTTTAAGGTTTTCAATTATTTTTAAGGGTTTTTAGGATTTTTGGTTTTTTTTGGGACTTTTATGGTTTTAAGAGAATTTTTGGTTTTTTAGGTTCTTAGGGGATTTTATGGATTTTCAAGGTTTTTTGTTTTTTAGGTTTTTTGGGGAGTTTTAGGATTTATTATCATTTTAGGGGTATAAGGGTTTTGGGTTTTTTTCATTTTTTTGGGTCTTAAATGTGGTTTTAGGGTCCTTTATAGTATTTTGTGTTTAGGGGTTTTTATCGTTTTTAAGAGTTTTAGGGTTTTAGGGATTTAAGTGTTTTTATAGTTCTTTCAAATATTCTTTGGGGTTTTTGTATTTATTATTGTTTTATGTGGTTTTTTGGTTCTTTTGGGTTTAATGGATATTTACAGTTTTGGGTTTCTAAGGATTTTTTGGGGTTTTTAGGAGTTAAATGGTTATTTGGGGGTTTTAGGGGTTGTTAGGTTTTTTTTGGTTTCTTACAGTTTTTAGGGATTTAGGGTTTTCAATGTTGTTTTAGGGTTTTAGGTGTTTTCAGACTTCTTATGGATTTTATTTTTTTATTAGTTTTATGGATTTTTAGGATTCATAGGTGTTTTTAGGGTTTTTAGTATTATTATTGGTTTTTAGGGTTTGTTAGGCGTTTTCATGGATTTTAAGGGATTTTAGGTTTTTAGGGGTTTTAAGAGTTTCTACAAGTTTTAGGGGGTTTTCGGGTTTTTTAGGTTTTTAGGGTCTTTAAGTTTTAGGGTTGTTTTAGTGTTTATTATATTTTTTAGAGTTTATAAGGGTGTTTACGCTTTTTTTAAGGTCTTTAGTGGTTTTTTGTATTTTTAAGGTTATTTAGGGGTTTTAGTGGTTATTTTGGTTTTTAGGGTCTTTAAGAGGTTTTAGGGTATTTAATGGAATTTTGGATCTTCTAGGGGTTTTATAGCTACTTCAGTGTATTTGAGTGTTTTTATGGGTTTTATTGACCTTTATATTATTTAGAGATTCATGTGTTTAGGTTTGTTTACAGGTTTTAAGGCTTTAGAGATTTTTTTGGGTTGATGTTTTTTAGTGTAATTATGGGTCTTAGTTTTTTTGTGGTTTTAATGTTGTTTAGTTTTTTAATGGGTTTTTAAGGGTTCATGGATTTACATGCTTTAGGAATTTTTAATATTTTAGGGTTTTTTGGGTTTTTGGGTTTTTAGGGGTTTTGTTAGATTTTTTGGAGTTTTTTGGGATTTAAAGGATTTTACCGTTTTTTAGAATATTATATTTTTTAGGGTTTTGGAGGTTTTTTAATGTCTTCATTGATTTTTGGGGTTTTATTGTTTTATGGGATTTAGGGATTTTAGGGTTTTGAAGGTTATTAATGTTTTAGGGGTTTTAATAGTTTTTACGATTTTTTAGTATTATTTTAAGGGTATTATGGTTTTATGAACATTTATGTTTCGGTTGGTTTATTATGAGATTTAAGTGTTTTTATCATTTTTAGGTTTTTAGGGGTTTAGGGTTTTTAAGGGGTTTTTTGGTTTTTTGATTATATTGGTCCTTTTAGGGTTCTTAAGGATTTTTATGGTCTTTTATTTTTTTAGGGGGTTTAGTTTCTTTTGGTGTTTTTATTGTTTTTAGGGTCTATTGGGTTTTTAGGGACTTTTAGGGTATTTATAGTTGTTATCGGTTTTTTAAAGATATTTTTAGGGTATTTATGGTTTTTTGAGGTTTTTAATGATTTTATAGTTTTTGGGTTTTTTAGGTTTTCATGTTTTATAGTATTTAGAGTATTTTTCGGTTTTTTAGGGTTTTAGGTTTTTTTGGATTTTTAGAAGTTTTAATGTTTTTTTTGGATTTTAAGGGTTTTAGGGTTTTAGGAGGTTTTATGTTTTTTGGAGTTTTAATGGTCCTCTTAGGGATTTTAGGTTTTTAGGGTTTTAGGTTTATTTGGGGGTTTTCATGGTTTCTTTGGGTTTTATGGCTTTTAGTGTTTTAGGGGTTTTCATGATTTCTTGGGGTTTAATAATTTCTAGGTTTTGTTTGAGTTTTTAGGGATTTTTAGAGTTTTTATGTTTTTTAGTTTTTTTCTATTTTTATTGTTTAAGGGATTTTAAATGGTTTTTAGGGTTTTAATGATTTTTAGGGGTTTTATGGGGTTTCAGGGTTTTATGGTTTTAGTATATTATAAGGTTTTAAGGATCATTTAGTGTTTTTTTGGGTTTTGGGATTTTTATGGTTTTTAGGGTTTTTGGAGAACTTTTATGGGTTTACGGGTTTCTTAGGTTTTATGGCGATTTAGGGTTTCTATGGTATTTTAGGGTCTCTTTCGCCTTTAATGGTTTTTAGTATTTTAGGGGTTTTAAGGTATATTGGGATATTTAGAGACTTTTAGAGTTTTTTTAAAATCTATGTGTTTTTAATAATTTCATGTTGTATTGGGTTTTTCAGATTTTATGTGTGGTTTGGGGGTTTAATGGTTTATAGGTGGGTTTTATGAGTTTTAGGGGGTTTTTGGGTTTTATAGATTTTATGTTTTTTTGGGTTTTAGGCTTGTTTTGTGGATTTTTAGGTTTTTAGTGGTCTCTAGGGTCTTTTAGGGGTTTAAGGGTTTATTTTGTTTTATATTGGTATATGAATTTTATGGTTTTAAGTGTTTCTATTGTAATTAGGGTTTTAAATGTTGTTGTTAGGATATTTAGGGGGTATTAAGATATTTTAGCATTTTATAACCTTTTATGGTTTTATACTCTTACTTGGGTTTTAAGGATATTTTAGGGTCTTAGGGTCTTTTTTGGATTTTATTGGGGGTTTAAGGTCTTTTTTGGGTTTTCATTTTATTATTTTTTATTTATTTTTAATGGTTTAAGGTTTTTTGTGTTTTTATGGCCGTTTAGAGTTTTTTTGGGTTTTAGGGTTTTTTTGATGTTTTTAGGGTTTTATGGTTTTTTTGTGGTTTTATGGTTTTTAAGAACATGAGGGATTTTAATATTTTATTGGTTTATTATGTTTATATTTTTTTAGTATTTGTAATATTTTGGGGGTTTTTAGTGGTTTTTGTAGTTTTAACGATTTTTTAAAGTTTCTAGTTTTTTTATTTTTTTAATTTTTTCATGTTTTAAATGGGTTTTCATGTTTTTAGATGTTTTTAAGTGTTTTGGGGCCTTTTATGGGGTTTGCGGGTATTTTAGTGTGTTTACATTATTTAGGTTCTTTTAGGGATTCCTTATGGTTTTAGGGACTTTTAAGGTATAATTGATTTTTTTGGTTATTTAAGGGTTTCTTAGGGGGTTATAGGGTTTTAGGGTCTTTTAGTTGTTTTAGGTTCATTTATTTTTATGATTTTTAGAGACATTAATGAATTTGGGTATAGGGTTTAGTGTTTAGTGTGTATGGTTTTGGGTTTAAGTTTTAGAGTTTTGGGTTTAAGGTATATGGTTTATGGTTTAGTGTGTAGGGTTTAGGCTTTATGATGTTGGGTTTAGGTTTTGTGTTGTACAATATTGGGATTTGGGGTTTTTAGGGACTTTTAGGCTTTTTTGGGTGTTTTATAGTTTTTGGGATTTTTTTGGGGTTTTATAGTTTTATTGGGGATTAGACTCATTTAACATTGTTTGGGACCTTTAGGTTTTTACGGTTTTTAGGTTCCTCTAGTGGTTTTAAGGGTGGTTTTGGGTTTTTAGGTCATTTACAATTGTTAGGTCCTCTAAGGTTTTTTTGGGTTCTTTTAGGGTTCTAGGTTCCTTTTGGGGTTTTTAGGGTCTTTTAGGGGTTTTCGGTCATTTATAGGTTCTTAGGGATTCTAGAGTTTTTAGGGTATGTTATGGTCTTTTATGGGTTTTAAGTATTTTTAATGTGTTTTAAGAGGGTTTAGAAACATTTTGGGTTTTAGGGTCCTTTATGTTTTTTAGGGTTTTGAGTGTCATTTAGGGGGTTTTAGTGTTTTTTAGGGTTTAGGGTTTTTTGGGTTTTTATGGGATTTTTTTGGTGTTTTAGGGGTTTTAGGGTTCTTTAGGGGTTTTACGGTTTTTTCGGTTGTTAGTGATATTTAGGGTTTTTATGGATTTTAGGGTTCTTTGGGTTTTAAGGGATTTTAGGGTCTTTTATTATTATTAAAGGATTTTTTGGGGGTTTTAATGTTTTAAGGGTTTTTAATGTGTTTTAGGGGATTTAAAAAATTTTAGGGTTTCTTATGATTTTAAGGTATTTTTTAGGGTTTTTTTGTTTTTTTGTTTTTTTTTGTTTTTAGTATTTTTATGGGTTTTCATGTGTTCTTATGGTTTTAGGGGTTTTTTGGGTTTTTAGGGTTTTTAGGGTTTTTAGGGTTTTTTATTCTTTTAGAAGTTTTTTGGGTGTATGGTAGAGGGTTTAAGGTGTATGTTTTATGGTTTAGGGTATATGGTATAGGGTTTAGGGTGTAGGGTTTTGGGTTTTGGGTTTAGGGTGTAAGGTATAGGTTTTAGGTTGTAGGGTTTAGGGTTTATATTTTAGGGTTTAGGGTTTAGGGTGTATAATTTGGGGTTTAAGGTGTAGAGTTCAGTTTTTAGTGTTTAGTGCTTAAGGTGTCATGTATATGGTTTAGGGTGTGGGTTATAAGGTTTAGGGTGTAGGGTATAGGGATTAAGGATTAGGTTTTAGGTTTCAGGTGTGTGGTATAGTGTTTTGGGTGTAGGGTTTAAGGTGTAGGTTTTAGGATTTAGTGTATAGGGTAGAGGGTATAGGGGGTAGGTTTTAGGGTTTTATTGTGTAGGGTATAGGTTTAAGGGTTGGTTATAGGGTTTAGGGGATATGTTATAAAGTTTATGGTGTAAGGTTATTGTTTAGGGTGTAGGGTATAGGGTTTTGGATATAGGGTTTAATGTGTATGGTGTAGGGTATAGAATTCATGGTGTAGGTTTTTTTGTTTAGGGTGTTGGGTATAGGGGTTTGGGTGTGGGTTTTAGGGGTTTGGGTGTAGGATATAAGGTTTAGGATCTATGTTTTAGGTTGTTGGGTGTAGGGTATAGGATTTCTTGTGTAGATTTTAGGGTTTATGTGGTAGGCAATTCAATTTAGTTTGTAAGGTTTAGGGTTTAGGCTGTATAGAACAGGGTTTAGGGTGTAGGGTTTGTGGTGTAGGGTTCAGGGAATAGGGTCTAGGGTGTAAGGATTGGGGTTTAGGGTCTATGGTCTAGGGTTTATGGAGAAGGGTTTAGTGTTTATGGTGTAGGGTGTACGGTTTGGGGTATAGGGTTCTCGGTATAGGGTTGAGGGTTTCAGGTGTAGGGTATATGGATTCAGGTGTAGGGTTTATTGTGTTGGGTGTATGGTTTAGAGTTAGTTGGGTTTTTTGGGTTTTCGGGGGGGGGGATAAGGGTTTTTATGGGTTTTAGAGGTTTTATGTTTTTAGGGTTTTCAATGGGTTTTAGGGTTTTATTATAAATTTCTAGAGCTTTTAGGGTTGTGGGGTTTTTTAGAGATTTCATGGATTTTAATGGTTTTCATAACATTTTTATGTTATTGAGGGTTTCCTTAGGATTTTCAGTGTTACAGGATTTTTAATCTTCTATGGTTTTTTGTGTATTTAGGTTTTTAAAGGTTTTCGTATTTTTAGTTCAATTTTTGGCATTTTTTGGGTTTTTAGGGGTTTTAGTGATTTTCATATTCTAGAGTTTTTTGGGATATTTAGGTTTTTAGGGTTTCTTTGGGTTTTTAGGGTTTAAAGTATCTTTATTTTTTATTTTATTTTATGGTCTTTAATGTTTATTAGATTTTTTAGATTTTTAGGGTTTTAGGTGTTGGGTTTTTAAAAATTTAATGGTGTTTATGGGATTTAATGGTCTTTGGCGATTTTTATAAGGTTTTAGGTCATTTAAGGTTTTTATGGTTTATAGGTTCATTATAGTATTTTTATGGTTTTTGGGACTTTTAAGGTTTTTAGGGTGTTTTAGGGGTTTTAGGGTATTTTAAAGGTTTTAGGGGTTTTAGGGTTTTTAGTTTCATTAATGTTTTTTGTTTTTTAGTGTTTTTAGAGGGTTTTTAATTTTTTATGGTGTTTTAGGGGTTTTAGGGCATTTAAGGGTTTTAATATTTTTTGTGGTTTTAGGGGTTTTAAGGTTTATGAGGTTTTTGGTGGTTTAATGGTTTTAGGGTTTTTAGGGATTTTTAGGTTTTCAAGTGTTTATTGGGATTTTAGGATTTTTAGGGTCTTTTTGGATTTTTGGGGGTTTTCAGGTTTATGTGTTTTTATGGGTCATTTGGGTTTAAGGGTTTTTAGGAGATTTTTGGGGGTTTTGGTGTATATTTAGGGGGTTGGGTGGGGGAGGTGGTTAATGTTTTTAATGTTTTAAATATTTGGTGGGGGAGGGTTTAGGGTATTTTTGTGTTGTTAATGTTTTTGGGGGCTGTTTCGGTTTGTGGTGGTTATTGGGTTTTTATAGTTTTTAGGGTTTCAGGTTCTTTTAGTGGATTAGGAATTTTATCGGGTTTTTAGTGAATTTGAGGCTCTTTTATGTGTTAGTGTATTTTTAGATTTTTTTGGTGTTTAGGGTCTTTTTTGTTTTAGGGGTTTAGGGTTTTTATGGTTCATATGGTATTTTAGGTTCTTTTAGTGTTTTTTTGTGTCTTGTAAAAAATTTATAGTTTTTTGGGTCTTTTATTTATTATTAGGGGTTTTAGGGTCCATTAGGTTAATTTTGGATTTTTATGGTTCTTTAGGGTTTATGGGGATTTTAAGGTCTTTTAGATATTTTAGGGGGTTTAGGTTCCTTTATGTTTTTTATTGTTATTTAGGGTTTTTATAGTTTTATAGTTTTTATAACATTTTAATCATTTTAGTGTTTTTAGAGACATTTATTATTTTTACAGTATTTTATGGTCTTTTAGGGTTTTTAGGGATTTTAGAGTCCTTTAAGGATTTTAAGTACTTTTATGTGTATTAATTGGTTTCTAGGGTTTTATAGTTTTTATGGTTTTGGGGGTTTTAGGGTGTTTGAATGTATTTTAATATTTTAGCATTGTTAGGGGTTTTAGTATATTTTAGGCTGTTTAATGTCTTTTAGGTTTTTTATTGTTTTTATTTTTTAGGGTTTTAAGAGTTTT
Organism: Viscum album; assembly: GCA_963277665.1. Classification (NCBI taxonomy): domain Eukaryota; kingdom Viridiplantae; phylum Streptophyta; class Magnoliopsida; order Santalales; family Viscaceae; genus Viscum; species Viscum album. The sequence goes on along the minus strand of OY728142.1, from coordinate 680,222,036 downwards.
TATTGTTTTATTTGAGGTTTTGGGATTTTTTTATGTTTTTAAATGTTTTAGGGTTTTTAGGGGTTTTTGTATTTTAGGGTTTCTATGGTGTTTAAAGGTTTTATGGGTTTTAAGTGTTTTTAAGGTTTTTAGGGGTTTTAGGATTTTTGGGGGTTTTAAGGCATTCTTATATTTTTTGGGATTTTTAAGAGTTTTTATGGTTTTAGGGTTCTTTAGGGGTTTACGTGTTTTTTTGGGGGTGGGGGAAGAGTTAATAGTGGTTTAAATGGTTTTTGGATTTTTAGAGATTTTTTAGGTTTTGGGGGTTTTAGGGTTATTTAGGGTTTTAGGGGTTTTGGATTTTCTGGGATTTTAGAGGTTTTATGTTTTTTATTATTTTCATTGAATTTTTAATGATTTTTAGTGTTTCTAGGGGTGTTTGGGTTTATCTGGGATTCTGGGTTTTAGGGAATTTTATGTTATAGGTATTTTTAGATTGATTTATATTTTTAGGGGTTTTTAGTGTTTTTAGGGGTTTTAGGCTTTTTACTAGGTTTTTTGGACTTTTATGATTTTAGGGTTTATGGTTTTGTTGTGTTTTAATATTTTTAAAGGGTTTGGGGTTATTTATTTTTTAGGGTTTTTAGGTTGTTTTAAAGTTTTATTGGGTTATTTATGGTCTTGTAGGGGTGTTTGGGTTTTTGGGGGTTTTAGGGCTTTTAGTGGTTTTATGATCTGGTTTTCATTGATTTTTTTTGGGGGGGGGGGGGTTAGGGTATTTTATGGTATTTTATGGTTTCTAAGGAATTTTGGATTTTTTTAAAGTTTCTTTGGGTGTTTTAAGAGTTTTGAGGGTTTCAAGTGTCTTTTAGAGGGTTTAGTGTCTCTTGGGGATTTTAGGGGTTTTAGGGTCTTTTAGCAGTTTTTAGGGGTTTTAGGTTTTTATTATTTATAGTTATTTAGAGTTTTTAGGGTTTTTAGCCAGTTTAAAAGGGTTTTATGGGTTTGGGGGTTTGTTATCCTTGAGGATTTTGAAGTGGGTTTATGGGTTTTATAGTTTTTAGGGTTTTAAGGGGTTTTTTTGGGTTTTTTTGAATATCGTTTTTTATTCTTATACCGGGTTTAAGGGGTTTTCAGGGTTTTAAGGGTTTTAGTGCGTTTTAGGTGTTTTTACGAGTTATAGTTTTTGAAGGGACATTTAGTTTTCAGAGTTTTTTATAGGTTATTAGGGTTTTTATATTTTTTAGGGATTTAAGTTCTTTTTTGAGTTTTTAATGCTTTTTAGAGTTTTAGGGATTTATTAGTGTTGTTAGGGTTTCAATAGTGTTTTTAGGGTTTTTATGGTTTCTTGTGTTTTTAAGTATTTTTACGGGTCTTATGGTTTTTAGTTTTTTATAGGTTTTAAGTGGTTTCTTATGGTTTTTCTAGGGGTTTTAGACTTTTCATAGGGTTTTTAGATTTTTAGGGGTTTATGGTTTTTAGTGGTTTTGTAGTTTTCTAGGGTTTTTAGGAATTTTACGTATTTTGATTTTTTAAGGATTATAGGAGTTTTAATTATTTTGATGGGTTTTATGGTTTTTGGTGGGTTTTAAGGGTTTAGGATATTCTAGGGGTTTTTCATATTTTAATAGATTTTTAGGTTATTTATGGGGGGTTTGGTTTCTTTTAGGGTCTTTTAGTTTTTAAGGTTTAGGGTTTAGGGTTTAGGGTATTGGGTTTAGGGTGTTCGGTTTAGGGTTTAATGTGTAGGGTATAGGGTTTAGGGTGATGGTTTAGGGTTTATGGTATAGGGTACATGTTTTAGAATTATGATATAGGGATAATGGTTTAGGGTATAGGGTTTAGGGTTCAGGGATTAAGGATTAGGTTGTGGTTTATAGGGTTTAGGCAGTAGGGTTTAGGGTTTCTAGTGTGGGTTATATTGTTTACGTCGTATGGGGTAGGGTTTTGGGTGTAGGGTATATGGTTTAGGATGAAGGGTATAGGGTTTTTGGTGTTGGGTATAGCGTTCTTTGCTTTGGGTGTAGGGTATAGGGTTTTTACTATAGGGTTTAGGATTTATTGAGGGGGGTTATAGAGTCTATGGTGTAGGGTTTATGGTATAGGTGTAATGTATAGGGTTTTGGGAGTTGGGTTTTAAGTTTTGGGTGTATGGTATTGGGTTTAGGGTGTGGAGTTTAGGGTTTAGTGTTTAGGTTATAGGGTTTAGGGTGTAGGGTTTATGGTGTTGGGTATAAGGTTTAGGTTGTGGGGTTTAGGGTTAAGGGTTAAGGGTGTTGGGAATATGTTTTTGGGGGTAAGTTTCAGGATTTACGGTGTAGGGTATAAGGTTTTTGGGGTAGGGTTCAGGGTTCATGGTTTAGATTTTAGTGTATAGGGTTTGGTGTGTAGGGTTTGGGGTTTTGGGTGTAGGTTTTTGGGTTTTGGGTTTATGGTGTAGAGTTTTGGGTTTAGGATGTGCAATATATAGTTTTTGTTTTAGGGTATAGCATTAAATGTGTAGTTTATATTTTGTAGGGTGTATTGTATAGGGTTTATCGTATATGGTATTTGGTTTCGATGCGGTGTTTAGGGTATAGGTTGTAGGGTTTATGGTATAGGGTTTAGGTTGTAGGGTAACGGATTTTGGATGTAGGTTTTATGTTTTGGGTGCATGTTATTGTGTTTAGGGTGTAGGGTATGAGGTTTAGGGTTTAGGTTACAATGGTTAGGGTGTAGTGTATAGGTCTTAGAGAGCATGGTGTAGAGTTTAGGGTGTTGGGTAGAGGGTTTAGGGTGTATCATATAGGGTTTGGGGTGTAGGGTATTGGGTTTATGGTGTAGGTAATAAGGTTTAGTGTATAGGTTTTATGCTTTTGTATAACGTTATGTGGTTTAGGCTGTAGGGTGTGGTCTTTTGGGAGTACAGTATAGGGTTTAGGGTGGGTTCAGAATCATTTGTGTGTATCCAAGGTTCTCCCTAAATGGATATATTTGAATGTATTTGAGGTTATCTATCAATATTTCTCTTTTGTGGATAGAATAGGGATTCTTTGGTTGTTTACTGGAATGTGAATAGTTTCAATCCACATGATGGGGTTCTCAAGAGTTTATCATCATCCAGGTGGGATGAGAGTTGTTTTGATGTCAGGATTGAACCCATAAGATGATCTTCCTACATATCATCATGAGAGGAATTAGAACCCACGTAGTTCAGTGTCACTTAACTAGACACGTCACCTTTAAAGTTCATGTTATGTGGACCCAAACATGGACTTTAACTTCGTGTAGAAAGTACATCATGGTGAATAGTTTTCTGGTCATGGATAGTGTGGTACTTATACCGAGTTGGTCCAATTTACCTGGAAGACATGTGGTCTCCTGTGTGAATATGAACCTATAAGTAACGTGTTCAAAAAAAATTAGGGTGGATTCATATGTCAGTTTTGGACCTTAGGGAGTCTTCCTATGTATTCTTGTTAGTTGGTAATCAAATCCCATGTATTTCAGTATGATTGGGACGTACACTTTAAAGGAGACCAATTAAAGGGACATGATTGGGGCTTATGCATGGGGCCTGCCCACATGGATTAAAGTTGGGAATTACATCTATGGAGGGGGCCCATTAAACGAGATATTATTGGGGTGTATACAATATGGGAGTCCCACGATATGATTTTGGATTGTGTGGATTTCATGATTGTTTCCAACCTCTAAGACTGCATGATTCATGCTCGGTGTGAAAAACAAGTGGCAACAGTGAATTTGAAGATTGAACATCCTACTCCATCTGCTAATGGATAGTGCTGGATCCCAGAGGGTGAGAGAGAGTGTATTTGAGTGTACCTATTTCATCTATTCTTTTCATATCTTGTATAGTCATGTTTGGAGAACTATCTAAATACATCCCAGGATGAGGTGATGGGGATGAAAAGTTCTACCTCCTATAAGAAAGGCTAGGAGATTACCTTAGGAGGAGTTCCCTAAAATTAGTTCTAGGGAAAGAGGAGAATGTTCAAAACTGTTCCTCATAAAATGGGGAGGGTATCAGTTCCCATTAATACCTAGAACACGGAGTTACACATGAGAACCCCATGGTTGGAACCCTAATTACCATGAGAATGTAAACTGAATGCCATTTTGATGGTTCACCCTATTGATGGGGTCACTCATGCGACTCTTGTTACCATGGGTATATGAACTAAAAAGGACACACTAGTGTGCCTAATAATCTTATCATACATGTTCGGTGGATTTGGAGGGGGCCTTTCTTAATGTCATTAGACTAGTTTATAGAGGGTCCAACACAATATCTGATGACACAACGGAAGATAATGTTGGGAGATTGAGAGTAGAATTCCATAGGATGCCCCATTTTTCATAGCATGTTCTTACACAAGATGGGGTTTTCTTCATGTAGTGTTATTCTATGTAGTTTAGGGTAATGTCTACATAGCATTATGCTACATGGACTTGGGTTATTCATGTGTAGTGTTCAGACATGCTGGACCAAGTACCTTCCATGTAGTGATTTTCTACATATGGTTGAGTTCCTCCCGCATAGTGATTTTTAAAAAGGGGGAAGGTTTCTTCCAGCATTGTGTTTTTCTATAAAGGATGACTATTTTAAATGGTTCCATAGGTTTTTTCCTCATTGGAATGATGACTTCAAAGTCTTTTGTGTTTTTAAGTTACCAAATGATTTATTTTTTTCTCCTTAATGCTATGGGATAGGTTTTACCAGTTAGGAATCGTCAAAAATCTATGGGTGTGACTCTCTTCTTAAATTACACCAATGTTTAGATCTTAGTTCTCCACCCCCTTTTTTGTCCCCCTCAGGGTCCTTTTATAGAGGAATGGTGTGTAGGGATGGCTGGTTGTGATGGGTGATGGGGCCTCCGTTTTTGGGAGCCCATAGAAAATGCCTGGCCCATGAATAACTAAGTCAGTGATGACATAATTAGTGGAAGGGAGTCCTCATTTTCAGGGGTGGAGATCACTTACATGGTCCTGAAAACTACTTTGTTTTTTTTTGGGGAGCTGCAAGTACAGCCTTGTTCCGTGAACTATTTGAGTTCAAGGGGGAATATTGTTTGGGGGATCTGATATCACTACCTCCCTCCCTAAATTGAAATAGGTTTTATTTGTGGGAGATGGTGCCACCATATTTATCTCATGAACTATTTAGTTTATATGTTCTTCATGAAGTAACATATTTCTATGAATAGTAGAAATCTACAAATGGAATTGTGCTTCGCAGAATCACTTCTTCCTTTGTAATTTTCTCCCCTTTAAACATTTATCCTTAAACTCTTCCTCTAATTTGTTTCTTTTCATTTTACGAATTGACGGATTTATTTCAATCACTTTTTTAGAGTTTTCAAGACCCAAAAGACTCATACACCCAACCTGATTGATGGGAGTTTGTATTCTTGACCATGATATTTAAAAGGGTCTACTATGATCATTTCCCAACCATTTTAGGTTGTGAACCAATCAATTACAACGACCAAGGGTTGCTTCCCTTTCCATTCAAAAAATCATCCATCAATATAGTGTGAATCACAAGATTTTAATGGGTCCTTGTTAGCATGAAATGTACAATTTTTTCCATTAATGTAGTATTTTTTCACTGATGATACGTTGAAGGGATTTCAGCATGTTGATGCAACCAAGGCCTTCCCAATAAGACATTTAAGGCTGTGTTTTTTCAAACCACCAGAAACATGGAGTTAGCCACAAGGTCTCCAAAATAATTATTGATCATGATTTGGACTAATTGATTCTACTCAATATTTTCATAGCCTTGCAAGTTTATGAAGGTAAAATGTTATCCTCATTGCTGACGATCTAATGCAGTGTTTACAGTGGAATCAGATCAACTCTGAAGCCATTTCCAATGAAAACGTTTATGATATTGATTATATTTAACATTCCTTACACATACAAAGGTTTGATGTGTCCTTGTGTGATAGAAATTCCACCATGATTCATGAATGAGATAACTAAATGACATTTTGTCAGATTGGTATCAATTTGATAGACTTTGGCAGTAGCCACTTTGACTTCAAACTCATATGGGCTCAACAGATTCTATATGAGTGATTCCCTAATATCTTTTGACAAAACACAAGGAATCCAGAATCGAGAGCTTCACTAGTAACATGGTTAACTGCTTCAAGATATCATATTTATGGTTTGAAGGTCGGTGCTTCCAAACCTGAGGATTATATTTTACAAAAACTTTATAGGATGGAGTATTGGATGTAGATGGGTAATCCCCTAATAGAGGATTTGAAGGTGATTCTCCTCTTTGTGGGTTGGGCCAGGCAGGTCTGCCTGCATGCCGAGAGTGATTACACACATGTTCGTCATATAATTTATATTCTAGAATGACCAAGCTAGAGTGTCTTCTGGTAGGGGACAAGGAATTTTCCTATTCTTGTTGGGTATGTTGAATTTCCCTTCAATGAGTTTTTGAAAATTTGATGGTTTGAGAAGTGGTGCGTCAAGAAATTTGGTTCCTTCCATGGTTGTGTCTTCCCTGGTATCCTTGGATCATAAAACCCCTTCCTCCGACTCCTCGACCTAGTTCGGGGAACTTGGGTTCATAGCCATACTCATTGTTAGAAATGAGATCCATTACGTGAAATAAATTAATGGAGAAAAAATTAACTAATCATATAATTATTAATCTACCTAAACGATTGCTTCTATAATTTCCATTTAGTAAGGTGGTTCCCATACCTTTAGATCCAGGGGAATAAAATATGAGAGGTACAATGATGACTTTTTAATTGATGTGGATTTTTCTTCTTACAGAGGCTACTTTCCTTTCTATTCAAACTATATTTTTTGACGATATGATTTTAAAGATTTATGGGGTTGAGGATGTTGGCTTCATTTCAGTAGGAGCAGTTAAGAACATAATATACTATTTCAACTTTTCTTGGAGAATACCATGAGTTCGGTTGATTTTATTTCAAGTCATCCAAGAATCAAGATTTTTTTCTCCCCTTTTAAAAACTTCTTTCTACTCGCCTACTTTATCAAGAGTTGTAGTGTAAATATATTCAACATGTAATGGTAGTGGCCCTAGTTTGACGTGAAAAAAATCTATCATTTTCCACAAGAGGTGTTTGAATATGAATCATTCCTATATAGTTTGTCCCAGTATTAAATGAAAGGTAAAATAATATATATGGTGGTAGATACCTACCTTATTGGCTATTTTCAGCACTAGTAGACTGATTCAATTGTAGTTCATAGTGGCTATAAAATATCCATGGACTTGATGTTCTCAGAATGATTAAAATTTATTCCTCCTTTCCTTAGATTGATTTATCATAGGGCCCCTTCACTTGTATTTTAATGTTAGGGGTTCATGTTGAAACCTAGGGGAAATGCATGATACATTGAAGATGTTATTGCTAGAGAAGGTGTAGGGGATGGCTAACGTGTGATGAAGGCCACTTATGCTTTTCCTACTCTTTTTCCCAAGACTGATGAATTTACCTAGAACTTGATCCTATTTTTCTATGTGGAGTCATCAATTGTTGGGAAAATGGAAGGTAAATCCCAGAACCCACTTGTATACTTCACTGGGATAAGAGGCACTCACATCTCTACATAGATATTATCAATGCACATAACAGGCATCTCATCCTGAGGGAGTGACCAGTTCAAAGAGTAGGTCAAGCCTTACTATCATCTAATTAAATCTAAGACTCTCTCATTCTCCCAATGTTTGTAGTTAAAGGGGTCACTAATTGTAGTCTTTATAAGCGTTGTGTAGAATTGGAAGTGGATCTATTGACAGAGATACTCCCATCCCGTTAACTATCAGGCTGGAAAAATGGCATACTATATGAAGGTTGACCCTTTCAGAGTTTGCATGTAGCATCTGAGTTTTACTACTTCTTGTTGTTATGGGGTTCCCATCATGGGATCTCAATAAGATACATAGTGCATCATATTTTTCTTCAGGTCACATGAGCCCTCAAATATTGGGAACATTGGACTCTTGAAATTTGGTAGTGGTGGAGTGTCGCTCACCCAATCAGAGTAAGGTTTTAATTTCAGTTGTACTAGTAAAATCTAATCATCCATGGATTCCAATTTTCGTTCCAATTACTTGATGGTATTGCCAAGATCTTGATGTGTGTTCTGTTTAACCTAAAATTGGATGGGTGTATTAGGGGGCCTGATTTTATGTGGTTGTTCTGCTAGAATTTGAGGCAAATATCCAACCAAGGTCATCTTTTGAGGAGTTTCCTAAACCCTTTTTGATTTCATCCTTAATAGAGGTAAATCTTGATATATTTCCATGATTGGGTATAGGTATATTGATGGTCCAAAAACCTCACTGGGAAAATATCCTAGCCTTGATTCATTTTTTTGGGATAAACGCTTTTGGATTACGTACAACATTTGGAAGTGTACGTCTAGGATCCGTCTGGGGAGGATATTCGATAGAGCGGCTACCCTGAACCATATCAACAATGATTCATTACAAATCTTTAATTTCATCTTTATTTTGTGAGAATATTTCTTCGAGTGTAATGGGATCATTCTCTTCAATAGAAGGTGGTGGGTCATATACAACCTTTCTTTTTTTTCTTCTCATTGTTAGGGATTCACTAAGGAGGTGGCGGAAGATTGATCTGGGGAACTCCCAAATTTAGGGTGGACTTCTGGTTGTAGGTAATCATACCTTCATTCTCAGTGAATATTGGATTTCAAGAGGACACATCATCTCCCTTCTCTTCTGTAAAGGCATAATGTTCATTGTGATCCATAGTATTGACATCAATGATGTTCACTGATGCATAATGCATTATTGGTGGAATAGTAGCTTCTGAATGGTAGGTGAGTTGTCTGCATCATTTTTTGGATCTTGTCCTTCCATTATAGGATCCACTTCGAGCTTCTTGGTGAATGGAAACTCAAAGTGAACCTCTATATGACCTTATTGTATGGCTCCCTTTTGAGGAAAATTAGTTACAATATGGGACTGAGTGTGGGACCTCTCTTCTTGATATCCTCCCTAAATATGAAAAGACTTATTATCACTAGGTGGGGGTTGAGGTAAAAGTTATTCGAGCCCTTTGGGTTTGGTTTTCTCAAATTCTATTATTATTTTTGCTTATCCTATATTTTTTGGCCTTACGGTGGAATTTTATGATAAAAATTCCCCCCTCCCTTCATGTTGCACCTAATCTCATAATGTGGAGGTTACTAAAACTACAACCATTTTATTTATATTTGTTTCGACCCAAGGGTAGTGTTTTGGGAGAGGAAAAATGGCCTGACGGGGATCCTCACACATCTTTTATTGTAGAGAAATTCTCACGTCGAGTTCACAATTTCTTTTGTCTCAAACCATTTGGAATTATTATCCTTTAAAGGAGGATTGGGTAAACCCCATGGGGACTGGATAGTTTATCCCTTCTGTATTGTGAGGGATATTCCATAGTTAAATGGTCTCAGTGGGAAATTTCATGGTTTCATGTACTTATGAAATCAGTCATCTTAGGACATCACTTTCTCAGATGGTCTCCAACAAGTTGATTCATGGATCCAGAAACACCCAACGACCCTGGTATCCATGATTCATGGATCTTCATTCCAAAGGTAGGTGCCTGTTGGATGAATATTTTTCCAACAACACTGAAGGACTCCATTGGTCGAGAGGATGAGAAGTCAGGCCCACCGTACATTTTGTGGGGGGGGGGAATTGTTGCCTATTATGGGACTCTCTTATAGAATTAAGTTGTGTTCGTGTTCATTTGTTCGGTAATCCTTGGTTTATTCCCAAAGAGTGTGTCCCCATGTTACCTCTAGTTTATAGGATCTTCATAGGAATATATGGATTTGATTCTATAGAGGTAATTCTAAATTAATCCATACAATAAGTCAATCTAGAGTTCATCATAATCCAGGTGGGACAGATGGTGACTTGATATTGGGATCGGACCCATAAGATAGATTTTCTATGTATCCTTGGAATAGGAATAAGATCCCATATAGTTCGGAGGAGCTGGGACTTAGGCATAAAAGCTACCCATTTGGGGGGATGTTTTTGATTGGTACCTTTTGGAAGGGAACCCTTTTGATCATGGGCCATCAATCAAGCATCCTACATATCATAGTTTTACCAGGAATCTGATTTCTTATAGTAAATAAGAGCTAGGGCTTATGTATGGAAGCTTTACATTTGAGAGGTCATTATTGGGTTAACCCTTTTGGAAGGAAACACTTTTGAGCGAAGGCCTTTAAGCAGGCATCCAAAATATCCTGTTTTGATTAGGAATTAGAGTTCTCATAGTACAAAATTTCTGGGGCTTACGCATGGAAGCTTCCATTTGATACGAAATGATTGGGTGAACCCTTCTGGAAGGGTAACCTTTTGAGCTCAGTCCTTCAAGGAGGCATCCTACATATCCTTGTTTGACCAGGAATCAGAGTTCTCGTAGTTCAGAAGAACCATGTCTTACACATGTATGATGCCCATTTGAGAGGACATGATTCAGTAAACACTTTTGGAAGGGCACCCTTTTGAGCTTGGTCCTTCAAGTAGGCCTCCTACATATCCTGGTATGACAAGGAATTAGAGTTCACATAGTTCATAAGAACTAGGGTTTATCCATGGAAGATTCCCATTTGAGAGGACATGATTGGGTGAACCCTTTTGGAAGGGAACCCTTTTGATCTTGGGCCTTTAAGAATACATCCTATGTATCCTGGTGTGACCAGGAATCAGAGTTATCATATTTTAGAAGAACTAAGGATTACGCATTGAAGTCGTCCATTTGAGAGGACATGATTGGGTGAACCTTTTTGGTAGGGCACCCTTTTGAACTCAATCCTTTAATAAGGCCTTCTACAAATCATAGTTTGACCAGGAATCATAGTTCTCATAGTTTAGAAGAATTGGGGATTATGCATGGAAGCTTATCATTTTAGAGGACATGATGGGGTGAACCATTTTGGAAGGAAACCCTTTTGATCTTAGGCCTTTAAGATGGAATCCTACGTATCATTGTTTAAACAGGAATTAGAGTTCTCCTAGTTCAACAGAACTGGGGCTTATGCATGGAAGATTCCCATTTGAGAGGACATTATTGGGTGAACCCTTTTGTTTGGGAACCATTTTGAACTCAGTCCTTCAAGAATTCATCCTACATATCCTGGATTGACCAATAACTAGAGTTCTCAATGTTCATAATTGTATGGATGTTATAATCATCCCAAATCTCTAATCCCACATGAGCCATGCTTGATGTGAGAAACAAGACGATTTGAGAGGTCCAACCTACCACAAAATTCCTCTCCTGCTAATGGGAGATGGTGGGCCTATAGAGGAAGAGGCCTTTGTGACTGTGGGTTATGGAATGAAGTGATAATTTTAATTTGGGATGAAATTAAAGGTCATTTAGCTCGAACCATAGAATATTCGGGACTTACCTTAGTGGGAGTGCTCTGAAATGCATTCTGGGAAAAGGGGAGGGATGCCGACTCTCATCAAAAGGAGAATCAAACATAACTCCTTTCACTGATCACCACTAATCATTCAATGGAAAATCAAGTGATCACCCTTGATCCCTAGAATAGTGAGGTTCACGTTAGAATCGCAAGGTTGTACTATGGGTTACAATGGAAATATAGACTTACAAACATCCCTGGAGTCCAAAACTGTTGTAGGGAGAACCATCATGGCTCTTCTTACCATGGGTATTTAGACATAAAGGGGCATGATGATTCACCCTATGATCTGATCATATGGGTCTGGTGGCATTGGAGGAGTCTTTGTCCTGATGTCCGGGGACTAGTTTATTGAGGGGATATGGAGGACTGCACAGTATTGGAGGGACGATATTGGAACCGGAGGGAAGAATACACAAAAACACACCATTCCAAATACTGTTTTCTTTTGCTATATGGGGAGATCTCCACATACCATAGTGGTATGTGAGTAGAGTTTTCATCTACCTACTGAAGTAGTACGTGGTTTTGGCATGGACCACCACCCACCGCAATGGTACATAGTCTTGAATGCGATCTTCCGTGCTGCTTTGGGTACCATATATGTACCGATGCAGTATGCGGCACTTGGATAAATCCGCATAGAGATATACTATGTGGGAAACTATATCGATGGAGGGTCCTAGGGACCACTGTTCTCTCGGAGTTCATCAGCGCGAAATATGTGGTTCACAATTTTACCAATTAGGTTTGTGGTTCCCTTATTATTATTAAGTTTTTTTTGTTTTATGGTTTTTGGCTATATGTACCTATTGAAAACATTCTTTAAAATTTGTGCTTCACTAATGATTCGAGAATGATGCCAAAATCCTCCCTGAATTATTTCTTCTAACCCCTGGGGTCCCCATAGATCTCTCTTCAATATTATTTTCTAAATTCGTTATATTATCCTATTATAGAGCATTGGGTAAATCATATTTATAGGCATGTGGTACCATTTTTAGAAGCCCGTGATGTGATATCTTGACCCGTGGGAGACTCAGTCAACCAGGGTTTATAGAGGTTGTAGTTCACGAGTCATAGTTAGCAGAACCCTGCCAATTTTCTTCATCTGTGGACTGCTGAGTTCACGAGATGGTATGAAAACATCCTTCGTGGGCATGATTCCCTCAAAAATATTTTTTTGCAGGTGCCTCGTTTCTCTATCCATCGCTTCACAGGCTAGCACCTCGCGGGTCATTCTGTGTACTGGTGGTTCGCAGTTCATTCCTTTCGCAAACCCTTCTCAATGATGGTATGTGGGTCACTTAAAAACTCTTTGAGAAATCATTTTTTCAAGTTTCTTCCAATGTTTTCAACTCAATTTGAGTCCATTAACATTGTTAAACTTGTAGGAATTTTTTCTTCATTTTGAAATGTGATTTTGTGAGTATTTTATTCCCATTATAATGTTTTCAGGACCCTAGAAATTCCCCCCATCATAATAGGGTCTGTTCAGAATGAAGAAGAGACTGTTTTGATGTAGAAGTGAACCTGAACTGAAATGGTTCACGATCGAACAGATAGGTCCATTAGGAGGGGACCATACCTATATATAAGGTCCCATGTCATTGATCTTTTAACTTTTCTCGTAGACAAAAGTTCTCTCATCTCTCGCTTTGTTTCCTCTACCTTCTCATACCATTTTTTTTTCGAAAACCTCACTCGTGAACCACTTCGTACGTACCATGAAAAAAACATTTCACAAGTCCATCTACCTGTGAATTGAATTTTTGGTTTTGAGAATGGTCTTTGTGAAATTTAAAACTATAATCCAGATTTCCACATAGGAGAACACTACGTGGATTTTGCATTCTCATACCAAGATGGAACTGGAGAATTGAAATTTAAACCTTAATACTCCAAAATTAAATTTTTAAATATAAATTTTGAAAATAAACTTGGCGAGACCTTGGTTTGCGGTATCCACCTTCCATGAACCCTTGATTTCACTAGCCAATGCTCCGAGGAACAGTGCCTCATGGGTATTTCACATAACACAACTATACGGGATGTAATAATTCAATGTATCATGCAACACGTGGGTTATGCCTACCGAGTACTATTTTTAGGAACAATATGCAAATCCCTATGCAGACATATTTTTAATTCCTTTAGCCAATTTCCCATGGCCATTATCCAACAATTTTTATTGGAGTAACTTTTGGTAGTCTTTTGAATCTTCCTGTGCAGGCAACAATGTCTCTTTCCTCTAACATTGACAAAATCGACGAAGGAAATAGAAGCCATGGAAGAGGATAATGAAGACCATCTTCGATCCTACATTGTTACTCATGATAGATTTTTAAAATATTTTCTCATTATAAAGCTCTTATATTTCCTATTGTCCATATAGTGGAAACTTTAAATATTTGGTGTTTTTGATGATGTTCCTCTTCCATTTTTTGACCATAATAACCATTTCATTCTATTTGATGCACCGTAAGGACATGATCAGGTAAATATTTCCCCAACAGGAGAAGTAATCACTACTCCAATTCAAAAAAATGTGTTCATTTTTGAAGGCTTGGTGTGGACTCAGGGCGATCACAAGTGTCACAACACTGCCTCGATACTAGTCGTCTGAGAGTACCCATCTATCATCAACCTTTCCCAAAAAAACCCTTATGGTGGGTGGAGCAACAGGTGGGATCTTCGGGACAAATGATGTTTCTCCAATGAATGGGCCTGAGAATTTTAGGTACAACAAACCTATTTGGAGTCCCCTGTCTAGTTGAATTCGGTGAACATACATCAGAAAACTTGGGATTATTAGTTTGCAGCCTTCTCCCTAGGTGAAATCCTTCGAGAGCTACTGATCCACTGGTTCTCAAGCACCAACACCTTCCATTTTTTGATGGGGAGGTGGGAATCAAATTATGGGAAATCCACCAACTCAGAGGAATCCCTATCCATGTAGATATGTATGAAAAGTTGTTCCTAGTAGCTACTACTTGGAATAATACTGACCATGTGTCTCCATTGATAAGGAGACAACTAGTTATTGAATAGGGATTACATGATCATCCCCTCTAGGATCACTCTATTATCCTATTCAAGGTGTGGATAGGAATATTTTTACAGGAGGAAGCTTCTATGATGAGAGCTCTCCACAGTCTAACTCATCCTTCTCATATGTTTCAATAGACTCTAGGGTCATATTGTGATACCCTTTAAGAAAAACGATATACGACTTGAGATAATAATCTTCAACCAGACCTTTCACCTATAATTAAATTAGTTGGTTTCTTTGCCATGTAATTGACTGGATGGATTTTCACACCCCATGATGTATATACTGGGTTTTGGGCCTGTACTTTGATGATGGAAACTATACTAGCACAGGGTCGACCAACTGATTTGGCCATTCCTACTCTCTCCCAACATTACAAACTATTGGGACATATACAAGAAGGTAGGAATCCATGTCATCTTAGTGGACCATTTCAATTCATGTATGGGTGGATGGCAGAACACATCCCTTGTTATAAATATCGACACACTACAAAGGTTCCTGATTTTGACTTTTAACCTACCCTTCTAAACATTTTTGTTGTTCATCCCAGGACTTTAAGCGTTAATGACGTAGTCAAGCTGCTGAATGATGCTTCTTTCTTCTCATTTTCACTATATCCTACACTTTATGTGTCACTAAGAGGTGATAGGGGTTGTTCTTTAGAATAACTCTCATACATCATTGCACTTCGATACGTGATTCTCACTACTTTCATAGATCTAGTGTCAATTTGTGAGCCATACCTCCCTTATTAGTTCTCTAAGAAATTTGGGTGCCTTCAACAAACTGTGCTTCTTCCTTCTATTTAGATAAGGAGAGAGTATCATCCCATAAATATTCTCAAGTTATGTCTTATGATTATATAGGAATTAACCTCTATGGAATTTTTCATCCCCAATACGATTGGATCAAATTTTCTATCACTATAATATACCCTACTGTGGGTGGGATATTACCCTGATGGGTGATGAGAAAACTAGTTCGGTGGGTAAATAAGCCTATAACCATTCTTCACCCCATCACCACCTTAATGACCATGCCACACATTACTTCTTTTTTTATGAGTGTGACGACTATGTCTCCTATTCCTTTCCCTGCATCATCCACGATGGATATGCCACCTATTCCTACCCTTTTGTTAAGAAGATGCTTGATTCACTACTAGAAGCATCTGGAAGAGGATTCATCGGTACAACATATCTCAGTGGGGAGTGATTTATACTTCTCATCTCTTGTGGATACTTCCCATGACCCTAATGAGGCTGTCCCTAATAGAGTATCACTAGACACCCTGGAAGTCACATCTAGTTTTTCATGTATGGCTCCAGCAGTCGAACCATCTGAGGGTAAGGAGATCCTCCCATCGTGGGTTTCTTATCTTAGGTCCCTTCCCACTCTTGTAATGACACTTCCTACAAATATACTCATTATGGTGGGAGGGGATCAAGCTACTACTGCTGTGGGGATGCACCAGGCAGTGCGAAAACATGCATTTCATCAGTTATGTGTCCTTGTCGTAGAAACACCTACAGATAGATTTTCTAAAGAGACTGACAAGTTTTGGAAGTTATTAACCAAGATGGCCTCGGGTGGCTTTGATTACCATCACATACATATCCTTATCTACCAGATCATCATAGCCTAGAAATACATTGCTTCTTGTGAGGATAATCTTTCCAAGTTCAATTATTCCCATCATCAGGTGATGTCCTTTAGAGATGTTTCCGAGGAACCTGATCACCTAAAGGATTAAGAGGAAAAGTCTCATGATTTGGTGATCTCCCAAAAGGAAGATTTGTGGGAGTGAGAGGCACACGTAGAAAGGTTGAGGGATCAACTGGCCTCTTCATGTTCCAATTACAAAGATATCCAGAAAAAAGGGTGGGATCTTAATGTTGTTATGGAACGTGTGTATCCAATGGTCAAGGATCAATCAGATGAAAGATCTTATTTATAAAAAACTATTGACGTCCCGCAGTATTCACTTTCAATTTTTTTGGAAAGGGAAATCCGAGCCTTATTGTATCTTTCCTCAAATCATGATGTGTGCTATTTTTCTTTTTGATACTTTGGAGATACTTTGAACTAGGGATGTTCCTCTATTTTTGTTGAACTCAATGATACTTATATTTATTCAAATTCATCTTCTTTTTATTTTCCCATCATGTAAATTATTCAAAATAAATTACATAAACATCATTTTAATGAGGTATTAATTTTAAACTATGAGTTAAAACAAGTAAATTGAAATAATCGAATTGGGCTCTAATTTTTTCCTAAACCTCTGGTCTCAGCAAACATAGTTATACTATTTCTAAGGTTTTATGGAAAACCTCACAAACTTTTGTGTCATTTTCATTGTTACCCTAACTTTTTCCTATTCTTGTTTGACACGGGCATAGGGGGAATAACTTGACTTTTTCTTAGGCCGCCCTTTGTAGGTTTTTGACCTAACAAGTTTGATGTCTCTTTCGATATCTTGATAAACATTTTTATTCTAAAACATACAAGGTGTATGTTTAATGAACTGATACAAGAATTTTATCTAGAGGTTCCCTTTGTGGATTTTAACTATGGTGAGTATGTGGCCTTTTTCACTGGTAGTTCATAGTCCTTCCAAACGAACTTATTACTGATGTTTTAGGTTGATAAGTTTTGACCAAAATTGATGTCGTAGTGGATCAAATTTCAAATTCATCAGCTGGGAATGTACTAATATCTTTCAGACATGAATGAGGAATTTTTCTTGACCCTAAATTTGTGAATTTTCAACATGCGTGAGGCTCGGAAGCCATTTTAGGCATACAGAGGTAGGAGATGACTCTCATGAGGATAAAATTTCCCTTGATTAGTGGAAATTTTTTATGAGACATATGAAGATCCATCGAGGAATATTTTTCATAGCCAAACAAGGGTGTCCTCAGGACATGGGCCTTCCATCAATGATGGGCATGGAGGATTTACAACACTTTGAATTTATTTTGATGTTTGGATCCACAGTGGGTGGCCTGTCTGAGTGACGATGTCTGAATGTATTACAGAATTCAAATTAGCATTTACTGGGTAATTGTTCCCACACGATTCTTAATTTTGTAAGGGAGAGCTGGTGGATGGTCAGTTTTGAAATATTTTTTATGTCGAGGTATTTAAAAGGGGAGGATATGTGGGCCATTATCTAGAGGGTTTTTCCAAATACGAGGGGTGAGAGAGGACATGGATGTCCTCTATGTGTAAAAAACTAGAATGGACTCTCCTGAGGACGAATTTTATTTTTATTGATGGACGTTTTGTAGGCGATATATACAAAGCCGTCAGGAAATGATGTGCATAGTCAAACAAAGGTGTCCGCATGACATTGTCCTTACATATCTGATGGTTGTGAAGGATTATGTTGATTGGGACCTTTCTGAACATGGTATATAAACTTTAACAAAAGGTGAACCTAAACATGAAAATGTACATTTCATTTAGATGAAATTCTCTGGGAAGCCCCAAAAAAAGTGGGGAAATTTTTTTCTTATATGCGAATCAACTTCACGCATATGGATGGGGTATCATTATTTTACAAAAGCCTCAAGAGAGACCAGAGATGAATCTGGATAGCATATTTTGATATATCTAGGATGTGGGTAGGAAGAAGAATGTAACCATGATTTTGATGGCCCTTGAATCAGGAGGGATGTTACGAGGCTTGGAATACATTGGGTGTACTGAGATAGGATAGGAATCTCTTGGGGATGAATTTTCCTTCGATTGATGGCCATTTTTTTTTGAAAACATATATAGATCTATTGGGGCATGATGGTAATAATTATACAAAGATTTCCACAGCACAATGGACTTCCATCTTCGATGGCCATGGAATATTATTGGGGTTCATGATCGCTCAGAGCACAGAGTTTGAGGTATGGTAGGAGTGTATCTAGATACATTAGGTACATTTGGGCTATGATTTACTCATGGAATCAGGTATCCCTTACATTGATTTGATTCATACACAGGTTAAGGCATCCTCCCCATCATTGGGGTACCCTGTAGTTTAATGTCATATGGTCCGGACGTGGGGTTCCTTACAGGGAAGGGAACCATGACATGCCTTTTAGAGTCATGTTTCTAGTACCGAATTCATGGACTATATTTTGATATTGTCATTGTGGATATCTCACTAAGATCACTAAGCTCACATGAGCTATGGTCGGTGTGAGAAATAAGGGATTATGAGCATTCCAAATAACCATTTAAGAAGAGAAAAATCAATATCAGATATCAATTTAGGCATAAACCATTCCTATGTTGTTTAATATCATACAACATAGAATATTTTGGCCTTGCAGTTTAATTTCATGCAGTGTGGACATTATACTATCTAGTTTAGAGTTACGCTATGAGGACATTATGTTGTCACAAAGATCATTAATATCTTTTAGTTAATCATGATCGGGGTGTTATGTAATTTCGTATATGCGAGTGATGATAGAAGGTGTAAACCATAGTCCCTAGGGGAAAATATGGATCAAGAGGGATGACATGGGGCTTGGAAGCCATTGGGTATACCAAGGTAGTAGAAGACTCTCCTGAGGAAGAATTTACCTTCAATCTATGGTCGTTCTGTAGGTGACATATCCATAGCCACCGGGGCCTGATGTGCAAAGACAAAAAAATGTGTTTGTAGGACACTATCCTTTTATCATAGCTGGCCATGAAAATTTATTGGGATCCATGTTTTCCCAGATTATGGAGTTGACAAATGGGAAAGATGTGTTTGGGAATGTAATAAATACCCAGACCATAATTATTTGTGAACTATTGGAGGTTCCACATTGATCTGAATCATATGTATAAGGGGAAGCATAATCATTTGACTTCTTATGAGTGGGGGGGGGGGGGCATGCATGGGATCTCCTAACATTGAGAATTTTCCACACATGACTCTTTAATAATCATGTAGTTTATTATCACGCGGTTAGGACCTTTCATAGACTCCCCATACAAGTATATCCTATGCACATGGGAAGGGGAAATTTTTTTCAAATGGTGGTTGGGTTGAGATTCCAGATATATGCGTCACTACGTATCCTGAAAGGGTAGGAATCATGAAGTATGTAATTCTGAATTTTCCTTAATTTTTTTGGTCCATGTGAAGGGACTTGAGAGGAAATTTTTTCATTGTCTGGGATGGGATTCCAAATTTAGACATCACTACATATCTTGTAAGGGCAGTAATCAATTAGTACATTGTTATAAAAGTTCCCCGTACCAATCGGGCTCAGACATAGGGTTAGGGGATTTTTTGTTTCATCCACTAAGGATTCCAGGTCTACCATATTTCTCTATAGTTTTTTTTTTGTGTAAGGGAATCCCTAACATTTATCCTAATATCATGTGAGTTACTCTCAATGTGATAAACACAAAGTGATAAGGATTTCCCTTGTAAATATAGGGAGATAGAGGAAATGATAGAGAATTTTTTTATATGGTGAGGTATGATCCAAGATCGAGTGTCAAGGAGTCACTACCTATCCCAATAATGAATGGGAATCAAGATATAGTTAGTTATTTGAAGGATCATGTAAATTATCATCATTCGATTAGAACGATTTATGCTATGTATCTTAATGTCTTGCAGCTTGGACGCTATGTTGTGCAGTTTAGTATCATGAGGTAAGGACATGGGTCATAGTTTAATGTCATGTTTCATGGAAGAGTTTCATATAGTTTAATTTCATGTAGATAAGATTGGAACTCGTTGTTTAGGGTCATAGAGTTTGGACCATGAATGGGCATCACTGTTACGCGAAGTACTTATTAAAAACTGTTGCATTTGTGAGAGCTATGATGAGATGTCCTTCCCTTGATATCAAGGCGTATTCTCCATTGTAATAGACCCTATGTATGAAATATGACCCCTCCCACATTAGATCATGATTTGGTGGATTCTTCCTAAGTATCATTGGGGTTTTGAGGACTAACACCATCTATCTGTTGAGAAAAGATCGAAGGAGAATCTTTTTGTTGAAGGCTCATGTGATCCGATTTTGGTAGATTTACAAATGGAGAAAAGTGTGTATCCTTTTCTCATCTAGCAGGTCCAAATCATAAAATAGTCTTTGGGATTGTGTATCCATGGAGAATTTATTGCAAATGGACACACGAAGTGATGGAGCTTGAATTTTGATAGGAAAACCTACCTATTCCCCCAACTACTAGTGAGTACGGGGTCACCTGGGTGGCAGTGCAGGTTGTGGTTCGGTAATCCTGTAAAGAATGAATGGAATTGTTTGGCCACAATTTCTTATCCTTATCTACCAAATTTTGGAGTATACTGGATAGAGTCTTGTTGAAATCCCCTATATACCCATTGGCCACTATGTGGTAGTAGGGTTAACAGTTGGCATTGATTACATACTCCTGGTATTTTTTTTAACTCAGCATAGTATAATTTTGTGTCATTGTCTATCAATATTGTATTAGGGATACCAAATCTAGTAATGAAGTTAGCCTTCACAAGGCTAATAGTGATTTTTGTCCCGAATTCTTTAAGGGGTGTGGATTCAGCCAATTTGGAAAAGAAGTTGGTTATTGTGAGTTTGAACAGGAATTTTCTGGCTTTAGCCGGGGGATATTGTCCCACAACATCCATCCACTAGGTGCAAAATGGCCATGAGTACTTAGTTGTATGAAGTAACTCCAAGGGTTGATGAATAAAATTGGAATGAACTTGGAAGGAATGTAACTTCATGGAAAATATAGAACAATCCTGTATCATAGTGGCATGGTAATACCCTAGCCTACGGATTTGACGAGAGTGCTTGGTTGTTGTTTGTACTCTCCACAAGCTTTGGCATGCACTTCTTTCTTGATGGTAGCAGTTTCTCCTCCCTCGATGCACCTGAGAAGGACTCCGTCAGGTGCTCGTTTTTAGAGAAACATTTCATGGTTTACACCATTATACATGAAAAATTTGACTACCCGTCTTCAAACATGTTCCCTTCTAGTCCTATCTGGTGGGAGTTCCCCCTTCCGAAAGTAATTTTCAATGGGAATCATCCAAAAGTTTGTCCAACCATAATGCTTAGGAATAGATCTAATTTCGTCGATCTCATCCTTATTGTTCTAGATAAATGGAAAGACCATTCGACGGTGGGTAATGCTAATAACCATTTCATCCCGGTCTACATCATCCTGGGTTATGGCTGCATTTTCCAAAGCACCAGATTAATCATTTTATGTCTGAGGGACATTGGTCAGTGTTGGTTCTGATGGGAATTCTTCCATCAGTTCTCAAAAATGGTTCATCAAGGGGTATAATAGTTCTTTATTAATGGAATACTCACCATTTAACTATTTGATGACTGACTATGAATCACCATTTACTATTAGGGTTTTAAATCATTCATGAAGTTCTTTCTCTAGGCCCACAATGAGGGCCTGATATTACGATTCATTATTTTCACATCCCTCTAAATGAAGGAATGAGTAAGGAAAGATGAACTTTTGAGGGATATGAATATAACTCCTAGCCCCAAGTTGTGGATCTTGGGATTCTCCATTATTTTCCCTGTCGGGCTTCTAGAAGCACCATAGAAGTACATTTCCCATGTCGAGGGGTCCTCTTTGATGGAGAACACTTCTTCATCTAGATGTTCGGAAACCAATGGTTTTGTTTCTTCCAATGGGTGCTCTACTAGGAAGTATGCTAATTCCTGGACTTTGATGGAATTATAGGGTACTTACTGTATGTCAAATTGTTGTAGGTTGACCACCCATCATGATAGAAATCATGTTAGAATGGGACGGTTGAGGATATAGTTGAGCGCGTTACAATGGGAGACTAAGTGTACCTCATGGTGTTGTAGTTAATGTCCGAGTTTCTGAACTATGATGATTAGTTATAGGTAGTTATTTTCAATTTTTGAATATCAAGTCTCAGCTTCAATAATTGTTCAGATGAGGTAATAGAGGATGTTCTCACTGCCAACATCATTATTCTGCGTGAGTAAGGCACCTAATGACCATTCCAAGGAAGTTTCGTACAAAATGAGTGTTCTCCCCTAAACTTCCAGCATCTTCACCATTGGGCATAGGATACCCCTTTTGTGATTTTTGAACACTTATTTACAATAATTATCACAATCATACGTGACCCCTTTCTTCATTAAGCTAGTGAGAGGTAAAAATTACCCTCTAGGTTGGCTATGAAGCATTGGATGTTGTCCAGGTGTCCCTGGAGACCTCTCATCTCGGTGAGGTTGTGAGGTGGGGACATGCCAAAGATGAATTTTGTCTTCTTAGGGTCAACTTAGATGCTACAATGGCGTACGAAAAATCTGGGGAATTTATCATAGGTAACACTGAAGGCACCCTTTAGAGTGTTCGTCATTAAATCGTGATGTCTCGGTTTGTTAAAGATGGTTTTGGGATCATCTAGGTGGTTTGATCACTTTAATGATTTAACTACCAGGTCATCGACATAAAACTCGACTAAATTTCCCAGGATGGGCTTGAAAATTCGATGCATGGCATGCTAATATATATGACCAATATTTTTTAACCAAAAGGCCTCACTTTATAATTGAACACTCCCTAGGGGAACCTAAAATAAGTAACTTCTTCATCTCCTTGGGCCATTTAGATCTAGTTATATCCAGAATAGACATCCATGAAATATTGGTCCTCATATATAGTGGTTGCATCGATCAACAATTCTATTATCAGGACCAGGAAATCAACTTTCATGCAGTTCTAATTAAGGTCCCCGAAATCAATATAGATTCTAATCTATTCATTATTATCTTTGACATGGACTGTTTTTTCTATCCAGATCAGGTATTGGACATCTTGTATGAAGTTGGATATGATCATCTTGTCAAATCCAGCCTTTATTTTGGTAGTATTCCCCAGATGGGTCCTTCTAGCTACCTACATATAGCACATGTGATCTTTCAGAAAACCCGTATGATGAGTGGAGACCTCAAGATCGAGGCCTAGAATTTCTGTGTAGTTACAGGAAAACACATCTCGATTATTATTTCAGAAGGAGGTATATGTCTCCTCCTCCTCAACAGGTGTATCCACACATATCAAAGTGAGTAGTGGGTCATTTCTAGTGCCCCTGTTTTTCTCTTTATGTTCATTGATTATGGTGGAGAAACCTTCTTCGAATGCGGGAGGTGCATTCTTGAAGTCTTCTTCTTCTTCTTCTTCTTCATCGTCTTCTTCTTCTTTATCATCCTCTTGATCATCTTCTTCCTCTTCTGATAGAGAGATGATTCTCGAGATGAACTATCAATTGTTGAGAGATAAATCTTATTTTTCATTAGTGGGTAAGGCGGGGTAGTTTGGGGTCCCAAGGATGGGTGGGGAGAATCTCTGGTAGGGGTTTTCCAAACATCATAGGAGTCAGCCCGCTCTTCCGTGTCATTAAACTTAGCTGCCGTGTTAGAAATCATGCAGACAATTGATTCTGTATCTGGGATGTAACTTATAAATTCATCTTGGTTTATGGGTAATACATATTCTTTCCCAAGATGTTGGAGGGGGTTAGTAGGAAACACTTTCAATCCATTCGGGGTAGTGATTCTATAAACATTTTCGACCAAAGACTGCTTCTCTTTAGGTTCATAGAACCCTGTGTCAATGTAATGAAAATCATAGGACTCAAAAGGGGATTTATCAGTGTGAAATGTCATGTTTTTTCCATTAGAGTAATATTTGATGCATTGATGGTATGATAACAGAATTTTATCATGCTGATGAATCTAGGGCCTCCCTAACAGGACGTTGAAAGTCTTACTTTGTCTCACTACTAGGAACATAGAATCTTATACAAGGTATCCAAGACAATTTTTAATCTTCATTCATCCCAATAGCTTCTGATCACTTTTTTCATATCCCAGCAGAGTTGTGGTGTAGGGTTTCACACTATCTTTATCATATCCCAGCTCATGAAGCGTTCACAGCGGGAGGTGGTTGAATCCAGAGCTATTATCAATGAAAATCCTCTGTACATCAATTCCATTTATCATTCCAGGAACATATAAGGGTTTGAAGTGACCATTCATTATGGTGTCTTCATCCTTGTCTATGAATGAGATGATGGTGAGAAATTCTTTAGGATTGTTCTTCATCTAATAAATTTGGTTTCTACTAATTTCAACTCAAATTCATGGGGACTTAGTAAGGCTTTGATGAGAGCCTCTCTAAGGTATAAAGATAGAATCAAAGCATCCATGATTGACAGTTTAGCTGGTACTAAATCCAAATACTTTAGAATAATATATTTCTTCTCTAAAGGTAAGAACTTCCCAGCTCATGGTTTCTCTTTCATAGACACTTTAGGGGAGTTATATTTGGACGTAGATGGTCCGACCTCTATGATAGGAGCTGGTGGCACTGTGGTCCTTGTCAAGTTTGGTATAACTAGTTTTCCCATATTCCTTGAGCAATTCAATATTTTTTCTTCCTACGATGGGTAATCCAAGACAAATGGGATCAAATTTCTTCTGGTAGGGGCATATGAGGATTTTGGTTATCATTGTGTCTTTCGAAGGGTCCTTACACAAGTTTTCATGATGTTAACGGTTTGAGTTAAAGCATCGTTTGGAATTTGAATCCTACCAAAATTATTCCTTTTAGAAAACTCTCAACCTCAGCGTGCTCTTCGTCCAGCACTCTCGTTGGACATGGGGATTTTGGGTTCGTGCCCATAGTCTCTATAAAATAAGTGGTCCATCAAGTGAATGAAATTTATGGAGCCGAATACCAGATCTTAATCTGACAATGTTTCTATCTGACTACCTCCTTATAATGGTTCGTATCTGGCGGGGCATCTCCTGTTTTACTATTTGGCGGGGAGGTTCCCATTGTACCAAGTCTGTTGGTATAAAGTCCAAAAGTGTCCACAGTGGCTTCGGCTTCGGTGTCATCACATCTTCTTTCTCCTTCTTTCTTCCCTTATGGCCCGTAGAGAACTGAGGATAAGGATGACAGTTGTGTTGCATCAGGATATTTTTGGGGAACGATTGGTTGGTTCAACTATTCCTAGAGGATGACATGAACTCGATTGACTATTTTTTGGATCATCCAATTTTCAATTTTTTTCTCATTCTTACAGATGACTATTTTCTATTCCTCTCTCTTTATCGAGTTTGAGGTGGAAACATATACCACCGGTGCTGGTAACAGACCCATCTTGACCTGCCCAGAATCAACCATCTTTTGTAGGGGATCATTTAGGAAGAATAATTCTTGGATGGTGTATCCTATTATCTAGTGATAGGGAAAATAATTTGGATTGTCATCAAGACCCACTTCATCAGCTCGCTTTGGCTCTAGTAGCCAGAGAAAGTTGCAATTCATGGAAGATATGAAGTAGCTACGGACCTGGTCATCACAAAACGAGTAAAATTTATTTTTTTGTTATTAAAACTAATTTATTTTATCACCCCATCACTCATATTTACAAGGTGGGGGTGGTTTTTGGAATCCAGGGGGTCCCACATGATTCAGCGGAGGCCTAGAAACTAGAGCTGCTGTCGGGGTGGCATAAGCATAATAGAACCCGCTTCAGCTTTCATTGATATTTTCCCAGTGACTAATGGGGACACATGGGACTTGAGTTTGTTCTGATTCAAGGAGTATTCTATCCTTTGGTCAGTGGAAGTGAAATCTTAGAACCCACTTGTGTGCTTCAATGGAATGAGCGGTGTTCATAATTCATTATGAATGTTATGGATGCACATAGTGATCATTTCATCTTGGGAAAGTAGCCGGTTCAGGGAATAAGTCAAGACATTCCATCCAGAAATAAAGTCTGAGAATTTTTAATTCTCTCACTAATTCCAGTTCATGAGATAACTGACTGTTGTCTTAGGAAACGTTGAACTGAACTAGAAGAGAAAATGTTTTTGGAGGTCCTCCAAGCTGGTGATTGAGTTAGCTGGAAAGATAGTATACCATACTAAGGCCGAGCCTGCAGGGTTAGGATGAAGCATCTGAGTTTTACTTCTACTTGCTAATCTAGAGTGCCAATCATGGGGTCCCAGTAAGAGGAGTAGTTCATTAAATTTTGTTATAGGTCTCTTGAGCCATTTAATTATGGGAATACAGGTTTTTTTAAGCTTGGTGGTGGCGGAAAATTTCTCACCCACTCAAGATAGAGTTTACCCTTTAGTTGTATTAGGGAACACCACCCCTCCATGGATTCTAGTCGAGATGTTAGTTTTTAGACGGTATTAAATATCCCTTGATGCATATCCAGTCAGGCTTGAGCTGGGGATGGTGCGACAGCAGCCAAAGATAGGCGTGTCGATGCTGCTAGAATTTAGGGTGGGTACCTAGTAAGGGGTATCCTTTCCGGGTTTACCTGAATATCCTATGTCTTCCTTCCTAGTGGGGTTAAGTATTGATGCCTTTATAGGTCCAGGTTTAAGTAGGATGACTATCCCAGTGCTGAGTTGGACATGCCTCCAAGCATGAGTTCATTTACCAAGATGAGTGTCGGTGGTATGGGAACCTCTTCTGGGAATACATACTAATATTATTCAGGGGGAACACATCCTGAAATATATCTCCCTCAGCATAGCTCAACATTAATTTTCTTGAGCACTTTAATTTATTCCTCTTACATGGAAAATCTTTCTTCGAGAGTGGGGGAGAAATTCTCAGGGGGAGGAGGATGGGGGTCATAGATGATCATGGATTTATTCTTCTCCTTGTTGGGGTTTTATGTGAGAGGTAATTAAAGATTAACTGAGGGGGTGCCCAAATTTAGGAATTCTCTCTGGTTCCGGGTATGCACACCATCATACTCAGTGTGGGGTTCCTCTAGGGAGGCACAATTATCTCTTGTATCCTCTCTCTTTGTGTCATTTCCCGTGAGGTCCATGGGGTTGATGTTTACCATGTTCACTAATGAATACATCATTGGGGGTGGTATACTTAGTGCAGAATGGTAGGAAGGCTTTTTGCATCCTTTGATAGACATTCTCCTTCCGTTTTACATAATTTTTCAGGTTTCTTGATGAATATTAACCCAAAGGGAGCCCTAATCTGAGTTCGTAAAGCACCTTTGTCTCATAGGGTGAAAACCATGAGATTGGGTGGAACAGGTGACTCCTATGCTCATTGTTCATCCTAGATGGGAGAAGACAGATGTCCGCAATGTGAGAACATGTGGTAAAAATCCCCCCATCCCTATGTGATGGGGTTGTTCCCATTCTTCCATAAATGCCCAACTGCCTGGATTTTTTGGTCTTATAGGGGAATTTTGAATTAAAAATTCCCCCAGCCCTAAGTGTTGGGGTCTTTCCCACATTTTAGTAGTATCCACCACTATTGCCAACTTTTTGATTTCACACACTCCCATGCAGGTGTG
The DNA here is from genome assembly GCA_963277665.1 of Viscum album. Lineage (NCBI taxonomy): Eukaryota > Viridiplantae > Streptophyta > Magnoliopsida > Santalales > Viscaceae > Viscum > Viscum album. Next base: position 680,194,164 of record OY728142.1, on the reverse strand, counting down.
AGCTGATTATGGAATTGTACACGCATGAGGAATATGGGCTTTCAAAGACCTGAGCACTGCTTGCTAGTTTACTTCTCTTAAGTGGGAATCCTATTGGATGTTCTTGGTTTCCTGGCTCAAAAGCTTTTCAATGGTTTGACCTCTTCTGTCCTGAAGCTTTTGAGACTTACTCTAGGCTAGTTTTTGTTGAGTATTCCAAATTTCCTGAGCAAATACTTCATTTTACTACTGCTTTTGGGTAATGATGTTGCAAGATGTCAATTACAATGAGGTATGATAGACGGGTGAATGGGATGAATTGTAGAGCTCCATGTTCTCCCCATACCCAAATATGAACTCCAATCATGGTATCTTCAATGAGGAAACACAACTTATGAAGTGCATGGAGGAGGATTTTTGGGTTTCTGTAGTAGTACTATAGTAGTATTGTAGCAGTTTTGTAGCAGGTACTGTAGCAGGCACGGTTCTGTACTAGAGAAACCAGAACTGTTCGTCCATCTGGGCCTTTGGGCCACCCGTTTGGTCCTCGGGCCCTGTAAGGATTTAGGGCCACCCAAGGCCTTCAGGCCAGTTGATTCTCAAGGCCTTCGGGCCACCTTAAGGCCTTAGTGCCACCCCAAGGTCTTTGGGCCACATGAAATGTAGATGTGCCAGTCAGACCACAAGGGTCGAGGCTTCAGAGGAGGATTCAGGGTAGGCGCATCTACTAGAACAGAGCTAACCAGAATTGGAAGAATGAGAGGGTATGGATTTTCCATCAGTATCGGGCATGTATAGTTTTTCATTAGACAAATAGCCGACTAGTCCTATGAAGGTGGAGTGATGATATCATGAAATATGCTAGGGAGGAGCAGTTCCAAATTGTCTTGTCTGGGTGATTCCCCCTAAGACCTACGGGTCATGTAAATGTCTCTAAGCCTACGTGCCTTTTAAGGGTTCCACCTCACCACTTGAAATGTGGATTATCAAAATAATAAAAAAATGAAGGCATTTGGGCCATTCTGACTGACCGATTAGATGGTGAAGCTCTCCTAACATTTTAACATAGTCCACATACCCTTCGAAGGAAAGAATGTATTCTTTTAGATGGTGAAGAGTATTCTATATATTGAGGAGAATTTCATGCATAAATTCCCCAGAAAACTCCCCTGGTATATCTAAGTGAGAAGTTTCCATAGGCCAATAAATCACAGGTATATTATCCTTAGCTAGTTTTCTTCTCACAATAAACATGTTATATTATTGTTCTTCCTAGGACTCCTCTACTTGATATGCCCAGCTTGACTTCTTCTTAATAATTTCATTCCAATAAGATGGGATGGGGGATCCTCATTGGTATGTGAATGGCACGGGGGTGGCTTTGAAGTTGAGTGTATCCCCAGACCGTTCTTTGGTTGAGAAATAATCTCACTCATCGTAGATGGAGTGCTTGATATGTTTTCCTCCATAATTCCAAACGCCTCATCATAGGAGGGATTTCTCAGATTTGTTTTATTAAGGGGAGGACCTTCTTTCCAGTATGAAGTTTGATTGTGGGTAGGACCTTCGCAATTGGTGTCATGATGGGGAGGAATATTATTTCAACTAGATTCCCGGCTGTGGGAAATTTATTTACAGCATTAGCCCTGGGGAGGACCTTCTAGGTGGGATATGGAAAGGGGAGGACCTTTTTTCTGCTTGATGTCACTGATGGGATGACCCTCTCGATGACTGCTATGATGGTGAGGAATAATATCATAGATTGATACCTAGATGTAGGGAGAATTATTGTCATGTAAATATTGTGGAGGGCCTTCATAATGTACTACAATGAGGGGAGGAACTTCTAGTTTCTTGATGTTACTATAGGTAGGGCCTTCAAAGAAACCACCATTACGGGGAGGACCATTGCAGTGACTATCATCATGGAAAGGACTACCAACATGACTCGACATCTGACTTCAAGGAGAAGAATATCGGAATCCTATACCCAGAGGAGGACCATCAAGGTAGATGAAAATAAGAGGAGGTACTTCTTGTTGTCTGATATTCAGTTCAAGGTGGTGGATACCCTAATGCTCATCAAGAGATATTCTATCACAATTGATCTTTCTTGTCCCATAGAGTGAGCCTCAATGGGTTCTTTGTGGAGGACCTTTAGAGCAGCTGATAACGATATTGCAGGGAGGGCCTTCACAACCACTACTGCCACTTCCATAATTTGGTAATAGACTGACAAGGTCGTGATACTTTATGGATATATGTTTGAGGGCATCAATAACCCCATATTCCAGTAGAGTAGGACCATGTATGTGATTTTCATTTTCTGATTTCTTTTGGTGAATTTTATTTTTGACTCTCTCTTGCGGGTAACTGGAGCTGCCTATTATTGGTAAAGTAATTCATATATGGGTCCCTATATTGTTGGGACCCATGTTTCTGTTGGGATACGCCAACGAGAATCTTGAGTTTTGGTAGGAATATATGTCTGCCCTAGAGTGTTCACCACATAGGACCATAGTCTCCCAGTTGAAACAAGTATTTATTCCTGATCAGGTTGTTCATGTATCACGGGATATTTTCATCGACCATCATATACTGGAGAAAAGATTCATAACTACTCTAGTGTGACTAGCCCATTTTGCGAGTAAGTCATTTTGTTCAAGGAAACTAGGTCATGGGCCTAGTTTCACACCTTTTCCGCTAATGAAATAACATCTTGGCATGTTTAGATGATATGGTTTGGGATCAACATTTGATCATCCATCATTTCTAAGATGTTTTGAGATACATATTTAGCTAGAATGGTTATGAATTCGCATTCCTATATAAAAAAAGGAGTTTGTTCTTGCTCTATTCCTCCATGGGATTCCAATAGATACTGAGATTTCTCCTGTGCTGGGACAGAGGAATGAGTCTACTGTCGGTTGTATTCTCCGATTGCCACCAAATTTGACTGATGGAATTCATATTCATGAGTATAAGTTTTCATCTAATCGCCTTCCACAATATTTTTCTAATATGATTTGTATGAATCTATATAAATTTAACTATGTTTTTATTTTTTGCTACCCTATTTAGATGGTGGGATTGATATGCATCAGAATGTATTTGTTCCTACGTGTAGCTAGTTGCTTCCTTATTTGGATGATGGGATTTTGGTGTGTTGGAAGATATCTGTATCTATCTATAGTTTTTTTCTCTATCTATATGGCGAGACCAGCGAGCACTAGCAGGAATGTGAACTTGCTCGTATTGTGCAATCCTATTTTTATGCTGGGATTGAGTGGAGGGGGTATAGTTTTATTTTTCCCATTTTAATGCCTCTGTTTTTGTATAGTGGGGTTGCTTTTCAAGAACCAGGGTGATAGAGTGTTTCTGATTATATATTTTCCACCCTTGGCGGGTAGCCCGAGGGGACCGGGTCTTATGGACTTTAGCTGGTGCCCTCAGCATAAGGTCCTCCTCATCGTGAGGAGACCTGGTCGCTCAGTATTGTCAAGGATGCTCTCTGGTGGGGGCCTGTGAGAAGGACCCATGTGTAGTTGAGATGAATTTTTATGCGTTGAATTCATCTACCTCCCCATGATAAGGGAGGTAATCATTGTCATGTTTTGGGGACATGCTCCTGAAATGGGTTGAGATGACCATTGGGGTCACTTGGTGTTGGGGTGTCATCCATTACTTAGGTGGAAAATAGAAATCCTTTGCAGATTGGAGGGATTGTCTCGAAGCCTCCACAGTAGGGAGAGTACCATTTCGGTGGTACTCTTTCATCAACATGTTGGATACCAGCATTGAAGTCGCTGGGTAGGCAAGGGGGTCCTACTCTTCATCGGGGCCCCAGCCACCTATGGGATCACTCTGGCGCATGTCTTCATTGGTTTTCAGGATTTCATTTGTATTGAAGGTTTCATTGTGGGAACCTAGAATATACATACATGAAATACAGACTAAAAAACCCCGTCAAAGTATCATTCTTTTGAACATATTCATATTTGATGATTTACCTTGGCCTCCTCCCCCGTTTTTTCTTATTTTGAGGCAAAGGGGCTTGAGTGGGGTAAAACCGCCACCTTGGTTAAGGATTCACATCGGGCTCAACATTTTTGTTTCAACCTGAGGTGAGTGTATTGTGTAATTATAAAATGGTCTAACAAGGATCCTCACACATCGTTTATTATAAATACATTCTCACGTAAAGTTCAACATTTATTTTTTTTTTCTACCCATTTTGCATCATTATCCTTTAAAATAGGACTGGGTTAACCCCATGGGGACTAGGAAATTTATCCCTTATGTATTGCAAGGGAGATAACATAGTTAAATGGTCCGAACAGAAGATTTTATGGTGTCAAGTACTTGTTCAATCGGTCCTATCTGGATATCACTTCCTCGGATGGTCACCAATGGGTTTATTAATAGAGCCAAAAACACCCAAGGGCCCTAGTATCCATGATTCATGGACCTTCCTTCCAAAGGTAGTAACTCGTTGGATTATTATTTATCCAACCTCACTTAAGGAATCCATTGTTTGAGAGGATGGGAAGTTGGGATCACCATACCCTTTTGGGGGTGAATTATTGCCTATTCTGGGACTCTCTTATAGATTTAATTCATGTTCGTTTATTAGTGAGTCCTTGGTTCATTACCAAAGAGTGTTTCCATGAGCTACCCCTAGTTTACAGAATCGTCATAGGCATATAATGATTTAATGATAAAGAGGTAATGCTGACTTAAGCCATATAATAAGGCACTCTATAGTATATCATTGTTCAGGGTGGTGGAATGTGACTTAATTTCAGGATCGAACCCATAAGATGGGTTTCCTATGTATCCTTGAGATAGGAATCAAAACCCACATAGTTCAGATGAGTTGGGACTTACGTATGGAAGATACCCATTTGGGGGGACATTGTTGAGTGGGCCCTTTTGGAAGGGCACCATTTTGAGCTCGGGCATTCAAGAAGGAATCCTACATATCTTAGTTTGATCAGGAATTAGAGTCTTCATAGTTCAGAATAACTGAGTCTTATGAATGGAAAATTCCCAATTGAGAGGTCATGTTTGGGTGAAACCTTTTGGAAGGGAACCCTTTTGATCTCGGGCCTTCAAGAAGGCATCCTATGTATCATGGTCTGACTAGGAATCATATTTCCCATAGTTAAGAATTTTTGGGGGCTACGCATGGAAGCTACCCATTTGAGAGGACATGATTGGGTGAACCCTTTTGGAAAGGAACCCTTTTGAGTTCAGGCCTTCAAGATGGTGTCCTACGTATCGTGGTTTGACCTGGAACCAGAGTTATCGTAATTAATAAGAGTTGTGGATTATGCATGGAATCATACCATTTGAGAGAACACAATTGGGGAACCCTTTTGGAAGGACATTCGTTTGAGATTAGGTGTTCAAGCATGCCTCTAACATAACCTAGTTTGACTAGGAATCAGAGTTCTCATAGTTCAGAAGAACAGGGGCTTACACATGGAAGCATTCCAATTGAGAGGAAATGATTGGGTGAACCCTTTTGGAAGGTCACACTTTTGAGCTAGGGCCTTTAACCATGCGTCATATATATCTTTTTTGGACAAGGAATCAGTGTTCTCATAGTTCATAAGAAATGGGGATTATGCATGGAAGCGACCCATTTGAGAGGACATGATTGGGTGACCCCTTTTGGAAGGGAACCCTTTTGATCTTAGGCCTTTTAGTAGGAAACCTATATATCCTAGTTTGACCATGAATCATATTTCTCATAGTTCAGAAGAACTGTGGCTTACACATGGAATCTGCCCATTTGAGAGGACATGATTGGGTGAACCATTTTAGTAGGGAACCCTTTTGTGATCAGGCCTTCAAGTAGGCGTCCTACGCATCCTAGTTTGACCAGGAATCAATGTTCTCATAGTTTAGAAGAACTGGGAATTTCGAATGAAAAATTTCTATTTGAGAGGACATGATTGGTTGAACCCTTTTGGAAGGGAACATTTTTGACCTCGGGCCTTCACGTAGGTATCCTACGTATCCTAGTTTGAATAGGAATCAGAGTTCTCGTAGTTCAAAAATGTTTGGATTCTTTAATCATCAAAAATATCTAATCCCACATGAGTCATTCTCAGTGTGAGAAACAAGATGGTGTGAAAGGTCCAACCAACCACACACTTGCTCTACTAATAATGGGAGAGGGCGGGCCTATGTCAGAAGAGGTCGGGGTGATCATGTGTGAGGGCGCGAAGAAATTAACATTTTAATGTGGGATGAAATTAAAGTTCATGATGCTCAACCCTTGTAAGATTGGGGACTTACCTTAGTGGGGGTACCCCAGAATGGGTTCTGAGAAAAGGGTAGGGATGTTGACTCTTTTCAAAAAGAGAAGTGAACATAACTCCTTTGACTGATCACCATTCCTTGTTGAATGGAAAGGAAAGTGATCAACCTTAATCCCTAGAATGGGGAGGTTCAAATTAGCATCCCAAGGTTGGACTCTGGGTTACCATGGGAATGTAGACTTACAGACATCCCTGGATTCCAAATCATTATGGAGGGAGCCTTTGCGACTCTACTTACCTTGGGTATGTAGACTCATAGGGGCATGCTGATGCGCCCCTTGATCTGATCATATGGGTCTTGTGGCATTCGAGGAGGGTTTGGCCGGATGTTGGGATAATAGTTTTGTAGAGGGTATATGGAGAACTAGATATTAACGGAGGATAAAGATTGGAACTAGAGGGAAGAATACGCGAAAACACATCATTTAGCATATTGTTTTCTTATGTAGGATGGGGGAGATCCACATACCATAGTGGTATGTGGGTAGAGGGGCCGTCCATGTATGGAAGCCGTAAGTGTTATATGGTATGTATGAGTATGATATAATCTATAATACCAAATGTAGGATCGAATATATAATGAGATTCTCAAAAACAAGAGGGGGGTGAATTGTATACTTTAAAAATCCGTAAAGAAATTTTGAGTCACCAAAAATCACAACACCTATATGATCTGTTATCTTGCTTAATTCTGGAAAAATGAAACATAACAAAAGTTTACACCAACTAAGATTTTACCTTAAAGTGTATAGAGTCTATATAAATCAGAGTACAAATGTAAGGAAGTATAAGAAATTTATACTTTCCCAAAAACATAAATACAAAGCAGAAAAAAATATTACAAGTAACAAGTAATAAATCTTTTAACCCAAAGAGGATGGTATCCAAAACCCCTGGATAGAAGGCCCCTTGATTTATACTTTCAAGAAACTATGTCTTACCCAAACCCAGGTAAGCCCTCAATCCGAAGATTGGTATCTGTCTTGCTTTCCCCGCAAGCCCTCGATTTGTAAGGAAATCGGCACCTCTAACTTCAAAACCCAAAGTCTCTGATTTCAAAGAAATCAAACTGATGCACTAAGCAAATCTGCATGAAGAAAAGTTTGAACAAGCAGTTCAAAACTTTCTGCACGATGCCTGAGAGAATATAATAACCTCTCTCTATAGAATTCACTTCACCAACACTTTTTCAAAAGTCTCGAAATGTCATCATGAGAACTTTCAAATGAGCTTATATTTATAGGCACAGCTCCAACGGTTGGCTCCCTCCTCCAACGATCATATTCTTCCTTGAATTTCAGAGGGACCTGTAGACGTGTCACTCAAACAATGGTCAGTTGATAACTGAAAGAGCGACGTTTGTTTATAACAAAATGAGTGTAAGTATAACTGAAATCTAATATTTAGAATGAGAGTAAAACTGAATTTTGGAGTATATGAAAAATTGAATTCAGAGTCTATAGTTCTAAGATATTCGAATTATATTTTCTAGGAATTTGGAACCTGAATTCTTTATAATTTCAAAGTCTGAATTTCAAGGAAATTCAGATTCTAGATTCACAAGAATTCAGAACCTGAACTTACAATGTTCGGTGTCAGAGTTCATGAGAATTCAGAGTTAGAACTCATAAGAGTTCAGAGTCTATATTCAGAGAAACTATGAGTCAGAACTTAGAGAAGTTGGTAACCAGAATTCGTAATCATAATTTGGAGTTAGAACTCAGAAGAGTTCATATCCAGAATTCATAATCAGATTTCATAGTCGAACATTACATAAGTTCGTAATCAGAATTCAGAGTCGAACATCCTGAATGTTCGTATCCAAAATTTGTAGTTGAACTTCATAACGTTCATATACATAATTCAGAGTTGAACTTCATGAGAGTTCGTAACCAGAATTTGAAGTTGAACTTCATGAGAGTTCGTAACCAGAATTCAAAGTTGAACTTCATGAGAGTTCGTAACCAGAATTCAGAGTTTAACTTCATGAGAGTTCATAACAAGAATTCAGAGTTAGAACTCAGAATGTTCATAACCATAATTCTGAGAATTCAGATCCTAAAACAGAATGCATCACATCTAGGTAATTATGGGATTTTGAGGTATTGGTTTCAATCTGAATTTTATACTTAGAAAAATTTTGATTTGAGCAATGAAAACATGGTAAGGATAAATTTCCTTGGGGAGGAAATTTTTCCTTATAGTGGTAAAATATAGGGTAAAATGAAAATTTCCTTAAGATAAGGTGTTTGTGATTTTAAAAACAAGAGGAATGGTAAAGTCATAAGGAAACCTTAATGACTCAACAATCTCCCCCTTACATGAAGGAATGGAAAATTCATAAGGAAAACCTTATTGACTCAACAATCTCCCCCTTTTTACCAAGCACAAACATCCTTACGAAAATAAAATAAGGACTTGGAATAAATTTCTAGACTTTGAAATTAAAGCTTATCTCCCTTTGTTCATGGTCAATGGTGAATACGACTAACTCCCCCTTAGGATTTGGAACACTAAGGATCGTATTCTAGATTTCTGGAATGAGAATTTTCATTTGAATGTGGAAATATTTTTAATGAGAACTCCCCTTTAAATAAACTCCCCGTTACTTAGGGATATTTATTCTATACTTAGAAATCTTTTTCCTTCTCCTCTTTAGAATTATTTTTCCTTCTCCCCATTTTTGATTTTAAAAAAGAGTTTGAGGGAATAAAAAACAATATAGTACCTGAAATAATAGTATAGACATCCAAACAAAACAAGCCTCCACAATTTCATTGAGATTGGAAGTATTAATACAAGGAAAAACAAATACAACAAAAGATTGGAGTGGGGTTTATTTTTCTTCTTTTTTCCTTGGGCATTAGCATCTTCACAATGGTCATCATCTTTTTCATCTCTTTTTTATTCTCCTCTATTTTCTTTTCTGAAGTTTTGATCCTATCTTCCTAAGCCTTCATGGTCTCTTCCTGATCCTCCAGCAATTCTCCTTGCTTCACTAACTTTTCTTGGATCTCAATCTGATGATCATTTTCTTCTTTCAAGCTTTGAACAATATAACTAATCTTCCCATTCAGATATTTCACCTCTTGAATCCAAGAATTTTGTTCTAGAGACAACTTTTCCTTAATTCTGTTTGTAAGATCTTAATTTTGGTGTCTTCAGTGTCAAAATTTTCCTTGACATCTTCTTGAAATTGATCAAGCTATTCCAAATATACAACAATTTTCTTAGACAATCTGGTCATATTCTTACAGGATTTTCTGTGAGCTTCATAGTTGATTAGGAAATTTTTTTGATCAGCCTCAATCTTAACAAATCTATCCATCACCATGGATACGGAGTACGACTTTTGATTAATTCTATGATGAATCATACGGAATCTAGAATAAATTGCTGGAATGATCAGAATGGTATCCACCAGCTACTTCAGGGACTAAACAACAAAATCATGTCCTAAGGCAGATGACTATGAATCAGAAATTTTACTTGGAGATGGTTCTTCCTCTAACTCTACCAGATTCCTCTTAGAGTTTCCTCCATCTTCTTTCTTCCTAAAAATATATTTGGTTGGGGTATCATCAACCACTTTTTTCCCTTTACTAATTCTCATAATAGATTCTTCATCAGGGGATTCATGCTCACTTCTGGATAACTGTACAATTTTATCTTCAGCAACTTTTTCAATATCAGCCCCAGCTTTAATCTCCTTAGGAAGAATAAAGTCATGATTATGAATCTCTTTCTCTGACAACTTATTCACTTCCTCTTCTTCACCCTTCTCATCGGCTCCAGGAGTAGCAATTTTTGAGGATCCAGCTTGAGAAGTCTGGATTGATATCTTTTTGGAAGCACTTTCGTTTTCATGATATTCTTCAACTTTCATGATCACATCATCAGACCCACCACTATCCTCATCTTCTTGTACTTATTCTACAAATTTCTTCTCTTTCACAATCTTCTCTTGTGATTTTTTCGGACTCATAACCCTCTTACCCGGAGTCTCAGGTAATTGTTCTACTAGGAATGTTTCCAGTATAGGAATTTTGTCGGATGCAACTTCAGTGGCCTTAAAAATAAATTGGACACTCTCTACCTCAAACATCTTCTTCTTTAGCTTCTTTTCCTTGGATTTCTTTTCTAGATCTTCATTAGTTGATTCTTTCAAGGCCTTAGCCTCAGCAGGATCCAAACCAAATTGTGGTTCCCCTGCATTTCTATTCTTCTAATATTCTCTCCATTTTGCTACCACCTCATCTGGGTAGGATTTCTTCTTCTTTGTTATAGGAGGTGCATATTGGACTTCCTTATAGTTAGGGGTTTTGTATTTTACTTCCACATCCTTCAACATTTTTTTCATGCCAGCCTTCTTTGATGGTTCAGCCTCTTTAGCAATTTCTGGAATAGCTTCTACCTCTTCCTCAGGTAGATCATAAAATTCACCTGACTCCTTGGAGAAACCAACCATCATCCTCTTGAGGGTATCGTCACTGATCATCATAACTTTGCAATTCCTTTCCTTGGAACTGTTGGGAATCTTGAAGGATTTGAGACACCGAGCTATCATCTTGGAAAGTAAGGAATGATACAAAAAAATCTGAGATCTCACGTTCCTATTTTTGATATTCTCTATCGTAATGAGAATGTTTCTCATGAGGTTGACCTTCCTTAGGTTTACTAAGTCCAGGATATACATGTCACTTTTCTTAAGGGTGTCCTTATCACCCTTCCTCAGTATGATAAACCCTTGAAACCATATCTGAAGAATCTTATTGTTGGTAGATAGATGGGAAATTTTTGCGGTCTTGACATCATTAATACTGAGGCATTCCATAGACTTTGACTTAAAAAAACTTCCTTGAAACTCTCGTAATTTGTGAGAGAAAAACTCGGCTTCCCCTTCATAGGACAGCCCCACCAAGCTAGAAGCCTTGGTATAAGAAAGTGAATATGTCTTTCTGTAACCATGGAAGGAGAATTTATCTCTGCCATCTTCCTTAAATAATGATACTGATTCATAAAATTCTATAAGAAGTTCTAGATAGACTACATCAGAAGCTCATGTCTTTGAAATGGATACACTCTCCCATCCATTGAGCTTGATGTTCTTGGAGATAATAGAGTCGTACTTATTGAAGAAGTTCAGATGCTCTAACCCCTCCCTGTATATTTTCCCCTCCGGAATTGGCTTGATAGTAGACATATCTTGAGAAGGATCTTCTGTAGACATTTGAACTGAGGCACATATGAAAAATTTGGAATGGGCTTTTATAGAGGGGCAGAGATTCGACACGCAAAATCTTTGAAAACCGATGTGGGAAAACCCTTCGGGGTCCCCTTTATATAGGTGATGGAAGTGACCTTTGAACATCCAAATCCAATCTATAGGTTGGGAAACCTTCTGATCTGATCTAACGGTTTATATGATAGCTGTAAGAAAAAATTGAGTAGGATCTGATCTTTTGAGGTTTTAAAAAGAATTCGGATTTAGGAAACTAAAATCCGAGAAATTTTAAAAAACAAAAGAAACTAACAGAAAATAAATGGTAATTACGAAAAAATCCAAGAAAGAATCATACCTTTCAGATTTCTAGGAAGAATATTCATACCGAGAAATATTTTTCTTGAAGAACTTTGGATTTCAAAAAAAACATGAGTACGAAAACAATCACGACAAAAATTTCAAATCCAAAAAATTTCCATTACGAAAATTTCAGGTCTGAAGATTTTCATTAAGAAAATTTCTGGACCACAAATTTTCATTATGAAAACATCAGGTCCAAAGGTTTTCATTACGAAAAATTCTTGTCCAAATATTATCATTATGAAAAATTGAAAAGCTTATTTATGAAAAATATTAAAAACCGACTATGAAAATTTTCATTTAGAAAAATTTTGAAAAAATGACTATGAAAATTTTGGAAAAACCGACTATGAAATTTTCCATTATGAAAATTTTTAAAAAACTGACTATGAAAATTTCTATTACGATAAATTTTGAAAACCCCGAATAAGAAAATTTTCATTATGAAAAACAAACAAATGTACTCCCCCTATGAAAAGGAGTTCATTACTGTAAAGAGAATGGTTCAATAGGAAGTTATTGAGGAGGATTACTTTATGGTTATAATTCCTAACTTCTCTTTAATGTATTCAAATCTATCAGAGGGTAAATATTTTGTGAAAACATTAGCAAGTTGTTCTTGTGTTCTAATAAATTTAAGAATGATATTTCCTTTTAATTGTGTGATCCCTAAGAAAGTGTTGCCTAATATATATGTTCTTTACACGAGAGTGATGTGTATGATTTTTAATAAGGGAAATGGCACTTGTATTATCACATAAAATTTGTGTTTTGGTAAAACTCAAGCCATAGTCTGTGAGTGTGTGTTGCATCCAAAACACTTGAGCACAATAACTTCCAGCTGCTACATATTCAGCTTCAGCAATGGAAAGTATTACTGATTTTTGCTTCTTTCAAGACCATGAAACTAATTAATCTCTTAAGAAATGACAAGTTCTAGATGTACTCTTTCTATCCATTCTACATCCACCAAAGTCAGCATTTGAAAAACTTTTTAGAATAAAATCATTTCCAAAAGTATAAAATATTCCTAAATCCATGGTTCCCTTTAAGTAGTGAAAAATTCTTTTCACTACCCTTAAAGGAGATTCCTTAGGATTGGATTGGTATCTTGCACAAAAGAATTCTGAAAACATTAAGTTTGGATGACTAGCTATCAAGTAAATTAGACTTCCTATCATACCTCTAAATGATTTTTGATCTACTGGTTTCCCAGCTTCATCAAGATCATGTGTGTTTGAGGTACCGATGGGAGTACTTATACTCTTAGTGTTGTCATATACATACTTTTTAAGAAGATATTTAATATACTTATGTTGGGATATATAGATTCCTTCTGGTTTTTGAGAGATTTTAAAACTGAGGAAAAATGTTAACTCACCCATCATACTCATTTCAATCTCATATTTCATTAGATCCGCAAATAAATCGGTTAAAGTTTACTCAGTTGAACCAAATATAATGTCATCAACATAAATTTGAACGATCAGAACATTTTTCTTATCTTTCTTTATAAAAATGGTTGGATATGCATTTCCCTTAACATAGTTAATTTGAAGCAAAAATCCTGTAAGTCTATCATACCAAGCTTGAGGGGATTTTTTAAGACCATACAAAGCTTTGGTAAGTCTAAAATCATGATCAGGATGTTTTGTATCTTCAAATCTAGGAGGTTGTTCAACAAAAACATCCTCTTGAACATAACCATTAAGGAAAGCACATTTCACGTCCATTTGAAAAAGATTTAAATTGAAGAATACTGCAAAGGTGAGTAAAATACGAATAGATTCAAGTATTGCTACTAGAGCATAGGTTTCTTCATAGTAGATTCCTTCTTGTTGATTATAGCCTTTAGCAACTAATATATCTTTATTTCGTACAATGATTCCATTTTCATCACAAATATTTCTGAAGACCCATATTACTATAATAACATAAGTTTCCTTAGGTCTTTCAACCAAGGTCTAGACTTTATTCCTTTCGAATTCATTTAGTTCATCTTGCATGGATTTAATCCAATCATCGTCACCTAAAGCTTCATCAGTGCTTTTTGGTCTTAATTAAGAAAGGAATGCCAGATGTTCTACTTCATTTCTTAATTAACCTCTAGTCCTTACAGGTTGACTCACATCACCAATGATACTATCACTAGGATGATTCTTTAGAAACAGGTGATTTGGGTTTTGTAAAACCTGTTCATCAATATAGGGTAGAAAGTCTTGTGGGGTAAATGTTTCAGAAGTATCTTAATGTAAATTTTCCTTACCATAAGGATGTTCTATCATAGGTTGATAATTAGTTTTTGAAAACACATATGAAGATGTAGGTTGGGGTTTTTTTAAACAAAAGGATCAGTTTCATCATCTTTAACATGTACCATCTCTTCAACAGTACAAGTGTTTTTGTTGAAAACTCTATATGCCTTAGAAGTTGTGGAGTAGCCTATGAAAATTCCTTCATCAGATTTTGGTGAGAATTTGTGTAAGTTATCTTTAGTATTCAGAATGAATACCTTGCATCCAAAAACCATGAATTAGGAAATTCTAGGTTTTCTACCATTCTATTACTCATAAGGAGTTTTATTAAGAAAAGGTCTAATCAAAAAATGAACTATAGTATAACAAGTAGTACATACAGCTTCAGCCCAAAAATGTTTGGCTATAGAATACTCACTCAACATGGTTCTAGTTATCTCTTGAAGAATTATATATCTTATTTAAACAAAACCATTTTTTTGAGGTGTTCTGGGTGATGAAAAGTTTTGAGTAATAACTTTTCTACTACAAAAAGTTTCAAAATCAGACTCTTGAAATTCTCCTCCATGATCACTATGAATAGTTTTCAATGGAAGTATTTTCTCCTTTTTAACATGGGATCTAAAACTTTTAAAATAAGTAAAATCTTTAGACTTATTTGCTATAAATTAGACCCACGTAAGTCTAGTGTAATCATCAACCAAGAAAAATACATAATACTTACCCCCAATGCTTCTAGTTTGTGTAGGACCAAAAAGATACATATGAACTAACTGTAATGCATCAGTAGTTGAGACTTCACTGAATGATTTAAAAATTGATTTGTGTTTCTTTCATATTGAAAATGGTTAAAAACTTTTGAAGAATAAAATCTAATTTCCGATAGATCCTTAACTAGTCCTTTCTTAGAAAGTTTTCATAAGTTGCTAAGGTTATAATGTCCTAAAATTCTATGTCATAACAAAGAATGGTCATCCATTTCCCTAAGGAAAGGTAGATATTGGCTCCTATGGTCTTCTAAGTTTAGTGTGTAAACATTATCTTGCCTATTGGCAGAAAGAATAAATTCTTCCTTGGAATTTTTTACTAAAAACTTATCATTACTTAAATTCACAGGGTAACCATCATCACATAACTAACATATGCTAATGAGGTTGTTCTTAAGACCTTTAACAAACAAAACATTTGAAATCTACATTTTTTCAAGAAGAATGATGTTTCCTATACCAATAATTTCTCCCAGAGCATTATCTCTGAACGTTACTTTTCCTCCTTTCATATTGATAATATTTTCAAAATAGTTTTTGTTACCAGTCATATTCCTGGAACATCCACTATATATGTA
Organism: Viscum album; assembly: GCA_963277665.1. Lineage (NCBI taxonomy): Eukaryota > Viridiplantae > Streptophyta > Magnoliopsida > Santalales > Viscaceae > Viscum > Viscum album. The sequence goes on along the minus strand of OY728142.1, from coordinate 680,178,672 downwards.
CCACATATTTCTGTTGGTACCTTCTCTATTTTCCGGAAAAAAAAGAGTTAGAATTTCATAATCCAAACTTTCTTGGATCTGGAATTGTTGGACAAAAATTTTTTGGGTATACAAATTTGTTTAGAAAAATAAGTGGTATGAAACCCAAGATATTGAAATCTATTCATGGATAAATTTTTCTTCCAATTCCCACCACTTTGACATTTAGTGCAAAAAGGGGCTCAAGGAGGAACAAAATAGTTGTTTTTGAAAACTGGTTTTTGGTGAGTATAACCTACTCTAATAGTGTTTCATTGAGGATTAATTTGAGAATCCATCTTGTCAAAATTTTCCTTCCCAGAGGTAAAGTTTTCAAGAAGATTCTTAAGAGAAAATATTTTGGATTTTAGTCTGATGACTAAATTCTTTTCCTCAGGAATCATTTCCTTAGAGTTAGATTTTTCATCAAAAACTTTTATCTTTAAAATATCATTCTTAAGATCTTTAGAAAGTTCATCCTTAACAGAATTTTATTTCTCAAGGTCATTAGAAAGTTTTTCTAAAAGCTCATCTTTATCTCTAAGATCTCTAGAAAGATCTCAAATCTCTTTAGTAATAATTTCTTCCCAAGTGTTTATCTTGTCTAATTTCTTAGAAATTTTACAATTTCTTGCTTCAAGTAAGTTGGAAAATCTAGAAACTTATTCATATGAAGGTATTTATTCATTTTATGAGGATGAAGTATTTTCATTAGAAGTACTATTTTCATAATAGTAATTCTTATCAAGATATAAATTTGTTAAAGCCTCAGCAGAGCATACCTTGGACATAAGACAAGTATTAGGGAAGGTAGTAGTAGCAATAAATCATGTATTCTTCTATGCCGATGAATCATATTCAAATGATTCACTTTCTAAAGATTATTCAGATCTAGAAATCTAATTTTTATTAGCTTTATGGCTTTTCGGGTGCTTTGATTGATAGAATTTATTCTTGTTCCTTTCTGAATTCCTTTACTTCTTTTCCTTCTTTTTCAACAAAGGAAAATCTGGTCTGATATGACCTGTTCTTCTATATTCATAACATGTAACTTCACCATCTTTCTTATCTCTTTAGTCTTTCTTCTTGTACTTATTCTGATGGTTCTTTTGAGCTACAATCTTGTTCATTCTCTTAGCAAGCTTAGCTAATTCATTCTCAGAATTTTTTGCGTCACTAGTTTCTGACTGAATAATGACTTTCTTTGTCTTCAATGTAGTTACTATTTCTGGGGTCTTGGCTTTCATATGTTTAGAGGTCATTGTAAAATCAACTGCTCCATTCCCATTCTTCTTCTTAACATTTTCAACATCTCTCTTCATTCTAGTTTCATGCTGAATAAGAGTTCCGAACAACTCATCTAAGGAAATCCGAGTGACTTTTCTGTTCTCATCAATAGATGTCCTCTTGGACTCCCATTCATTTGGCATGATATCTATGATCAAGTCTACAAGAGCCTCATAATCCAAAACTTTTTCTCCCATATATTTTAATCTATTCACGATAGTCATAATCCTTTTATTTACTTTTATTATAGTTTCTCCTTAAGGAAAGTTAAATCCATGGTATTCAGCTCTCAACATAGCTCTTCTTGTCTCTATGACTTTAGATATACCAAAATGTGTAACTTCAAGTTTATTCCATACACTATATGCAGCTTCACATGATGATATTTGACAATAGATGTTCCTAGTCATGGAAAATAATAAAGTATTTCTGACTCTGATGTTTGTTTGATATTCTAATTTCTCATGATTCTTAAAAGTTCTCAATTCATTATCCGAAATCTTATAATATCCAGTCAGCATTAGATAGTTATCAACTCCAGTATTGACAAAGAAATTCTTCATCCTATCTCTCCAGTACTCATAATCATTTCCATAAAAAACAGGAGGTCTGGTAGGATTTCAATTATCAATAGAAACAACATTTAAACCTTCCATTCTTAAGAAAATCTTTGGCACACAAACTTGTTAGTAGTATGAGTTTTTAAATAAGCGAAAATATCCTAAGCAAGGAACTAGATATTTTATCTCTAAGTAAAAAATGAATCCGAACTATATGATTCCGAATATATGAATACGAAAATGTTTGAATCTGGAAATTCAATTATGAGAATTCCTTTCTGAATCTAATCGTGAGATTGATTCAGATTGAACCAATGCTCTGATACCAATTGTTAAATTGGTACAGGATATGAGGTCTTCAACCTCTGATATCAATTGTTTGATGGTATGTCTGAGTACGATATACTCTATAATACCAAATATAGTATTGAATATATAATGAGATGCTCAAATACAAGAGGGGGGTGAATTTTATACTTTAAAAATCATTAAAGAAATTTTGAGTAACCAAAATTCACAACACCTCTAAGATCTATTATCTTTCTTGATTTTCAGAAAGTGATTCTGGAAATGAAACTAAACAAATTTTCACACCAACTAAGATTCAACCTTAAAGCGTATATAATATAACTAAATCAATGTCCAAATGTAAGGAAGTATAAGAAATTTATACTTTCCTCAACAACTAAAATACATAGTAGAAAACAAAATATTATATGTAACAAGTAATAACTCTTTTAACCCAAAGAGGAGGGTATCCAACAACCCTGGATAAAGGGTCCCTTGATTTATACTTTCAAGAAATTATGTCTTACCTAAACCCAGGTAAGCCCTCAATCTGAAGAACAGTATTTGTCTTGATATCCCCCCAAGCCCTCTATTTGTAAGGAAATCGGCACCTCTAACTTCACAACTTGAAGTCTCTGATTTCAAGGAAATAAAACATCTGCACTAAGTAAATCTGCACAAAGCAAAGTTTGAACAAGTAATTCAAAACTTTCTGCACAAAGCCTGAGAGGTTATAAGAGCCTCTCTCTTTATAAATCACTTCACCACCACTTTTTCAAAAGTCTCAAAAAGGCATCATGTGATCTTTCAAATGAGCTCCTATTTATAGGCACAACTCCAATGGTCGACTTGTAGAGACCTGAAGCTTAACGTACATAGACATTACATTAATTTTGTGGAATACTTAGTACATAACAAAAACACACACACAAGGACCGTAATAGTTTAGTGTCTTTGGAAACTCGGAATATAATCTTCTAATCGTGGTGAAAGATCTTCAACATCTCCCATAAAGATCTTCATTTTTTACCTAAAGCCTTTCTTTATATCCAGGGGAAAAGAAAACATAAAAGGGTGAGCTCAAATGCTCATTAAGGGTAAACAAAAGAAATATCAATCACATCATATTCATAAGAACATATCTTTTGGAAATCTTAACCTGCAAAAGAGACCATAATTTCATAACATGGGATAAATCATAGTAGTGAAATGTAATCCCAATAATCATAACTTAAAACATGAAACTTTGTGGCATACACACATAATCATAGATAATCCATTTCTTATTAGTCAAGAATCAATTCCAAGAATATCTTAGTGGACAAAGTCCATTTCTAAACCGAGTTCATTCCTTGTTTCAGTCCTGTTTCACTGAACCGGTTTAACCTGCCGTTCCAGCCATGTCTATCTCATGAGATATAAAATCTTTACCCAATGCATTGGAGGGATATATAGGTCCCACCCATCTCATAATGATAACATTAATATGTGTTCCACAAAATCATAAATCATACATCATTGCATAACCCATGTAATAAAAATGGGATTCTTAAACAACATGACATCATAAAACAATTCATATAAGATAAAGGAATTCATAAAAATAATTCCATCAGAACATAATCAAATCAATGTAATAATAGGGATAGAAACAGAACCGTATATTATCTTAGATGAAAATAATTTTGATAAAACACTTGAACTCTATTCTTCAGGAAAATATCCTTTCTACTTCAAAAACATTTTCCTTTCTTAACATGTAATAAAATTTTAAACTAAAATAAGTTGATTATAAATAAACTTGAAAACTTGTAAAGGAAGCTTCTTGGAAATAATGTTTTAAAAATCCATTCATTCCATATATGTTAAAAAACATTCTTCTTGTACTTTTGTCGGAAAAGTCAAAAAGCACCTCGTACGAAAAATGACAAAAGATTCCTTTCATATTTTTTACTATAAAGTCACCAAAGGGTAAAAATGGATATAAAAAATTATAGTCAGATGGAAATAATATTACATATTGAGGAAACATGGATGTGGATGATAAAATACACCCCAGTAAATACCAAAGTATAAACAATCTCGGATAAAAATGAGATTGTAATATTTCCCTTACCTTAGGTCTGATTTGCTTCGTAAGTGTCCGAGCCTCTTGTATAATGATTTAAATAATGTCATTGACTTATTCCAGAATCATACTCATTGTTATGATATCATATATGGTTCACTTAAGACTTTATATTACCCGTTCTTTTGTAAATTCCATGTTAAAGAGCGTTTTGGGTAAAATCGTTTCATTTGTAGTCCATGTTTTGACTTGTAATTATTAATATGATTACTTAGATCATGATTACATAATTCCAGAATATAAAACATGATTTATATAAAACATATATTTAGAATATACATATATATAATAGATTAGTAGATGGAAAGAAATACACCATTCATAGAGATAGTAGGTCGTACGTACGCATGAACGCTGTTTTCGTTTTCTTATTGAGTTGAATGGAATTAAGTAGATGACATACATATATATAAAACTAAATCATGTATCATTATTATGTCATATATTTTATGATTAATTATTATATATACTTTATAATCATTCATGAATGGTTAATGTGGAGAATGAATCTCATCGCGTCGTGGAGACGGTAGTCCGTACGTACGCACGAGCGATGATATCGTTCTCATGATCGTGGAATTGTATTAGAGTGTATGTATACTATTTAAGAATCAATATCACTTTAAAATAATAATATATAGTTATTATGTACACCATTATACCCATCCAATTAAGGTGGTGGTGGAAAATAGATTACACTACGGCGTGGAGACGGTATTCCGTACGTACGCACGCGCGATGATTTCATTTTCCATAGGATGGATAGATGGTGAAATATGGTTTTTTCATACTTATAATAAAATATCAGTATATGAGTGATACTGATGTTATTACTTCATAATGAAACAACTAAATAAGAAGAATTTGAAGAAGAAAGAAAATTGAAAGAATCGGTAACAGATATTACCTCTTCTTTGACACGCCTCTTTGAATCCTCCTCTTAGGGTTCTAAAATTGGTCTTTGAAGAAGAGCAGGACCTCTAGTATGTTTCTAGGGAAGTGGAGAAGAGAATTTTTCAGGGGTTTTCCAAGCTTGAAGGCTCAAAGTGGTGTGAGGAAGAGAGGGAGGAGGTGCCCTTTTATAAGGGAGGAGAGGGGCACCTTTTGGAAAAACTAAAAATATTATTTTATTATAAAGCCAAATTTGGTTTTAAATAGCTCCAAATTGATTTATTTAGAAGATATGTTGGGTATGGGTAGAAATATTCTCATCCAATAGAATTTTTACATGTTTAGTTTACTATTTTAACCTTATCATTTAGTTTTAACTTTAAGTTAGATAATTTTACTTTTATCGTGTCTTTTTGTGTTCTTACACTATAAGGTTACTAAACTTACTATAACGAGCCAAAAGAACCCCAAGTTGTTTATTTTTAATATATATAACCTTATCTAAGTCATTTTGCCAAACCATAGATTTTTATGAATAAAATAACAATTAATAATATAATATTATTTTAAAAAACTATTTTATGTCAATTTTGACACTATTAAGTAATTGATTTTTTTCAAAATCATAACAGAATGATTAATTCAAAAAAAGATAATTAAATCAATAATAACATGTCATATTAACCTATAAAATTAGTGAAATTCATAAAAAGTCTCAAATTACATTTATTTGGGTATTTATAACATCAATTATGTCAATATTTCATTAATAAGATAATTACAACATCATCGTTGTGTCATAAATAAATTAAATAATATAATCTCTAAAAATTAAAAAGAAAATACAATTATGTAGAAAATCTTTTTATATTTCTAATTAATATTTATAGTCGAATTTAACTTATGTATAGCCCTATATTAAAAATTATCTACTTATTAAACTTTGATTTTAACTATTTTAACCTTTCTTTAAATAAATTAATAATAAATGTTCTAATCTAATACAAGTGGTCCTAAATGGTCTTATTTTATTCCTAAGGTTGTTTTTGGTCGAATTAAACTTATAAAATATAATTTGGACATGTGTTAGGGTAATAATAATATCATTTTTACCCTTAACTACCCTATTTACTTTTAACCGTGAAAAAAAATAAAAAGTTACTATTTACCAAAAATTATTTTCATCACATTGAACCACATTTTAGTCCTTGATATTCACCGTGTCTCTAGGATTTTTGAAATTCCACTCACAGAAGCGGTAAAATTATGTTTTATGAAAAATTCAGTTTTTTAACTACCACTTGTGGTTTCACTATTCATCAAAAAATTAAAGTTTCCAGAAAATTACCAAAAATTAGGACTAAGCTATATTTGATATTATGAACTCAAAAATGATGTATATTTTTCCAAATTAAAAACATATCAGTTGCATTAATTAATTTAAAAATTAAATCCCATCGTCAAAACAAATAGTGTGTTCTTAAGAGATAATAACTATCAAAAGATTGACACTTGTTTGTGTCTAGTTTAAATGTGAAATTACATCCAATGACCAAAATTGTATTAAATTTTAAAGATATATTATAAATATACTTTAAAACCACTCAAATTAATAATTTATCACTATTAATTATTTCGATTAAAAAGGTTGTTTTTAATTAAAATTTAGTAATTTTCACTATTCATCAGAAAATGAAAGTTATCCGAAAAGTACCAAAATTTCACCCTAATCTAATTTCGATATTCCGAATCCAAAAATGAAGCCCATTTTGAAAAATAAAATTTACAAAATTTCATAAAGTGGTTATTACTATTCATAACGGCTAGTTTTAATAATATTTTAATAGCCTATCGGTGTTTAGTGAAAATCGGTATTGCGTACTACACACGCTATCGAGGAAGGTCGCTATTGCGTGTAATGCAAGACAATTCAAGGATGCGCGTTGTGCAAGATCCTTTTGGTGTAGCGTACAACATAAGACATTAATGAAATTAAGAATATTTTTCATAAAATCTCGGGGTGTTACACGACTCCCTCCTCCAATGGTCATATTCTTCCTTAAATTTCAAAGGGACCAGTACACATGTCACTCAAACAACGTTCATTTGATAAGTGAAAGCACGAAATTGTTTTATAACAAAATGAGTGTATGTATAAATAAAATAAAATATTCATAATGAGTGTAAAATTGAAATTTCTGAGTCTAAGTAAAATTGAATTCAGAGTCTACAGTACTAAGATATTCAGATTCTGTTTTATATGAATTCGGAACCTGAATTTTGTAGAATTTTGGAGTCTAGATTTCAAGGAAATTCGGAGTCCGGATTCACAAGAATTCAGAACCTGAACTTAAAAAGTTCAGAGTCAGAGTGCATGAGAATTCGGAGTCAGAACTCATAAGAGTTCGCAGTCTGTATTCAGAGAAACTCAGAGTCAGAACTTAGAGAAGTCATTAACCAGAATTAATAATCATAATTCAGAGTTAGAAATCAAAAGATTTCGTATCCAAAATTCTGTTTACGAACTTCACTAAGTTCTGACTCTGAGTTTCTCTGAATACAGACTCCAAACTAAAAAACAATATAGTAGCTGGATTTCTCTGAATACAGACATCCAAACAAAACAATATAGTACCTGAAAAGAGTTGTGATTTTCAAAAAGAGTTTGAGGGAATCAAAAAACAATATAGTACCTGAAATATTAGTATAGACATCCAAACAAAACAAGCATCCACAATTTCATTGATATTGTATGTATTAACACAAGTAAAATCAAATACAACAAAAGATCAGAGTGGGGTTTATTTGTCATCTTTTTTCCTTATGAATTAGCATCTTCACATTGGTCTTCATCTTTTTCAGCACTTTGTGATCCTCCTCTGTTTTCTTTTATAAAGTTTTGATTCTTTCTTCCATGTCTTCATGGCCTCTTCTTAAGCCTTCAGCAATTCATCTCGCTTCACTAAATTTTCTTGGATCTCAATCCAAAGATCCTTTTCTTATTTCAAGCTTTGAACAATATAACTCAGCTTCCCATTCAGATATTTTACCTCTAGAATCTGAGACTTTTTTTCTAGATAAAGGTTTTCCTTAATGCTATTTGTAAGATCCTTAATTTTGGTGTCTTCAGTGTCAAAATCTTCCTTGACATCTTCTTCAAATTGATCAAGCACTTCTAAATCTACAATGATTTTCTTAGACAATCTGGTTTTATTCTTGAGTATTTTCTGTGAGCTTCATAGTTGATCAGGAAATTTTTGTGATCAGCCTCAATCTTAACACATCTATCCATCACCATGGATATGGAGTAAGACTTTTGATTCATGCTATGATGAATCATATGGCATCTAGAATCAATTGCTGGAAAGATCAGAATGGTATCCACCAGCTACTTCAGGGACTAAACAACAAAATCATGTCCTCAGGAAGATGACTTCGAATTAGACATTTTACTTAGAGATGGTTCTTCCTCTAACTCTACGAGATTCCTCTTAGAGGTTTCTATAGCTTATTTCTTCCTCAAAATGTCTTTTGTTGGGGTATCAGCAACCACTTGTTTCCCTTTACTAATTCTCATAATAGCTTCTTCATCAGGAGATTCATGCTCACTTCTGAATAACTGTACAATTTTATCTTCATCAACGTTTTCCTTCTCAGCTCTAGCTTTAATATCCTCATGAAGAATAAAGTCATGATTATGACTCTCTTCCTCTTACAACTTATTCACTCCCTCTTCTTCACCCTTCTCATCTGCTCTAGGAGTAGTAATTTTTGAGTATTCAGCTGGAGAATTCCGGATTGAAAACATTTCAGAAGCACTTTATTTTTCATGATATTCTTAAACATGCTTGATCACATCATCAGATCCACCACTATCATCAGCTTCTTGTACTTCCTCTTCATCTTTCTTCTCTTTCACAATATTATCTTGTGATTTTTTCGGAGTGATAAACCTCTTACTCAGAGTCTCAGGTAATTGTTCTACTAGGAAAGTTTCCTGTATAGGAATTTGTTTGGATGCAACTTGAGTGGCCTTCAAAAGAGATTGGACAATATTTTCCTCAGACATCTTCTTCTTAAGCTTCTTTTCCTAGGATTTCTTTTCTATCTATTCAGCAGTTGATTCTTTCAAGGCCTTATCCTCAGCAGGATCCATACCAAACTATGGATCCCCTACTTTTCTATTCTTCTAATCTGCTATCCATTTTTCTACCACCTCATCTGGGTAGGATTTCTTCTTCTTTGGTTTAGGAGGTGTGTATTGGACTTCCTTAGAATTAGGGGTTTTGTATTTTACATCCACTTCCTTCAACTTTATTTTCTTTCCAGCCTTCTTTGATGGTTCATCCTTTTCAATAATTTCTGGAACATCTTCTGCCTCTTCCTCAGGTAGATCATAAAATTCATTTGACTCCTTGGAGAAACCAACATTCCTCTTCTTGAGGGTATCGTCACTGATCAGCATAACTTTGAAATTCCATGCCTTGGAACTGCTCGGAATCTTGAAGGATTCGAGACACCGAGCTATCATCTTGGAAAGTAAGGAATGATACATGATAATCTGAGCTCTCAAATTCTTATTTTTGATATTCTCTATCGTAATGAGAATGTGTCTCATGAGGTGGACATTCCTTAGGATTTCTAAAAAGTCTGGGATATACATGTCACTTTTCTTAAGGGTGTCCTTATCTTCCTTCCTCGGTATGATAAAACCTTGAAACCATAGCTGAAGAATCTAATTGTTGGTAGATATATGGGAAATATTTTCGGTCTTGACATTAGTAAGCCCAAGGAATTCCATAGCCTTTTCCTTAACAAAACTTCCCTGAACCTATGGCAATTTGTGAGAGAAAAACTCAACTTCCCCTTCATAGGACAACCCCCCCAAGCTAGCAGCCTTGGTATAAGAAAGTGCATATGTCTTTCCATAACTATTGAATGAGAATTTATCTCTACCATCTTCCTTAAAGAAAGAAACTGATTCATAAAATTCTATAAGAAGTTCCAGATAGACTACATCCCGAGTTCGTGTCTTTGAAATGGAGACACTCTCCCATCCATTGAGCTTGATGTTCTTGGAGATAATAGTGTCATACTTATTGAATAAGTTAGGATTCACTAACCTCTCCCTCTATATTTTCCCCTCTGAAATCGGCTTGATTTTAGACATATCTTGAGAAGGATATTCTGTAGACATTCGGACTGAGGCACTTCGGAAAAATTCAGAACGGGCTTTTGTAGAGGGTTAGAGCTTTGACACGCAAAAGCTTTGAAAACCGATGTGGGACAACCCTTAGGGGTCTCCTTTATATAGGTGATGGAAGTGACCTTTCAACTTCTAAATCTAATCTAACAGTTGGGAAACCTTCCGATCTGATCTATAAGTTGATATGATATCCGCAAGAAAAAACTGAGTAGGATCCGATCTTTTGAGGTTTTACAAAGAATTCAAATTTAGGAAACTAGAATCCTTGAAATTTTAAAAAAAGAAACTAATAGAAAGTAAATGGTAATTAACAAAAAAACTCAAGAAAGAATTATACCTTTCAGATTGCTAGGAAGATTATTTGTACTAAGGAATATTTTTCTTGAAGAACTTTGGATTCCAAAAAAACATGAATACGAAAACAATAACTACAAAATTTTCAAATCTGAAAAATTTCCATTACGAATATTTCAGGTCTGAAGATTTTCTTTACGAAAATTTCAGGACCCCATATTTTCATTATGAAAACTTCAAGTCCGAATATTTTCATTACGAAAACTTCTTGTCCAATGATTTTCACTTTGAAAACATGAAAAACATCTTTATGAAAAATATGAAAAAGCAACTACAAAAATTTTCATTATGACAAATTTTGAAAAAATGAATATGAAAATTTTCATTATGAAAAATTTTGAAAAACCGACTACGAAAATTTCTATTATGAAAAATTTTGAAAACCCGACTATGAAAATTTTCATTATGAAAAACAAACAAATGTACTCCCCCTGTGAAAAAGACATTATTACTATAAAGAGAATGGTTCATCAGGAAGTTATTGATAAGGATTACCTTATGGTTATCATTCCTAACTTTTCTTTAATGTATGGAAATCTATCGGAGGGTAAAAATTTTGTGAAAACATCAGCAAGTTGATCTTGTGTTCGGATAAATTGAAGAATGATATTTCCTTTTAAGTGTGTGATCCCTAAGAAAGTGATGCCTTATATCTATTTGATTTGAACGAGAGTGATGTGAAAGAGTTTTTCTAAGTGCAATGGCACTTGTATTATCACAGAAAATTTGTGTTTTAGTAAAACTCAAGCCATAGTCTGTGAGTGTGTGTTGCATCCACAACACTTGAGCACAACAACTTCCAGCTGCTACATATTCAGCTTCAGTAGTGGAAAGTGCTACTAAGTGTTGCTTATTTCAAGACCCTGAAACTAATGAATCTCCTAAGAAATGACAAGTTCCAGATGTACTCTTTCTATCCATTATACATCCACCAAAGTCAGCATCCGAAAAACTTTTTAGAATAAAATCATTTCCCGAAGTATAAAATACTCCTAAATCCATGGTTCCCTTTAAGTTGCGAAAAATTCTTTTCACTGCCTTTAAATGAGATTCCTTAGGATTGTATTGGTATCTTGCACATAAGAATACTGAAAACATTAAGTCTAGATGACTAGCTATAAAGTAAATTAGACTTCCTATCATACCTCTAAAAGAGGTTTGATCTACTGGTTTCCCAGCTTCATCAAGATCAAGTATGTTTAAGGTACCAATGGGATTACTTATAATCTTAGTGTTATCATATAAATACTTTTTAAGAAGATCATTAATATACTTATGTTTGTATATATAGATTCCTTCTGGTTTTTGAGAGATTTTAAACCTGAGGAAAAATCTTAATTCACCCATCATACTCATTGAAAACTCAGATTTCATTAGATCTGCAAATGAATTGGTTAAAGATAATTGAGTTGTAACAAATATAATGTCATCAACATAAATTTGAACGATCAAAACATTTTTCTTATCTTTCTTTATAAAAAAGGATGGATATGCATTTCCCTTAACACAGTTATGTTGAATCAAAAATCATGTAAGTCTATCATACCAAGATTGAGGGGCTTGTTTAAGACCATACAAAGCTTTGGTAAGTTTAAAATCATGATCATGATGTTTTTTATCATCCAAGCCAGGAGTTTGTTCAACAAAAACTTCCTCTTCAACATAACAATTAAGGAAAAACATTTTACATCCATTTGAAAAAGTTTGAAATTGAAGAATGCTGCAAAGGCGAGTAAAATATGAATAGATTCAAGTCTTGCTACTGGAGAATAGGTTTATTCATAATCTATTCCTTCTTGTTGATTATAGCCTTTAGAAACTAATCTTGTTTTATTTTGTAATATGATTCCATTTTCATCACACATATTTTTGAAGACCCATATTAATCCAATAACAGAAGTTTCCTTAGGTCTTTCAACCAAGGTCCAAACTTTATTCCTTTCAAATTCATTTAGTTCATCTTGCATGGCTTTAATCCAATCATCATCCCCTAAAACTTCATCAGTGCTTTTTGGTTCTAATTGGGAAAGGAATTCTAGATGTTCTACTTCATTTCTTAAGGAACTTCTAGTCCTTGCAGGTTGATTCACATCACCAATGATACTATCACTGGGATGATTTTTTAGAAATTGCTGATTTGGGTTTTGTAAAACCTGTTCATCAACATAGGGTAGAAAATATTCTGGGGTAAATGTTTCAGAAGAATCTTCATGGACATTTTCCTCACCAGAAGGATCTTCTGTCATAGGTTGATAATCGGTTTTTGAAAACACATCTGAGGATTTAGGTTGGGGTTGTTTAAAAACAAAAGGATCAGTTTCATCAAATTTAACATGTACGGTCTCTTCAACAGTACAAGTGTTTTTGTTGAAAACTCTATATGCCTTAGAATTTGTGGAGTATCTTAAGAAAATTCCTTCATCATATTTTGGTGTGAATTTTTGTAAGTTATCTTTAGTAGTCAGACAGAATACCTTACATCCAAAAACCTTAAAGTAGGAAAGTCTATGTTTTTCTACCATTCCATAACTCATAAGGATTTTTATTAAAAAAATTTCTAATCAAAACATGATTTATAGTATAACAAGAAGTACTTATAACTTCAGCCCAAAAATGTTTGGCTACAGAATACTCACTCAACATGGTTCTAGTTATCACTTGAAAAATTCTGTATCTTCTTTCAACAGCACCATTTTTTGAGGTGTTCTGGGTGCTGAAAAGTTTTGAGTAATACATTTTCTACTACAAAAAGTTTCAAAATCAGAATATTGAAATTATCCTCCATGATCACTATGAATAGTTTTTAATGGAAGACTTTTCTCCTATTTCACTTGGGATCTAAAACTTTTGAAATAAGAAAAAGCTTCAGAATTCTTTCCTAGAAAATAGACCCACATAAATCTAGTGTAATCATCAACCATAAAAAATACCTAATACTTGCCCCCAATGATTCCAGTTTGTGTAGGACCAAAAAGATCCATATGCACTAACTGTAATGCATTAGTAGTTGAGACTTCACTAACTGATTTAAAATTTGTTTTTTTCTTTACATATTGACAAGGGTTACCAACTTTTAAACAATAAAATATAATATCTAGTAGTTCCTTAACTAGTCCTTTCTTAGAAATTTTTCATAATTTCCTAAGGTTGCAGTGTCCTAACCTTCTATGCCATAACGAAGACTGGTCTTCCATTGCAATAAGGAAAGGTAGATCTTGGCTCCTAAGGTAATCTAAGTTTAGTGTGTAAACATTTTCTTGCCTATTGGTAGAAAGAATAAATTATTCCTTGTAATTGTGTACTAAAAACTTATCATTCCTAAAATTCACAAGGAATCCTTCATCACATAACTGACGTATTCTAATGAGGGTTTTCTCAAGACCTTTAAAGAACAAAACATTTGAAATCAATGTTTTTCGGAGAAGAACGATGTTACCTATACCAATAATTTCTCCCTGAGCATTATCTCCAAAAGTTACTTTTCCTCCTTTCATATTGATAATATTTTTAAAATAGTTTTTTTACTAGTCATATGCCTGGAACATCCACTATCCATGTACCACATATTGCTGTTGGTACCATCTCTATTTTCCAGAAAACAAAAGAGCTAGAATTTCAGAATCCAAACATTCTTGGATCCGGAATTGATAGACAACAAAATTTTGGGTATACACATTTTTTTAGAAAACTAAGCTGTATGAAAAACAATATATTTAACTCTATTCAAGGAGTAATTTTTCTTCCATTGCCCACCACTTTGACATTTAGTGCAAAAAGGGGCACTAGGAGGAACAAAATAGTTGTTTTTGAAAACTAGTTTTTTGTGAGTATAACCTACTCCAATAGTGTTTCCTTGAGGTTTAATTTGAGAATACATCTTGTCAAAATTTTACTTCCCAGAGGTAAATATTGAAAAAATCTTCTTAAGAGAAAATATTTTGGATTTTATTCTGATGACTAAATTCCTATCCTCAAGAATCATTTCATTAGAGTTAGATTTTTCCTCAAAAACTTTTATCTATAAATAGAATTCTTAAATTTTTAGAAATTTCATCCTTAACAGAATTTTATTTCTCAAGGTCTTTAGAATGTTTTTCTAAAAGCTCATCTTTATCTCTAATATCTATAAAAATATCTAAAATCTCTTTTGTAATAATTTCTTCCCAAGTGTTTTTCTTGTCTAATTTCTTATAAATTTTAAAATTTCTGCTTCAAGTAACTTGGAAAATCTAGAAAATTCTTCATATGAAGGTATTTCTTCATTTTCTAAGGATGAATTATCTTCATTAGAAGTACTATTTTTAGAATAGTAATTTTTATCAAGAGATAAATTTGTTAAAGCCTCAGCAGAGCATACCTTGGCCATAAGCCAAGTATTAGGGAAAGATGAAGTAGAAATAAATCTTGTATTTTTCTGTGCTGATGAATCATATTTAGAGGATTCACTTTCTGAAGAGTCTCCATAGATAGAAATCCAAGTATTATTAGCTTTATGGATTTTTTGGTGCTTTGATTGATAGAATTTATTCTTGTTCCTTACTGAATTCCTTTACTTATTTTCCTTCTTTTTCAACAAAGGACAATCAGGTCTGATATGACCTGTTCTTCTATATTCATAACATGTAACATCACCATATTTCTTATCTCTGTAGTCTTTCTTCTTGTACTTATTTTAATGGTTCTTTTGAACTACAATCTTGTTCATTCTCCGTGCAAGATTATCTAATTCATTCTCAGACTTTTTTGTGTAACTAGATTCTGACTGAATAATGACTTTCTTTGTCTTTGATCTAGTTACTCTTTCTGGGATCTCGTATTT
Source organism: Viscum album (assembly GCA_963277665.1). Classification (NCBI taxonomy): domain Eukaryota; kingdom Viridiplantae; phylum Streptophyta; class Magnoliopsida; order Santalales; family Viscaceae; genus Viscum; species Viscum album. The sequence goes on along the minus strand of OY728142.1, from coordinate 680,163,121 downwards.
CATATGTTTATAGGTGGTTTTAAAAGAAACTCCTCTATTCCCATACTTCTTCTTATCATTTTCAACATCTCTCTTCATTCTGGATTCATACTGAAGAAGAGTTCCAAACAAATCATCTAAGGAAATCTGAGCGACTTTCATGTTCTCATGAATAGTTGTCCTCTTGGACTCCCATTCATTTGGCATGATATCTATGATATTTTTTTACTAGAGCCTCATAATCCAAACCTTTTTCCTCATAGATTGTAAGCTATTCACTATAGTCATAATCGTTTTCTGTACTGTGCTTATAGGTTCTCCATAAGGAAAGTTAAAGCCATGGTATTCAGCTCTCAACATAGCTCTTCTTCTCTCTATGACTTTAGATGTACCAAAATGTGTAACTTCAAGTTTCTTTCAGATACTGTTTGTAGCTTCACATGATGATATTTTACTATAGATGTTCTTAGTCATGGAATATAATAATGTATTTCTGACTTTGATGTTTGTTTGATATTTTGATTTCTCCTGATTCGTAAAAGTTCTCAATTCCTTATCCGGAAACTTATAATCTCCAGCCATCATTAGATAATTATTAACTCCAGTATTGATAACTAATGTCTTCATCCTATCTCTCCAGTACTCATAATCATTTCCATAAAAAATAGGAGGTCTGGTAGGATTTAGATTATCAATAGAAATAAAAAGTAAACATGCCATTCTTCAAAAAATCTTTGTCACACAAACTTTTTAGTAGTATGAGTTTGTAAATAAGAGAAAATATCCTATGCAAGGAACTAGATTTTATATATCTAAGGAAAAAATGAATCTGAACTATTTGAGTCCGAATATATGAATCCGAAAATGTCTGAATCCAGAAATTCAATTCTGAGAATTCCCTTCTGAATATAATCCTGAGATTGATTCATATTGTACCAATGCTCTGATACCAATTGTTAATTTGGTACAGGATATGAGGTCTCCAACCTCTGATACCAATTTTTTGATTGTATATCTGACTATGATATACTCTATAATACCAAATATAGGGTCGAATATATAATGAGATGCTCAAATACAAGGGGGGGGGGGGGTGAATTGTATACTTTAAAAATACTTAAGGAAATTTTGAGTAACCAAAATTCACAAGACCTCTAAGATCTATTATCTTTCTTGATTTTGAAAAAGTGATTCTAGAAATGAAACTTAACAAAAGTTTACACCAACTAAGATTCTACCTTAAAGCGTATAGAATGTAACTAAATCAGAGTACAAATGTAAGGAATTATAAGAAATTTATACTTTCCTCAACAACTAAAATACACAGTGGAAAACAAAATATTACAAGTAACAAGTAATAACTCTTTTAACCCAAAGAGGTGGGTATCCAACAACCCTGGATAAAAGGTACCTTGATTTAAACTTTCAATAATATCTTCTTACCCAAACCCTGGTAAGCCCTAAATCTAAAGATCGATATCTGTCTTGCTTTCCTCACAAGACCTCGATTTGTAAGGAAATCGGAACCTCTGACTTCACAACCCGAAGTCTCTGATTTCAAGGAAATCGAACCTCTGCACTAAGCAAATATTCATGAAGAGAAGTTTGAACAAGCAGTTCAAAACTTTCTGCACAAATCCTGAGAGTTTATAAGAGCCTCTCTCTCTAGAAATCACTTCACATGCACTTTTTCAAAAGTCTCAAAAATTCATCATGTTCTCTTTCAAATGAGCTCTTATTTATAGACACAACTCCAACTATCAGCTCCCTCCTCCAATGGTCATATTCTTCCTTAAATTTCGGAGGGACCTGTACATGTGTCACTCAAACAATGATCAGTTGATAACTGAAAGCACAACATTGTTTTATAACAAAATGAGTGTAAGTATAACTAACATATAATATTCATAATGAGAGTAAAATTGAAAGTTCTGAGTCTAAGTTAAATTGAATTTGGAGTCTATAGTACTAAAATATTCAGATTCTATTTTCACGGAATTTGGATCCTGAATTCTGTAGAATTTTAGAGTTTGAATTTCAAGGAAATTTGGAGTATGGATTCACAATAATTCGGAACCTAAACTTACAAAGTTTGGGGTTAGAGTTCATGAGAATTCAGAGTCAGAACTCATAAGAGTTTGGAGTCGGTATTCAAAGAAACTCGGAGTCAGAACATAGAGAAATTTGTAACCATAATTCGGAGTTGAACTTCATGAGAGTTCATAACCAGAATTGAGAGTTGAACTTCATGAGATTTCATAACCATAATTTGTAATCATGGTTTGTAAAACACTTCCAATTAGCTTTTTTAATGAACTAATGAGTTTGGAATATGGTATATGGATGGCCATTACGTGCATGGTTCCCTCAGTAATACTGTTCATGGGAGACTAGGTTTTTTGGCGATCAATATGTGGGCCAGTGCCTCATGGTTAGTTCTGTGTATGGGTGGTTCGTAGTTCATTTAGTTTTCAAACCCTTCCATGTGATGGTACATGGGTCACTTAATTGTTTTTTTTGAAAAATCATTTCGTCAAGTATATTCCAAAGTTTCCAACTCAATTTGATTTCATTCACTTTGTTAGACTTGTAGGAATTATTTATTCTTTCTGCAAAGTGATTGTGGGAGTATCTTCTTCCCTTTTCAATGTTTTCAGGACCCTACAATCTCATGAATTCCCATGAAATAGTGATCCATATATGGTGTCAGGGCTACACATGAACTATTTTTTTCTAAGGCCATTAGAAATTCTTATTTATTGGCTTCTCATAAGTGGGAATAATTATAAATATTCCCGATTTACTGATTAAGGATCTTTTCAATGGATCATTCTGATTAGTAATAATGCTTTTGAGACTTACTCAGGGCCAATCCATGTTGGGAACACTACCTTTCCTGAGTAGGATTTTTCTTTTAATTTCTGCTTTAGGATAGTGACATTAATGGATTTCATTTACAATTATTTCTATTAAACATGGAATGGGGTAAAATGAAAAGATCCATGCTCTCCCCACCCCCGGATGTCAACACCATATGAGGTATCAATGATTAGACAGTGCGACTTCTATAGTGCATTGAAGATGGGTAGTTTGAGATCTGTCTTCCACCTCTTTGATTGTGGTTTCCACATAGAAAGAAGGGATTCTAAATGGATATGATAATGAAGCTATCCTAATATTTTAACATGGTATGTATATCCATTATAGGGAAAGAATATTGTTTTCAGGTGGTACAGGGTTGCCTAGAGATTCAGATGATTGTTGTGTATGCATTCCTCTAACAAATCCATTGAAACATCGAATTGAGTAGTGTCTAAGGGCCAAAACATTACAACTATATCATCCTAGTACAATTGTATTCACATGATAAATATATACTTTTGGACTTATGTTTGAGAATCCTTGAATTAATCCTCCCAACTTGAATTCATCATAACAATTTGATCCCAAGTAGTGGGGCTAGTATGATTCCCATCGATATGCAAATGGTTTGGGGGTGGATTAGAGGATGAGAATTGCCTTGGACCATCTCCTAGATGAGAAAGGATGTATATTTTTTTAAAGGGTATATAGCACATCTGAACACATATTTCCATGTGCCTTATAAAATGAGGGATTCCTTGTACTTGAATTGGAAAGGGGAGGACCTTCTTGCTGACATGAAATTTGACTGAATGGAGGACCTTCACAGTAGGATCCATTATGGTGAGTACTATCATCACAACTTGTTATCCATCTTTAGGGTAAATTTATACAGCGTATACACTGAGGAGGACCACCAGGGAGATGATAGTAAGGCGATAACCTTGTTTTATTTTCATTTCAACGTAGGTAGGACCTTCATAGTGACTTCCATCTTGTTACGGACTACCATCATAGCTTGATCTCCAACTATAGGGAGAATTTTTTACAGTGTATAACCTCAAGAGGACCATCAGGGTAGATGAAAACAAGGAGAGTAACTTCTTGATATTTGATCTTTGTTCCACAATGAGGGTTTCCATGATTCTCATCAGAAGATTTGATCTCATGATTGATCATTTTGCATCGACGAAGTAGGCTTCATTTTCAATGCTCTACGGAGGAAATCATGAGATATTGGTAACAATGTTGTAGGGAGAATCTTTAAAAATATTACTGCAACTTCCATAATTTGGTAATTGACTAGTAGGATCCAGAGTAACAATTGATAAATGTTTTAAGGCATCATGAAAACCAGCTTCCAACAGAGTAGGGTCATGAATTTGGTCTTCATTTTCTACATGCCTTAATCATGATCTATTTCTGGGCACTTTCTTGAGGGAGACTGGGACTAATTTCTACAGGTAATGAACTCCATATATGGGTGAGTTTTTTAGTGGTTCCCATGGGGATTCCGAGATATTCCAATGATCTACCAATATTCTAGATGGGATATAAGCCTGCCCTTGAGCATTCACCATGGTGGACTCGTGTCCCCCAGTTGGAATAGGCATTTGTGCCCAATCCCATTCTCCATTTATCTTGGAATATTTCTGATGACCCTTCTAAATGGGAGAAGGGATACATGTATACTATTGGGTGACCACTACAATGTGAAGATGAGTCATCTCACTTGATGAGATGGGGTTGTCGGACTGACACCATGATTTTCCATGGATGAAATTACATCTTTGGCAGTCTGTAGGATGTGGTAAAGAATTAATGCATGATCCTCCATTATTTATAGGATTTGTTGAGGTACATACTTAATATTAATGTGAATATATGCCCATTTTAATTTTAGAGAAATAATATATGTCTGCTCCAGTCCTCCATGTCCTACTAGTAGGTACTGACAGTTCTCCTATATGGGGGTGGAGGAACGAGTCTTCCCCTAGTGTCTAGTTAGGATACACCATCTTTTTTCTCTATTTTCCATCATGTTTTATTTATTGTATTTTTATTCATAAGTAGGTATTTTTTCTTGACCTCCACTATATTTTTCTAATTGTATTGATTTGCATCTGTAGGAATTTAACTTTGTTTGTATTTGGTTACCTCTATATTTTACTAGAGGGCTTCATATTTGAGAGTCGTAATTTTCATATTCTCATTTATTTCCATCATATTTTACTAATGGGATTCATGTGAATTGGAAAGGATATGCATATGCTGGTAGTTTACCTCTCTATTTGGAATGCGGGATAGGTGAGCAGTGGAAGGAATTTATGCCTGCTTATCTGAAACTATATTTGTGTATCAGGCTTCATATTTATGATTAGATATTTTAATCTACTAGTGGGCCATTAAATTTTCATAGTGGGATTTAGGTTATTTTTCGGGGATATATGCCTGCCCATATTTGGTTTCCACCATATTTATTGGTGGGCCTCTTCAGTAGAAACAAGGATGGTGGGTTCTTACTAATTATATGATCATCACCCTCTATGGGCCTTCCTATAGACCTAGTCTTTATTGAACTTATATGGACCCTCATGTAATTACCCTCTTTATAATGAGATGATGGGCCACATGATATTGGTAGTGTCAACATCTAGTAGGGGCCCTTGGATAGCACCCCAGTGTTGCAGGGATAAAATCATTAGTGAAAATCTCATCAACTTTCCAAAGATAATGGTGCTACTCATTGTTACATTCTGGGGATAGGATCCCAAAATGGTTTGCAATTAATAGTAGAGTTAACTAATTCTAGGCCATTGACCATCATTAGGTGGATACCTAGTGGGGCTTCATGGCCTAGAGGGCCTACTTAGCTACCTTTAGGGTGGGGAGAGTACCCTTTTTGTGGTACTCTCAAATCCATGCATTTTTGAACATGAGTTAAATATGTTGGATGGGTGATGGAGTCCTCTACTTCATGGAGGACATAACAGGTTCCATTTTTGATGCGCGTGTTTGAAAAACTAGTAAGATAACAATGGATTGAAGGATGATCTAAAGAGTGCCTACTATATATATGAAAATTACAGACAAAAAACCTCTTCAAAGTATAATCTCATGACCAAAATCATAATTGAGTATCTCTATTGGCCCTCTCCCATTTTGGATATGAAAGGGAAATGAAATGGGGTAACACTACAAACATGTTAATGATTCATGTATTCTTCACCATTTTGTTTCTAATGAAAATAATTTTGTACCGAGAATGGAATGGATTGATGAGGATAGGTCATTATGTACTTTCAATCTTGTGAAGGAGGTTTCAAAGTTAATTCAATTATGTTATATTCTCTATTTTTTTCTGAATATTATGGGTTCATGAACAATCCAATTGATTAAAATGGGTTAAATGGTGTGAAATTTCTGATTTTAGGTACAACATCTTTGAATTTTCTCAAATGATTTTGTCTGTGACTCTATAAATACCCAATGACTCTCACATCCAAGATTTATGGACCAAATTTCCAAAGTGTAGTGTTTGTTGGGTGATTTGACTAATTACAAATTAGAACTCACATTGGTCTAGAGGATAGAAAGTCAGTCTCATCTTACCATTTTTGGGGGAACTATTTCATGTTCTGGGACTCTCTTATATATTGAAGTCATGTTCATGAATCATTGGTTCATTACCAAGTGTGTATTCTAGGAATTACCCTGAGGAAATGAACCATTGTTACTATGCATGAGTTCATAATCATCTGTATGTATTTGGGGATCTCCATCAATGGAGGGATCTATATGTATGCAAGGTTCCCCATAAATGTTACCTTTTATTGATAGGTCAAGAGTTATTTGGACACTTATTAGGATGAAAGTAGTTTTAATCCACACAATGGGTCACACTAGAGTTTACTTCATCCCAGGGGACGCGATTTTTTTGATGTCGGAATCCAACCCATAAAATGGGCCTTCTACGTATCCTCATTAGAGGAATTAGAACCAATGTAGTTCTGTGCCCCTTAACTGGACACATCACCTTTTTATGGTCTTATGACGATGATCCAACCATGAAATTTAATATTATATGGTAAGGATGTCCTTCTGAAAGGTTTCCTGGCCCAGGATGTGGTGGGACTTATACCTAGGAGATCTGAAGTAACTAGAAGATATGTGGCCTAATAATTTTATATAACCCTTTCGAGAATGTGTCATGGATAAAATTAAGGTTATTTGGATGTCAGGTTTGGACCATAGGTAGGATCCTATGTAACCCAGTTAGTTGAGAATCAAAGTCTATGTAGTTAAGTATATTAGGGCTTACACTTGTATGGATTCCCATTTGAATGTGGTATGATTGGGGCTTACTCATAGATTCTTTCCAATTTACATTTGATGTTTTGGATTACATATATGGAGAATTTTCACTTGAGGTTTGAAGTTAGGGATTAAATAGATGGAGAATTCCCATTTGGATTGAATTTGGTTGGGGATTACAGATGGAAGCCTCCAACATGAGTTGATTTATGATTGGGGATTACATTTTATAGGAGGCCCATTTTCTGCTTGTGGTTGGGGCTTATATATATAGAGAATTTCCATTTTAGTATTTAAGTTTGGGCTTACATTGATGGAGAATTCCCATTCAGATTGGAGTTGGTTGGGGATTACACATGGAAGTTACCTACCTATGTTAGAGTATGATTGGGGATTACAAAATATAGGAGGACCATTTAGTTATTAAGGTCAGGGTTGAATATATGGAGAATGGCCATTTGGTTCCTGAGGATGGGGATTAAAACTATAGAGAATTCCCACATGGGGGTTGAGTTTGGTGTTTACATCTATAGAGAATGCACATTTAGTGCTTGAAATCATAAGAATGTTAGAATCTCCACTAACCTCTAAGACTATGTGATTCATGTTTTGTTTGAGAAATAAGAGGAAGATGTAGGTATGATGATCACACAATATCACTCTATCCATTGATGGATGGTGTGGAGCCCAAAGGGAGATAGGGGGGAATTGAGGGTTCTAGTATGCTATCTTGTTTTCATATCCAGAATAGTCACTTCTGGTAATCCACCAGGATACATCCTGGGCTAGTGGGAAGAGGAGAAAAAGATAAACCTTCTATAGGAAAGGATAGTGGCTTACCTTAGGAGGAGTGCCCTAAAATTGGTTTCGGGAAAGAAAATAATGTTCCAAATTGGTCCTCATTGAAGGGAAAGGAAATTGATTTCCTCCAATCACTAGAATGGGGAGGTTCCTATGCACAACCTATGTCTAGAACTCTAATTACCATGAGAATGTAAACTTATGGTATTATAAAGGTCCTCCCTACTATTGGGTTTACCCACACAACTCCACTTACCATGGGTATGTAAACTCAAAAGTGCACACTGATGTACTCAAAGATCATATCATACATATCTAGGGGATTTAGAAGGTGCTATTTCCTGATCTTGTTGGAATGTTTTGTGCAGGGGACAATTAGGGATCTGATACCATAGAAGATAATGATTGGAGTTGTAGAGTAGAAATCCCCAGGATTCCTCATTCTGTGTAGCATGTTCTTATGTTGTATGGGGTTCCCTCTACATAGAATGCTACTACAAGAGTGAGGGTACTATCTATGCAGTGTTGTGGTACACAGAATTAGGTTCTAACTTCATATTATTTGGCCACACGGGACTAGGTTCTACTCGCATAGAAAATTGGTATGTAGGGTCGAGTTCCACCCACATAGTGTTTTTATATTCGAAGCATGGTTCTACACACATAGTGCGTTTCTATGTGAGGTGCATGTTTTCAAAGGTTCAATTGGTTCTATGACTCATAGAAGTTCTGTCCACAAAGGTTTTTGGGTTCTTGAATTATTAGATAATTTATTTTATCCTCTTTTATGATATGTAGTGGTTTTTTTACTTTTTGGGAATCATCAAAGGGAAATATTTTTCACAGTTCCTTACTTCGGCTCTCTTGGATTTGTGTATCTGAGTTTGGATTCTCTTCTAATCCAAAAGTGTCTTTTTATTCCCCCAAAAGGTCCTTTTATAGAGGAATGTTGTATTGGGTTGGCTAGTTGTGATGGGTTGTGGGGCCTTTATTTTCAGGAGCTAATGGGGAATACCTATCCCACGAACGACTTAGTTAGCGGGGAAATCATTCCTCAAAAGAGAAGTCATTTTAAGGGATTGAGATCACCACCTCTATCCTATAAACAAATTCGTTTTGTTTTCTAGGTGAAGATGGTACATCGTCATCCTATTAACTATTAAGCTATTGGGGAAAACCTTTTCGGTGAAGGAATATCCCCGCCTTCTTCTCAAAAATGACTTTGACGTCCTTCACGGGTGATGATTCCACTATCTCTATCATGTAAACTATGTAGTTCATAAGTGCTTCATAAAGAATTAGATTTCCATTCGGTGTGGTGGTCCACAAAGGGATTCTTGCTTTGTGACATTGCTTCATCCTTCATGATTTTACCACATTTAGTATTTTTACTTAATCTCTTCCTCCAGTTTTTTTCATCGTTTTCCAAATCAATGGAAATATTTAGATTTCATTTGTGGAGTTTTCCAGAAACAATAGTGTTTTTAGAAGATTAAAAAAAAATTAGGAACATTTTTTATTTTTTTGGGGTTTTAGGGTCATTTTGTATTTTTTATTTATTTTGGGTCTTTGAGGGTTTTATGGGGTTTTACAGTATTTAGGGATTTTAGTGTCTTTTATAGTTCTTAGGTTCCATTAGGAGAATTTATCATTTTTAGCATAATTTAGGGTTTTAGTATTCATATATTTATTTAGGGTTTTTAGGGGTTTGGGGTGTTCTTTACAGTGTTTACAGATTTTATGGGTTTTTATGGTTTTATAATTTATATGGTTTTTATGGTTTTTAATTTTTAATAGTTTTTAGGGTATTTATTGTTTTTATGTGTTTTAGGGTTTTTAGGGGGGGGGGGTTTATTTAGTTTTTATCAGATTTAGTGCTTTTAGTTTTTAGGTTGTTTAAGGGATTTTATGATGTTTAAGGTCTTTTAACATTTTTAGAGGTTTTAGGGCATTATAGATCCTTTTTTCCATTTATTGTTTTTAGAATTTTTTGGTCCTCTAGGTGTTTTAGGGGTTTTTATGGGGGGGGGGGTGGATTTCTAAGGGTTTTTAGGAGTTTTAGGGTATTTTAAGGATTTTTTGGTTCCTTAATTTTTTTAGGAGTTTTAGGGTCCTTTATTCCCTTTTGGGTGTCTTAGGGTTCTTCAGGATTTTTTGGATTTTTTGGGTCATTTGGGTTGTCATATTCCTTTATGGATCATAGTATTTTTAGGTTGTTCTAGGGGTTTTATGGGGTTTTTGGATTCATTAGGGGTTTTAGAGTCTTTTTTTGTATTTATTGTCCTTTTTAAGGGTCTTTTCATGTCTTGGGGGGGGGGTTGTTTCTTTTAGGTTTTTAGAGTCTGTTAGTTTTTTTTGGGTATTTTATGGTTTTAGGGTGTTTTGGGGTCTTTTAGTGGTTTTATGGAATTATATGCTGTTTTAGGGGTTTTAGAGGTTTTCGGGTTTCTAGGGGTTTAATGTTATTAGGATTTTAGGGTTTTTTATTGTTTTAGGGTTTTTATGTTTTTAATGGATTTTAGGGATTTTTATTATTTGGAGGGGTTTTAGGGTTTTTCAGGTTTTTATGGGTTTTAAGGTATATTAGGGTTTATGGGTATTAAGGTATCTTAGGCTTTTTACAGTTTTTAGGATTTTAGGGTGTTTAGTGTTTTTATGATTTTTTGGGTTTTTATGTATTTTTAGTGTTTTAGGGTTATTTTAGTTTTTTAGTTAGTCTCAATGTTTTGAGTCATTTTTTGGGTTTTCCGGTTTTTAGGGTCTCAGGGTTTTTTAAGGTTTCTAGGGTTTTTAGGGTCATATAGTGTTTTTAGTGTTTTGAATTGTTTTATGGGTTTTAAATATTTTTAGTTTTTTAGGGGTTTTTATGGTTTTGGGAGGTGATTGGGAATTTTTAGGCCATTTAGGGGTTATAGGGATATTTTATGGATTTCTAGGGTTTTTATGGTATATTAGGGTTTCTAGGGTTTTAGGTGATTTTAGAGATTTTATTTTTCTTTATCTTTTAGTTGTTTTTAGGGATTTTAGGATTTTTTAGGCTATTTATGGTTATTAGTGGTTTTAATGGTACTATATATTTTTTGGGGTTGTTTTTAATTTTTGGGGACTTCATGATATTAGGGGGTTTTTGTGTTATTTGACTTTTTAGGGTTTTTGTGGTTTTAGGGGATTTTAGTGTGTTTTAGGGTTTTTTGGGTTTTTAGGGTTTCTAATGGGTTTTAGGGGTTTTACAATTTTTAGTGGTTTAATGGTTTTTGGGTTTTGATGGGTTTTAGGGTTTTTATTGATTTTATGGGGGGTTTGTGTTTTTATGATTTATAGTGGATGTTATGGTTTTCATGGGTTTTCATGGATTTTTAGGGGGGGTTTGTGTTTTAGGGATTGTAATGGTTTTTGGGATTTTAAGGGTTATTTGGATTGTTTTATGTTTTCAGAGGTTTATGGGTTTATTGTGGTTTTTTATAGTTTTTAAAAATGTTTTTGGGTTTTATGGTTTTTAAGGGTTTTTTGGGTCTTCTTGGGATTTTAAGGTTTTTTAGGGTTTAAGGGTTTCTAGGGTTTTTAGGGTTTTTATGGTTTTTAGGGGTTTTATGTTTTTTAATGGGTTTTAGTGTTTTATAGGGTTTTTAATCACCTTCTAGTCTTTTTTAGGATATTAAAATTATTTTAGTGTTTTTTAGGTTTTTATGGTCATTTATGGTTTTTTACGGTTTTTATGGCAAGGAAGGTCTAGGTCCAAGATATTCCTGGCTCCCCAAAATTTATAAGAAGAAAATAAAACAATGAAGACAAGGTATTGGTGGGGTCAAACAACCCACCACGAAAAACCATGGACCCCCAAGATACCAAAAAACACCCAAAAGACCCGAAAAGTAGAAGAAAAAGAAACAGGAACTACAAAACAACGTCTCCATCCCCATTATCACCATAACTAGAGGAAGAATCCAACTCCAGTGACACCCATTCAGATGATTCATATTACTTGATGAAGGTAGTTTAATACTCTCTGAGATTTTTCTGCTCCACATTCAGTTGCTCCTTGATAGACCGACCTCCCCTGCCAGAGGCATCTTCCTTATCTTTTAAAGAGGTTATCATGGACACAATCTTTTGAAAAGTAGAACAGTCCTTCCTCTGCATCCTCTTTCTGGGATCTACAGAGACCCGTTTTGATTTGTTTTCCTTTCAAAATGGTATGGCCTTCTCATGAAAGGATCTATTTTTAATGATCATATCCATATTTTGATTCATCCTTATATCACCCTCATAGAAAAGATATTGCTTAGGGATGAAAAAGGATTCCTGGTTTAGAGACTATTCATAAAGGACCCCACACTTCAGCATGCTAGGGACCACTAGGGTAGGTTCCTTGAGAGATAAAAAAAGAGTGGTCAATAGACCATCCATCACCAGCTGAAGGACCTTATCCTCCATCAAAATAGGACAAACCTCATCACCAGTTCTCCCAACTGTATTTTCCACCTCAACTTCAGGTAGAGTAAGAGTTAATTGGCCCTCTCACCTAGGATGCTTTCTTACTTTCCCTAGAAAGAAGGCTCATTCACAATCCCATCTGTATTGTGCACAAGCACCTATATCAACCTTTTATCCTGCTCACAAGAACCATCTGAGCACCTAATGGTGTCCAACATCAGCTCAGTATCATTGGAATTCTAGGCCACACTCCCTCCACCATGCCCAGCAGTGGCTGTCTGCACCTTAAACTGTGCCTATACAAAAAATATCACACTCCCAGTATCAACAATCAGAGACTCTTGCACCTCCTCCTCAAGATCGCCAGCCCTTTAGAGAGGATGGATATTGTAACAACTTCCTACCTCTACTTCAGATTGAAAACTGAAGAAATTGGCATCCCAACAGCAGCAATGACCACCCCCCCATAGAGCCCCATGCTCCCTCGCTGATTTAAGAATTTCCAGCATCTGAAAGCTTCAAGTGAATTATTATTCGTTTAAAAATATCACACACCTTCTGATCTAATTGACACTGAACAACTAATTTCCCTAAATAGAAGTTATCTATTGTAGACCCATGGCCCCCCAGTACAACTAGGAGACCAGCCCTCATAATCTTCAAGCTTAGTGTTCCCAGACCTAGACCAATTGTAGGTGCCACCTCCGAACTCAGAGTGGCATCCCTTTGGTCTACGCCAACCACATCAACCTTCTAAGCATCAACAACTTATTTTTATCCTACACCGGAAACCTCACAAACCAGCTGCAGATCATCACTATCTCTGTTGTGACGATGAAAACTTATCCTAGTATGACCCAGCTTTTTATAAGATGAACAAAACTCCACCCATGATTCAAAGACAACCTGTTGTTTGTATCAAAATGACTCACCAACAAAGATCCAAAAAACTCATTGGTCACCTTAGATGCATCAAATTCAACAAAAACTCTTGGAGCCATATGATGAAAAACCGAATGATTCCTACTATCTTAGCACATATACCTTCCCACCAGATTTCCAAGCATAGAAATTATAAACAAATTTTGAAAAAGCAGAGGCAGTTTAGGGAAGTGAACCCAAGTGGAAATCATCGGTGAGTCACAATTCATATGACGATCAAATATCCATATAAAGTGAAAAAAACCTGTATCCATTTAAGCTATGAGTAGTCGAGGAACACTCTAGAGTTAGACCATCTTTAGTTGAAAACCAAATCATAATGTTTTAAAGATCAATTAATCCTACCGTCAAATGATCTTGAAGCCCCCAAGATTCAAACACAAACCTGTCAAATGAGTCCATCGAGGGTATCCAACACGTGAAGTGTGAAACAAACATCAAGATATGGAGAGATGAGGCTTTATTAAACTCTTGGATCAAGATCATGAGTTGTGGGTGGACTTAATACAAGTCAGTAACCTTATGAAAAATATCAATCTGAGGAAACTGGGGTAGAAAATTAGGGATAGAGAACCAAAAAAAGGTTCATTCTTAATCAAGGATCAGTGAGGCCCCCTCCCCCATAGAGAGTGGAGGGATAGTTGTGGTCATCGTCGTCATCAAGAGGAAGGAGGGTTATGGCCATTATGATATCTAAGATGTGGTGCTCCCATCTTCTCTTATAATTTTTAAGGTTTAATGGGGTTCTATTAACTATTACAGTTTATTAGGGTTTTTAGGGTTTCTAGTGTTTTAATGCCACTTAATTTTTTTAGGGATTTGTGTTATTTTTTTGGGTTTTAGGGATTCTAAGGATTTATGGGTTTTTTTGTTTTAGGGGTTTTAAGTGTTTTTAGGGTTTTAGGGATTTCATAGTGGTTTCATGGTTTTTCATGGTTTTCTATAGTTTTGTGGTTTTTAGGGATTTCCAAAGTTTTCTAATTTTAAAGATATTTTAGGGTTTTTTAATAGTTTTTATGGCATTTGGGGGGTTTTATAATTTTTATGTATTTTATAAAATTTTAGGGTTAATTTTGAGAATTTAGACTCTTTTCGGGTATTATGGTTTTAGGGGTTTTTGGATTTTTAGAAATTTTTATGGATGATAGTGTTTTAATATTTTTATTATTGGTTTTCAAGGTTTTTTAGAGAATTTTAGGTTCCCTTAAGAGTTTAGGGCCTTTTAGTGGGTTTGGGGGGGGGTTGGAAATTTCATGTTTTTTAGAGTTTTTTATTATTTATTGTGTTTTTTTAGATTTTAAAGGGTTTCAAGTAATTTTTAGTGTTCTAATGGAGTTTAACTGGTTTTGGGGGTTTTATATGGGGAATAGGGTTTTATTGGTTTTGGGGTTTAAAGGGGTTTTACAGTCTTTTAGTGGTTTTTATGGATTTTAGTGGTTTTAGATGGTTTTAGTGATTTATAGTTTTTAGGGAATTTTGGGGGGTTTGTTGGGTTTTAGGGTTTATTTGATTTTTTTTTTATTATTTTTGGGTTTTTAGATTTTGTAGGATTTTCTTGTGTTTGAGGGTTTTTTTAGGGTTTTAAGGTTTTAAAGGGTTTTAGTGTTTGTAGTGATTTTAGGGGTTCCTTTGGGATTAAGGGTTATATGGGTTTTTATTGGTTTTAGGGAAGTTTAGGAATTTTAGGGTTTTATAGTTATTAGGGGTTTTAAGTGGGTTTTGGGATTTATATTGTGTCTAATTTTTTTGGGGGTTATTTTTGGGTTTCAGTGATTTTAGGTGTTTTTAGGATTTTTATGCTTTTATGGTTATTTAGGGGTTTTAGGATTTTTGAGTTTTTTGGATATTTTTGTGTATTTGGTATTTTTTAGGGTTTAAAAGTTTTTTGGGTTTTTATGTTTTTTGAAGTTCTCTTAAGATTTTTTTTGTTTTTTTGGTTGTTTAGGAGTTTTTAGTGTTTTTTATGGTTTTTAAGTTTTTTACATTTTTTGGGATATTATGGTTATTTATGGTTTTTAGTGTTTTTAATATCTTTTTGTGTTTTCATAATTTTTTGTTTTTTAATGTTTTTGTGGATTTTAGGTTTTTTAGTGTTCTATGGTTTTTTTATTTATATTAGTTTTTTTAGTGTTATGGGGTATTTATGGGTTTTGTGGTTTTAATGGGGTTTAGAGGTTTAATGGTTTTTAGGGGGTTTAAGGGGTTTCCATTGTTTTTATGTCATTTAGTTTTTTATGTGATTTTTAGGGTTTTTAGGGTTATTTTATTTATTTTAGGGTTTTTAGGGTCATTAAGGGTTTTAAGGGTCTCTTACAGTTTTTAGGGTCTTTTAGGGTATTTGAGGAAATTTAGGGTCTTTTAGGGTTTTTGGATTTTAATATTTTTTTCATATTTTGTTGGGTTTTTGGGAGTTTTTATGTTTTTTTTGGGTCCTTTAGGGTTTTTTGTGTGGGGTTTTGGGGTCTTTTAGTGGGTTTCGGGCCTTGAGGTGGGTGGGTCTTTTAAGGGTTTTTTGCATCCTTTATCATTTTAAGGGATTTAGTGTATTTTTTGGGTTTTTAGGGGTTTTGGGATCCTTTAGGATTTCTAGATTGTTTAGTGTTCATTTGGGTTTCTAGATTACTTTATGGGTTTTATGGTTTTTAGAGCCTTTTAGGGAATTATGGGACTTTTAGGGTCTTTTATGTTTTTTGATATTTTTAAGGTGTATTGCGGGTTTTGAGTTTTTAGGGTCTTTTAGGGGTTTCTAGGGCATTAGGGTTTTTAGTGTTTTTAGGTGTTTTGGGGTCTTTTAGTATCTTTTAAGGGATTTTTGGTTATTAAGGTGTTTTAGGATTTTACATTATTTTAGTAGATTTTAGGAATTTTAGTGTTTTTATGGTTACTTGTGGTTTTTTGGGTTTTTTGGTTTTTATGGCCCTTTGGGTTTTTAGATTTTTTTAGTTTATTAAATTTTAGGGTATTTTTAAGTTTTCTAATGTTTATTATGGTTTCTTGGGTTTTTTGGTTTTTAGGAGTTTTTTGGGGTTTGGGGGTTTTTAGGGATTTTATGGTTTTTTGAACTTGTAGGGGTTCTAAAGGTGATTTTTTTTATTTTAATGGGTTTTTCATTTTTTTAGTCGTTTAATGGGTTTTATGATTTTTAGAGGTTTAAAAGTTTTTATGGATTTTAGGTTTTTTACGGTTTTATGGGTTTTAGGGGTCTATAAGGTTTTTCGGGGCTTCTAAGTATTTTTTGGATTTTCTATGGTTTTAGTGTCTTTTAAGGGGTTTTATGGTTTTTTGGATGTCTGTGAGATTTTTATGGGTTTTTAGGGTTTTTATGGGTTGGGGGGGTTAGGGGGTTTTAGGATTTTTATGATTTTTAATGATTTTTAAAGCCTTTTGTGTTTCTAGGAGATTTAGTATATTTGGGGGGGGTTAGGGTTTCTTGGTTTTCAATGTTGGAGTAGAGTAATAATTTCTCTTCGAATGACACACATATGTTGTGGATTTTATGATTTATTATGTATTTATAGCTCTCAGTCCATTGTAGAGAGTTTAATGATTGATTTTTACTATTGGATGGTAGAGATAAAATGTATCCATTCATTCAGTATATTTGGCATGTAGGTACACAAGTTATAGGCCTGCTAGAATGCGAATTCCCCAAGAATTGAGGCTAACTATTTAAAGTGTCAACAAATACCAAAGTAACAATTTTTTATCTTTGTTTCTACTGTAATTATACTCAATTATACTACATAGGTAATATTTAATATGGTAGGTCATGTGTATCTATGGTGATATGTTAGAGAATAAGGATGGTAAAATTGTACTCGTGTCTGAGGGGTGCAGTGACCATAATGGAATGATAAGGCACATGGTGCCAAAGTTTTGGATCCTTCATGAGGCGTTGTTACTAAAGTTAAATTACATAAAGTTCCAATAATAACCTATATGATTTTTTCAAGTATAGATTATAGTGAAATTCTACTTAACCTAACCATGAGAGTGAAGTATGACATGGATCATTTGGATGATTCCATTTAGTGTTTTCTAGGTTTTAATATCTTTTTTGTGTTTTAAGGTTTTTAGGGTTTAAATGGTTTTTTAGAAATTTTAGGTTTCTTATGTTTTAGGGTTTGTTTTGGTTTTAAGGGATTTTAGGTTTTCAGGGTTTTTAAGTTTTTTTGGGTTTAAGTTTTTTTATAGTTTTTATATTTTTATGGTTTTTTAATTCATTAAGGTTTTATGGTGTTTTATGGTTTTGGGATTTTAGGGGTTTTATGGATATTTAGTTGTTTAAGGGGTGTTAGGGTTTCATGGTGTTTTTAGAGATCTTTTAGTGGATATATGAGGATTAAATATTTTATGGGGTTAAAGGTATTTTAGTGTTTTATGGTTTTAGGGTTTTTATAGAGGTTTAGGGTTTGTTATGGTTTTTATTAGTTTCTTACGATTTTTAGGTTTTTATAGTTCTTTAGGGTATTTAAAGATTTTTTCCCTTTTTATGGGTTTTTAGTGTGTTTTGGGATTTTTAGCGGTTTAGGGGGTGGGGGTTAGTGTTTCTAGTGTTTTTAGGGGTTTTGGGTGTTTAGTGTTTTTAGGGTGTTTAATGTTTTTTAGGTTTTAGGGTTTTAAGAATTTTTATTTTTTTAGTGTTTAGAGGGGTTTTTTGGGTTTTTTGGGTTTTTTGGGGGTTTAGGTGTTTTAGTGTTTTTTGAGTTTTAGGGTTTTTGGGATTTTTGGGGTAAAATTTTTTTAAGTGGTTTTGGTGGTTTTGAGGGGGTTTTCGTTATTTTTAAGGATTTTAGTGGGTTGTAGTGTTTTAGGGGTTTTAGATTTTTTGGGGGGTTTTATGGTTTTTTTAGTTTTTAGTTTTTTAGGAAATCTTTAATGTTGCTAGGGGTTATGTTTTGAGGTTGATTTAGGGGTTTTATGTGGTTTAGGGATTTTAGTTTTTTAATTTTTTGGGTTATTATGTTTTTAGGGTCTTATGTGGTTTTTATCGGTTTTTAGGGTTTTTTATAGTTTTTACAGTTTCTTAAATTTTTATAGCAATTTTAGATTATTTTAATATATTTTTTTAGTTTTTTAGGTTTTTAAGAAGTTTTGGGGTTTTTAGTGTTTTTAAGGATTTATGATCATTTATGGGTTTAGGGCCATTTAGTAGTTTTTAGGGCCTTTGAGGAGTTTTATATGGTTTTAGGGGTGTTTAAGGGTTTAAGGATATTTAGGGTCTTTTAGAGATTGTTGGGGTGTTTAAGATCCTTTCATGTTTTAGGGTCTTTGGGCCATTATGGGTTTTAAGGTTTTTAGTTGGTTTTTTGGTTTTAAGGGTTTGTAGGTTTTTTATGGTATTTCGGGTACTATCGGGTTTTTAGTGGTTTAAGTGTTTTTTAGTTATTTAGGTGTTTTAGGGTTTTTATGGGGTTTAGGGTCATTTTGGGTCTTTAATGGTTTTTAGGGGTTTTAGGGTTTCTAGTGTTTTAAAGGGTTTTTTTGGGTTTTAGGTTTTCTTGGATGTATGGATTTTTAGGGGTTTTTATTACTTCTTTGGGTTTTAGGGGGTTTTCAAGAATTTATGGGGTTTAATGGTTTTTAGTGGTTTTTACAGTTTATGATTTTTATGTGTTTTTATTAGTTTTAGGGATTTTAGTGTTTTTTTGATTGCAAGGTTTTTAGGGTTTTTAGTGTTTTTAGGGGTTTTAGGGGTTTTAGGGTTTATTTGGGTTTTAAAGGTTTTTAAGGCTTTTATGCTATTTTTATGGTTTTATTTTTTTAGGTTTTTAGGATTTTTAGTGTACTTTAGGGTTTGGGGGTTATTTATAATTTTAAAGTCTTTTCATGTTTCTAAGAAATTTTTAGGATCCTTTATGTTTTATGGGTTTTTGGGTTTTTAATTGGTTTTATTCATTTTTAGTGTCTTTTAGGAGTTTATTGGGTTTTGTGGTCATTCAGTTTTTAGGGGTTTTTGGACTTTTTGAGCGGTTCTGGGGGCATTATGGGTTTTTTACAATTTGATTGGGGTTTTTAGGGTTCTTTAGTGTTTTTAGGATCATTTGGGGTTCTCTAGTCCTTTAGAGTGATTAGGGGTCTTTATGGTCCACTATGGTATTAGGGTTTAATGTTTTTATGGTTTTTAGTCTATTTACTATTTTCTTGGGTGTTTAGGGTATTATTTGAGTTTGAAGGGATTTAGGAATTTTTATAGGATTTAAATGTTTTTGAGGTATTTCGGGGTTTTTTCGGGTTTTTTGGGTGTCTAGGTTTTTTTGGGTTTTATGGAATTTTATGGGTTTTATGGAATTTTATGTGTTTTTATGGATTTACAATTTTTAGGGTCTTTTAATGTTTTTTCATTGTTTTACGTTATTTTATGGTCATATGGATTTTTAGGTTTTTAGGATTTTATTTTCTTTTAGGGGTTTCTAGGGTATATTGGGGTTTTATGGTGTTTTTGGTTTTTTAGAGTTTTTAGTTGTTTTTTGAATGTTTTATACTTTTTTAGGTTTTTCAGGGTTCTTAGTGAATCAAGTTCCTTTAGGTGTTTTAAGGGTTTTTAGGATTATTTAGGGTTTATTAAGGGTTTTAGGGACCTTTAGGGGTTTTCAGGGATTTAGGAAATTTTAGGGTTTTGGGTTTTTAGGGCCTTTAGGATTTTTATGTTTCTTAAGGGGTTTTTGGGTTTTGGGGTACCTTTTGGGTTTTTAGGGTTATATAGGCCTTTTTAGGGTCCTTTTGGGTTTTTTAGTTTTAAAGGCTCCTTTTGGGAGTTTTTAGGGGCAGAAGAGGTGTGAGGCTAGGCTATTCCTGACCCCCTAACAATTTATTATGAATAAAAGAAACAACAGACAACGTAGGGTATTAGGGTTAATTATTGTTTTTAGGGTTTTTATGTTTTTTTATATTTCTATGTTACTTTAGGGGGTTTATGGATTGAAATGGATTTTATGTTTTTTAAGGGTTTTTATGGTTTCAAGGGTTTTAAATGGTTTTTAGGGTTGTTATTGTTAATAAAGTTTTCATAGGACTTTATAATTTTTATGGGTTTTAGGTATTTTTAGAATTATTATAGGGTTTATGGGTTTTTACTATTGTTTGGGTTTAAGGGTTTTGAGGTTTTTAGTGTTTTACACTTTTTATGGGTTTTAAGGGTTTGAATAGGTTTCTAATATTCTTAAGGGTTTTCAAGGTTTTAGGGTTTTAAATGGGTTTTATTTATTTTTTTATGTTTTTGAAGATTTTATTTATATTATGTGTATTTTTTTCATTTTTAAAGTTGTTAAGGGTCTAAAGATTATTAGTGTGTTTAGGGGTTTTATGGGTTTGAGGGGTTTTATGGAATTTGGGGTTTTAGGTTTATTTGGGGATTTATGATTTTTGTTTTTCTTCAAGGGATTTTAGGGCTTTTAGAGATTTTAGGGATTTTTATAGATATTTAGGTTTTTGGGGCTTTTTTATTTGGTTTTTTGATTTTTAGCGGTCTTAGGGTTTTATTTGTTTTCATCGATTTTTTAGGGTGTTAGGGTTTTTTGGTTTCATATAAGGATTTTTAGTGTTTTATGGGGTTCTATAGTTTTTAGTGTTAATAAGTTTTTTGGGTATTAAGGTTTTTTAGGATGGTTTTAGTGTTTTTTGGGTATTTATGTTTTTTAGGGTTTTTATGGGGTTTAGGGATTTTTGTGCATTTAGTGGTTTGTAAGGGTCTTTTATAGTTTTTATTAGGTTTAATGGTTTTGTTGGGTTGTGATATTTTTTAGCGAGTTTTGGGGTTTTAGGTTTTTCAGGGGTTTTTATTGTTTTTTGGGGGATTTAGGATTTTTTGGGATTTTTTTGGGTATTAGTGTATTTGTGATTTTTTAGTGTTTTTAGTGTTTTCTATGGATTTTATAGGTTTTTGGGTTTTTAGGGTTTTTGAGTTATTTATATTTTTATGTTTTTTTGTGGGTTTTTGGGTTTTATGATTTTAGATGTTTTCATGGATTTTTAGAGGGTTTAAGGTTTTTAGGTTTTTAGGGGATTTTAGTGTTTTGGGGGGTTTTATTATTTTTAGGTTTAATAGGGTTTTTTAGGTTCTTAAGAGTTTTTAAAATTATTTTAATGTTTTTAGTGCATTTATTGTAATGTGTTTTTTCAGTTATTTTATGATTATTCAGATTTTTTGGATGTTTAAGGTGTTTAATCATCCTTTAGGGAATTTAATATTTTTTGGTTTTTAGGGGTTTTAGGGATTTTAGGCGTTTTAGGGTTTACTTACGGGATTTATGTATTTTAGAGGCATTAAGGGTATCTTTACGGTTTTCAAATTTTATAGGGATTTTTAGTAGTTTTTGGGTTTATGGGGTTTTAGATATTTTCAAGGGTTTTGATGGGGTTTAAGGGTTTCTTGAGGATTTTTATGATTTTTCAAAATTTCTAGGGATTTTGATCACTTATAATGGGTTTTAGGGGGGATATAAGGGGTTTTAGAGATTTTAGGGTGTTTAACAGTTTTAGGGTGTTTCAGGGTTTCCTAGGGATTTTTTTTGGGTTTTAGGGTCTTTTTAGGGGATTTAGTTTTTTAGGATATTTGGTATTTTTAGGGGTTTTAGGGTTTTTAGGAATTTAAGTTTTTTTAGAGTTTTTAGGTATTTTAGGTTATTGATGGTGTGTTTTAAGGATTTTTTTGGTTTAGAGGGGTTTTTTTATTTTTAGGTTTTTTATGGGTGCTTAGTGTTTTATGGGTTTTTAGTTTTTAAGGGGTTTTATCTTATTTTTGGGGTTATTTATGGTTTTAATGTTTTTATAATTTTTAAGGATTTTAGGCTTCTTAGAGGATTTAAAGGCTTCTTATGGATATTTTAGTGGTTTAGGGTTCTTTTAAGGGTTTTAGAATTTTTAGGGGTTAGTTGTGTTTTTAGGGTTTTATGGGTTTTAGGAGTCTTGGGGGTTGTGTTCTGGTTTTTAGTGTTTTAGGGGTTTTTTGGGTTTTTCGGGTCTCTGGGGATTATATAAATTTTTAAGGGGTTTTTGGTTTTTTTGGGGGGGGGTTAGGATTTTTAGTATTTTTAATTTTTTTTAGAGGTTTTGGATTTCTTCAAAAAAATTTATGGTTTTATGGGGTTTTAAGGGTTTTAAGGGTTTTTGGGAGGATTTAGTGTATTTAGGGTTTCTAGATATTTTAGGGGTTTTAGGAATTTTTATCATTTTTTACGTTTTTAAGGGTCTTTTAGGGATTTTTTTTGGGTTTTAGGGGGTTTTATAGTATTTAGGGTTATTTTAGTGATTGATGGGTTTTAAGTTGTTTTAGGTAGTTTTATGGGTTTTAGGGTTTTCCAAGGGTTTTATGGGGTTTTAGGGTTTTTATATTTTTTAGGGTGTTTAATGGGGTGTTAGGATTTTTTTAGGGTTTTCATAAAGGTTTTAGGTTCTTCAAATTCTTTTTGGGTCTTAGGGTTTTTTACGGTTTTATGGTTTTTAGGGTCTTTAAGGACATAAAGGAGGACTGGTTTCTTTATGGTAAAAAAGGTTTTTAGGGTCATCTAAGGGTGTTTTTGGATTTATTTAGGGGTTTTATTGTTTTTTTTCATTTTAGTTACTTTAAGAGTTTTTAGGTTTGTTAGAGTTTTATGGTTTTTTGGGTTTTAGTATTTTTAGTTTTTTATTATTTTTAGGGGTTTTATGGTTTTTTTGGTGTCTTTGGGGATTTTAAGAGGTTGTCAGTGTTTTTATGTTTTTATAGGGTTTTCTTGTATTTAGGGGGTTTTAGAGTTTTTATGATGGGGGGGGGGGGGTTAGGGGTGTTTAATGGTTTTTAGGGGTTTTAAGGTTTTATGTGGTTTTTTGGGGGATTTTAGGATTTTTTTAGTTTTAGGGGTTTTTAGGGTTTTTAGGGTTTATCTTCGGGTTAAATGATATTTTATAGATTCTATGGGTTTTTAGTATTTTTTGGGTTTAATTTTTTTGTGTGTTTTGGTGGTTTGCAGGTTTTTAAGTTTTTTTGGTTTTTTAGTAACTTTTAGGGCATTTAGGGTATTTTCGGGTTTTCAGGATCTTTTAAGGTTTTTTGGTTTTTAGGGGATTTAAGGTTTTTATAGGTTTTTAGGGTTTTTAGTAGTTCTAGGGTGTTGGGGGTTTTTAGGATTTTTAAGGTTTTATCAGTTTTCAATGTTTTCAGGGATTCTCAACTACTGAAAATATGGCCTTTATTAGCGCTAGAAATGTCTATTTACAGAGCTAAATTTTTTTTGTTAATCTCAGTGAAGATATGGGGGGGGGTCCCTTTTATGAGTGCTTAAAAAATCGCTGATAAATGGGTCCTTTATTCGTGCATTTTTAGCGCTGATAAAAGATAAAAACATTAAAAAATATATAAAAATATTTCTCCACTTTGGGGAGGGGTTTCAACAGTGCTTGAAGCCCCTTTCAATAGCCACCCCCCCCCCCCCCCCCCCACACCCCACATCTTGCATGCCTGAGCCACCCTACCCCACCCTTTAACAGTGTGAGCACTTATTCCAACCTGCGCATGTGACATGCCTCCCCTAGATTAGAACTCGGGACTTCTTGTCTATGCACTTAACCCTTTACTACTACACTATATTGCTTTTATCTTCATTTATTAATATATATATATATATATTTAGTTATACTTACTCATATATTAATATATATTTATATTAACAAATATATATTCATATTAGTATATATATATTTAGTTATATTAATATATATATATATAATTAGTTATATTAATATATATATATATATATTCAGTTATATTAATATATATATAGTTATATTAATATATATATATATATATCCATATATTAATAAAAATATATAGTTATATTTATATATTTATATATTTATTTGTATATTAATATATATTTATAAGATTAGTTTTAAATACATTTATTATATATGTTTTTTGTTTGTTTGTAAATAAATAAATACATATATACAACACACAAACACACATTATATTTTTATCTATAAGTATAATTACACATATTTATATATATTTACAAATATTATATATTAATATGTATGTACATATGTTTATAATATATAGATAATATACATCAGTTTGTCAATATAGACACACACAAATACACACACACACATCATATACGTATATAAATATTAATATATTTTGTATTTTAAATTAAATTGATATTAGTTTCTAATTTATATAAGCCTTATATATTGAGAAATATACTTATATGTAAATATTCATAATTATTTATTTATAAAATTAAATTTTTATTGGTGAATATATAAAATATATGTAAATATTGTTATATAATTGATTATAAATAACATTACATTGTTAAAAATGATAACATTTCAAAGCCATAATATCAATATAAATGTAACACCTCAGACTAAATTTATTCCCCGTTGAGAAATGTCAAAAATACCCCATGAAACCATGTTGAAATTCCATAGAATGTTAAAAAGGTTGGGTATCCAGACTAAAAACTCAATTTTGGAGTCCTTCTATGCCTTTTTGGACTCAAAAAATGTGGCAAAAGGTTCACATCAATAGTTAGTGTGTACAAATCATCATAGGCTTCGATTTGATATGTTGTAGAGCTCAAACGAACACCTGGATCAAAATTTATGGTTGTTTGAAGATTGAGATACATTTTCAACTTATTTTAGATATTTTATTAATTTTTGGGATTTTTTGATTCTCAAAATTGTTTTTAAATGATTATTAGTTGACGATAATTAGAAAATTATTAATTAATAAATTTTTAGGGTATTTTATAAGCCATTTTCACTAAATATCTTATATATGAAGTGTAAATGTTTATTTATACTTATCTAAAACATATTTAAAAAATATATATTATATTTTTGTCAACATAAATATATTTATATATTTATATATAAATATATTATTATTTTTTGAAATTTACACATTTTCAATGGTAGAAAAAAAAAGCACTGATAAAGCCACCCCTTTATCAGTGCTACTAAAAAAGGGTTGATAAAGGGGGGGGGGCCTTTAACAGCGTTAAAAAAAGTGATGATAAAAGGGGGTTCTATTATTAGCAATTTTTTAGCACTGGTAAAGGGTGGTGCTGTGGATACCCAGTTTTGTGGTAGTGCTTGGGTGTTTTTCCGAGAACTTGTGTTCTGGTTAGGAATCACTAATTCTATATGGCTTCCATTAGATTTATTTATGGAACCAAAAACAGCCAACTATTCTATATCCAAAGGGACCTACTTTCCAAAGGCAAGTGTTTGTTAGGTTTATTTAACTACGATACTTAAGAACTCATATTGGTAGAGAGGATGGAAGGTTGGGCTCATCGCACCCTTTTCGGGATAAGTATTTCCTACTATGTGACTTTCTTACAGATTTAAGATATGTTCATGAATCCTTATAAATTTACCAAGCATGATGTAGGTTTACCTAGAAATTTGTGATCAATTATTAGAATATATGGAAATTAGAATCATATGTATGTATCTGAGGTTATTCATAAATGGAGATATCTATATGTATCATTAGATCTCTATAAATGGTACCCTATGGTATACTACGTAGATATTGTTTTGGCTGTTATTACATGATGCGGGTTTTAAAGACACACAGTGGGGAACTTTGGAATTTATTATTATCTAGGTAGAAAATAGTTTATCTGGAGTTTACTGTCGTCAAGGGAGATGAAAGGTTACTATGGAGTCTATCATCATCCAGAGAGACATAAGTTGTTTTTATGATGGGATCACACCCATAGAAGGGATACCGACATATTCTCATGAAAGGAATCGGAACCCTCATAGTTCGGTGCCACTCAATGGGACACATCAGACCCTTTAATTTTGTTTGATAAAGACCTAACCATAGAGTTTAATGTCATGTGGTACGTAAATATATGCAGAAGGTATATAGTTAAATCTTGGTGTGGGTCTTAGCCTAAGTGGTACAAATAACCTAGAAAGGAAATGAGTTTTCATGTTGGATAAGATCCTGCTTGGATTATGTCCTAGAAAAAATAGGCTTGATTTAGAGTGTTGGGATTCAACCTCAGGGAGGCTTCCTATATATCCCACCTGGATGGGAATCAAATCTCACATAGTTCTGTAAGTCTCACATGGGAGTACAACCCTTTGAGATAAATATTTTTAGGATTACTCTTAAAAAGGATGCCCTTATAATAGGGTCTGTGAGAAATTAATTAACTCTTGGAGGATTTGGATGGATTAATTTGGGGCTTCCTCTTTAGAAGGAATCCTAGATTAAGAGAATTGGGATTGGATTCATGAAGATGATGTCCAATGAGCTCGGTCCCTGAGTGAAGGCATCATACGTATCCCAATTATACATGGAGTTAGAGTTCTCATAGTTCAAGATATGAGGTTTATTGTGAGGTTTTTGTGATCAACAAAAATATCTAAGCCCACATGAGTCATGATCAGTGTGAGAAACAAGAGGATGTGAAAGATTCAACAAAACGTTCACTTTATCCCCTACTAATGGAATAGGTTGGGCCTAAGACTAAAGAATCCAGGGCGATGGTGGACGATGGTGTGGAGTAATGAACCCTTCAATGTGAAAATAAGGTAAAGGTCATTGGGTCTAGTCTGAAAGGCTAGGGGCTTACTCCCAGAGGGATTCTCATAAAATGGGTCCTATAGTGGGAGGAGGATATCATTCCCCATGGAATTTAAATGTATGTGAAATCCTCAATTTTCCTACCATGGACTGGAGGATCCAGATCTCAGCGATTGGAAGGGGTGGATGGAGTCCTATCCCTAAAATCAAAGATCGAGAACTCCTAAAAATTTTCTCTTGGGTGAGGGTCTATGTGACCATAGATATCTAAATCTACGAACACCCAAAATATAATTACCCCATGTCAGGAAAAGTGTCGAAAACCTTTGACCATAGATATCCAAATCCAAATAAGAGACACACTGATGACCCATTCCAAATGGTCGGATAGACCAGTATGTCCTGATGAAGGTATCAACATGGTCCCATTCAGATAAGGGATCCATGGAAGGATAATCCTTTCCATGAGTGTCTTTGAATAGGGCTTATGGGATGGATCACATAGGTCCTGGGTGTAACTCTACTATGTAGGTATGCCGCCTAGGTATGCCATATAGGTCCTAATAGGAACTGAAAAATGCTTAACACTGGATGGATAAGCCTATGAAATCTTTATATGCAATGGAAATGGACCATATGGAAAACAACACTTGGTTGAGTGTTTTATTTAAGCACCCTGCGTGTCCCTTGATATCCTTGGAAGAATCCTGCACCAGCCTTTTCTTAAGAGAAGGACCTTGCATAGATAATATCTTCTTATGGAAGGTGGGTCCTTAATAAGATGTTTTGTATTTAAAACGTTGAATGGACCTTGATCTTTCTTATCCCATATTGTTCTATCTTCTCTTATGTTTTGTTGAGATTCCTATGATAATTTTAGGGACCTGGGAAAAAAAGATATGTGATGGGGGCTTTAGGAATTAATATAACTTTTTCAGTTCTCAAAATGGGGATCCCAAGGGTCCAATTTATAGATAAGGAGGGGGATGGTCAAAAATAATCTCTTGTGTTAGGTCTTGAGCATAGGTAAATGGAGTATATCTTCTGCGTAGGGGTGAAAAAATTATACAACTGCATATGAACCAGGTAGAGGTCCTTGACATATTTCCTCGACGTAGGTCCTCAGCATAGGGAACTACGCATTGCACTGCACGGGAAGGACCTGTGCTGGATGCTTGATGTGTAGGTGTACCGCATAGGTACCTGTGCTTTCATACTCAAATTGATGGAGCTGTGTTTTCCTTATTAAGTGTAGGTCTGATGTGTAGATCCATTTAACTATATTTCTTTACTTCCTTTAAATTTATTTGATACTTTATGTTATCCAAAGTTCTTCTTCATAATCATTTTTCATACCTTTATTTAAAAAGGGAATATCAACAAAAGCCCCCCCCCCTCATTATTAGATCCAATTGGAAAGAGGGTCTAGTCCTAAGGTATGATTATGCAGAAAATATTAGGGAAGATTGATTTTAGAACACGTAGTTCTACTGCATAGCTATGTCACGTAGGCTAGTGGAATAGGTCTTTGGCATAGTGCAGTGGTTCCTATAAATACCCACTTTCCTTTTTTTCATTTTATTCACCCTATTTTTTCTATTTTTGCTCTCGTTGCATAGCTCGCACATCTAACTCTATCGCATTTTGATCCCATGTAGGTCCCTTGAAAATTTATTGAGGAATATCCATATAGAAATGGAGCTATGTAGAGTTACATTATCTAAGGAGACGTGGATACAAACTTTGTTGAAGGAACAACATTGGGTACCTTGTCTAATGATATATGTGGGTAACCTCATCGAAGGAGTTGTGTGGAAATTTTCTTTTTCCAAATTCTTAAATTCCTTTAAGTTGAATTTTGACCTTTTCTGAGTCAATATTCCAATTTAATAAGGAAAATTTGGTAATTTTTGTTAGGAAAATGGATCAATTGACGACTCAACTAAAGAATATAATGTTCACAAAATGAAATAATGAAATTCATTAGACCGTACTATTATAATGTTTCTGAGAGTACCCTTCTTGATTTTGTGAACATATTGATTCCATACAAACACTAATAACTATGAATCCACTATCTTCCTCTATGTGGGAATGGGATTATTATTGATGCCCAAATTCTAGATTATAGAAACTATTTTCCAAATACATGGTTTGTTCTGCACCTCAAAAATCATTATATGATTATTATTGTGAAGATTATGCTAGTTCATGAGGGAACAGTCCCTATTGGATGTATCCTACATCATAGTGGTTGTACACCTGATATGAAGAATCATGTTGTAGAGCTAAGAACACATTTCTACGATTCAATCTTTTGTGATTAAAAAATAGATCAATCTAACTTCTATAAAGAATAATGGAACCTTTATTCTGGATGAAGAGTCAAGCCTTAATGGATGTGGTTGTTTTGGGTATTCCAGACTATTATAGAATTCAAGAAAGATTTGATGTATGTTCACATTTATGAAGCTATCTGGATAGGACAAACATAGGTTTACAAAAATAACTTTATTACTGAATTACTGAGCTGATAGAGTATGAAAAAAAATTATTTACACTTGACTTATGGTGTGGTTGGCATCATTTTATGGGATATCTACAAAATATCTAGGGATCCCATTCTCAAGGAGATGTATGATGAATTCATTCCACAAAAAAACATGGAGTGATGTTAAGTGGATGCCATCGTAGGATAATAAAATATTCAAATAGAAAAGAAATTGTCGAATGAAAAGAAATAATTTCTCACTTGGGATGATATTCATGAAAGAGTGTGAATGGAAGATTTCTTAGAACTAAGGAAAAATAAGGGGTCTTACTTGTGGGAAACATACTATTTTCCCAACTGTGGATAATTAGAGTGCTTCAAGAACATAATGTCCCTCATTAGAGAGATTTGATTACAAGAATTGAGGTTACAAGGTTAATCCTAAAATTTATGCAAATGTATTCTTAGACATCTTCCTTTCATTATGGATAAGAATTTATTTTCTTAGAGTCTGTGAGTCTGGTGGTGGTGTAAGACTAGGAAATTTAGTTATTGTAGCCTTATTGGTAGAGGAGAAATATATTGGGTTGGCTATCTTGGTATTAGTATGAATCAATCACTCTCTATTTCATTTGTACAATGGGAAGGTTTCATTTAGACAAGCTGAACCATTTAAAGTATTATGGGGATGTATTACAACACATTTTTGATCATATTAGGTATTTAATTCAGTTTGAGTTCCCAATGGTTTATTTAATCATTTTTTGCAGAAAGTTTTTGGGATTCGGCCTTTGAATATGAAGTCAGGTGATGTGCTTAATGCACTGAATGCATTTGGAGAATTTATCTTTATTTATTTTGGTAACCAACAAACTTGAACATTTTTAGATGATGGTAAGGAAGAAAATTAAAATATGAGGTATTATATGATGGAATTTAGGGACAACTCAATATCAACTAGGATTGGCAATGATGTTATATATGAAGCTTATATCCCTTATAGGTTTTCTCACAAGTTCAAATTCCTTCAACAATGGAGCACTTTTCCTACCACCTATGTTAGGCTTGAGAAGAATCCAATGGTATCCTGACAATTATGGATTATGATGGACATAAAAAAATCAAAAATGTTGAATATAATACCTTCATTTGATGGATCAACTGGATTAGAGGATGGATATGATAAATCATGGTTTTCTTCACACCCTCAGGGAATTATCAAAAGGTATTTATCAGGTATAGGCCATGAAAACTATTATTCATATCTGTCATGGTAAACGGTATAAAACCAAATATGATGTAGAGAATTCAGAGGATTCAGAACCTTCCAAATGATATCATAGAATATCCACCAAGAAGAACTAGGCCAGGGATACAGTGCCTCCGTCACTGAGGTGATCTAGTCGCCGTCATCAAAAATAGGTTACCATCCCATCGGTTAATTCTTCTAAAGAAGAAGAAGGGAGTTTGAATATTCCTTCCAATTAGAAGGTATTTATTTTTCTCCACATCCAACTATATCCATGTCAAATTATGTGTGACCCTTAGCAGTTCAATACTGGGAAATTTTGAATCATGAACTCAGGGATTCATTAAAATTTCTCCAATCTATCCTTCGAATACTGAATGTGGGTGATATTAGAGAACCTTCTTATTATCATTCATACAATAATCTGGTTGAAGTAAAGGAGCATATCGTGGAGGTGGAGACCTTCATATATGTAATTGATTAGCAAGAACCAACATCAAAATGAGTATTTGACATGATGTATTGAGGGATACTTTAAGGGGTAATTCTTCACCCTAAAAAGGAATGGAACATTTATGTTAATACTGAGAATTTATTTCAATTTTTATTTGGTTTCAATTATGATCATTCAACCACCACCATTAATTTTGATGGGATTGAATTGTTCAACTTTAAATTAGAGAAGGAACATCAGTAAAGGTTCATGATTCACGAAAATATGGACCTACGAGCACCCCCATTGACACATAGGATGAAACCCTAGGTATTTAGGACCTCCTCTATGAGGGAGAACCATGATGGATGTAATGGTGACTAAAAATACATAGTCTTTACCTTAGGTTTCTTCTTCCAAGATGAGTAGTACAATCTCTCCATAGTATTATGAAAAGAAATTAAAGAAAGCATTGAGATTGATCTGAAGTATATATTAAAAAAGTGAGTATTTTCATTGTCCTCAAGTATTTCATATTTCTTGATAAAACTTGGTAACCATGTTCATATTTTCACATGATCTACAACCCATTATTCTCTTAAGGAATTAAAAATTGTTCCTTCAAGGACTGAGAGATAATCTCAAGGATAAGTAAAAATTTGTGTTGTTGAATCTGTTACCATAATGGATGAAGTTTTATGGGATTTGGATGAATCTATTCCAATTTCTATAGCGAGAGAAAAGGTTCATTGTAATATCAGATTCATTTATTCTTGGTATCACATGATATTTATAACATTTTTCCCCATAATATTTCAGATATATTTCATGTGAGGCAGTATCCTGTGAAAATCAACACTAATATTATTGTCTCTCCAAAGGAAGGAGCGATGATCCTAGGCAATATGATGCAGGTACTGGTGTCGATCCTAATTTAGCAAGGAATGATGACATTGAAACTATTAAAGATCTGATAAAATAATATGTAAGTGGATCCAATTTGGGCATCGATCAAAATATTTTAGATACCTTAAATGTCTAGGATGATATAAAATATAAAGTTGTATACACTAAAATAATGGATTCTCTTAATACAAACATTTATATTCCAAGTTCCATCAAAGAGTTTGGAGACTTTAATGAAAAACTGAAAGGACGTATGTTCTCATTATTCCATTTTTCATAAAAAATTATTCTTTTATATAATATTTCATATCAAAGCTCAATTGAAACAACTTTTACTATAGAGATAATTGTGAAGTCCCTTCAATAATGGGACATCCCACTCTATCCTGCTTCTACTGACATTGAAGTAATACCAACAAAAAATCCAATGTTGTAAGATGATCCAGATCCTATGGTTAAGGTGACTGGGAAAGCTCAAAAAAATAACCCTCCCCTTGAAGTATCTACTCAAACTACAAAAGGAAATAATATTAGGGAGGAATCCACTAAAGCATCTGACTTACAACTGGGTAAATTTCATTGACTGTCTTGATCATTTTTTGGTTTTTTCTACACATTTAGAGAAAAAAATCATTCTAAATCAATGTTTAGGTCCATATGCTCCCACGGTTTGGTCTGAAGGCAAAGCCTCAACATTGCCTCAATCATAAATGGAATATAAAGCATCTTCAACTTCAAAAGGAGTAGATCCAGACACCAATTTGAGTTATCTAATTCCATAATATGTTCTGACTCATGGTAGTGATTCCGATTTTGACATAGAGATATAGTTTTTTTTCATTATTGCATGTAAAAAGACATGGAAAACCATTTGGGATCTAATCTCATATAAAACATTGGATGATCTGCCCTCACATTTTGGCCGACTTCCATTATTATTCAGTGTAATTGTATTTTGTGGATATGATTATCACCCAATTTACAATGCGGTGAAATATATCATTCACTGGTGGAGAAAGAACAAAAATTATGGAAATATCTTATAAATGCTAAAATTCTCACCAACATTGATGGTTTTTTAGATGCATTATTTGAGGTGGAAGCTAAACAAATATAAAAGTTAATCAAATTCACTCAGTACATTAAGGAGACAATGAAAGAAATGGAGTATCTTCAACAATAAATGGATGTTTTTTAAAATAGACTCGAGTAACTGAAACAATCATTGGGATAATCCCAATTAGAAGGGGTAACTACCATTTCAACTGCCAGAGACACAATTATTTAGGTTGAGGAGGCTGAAGTTTCTCAATTGATTGAGCTTCAAAAAGTTATTGATAGGACCCAAGAGGTTGTTCAACAGATAAAGAGTTATACTAAAATATTTTTGTAATATATGACATAGAGACTCCAATCTGTGGATGTTCCTATTATTTTTACACATATATGAAAATTATTTTGTCTCCAATAAAACATATGGATTAATACTTGATTTCTTTCTAAAATTTCAATATCAATGATGGATTTTATAACAAGGAAACTTCATGTTAGATAATTATAATTAATCTAAAAATTATGAGGGTTCCTTAAAAATTACCACAACAAAGGGTCTAGTGAGAGCAATTTGAATTTTACTAGGGTTATATGGACAACCCTACAAACCTTGTAACTTTTGTTTCATTACCCATATTTTTTCCAAAGCATCATATGGAGAATAATTGGTGGGTAAGATTTGGATTTTTCTTATGTTTTCTTTTTTGGTTTTTCAACCTAAAAAAATTTGTGCTTTTTATTTTTTAATTGTTTGATATTTCCCAGACCATATAGAGTATAGATCTAGCAAGATAAGACTCAACTTTTTCCAGAATTACCTTTTTAGGTTTAAAATTTGGTGAGTTTCATGTCAATTTTAAGGGATTTTTAAAGTCATACATAATTTACTAATAATTATAATGTTTATGTTTGAATAACTTTGGCCATGATTTTTTTTAAAATTAGATCCCCAAAAATTCTTGATGGCTTGGGGGGGTAAATTTTTTAGAAAGGGGATTTTTTTGATATTTTTATATTATGATTTAATTCATGTCATAAGGATATTAGAGGGATTAATTTTAAGGTATTTAGATTTGAATAAAGGTTTATGAATCACCAATTTCATGGTAACTTTTATAGAAACATACTACCATTTTCAGTTATGGAATGAAAGAATTGTAAACTGTGATTTAGGAATTTATGAATCTAGATAATAACATAAGAAAAGGGATAAAGGCATTAGATTAAGTCTTTTACAAGAATTAAGTTAACACTATTTTACCAACTTGTTATAGAGGATATGTTATGCAGGGGAAATTGGGGCATGTGATGCATAGCCCAATAATGGAATATTTTGGCTGATATTACCATTATATGGGAAACTTATGCAAGGCCACCAAGGGGAACATGGTGCATAGCCGGACAAAGGATATCTTTGGTATCAAACATTCTATTTCTAAAAATAAGAATAATGTTAATGGAGAATCATATTTTCCAAAGAACAGAGTTTGGTTTATAGAGAAAATTACCTGAACACAAAAAGTGTATTTCGAATCATAATTTCTAATGAAATGGAGAAATATTCATTTTATGAAGTTATATTCAATATGTAGGAAATATGGTGTCTGTAGTTTTCTAGGTGATATGACTAGGACCAAAATATTATAGAAACAATGGATGAGATGTGCTCAAATGATTCAAGGTTATTTTAGTATGCTTTAAACAAGTGTAGGGAAAATAGGTAAACCATGGCCTTAAATAATTTTAGGTCTAGAAAAAGGATATGGGAAAAATATGAAAAGGATCATCACTTTAAAATACGAGTTCCTGCATATTGTCATCAAGGATTGAAGGGGATATATGAGGATTCTCCCAATAATTATGTTACTTCTATTTGACTAACCTATTGTGGAGTCTGTATTATGAAGGTCCAACTATGGAATATTTTTTATATCCAAATAGTGGAATATTTAGGATGATGGGCCCATTATGTAGGAAAATTATGATATTCCACCTAGGGGTACAAACTACATAGTTAGGAAAAAGAGATCCTAGGTATTAGACATTATGTTACTAGAAGTTGAGGATAGATTATGAAGATCTAAAAGTATTTCAATATTAAGAGTATGAAGTTTGAAAGGGGAATTCTCTGTAGAATAAAGGAAGCGTTTTGACCAACACTATCTTTGAATTTGGTGTCCAATACATAGATATATCTCATATGTGTAATGGGGATGTCTTTTGTTTCCATAGTGGGCTCTCTAAGGAGAGAACCCAATATAAAGGCTCCTGTATCATTTTTTTAAATTGAATGTGGGAGAGGGAGAATTTTATTTTATATTGATTTGGAATTGGGAAATGAGATTCGGGCGTCACTACGTATCTCATAGGGATGATATCCATATGTATCTCTTTGAGTAGCCTGAGGTTTAGAGTCATGCAGCAAGGACATTTGGGACATTGATATCAAGAGTAATTGAATTTTGCAGTAGGACTAGAGTATAGGGCCAAAGTGTCACTAAGTATCTTGTTAAATAAATAATCAAGACACACATAGTTCTTATCAGATACTAGTTCATGTATAAGGTGAGTAATTGTATTGAATCTCCTTATGTAGATCAAACTAATACATGGGAGAATAGAGTCTTTTTCATATCATGTTGTAGTTGGGCTCGTAGTTGATAATCTGGATGTCACTACATATCTCATATAGATAAGAATCAAGTAACATGTATTTCATTTTGGTCCATGTAGTTTATCATAATTTGCTGAGGTTTTGAAGTGATTTTAACATGAAAAATGAATATTGTAGCTAGATTAGGGGATAGTTCCCAGGTGTCACTACATATCTCACGGGTGTAAGAATCACACCACACATAGTTCTTAAATAAATTTTACCCCACCCTAATTGAATTCACAAGGGGGAAAAATTGGGGTTTTTTTAATACGGGTGCATACATATGATGATAACTCGTAATGATCCCCTTATGAAGATCTGACTCATACATGAGATAAAAGAGGCATCAATAGCATGTTGTTATAGTTGGGTCTAAGATTTAATGTTTAGATGTCACTACATATCTCATATGAATCGTAATAAATCCATTGGTATTTTTTTATACACCCAAGTAGTTTAACATCATGTGGTAAAGATGAATATTAACTGACATGAAAAAGACAGAGATATTGCAGCTGGGACTAGGTTAAAACATAGGAATCACTATGTATCTTATTGGAGAAAGATTAAATCCACACATATTTCTTGAAACATTCCCTATTAAGGTTTGATTCATACACACAGGGAATGAAGGGGATTTTTTATAATTGTCTTTGTACCCTATATTGGAGATCTAGGTGTTACTATGTATCTCATTGGAATGATAATCAAGCCAAACACAGTTCTTTAAGATTGTATTCCCTATGTATATCTAACTCATAAACACAAGTAATGGTGGAATTTATATTTTTTTATGGCATGGCCCAAAATTAGAGATATGGGCATCTCTACATATCTCATTTCAATGAGAATCAATCCATATGTAGTTCTATAAAAATGGTACAGTTTAACGTCTTGCGGTAAGGACGTAAGTCACCTGATGTGAAAGAAACACTGCTGATGGACTAGGGGATAAGACCCCAGTGTCACTATGTATCTTTTTAGGGGAAAGTACCAAGACACATGTAGTTCTTGAAAAGGGGTCCCTATGCAGATCTAACTCAATGATATAGAGAAATGGGGCTCATGTTCCACTAGGGAGTAGAAATGATGTGAGTAATGCTTACTCATAGAATAAACTATGTTTTTAGAGAACCCCATGGAATGCTAATTTTTGGTATCTTGGGGTATTTCTTAATGTCAAATGAAGGAGATATTAATCATATATTTTAATTTTGTGTAGTGAGGACAAATGATTTCATACAATTTAACATCATGCAACAAGGACCAAGATGTTAGGCATTTTAATGATGTGAATCATGGACGCATATGGTTGCTATGTAGTTTTATGTCTTGCAACTAGGACATGGTTTCTATGTAGTTTAACATCATGCAAATAGGAAATTAAAATGTGTGATTACACAAATCACTTATTAAAAAATATTGAATTGGTTTTATTTGTAATAAGTTCTATATCCATCTATATTAGGTAATAAGATCCATTAGAGTGAAACTTAAGTATAAAATAAGCTCCTTACCACTTTTTCTTATGATTTTGTGGTTTCTTTTCTAGTTTTATTGAAGTCCTGAGGACTAATACCAATTCTACATGAAGAAATGTGTGGAGGAAAACATTATTGTTAAAAGGTCATACTATTTTGGAGTGATAGTCTTCCAAGTGATGCAAGGTATGAAATATCATTTCATCTAGTCATTCTAGATCATCAAATTTCATTTGATACTATTCATATATATATATATATATATCTAGTCATTGATGGAAACTCTGAGTGAATTTAATTGAATTTAAATAGGAAGGACTACTTCTATCTTGTACACCAATGAATATAGGGTTTAACATGTTGTCGTACATGAAGTAGCCCAATAATACCACAAATCATGAAAGAGCTTATGAGGCCAAGGATTTTAATTTTTATCCACCATAAGTTGTAGTATAATTTATAGGTACTGGTTGAAATCCTCTATCTATCCATTGGTTGTTGCATGGTAGTGAAATGAATGGTGGGATTTTATATTGTGCTCATGATATAGATTCATTAACATATAAAAATAGAAATTGGTGTTGTTGTCCACTAATATGGTATGAGAGACACAAAATCTAGTAATGATATTAGATTTAAGAATGATAACATTACTTTTGGCCCTAACTTCCTTGAGAGGTATTTCCTAAATCCATGTGGATAAGAAATCAGTTGTAGTGTGAATATACTCGAACCATTTAGTTGTAACTATAGTATATGGTCCTAATATATCCATTCACCATTTAGAAAAAGTCCATGAGTATTTAGTTTTATTTAGCAAATCTTGGGTTTGATGAATGAAGTTGGCATGAATATGGAAGGGATGGCACTTCTTAGTGAAATCTATGCAATCTTGCATCAAAAAATGCTAAATGTATCCAAGCCTTCAGATTTGATCTGAAGGCCTATGCCTAGAATGGAAAGCACGACATGCTCCATCATGTACTTATTTCATGATAGTTGTGGTTTCATACCCATCAATGAATCTGAGAATAATTCCATTGAACCCTCATCTATAAAAGATCTTCTAGTGATCCAAGCCATCATAAATAGTTAAATTAACTGCTCGTCACCATATTTTCTCTCTTTTAATTATATTTGATGGAATTACCCCATTTTGGAGATATTCCATGCAGGATGTCATCCATCCCATGGTATGACCATATGGATTAAAGATGGGACTGATTTCATTGATTTTTTATGTTCTGATTTGGAAGAAATGTGAAACCACTTGTCTATGAGCAATGATAATGATTGTTTTGTCCTGATTTGGATCTTCTAAGGCTATGGATGCATTTTCCAATGCATCATCTTGAGAATTTTATGACTGTGGGATATAATAAAAATTTGGATCTCTGGAGAATTTTTCCATTAACCCTCGAACATAATCACATAGTGGAATTAGTCCTTTTCTAATGGTGTAATCCACATTGATTTGTTTTACTTCCAATTCAGAATCACCTTTCACCTCTAGGTAATCCAATGGTACATGGAGTGATAATTCCATGCCTATAATGAGAGCTTAATATTCTACCTCATTTATGGTAAAAACTTTTGATAATAAAACAGAATATGGAAACACAACCTTCTCTGGTGAAATAAGAACAATTCATAACCCACAGTTGTTGAATTTTGTCCATTCTAATATCATCCCAATTGGACTTCTAGAAAAACCATTAAAGTACATTTCCCAAATTTCAGGACATTATTGAATAGAGAATATTTCTTCACAGTAAATTCAGTATACAAGGATGTCTCTTCCATAGAAGGGTCCTCAATAAGGAAGTTTGATAAGGATTTTCCTTAATTACTTTTTGAGGCACAAAATGTATATCAAACTGTTTCAGAATAAACTCCCACTATGCTTGATGTCCTATAAGAATAGGACAATTGAGGATAAATTTGGGCAGGTTATTATGAGATACAAATTTGAACTCACGATGTTGAAAATAGTGTTTTAATTTATAAACTGCAAAGATTAATTCTTGGTATCTATTGTCAATATCTGAATATTGAGTCTCTGCATCGATCACGATTTGAATGAGATAATAAAGGTTTTTTTATTCCTAGCATCGTTCTTTTGTACAAGGGTTCCCAGTAATCACTCCAAGGTTTTCACATAAGGAATGAGAGTGGTTCCGTCAAAATTTTGCATCAATACCGATGGGATCAAGAGTTATTTCTTGAGGGTATAAAATGATTCTTTGTAGTCATTATTCCATTGATATGTGACCCCCCTTATTCATTAATTTTGTGAAGGAAAAACACTTACCTGCAAACTTTTCTATGTATTGATGAATATATGACAAGTTTCCTTGAATTCATGTTAACACATTCAAGTTTAGAGGAGTTGAAATGACAAGGATAGACTTAGTCTCTTCAAGATCGACTTTGATGCTGTAAGGAAACACAAAAAAAAACATTAAATTTTTATGAGGTTACTCCAAAACACATTTTAAGGGTTTAATATTCAAATTATGTTGTTGAAGCTTGTTTAATATGGTCTCTAGATTAGTCAAGTGATCAAAACGTTGTCTGGAAATAACCATTATATCATTCACATAGCATTCAATGAATTTCCCTAATAATGGTTTGAAAATGTGGTGCATTGCGTGTTGATAAGTCGCACAACATTCTTTATGTCAAAGGGAATTACCTGATAGAAATTTATGCCTTCAAGGGATCTAAAAGTTTCATATGCCTCATCTTCAAGGGACATACAGATTTTCTTATACCCAGAGTATCCATTCATAAAGGAGAGATCTTCATAGCCAGTTGTTTCATCAATCAAGAGTTTTGTGATTGGAGTTGTGAATTCATCTTTGGGACAATATTAGTTGAGACCTATGAAATAAATGTTTACACTTATTTTAACATTATTATTTTTTACTAGGAAAATATTGGATATCCATTTGGGTTATTGCACCTCCCTGATAAAGTCATATTTGATAAGCTTAAAGACTTCAGCCTTAATTTTGGAGCATGAGTTGGGTGTGTTCTTCTTAATGCCTGCATAAATCCCCTATACTCTTATAGAAAAACCAAATGATAGGTGGCCATATCAGGGTCAAGGCCTATTATTTTTTTATATATATAATTAAACACATCTCAATTTCTCTTTTGAAATGAAGTATACACCTTACACTCTTCGGAAGTTATAACTGCACTAATTAGAGTGGGGTATGGATCTTTCTTTATACACAAATTTATTTCACTGAGCTCATCCACAGGGGTAGAGATGCTTTAATAAAATTCTATAGGTGTGTCCCTGATATATTATTCTTCCTACTCTTACTCATGGGTCACTTTTTCTGTCTCTACTTGAAGAATAGGTGACAGATTAATACTTTCAATGCTAGGGGAGGAGTTGGTATTTTGACATCCCGAAGAAGAGGCAACTATTTCTAATGCTACTAATGAAGAATGTTATTACTGGAGTATTAATGGGAAAATGATGGGTTTGGAATCCGAATCCCTATACTTTTCCATTAACGAAACAACTTCTTCTAGCCTGGATGATGAAATAGATATTTTCTGATGTTCAGTAGATGGAATGAAGACATCTTTACTTAGGCTTCCAACACTGTTATGTAAATTAATAATTTCTCATGTGCTATCAGGTTTAATTTCTACAACTAAAATTATAGAATCCACTAAAAGGGGGCATGGATATTGATCTACCCATTAAATTTTATTGATACGTAGCATATATTTTTCACTGAGAATCTTGAATGGGTTATTTAGGATCTTTTCCAGAACATTTAGAGCATTGATTCATGTTACATATTTTTTCACAGATCGTGTCCCCTTTGTGTGATGGAACTCTTCCTCAACATACTAAGATTCAAAAATTTTGAATGGGGACTCATAACTATGAAATTCCTCAATTTTACCATTTAAATAATACTTGAAACAACGGTGGTATGATGATGGAATGGCTACATATTGATGTAGCCACAACCTTCTAAGAAGAATGTTGAAAGTTGTTCCCTACCAAAAAACCATGAAATATGAATTTGATAAAAGATACTCAAACTGAGTTCTGAGTGTAACCTTGCATATAGGTTCTTATTCATTCTTTTCATAACCTAGAAATATCAGAGTAGAGGTAGATAATTTAGATTCAATGAGACCCAACCAATGAACTGTATAGATGTGAATGAGGTTGACTCTTGATCTGTTATCAATAAACGATCTTCATATGTCTATATCATTAACCATTCCAGTAAATAAAAAGGTCTAATATGTCTATGTACAATATCACCCTCATTTTGATATGTGAAAATTATTATTGCATGACATTGTACAAGATCATTCTCAATACTATAGAAATAAGCATAAGAAACCTCAGTTTCAAACTCTTGAGGACTTGAAAAGACTCAATAAGTGCTTCCCAAAGATCTTTTAACATATTAAAAGCATCTAGGATTGATAATTTGGATGTTACGTGGGCCTGTTTCTTCAAAACATCATACTTCTAATTCAATGTTCTGTGTATTCCTGTGCGGAGATGCGGTTTTGTAGGTGCATTGGAAGTTGATTCTCTTGGTGTAGATGGTCCATGTGTTGGGGAAGAAGCTGGAAACACATCCTCTATTAGGGGATTAGGATGGCTAGGATTGTCCACCTACTAGGAAAATGGTGGTATAGCCTCTAATCGTTCTTCCAAGATGATCACAACAGGGTTGAACTTGTCATGTGTGGGAGAATTCCCTTGTTCTTACTGATCCCACTAAAGGAATCTCCCATGAGTTTCTATTTCATAAATGGTTCTAGTAGTGGTGTAATTAAAATAGTGTCTTCTAGAATACACATGTCTTCCCCTGTATCCTCTACCTTCATAAATTATTCCCCTAGCTACCCAATATAGTAAATTTTCATAGTCGGAATAATAATTTTAATAGGGGAATATTAGGTGGACAAAAGTAATAGAACTGAAGATCAACTCTTCATATGATGATGATTCGGTCTGAAAGGTTGATTCTTGTTGTGTCGTTTGGTAGGGTAGTTCACATGCTTTTGAGACAGATGGATTGATATTTTCCAAAGTCAAAGTCATATTCATCCTTAAAATGATATCATATTCTTTTTACTGATCTTTATCCTTCTAACCATGTTGATTCCTTGAGGATTTTACTTTGGATTAAGATGGCATAGTTGCATTGGAAGTGGCAGGAGGCACAATTAGTTGTTTCAACTATGTTCATATAGTGGCATGAGTTCTATTGATCTTTTTCTTGACTATCAAATCATCAAAAATCTATGCATTCTTGTTTTTGACTTTCTTCCATCCACCTTCTTCCTTGAAATCGGTAAAAGTAACACATGCTACCAGGGATGATGAATTTTTTAGTTTCACTTGTTTATAGTCCACCATATTTTGTAGAAAATAGTTGAAAAAAAACACTCTTGGATGGGGTATCCCAAAATTTTATGGAAGGGATAGTATTTTGGGAGGTCCGTATATCCTTATCTGTGTTATTTCTTAGGCCTTGGAAACTGGAATAAGTTTCTTTCCAAGGATAAAATGAAGTAACCAGGAAACTATTCATTCTAAAAGAAATAGAATTTTTTATTTAACTCCTCAAATTGTCTTCACATATGATCTTTTTGATTATATTTATGTGCATCCATTGTTACAGATGCATGGGAGGTTCCATATGGTATGACAGGGGATTTGAAGTAGAAGAAGGTACATGTGCTTTCTTGGGCATAACTGTAGAATCCTTTACTGTTCCTGTTCTCCTTCCCAGAGCAAATGGGATTACAGAAGACTTATCTTTGGTTTATGCAATAGAATTATTCACTTTTCTGGGTGATCGAATCAAAGTCTCCAAACCCTCCTCTGTATTTCATATGGATTAGTGATGTACACAACTCATCATGGATATTTTCCACACAGATTGGAAATAACTCTTCTTGAGGGAGTGGTAGGTTTAAGTATTATGTTATTCCTTTTCATCAAGAAATTAAATCCAAAACACTCTCAGTGTCCCTTTGATTTCAGTTCGTAAGATAAAAAACTATTTAATTTTTCAGCATTGAGATGAATTGGAAAATGAATTTTTGATGGAGGTCATCCCATCCAATAAACGATCAAGACTGCAAACATGTATACCTAACAAAGGCAAACCCCAGTTGTGATTTCAAAAAACACATGATATTTACTACTTCATGTTTTTTGAGGGGTCCCCATAATGGGATCAAAGTGAGAAAAAAATGGATCAAGTGCTTCTCTAGATCTTACGAACTATTAAAAATTGGAAATGTGGTATTCACAATGTTTCGTAGGGGGGAACCTGATCTACTCATTCAAGATAATCCACATTTTCTAGTTGTACTAGTGTGTTCCATTCTTCCATATCTTTAAATAATGTTTTTAATGACATAATTTTATTCATAATAATTTGGGAAACATCTGGCTGAGCTAAGACCTGATTAGGTGTGACAACTAGAGCTTGAACATGTGCGATGACTAGAAAGTCCACTGTCGATGGTACCACTGGTATTTGTCTTGGATTACTCATGGGGAAAATCCTATAAGGATGTTCTTGAACCTATTCTAGCTATGTAACAAATGTAGGGAATTCATTATCCACTTTAGTATTTTCAAAAAACCCTCTTCTCTAGGGAGATCTTACTATAAGTGTAAGTTGAGAATTTACTTGTGGATCATGTTTGGAAGGAATGATGCTTCAAGGTAACTGTGAATTGAGTCTTCTCAACTCCTTCATCTCCTAATATTTCTAGTAAAATCTTTATACAAGTGAAATATATTGACCTTCTCCAGTGGAAAAGTGAGACATGATCTAACCTTTACTTTTCCCCTTGTTAGGTGCCTTTTGAAGTAGTTTAAGTTGATTATTTGAGGGAATACCAATATTTTGGGTAAGCCTTTGATTATGAGTAAACACATATCCTTAATTTTATTATGTGTGTACTAAATTATGGATAAGAACGTCATCATATGACTCCCCCAAATTGGAATCATTATCTAGAAGATATTCTAAGATGGTATTAAGGTCATTCACTGACACATAACACATTTATGGAATTCTATCAGTATCAATGTGAGATCTCCTTCTTCTTGATCATCTGTGAGACATTTTTCACCAATTTTTTGGTTCCCCAAGAACTATTTGATGTAAATTTATCTTAATGGAACCTCATATAGTTCAATTATGTGTATACATTATGGATTCTTGTCTAATCAGAGGAAAACCGACTTCCGCTGAGGTGGGGATTATAGATTTGAAAAACTACCATCCCTACAGGATGGGGCCATTATTATTATTCTTTTCAACCCTTCAGGTTCTATTTGTTGACTTCTAATGTTACATTAAAAGATCCTCCATACCAGTAGTATGGGGTGGTTGATGAACTACTATGGCTGATATCATCACAACTGCTCTTTTGATTTTACAAATTT
The DNA here is from genome assembly GCA_963277665.1 of Viscum album. NCBI lineage: Eukaryota > Viridiplantae > Streptophyta > Magnoliopsida > Santalales > Viscaceae > Viscum > Viscum album. Next base: position 680,118,515 of record OY728142.1, on the reverse strand, counting down.
TGATCCAAACATTTGCTTGGTGCATTATATGACACCCAGTTAAATTACTTCATTCATAGAACTATTGTGATATTTCAGACATTTGTATAATATAATGGCTAACATTATCTATGTGAGAATCCTTCTCAATTTTTTTAGATTCTTGATATAGAATCCTATCAATAGATTACTCTCTCTGGGCCTGAATTTTGTGAAAATTGATCAAGGACTATTCTTGTTGAGCATCACATTAGTCATGAACAGAATTAGTTAATTATAGCTATTCATGGGAAATAACATTTTATGAGACCACTTTCAACAGTATTTGATGATTTTGGAGTGCAGTAAAATGAAATGATCCATGTGCACTCCATCCTCTGATATAAGCACTAGATGGGGTTTCCGTGTTGAATTTTTTTAACTTCTTTAATGTTTTGAGGCATGAACATTGAAGGGACTCTTGTTTTTTCTCGATCATTGGATGTTAGAAAAAATAGAGAGATTCCAAGTCAATTTGGTGTTGCAACCATTTTGTTACCTTGACATGACTTTGATATTCATCATATGATAATACATAGGATTTTAGACGACAAAGAGTCTTGCATATTTTGAGGCGGATATCATGAATATAATCTTCCACCAAATAGTTATAATGTTTTATTGAGAGGATTCCAAAGTATAGAACATGATTGGTATTTCACCCATCGTCGGTTGTTTTCTCATACTCGACATATCATCTTTATATTTTTCAAGAGTTTTCTCAACTTGGTCTGACCAGAGTGGACACCTCCTAGTTAAATTATTACAATAAATGGGATCAGTTGGTTTTTCCTATGCTATATTAGAAGCAAAATGACCCAAGGGATGTTTGGATAATGACAGTTACCTTGGGATGTCTTCTAGCTGAGAAAGTATTTCACCTACCAATAACAAGGCATCAGACATGACTTGCATTATGTTTTCAAGTGACTCAAGATTAGTGGGATTTCTTATCACTACATTGAAAGTTAGAGAAATTATTGACAATGATAAACACTACTATGGAGTGAACTTTCACTGTGAATGCCATCATTTGGAGGACCACCATGGTGGATTACAAAAAGGGATAAATCCTCTTGTTCCGTGGTCTTCTGGCCACCTGGAGGGTTTCCATGGATCTCATATAGAGATAGTTCTCGAGATTGACTAAATTCTCATGAATCAAGACTTAATGATGAAGTTTCTAATGAGTAATTTTTTAATTACTTCTATAACTCCCATAATTTTTTAATAGGATGGTAGGATCTTGTGCTGCAATAGATAAATGTATGAGTGCTTCAGGAACTCTAGCATTAAGAGTTTCTAGATCGAAAACCAACTCTTGATTCTATAACTATGCTTGATGAGAGTTATTTCTAGATGTCCTCTTACATATAGTTGGGTATACTTGTTCGGATAAGTGTTTATCATGGATAGGTATATGTGCATACCTTGGAGTGGCCATCGGGATAGGATGACTATCTCTAATTAGAATGGGTGTATGGGCCCAATCCTATTGTTTGTATGATATGAGAGAGTATGACCCATAACCCTCCTAGACTGGAATAGAGGTGTGTATCTACTTCATGATGGAATGTTGATGAGTCATCTTATGTATGGGGATAGAATTATGTGTTCATCCCTTGGGTAATGATTAAATTTTACATTATAATATTCTAGAAATCTTCTAGGATATGGGAATGAATCTGTGTCTACCCTTTAACCATTTCCAAAATGTTCTTGGTGAATTCAGCTTCCAGAACAGTAATATACATCCATTCCATATCTGGAGTAGGTGTATGTACCTTCTCCTATCATCCTTTTCCTATCAATGGATACTGACAGTACCTATGCATGGGGGAAGAGAGTGGAGTCTGCCCCAGGTTTTTCATTGGAGCTTTCTAATTAACTTCTCTTAATGTTCTTAAATGAGGATGTTGGGAGACCTGATGAATATTGGTAGGGGTATGTTCTTTCTGGATATTTGATACCAAGCATGGCTGGAGAACATATTTATGTAATGCTAGATGAGATTGAGGGTAGGCTTGGTGAATGGAGTCAGGTTTAGGTTCCTGCATGCAAATTTCTACCACATTTGGCTAGAGGACATCACTGAATAGAGCTAGACGATTCTACTAACATGCTGATAGATTGTAAGTAGGTGTATGTTCCTGCTCGCGGAACTCCACAAAATTTGAATAGTGGGATTAGTTTTCTGCTGGCAGACTAGTCTGCTAGATGGCATAGTTAAGGCGGTCTTGTGTATGTGGTTTTTTGTTGTTTTATGTCAATATGGGTTCATGGACTTCTGCAGAGCGAGAAAAAATAGGAACATTATACTTTCTATATGGAATTTGTCCCCCACAGTTCTTCTTGAATTCTTCATTCTGAGGGACCTAGGCTGGACAAATGAAGATAACACCCTCATCATGTTGAGGGTATGTTGCTGGGCGACATTAGTGGTAATGATTATTGGTAGGTGCCCTTGGGAAGAACCCCTAACCATTTGAAATGAAGTTGTGGGAGGAATCTTAGTCAAGCTCCTTAGAATAGGGGTGGGATTTTTGTTTACATTCTAGGGATAAACTCCTCAAACATTTTCAGATGGAGGTTGAAACTATTGGCTTCTAGACCACCGGTCATCGTTGACTAGAAGACGGAGGGTTATTCTTGATTTGGAGGTCCATTCAGGTAGCCTCCAAGGATGGGATAGTACCGTATTGACAGTAATATCAGAAAAATTCATTGAATACCCAACATTGTTGATTCTGAGTCAATGATGACATCTTTCAAGTGGACGAGGATCTAATTTGAGCAGCACCCATGGCATTCATGGGTGAAAACATCAAGGAATCCATTTGTAATGAAGGGATTTCATAGAAAGAAAGTGCATGTATATATGAAAAATAAAAAAAATAACTCCTGCAAAGAAGAATCTTTTAAATGAACACATACGTGATTGATTCCCATGTTTGGACCTATTTTATCAATTGATAGGGGCCTAACAGATGGGTAACACTATCATCTTGGTTATGGATTCATGTCGGGTTCACAATTTTTCCCCCAAAACCATTGTTATGGTTAGGAATCATTAATTCTCTATGGTTTCGATAGGATTAATTTATGGAACTAGAAATCACAACGGTTATATATCCAAAGTGAATTTATTTACAAAGGAATGTTTTTGTTTGGTTTATTAACCTATGATAATTAATAACTCACATTGGCCGATAAGATAAGAGGTTAGGCTCGTCACACCATTTTGGGGTGAATTATTTCCGACCCTAGGACTCTCTTATAGATTTAATATATGTTCATGAATCCTTATTAATTTTCCAATAATGATGTAGGTTTCACTAAAAAATTGCAATCAATTATAAGAATGTATGAAAATTATAATCATATATACGTATCTCCAGTTATTCATCATTGGATATATCTGTATGTATCCATGTTTCTCCATCAATAGTGTCCTATGGTATACTACTTAGAGATTATTTTGGTTGTTATTACAATAATGTTGGTTCTAATAATACTAAGTCGGGCACTCAGGAATTTATTGTCATCAAGGAAGACAAGAGTTTCTCTAGAGTTTACTATCATCTAGGGAGATGGAATCATACACTGAATTTCATCATCATCCAGAGAGAAGGAAGTTGTTTTGATGTTGGGATAATACCCATAGATGGGCTACCTACGTATCCTCATGAAAGGAAGCAAAACCCTTGTAGTTCAGTTTCTCTCAATGGGACACATCATGCCTTTTAAGGTCATTTGGTAAGGAACTAACCATATTGTTTAATTTCATGTTGTAATGAAATCTAGTAAGAAGGTTCATAGTAAAATCTTGGTGTTGGACTTATGCCTAAGCAGCCCAAATAACCTGGAATGGATATGAGTTTACACGTTATATTAGACCCTACCAGGATTATGGCCTACAAAGAACATGGTAAATTTGGATTGATGTGTTTGAACCTTAGGGAGGCTTCCTACGTATCCCACTTGGATGGGAATCAAATCCATTATAGTTTGATAAGTCTCATAAGGGAGTATAACCCATTGATTGAAATATTTTGGGGCTTATTCATAAATAGGATGACCTTGTAACAGGGTCTATGAGAGATGATATAACTCATGGAGATTTAGTAGGGATTAATTTTCGGATTACTCTTATGGATGATGCTTGAATTAAGAGAATTAGGATTCGATTCTTGAGGAGAATGTTCAGTGAATTTGGTCCCTATGTGAAGGCTTCTTATGTATCTAAATTATAGCTAGAATCTGATTTCTTGTAGTTACATACACGAGGTTGATTATGTGGATGTTGTGATCATCAGAAATCATTAATCCCACATGAGTCATGGTCGGTGTGAGAAACAAGAGGATATGAAATAGTCAACAATAGAAAATTTCTCCTCCACTGATGGAAGAGGTTGGGCCTATGAAAAAAGAATCCATGGAAATGATGGATGGGGGCATGGAGTAGTGAAGCCTTCAATGGGAAATGATGGTGAAGGTCGATGGGTTTGGTCCAAAAGGATATGGGGTTACTATATGAGGGATTTCTCTAAAATGGGTCTAATAGTGGGATGAGGATATCATTCTCTATGGAAGGGGAAAGTAAGTGTAATCATCACTCTTCCTACTGGGGACTAGCAGCTCCAGATCTCAAATATTGGATGGGAGGATAGAGTCTTATCTTTAGAATCTAATACCAGGAACTTCTCAATATTTTCTCCAGGGTAATGGTCTATGTGACCATATATATCCAAATCTACGGACACCCTTAAGATCCTAACCCTTTGGGAGGACAAGTGTGGAAAACCTCCAACCATAGATATACATATCCAAATAGGAGACATGCTTTTGTGCCTTTTAAAGGTATAATATATTAGGAATTCTTGGTGGAGGTTTAAAATTGGTCCCTTTTAGATAATGGATCCAGGTAAGGAGAAACACTTCCATGAGTGGCTTTTAAGAGGGATTAACGGATGGCTCACATAGGTCCAAGGTGTAGCTCTGCCATGTAGGTATGATTCCAAGTTATGGAATGTAGGTATGATGCATAGGTCCTAGTAGTAACTGAAAATGATTGACATAGGAAGGATAAGACCATGAAGGCTTGATATTCTTTGGGTAATAGACAACAGGGACAACAACACCTATGTGAGGTTTTGATTTAAACACCCAGGGAGTACCTTGATATCCTTGGAATCATCCCGTAAAAGTCTTTGCTTATGGAAAGGGCCATACATAGATAACTGTTTCTTATGTAATGAGGGTCCTTAATCAGATATATTGTATTTAAACCTTTGAAAGGTACTTGATATTGATTATCCCTTATAATTATCTCTTCTCTCATTTTTATAGGGATAGCTAAGAAAATTTTGGGGACCTGAACAATGGAGCTACACAATGGGAGATTCAGGAAATCTTCCAACCTTTTCAGTTTTCTAAATAGGAAGTCTAAGGATCCTATTTATAATCATGGAGGGGGTGGTAAAAAATAATCTCCCTGTGTAGGTCATGAGCATAGTTCCACGGTTTAGATCTTCTATGTAGGGGTGCAAAAATTACACTGTCACATAGGTCCTCGTTGGAGTTTCTTAGCATAGATCCTCAACATAGGTCCTCAGTATAGGGGGATATGAATTGGGTTTCTTGGGAAGGGCCTGTGTTGTCTTCTAAAAGCGGAGGTGTACCATGTAGGTCCCTATTCCATTATGCTATAAGGGCAGGATCTGCGTTGGCCTTTTTATGTGCAGGTCTGATGCATAGATCCCTTGAAATATATTTAATTACTTTATTTTTTTTTGGATACTTTAATATATCCAATGTGATTCTTCATAATCATTTTCCGTTTATTAAAAAAAGGGAGTTTCAACATTTTGGGTTTTGGGTTTTTAGGGGTTTTTATGGTATTTAAAGTTTTTTTGGTATCGAGGGTTTTATTTTTTTTTCTTTTTGATATTTCATGTATTTTATGGATTTGTTATTTTTTATGGTTTTTAGTGTCTCTTAATGTTTTTAGGGGTTTTAGGGTATTTTAGGGGTGTTTAGAGAATCTAGGGTTTTTAGGGGTTTTATGGTCTTTTAGGGTTTTATGGAATTTAGGGTCTATTAGGGAATTCAGGTATTTTAGTGTCTTTTTGGTTTTTAGGTGTTTTAGAGTTTCTAGTCCTTTTTATGTGTTTTTTGTGGTTTAGGTGTTTTAATGGTTTTTGGGGTCTTTTGGGGGTTTCTGGGGGGGTATGGTTTTTTAGGGGATGTAGAGTCCTTCTTGTGATTTAGGGAACTTTAAGGGTTTAAAGGGATTATAGTGTTTTTAGGGTCCATTAGAGTTTAGGGATTATTAGTGACATTTTACGTTTTTTAGGATACTTTGGGTGTTTTATGGTTTTAGAATATTTTAGGGGTTTTTAGGGTATATTTTGGTCTTTTATGGTTTTTAGTGTTTTTAGTGTCTATTGAGTTTTAAATTATTTTTTGAATATTTTAGATATTTTTAGGGTTTTAGGGTATTTTAGGGAATTTCAACATTTTGAGGATCTTTAAGGGAGGTTTTCGTGTCTTTTAGGGTCTTTTTGGTTTTTAATGTTTTTAGGGTCATTTAGGGATTGTTAGGGGTTTTAGTGGATTTTATAGTTCTTTAGGTGTTTTTAGGGTTTTGGGGTTTTTTGAGCATTTTAGGTTTTATTAAGGATCTGTAGTGGTTTTTAGTGGTTTTAGGGGGTTTTAGTGTCTTTTAGTTTATTTAGTGTTTTTATGGTCCTTTATGAATTTAGGGATTGTTGTATTTTTTAGGGTTGTTAGTCTCTTTATAGGAGAGACGGTATTTTTTTGATTTATGATTTAATGGGTTTTAGGGTTGTAAGGGTTTCTAGGTGTTTAAGGGTATTTTTGGGATTTTAGGAATTTTAGGGTTTTTTGAGTTTTTATTGGATTTATGGGATTAATGTGATCTTTGATATTTTAGTAGTTTTTTGGGTTTTTAGGGGTTATTAGTCTATTTAGTGTTCTTAGGATTTTAGGGTTTTTAGGGTTTTTAAGGATTTTTAGGGTTTTAGGAGGTTTTTTATATTAAACGGGTTTTTAGGGTTTTTAGTTGGTATAAGGTGTTATTAATATTTTTTTGTGTTTTCTGGTTTTTTATGGGTTTAGAGGATTTTGAGCCTTTTTAAGATTTTAGGGTATTTAATTTTATTTTGGGTTTCTAGAAATGTATTAGGGTTTTTTAGTTTTTCGGGTTTTATGTTTTAAGGGTTTTATAAGGGTTTTAAGGGTTTATAGTGTTTTTTTATTTTAAGAGGTTTTTAGATTTTTTTGGGTTTTTAAGGGTTTTAGTGTATTTTAACATGTTTTAGGGTATTTAGCGTTTCATTGATTTTTGGTTGTTTAAGGGTTTTAGAGTATTTTAGGGTTCTTATAGGGATTTTGTGGGCATTTAGTATTTTTAGAGGATTCAGGGTTTCTAGTGGTATTATAGTCATTTCAGGGTTTTTATTATTTTTATACTTTTTTGGGGTTTAGGTTTTTTTTGTGCTTTTATGGGGTTTTAGGTTTAGATGGTTTTTTTATTTAGTGGTTGTTATGATTTTTTGAGGGGTTTTAGGTGTTTTAGGGATTTTTTGGGTTTCCATGTTTTTTAGGGTTTGTTAGGGTTTTATTGTTTTTGGTTTTAGAGCATTTTAAAGGTCTTAATGTGTTTTAGGGTTTTGGTATTTTAGGGGTTTTCAGTGTTTTAGCGGTTTTGTTGATTTTTAGGATTACTTAAGGTTTCTATGGATTTTAGTGTTTGGGGGGTGGTAATGGTTTTATGTTTTTATGTTTTTTATGAATATTTTAGTGTTTCTAGTGGTTTTAGGGTAATTCTTTTTTGTTTTTTGGGGTTTTAAAGGTTTTTAGGTAGTTATTGGTTTTATGGTTTTATGGGTCTTTTTGTTTTTAGGGTTTTTATAATTTTTAGGGTGTTTTGGGATTTTTGGTTATTTATGGGTTTTGGGTTATTTTATGGGGTTTTAGCGATTTTAGAGTCATTTAGGGTTTTATGGTTTATTTTGGGTCTTTTTGGTTATTTTGAGTTTTTTGATTTTAATGGTTTTAATTTTTTTGTGATTTTTATTGTTTTTAGGCTATTTTAAGAGTTTATGGTTTTTTGGGTTTTAATGTTTTTTTGGGGTTTCATGTTTTTTAGACTTTTTAGAGGTTTGTAAAAGTATTTTATGGGTTTTAGGGATATTTTAGTGTTTTCAAGGTCCTTAAGGGGTTTTTGGTTCTTTACAGTTTTGTTGTGGTTTTATGGGTTTTCTGATTTTTTGGGTTTTTAGGGTATGGTGGGTGTTTTTAGGGTTTTACTGTAACACCACGAGCTTCCACAATACGCTTCTCATTCAATAATGCAATAGCTTGCATTGTACGCAACTTTGAGTTCTAAAACACCGCGACTAATCAAAGTAGCCGTTATGAATAGTAATAACCACTTTTTAAAATTATAGAAATTTTATATTTCAAAATGGACTTCATTTTTGGATTCGGAATATCGAAATTAGCCTATGTTGAGTTTTTGGTATTTTTCTGAGAACTTCTAATTTTTTATGAATAGTGAAAAATACTTAAAAACAACTTTTTTTAATCAAAATAATTTATAGTGATAAATTATACTATTTAGTGGTTTTAAAGTATAATTAGAATATATTTTTACCATTTTATCCAATGGTGGTCATTAGAATTAATTTAACATTGAAATTGGACATAAACAATTGCCAATCTTTTGACATAAATTATTTCTTAAAAACACGCTATTTGTTGTGACAACGGGAATTAATTATAAAATTAATTAATGAAACTTATATGTTTGGAATTTTGTAAAATATACATCATTTTTGAATTCGGAATATCAATTATAGCTTAGGGTGAAATTTTGGCATTGTTCTGAAAAACTTCAATTTTTGATGAATAGTGAAACCACTATGTGGTAGTTAAATAACTGATTTTTCGTTTAAATGAAATATTACCACTTCTGTGATTTGATTTTCAAAAATCTTACATACATGGTTGTCATTAAGAAGTAAAATGTGGTTCAATAAGATTAAAATAATTTTTGGTGAATAGTAACTTTTAAGTTCTTAATCGCGATTAGAGGTAATTAGTGTAGTTTAAGGTAAAAATAATGTTTTAATAATATGAGATGAGCTTGACACATGTCCTACCCTCATTGGATGTTCCATGTCCGACCAATACAATCCATGGGTCAATTTGGGGACTCCATGGAGCCACTTTAGTTAGAAAATGACATAAATACCTTTTATTTAATGTTAAAGTAAAAAATGACACAAACATGAAATTGTTTACTAAATCAATTTTTACATGGGGTTATACAAGTCATATTTTTGACTATAAATATTCATTGGAAAGCTAAAAATATTTCCTAAAACATAGTATTTGTTTTATAATTTTTAGACATTAAATAAATTAAATTCTTTATGACATCATTATGATGCCGCGATGACCTCATTATTTAACGATTTAATAAAATGAAAAGATAATGTACAATACAAGGATTAAACTTGTACAAAGACTATTGGATGGGTCTATTTCTAACCCTTATCACCTTATACACGAATTTTATAAGTGTGGGACCTTTAGAATCCGAAAAGCATTGTATAATAATGTAAAATTTCCTTACTTTCCAAGAGTGCCCCTCCTCTCCTCTTATAAAAGTCCCCCACCTCTACCACCTCATTCACACTTTCAAACCATTTTTCTCGGCCAAAATCTGCCCAAATACTCTCCCAACTTCCCCATCTTACTCCTAGAAGCCTCACTTTGTGCATAACTCTTCTCAAGGAAGCCTTTGGCTCAAATCAAAAAGAGTTACCCGATTTTGAGGTAATGTCTTCTCTAATGTTGTTTTGTTTTATTTTTCTTCTCCAACCCCCTAAACTCTTTTTATTTATTTATTTTGTAACAAAAAAAGTATAATCAATATACTAGGATGTTGTTATAAGAAGTATTCGAGATACACTTACACACACCTACATGTAATGGTTAAAGAACATACGGTTTCTGTGGATGGCGAATTTCTGCCCCACGAAACGATGATTGTTCAACACTCATATAACAACTTAAAAGGTGGACATTAAGATGTAACTATATTTATATAGGATATATAATATATTTATGTTTTACTTATGCTTCTGTATTTCTCATTTATGGCATGCCTTATGATTTCCATTATGGGTAAACGCGATAATTTCATTTTAAGAAGTGCGGACTACCGCCCCGTCAAAGTGATGTGAATCGTTAATGCCATATGTGTGATGTATAAAGGATGGATTAAATGATATTATATATGATATTATACTGGAACTATATTATAACTTTATATAATTATGATTTCATTCCATTAAATACGAAATAGAAATGAAAGTAGCGTTCATGCGTACGCACGGCTTACCGTCTCCATGAACGGTGAATTTCATTTCTTACCTCCAAACGTTATGGAATATTATAAATGCATGTATATAATGGATATATATGAGATATATGATATCTATATCATGAATATAACTCTGGATATAATGGATATATCACCACATGAACAACTTGTAATTATAAGAATGTTATTTTTGACTAAAGTACCTAAGATCGGCAAAATGACCGTTATAAACTTAAATAATTACATAATGTTCATAACATGGTAATAAGGGATATAAAAGGAATAATGAACATGAAAAATGTTCATAAGTAAATAGAAATTAACTCTAGCTTATTATTCAGGAGGTTAAAGAACGGTCGAGTCAGGACATGACGCAAGGTAAGGGAACTTCTTAACCCAATTTCCATTCATTGGGTTAATCTCCTACTTTCAAATTATGTCATGATATTATTATGTCCTATCCTGTATTTATACTTTCTTTATGTGTACATATAGTGAATACACATAATAGATATATTTTATTTAAAAAGGATCTTTTTAAGGGACTTCGTCTCAAACTCTATTCATTGAGGCATATTTTGTTTTATACACATACTTCTTTTATATGGTGTATAAACCCCATTGACTTTTACGTTTATCCAAAAGGAATATTTTTTATATGAAGGGTTTTACTAAACGACAAAAAGGGAATGTTTTTCTTTCCGTACATATGCAGCGACAACGACTTCTCTGCCGTCGTGACCATTATTTGAGTTTCGGCTTCCTTTGTAAGCCATCATTTTTTTAATGAAAAATAAATACAAAGTTTTAACTTTCTTTTATTTTGGTATTGGAAATGGTTTTTAAAGAGTTTTTATTATATCAATGTGTTGTATTGATATCTTGTGATTGAAATGTTAAAATGTTATGTTTCCTTTATGCATGTTTTATGTGATACAATTATGTTATGGTTTATGATATGTTTAAAACTATTCATATGAGGAATGAATTGGACTTAATAAGTGACGGGTGGAGCCCGCTATAGCTCCTTGATGCATCGGCAGGTCTCATGAGACAAACTAGTGTTTTGGCACAAGGCCTTGACAAAATATTATTTGTGGTCTTGGCACAAGGCCTTGACTACGTGGTTATGATAGTCTGGCATTATGCATTCTATCATTATGAAAGTGGTTATTGATATTGAATGTGATTATTCGACTAGTAGAATATCCATGTAAAGAAGTAAATGGCATTATCTCATTTTACTTTTTCCATATTATGTTGATGTTCAAGTTTAAAAGGCTTTTGTTTTAGTCATACATTGCCTTAAATGTTTATGTTTATTTATGAAAGCTTCGGCAATATTGTTATCCTTACTGAGCATCTGAGCTCACCCCTTTCAATGTTTTAATATTTTCTAGGATGTGAAGAAGTATTTTATGAATGACCTACCTGGATATTCAGAAGAGGATATGAGTGTAGACTATGAAGACATTGTTATTAGTTTTTCACTTTATTATGTAATGTAAGACTTATGAATGTATCTAGTGTTTCTAAGGCTACTAAACTAATCGGTCTTTCGAGACTTGATCTTTTGTGATCATGCCAATGTTACGAAGTAATGCACCAACTCTGGGTAGCTGGGGTCGGGGCATTACAGTTGGTATCAGAGGCAGTTTAGTACTAACCTTGGAAGCTAGATTTAGATAAACTCTGATTAGAGCACATAGCCCGAAGATAGACTTTAAGGATTAATATAGAAGAAATTCCTAGAATTTTGGTATTATAGAGATTTTGTGAGTTTTCCGAGAAATACATCCCTATCTGGATACGAGCAGGTAGAGGCGGCTCTGGCACAGATGTGCCAAGGGGTAAAACCCGAAAACACCGCTTTGAGCTAGACTCGAACGGGAACTGGTGCACGACAACGGACCTTGCTGCACTCTTGGTTACGACACTCCCGGGGGATATGCTTAGGATAATTCTCATTTTATTTACAAACCACTATGATGGGTTATGATTATATACTTCCTCAAATAATACATTACTTTTTATGATTATGGATTATATCCATAAATAGTTCAATTTATGTAAAGTGTTTTACAAATATGGAATTATGTATTTTAATTCATAAACTAATCTAGTTTATGCCATTCTTTAGAAATGGCGCCTAGTGGAAGGAATGGAAACCGTATCAATGCACGCACTCCGTGTAGGGATTTCCCTCCTGCTCAAGATAATTATTGTGGATCTGGAGATACAACTGGTGCTGATCAACTTATTACCATACCGGGACAACTCACTCAGGTTATGAATAATAACCTTACTCATATGGAGCACCCTGATCCACAACGTGGAGGATCAATGTTAGACCGCTTCATGAGGCAACAACCACCAACATTTAATGGGGTTACAAATCCGTTAGTATCTGAGCAGTGGATAAACTCCTTAGAGAAAATATTCCATGCCTTGTGGAGTAGCGAAAGGGAGAAGGTTATCATAGCAGTTTACCGCCTCACTGGAGATGTCGATCAATGGTGGTCATTGATTCAAAAATAAAAAGTAAGATGATGATGTATCGAATATGGAATGTAGGGAGTTAAAAGAGCTTTTCTTAGAAAAATACTTTCCTCATGACCATCGAGCAAATATGGAAGGGAAATTTCTGAGTCTGAGACAAAAGGAGGATGAGAATGTCGTAAAGTATGAGTCCAACTTTACAAGGTTGGTGAGGTATACTGCAGATTATATACGTAACCCAAGAGGTAATATTGATCATTTTTTTGATGGGTTAAAACCATTTCTCCGTAGAGCTTTAGTATCACAATCTTTCTCAACATACGAAGATATTGTCTCATGTGCTATCAAGACAGAAAAGGAATTATCTAAGTCTTATGACAACAAAGTAAAGCAAGAGAAGAAGAGAATGGTGGAACAAGAGACAGATAAAGGGAAAAAGGGAAAGAAGGATTTTCCATTATGTGATAATTTTGGGAAGAATCACCCTTGTACTTGCCTAAAAGGAATGGGAGTTTGTTATAAATATGGAGAAAAAGGTCAACAGGTACATGATTTCAAGGGAATGAAAGAGGCTATCAATGTTGAATTCTAAAATTGTAGGGAAATGGGTCATTATGCAAATGAATGTCCTAAGCGTCAGGGAAACTTACCTCAGAAAAGGCCAAGGGATCAAGGACAATATTATGTTGTTACTACAGTTGAAGCAGAATAATTAATGTATTGGTGCTTTTGGACTCATGGATTATATTCTGGTTATTAGAATAATGTGATATATATATAAGGATTGTACTGCAGTACTTGTTGTTTCAGTAAGGTTTTAATATGATGAAGGTAATCATATTTTTAATATGTGACAATAAGCGAAACTTTACTTTGTTTGGGGAATCTGATAAATTGATTTTGGAATTAAGAGACCTTTTAGAGAAAGTATGGACAAAGGTATTTTGGATAACTATAAAGGTTGGAGTGGATTAAGTTGTTCTTTGGATAGTATTGTTTAAGGTTAAAAAAAATTTATGAAGATTATTTTTGGAATATTATAATACTGTAGTTTTAGGAAAAGGACAACCTGCAGGGTGGGGAATAACCCGTCACGTCGGACAAACCTGCAGGAATCGAACCCACAACCATAGTGCGACAGGCCTTTATTTCCTACCACTAGCCTACAGGAAGTCCCTGGTTATTACAAAATAATTTTACTAATCTAAATGGTATGTGTTAACATTTGGAACCTTATACAATTAGGATAAGTATAATATTTTTGAGTTCTATTATCTTTTTGAGTGAAAGATGAGTTGAAGGTTGAAACTCTAATTGTCAAGCATAAATATATATATACCTATCTCTTATTCAATGAATAAATTAATTCTTAAACTTTAGTAAAGGGATATTAAAACAAAAAAATGTGTTATCCTAATACCTTATGTCTTGTTGAACTGATGATATTTTAAATCAACATAGATTAAAGGCTTTGAGGCCCTCAATTTGACAGTAGATTGTGATTGATGACCTCAATCACTCCCTACAAATATTTACATTTTTCCTCCAATTATATGTCTCTAATTTCCACCAATTTTCTCCTAATCAAGATCATAATTGGGTGGTGACTTTTTCATTTCCCTTTCCCTCTTATTAAGGCTCAATTTTATTAATCTTATTTCCAATGTGGGTTTTCCACAAAGGTATTTTCTATTTTCAACCTTTTATTTTCCAAGAAAAATTTCAAATTGTGAGGATGCAATTTATTGAAAGAGGGGAGAATGTAACACCCTGAGCTTCCAAAATACGCTTCTCATTCAATAATGCAATAGCTTGCATTGTACGCAACTTCGAGTTCTAAAACACTGCGACTAATCAAAGTATCCATTATGAATAGTAATAACCACTTTTTAAAATTATAGAAATTTTATATTTCAAAACGGACTTCATTTTTGGATTCGGAATATTGAAATTAGCCTATGTTGAATTTTTGGTATTTTTCTGAGAACTTCTAATTTTTTATGAATAGTGAAAAATACTTAAAAACAACTTTTTTTAATCAAAATAATTTATAGTGATAAATTATACTATTTAGTGGTTTTAAAGTATAATTAGAATATATTTTTACCATTTTATCCAATGGTGGTCATTAGAATTAATTTAACATTGAAATTGGACATAAACAATTGCCAATCTTTTGATATAAATTGTTTCTTAAAAACACGCTATTTGTTGTGACAGCGGGAATTAATTATAAAATTAATTAATGCAACTTACATGTTTTTAATTTTTTAAAATAGACATCATTTTTGAATTCGGAATATCAATTATAGCTTAGGGTGAAATTTTGGCATCGTTCTGAAAAACTTCAATTTTTGATGAATAGTGAAACCACTAAGTGGTAGTTAAATAACAGATTTTTCGTTTAAATGAAATATTACCACTTCTGTGATTTTATTTTCAAAAATCTGACATACATGGTTGTCATTAAGAAGTAAAATGTGGTTCAATGAGATTAAAATAATTTTTGGTGAATAGTAACTTTAAAGTTCTTAATCGCGATTAGAGGTAACTAGTGTAGTTTAAGGTAAAAATAATGTTTTAATAATATGAGATGAGATTGACACATGTCCTACCATCATTGGATGTGCCATGGCCGACCTAGACAATCCATGGGTCAACTTGGGGACCCCATGGAGCCACTTTAGTTAGAAAATGACATAAATACCTTTTATTTAATGTTAAAGTAAAAAATGACACATACATGAAATGTTTTACTAAATCAATTTGTACATGGGGTTATACAAGTCATATTTTTTTCTATAAATAGTCATTGAAAAGATAAAAAGATTTCCTACAAAATAGTATTTTTTTATAATTTTTAGACATTAAATAAATTAAATTATTTATGACATCATTATGATGCAGCGATGGCCTCATTATTTAACGATTTTAATAAAATGAAAAGATAATGTACAATACAAGGCATAATTTTGTCCAAAGACTATTATATGGGTAGTTTTAGAACCCTTATCACCTTATCCACGAATTATATAAGTGTGGGACCATTAGAATCCGAATAGCATTGTATAATAATGTAAAATTTCCTTACTTTCCAAGAGTGCCCCTCCTCTCCTCTTATAAATGGTCCCCACCTCTACCACCTCATTCACACTTTAAAACCATTTGGCTCGGCAAAACTCTGCCCAAATACTCTCCCAACTTCCCCCTATTACTCCTAGAAGCCTCAATTTGGGCAGAACTCTTCCCAAGGAAGCCTTTGTCTCAAATAAAAAAGAGTTACCTGATTTTGAGGTAATGTCTTCTCTAATGTTGTTTTGTTTTATTTTTCTTCTCCAACCCCCTAAAATATTTTTATTCATTTCTTTTGTAACAAAAACAGTATACTCAATATACTAGGATGTTGTTATAAGAAGTATTCGAGCTACACTTACACACACCTACATCTAATGGTTAAAGAACATACGGTTTCTGTGGATGACGAATTTCTGCCTCACAAAATGATGATTCTTCAACACTCATATAACACCTTCAAAGGTGGACACTAAGATGTCACTATATTTATATAGGATATATAATATTTTTATGTTTTACTTATGCTTCTTTATTTCTCATTTATGTCATACCTTATGATTTCCATTATGGGTAAACACGATAATTTCATTTTAGGAATTGCGGACTACCGCCCCCTCAAAGTGATGTGAATCGTTAATGCCATATGTGGGATGTATAAAGGATGGAGTAAATGATATTATATATGATATTATACTGGAACTATATTATACCTTTATATAATTATGATTTCATTCCATTAAATACGAAATATAAATGAAAGTAGCGTTCATGCGTACGTACGGCTTATCGTCTCCATGAACGGTGAATTTCATTTCTTACCTCTAAACGTTATGGAATATTATAAATGCATGTATATACTAGATATATATTAGATATATGATATCTATATCATGAATATAATTCTGGATATAATGGATATATCACCACATGAACAACTTGTAATTATAAGAATGTTATTTTTGACTAAAGTACCTAAGATCGACAAAATGACCGTTATAAACTTAAATAATTACATAATGTTCATAACATGGTAATAAGGGATATAAAAGGAATAATGAACATGAAAAAGGTTTTTATTTAAATATAAATTAACTCTAGTTTATTATTAAGGAGGTTAAATAACGGTCGAGTCAGGATAGGACGCAAGGTAAGGGAACTTCTTAACCCAATTTCCATTCTTTGGGTTAATCTCCTACTTTCAAATTATGTCATGATATTATTATGTCCTATAATGTATTTATACTTTCTTTATGTGTACATTTAGTGAATACACAAAATAGATATATTTTATTTAAAAATGATCTTTTTAAGGGACTTCGTCTCAAACTCCATTCATTGAGGCATATTTTGTTTTATACACATAATTCATTTATACGGTGTATAAACCCCTTTGACTTTTAAGTTTGTCCAAAAGGAATCTTTTTTATAGGAAGCGTTTTACTAAATGATAAAAAGGGAATGCTTTTCTTTCCGTACATATGCGGCGACAACGACTTCTCCGCCGCCGTGACCATTATTTGAGTTTCGGCTTCCTCTACAAGCCATCATTTTTTTTAATGAAAAATAAATACAAAGTTTTAACTTTCATTTATTTTGGTATTGAAAATGGTTTTTAAAGAGATTTTATTATATCAATGTGTTGTATTGATATCTTGTGATTGAAATGTGGAAATGTTATGTTTCCTTTATGGATGTTTTATGTGATACGATTATGTTATGGTTTATGATATGTTTAAAACTATTCATATGAGGAATGCATTGGACTTAATAAGTGACGGGTGGAGCCCGGTATAGCTCCTCGATGCATCGGCAGGTCTCATGATACAAACTAGTGTCTTCGCACAAGGCCTTGACAAAATCTTATTTGTGGTCTTGGCACGAGGCCTTGACTACGTGGTTATGATAGTCTGGCATTATGCACTCCATCATTATGAAAGTGGTTATTGATATTGCATGTGATTATTCGACCAGTAGAATATCCATGTGAAGAAGTAAATGGCATTATCTCATTTTACTTTTAGCATATTATGTTTATGTTCAAGTTTAAAAGGCTTTTGTTTTAGTCATACATTGACTTAAATGATTATGTTTATTTATGAAAGCTTCCGCAATATTTTTATCCTTATTGAGCATCTGAGCTCACCCCTTTCAATGTTTTAATATTTTCTAGGATGTGAAGAAGTAGTTTATGAATGACCTGCAGGGATAGTCAGAAGAGGATATGAGTGTGGACTATGAAGACTTTGTTATTAGTTTTTCACTTTATGATGTAATGTAAGACTTATGAATGTATCTAGTGTTTCCAAGGCTACTAAACTAATCGGTATTTCGAGACATGATCTTTTGTGATCATGCCAATGTTACAAAGTAATGCACCGACTCTGGGTAGCTGGGGTCGGGGCGTTACATTTAGAACCTTTTATGGGGTTTAAAAGGTTTTAGGGTTTTAGTTGTTTTAAGGTTTCTTTGGGATTTAAGGCTTTTAGGGTTTTTTTATTTTGTAGTGTTTTTTAGGATTTTTATGGTTCTAGGGGTTTTTTGGTGTTTTAGGGATTTTAATGTTCTTTGGGGTTTTAGTATTTTAGGGTTCTTAGGGTTTTTAGGGTCTTTTATATCTTCATTTTTATTAAGACTTTTAGGGTCTTATAGTGTTTTTAGGTTCTTTTTGGGTTTTAGAGTCTTCTTATTGTTTTTGGATCTTTTAGGGTTTTAGGTGTATTTATAGTGTTTAGGGGATGTAGGGGTTTTTTTGGATTGTTTTACGTATTTTAATGAATTTTAGTAGTTTCTAAGAGTTATTATGGTGATTAGGTATTTTCGGGGTTCTGGTGGTAGGTTTTTATCGTTTTTAGTGTTTTTAGGCTTTTTTAGGAGTTTGAGGGTTTTATAGTTTTTAGGGTAATTTTGGTTTTTTATGAGGTTTTATAATTTATAGGGATTTTATGGGTATTAGGGTTTATAGTTATTCATTTGTTTTATGGATTTTAGGGTGTTTAGTATTTTTTTAGGGTTTTTAAGGTTTTTTTATTTTTTTCTCAGGGTTTTAGGGTTTTAATGGTCTTTAGGGTCTTTTAGGTTTTTTAAGATCATTATTGTCTTATTATGATTTTTAGGGGGTTTTACTATTTTTTTGATTTCATATCTTTTTAGGGTTTTTATTGTTTTAAATGGTTTAAGGTTGTTAGTGGTTTTAGGGGTTTTTGGTGTTTATGGGCTTTAGGATTTAGGGGGGTTTCTTTTGGATTTTTATGGTTTTTAGGCTTTTTATGATTTCAAGGTTTTTAATAGGGTTTGGGGGTTTTGTTTTCTTTTTGGTTTTTTAAGGTTTTTAATAGGATTTAGTGTTTTGGGAGGTTTTTAGTATTGTTAGGATTTTATGGGTCTTAATGGGTTTAAGGTTTTTTAAGGGTTTTTAATGTGTTAGGGGTTTTAGTGTTTTTTGGATGTTTTGGAGTTAAATTTTTTTAGAGTTTTTTTGGGATTTTAGGAATTTTTAGAGCTTTTAGGGATTTTTACATCTTTTTAGTGGGTTTTATGGTTTCTTTGGCTCTTTTGAGGGGTTTTGGGGTCTTCTAGTTTTTATAGTTTTGTGGGTTTATAGTGGTGTTAGGGGTTTTAGGATTATTTTATCATTATTGAGATTTTATGCTTTTTATGGTTTCTAGGATCTTTTAGTTTTTTAGAGTCTTTAGGTATTTAGGATTTTTATAGTGTTTAAGGGAAAGGAAGGCTCGGGGCTAGGCTATTACTGACCCCCCCCCCCAAATTTATTAGAGAAAAGACACAACAGATAAGGGAGGGTGGGGTCAATCAACCTCCACCCAAAAACCCTGGACACCCCCACAAAACCCAAGTGTCCCAAAAATACCCCAAAAGACACAAAACACATGAAAAGGAAGAAAATAAAAAGAATCTCCAAAAACATCTTCCAACCAAACAGAAACCAGCATCTCGCAACACCATTTTTAGCAACCATTGCCTCCTTCCCAAGCAAATCTACTGCCAGCATCATAGAATCACCAGCATCAAATCCATAAGTCTCACCTTCACCACCTTGCAACGAAGCATCAAACATCACCAAACACTAGCATCTTTCATTACATCCTAGCCAAAAATCATCGATCACCAAACAATTTAGATTCAAGAAACCTTCACCTTCAGTCCAGTCAGCCTCAAGAAATTCATGCCTAGTAGCACATCTAGGAACACATCCAAAACACCCAAATGCAAGACAACATCCAGCCCCACTCAATAGAACCAATATTCAGCATCCGCAATGATTCACTAACAAACCAGATACAAAACAGAAGGCCATAGTCCATAACGCAGTACACCTTCCAGCGGCCAGTGACTTCTCAGCAAAAAGAATCACCACCATCAACATCTAACCACTGACTCCAAAATCACCAGCTTCCACATCTTCCAGCGCCACCACGCCAGGCAAGTCCATCGCCATCAGTAGAGAACCACCAGCACCATAAGAAAAACCATCAACTTTATCACATATCATCCAAGTAACAACTAACTCTATAGCATATCACACCCATTATCACAACCAGGGGCATAGAACCGCCAGCAGCCAAGATAATGGCCAATATGCATCCCAAACAGCCCTTCCAGCAACCTAGAAACCACAAAGCCCCTCCAGCACGCAACACCTCATATCAGAACCAGCAAACAAAACCAACATCTACTCACATCCAAACAATCCACCAGCATAACAGATCCATAAAAGAAAGGGGATCCAACCAAACCCTTTAACAATATATTTGGGACCAAATGGACCGCTTTTGCACCGTAGGAAAGCGTAGACCGAAACTAGATTGTAGAAAAATGAAAACAGACCAGAATCAATAGCATGAATCAAAGACAAGGACATGAAATGAACTTGAATCTTTTGCGCACACCAATAAAAATTAGATCTAGAAACCCACAAAACCAGATCAGGTGCGGCACCACCAAGCTGGCACAACCCCTTCCGCATCCCCCAAAAATTGTCGTATCACCAGAGAAGACTCTGTAATCCTCCTAAGCTCAGATCTGTGAGTGGATGGGAAGATCACTTCATTGATGACCGAGAGTACCAGTCCAACACACTTCATCTGTAGAGAAGCCAAAGAGGAAAGGCACAACACACAAAGTCCGAGTCGTCGCCACCACAGATGAAAACTACCACCCGCATTCAAAGCGCCATCAGAGAAGCAACCAAACAACGTAGCAACAACTCGAAGTAGATGACTGACCATCTACGAGAACAAAATTGGAATAGTTTTATTGTTTTAATAGGTTTTTGGGTCTTTTAGGGGTTTCTTATATCTTTAGTGTTTTTAGATAGTTTTAGCTATTTTTAGGGTTTTTATCCTTTTGTGGTTTTATGTGTTTTAGGGTATTTTAAGAGTTTTTGTAAGGGTTTTAGAGGAATTTTAATGGGATTAAGGGTTTTATAATGTTTTTAAGATTTATATATTGGCTTATGGGTTTTAGGGTTTTTTTTATTTTTTTAGAGTTTTAGGGGTTATTAGTCTGTTTTTAGAAGATTTATTATTTTTAGGGGTTTTTATTGTTTTTAATGGTTTTACGGTTTTTAGTGTTTTTAGGAATTTTAGGAATTTTATGATTTTTAGGGATTTAATGGGTTTTAGGGTTCTTTTGTAGTTTATAGGGTTCTTTTTGGGATTTTTATGGTTTCTAGGTGTTTTTTTTATTTTTTAGTATTTTGTAGGATTTTATGGTTTTTAGGGTTTTTATGTGTTTTTATGGTTTTTAAGATTTTATGTGGTTTCATTGATTTTGAGATTTCCTAGGGGTTTTTAGTATTTTTCTTAGATTATTAGGGTAATATATATTTATAGAGGATATTTAGTTTTTTTAGGTTCTTCTTAGTGATTATTAGTACTTTTAGTGGTTTTTTGGGATTTTTAAGGGTTTTAGGGTTCAATGGTTGTTTTCAGTCTTTAGAGGTTTTAGTGTTTTCAGGGAATGGAATGTGCCGGTCTAAGATACTTTTTGTAACACCCCAAGATTTTAGGAAAATATTCTTTTTAATTTCATTAATGTCTTGTGTTGTACGCTACACCAAAAGGATCTTGCACAAACATGCATCCCTGACTTGGCTTGCATTACACGCAAGCACAACCTTCCACGATAGTGAGTGTTGTATGCAATACCGAGTTTCGCTAAACAACGATATGCTATTAAAATATTATTACAACTAGCCATTTTGAATAGTAATACCCAATTTTTGTAATTTTATAAATTTTATTTTTGAAAATGGACTTTATTTTTGGATTCAGAATATCGAAATTATCCTAGGGTGAAATTTTGGTATTTTTCTGAAAACATTCAAATTTTGATGAATAGTGAAAACACTAGGTTACTATTTTAAAAACCAAATTTTTATTTAAATAATTATTTAATTTATTTAAATTTATTTTAGGTCAAAATTGATACACAATACATATATAAGTTCAATGTAATTCGTTGGAGTAATTTTATAATAATTTTAGATATATAAAAATTTTATTGAACTTTTCACCGTCTTTTATCCACCACCTAGGAGAACTTGAAAATTTACATAAAACATAATTTTAACACTTCTATGAGTGGAATTTCAAAAATCTGAGAGACACGGTTGATATCAGTAAGTAAAATTTGGTTCAATGAGATGAAAATAATTTTTGGTGAATAGTAACTTTTTACTTTTTTTACCACGGTTAAAAGTAAATAGTGTAATTAAGGATAAAAATGATATTATTATTACCCTAACACATGTCCTAATTCGATTGGATAAGTGCAATTCGACCAAAAACAACCTTAGTTATAAAATAGGAACATTTAGGCCCACTTGGATTAGATTAGGACATTTAATATTAATTTATTTAAAGATGGGTTAAAATAGTTAAAATCAAAGTTTAATAACTAAATAATTTTTAATATATGGTTATACATAAGATAAATTAGACTATAAATATTCATTAGAAATCTAAAAATATTTCCTACATAATGATATTTTATTTGTAATTTTTATAAATTAAATAAATTAATTTAGTTATGATACAATGATGATGCAGTAATTATCTTATTAATGAAATATTGAAATAATTGATGTTATAAATACCAAAATAAATGTAATTTGAGACTTTTTATGAATTAAAATAATTTTATATGTTAATATGACATGTTAGTTTTGATTTAGTTAACTTTTTTTGAACTAATCATTCTGTTAGGATTTTCACAAAATTAAATTACCAAATAGTGTCAAAATTGACATAAAATATTTTTTTTAAATAATATTATATTATTAATTTTTATTTTATTCCTTAAAATCTAAGGTTCGGAAAAATGACTTAGATAAGGTTATATATATTAATAATAAACAAATCGGGGTTCTTTTGTCTTGTTATAGTAAGTTTATTAACTTTATAGTGTAAGAAAACAAGAAGACACGGTAAAAGTAAAAATATTTAACTTAAAGTTAAATCTAAATTATAAGGTTAAAATAGAAATCTAAACTTGTCTAAAATATATTGGATGAGATTATTTCGACCCATACCCACCTTATATTAGAAATAAATAAATTTGGAGCTATTAAAAACCGAATATGACTTTATAATAAAATAAAAGTTCTTTTTTTCCAAACGTGCCCCTCTCCTCCCTTATAAAAGGGCACCTCCTCCCTCTCTTCCTCACACCACTTTGAGCCTTAATTCTCAGAAAACACCTGAAAAATTCTATTCTCCACTTCCCTAGAAACTTCCTATAGATCCCGGTCTTCTTTAAAGTCGAATTTTAGTGCCCTAAGAGGAGGTCTCAAAGAGGCGCTTCAAAGAAGAGGTGATGTCTGTTACCGATTCCTTCAACTTTATTTCTTCTTCCACTTCTTCTTCTGTTGTTTCATTATGATGTAATAAAATCAGTATAACTCATATACTGGTATGTTATTATAAGTATGAAACAACCCTATTTCACCATCTATCCATCCTATGGAAAATGAAATCACCGCGCGTGCGTACGTATGGAATACCGTCTCCACGCCGTGGTGTAATCTATTTTCCACCACCACCTTGCTTTTATGGGTATAATGGTGTAAATAATAACTATATATGATTATTGTAAAGTGATATTAATTCTGAAATAGTTTACATACACTCCAATACAATCCCACGATCATGGGAACGATATCATCACTCGTGCGTATGTACAGAATACCGTCTCCACGATGTGATGCGACTCTTTCTACATGATATTCATTGCATAATGATTATATAAATGAATTTAATGAATGAATATGATATATATTACACTAATTCCATTTTTTAAATGAGGTATCTATAACCTAAAGAGATGAATAATAATTTATTCAACAAAACACACATAAGAACAAAAAGTAATAAACTCCCGAATAACAAGTAGCAATGAAATATTACTAATAAAAAGCTAAGAATATGGCCATATATGATATTATAACAAAGATTATTATTATGGAATAATTCAATGACATTATTTAAATCATTATACAGGAGGTTCGGACAGTTACGAAGAAAATTGGACCTAAGGTAAGGGAAAATATCACAATCTCATTTTTATCCGAGATTGTTTATCCTTTGGTATTTACTGGGGTGTATTTTATCATCCACATACATGTTTCCTCAATATGTAATATTATTTCCATCCACCTACAATTGTTTAAATCCAATTTTACCCTTCTTTGAGATCTTATTAAATGATAGGAAATGAATCTTTTGTCATTTTTCGTACGAGGTACTTTTGGACTTTTTTCGAAAAAAGTATGAGAAGAATGTTTTTTAAATTATACGACATGAATGGATTTTTAAAACATTATTTCCAAGAATCTTACTTTACAAGTTTTCATGTTTATTTTTAATCAACTTCTTTTAGTTTAAAATAGTATGACATGTTAAGAAAGGAAAAAATGTTTTTGAAGTAGAAAGGATATTTTCTTCAAGAATGAAGTTCAAGTGTTTTATCAAAAAAAAATTCCATATAAGATAATAAAGGGTTCTGTTTCTATCCCTATTATTACATTGATTTTATTATGTTGTGATGGAATTATGTTTATGAATTCCTTTATCCTATATGAATTGTTTTATGATGTCAGGATGTTTAAGAATCCCATTTTTATTACGTGGGTTATGCTATGATGTATGATTTATGATTTTGTGGCACACATAAGAATGGTTTAATTATGAGGTGGGTGGGAACTATATCTCCCTCCAATTCAATGGGTAAAGATTTTATATCTCATGAGATAGACATGGGTGGAACGGAAGGTTAAACCGGTTTAGTGAAATAGGACTGAAACGAGGAGTGAACTCAGTTCAGAAATGGGCTTTGTCCACTAAGATAGTCTTGGCAATGAGTCTTGACTAATAAGAAATGATTCTCTATGATTATGTGTGTATGCAAAAAAGTTTCATGTTTTACGTTATGATTATTGGGATTACATTACACTACTATGATTTATCCCATGTTATGATATTATGATCTCTTTTGCAGGTTAAGATTTCCAAAATGTTACATTCTTATGAATATGATATGATTGATATTTATTTTGTTTACCCTTACTAAGCATTTGAGCTCACCCTTTTATGTTTTATTTTCCCCAGGATATAAATAAAGGTTTTAGGTAAGAAAAAAAATGAAATATATTTATGGGAGATGTTGAAGATCTTTCACCACGATTAGAAGATTATATTCCGAGTTTCCAAAGACAATAAACTATTACGGTCCTTGTGTGTGTGTTTTTGTTATGTACTAAGTATTCTGCAAAAGTAATGTAATGTCCATGTACGTCAGGATTAGGGTCTCTACAGTTGGTATCAGAGGCAAAGGAGTTAGGAATGTATCCGATCCTTGGGAACTCTCACATGTGAGTGTTGGACGAAGCATGACTCTCTGCCCAAGGGCTTCATGAGGAAATGGATGCCACTGGGGATGGTGGTGGGTCCTGCCCAGGGGGTGTATCCGCCCATGGAGTGCCCTGATAGGTATCAATTATAGTCCATGGGATGTAATTCCAGACCGTTATAGTTGGTATCAGAGGAAAGGTTTAGTCAACCTTTGGAAACTAGGATGCGAGAACTTTAGTGAGATCCCTATAGATATTTCTAAGGTATGTATAGGGATGTCCCTAAGGTTAAGTATAAGTATAGGTTATAGTACTAGAATTACGGTAACCTAAGATGTTAGATATTGAAGGTACTCCCCTTTTATTATGTTGTTTTCCCTGGTGTGATTTTTCCCTCTCACACTATTCTTTTTGGGTTTTAGATGATGGCTGGAACCTGAAGGAACTGTATTGATCAATGTAATGGACAATGAAATGATTTTCCTCCTGAACAACAAATGTTATGGGAGATGGAGTGGAAAATATTATTTCTATACTTACACAAGCTATGAATCATTCTGGACGTCCAAATGAGCAGAGAAGGGAACAATATTCTATTGAGTCCTTCATGAGGCAACGTCCACCTTCTTTCAGTGGGTCTTCTGATCCACTTATTGCTGTACAATGGATCAGTACCACTGAAAAGATATTTTCAGTTCTTCAATATTATGAACATGATAAATTCATATTAGCAGTATATTGTTTGGAAGGTGAAGCTGATCAATGGAGGAATCTTATCAAGAATACGAGGCCAAGAGATGAAATTGAGTCCATGGAATGGGACGAGTTCAAGAACTAATTTTTCAATAAGTACTTCACTCGTATTATTAGAAAAAATATGGATAAGGAGTTTCTTGAACTAAAGAAAAAGGATGAAGAATCTGTTGGTTTATACGAAGCGAATTTTACAAGGCTTGCAAGTTATGCATCTGGATTTATCATCCAACCTGAAAGTAAAGTTGATCGATTTTTCAGTGGATTAAAACCAAATCTTTGAAGGGCATTAGCTGTAAGAGACTTCAGTAGCTATGAAGAAATTGTGAGTTGTGCTATTAAGGTAGAAATGGTAGTTGGTGTTACATATCCATATCATGGTTTTGAGAAGAAACGAAAGATGGATTTCAAGGAGAAATCTTAGAATAATGGTGAATAAAATATGAATGTTTCCTTATGCTCAAAGTGTGGAAAGAAGCATGGTGGAGATTGTCTTAAAAGGACTAGAAAATGTTTTAATTGTGGAAAAGAAGGTCATCGAGCAGCTGAGTGTCGAATTAATGGAAAAAGGGTTGCTAATGGTGTGAATAAAGAAAAGACTGCAGAGAACGCACCAACAACACTTCAATGCTTCAAGTGCAATGAAATGGGGCATTATGCTAATCAATGCCCTAATCCAAGGGTTAATGATGATCGATATTATAAACCACTTAAGGCAAAGGAAAAAAGGGAAGTCACATGTGATCACTATTGGCGATGTTGAATATGACAAAGATGTGGTGGAATGATTAAGTTTTTATGTAATGGTATTCAAAAATAATGTTGTATATAGTATCATGGAATATTGGAATATTTATATATTGGTATATTGTGGTTTTCAATAATTTTATTGTACCAGTAACCATGGAAAGTGATTGAGATATTTTTGGTAAGTAGATGATATGCGCATAATGATGGGATAAGAAGATAATGAGATGTTTGATTGTATTCATGAGCTCATGATTTATATAAGGAATAAGTGATATCATGGTTTGAGTATAAAGAATTTTGAGTATTTTGGTTTGTGGAAAGTGTTAACTTTTAACTGCATTCATGTTTTCACTAAGGTTCAATGGGTATTCATTCTTCAAGAGAATACAAGATTAAGGTATTCACATGTTTGTAATTTTACCAACAAGATATATCTTATGATATATGGGGGATAAATGATGGCATTCACGTGATTGTTATGTGACATTTCAAGTAATCATTTTCTTTATACTATGAGCTATGACCGAAGTATTTTAGATAAGCCTAAAGATTGGAATGGATTATGTTGGACATAAGTTAGTATTGTTTAAGAATAGATCTTTTTTAGATATTATTGATGGGATGTTATAGTAATATAGCTTTAGAAAAAGGACAACCTGTAGGATGGCCGACAACCCATCGCGTCGGACAAGGCTGTGGGAATCGAACCCACAATCGAAGTGCAACTGGCCTTTATCGCCTACCATTATCCTACAGGAAGTCCCTGGTTAGTAGAAACTAGTTTTATTTTATCACGTGGTATGATATATGAAGTATAAGTTCATTTTTGGAATTGTATACGATTAACCTCACCATAGATGGACTTATGTATATTTGATAACTTTTGCTAACCTTTTTTTTGAAATAGATGGAATGACCCATCATTCTATCACATGATCTATTAACAAATCACGAATAACAAATTCCACTTCATTTCTTTATGAAATGAAGTGGAAATTGTTCAAAGCATGAACAACAGTGAGATTGTACCAAAATAAAGTAAGTATTTATTCTGATTCAAATTATTCAACTTTAGGGAAATGATCTTGAAAACCAAAAATGTTGTCCTAGTGCCCTTATATCCGATGAATCAGATGGTACCCAAGATCATCACAAATTTATGGATTTGTGACTGTTGGATTTTTCATAGCCATGTTTGTTACCACTCTCCATCAGAACATGACGGTTAGATTTCTCTTCCATATCCATATTTTCACCTATGTTCTCCTATGTGGAAACCCATTGATTAGTTAATTTGGGTAACCGTTACGTTTCATACTATATTTTTTAAATCCAAGTTTTGGTATTCCATTTTACGATGTGGGTTTCTATTAAAGAAACTATCGAGTAGTAAACCATTTATAACCCCGACGAATTTTGAGGTCGAAATTCATTTTAAGGGGGGTAGAATGTAACAACCTGAGATTTTACGAAAAATATTCCTTTTAATTTCATTAATCCCTTTTGTTGTACGCTACACCAAAAGGAGCTTGCAAAACATGCACCACTGACTTGGCTTTCATTACACGCAAGCGCGACCTTCCACGATAGCGTGTGTTGAACACAATACTGAGTTTTGCTAAACAACGATATGCTATTAAAGTATTATTAAAACTAGCTGTTATGAATAGTAATACCCACTTTTTGAAATTTTATTAAATTTATTTTTGAAAATGGACCTCATTTTTGGATTCGGAATATCTAAATTATCCTAGGGTGAAATTTTGGTAGTTTTCTGAAAACTTTCAATTTTTTGATGAATAGTGAAAACACTGGGTTACTATTTAAAAAACCAACTTTTTATTTAAATAATTATTTATTTTATTTAAATTAATTTTAGGTAAAAATTGATACATAATACCTATATAAGTTCAATGTAATTCATTGGAGTAATTTTATAATAATTTTAGATATATAAAAATTTTATTGAACTTTTCACCGTCTTTTACCCACCTCCTATAAGAATTTGAAAATTTACATAAAACATAATTTTACCGCTTCTGTGAGTGGAATTTCAAAAATCTGAGAGAAACGGTTGATGTCATTAAGTAAAATGTTGTTCAATGAGATGAAAATAATTTTTGGTGAATAGTAACTTTTTACTTTTTTACCACGGTTAAAAGTAAATAGGGTAATTAAGGGTAAAAATGATATTATTATTACCCTAAAACATGTCCTAATTCTATTGGATAAGTTTAATTCGACCAAAAACAACCTTAGGTATAAAATATGACCATTTAGGCCCACTTGGATTAGATTAGGACATTTAATATTAATTTATTTAAAGAAAGGTTAAAATAGTTAAAATAAAATTTTCATAACTAAATTATTTTTAATATAGGATTATACATAAGATAAATTCGACTATAAATATTAATTAGAAATATAAAAAAATTCCTACATAATGATATTTTATTTGTAAGTTTTAGACATTAAATAATTTAATTTATTTATGACACAATGATGATGCAGTAATTATCTTATTAATGAAATATTGACATAATTAATGTTATAAATACCAAAATAAATGTAATTTGAGACTTTTTATGAATTTAAATAATTTTCTATGTTATTATGACATGTTAGTATTTATTTAGTTAACCTTTATCGAACTAATCATTCTTTTTGGATTTTCACAAAAATCAATTACCAAATAGTATCAAAATTGACATAAAATAGTTTTTAAAACAAATATTATATTATGAATTGTTATTTTATTCCTAACAATATAAGGTTCGGCAAAATGACTTAGATAAGGTTATATATATTAATAATAAACAACTTGGGGTTCGTTTGTCTTGCTATAGTAAGCTTATTAACCTTATAGTGTAAGAAAACAAGAAGACACAGTAAAAGTAAAATTATTTAACTTAAAGTAAAATCTAAATGATAAGGTTAAAATAAAACCTAAACTTGTGTAAATTCTATTGGATGAGATTATTTCGACCCATCCCCACATTTTCTTCGAAATAAATAAATTTGGAGCTATTAAAAACCGAATATGACTTTATAATAAAATAATATTTTTATTTTTTCCAAAGGTGCCTCTCTCCTCCCTTATAAAAGGGCACCTCCTACCTCTCTTCCTCACACCACTTTGAGCCTTAAACCTTGGATAAACCCTGAAAAATTATATTATTTACTTCCCTAGAAACATCCTAGTTGTCCTGGTCTTCTTCAAAGACCAATTTTAGTGCCCTAAGAGGAGGTCTCAAAGAGGCGCTTCAAAGAAGAGGTAATGTCTGTTACCGATTATTTCAACTTTATTTCTTCTTCCACTTCTTCTTATTCTGTTGTTTCATTATGAAATAATAACATAAGTATAACTCATATACTGGTATGTTATTATAATTATGAAACAATCCTATTTCACCATCTATCGATCCTACGGAAAACGAAATCACCGAGCGTGCGTACGTACGGAATACTGTCTCCACACCGTGGTGTAATCTATTTTCCACAACCACCTTACATGGATGGGTATAATGGTGTAAAAAATAACTATATATAATTATTGTAAAGTGATATTGATTCTGAAATAGTATACATACACTCCAATACAATCCCACGATCATGGGAACGATATCATCACTTGTGCGTACGTATGGAATACCGTCTCAACGATGTGATGTGACTCGTTCTACATGATCTTCATTGCATAATGATTATATAAATGAATTGAATGAACGTATATGATATATATTACACTAATTACCTTATCTAAATGTGGTATCTATAACCCTAAAGAGAAGAATAAGAATTTATTCGACAAAACACGCATAAGGACAAAAAGTAATAAACACCCAAATAACAAGTAGCAATGAAATATTACTAATAAGAAGCTAAGAATATGGACATATATGACATTATAACAAAATGTATGATTTTGGAATAAGTCAATGACATTATTTAAATCATTATACAGGAGGTTCGGACACTTACGAAGCAAATCGGACCTAAGGTAAGGGAAAATATCACAATCTCATTTTTATCAGAGATTGTTTATACTTTGGTATTTATTGGGGTGTATTTTATCATCCACATCCATGTTTCCTAAATATTTAATATTATTTCCATCCACCTACAATTTTTTAAATCCAATTTTACCCTTCGGTGAGTTTTTAGTAAATGATAGGAAATGAATCTTTTTTTGTTTTTCGTACGAGGTACTTTTTGACTTTTTCCGAGAAAAGTACGAGAAGAATGTTTTTTTAACTTATACGACATGAATTTATTTTTAAAACATTATTTCCTAGAATCTTCCCTTACAGGTTTTCAGGTTTATTTTTAATCAAATTCTTTTAGTTTAAAATATTATGACATGTTAAGAAATGAAAAAATGTTTTTGAAGTAGAAATGATATTTTCCTCAAGAATGGAGTTCAAGTTATTTTTCTGAATTCCTTTATCCTATATGAATTGTTTTATGATGTCACGATGTTTAAGAATCCCATTTTTATTACATGGGTTATGCTATGATGTATGATTTATGATTTTGTGGCACACATAAGAATGGTTTCATTATGAGATGGGTGGGACCTATATCTCCCTCTAATTCATTGGGTAAAGATTTTATATCTCATGAGATAGACAAGGCTAGAATGGTAGGTTAAACCAGTTCAGTGAAACAGGACTGAAATTAGGAGTGAACTCGGTTCAGAAATGGACTTTGTCCACTAAGATAGTCTTGGAAATGTGTCTTGACTAATAAGAAATGATTCTCTATGATTATGTGTGTATGCCACAAAGTTTCATGTTTTAATTTATGATTATTGGTATTACATTTCACTACAATGATTTATCCCATGTTATGATATTATGACCTCTTTTGCAGGTTACGATTTCCAAAATGTTATGTTCTTATGAATATGATGTGATTGATATTTCTTTTTTTTTTACCCTTACTGAGAATTTGAGCTCACCCTTTTATGTTTTCTTTTCCCCAGGATATAAAGAAAGGTTTTAGGTAAGAAAAAGAGGAAAGATCTTTATGGGAGATGTTGAAGATCTTTCACCACGATTAGAAGATTATATTCTGAGTTTACAAAGACACTAAACTATTACGGTCCTTATGTGTGTGTTTTTTTATCTACTAAGTATTCCGCAAAAGTAATGTAATGTTCATGTATGACATTCTTAGGGTCCTTACACTTCCCCCCCCCCCCCACAAATTTATTAGAAAAATAAAAACAGTGCAGACAGGGGATTAGAAAAGTCATGTGACCCATAACCAAAAACAAACCCCAAATAGGAATAAAGAAAGATAGAAAAGACACAAAAGGAAACCAGACACAACCCCAACATCCGTAGTAGCTCCAGCACCTCTAAGCCAATCAGCACCATCATCATCAGCTCTTATCCCAGTCATTATCACACCATTAAACAACATTAGACATCAGAAAACTACTGTCAACCCATCACCATCAGCACCAAGTCACCAAAATCACAGAAATTCGTCAGCACCAAAATTCATCAGCACCAATCAGATAGACAAACCACAGGAAAAAATAAACACTAAACCAAACCGAAAACACTAATAAACATGGACACCCTCCTTTAAGCCAATGGAATGGCCCCAAGAACACTAGACCATGCAAGAATCCAGGGATGAATAAAGATGAAGACGCAAAGTTCAGATGCACACTAGGGAAAACTCCATGTACAATAGGTCTAG
Source organism: Viscum album (assembly GCA_963277665.1). Classification (NCBI taxonomy): domain Eukaryota; kingdom Viridiplantae; phylum Streptophyta; class Magnoliopsida; order Santalales; family Viscaceae; genus Viscum; species Viscum album. The sequence goes on along the minus strand of OY728142.1, from coordinate 680,085,423 downwards.
TACTAGGGTAGTCACAGAGGACACTAGAGGCAAGCGATCCCCACGAAATTCAAAACCAAGCCCTAGCACCAGGATCCATGGGGGCTTCGAAACTAGGAGGAAGTAAGATTCCAAGGCTAGACCACCCCGGGATGACACACGCTTGTGAGAAACTAAGACATCAAAGCCAAGCATGCCAAATATGTAGCAATTCATGCCAAAGCCAATTGTGAACACACCAGATTCTGAATGACCCAACAACGATTGGTAGGGAAAAGCCACTTTCGGATAGAACTGGATCGTAGAGAACCATCCATCGAACACCGAAGCTAGGTATTCTAAATCTGATGCTGGGTGCACCACAACCAACAATTCACACTCAATATTCAAAGCATCCCGAGGAAAGGGGACACAATGAAGACGCCATTAGACATAATCAAACCACGTCATTCCATCACCTACCAGCACTGAGCCGAGGCAAGACTTCAGGCACCAAAGCCAAACCATGCGTAAGGAGGAAGGAAGGAGATCTTTAAGGGGTTTAGAGGGTTTTGGTGGTTTTATGGTTTTTTAGTTTTTTAGGTTTTTATGGGTTTTAGGGGTTTTTTGGGTCAATTGGTTTTTAGAGTTTTTAGGGTTTTGGGGGATTTTATGGTTTTTGAGTGTTTTAATTGGATTTTTTGAGGCCTTTGATATGTTCTAATGTATTTTAGGGGTTTAGGGTTTTTAGTTCCTTTTAGGGGTTTCAATTGTTTTAGGATTAATAAATTATTTTAGGTTTTTTATTTTTTATGGGGTGTCTTATGGTTTTTTGGGTGCTCAGGGTTTTTAGGGAATTTATGGTTTTTCTGTTTTAAGGGATTTTAGTGTCTAATGGGTTTTTAGGGTTTTATGGTTTTTTATGATATTTTATCAATTTTTAGGGGAATTAAATCATTTTATGCATTTTAGGGTTTTTAGGTGTTTTTGGGTTTCTAGGGGTTTTTTGGGTTTCTGGGGATTTTTTTGAGTTTTAAGGATTTTTTCTGTATTTTAGGGTTGTTGGGATGTTTAATGGTTTTAGGAAATATGGTTTATTATTTTTTTTTAATGTTTTCATGATTTTTTGTGTTTTGTAGTGTTTTTAGTATTTTTATTGTTTTTAGGATTTAAAGGGATTTTTGGGGTTGTTTGGATTTTTTTTTGCTATTTCATGTTTTCCTTTATTTTGTCAGTTTTAGGGTGTTTTATGGTTTATTTAGGTTTATTTGGTTTTTAGGGACTTTTTATTGTTTCTAGGGTTTTAATAATCTTTTTGGGTTTTAGGGGTTTTAGGGGTCTTATAAGATTCATAGTGTTATTACGAACCTTTGTTTTTTATGATTTTTGGGGGATCTCTGGGTTTTATTGGGGTTTTAAAGATTTTTTTATGGGTTCTAGGGGTTTTAAATTCCTTTTTAGGGGTTTAATGATTTGTTTTCTTTCTGAGTTTTTAAGGGTTTTTTTGGGTTTTGGGTTTTTAGCATCATTAAAAAAATTCAGGGTTTTTAGGGCCTATTAGGGGTTTAGAGGGGTTTTAGTGATTTTAGGTTATTTTAGGGGTTTTATGGTATTTTTTTTATTTGATGGATTCTCTATCCCTTTTAGGGGGTTTTAGGGTCTCTATAATCTTTAAGGTTTTTAAGGTGTTTTAGTGTTTTAAATGTTTTACTCTTGGTTTTTAGTAGTTTTAGGGGTTTTAGGTTACTTGTATATTTTTCAATGTCTTTTAGGAGTTTTAAAGTTTTTAGGCTCCTTTAGGGTCCTTTAGGGGTTTTACGGTTCTTTTGGGGTTTTATGGTTTTTCAGTTCCTTCAGTGTTTTCAAGATTTATTAGGGTCCTATTTGTTTTCAGGGTTTTCGGGGTCCATTAAGGGTTTTTAGTGTTTTTAGAGTCTGTCAGGGTTTCTAGTGTATTTTAGGACCTTTGATGGTTTTTAGTGTATTTTAGGGTTTTTATGGATTTTAGCGTCCTTTAGGGATTTTAGTGTTTTTTAGAGTTCTAAGGATTTTTGGGTCTTTTTTGTTATTTTATTGTTTTTAAGGGATTTAGGGCTATTTAGGTGTTTTAGTGGTTTTAAGGATTTTTAGACAGGTTCGGTTGTTTTTGGTTTTTAGGGGATCATATTGGTTTTTAAGAATTTTTGGGGGTTTTAGGGTCTGTGTGGTATTTAGTGATTTATAGTGCTTCATTAGGGGTTTAGTGTTTTTATGGGTTTTATGGTTTTGATGGTCCTTTGAGGTTTTAATTTCTTTTATGCTTTTTGGGGCTATAGGGATTTTTTAGATGTTTGTAGTTTTTTAAGGTGTTTTAGGGGTTTAAGGGTTTCTTTAGGGGTTTTAGAATTTTTTAGGGTTTTTAGGGTCAATGATATTTAGAGTTTGTTTTATTATTTTTTGGTTATTTTGGGCTTATATGGTGTTTTAGGGAATTTTAGGAATTATTTAAGATATTTTGGATATATTGGGTTATTAGGTATTTATGAGGGGTTTTTAGATATTTTAGGGCGTAAAGGTGTTTGTAGGGGTTTTACGGTTTTCAAGGGGTCTTAGTTATTTTTGGGTTTTGATTTATTTTAGGGTTTAAAAGGTTTTTAGGGGTTTTTAGGACTATTTTTAGTTTTTAGTATTTTTAGGTTTTTAGGGGTTTTTAGAGTGTTTTGGGTATTTTGGGGTTTTGAGGGTTTTAGGGTATTTAATTATTCTGAAGTCTTTTTAGTGTGTTTTGTGGGGGTTTATGGTGTTTTAGGGTTTAGGGTCTTTTCAAAAAATTTATGATTTTTATAATGTTTTTTTGTTTTTTTGTTTTAAGGGTATTCAATTTTTTAAGGTTATATTGTTTTAGGGGTTTTATAGTTTTATGCTAACTTATAGTTTTATAGGTAATTGGGGGGGGGGGGTTAAGGGATTTATGGGCTTTGCAGTTTTTAAGGGTTTTTAATGTTTCAGGGTTTTTAGGTTTTTTGGTTGGATTTTGGGGGTTTCTAATGGTTGAAAGGGTATTTATGGATTTTTGGGGGCTTTTGGGTTTTTAGGGGTTTTAAGTAGTTTTAATGTTTTTAGGGGGGTTTTAGGATTTAATGGTTTTGAGGATTTTTATTTTTTTAAGGTTTTGAGGATTGTTTTTGGGTTTTATAGATGTTTTTTTGGTATTAGGGGAATTTTTTTTGGTTTATGGATTATTTACGAATTTAATTTTTTTTTTATTTTTAGGGATTTTTTAGTTTTTCAGGTTTTTATGACTTTTATTATTTTTAGGATTTTAAAGTGTTTTAGGGTCTTTAGGTATTTTTATGGGTTTTAGGGTCTTCTAGGGTTTTTATAATTTATAGTGTCTTTTGGGGTTTTTATGGTTTTTTACTATTTTTGGGTTTTAGGGGGATTTATGCTCATTTAGTTATTTCTAGGGTTTCAGGTACTTTTAGTTGTTTTTTAGGGTTCTTAGTTTTTTTTGGGGTTTTTTTTTTCTAGAGTTTTAGGGGGTTTATGGTTTTGAGGGGTCTTAGGGTTTCTATGGGTTTTACTGATTTTAATGGATTTTAATAGATTTTAGGGTTTTTAGGGTTTTTAGGGTTTTTCATGGTTTTTAGTGGTTTATAGGAATATTTTTTTCTTGGTATATTTTGGGTTATTTGGGTTATTTTAGTTGTTTTATGGATTTTATGGTTTTTTAGGTTTTTTTAGGATTTTTAGTGTTTGCAGATTTTTTTTGAGTTTTTAGGGTTTTTATGGGATTTTTTCTTTTTTGGAGTTTTATTGGGATTTAAAGATTGTTAGAGGGATTAATGGGTTTTAATTTTTTTTGTTTTTAGGGGTTTTAAAATTTTTGTAGTGGATTTAGGGTTTTTATGGGTTTTAATGGTTTTTATGGATTTTAAGGGTTTTTATGGTTTTAGGGGTTTATATAGTTTCATTAAGGGATTATACAGTTTTAAAAGGTTTTTTAGGGTTTTATGGTCTTTTAGGGTTTTTAGGATCTTTTACAGTATTTGAGAGTTTTAGGGTCTCCTTGTATTTTTAGGGTCTTTTAGGGTTTGTATTTTATTTAGGGTCTTTTTTGTTATTCATGACTTTTAGTATTTTCAGTGTCTTTTTAGGGGGTTTAGTGTCTTCTAGGGATTTTAGGTTCTTTTAGGGAATTTTTAGGGGTTTTACGGGTTTTTGGAATTTTAGTGTTTTAAGGGATTTTATGTATTTTTAATGATTTTAAGAGGTTTTCAAATTTTTTAGGAGGTTTTATGACCTTTTAGGGGGTTTTGGGATGTTTTATGGTCATTATGGATTATGAATTTTTATGTGTGGTTTTATTTATTTTTAGTTTTTTTGTTTTTATGGGTTTTATGTTGTTTTAAGAGTTGTAGGGGTTTTATTGTTTTAGGAGTTTTAGGGGAGTTTTAGGTTTTTTGGATTTTAATTGGGGTTTAGAGTTATTTTTTAGTTTTAATAAAATTTATGGTGTTTTGGAATTTGAAGGTTTCTAAGGTCTTTAGGGTAATTTATGGTCTTCTAGTTCGTTTTTTATGTCTTTTAGCATTTGTTAGGGTTTTTGGGTCTTCTATGGTATTTATGGTTTTTATGGGGTTTCATGGATTTTAGGGTTTTTTGGGATTTTAGGGTATTTAGGGTTATACGGGGTTTTAAGGGTTTATGGTTTAAGGTAATTTATGGTTTTTTTAGAGTTTTTAGGATTTTTTAGTGTTTTATGGTCTTTTAAGGTTTTATGGTTTTTAGGGGATTTATGGTTTTTGAGAGTATTGTGGTGTTTTTATGTTTTTAGGTGGATTATTGTATTTTAGGGTCTTTTAGGGAGTCTTATGGCCTTTTAGGATTTTTAATGTTTTTACCAGTTTTAGTGTTTCTAGAATATTTTTTTTGGGTTTATTTTATTTTTACGGTTTTTTGGGATGCTATTATTTATTGTGTTCTTATAGGGGTTCAAATTATTTATAGGATTTTTGAGTTCTTAAGGGGGTTTTGGATTTTTAGGATTTTCTTTTGAGTCTTTTGGGTTTATTTAGGGATTTAACCTTTTGTATCTGGGAGTATGGTTTATAATGATTTTAGAGTTTATAGGGTTTTTAAGGTTTTAGTGATTTTTATGGATTTTTAGGATTTTTAGGGTTTAGGGTTTTTTGGGTTTTTTGGGTGGTTTTAGGGTTGTTTGGGTTTTTTGGGTGGTTTTAGGGTGTTTTAGGGGTTTTACCATTCTAAATTGGTTTTGTGGTCTTTAAACATTTTTAGGATTATTAGGATATTTTGGGTATTTATAGAGTATTTAGGGTCCTTCAAGTTTTTTTTGGAATTTTAGTATCTTTTCGTGGTTTAGGGGGTTTCTTTGTTTTTTAGGTTATTTTAGGGTTTTCATGTTTTTAGTTTCTTTTAGGGTTTTTAGGTTATTTTAGGCATTTCAGAGGTTTAGTGTATTAGAGTTTTTAGGGATTAGTACATAGGTTTTAGCATTTTGGGTGTACGATTTAGGGTTTATGGTATAGGGTTTAGGGATTATGGTTTAGGGTTTATGGTTTAGGGTGCTTGGTATAGGGTACAAGGTGTAGGTTCTAAGGTTTAGGATGTAGGGTGTAGGGATTTGGGTTTAGGGTTTAGGGTATAGTGTTTAGGGTGTAGGGTTTAGGGTTTAGGGAGTATGATATAATGTTAAGTATGTGGGACGTAGGGTTTGTGGTGTTGTGTTTAGTGTGTAGGTTTTTATGGGTTTTATTGTATTTTTAGGTTTTATGGGTTTTAGGATTTTTAGGTGTTTTTTCATTTTTCTTTATGTTTCCGGTTTTTTAGTGTTTTTAGGGTTTTTATGGTTTTTAGGGATTTTAGGGATTTTTGTTCTTTTAGTGTTTTAGGGGGTTTAAGTGGTTTTCATGGTTTTTTGTTGTTTTAGGTTTTTTTTTCAGGTTTTAAGAGTTTTTAAAGCATTTGGGAGCTTCTAATAGTTTTATGGTGTTTGGGTGATTTTTATGGGTTTTATGATATTTTTAATGGTTTGTGGTTCTTTAGGATTTTTATTATAATTAAGGTATTTTGGGGTTTTTAAAATTTTATTGTTTTTAGTGTTTTTTGGTGTTTGGGGGTTTTTTGGGTTTTTTGAGTTTTTAGGGGGTTTTAGGCTTTTTAATTTTTTTATATTTTTATGTTTTTAGGGATTTTATGATTTATATCTTTTTATAGGGTTTAGTGTTTTTCACTGTTTTAAGGCTCTTTTAAGGTATTTAGGGTCTCTTAGGCATTTTAAGGGTTTTAAGGGTATTAGGATACATTATGATCTTTAGGGTTTTAGGGTCCATTAGTGTTTTTAGGGTACTTTATGTATTTTAGGGTTTTATATTATTTTATGATTTCCTGTGTATTTTATGGTCTTATAGGGTTTTTAGGATTTTTTTGGGTTTATTAGGGTTTTAGGGTTTTTATGGATTTTTTTTGGTTTTTATGGGGGTTTTAGGGCCTTTTAAAGTTTTTAGGGATTTTATGGGTCCAGTGTCTTTTTAGGTGTTTCAGGGTTTTTTATGGTGTTTTAGGGAATTTTAGGGTTATAAGGGTTTTTGGGTTTTTGGTGGGGTTTTAGGTTTTTATGTTTTTGTACAGATTATTATGGATTTTATTGTTTTCGGGTATTTTTTGGGGATTTAGGGGTTTTTAGTGTTTTTAGGGTTTCTATGTGTTTTTTATATTTTTAGGGTTTTTAGAGTGTTTAGGGGTTGTTATTGTTTTTCGGGTTTTTAGGGGGTGTAGGTTTGTTTTAGGGTTTTTGGGATTTTAGGTTTTTTGGAGTATTTTATGGTCTTATAGAGTTTTTTGTGTCTTTTATAACTTTTTAGGGGTTTTAGGGACTTCATGGATTTTGTGGTTTTATAATGATTTAGGGGTTTTAAGTGTTTTTATGTTTTTTAGAGTTTTTTAGTATTTATAAGTGTTGTAATAGGTTTTTATGTTTTCAAGGTGTGTTTAATGTTTTTTAGAATTTTTTGGTTGTTTTATGGACTTTTATGAGTTTAAAGGGTACTTTTAGGTTTTTAGTGTTTTTTTGGGTTTTTACATTTTTTGGGTTTTGTTTGGTTTTTTATGGTTTTAATGTTTTTATAATTCATTTTTTAGGGTTTTTGGTGGTTTAGGGTACTTATGGGATTTATAGGGTTTTAGGGACTTCTTAGGGTTATTTTTGGGTTTTAGTGTCTTTTTTGGTTATTGGGGTTTTAGGGTCTTTTGGGGTTTTTAGGATTTTTTTGGTTTTTATGGTTTTTATGGATTGTAGGGTTTTATCCATCATCTGGGGTTTCTTTAATGTTTTTATGAATTTTAGGGTTTTTAGGTTATTAACATTTTTATTATTTCTAAATTTTTTTAGGATTTTTAGTGTTTTAATGGAATTCAAGAATTTTTTGGTATTTTAATTGGTTTTGGGGGTTTAAAGGGATTTTCCAAGTTTTAGAGTTTTTATGGATTTTATGAGGTTTTAATTATCATTTATGTTATTTAGTTTTTTTAGGTTTTTTAGGGATTCTTTATGATTTTAAGGTATTTTAGGGTTTATTTATGATATTTAGTGTTTTTAGGTTCTTTTAGGGTTTTAGGGAGTTTTAGAGAAATTTTCTGTCTTTAGGGAGTTATAGGGTTTTTGGAGTTTTAGTTTCTTTTCTTGTTTTTATGGTTTTTTATTATCTTTTTGAGTTTATTCTTTACAGTTTTGGTTACAGGTTCAAGGGAATAGTGTTTAGGGTTTAGGTTTTTGGGTTTAGGTTTTTGGGTTTAGGGTGTAGGGTGTGGGGTTTTAGGTTCTATGGTTTTAATAGGTTTTATATTTTTTATGGTTCTTAGGTTTTTAGGTTTTTATGGTTTTTTGGTTTTTAAGGGTTTTAGGATTTTTTTTATTATTTTGGGATTTTTAAGGTTTTTAGGGGTTTAGGGGGGGGGGGGGGGTTAAAGATTTTTTTGGTTCTAGGGGGGTTTAGTGTTTTGGACGGTTTTTAGGGAATTTATGGTTTTTAAGTGTCTTAAATGTTTTCTGGGATTTGAGGGGTTTATAGTTTTTAGAAATTTATGGGGATTTTGGTGTTTTTTAGAATTTTTTATGGTTTTTTGTAGTTTTTTGGGGTTTTAAGGGTTTAGTAACTTTTTGTGTTATTTTATTTTTAGTATTTTATGGGTTTTCTGTGTTTTTAGGGGTTTTTAGGTCTTCAGGGTTGTAGCGTTTTTTATGATTTTAAGGGAATTTTAACATATTTAAGGGTTTTGGTAGGTTTTTAGTATTTTTATGGTTTTCCATGTTTTTTGTGTTTTTTGGGTTTTTTGGTTTTTGGGGGTTTTTAGTGTCTTATAGGGTATTTTATGTTTTTTTAGGGTTTTTTTTATTTTAGATTGTTTTGGTTTTGGGGGAGTTTTAGTATTTTTTGGGTTTTTAGGGTGTCCATGATTTTTTTATAGGTTTTTAGTTTGGTATGTTTTTATGGCTTTTTGAGTTATTTGGGTTTTTTTATTTGATTGTCTTTTAGTGTCTTATAGGGATTTTGGGTATTTTTGAGTTTTTTGGTCTTTTATGGTTTTTAGGGAATTTGGGGGCTTTTAGGGTTTTGAAGAATATTTTGAGAACTTTAGGATTTTTAGGGGCTTAAGGGTGTTTTAGGGTATTTATGGGTTTTAAGGGACCTTTAGGGGTTTTTTTATTTTATGGGGGGTGGGTTTTTAGTAGATTTAGGGGGTTTTTGGGGTTTTTAGGGGTTTTTGGGTTTTTATGGGTTTTTAGGGTTTTATGGATTTTATTTATTTTGAGGATTGTTATGGTTTTAGGTTATTTTAGGGAGTTTTAGGATTATTTATATTTTTGGGTTTTTTGGGATATTTAGGTTTTTAGGGGTATTTAATGGGGTTTTAGGGGTTTTAGAGTGTTTTGGGGTTTTAAGGGAAATTAGTGTTTTCTGCGTTTTTTGGGATTTTGGGTATTATTGTTTTGTGGTTTTTATGTCTCTTTAAGGGTTTTTAGGGTTTAAAAAGGGTTTTATGTGTTTTTAGGGTCTTTAGGGGTTTTTTGGGTTTTCTTGGGTTTTATGGTTTTAATGTTTTTAGGCATTTTAGGGTTTATTATGGTTTTAGTGGTTTTATGGATTGTAGGTTTTTTCAGTGTTTGGTGGTTCTTTGGATTGTTTTTGGTTCTAATGTGTTTTATATTTTTGTAGGGTTTTAAGAGTTTTTTCTGGTATTTAGGGGGGTTTTAATGTTTTTAGTGGGTTGAGGGTTTGAAGGGGGGTTTTTCTAAATTTTATACTGTTTTAGGATTCTAAGGGGTTTTAGGGTTTTATGGTGTTTAATTTTTTTTGTGAATTTTTGGATTTCTATAAGGTTCTTAACATTTTTTGGGTTTTTGGGGCGATTTAGGGTTTTTTGGATTTTTTGGGATTTTAGTGTTTTTAGGTTCATAAATTATTTTCTTGGGTTTAGGGTATATTATGGGTTATTTAGTGTTATTTAGGATTTTAGAGGTTATTATTTTTTATAGGGGTTTTAGGGTTTTAATGGTTTTCAGTGTTTTTAGGGGTTTCAGAGTTTTAGGGGTTTCAAGATTTTTAAGGATTTTAGGTCGTTTTTTATAGCCTTTTTATGGTTTGTAGATTTTTTGAGTTTTTAAGTGTTTTAGTGTTTTGGGTGGTTTAGGATTTTTAGGTGTTTTATGGTTTCTATGGTTTTTATGGTTTTGAGGGTTTCTTTAGTTTTTAGGGATCTTTGGATTTTCTGGGTTTTTAGGGGGTTTATGGTCTTTTAGGTGGTTTATGGGTTTTCACGATTGTTTAGGGTTTTTAGGGGCTTTAGGGGTTTTGAGGGGGGTTAAGATCATTTAGGGTGGGTGTTAGGGGTTCTAAGGTCTTTTTGGGGTCCTTTATTGATTGTAGGGGTCTTAGTGTCATTTTAGGGGTTTTAGTGCTTTATTGTTGTTAAAGGGTTTTTAGGGTTTTTGAAGTTTTTAGAGATTTTTTTGGGGTTTTAGGATTTTTAGGGTTTTTATGGATATTTGTTTTTAGGGGTTTTGGGGGCTTTCAGGTTCTTTTTGTGTTTTATGGATTTTAGGGTTCTTTAAGGGTTTGGGGGGGGGGGTTATCGATTAATAGGTGTTTTACGGTTTTGTAGTGGTTTTAGGGTTTTTATGGTTTCATAGGATATTTAGGACTTTTTAGGGGGTTTAAGGGTTTGTTAGGGGTTTTTAGAGATTTTATGTGTTTTGGTTTTTAAGGGGTATTTAGGTTTTATAAGGATTTTTATGATTTTTTGGGTGTTTAGTGTTTTTAGGGGTTTTTTATTTTTCAGGGTATTCTAAGTGGTTTATGGGGTTTTATTTTTTTTTAGGGTTTTTAGGGGTTTTTTGTGTTTTTAGGGTTTTTATGGAACCCTAGGTTTTTAGGGGGTATTAGGGTTTTTCAAATTTTTAATTTTTTTTGTTTTTTAGTATTGTTTTTGGGTTTTTTTGGTTTATTGGTAGGATGTAGGGTATAATGTTTTGGGTGTAGTGTATAAGGTTTTTGGTGTAGGGAATAGGGTTTAGATTTTAGGGTATAGGGTTTCGGATGTAGGTTTTAATGTTTGGGTTGTAGGGTATAGGGTTTAAGGTGTAGGGTTTAAGGTTTTGGGTATAGGGTATAGGGTTTACGGTGTAGGGTTTAGGGTTTAGGTTGTAGGTTATTGGGTTTATGGTGTTGGGTATAGTTTTATGGTGTATCGTATAGGTTTTAGGGTTTAGGGTGTTGGGTATAAGGTTTATGGTGTAGGTTTAGGGTTCAGGTTGTACGATATATGGTTTAGAGTATAATGTTTAAGGTTAAAGGTGAGGGGATTAGAGTTTAGGGTTTAGGGTGTATGGTATTTGGTTTTTGGTGTTGGGTTTATGGTTTAGGGTGTAGGGAATAGGTATTAGGTTGTAGGGTTTAGGGTTTAGGGTTTAGGGTATAGGATATAGTGTTTATGTAGTGTAGTTTATAGTTTAGAGTGTAGAGTATATGATTTAGGGTTTAGGGTTTAGGGTTTATGGTGTAGGATACAAGGGTTTAGGGTGTACGGTTTAGGGTTTAGTTTGTATGTAACTGGGTTTAGGGTGTAGGTTTTATAGTTTAGAGTGCATGGTATAGTGTTTAGGGTTGTGGGTGTAGGGTATAGGGTTTAAGCTATTGGGTTTAGTGTTTAGATCTTTTTTTATAGGGTTAAGTATCAAGTGTTGTTGGTTTAGGGTGTATGGTATAGGGTTTTTGGTTTAGGGTATAAGATTTTGGGTGTTGGTTTTGGGGTTTAAGTTGTAGGGTATGGGGTTTGGGGTGTAGGGTTAGGGGTTTAGGGTGTCTGGTATTGGTTTTTGGGTGTAGGCTATAGGGTATAGGGTGTAGGGTTTAGGGTTTAGGGTTTAGGGAGTGGGTTATAGGGTTTTGGTTGCATGGTTTAAGGTTTATGGTGTCAGATATATATTTTAGGGTGTATAGTTTAGGGTTTAGGGTGTAGGGGTTAAGATTTATGGTGTAGGGTTAAGGGATTATTGTGTTGGCTATATGGTTTATGTAGGGTTTAAGGTTATAGGTGGAATTAATGGGTTTTTGGGTGTGGGGTTAATTGTATAGGGAGCAGAGTATCAGGTTTAGAGTATAGGGTTTATGGTTTAGGTTCATTGGTTTATGTTTTAGTGTGTGGGGATTAGGGTTAGGGAGTTGGTGTAGGGTGTAGGGTTTAGGGTGTAGAGTTTATGGTGTAGGGTATTGGGTGTATGTGGAAGGTTTTAGAGTTTAGTGTGTAGCATATAAGGTTTAGGGTGTAGTTTTTAGTTTGTAATTCTTAGGGTAAAGTGTTTAGGGTGTAGGGTTTAGGGTTTAGGGTGTATAGTATAGGGTTTAGGGTGCAGGGTTTAGGGTTTTGGGTGTAGGGTTTAGGGTTTAGCATTTAGGGTTTAAGGTTTAGGTTATAGGGTTTAGGGTTGAGATGATAGGATTTAGGGTGTTGTATATAGGGTTTATGGTTTTGGTATAGTGTTTAGGGTGTAGGGTTAAGGGTTTTGGGTGTAGGGTATAGGTTTTAGGGTTTAGGGTGTGTGGTATAGGGTTTAGGTTGTATGGTTTAAGGATTATGGTGTAGGGTATAGGGTTTGTGGTGTAGGGTATTAGATTTATGATACAGGGTTCTTGGTTAGGATGTAGGGTATCCATTGTAGGTTTTTGGGTTTTGGGTATTGGGTATAACGTTTAGAGTGTAGGGTTTTTATTTTAGGGTGTCAGGTTTTGCGTTTTGAGTTTAGGGTATAATGTTTAGGGTGTGGGGTTTAGGGCATATAATATAGAGTATGGTTTTTAGGGTTTAAGGTGTCGGTTCTAGGGTTTATGGTGTGGGGTTTATTATAATAACTTGGATCTTTATTTCAGGTATGGATCTTGTTTTTGAGTTGTTTTTAGGGAAAAAGAAGAAAAGTGGATTTTCTATGTACTCACCGTGTACTTATGAGTACATGCAATGTACCTTGCTTGCTGCGTATAACTACATTTAGACTGTGTAACAGTCGAGAACATGGCCATGTGGTAACCTGTCAGACCCACTTATGTCAGGGGTTGGTTGAGGATACTGCATGCCATGTAGTGTTAATGAACATGCCGTATACTTTTCTTTTTATTTTATATATCAGAGAGGGGTAATGTCTCATGTCTGAAAACACTTTCTTCATCTCGTGATTCATACAGGAGCACTCGAAAATGAGGGAAAATGTTGGATCCCCCATTTCTCTATCCAATCTTCGATCGAGACAATGTATGGTGCGTTGGAACCCCACCACTAACTTCTCAAACCCTATTGACCCCTTATTCCTATTTCATCCTCTATTGTGAGTAATTAAAGGTTAGGCGTTTTTCACCTTTTTGATGATTTGCACTGTTTTAGGCCGATTCAAGGGATGACGTTCAAGTATATCAATCATACGACATCGATGTAGGTGGTTTGGTGCCTTTAATTATTTTTCTTGGATCATATAGGATAAAAGGGATGCATACCCCCATTTGGGGTATTTCTTGATTTGTAATTAAAACCTGTTTATTTCTAGATATGGTTTGTTTGATTGATAAAGGGTTGTTTCTTATGCATAAGGTTAGATACCTTGTTTGTGGAAAACCCCATTGGCGTGTTTCCGTTTTTGATTGTTTATGGTCATTTTTCCGTGTTTCCTATGAGACATACCATGTTTTCCATGCCTTTTTGGATTAGGATGGAGTTTGATTGATTATATGAAAATTCTGTTATATGAATTTTGAATGTTTAGTGATGTTGTAGTTTCATATTACTTGACATTCTTTGATATAATATGCACAGTGTTTTTCCGGTGGACCATGAGAGCCTTGGACCAGGAAGATTTTGGGGACTTCGAGATTATTTTACAATCGAACATGAGAAGCATGGACCAGAAAGACTGAGATGACTTCTAGATTATTTACATAGGACCATGAGAGCCTTGGTGTAGATTATTGAATAAAGGGTTAGACTTTGAGAGCTTCCTAGGTGGTCATTATTTAATTGATTGATGTTGTGTTAGACCAAAGGGGATAGACCGTTAGAGCTTCCTAGAGGGACATTATCTAATGAATTGATGTTATGTTATAATAGAGGGGTTAGATGATTAAAATTTTACCAAGGGGACATCTATGAATAATTTAATTATTGTGAAGCTTCTACCAAGCCAAAACACAATCTTGGATTCTGTCTTACTTGATTTTTTAGATAGCATTCTTAGACACCTATGTTTTTACATATATGAGGGATACCGAGCTTATGCTAGATACTATGGTTACATGATTCAAAAGATGAATAAAAAAATTAAATGAATGTAATTTAAAACTGTAGGATTGTTTACTTTTGAGTACATCCAAATTTATTGCTTCATTCTAGAATATTACCTACTATATATATTTACTGATAGTTAGGCACATATCTTTTTTTGGTCACCTACTAGGATTCATCTCACACCCTATTTGGGTCATGATTTTGGACCCAAATATATTATATGATTGCATGTATTGATAAGGGAAATCTCCCTTATTCATCAGGTACTTGATTGCTATTGGAGATGGAAAACATGGGACTAATGTCAGGCTCGAGATGCTATTAGAGTTTACTAGCTTTCTGTTGTTGTTTATTGTGTTGTATTTACATTTTTAGGTCCTATCTTTTCTGCTTTTCAAGACACATATAGCATGAAACATTTATATATATTCTCCAGTTATTTTATTACTTTTATTCATCCACTGTTTACTTCTGTTTTTTATTTATAAATTTGGCTATGTATACTCTTCCAATGAAGGAATAGCTTCACCATTATCAAACTTCGTCCCTCACTACTAGTTGATAGACTCTTGGGTTTGGGGAAATGCACTTTAGGACATGTGACCAACCGATTATGGGGCATCATTGGGTGGAACCCGGATTTGGGATGTTACAAAGTGATATCATAGGAGGTTATTTTCTAGTTTTTCTTACTATTTGGTGACATTAGAATGGGATAGGAGGGAAATGGAGTTTGAAAATTAGTTGTTCCTATGATTATTTACCCCATATACAAGGAAAATCCAAATTACCTCGAATTAAATTGTTATTTTTTGGATTCTGAACTATTAAAGTTGTTTTGATTTCACCGTTTGGTGACACACTTGTTTTGTGATGTTAGTATTGATATCATTTTGGTTATATTTTTTTCAACCTGATGAGATGAGTGTATGCCATCTCATGCATCAGAAAGAAACTTGTTAGGAATCACATTCCATGCATTCTTGCCATTCCATTTAGAGAACATTACTAATTTCATGTTGTTGTGTTTACATGCTAGATATGCAAGTTGTTGTGATAGATATTGTGATAGAAATAACTACTATTTAGATAGGGTATTGGTATAATTAATGTTTCTTTTGGGTGGATGCCAATCTATTTTCCCTGAGGTGTTATGGTCCCTCTTGGATCGGAATTAGGTGTATATTATTTTGACTCTAATTGAATTTTGTTATGATATGATATGAATAAGGATGCCCAACTTTTATTTTCATTGAGTATGGGCTCTCAGGAACCTGAACATGGCAATCCTTGGCCAAATTTTATGATTTTTGGGGTTCTGGAGAAGTTTTAGAGGATTACTACATAGAAAAAACATAAAATATGCCGTTTACTATATGTAAACACCCTGTAGTTGTTGAAAATGTGAATGACTATGTGAGTAGAGATTAGGGGTTGATAAACTCTTGGTAGAACATGTCATGTGCTGGGAGTACACATCATGTTGTAACTGACCATGTATCCAGCCGTGTGACTAATGAAACAGGTGGATTGAACTTTTTTTTGTACATGCTGTGTCTAGAGTGTGCAAGTCATGTAGTGTTACACCAGAAGAACTATGTAGTTCTAGCCATGTAGAAGTACCTGGGTAGGAGGGAATATTTAGGTACATTCCCATTTTTGGCTTAAGGGAACACATTGTGTAGTAGTTCTATATGTCATGTAACCATCTTTTTAAAAATTGAATATTTTCCCTCTCTTGTTCCATTTTTACACATCTACGTTTCAATCATTGATAATATTGAACTGAGGTGTGTACTTGACTTCACAGAGTCATTCCACTAAGACTTCATCCAGTTGTACACTATGTATAGGGTGATGATCAGACAATAAAAATGGTAGGTCAAGGACTACCAGAAGATCCTATCATCATGCTTGTCTTTGCACCAACTGTTATATTGGATACAGGTGATGATGCACATTTTAGTAAATCCTTCATGAGGATGATGAAGACCTTTTAGGGAGAACCACATCATTCCTTGAATATGGAAGAGTTTATGTGGGTGTTCCAACAGCATCATCCTCCCACTTTATTAGCGGATGGAGGACCACAGGCTACAAAGTCATGGTTGGAGGCCATGATTTCTATCATCAAGCATTTGGAGATGCCTCCTGAGAGGAGGGTGAAGCTCGCATCTTATATTCTACATGATTCTTCCATGAGATGGTGGGATGTTATTTCATAGGTGGGGCGACATCGGGATACAGTTTGGGAAAAGTTTCATAGGACCTTCAATGATTCCATATACTTTGAGATGTTGAAGGAAAATAGAGCCTGGGTGTTCATGCATTTAGTACAGGACACTATTTTAGTGATGGATCAATCTTCTCACTTTATATAGATTCAGCGCTTCACGCCTATTCTGGGGGGTGATGAGTTATCACTAGATTGGAAATTTGAGGATGGTCTTAGGTATGAAATTCAATTGCAGATGGATGTTTTTAGGTTGACATTAATGACTGATATAGTAAACCAAAATCCGATTACAGAGCACAATATAGGGATTTTAGAGCTATGATCTAGGGTGGTTCAGTATTCAGGAATGGTACTCCATCAACTAATAGCAGTAAGTTCCATAGGGAGCCCTTGCGTGGTGATTCTAGTAGAAGGGATGTATCTTCACCTAGCCAGGTGAGGTGCAATGAGTGCAGGAAGGGTGAGAACATGAGACCATAGTGCCCAAGAGACCAAGTTGAGTACCAATCTTGTGGAATGATGGGTAATCTACATCATTTTTGTAGGATGTTCTCACCATAAGCTAGTGATATGGGATCTATTATGACTCCATGTATAGAAGCAGGTATACCAGTTCCTCATCATATTGGGAATTAGGGTCTGTTAGGATCTTCAGGCCAAGAAGGTTGTCATAGCCATGGTATCCATATGACATGTTCTCAATGAAAGCATGGTGGATCAGCTCAGGGTATCCATTCATGGTCATAGAGCCATGGTATAGGTCATACTTTTATGATGGAGTAGATCCAGTAGCAGAAGGATCCCATACCCTCTACAGTTATAGGTATGATTCTAGTTCCCTCAGTTTTAGATTCTTCTCTTTTTCGATATAGGGGCTTCCAAATTTTTATATCGGTTGTTGTTTGAGATAGCATTTGGCTCTGTATATTTACATATGATGATGTTACGAAGCTAGACACTTCTTTTGGGATTAGGACGACCAGTGTATGTATGTGAAAGGAGTTCCTTCTTGAGTTTGGTGGGTGTCAAATATTATGGGACCACTAAGTCTTAGAGATGAGAGGCTTCGATGTCATTCTCGTAATAGCCTAGTGGGTTTCTTTTAAAAACATTGTTGACTACTATCACCGTAGGGTGAGTTTTACATCACCAGAGGGTGAATATTTTTGACACAAGGGAGGATGGGATGTCTAGGACAGTAGAGCTATACTCGAGCATAATGGTTTGGGTGGAATGACAGCCCATATTTCTAGTTTATATCTAGATGACGAGGTAACTTCACAGATGGACTTTCCTCCAGTTGTGTATCATTTCTTATATTTCTTTCTAGATTAATTTTCAAGTTTTCCTCCATATTGAGAGGTGGATTTCTCTATAGATCTTGTTATAGGAGTGAAACCAATGTCCATTACACCTTATAGGATGGGTACACTAGAATTATAGGATCTCAAAAAGAAGTTAGAGGAGTTTCAGGAAAAGGGTTTCAACAAACCCAGTACTTTTCCTTGGGATCCATGTTTCCTTGTTGAGAAGAAGGAGTATGGTACCCTTAGACTTTGTGTGGATTATCGGAAGATGAAACATTTAATGGTCAAGAATCGATATCCCTTTCCGAGGATTGATGATATCTTTAATCAGCTTTGAGGATTCTGAGTGTTCTCAAATATTGAATTGAGATCCAGTTATCATCAGTTGTGCATTAGACCATCAGATATACCTCTTACAGCTTGTTGGAGAAAGTATTTTCTATATGAGTATTTTGTTATGCAATTAGTTCTCTAGACCACGCCATTAGTTTTCATGGAACTGATGAAACAAGTGTTACATCCATACTTGTATTTCTTTTTGGTAGTATTAGTGGATGATATATTGATGTACTCTCATACTCAACACGACCAAGCCATCCATATTGATATTGTATCAAATACACTGAGTGAGCATCATTTACATGATAAGATCTCAAATTTCTAGTTTTGAATAGATCATATTCATTTCTTGGGTCATCTCAAATCAGAGACAGGAGTACCAATAGACCCAAAGAAGGTGAGAGTGGTAGTTTTCTAGGATCATCCAAAGAACTTTTTTTGAAGTGCATAGTTTATTTGGGGATTTCAAGTTACTATAAACCCTTTATTCAAGGAATTTCACACTTAGAAGTTCCATTTATGGGCCTAAATAAGAAGCGAGTGAAGTACTTTTGGTCATATTCCTAAAATTCATCCTTTCATGATCTAAAAGTGATACTGACTTCAACACTGATACTGATTTTTCTTGAATCGGGTAAGAGTTACACCATTTGCTATGATGTATTTGGTATCAGGATGGTAGTAGTTCTTATGTATGGGATCGAGTTGTTCCGTATGGGTCTTGGTAGTTGAGTCCACATGAGAGGAAATACCTGACACACGATCTTGAGTTATCCTCAATTCTACATTCCTTACACTGTTGGAGACATTACTTACTAGGAGAGCATTTTTTTGTATACATAGTCCAAAAAATCTTCAAGTATATATTTAATCAATGAGATATAAATTTGAGACAACCAATGTGGGTTGATTACATTCATTCCGTTGACATTGAGCTTTCTTATACGTATGGGAATGGAAACACAGTGGATAATGTGTTTATCATGATGACTCAGATACAGGCAATTTAAGAGTCCAATAGTGAGTGGAAGATTATGGATCTATTATAAGAGATGAATTTGGAGGTGTATGAATGACAGGGGAAGGATTTTCTCTCTCTATAGATTTTTCCTCTACTCTATTCATCCATATGGGCCTTCGGGCCACCAGTTTGGTCCTCGGGTCCGGCAAAGCTTTTGGGCCACCTAAGGCCTTCGGGCCAGTTGATTCTCATGGCCTTTGGGCCACCTTAAGGACTTAGGGCCACCCCAAGGCCTTCGAGTCACATGAATACAGGCCCCAGACACACTACAAAAAAGGATAATCCCTAGAAGAGGATTCAGAGCAGGTGTACTCACCAGAGCAGAGCCAAATGGATTGTCTAAATGAGAGGGTATGACTATGTCATCGGTACCAGCCTATTCTTGTACAGGAAGACTAGCCAGATGGTTATGAAAAGGTGGAGAGATACTATTAGGATGTTGATTTTGGGGAGGGGTAGTTCCATGCAGATAGTCTGGTTTAATTCCCAAATACCATTGGGTCATGTAATCTTCTAAAGCCTGTGGGCCATGTACTCTCTGAGCCTACGGTCCTTGTAAGGGTTCCCCATCATCCCTTGAAAGGGGGGTTATCAAAAATTAATAAAAAATGAAGGCCTTAAAGACATTCAGTCCATGTTTAAGTGTAACGATGTCATGATGGATTTTTTTATGAGTTTAACATGGTCACCTCGAGGAAATGATGATGTATGAGTTGTTGTTGACAAACTCACGAAGTTCTCACAATTCATGCCAATCAAGAAAACCATCTGTGTTGATGATCTTGGAAAGTTGTACATCCTAGAGAGTATATTTTTTCATAGGGTTCCGAACTATGCCATTTAATATAGGGATTCCCAATTTACTACTTGTTTCGGGTGGGGACTACATAGGGATTTGGGTACACTGGTACTTCTGAGTTCATCTTACCATCCCCAGACAGATGGCCAGTCCAAACGCACTATTTAGGTTTTGGAGGACAGGCTTCAAGAATGCATCATAGATTTCAAGGGATCTTGGGAGTGACACATACCTCTGGTGGAGTTTTCCTACAATAATAGTTTTCAGAAAATGATTCATATGTAACTTTATGAAGTATTGTATGATTGGCCTTTTCGATCACCCGTATATTGGATGGAGTTCGGAGAGGAAATTATGATAGGACCTTGTCTTGTCCAGGAGACCACTGAGCAAGTTTAGTTGATCCAGAAGATGATGGATACAACAAAATCATGCTATAAATCTTATTATGATCAATTGAGAAGCCCTATGGAGTTCGAGGTTGGAGAACAAGTTTTCATGTGTGTCACACTAAGGTTGAAAAATAGGAGGATTGGGAGATAGGGGAAGCATTCACCATGATATGTTAGGCTGTTTGAGGTTTTGGGAAGAGTTTGTCCAATTACCTATCAGTTCTAGTTACCTTAGAGGTACAGGTCTATGCATGAAGTCTTTCATGTTTTTCAACTACATCATTACTTTTCAGTCTCATATCATGTTTTTCAACCCGAGGAGATCAAGTTGGAGGTCGATGCATCCTTCGAGGAGCACCCAATTTAAATTTTGGATCTCAACATGAATGCTCTCCATGGATGCTCTGTTCCTCTAGTACTAATGATATGGAATCATGGGAAAGTACATGATTAGACATGGGTGAGGGAGTCCTATGTGTGATCATAGGGTCTGGAGTTGTTCGCTGATTCTTCTTCACCTCCCTTGTAATGGAAATTTGGGGGAACTTTTCTTTAAGAGAGGAAGTTTTTTAAGAACCCAGATCTTCTTTTCATCTATGGATCTTGTTTTTTAGTTGTTTTGGAGAAAAAAGAAGAAAAAATATTTCTTAAGTACACATAGTGTACTTCTGAGTACATGCCATGTTCCTAGCTTACTGTGTATAACTGTTCTTTAACCATGTAACGACTGAGTACATGGTCGTGTGGTGACTTGTTAGACTCGCTTATGATGAGGGATAGTTGATTATACTACACAACGTGTAGTGTTAATGAACATGTTGTGTAATTTTGTTTTTTATTTTATATATCAATGTAGGGTCACATATCATGTCCAGAAATGCTTTCTTCTTACCGGGTTTCATACAGGAGCACTCTAGAATGACTGAAGAAGTTTGATCTCTCAATTATCCATCCAGGCTCTGATCGAGACACCATTGGGTGAGTTGGAATCCCACCAGTGATTTATAAAACCCTCTTAATCCATTCTTCATAATTCATCCACTCTTTTGAGTTATTCAATGATAGGCATTTTCACCTTTTTGTAGATCTACACAGTTTTAGGGCGATTAAAGGGACGATGTTCAAGTATATCGAATGTAAGACATCAAGGTAGGTGGTTTGGTGCCTTTAGTTGTCTTTCTTGGATCATATAGACTAAAAGTGCCATATACCAGCATTTGGGGTATTGCTTGATTTAGAATTAAAACCAGATTATTACCTGTAATGGTTTTTTTGATTGATAAAAGGTTGTTTCTTATACGTAAGGTTAGATACATTGTTTATGGAACACCCCATGGGTGCATTTCCTTTATTAATTATTTATGGCCATTTGTTCTAGGTTTACTATGAGGTATACCTTGTTTTCCATGAATTGTTTGATTAGGACAACATTTTATTAATTATATGAAATTTATATGATATGCATTGAGAATTTTTAGTTAGGTAGTAGATTGAGATTACATGAGCTGTTTTGATATAATATGTGCACTATTTTTCAAATGTACTGTGAGTTCCTTGGACCCGGAAGACTGAGGGGACTTCCAGATGATTTACATAGGACCGTGAGAGCCTAGGTTTAGATGATTCACTAAGGGGATATACCATGATAGTTTCCTAAGTGTTCATAATGTAATTGATTGATGCTATGTTAGACCAAATGGGATGGACTATGAGACCTTTATAGAGGGTTGTAATCTAATGAATTAATGTTATGATATACCGGAGGGGGTAGACTATGAGAACTTTACCAAGGGGCCATCTATGAATAATTGAATGATTGTGAAGCACCTACCAAGACAAATCACAAGACCAGATTCGGTCGTACTTGATTGTTTATATGATATTTTGAGACAACTATTTTGTTACATAGACATGGGATACAAAGTTAGGTTAGATCCTAGGGTTACATGATTCAATGAATGAATAATAAATGTTAAATGAATGTATTTTAAAACTTTAGGATTATTTACTTTTGATTATTTCCTAGTTTATTACATCATTCCTCCATCTAACCTACAATATATATTCATTGACAGTTAGGCATTGATATTTTAGTCGTTGCCTACTGAAATTCATCTCACACCCTATTTTGGTCATGATTTTGGACCCAAATAGATTATGTGATTGCATGTATAGATAAGGGAAATCTCCCTTATTCCTCAGGTACTTGATTTCTATTGGAGTAGGAGATCATGGGACCAATCCCATGCTTACAATGCTACTGGATTTTACATCCTTTCCTCTGTATTGGATATTTTTGTTTTTCTAGCTTTGTGACCTATTTTTATTTATTTCCTAGACAAATGTGACATGCATAATTTATATATATATATATATATATATATATGCTTCATTTGTTTTCTTACTATCAATATTCCGTTGTTTACTTTTGTTGTTTATTTATAAATTTCACTATGTATACTCTGCCAATGAGGGAATAGTTTCCCCATTAATAGACCTTGGCCCTCGCTGCTAGTCAGTAACCTCTAGAATTTGGGGAAATGTGCTTGAGGTCATTTGACCAACCTGGTACGGGGCACCATTGGGTGGCACCTACATCTGGTACATTACAATTATGGTGTAGGGTTTAGGATTTTAGGTGTGGGTTTAAGTGATTAGGGTGTATGGTATTGGGTTTAAGGTGTAGGGTTTATGGTGTAGGGTATATGGGTTAGGCTATTTTTAGTACATTTGGTGGTTTTAGGGTTTTCATTGTTTTTAGGGGTCTTTAGGATTTTCAATGTTTTTTTGTTCTTTATGGTTTTAATATTTTTTTATGTCTTAGAGTTTTTTGGGTATTTTTGTATTTCTAGTGTTTTTTGGGTGTGGGGGGGGGGGGGTGGATTTAGGGGTTCTTTGGTTTATAGATTTTGTTTTTGTTTTTAGGCGTTTTAGGGTTCTAATAGTTTTCTTCGGGTTTTTAGGTTATTTTGTGTTATTTTGTGTTTTTTAGGTTTTAAATGTTTTTATGGGGTTTTTAGGGTATTTTTTACGACCCAAACTTTCATTAATGGAAATCCATCATGATATAATTAAATATCTCTTTATGAAAAATGTTTATAGAAAATTTCAACTTCTTTTCTTTTATGTTAAGAATGGTGATCGTTTCTAATATATCCATGGAACAGTGATCACATGATTAGTATAAATATAGGGTTTTAACAAATCCAATTTACTCAGAAAAACAAAGAAATGACCACATCCAGTAGACATGCCCCATACGAAGCCCATTTTTCAGAGCTCAGAAGGAAGGTGGCGTCATTGGGCTTCGATCTTGACCAATCCCAGTCCGATCTTGAATATGTTATTCTCAAGCGGGACTGCCTACGAGAGAAGTGGATGTTGATAGAGATTATCACCCGAGCAATATTATCTGAGCCACCCCAAGAGTCTGTCACCATCGCACACCTTACTCTACGGTCTTATGCGAGTTTTATAAGGGGTTACATAACAAGACCTTAGCACTATGGTTGTGAATATTATTTTTTTATATAATAATAAATAAACTTTCATTTTATTATTGGTACTTTGTAAATAGTTTTTAAAGCTCAAATAGTATTTTTTTGGTTTAAATTCAACTAAGAAATTTATTTTGATGAATTAATGGATTTTTGAATTAAATAATATTTTAATAAAATATTATTAATATTAAATTAATTTTTATTAAATATAAATTGTTGTTTAATTTTATGAATGCAATCATAATTTTTATTAAGGTCTGAAATCCATTTTTGTCAAAACCCATGAATTTTCGATAAATGTCAGTTTTTATTTTAAAAGTGAAAATTAACACATATAGAAAATTATTTAGATAAAATGAATATAATTTCTGGAATCAAGACGTCGAAATTATCCAATGGTTAATTTTTCATAATTTTATGAGACAGACAAATTTTTGGGTAAAAATTAAATATTGTTTAAATATATAATGTGTTTTATGACATCATAATGACCCAATAGTGATATAATAAATTACTATAAGCCTTATTTTCGGCCAATATATGTTTTAAAATTAAGATAATGTGATTTTGGGTTTATTTTTCTTATTTTACAAAGCATTAATGGACCCTTCAAGACTTATTAAACATCTTGTCTTTTTAAATTGTTTTCCTTGGGAGTGTGACTCACCTCCACATAATAAACCCCATTATTTTAAGAATTTAGGACCTTGGACTTATAGAATATAGTTTTCCACTTCCCTTATCCATAAAAAATGGGCAAAAACCGTGGTCTGGTTTGTGGTTTGAATTAGTTTAATGTGAGGTGTCCCAAACCTAAATAATAAATAATTCTCTCACATTTCCTATATAAACCCACCCAAGCTCCCACTTCCACTTCACTAAATTCCTTTTTAGTTCTTCTAACCTCTATTTTACTCTCTCTAGAATCCTCCCAAGGTTCCACATGCGCCTAAGAAGCCTCTCTCAAGCCTCTCTCAAGCCTTTGTAAGCACACTTCCAAGTAAGGGTTTTTCTTTCTTTATTATTTTTGTCCAATATTCTCTAAATTGTTATTCCCTTTTAATTTAAATTATAAATGTTTTGTTATGGTTTTTCACCTCCCCCATATAGCCCTATTTATGTTTTAATGATGGGATTCCCCTTTCCCTCTCATTAAATGCTTCCCATGTACACCTGTTACTATGCCGAAATTCCGAAAACAATTTCTCTCTCCTCATTTATATTCAAGAAATTATTTTGTATCATGAATCTAATTTACATTACATTTGTTGGGAAATTTATCTATATGACCACCTTACTGTCCATGTAATGTTAATATGATGAGACACCCTTTTATCTCTCATCAACCATTTTTATGAATTCTTATGTCACGCCATTACGCTGCCAAAATTGCACCGATTTTCCGAGCCAATGCCATTGTGTAGTGAATACCATGCCCATTTTTCTATCAAGGGTATTAAAAATTATGAATATTTAATTATTTATTATAAATTTTCATGTATTAATTCCACATTCCTTTATCGTGGAATAAATGATTATGTTTTATGAATCCATGTTATATGATCCATGTGGCACACTTATGCATGAAATAAAAGGTTTAAGAAAGGATCACCATTATAGCACTCTAATGCATTGGGTAAAGTATAGTATCATGATATGTCAGTTGAAATGGATGTTGACTCATGCTAATTCAACTACGATTTGGTTTTACTCATGCTTCATGTGCAATGAGTGTTTACTAATGCTCCATGTACAATGATCCTTGGCTCATGCTAATTCCATGTTAAGTGTTGTTTCCACATTTCCATGTTATGATTATCATGATTTATCTTGAATTTAGGTTTATACTTCTATTGTTATCTATTTATATGCCTATTATCTAACATTTATTGTATTATTCATGTTATTCCATGACTATTCCCATATTGGGCTTTATAGATCACCCTTTTTTTATGCATGTTCTCAAGTTATCCCATGAAATGTTAAGTACGAGGGAATGTAGTGGTCATGTAAAGGAAGTTTTCACTAAAGATGTTGTATTTCATGTTTTAAGTTGTTATGTGATGATCTTAAGCCCAAATACACTATACCTCTCGATATTGTTTGTTGTATCAAGTGATGTTTACGTAATAAATTATGTTTAATTGTGTAAAAAAAAGAAGGGCAGTCACAGTTGGTATCAGAGGATAGGTTTGGTTATTTTTGGGATTAGGATTAGAAAACCCTATTAAAGACTTAGAGACATGACTAAGTATAATAAAAACATTCCTAAGTATTGGTGAGTATTGAGTAAGTGTTTTATCAAGAAAATATATCCCTGTCTGGATACGAGAAGGTAAAGTCGGCTCTAACACAGATATACCTAGGGGTGAAAACAGTGACAAGAAGCTTCAGGCTTGACCCGGGGTATCTTGGTACACAGAATCGATTCTTACTAAACTCTTGGTTATGACACTCCTGGGGGATATGATTTGGTAAATTCACAAGCTTAGTATGAACCCTTATTAAAGGAATTAAAAAAATGCCCCTAAGAATATATTCTAGAAAGTAGATCATGGATAATATACATTGAAGCCTATAGATTCATAATTTAAAGAAATAAAAGATATTTATTAGTCATCAAATTTTGTCTTTGGATTATCCTCTATGTGTTACCCCTAACATTCCTTTTATTCTTGCCAATGGCCGGTAAAAGGAGTACACGAGCTAACCACTGATGTGAAGATCAATGTGATGAATTTACTAATGAGATGGCCAATCGAATGGGAGCGGGAATCATGAAATTTGTAACAATTCTCTCTTAGATAACTCAAGATTTGAATAGAAACATGGGTCAAGAGGAACGTTCAACCCCCAATAAGAAAGAAAAAGTCGCTATCGAGAGCTTCATGATACAAAGTCCTCATACTTTTAATGGATCATCTAATCCCTAAATCACCGAACAATGGATCAACTCCATTGAAAATATATTCTCCATTATTCAATGTTATGAACAAGAGAAGGTTCTTCTAGATACTTATTGTATGGAGGGTGAAGCTGATCAATGGTGGAATTTGGTTAAAAATACAAAGCCTGAGGAGGATATCGAGGCGTTGGAATGGAAGGATTTCCAGAAGATGTTTTTTGATAAATATTTTCCGCGCACCCTTCGAATTAAGATGGAATGGGACTTCCTTGACCTCAAGGAAAAGGATGACGAATCTGTTGGATCGTATGAGTAAAACATCACAAGGCTATCATGATACACCTTTGGATTTGTTGTTACCCCCAAATGCAAGGTTAACTGCTCCTTTGGTGGGCCGAAACCTAGCCTGCAAAAAGCGCTGGTGATCCATGACTTTGACTTCTATGAGGAAATTGTCTGATGTGCTCTCAAGGTCGATCAGATATCAGATAATCTCAGGGGTATCATGGGAATAAGAAGCGTAAGGTGGAACTCAATGTTGGCAGTCCGATGGATAAATCCAACGGTGCTAAGAAGATCAAGCACCCCACTTTCCAAAGGTGCGGAAAGAAGCACCCTATAAATTGCCTGAAGTGGACGAGGAAATGCTTTAGGTGTGGAAGAGAAGGGAACCTAGATATCAAATGTCATCAAGGAAGAAATACAGATATGATAGATTAGAGGAACCCTCGGTTTGAACCTCAACACATGGTTCATTTCTACAACTGCAAATAACTAGGGCATCATGCAAATCAGTACCCTAAGCCAAGGGTTTTCAGAGGCAACCAATAACCTCCAAGGAAGCAAGGACGAGATTTTTCCATCACTACTACTGAAGTGATCCCCAGCAATGAAGTGGTGATAGGTATGCTAGTTATTCATTCAATAATAGAAAACATACTTTTTGATTTAGGTTCTATGCATTCTTTTATATCTCGAATGTTTAGTAGAACAATTCCACCACCACCACAAATCATGTAAGTGAAGATGTTAGTGAGTACGAAAAATGGGGAAATCATTGCATCCCATTAATATAATTAATCCCCTATCATAATATGTGGATTTAACTTCCTAGCAATCCTCGTCATACTCCCTCTGGTGAAATTTGATGCAATTATTTTCATGAATTGACTTTCCTTATATGGAGCCAACATAAATTTCCGTGATAGGGAAATCACTCTCCATGTAAAGAATCAACCCCAGATTCTTTTCAAGTGCAAGGAGGAAGATGAATCTTCTTTAGCTCCATCATCCCAAGCATGGATATTACAACCCTATGAGCATGCATATCTGGCTTAGATGATTGAGTCCAAGGAGGAAACCATCCTAGAAGACGTACCTATTGTGAAAGAATTCACTGAAGTGTTTCCTGAGGAATTTCTTGGTCTTCCTCCTAGAAGAGATGTTTAATTCTCAATTGATATTATAACTGGGGCATTTCCAATATCTAAGAATCCATATAGAATGGATTTTGGGGATCTTGAGGAGCTGAAAAAAAAACTACAGGAGAATATGGATAAAGGGTTTATAAACCCAAGTTCTTCCCCATGGGGTGCAGCAGTCCTCTTCATCAAGAAGAAAGATTGGTCAATGGGCCTTTTCATCAATTATCGTGATCTTAAAAAAATCATGATAAAGAACAAGTATCCTCTCCCATGAATTGATAACTTGTTCAATCAGCTGTGTGGAGCACAATACTTCTCCAAGGTGGATTTTCAGTCAAGATATTATCAAGTAAGGGTAAAGAAGAAAGATATCCCCAAGAATACTTTTTGTACAAGATACGAGCACTATGAATTCATAGTAATTCCTTTCAGACTCACTAATGCTCCATAAATCTTCATGGAATTAATGAATAGTGTCTTTCTATATTACCTCAATAAATTTGTGGTTTTCTTTATAGATGATATTCTGATATACTCCAAAACCAAGGAGGACCATGAGGAGCATCTAAAAATTGTACTAGAGACCTTGCGGAAGGATAATATCTATGAAAATTACAAAAAGTGTGAGTTCTGGTTAAAGGAAGTCTCATTCTTGGGTCATATCATTACAAGCAATGTGAAATCTATAGTTACCTCCAAAACAGATGCAATTGAGGGATGGTCGAGGCTAACATCGGTAATAGATATCTGTATCTTCTCGGGGTTAGCTGGATATTATCGACGATTTGTGATAAATTTCTCAAGATTTTCCAACCCTCTTACTATGCTAACTCGAAAGGGAGTAAAGTTTTATTGGAGTGATGAATGCGAAGAAAGCTTATAGGAATTGAAAAGGAGTTTATCACTGCGCCCGTGCTCACATTACCCACAAGTGGAGAACATTTTGTGGTATTCAGTGATGCATCGAAGAAGGGTTTGGGATGTGTGTTTTTGAAAAATGACAATGTCATTGCCTATGCTTAAAGGCAATTAAAAGTTCATGAACAAAACTATCCAACACATGAACTTGAGTTGGTTGTAGTGATCTTCACTTTGAAATTTTTTTGGCATTATCTATTATGGGAGAAGTGTGAAATATATACGGACCACAAAAGCCTCAAGTATATATTCACTCATAAAGAGTTGAACATGCACCAACAAAGATGGTTAAAGCAGATCAAAGACTATGAGTGCTCAATCTATTACCACACAAGGAAAGAGAACAAGGTGGAAGATGACCGAAGTAGAAAGGACCCATCAATTATATCATTGATGAAAATTGAAAAGGATCCAATCTTCTTAGATTTGATGAAGTTGGACATGGGAATCATAAAAAAGGTAAGACCATCAATCCTTTCACGAATGATTTCTCAACCATCACTTTTGGAAAGGTTAAAGGATTATCAAAAGAATAATGTGGGAATTCAGGAAAAAGTAGAGGCTATCATAAAAGGAAAATCCTCATAGTTTAATGTTAATGAAGAGGGAATTTTATGATTTGGGAAAAGACTATATAATCCATCAATTCTATAGTTGAAGAAGGAACTTTTGGATGATTCATATAGTTAAAATTTCTCTATTCACCCAGGAAAAAAAAATATGTATAGAGATATTCGAGAGAATTATTTGTGGGATAATATGAAGAAGGAGATCTCTTAATATACATCAAAGTGCCTGGTGTGTCATAAAGTAAAGGTAGAGAGGCAGAAGTATAAGAGGATGATGAAAACATTTCCCATACCAGAATGGAAATCGGATAACATCACCATGCACTTTGTCACTAGACTACGAAGACATCCAAAGGCAACAATGCAATCTGGGTTGTGTTGAGTCCTCTTAAAAAGGTTGCATACTTCATTGCAATTCAAGAGGATTTATCTTTGGATCAACAAGCACGGATATATATCAGGGAATTGGTAAGGATGAATGGAGTACCACTATCTATTGTGTCCAATCGAGATCCAAGATTCACCGCTATGTTTTGGAAGAGTCTTCAACATGCTTTCAATACTGAACTATACATTAGTATGACCTATCATCCTCAAACAGATAGACAATCTGAGCAGACTATCCAAACACTTGAGGACATGTTGAGAGCATGCTTAATGGACTTTAAAGGAGGATGGTATCAATATCTTCCTCTGGTGGATTTCTCTTATAATAATAGTTTCCACGCGAGCATCCAAATGGCACCATATGAAGCCCTTTACGGTAAAAGGTGCATAACACCGACATGTTGGGATGATGTTGGTGAGCATAAGATTATTAGACTATAAATAGTTGAAGAAATGGTGGAGAAGGTGAAAACCATTTAACATCATATCAAGGAAGCCCATAGTTGACAAAAGAGTTATGCAGATAACCGTTGATGAGACCTTGAGTTTAAAGTTTGAGACATGGTATTTATATGCATAGCTCTGTTGAATAAGGTCATGAGGTTTTGAAATAAAGGGAATTTAAGTCCAAGGTACATTGGCCCCTTCGAGATTCTTGATCGTGTTGGGGATGTGGCCTATTGACTAGCACGTCCACCTACCATGGCCGAAGTACATGATGTATTTCATGTATTGCTCTTAAGGAAGTACATACCAGACCCATTACATGTAATCTCTTCAGAGGTGGTACAGTTAGAGGATGATCTTTCGAATGAGGAGAAACCAGTGAAGATCTTAGATCGTAGAGAAAAAGTTCTATGAAATAAGATAATTCCCCTCATCAAGGTGTTGTGGTGAAACCACAAGTTTGAAGAAGCGACGTGGGAATCAGCAGAAATGATGAAGCAGAGTTACCCACATCTATTTTAGTTTGGGAAAAGAAAATTTCGAGTACGAAAATTCATACGGGGGGAAGATTGTAATAACCCTAAATTTCATTAATGGAAATCCCTCTCAATCTTATTAAATGCCTCTTTATGAAAAAGTTTTATATAAAATGTCAACTTCTTTGGTTTTATGTTGTGAATGGTGTCTGTTTCTAAAATATCCGTTGAACAATGATCACATGATTAGTATAAATATAGGGTTTTAAAAAATCAAATTTACTCAGACAAACAAAGCAATGGCCTCATCCAGTAAATGTGCCCTATATGAAGCCCATTTGTCAGAGCTCTGAAAGAAGGTGGGATCATTGGGATTCTCTCCTGACCAATCCCAAGAGGAGCTTGAATATGTTATGCTCGAGCGAGACCACCTACGAGAGAATTGGAAGTTGATAGAGATTACCACCTGTGCAATGTTATCCGAGCCACCCTAAGAGTCTATCACCATCGCACACCCTACTCTTCGGTCTTATGCGGGTGTTATAAGGGGTTATGTAACAAGACCTTAGAACTATGGTTATGTACATTATTTTTGAATATAATAATGAATATAATTTCATTTTATTATTGTTACCTTGTAAATAGTTTTTAAAGCTCAAATAGTATTTTTAGTTAAAATTCAACTATGAAATCTATTTTGAAGAATTAGTTGATTTTATAATTAAATAATATTTTAATAAAATATTATTAATATTAAATTAATTTTTATTAAACATAAATTATCGTATAATTTTATGAATGCAACCATAATTTTTATTAAGGTTTGAAAGCCATTTCTGTCAAAACCCATGAATTTTTGACAAATGTCAGTTTTTATATTAAAAGTGAAAGTTAACAAATTAAGAAAATTATTTAGATAAAATGAATATTATTTCTGGAATAAGGATGTCGAAATTATGAAACGGTGAATTTTACATAATTTTCTGAGACAATCAAGTGTTTGGGTAAAAATTAAATACCGTTGAAATATATAATCTGTTTTATGACATCATGATGATCCAAAAGTGATGTAATAAAATAATATAAGACTTATGTTCGTCCAATATATGTTTTACCATTAAGAAAATGTGATTTGGGTTTATTTGACTTATTTTACAAAGCATTAATGAACCCTTCAAGACTTATTAAACATCTTTTCTTTTTAAATTGTTTTCCTTGGGAGTTTGACTCACCTCCACATAAGAAACCCCATTATTTTAAGAAGTTAGAACTTTGGACATATAAAATATTTTATTCCACTTCCCTTTTCCAAAAACCATAGTAAAAAATCATGGGTGGGTTTATGATTTGGATTAGTTTAATGTGAGGTGTCCCAAACCTAAATAATAAAGAATTCCCTCACCTTTCTTATATAAACTCACCCAATCTCCCACTTCCTCCTCACTCAAAGACTTTGGAGTTCGTCCAACCTCTTCCCTCCTGTCTCTAGAATCCTCCCATGGTTCCCAAATCTCCCAATAAGCCTCTATAAAGCCTCTTTCAATCCTTTGGAAGAACACTTCCAAGTAAGGGGTTTTCTTCCTTTTTTATTTTTGTTCAATATTATCTAAATTGTTATGCCCTTTTAGTTTCAATTATAAATGTTGGGGTACAGTTTCTCACCACCCCAATACTTCCCTATTTATGTTTTAATGATGTGATACCACTTTCTATATCATTAAATTCCTCCCATGTACACCCATTAAAATGCCGAAATTCTGAAAGGAAATTCTCTCTCCTCATTTACTTTCAAGAAATTATTTTGTATCATGAATCTAATTTCCATTACATTTGTTGGGAAAAGTATCTATATTACCCCCTTACTTTCCTTGTCATGTAAATATGATGAGACACCCATTTCTCTCTCATAATCCATTTTTATGTATTCTTATGTCATGCCGTTACACTACTGAAATTGCACCAATTTTCCAAGCCAATGCCATTGTGAAGTGAATACCATGCCCATTTTTGTATCGAAGGTATTCACCTTTATGAACATTTAATTATTTATTATAAATCTTCTTGTATGAATTCCACATTCCTTTATTGTGGAATAAATGGTAATGTTTCATGAATCCATGTTATATGATCCATATGGCACACTTATGCTTGAAATGAAAGGTTTAAGAAGGGTGCACCCTTATAGCACTCAAAGGCATTGGGTAAAGTATGGTATCATGATACATCATGTGCAATGGGTATTGACTCATGATAATTCATGTTCAATGAGTTATTACTTGTGCTTCATGTGCAATGACGGTTTACTCATGCTCCATGTGCAATGAGCCTTGGCTCATGATAATTCCATGTTAAGTGTTGTTGCCACATTTCCATGTTATGATTATCATGCTTTATCACGACTTTATGTTTATACCTGTATTGTGATATATTGATATTCCTATTATATAACATGTATTGTATTACTCATTTTATTCCATGATTATTCCGTTACTAGGCTTTATAGCTCACCCGTTTTCTTATTCATGTCCTTAGGTTATCCCATGCAATACTAAGTATGAGGGAATGTAGTGGTCATGTAAAGGAATTTTTCAATAATGATGTTGTATTTCATGTTTTAAGTTGTTATGTAATGATCCTAAGCCCCAAATACACTATACCTCTCAATCTTCTTTGTTGTATCAAGTGAATTTTAAGTAATAAATTATTTTTAATTGTTTAATAAAAATCCGGGGTCATAGTATTCATTGTTTGTTTTATGATTTTTATAGTTTTTGTGGGTTTTTGATTTTTTAGGGGTTTTATATTTTTTTTGGGATTTTAAGGATTTTAGGTTTTTTTATGATTTTTATGATTTTAGGGTTTATTAGCTGTTTTTTGTATTTTTATGGTTTTAGTGTTTTTAGGTGTTTTGGGTAGTTTTAGGTTTTTTAGGGTTTTAGGGTTTTTTTAGGGTTTTTAGGATTTTTATGTTTTTATGGTTTTGAGGGATTTCAGAGTTTTTGGGGTTTTTGGGTGTTTAATTATTTGTAAGTGAATTTTAGTGTTTTTATATTGTTTTAGGGTGTTTTAGGGGGTTTTATGTGTTTTTGTGTATTTTGGGGGGTGTTTACAAACTTTTGGGGTTTGGGGGTTGTAGGGTTTTTATGTTTTTATGGTATTTTGGGTATATTTATGTGTTTTATGAGTTCAAGGGTTCCTAGGGTTTTTATGGGTCTTGGGGTTTTCGTCATTTTAGTTTTTTATATTTTTAGGGGTTTTATGGTTTATTAGGTTTTTAGGGGTTTTTTTTGGTTTTTATAGTTTTTAGGGGGTTTAAGTATTTTTTTATGATATTTATTTTTTTATTGAGTGTGTGGGTTTAGGTATTTTTGTGGTTATAAATTTTATTCAAAATTTTTAGGGTTTTTTGGGGTTTTATAATGTTATAGGGTTTTTAGGGGTTTTGGTGTTTTTTGTAGATTTAATAGTTTTTTGGGGTTTGGGGGTTTTTTAGAGTTTTTTTGTGTTTAAGCGTTTACACATTTTATTAAGGTTTTTAATTTTCTTACAGTTATGGTTGTTTTTATGGGTTTTAGGTTGTTTTAGATTTTACAAGGGGTTTCCCAAATTTTTATGGTTTTTTTGGTCATTTTAATGTTTTAGTGGTCTTTAGAATGTTTTACGTTTTTAGGGATTTTGGGTTTTAAGGGGTTTTTAGTGCTTTATTAGGATTATTATGGGTTTTTGGGTTTTATGGATGTCATTTTGTTTTGTGTTTTTTAGGTTTTTTATGGTTTTTAGGGTTTTTTCTTGTTTTTATGGGTGTTGTGCTCATGTAAATTAATTAGGGGTTTTAGGGTCATTTGGGTTTTTTATGTTTTCTAGTGTTTTTAGGGTATTTTAGTGTTTTAGTTTATTTTATGTTTTTAATATTTTTTTGGACATTTTATGGGTTTTTCAAGGGATTTAGGGGTTTTTTTGGGATTTTAGGGATTTTAGG
Source organism: Viscum album (assembly GCA_963277665.1). Classification (NCBI taxonomy): domain Eukaryota; kingdom Viridiplantae; phylum Streptophyta; class Magnoliopsida; order Santalales; family Viscaceae; genus Viscum; species Viscum album. The sequence continues at coordinate 680,050,936 of OY728142.1, read as the reverse complement.
ATTGCTTACTCGTTTTTAAGATCTTTTTGGGTTTTGTGTGGTTTAGGGTCCTTTAGGATATTTTGGTTTCTTGGTTCCTATAGGGTTTTTATATTTATTTAGTGTTTTTATGATTTTTTTGGGTTCTTTAAAGGATTTTTAGGGAACTTTAATGTTTTTAATTCCCTTTAGGGTTTTAGGGGTTTTAGTGGCTTTTATGATTTCATGATCCTTTAGGGTTTTTAGGGTTCTTCTAGTCTTTCATGAATATGTGTATTTTATCGTTGTTTTGGGTTTTTTATTTTCTTTTAGTGGTTTTAGGGTTTTTAGATTCTTTTAATTTTTTCTTATTTTTATATTATTATCGAGTTTTAGGGTATTTTGAGTCTTTTAGGGGTTTTAGGGGGTTTATGGACTTTTAGGTTTTTTAGTTTTTTTAGTATTTTTAGTGGTGTTTAGGGGATTTTTGGGTTTTTATGTGGTTTTTAGGGGTTAGGTTTCTTAGAAATTTTAGTGGTCTTTAATACATTTAGTTTTTTTGGGATCCATTATTTTATTTAAATTTTTAGGGATTTAGGGTTTTTAATTTTTACAGGGTTTTTCGGTGTTTTAAGTTGGTTTTAGAGGGTTTTAGGGTCTTTAGGGGGGATATGGGTTTTTAGGGTTTCTAAGGGGATGTATGGTTTTTAGGGATTTATAGTCTTTTTGGTTTATAGGGGTTTTATGGTTTTTAATGTTTTTAGGTGTTTTAAGGGGTTTTAGGGTTTAAAGTGTTTTTAAGGGTTTTTAAGGATTTATGTATTGTTAGGGTTTTTATTATTTTTTATTATTTTAATGATTTGTTTTGTAATTTATGGGTTTTTATATTTTTTATTGGTTTAATTTTTTTATTGATTTTAGGGGTTTTACATGATTTAAATGTTTTTAGAGTTTTTAAGGGTTTTAGAGATTTTAATAATTCTTAGGGTCTTTTTGGATATTTAGGGGTTTAGGTGTTTTTAGTGTTTTTGTAAGATTTTGGATTTTTAGGGTGTTTTTTGGGTATTAGGGTTTTCTAGGGGTTTCATAGATTTTTAGAAATTTTAGATATTTTTGGTGTTTTTTAGTTTTATGGGGTTTTGGTATTTTTAGGTTGTTTAGATGCTTTTATGATGAATTTAGGGGTTTTAGGGTTTTTATTGGTTTTGGGGTGTTTTGGGGTTGTTATTATTTTTAGTGTTTTTAGTGGTTTTTTGGTACATTAAGGTGTTTTAGAGTTTTAGGGTATTTAGGGTAATTTAGGGGCCATATAGGTTTTTATGGATTTTTAGTGTTTATGGGTTTTATATGCTTTAATGGTTTATGGGTTTTAGGATTTTTTGGGTTTCTGATTGGTTTCTAGTGTTTTTATGTTGTTTTAAGGGTTTTCCTATGGTTTTAGTCCATTTTAGGATTTTAGGTATTTTTAGTGGTTTTCACTAGTTTTAATGATTTTTCGGGGTTTTCCGGGTTCTATTTGGTTTTAGGGATTTTTAGAAATTTTGGGATTTTAAGGGTTTTAGTTTTTTAAATGGTTTTTGGGGTATATAATGGTTTTATGTATTTCCAGTGTTTTAGGGGTTTTATCATTTTATGGTTTTTTTTATTTTTTAGCTTTTTAAGGTTATAATGTATTTATATGGTTTTTAGGGTTTTGAGGGTGTTTGATGGTATTTTAAATTATTTTGGGTTTTCCAGGTTTTTTGGTTTTATGGTTTTTTTCGGATTTTTGAGAGTTTTATGGGGGGGGGGGGTTAAGTGGGTTTTAGGAATTTAGGTGGTTTAAGTGTTTCTAGGGTTATTTATGTTATGGTTTTTTTGAGTTTTGAGGATTTCTGTTTTCTATGGGATTTTAGTGTTTTATGGGGTTTTATGGTGTTTTTAATGTTTTTCTGTTTTTAGGGGTTCTATTGATATAATGATTTTATGGGTTTTTGGGTTTTGAGGTGCATTAAGGTTTATGGTTTTAAAAATATTTTTAGGGTTTTAAGGGTTTTAAGGTATTTTGAAGTATTTTGAGGTTTTTTATATTTTTTAGGGTTGTTAATAATTTTAGGGTTTTAGATTTGTTTTAGGATTTTATCATTTTAAGGGTTTATAATTTTTTTTGGCGTTTGATGGTTTTTAGGGGGTTTAAGCTTATAGGGTATTTAGATTTTTTAAGTGTTTCAAGGTTTAGGGGTTTCATCTTTTTTTTTGTATTTAGTTTTTTAAGATTTCTAAGGGTATTAAGAGGCATTCAGTTTATATAATATTTTTAGGGTATTCTAGTTGTTTTCAAGATGTTATAATATTAGGGGGTTTTCAGATATTTTAGGGTTTTTAGGGGTTTTTAGGGGTTTATTTTTTTTAGGGGTTTTTGGTTTTTTATCTTTGTTTGGGATTTTGTATGTTTTTTTTGTTTTTAGTGTTATTTATGTTTTAAATATCTTTAAGGATTTTCTAGCTTTTATTGATAATAATTGGGTTTAGGTTTATTATGTTTTTAAAGGTTATTTTCATTATTTGTTGGGTTTTTATTTTTTTATGGGTTTTAGTATTTTTCTATTGTTTTAATTTGTTTTACGTGGTTTTAGTGTTTTTATGGTTTTACGTTTTTTGTGTTTTTAATGGTTTTTAGAGTTTAATTGGTTTTTATAGGTTTTATAAGTTTTTTTTGATTACTTTAATGATTTAGGGTTTTATATGGGCTTTAGGGTTTTTTGGTTTTTTTGGGGTTTTAGAGTTTTTAGGGGGTTTTAGGATTTAATTTGTTTTTATGGGTGTTTATGTTTTTAGGATTTTTTGGATTTTTTTCATGTTTTATAGGTATTTTATGTTTTAGTGGGTTTTAGAAAAGTTTTGGGGTTTTCAGTGTTTTTAGGGGGTTTTAGGGTTTTATGGTTTTAGTTTTTTTAGGTTTTTAAGGGTTGTTATGGTTTTTGGGGGTTTTGTTTTTTTGGGTTTTGGGGGGTCATTGGATTTTTAAGAGTTTTAGGATATTTTGTGTGTTTTTTTGAATTCTAGGGTTTTTAGGGTTTTAGGGGGTTTAATGCACATTTTGGTTTTTTGGTGTTTTAGAATTTTAGGGGTTTTATGGGTTTTATGGTTTTAATGGGTTTTAGGGGTTTTATGGATTTTTTGTGATTTAGGGGTTTTTAGGGGTTTTATGATTTTAGAGGTTTTTATGGGTTCTAAGGGGTTTAAACTTTTATTATATTTTTTTCATTTTAGGGGTTTTAATGCCTTAGAGTATGTTTTAATGTTTTTAATTAATTTTTTAGGGTTTTAGGGATTTTTAGTTCTTTTGGGGGAGTTTAAGGATTTTTGTGGTGTTTAGGGTTTTGTTAAGGTTTTTTGGGGTTTTTTGGGTTTTTTTATTTATTATTTATTTTTTAGGGATTTTAAGTGTTTTATGGTTTTTATGGTATATTGGGGATTTATATTTTTGGGGGATTTTTAGCAGTTTTAAGTATTTTAAGGTTCTTTGGGGATTTTATGGGTTTTATGTGTTTTGGGGGGTTTTTAGTTTTTAAGGGTTTTAGATTTTTTAATGTTTTTAGGACTTTTAGTGATTTAATAGGTTTTTATAGTTTTTAGGGTTTTCTAAAACATTTTAAGGTTATTCGTGTTTTTTGGGGTTTTAGTGTTTTTCAGGGTTTTTAGGTTTTTTAGAGGATTTAGGGTTTTTTGGGGTTTTTAGTGTTTTTACTGTTTTTAGGGGTTTTATGTAATTTATGGTTATTAGGGTTTTTATGTTTATAAGGGTTTATAGTTATTTTTAGAGTTTTTGTGGTTTTAGTGTTTTTTATTTTTTAGGGGTTTTAGTGTTCATCATTTTTTATGGGTTTTGGGTTTTTATTGTTTTCAGTGTTCTTTTAGTGTTATTTATAGTTTTAATGGATTTTAGGGATTTAGGGTTTTTGGGTTTTTGGGTTTTTTAGTTTTCTGGGTGTTTTTTGAAGGTTTTTTTAGATATTTTATTGTGGTCTTTCTAGGGAGGTTTTAGGGGGTTTATAATTTTTAAGGATTTTAAATGTTTTACAATTTTTTAGGATTTCTAGCGTGTGTCGGGTTTTTATTGGTTTTATGGTTTTATTATTTTACTATTCTTTTTGGGTTCTTAGGGTTATTTAGTGTTTTAGGGGGTTTTTAGGTTTCTCAAGGTTTTTGTTTTTTGGGGGTTTAGTGTTTTTTTGTGGGGGGGGGGTTAGTATTCATAGGGATTTCCTTAGGGTTTTAGGGGGGTTTCCATATTTGTGGTTTAGGTATTTTGAGGTTTTCAGGGGTTTTAGTTGATTTTCAATTTTTAGTTTTTTTATTTTTACTATGGTTTTAAAGGTTTGTAATTTTTTTTGGTTTTTTTGGGTTTTTTGGGTTTTTGAGGGGGTTTTTTGGTTTTTTGGGTTTTTTGGATTTTATGGGATTTGTATTTTTTAGGGTTTTAAATGTTTTCTATGGGTTTTGGGGTTTTTATATAATTTTAGGTGTTTTAATGGTTTTTATGGGACTTAGGTCCGTTTAATGTTTTAAAGGGGTTTTAGGGTCTTGGGCGGGGGGGGGGGGGGGGTGGTTGTAGTTTTTGGTATCTAGGTCTTTGGGTGGGGGGTATTGGTTTTTTATTGATTATAGTTTCATTTTGGTTTTTAGGGTTTTTGTTTCTTTAATGGTTTTTTGATTCCTTTTGTGTTTTTATGTTTTTAGGGATTCCGGTGTCTTTTATGGGGTTATGGTTTTTTGGATCCTTTAGTGTTTTTAGAGTTTTTATGTACATTTTAGGTTTTTCAGGTTTTTAAGGCCATTTAGGGGTTTTATGGTTTCTGGGACCCCTTAGGGGTTTTTTTTACAGTTTTAAGGGTTTTAATGGGTTTTAGTTGTTTTTTTTTGGATTTTAGTATTTTTAGGGTTTTTATGATTTATGGTTTTTAGAGTTTTTTGAGTTTTGGGGGGTTTTAATGGTTTTAGAGTTATAAATAATTTTTACGTTTTTATGATTTTTTAGGTTCCTTTTTTCATTTTTAAGAGTTTTAATGTTTTTAAGGATTTTTGGGGTTTTAGGGGTCTTATGGGTTTTTATGGTTTTTATATTTTTTGGGGTTTTAGGGGGTTTTATAGTTTTATGGTTTTACGGTTTTATGGTATTTAGGATTTTATGTTTTTACATTTTTTTAGGGTTTATAAGGTAATTTTTTTTTAATAGTTTTCATTGTTTTTTTTAGTTTTTTAGGTTTTTAACTGTTTTTATGATTTTTAATTATTTTAGTGTTTTTAGGATTTTTAGGGTTTTTAAATTTTTAAATGGGGTTTAGGGTATTTTAATGTTTTTATGGGCTTTATAATATTTTTGGGGATTTAAGGGTTTCTAGGGTTTTAGGGGTGGATGGTATTTTAAGATTTGAAGGGACATTTTGGGTTTTAATTTTTTTTTTCGCCATTGAGGGTGATTAGGAGATTTATGTTTTTATTGTGTTTTTAGGCGTTTTAAGGTATTTTAGGTGGTTTTTACTATTTTATTACCCCTTTATGGTGATTTTAGTGTTTTTAGGGACCTTTTAATGTTTTATGTTTTTTAGAATGCTTTAGGGATTTTAGTTTTTTATGGTCCTTTACAGGTTTTAGGTTTTTTATGATTTTTAAGGTTTTTAGGATTTTTTTGGGTTTTAGTGGTATTATTTTTTTAGTGTTTTTTTGGATTTTTTATGTTTCTATGGTTTTAATTGTTTGTATGGAAATTGTTATATTTTAAGGTTTTCATGGTTCTTATGGTTTTTTGGAGGATTTAGGATTTTTAGGGGTTTTAGGGTTTTAAAAGGTTTTTATTTTTTTATGGTTTTTTGGTTATTTTAGAGTGTTTATGTATTGTTTATAGTTTTATGGTTTTTTAGGGAAAAATTATGTTTTTAAGGGTTTTAGGTTCATTTCTTTTTTTTAGGAATTTTTAGGGTTTCTAGTGTAATAGAGTTTTTAGTGTCTTTTAGCGTTTTTATGGGTTTAAGACGATTTAGTTTTTTTCAGGTTTTATAGGTTCGTTTATGGTTGGTAGAGGTTTTAGGGTTTTAATGGGTTTTTTAGTGTTTTAAGGATCCTTTCGGGTTTTATGGTTTTTAGGAGCCTTCAGGGTCTCTTAGGGTTTTAGGGTCCCTTCGGGTTTTAGGGTAGTTTAGGGGTTTTTAACGGATTTTATGGTCCTCTTGAATTTTTAGGGGCTTTAGGTTCTAATATGGGTTTTAGGTTTTCTGGGTTTTTATGGACCGTTATTGTTTTTATGGTTTTTTATAGACTTTTTAGGGTTTTTGGGGTATTATATTGTCTTTTATTGTTCATAGTGACTTTTAGGGGTTTTTATTGTTTGGGGGTCTTTTTTGATTTTAGGTTCTTTAAAGGGTTTTTGGGGTTTTAGGTCTTTTAGGGATTCTGTAGGGGTTTTTGGGGTATTTAGGGTATTTAGTGTCTTTTAGGGGTTTTAGTGTTTTCAATATTTTTTTGTGTTTTTAGGGGTTTTAAGGTGTTTTGGGGGTTGGGGGTTGGGTTTTTTTTGGATTTTTTGGGTTTTTGGGACTTTTAAAAGTTTTTAGGAATTTTAATGGTTTTAGAGGTATTTAGTTTTTAATTTTTCTTAGTGTTTTTAGGTATTTTTATGGTTTTAATGGGTTTTAATGGGGTTTTAGGGTTTTTAGGGGTTTATGGTTTTTTGATTTTTAAGGGTTTAAGGTTTTTGGGATTTTTAGGGGGTAGGTAATTTTGGGAGTTTTTGGGTTTATAGGAGGTGTTATTAATTTTTAGGGGTATTAGGGTTTCTTTTTTAGGATTTTTAGAAATTTTTAATTGGTTTTTTTATTTTTAGGTGGGTTTGAGGGGTTTATGTTTTTTAGGGTTTTCAGATTTTTTTTATGGTTTTTAGGGTTTTAGAGGCTTCAAGGATTTTTTTCAGTTTTTTTTTAATTTTTAGGTGGGTTTAGGTGTTTTATGGGTTTTTTTGTTTTTTTTCATGTTTTTAGGTATTTTTAGCTTTTTTACTAAGATTATGTTTTTTTTGTTTTTAGGGGTTTCAGTGTTTTTAGGGTTCTTTTGGGTTTTAATGTTTCTTGGGTTTTATGGGGTTTTTATGAATTTTATGAGATTTTTAGATATTTTAGGATTTTAGGTGTTTTGGTTTTTTTATATTTTTATGGATTTATAGGGTATTATTCATTTTCAAGGGTTTTTAATGTTTTTTCGGTTTTTGGGGTTTTTAGGGTTTTTAGGTGGTTTAGGGTTTTTATAGATTTTGAGGGTATTAGATATTTTTAGGTAATTTCAGGGGGACATAGGTTTTTTTGTGATTACATTAGGATTTTTAGTGTGTTAGAGGATTTCAAGATTTTTAGGGTTTTTTGGATTGTTTTAGGGTTTTTTGATATTTTTAGGGATTTTTAGTGTTTTTAGGTTATTTTACAATTTTAGGTTTTTAGGGTTATAGGGGCGTCTTGGTGTTTAAGGGTTATTAATGTATTTTTGGATTTTTAGATAACTTTTAGGGTATTTTAGGTTTATGAGGGGCTTTAGGGTATTTTTGTTTTTTATGTTTGGTTGTTTTTTAATGTTTTCTTTGAGTATTTGGGGATTTTTAGCATTTTTCGGGTTTTTATGGGGTTTTAAGGTTAGTATGGTTCATAGGAATTTTGATGGTTTTTATGGTTTTAGGGGTTTTAGGAGTTTTAGTGGTTTCATGGTTTTTTAGGGTTTTTAGGGTTTTTTGGGGGATTTGGGTTTTTAAGGGTTTTAGGGATTTTAGAAAATTGAATTTGTTTCCCAGGATTTTTTAGGTTTTAGGGATATTTTTGTTTTTAAGGGTTTTAGGATTTTAAAGAGTTTTTATTATTATTTTTGAATTTTTAATGGTTTTAGGGTTTTTAGGGGGTTTAGTGTTTTCAGGGTTTTAGGGGATTTAAGGGGTTCAGAGTGTTTTAAGCGGTTCTAGGGTCTTTAGTTGTTTTAGTGTCGTTTTATCGTTTCTTATAATTTTTTTATATTTTCAGAAACTTGTTTGTATTTGTAGTGTTTTTTAGGTTTTTAGGGTTTTTTTGGTGTTTTAGGGACTTTTAGTGTATTTTAGGGATTTTATGGGGGTTTTAGGGTTTTAGGGGTTTTAGGGGGTATGGTTTTCAGGGTTTTTAGGTTTTTTGTAGTTTTTGGGTTTTAGGGGATTTAGTGTCTTTTTAATATATTTAGTTTTTTTAGGATCTTTAGAGTTTAAGGGGTTTTTATGGAAAAGAAGGCTCATGGAAAATCGTTCATAGACCACCAAAATATATTATAAAAATAAGGGCAAAGTGTTACATGGAGAGTTTACAAGCACGAGTGTGAATTTCACCCTTCAAATCAGAGTCAACATATGGTGCACAAAAAAGTGGTGTAATAAAGGATCATAATGAGATCATTTCTTCAACTGACTTTTTAGATACTGTACCTACCACCATGATCACCTCCCTATAGGCATGTGTGACATTCATTGTGAGTGTTTGGGAGAGTGTTACAACTCGAGGTGACACATGTACGTGTTTGGAGAAAATGAAAAAAATGGTCTGATGGGTGAAAAGCATTCGACCATTATTATAGAGAATTTTACATCACCATCTTTGTTTCATCCCGATCTGCGTCATTATCCTTTAGAGGGAATTGGATTAACCCAGTAGGTTCTAGGATGTTTATTTCTTCCGCATTATGAAGAAAGTTACACAATAAAATTTTCCCAGCGGGCAATTGCATGGGGTTAATTAATTATGCAATCAGGCCTCTTAGGATATGAATTCCTCGAATTGTCTCCAACAGGTTTATTCGTGGAGCCAAAAACACCCAAAATCCCTGGTATCCATGATTCATGGACATGGTTTCCATAGGCTGGCACTCGTTAGATGTAAATTTTTCTAATGACACTTAAGGGATCCATTTTTCAAGAGGATGGGAGGTCGAGATCATCGCCCCATTTTAGAGGGTATTATTGCCTATTCCATGACTCTATTATAGATTTAAGTTGTGTTCACATGTTCATGAATCCTTTTTTTATTCTCTAAGAGTGTAACCACGGGATAGACTTGGTTTGTAAGATCATCATGGATATACATGGATTTGTTGATACAGAGGCAATGTGCACTTAATCCATGCAATAAGTCACTTTGGAGTTTATCACCATACAGGAGGGAAGGAAGGTGGTATGATGTTGGGATCAGACCCTTAATATGGGCTTCCAATGTATCCTCGAGAGAGGAATAAGATCCCTTGTAGTTTGGTTAGCTTTGGGATTGGACATGGGTTGTTGCTCATTTATTGGGGGCATAATTTGGTGAACCATTTTAGAAGGGAACCCCTTTTGAGCTCAGGCCTTCAACCAGGCATCCTACATATCCAAGTTTGAATTGGAGTTAGTGTTCCCGTAGTTCTGGATGTGTTGGGGATAATTCATGGAAGCATCCCATCTGAGGGGACATGGTTGGGTGAACCCTTTCAGAAGAAAACCCCTTTGAGCATGGTCCTTCAAGAAGGAATCCTACATATCCTAGTTGGAACAAGAATTAGAGTTCTCATAGTTCAGTATGGGTTTATTCATAATCATGTAAGCTACCCATTTGAGGGGAAATGGTTGTGTGAACCCTTTTTTAGGGGAACCCTTTTGAGACCGGGCCTTTAAGAATGCATCCTACATATCATGGTGAGAACAGGAATCAAAGTTCTCCTAGTTCAGGATTGTTTGGGGATTATACATGGAAGCTTCCCATTTCAGGAGAACATGATTGGGTGAACCCTTTCAGAAGAATACCCCTTTTGTGGTTGGGCCTTCAAGTAGGCATCCTACATATCCTGGTTTGAATTGGACTCAGAGTTCTCATAGCCCAGGATGGGTTGGGGCTTATGCATGGAAGCTTCCCATTTAGGGGGAACATGATTGGGTTAACCCTTTTGGAAGGGAACCCCTTTTGAGCATAAGACTTCATGTAGGCATCCTATGTATCCTTGTTTGAAAAGTAATTAGTTTCTCATAGTATAGGAAATGAGGTTTATTGTGTGGATGTTGTTATCATACAAAATCTTTAATCCCATGGGATTCATACTCGATGTGATAAACAATAGGATATAAGAGATTCAACAAACCACACACCTTCTCTTAAACTGATGGAAGAGTTCGGGCTTATGTCCAAAGAATATGAGGTGATGGTGAGTGAGTGTGTGGTGTAATGAACCATTCAATGTGATATGAAGGTGAAGGTCATTGGGTCCAGTCCGAAATACTATGAGATTACTCTAAAAGGGAGTCCCTTCAGATTTCATATGTGGTATACTATTGTTCAAATTCATATATCTTGGAAGATGGCATCACAGTTTAATGTCATGTTGTAGAGACTAGTTATATAATATTTAACCTCTAGTGGAAAGAACAATAACTCATAGTTTAAGTTCATAGAGTTCATACTACTGGTTATAAAGACCATGATTAGTTGGCGGATAATCAGGATGGGATGTTCTGAAATGCCTCGAACATGAGACAAAAGGAAAGTGTAAACCATGAATCCAGGTATTCTCATATCATGAGAAAACATACGAAGCATGGAAGACATTAGGCATACAAAAGTTTGAAAATCCTTTCCTGAGTATGTATTTTCCTTGGACTTATCATCTGTTTTGTAGGAAACATTGGAAGATTCACTAGATCTTGATGTGCATAGTCAAATAAAGGTGTCCAAAGGACACTTACTGTCTATTTCCGATGTCTAGGAAGGTTTATGAGATCCAGAATCACCAGATACATATTGTTTGATGGATGGAAAGGATGTGTCTAGGCATTTAAGAAACATTCAGGATATGATTGTCTATAGAGTTATAGGTAAACCACGTACATGAGGAAAGTGATAGTGTTTCGAGAAGGTGCATAAAGAATTTATATTCTCATAGTATTTAAGAGATTAATGTTTGGGTGGCATAAGGGGGTAATGGAAAATGTCATCAACCCAGCCTGAAATGTTTTTGGTGGAACCCTCCATTTTTCAAGGGGGTCAGTGATGGTAGAAAAAGGAGTGGAATAGAGGGTTGGGGCTGTAGCTCGACAGTGGGGCCGAGCAGGGGTGTGGGGTCAGATCCCCCATTTTATGAACCGATGGGTTCGATGGATTTTCTTCATAGGATATTTTTGCATAGGAGCTAGCTGTGTAGGATGGTAGGTGGACTATTATTCGCATAAGAGATTCTACAGACCATTAATAGGATAAGTGATGGCTGTGAACTATTTTTCGTAAATAGTTTTCCACGTAATATGTTTTCCACATCCATCAACCATTTTATTATATTTTTATTGGTTTACTGGTTGTCTGTAGAGGGTCTTCCCAATACGGTTCATGGGAAGGAGTTACGTGAAGTGACACCCGCATATGGTTTATAGGATGGAGTCTGTGAACTTCTTATGGTTCATGGGAAGGAATCCGTGAACAAATTTAGATGTGGGATGGAGTCCCATGAACTTCATTAGGTGGGAGAAAAATTTCTCCCCCACCCTTTATGTTATTCATCACCTTTTCCCATCTCAGAGCTCTCTCTCCGTCCTCTTCAACCCCTTTTTTAGTTCCCCTAGTGGTCCTTTTATATAGTTATGTGGACTGTATCTGTGATTCACGTGGCACCTTTTGCAAGAGCCCATGGAGGAAATCTGGCCAACAGATGACTCGATCAATCGTAATTTGTGGATGTACGGGATATTTACAGCTTCTACTCATCCAAAAACTATATCGTTCATGGGGATGGTGTGCAGGGAATACCTCTATCAGATTCTCTCTGGTGAAAAATGTTCACGAAGGCTTTGGTTCATGAGAGGAAATTCACCATCAACAGTTTTTTTCTGGCCAATGCCTCATAGGCCAACACATCATAGTCCATTTGTGTACTAGTGGTTCATGATTTATCCCATTCGTGAGCCTTTCTCGATAATCGGTCCATGTATAGTCTTGGGTCCTTTTCCTAACATAAATTCTTCACTTTCCTCCTCAGTTTTTCAATCCAATAATGTATTTAATTTCTTCTCCCAACCTGCAGAAGTATTTTCCTTCCCTTTTCTATATTTTAAATACCCTATAGAGAGGTTGAGACTTTCAATGCATTGTGGTATGAGTCTCCTGGGGGCATTGTTGGATTTTTTGTTGAACGAATCCACAAAAAGCATCGATCTAGAATTAAACCTAAGGAACATACTCCCAGATAGAAATGAAAACATGAATGACTTTATTATTGCCTATATCTCAACATCATAGGCACAACTGCTTCCAATAAAATTGTAAATGAATCTTTTCACGAAGCCGCTATGTGTACGAAATACCCCACCACACCCCAAGGGGCCTGGTGCTCTTAGAGTTGCACTGTCCACACTGATCTTGATCTATGATGTTGTTAGAGGAATCCATCAGATAAATTTTAGAGTCTTTGGATTTTTTCTCATTGAAATAACTCCAATAAAATGCAAGAGTATGAGATCACTGACATCGTTATCCATAGAATCTCTTTGTATTCGAGACATTTACTGAACCAAATTTTGGATTTCCATGACTCCACCATGAAAGGAGCAAGACCGGAGGCTAAGAATCAATGAATTATGAGTAGTCTAGATGTAGGAAACCATAGAAGCAGCACCTAAAAGTATAAGGTTATGTACTTGTTGGACACACTACATCTTCAAAAGGCTGTAGATGAGAACAACCAGCGATCCATGCATTCATCAAGTGATCCAGAAGCACTGATACAGGTGAGCCAACAATTCGGCAGTGAACCCGCAATTAATAAATGTGTTCTAAATGTTCTCGTAAGACCAAAGGAAGAGGTAGAAAACATAGGATATACTCCAACCAAATTTCTTAATCTAGTATTGTGTAGGAATCCTATTCCTACATATTTTCCACATTAGCAGGTGTATTTTAGGTGGAATGAAAGGTACTATGAATTTTAAAAGCCAAGATGGTGAGACCATGCCTTGGGTACATTTCAACTAGTAGAACTCTCATATGTTAAACTGCCCAACCTGATTCAGATTCCAAATGAGGGTGTCATTTTCCATGAACTTAAACATATGGATCTGTAATATAATATAACATTTAAGAGTCTCATGTAAATACCCAATTCTATGTCTGAGAGTAGAAATAGTCATGTCCTGCAACTCATAGGGGGTGCCAAAAACTTGGATAGGGGTATTTCATGCAAGTGGGTTGTCCAACAGTTTATGTTTGATTACTTTGACACAACACATTTCGATCGATATAAAATGTCCTTATACGAGGACTTGATAGTAGTCCAGATAGAGGAAGGTATGTGACCTATAAAATGATCACATAGTCTTCATGTGAACCTCTCAGGGAAAAAATCAATACCATCAATATGTTGATTGAGAAAATTATTGTTGAACATGCCAATAAGGGAATCATTAAATATCCTTAGGTCCTTAATTCCTAGCCCACCCAGGTCAACAATCTTAGTACAGTCATTCCAAGCCACAGAAACCAGGTTTCGTTCATTAATGCATCCCATCGAAGAAAAGTTATTAATCTTGGCATGAAAGATTTTAATGAGGCTAGTAAGCCATATATATATGGAGAACACATGAAAAAACATAGATGTAATGAAGATGCTGACCATAAAAACCTTTCCATCCAGAGACAATCCTTTTCCTTTCCATTTGTCCAGATGTTGAGCGATCATAGTTAATATTCCCTGAAGGTAACAAATTTTTTCCTACCCCAGAAAATAGTGAGACCCAAACATGTAAAGGGGAGTGAGACTCGTTAAACCCCAAGTGTCCTAAAATACAATGTTATCTGAAGGCTGAAACCCCTTTTCCAGAAACAATTATGGATTTTTTCCAACTAATGGACTTCATACACACACTTTCATAATGAACAAATATCATTTTAAGGGAATATATGGTTCATTTATTCGATTTACTGAATAGAAGTATTTTGTCTGCATAAATGAGGTGGTAGGGTACATGAAGGTCTCTCCCTCCCTTACTTGGTGTGTACAAACCATCCTGCAATAGATTAATAAAGAAAAGAATAATGTAATCCTCAACAAATTAAAAGATAATACATGAGATTGGTTTCCCTTTCTTGACTCCATGGGAGCACTGAAAAAACCCTTTTAGGGATCCATTTATAAGGATATAAACCCTAACACAATTCAAAATAATGATAATCATTTTGATTAATGTGTTATAGAAAGCATCCTTTCCAAGAACGATGAAGATGAAGATCCACATAATGGTGTAAAATGCTTTAGAGATGTCCAAACTCAATGAAAAACTCCCATGATGTTTTCCTTCTTCATGATATTGACACCTTCTAAGGCTATAAAGAGGCATGTTTTAATGTTCCTCCTAAGAAAAACTCCGAATTGATTTGGGGTGATATGATCCCACCAAATCTTCCCCAATCCGATAACTAAAATTTTTCTTATAATTTTGGGAATGGTGTTCCCAATAAAAATAGGCCAGAATCCCCCTATTTCAATAGCACTATCCCTTTTTAGGATCAAATAAATAAAATTAAAATTATCACTAGGTGGGATTAAATTGGAGTGGAAAAATTCCTTGACTGTGTTGGTGACCTCCACTTGAAAATTTACCTATAAAACATGAAAAACATGTTTCTAAATCCATATAGTCCCACTACACTATCCATGATCAAAGAGAATAGTGAAGATTTGAATTCCTCTTCAAAAGTGGAATCTGTTAATGCCTTATTTTTGTGATAATTATTTCAAGGCATGATAGAGTCAGGTAAATGAAAAAAATCAGCACCATCATCATACGACAGTGCCTGAAAAATATCCACAATAGAAATTGTAGATATCATTCACAAATGTTAAAGTTGTTCCATTGATGTGAATGAAATTTATTTTTTTCTTGGACCTCTTATCCCTATGTGGAAAATGGAAGAATTTGGAATTCCTGTCCCCATATTTGAACCACATATCATTAAATTCACTCTTTTCTAGACTCTCTATAATATCTAGTAGATTGTATATCTTGGAATGAAGCTATAAATCCTCTTGATAATGCATCTTCTACTGTTGGTTGGTAATCTGGCAAAGCTATAGATGAGATTCACTAGCCTTAATTTCATCATCTAACCTGGAAAATATTTAATGCTCCAAAATTTCATATTGACTTTGATTCCCTTAAGATTAGAGGCCATAATAAAATGAGTGCTTCCATGAAATGTGTTGTTCTAGCTATTAATGACTACATCCGTACATCAAGGATTCAAGAGACAAAAATTTTTAAATTTAAAGGACATTAGGCCTGACCTTTTAATACAGTCCCCTAAGTAAATATCAAGGGGGTTATGATCTGAGTTGAACATGGTAATATTGAACCTATAGATATCTATAAGGTCACTCATATAATTGATCTAGAAGAAAAACATCTCAAGATTACTATCTTTTCTTCCATTAATAGAAAACCTTCCCCAAGTGAAAGATGCTCTAGAAATAGGTACTTCTGTGAGATCACATTGGTACAAGTAGGAAGAGAAATCCTTTGCAGTGATACGAGAGAAGTTTGGACCAATATTATCATATGGTCTTAGAACAGGGTTGATATCACCAATAACATTCTAATTGTGGAAAATAGTCTCATTTAATTTATCTAACTTCCTCTAGAGGTCTCATCACCTAGTATACAAGAATTACACATACACAAATGATAGGGTAATGGTAACAACCTGAAAGAAGTTTAAGAGGGAGACTATTTGAGAGATCACCTCATAAGAAAAAACCTGGACGTCATCATGCTTCATGACCCATAAGGTTTCCAAAGTACTTTAATTCTTATCGAGATAAAAAAGAGAGTATCCATGGTTGTTCCATTTAAATCCCTCACAGTTCTCAAAACACATCATTGGATCAGAAATCCCTATGATCATTGGCCTGTGAGAGAGAAAAAAGTTTCAAAGGGCTAAAAATGTGTGAGGGTTCCCAATACATTGGAAATTCCAAAACATGATCCTCATTGAGAAGGGGTTTGTTACATCCAGAAAGAGGAATTTTCTATTTTATATATTTATAGGAGGGATTTTTTACCTTCCATTGTACTTTATTCATTTTATTTTTGGGATTTCCTATAGAATAGCTTTTGGGTTTTGTGACAATGTATTTCTCATTCCAATCCTGCCTGTAATTAGGCTGCTATATGGGTTCAAAATAAATGGAATGCTCCTCAACATATTAATGGTCATAATATTCCCCATCCATATGACTCCAAAAATCCCCATTTAGTGGGATGAATTTATTATAAGTGAAAAAAAATTCATGGACCCCTATCAAGGATCCTCGTAGAAACCTTTTTTGAGGATTCCTCCATGAATGAATCTCCACTAAAATCAAGTGTGGCTGATTTATTAGTGTGACGTCTTCATTACTAGAGTATAGAAGGCCCACTAGCGTGAATGAGATATTATATGGGGTCACAAGTGTACCCTACGGGCCATATGTAACCATAACTATGTCAACGGTATGGCCAGCAGGGTCTCTAGCCACAACAATTTCAGATGGATATGTTGTAACAAATTATTTATCCAAATTAGTTGTTGATGAACCTGAAACTATAGGAAATTTCTATTTATAGAGGTCTCAATGTATAGTAACCAGAGTGGGATCCAAGAAAGTAGTGTCCTCAACTAGCTCTGGAAGGTCTTGCTTAGAATTAGGGATGCCAGCAGCATGCTCCCCAATGTGATAAATCGCTCATCAAAGTTGGGTGGGTGTTCCTGAAATAGAACTAGTCCCCCCCCCCCCACAACACCATTGAGTATGCCAATAGGTGATTAAGATGAGGGATGCTATAAATCAGAGTTGTTGGGAGTAGGTTTCCTAATAGGGATGATGGTCATGTTCCTCTGTTCAGTCGGTATAGCCACAGTAAGGACCTGAGGAGGATCCTGATCAATAGATTTCTTATCAGGTGTGATCCCCTTAGGTCCATAAGCTTCATTTTGGTAGGGAATATGGGCAGGATCCTAGTGAGGGGATGGGTCAGCATCCTTAGAGCATTAATGAGCCTTTCTTTTACCGATTCCATGATTCTTCTTACAAAAGTTGTCCTCATTAACCTATAGGTTACATATGGTGAAAACCATCATTCATCTACACTCTGAGATTAGATGTCCAAAGAAAAATAAGTTATGAAAAAATTTGGGTCATATTTCCTACTAAATTTACAAGGTGATACTGCCCTCAATGGTATTGAGGATGAGGTCCTAAACTAGGTTACTCTCTATATCCACTCCAATATGAACCTTGGAATAGTGGCCATACCTTGGGTTGTTTTTCTCCTTATCAATCTTGATGAGAATCCAACTTAATATGCAATGTCGTATAGGATCTAGGGTTACAATATAGAAAATTTAGCTTATAGATGTGAATCCATACCTACGTGAAGGTATTTTTCATGTTAGAGGGATCAAAATTATTATCCCAATATTGGATCTGGAGAAGCCTTTGTATGAGGTTAAGAGAACCAAAGCTCCAGGACCTCATTTTCCAATCATCCAAGGGGAGGACAATGTGATAATACCCCTCTTGAAGACTATCATCTTCCGTTCATTAAACCCACAAATTTTAGCCATCCTTTTGGAAAGGTCCACAAATTTATAATGCTTCTCACCCTTTGAGGTTTTCAGTCTCACAATTATGGAAAATCGGCATAAGATGATTCTCTCATCTACTACAGCGGTATTACTCGATACATGATCTACACACCCTTTTATAATAATATGACTAGGGGAAGGAGTGCGAAAATCAGTCAATGTGAGTGAATCCAAAAACTTCACCAACTCTATAAAATGAAATTTCAAACTAGACACCTAAAAAGCCTATGGACCATTAGTTTTTGAGATTCTAGATTTGAAAATATTTATGACCTCCTTATGCATTAGAAGATATTACTGAGCCAAATCTAGATCCACACTCTTATGATTAGTGTGTTGGGGTTGAGTGTGGTCTTCATGATTTATAGGTTCCCCTCCATGATTCATCAGGTATTTTATGGGGTTTAACTGTTTTAGGGGCTTTTGTGTTTTTAAGAGTTTTCAGGGTTCTTTTAGGGATTTTATGGGTTTTAGGGTTTTTAGGGATTCATAGGGTTTTATGATTTTTTAGGGGTTTTATGTTTTTTGGTATCTTAAGTGGTTTTAAGGGTTTTTGGGATTGAGTGGTGTTTTTTATAGTTTTGTATAATTTTAGAGTGTTTTTTCAATATTTTGGTTTTGTTTGGTTTTCAAAGGGTTTTAAGTATTTTTAGAATCTTCTTAGGGTTTTAAGGGTTTTAGAATTTTTTTTGATTGTTTTATAGTCTTTTAGGGGTTTTAGTATCTTAATATATTTAAATGGGTTAAAGGGTTTTTAGGGGATTCTGGGATTTTTAGGGTTTTAAAAGTATTTCTGGTTTTTTATGATTGATTCAGTTTTGGGCGGACTAGGGTTATTTTAGGGTTCTTAAATTTTTTTGAAGGAATTTTAGATTTTTACGGTTATTTAGGTTTTTTGGATTTTTTGGGTGGTTTATGGTTTTTAGGGTCTTTTAAGGTTTTTATATTCGTTTTAGAGTCTTTTAATGTTTTAAGGGGTTTAAGGGTCTTTCATATTTTTTTGATTTGTTGGTTATTTTGGGTTTTAATAATTTCTTCGAGTATTTAAATGGTTTTAAGTGTTTTTAGGGTATTTGGTGGTGTTTTAGGGGTTTTAGGGGGGGGGGGGGGGGTAAGGGGTTTTAGTGTTTTTAGGATTTTATTGGTTTTAAGGGGATTTTCAGGGTTTTTCAGGGTTTTTGGGTTTTGCAGTTTTTATTGTTTTTATGGTTTTAAAACTTATATAGTGTTTTAGTGGTTTTACAAGGTTTTAGGGAATTTATGGGTTTTATGATTATTAGTGGTATTTTATGGTTTTATGCTATTTAGGGTTTTATGGGTTTTAAAATCTCTTAGGTTGTTTAGGGTTTTTTGTGGGGTTTTCATGTTTTTAGGGTGGCTGAAGGTTTTTATGGTTTTGTGGGTTTTTATGGGTTTTTGGAATTTTTGATGTGTTTTTAGGATTTTTTCAGTGGTTTTATGGATCTTTAGGGATATTAAGGATTTTTTTGTTTTATAAAGGTCATTTAGTTTTTTTGGATTATCAAGGGTGTTTAAATGGTTTTTGGGTTTTATGGTATTTTAGGGTATTTTAGGATCCTTGGATTGTATGGAATTTATGGTTTTTTGTTTCCTTTGCATCATTTTTATGTTTTTAGGGCTTTTACTATTTTTTTATGGTTTCTAGGGTTTATTGTGATTTTTTAGAACATTTAGTATTATAGTTTTTTTAGGTTTTTCATGTTTTTTAGGGTTTTAGGGGTTCTTTTGGGTTTTTAGTAGTTTATGATCTTTAGGGATTTTAAAGGTTTTTATGGGTTTTAGGGTTTTTATGTTACTTTAGAGTTTTTAAGGGGTCTTATGAATTTTTTATGGTTTTTGGGGTATTTAGTGAAATTTAATTTTTAGGGCCTTTTAGGGTTCTTAGGGCCTTTAGTGCCTTTTAGGGTTTTAGGGTTTTTTGCGGTTTGAAGTTCTTTTAGGATTTTTGAGTTGTTTAAGGGTCTTTCAAAGGTTTTGAGGGGTTTTGATGTTTTTTTGAAAAAACAATTTAGTATTTTTAGTATTTTAAGTGTTTTTAGTATATTTTATTATCTTTTAGGGAATTTTAAGTGTTTCTCTGGTTTTTAGGCTCTTTTAGGGGTTTTATGTTTTCTTTGGTCATTTAGGGGTTTTAATTCCAATTTGGATTTTTAGGTGTTTTAATGGTCCTTTAGGCATCTTTTGGTCCCTTTGGGTATTAGGAGTTTTAGGATCCTAAAGGATTTTAGGGTTTCTTAGGATTTTTTAGATTATTTTAGGTTTTTTTTATGTAATTTTAGGTTTTTTGGGGTTTTTTGTGTTTGTAGGGTCTTTTAATGGTTTAATGGTTTATAGGGTTTGTAGGGATTTTAGGTTTTTTTAGGGACTTTTAGTGTAATTATGTTTTAGTGTATTTTATGGGTTTTAAGGGTTTGGGTGTTTGTTTTAGGGGTTTTTACATTTTTAGGATATTTTTTATGTTTTGGGGAATTTTTGGGAATTTAAGATGTTTTTAGGGGTTTTAGGGTTTTTAGTGTTTCATAATGTTTTTAATAATTTTACATTTTTTATTTGTTTTTGGTTTTTTGGGGGGTTTTATGGGTTTTTAGGGTATTTAGGGTATTTATGGGTTTTATGGTCCCTTATTTTTGTTTATGGGCTTTTATGTCTAGGATTTCTAGGGCATTTTTATGGTTTTTACGGGTTTTTAGGTTTTTAGGGTATTTTAGGAGTTTAAAGTTTATTATATTTTACGTTTTTAAATTTTTTAGGGGTTTAGTTCCTTTAGGTATTTAGGGGGTTTAAATTTTTTTAGTGTATTTTGGGGTAATTTTGTGTCTTTAGGGTTTTTAGGGGTTTAAGGGTTATTTAAGGTTTTAGGGTGTTTTTGGGCTTTTTGGGGACTTTTTTAGGGGTTGTTATTTTTTAGGGTTTTTTAGGGTTTTAAATTTTGTTTTATTTTTAGGAAATTTTAGGGATTTTTAAGGTTTGAAGGTTTTATGGGGTTTTATTATTCTTTATAGTTTTTTATTTTTTGGATTCAAATGGTTTTTAGGGGTTTTATGATTATTTCAGTGTTTTTAGAGTTATTTTAGGTTGATTAGGGTTTTGGGGTTTTAAAGATTAATAGATATTTTATGATGTTTTTGGATTTTTTAGTGTTCTTAGGTGTTTACTAGGTTTCTATTATTTTTAAAGATCATAAGCGATTTCCAGGATTTTTTATTATTTTTAGGGTATTTGGGGGGTTTTATGGTTATTAAGGTATTTAGTGGTTTATGGGTTTTTAATTTTTTTTAATGTTTTTGGGTTTTATGGGGGATTTCTTATTGTTTTTGGGGTTTAATGATTTTAAGGGGTGTTTATTTGTTTTATGGGTTGGGGAGGGGTGGGGCGTTTTTAGGGTTTTTAGTTATTTTTCGTATTTTAGGTTTTTTGGGGTTTTAATGGATTCAGGGATTTTTAGGTTTTTTAGGGATTTTAGGATTTTTCAATTTTTCCTATCATCATGGATTTTAGGGATTTTAGGGGTTATATGGTCTTTTATATATTTTTAGCGAGGATTGTTTTTTATTTTTTTGTGGGTTTTAACATTTGTAGTTCTTTTGGGTTTTTGGGGTTTTTATGTTTTTAGGTTTTTAGGGGTATGAATATTGTTTTAGGGTTATTTTGGTTTTTGTATTTGTTTTCTGGATTTAAAGGTTTTTTTGGGTTTTGTGTTTTTTAAGGGTTTTGAGGGTTTAGAGTTTTTAGTGGTTTAGGGTCTATTATCTTTTTTAATGTCTCCTTAGGGTTTAAGGGGTTTTATGTATTTTAAGGGTTTATGGGGTTTTAGGGTGTTTATGGGTTATTAGGGTCTTTTAGAGGTTTTATAGGGTTTCTTAGTTTCTTTTAAAGTTTTTAGGGTTTTTAGGATTTTTAAGGGTTTTAAAAAATTTGTTTGGATTTAGGGAATTTAAGGGTTTTATGGTTTTAAGGGTATTTGGGTATTTTATGGGTGTTTTGGTTTTTTATGGGTTTTTTAGTTCTTTAGGTTTTTAGAGGGTTTTAATGGTTTTAGGATTTTTAGTGTTTTAGGTGTATTTAGTGTTTTTAGGGATTTTTACAGTATTTTTTTGTGGTGGTGGTGGGGGGGGGGGGGGGGTTACGGTTTTTAGTGTTTTTTGGGTTTTTGTGTTTTATAATGGTTTTAGGGGTATTAGGGGGGGGGGGGGTTGGAGTTTTTTGTGTTTTAGGTGTTTAAATATTATTAGGGGTTTAAAGGTTTTTAGATTTTTTAGTGTTTTTAGTGTCTTTTAGGTTTTTATGGTTTTTAGATTTTTAGGGTTTTCAGGGATTTTAGTGTTTATAGGATTTTTATGGTTTTTAGGTGTTTTTGGGGTTTTAGGCTATTCAGAGTTTTTTTTCATTTTTTGGATTTAAAGAAATTTTAGGGTCCCTCTTATTTTATATATTTTTTTGGGTTTTTATGACCATTTTATTTTGTTTTAAGAACTTTTTGATTTTTAGGGGGTTTAGGTTGTTGAACATTTTTAAGGGGGGTTTTAGGGTTTCATAGTTTTTTATGGTTTATTGGTTTTTATGATTTTTTGAGTTCTTAAAGGTTTTAGGTTTTTCATATAATTTATTATAGTTATTAATGGTTTCAGGGATTTCTAAAAAAATTAGGTTTTTTTTGGGTCTCTTAAAGTTCTTTATGGTTTTCAGGATCTCTTAGGGTTTTTAGGGTATTTACGGGGTTTTTAGTGTTTTTATGGTCTTTTAGGGGTTTTATGGGTTTTTAGGGGCTTTTAGGGTTTTATTGGGATTTAAGTGTTATTTGAGAAATGTCGGGGGTTTCCATTTTCTAAAAGACCTTTTATGGATTTTAAGGGTTTTAGGTTTTTATTGTCTTTTAGGATATTGTAGGGTTTTAGTATCTTTTACAGTTTTTAGGAACATTCAGGGTTTTAGGGGTTATATTATTATTTAAATTTTATTTACGTTTTTAAGGTACTGTTGGGGTTTATGGTTTTTATATATTTTAAGGGTCTTTTAGGGGTTTTGTTTGATTAAGATCCTTTATGGGATTAACTGTTTTTTATTCTTTAAGTGTTTCAAGGTTATTTGGGGGTATTCTGAGTTATTATCGTTTTTAGTGTCTCGTAAGGTTATTTATGGTTTTTTTGAATCTTTTAGGAGTTTTTAGGTTTTTACGGTCTTTTAGGATTTTTAGGGTCTTTTAGAGATTTAATGGTTTTGGGGTCCTTAAAGGATTTTTAGGGGGTTTTATTGGGTTCAAGGGTATTTTAGGGTTTTTAGGAGTTTTCGGGTCATTTAGAGGATTTTTGGGGGTTTACGGGTTTTAAAGGTTCAAATTTTTTTGGGTTTCTTATGGTTTTTAAGGGTTTTAGGGTTTTATTTTTTTTGGTTTTTAGGGTCATTTAGTGTTTTTATGTTTTTAGTGTGTTTTTGTGTTTTATGGGTTTTTAGGTTCTTTAGAGTTTTTTTTTATGTTTTTATGCGTTTTTGGGTTTTTATGGGTTTTTGATGTTTTTAGGGGTTTTTAGAGTTTTTTATTATTTTTACAGATTTTTAGTGGACTTATATTTCTTGGTTATTGAGGAATTTTATGGGTTTTTTTGGAATTTTAGGGGTTTTTTGGGATTTATGGGGTATTTTAGGATTTTAGGGATTCTAGGATGCTTTTAATGGTTTTTATGGGTTTTAGGGTTTTTAGGGGTTTTATGGTTTTTCAAGTTTTATTAGGGTTTAGATGGATTTAAGAATTTTTAGGGGTTTTATAGGGTTGTAGGGTTTTTTATTGGTTTTAGGGTTCTTGGGTTAGTTTTGGATTTTTAGGGGTTTTAGTTTTTTATGGATTTTTGGGTGTTTGAGGGATTTTAGTGTATTTTAGGGTTTTAAAATTGAGTTTATGGTTTTTAGATTCCTCTAGGGGTTTTTTGGGTTTTTTGGGGTTTTAGGGTCTTTAGGGTCCTTTATAGGTTTTAGGATTTTTAGTAGTTTTTTGGGTATTTAAAATTTTAGGGTTTTGTGGTTTGTTTTTATTTTTTTGGGTTTTTACGATTTTTAGGGGGTTTAAGGTTTTTAGGGGATTTTAATGTGTTAACGGTTTTTAGGTTTTGGGTGTTTTAAGGGGTTTTTAGGATTTTTAGGGGTATTTAGGGTTTTTCTGTGTTATAGGGGGTTTTAAGTGTGATTAGGTTTTTTCATATTTCTAAGGTCTTTTAGGATTTTTAGGGTCTTTCAAGGGATTTTATGGATTTTTAATGTTTTAAAGTTTTTGGTTTCATTTGAGTTTTTAGGGTTTTTGGGGATTTTAGGGGTGTAGGTTTCTTTTATGTCATTTTATGATTTTTTTTAGGGTTATTTTAGGGTTCTGGGGGTGGGGGGATTATGTTTTTATTGTTATTTTATGGGGTTTCGGCTTTTTAAGGGGTTTAGGGTTTTATAGATATTTTTGGGCCACATAAGTTATTTTAAGATTTTTTAGGGTTTTATTGGGGGTTTTGTTGGGTTTTTATTTTTATTATTTCTTGTTATAGATTCTAAGGGGTTTTACGGTTTTAGGATTTTTAGGATTTTTTATAGGTTTTTGGGTTTTTAATTTTTCATAGTGGTTTTTCAATTTTTATAGGGTTGAGGGTTTTAATGGTTTTAAGGTTTTAGGGTATTTAGGGGTTTTTCAGTTATTTTACTTTTTATAGGGGTTTTATAGACTTTTTTTTATTTTTTAGGGACATAGTGTTTTTAGGTTTTTTGGGGCTATTTTGGGGTTTTTAGGACTCTTTAGAGGTCTTAGGGTATTAGGTTCTTTATATAGGCTTTATGTACTTTTAGTTCAATTTTATGGATTTAGGTTTTTTACGTTTTAGGGTTTTTATGGATTTTTATTGATTTTAGATGTTTTTTAGGTTTTTAGGGATTTTTAGGGTTTCAGTGGTTTTATGGTTATTATGAGTTTTTAGGGGTTAAAAATTATTTTACTGGGAATAGGGTTTTATGGGGTTTTAGGTTTTTATGGGTTTTTCGATTTTTTTAGTATTTCAAGTGGGGTTTTTGTGGTTTTAGAGTTTTTAGGGTCGTTTTATGGGTTTTAATGGTTTTTAGGGTTTTATGGGTTTTAGGATATTTTGAGTATTTTAGGGGTTTTAGCGTCGTTCTGGGTCATTTTTTTCTTTAGGGTCTTCAAAGGGATTTTTATATATTTTATGGTTTTTAAGGTTTTTATCTTTTTTAGGGGTTTTAGGCTCTTTTATAGTTTCTAGGGGGTTTTAGGGATTTAAGTATTTTAAAAGTGTAAGGGTTTTAAATGTTTTCATGTACTTTAAGGGGTTTTTATGGTTATTAGTGGTTTTTAGAGTGTTAAAGGGTTTTATTTTTTTAGTGGTTTAAGGGATTCTTTAGATTTTTGTGGTTTGTTTAGGGTTTTAATGTCTTTTTTTGGGTTTCAATGGTTTTAAAGGGGTTTTAGTGTGTTTTATGATTAAGGGTTTTTTTGTTTTAAATGATTTGGGGGGTTTCTTAGGTGGTGGGGTTTTAGGGTTTTATAGGGTGTCTTAGGGTTGTTTATGTTTTTTGGGGGGTTTACGGTATTTTAGGGTTTGGGGGGGTTATAGGGTCTTTCTTGGGGTTTCAATATTTTATGATTTTGGGGGGTTCTTTTTAGTTTTTTTGAGTTTTAACGATTTTTAGGGTTTAAGGTTTATTTAGGGTTTTACCGATATTTTTTGGGTTTTTAGGGACTTTAGGGTTTTTAGAAAATTTAGGGGCTTTAGGTTTTTTTGGGGGGTTATTTTTAGTTTTTTTTTTGAGTTTTAATGATTTTTAGGGTTTAAGGATTATTTAGGTTTTTAAGGATATTTTTATGGGTTTTTAGGGACTTTAGAGTTTTTAGGGAATTTAGGGGTTTTAGGGTTTTTTTGGGATTTTTATGGTTTTTAGGGTTTTAGGGGTTTATTTGCTTCTTTTATGTTTTTAGGTTTTTTAGGATATTTGAGTGTTTATTGGATGTTTTAGGTTCTTTTAGTGTTTTTTTTCTCTTTTATGTTTTTAGGTTTTATTTGGGTATTTTAGCTATATTTAGACTTTTTTATGATTTTTTTTATTTTCTTGTAAGGTGTTTATGTTCTTTTATGGTTTTCAAGCACTTTTATGGTTTATCTTGTGGGGTTTAAAGTATAGGGTGTATGGTTTAGGATTTAAATTTTAGGTGTTGCGTATGGAATTCTCCATAAACAAGATTGAGATAATTACATTAAATTGTAAATGGAGAGAAAGAAAATCCTATAAGAAGATTCAAGAAAATTTTAATATGGATGTGACTGTGAAGAAAAAATCCCTCTGTGGACTGCTACTCCACATGGAGTTCCACATATTTGCTAAGAACCTAAGAATGAAAGTGGTTCACAGGATGGATATTGTGTCTTTGTTTCCCTCAAAAGAAACCGAATTTATTTTCAAGAGGGAGGTGGTTATTTTTACCTCTGTGAAAGAATATCCCAAAAGAAATAAATAGTTCACATGGCATTGTGGTGCTGCCGATTCCCACAAATGAGATAATTTTTTTTCAAAACTGAGGGAACAGTTTCTTCCCCTATAAATGATGTCCCAGCTAACTATTTCATTTGTGGGCTGGGGCACCCTCCATGGGCTCCCACAAAATAGGGCTCTTGACCCATCATAAATGATCAGGCATGTTGGTACTTGGTCCCTGTACTTTTTTAGAAATATACCTCCAAGGGGACTCAGAAGAAGACACATATGGATCGAGAGGGAGACTCAGACGCATGAATTTAAGAGAACTGAATAAAGGAAATTTGAAAACTGGAGTCCATTGATGATTCCATATAGGTAAACCCCACCGTGAAGAATTAAAGAGGAAATAATAAATCATCAAGTGGTCTATGAAACAAAAGTCCTCTTATGGGCGTAATCTCGCGATGCGCAAACTGATGGTCGCTTTGTGGAGAAGAATCCCGTATAAAAAATGCAATATGGGTGGAACTCTACCTCTAATAATAAAACGCTATGTGAGGGGAACTCAACCCCATGTAGCAAAATGCTATATGTGTGAAACCTGGCCCCGTGAAGTAGCACACCATGCTGGATTATCCTAGGTCTATGTAGCACTATGATACTCGAACAGTCCCCTTAACCACACAACATCATGCTACACGGAGGGAACCTCATCCCCCATAAGAACTTACTATGAAGAATGAGGTATCTTAGGTAATTCCACACACTATATTTAACTTCTATGTTCCATCGTATCATTAGTCCCCATGTGGGACCCTCCGTGAACCAATCTACTAGCATTAGGTTGTGGCTCCTTCCAAATCCACCTGACAAGTATGTTAAGATCATCGGGCACATCAGCATGTCCTTTTTATTTTACACTACTTCTAAAACGTCTTTAACCACACTAGAATAGGATTTTATCAGTTTTAAAAAATCACTAATAATCGAAGCATAGTTAAAAGCACAAAACTTTTATCAGTGCTAAAAAAGTGATGCTACAAACCCCCATTAATAGTGAGAAAAAATCCACTGTTAAAAGGGGCCTTTAGCAACGCTTTTCCATCAATGTTAATGGGGTAAAATTATATTTTTTTTGAAACCTATGAGCCCAACTACTTATATAACCCCTCTAATAGTTACCCTCCCCCATTATTAGTTCTTTTCACCACACCAACCCTTTTATCAGCACTTTTCTATTTTCCAGCCTCATGTGTGACCACCTAGATTCCAACCATGTACCTCTCCTTCAATGAGGTAATGACTTCACCACTACACCATATAGTTTTTCAATCTATTTAATGATATTTCTGTTTGTATATATATACACATATATTTATATACTTATTTTTAAATAATTTTTTACTGTATTTTTTAGTGTTATATATATACTTATATTTTCTTAAATATATTATATATTATATTCAGTTACATATAATAAAATGTAATATAAATATATATCTATTAATAAATACACACATATATGTATACACATCTATAATGTAAAAAATTGTTATATATTGTTTTAAATACATTTTTAGAATATGTATTTATTTTGATATATTAGAATACTCATTTTTACATAAATATATTTATATATGTATTTATATTAGTGATTTGTTATAATTAAATATTTGAAAAAATGCATATATATAATAATAAATAAAATTACATTGTGAAAAATGATAAAATTTAAAAACCATAATATCAATATGAGTATTAGACTTGGGAATGAATTCAGTCCCCACTGAAAAAGGAAAAAAGACCCCAATAAACAAGGTTGAAAATCCATTGAATGTTAAAAAATTGTGGTACCCTAACAAAAAACTCAGTTCTAGTGTCCTTTTGAGACCTTTTTGGCCTTTAAAAATGTGAGAAAGATTTACATGTGTCATTGAGGGTGTATATCTCATTGCAGGCTCTGATTTGAAATGTTGTAGAGTTCAAACTGATGACCGAATCAAAAGGAATATTCGTTTGAAGTTTGAGTTACGTTTTCAACTTATTTTATATATTTTGTTTTTTTTTCATCACTATTTCATTATTAAATGACTATTGATCTATAAAAATAAAAAAAAATTATCAATTAAAAATATTTTTTAAGTTATTTTATAAACCTTTTTCATTAAATATCTTTTATATTAAGTGTCAATTCGTATTTACCTTATGTAAAAAATATTTTAAAAAATATATATCATATTTATATCAATATAAATATATTTATGTATTAATATATTTTTTTATTGAAATATATGTTGTGGTTGTATAATTTTATGAGAAACTTTTTACAAGCGCTGATAAAAGTCCCCATTTATCAGTGATATTTTAATAGCAATGGTAAAGGGTGGGCCTTTATAAGCGCCTATAAAAAAGAACAACTACAATCCACCCTTTAACATCACTTTTTTTGTCAATGTTGAAGACCAACCTTAAATAGTTTTTTTATGACTGAAAAAGGGGTGTCTTTTAAATCATTTTTATCTAGCACTGTTAAATCCCTATCACTAGATAAACCCACTTTTGTTGTAGTGTTACATACGCTTTGTAAGCAGAGTCACGTGGGCGACCCCATCAAAAGGGATTATCCTCAGAATAACCTTGGTTTAAATTCTCATGGTAATAAGGGTTATGGCCTTAGGGAACTCACATGAAACTCTTTGTTCTAGGGATTTAGAGAATCCATTGGACTTTACCTTAAATTAGGGATAGTGTTGAACATTTCTCTCTTTCCAAGAACGAATTTTAAGGAAGTCCTCCTATGGTAAACCCCTAGCCTTTCATGAAATAAGGGGCACTTTTTTTCCTCCTCACCATCTCTAGAGACATATCTGGACATATAACTGAATGTGACTATCCTGGATATGAAAACAATAGAGGAAATGGCTACACCCAAAGCCATTTCTCTCCCCCTTTAGTCTCTATCCTCACCCATCAGTGGATAGGGTGAGATTGTGTGATCAACAGATCTACTGATTCCTCCTGTTTTCACACTGTTCTTGACTCACGTGATCTTAGAGGTTAGTGGTGATTATTAAATCCAAATGATTCTAAATCCCTAATGGTATTTCTACGAGTTATAAGTTCTGAAACCATACTTCAATCGTCAAAAGTCCATATTCCTAATTAATCAACATCAAATGGGCCACCTCTATAGTTTATGTACTAAAACAATACTTCATCCATCAAAGGTATGTATTCCCAATGGAGTAATACCAAATGGGCCTCCAACACATAATATGTCCTGAATCCATACTTCAAGCATCAAAGGTCCATATTCCCAATGAATCAACACCAAATGTGAATCCTACATGATTTAAGTCCTGAAACCAAACTTCTACCTTAAAAAATCCATATTCATAATGAAGAAGCACCAAGTAGGACTCCTCATAGGTTTAATACCCAATAGAACGAACTAAATGGTATTTCATTCCTAACTAATTGGGATCGTAAGAATCCTTCCTGAGGACCAAACCCAAATTCCACACCCATCCTGATTCAATTCGCGCCATATCATTGTTTTAAAAATTCCCCTATCCGAGAGACTAAATCTTTCTTGGGCCCCTCATGATGCCTCCACATAAGCCCCCATCATCCATTACTAGGATTCCTTCACCCGGTTTTCTTTTCTACATGATTATTAAATGCACGGTTGGGTCCTTGTCACATTACCTTAAAAGGAGAATTGTCAAGTTAGGAGGAACCAAACTATGTGGGTTCTAATTCCTCTTATGAGGATACATAGAAAGACCATTTCATGGGTTTGATCCCAAAATCACAACAACTCTTTTCACTTTTAGAGGATGATAAACTACATAGCACCCCGTCAAATGGATTAAAACCAGTGTTGTCTCAAAAAATGACCAACGGATCCCTGATATGTCCATAAAAGGGTATCATTGATGGAGAACCTCAGATACATATAGATACATCCACTGATAGAGAACCTTAGATATATACAGAAGATCCCAAACCATTGTGTAGTTATAATGGATCCTTTCTTTAGTGTAACCCATAATATGCACACTTAGGAATTAACCAAGGATTCATGGAAATATCTTAAATCTATAAGAGAGTCCTAAAATAGGAAATAGTTCCCCCCAAAATGGTGTGATGAGCACAACAACCCATCCTCTTTTAGAATGTGAGTTATTAAGTTTCATTTTACATGTTACCAAATGAACACATTTCATTGTAAGGTAGTTCCATGATTCATGGATGTGAGAGTCATTGGGAATTTCTTGATCAACAAACAAACCCATTGGAGGCCATTCAAATATAGTGAACCTGATTTGAATGTTTTCACCAAATGCAACACCCTGTAATCAACTGTAGGGATCCATACATGTTTTCCTTTAGAAACAAAAAGTTGAACCCAAAGTGAATGACTTGAATATGAAACCTCTTTTACAAGATAGAAAGGTTATACATCCTGGTACCCATTGGACCATTTTCTTCCTAAAACCACCTATGTTTTCCATCAAAAACAAAATGGTAAACCCAATGTGAAATACATGACTACAACACCTCAATTTCAATATTGAAAGTATATATTTAAAAGTCCCCATAAGACCATTTAGTTCCTAACACCACACATGTTTCCATTACAAACAAAATGGTGAACCCGATTCGAATACTTAACAAATGTGGCAGTTTTACCCCGTTTTAGACCCATTTCAACTCCCAAAAATTGAAGAGGGCCAAATGAGATCATCAATTATGCATGTGGTAATGAGATTCTACTTTAATGAGGTTTTTTATCTATATATTTAATATTTATATTTCAGGAACTCTTTAGATCTTCCTTTAATCCAACAAAATCTCATAAGTTTTCATAGACATGCATGTTAGAAAATTCACCTGTTGGGTCCTCCAAAAAATAAAAGGACAACATCATCCACCAATTACCTTCAACATTGGGTCATGAATGGAGTGGTAAAATAGTATCACCAGAAGGGTACTCTCCCCAACCTAGTGGTAGATAATTAGGCCCTCTAGGCCATGAAACCTCACCAACTGTCCACCGAGTGATGGTCGATGATCCATAGAATGGAGTCTCTACTAGAAATCTCCAACTGTTTCAGGAACCATCCCCCAGAACGTTATAATTATTAACTCCCTTATCATAGGGAGGTTGATGATGTAATCACCAATTATTTCATACTTATAGTTCAGAGGTCTCACCCAAGGTCTTTATTTTGAATCCATCACCACCAATGCTATGAAACCCAACATCATCATCATGAATAGGATACTGCCTTGTGGGCTCCTGCTGAAGTCAAGCAGGCCCGAGTCTCCATGGTATCCCAAAGAGGGAGAATATCATTTAACCAGGAGTAAGCTATATCATAATTCATAATAAATAATATATCCATGTAAATATGGTATAAAAACATGAGAAGATGTATATTATTGCTCAACCACATGAATTCCATCAATCAAATATGATGGAAAATTATAGACCAAAAATATTCCTGCTAAGGCACCTGAGTGCCTATTATGAAAATACAACAGCACATGAGAAGATAAAAATCCCCACTAAAAAATATTAATCCCATCAATCAAACATAGAGTCAAGCAATGAGAATGATCAAATTTATACTACTTCTCGACAAACCCGCCATGTAAATAGGGAAGAAAATTATTGGAAGATGCATATCTGTGCAAATGAAAATGAATTCAACTAGTAAAATAATGAAACAATCAATGATTAGATGTATATTCCTACTCAATCATATCAATACCATTATTAAAATAAAATATAAACCAAATAGAAGAAGAAGAAAATTCATGTGGATGTAAATAAATCTCATCAGTCAAATATGATGAAAACCAAAAAGCAGATGAAAATCCCAACTCAAAATTATGAAGTCCTCCAGTAAAATATGGTGTCAATGGGAGAAAATAGACGGCATATCCTGGTGATAAATCTTGATTAGACTCATATATCTGCACCACACACATGAGATCTTTCTTTTCTTAAAAGAATAAAATGGTGGAGTAGAGCTGGCACAAGTTCCTGCTTCGATATCGGAATAGGAATATATTCACATTCCATCCAAAGATTTTTTTTAAACACATCTTGTAAATAATGGAGGATCAGACATAAATTCCTGAACATATCCTATAGAATTTTCATGACATAATCACATCCATAGTAATAGAAAGGAGTTAGGCCCATAATCCTAGCACCACAAGTGGGGTGACTCATCCACAAAAAAAGTGGTTGTTCTGGAGTAGAAATGCATACCTAATCTTGTTAATAGGGTCATAGGTAATGTTCCATGATAAATGGACAATGGAATCAGGCCCAAATACCCATTCCAATTGGAGGACACTCATACACAATGGTGGTCCCTCTAGAGAAGGAACATATCCCTCCCAAAACATAGGAAGCTCATAAGCATATCTAGACGACACCACAGTAGCCACTAAAACAAGTTCTTTCATATGAAGGTCTCCACCTACTGAAAGATCCGCTAGTCTCCCACAAGAGAGTTCCCAAAAATAAATCACACCAAATGAAATTTTAAAATGAATATTATATTCATGACACAACTCTTCTAGAAGTTTATGTTCTTGAGGCCATCAAACATCTATCAATGGTGGTTCAGGATCCTCATAATCCATTACCAAATTATAGAAGTTGAAGTATCAATTGAGAAGGTCCTCCATGTAACATTTTCCCCAACATATCTGAATTTCCACCTTAGAGAACATACCATAAAGGCTTACTTCATGGACATGAAATGATTGATCACGAGAGCATATCTTTGGATAAGCATCATAGTAGCCCTCCTCATTGATAAAATATCGAGCAGTAAGAAGTCCCTCCCCTTTTTTCCATCCTCTATTATGGTCCCCTATATGGTATAAATTGTATAAATTACCCATATAGTTATACATCAGTCCATGATGGTAGTTATCACCATTGTGGTGTTCACTATGAATTTCCTCCCTGTAGTGACACATCATTTTAGCGAGAAGGTACTACCCTTTTTTTAGTCCACTCTAATGGTCATACCTATGGTATAGTCTATAGAAAATCTCCCTATAGATGGAAATCAAAATATTATGGAAGTCCTCACCATTGTAGCATGAGTTTTAAAGGTCCTCCCCATAGTCAGATTTCATATCTTGGAGATGGTCCACACATTTACAAGTAAAATACTAGAAATCCCTGATATTATATGGAACTTGGAATGATGGGGGAGAACATGTTAGATACCTTATCAATGAAAATTTACATCCATTCTCTATAAAGTGATGTCCCAGGTCAACACTCATCTTTTGAGCCATCCCCAGACTATTCACATATCAATGAGACCACTATTATCCATAATACTTGCAACCATATCATCAAGAAGCATTAAATTTGGGTAGATAAAGTAGAGGAGGCCTTGATGGAATAAAAAATGATATATTTCTTATAAGAATGTAATTGGACAAGGATGACATACCAGTCATGTTTTGGACAACAACCACTTCTCAGTTTGACATTCCAAGGGTGTTTTATAATAATTCATACAAAATTATAATCTATATCTATAAAAAACTCTCTCCCACATAAAAACAAAACATTTTATTTATAATGGATTTTTAGACCATGTAAAAATATTTGGATATATTCATCATCAAATAGAATTTGTATCCCTTTTGTTTATATAAATAAAAAATCAGATAGGTGGTAGAGGGATCTCCATCTGACCTGCATCAATGCACTATATAAGTTGTGCCATCTAATCTATGATTTACCTTCTGGAGTTCACATTCATGTATGGAGATAACATGGATCTTTTCATTTTACCCCACTCCCTATTCAAAAAACCAAGTGAAAATGAAATTCTGTAATGTTATTATCCTAAGGAGGAAATTAAGTGAAAAAACTAATTACAAATGTTCAATTGATCAATAAGAATCGGCCTTGAGTAAGTCTCAAAAGCATCCAGCCTAATGAGAGCAAGACATTGAAAAAAATCCTAAACCATGTAACTGATAAAATTCCGCAAGGTTGTCACTTAATGGAATCCAAACATCAAGTACTCTTAATATCCTCATAAATAAATAATTCACATCTAGTGCTGACACCAAATCTAGACCAACCAGAAAATGAGATTGTGCATGATCTAGAAAGAGACAAAAAACAGTAGTGGCCTCCATATGGGATCATCCCCAGCCTACAAGTCTAGGGATATTTTTAACACTAAATTCCCTCATAATTCCAAAAAATCTGGGTTGAGGTACAATAACAAGAGAACATAAAACCCCCCAACTTGCAGATCTGTGGGTATTTTTACCTCAACCACCCTCCCGGCATAAATAATTATTTTCCTATTTTGGTAGGATAAAAAGTGGAGATGTCTCTTATTTTATCTCGTTTCAGGACTTATTTCCCCTAGAAGGGTGGTGTATGACCCGACTGCATAGAGGTTCTGTATGAGTCACTCTATTCTAATATCCTCAAAGAGTATCCCAAAAGGGAAGGGATAGGTCCCTTAAGGTATGCAAACAATCCTCATATCATTCAGTAGTTATTATGATACCCAAAAGGAAATATGCATCAGTGAATTTTGTAGACGTCAACCTTGAATATGAAACTAAATATATTGTGTATTCAAGGGGAAATGAGGATGATGGTTCCACCCAGGATGTGGTCCACACTAAGACTAATGGTGCCCATACCTAAAACGAGAGGATCACCCTAAATATAGTTGTTACTTCAATCAATCATCCATTACCTCCTCCACTCTCTACTAGAGAATAGAATAAAATCAAGGCCATTTATGACCTTCTACCTCCTCTTGATGAGAACATGACCCTTTTAATCAAGGAAATATTCTCTCTACAAGAGGAAAAAATGAAAATGATGAGTTGAATCAATGCAGAGATGTTCTGAGG
The DNA here is from genome assembly GCA_963277665.1 of Viscum album. NCBI lineage: Eukaryota > Viridiplantae > Streptophyta > Magnoliopsida > Santalales > Viscaceae > Viscum > Viscum album. The sequence goes on along the minus strand of OY728142.1, from coordinate 680,015,897 downwards.
AATAATTCATATCGAATATTATCACAAGGAATAGCCTCAACACATACTTATAACAGGTGAATGTTATCCACCAGAGTTTATTCGGAAATTGAAATAAGACCAAGAAATCCACCCAACATGGTTCATGGTCCATTAGTATACGTAGACCTGAACACAGATGGATTTAATTATTTCCCTCCATTAAGGAAACAACTTGAGAAAGTCTAGGTAAATCCTCAAAATATGTCTCCATCTAGGTATCTTCCTCAACTCAGGTTCGAACCAGCATGTCAGGTCCCACCAATTGCTGCACCATTCTTAGATGAAACTCAAAATAACATGAATCAAGGACATATAAACAACATTGGTTCATTGGTAGCTCGATTGGAGTCTATGGTAGAGTGGCGTGCACCCGTACAACCAGAACAGAAGCCTTACACTAAATGGGTGAGTGACACCCCTCCACTAAAAAATTTTGAGAGTCATGTGTTCCCAACATTCAATGGATCATGTGACCTAGAACAACATCTGACACACTATAAATATTATTATGATCCTATGATTGGAACACAATAGCAACAAGAAGTATTAAAACACATATGCTTCATTCAAAACCTACTAGGGTCATCCTTTGTATGGTATAACAGTTTTCCATCTTGATTGATAATAGTATGGGAGGATCTGCATTGGTATTTTCTTTTATAGTTAATATTAATTCTTCCAGAAACAATAGTCAATACACTCTTATATTGAAAAATTTGTGAGAATGATATGGTATCATACTTCATTGAAAGATGGAAGGGGTGAACCTACTCAATGAACTAGACACTCCCCTAGTAGGAGTTGCATTCTATGGGCATCGATAACATCCTTGATGAGCTATGAATTCCACTCATCCCAATGAAGTATACAAGTGGGTTTTGGAAATTTTCATCCATTTTTTAAAAAATTGAAGACTCCATACATTGGATTCAGATCAAGTCCTGGGTAACTCCATTGGTCCTAGAAAAAAGTGATGTGAATGGTGATGAAGCCTTCGTCACACTTAAGCATATCCCTACACCCTATCCAGCTCTAAGGCTTGCATTGTATTATGTAGTTCCCCTTGGGGCTCAATAAAAACCCCTCCATCAACAAGATGAGAAATAGGGACCCCATATAAATCAATTTGATAAATGAAGGAAATTTTTTTACTCTTTTAGAGATGATCATGTTTGTGACTATTTTATAGTTTCTATGAAATGTAATTTACTATGACTACCAATGATGAAGAGGGTTGATGAGGTCAGTCATGGTGAATGGACATATAATTGACCCTTCCACGAGATACTAGGACACACTATCCATAAAATTCTTCATCTGGAAATAATAATTTCTAAAAATGATATATTTTGTTAATGAACTGGTATCATTACCCGCACTAGTGAAAAATGTTTCCACTACTAACCCAAATAAAAATGTTATTGGAAATAAGATTTTAGTGAGAGATAAAAAATTTAAATAGTTGTATTACTTGAAATACAATCAAACAAACTCATTGTATTTTCCAAGCATAGTTGGAACATCCAAATATTCCCCCAGCTACTCCAGCTACAACACAATTGTTGTCCTTAGCTTCACAACCATCCAAAAGTAGATAGTCTAAAAAGTAGTGTGACCATAATGGAAGGAGACAAGTGTAAGAAGATGAATCTATATCAAGGAAAAAGTCATAATGGATCCTCTATGATTTTATTCCATAGTATTTGAATGAATGGGAACCACCCTCCAAATGGCACTATCAAAAGTAGTCGGTCAGGAAGAGTCATCATCAGAAGAGGAGTTGATCTTCAGCTCTATTAAAGCCATTAACTTAGTGCATACCTTCTCCAATGATGAGAATGGTTATGATACTGATTTCCCCACATATAATTAGTGAGTTGGAGGAAGTGGTTGTAGGAGTTGGGGATACCATGGAAGGAAAATCCATTGAAGGTGTCAATTTTTTTCTACACTCCTACTCAAACTATTAATGTCGTAGAAACCCGTAGAAGAGACCTTTAACAGACATGATAGAAACATGATAATTCCCCTATTATTTCTAGAATAATATTTTTCATTATCATTATAAAATATCATTCAAAATTTAAGAATGTGTCAATTCACACCCGATATATAGGCAGACCTTCCCGACCCAACACACAAAGAACATGAGCACCTCCAGCTCCTGTCTCAAGGACTGATCTATCTCTATCCAAAACTAAATACCCTTATGTTCCTTTAAAAGAGAATCCACACACCAGTAAATTACAGCCTTTAGACTAAAAGTATGAAATCGTGAAATTTTTGACCTCATTACCATCAAAACTATCAGTCCCAGATGCCGCGATTTTGTTAAAAAGGCTTAGGGAAGCACTCATAGAGGCTCTCTTAGACCCCTAAAAGTTTTAAGCTAAGGTGGTCACCATATAAGTCTATTGAATAGAGACTGATCCAATGGAATTTATAGAGGTTATTTCCTTCACAAATGAAGATGAAAATTCCATCTCATAGGGACACATCAAACCCCTATAGGTGTCTTAAAGGATAAATGGTGTTGATATCTAAAATGTTCTCATTGATAATGGTTATGGATTTAATATCATTCTAATAAGAAATATTAGTCAGATTGGTTACAATGAGGATAACCTAATACCCCCACCATAACCCTTAATGGATATGAAAAAAAGTTATTAGTAGCCATTGTGTCAGATCAAGATCAAGACACATTTTGAAGACCTCATGAGAAACTTATAATTTTAAGTTGTTTCGAAAAATAATTCCTTCAATGTCATACTGAGAAGGCCTTTGTTGCATGAGAATGAAAAGATTACCTTATCATACCTTCAATGCATAAAATATTACATTAATGGAATAATATAACATTTCATGCCGGCAAGGCCCCATTTGAATCCTATGAATCACATTATATCGATACAGGATTTTTTGAGCAGAAAGGGAAATGACCCTTGGTCGATGGTATTGATTGGTTCAGCACCAAGAATGGTTTGGAAATGATCCCATTAAACCCCTTCAAATGGATCAATGAAGATTATATATTGACCATTAACCAGGTCCGGTGTATGAGTCTAAATTTGAACACGTATTCAATAGTCCTCATGATTTCTATCATGACCACTGAGTCTATTAGTGTTGGAAATCTTGTTTCCTCCTTAGAGATTGGTGGATGGTCAAATAGAAATTACATAAATCCATTCCCAAGGATCTTGTAAATCACTACATCACCTAGTAAGGCAAAAGCAAACGTATCATCAACCAAATAAGATTAAGAAACTCCTCCATCCCTCACTATATCCTCCCTAGAAAATCCCTTACTATCACCCAGGATAGAAGAATTTTCTTAATATTCAAAATAACAAGACCCATACCATTCTCTCAACTCTAGAGAAATCATCCCAAGACTAATTTCACCATCAAAGAAAGAGGAAGAAGATGAATAGGAAGAAGAGAAGGGAGACCTTAGGGAGGCACATCCAGCATTTTAGGATGACATCTCTAGAACTATTGATGAGCTCATAAAAATAAATCTGGCTGTAAAGAAAGATCTATGGACCACCTTGATTATTTAATCCATTTATTCTAAGGAGAAATAGTTACACACCTTAATCCTAAGGCAACATTGAGACGTATTTTCTTGGAACTACACATAAATTCTATGCCTCAATCCCAAGGTGGCCACTCACTGTATAGGACTTCCAAAAGACCACTAGGGCTATAAATATGTAGTCAGAAGGATGCACCCAGAACGTGCTTCCAAAAGAGAGGTTGAAGTTGAAAATCTCATTTGAGACAACATAATTTGGTAAGTCCAATATTCTAAGTGTGTGGATAATATAGTCACCAAAAAAATGATGAATGGATAAATCAGAGTCTGTGTCGATTTTAGAGATCTCAATAAAAACTTCCCAAAAGATGATTTTGAGTCCTGATCAATGAACTATTGATCAATGAAATAACAGAATATAAGATCCTCTTATTCATGGATGGTTATTCAGGATAAAACCAAATTTGAATTCCCATGATGATGAAGAATCCAATGCCTTTAGGCCCCCAATGGAGTTTTTTTCTATCAGGTAATTCCCTTTGTCTTAAAAAATATCAACACTACATATCAACATGCCATGCATCACATCATAAACCCTTCATAGGAATGTTTTTCAAATTCTATGATGATGACCCCATGTTTAAATCTTGACAACATTCATAACACCTAATGGATTTGAAAACCATTTTAAAAAAACTATGGAAACATAGTCTAAGAATGAACCCCTTAAAATGTGGCATTAGTATTACCTTAGGAGAGTTTCTTAGCTTCATCATATGCCATAATGTCTTTGAATTCAACCATTAGAATACATATTCTATCCTTAACATGTCACCTATTTTCCACATCGCCGTGTTGAGGGGAATTTAAGGGAACATAGCCTACATTATATGCTTCATAGCCAACCTTGCAAGAAAATGTTTTCTCTTCACTAGGTTCATGAAAAGGGTAGTGAAATACAAGTGGACTGATGGTTTCAAAGAATTATTGACAGTCACGGTAAATACTTATTGATATTGGAAGTACTAATGTCTTCTATTGAAGAGAGTCCCCTCATCTTGTATGTGATAGCCTTATAGAAATCTCTAGGAGTTTCCTCATGAAAAATATCAACACCTATTGTAAAAAAAAAATTTATCTCATCCAAACCAGGATCTATACAGATACTCACTACATAGATATTGGGAATATCTATATAATGCTAATATTTGTAGTCCAAAAAATTGAGGCACTACCTGGAGCACCATGAGGTCCATTTAGTTTCTCAATGTAACTCACTCAGGTACATTCTCAACTATCTAATGTTGACCTAGAATCTGTCATGATGGGAGGTCATCTTGTAGTTGTTTGACATCTGTTTCATGCCTGAGGAAGAAATAAAAGGTCATCCATTAGATTTTTTTATAGAGAACCCCATGGAAGAAATGACTTCACTAAATGCTGATTTACCTGTTGATGAGGTATTCTGTATTCACAAGGACCCCTAGATATGGGAGATTCATTTTGACAATGAATCTAGAATCATAGGAGGAAACAGGTTTGAGGACCCCAAGATTAACAAAGTGGGTTTGGGGTTCATGCTCATATCTCCAGAAAATGTTGTTCTACCTTACTCTTTCCTACTATCATATGGGTGCATAAACAATGAGACGGAATATCAATCTCTCATTACATGAATAGAGTTGGATATTTAGATATTTGTAAAACACATGAAGATAAAAAGAGACTTAGAACTAGTTATCAAGAAGATTAATAGTGATTATGCTATGAAAAAGGAAGAGTTAATCCCCCTATTATACCATGTCTGAGGAATATTGGCAGAATTACCTTCAGATGCAACATTAACTCTTATCCCCTGATTGAAATATTCATAGGCCGATGCATTGGAAAATGCAGCCAATGCCCAGGATGATACAGACCACGGTAAAATGGTCATCGACATTGCACACTGTTGAATGGTCTCACTATTCATTAAGACCAACACGGAAGAAATTGATGATATTATCCCCATGTCTGATCCTACATTCCTACTACCAGATGGATGACATCCATTATGGACTACCTTCAATAGAGATATCTACCACCAGATAGTCCCAAGAGAGAGAAAATATAAAGATGGGAAATTAATTTTTTTCTATATGATGCCACTACTTAGAAAAAGGTCATTTATATGTGAATCCTTGACTGGGTTCTCATCAGGTGTATCAATGGATAAGAGACTAAAACTGTCATGAAGGAAGTATACACTATGGCCCGTGGTGCCCACCAATCTGGATCCAAGATTTTCTATCAAAGACAAATTCATGGACAATAATGGAAAACTACAACATAGAACTGCACTAAATTTACCATAAAGTTCTACTACTACCATGTTCATGCAAACATTATCCACCAACCCCTAGAGTTACATCACACAACCAGTTATTTATAGAGATTTTACATATGTGGAATAAATTTTGTGGGACAATATCCTCCTACCAAGTTCAATAAATGTAAGTATATCCTTACAACCACTGATTTATTTTTATAATTGACAGAAGTATTACACCTCAATGAGGTTTGGGAAAGAAACTTTTTCAGTTATGGTAAAACCAACATCATCACCAAATTTGGTGTCCCTCATATAACACTGATGGACAATGACACCAATTTCTGCTCTACAGAATTGGAAAATCTATACCATGAGTATAGTATCAAGATCAACAGTTCATCCCACTACCATATAGTGGATAAAAAAATAAAGACCATCATCAAGACCATATCTAATATACACTAGAATATAATAGATATGGATAGGAAGTTGTGGAGTGATAAGCTCCTCCAATATTTGTGGGATTATCATACCACAACCCGCACTGCCACCAAGGAAACCCCATTAAACAATAGTATATGGGATAGAGTATGTCCTACCCATTGAAGATCAATTTCCCCCACTCCACATTTACATATGTGATCAATTATCCATAGATGATCAGTCCTAGAAATCGATGGATGAATTGGAGTGCCACAATGAGGAGAGATTACATACCTTTAACAATTTGGAGGTTCACCAAAACTAGATTTCACGTGCTTTTAACAAAGATTTCCACCTTTAGTCATTCCTTGAATGAGAGATGGTTTTGGTTCTCAAGAATCCAATGACACTTTGAAAGAAACCACCAATGATGGAACCAAAATTGGAGGAACCTTACACCACACATAAGATCTACTCTAAACTACCACATGCTTCAACCCTCATTTAAATAGGAAAAAATCACGTGAGAGTGGTTTATCATTCATGTATAAAGAAGATATATATTCCCTCATGATTATTAGACAACACTCCCTTGAAAACCCACCTTTCATAGTCTTGAAAAATGAATATTTAATAAAATTTACTTTCCATCAGAAATGGGAGGTCAGTTTCCTAAGGAAATATTTGTTTGAAAATGGAAAATATTCCCTAGTTGGCTCTATATATGTTTCCCCCTAAAAAATAGAATATCAACTAAAAGAAAAAAAATTCATTCGGAGAGTATTTTCCTACCTACTTATGCATTAACAACATCATGTTATAAACTATTCTTACAGTTACTCATCACATAATTTTTCCATCTCATATCTTAGATTTAAAAATCATAGAACCAGAGTCATGAAATATCCCACATTAATAACTAAAAAAATATAAGTACATCCTCATATAATTAACCAAATTGGGGACCTCTCCCATTAATTAATGGTAAAATTTGTTCAACCTAAAACATCAATAACATTAGTCTAGTTTTTAAGACTCTAATATTATCATAACAAGGAGACATAAAACTTTCAAAGTTGAAAACCCACAATGGGAACCCTGGGAAAAATATGAGTATGATATCACTAAACCTATTCTTTTCATGGTTTTGGAAAAATATATAGCCATCCAAAACCAAAGAGGAAAAATCATTTTAGGTTGAACACATGAAAATTTAATCCTAACAAACTGTAATGTTATACCCACTAATCCAACACCACCATAGACTTAGAAAAAAAATAGGGTGATAAAATAAAATAACCCAATTTTGTCGGGTTTTCCATATAACCTTATCAATAGTCAATCCATGCTTGTTGAGTCCCTAATCTCAAGAAAAAATTAGTGCATTATATGATCATTTCAATTTGGTTACTAGGGATTTTGATTTTAATCTACATCTTTTGGAGAATATATTTCCAAATGAGACCAACTATAATTGATTGGAATTGTAAGAAAAAAATAAAGTACAAGTACTGAAAATCAAATAAGTTTTCATTCGATTTATTATTAAATAAAGGATTTTCCACATCTTGGAGTCTCTCCCTAATTATTATTCAAAAAAAGTGGAACTACTCAAATATTCACAATGAAGATCAAGATTATTTCATTAGAAAATTGAAAACAGTCTGATACGAGTTATTGAGGGTTTTTTCCAAAGTAGTCCTTTTCTTGGTTTCAACATTATCTACTAAATGAATTTGTCTAATGGTGGCCCTGATGTCTTGAATTTCTATTTTTTTGGATACAAAATTGGTTCTTGTTGATGAAAAATATACCTTTAGCTTTGAAAAATGTACCTTGCATTTCCGTAGATATTTGGTCTGTGTGAATATTTATTCAGAAGAATTTTCTTCTTCATAGGCAATGCGGTTTAGTTCAACAGAATGTCCCATAAGGCTTTCATTTTATGATGGAATGTGTTAAACTAAGCATGGTCAAATTAAAAATTAGTATGGTATTCTCTATCTATAATAATCTAGTGGATAAAGATGTGAAAGTGTTGATAGTCAAAGCCACCTGAGACTAAATCAATAAATAGTTGACAAAGGGTGTCCACCTTATTGGAAAACACCACTAAAGGTGTCACTGTAATGATATAATTTATTTGATTCCATGCCCATCTTTTCATAGCCTGATATTTTCTAGTAGCTTAGAATCTTGGTATTGTTTCACTACCGCATTGGGTATATAATCTAGGATTGAAGCTATAGAAGATTTACTCACCCAATATTATGACACCCAGTGGGGAAAATCATCCATTTACATAGGCGGTTCAATCTTAGAGGCTAAAAGTATAATATTAGATTCAATTTTAAGAGTAAATGGTGTTTTCATGCTTGGTATAGACTCAGTGGGATTATTAATAGTGTTAGTTTGGAATATTGGTTTTGAGTCACTATCCATAGAAATAGAACATGTGGTTGAGGCCCCCACCGAGTGCATGTGATGGAGAAAATAAACTCTTCTTATAAGAGGTGTAGAAAGATATAGTTTAACCAGTACAAGACTAGAAGTAACCCATAGTTTTTCACTTATCTAGATAACCTCTCCATGACTCCATCATGGTTGTAATCAACCCACATCTGGGCATACTCCCATGATATGTTAGTTGAATTGATTATAAAAGGGATAATGATTTTCATTCCAGAATCATCAATCATAATCATCAACCATAATTGGTGAAGAATCATTGGGTGATATTCCCTCCTGACATATGTAATTAGAAGAAATGAAACATGAACTAGGAATCCAAATATTCTAGGAAACCTATAAGGGGTTAAGGCTCGAATGGTGGCAGTGTTGAGAAGGGTTGGACGAAAATTGGAATGAGTAACTGTTGCAGTATGTCGATACTCGTAGCAATGATAATTCTCCACCATCAAGCAATAAAAATATTGATATGGCCCACTAGGATGATGTGGGGATCTTCCCTCATGTATTTAACCTAGTAGTTCAAGAGATGCAATCAAGTGTGGGAAAAAATAGGTTGATGGGGTTTCCCTTTTCCAATGGGACCTCCATCTTTAGGGTGAGAATTTGTATTCTTTTATTAATGTTACAAGAGGGGAAAATCCATTTAATCAGGAACATGGAAAAGAAACCTTCTAGTACATGTTCAAGTAATATGTCTAGTAAAACCCTATAACCCCATGGGATGTATTGACCTTCCTCATGGGTATCACATTATGAACCTAGGATGCATCACGATTATTAATTAAAATGAGTTCCACTACAGTATAAATGAGACCTTGGACCTTAAACCTAAAATAATAACTCCATCCAATCATCTAATGGAATGTGTGACCAAGCATGGAGCGGTTGACCAAGAAATCTCATGGCCATGACTACCAGATCCCTTTCCAATGGATATTGTTTCTCAACATTCTCCTAGGTGTTGGATGCGCACAAAAAATCATCATAAATATTTCCAAGGATGGAGATTCCCCCTTGATGATAGATATCCTATAAACTAATCCCTACTTCACCATGTGGTAAATAAAAGGAATTGGAGCTTGCACCCCAGTATTGAGTAGTTTAGGTAGTATCTTGGTTATCTAATAAATTGAAAATCAAGAAATCCAAAATGCCTTATAGAAATTGATATCCTCCAATTTTTTAGTAAATTCCATTCAGATCTGATGCTCTAAGAATTCCCAACCTCATTAATTTGAGAAGCTCCCTTTGGATCATATATCCCATTTAGAACTCCACCCTCCATTGGGAATACCTTGTGATAGGATGAAAATAGAAAAATAATACTGGGAGACTAATTCTTAATATATATCTAATGCGGTAGTTTCTTTGTGTCCACATAGAGTCATTGAGGACAAATAAATCCTCTCAACTGGGTCCATACATGATTTTCACCATACAGGGAACATATCTTTGAGCATACTCAAGAGACATCTCGAACTAGGAAGAGGAAAGATTTTGGTTGGCCGGTGGTAGTGGAATATCATCATGGAGTCTGAAGTTATAAATCAGTAATCGACTAGAAATTTTATAAGATATTAGTTATAGTGGGAGAAGGATTTCCGGATACCCTCTTGAGCAGTGAAGCAAGATCAAAGACTTTCATCAATGTTTCCAGCCTTGGTTGATCTTCTCCCAAACACATTTTTTTAATTGGAATCTTGAGCCATTATTTTCCCTCTAATTGATCATCCAAATTGTAAGAAAATATTTTGAGGGTAAAAAAATGAATAAGTACTGTGTTTTCCATGTAATAATTTTACTACGAACACATAATTCGTGAAGTCATCCACCTGCGATCCATTAGTTTGTGCTATTAGTGAAGCTCCCAAAGGTGTCGGCTTGTGAAGTATTTGCCAAAGAGACAATGGTTTATGGGATGTTTGAATCCGTGAGGTATCCATACACTATGAAAATTTCCAAACATATAGATTAATACAACGGTATTCAGTTCATGAGTGATAAAATCAGTTCAAGGACAAGAGCGTCCACAAAGGAGACAGTTCGTTAAAGAAAAGGTGATTGAGAGAGCTTGTAGAGCACTGAGTTAATCAAGATATCTGAAAAATGAAAAATGGGTTAAGACCCCTATATATAGGTGTGATCCCCTCCCCTGGGATGACTCACATACTACAAATTGGTTTAAAACATGACCACTTTCTACATTGGAATATCCTCCTCTTCATCTGGATCAGAACCCATTCTCCTAGGATGAATTTGAAGGGTCCTAAAATCTTTGAAAATAAGATTAAGATAATTCCATTAATTTAGAAAATGGGAGGAATAAAAACCCAGAAGAATATTGAAGAAAGATTTCAATGGGATGTGACCACAGAGCATAAATCCCTCCATAGACCATTTCTTCACAGGGAAACCTGTGGCTTTACAAATCCCCCATGAATGAAAATGGTTCGTGAGATAGAGATAGTGGTTTGAGTTCCCTAAAAAACCAAAATTATTTTTGGTAGAGAGGTGGTGATTTACACCCCCATGAATGAACATTCACCATGAACTAAATAGTTCATGGGACATGGTGGTACCATCAGTTCCTGTAAACAATATGATGTGATTTGTAATAACAAGTTTGTAATTTTCCCCCCAAAAATGACATACCTACTTTTGAATTCCTTCGCAGGACGGGGAATGCTCTATGGAATCCTAAAAAATAATGCTCAAATCCCACCATGAATGATTGGCAATGCCAGTACTAGTTCCCTATACTTTTCTATAAATAGACCCCAAAAGGGACTAAGAAGAAGATACACAGGGACATAGAGGGAGTCTTAGATGCACAAATTCTAGAAATCTGAGTTAAAGAACTATTAAAACTAAAGTCCTTTGATGATTCCCTGCAAGTAAAACCCAACATGAAGCATTAAGGTGCAAATAATAAATCATCAAGGGTTCTGCGAAGCAAAAGTCCCCTTGCGAACGTAATCCCACAAGGCAAAAACCTATGTCTCTTTTATGGATATAAATCCAACTTAACAAAATACTATGTGGGTGGAATATTTCCCCACATATAAAAATGATAACTGAGAGGAACTTGACCCCGCATAGAAAAATGCTACATGAACATAACCTATCCTCGTAATGAATCATGCTACATGGGCTAATCCCAGTTCTGTATAGTAGAATTCTACATGAAAGGTTCCCTTACACAGATAGAAACATTCTGTGCGGAGGGAACCACTTACCACTTAGGATTCTTATATGAAAAATTATGAATCCTAGGTCATTCCACCCTCTAACATTCATTTTTATCTTCCATCATATCATTAGTCCCCTTATTTCCCCCTCTGAAAACATGTCTACAATCATTAGGCTAAGTCCCCATCCAAAGACACCTAACACATATGATAATACCATCAGTCACAACACAATGTCCTTTTGAGTTTACATACCCAGGGTAAGTGGAGTCATGTGGAGACCCCAAAAATAGGGTCACTCCTTAGAATAACCTTGGGTTTACATTTCCATGGTTATGAGGGTTCCGACATTCAGGCACTCACATGAACCTCCCTATTCTAGGGACTGAGATTAACTACCGGTATTTCCCTTTTATGAGGGATAGTGTTGATCATTCCCCTCTTTAATAGAACCAATTTTAGGGAACTCCTCTTAAGGTAAGCCCCCAACCTTTCATGTAGGAAGAGACATATTTTCTCCTCTTCACCTCCACCCAAGACGTATCTAGATAGATCATCTAATGTGACTATCATTGATATGTACACAAGATAGGAAATAGGTACACTCAAATCCATTTCTCTCTCCCTTTGGGCTCTAACCCCACCCCACAAGGGATTGGGTGATATTGTGTGATCATTTGATATACTTATGCCTCTTATTTATCACACCAAGAATGGCTCAGGTGGGATTAGAGGTATGTGGCGACTATGAAATCTACATGATCTAAAACCCCAAATTAACCTCATAGATTGTATAAGTTTCGAAACCATACTTCAACCTCAAAGGTCTATATTCCCAATGAAGCAACACCAAATGGGGCCCCTACATGGTATATATCCTAAATTATTACGTCAATAATCACGGGACATATTCTCAATAAATCAAAACAAAAAGTGCCTCATATAGGGTATAAATCATGATATCATACTTCTACCATCGAAGGTCCATATTCCCAATGAAGAAACTCTAAATGGGACTCCTACTTGGTATAAGTCCCAAAACCATACTTCAGCCTTCAAAGGATCATATTACCAATGAAGCAACACCAAATAGGCCACCTACATATTATATGTCCCAAAAACATATTTCAACCTTTAAATGGACATATTCTAAACGAATAAACACTATGTGGTCATACTCATAGGTGTAAGAAACAATGTACCTAATTATGTGGGATTTTATTCGAAACTAATTGGGATATATAAGAAGCCTCCCTGAGGCACAAACCTAACATCTCCACCCATCTTGATTCCATCCGAACGATAGCACCAATAAAACATTTCCCCTATGAAGGAGACCACATCTCTCCTAGTCCCCTCGAGCTACCTCAACATAAGTCTAATGTCAGGATTGACTAGGAACCCTTTACATAGGCGTACTTGCTGCATGACATTAAACTACTTGGTTGGTTCCTTGTCACACGACCTAAAAAGGTGATGTTTCTAGTTATGGAACACCGAACTATGTGGGTTCTGATTCCTCTTATGAGTATATATAGGAAGAAAATCTCATTGATTTGATCCCAAAATAACAACAAATCCCACCCCCCCCCTATATGACAATAAACTCTAGAGAACCCCATTATGTGGCTTAAAACCAGCGTTGTCCCAAAAAATAACCAAAGGGTCCCTGATCTATCCATAAAAGGGTAAAAATGGTGGAGAACCTCATATACATTTTGATACATCCATTTATAGAGATCGTTGAATACATACAGATTATTTTGAACCCATTCAAAGTAATAATGGATTATTTTTCAAGGTAACACATAATATAAACACTTGGTAATAAACCAAGTATTCATGAACATATCTTAAACATACAAGAGAGTCTCAGTACAAGGAATAGTTCCCCCAAAAAGGGTATGATATTCCCAAATTCCCATCCTATCATCCAATGTGAGTTCTTAAGTGTCATTGGCCATGTTACCCAACAAATGACTACCTTTGGAAACTAGCTCCATGAATCATCGATGTGAGATCCATTAGGAACTTATGGATCCATGAACAAACCCGTTGTAGACCATTTGGAAATAGAGGACCATAAGTGAACGATTTCATAAAAATAAACCCCCTACAATAAACCATTGGGTTCCACAAGAATTGTATATTGGAAACAGTGGGGTATAAGGTTTAGTGTGTAGGGTTTATAGTACAGGGTATAGGGTTAATGGTTTAAGGTTTATGATGTAGGGTGTAGGGTATAAATTTTATGGTGTAGGTTTTTGGTTTTAGGGTGTAGGGTATAAGGTTTTAGTTATACGGTGTGGGGTATAGGCTCTAGGGTATAATGTTAAGGGTTTAGGGATTAGGGTTTAGGGTGTAGGGTATCGAGTTTTGTGTTTTTATGGGTTTTTGGATTTTCATTGTGTTTTTAGGATTTTTAGGGTTTTTATGGGTTTTAGGGTTATTAAGGTTATGAAGGGATTATTATGGTTGTTTTGATTTTTATAGGTTTTATTATTTTTATAGTTTTAGTGGTTTTGGGATTTTAATGGATTTTATGGTTCATAGGGTTCTTTTAATGTCTTTAGGGATTTTAGGGGTTGTTGGTTTTTTGGGGTTTTACCTTCTTTTTGGTGTTTTTAAGCGGTTTTATAGTTTTTTGATGTTTTTTGGGTTTTAGGTGTTTTAAATGGTTTTTAGGTTTTTTTGAGTTATTAATGGTTTTTAGATTTTTAGGGGTATTTGGGTTTTTTTGTCTTTAGGGGTTTTAGTTTTTCTAATTTTTTTTTCATTTCTTAGTTTTTTTATAGTTTTTAGTATAGTTTTTTTTTGAGTAATTTTTATTATTTTTATAATTTTTGGTATTTTTAGGTATATTTAGTGTTTTTAGAGTTTTTAGATTTTTTTTAGGTTTTAGGGTTTTTAGAGTTTTTATAGTTTTAAGACCTTTTATGTTTTTAGTTTTTAGGTTATTTTATGGTTTTTTAAGGTTTTAGTAGTTTTAGGTTTTTTTATGTCTGTTCAAAAAAAATTTGCGTTTTTGGGTCTTTTAGTATTTTTTTAGAGTTTT
This sequence comes from Viscum album, assembly GCA_963277665.1. NCBI lineage: Eukaryota > Viridiplantae > Streptophyta > Magnoliopsida > Santalales > Viscaceae > Viscum > Viscum album. The sequence goes on along the minus strand of OY728142.1, from coordinate 680,000,886 downwards.
TTGTTCATTTTTGGTTTTTAAGGGGTTTTAGAGTTTTTTGGGTTTTTATGGGTTTTTAGGTTGTTTTAGGGTTTTTAGGAGTTTTTAGTGTATTTTAGGTTTTTTTAAGAACTTTAAATGTTTTTAGGGTCTTTTATGTTTTTAAAATGGGGTTTATGGGTTCTTTAGGATTTTTATGGTTTTTATGATTTTTGGGGTTTTAGGGTCATTCATGGCATCATTAAGGTCTTTAGGGTTTATAGGGTCTTTTTAGGGTTTTAGGGACTTTTTAGATGTTAGAAGGTATTTTTAGGGGTTTTAGTGGAAATTATGTTTTTTGGTTTTTGGGGTTTTATGGATTTTTAGGGCGTTTTAGCAATTTTTGGGTTTTGGTGAATTTTAGGGATTTTAATAGTTTTTTGGGATTTTATGGAAGGTTTTATTATTTTTTAAGATTTTTGGGTTTTTTTTTAGTTTTATAGTAATTTGTTTTTTATGTTTTCATGATTTTTATATTCTTCTCAAAACATTGAGGAATTTTACAGGTTTTAAGGGAATTTAGGGTTTTTAGGGTTTTTAGTATTTTTAGGGTGTTTTTGTTTTCTTATGTCGTTTAGGGATTTTTATAAGTTTTAGGGTCTTCTATTTTTTTATTGCCTTTTATGGATGTTTATATGTTTTTAAGTGTATTTTATGGTTTTTCTGTGTTTTTGGTGTTTTTAGGGTTTTGTGGGGTTTTATGGGGTTTTATGGGTTTTAGTGTTTTTTAGAATTTTTTTGGGATTTATTGTTTTAAGGTTTTTAGTGGTTTTATTGTTTCTATGGATTTTTTCAATGTGTTTTAGTGTATTTAGTGTTTCAAGGTCTTTTAGGGGTTTTATGTTTTTTCTTTGGGTTTTAGGGTTTCAAGGATCTTATAGTTCTATGGGGAATTTATTTTTTTTTATGATTTTTTGGGGATTTTAGGCTGTTTGATGGGTTTACAGTATTCTTTAGGGACTTTTTTAGTGTTTTATTAAGTTTTTGGGTTTTTTTGGGATTTTCAGTTTTAGGGTATTTTTTAGTTTTAGGGTTTTTTTAGGATTTAGTTTATTTTATAGTTTTAGGGGTTGGAATTTTTTAGATTATTTTTGGGGGTTTTTTGTTTTTATTTTGTTTTCCAAGGTTTTTAGTGTTTTATGGTTTTACAGTTTTTATGGATTTTATGTTTCATAGGGTTTTTTGGGGTTTTCTTATTTGTATTCTTTTTTATGGGGTGTTTTAGGGCCATTTACTGTGTTTTTATATTTTTTTTTATTTTAGGGTATTCTAGGAGTTTATGGGGTTTTAGAATTTTTATATTTATTTAGCGTTTTAAAGGGTTTTTAGTGTCTTTTAGGATTTAGGGAATTGGGTTTTGGGTGTATGGTTTATGGTGTATAGTTTATGGTGTAAGATGTAAGGTCATGAGTTTAGGGTATAGTGTGTGCGGTTTAGGGTGCAGGGTAAAGGGTGTACTATTTATGGTTTACGGTGTATGGTATAGGGTTTGGGTTTAGGTTTTAGGGTTTATGGTGTAGGGTCTCAGGTTTCGGGTGAATGCATTTGGGTTTAGGGTGTAGGGTATATTGTTTTGGGTATAGGTTTTAAGGTTTATTGTGTAAGGTATAGGGTTTAGGGGTTTTTATGGGTTTTTTTTGTTTTTCTTGGTTTTTTGGGGGGTTTTGGATTTTTAATGATTATTAGGGATGTAATGGGTTTTTGGTTTTTTTGTCTTTTTTTGTTGTTTTTAGTGTTTTTTGGAGTTTTGGGGTTTCAGGTGGGTATTAGTCATTTAAGGTGTTTTTATTGTATTTTTGGGGTTTATAGATTTTATGTTTTTTGGGATTTATAGTGGTTTTTATATGGGTTTTTAGGGTTTAAGATTTTATTGGGTTTTAGGGGTTTTCTAGAGTGTGTTTTTGGTTTTATAGGGTTTTGTGGGTTTTTGAGTTTTTAGGTGTTTTAAGGGTTTTAAAGAGTTTTTAGTGTTTTAGGGTTTATAGGTATTTGGGATTTTAGTTTTTTAAGTTTTTAGGTTTACTTAGGCGTTTTTAGGTTTTTAGGGTTACTTTGGGTTTTTAGGGATTTTTAGTGTTTTTTCAGTTTTTTGTGATTTATGAGTTTTCCTATGACTTCCAGGGTTTTATGGTTTTTATTATTTTTTGGTTTTTCTTGGTATTTTTTATGTTTTTTTGGTTTTAGTGGTTTTTTGGGGTTTAGGGTGTTTTATGGTTTATTTAGTGTCTTTAAGGGGTTTTTTAGTTTTTTAGTGTTCTTAGTGTTTTATGGGATTTATGGTTCTTAGGTTATTTAAGATTTTCTTATGGTTTTGTGGTCTTTAGGCATTTATTTTTTTTTATTTTGGGGATTTTATGTGTTTTATGTATTTTTAGGGTTTTATGTGTTTTAGGGTTTTTAGTGGTATTATAGGTTTTATGGTATTTTAAGGTATTTATGGCTTTTAGGATATTTTATGGTTTTGGGGGGTTTCAAGTTTTTTGGGGTCCTTTAGTAATTTTAGGGTCTTTTATGGGGTTTTTACTATTTTATGGGACCTTTAGGGGTTTTAGGGTCTTTGAGACTTTTAAGATTTAAGGTATTTTATAGAATTTTATATTTTTAGGGTCATTAGTGTATGTTATGGGTTTTAGGGTTTTTTTGGGTATTTTAAATTTTATATGGTTTTTTGCTCATTTGAGGTTATTAAAGGTGTTTAAGGTTTTTTTTTCTAGGTGTTTTTGTTTTTTAGGGGTTTTAGGTAATTTTAGGTACTTTTAGGTTTTTAGTGTCTTTTATGAGGTTTAAGGGTTTTTGGGTCTTTTAGTGTATTGGGAGGTTTCAGAATGTTTTTGGATTTCAGGTGTTTTAGGCCTTTTAGGGTCTTAGGTTTTTTTCTCTACTAGGGGTTTTAGGGTCATTTAGGGTTTTTAGGTTTTTAGGGGTTTTAGATATTATAGTGATTAGGTTTGGGGGGGTTTAAGAGGTTTCATGGTTTTTCTAGTGGTTTATGGTTTTTTAGTGTTTTATGGGTTTTATTTCTTTAGGGGGTTCTAGGGGTTTATGGTACATATAGTATTTAATAGTTTTTGGGCCTTTTTTGGTTTTTGGGGTTTTTGGGTTTTTCGGTATTTAAAATGGTTTAATGAATTTTAGGGGGTTTGGGGAGGGGTGGGGTTTTATTGTTTTGGTGGTTTTATGGTTTTAGGAGTTTTATGAGTTTTATGAATTTTAGATTTTTTTGGATCCTTTAGGTTATCTTAGTGTTATTTTTGGGTATTTAATGGTTTATATAATGTTTTAGGCTTTTTAGTATTTTTATGGAATTTAAGGGGTTTTTTTGGGTTTTTAAGTGTTTTATGGATTTTATATTCTTTAGGGTTCTCTATTTATTGGGGGGGGGGGTTGGTGTAATGTGTTTTGGGGAATTTATTATATTAAGGGTGTTTTATTGTATTTTTAGTGGTTTATGTTCTTTTGATGGTTTTTAGGTATTTTAGGGGTTTTAGGGGTTCTAGGGTTCTTTTTAGGATTTTAGGATTTTTAGAGGCTATCTAGTTCTTTATGTTTGTTAGGATTATTTTAGGTATTTTATGAGTTTTTGTGTGTTTTAGGGGTTTTAGGTCCATTTTAGGGTTTTATTGGGGTTTTATTTTCATTTTTATGGTTTATGAATTTTTAGGGCCTTTTGGGGGTTCTAGGGGTTTTAGTATTTTAGGGCTGATCATAGATTTTATGGTTTTTTTAGGTTTTTGGGGGGTTTTCATTGTTTTTGGGGGTTTATTTTGGGGTTTTAAAATGTGTTTCATTGATTTTGAGAGGTTTTGGAGTTTTAATCGTTTTTTAGGGTATAGGGTGTGTGGTTAACGATTCACGGTGTAGGTGTAATGTTTAGGGTTTTGGGTTTATGGTGTAGGGTTTAGGGTTTATGGTGTAGGGTTTTGTGTTTTAGGTGTTGGTAATAGGATTTTAGGTGTGGGGTTCAGGGTTTAGGGTGCAGGGTATATGTTTTAGGGTTTATGGTTTAGGGTTTTGGGTGTAGGGTTTAGAGGTTTTAAGGGTTTTCATGAGTTTTTAGGGTTTCTGAGTGTTCTAGGGGTTTTAGAGTATTTTCAGAGTTTTAGGTGGTTTTAGGTTTATAAACATATTTTTTAATTTTAAGGGTTTTAGGTTTTTATTTTTCTTTATGGTTTTAGTGGGTTTGGACTTTTAAATGATTTTTCAGTTTTTGGGGATTTAGGGGTTTTTTGGATTTTTTTTATGGATTTTAGGTATTTTTAGTGGTTTGGGTGTGTTTAAAGGGGTTTTAAGGTGTATATGGGTTTTTTTGGAGTTTTAGGGTTTTAGGGAAAATTTAGTATTTTATTATTTAAATGATGTTTGATTTGTTTTTTCATTGTGGTATTTAAGTGATTTTATAGAATTTTAGCACTATTTATGGTTTTTAGGGGTTTTCAGGATTATTTGGATTTATACGTTTTCTGATTTTTTTTTGGGTATTTGGAGATTTTAGGATTTTTTAGGGGTTTTAGATGTTTTAATTTTTTTTGGTATTTTTTGGGCATTAAAAGGTGTTTGGGGGTTTTATGGGTTTTTCATGTTTTTACTTGGTTTTGGATGTTAGAGTTTTTTTAGTTTTTACGTTTTTAAGGGTATTATGGGGTTATATAGTTTCAGGATGTTTCTATGATTTTTTAGACTTTTAGGGTTTTAAGGGTGTCTAGGGTTTTATGGTTTTTTAGGTTTTTAGGGTTTTTAGGTGTTATGTGTTTTAAGGGTTTTTAGGTTTTTAGGGTTTTGGATTTTTAGGGTTTTAGGGTTTTTATTGTTTTTAGGGTCTTATAAGGATTTTAGGGTTTTTACTGTCTTTTAGAGTTTTAGGGTTTTAAAATGTTTTATGGGTATTTTAAGGTTTATAATGTTATTAGGTCTTTTAGATTTTTTCATATTTTTAGGGGAATTTAAAAAAAATTAGGGGTTTTAGTGCCTTTATTTTTATTTTAGGTACTGTGGTTTTTTGTGGTTTTAGAGACTTTTTATGGTTTTAGGGTTTTTTTTGGTTTTCATACCTTTTAGTATTTTTAGGGGTTTTAGTGTTTTTAGAGTTTTTTAGATTTTTAGGGCTTTTTTGTTTTTTATGGTTTTGGGGGTTTGTACGGTTTTAGGGATTTTGCGTTTAAATAGTTTTTAGTGTTTACGGGGTTTTAGTGGTTTTTAGGATTTTAGGGGTTTTCATGGGTTTTTAGGGTTTTTAGTGGGGTTTAGGGGTTTTAGGATCTTTTAAGTTTTATAGGATTTCAGGGTCGTTAGGGTTTCATTATGGGTTTTGGGGTTTTAAGGGTTTTAGGGTATCTATTTTTTAAGGGATGTTTTGGTTATTATTGGGTTTTTAGGGGCTTAATAGTTTTAAGAGTTTTTATGGACTTTAGGGTTTTTAATGTTTTTAGGGTTTTTAGGTCATTTAGGTTTTAGGTTTTAGGGTGTAGGGTTTAGGGTTTATGGTGTAGGGTATAGGGATTAGGGTGTAGTGTTCATGGTTTTGGGTGTTGGGTATAGGGTTTATGGATTTAGGATTGTAATATAGTTATTTTGTTTTTTAGGGTTTTCTAGAGTAATTTTTTTGGTTTTTAGACATTTAGTGGTTTTAATTTTCTAGGGTTTTTTGTGGGTTTGGGGCCGGGGGGGGGGGTTTAAGGATTTTTTGTACTATTTTGGAATTTACAGAATTTAGGTTTTTAAAGGGGTTTTTTGAATATTTATGGGTTTTTTGGGTTTTGAGTTGTTTTAAGGAGTTTTACAGTTTTTTAGAGTTTTTATGGTTTTTATGAGGTTTTTAGTTTTCTGGGGGGGGGGGGGGTATATTTTTAGGAGGTTTTAGGGGATTTTGATGCATTTTAGGTTATTTTAGCGTTTTTGGGGTTATCATGGTTCTATTAGGGGTTTAATGGTTTTAAGGGTTTAAGGGGGGGGGGGGGGGGGGTTGCTCTTAGGGCTATAAATTGTTTTAGTATTAGTAGTGCTTTTAGGGGGTTTTGGGTTATTTAGTTTTTAGGGGTTTTGGAAGTGTTTTGCGTTTTTTGAGAGTTTTTTGGGATTTTTAATGTTTTCAATGGTTTGTAGGTGTTTAGGGTTTTTATGGTTTTGATAGATTTTTATCTTTTAGGGATGTTTATGGGTTTTGGGGTTTTTTGGGTGTTTTAAGGGTCTTTTAAGGACATTTAGGTGTTTTAGGGTATTTTTACTTTCTATTTTCGGTTTTTCAGTGTTTTAGGGGTTTTATGGTTTTTTATGGTTTTTCTGTTTTTTAGGGTTTTAGGGTTTTTAGTGATTTTACTGTTTTTGTGTTCTTTTAATGTTTTTTTGTTTTTTAGTGTATTTTAGGGATTTTATCATTTTTCGGGTTCTTTAGGTTCCTTTTGGGTTTTTTTGGTTTTAGGGTATTTTATGGGTTTTAAGGTGTTTTAGGGTCTTCTACAGTTTTAGGGTTTAATATTATTTTAGGGTTTTTTATGGATTTAGGGTATTTAATGTTTTTTATAGTTTTTAGGGTCGTTTGGTATTTTAAAGGGGTTTTATTGTTTTTAGGGGGGTATTCTCTAGGATATTTTTTGGTTTTAGGTTATTTTAGTGTTTTTATGGTCTTTAGTGGTTTTGAGGATTTTTAGTGTCTTTTTGGGGTTTTGAGTTTTGAGGGTCTTTTAGGTATTATAGGGGTTTATGGGATCTTAGTATTTTTCATGATTTTTGAGCATGTTCTGAGTTTTTAGGGGTTTAAAAAGTTATGTAAGGTGTTAGGGTTTATATTTTTTTTGGGTTTTTAGTGGTTTTTCGTGTTTTTATGCTTGTTTTCGGGCTTTTGGGTTTTTTTGGGCCTTAGTTTCTTTTAGAATTTTTGTTATTTTACGGTATTTTTGGGTTTTATGGGGATTTAGGGTTTTTAGAGTGTTTAAGTAATTTTTTGTGGTATAGATTTTGTTTTTGTGTTTTTAAGGATTTTTAGGGGTTTTAGTGTTTTTAGGTTTTTTATAGATTTTCAGGTTTTTTTGGAGTTTTTATGATTTTTAGGATTTTTAGGGTTTTAATGGGTTTTACGGTTTTTATAGTTTTTTTTATATTTGGGGTATTTTTTGGTCTTTTAGGGTTTAGGGTCCTTTGGGGTTTTATAGTTTTTTGGGTTTTTCGTGTTTTTATAGTTTTTAGATTTTTTTGTGTTCTTTAGGTTTTGTGGGATTTTTTTGGTTTTTTAGAGGTTATTAGGATTTCATAGAGTTTTAGGGCCTTCTATGGTTTTATTTGGTTTTTATGGTCTTTTTAGGGGTTTTGGGGTTTTTAGTTATTTTAAGGGATTTGAGGGGTTTTGGGTTTATTTAGGGTTTTTAGGGGTTTTCAAGGGTTATCAAATTTTTAGGAATTTTTTTAAAAGTATTTTTATGGTTTTTAGTGATTTAGTGGTTTTCATTTATTTTTTGGGGTTTTAATTATTTTTACGATTTTAAGGGGGAGTTAGGATTATTTGGGGTTTTAGGGTGTTGAAGGGGTTTTTAGGATCTTTAACATTTTTTGGGTTTTATGATTTTTAGGGTCTTTTAGTGGTATTTAAGGTTTTTATAGTATTTTATGGTTTTTAGGTTGTTTTAGGGAATTTTCATGTTTCAATGGGTTTTTTTGGGTTTTTTGTTCTTTCAGTGTTTTTAGGTCATTTTAGGGTATTTTGGGGTATAGGGTTTAGTGTGTTGGTTTTAGGGTTTAAGGTATAGGGTTCAGGGTTTAGGGTGTGTGGTTTACAGTTTAGGGTGTAGGGTATAGGGTTTATGGAGTAGGTTTTATGGTCTATGGTGTTCGTTATAGTGTTTAATGTGTATTGTTTTCAGTGTAGGGTATAGGGTTTCTTGTGTAGGTTTTAGGGTCTAGATTTAAATTTTAGGGTTTATGTTTTAGGATTTATGGTATAGGGTTATGGATTCTAGGTTTTTTATGTTTTTTTAGGGTTTTTATCATTTTTTTAGGATTTTCATGGTTTTTAGGGTGTTTTGGGGGGGGGGGGGGTTTGTATTTTCTGGGATTTTATGAATTTTTTAGGTTTTTTGAGTTCTAAAGGTTTTAGTTTTTTTGGTGTTTTTAATGGTTTTTACTATTTCTTTATAGTTTTAGGGGGTTTTAGGGTTTTTTGGGGTTTGAAATAGGATTAGGTGTTTTTTGGTGTTTTGATAATTTTTAGGGTTTTGATGGGTTTTTTAGTTTCTTAGGGTTTTATAGACTTTCAGTGATTTTACGGTTTTGGATTTTTTTAGTGTTTTAGTGGTTTTTATGGGGTTTCTAGATTTTTCATATTTTTAATGGTTTTATGGTTTTTACGGTTTTTGAAGTTTTTAGTGTTTTTAGGTTTTTTAGGGGGTTTATTGGGTTTTTAGGATTTAATGTTATACTTTGGTATTTTATGGTCTTTTAATATCTTTCAGTGACTTTTTGGGTTTTTAGGGGTTTTAGGGATTTTTAGGGTTTTTACTATTTTTAGGGTTTTTAAGGGATTAAGGGTTTTGGGGTGTTCGTTTATTTTATTAGGGTTTAATGGTTTTAAATTTTTATGGGTTTTAATGGCTTTTATGGGTATGAAGTTTTTAGGTATTTTAGAGTTTCTTGTGGTTTTTATGTTTTTTGGTCCTTTTAGGATTTTCAAGGTTTTAGGTCATTTACCAATTTTGGGGTCCTTGGGGGGTTTTTGGATTTTTAGAGTCCTGAAGGATTTTTTGGGCCTTTTAGGTGTTTTAAAGATGTTTATGGTCTTATTTTACTTCTAAATCCTTTTTAGATTTTTAGTTTTTTGGAATATTTTGTTTATTTTATGGGGTTTTAATGAGTTTTAGACTTTTTAGGGGTTTTGGAGTCCTTCAGGGTTTTAGGGTATTTAGGATTTGAAAGGGTTTTTAGGGATTGATGGTCATTTTTGGTATTCGAGATCATTATGGAATTTTATGGGTTCTTCATTTTTTTTGGTTTTTAGCAAATTTTTAGGTTTTTAGGAGTTTTTGTTTGTTAGTTTTTGTTTGTTTTGGGGTTTTAGATTTTTTTTTTTTTGGATTTAAAGGGTTTTAAGGGTTTCTATGGGTTTTAGGAGATTTTTGTGATTATACATTATTAAGACGTATTTAGGTATCTTTGGGTTTTATGGGTTTTAGTGTCTTTTTTGGGTTTTTAGGGGTTTTCTTGTTTTTGGTGTTTTTTAGGATTTTTAATGTTTTGATGGTGTTTAGATTTATTTGGGTTTTTTAGGGTTTTACAGGTTTTGGTGTTTTTAGGTGGTTTTGAGGGGTGTTTTGGTTTTTTGGAGATTTTAGGGGTGTTTTGAAATTTAAATGGTTTTTGGGTTTTCAGGGGCTTTAGGCGTTTTAATGGATTGTAGGATTTTCTTTGAAGGTTTGTATTTTTAGTGATTTCATTATTTTTTTTGGTTTTACAGTGTTCTTTGATTTTTAATGATTTTAGGTTTTTAGTTTTTAGGGGTTCTATGGGTGTTTTAATGTAATTTAAGGGTTTTCTTGTTGTTATGGGTTTTATAGTTTTTTTGGGTTGTTTCATAATTTTTAGGGTATTTATGGTTTTTTGAGTATTTTCATTTCAATGGTTTTTAAGGTTTTTTGGTATTGTTTAGGATATTTAATATGTTTTAATGGTTTTGGGGGATTTTTATTGTATTTTTAAGGTTTTTTTTGTTTTTGTAGTGCTTTTCATGGTTATTAGGTTTTTAAGGGGTTTTAGGTTTTTCGTAGGTTTTATGGTATTTAGATTTTAGAGATTTTAGTGTGATAATTGTTTTTTAGATATATTATTTTTTAGGGGTTTTCAGTACTTTTAGACTTTTTAGTGTTTTATGGACATTTTGGGGTTTTAGGGTTTCATGGACATTTAGGGGTTTTAGTGTTTTTAGGAATTTTATGGATTTTAGTGATTTGTAATTAGTTTATGATTTTTAGGGATTTAAGGGTTTTTTTGTTATTATGGATTTAGAAATTTTAAGGGGTTTAGAGATTTTTATCGTTTTATGGGTTGTATGCTTTTTATGGGTTTTATTATTTTTATGATTTTTAGGTTATTTTAATATTTTTCATTGTTTCAGATGTTTTTAGTGTTTTTAGGGGTTTTTTTTGTTTTTAGGGGTTTTTAGGGTTTCATATAGTTTTTAAGGATATTTAGGAATTTTAGGGTTTTTAGAGTGTTTAGGGGTTATTAGGGGTTTTCAGGTGTTTAGGGATTTTAAGTGTTTTTTGTTTTTTCTGGTTCTTAGTGTTTTTAGGTTTTCTAAGGTTTTTTGTTTTTTCAGCTTGTTGTTGTTTTATTTTTTTTGGTTTTAGTGTTTCATGGGTTTTTAGGATTTTTAGTGTTTTTATGGGTTGATATGAATGGGTTTTAAGGTATTTAGAGGTTTTTTAGTTTTTTATGATTTTATGTGTTTCATAGGTATTTTATGATTTTATTAGTGTTTTTAGCTGTCTTTTGGTTTATTGGGTTATTAGGGGTTTTAGTGTTTTTAATGTTTTAATGATATTAGGTTATTTTGTGTTTTTGTAGTTTTTAGGGTTTCGGGGTTTTTAGTGGGGTATAATGGTTTTATGATTTTTTTCGTTTTTAAGGGTTTTAGGGGTTTAAAAGGCTTTAAATGGTTTTATGGTTCTTTAATGTTTTTAGGGGTTGTAGGTGTTTTAGATTTTTTTTGGGTTGGGGGGTTATTATTTTTATCATTTTAAGGGATATTTTTGGATTTTATATGCTTTAGGATTTTTAGATTCATTTAATATTTTAAGGTATTTGGGGTTTTTTATTGCGTTTAGGATTTTAGGTTCCTTTATGGATTTTAGGTGTTTTACGACCATTTAGTGGATTCTAGTGTTTTTAAGGTCCTTTAAAGTTTTAATATACTTAGGTTTTTATGGGTTTTTATGACTTTTATGATTTTAAAGGGATTTTAGGTTTTTTGGGTTTTTTTAGGGTTTTAGGGTTTTAGGGTTTCTTAGTGGTTTGGGATTTCAAATTTTTTACAGTTTTAAGGTTTTTAGGGAATTTTGATTTTTTGGGGATTTTACAGTTTTTATAGTTTTTAGGGTTTCCAACGTTTTTTAGGTTTTTTTGTAGGGGGGGGGGGGTAATGGTTTTATGGTGTATAGGGTTTAGGGTTTTTTCAGTGTTTAATGTATTTTTAGGGTTTCAAGGGTTTGAATGGTATATGTATTTTTTATGGGTTTTTGGGTTTTTTTATTTTTAATGCTTTTTTTTGGTTTTTCAAGTTTTTAAAGGTTTTTTGTGGGTTTTATGATTTTTAATGTTTTTAGGGATTTTAGTTTTTGACCTTTTTTTGGGTTTTTATAGGTTTTAATTTCTTTTTGATTTTTGTTGTGGTTTTATTGTTTTTGGTAGTTTTTTAGATCTTTTAATGTTTTTTAGAGTTTTAAGGTTTGATAGGGTTATGGGGTTTTAGGATTTCAAGGGGTTTTAGGGTTTCTATTTGGTTTTTTTGGTCTTTGAGGGTTTTAGGAGGTTTGAGGGATTTTAAGATTTCTTTGGGTTTTTAGGGTCTTTAGGATTTTATTCGGTTTTTTGTGTCCTTTATTGTTTACGGGGTTTTAGGGTGTATTGGGGATTTTTATTTTTTGGTGTTTTTAGGGGTTTTTAGGTTTTTAAAATGTATTTTTGGGTTTTAGGGGTTTTAGGGGTTTTATGGGGTTTTTTTTCTGTTTTTGAGGGTTTCTAGTTTTTGGGGGTTTTTAATGATTTTTAGGTATTTTAGGAATATTTAATGTTTTTGTGCTATGAATATTTTTAGTGATTTAGGGTCTATTATAGATTTATTTTTTTTAAATATTTATAGGGTTTTTTTGGGTTTTAGTAAATTTTTGGGTTTTAGGGTTTTTTTGGACCGTCTATGGATTTTTAGGGTATACTAGGATCTTTTAGGGTTTTAGGAGTTTTTGTCCCACGAACCAACTCATGTCGACCGTCGAACCAGTTACCCAAGCCAGTCTGCGGCATAACCTGGAGGGTGTCCCCAATCCCCACGTCCTACTTACTAGTGTCGAGCATCAAGATAAAATAGTTGGGAATGATTTGTCCAATAAGAAAGACAAATAAATAATCATAAACCGAACAAATAGATAAAAAAATAAAATAAACCAAACAAACTAGAAGTAGAAAAAAAGGAATAAATAATGAAACGAGACATACCTCATGTGATCTCATAGGACACCATGGAACATAAACTACACTCGCTCCAAGAGGGATCCAAAACTAGAGGAACTAGAATCTAAAATGAAAAGTAGGCATGAGCAGCGATATGCTCAGTAGGAATGAAAAAATACAACGAAGTATTATGCCCCTACCTTTCATAAGGAATCCAATAATTCCAAATTGAAAATAAGTTATAATAAAATATTTTTTTCCTTCATTTCAAGTTCAAATCACTTGATAACGTTTTTTAGAAGAACTCTTTTATTCCACTCTATAATTTCAAAATAGCATCCAAGAATACACTGACATTTCCAGCTAAAGAAATGAAAAATAAAAGTTTAGATTAGATTATGTTTTTTCACTAATGAGACATCAAGTATGAGACAAATGAAAAGAAAATTACATCACAAGCATCATGTCGCAAACGAACACTAGGGGAAAACCCTGTAGGTAACATGCACAAGTGGAACCCTAGAGACCTCGTATATTGGTGAAATGTGTCTTAGAAACCATGACCCATAGAAAACGTGGCATAGAAACCGCGACCCTAAGAAAATGTTGCTTAAAACCACAACCCTCATTCATTCATATGTTTAGTTAGTATTGTTGCATCAATCATACTAGAAGAAACTAGGACGAAACCCTGTCATGTCATCTAGCCTACCAGTCCTGGTCCACCCACCTAGATACCCAGGTTACCCATTGTGCTATATTTCAAGTGGTGGTGAGTTTTCTTTATCAAGAAAACATATATGTGCATAAAACATTCTTTATCCAAAATCATTCAACCTCCCACCACCGTTCTCCCTCCTTATGAGAATTCCCCATTTTATGTCACATAATGTCGCATAAGACACTTCATTAGACACGTATTACAAATTGCACATTTAACATACACATAATGTTTCTAAAACAATGGGGAATGCCTTAAGAGGTTTTTTTTGCCAAAAGGCTAGACGTCATTGGAAATACATGTTTCACATTCAAAACATTTAGAAAAAACACTTTCCATGAACCACAACCATTTATATATTTACAAAGATATATAGCATATGCATTTCACATAAAAGAAGAAAAAACACTTCCAAAAGAACCCTAAGCAGTAATTAAAATTCTAATTAAAGGTCAGGGTATAGATAACATACCTCAAGCATGTCACTATTTGTCGATGACCACTCAAACCAACCCTTGGTGTATACACACACATGCATTTATATATATATATAGACACACCTAGCTTCATTGCACATACACCCCATGACCTAAGGGAATATGCACAAAGAGGGAATATATATATATATATATATATATCTTACCTTATGAATGTACATGTAGGAATCCTTGACACTAGCATCCCAAAATCATCACAGTGAGGTCCAAATCACTACACATATAATTTAATAAAACAAGTTAACACTTAAAAAATATATAAAACATTTCAAAATAACACATCAAGGGTTTAAAACAATAACACACTCAATTATCAAGTAAAAAAATACACATTAAAACCAAATGTACATACAAGAAACATTAAAACATACTATCCATATTTTAAAAGAATGTATAGTACATATTGGGAAATGCACTACCACACACTCACACACAAATACCCACATTATCTTACTCAAAGCCACTATTGAAAACATAAACACACCAAAACAATATCCAACCATGTTTCACACTCTTTATAAGATTTTACAAACAACTTAAAAATATTTTGAAACTATAAATAGTATCACAACACATTCAACACAAAATCCCACCAAAAATCCACTTTCAAGGCCAAACGCACACCACATGCATATCAAAACAAAAATCATGGCCCCCACGCAACATAATAATCCCACAACACTGTTTAGAAAACACTACAAAAGGCTCAGCTTGTGTTTTCACAAAATAAAAAAATTCATATCACATAAACACATTATTAATCACATTGAAAGCATATTAAACCTCATGTAAAAATACATTCATACCATTTAATCTAATCAAATAACACACTAAATTTATTAAACATACAAAATAATCCATCAAAAAATAAAAGTATGCAGAACCACTTACCTCAGTGTAGAAAACCTCATAATTTTGGTGCGAAACTCCCTCTGAATGACCATCGCACCACAAGGGGTCTACTGCAAATTCTAAAAACAAAGTATCAAAGAAATTTTATAAAAAATAACCCAAACACAACCTAGAATTATAACCATACCACCTCCAAAAATAAAAAAAATGGTCGAAGGGAAACTCAACTACGGTGGGGATGCAGGAAGCTATCTAGAGCTTCAAGGAAGTTGTCGATGGTGCACCACACCGGGTAGAGACTTACTGGGAGGAGGGTGTGACAAAGGGGTGATAGATGTGGGATGTTGTGCCATGGTTGTGCAGCACATATAGAATAAGTTGAATAAGGAGAGCTGTAGGGGAATTATAAGGGAATTAAAGCACAACTAGGGTGAGGTCGCAGCTGGATGGTGGTCTGGCGGTGGCTAGGTCACGGAACCGGAAGATGGGAGGTCAGGTGATTCATGCTCGCTGGTGAAAGATGGAGGTCGGTCCATGTGTTCTAGTGAAGGAGGGAGGTCGGTCCAGGAGTTTTCCACTGAAAGAGAGGTAAGAGGATGGAAGAGTGTCGGCTTGTAGGGGGAGGCGCGATCTAAGGTTGGGGGGAACCAATGCATGATGCCACCAAGGGATAGGGGGGGAAAAAAAGAAGAAGAAGAAAAATAAAAATAAAAGGACATTAAAATAAAACCACAAAAAAATTATAAACCAACTTATTAATTGTAATAATAATTATAATAATAATAGTGATAACAAAAATATATTTCAAAAAATATTAGTAATAATAATAGTAACAACAACACTCTTAAATAATATTATCATTATTATCAGGAGACAATTATTAATTAAATTATATATATATATATATATATTTATATATATTGTTCTCACATCACTACTCAACTCACTAATTAATTAATTAACCATGAAACGGAGGGGCCACCTGGTAATTTAGCGAAGCCATTCGGCTTTTCCCATGCCCTGTATTCTTGTTTGTTTACAAAATTGTAGAAAAATGTAACCAGGCCAATGCTGCAAAAAAACCAAGGATTCAAATAGTTAAAGAGAATAAAATAATTAAATTCTTGAGGTTGGGGTGTGACAATTCTCCAAAACACAAAAAATTTCTGCCCCCTGAAAGTCACCTAGCAAGATGAGGAATCAAACTCCTTCATGAAATTGAACCAGAACATCAAAACCAAAACTCGGTGTGACCTTTCATTCTATGAGTCAAACCCAGATAATTATAATTGAAACTACAATGAGAGGAGGCATTAAGAAATAAGGATGGTTCTCCCCACCATAAGAACCTGACCAGTATAACCAACATTGAGACTCTCATCACATGCTAACTCTAGAAATTCTAACTTGATCCAAAGAGGAATCCACCAACATAAAAAAAATCCCATATAAAACAAATCTAAAAGAATTCATGATAATATTAATGGTGGGTCTCCCCAACATATGAGAACCTACCAGCTTAGGACAATAAGCACAGACCAATATGGGCCCAACACAAACTAACCCACAAACTCTTCACACAAACCAGACCCACCACATGGGGTCCCTAACGAAATACCCCAAACCGAATGGCAGACAAAACCCCTATTCGTTATTTCCCAAGACTTAATGGTCTCCCAAAATGAGCATGTCCTCAAACTAGAGCGGGTAAATAAAGGAGCTAGACACACAAGAGAGACAATCATCTTGAGACTCACAAACATAAAGAGACAACCTTAAAATATCACATTTGAAGAGGCACAACTACTGGAATTACAAGAATATAAGATCACCACACATTTTTACATCCAATGTGGGGTATTAAAAGAAAAAATACCGAAATGGGGAAATGAGACCTCTATGCCTTTTACAACAAAATAGAACCTTCAAATATGAGGGAGATACAACTGAGAAATTTAAACCATCCCTATTTCAACACTAGAGACAAAAGTTAGACCAAGGTGAACCACACCCAACGATTCATGAATTTATAAAAGTCTTCACTATGAGACCTGTGGTTGGATCTCTAATGTCTTGAAGCATCTATTACCCCATAGTCAGGAGCTAACATCGGTCGAGACTCCTTCTGATGATACTGCTAGAAGATCCTCTCTAAGTGTCCCAGACAACCACTCCAATGACAAGCCTTCATTGGATGATGACAGGGCGACTAAAATTACCCAAAATTGCCACATCAGAAGAAAAAAATAGAGTGGACCAATTAATAGAAGATGGAGTTGACCAGAAGGCTTATCAGAAATAGGTTCCTTTGGTTCGCTCTCCCCACCATATGGGGAACCTTATTGAAAACAAAAATGAATCGGTCCTTGAACCCTGGAAGAATACCCTAAACCATAGAAAAATTAACTGACTCCACTATTATACCTCTTGAGAAAGGTAATTGACCCCTTGAAAATGTCTGATGTATGCCTTTATTGTTTGTTGGCTTTACTAGAAACTTATGAGCTCTAACAATTTCCTCACCTTCACGTCCTCAAGTATAAACCATCTGACGAGAGTGGTCTTAGACACCTTATCATACATCCCATCATGCACAACACTAGGATTATATCCTCTACCAATCCCAATCTGAACCCTCAAATAAACTCGAACCAGTATGGACTCCCATTGTTTTTGGAGTTTCCAAAAACCTAAAAACACCAACAATTTCACCATGCTAGTCTGCTACCTTCGATAGGTCATGATCATCATAGAAGATGGGAAAAAAATAATTCAATTTCACCATACCTTTAAGTTTATAGGTAGAACAAACAATAAGAATAGACTCACTAGAAACCTCCAGGACACTTCTGGGAAACATACTCTAAAATAGGTGGCACAAATTTGAATCAAAACTCATCATAAATCTAAATTCCACACTTCAATCAAAAAATAAGGCTCAAAATCAAACCACCATTCCAAAAAAATCATTATGTATAATCCAAGAACCAACATAAAAGGATACCAAACAAAAAATAGAACACGTAACAATTTCTCACTCACTTTTAAAAATGTTTAAATTTACTTTTTGAGAACCATTTTTCAGAAGAAAAAACAACAACATAAATATCCACAATTGGTATCCCATGGAGTCTCACAGTTACATATACCATTGTGAAATATTATTCACCCTTCCACACATACCACCAATTATCACTATGCCACATGGGTACCTCTATATTTTTGAACCCTCATAGGAATACCAAGGGTTAAGTCAAAACACATCTCATTTTCAAAAACAAATCATTTATTGTAAAGGACTCCATGTCGCTAGGTCTTCCCCTTCCACTGCCTTCCTACCTACCATTACAGGTCTAATAGATCTCTCCTAGGAACCTCACTCGGTGGGTTAGTGGAATGGTTTCATCTCATGGTGGTGTCAGTAGGCTCGTATTTGGAGAATCACTTCGCATCCTGGCCATCTTCTCACCCTATCCATTGAACTGGTTAGGGTTTCTCTCGGAGGTGTAGTGTTGTTCCAGGTGTAGGTTTCAAATACTGTGTACTGGGTTTAGTCTTACGTTCCATGCCATATGCAGGTGTTTGGGTTGATATGGTACTCGGGTGTGAGGATGACGGCGGTGACGGGATCTTCTCCCATGGCTTGCGAAGGTGTGCTTTTTGGGTGAACTTCTATTCAAGAGGTCCCCATTCTGGTTTTGTGTGTGTATTTAGATTTGGTTGTACTATTTTTCTAGTTATGATATGTTCTTGGATGTGCATGGTGGTGTATCTATGGAGGGATAATTTGGTTACGGTGAAATCGTGATGGGTTTAGGTTGGTGGTTCTCAGTTTGATGATTTCGCAGTGGTGTTTTTTGGATATTTTTGGATTGATCCTGATTTGTATTGATGAGTGATTTAGTTAGGTGGAGGTGGAAAATCATGATGGATTCAGGATGGTGGTTCTTGGGTTGATGATTTTTCAGTGGAGATTTTGTGTTTTTGTGGATTGAGTGTGTTTTGTTTGAATGTGTGAATCAGTTCTGTGCTTTTTGGTCCTACAGTTTTCAGTTTAGGGTATAATTCATCCATTTGACTTGTAAGGGGAAATTTCAGAAGAGGTAAAGATTATAAGATTCCACAGATCATGGCTTCCGGATTTGGATGTTTGAGAGGGTATGGCATTAGCCATCGGTTCTGTAGCCGTGCATCCTTGGACGTGACATCTATCCGGCCAGTGATGAGATTGTGGAAGCTGGTCTTATTGATTTTAACGCTAGAGAGAGGATCTTCTTTATAGGTTTGAATTGTATTTTCATTGACCTTGGGACACTGGACTATGGGGATTTTTTTATGTCTGTGAAGTCTGTTGGGTTTTTCCCTTACCCTTAAAAGGGGATTTATCTTAAAAAAAAATATTAATTTTCAGTCAGTCATTCAATGTAAAGCACAAATTCCCAACAAATTTGAAAATTTCACTTATCATTAAAGAAATACATTTCCAAATTCCAAGACATTTTTCAATTCACATTCCAAAAAGTGTTACCAATATCCCAAAACAACATCCAAAACACCTCCCATTTATCTATTTGAAACTACACATTCCATAAAAAGAAAACAATTTCCATTTCAAACCCACTTTTCCACTCCAAAACCTCATTCCCTTTTGAAAACCCCTTATTCTATGAACAATTTTAATTTTTTAAATCCAGTCAGGATAGTAAAATCTAATCCCAAACATAGCTCACATCAAAAATTCCAAAATTAGGGGACCAATGGATTTGACAACCCATTAACATGGCTTAGTAGACCATGCTCCAAGTGAGCATTAACCAAAGGAAGCATCTTGAACTGTGCACTTGGGTTCTACATGGTAGCTACTCCATGAAAGACCTCCACATAACATTGGATCACTTCATTTTTCATCCCTCATCAACATAGACCAATCCAAAGAAGAAAATTCAAATCCCAAACTACCCCTGGAAACTTGAGTCTCGGGATGGGAAAGAGTTCATGACGTCCTTACCGCACCTACCTCTCGAGTCCCGACACACCTAATCACCAAGATACCTGACACCCCAAATAAAAAGGGCCAGCTCTAATACCACTTTTTCATGAGCCAACCCAGGTCAACCCTGAACCAGTCACCCGAGCCAGACTGCGGTATAAGCCGAAGGGCGTTCCCAATCCCCATGGGCTGGAAACTAGTGATGGGCATTAAGATAAACTAGTTGGGAATGATTTTTGTAATGCCCCAACCCCAGCTACCCAGAGTCGGTGCATTACTTCGTAACATTGGCATGATCACAAAAGATCAAGTCTCAAAAGACCGATTAGTTTAGTAGCCTTGGAAACACTAGATACATTCATAAGTCGTACATTACATCATAAAGTGAAAAAACCAATAACAAAGTCTTCATACTCCACACTCATATCCTCTTCTGACTATCCCTGCAGGTCATTCATAAAATACTTCTTCACACCCTGGAAAATATTAAAACATTGAAAGGGGTGAGCTCAGATTCTCAGTAAGGATAACAATATTGCGGAAGCTTTCATAAATAAACATAAAAATTTAAGGCAATGTATGACTAAAAAAAGCCTTTTAAACTTTGAACATCAACATAATATGGCAAAAGTAAACTGAGATAATGCCATTCACTTCTTCACATGGATATTCTACTGGTAGAATAATCACATGCAATATCAATAACCACTTTCATAATGATGGAATGCATAATTCCAGACATTCTGAAACATTTTGTCAAGGCCTTGGCCAAGACGTCTAAAATGATTAAGGCCTCGGCCAAAACCATAAATCAAATTGGGAAAGGGCCTCGGCCAATTCCACGTCTAGTAGTCTCATGAGACCTACCGATGCATCTAGGAGCTATAGCGGGCTCCACCCGTCACTTATTAAGTCCAATACATTCCTCATATGAATAGGTTTAAACATATCATAAACCATAACATAATCGTATCACATAAAACATGCATAAAGGAAACATAACATTTCCACATTTCAATCACAAGATATCAATACAACACATTGATATAATAAAAACGCTTTCAAAACGATTTTCAATACCAAAATAAAAGAAAGTTAAAACTTTGTATTTATTTTTCATTAAAAAAAATGATGGCTTGTAGAGGAAGTCGAAACTCAAATAATGGGCACGACGGCGGAGAAGTCATTGTCGCCGCATAAGCATGGAATGAAAAACATTCCCTTTTGTTGTTTATCAAAACTCTTTGTATAAAAAAGATTCCTTTTGAATAAATGTAAAAGTCAAAGGGGTTTATACACCGTATAAAAGAAAGTTGTGTATAAAACCAAATATGCCTCAATGAAAGGGGATTGAGAAGAAGTCCTTAAAAAGATCATTTTTTAAATAAAGTACATCTATAATGTGTATTCACTATAAGTACACATAAATAATGTAAAAATACCATATAGGACATAATAATATCATGACATAATTTGAAAGTAGGAGATTAACCCAAAGAATAGAAGTTGGGTTAAGAAGTTCCCTTACCTCGTGTCTGACTTGACTCAACCGTTCTTTAACCTCCTGAATAATAAACTAGAGTTAATATATACCTTATTAAAAACCATTTTTAATTTCATTATCCTTTTTATATCACTTATTACAATTATATGAAAATTATGTAATTATTTAAGTTAATAACGGTCGTTTTGTCGATCTTTGGTACTTGAGTCAACAATAAACTTCTTATAATTACAAGTTGTTTATGTGGTAGAATATCCACCATCTCCAGAATTATATTCATGATTTATATGTCATATATATCATATATATCCAGCATATACATTCATTTATAATATTACGTAACATTTAGAGGAAATAAATGAAATGCACCGTTCATGGAGACGGTAAGCCGTACGTACGCATGAACACTACTTTCATTTCTATTTCGTATTTAATGGAATGAAATCATAATGATATAAATTTATAATATAATTCTAGTATAATATAGTGTATAATACCATTTACTCCATCCTTTATACATCCCACATATGGCATTAACGATTCAAATCACTTTGAGGGGGCGGTAGTCCGCACTTCCTAAAATGAAATTATCGCGTTTACCCATAATGGAAATCATAAAGTATGCCATAAATGAGAAATAAAGAAGCATAAGTAAAACATAAACATATTATATATCATATATAAATATATTTACATCTTAATGGCCACCTTTGAAGGTGTTATATTAGTGTTGAACAATCATCGTTTCGTGAGGCAGAAATTCGCCATCCACAGAAACCTTATGTTCTTTAACCATTAGATGTAGGTGTGTGTAAGTGTAGCTCAAATTATTCTTATAAAAACATCCTAGTATATTAAAGATACTGTTTTTGTTACAAAATAAATGAATAAAAAGTGTTTAGGGGGGTTGGAGAAGAAAAATAAAACAAAACAACATTAGAGAAGACATTACCTCAAAATCGGGTAACTCTTTTTAATTTGAGCCAAAGACTTCCTTGGGAAGAGTTCTGCCCAAAGTGAGGCTTCTAGGAGTAAGAGGGAGAATTTGGGAGAGTATTTTGTCAGAGGATGGCCGAGCCAAATGGCATGAAAGTGTGAATGAGGTGGTAGAGGTGGGGGCCTTTTATAAGAGGAGAGGAGGGGCACTCTTGGAAAGTAAGGAAATTTTACATTATTATACAATGCTTTTCGGATTCTAAAGGTCCCAAACTTATATAATTCGTGGATAAGGTGATAAGGGTTCGAAATCTCCTCATACAATAGTCTTTGGAAAAGTTTAAGCCTTGGATTGTACATTATCTTTTCATTTTATTAAAATCGTTAAATAATGAGGTCATCGCTGCATCATAATGATGTCATAAATAATTTAATTTATTTAATGTCTAAAAATTATAAAAAAAATACTATGATGTAGGAAATCTTTTTAGCTTTCAAATTACTATTTATAGTCAAAAATATGACTTGTATAACCCCATGTAAAAATTGTTTTAGTTAAACGTTTCATGTTTGTGTCATTTTTTACTTTAACATTAAATAAAAGGTATTTATGTCCTCTTCCAACTAAAGTGGCACCATGGGGTCCCCAAGTTGACCCATGGATTGTCTTGGTCGGCCATGGAACATCCAATGAGGGTAGGACATGTTTCAAGCTCATATCATATTATTAAAACATTATTTTTACCTTAAACTACACTAATTACCTCTAATCGCGATTAAGAACTTAAAAGTTACTATTCACCAAAAAATTATTTTAATCTCATTGAACCATATTTTAGTTCTTAATGACAATCATGTATGTCGGATTTTTTAAAATCAAATCACAGAATTGGTAATATTTCATTTAAACGAAAAATCAGTTATTTAACTACCACTTAGTGGTTTCACTATTCATCAAAAATTGAAGTTTTTCAGAACAATGCCAAAATTTCACCCTAAGATATAATTGATATTCCGAATTAAAAAATGATGTCTATTTCACAAAATTCCAAAAATATAAGTTGCATTAATTAATTTTATAATTAATTCCCGCTGTCACAACAAATAGCGTGTTTTTAAGAAACAATTTATATCAAAAGATTGGCAATTGTTTATGTCCAATTTCAATGTTAAATTAATTCTAATGACCACCATTTGTTAAAATGGTTAAAATATATTCTAATTATACTTTAAAACCACTAAATAGTATAATTTATCACTATAAATTATTTTGATTAAAAAAGTTGTTTTTAAGTATTTTTCACTATTCATAAAAAATTAAAAGTTCTCAGAAAAATACCAAAAATTCAACATAGGCTAATTTCGATATTCCGAATCCAAAAATGAAGTCCATTTTGAAATATAAATTTCTATAATTTTAAAAAGTGGTTATTAATATTCAAAAAGGCTACTATGATTAGTCGCGGTGTTTTAGAACTCGAAGTTGCGTACAATGCAAGCTATTGCATTATTGAATGAGAAGCATATTGTGGAAGCTCAGGGTGTTACAATTTTTCCCATAACAAAGACAAATAAATATTCATAAACTGAACAAACATATAAACAAAATAAAATAAACCAAACAAACTGGATGCAGAAAAATTGGAATAAACAAAGAAACAAGATATACCTCAAGTGACCTCATGGGTTACAATAGGACATAAACTACACTCTCTCAAAGAGTGATCGAAAACTAGAGGAACCTGAAACTGAAATGAAAATTATGCATGATCACAATGA
Organism: Viscum album; assembly: GCA_963277665.1. Taxonomy (NCBI): domain Eukaryota; kingdom Viridiplantae; phylum Streptophyta; class Magnoliopsida; order Santalales; family Viscaceae; genus Viscum; species Viscum album. The sequence goes on along the minus strand of OY728142.1, from coordinate 679,977,442 downwards.
TGGTTAGTAGGAATGCCAAAATACAATAATATCATATTCCCTTTCCTTTAACAAAGAATCCAATCATACTAGTTTGAAAATAAGATATAATAAAATAATGTTTTAACTTATTTTCAAGTTCAAATCACAATTTAATATTAGTAAGGAAAATGCTTCTATTCCACTCTATATTTTCAAAATAGATTCCAAGAATATGTTTAAATTTACAATTAATGAAATGAAAATGAAAATTTTATATTAGATTATGGTTTTTCACAAATGAGACATCAAGTATGAAACAATTGAAATGAAAATTACATGACAAGAATCATGTTACAAACAAGCACAAGGGGAATACCATATAGGTAACTAGTATATGTAGGACCCTAGAAACCTTGTAACTCAGTGAAATGTGTCTTATAAACTACAACCCTCAGAAAAAGTGGCATAGAAACAACGACCCTAAAAAAATGTGTCTTAGAAACCATGACCATCAGTCATACATATGTTTAGTTAGTGTTGTGGAATCAATCCTGGTAGACAAAACTAGGATGAGCCCCTACCTTGTCATCTAGCATACTAGTCACGGTCCACCCACCTAGATACCCAATTTTCCCATTGTGATCTATTTCATGTGGTGGTGATTTTTCTTTATCAAGAAAACAAATATGAGAATAACACATTCTTTATCAAAAATTATTCAACCTCTCACCATTTTTATCCCTTAGAATGCGCATTCCCTTTTTTATGTAACATACTTTCACATAAGCCTATCCATTAGGCACATATCAAAAATTCCGCATTTAACACACACACCATCTTTCTAAAACAATGGGGCATTGCTTAAGAGGAGTTTTTCAACCGAAAGACCACAAGTATTTGGAATTAACATTTACACATTCAGAACATATAGAAAAAAACACTTTTCAAGAACCATAACAATTTATATATATACATAGATAAATAGAACATGAATTTCACATAAAATAAGAAAACACACATTCAATAGAACACTAAGCAGTAATGGATATTCCAATTAAAGGTCAGGGTATAGATAACCTACCTCAAGAATGTCTCTATTTTTCAATGACCACTAAAATCATCCCTTTGTGTATACACACACATGAATTTATACAAATATATACACTACTGTAAATGGAGGGTTTACCAAAGCTTTTATGCCAACAGTTTGAAGAAACTGCTGGTATGTTTTTTTTGAGAAACCTTTCCCAATGGTTTTTTGAAACCATTGGTATATTGGTTTTAGAATGAATATTTACCAATGGTTTACTCAAACCGTTGGGACATATTTAAGTTTTATCATTCATACAAGTGGTTTTTTAGAAGTGTTGGTAAATAATAGATTTCCCAATGGTTTTTAAAAAATGTTGGGGAAGGTTTCCCAAAAATACACAATAGGTCTAGCTCCCCCATTCATGTGATTGCAACGCTAAACCAATGCTCTCTCGAAGCACTCTATTTTCTTTATGCTATGAATCTCCTTCCACCTAATAGATCCATCTTCAATCATGAAATTTTTTAGTTCTAAACTTCAAATTAGTATGTGGTACATTATTTTTAATGTTCTGCATCTATTTTTTTGTTTTTTTATTTGATCTAAACCAGAGTTCCCTGAGGTTTGAGGCATGGTATACCGAACACATTGATTTGTTTTCTATTTTTGTTCTACACTTCATGTGTCATGATTTAGTGAATATCCTTTATTTTAAGTCTTTATAGTCACTTTTTCTGGGTACATTTTGTGAAACATATGAACTAATGGAGGTGGTGGTGAGATGTATCTCTAATCAAAGATGGTAAAGGGTTTGTTTAGTCATATGGTCTCGAGGTGGGTAATGTATATAAGGATGGTTCATCTGAAGGGATTGGGGTCATTTGGGGTTGTGGTGTAGGTGGTTTTCCATTTTTTAGTGGGGTGATATGGTAGTTTCTATGTACTATAGTTTAGTTGAAAATTGGATTTGGATTTTGTATTTATAGTTTTTGTTCAACGAATACTGGGAGGGGTAGTGATATTGAGGAAGAATTGGTTGTTGGTTGGGTGATTGATTGGAATTGTGATGTTAGTGGGATTGGTTATTAGTAATTTTCATGGTATTATATTGATATTTCCTCCCATGAAAACCCCACCCCCACCCCCTGGACATCCTCATCCCCTATATATCCCCCCCACCCTGGTCACCCCCCTTGACACCCCAATTGGACATCCCCCCACCCCTGCTCACCCCACCCCTGGACACCCCACCCCCTTAGACAGCCCCCACCCCCTTGGACACCCCCACCCCCATGGAAAACCCCCCACCTCTTGGACATCCCCCACCCCCTTGGAAACCCCCCCTAGACCCCACCCCCCCCCACCCTTGGACATCCCCAACCCCTTGGATAACCCATGGACACCCCCCACCCCCACCACTGGACAACCCCACCCCCTAGACACCCCCACACCCTGGACACCCCCACGACCTTAGACAGCCCCCACTCTTAGACAAACCCCCTGTGGACACCACCCCACATCCCTGGACACCCCACTCCCCCTGTACATCCCCACCCCCCTTAGACAACACCACTTGGACACCAACCCACCCCCTGAACACCCCACCCCACCTGGACACCCCCACCCCTAGATTCCCCCACCCCTTGAACATCCCCCACCCCTTAGACAGTCCCACCCCCTTGGGCATCACCCACCCCTAGACACCCCACCACCCTCGACTCCCCCAACCCCTTGGACAACCCCACCCCCCGGACAGCCCCTCCCCCCCCCCCCCCCCCCGTACACCACCTCACCCCATGGATACCCCCACCACCTTGGACAGCCCCCCCCCCCCCCCCCCATCTGCCTGGATAGCCACCCCCACCCCTGGAAACCCCACCCCCTTGACTCCCTCATCCCCCTGGACAGCCCTACCACTCCCCCTAGACACCCCACCCCCTTGGACTGATCCCCCCAAGACACCCCCACACAATGAATACTTTGACTTTGGTTATTGAGTGTTATGAAATATCCTAACTGTTCAAAATATTTCCATTTGTTAGCATCAATATCTTACTTAAAAGACTCTCTTTACACAATATTCATCTTTGATGAAAAGAATTCACTTTGTAATATCTTGAATAATGTTCTATCAGGTGCATGGTGTCTTCTTGTTCGTGATAAATAAAAAAATTCCAAAACACATTTCACATCAAATTTAGGCCCACATAACTGAATTATTATATCTTAACATTGTTTTAATAATATGGTATCAACCATGGAATAGTTCATTACCTCAATGTGAAAACCATTCCTTTATGGATATCTAAAATGGTGATAAATTACCCCATTTGGAAAATAAATATCAATCCAATTATTCAAAATCTCCATATACATGGAATCATGCTTCTTTTCCCCAGGGAAATGTCATCTTAAGACATGAAACTCCTCCTAATTCCCTTTAATCTTTCTTAGATCATGATCCACAAGTATGACCATGATGTTTCAATCCCTTGATAATTCTCCCGCAAAAGTTTACGTGATCTTGTGCACTCATGTAAAGTTATTCAAAGATATTCAAAACCTTCCTTGAACATTTTTTTGGTCTCAAAACACTCTATGGATCTAACGTGATCAAGTTATTACATAATTTATTGAGTACTTGAGAATAATGGGATTCGTATCCTTCAAAGGCACATAGATTCAGAATCTCTCCTATTTGACACAAGATGTATAGGACTCTCAAAATTCTCCCATAGATTATATATGTTAACTCAATATGAAATACTGTCAAGGTATTATATTTATAAATGAACTCAATATCATGGATTTATATGAATTTATATTATTTTGTTATATTTTATATTATAATTACCATATAGAGTAGTGTTTCAATTATGGTTTTATATAAATTGAACAATTCTCATTTACATAAATATATTTTTGATGAAACATAAATCCTGTTGAATTTATTTTGATGAAATGACTTATAATAATTTTTTAAAAAAATGAATAGAAGTTGGATGTATGAAGCCGATCGGATCTCAAGTGATTTTCAAAACTATTTGGAGAGGTTTTTAGATTTTTCATTTAACAGTGCTTCTGATAGTGGTCTCACACATTTCCAATGTTAAAGGTGTATTGGAAGATCCTGGCTGAGCCTTGAAGAATTTAGCTACCATATAACCAAATATTGTTCCCAAGAAAACTATTATGTGTGGTAACACAATGGGGAGAAAATGAAATCTCCAATTACTGATGATCCAAATAAGAGGTTTGGATTGGAGAATGGATTATATGACTGGTTTTCATTAATTCTTCATCATGAAAAATAAAGGATTAGATCCCAATAAGACTTCTATATGAGTACACATGATGAGTTTAAAGAAAATAATAATGTTTTCAGTGTGATGAAATTGAATGATTCTACCACAACTCCCGTATATCAACAATTTGATAAAATGAAAATGATGGAATTTTTAATCCGATTTCTTCAGGGGAAAACTATGTATGGGATTTCTAATACTTCCATCAATTAAATTCTTACGTTCTCGAAGGACTTACTTCCATATGATATAGATATTCCCTAAACCCACTATATTTCATGGAAGTTAGTTGAGGAACATGAATTTTCAAGAAACAAAATTCATGTTTTCCTAAAATATTACAGTTTATTTTGGGAAGAAACTACTGAAAAAAATGATTTTATAAAATGCAGCACATCCAAATGGAAGACAAAAGCTGATAAAACACGATCTTGTGTGCCACAGAATGTAATGTGGAACTTTCCATTATTCCTTAGACACTAGAATCATTTTATATCAGATGAAATATCAAAAAAAATGTGATGGAATTATATTGAATGAAAGAAGACTAATTATGAGTTGGTTCACCCTGAATATGGATTTTCAAGGAATATTTTTGATGGCTAATATCCTGATTTTGCAGCTGATGTGCGTAATGTGAGGTTGGGTCTTTCATGTGATGGTTTTAATCTATTTGGGAAAATTCTTACTTTGAACAACACATAGATGGTTTTTATACACATTTATAACCTTCCCCCATGCTAGTGTATGAAAAACATTTCACTTTAATGAGTATACTCATATCTGTCCCTTCTTATTCTGACAATGATATAGATGTATACATGAAACCATTAATAAATGAGTTGAAACTTCATTGGGATTTGGGTGTGCTCATATTCATGTTCAGAAGACATATTTCAGATGCCTTTTGTGCCCATGTGGACGATAAATGATTTTCCTTCTTATGAAATGATTTTTGAATGGATTGTGAAGGAAAAAATATCATGTTCTGTTTTTATGAAGAATACACGATCCAAAATACTGAAACATCATTGAAGTTTCAGTTTTATGGGACATCGACGATTCTTTCTAATGTACCATCCATATAGAAATATTCATCGATGATTTGACAATACCATGGATATAAATGATCCACCTCAGTGTATGTCATGAATTGATGTGATTAATGAATTGAAATATATCAGTTTTTCATTTAGGAAGGGTCAAATGAAATCTGGAAAGAGAAAGAATGTTTCCACTAAAACCTATTACAATTGGAAGTAGATGAGTATCTTTTTTTGATTTTCCATATTATTCAACCAATTTTTATGTCATTTCATAGACTTAATGCACATTAAAAAAATATATAACAAATGTTTCTTTCGATTATTCTAAATTTTAAGGGAAATGAAAAAAAAATATGATATATGGTATCGGCTTGACTTAGTGGATTGAGGCATCAAACTAGAATTAAATCCTGTGCGTAACAGTGAAAATAAATGGAAAGTTCCATGTGCTTATTTTATGATGACACCAATTGAAAAAAATAAATTTCTACATGTAATATATATTATTAAAGTTCATGAAGGTTATTCAAGCAGTATATCTAAACGGGTCAAAAGAATAGAGTTCAAGACAAAATCATTGAAGACTCATGGTTATCACATCCTTCTGCATGAGTTGATTCCAATGGAAATCCATCATCTTTTGTCCAATAATGTAAGGGTGGTTGTTATTCAGTTGTTCCATTTGTTTAGAGATCATTGTTCTAAGAATTTATCCATGTCTTTCTTATTAATAATGTTGGAAGATTCCCCATTAAATTTGTGTGAGTTATAGAAAATATTTTCTCCATCATTTTTCAAATGCATGCTACATATGATTGTCTTTATTCCAACTGAAATAATTCTTAGAGGACCTATTTATTTTTTTTGATGTATCCAACAAAAATAACTATGTACACATTAAATACATATGTCCAAAACAAAAAACATCCTGAAGGTTTTATCATGAATAGTTACCTGGCTCAAGAATGTATGGATTTCTTCTCAATGTATTTATCTTATATTAATAAAAGAATGAAAAGACCAATGTGAAATAAAGAAGAAAATTTTAGCAAATTGAACCCAGTTTTCCATCACATCCTCAAATAGGAGAAATTCTTGATTATATTCATTGATGAAATTAATCATTGAGGAGTGGGATATGGAACACCGCTCAGTTTTGTTCAACTATGATTTGTTTGATGAATACATTAAATAAATTGAATATGTATATATTACATTTATATTAGTTAAATTATTCTTAATTTTATCTATTGGGAACATAATGTAATGATAACTAGAATACAACATTCTTTATCTTTGAGAAAGAGGGAGACTTTCCATACCAAAGAGTTTTCTACTGAGTTAAAATTGAAGGTAGAAATATTTATATTTAAAATAAATAAATAAATAAGTTAAATATTAATTTATATTTTTGGTATTGAGTTTTTTTGATGACTCTGTCTCTGAGGAAATAAGATCTCTGGCTTTTGGTCCAAATACATTGGTTCATGACTATAAATCAGTTGTTATTAATAGGTACATATTTATTATCAGGGAACAAGAAAAGAACATGAGAACACAATATGATGGTGTTATAGTTACAACCACAATAGACTTTTATGCCAGTGTATTAGATAGTACACTAATATTTGAAAATATAGGTTATTATAGAGTCATTGAAAAAATAATAATATTGGATTATTACTCTCATGGACGTGTCACAATGATGAAATGCCAGTGGTTTGAATTGATTACGAGGTAGGGCACATTTATTGATGATTTTGGATTTTTAGTAATTGATATGACTCACACTCTTGCTACTGATGAACCATATCTATTGGAATTAATGATGAAACAAATTTTTTATGTCAAAGACCATCATCGACCTGAATTTAGTGTCATTATTGATGTAATTCAAAGGCATATTTTTTATTGTGGTGATGATCGAACTGACACTATCTCTACTGCCATTGGAAATGATCCATTTATTATATTTAGTGAATCCAATAGCTCAATTGTCAGAGATGAATATGAACCTAAATTTGGGGTGGGAAATATATAGAATCATTTCTCTATGTTCTAAATTCTTTTTATTTAGCTTGACTTGGGTTGTTAAGGTTGGTACTATTCAAATTGATTTTAATATTGATTAAAAATATTTTGTATCCAACTTGACCATTATGTGAATTTTAAATTTTTATTGGGTTCAATTTTATTTAAATTGCATTTTCTAATCCAGAATTGAACTGTATTCAATCCAACGAAACTAACATTTCTAAGGCAGGAAATGTTATCTTGTTATAATTACATCCATCCAGGTTTTCCCTCTCATATATTTTTTTAGGTTACACATTAGTTATCCTATTATAATTTCTTCCATATTTGATTTCAAATGCAGAAAATGTAGCCAATTTAAGAGAGGAAAAATAAAAATATGATGGACAACAATCGTCGCATGGCTGAGATGAGAGTTCCACCACTATTTCCTGTAGTGAGTATTTTATTTCAAATATATATATTTAAAAAATATATAAAGTCATGTGATTAATTTTTTTTAAACAACTTTGTAGAATCCACTAATTAGGAGACCATTACTTGATGAGGAGCCCTGTAGTGGTCCCAGTACTCAGGGTGTTCATATGAGGCGGCTGGTACGAGAGCTAGACGATCTAGTCGGCATACCCGATTAGACCTTGCCTCGCCCACTAACATACCATCTACCCCACATTCTGATCCCGATGTGTCATTTGGGATAGAAAGGATATTTAGACCTCCATTTTTTTCACCACTCTTTACATCTGAGTCCCCTAACCTATCTTTACCATATCCAATGATGATTCCCACTCCACATCCATCATTGGACCAGCCATCCATGCCATCTTCTTTTACATATACTTTCTTCTCTCTGAGCTTCAATATTCCTTCTTCTTTTACTCCTGATCCTTTAGATTATATCCCTACAGATCATACATTGCGACCCCCTCCACCTATACAGAGAATTCCTTCAGTTTTTGCGGTTCTAGAGGTGCCCCTGATCAGACCACTCCAGGTATATTTATAGAACCCTATCAAATTTTTATACCATTATTTATTTTCATTATAACATGTATTAATAATTTTTTTTCTTTCATAAAAGATAAATCTACTAATACAAGGTGGGGGAAAGGGAAGACACGCATGCATGTAGTGTGGAACCTTCACACACAATTGATGGTGGACTACAATTAATATAGTAAAATTATTCAAAAAATAGGGTAGCAATGTTGGATTTTTTTAGTGACGCTAGCCAAATATTCAGACATCATTCATTCTAGTCCACTCTCATGGAGATAATTTCCAAATGAACTCAAAAATAATTATTGGGTAGATATATGGGTAAAAAAATCTGTTTTATTTAATGAAATATATTATTTTTTTATTTATATTAATTAATAATTGGATGACTACCCAATTTTAGGTATTAATCACATTTAAGATATTTAATTGAAAATTATCATGTTTTGTATTAATACTATCTTTTGTATTATTTTATTTTATTTGGGAATCATCTAGAAGAAATAAAAAAACATTGATGTTAAAATATACCTCCAAACATTGGGACGTACTACGATTCCAAATCATGAGAAAAAGTAGGTATAACAGCTGTTTATAATGTTCTTTATGACTTGAACTTTCTATTGATTCCTCTATAATTTATTCGATTTCTATAGTTGTTATATATTTTTAATTATGAAATTAATTATTTGTAACCTATTTTTAATTATGGTTTCTCACATTAAATGTCATTTTAGAGGTAAACATTAAATATTAAAGGACTTGTGCCTCGAGCAGAACTATTTTCCTCAAGGAAAAGAAAGAAAAATGGAAGTGCGGTTAATGAACAGACTTAGCAGCAGATTGTTAGCTTTAAGTTGTATATTTTAAAATGTAATAACTATTTTGTAACTTAATAATACATTTATATTTGTAACAAGATTCTTTAGAGGCCCTTTATGCCCAGGAACCTGATAATTTTGGGCCATATGATCATATACATCAGGTGTTGGGACATGAGCACCCAGGCAGAGTACGTTGTGGATCTGGAAAGAGTATAGTCCCAATGTGGTATTGTCCCTCCTCTGATACGAGTTGTAGTTCCATTGAGTTCTAGAAGATTTAAAAAACAAGTAGAACTGGATGAAAAGGGTCCATTGATACGGTAGAATAGTTTTCTACGGAAAACACCATATTTATGAAACTGGTTGAAGTTTTATGTCCAACACTTCTACCAAAGTCTAGCACAACTTGTGATGAATATATGTCATTGATTCATTTTATATATGGTGAAACAATTGTCAGTTCTTGTGGTGGTTGAGATGATGGTGAGGAGGAGGCTGAGGTGGAGGAGGAGGGTGAGGAGGAGGGTGAGGAGGAGGCCGAAGCAGAGGAGGAGGGAGAGGAGGAGGCCGAGGCGGAGTACGAGGGCAGGGAGGAGGGCATTGAAGAGGGCGTGGATGATTATGGGGACAATGATGAGGAGAAGATGAACCTGATCAGGATGGTGATTATAGTAATGGTGATGAAGGACAAATTGATACATTACATTTTTGACTGATATTACTGACATTTGATGTTTCATGACTTGTTGTGATTGAATATATGTGTGATTAGGTCAATCAAATTATATTTATTTCATTATCTATAAATAATAAAACTTGACTTATGATTTTATGTGACTAAATATATTTTTTACTGATTCACCCCTCCCCTGGGCACCCCTACCCCCATGGGATAACCACCCACCCCCTGTACACCCCCACCCCCTAAACACCCCCACCCCTAGATACCAACACCCATTGGACACCCATGACACCCTTGGAAAGTCCCCCAACCCCCTTTGATATCCCCCACCCCCAGGAAACCCCCACCTCCTAGACAGCCCCCCTCCCATGGACGACCCCCACCCCATGGACACTCCCTACCCCCTTAGACAACCCCAACCACCAGGATAGCCACCACCCCGTATACATCCCCACCCCCTGAACAACCCCCCCCCCCCCCATGGACAACCCCCCTGGACACCCCTACTCCCTTTGGATATCCCCCACCCCCTTTACAACCCCCCATAGACACCACCCCACCCCATGGACACCCTCCACCCCCTGTACACCCCCACCCCCATGGACATCCCCCACCCCCTTGGAAAGCCCCCCACCCCATGGAAACCACCCCACCCCATGGACACCCTCCACCCATTGGACACCCACACCCCATTGGACATCCCCCACCCCCTTGGAAAGCCCCCCCACCCCTGGACACCCCACACCCATTCATAACCCCCCCCCCCCCCCCCCCCGAACACCCCCTAGACACCCACACCCCTAAGACAGCCCCCTACCCCCTAGACACCCCCACCCCCTGAACACCCCACCCCCTTAGAAATCCCCCACCCCCCTGAATCAAATTTGAAAGTGTTGTGTTTATGGAGGTGTTTTTGGGGTGTTTTGGTTTCCTGTGGTGTATTTTTTTGGGTGTATTAGTTTTATTATAAATTAGGTATATTGTACTACAATTGAATTGGTGTTATTTTGATGGAATAGAATTTGGATGATATTTTTCTTCATTTGTGTTATTTGGAATTATGAATAAGAGTATTTCAATTGTAGGTAATTGAAAAAGTAATTTGAGGTAATTAATTTTGAATTCTGTATAGGTTTGATATTTGTCTTCATTGTTGTTATTTTTAGGGAATAATACTTGATGATTTTATGTGACAGATTCACCCCTCCCCTGGACACCCCACCCCTAGACACCCCCACCACCTAGACACCCCCACCTCCCCGGATATCCCCCACACCCCCTTAGACAACCCCACCCCTAGACAACCCACCCCCTGGACACCCTCTACCCCCCTTGAACATCCCCCCATAACCCCTGGACAACCCCCACCCCCTCTGGACACCCCCACCCCCGGACACCCCCTAACCTTGTGGATAGCCCCCAACCACTTGGACACACCCACCCCCTACACACCCCCCCCTAGACACCCTAACCCCCTGAACAGACCCCCTCCAACCCCCAAGATAGCCCCCCCCCCCCACCCACCCCCTCGACACCACCACCCCTAGACATCCCTGCCCACTTGTACTACCCCCCAAACCCCTAGACAGCCCCCACCCCTAGACACCCCCACCCCTGGACACCCCCTACCCGCTTGGACAACACCAACCCAATCGACAACCCACCCCCCTAGACACCACCCACCTCAAGACACCCCACCTCCTAGACAACACCACCCCCATGGATAGCCCCCACCCCCGAGGATAGCCCCCCCCCCCCTCCTAGAAACCCCTACCCCCTTGGATAGTCCCCAACCCCCTGGACAGCCCCCACCCCCTGGACACCACCCCACACCCTGGACACCCACACCCATTGGACACCCTCACCCCCATGGAAACCCCCACCACCCGAACACCCCTACCCCCTTGGACACCCCCCAACCACCTGGAAAGTCCCCCACCACTTTGGAAACCACCCCACCCCCTGGACCCTCCCACCCCTGGACATCCCCACCCCCATGGACAACCCCCACCCCTAGATAGCCCCCCTAGACACCCCACCCCTTGGACACCCCCTACCACCTTAGACAACCCCCAACCCCCTGGATAGCCTCCCACCCCCTAGACACCATCCCACCACCTGGACACCCCCTATACATCCCCACCCCAATGGAATGTCCCCCACCCCTAGATATACCTCACCCCCATAGACACCCCCACCCCCTAGACACCCCCTACCCCCTTGGACAGCACCCCCAATCCCCTGGACATCCCCCCTCCCCACCCCCCTGGACACCACCCCCACCCCTGGACACCCCCCACCCCCTGGACTCCCCCACCGCCATGGATAGCTTCCCACCCTCCCCAGTCACCACCCCACCACCATTGTCTTAATTGGTGTTATTTTTAACTATGTATAGAGTTATTCAATTGCAGGTAATAGCACATGTAATTGGATGTATAGGTTTATTATTATTTCCCACTGGTACTGGGTTCCGAATTCTAGATTATGTATTGTTTTGTAATTATTGGAGGTAATTAATTCTGATTTATGTATAGGTTTGTTAATTCTTAATACTATATATAATTAATTATAAATTCTGTAATTGGATAAGGGGAGGCTGGTACGGCTGGTGGAGCTGTAGCAAATCTATGCCAACAGTTTCAAAACCGTTAGTATAGAAGTGAAAATCCAATCTATACATACAGATTCATCAAAATGTTGGTAAAATTATATACCAATGGTTTAAAAACCATTGGTATAGACCTATTAACTAAAGTGTCACCAACGATTTCTTCAAACTGTTTGTAAAAGTATTTACCAATGGTTAAGAAAACCATTGTTATATATATAAACTGAGTTTTATTGCAATAGTGCAAAACTGTTGGTAAAAAATTATACCTACTATTATAAAAAATCATTGGTATAATGTGTTGTAACATGACATACCCCAATGGTTGATTATTAACCGTTTGGATATGTCTATCCCCATGGCTTAATTTCCAATGGGTTAGACAACCATTGGTATATATTATACCAACGATTATCCAGCCTATACCAATGGTTTAAAACCGTTGGTATATCATAGATTTCTAGAAGTGATATATACACCCCTAGCTTTATTTCACATAATTCCCCTGACATGATGGAATATGCAAAAAGAGGGCATATATATATATGTCTTACCCTATACATGTACATGTAGGAATCCCTGACACCCACAAAACAAAATCATCATAGCGAGGTCCAATACACTACACATATAACATAATAAAATAATTAAACACTTAAACAGTCTATAAAACATTTCAAATTAACACATTAAGGGTTTTCATCAATGAAACACTCAATTTCCACGTAGGAAAATCCACATTAAAACCAAACATACAACCAAGAGACATTAAAACATACTATCCGTCTTTTAAAATGATTTACAATATATATTGAGAAATTCACAACAAGGAACACACACAAATACCGCCATTTTATTATTCAAACCCACTTTTGAAAACATACACACACCAAGACAATATCCAACCATGTTTTACACACTTTATAAGATTTAATAAACCACTTAAAAATATTTTGAAACTGCAAAATGTATCAAAATACTTTGAACCAAAAAGCCCACCCAAAATATTCTATTAAGGCCGAACACAAAAAACTAACATGTAAAAACAAAAATCACAGCCCTATCGCAAAATATCAAACAAACAACACAATTTATAAAACACTATAAAAGGCTCAACACGTGATTTAAAAGAATAAAAAAAATTATATCACATATACACATTATTAAACACATCAAAATCATATTAAACCTCATGTAAAACTCAATTAGCACCAATAAAACTAATCAAATAACACACTAAATTGATTAAACACAAAAATTAATTCATCAAACAATAAATATATGAATTAACACCTTCCTCGGTGTAGGAAACCTCGAATTTTTGGTGTGAAACTCCCGTCGCACGACCATCTCACCATAAGGGGTCTACTGCGAACCCAAAAAAAAGTATCAATGAAATTACATCAAAAATGTCTAAAAAACAACCTAGAACTCTAACCATACCACCTCTAAAAATAATGAAACTACTGGATGACTGGAAATGCACCTACGATGGGGATTCAAGAAGCTAACTGAAGCTTGAAGGAAGCTATCGAAGGTGCACCGCACCGGGTGGAACCTTACTGAAAGGAGGGAGTGACCAAGGAGCAATGGATGTGGTTTGTTGTATGAAGCTTGTGCAGAACATATAGCAGGAGTGATGTGAGTCTATCCAGAGGGGTGGCATAAGGGAATCCAAACATGACTAGGGTGAGTTCGCGGCTAGCGGGTGTTCTGGCGGTGGTTCGGTTGCGCAACTGGGAGAGGGGAGGTCGGTCGATTTAAGCTTGCCGATTAAAAAGGGAGGCCGGTCTATGCGTGCTGGTGAGGAAGGGAGATAAATCAGGGTTTTTTCTACTGGAACGAAGGTAGGAGAATGGGAGAGAACCAGATTCTAGGCAGGAGGTGTGATATAGTGTGGGGGGAAACTTTGCACGATGCCACAAAGTGGAAGGTGGGACAAAATAAAAATAAAAAAACAAAAGTACAAGGAAATTAAAATAAAACCCCCAAAACAATTTATATTCCAACCTATTAATTGTAATAATAATTATAATAATAATAGTAATATTAATATTACTATTGGTATTAATAAAAATTTCTTTCATAAAATATTACTAATAATAAAAAAACAAAAACATTGTTAAATAATTTTATGATTATTATCATGAGAAATTTTTTAATTAAAATATATATATATATATATACATATATATGTATATATATAAATTTATTTTTTGCTCACATGATTATTCAACTCATTAATTAATTAACCACACAACAGGTTGGCCACATGGTAATTTGGAGAAGCCATACGACTTCTCCCATGCTCTGCACGCTCGTTTATTATTAAAAGTGCAAAAACAATTCAACTAGGCCAAGGACGCAAACAAAACGAGGATTGAAATAGTTAAAATGAATAAAACAATTAAATTTCTGAGTTCGGGGTGTGACATTTAGGATCTTTAAAAGTTTTTAAGGACTTTTAGGGTATTTCACATTTTTAGTGTTTTTATTGTTTTTAGTATATTTATGGTCCTTTAGGGTATTTTTGGTTTTAGTTTCATTTAGGGTTATTAGGATTTTTTATTTTTCTTTATGGGTTTTAGGTTTTTATGGGATTTAGATACCTTAAGGTTTTTTTTGAATTTTTTTATTATCCATTAAGGGTTTTAGGGTATTTAGGATTTTTATGGTCTTTATGGATTGTAGGGAGTTTTAGAGGCATTTTTTTTCTATTTTATGTATTTTAGGGTTTTTAGGGACTTTCAATGGGTTTTAGGTGTGTTTAGGGTTTTTAAGGAGTTATAGGGGTTTTTGAGGTTTTCAATATTTTTATGGATTTTAGGGGGTTTAGTTTTTAATGGGTTTTGGGGGATTTTTAGTTTTTTTTGGATATTTTTAAGGGGTTTTAGATTTTATTAGAACATTTTAAGTGTCTTGTGGTTTTTAATGTATTTAGGATATTTATGGTTTTAATGGTTTTTAGGGATTTTTAGTGCTATCTGGTTTTTTAGATTATTAGGGTTTTCTAGTTTTTTAAGAGTTTTTTTATTGTTGTATGGTTTTTAGGATTTTAATGGTTTCTTGGTATTTTTTTGTTTTTATGATTTAGGGCTAGTTTTAGGGGTTTATAGAGTTTTAGGTTATTTTAGTGTTTTTTGGATTTTTTAGTTTGTTAGGGTATTCTAGGGTATTTAGTGCATTTTATGGTTTTTAGAGTTTTATATTTGTTTTTAGGTATTTTAGGTTTTTAGGAGTTTTGGGTTTTTTAAGGATTTTTACTATTTTAGGGTTTTTAGGATTTTAGGAGTTTTAGGTTTTTTAGTGTTTTTATTTATTTAAAGGGGTATTATATTTTCAGGCATGTCAGTGTTTTTAGAGGGTACTTAAGGGGTATTATGAGATTTAATGGGTTTTTATGATCGTTCTAATTATTTTAGGGTAACTATGGTTTTAGGAATGTTTATGGTTTTTAGGTTTTTTAGGGTGTTAGGGTTTGTTCAGTTTTTTTGGGTTTTAGTTTTTTTAGAGTTTTTATGGACTTTTTTGGTTTTAAGTAATTATTAGGATTTCGTAAGGTATTATGGATTTTTAAATATTTTTAGTTTTTTTGGGTTTTTAGTGATTTTAGGAATTTTAGGTTTTTAGGGTTTCATAGTGTTTTAATGGTTTTCAGTTTTTTTGTTTTCTAGGGGTTTTAGGGGTTTTAGGGTTTTGTGGTTTGTATGTTTTTATTAAGGATTGGTAGGTTTTTAATGCTTTTAGGATTTTTTAGGATTTTCGGGGTTTCATGAATATTTATAGGTTTTTAGGATTTTTAGGGTTTATTAGGGGTTTCAGGGGTTTCTATAGTTTTTCGAGTTTTTTTATATTTTAGGGGTATTCAGGGGTTTTAGAGTTTTTAGGGGTTTTAGTGGTTTTAGGTTTTTTTTGGTTTTTTGGGGTTTTAGTTGTTTCCATGGATATCTATGGGCTATTAGGGGTTTTTATTTTTAGGGGGATTTATGGTTTTTTGGGATTTTAGGGGTTTTTTTGGGTTTTTTGGGTTTTCTAGGTTTTAGGGATCATTAGTGGTCTTCTAATTTTTTAACTTCATTAATGTTTTAAGTGATTAAGAGGAATTTTCGGTTTTTAGTGGTTATAAGGTTCTTAGGGGTTTTTTGGGTTGGGGTTTTTTTAGATTTTTTTGGGGTTGTAAGAGTTTTGGTATTTTTTCTATGTTGAGGGGTTTTCATGGTCTTTAGGGATTTTAGAGGTTTTCTTATTTTTATTAGGATTTTTAGGTTTTTTTATTTTCCTTTATTTTTATGGGCTTTTAGTTGTTTTAGGTAATTTTAGGGGTTTTAGGGCCTTTTGGGATTATTAGAAGTTTTAGGGTTTTTACATATTTTTAGGGTTTGTTCAGGGATTATTGGTTTTTTAGGGATTATAGGGTGTCTATGGGTTTTATAGGATTTTGAATGATTTTTTTGTTTTTGTATTCTTAGGGTTTTTAGGGTTTCTCAGGTTTTAGGGTTTTATGGGACTTTAGGGTTTTAGGGGTTCTTTGGGGTTTTGATGGATTTAGGGGTTTTAGGATTTTATTTGGGTTTTTAGAATTTTGCAGGGAGTTTCGTGGTTTTTTAGTATTTTAGGGGTTTTTTAGGAATATTTGTGATTTCTATGGGTTTTAGGGTTTTTAGAGTTTTCATGTTTCTATGGTTTTTAGACATTTATAATATTTTTATATAGTTAGAAGGGTTTAAGGGTTTTTAGGTTTTTATTTTTATTGTTTTGGGGGTTTTAATCACTTTTAGGGGGTTTTATGGGTTTTTAGAGTTTTTAGATATTTTTAGTCATTTTAGGTTCTTAGCGGGTTTAGGGTTTTTAGGGTGGTTTTCTGGCTTTTTAGGTTTTTAGGTTTTTTTTTGTTTTTAAGGATTTCTAGAGGTTTTAGTAATTTTTAGGGTTTTAAGAGGTGTTAAAGTTATTTATGGGGTTTTACTGTCTTTTAAGTATTTCTGGGAATTTCAGGACATTTAGTGGGTTTTATTGGGGTTTTCGGGATTTTAGAGTTTCTATTTATAGTTTTAGAGTTTTTAATTTTTTGTGTCTATTTAGGGTATCTATTTTTTAGTGTTTTTAGTGGGGGGGTAGGGCTTTTAGAAATATGTGGAGGGTGGCGTTATGGTTTTTAGGGTTTTATGGTTTTATGGTTTAAGGGTACTTTTAGATTTTTGGGGTTTTTAGGGGTTTTAGGGCTATGTAGGATATATAGAATTTATGGGGTTTTTGTATTTTCCTTAGTGTGTTTAGGGTTATTAGTATTTTCTTTTGATATTTTAGTATTTTTAGGGTTTTTAATGTTGTTAATATTTTTTGCGGTTTTAGGGATTTTATGAGTTTTTTTTCCAGTTTTTAGGTATTGAGTGTTGTTCTAGGGGTATTTATGGTTTTTAGTGGTTTGGGGTTTAAGGTATTTTTGGGTTTTCTACTTTTTTAAAAAGTTTTAATGATTTTTTACGATTTTTATTTTGTTTAAGGGTTTTTAGTGGTTATATGTTTTTACTATTTATAGGGGCATTTTGAGTTTTTTGGGGTATTAGAGTTTTTTAGGTTTTGAGGGGTTTTTAGGGACTTTAATTTTAATATAGGTTTATTAGTGGTTTAGGGTTTTTTTCTTTTTGGTTGTTTTAGGGGGTTGTAGGATATTTTAGGGGATTGGAGGGTTTTTAATTTTTTTTGGGTTTTTAGGTTTTAGGGGTTTTAGGGTTTGTATGGGTTTTTGGGATTTTAGAGTATTATTATTTTTTGGATATTTTTTGTATATTTAGTTTTTTGGGGTTTTTATAGTCTTATTTTATTTTTATGTTTTTCAATGGTTTCAAGGTTTCAAATATTTAAACAGCTTTGAGTGTTTTATAGTTTTAATGGTTTTAGGGGTTTTATTAGTTTTAGAGTTTTTAGGTTTTTAGGGGTTTTAGGGTGGGGGTTAGAGTTTTATTACTGTTTAAAGGTTTACTGGGGTGTTGGGGGTGTCTATGGTATTTATGGATTTTTGGGGGTCAGGTTTTTAAAAGGTTTTATGTGTTTTTAAGATTTTTAAGAATTTTTAGGGTTTTATGGTTTTGGTAATTTTTTAGGTTTTAGGGTAATTCATGGGTTTTCTGAAGGAAATTTATATTTTTAGTGTCTTTAGGGTTGTTTAGGGTTTTATTTTTTAGGTGATTTATGGTTTTTTAGATTTTTATGTATTTTTGAATTTTTAGGGTCTTTTTGTGTAGTATGGATTTTCATGATTTTTATAGGGTTTTAGAGTTTTTAAAAGTTTTAGGGGTTTTATTATTTTTTTGTTTTTATGGATTTTTTGGTTTCAATGGTTTTAGGGTTTTATGGTTTTTAGTGTTTTTTCAATTTTTAGTTTTGATGGAGGATTATTTTGGATTTTAAGGTTTTTAGGGACTTAGGGGTTTTATGGTTTTTGTGTCCATTTAGAGTTTTTAATAGTTTTTAGTGTCAATTAATGTTTTTTAATATTTTTATGATGTTTATAAATTTAAGAGTTTTTATAGTCTTTATTGGGTTTTTATGGGTTTTACGACCTTTTATGGGTTTTAGGGGTTTTAGGAGATTTTTGAGTTTGTTGATGTTTTTCTCATGGTTTTTAGGGGACTTTGGTGTTTAAATTTTTTTAGGGACGTGTGTGTTTTTTATAAGATTTTTAGGGACTTTTATGGTGTTTAAATGGTTTTACGGTCCTTCTGGATTAATAGGGGTTTTAATATCCTTCATGTTTTTTTTTGGATTTTTAGGGTCCCTTTGGGTTTTTAGGGTTTTTAATGTCTATTAGGATTTTTTTTAGTTTCCATTAGGCTTTTAAAATTGTTTTAGCATCTTATAGGGGTTTCTGGTATCCTAGGGACTTTTACATGTTTTTAGTATATTTTAGGGGTTTAGAGGTTTTTAGTTATTTTATTGGGTTTTAGGGTATTTTAGGATTATTCATTCTTTTTATGTTCTTTATGTTTGAAAGGGGTTTTATGGTTTCTTTTGGTCTCTAAGGGTTTTCAGTTGTTATTTAGGTTATTTAGTGGGTTTTAGGTGTTTTTAGGTTTTATTGGGATTTTTAGGGTTTCCTTGGGGGTTTTAATTATTTTTAGGGTTTTTTTTGTTTTTTTAAATTTTTTTTTGTGTTTTTATGACTTTTCATTATGTGTAGGGTCTTTTAGGGTCTTTATCGGTTTTAGGATATTTTAGGGACTTTTAGGTTCTTTAGGGTTTTAGGTATTTTTAAGTGTTTTTAGGGTTTTTAGAGTTTTAAGGTTTTCAGGGTTTTTATTGGTTTTGGATGATTTATAGGGGTTTTATATTTTTTATTTGTTTTAGGGTTTTAGGGTTATTTTGGGTTTTTAATGGTTTTATGGGTTTTCATGTTTCTTAGGTTTTTTTTTGGTTTTTAGGGTTTTAGGTTATTTTTTTTGTATTATTTGTGATTTGTTGTGGGGTTTTATGCGTTTTATTAGGTTTTTAGGTTTTTTATGATTTTTAGGGGTTTTTGGGCATTTTTCATGCTTTTAGGTTTTCTAGGTCTGGTAAGGATTTTTAGGGATGTATACAGTTTTTAACATTTATTAATGTTTTTAGGGGTTTTAGGGATTTCAAGGTGTTTAGGGGTTTTTTATTGTCTTATATAGTTTTTTAGGGGTTTTTTACTTTTTGGGTTTTAAGGGATATTAGGGACTTTTAGTGTCTTTTAGGATTTTTTGGGTCTGTTGAGTTTTTAGGGGTTTTTGTGTTTTTTGTGTATTTTGGAGCTTTAAGGAGTTTTGGGTCATTAAATGGTTTTTATAGTATTAGGTGTTTTATATATTTTATGTTTTTGTAAGGATTTTTGGGTCTTTATGGTTTTTAAGGATTTATTGTTTTTAGGGGTTTATCATTTTTAAGGGGGTTAGGGTTTTTTTTAATTTTTAAGGTTTTTAGGGTATTTAGGTTTTTAGTGGTTTTCACTATTCACTTATGGGTTTTTTAGGTTTTGAGGTTATTTTATGGGTATAGGGTTATATTAGGAAATTTTATTATTGTATGATTATTTTTAGGGTGTTAGGTTTTTTATTATTTTTTGGGATTTTTAGGGTTTCTATGCTTTTGTAAGTTCTTTTATGGGTTTTTTGTGTTTTTATAGTTTTAATGTTTTAATGTTTTTTTATAGTTTTAAGGGTTTTAATTTCAATTTTTTTATTTTTATGTTTTGGGGGGGGGGGGGTTGGGGTTTTTAAGGGGTTTTGGATTTTTAAAGAGTTTTAGGGTTGGTAGGATTTGTTGTGTTTTTAGGGTTTTTAATGTTTTTTGGGTTATTAGGTTCATTTAGTTTCTTTTAGGGGGTTTTGGTATTTATAATAATTTATGGTTTTAGTTTGTATTATTGTTCTTAAAGGGCCTTTTAATGTTCTACATACATTTTTATTGTTTTCAAGGGTTTAGGTGTTTTTGGATTTTTCAGATTTTTTAGGTTTTGAGGGAATTTTTGGGTTTTTAGGGTTTTTATGGTTTTTATGGTTTCTAGGTATTTTTAGAGGTTTTTTAGGATCTTTAAGGTTATTAGGTTTTAAGGGGTTTTAGGGATTTTTTTGGG
Organism: Viscum album; assembly: GCA_963277665.1. Classification (NCBI taxonomy): domain Eukaryota; kingdom Viridiplantae; phylum Streptophyta; class Magnoliopsida; order Santalales; family Viscaceae; genus Viscum; species Viscum album. The sequence goes on along the minus strand of OY728142.1, from coordinate 679,956,351 downwards.
GTTTTTGATTACTGGGTGTATTTTTGTGGCATTTTGGGTTTTTAGTGGGTTTGGGTTCTTTGGTGTTTTTGATATTTTTCTATATTTTAGGTGTCTAGGGAGTTATTAGGGTCTTTAGGTTCTATTAGGGTCTTTTAGTTTTTAGGGTCTTAGTTTTTTAATGATATTTTAGGGGTTTAATTGGTTTTTATTGATTCCAGTGTTTTTAGGGGTTTTAAGAGTTTTTAGGTTTTTTATGTTTTTATGTTTTTTAGGGTTCTTTGAGATTTTAGGGTTTTTAGGGTTTTTGGCGTTTTTAGGTTTTTTGATGTTTTTATGGCCTTTTAGAGATTTTTTGTGATTTTAGGGGAATTTTGGCGGCTATATGTGGTATTTACCGTTCATACAATTTTTTACGGGTTTTACGGTCTTTTTAGTGTCTTTGGGTCTTTTTATAGATTTTAGGGACTTTTTAGTGTTTAGGTTTTTTAGTGTTTTTAAGATTTTTATGTTTTTAAGGGTTTTAGGGTATTTTTGAGGTTTTAAGTATTTTTATTAGTTATTATGGTTTCTCTGGGTTTATAGTGTTCTTAGATGTTTAAATGTTTTTAAGGGTTTTTAGTGTTTCTAGGGGTCTTATGGTGTTTTTGGGTTTTTAAGGGTTTGTAGGGGTCTGTAGGGTTTTTAGAGATTATAGGTATTTTCTATTTTTTTGGTGTTTTAAGGGTCCGTAGGGGCTTCTAGAGTTATTTTTGAGGTTTTAGGGTTTCTTTTGAGTTTTTTGATGTTTTTATGGGTTGTGTGGTTTTGGGGTTTTAGGGGTGCAGTGAATTGATGTGTTTTGTAATTTTAGAGTCTTTCATGATTTTTAGGGTTTTTTGGGTCTTTTAGTGTTTAGTTTTATTTTACAAATTTTTTGTGTTTAGGATTTTTAGAATTTTTAGCTTTTTAGGGGGTTTTATGATTTTTGGGGACTTTTTATGGTTTTTGGTGTTTAGGGTATTTTGGGGTTTTATAGTTTTTATAGTAATTTAGTATTTTTATTCATTTTAGGATTTTTATTGTTTTAATTGGGGTTTTGTGTCTTTTTAGGGTTTTTAGGGATTTCTAGTGTCTTCATGTGTATTTTTGGGTTTTACGGTATATTTGGGGTTTTTAGGTTATTTGTGACTTTTATTTTTTTAAGGATTTTCATGTGTTATAGGGGTTCTAGTGTTTTTAAAGGGTTTTAGGGTATTTTGGGTTTTATGGGTTTTTAGGTTCATCAGGGGTTTAGGTTCTTTTAGGGTTTTTAGAGTCTTTTCTTGTTTTATGGTATTTTATGATTTTTAGGGATTTTATTTTCCTTTCTGGGTTTTAGGGTCATTAAGGGTCTTCATAGAGTTTTTAGGGGTTTTAGGGTTTTTTCCCCAGTTTTAATGGTTTATATGGATTTTAGTGGTTTTTAGGAATTCTTAGGGAGTTTTTGGGATTTTTAGGGTTTCAAATTATTTTAAGGGCTTTGGAGTATTTTATGGTTTTTGGGGGGTTTTAGGGGTTTTAGGGTATTTTATTGGTTTTTATGGGTTTTAGGTTTATTTAGATATTTTAGGATTTTATGGTGTTTTATGGGGTTTAAATAATTTTTTGGGTTTTATGAAATGTTTAGATATTTTATGGATTTGTGGATTTTTAGGGTTTGGGGGTGGTTTAGGGGTTTTATGGTCTTTTTGGTTTTCAGGGAAATTTTGGGTTTTAGGGAATTTAAGTTGGTTTTATGTTTTTTGGGTTTTTTGGGATTTTTATGATTTATAAGGGGTTTTAGTTCTTTTATAGTTTTATGTTTTTTAGTGTTTTTAATGTTTTGGAGGTTTTTTAAATTTTCAGGGTTTTAGGGTTTTTGTGGTTTTAAAGGGATTTGAGGGTTTTTAGAGGTTTAAGGGCATTTTTAGTGTGTTTTAGGGTCTGTTTATGGTTTTTTCGATTTTAGGATTTTTATTATTTATATTATTTTTACGGGTTTTGGGGATTTTAGTGTTTCTAGGGTTCATTAGGGTTTTGAGGTTTTTAGTGTTATTGCAGTTTTAGGGTTCTTAAGGGGGGTTTATACAATTATTTATAATTTTAGTATTATGAGGTTTTTATTGGTATTTTTAGGGTTTTAAGGGGTCTTGAGGTTTTTTCGGGTTTTGGGGGTTTTAAGTTGTTTTAGTGTCCCTTTATTTTTTAGTGGTTATAGGGTCTTTTAGTTGTTTTGAGGGTTATTAGGGTTTTTACGGATTTTAGGGTCTTTTATGTTTTAGGGGGTTAAGGGTATTTTGGGTTTTTGGGTTTTTTTGGTTTAGTGTGGTTTTTAGATTCTTTTAGTTTTTATGGGTTTTAGGTTCTTTTAAGTTTTATGGTATTGAGTACAGGGTTTACAGTTTAGGGTGTAGGGTTTTTTGTTTAGGGTGTATGGTTTCATGTTTATGGTGTAGGGTATATGGTTTAGGGTGTAGGGTTTTTGGATTAGGGTGCATGGTATAGGGTTTTGGGTGTCAGATTTATGGTTTAGGGTTTAGGGTATATGGTTTATGTTGTTGGGTATAAGGTTTAGGATTTAGGGGTTTTGGGTTTTTTATGGTTCTCTAGGGGTTTTGGGTTTTTATGGAATTTAGTGTCATTTTTTTATTTTCTATGGTTTTGAGGGTTTAATGGGTTTTTATTGTTTTTTAGAATTTTATTGCTTTTATGGTTTTAGGTATTTATGTTTTAAAAGGTTTTTAAAAAATTTATTAGTTTTTAGGGGTTTTTATTGGTTTTAAGGGTTCTTTGTGTTTGGCAGGTGATTTAAGTGTTTTTAAGGGTTTTTATATTTTCATGGATTAATGGGGGGGGGGGGTTAGGGGTTTGGTTTCATTTAGGGTTTTTTTGTTTTTACATTTTTAGGGGTTATATATTTTTTAGGGTTTTAGGGTTTTATAGATTTTTTGGGTTTTATGGTTTTTAGGGTATTGGGTTTTTAGTGTTGTAAGGGTTTTTAGGGATTTGTGTTTTTTTGTTTTTAGAGGGTTTTATTGATTTTAGGGTTTTTTAGAGTTTTTTTTGGGTATTTAGAGGTTTTTTGGGTTTCTAGTGTTTTTAGGATTTTGTTTGGGTTTCTAGTGTTTTTAGGGGTTTTGGGTTATTCACTATTTTTATGGTTTGTTTGGGTTTTATGCTTTCAGACTTATTTTAAAAATTTTAGAGTCTTTTAGGTGTTTAAGTGACTTTTTGGTGTTTTTATGGATTTTAGGGTTTTTGGGTATTCTCGGGTTTTCAAGGGATTCTTTAGGGTTTTGATGTTTTTCAGCGGTTTTGATGTTTTTAGAGTTTTTATAGGTTTAGTTTTTTATGGGTTTTTTATTTCGATGGATCTTATGGGTTTATGGGTTTTTTAGTTTTTCTGGATTTTAGGATATTTTTTAGTAATTTTACTGTCTTTTAGTGTTTTAGTGTCTCTTTAGAGTTTTTAGGATTTTTTGGGTTTTTAGATTGTTTTTAGCATTTAAGGGTCTTTTACTGGGGGGATGCTTAAGGGTCTTTTAGGGGGTTTAAGGGTTATTTTTAGAGTCTTTTAGGTTGTTTATTTTTTGGGGTTTTTAGGGTTTATTTAGTGTCTTTTAGGTTTTTTAGGTTTTTTATGGTTTTTATGGTTTTTAATGTTTTTAGGAGTTTTTATGTTTGCTGGGCATTCTTAAATTTTTTTATAGTTTTTAAGGATTTTTGGGGTTTTATGGGTTTTAAGGCCTTTTATGTTTTTAGGTTCTTTTAGTGGCTCTTTAGGTTTTTTAGTTCACCTTAGTATTTTTATGGTTTAAGGTATTTTATGTTTTTTAGGGGGGGTTTGATATTTTAGAGTTCTTAGGGGTTTTTATGGTTTTTAGGGGTTTTAAGGTGTTTATTGGTTTTATGATTTTTTGTATCTTTTAGTGTTTTTGGGTTTTTTAGTGTCTTTTTGTTTTTGGGGTATAGGGTTCTGGGTTTGGGATGTTGGGTTTAATGTTTATGGTGTAGTGTTTAGAGTGTAGGGTTTAAGGTGTAGGGAGTATGGTATAGGTTTCAGGGTGTATGTTTTAATGTTTAAAGTGTAGGTTATGGTTTTTGGGGTGTATGGTTTTGTGTTTTAGGTGTATGGTATTGGGTGTCTAATGTTTGTTGTAGGGTTAACGTTGTAGGGTAGATGGTTTATGTTATAGGGTGTAGTGGTTTTATGGAATTTTTACTTTGGGGGGTCGAGATTTTTCATGTTTTTGGGGTTTTATGGGTTTTGGTGATTTTGTTTGTTTTTGGGTTTTTAGGGGGTTTTGGGTTTTTTAGGTTTTATGTTTTTATTAGCTTTTTTGGGTTTTAGGGGTTTTATAGTTTTTAGTGATTTTTCATTTTTTAGGGAATTTAGAATTTTTAGGTTATTTTTGTGATTTTTATAGTTTTTTGGGGTTTTAGGGATTTTGGGGGTTTTATGGTAATATGGTGTTTTGAGTTTTTTGGGTTTCAGGGTTTATAGGTTTTTTTTATTTAGGTGTTTTTAGGTTTTTGGGGGTTTTATGTGTTTTAAGGGGGGGGGGGGGTTTGGGAGAGTAGGTCTAGGGTGCTTAGGTTAAGGCCTCACCAATGTGTTGTTCCCTTGTTGTCCATTTCCCATAGCATATCAAGTTTGTGAAGGCCTAATCCTCCTATGTGAAGAAATTTTAGTTCCTCCTAGGCCCTGCACAACACACCAACACAACACAACTATGCTGAGAACCAACGCCTTGGACCTACACGAGCCACCCTTTAAGCCCTCTTAAAAGAAACTCATGGTAGGGCCTCTCATTCTTTAGATCCCTTGTCTGAAAGGGACCAATTTGAAACCTCCACCTAGACCTCCTGATCTACAAAACCTTAGATAATGTCACATCATCATGTCTCCTATTTGTATTTTGATTTATGCGTTCCAAGGTTTCCTACTTTTTTCCTACAAGAGGGTCAGTATGCTTAGGACATCTATAGGTTTGTATATTTATAGTCACGAGGATCCTTAACCGAAGGAAATTGTTGAGGAGTTCTCGATATCAAATTCTAAGGATAACACCATGTCCATAACTTCTGGTCTTTGAGGTTTGAAGAATCTAGTTCCCAGTTGGGAGGGATAGGATCACACTTTATTTTTTTACTTCAACATGGAATGAGATCCTCTATCTACGAAACTAATTTTGGGGCATCCCAAATAGAGTATGCCCCTTGTATTTCATGTATTAGGTTGCAGTTTTTCTCTTCTCTACCACCACGTCCTTCAATTTCCTTCCTTCCTTACCTTGACTCATGTCCAATGTAAATTGAAGATATGGATGTGACATAACCTTAACCGCTTCCACAATACCCCCAACCTCTTCCACCAGTGAAAGAAGAATAGTGTATGATTTTTTGAAATTTTCAATTCATCTTGATTCTCAGATTTAGCATGAATTGCACCACCTTAGAGGATAGTGATGGCCAAGATACCCATATGATCTACGTGAAGGATTTAACTATGCGAACTATAATTCCTAGTTATAAATGAATAAGGATATGTTGTAAGCCCACATAGGGCCGGAGCTTAAGGTAAGCCCTCCTTATGAGTAATCCCCAATCAGAATTCCCTTAATTTGGGCATCCTCCTTTGGAATAAGCCCATGATAAAGCCCCCAACTCTCCATGATTTAATACTTTTGTCATACTCCCTGTTACGAGGTAATCCTACTCAAGAATAATACCCTACTCAATATGATCAAATAACCATACTCCCCTATGAGACACAACCTTGAGGGACTCCATTAGTGTGAGTCTTAAAGTCCGAACTATGTGGGATTTGATTCCCATATAATTGGGATATATAGGAAGCCTTCATATGGTTCAAATCCAACACCTAAAATCAATCTTGTTCTCTTAGGTCCACACCCTAGCAGGGTCTAATTCAACATGGAAGATCATATCCCTTCTAGGTTCCTTGGGAAGCTCTGACAAAATCCCCCCACCAATCATTAACTAGGCACATTATTCTTAGACGTCCTTTCCATATTAAATTAAATTGTATGGTTAGGTCCTTATCACATGACCTTAAAAGGTAATTATGTGTCCCATTAAGAGTCATCAAACTATTTGGATCACGATTCCATTCACAAGGATGTGTAGGAATCCCACCTATGCGTTCGATACTAATTTCAAAACAACTCCTTTCTCCTTGAATAATGATAATTTCAGATTGACCTTCATCTCCCTTGATGACAATATACTATAGAGTGCACCATTTTGTGGATAGAAAACCATAATCATCATAACAATGACCAAATAATCCCTAAGTATAATATAAGAGGATACCATTTATGGAGACCCTCAGATACAAATAGATAACTCCATTAATTAATAAACTTAGATACATAAAAATGAATCTGAATTCCATAAATTCTAATAATTGATTTCTAATTTCTAGGGAAACCCATTTCATACTTGGTAATAAATGAAGGATTAATGAACATATCTTAAATCTATAAGAGAGTCTCAATGTATGAAACAATATCCCCCAAAAGGGTGTGATTATCCCAAACTCCCATCCTCTCAACCAATGTGTGTTCTTAAGAATCATGGGTCAAAATACCTTATGATCACTTTCCTTTGGAATATATGTCCCTGTGGTTATAGAATTGTTGATTGATTCAAGTACCACAAACAAACCTGTTGGAAACCATTCCGAAATAGTGATTCCTAACTAGATCACAAAATCCAAGGGAAACAAAAAATGGTGAACACGACATGAATCCTTACCCAAGATGATAGTGTTACCCATATGTCAGCCCCATAATAGAAGGCTTGAAAATGAAATTATTCATGAATGTGTTCATCCAAAATGATGTTTCATTAATAGGGTTTTCTTGATAGTGTCTTTCATATATTTAGACACTGATTTTATAAACTCCCTTAAATCTATCGCCTTCATGTTTTCACCAATAAACTCCCCAGCTGCTACTCATAGTGGATATTCATCTATGTGAAGGATTCCATCACCAACCCAATTTCTTCAACATTGAGTCTCTAAAATGATGGTTTGAGAGTACCAAAATTATAGAACTATCCTGACCCTAGAGGCTTCCTGATAGGCCCTCCGGCTCAACATGCCCCCCCGGTCATCCAGTCAGCAACGACTGGTGGTCCTAAAGTAGATGGCCCCGATTTCCATGTGCAACCATTTTAGAAGCTTATCCCTAGATCAAAAACCAGTTATCCAATATATTAGGTAGGTGGATAAATAGGTCAATTATGACCACATTTTGAAGACATAGGGTTCCTTTACAAGGGATAATTCCAACAATCAATGCCACCAATTATATGCAGGAGTGAACCCTCCACATTATGTGGGAGACACTTTTGGGTGTCTCTCCATGTTCCTTAAAAAAAGTGCATGAAATATGGTTCACTGTGGATTACAATTGTCCAATAGTGAGTAGGTTCAGACCTTTTCCCACTCTAAAAAAGCATAATAACCTAGTTTGGTGTCAAAAAGTTAGTGGGTACATACAAATGTTCTCCTTCTTTTAGCCATCCTACAGACTCATCTGGTGGCATCCAATGAATCCCACTACTCAAATTCTGATGAAACCCATACGCATAAACATACACCTTTCTACACCCATCAAGCTACCAAGAATACTCATATGGCATCATTCAAAGAATCTTGCCAACCGAATATAGCAGAAAACCGTAAGCAAGTACATACAACTGCTTGTACCTACCAAGCCTGCCAGCAGCCTCATATGGTAGCACCCAGAGTAGTCAGATTAAGACCTTGACAACAATTAGGGGGCAGACTCAATTCTATACCCCCACATAGGAGTACTTTCAGTATCGACTAGAAGGAAAGGGAAGACAAGAGTAGGTAAATAAACCTACTGCAGACATGGAATGGACATATATACATGTTCTAGTAACTGATGTCCCCAAAAACATCATGAAAATAGTGAAGGGGAAGACGAAAATACCTACCCATATCCTAGATACTTTCTATAAAATTCATAATTGTGATGATAACAATACATGAAGAATGGACACATAACACTATCCCCACATGTAGGGTGGATCTTCAGCATGTCACCCTGAAGAAGATACATACCTCTATTATCATCTAGTATGGTCATGGGGAAAACTCCCCCACATCATATGGACAATTATATTAGGACCATACACCCATTGAAAATTAGGATAATAGACCTATCCTAATGGGCATTCCAGGGATGGAACATACACCTACACATGATAACCATTTATCCTAGTTAGTGGTCCCAACTACTTGTAATAAGGAATCTGAGAATAAGTTTCATCAAACATGGTTGGAGAATCATTATTTGATCTACGATCTGGCTCCATTTAATGATGGGGTTCTTGAATCCTTCATAAATGTATCTATTGTTTCTCAATATCCTAAACTTGTGTTACAAAATTATGGGAGAATTAGTAGAAATTCATAGGGTCCTTGTCAGAAACTTCCTCATGGAGGCCGGTTTCATGACAATCCATCCAATCTTGAGATCCTATCTCTTGATGAAATCTTGGAATAACTTTTGTGTGGCTAAGAGACCAAGGAGAAAGATGGTCTACCCTTTTCTATAATTTACCATGGTGTTCCTACCAATGATGATGTTTGATCTGAATGTTCTCTCCATAGTAGTGATTCATATAGTTAAGAAAATTATTCAACTAGAAATGTAGTGATGAGAAGGACCTCATATCTTTATGAACTTGTAAACATAAGGCATACTATGTTTGAGGCATTTTCACTAGAAGGTGAAATTCTTTATCAACTAAAAAATATCATAATGTGATAATCATTATCAAAACAAACATTGGCCCACTTACCTTCTGGTGAAATAGTAGAACCCCCTACTAATCTTGTTGATTCTGATAAAAGGGAAGGAAACTAATAACTTTTTTCAGATCAATTAGAGGAGTCTCTGAAAAAATAAAATGTGGATAAGTTAAAAATGAGGAAATATATGGTTAAATATGAAATACCAGTCATGTTTTGACCTTTAGACACCCCTCGATATAGTATTCCATAGTTATCGAAGGAATATAGTATGCATGAAATCAACCTCGACATATGGAGAACTCTCCATCACATAAAATAAATGGTAATACCATATGATGAGTATCAAACTCATGTCCTGGTAATATAAGGGTTACAATTCCTAATTGACTTGTAATCTTTCTTGACTTACCAACATCAAAAAATCATGAAATAGTAAGGATCCCTTCAACGTGAATGCCTCGATTCATTAATGAGGTTTTGATGACTAATCTCAAATACCCCATATAGTTTTCATATTAGAGGATGGGGTTCACATGGATCATTGTATTTAACTGCACTCCCCATCTAGAAAAGACTGCTAAGGGTTGTATCAAGCAATGTCATGTCCCCATGCTTGTTATAACAAATAGATTCAATTCATGACCAATGATAGGTAAAAAACTATAGGCCTCGACCAAATCTACCAAAAATAAAGCCCAAAGAGAGCATTATATTGAGATAATTTTACATCAATCATATACAAACATCGAGATGGACTCCCATTTAGAGGATTTAATCTATCAGATTGCATAGATGTCTAATATAGAAAAATTGTATTCTGAAATGGGTGATTTATGTGAGTACCGAATAATGCGCCCAACCCTTGTTCAGATGAAAATCCATAAAATCATAATGGAAGTTGTGGTAATATCATTCATAGCAGGTCAGAAGCAACCTGAGCTCGTAGTGCTGGGAGATTTTTTTAACACAACCCTTGGATCCCGTAAACCAAGCCTAAATGTTTTTGAAATAACAATATGAATATCCTCAACCCTTTTCCTGCGGTATTTTCATCTTAATAATACCCTCCTAAGTAGGAATAAATTTTCTCTTGATTTGGGAAGAAATTGTGAAAGGAATCCCCTTAGTTTAATCCATCCTCTGATTCAGTTCCATAACATTGTACACACATGACTGAAAAATCTTGGGATCCCATTCAGGTTACTATCTACCAAAAAATTCCCAATTAATCAAAAAACAAGAAGACAAGGTCTCTTGGAGGGTATAGAAGAAGATGGTCTCATATAGATATTAATATAATTCTCAAAATTTATTATGCTTCAATAAAAATCATCAATACTAAAACTAATAATCCTCTAGAAAATGAGTCCAATTCATAGGAGTAAGAAGAGGATGTTCTTATTCATTATGCTATCAACAAAAAAATTAATGAAGTAGGTGTCCATACTAGAAACCTGAGGCTTTCTCAGAATTTGGAAATCCCCCTGAATTATCCACCTCTTCCTCCCTGAAAGGTACCATAAATGGAAAATTTTAAAAGTTAAACTATGTCTCACTATCCCCCTAGAGAGTGAAAATCCATTTAATTTGGGGAAGGATTTTCTAATCAAGAATAAGAAATTAAATAGTTGAGAAGATGCAATGCATAGTTACTATAAGGCGGCTTTCTTGACGTATAATCTATGCAAGAAGATACTTAACATGTACTTCTAGTTGGTGCATTTTAAAAAAGAGGGGTTGTTGCAAAAAGTGAGTTAGATTATGAATTACCTTCATTGCAGATGAAACTATAATGTGGATAGGCACATCCTTACAAGCCTATCCCTATGGTTTATCCATGACAGATTCTAGTAGTGCCACCATAAATGGTCTTATCAGTCGCTACACCCATTTAGGCACTAGCCACCATAACTATTCAAGGCATGTCTTATCCATATGTATTATGAATGCTTATGAACACTAATGAGTCATTAATAGCTCGATTGGAAGCTATGGAAGAATGATGCTTACAAGAACAGCCAGAAAATAAGGCTTACCCTAAATGGGTCGATCTGAAACTTCCCCCACAATGCATTGGGAATCATATACTTCCAATATTCTATGACTCATGAGATTTGGATAAGCACTTGATTCATTTCATCTCTCACTATGATCCCATGATAGGGACCCCTAAACAACAGGAGGTAGTGAAACTCATATGCTTTTTACAATCACTTCAGGGGCCAACCTTTGTATAATACACAAGTTTTCTATCTTAATCAATCACTATATGGGATAATCTTCATCATAAATTCTTATTCTAGTTTATCTCAACACTGTAGAAGACAATATTAATTAATCTCATAAACTAAAATCAAATGGATACTGAAAGAGTCTTATATTTCATTGCTCTTTGGAAAGGATTGAAATACTCATTAAACCTACCACTCCCTTCATAAAATGTGTTCCACATATATGTGAAGAATAATTGTGATGATTCATGCACACCATTGATCGATGTGAAATAAATAGAAGAGTTTTGGGACCTTACATCAATTTCTCAACTGATGGATAATTCCATCATAGAAACAGAATCCAAGTCCCATGTAATTCTATCAGATCAGGGGAGATGAATAGAAAAATCATAGGCCACTAAAATTACACTTAAGAAGGCCCTTATACCCACTCCTACATCAAAGCCTACATCACACCATAGGGATCCACCTTCCAAGAATCCACATCAATGCCTGCCTCATAAAGATGGTCAAGGAGATCAGAGGTGGAAGTATTTTGAGGAGTTTAGAAACATGGTCTATTCCCATTGAAATGAATAGGTCTCAGACTACATAATCATGGCATCTGAAAACAACTAAGTTTAATTGCAAATCCCATGAAGCCTAAAAAATAATGTAAATAAGATCTCCCAAACTATTTCCCCTACCATAAAATTTTGGGGAACCCCATCCAGGAGTGTTTTGTTTTCGAATACCTCCTACAAAAGAAGTTGGAGTTTAGGAATGTGAAACTAAAAAATCCACTGACCTATGTATATTTTTTTTCTACCAACCCGGAGGAGGAAGGTGAGTGGAATGAAGTTTATAGAAAGACTGTGTAGAATTTTATTGAATGGACGGTTAGAAAAAGAGTCAACTTAAATCTTTCCATTATACAAACACAGTTGAAACATAAAAATGTACCTCCTATTGCTTCTACTATAGAAAATCCATCTTCACCAAAATGTCATTCCTCTGTGGGTAAATCCTCAAAGAAGTGACATAGATATAAGGATAATGTTAAAATAGAAGAAGATGATCTTGTATCAAGGACGATTTTTTCCTTGACCTTAGAGGATTTCATGTCAACCATCTCAAGAGCATGGACACTACCCTACAATAGACACAACAAGAGTCTACCCATCCGGAATAATATTCATCTGATGAAGAGTTTATCTTTGGTTATGTTATTTTAATTCACTTAATGAATCACTTATCAAGATATGAGTATGATTTTGAACCTGATTTTAATATACATGATTAGGGAACTTAATGACAGGGTCATTGAGGTTGAGGATATAGGGGAAGAAGTGGTAATGTTATGAATCACTACTTTAACCACACCCCTACTCGAAAAATTTATGTTTCTGAAACTGGTGGGAGAACCCTCCTATGGTCTCTGCAAGAATATGTGTACACCCCCACACATGACATGTCTGCCCTAACAAGATCATCTTGGAAGATCGGTTAGAGGATATTCCACCACCTCCTCAGTAGGGGGGAATTCCTTGTTGGCATAATCCACCAAGAGCAGAAGCACTTCTATTTACTACCCCAAGAGAGGGTTCATCCACATCAGGAACATCATCTCCCAAGGAACATGAAAAATAGAATACCCGTACTGGGAAGTGTTTACATATATATCAAATTTATGATGTTTTTAAGAAAATATCCGATGTACTATCCATGTTATCAATCATAGATACTAGTATTTTTCAAAAGACATTTGGGAAGAAATTATTGATGATTTTTAAATACAGCAAGAGTTTGAAGTCAAGGTTTCTACTATAGAGGTTTACTATATATATAATGACCCAACATAATTCCATGTGGTCATATCTTTCACGGACTAGGATGAGGATGCTATTGTTCAAGGACATTTTGGGCCACTTTATATGTCCAGAAGGATTAATGACACTGATGTCCGAAGATCATTTATTGAAAACTTCTCAGGGGTCATTGTCATTCCATTCCAGACACTTTTCCAACAAGTTCTCTCTGAATGACACCTATCTATCTCAACTCTGATGTTACAGTGATATGAAAAGAATGAGTAAGAAATTATTGGTGAGATTTCACTCAGAACATAGTTCTAGGATCTTGTGTCTAATTCAGAGTTCATGGTTGTCTGGTAGGATACAACATTCAATGTTCTAGTCAGAAGACCTTGGATACATCAGGATGTGACCATTACTTCCTCATACAACCAATTTCTCAAATATTGTGTCAATTGATAAATTGGGAAATTTCATGGTGATAAGGCCTGGTTCAAATATTTTGAATCTCAGTACACTGATGGGGAGTTCTATCACAAGTAGAAAAAATGGTCTATAAAAGCTGATGTTATAAGAATAAATTCTTTGAATGGTCTGGAGAAGATCCCAACTAATTTATTTAAGAATATCAGTGAAAATTACATGTTTCACATTAATAAAACGGAATGAGTAGGCCCAAATCCAAGAACTCATTCATTGGATTCCATAATATCAGTTGTGATAATTAAACCTGATGACATAGGATAAGTCTATAACTCTCTAAGAAATGATGAAATACTAGATGAACATTTCTTCATTCAATCCCTTTAGCTTTAATAAAATACATTCTTCATCATACAGGTTGTAAGAAGTTGTCACACTAATGAAAAAAGATAGGGGTGTTGATTATCAACCCTTCGTAATCCATTCATAGCTTCATTAAGATCGTTCATCATTAGTTGGGCTAGAAATGGTTTCCGCCTCTTCCAAATGTCCAAATATTGACTCTTCCCCTAGTTATGAGATTATTTCATCATCACCCCCCGAGCAGAGGTAGAAGTAGTAAATAAAAAATAATAAGAGGGAAATGAAGACCTCAGGGATACCCCTCTAGAATTCGAGGAAGGCATCTCCAACACTATGGATGAACATAGAGAGATAAATCTAGGTAAAAAGGAAGATCCATGGAAAAAATTGATTAGTGATTTCATGACTCCATAAGAATATAAACTATATACTTATTTTCTAATGTAATATTGGGATGTGTTTTCTTGGAATTACCAAAATTTCCAGGCCTTGACCCTGAGGTGGGCACCCATCATTTTGGTTTACCAAAAGAGCATCGAGGATACGATTAGGCAACAAGAGTAATGCACCCGACTCACACCTCAAAAATTAAGGTTCAAGTCAACAATGTCATCATGTTCGACATCATCCTACAGGTAAAATATCTAAAATATCCTGTCAATATTGTTTTGGTGAATAAGAATAATGGGAAAATCATAGTTTTCATTGGTTTCCAAGTTCTCAACTAGCATTGTACCATGGATGACTTCTTAGTTCCAATAATAGAACTCTTTATTGATGAAATAGTTGTCTACAAAGATCTCTCCTACATGGATGGATACTCTGGGTATAACCAAATATAGATGTCTCTAGAAGATGTAGAATCCATAGCCTTTAGTGATCCTTAAGGCATATTTTTATATCAGTTGATGCCCTTTGTCTTAAAGAAGGGTGGTTCCACATAACAATGTGCAATGCAAAACATTTTCAAACAATTTTTGGGGTTGTTTGTAAAATTCTATATTGATGATCTAGTGATCAAATATAGACAATTTTCTAACGACCTAGATGACCTAGAGACCATATTTAGTAAGCTTCAATAGCATAATATGAATATGGACCCCTTAAAATGTAATTTTGGGGTAACCTTTGGATAATTTATTGACTTCATTGTACACCATCTTAGCATAAAATATGATCCTAATAAGACAAAGGCCATCCTTGTCATGTCATGTCCTCAAAACTGTAAATATTTGAGAGGACATCAAGGAAACATGTCCTACATCTGGCACTTCCTATCCATTCTCACATGAAAGTATTTACCCTTCACCAAATTGATGTAGAAGGGGATCACATATCAATCGACCAATGACTATCAATAATAATTTTAAATCCTCAAGAAATACCTCTTGTTCTCACTAGTGTCAATGCCACCTATAGAGGAAAATACTCCCATTCTTTATGTGATATCCTTATAGTTATCACTGGGTTCTTTCCTTGCGCAAAATAATGATTCTAGGAATGAAAACATCGTTTATTATCTAATTCAAACCATTATATAGAAAAATGATATTCCAATATTTATAAGAGATTCATAACATTAATATGTGTGTTTTATAAGATAAGACACTCTCTAAATCATCAAAATGTCTACTTTTTTCTCTCAATAACCCTGTCATATTTATCCCCAATCATCATATACTGACAGAACATCAAGAATGATGGGAAGTTATTCTATAGCAGTTTAATATACTATACATGACTCAAAAAGCAGTGAAAGGATATCCCTTTGTAGACATCATTATTGAGAACCTATCCATTAAATAAATTCCATTAAATACTGAAATGAATAATGAATAAATCTAATCTATTTATGATATCCCCGAATCATGGGAAATTTAATTTGTTGATGATACCCGGAGTCCAACAGGGAAGAGAATGGAAGACTCTAAGCTCAAAAATGTTTGGTTAGGAATTGCGATTGTCTCCCTAGAGAAGTTAGCATTTCCATCCTACTTACAGTTATCAGAAGTTGGTACCAACACTAAGGTAGAAATATCATGCCCTCATTGCATGCTTGGAATTGGAACTCCATGTATATGTTAACCACGTTTTTGGTGAAGAATGATTCAAATTCAATAATCAATGAGATCAGTAGGGATTACCCCATCATAAAAGAGGACCTATTTCCCATGTGTGATTATGTTTCAGGGTTATTGGTAGTGTTTCCCTTAGAGCCAACATTGTCTTATGTCCCATGATCCCAAAATTCCAAGGATGATGCATTGGAAAATGAATCCATATCCCTGTAAAATCCAAATGGCGATTAATCAATCATCACCATTTTCCATCATCATGTGCTTTCATGTTTTGATCAAATGATAACTAAGGAAATTAGTGAAATCATACTCATTATCGAGCCATAGGTCCCTACAATGGTATAGATGATGCCCATCATGTAATACCTCCACGATGGATTATATCCACCAGATAGAGATAAGAAGGAGAAAATCTGGTAATGAGTGATCAATTTCACTCTTTATGATGGCCCAAATCACCAGAAGATCCTCTAAAAACAAGGGTTTCACAGAATCTTACTCAGATGTATCAATGGGGGAGAGATTGAAGCTATAATAGAAGAAGTACATATAGAATTCTATGGTTACTGCCATTCTGGGTATATGCTTTCTGATCAAATCAAATGGATTGGATACTTCTAGACATCTATGACGTAGGATTTCATAGTATTCACAATGATGTGTCATTTATACCAAGTTTGTTATAATTTCATTCTTAAACCCCTAGAGTTACTACGTATAGCTAGGTATTCCTATCCATTTTCTACATGGGGAATAAATGTAGTGGGGCCTTATCCTCCAACTACATCTAAGAAGTTCAAGTACATCCTTACTGCTATTGATTTCTTCTCTAAATGGTTCAAGGAAGTACCTATCAAAGAATTTGGGGACAAAGTCATTGTTAGATTTGTAAAAAACCAATATTATTACCATATTTGGTGTCCCTAATACCACATTGATGGAAAACGACACCATTTTTAGTTTTTTTTGTGGTAAAGAATCTATATCTGGTGTACAATACCAAATCAAACCATTCATCCCACTATCATGCAGCTACTAATGGAAAGATATAGGATTTCAACAATACCCTATTAAAAATACTCCAGAATATGGTGGAAAAATATGTGAAGTTGTGGCCTAATAAACTCTTTCATGACCTATGGTCCTACTAAACCAGGACTCGTACTGATATGTGATCAACCCTATAATCATTATTATATGGGAAAAATCAGTCCTTTCCATTTAGGTTTAGTCTCTATTTCATTGAGTTTCCATCTGTGATTAACTATTTATTGATGAGAAATCTAAAGAATGACTCGATGAGTTGGAGCGACTAGACAAAAAGGGATTTCATACATTTCATTAGTTGGAAGTATATCAGAACCAAATAACATGATATTTCTATAAGAAAGTCTCCCTATGGTCATTACTCTATGGATAAATGGTATTGGCCTATTGGACTCCAATGATATAAGGAAAGAAACCTCCAAATATTGAGCCAACATGGGAGGGACCATACACCATACATAAGGTTCATTATAATGGAGCTTATTACATAATCTCAATGGATGGAGAACTAACTACAACCACAACCAATGAAACATTACCGAAGAAGTACAATGTGTAATCACATAGAGTTTGTATTAGATATAGGTAATTAAACTACATAACACCATATAAGTCCATGATTCATGGTGTTCAACTGTGCAACATCATCATCCCTTCCCCTTGATGATAAAAATTACAACATGAGGTCCTAGTCGCATGACGTAAAACTCAAAAACAACACTTATCCTCAAACAATGATATTAAAATTTACATTTTACATATTCAATATTTTATTTTAATAAATTCCCTAAGATACCATGAGTATACAGTCCTTGTGTTCTCTCCAAATATGATTATCTTCTATGTGTAAGCACCAAACTCATGAACTACATGTGGCATGATTGTCACCCCAATGAGATGCATAGTAACAACTAGATCTCCAAATCATTCCCATCCCTGACCATAAAGAAAAAATTTCCCCATCCCTATATATGAACCAAACCTATAAAAGACACACTCCTATAACATATGGATTGATTATCATACAATATGACATCTTGTGTCCAAAACCCTTATTCTAGAAAATATTGAAGCCCCTTATTCACATCAAAACCCAGTTGGTGTGGGGAACCATTATTAACAACTATGCCTGGATTTAGTCATTAAATAGAAAGATATGTAGTGACACCATGTTTCTAGACCCTGGTCTAGCCAAAATATTTTAGTCTTTTCACATTGGTTCATCTTCATCCATACTGCTTGTTAAACTGCATTGGAGTCCAAGAACTACATGTGATTCGATTCTCATAATAATGAGATATGTAGTGACACCCAGATCTCCTATCTCAAGAACAATCATAATTTTTAAAAAAACCTCTTTAATCCATATGTGTATGAATAAAAATTGAATAAGGAACATTTCATGAACCTCATGTGGATTGATTCCCATCATATTTAGATATTTAGTGACGCTCAGATTTTCAATCCTGGGTCCGACCAACATTTTGGAAAAGAAAACCCCTTCCTTATCTCCATGAATGAATCAGATCTACATAGGGAAACATTCCAGAACATATTGATTGATCCCATTATAATGAGATACATAGTTATCCCTATAATATATACTTTAGGTCCAACCATCTTTCTAGAATTTATCAAAAACCCCCCTTTCTCCAACAAAAATCCCGATTGTTGTGGGGAACAATTGTCAATAACTACATGTGGTTTGATTCTTTCCCCAACAAGATATGTAGTGATGTAGGGTCCTATACCTTTTATCATCAACCATATAAACATTATACCCCACTAATTCACTTTTTTTATCCCTGTGATGTAGAGTAATCTTTTACCAATCCTTATTTCTCACACTGAGCATAACTCAGGTGGGATTAGGAATTTTGTAAATGAATTATCTTCACAAATATGGTGTCTCAATTCTCATTAGGTTTATCAATGGTTCTATATGTAAGAAAATAAAATGAGATATCCTTGTCATATGAAAATATAGTTCATGATATTTTCAATAACTACATGTGTCTTGATTATTTCCCCTACAAGATACATAGTTACACCTGGGTCCTATACCATAGTCTAGCCGCAATATTCCATTTCACGTCAGAATAAATCACATCCTCATTTGATGATGGTAAATTACATGGTTTTTTAAGAACTAGGTGGGGCTTTATTCTCACCCTATAAGATACATAATGATGTCCAGATCTTAAATCATTGGCACAGTCACACCACAACATGAAAAATCTCATACTATACTGTGTACGAGTTATTATTTTATGAATAAACTCTTATCTGTTAGAATTATGTGTGTATTGATTGTTTCTATTATATGATATGTAGTGACATTTGGTCCCAATGACCTTGTACAAACAAATTATTCTATTTCTCTTCATGTCAAGACACCTTTGTACTTATCGTATGACATTAAACTGCATGGATAATGTCCTTTCCACATGAATTTAAACTGAAAGGTACCTAGAGAACTATGTATGGATTAATTCTCATCCCATTGAGCTACATAGTGAAGACTTGTCCCTAGATCCTAGTCCCAGCCACAAGGTGAAAGAAAAATTACCCCTCTCCTACATAAAATCAAAATCTATGTAAGGGATTTTATTTTGGGACCCTCTTTAGAGAGACTATATAGAAAACAAGAGTTTACCCCCTTCAATATGTGAGTTAGATCTATGGAAGGAACTCTAAACTCATGGCCAGTATTAGTCCAAACACTTCCTTTGTGCATTTGATAGTAACCCTTTCACATTTCATGCTTCTAATCTTGAATTATTTTATATATTAATAACATTTCCTTATCATCTAGTGAAAAATGTTTGATAACTAAGAGCGCCTTTACCTAACTATGGAGTATATACCCCAGGTTTCCTTGCATAAGTCTCCCATAAAATGGGTCTTTTACCCAAAAGATTCCACTTTTTGACTATGTAGTATGCATTGAAGTTTTCCTTTCATAAAATAGCCCCCATAACAGGTTTTTCAAATGGTGGTAACTTTTTTACTTGGTAGAAACCTCTTATTTATCTTTAATTATAGATGACATTATGTAAGAACCTTCAATTTAAAATTAATGGTCATCCCTCTCAAATGTGTACCATATTATTTCTCTTGACTTGAAGGTATCCAAGATCTTAGTTTACATTTTACCCCTTTATATGTTCAAAGAATATTTGAATAAACTTGGGCAATTTGACCATATATAATCCACTATTAACACAATATTACGGGTTGACTCATATGACCTAATTCTATAGGCACCATACTTCTTGTGTTTGGGTCAGACCTTCATAGAGGTCATATTCCCATGATTCTTTGGAAACTATTACTTAAAATACACATTCTGTTTTCATGAAGATTCTCCACAAGCCAAACTTTGTGTTTAAGGATATCCAAATATCCATAATATTTAATCAGAATTTAGTAGTACAATGTCATAATTCTTGAGAAATTATATTCTTACTATGCAGTACACGCCCTGGTTGACCTTGAATAAGTATCCCACATAATGGGTCTATTATCCAAAGGATGACACTATTGATTATAAAGTACATTCCATAGATATCCTTGCATAAAAACCCAATAATGGGTTTATCAAGTAGTGGTGACTTCTTTATCTGGAGAGACCTCCTCTAACCCCTTTATCTCTCTTTACCATATCACTCCTCAGATAAAAAAATCCCCAAATCACATCTTATAACTCACTCCTTCCATAGCTGAATATTGTAGAACATTTCCAGCAAAATTATCAAGAATGGGGAAACCATAAAACATTTTTTAAAATATAATGACCTTAAATTATAGCCTTATAATTTCCTTACTGCATGAATTTAAACTAAAAATCATAATTTCCTAGTTGTATGACTTGAAACTGAAAAGAATAATGTCCTTGCTGCATGACTTCAAACTGTACAACATAATGTTCTTACTGTAGGAATTCATAATTCAAAGTATAATGTCTTTACTGTATGATTTTGAACTACAAAACACAATTTCCTTACTAAAATACATTAAACTATGTAGTTAATGTTCTAGTCGCATGGCATTAAACTACATGGCAACTTCATCTTGTGTCAAAAATGGGTCTTCTCCATCTAATACTGGTTATATAAAAAAAATACCCTCCTTCAGAAATAAAATTCATATAGGAGTGGATACTTATTTATTGCCCATTTTAGTACACATGATCCTTTTATTCTAAGACATCTTTCCTTGTCAAAGCCACCCACTATGGTCTTGAGACATCCAAATATTGATCTTCCCTTTTCTATCAGTAATTGAATATCCGAATTTGTGGGAACTCCTTTACCAGAATATGGAGTATGTTGCCTAGTTGGAAATCCATAAGTCACCCACATAATGGGCTTATCATCCTAAGGATACCACTACTGGAATATACAGTACGTGCTCTAGTTGGCCTTGCCTAAAATAGCCTCCATAATGGGGTTTTCAGCTAATGGTAACTTTATCCTAATAAGAGACCTCTTCTATTTCCATATATCACATTTTAGATTTATAAATGATTCAAAATATAGACAAAAGATTCTCCTTGTAAGTATTTGAAGAATATCAAGAGCTTCCCCCCATCAAGACTTGTTTGGGTTATCCTCTCAAAATTCATTTTCAAAGTTGTTAGACCAAAGAAACTAGCCTTATTAGTTCAGTATGCATGACATTATACTTCCTACAGAAAGGAAACATAGTAATCACTAGGCTGAAAATCCACAATAGGCACTCTAGAAAAATGTATAGTCTCATCTCAGGAGACATACACTCTATATGGTTTAGGAAATATCGAGCAATTAAAATTTAAAAGGAAAAAATATTGTTAGGATAAAAACCCTAAAAAGGTGGCCTAAAAAATCCAAGTATCACCTCCTATGTATCATCTATATTGATCTTAGGAAAACATTTGGGTGATTAAATAAAAGACACAATGTTTTTAGGGTTTCATATAAGACCCTAATAAGAATCAAACTATGCTCATTAGGCCCTTTAGATTAGTTAAAAGTTAAATCACCCCCATACCTATCATTATAATTATGATTATTTGGTATGAATATGTAATTCTATGATAATTTTCCTTAACATTAGGATTTTAGGAAGAAATCAGGGATGAAGACATATATGATTGGAAACAAAATTCATTTTATTTAGGGATAAAAATTATAGGAACATCCAAAAAAATGAAGTCTCTCTATCATATATTACAAGAGGCCTTCAACGTAACTCTTAATCTTTTGAAAAACCTCCCATGACCATTTAGATGCTTGTTAAAGCTCATTTAGTTGACTAAAATCAGTCTCCTCAGCCTAACAAAGTGCATTTTTTGGTACCAGAAATGGTAGTTTCCCCTTGTTTTTAGGCTTCTCCAAATGATTGGTGGAGTTTTTCGAGTTGGTCCTGAGAAGAATCAAATTATTGATGGAGCATAACATGAATGGTCTTCTCCTTGATTTTATGTTCAAATTTTACCAACATTATGTTATTATTGGACTCCAATTGGGATATTGCATCTTGAAAACCATCAATTTTGGTTAGTAGTTTGGCCTTTATGAGGTATTTTTGAAGCTTATTCTCTTTCTCTTGTTATAAAATGGCCTCCTTCGTAGTAGTACATATTAAATGATAATCGAACCCACGAAATCCAAAAACACCAAACACAGTTTGAAGTTGGACAAATTATGAAGGTGGGTCTTATAGATACATATCAGAGATCATTTTCTAGATGACCGTTATGTCCTACCATATCATACATAGAGAGAATATTGTCGCTCTAAATCCAAATAGGATCCACTGTTATGGGAGATACTTACTCTAGAATTAAATCACTCAAAGAAGTTCTGTGATCTACTGCCTCCAAGACAGTATTTTCCTCGCCTTCCATTATTGGTTGAGATACTGTATAATTTTTACCCTGAGACCTATCCACAGAAGTATATAATCCTATATGGTGAATCAAAATTATTTTTAGACATAAAAGAGTGGTAATATTGGAGTGTGATCATGAAAGTCAGTGACAATCACCTAGTAATAGGTCGACGTCCTAATTATATTCTTCCATAAAATTCCTAACTTCTATAGTTTGAGTGAATACTTATTAGATAGAATCACACTTCTGAGCTTGTTCAGCCACCATGAACAGAGGTTCTAGAGTAACTCCCAATTCTGGATTATTACCCAGTACCTCTATAATGGAAGTGGAGGTAATATGGAATT
The DNA here is from genome assembly GCA_963277665.1 of Viscum album. Classification (NCBI taxonomy): domain Eukaryota; kingdom Viridiplantae; phylum Streptophyta; class Magnoliopsida; order Santalales; family Viscaceae; genus Viscum; species Viscum album. Next base: position 679,933,391 of record OY728142.1, on the reverse strand, counting down.
TTATGCCTTGATATTGAAGGGAATTTTCAATGTTATCTATTGATATAGCTGGATGGGTTGATATTTGTTGTGAAATGTCACATAAAAGAAGAAAATCAATGTATGGAAAATGAAATAATGAGAAAACTCACGCCCTTCTAGTTCCATTTGAAAGTCCTCAAACTTCATGATTGTACATGGAATATTAAGGCATGGATTAATAATATCCATTATTTCACAGTATAATAATATGTATATTTTTGCATCCTCACCATTTAGGGTATCCATGAAATGTTGATCCGGACCTGTGCTGGTTCTGTTGACATTTCCCTGTGCCCGTTCTTCAACTGGAATAATATTTCTAGGCCTTATATAATTAGGATTTTCACTAAAACCTTCCTCATCATACCCAAGATCCTCATTTCTCCCTCCTAGAGCAAAAAGAGTATCAATATTGACTATCATAGAGTTATTTGGTGTAGAAAACATATCTGAAATATTATGAGAAGAGTAAAGTAATAAATAGCATATAGAAGCCAAAATAAGTGAATATGATATTACTGTTACCCTATTTCCACTATATAGAGTTGGGTGCATATGCAGCCACACCCCTTGACACTTCATCCATTAAAATAACATATTCATCAGCATTAATTGTTTACCTTTCCTAGAGTATCCTTCTCGATCATTGAATAACCAGTACTAGATCCTTTAAGAGAGGAAAGCATTAAAAGTTATGGAAAAAGATAAACATTGTCAAAAAGTTGTGCAAAGAAATTTTTAATACTAGATTATAGCACAAATAAACACTATGACATATTTACTGGATCAAATTTAAGGCTCTCTTTCACTTCCTCTCAATAGATAGTGAATAGACTATACTATGCTATTTGGATGTGGATACCTGAAGTAACAGCTGTGGAATTTCTATTTCCATTATGTCCATCATGGTCCTCCCACCTGAAGTGAGCTAGGGGGGATTTAGATCCTCATCCATCATCACAATAGGAGTTCCTATAGTCCCGTACTTCGGTGACTTAGAATACATTGATTCCGATCCTCCTTCTCTTATTTTAAACTAAAAAAAGAAATCCCATCAATATTAATGAAGGTGGATAAAATAGATGAAAAGAAAAAGAATAATAGGGAAATACATCAGCATTTTTAATGTAAATGCATCATTCTCCCCTAGGTTGAACAGTTACCCCTTCAAGGACTCCTCAATCCATCATGTCAGATACTCGCTTCGAGGTCAGGACATGGTCAATAGTTGCATATATGAAATCCATTATCTTTTTGTGATACTCCATTACCTCATCCAAATTATTTTAAGGATGAAAACCGGAGGGTAATTTAATATCACCCCACTATTGGATTCTATGTCCATCCTATAGAATCCCCCATGAATCCTGACATCGCATGTTATGCTTTCCCAAAATTGGATTTCCTTAGAGACTCATGTAGTTAGTCTTCGATTTGGTAGGATGTGAAGAAATCTCAACACCCTCTGATTTGAAAGCCTCTTCAGGCATCTTTTCACCTTCAAAAAAATGAGGCGATGATATAGAAACATCTTATCAATGATGAAACCCATATTTTCTTAGTATTGAATTTATTATCTCCCTAAATAAATCTTGCTTGCTGGTCTTTGTACAAGATCGTTTTGAAGGCTCTTGATCTTCTACATCATCTTTAGTTTTGACATTATATCCAATAATTCCATGACTGGTAGTTGTTGTGGCCTATACCAAATATGTGACATTTGTCAATGCACCCTGAGGGTATGATAAAACCCAATTCTTGTCATATTATGACCCTAGTCCAATTAATACCTCTGATAGAGGTAGCGTGATCGACATTTTGGATACCTTTAGAGACATGGGGATCCATAATTGTCGATCTACCATTGGAAGATTCTCATGTCTGACATATGTATGAGGAAAGGTATTTGATTGTTGAAGACATTTAAACTAGTGAGAAAACGAATAAGAAAAACAATCCTTATAGATAATATAACCATCAATAATGTCTATCAATACACTATCCCCAAATTATGTCATTTATTCCCTCACCTCATAATTCTTTTATATACAATCATCAAAAAACATTCCGGTTGGTGGGTTACCTTGTGGAAAAAAGATAAATTATCAAGATATATTCAGTGCCTTTAGCACCTCATCAGACATCAGGCACAAATGATGAATCCTAGATACTTTTGAAAAAATGGGCGAAATCAAATTTTGGGGATATTTAATGGATTAAACACTGAATATGGATTTAAATGTGCTTTCATCCATCCCCAAAACACCTCGAATGGACCTGAAAATCTAAATTGGGACTTCCCATTTAATAAATGCAATATAATGTAATGAATTATTTCTAAAACATGGGAATCCAAACCTATTTACCTTTTCTAATTTGGAAATAATAACATAATACCATAGCCTCACACTGCCATTGAACTCATGGACTTGTAGAAAATAAATGCATATCCACATGACAAGGAAACCATCCAGGCACACCTTCACATTAATCTTGGGGTTAAACTTGAAAACCCAACATTTTTTCTCACCCTTCTTCAATGTGGGTCAAAATGTATCCCAGAACCCCAATTATCTGTAGTGGGGAAAATTGTAGCGAACATACAAGTAGGACCCCTATCATTTGTTGGTTTTAAGATTGACTCCATCCACATTTCCACATGGACATCAGCCCTAGGATGAGAATAATTATTTTTCTATAGATTATTCACTATTTTGAATAGCTCATGGCCTAATGATTCCATCTTATCATTATTTTCCCATGATTTTTCTAGTGGGAAAAATTCATCATAACGTTACCATAGAATGGGATCCCCAAATATTTGGTAGAAATTCCAAAAACTGATGTTGAACTCACTGTGTATCAAGTAAAACGAATTTTTCTACAGACTCCATTAACTCAATAATTCCGGAATGATATTTGGATTCAAGTAAACATAAGTTTTCCCTACACAAAAAACCTCATAAATATGAACATCTTTTAGCTCTATTCTGAACTTTGTGCAATTTGGGAATACCTAGAATTCCCACATCGACTTAGGCCTGAATCCCCCTCCATAGTCGAGGTCCTAGTCTTCTTTCTATCCATGAGATTTATCTATCTTTGAAGCACAAAAGGTTGAGTCATAAAAACGAGGCCTTGAATCAGTGACATGTGACTTCATATCAGAAGTGCAATACCTATGAGGTAAAATAAATGCAATAGTGAATTTTCATTCCTTGATAGGAACACCCTTTATAAAGATGTTGGCATAGGAATAGTTGATATTTCACACAAACCTTTTCACCGAGAAGTATTTTTTAAACACTGTAATACGATCATCCCTTAGAAGCCGATGCTCATACACTGGTAGGTAGTCATTTCACATATACCCTCATTGATATGAAATCAAACACTTCACTAAATTGGGATGGGTAGAGTAAATGACATCATAATAATATGGTCCGATGACTTTTATCATTTTAGTTTTACATGAAAAAGGTTCCTCAATTTCATTCATTAAATAATCTATTTGAAAACCTGCAAGAAGACATCAAATTGTCTAATTAAGTTAGAATATTGACTTAAGAATGTTCCAATTTTATCTTAGAAGATTACAAAAATTTGGAAAAGGAATGTTGTACCATGAAGGTCCCTCGAAAAGGTGTCCTGCATAGGTTTCTAGAAAATGTGTCCCATGCAGGTCCCTCAATAAGGTAGTTTTGCACAACCCTTTCAGCCAGGGTTACTCCATGATGCCCCATCACTCAAGAATTATGCCTTTGATAAAACCCTTGGGTGGCCTCATTGAATGTTCAACATGATGTAGCTATACGGAAGTGCATTGTGACATAATGGATGCATGATATACATGGGGAGAGATAAAATAAAAAACATAAGGTGAAGATGACGAAAAAGGGAAGGGGGTACATATAGGCATCACCGGTATATGTCACCCACATAAACCGGTGACGTGCACCCAACACCCTACACTGAAAACCTACAAAATCACCCTACAAAGAGATCCTATGTGATCCAATGTTTTATCCTTAATAATCTTTTCCGTATTATTTTAACCTCAAGACTAGACCCTCCTCTTTTGATCAGATCCAATCCTGAGGGGAGGATTTTTTTGACACAACATTTTTATAAAAGAGGGGAAAATATTACAGAGAGCACCTTGAACATGTTAAAGTGTCAAAGAACCTTATTAATAACCAATAGGCATTTCCAAATGGACCTATGTAGACTATAACCTGCACATAATGATTCCAGTATAGGCCCTACCTGCACAGTCCAGAGGGCGCAACCCCCCCTACACGGTACCGCAACGTCAGGAACCTAAGAAGAGGACCTGTGCGACCCAATTATTTGTCCAACCCTACATGGGATAGTTGAACCATACACCTACATTATGGACCTATTCCATGGGTCTGTGTTGAAAACCTCCTTTAACCATGTTTCTATACATGCCTATAAATTGGACCCTTGGGATCCTCATTTTATGAATTGAAAAATAAAAACAACCCATGGAGCTATCATTGTGAAGTACCTTCACATAAGTCCCCCAAAATTTATTAGCTATCTCTCTAAAACATAAGAGAAGAGATAATTAAAAGGGATAAGGAAGATAAAATTCTGTTCATGGTCTATAATACAACATACATGATTATGGATCCATCATCCATAATAAGAATTCACATATGAGAGGCCAATTTTTTATGTAAGGACCCACATGAGACTCTTTCAAGGACAATATAGGAGGACCAGGGCGCCTATGTTAAGGCCTCACCCAAGTGTTGTCCCCTAGTAATCTATTTCCCAAGGTATATCTATTTTTCATAGGAATACTCCCCCTACACAATACAATTTTAGTTCCTCCTAGGCCCGGCACAAAACACCTACATTTCATCCCTACGCCAAGTACCTATGCTTAGGGCCTACATGATCCACCATTTCAGACATATTCTAAGCCACTCATGGTAAATATTATTCTTATTTGGCTCCCTTGTCTAAAAGGGACCAATACGAAACCTCCATATAGACCTCCGGATCTACAATATCTTAGAGAAAACCACATCAGCATGTCTCCTATTTGGATTTGTATTTATATGGTCAAAGGATTTACACACTTATCCCACTAGAGGTTCAGGATCCTAAGGACATCATTATATTTTTATATTTATAGTCAGTGGGATCCTTTCTAAAGGGATAATGTTGATGAATTCTAGATCTTGGATTTTGGGGATATGGCCATGTCTATCCCTTATCATCTCTGAGACCTGGATCCTCATGTTCCCAATAATAATTGCAAGTATCACATTATATTTTCCCTTCAACATGGAAGGACATCCTTCTATAGCTACAATACTAATTTCAGGGCATCCCTCCGAGAGTATGCCCCTGGACTTTCATGTAGTAGTTTTTAGTCTTTCCCCTCTCTACCACCATTTTCTTTACCTTCTTAACCTTGGACTCAGGTCCAATGTAATGTGAAGAGAGGGAAGTGTCATAACCTTATCCTCTTCCACTATACCCATGGCCTCTTCCACCAATGATGGAGGAAAAGTGTGTTGTTTGTTGAATCTTTCACTTACTATTATTTTTAACATTAACCATGAATAATGTGGAATTAGAGGTTAGTGATGATCATAAAACCGACACAATCAACTAGAAGTATTGAACTATGAGAACTCTGATTCCTAGTTACAAATGAATAAGGATATGTAGGAAGCCCACGTAGGGCCTGAACATAAGGTAAAACCTCCTCATGACTAAGACCTCATCATAATTCAATTAATATGGGCATCCTCTTTATGAGTAATCCCTGAATGAGCTCCCCACACCATCATGAGTTATGACATCCCTCATGGTATCTATTACAAGGGAATCCTCTTCAGTAATAATCCCCAAATCAGTTCTCTCAAAGTTCCATACTCCCTTGTGAGACCCACCATCAAGGGTCTCTATAGGCATGATTCTTCATGTATAAACTACACAGGCTTTAATTCCCTTCTAAATAGGATACATAGGATGCCTACCTGAGGTTCAAACCCAACACCCTGAATCAACACTATTCTCTTTGGGCCTTACGCCAATAGGTTATAATTCAACTTGGAAGCTAATATCCCTTCCAGATTAATTGGGCTTCAATTTTAGAATAACCACACCAAACATTGACTAGGTTCCTTCATCATATACATCCTTGCCACCTGACGTTAAACTGTATGGTTAAGTCTTTATCACATAGCCTTAAAAGGAATGATGTGTCCCATTAAGAGACATTTAACTACATGAGTTCTAATTCCTTTCATGAAGATACATAGGAATCCCACCAATGGGTTTAATCCTAGTATCAAAACAAATATTGTCTCGCTAGATGAAAATAAATTCTATAGCGTCTTTCATATCCCTATATGACAAAAGACTCCAAAGTGCCCCGCTGTATGGCTTGAAAACCAACTTCATCGTAATAACATGAAACAAACCTATAAGGTTTATATAAATGGATTCCATTAACAGATAATGTTAGATACATATAGATATCTCTATTAATTAATAACCTTAGATAAATACAGATGATTTTGAATTCTGTATATTCTAATAATTGATTACTATTTTCTAGGGAAACCCATGTCATACATGGTAATTAATGAAGGATTCATAGTCATATCTGAAATCTATAAGAGATTCCCACAATAGGTAACAATTCCACCCAAAATGGGTCGGTTGGGCCCAACCTACCTTCCTGTCCACATATGTGTGTTAGTAAGCATGATAGGCTAAATCCTAAATGAGAGCCTACCATTTGAAAGTGAGACCCTATGGATATAGAACCATTGAGTCTTTCATATTCAATGAAAAAACCCATTTAAAATCATTCATAAAGAGTGATTTCTAACTAGAACAAACAATATGAGGGTAATAGGGGTTTAAATGGGTTTTAGGGGTTTTTTAGTTTTTATAATTTTTGGGTTTTTTGGGTTTAATGGTTTTTAGGGATTTTAGGTTTTTTAAGTGGTTTACAGTTTTAGGATTTTAATTAGATTTAAGGTTTTTTGGATTGTATGGTTTTTATGGTGTTTTAGTTATTTTTTAGGTTTTTAAGGATTTCTTATTTTTTTTAGGGTTTTATTTGGGTTTTAAGGGTTTTTATGGGGTTTTTGGGGTTTTTTGATTTTTAGGAATTTTAGAGGTTTTTAGGTGTTTTTAACAGTTTTTAAGGGCTTTGAGGGTTTTAATGTTTTTATAGTGTTTATAGTGGTTTCATATTTTTTTAGGTTTTTTCGGTGTTTAGGGTGTCTTAATTGGTTTTTAAGGGTTTTCAGGTTTTTAGGGGTTTTTGGGTTTTTGGGGGTTTATATTTTTTTATTTGTTTTAGGGTTTTTATTAGTTTTATGGTTTTTAGGGGTTTTCGGGTCTTTAATGGTATTTTTGGGTATATTACAGATTTTATGTTTTTTAGGGATTTTTAGAGTCTTTAGGGTTTTTATGTTTTTAGAACTTTTAGAGTTTTAGGAACTTTCTTGTTTTAGGTATTTTAGGTTATTTTTGAATTAATTTTGGGAATTTAAAAGTTATTATGGGTCTTTAGAGTTTTTTTTTTCAATTTTAGAGAATTTTTCGGATATTTAAGGGTTTTAGGATCTTTTAGGGTTTAAGGGTCTTTTAGGGTTTTAGTGTCTACAAGGGTGTTAAGGTTTTTGTAATTTTTTAGCATTTTATGTTATTTCTGTTGTTTTTATGGTTTTTAGGGGTTTTAGGGATTTTTAGGGTTTTATAGGTATTATAGGGGTTTTAGGAATTTTTTAATGCTAATTAGGGGCTTTTAGGGGTTGTTAAAATTTTCTAGTATTTTAGTTTTTTTTATGTTATTTTGGGATGTTTTGGGGGGTTTTATGTATTTTGGGGGGTTTTATGTTTTTTATGATGTCAAGATTTTTTAGGGGTTTCTAGTATTTTAAAAAAAATCATATTTTTTCTAGCCTATTATTTTTTTAGGGTTTTTAGGGATATAAGGTTTTTTGAGTTTTGGTGTTTTTTATTTTCTAAATGGTTTTGGGGGGGTTTTATTATTTTAGGGGTTTTAGGGTTTTTATGGGGTTTTAGGGTATTTTTAGGGTGTTTTAGGGATATTTTAATGTTTTTTCTACTTTTAGGGGGGTTTGGGATTTTTAGGTGCATTAGAGTTTTTAATTGTTTTAGAGTTTTTATGGTTTTTATATATTTTAACGGTTTTAGGTTTTCTTGGGGTTTGGGTGGGAATTTAGGGTGTTTAAATTATTTTATTCGGTCTTTTAGGGTTTTTAAGTTCTTTTAGGGGTTTTTTGATTTCTTTTGGGTTTTAGTATTTTTATGGGTTTTAATGTATTTTTGATATTTTTACCTTTAAGGGTTTTTATCTTTTATTTGGATTTTAGAATTTGTGGGTGTTGTAGGTTTTTTGGAATCTATATTGGGTTTAGGGTGTTTTAGCAGTTTTTAGGGTTTTTAGGGTTTTTTGGATTTTTTTGGTTTTTAGGTATTTTTAATTTTTTATGGGTTTTAGGATATTTGTAAGGGGTTTTAGGATCTTGTAGGGATTTTTATGGTTTTTAGGTGTTTTAGAGGTTTTAACAGTTTTAGGGTCTTTTGGGGTTTTTAGGTTCTTTTAGTGATTTCATAGTTTTTTGGGTCTTTTATGGTTTACAATATAGGGTTTACTGTTTAGGGTGTAATGTTTAATATCTAGGAAATAGGGTTTAGTGTTTAGGGTGTATGTTTTATGGTTTAAGTTTTAGGTTATTTGAATTATGGTGTATGTTTTAGGTTTTAGGGTGTAGGTATTGGGTTTGGGGTGTAGGGTTTTGGGTTTAGGGTGTTGGGTATTGGGTTTCATGTGTAGGGTTTTGGGTGTATGGTTTAGGGTTTAGGTTATAGTGTTTTTCATTTAGGGTGTAGGGTATATGTTTTAGTGTTTTGGGGTTTTTTATGGTTTTATATGTTTTAAATAATGTATAGTTTTTTTTTTAGTTCTGACGGGTTTTAATGATTTTTAGGGTTTTAGGGATTTTAGTGGTTTTAGGGCAAGGACGGTGCAGAGCCAGGCTATTCCTAACCCACCCAAAATTTATTAGAAAAAGATACACAACAAACAAGGGAGGGGAGTGGTCAATCAACCCTCTCACAAAAACCCTTAACAAACCCCAAAAAAGAAAACCCCCAAAAGGAAGACAAGTCAGTCAACATCACCACAGAAGTCAGAAACCGAAGCCGCACCAAAAGGGTCCCCCTACGCACCATATATAGAGGTTGCATCATCAAAGAAGGAGTCAGAGTCAACCCATATTGATTCAAAATTCTCATTAATATTGAGGAGCGTCAGGTGCTCATTCATGCATTTTTCATGTTCCTAGGTGTGCTTCTGCTCCCGTTTATTAACATTGACTTTAAGTTTCACCACCTTCGAAGATTCTTGGGTAGCTATGGGTCTGGGAAGAGTGGATTAATCCCTATTTATCATCCTCTTTGAGGGGGAACCTTTCACCTTTTTTGAATCATTTAAAAGGTCCTCAACCTCCATGGCTTTCAAGACAAAACAATTAGTTGTCATACCCATGGTCTGCTTCCCCTTACCAAATATTTTACAACCATCCACAACTTATTCCTGCCCCTCTGCCTCCCCCTTTCCAGACCAATCTCCTTATACTTCATCATCACCCTTAGGTTTCAACCCCTATATGCATGAAACAACCCCGTCCACATAAGAAGGACTGGCACCTCCCTCATACACAACCAAGGAAATATTTTCAAGCTTCCAGGTGGCAACTCCCTTTTCCTACAGATCTCCGGAAGGGATTTTGGATACAAACCCAAGAAGCATCCCTATAACCAAATCACACGCCTCATCACACCGCTAAAACTTCTCCCCTTTCTCAGATGCCTCCCCTTGCTCATCCGCCTCCCCCTGATCCTGACCAGATTGACCCACATCTTCTGGCTCGGCTCCCCCCTCCTGCTCAATCACCTTCTCATTCAGAGAATCTCCCCACTACTCATCCACCTCCTCATTATTGTTCCCTATCCCCTTCTCAACCACCTTTCCCTTCCCAGCCACACAACATGGCTCACCATAAGTATCTCCATAAAGCACTACCCCAAGAGGATTCATGTTGAGTCCAGAAACCCTATATCAAGCCATTCTATCAAATCCATCCTCCCGAGATTCAACACTGCTCTCTGCTAGTAGAACATTCACTTCAACATCGCCATTATGACTAAATCCCAATGCTCGCACAACATCTTCAAACACACTACCATCATGTAACCCATTCTGGTCATTGACCATAGGGAAACCATCCCCCTAAACAAGCACCTATCCTAGAGCTTCCATAGTCCGTTGATCCTCCACATCCTCCTATGCCGTGACTTCACCCTCTGTCTCCATAGACACAAGACACTCAAATCTATTGAACAAGGAAGTTTCACACTGAACATGCAACTCCCTCTTTCCAGGCTACACACCAGTAATTCTATCAACCAATTTCATTACCAATGCATTATCACCTTCTTACCCACTACTTATCTTAAGATTCGACAACACCAATGTGCCCACCCAATCCTCCTCCTTACCACCACCACATTTTAAATCATCTACCAGTCGTGAAAAAATCTCCTTAACCATTGGAAGGGAAGGCACTCACTCAACATATTTTATAGTCACCTCCATCCCCCTCACGAGAGTCTGGATTCCTTCACCAAGCCACCCGTAATCCAGATTCAAAATAGACGATCCCCTTGATCCTCTCCTGCAAACCTGACCTTCATGAACAAGAGGCTGGAAATCAGAGCATAAATCAACCTAGGTCTCATAAATCACCGATCGCCTCCATCAGAGATCCTCACCAATAGCAATCCACACAAAATACAGTGGTTCCTTGGAAGCATCCACCTCTATAAAATCCATCAAAGCAACCGGACGACATAGATACCAAGTCATGCTATTGGAATCTTTCCACCAGATTTCCCAACATCGAAATAATGGATAAATTTTGAAAGGGGATTGGGAGTTCAGAAGATCTCACCTAGGTTTCCACCTTTGGAGAATCACGGTGCATGTTAAGATCAAAACTCTACCGAAATATGTGAACTGAGAACTATCTCATTTCTAATGAGCCATAGACAGAGAATGGATAATATCATCCTCAGACATAAATTGAATCAGAATATGGTAGCTATAGACAAGACCCACCGTACCATGATCCTACAGATCCCAACCTTCAAAAACAAATCTGTCAAAAACATCCACCAGAGGTCACTAGTTCAGGAATCGAGTGACCAAAGTCAACTTGTGCAGAGTTGAGGAATCATTAAACTCTACAATTGAGAGCTGGAGTAGTGGAAATCCTTCTTGAAGGTCAAGCACCTTAGGGAAAAGTGCAATATGTGGAAAAGGAGGAAACAGATCTGGAACCATGAACAGGACAAAAGGTCACTCATCTTCAAGAATTAGCAGATGCCCCTCCCCCATGGTGGGGGGAGGGATAAGTGTGATTACTATCTTCATCTTCAAGGTTTCCAAAGGGAGGGGAGACTCCATCACAAGGCAGAAGGGGATGTCCCATCACCATTATGGTTTTTAGGGGTTTTCCTTAGGGGTATTATGGGGTTTTAGGGACTTTTAGGTGTTTTATGGTTTTTAGAGTTTTCATATGTTTTTAAGGTTTTTAGGGGGTATTAGTGTTTCTTAGTTTTTTATGTTTTTTTAGTATTTTTAAGGTTTTAGGGGTTATAAGGAATATTTTAGGGTTTTTATTATCTTTAGTGTTTTAGGGTTTTAAAGTATTTTTGGATTTTAGGGAATTTTAATGCCATTTTTGGTATTTTAGGCAGTTAAATTGATTTAGTGTTTTTAGGTTTTTTATGTGTTTTTAGTTTTTTGTGTTATTAAGAATTTTATGTTTTTAGTGTTTTGAGGGTTTCTAGTGATTTTCATTATTTTTGGGTTTTTAGGGTTTAGGGGTTTTAAATAATTGTATGTGTTTTAGGGTATTTTTATTGAGTTTTATGGTATTTTTAGGGGTTTTAGTGTAATATTAGTGGTTTTAAGGTGTTTTTAGGTTCTTTGGGTTTTTAGTCATTTTTAGAGTTTTTAGTGTTTTAGGGTTTTTTAAGGTTTTTTGAATTTAATATGGGTTTTAGGTACATTTAGAGTTTTTATGGGGGTTTTAGGGTCTTTTTGGTAATTTTTTTTGGGGTTTTATGGGTTTTTTATGTTTTTTTAGAGGTTTATATTTTTAGGTTATTTTTATTATTTTCAAGGGGTTTTAGGGTACTAAGGAATTTTTAGGGGAATTGGGGTTTATTTAAATGTTTTAAGGGTTGGGGGGTATGGTTTTTAAAGATTTTAGGGGGGTTTAGGGTTTTTTGGGGGTCATAATGGTTTATTTGGGTTCATTTGGTAATTTTGGGGTTTTAAATATTTTTTAAGGTTTTAGAGTTATTAGGCCTATTTAATGTATTTAGGGTTTTTAGGGTGTTTTAGAATTTCAAAAAGCTATTTAGAGTCATTTATGTTCTTATGGGTTTTAGGATATTTAGGGGTTTTAATGGTTTTAAGGGTTTTAAGGGTTTTCCATGGGTTTCAAGGTTCTTTTAGGGTTTTAGGGGTGTTTAGTGTGTTTTATTTATTTTTTGGATTTTAAGGGGTTTTAGGCCCTTTTATGGTTTTTATGTACTTTTATTATTATTATTTTTGGTTTTGGGCCTTTCATACTTTAGGGTGTGTGGTTTAGTTTTTAGGGTGTAGTTTTTAGGGTTTATAATTTTGGTGTATGGTTTAAGGTTCAATTTGTACGATATAGGTTTTAGGGTGTAGGGTATAGGTTTTTGGTTGTAGTGACCAGGGTTTGGGGTATTGTGTATCATTTATAGAGTTTCTTATGGTTTTTTTTTTGGGTTTTTTGGTTATGTATATTTTTTAGGTAATTTACAATTTTTTTTAGGTTTCACTATTTTTAGGGAATTTTTTTATTATAGGTTTTATAGTCTTAGTGATTTTGGGTTTTTAGAAGTTTTAGGGATTTGATGTTTTTTTGGGTTTTTTGATTTTTTAGGGTTTTAGGGGGTTTTAGTATTTAATGGGGTTTTAATGTTTTTATGTTCTATAGGGGTTTTAGGGTTTTCGTGTGGAAGGTTTTTTTGGAGTTTTAAGAGAATTTGTAGTTTAGTGTGGTTTTTGAAGTTATTATGGTTTTTAGGGGTTTTGAGGTTTTTATGGTTTTGCGTTTTTAAAGGATTTTAGGGTTTTTACAGTGTTTAGGATCTTTTAAGTGATTTTAGGTTTTTTGGGACTTTTGGGTTTCACTAGGTTTTTAGTGTGTTTTAGGTCCCTTTATTAGTATTAGGGTTTTTTGGGTCTCTATGGTCCTTTAGGGGGGTTTAGGTTTTTAGAGTCTTTTAGCGTTTTAGGATGTTTAGAGGTTTTTAGAGTTTTTTATGTCTTTTAGTGCTTTTATGGTCTTTTAAGGGTTTTCACAATCTTAAAAGGGGTTTTTAGGGATTTGGGGGTTTTAGGGTTTTAATGGGTTTTAGGGTGTTTTAGGGGGGGTTTTAAACATTTAGGGTATTTTAGAAGTTTTTGGTTTTTCTACATCTTTTATGGTTTTTATGGTCTTTTTAGGGGGTTTATGGTGTTTTTAGGATTTTAAGGGGTTTTATGGTCCTTTTTTAAGTTATTTTATAGTCTTTGTTGGGATGTAAGGTGATTTAAGGGTTTTCAAGGTTTTTAGTATTTTTTATAGTTTAAAAGGATATTTAGGGATTTTTATGGATTTTAGGGGGTTTTATGGTTTTCATGGATCTTTTTGGCATTAATATATTATCAGGTATTTTAGGGTTCTTAAGGTTTTTGGTGGGGATGAAGGGTTTTTAGGGGTTTTTAGGGGATTTAGGGTTTTATTAGTTTTAAGGTTTTTATTGTTTTAGTCTTGTTTTTGGGTTTTTAGGGTTTTAGGGTTTTAGGGTCTTTTTGTGTCTTTAGGTTTTTATGGACTCTCATGTTTTGAAGGTCTTTCAATGTTTTTATGGGTTTTAGGGATTTTACTGTTTTTAGTGTTTTTCAATAATTTTGGGGTTTTAGTGTATTTTAGGGGTTTTAGTGTTTTTAGAGTTCGTATGGGTTTTAGTGTTTAATTTTTTAGGTATTTTAATCGATTTAAGGGGGTTTAAGGGTTTTAGTATTTTTATAGGGTTTAAGGGTATTTCTAGAGTTTTTATTATCTTTTTAGGGTTTTTTGTTTTTTTTTTTGTTTTAATAATTTTTGGTGTTTTAGGGGTTTTAGGAATTTTAGGAATTTTGGGAGTTCTTAGGGGTTTTATCATCTTTATGGTTTTATGTGGGTTTTTTGGTTTTTTATGATTTTTTGTTTTTAAGGGTGTTAAGGGTTTTTAGGTTTTTTAAAGAATTTTTTGTGGATTTTTTGGTTTTTTTAGATTTTTGGTTTTTTATTATTTTGGGGTTTTTAGGGTCTCTTAGGGTCTATTTTTATGGTTTTATGATTTTAATGTTTTTAGGAGGTTTATCGGGTTCTATGTGTTTTAGCAGGATAATAAATGTTTAGGTTTTTTATGATTTTTTATTATATTTTATTGTTTGATTGGGGTTTAGGTTTTTTTGGGGTTTTAAGGGGTTTTGGGTTTTTTGGGATCATCAGGGTTTCTAAGAATTTTAAGGTATTTAGGGTTTTTAGTGTTTTTTTCCTTTTAGTATTTTTATGGTCTTTTATGGTTTTGTGTGGCATTTGGGTCTTCTTGGGGTTTTTTGAGTGTTTTTTTGGTCTTCTATGATTCTTATGTTTTTTGGTTTTTAGCCTCTTTGGATTTTTAGGTTTTTTAGTATTTTTGGGATTTAGGTTATTTTTTGGGTTCATTTAAGGAGTTTATGAGTTTTTAGTGTCTTTTACGGTATTTGTGGTCTCTTAGGGTATTATGATTTTTTAGGATTCATTAGGGTTTAGGGGTCGTTTAGGGTTGTTTCTAATGAAAATCATTTTTTGGGTCCTGATGATCAATTGCAAGGGGTTTAGTTATATACAATAACTTAAATTGGTTTCACAATTTCCAAAAATTCTCCAATAAGTTTTGTTCATGGTGAAGGAAACACCCAACAACTCTAATATCCACAATGACTCATGGACCTACATTCCAAAGGAATCTGTTCATTGGGGAACTTGTCCAAAAACACATAAGAACTCGCATTGGTTGATAGGATTTGAATTTTGGTTCATCAAACCCTTTGGGGGGAGACTATTACCTATTTTGTGACACTCTTATAGATTTAATATATGTTTGTTAATTTTTTATTCATTCCCGAGTATGTATGAAACAAATCACCTTGAATCAATGATCGATTAAGAACATGCATGGGTTCAGAATCATCGGTATGTATTTGGGATTCTCTATCAATGGAGGGATCAATATGTATCCTAGGTTATCCATCAATGTGACCATTTTCATACGGTGATCATATATTCTTTGATACCTCAATTGGTAAATGATGGTTTTAAGCCATACGCTGGGGCACTCTATATTTTATCATCATCTCGGGAGAAGAAAGTTGTTTTGGTGTCAGGATGAAACCCATAATACAAGATTCCCACGTATCCTCATGAGAGGAATCAAAACACATGTAGTTCAGTGTCACTTAATTAGACATGTCACCTTTTATGGTTATATGACAAGGACCAAACCATGCAGTTTAACGTCATGCGACAAGGATTTCTAGGTGAAAGGTTTCAAGTTAAAGATTGGTGTGGGACTTATGCCATGGTAGCACAAGGAACTAGAGAATGATATAGTCTCCCTGTTGTGTAATTACCTTTATGGTGATATTTCTGAATGATAATGGTGATGAAGAGAGCCATAATTAATGTGCCCCCTAGTTTGGATATGACCCTACCGAGAATTCAGCTCGAAGAACATTTGGGATTACATTGGTGTAAGGTTTGGAACTCAAGGAGGATTCTAACATATTAAAGTTAGTTGGGAATCAAATATTGTGTATTTTGAGATATATTGGGGAATATACCAAATAGGAGGATTATTGTGGTGATTTTTCATTGGGAATATTGACCATTCAAGGTTGAGGCATGGTTTTAGGGACTATATAGTATAGGAGACTCATGTTTCTAAAATAGTGGTTTTGATTAGGTATTACACTTTGAAGGATTCCCATTAAGTATGATTTGGGATTATACTATATTAGAGGCCGATGATTATGGAATAGTGGTTTTGATTGGGCCTTACACTCAGAAGTATTCAAATTGAGTATCATTGGGGATTAAACCATATAAGAGGCCCACTAGAGTTTTGGGATTGTGTTGATTCCATAATCACCACTAACCTCTTATACCATGTGAGTCATGCTCGGTGTGATAAATGAGGAGAATAAGTAGATATAAATATCACATGAACCAATTTTTTTTGCTAGTGGATAAATATTGTATCCAAAAGGGAGAGGGAGAGGTATTTGATTCTGCTTGTCTCCCCTTTTATTTTGGTAAATGGGATAGTCATAGATCGTGGTCTATCTAGATATGAATCGGGCTGGAGAAGAGGAAAAACAGTGTTACCTACTACAAGAAAGGCTAGGGGTTACTCTAGGAGGGATTTCCATTACATAATTTCCTGGAGGACGACAGATAAATCTGACAGTAGCCCTCATCGAATTTAAAGAACAGTGGTTCCCATAAATCCCTTGAATGGGGAGGTTCATGTGATCACCTCCAAGTTTGAGGCCATCATCACCATGATAATTTATACTTGAAAACAATATTAGGGTTCACCTTTTCAAGGAGTTTACCTTTTAGAATCCTCTTACCATGGGTATGTAGACTTGAGAGAACATGCTATTGTGCTCAATGATCTGATCATATATGTTAGGTGGCTTGGGAAGGGGCCTTGTCTTAATGTCATTATACTAGTTTTCGGAAGGGACAGAGTGAATCCCAATGGTATGAAGGAGGGATGTGATGGTATCTAGAGATTATAATGCCCAAGGATAACCTATTATATATATAATGTTATTATACGAGATGGGGTTCCCTCCACTTAGCATGTCTCTATGTGAGTATGTGAGATCTCTTCATAGTTTTGTGCTCTGTGCACCCCGGTTCCGTCTGTGTAGTGCATTGACACACTGGTATAGGTTTCATCATGAAGTGTATTGATATTTAGGGCCAATATCCTCCCGTATATCATTTTAATCTACATGGGTAGGGTTACACATACATATCATTTTTCTATGCAGGGTGGTGGTCCACAAAGGGGACATCTACTTAGGTTCCATGGTTTGGTGTCAGTGAACCTATCTTGGGTTTGTGGCTGCTAGATGGAATTATTTTATCCCATAACACTATGTTGTTTTTTTACCTAATTATAATTGAAGGCTCCATGTTTTATCTCTTATCTGGGTTCCCGTACTATTGTCTTATCCACATTTCTTCTAGTTTATCTTAGGGTTTATTAATTGAGGAATAGAGAGACCGAGTATCGATATGGACAGTCATTCATGGTGGGACACAAGTCTTAATTTTCTAGAGTCCATGTAGGATTCTCTAACTTGGAAATGATATCATTTATGGGGGGGAAGTCACTCAAGGGAACAAAAATCACCATCTAGACTAGAAACCAACTTGGTTTCATTTGTGGGAACTGACAATACTATCTCATCACGTAATCATTTACATTCATAGGGGATGGTGGTTCATGGGGGAAAATAACCATCTGAACTTAAAAATGACATAGTTTAATTTTTAGGAATGAACTATTTCATATTATCCTGTAAGAAATTTCATTCATGGGGGGCTTCATGAAGTAGCAGAACTCTAAGTAGAGCATGGTCAATATAGCATTTTTTACTGCACAGAACCAAACCTTCCTTTGAAGTTTTGTCCCCTTAGAAATTTTTTCTTAAAAATATAATTCAGAACTTTTTAACCCCTTTACCAAATTCAATGAAATATTTTCTCCTCACATTTTTAATTTTTTGTGCCCAATAAATTCCCCCATTGGAATTTTCTATTATCTTGATGAATAAGAGGTCATTCCAATGAAAAAAGATGTCATGTTTTGAACCAGTTGTTGGTATGGTTTTGGAACAATAGAGGGGACCACTCTTATAAAAGGGGGCCAAAACTCATTTTTATTTTACCATATTTCTCATAAAAAAACATGACCCCCCTGAATTCTTTAGTTCCCACTACTTTTGTGTACCATTTCTTGTTTGTGAATGATGTTTATGCAAACTGAAAGTCTAATTTGTAAATGGTAAGTGTAATCACCTACATAGAGGGTGGAAACATCACACTTTGAATGACATGTATACTGATTACCCCATAGAATAAATTCCTTGTGGTCTAATGCTTCGCTGGCTATTTATTCATGGGCCAGTTCTTTGTGAACTGATGGTTCACAAGAAAATCACTTCACAAACTAAACTCCACATGGTTCTTTGTAATTATCCCTTTTCCATGGACACTAAACCTTTATACTCCATGATTTTCCTAGAGAAAAAAGGATAGATCCCTCACAGGCTATTTCTGCTATTGGTGGGGTTCATTCCTCTGCAAACCATAGGAGGAAGTCATTAGTTGATTCTGTTTAAGATAACTCCAAGACCACCATCGACCCCCTCTATCAACCTCTATTAAGACTTCTATCCATAGGTAAAATGGCATATCCAGTCTCAGATAGGCTACCTTTTTATGTTTTTTCACTTCCATTAGATGTTGAAAACCCTACACCATGTACAGTAAATCAACATACAACTTGGATAATAAATCATTCCAATATTCCATGTGCCAATATTTCATCAATGGGGTCGTACAATCAAGAAACTCAAAATTCCATATTTATTTTTTATTACACTCCTCACACACTAAAAGAATTTTTTGGGAATCATACAGAGATGTACATTTATATCTAATCATTTCCTAGAAGGAAAGGACAATAGATTAGCTATGGTTTTCATCTCACTGGGACCTATTCCTTAGGGGCTGATTCGGATTAGACTAGTGGTAGACATTTTGGGACTAATAGACTTGTGAGTAATTTAAGTCCAAGTTTAAGTAAATCAGTATATGCATGGTGGCTAGGGTATCACAAACCTTCTTTCACAAAAATGAAAATATTATTGTGGAACTACTTATAAGATGGATCCAGGACACCAATACTTTCCACTTGGTTTATTGAGAGGTTTTCATTAGTCTCTAGGATGTACAGTTGATTTCAGGTTCCCATCATGGGTGATATGTATGAAGATTTTTTTCGACACACATGATCTTGTGATGACAATAAGAGGACCCTAGGCTTTCCAAGAATCTTATTAACATTGTGAGGGATTAGTTGAATGGGGACCCTCACATAAAAAAAGGCATTCCATTTCTTGATTTGATTAATGCATTTCCTATGCTAATTGTCCCAGAGCCTTATTCCAAGATTATGAGGACTTTCCCCACTCTTGAGACCCAAATTTGTATCGGTTCGTATTTTCCCTCACTTGATGAGGTTTGGTTTAACAAGTGGGTTAGGAAGATTATCCACAATGCCGATTGAATTTTTTGAATAGAATTATTTCTTTCCCTGTTTATGAGTGGCTTCCTACTACAAGTTTGTGATTTTGGTACTGATGTTAGAGTCATGAATTTCATAATGGAAGATCAATTGGACACCGGTTGGTGTATTAACCTTATCATCCTAGTTTGGGTGAATATTTACCATTTTTTAGGAAGGATCAACAATGGGAGGCAACCATACTAGCTGTTGGATCCCTTCCAAGTTGTCTAGGTCTAGGTAGATGCCTATATGAATGGCTAAAAATATATCAACACTCAAAAGATCCTGGAATCTATCATCTGACCATATCTTCAATGCATAAGTGGGATAATTCCATTAGACTGGAGTAATCAGGAAATGAGGGATCTACTTAACTTTCATGATCATTATTAATTTTATTCTTATGTATCCCCTTCTAGTACATTGGTAAATGATGGATCTGGGGACCTTCCTAGATATGATATCTTATTTCTTTGAGATAAGGCATCTTATTTACCAGGATTGACATAGGGCTCATATGTGAGGGGTACGAAACCTATAGATTCATGATTCAATTAAATAGTGTTTAGATGACGTGTCCTTCGACTGTTTATAGTTATCACTAGGAAAAATACCTAATGATTGGTTGCAATGTCTGGTTGATGTTCACTCAGGAGGACACCCGATGTTGTATTAGGATTATGCATTCTAAGGGTTTTAAAATTTATCCTACCAAATACTATTCCTAGTCCTATAACTAATCACTCCTAGAAGATAAATTGGAAAAACATGTCCATGATTCCCATTTACAAAAGGCATTGGAGGCCTAAGGGAACCAATGACAAATAGTCGGGAAATCTAGTCTCAGTAGACAACCATGAAATTCCCTACTTTCTGACCCCCCCAAGGAAGATTTTGAAGGCCTCAGGTTCAACCTCACATGTTTTTGGTGCTTCCTCTCAAGGTTAAGTATCCATCCCTCATGATGGAACTTTTATATCATCCTAGAGAAAATGGGTATCCTTGAGTATTTACCATTCATCTCATGCTCAATAGTTCTTTCTACAGGAGAATGAGGTTTCATTGAAATATATTCCTTTGTGTCGGCACCCGCCACTATCTCTTATGATGATGAACCCAAAACGGTGGATGCATATCTTCGTGAACATGATGAATTAGTCCATTCTTGTCAGAATTGATATATATATTCTAGGTGATTGATCATAATGGTGGAGCTTGAGGTTAATCATGATGAAGATAATGATATTCATGCCTCTAGGGGAACCATTGAAGTCAAATCCTACCACAACTGTTGTTGGGGATATTCCTTATTCTCGTTCAGGGTCTCAAAAGTGCCCAACCCTAAATGTTCCCATGAGGCTGAGGCACCAAGGAAGCAATAGAGGTTTATATAAACATCCTCACATCCATGGGTAGATCTTCTATCATTATCCATTCCAATCACTATAGCCTTCCTAAAGGCTTGTAAATTAGTCGATACTTTGAGAGAAATCACATCTACTATGGATATCTAAGAAAAATTTCTAGTCGAGACCCTTGACATTGTAGGCTTTGGGATAATCACTGATCCCACATATGTCTCTACTCGAGAAGATCCTCATGAAGTAAGTTTATATCAAGAATTTATGGACGCCTACGTTCACTCATAAAAATATAGAATTTACAGCTCTAACCATGTTGAGGATATGGTGGTAATCATGGAGGGGTGATACAATGCTGATGAAGAGGTAATATGGTTGTTTTTACCAACTCTTATTATTCCTACTATCATGACCTTGAACCCCTACACTGGGTACTTATAGGATCATGCATATATTTGGGAACATGTTTCTTCCTTGGAGTAAACCCATAATGAAATTGTAGTTGGGAATAAAATCCATTCAGACATGGGAGTCATTGGAGAAGACACCCCAGGATAATAGAGCATATAGAGGTGGTTCTTGAAGATCCTTCAATAGAATTCCCACGCCAAAATCCACCTACTATTCCTCCCATGGGGTCATCCCTAGGAAAATCCATGATGAAATGACATTAATGGAAGATGGTGATACATCTATAGTCAAAGATAATAGGGGACTACTACACCTCATTACTCAGCTTTCATGTTATGTTTTTCCATGTACTGACTAATTATTTTGCTCATGAATTGTTCTAGGTCTAATGAATAATTCAAAAAAAACCTCCTAGGGGCTTGTATCCTATGAAAATTCATATATTAATGTGATAACTATGACATTTGTTCTTGAATGGGATAGAGAACCAAGATAAATTTAGACCATTAGGGGGATCCCAATCCCCATGGGGTAATCTATCCATATTATAACAACATTTTTCCCTGTAGTGGGAGATCCTTCATAGTTTGACACTTGAGATGAGAATATTGAACCTATATCTATAGATATAACCATCATGGAAAATACAGTGACTCCGATTCAAGGGTTGTCAGAACCATCTTTTTCTCCTCATTCTATAATTATTATCCTCATGAGTGAAGTATCGATGAAATATCTTCTAGAGGTCACTGACTTATCCAAGCATGAGCCAACCCCCTGAGTGTATTTGGAAGAACCTAAATTCAACTTGAAGATGGAGGATGAAACATTTATTTTGTGAAGTGATGGAATGATGGTGTTCAGGAATGACAATGTTCCTAACAAAGAAAATGAGTTTTCCACTCTTCTATTCAATCCACCATTTTTTTTGAAAACATAAGAATTTATAGCATTAGTCTAATGATTCTAGAATTATGGTCACAATTTTCTATTATTTTAGTTGATGCTTCAACCTTCCCACCTATTAATATTGCAATGGAGGTGACTACTATAAAATCAAGACATGTTGAGGTTGCTGAGTCAATAACTCTATGGTGGACCTTATTCCAGAATATATTCGACTATATAAGAGTAGATATGAGGTAGTAGTAAAGTATTTGCAAGACCTTTAAATTACCCTTAAAAAATATGGAAATATATATGGAATCTAATTTCTCAGACCCCCCTCACAAACATGTCGATGAAAATTCCCAAATTATGTCCCCTGTGTTCATTTCATGGTTCTGTGTGTGTGTGTGGGGGGGGGGGTTATTATCATTAAAAACAATATTATAAAATATGTGATTATTTTCTGTGAGAGAAATATAATGCTCCACTCTCCTCATTCAACTATAGATTCCATGTACCACCATAGTGCATCCAGGTAGATCCTTTTTAATGATGTCGCTGAGCATGTTGGGATGGTTGTGAGGCAATATAGAGAATTTGCAGAGTAAAGGACCACAATGGAGGAGATTCATCAAGAATTTGAGTGTATTATTTCTGAAATAGAGTGTCTTAACCAATAATTTGCTCGTACTGAGGTAGATTATAACAAAAGTAAATGGTTGGTGGAGGATGAGGAAAAGGTAGGATTGGGTGTGGCTGAGAGGGAGAAGGCACTATGAGCCGGTGCTAATGCCGAGACTTCAAAATTATCTATGATTTACCAAGCCATGGAGGTCTTGGGAGAAGAACTACTTTAACTTTTTGAATATATTATGTAGTATCTATAATCACAATGTCATACTAATATAGAGATACTTCAGGATGTGGATACTCCATCATTCTCATTAAATTAATCAATGAAAACTGGGTTTCCCTCTAATGCATATCCTTTATCTTATCCTATCATGCTAATTAATCATAACTGGTCATATATTGGAATATAATCTCCATTAAATATCAGTTGAAATTGTAACATAGGATACAAAATTAACAATATCATGTAATTATCTATTTTTTTCTGATCCAAGGAACTCAGTGAGCATAGTCTCAACTATTACTATGGTCTCATGAAAAACCCTAATTTTTTTACCTCTTCTGTTAAAACACTAATTTTTTCTAAGCCCACTATGGTGAGGGATAATGTGTATAAAATTAATTTTTCATAAGCTATCCTTTTCTAGTTTTTTACCTATCATGTTCTGTGATTTTTTTTTTGATTTATCAATTTTTTTGAACCACACAATGTATACATTTAATGAGATGGTACTAGAATTTTATATAGATTTCCATTTGTAATTTTTTTATCCTGGTGAGTACTACATCTATTCTTGTAGGAAGTTAAATGTTTTTTTATTCTTGACTAATGTGAATAGGGTTTTAGATCGAACAACTTTGACTGTGAATTATGGATTAATGACCCCAAAAGGACTTACTAGACTAGAATTTACTAATACCTTTTAGACATGAAGGGGGAATTTTTAGGCCCTAGATTTGTGATATCTAGATCCGATAAGTGATATGGGACAGTTATATAAGGATTAACAATGAAAATAGTTTTCACCATAATGTTTCCAGGGAATATATAGATATAAGATGCCTTTTCAGGGGAAAATTTTTACTTAGGTTGATAGGCCCTTTGTGTGGGTGACTTATGCATTGAAAACTAGTGTATATTATTCATAGTTAAGCGAAGGTTTCTGTATAAAACTAAACCTCCATTTCTGATGGATAAGAAGTTTCTGAAAATTCATAATTACCAATGGAATTAAGTGTTGAATGTCAAGGGAATAATATATAAAAAGTACGAGGGAATATGTACCAGTGCAATCCATAAATGTGGAACCGCTCCTACATGAATGTGGATTGTGTGATGGATGTTTGGACCGTGGTTTATTTTAATGTTGTGTGACTAGAACATAGATCCTACAATTTAATTTCATATGGGTAGGATGTTTTTGGGATACTATTTAATAGAATTTTTCTTTGACTATGATACAAATAATTTTTCATTTTCATGGTAGTATATCCAAGAATATTCCACCATGCTCAGGCATGAAGGGGAAAGGATGTAAGATTTAATATGGAGGTTTCCAAATTGAAGGAGTGATTTTGGATGTAAATTCCTTTGTGTAATACATAAATAGGGAAAGTCTATCCTAAAGATGAATTTTCCTTTGGTTGATAGGACTTTTGTGTGGGCGACTTATGCAGAGCTAACTGAGAGATATTATGCATAGTCAAACAAAGGTTTTCTCAAGACGTTGACCATCTATTTCCAATATCCAGGGATGTTTATAGAGATCCTAACTTCTTTGGGTAGATATTTTGGTTTATTAAAGGAATAAACCTTAATATGAATGGTGCATTTCATGTCATGATTTTCTGATAAGGGGAAGAAATGTCTCTCTTATGCATGTCTAATCCATATATTGGAAGGAAGTATTATCTAACTTTTTTCATGGATGGTCCCAATATATAAGGTCCAGATTTTACTACTTATCTCTTCAAATTGAGAATAAATCCATATGTAGTTCTAGGAAGGTTCTTTATATATGTATGGCATGTGAACTGGGAGGGTACTTTTTCAACACTTACTGCTATTAGATCCAAGATTTGAAATCCGAGCATCATTATGTATCCTGTGATTGTAGAAATCAAGCCATATGTAGTTCTAGGATGTCTTCCCAACACATATATCTAATTCATGTTGTGGTAATGGGTAATATTCCATTGAATATGGGTTCACAATTGGGGTGAAATTCATATTGGACCCTCCTATGTAGATCAAGATCATGTATATGAATATGGGGTATTTTTTTCATTGTAGCCAAAATGGTACATAAGATCCATGTGTTTCTACATATCCCGTCAAAAATAAGAATCAATCCATATATAGTTCTTATGTCAGAAACCTCTACCCATACATAAGAAAATTAGTGATATTTTTATGTCATGGATAAACCCATCATTGATGATCTGGACATCACTACATATCCAGTAATAATAGGAATGAATACAAACATAGTTCTAAAAAAGCTCACAATTTAGTGTCATGTGACTAGAACATCAGCCATATTGTTTAACATCATGTGGTAATGACAACATGAGGTCTTTTAGTTTTTGTTCATACATCTAGGACCATATGTCACGAAGGCTCATTCAGCATGGATTCTACGACAAGACGTTGACATGATGGGGAAATAAAATGTAAATCATGATTCTCGGGATTCTCAGATTATGAGAAATTATATGGGGAAAAAATTTAATTGGGGATTATGGAGATAAAAGTGGCCTTTCATGGGGCTGAATTTTACATTATTTGTCAAGAATTTTGTGTGGGAATATTATGTAGAGACTACAGGGAAATGTTATTCATATTCAAAAAATGGTGTCCTCAGAACACTAACACTCTATCTTTGTTATCAAGAGAAGTATTGAGAAGATCCAAAATTTCTTCGGATGTAGAGTATGTTTAAAGGAACAAATGTGTTCAGGTATATAAGAATCATTCAGACCATGATTGGAAATGTATTATAACATTCCATATATATATTTAATTCATATGTAGGGGAAAATTTCTCTTTCCATGATAGATCACTAAATGAGGATGTCAGACTTGAGATCTTCTGTATTGAACACTGTTTGTATACAAGAGATTGGGAAATTTTGTTTCATTACCCCATGGAATAGTCTAGGACATGAGGCCTAGGTGTCACTACATATCTAGTAAAAATGAGAATCAATCCGCACATAGTTCTCGAGGTACCGTGCAGTTTAATTTCACGTGGTATGGACATTCTCCAGAAAATTTAACATCATAAAGTAAGTACATAGTTTCACTAAAATGAATAATAAATATTACTTTTCTCCATGATTAACAACCTGGGTGTTAGTACATATCCTTCAATGGTAGGATTAAATCCATATGTAGTTCTTAAACTATCCTTGACCATGCATTTTAACACCATGCATTAAGGACATCTGGTGTGACTTTAAATGTATTATGACCAGGACCACAATCACCCTGATGTGAATTGATACAACTTGATCATGAGGGGAATCCCATAAACTATATCAAAAATTATTTTATCCAGAACTATGTTATTAATATGGCTAGCTAAAAACATTGATAATGATCCCCTTTACAAGAACTAAAAAAGCATTGCTAATGGGGGACATTAACAGTTCTAAAAAAGTACTATTAATGGGGGGGCTTTATCATCACTTTTTTCAAAAAGAACTAGTAATGGACCACCCTTTAACATCACTATTCAAAAATCACTTATAAATCCATTCTTTTATTATTACTTGTAAAAAAGTTTTGATAGGGGGGTTATTGGTGCACATGTAGATGAACTAATAAAGACCCCCCTTTATGAGTGCCTTTTTAATAGCGATGATAAAGGTTATATTTCAAAAAAAATATTTCATTAAAGACAATATATTAAATTATAAATATAATTAAATTGATATAAATATAATATATGGTGGCTTTCGAGGACGAAAATCCCTAATATGGGGAGAATGTAAAGACTCATATTTTCCACGTAATTTATTTTTTAATTATATAGTATTATTATGAGTCTGATAAAGTTGAAAAAGTGTAATTCTGAGGCCCAGTGTGCTTGGAATTAATTTCTGACCAATTTTTGGTATGTTTAGTAAACGCGTGGGGTGACATTTTCTATTATTTGAACTGGTGCTTGGATTAAAAATCTTAGATCATTGTTGAATCCGCAGCACTGGGATTTTCTTAAGGTAGGACTCACTTCAACTGCAGTAAGTCTAGAGAAAAAGGTCAATTTGGGACTTTTTAAAAGAATAATAAAATAACTTTGTTATTTTATTTGTTTATTTCTTTTCCTGAAATGGAAAAGCTGTAATGGCGGGACCATCAACCTGTCAATCCATTAAATGGATTTACTCCACAAATCCTTTGTAATATCCCCATTTGAATTATTAAGGTTCCTATTAAATGATCCCTCATTAATTACATGGGTGTTACTCATCATCCCCCTCTCTTATTTATATAGAGCTTGGGGGGAAGGTATCATCATGACTTCACTAAGCAATGAAGATCTGGTAAAGTGTCGTGATGCCCAAAACGTGGAGGAAAGAGCCAGTTCTAGTGGGTGGTGATGAGCGACACCAAATCATGAACCTAAGGACGAAATTTGAGCAGAAACATTGGCCTCTTATTGTGGGGGTATAAAATGCCGACTCTTCCTCAATCGCGGGCATTCTTCATTGAAATTGAGGCAGGGTTTTTTATTTTGTTATAATTTTATGTTATTATTGAACCCTTTTCCCTCCATCATTTTTTCAAGATAACACAGAGGGTGCAGTACAAACATACATGGCCCAGAACCTCCACTACCTAGTTTACCCTTGCTTTCTCCAAGAAAGACCGCCAATGCGATGACACCGACTAGCCACGATGGAGGCGGTGCGTCGTCACGCACTGTAGGAGGAGGCACGCCATCACGTTCCATATAAGGAAGCCACAATACTATGCCATGGAGGTTTTCAGAATGACCTTCATCGGCCGACTGTGGAGGAGGTGCAGTGCACTGTTGCGCGCCGCCGGTGGGCAAGGGTCATGACTGAAGTCGCGATAGGTGAAGAAGGCAGCTGTCGCTAGCTGGCCTTAGAAGGTGGAGGCGGAGCAGTGCGATGCCACACTCCATTGGAGGAGGTTGTGGCTAAAATCTTTGGTAGGTGGAGAGCAGTGCAGCCCCATGTCGCGTCGTGTCGGCAGACCCCCGATCGGCTAAAATAGCCGACCATTATGTGGTGGGGAAGCGTCCCACTGGTTGGTCGAAACGACCCCACACCCATGAGGCCATCTAGGAAGACTGGTCAATCTTCTGGAGGATTGGGTTGGATGCAGGACGGTCGAGCAGGCTAGACCCACCCAGCGGACTGGACCCAAGGCCCAGCGGGCCGGGCCAAACTTACGGCGTGGTGGGCCAATGTGGGTGGGCTGAGCCCCACCTGACAGGCCTGGTCAATAGCGGCCTGGGCCCGTGAATCGAACCAAGCCAACCTAGACTGGCTGGACCCAGAAAACCGGGTGACCCTTAGTGGGTCGACCCCAAGTGGGGTCTGGTGGATCTTGGTACCCATTGCGTCGGGCCGGTCTAACTGAGTCGGACTGAGCCCAGACCCAACCGGCCCCCGAATAAAGAAACACTCATAACGGACAAAAGAGGTGTCTGATTGACACATCATTAGTGGATTTGGGACCTCTTTTGGGAATTGGTCCCATTGGCATATCCCGATGGGCCTGACCAAGCCGGGCCAGATCAAGGTGCGATCACCCCTATTTGACAGAAAGTAGTGTAACTAACAGACCGAGCGTCTGATTGACCCATCGTCAATGGAATAAGGACCCCTGTGATAATGTGTTCCTTTTGAGATACTCTACTTGAGTTTTAAAAAAAGTTGGAGTATGACCGGGTTGGATCGTACACAAATCCAATTGGACCCTTGGCACTAAAATTCCTATAACTTATAGACAGAGCGTCCGGTTGACGCATCATCTGCTGGACTAGAAACCTTATGTCTTGATGGATCATCGGGTTACTTATTTGTGGGAATTCATTCTGGTTGAAATATGACTGTGGGATTGAGGATCTATTCTCTCTGAAGCAAGTGTACTATGATCGAGAATCTAGTGGATTTTAGTGAGAGAGAGGTTGAAGACACATCATACAGAGGTTCATACCATGCAATCATATGTGAGTCATCACCAATACTATGTGCATTAGATCCTTTGGTTGTCAGCATTCAATGATCTTGTGTGGGTCAGTGCATACTGATCTTTTGTGGGTCAGCACTCAGCAATCTAATGTGGGTCAGTGCATACTGATCCTGTGTGGGTCATTACGGGGGGTTGGAATCTATCAACAACATGGGGGTTGGACCCTTTTTGGGTCATTTCGGGGGTTAGTATCTATTTATCCAATGTGGGTCAGACTCTGTGTGGTCAATAGCATTGCCTCTTGATAGAATAAGATGATCTATCTTCACGACTAATCATATGTACTTCTATAATTCACTAATAACTAGTGTGAGATGAGTCTTTTATCTTCGTGGTATTATATTCATGGGGTTACCTATGTTTTACTATCACCTTTGGGGTGTTACCATTGTGGTACCTCATCCTTCATGGTTTTGTCTTCGTGGTGTTACGTATGCTGTAATTTTAACTTATTGGTGACATCTTCATTGTGTTACCTGTGTGGTAATTTTACCATCATGGTGTTTCCTTTGAGGTATAATTCCCTTATGTATGATAAGAGTATATCTTGGTAACATATTTATTTGTATGGACATATACCTAAGTAGAGTTTTTGTCTTCTTCGTTTTTTGTGATTCAAGTCTTGCTTTGTGGTTTTTCCATTGTGGAACTTTGGGAGACCTTCGGGGGTCTCGAGGTCCCTACTTAATATTGTAATACTCATCCCTGCATGGGATTCACCCACACCTACTTGTGTCTTATGAAGACTAAAGACAATGTTGATTGAGGCTGAGGGAGCCAGGACTGGACGGTGCTCAGAGGTGGATCATTTGATGTGATGTGACGTAGGACTACTGATCGTGAGTTGTACCCAACCTTCAGCTAGGATCCTAGGTGGATAATCTAGGAGCTATTTTTCCTCTTTTTAGTCATACTTTTACTTTTCAATTGGGCCTGTATTCTGACCCTTTTACATTCAAAACACTTTTTACTACAACAGTTTACTTTGTGAATGCCTCTTGTTGTACTCTTGGATTTGTGTGATTGTACTAGTTTAAAGGCAATGCCTTACCATTATAGGGATATGCCTTTCTGATTATAGTCTCCCACCCCCTGGCCTATGGAAGGCGGTCTTGGGGTTGTCACGACATGGGCCCTAAGGGATGGTTCATGATCAGTAATTTCATATACTTGTAGATTTCATCCATATTTGATTGATGGTCTTGATGCACTTGACCTTGATTTTTCATCTTCTTGTAGTTTCCACTATATTTGACTTAATATCTTAATATAAAAGAGTAGTTATTTGCATCTACTTTTATTTTGATACTATATTTGACTGAATATCTAGGTATGAATCAGTAGGAATGTGAATTTTTGTATAGTTTGACACTGTATATTAATGATGGTCTTGATATGAACATGCAAAAAATTTCAAATGCTCATAGTTTGATGTCATATTTGAATAACAAGATTCATAAGAGTGATCATGAATAAACATATCCTCATGGGTTTCCACCATATTTACTTGGAATGAATCTTCATTATGAAAAATGATAATGAAATGTTCTAATTTTTTTAACATCACCCCCATGATCTACCTTGGGGAGTAAGGTCTTTATGACTTCACCTAGGGCCCATAGGGTGGTATCCTCTTCAGGGTGAGGATACTAAGGAACATGGTGTTGAAAATGATGATTACACATAGGGTACCTTTAGTGGGATCCCTGTGATTCTAGGATGATGTTATTGGAGAGGACTTAATCAGCCTCCCTGAGGTAAGGGAGGTACTCATTATTGTGTTCTAGGGAAAGGTTCCCTAAATGGTTGGAGATACCCACTGGGGTCATTTGGTTCTGGATTTCATACCATTGTTGGGTGCATGGAAAGAGAAGATTCATAATCTAGAGGCATTATAATGTTTTTTCCAGGGTGGGGAGAGTACCATTCTGATGGTACTCTCTAACTAATGTATTAAAAACCCAACATTGAAGATGATGGTTGGGTGATGGCATCCTCTGATTGGTCGAGGACCCAACCAGTGCAATGGATGACATGCGTGTCTGTGAGAACTTGAGAGGAACCATTGGATTTAAGAGTGTTCTATTATGATGTTTTTCAATATAAATGAAAATTAAAAACAAAAAAAACTCATCAAAGTATCATGTCATGACCAAATTCATAATTTATGGTCCCATTTTCCTTCTTATATTTTAGATGTTGATGGGGCCTAACATTGTGTAACACCACCACCATGGTGAAGGATTCACATTGGGTTCTCCATTTTTGTCAAGAAGAATATTTTTTGGGGCCCAATGATTGATTTCATGGTGTTGAGTTTTGTATAATCATTTACATTGGGTGAACCATGTCTAAATGACCTCTAATGGGGTTTTTTTCACGGTGTTAGAATCAATCAACAACTCTCATATCCACGATGAATCATGGACCAAAATTCTGAAGGTAGGAGTTCATTGGGGAACTTGGCCAATGACATTTATAAACTCACATTGGTCAAGAGGATGGGAATATAGGCTCATCACTCCATTTTGGGTTGAACTATTACCTATTCCAAGACATTATTAACGATTTAAGATATGGTCATGAATCCATTGTTCATTACCAAGTATGTATGAAAAAGATCACCCTAAATTAATAATCAAATATGAACATTCATGGGTTTTAAATCATCTATATGTATCCACGTTTCTCCATTATTGAATGGATCTGTATGTATCTATGGTTCATTATTAATGGAACCCTTTTGTATAATCACTTACATTAGATTCACAATTTCCTAATGGTAACTAATGTGTTTTTTACATGGAGCCAGAAACACTCAATGTGTCTCTTATCAACAACAACTCATGGACATACATTCTGAAGTAAGTATTTTATTGGGTAACTTGGCCAATAAAAATTATGAACTCACATTTGTCAAGAGTATGGGAATTCAATATCACCACACACTTTTGGGGGGAACTATTTCCTATTCTATGACTCTCTTAAATATTTAAGATATTTTCATGAATCCTTTTCTCATTCCCAATTTTGCATGACATAGATCACCCTAAATTAATGATCAATCATGGGCATGCATGGGTTCAGAATCATCTATATGTATCAAAGGTTCTTCATTAATGGATGTATATTTATGTATCTAAGGTTCTTCATCAATGGAACCCTTTTTTATAATCACTTATATCAGGTGTTCTATTTATGAATGGTCTCCAAAGGGGGTTTTTGATGGATTTAGAATCACATAATGAAACTCATATCCACGAGTACTCATGGAGATACATTATGAAGGTAGAAATTTCATTGGGTAACATGTCTAATGAAACTTATGAACTCGCATTGGCTGATAGGATAGGAAGTCAGGCTCATCAAACCCTTTTGGTGGAGACTATTGCCTATTCTGGGACCCTCATAAATATTTAAGATATTTTTAGTATTCCTATGTTCATTACCAAGTAATTATGACATAGATCACCGTGAATTAATGATAAATTATGAACATGAATGGGTTTAGAATCATCTATATGCATCCAATGTTCTCCATCAATGGAGAGATCTATATGTATCTAAGGTTATACATCAAATGGAACCCTTTTCATATAGGAATTAAATATTATTTGTTACCTCATGGGGACAATACTGGTTTTAAGACATATGGTGGGGTGCTTTAGAGTTTATCATCATCGAGGGAGACAGAAGTTGTTTTGGTGTCCAGATCAAACCCATAAGATGAGATTCCTTTGTATCCTCATGAGGGAAATTAGAACACACATAGTATGGTGCCACTTAACATAAAACATCACTTTTAAGGTCTTTTGATAAAGGCAAAACCATTTAGTTTAACATCATTCATCAAGGAAGTCCAAGTGAAAGGTTCCTAGTCAAATATTAGTGTGGGACATACGCTAAGGTGGAAATAGGGACCAGGGAGAGATATAGTCTCCCTGGTGGGAGAATGAGCTTAATAGAGATATTACCAAATAAGAATGGTGATGAGGGGATCTGGAAGGAATATATGCCCTGGGTTAGACATAAACCTTATGGGAAAGTGGTATGGAGAACATTAGGGTAATGTTGGGTGATGTTTCTTGACCTCAAGGAGGTTTCCTATGTATCCTAGTTAGTTGGTAGTCAAAGCCCACATTGTTCGGAATGGTTTTTGGCATAAATCAAATAGGAAGCCCATTGAGGTACTTTTTGATTGGGAATATGGAACTTGGATGGTTGATAAATGGTTTCGAGGATTATACCATATTGGAGGCCCATGTTTCTGGAATTTTGGTTTTGATTAGGGTTTAAGTACATAATTATTCCCATAAATTATGATTGGGGATTATACAGTATTTGAGGTCCACATTTCATGAATGGTGGTTTTTATTGGGGATTACACATGGAAGGATTCCCATTGAAAATGATTGGGGATTATACCATATAGGAGGCCCACAGGAGGGTTGGGATCATGCTAATTTCATAATCTCCACTAACCTCGAAACCCACATGAGCCATGTATAGTGTGAGAAATAAGAGGATGTAGTAGATATGAAGATCACTCAATCTAATTTTTTCTACTGGTGGATGGATATTAGAGTCCAAAGGGAGAAGGAGAGGTTTTGAGTGTGCACATATCCTATATTATTCTAGTAACTGGCATAGTCAAATCCGGAGATCTATCGGCTACATCCCTGGATGTAGAAGAGGAGTAGGAGTTCCACCCAAGGAGATTACTACAGGAGGGTTTCCATTTCCCGATTTTTAGGGATGATGAGAGAAGTATCCAGCATTCACTGTCACTGAAGGAACGGACAATGGTTCCCCTAAAACCCTATAATGATGAGGTTTATCTAAGCACTTACAAGGTCGAAACCCTCATGACCACGAGAATGTAGACTTGGAAACATTGTGTGGGACAACCTTGTCGAGGAGGTTTCCACAAGGACTTTAATTATCGTGGGTATATACACTTGAGAGGACATAGTAGTGTAACTAATGATATAATCACATATGTTAGGTGGATTTAAAGGGGTAATTGTCCTAATACCAATAGAATGGTTCAAGGAGGGATTAGAGTGATGCTCTATGGTATGAAACATGGAAGTTATGGGAACTACAGAGTAAAAATCTTCAGGATTCCCCATTTTACATACAATGTTCTTATGTCGGATGGGGTTCCCTCTTTATAGAATGTTTCTATGAAGTTATGGGGATAATATATATTTTTTGTGATATGAGGACCCCAATTCCTTCAGTGTAGCATGTTACTATGTGGAACTTGGTTTTTTCCTCATAAAATATTACAACACAGGGCTGAGTTCCCCCCACGTAGAGTTTTGTTACATAGGTTAGGGTTCCACCTGCATGTCATTTTGTTGTGTGGGTGTTGGTCCACAAATATGACATACACTTATGCTATTCTATGTGGTTTTAATTAATTAGTCTTGGGTTTGGGGATGCTATTTTAATTTAGTTTCTTCCATAACTCTCTGTGGTGGCTTTACCTATATAGAATGGAAGGCCCCATGTTTAGGCTCTCATTCGGGCTCTCCTTCTGCTGTATTTTTCCTATTTTTATTATTGTCTCTATTGGGGTTATTTAATAGAGGAATAGGGGGACCATGTACTAGTTTGGTCAGTCGTTAGTGGTGGGTCATGGGGATTCATTTGTTGGATCCCAAAGAGGATGCCCCATCCTGAAATTTTTTTGGAGGGGAGAGTCATTTGAGGGGGCAGAAATCAACGTTCATCATAGAAAACGAATTGCTATCATTTTTAATTGTTGAAAGTACCATATCATCCCATGAACATTTTTTTGTGAGGGATGATTGTTCTTCAGGGTAGAAATGATCCTCTATCTCCGAAAATGACTTGGTTTCTCGAATCCATGGAACTGTCACGTCTTGTGAACTATTTCTTCATAGGGAGCTTCATTAAGCAGTGGAATTCTATATAGAGAGGTGGTTCTTATAGATATGTAAACTATGTAGACCCAAAGCTTCATCCATGGGTATGTACCCTTTGAACATTTCTCTTAAAACTCTTCTTCAAACTTGTTTACTCCCTTTAACAAATTCACGGAATTCTTTTCTCATTGCGAGCATAATTTTTAGGACACATCAAGGGATTAGTATTTTGAGATTATTTTATTGTTTTAGGTTATCTAGGGTTTAATTTTTTTTGGTTTTTAGTATTTTTTTGGGTTTTTGATGTTTTACTGTTATCTACTATTTTTAGGGATTTTACGGTTTTTTTGGGTTTTAGGAACATTTTGGGTTTTTAGGGTTTCATGGAGTCATTTTAGTTATTTTAAGTCTTATTTACTGTTTTTTTGTTTTTTTCATATTTTTAAGGGTTTTAATGATTTTTCATGTTTTTATGTGTTTTATTTTTTCCATGGTTTTTAAGGTTTTTGGGTATTTAGCATTTCTAATTTTTTTTAGCATTTTAGGGACTTTTATAACATTTTAGGAATTATAAGGAGTTTTTGAGATTTATATATTTTTATTTTTTTAGGTTACTAATTATTTTTATGTTTTTATGGGTTTAAAGGTTTTGTTTTTGTTTTTAGTGTTTTTAGGGATCTTAATGTGTTTCATGATTTAATGGGTTTTAGTGTTTTAAATATTTAATGGTTTTCTCGGGGTTTTTGGGGGTTTTTTGGTTTATAAATTTTTCATTGTTTTTATGATTTATATAATGTTTAGTGCTTTAAATGTTTTAAGGGTTTTTAGGGTTTTAGTGGGGTTTAGGGTCTTTTAAGGGTGGTATGGTTTGTTCTTGTTTTTAGGGTATTTTAGGGGTTTTATAAGGTTCAATGGATTTTTTGGGTCTTTTGGGGTTTTATATGGTTTTTATTTTATTTTAGGTGGTTTCAGGGGGTTAAGGATATTTTTGGGGGTTTGGGTGTTTTTAGTTTATTTTATTGGTTTTTAGGGGTTTTAAGGTCTTTTAGGTTTTCAGATTTTTAGGATATTTAATTGATTTTAAGGGTATTTAATTTTTTAGGGTTTTATGGTTTTAAGGGGTTTTAGGATTTTAGGGGAATTTTGGGTTTTTGGTTTTAAAGGATTTTAGTGGTTTTAGGGTTTTTTGGTATATTATATTTTTAGGGGTTTTAGAGTTTTTTAGGGGGTTTGGGGGATTCTATGATTTTCAAGTTTTTTTTAGTTTTTTGTGGTTTTAGGTTTTTTTAAGGGGTTTATGGGTTTTATGGTTTTTTGGGTGTTTTATGGTTTATAGGGTTTTTGTTTTAGTTTATGTGTTTTTATGAATTTTAGGGTCTTTCAAGGTTTTCTAGTGTTTTTTATGGAATTTAGTGGGTTTTAGGGATTTTTATGAGTTTTTAGGGTCCTTTATTATTTTTTTGGATTTTATGGTCTTTTAGGTGTTTTAGGGTTTTTTGGTACCTTTAGGGGTTTTGGGGTCTTTAGAGTCTTTTTTGCATATTTAGGATAATTTAGGAACATTTAGGGTTTTCATGGTTGTTAACAGTTTTTAGAGTCTTTCAGGGTTTATGGATTTTATCTATTTTTAGGGAGTTTATTGGTATTAATAGTTTTTAGTGATTTTTGTGTCATTTTAGGGGTTTTATGGTTTTTATAGTTTTTTGTATTTTATGTGTTTTAGGGGATTTTCTTGGTTTTAGGGCATTTAGGGTTTTAAGGTTTTAACGTGTTTCTATTTTCATTTATGTTTCTAGCGTTTTTGGGAGTTTTATGGTTTTAGGGTCTTTTATTGGTTTTAGTGTTTTAGGGTTTTAGGGTCATTTTTGGTTTTTAGGGGGTTTCAGGTTTTTAGGGTCTTGTAGAATTTTTGGATGGTTTATGGACCATTTAAGGGTTTTATGGGTTTTTGGGGCCCCTTGAGGGTTTAAGGGTTTTTAGAGACTTTTTGGGATTTGGGGTGTTTTAAAGGTTTTTTTTGGGGGTTTACTGTTTTTACATTTTTAGTGTCTTTTAGGGTTTGACTGTTTTTTAGGGTCTTTTAGGATTTTGTAGTATTTTTAGGTTCTTTTCGTGTTATTAATATATTTTAGGGGTTATAGGGTTTTTAGGTACATTTGGGGGGGGGGGTTATGGTTTTCAATGATTTTTAGGGTCTTTTAATTTTTTTTTGGGTTTATGAGTGTTTTAGAGGTTTTTTAGTGTTTTTAGTGTTTAGGGTGTACGGTATAGGGTTTTTGGTTTAGGGTTTAGCTTTTTGTTGTATGGAATGTGGTTTAGGTTGTAGGGTTTAGGGTTTAAGGTGTAGGGATTAGGGTGTTAGATTTAGGGTTTATGGTGTAGAGTATAGGGGTTAAGGGTTTTTAGATTTTTTTTTAGACTTTTTTAGGTTTTAGGATTTTTTGGTATTTTGTTGGGTTTTAAAGGGTTTTTAGTTGTTTAATGGTTTTACTGTTTTTATGTTATTTAGGTTTTTTGGGTTATTATGTGTTTTTATGGAATTTAATGGTATTTCATATTTTTTGGGGGGATTTTAAGGGTTTTTAGGGTTTTTAGTTATCTTTGGGGGTTTAGGG
This sequence comes from Viscum album, assembly GCA_963277665.1. Classification (NCBI taxonomy): domain Eukaryota; kingdom Viridiplantae; phylum Streptophyta; class Magnoliopsida; order Santalales; family Viscaceae; genus Viscum; species Viscum album. The sequence continues at coordinate 679,895,767 of OY728142.1, read as the reverse complement.
GGTTTAAGGGATTTTATGTTTCTTAGGGTTTTTTTGGTTTTAAGGGGTTTTTGGGTTTTAGGGTTTCTATGGGTTTTGGGGTTTTTGGGGGTCTAAAATTTTATTAAGGGGTTTTAGGGTTATAATGAATTTTGGGACGTTTTAGGGGTTTTTGGTTTTTTATGAATTCTAGTTTTTTCTAACAGTTCGAAGGGGTTTATGTTTTTTAGGGTTTTTAGGGTCCTTTAGGGTTTTTATGGTTTTTTCCTATAGGGTTTTTATGGGTTTAGCTAATAATAGGTTTTTATGGGTTTAGGGTTCCTTAAGAATTTTAGGGTTTTATGGGTCTTCTAATATTTTTGTTTTTTTAATATTTTTAGGGGGTTTTAGGGTTTTAGGGTTTTTGAGATTTTTTTAATATATTTTGCAGTTTTAGAGTTTTATAGGGTTTTTAGGAATTTATAGGGGTTATTAGGGTTTTTTGTACTTTAATTGTTTTGGCATTTTTTAAGTTTCTTAGGGATTTTAAGGGGTTTAAATATTTTTTTATTATTTTTAGTGTTTTTATGTATTTTTCGGGTGTTCGGGGTTTTTAGGGATTTTAAGAGTTTTTAGGGGTTTTAGCGTTATCATGGTCTTTTAATGTTTTATGGTTTTTATGGATTTTTGGGTTTTTTCATGGATTTTTTGTGATTTTTAGGGTTTTGGGGAAAGGAAGGCGTTGCGTCTGGCTATTTCTAACCCCCCAAATTTATATAAAAAAATACACAGCAGACAAAGGAGTGGCGAGGTCAATCAACCTACAGCCAAAAACCCTGAACACCCCCACAGAACCCAAAAGTCCCCCAAAAACCCAAAAGGCACACAAAAGCATACAAAGAAAAAAAGAAAAAAACGAAACATCCCTAACAACATCATCAATCCAAACAAAAACCAGCATCCTACATCACAATTTTCATCATCCATCAACTTATTGCCATGAAAATCCACCACCAATATCACAGAACCACCCGCATTAGATTCATAATTTTCACCTTCATCACATCGTATCCAAGCATCAATCGTTACTACGAAGCGCCTCCCAGCCAATCAAAAACCATCACCTTTCATCACATCCTAGCCAAGCAACAGCTATCATGCAACAACTTATAATCTATCAACAATAACCTTATATAAAGTTATATTCCATCATTTCACACCTAGTAGCACATCTAGAGACACAGGGAAACCATCCCCCATGACTAGAACCCATATGAAGCACCCAAAGGCGAGACATCATCCAACGCTATTCAACAGAACCAATATCCTGCATTCGCAACAATTCACAACCATACTAGCCACAACACAGAAGACCACAGTCCAAAATAGCATCCATAGAGTATCACAACATAACCATCCCTTTGTCAACAGCATGAAACATATCCAAGAGAGAGGAACCAGAAACAGGAACCTATAGCTTTTGCACAAACCAATTCCAAGCCGATCTCATCTACGCCTCCTACAACTTATGAGAAGTTCTGCAATCCCCAATCAAAATATCGCGCAACATTTGGAATATTCCGTCACAAATCCAAAAAATCCACCAATATCCACCCATCCCCTGATCGCTTCTGCACAACCTCGCCAAGCCGTGACTCCTCACAACCTGCCTGAAACCTAGTAGCACAAGAAGCTGCAACGCCACCTAAAAACAAGATCTATTCTCACCATTGAGAAAGGATCCAAGCACCACTGACGAGAATCACCACCACCTAGACAGTTGAGAAAAGACTCTATGATGAAAAATAAGTCATCTCCACCAACGGGGCGACGCTCGAGGAAGAGAGGATTCTAGATCTGGTGAAGTTGAGCCATTTATCTGCAAGATCCAAGCCAAACCATCACCGACCATGCCCGAAGAGAGCTCTGAAATCGCATCGCTACCAAGAATCAACCTCTTCTCCCATAATCTTGACACCACTGAATACTTTCCTAGGGTATTTTTAGGGGTTTTATGGGTTTTAATGTTATTTGGGTTTTTAGTGTTTTAGAAATTTTAAGTTGTTTTATGGTTTTTTAGGATTTTATAGGGGTTATTATAGTCTTTTAGGGTGTTTTAGGTTGTTCAGGTATGTTAGGGGTTTTATGGTTTTTAGGGTCATTTACATGTTTTTTTGAGTCAAGTGTGATTTAGAGGGTTTGGTATTTTTTTTGGGTGTTTAGGGTTTTTTGGGTGTTTAGGGTTTTTTTGGGGATTTTTAAAATTTTAGTGGTTTTAGGGTTTTTATGGGTTTTAAATTTTTAGGTGTTTTTATTGGTTTTATGCGGTTTTAGGTATTTTTGTTTCTTTTATGGGTTTTATGTATTTTTTGGGCTTTATAAGTTTTTAGGGTTGTTAAATAGTTTTTTAATTTTAAGTGTATTTCATGATTTTTATGAGTATTTATTGTTTTTAGTGGTTTTAGGGGTTTTTAAAGTTATTAGGGGTCTTTATAGTTTTTAGGGTTTTAATGGGTCTTAATAGTTATTAGTGTTTTTGTTGGGTTTTAGGGTTTTAAGCTCTTTAAGGGCATTTTAGGGGTTTAAAGGTATTTGTAACTGTTTTTGGGTTTTTAGGGACATAGGGTTTTAGGGTTTTTTTGGGATGTGTTATGGATTTAGGGTGGGAGGGGGTAGGGTATTTTAAAGGTATTATGTTTTTAGTGGTCTATTAGGGGTATTAGTGTTTTTACGGTTTTTTGTTTTTTAGGGTTTTTAGTTCATTTTTTTGATTTTTAGTGTTTTTGGGGTTTTAGAGCTTTTTAGGGTTTTTATGGTTTTTTGGGTTTCTATGTTTATTTAAGGTTTTTGGTGGTTATTGTTATTTTTAGGTGATTAGGGTTATTTTAGTGGTTTTAGGGGTTTGTTGGTTCTTTTAGTGTTTTTAGGGGTTTTTTGTTCTTTTAGTGTTTTTAGGGTTCTTTTAGGGTTCTTTTAGGGTATTTTTGATATTTGTAGGGTTCTTAATTTTTTTAGTGTTTTTAATGGTTTTGTGTTTATTGTTTTTTAAGGGGTTTAATAGTTTTTTTTTGTTGTTTTAGGGTTTTATGGTTTTAGTATTTTAAATGTTTTTAAGGGTTTTTAGATTTTTATTAGGGTTTTAGTATTTTTAGGGATTTATTGGTTTTAATGGTATTTTATTCTTATAGTGTTTTATGGTTTTTATGGATTTTAGGTAATTTAGGGTTTTTAGTAGTTTTTTTGTATTTTTTCTAGTTTGTAGGGGTTTTTAGGGGTTTAGGGTTGTTTAGGGGTTTTAGGGTTTTTAAGGTTTATAGGTTTGGGTGCAGGTTATAGGTTTTAGTGTGTATGGTTTATGGTTTAAGATGTAGGTTATAATGTCTAGATTATAGGGTATAAGGTAGAGAGTGTAGGGTTCATGGCATTGGTTATAGGGTATAGGTTGTACGGTTTAAGTTTTAGGGAGCAGGATATAGAGTTCAAGTAGTAGGGTTTAGGGTTCTGAGTGTAGGGTTTTGGGTTTTGGGTTTAGGCTGTATTGTATAGGTTTTATGGAGTAGGGTTTAGTATTTATGGTGTAAGTTATGGTTTTTATGTTGTACAATTTTGGATTTTGAGTGTAGGGTATTAGGTTTAGAGTGTAGGGTATTTGTTTTAGGCTGTAGGGACTAGGGTTTAGGGTGAAGGGTTTAGGTTTTAGGGTGGAGGGTTTAGGTTTTAGGGTCTAATTTTATGGGTTTGTTTTGAAGGGTATTGGGTCTAGGGTTTAGGGTTTATAGTTTTGTGTGTAGGGTATAGGGTTTTAGGTGTTGCGTTCAGGGTTTATAGTGTAGGGTTTAGCGTGTATGGTTTATGGTTTTCGGTTTAAGGAGTAAGGTGTATGGTTTAGGGTTTAGGGTGTAGGGTATAGGGTTTAGGGTGTACGTTAGAGGGTTTATGGTGTATAGTTTATGGAATAGGGTGTGTGGTGTAGGGTTTTGGGTATAGGTTTTTGGATATAGGGTGTAGGGTATATCATATCGGGTGTACGGTTTAACGTTTAGGGTTTATAGTATAATCATTACGGTATTGGGGTTAGGGTTTAGGGGTTAGGGGTTAGGGGTTAGGGTTTAGGGTTTAGGGTTTAGGGTTAAGGGTTAATGATTTAGGGATTAGGGTTGAGAGTTTATGGTGTGGGGTTTAGAGTTTTGGTTTTTAGGGTTTAGGGTGTAAGTTAGTGGGTTTAGGGTTTAGAGTATAGGGTTTAGTGTGTAGGGTATTGGGTTTAGGGTGTAGTGTATAGGGTTTAGGGAGTATGGTTTAGAATTAAGTGTGTAGGGTGTAGGTTTTAGTGTGCAGGGTTTAGGTCGTAGGGTGTAGGGAATATGTTTTAGGATGTAGACTACAAGGTTTATGGTGGATAGTATAGGATTTAGGGTATGTGGTTTAGGGTTTATGGTATAATGTCTAGGTTTAGTGTTGTGGGTTTAGGGTGCATGGTCAATGGTTTACGATTTAGGTTATAAGGTTTGGGGTGTAGGGTTTAGGGTGTATCATATAGGCTTTAGGGTTTAGTTTTTGGTTTTATGGTGTAGGGTTTTGGGGGTTTTTATAGTTATTGGGGTTTAGTGTGTAAATTTTAGGGTTTTTTCATTAGGGTTGCAGGTTTAGGGTGTAGAGTATACAATTTTAGGTAGAGGGTTTAGGGTTAGGGTGTAGGGTATTGGGTTTAGGGTGCGGGGTATAGGCTCATGGGTTTAGGTTTTTGGTTTTATGGTTTGCTTTATTAGGTTTAGGGTTTCTTTGGTTTTTTTCAATTATTGGGTGTGTTAATGATTTTAGTGGGTTTTTATGTTTTATGGGTTTTATGTTTTTAGTGGTTTATAGTTTTTATGTTTTTTCTATATTGTAATTTTTTGGGGTATTAATGTTTTTTTGGTTCTTTAAAATTTTATGGTATTTTGGGTTTTTTAGGTTTATTGGGTTTTATATGGTTTTGGGGGTTTTTAGAGTTTTAAATGGTCTTTATAGTTTTTTAGGGGGTTTAGTTGTTTAGGGTTTTAGGTTTTTTGGGGTTTAGAGTTTTAAGGGGTTTAAATAATTTTCTTATAGTTTTTAGTGTTTTAGTGTTTTCTATGGTTTTTTTATGATTTTTAGTGATTTTTTTTTTGTGTTTTAAGGTTTTTTAGAAATTTAATGGGTGTAAGGATTTTATATATATTTAGCGTTTATATTGTTTGAGGAATTTTAAGGGTTTTTCAATTTTCACCGAGGTTTTTTTGTTTTAGGATTTTTTGGGTTATTAGGGTGTTTTTGGTTTTTGTGATCTCTAGTGGTTTTAGGTTATTAGTGTTTTTAATGTCTTAAGGTGTTTAGTGTTTTTTTAATTTGTAGGGTATCTAATGGGTTTTATTTGTCTTTAGGGGTTTTATAGGGGGTTTAGGGGGTTTTATAGTTTTAAAGATTTTTTTTTTGATTTTAATGTTTTTATTCAATTTGTTTGTTTTTAGGGGTTTTAGGGATCTAATTGGTTTTGAGGGTTTTATGTATTTTTTAGTGCTTTTAGGGTTTTTAGGGGTTTTGGGATTTTGGGATTTTAGCAGATTTAGTGGGTTTTTAGGATTTTCTATGGGGGGTGTTTATTTTTCTAGGATTCTTAGTAAGTTTAGTATTATAAGGGGGTGTTAGGTTTTTTAGGGATTTGTTCGGTTTTATGCGTTTTTAGGGTTTTTAAAGGTTTTAGCAAATTTTATGGTTTTAGGGTATTTAGAGTTTTCAGTGTCTTTTATAACATTCAGGGTATTTTGTGGGTTTTCTGGTTCTTATAGAGTTTTATGCAATAAGTTTCTTTAAAAGTTTATAAATGTTTTAGTGTCCTTTATTGGTTTTATGGTTTTTTTCATTTTAATGGTCTTTAGGTTTTTTTAGTTTTTTAGGAAATTTAGTGTTTATTGGTTATTTAGGTTATTTTATGGTTTTTAAATAGTTTTAGGGTTTTTTAAATTTCTAGGTATGTTAGGGGTTTTAAAGTTTTTTTGGTACTTTTATTGTTTTGGGGTCTTCAAATGTTTTTTTAAGAACTTCTAGGTTCCTTTATGGGAATTAGATTTTATTATTATTATTAGGATTTTTTTGTTCCTTTAGGGGTTTTACTGTCTTTATGGGGTTTTTTAATTTCTTGGGTCCTTTTGGTTTTTAGGGGTTTTAGGATCCTTCTGGGGTTCTATGGATTTTTAGGGACCTTAAGATATTTAGGGTTTTAGGATCTTTTAGGGTTATTTGGTCATTTTATGGTCTTTAGGGAATTTTAGTGTTTTTAGGGTTTTTAGGATTTAACGGTATTTTGGGTATTGAGGGAATTATGTTGGAGTTAAGGTTTTAGGTTCTTTTAGTGTTTAAAGGGTTTTTATTCATTTTTAGTGTTTTTTTTTTGTGTTTTTAAGGTTTCTGTGTTTTTAGGGGTTTTGGATTTTTTTTAGGGTCATTTAGGGTTTCTTGGGGGTTTTACGGTATCCTTAACGTGTAAAAATCATTTAGGTATTTTTAATGGTTTTTATGGGGTGTAGGGTTTTTAGGGGTTTCCATTTATTTTTAATGTTCTTTAGGGATTTTCGTTGTTTTTGGGTTTGTTCTAGGTGTTTTATGGGTTTTATGGATTTTAGGGGTTTTAGAGTAATTAGGGAAAGGAAGATGTGAGGGTCGGGCTATTATCGAACCCCCCCCAAATGTATTCGAATGAAAAAAGAGACACAACAGACAAGGGAGGGGCGGGGTCAAATGACCCACACCCAAAAAAAACCTTACAACCCAAGACTAAAAAGACCTAAAAAAGAAAAAACAAAATAAAATAAAAAGAAAAATCAGAATAAGTCAAGGAACCACCACCATCATCCGGCATCAACCATCATCCAGCAGATCATAGCTAACCAACGACCAACATTCGAACTCAAATAGCAATTAGTATCCAACAGCAGCACGATCATAAACCATAGCTTCAGCAACTCCCAACTCAGCAACAACCAGCATCCAACATCACAATTTCCATCATCCAGTGCATTCCAGCATCTAGTAGCACCACATCCAATCTTCACAGCAATACTACAGCAGCAACACGTCCAAACCAACCAGCCCTAGCAACCAACATCACCAAAACTGACATCGCAAACAATCACAACCAGTAGCCTGAAACCACAGCACGAGCACCACAACCAAACACGACCATCATCACCACCAAGCAAACAACAACCAGCAACTCCATACACACCATTTCTAGCAACTAGCATGTTAACAGGGACAACAACACCTGCATCCAGCATACCACAAAAGGAAATTCTCGAACCCAACCACAGTATCTAGCGACCCAACATCAAGAACCAACACCAATGGTGGTTCTCATCCCATCCATCCACCAGCCCACCCAGCCATGAGTTTTAATGGTATTTTTGGGGGTTTAATTATTTTCTAGGATTATATGATTTTTCTTGTTTTTTATAATTTTTTAGGGATTTAGGTTTTTTATTCTTATTTAGGGTTTTAAATTTTTTAGATTTTGTAGTGTGTTAGGGTTTTTATGGTTTTAAGGTATTTTTAGTGTTTTTATGGTGTTTAGTGTTTATTGGGGGTTTTATATTTTTTTTGGGTTTTCATAATTTTACAGAGTTTTAGGGGTGTTAGGGTTTTTAGTTTTTTTTGTCTTTTAGTGGATTTTATGGTTTTTGCGTGTTTTTCATGCCATCTTAGGGGCTGTTGGAGTTTTTTTTATGTTTTTAGGGTTTTTAGGGTTTTTATGGACCTAGAGATCATTAGGGTTTTTGGGTTGTAAAGTGTTTTTTTGGGTTTTAGGATTTTTTTTGTTTTCTTAGTATATTAAATGTTTTATGAGTTTTGTAGTTTTTGTTAGGATTTTAGGTTATTTTATGGAATTATTGGTTTTTCTGGGTTATTATGATTTTAAATGGGGTTTTGGGTTTTTTGGGTTTATTAGGATTTTTTTATTTTTTTTTGATTTTGTAGATTTTCTAATTTTTATATGTTTTTTGGGGGTTTTGGGTTTTTAGGGATTTGTTTAGATTTTTATGGTGTTTTGGTGGGGTTTTTTAGCATTTTTTGTGTGGTTAGGTGTTTTTTGGGTTTTGGGGGTAATTAATATTTCTAGGGTGTTTAAGGGTCTTTTAGTGTTCCTTTTAGGTGTTTTAGGGTCTTTTGGATTTTTCGAATTTTATGGTTTCTACGGATTTAGGGAATTTTAGGGGGTTTAATGTTTTTATGGGTTTTAGGGATTTTATGAATTTTAAGGGTTTTAAAGGTTTCCTCAGAATATTAGTGTTTTAGGGTTATTTTTGGGTTTTGAGGGGCAGGTTTGCTGGGGAATTTTAAAATTTTCAGTGGTTTTTGGGGTTCAAGTGGTTTTGGGAACTTTTGAGTTATAGGGTCCTCTGGGGTTTTTAGGGTTTTTAGGGTGTTTCAGTGTATTTTGGGTTTTTAGGGGTTGTTAAGCTTCTATTAAGGTTTATAGGGTTTTTAGTTTTTTTAGAGTTCTTTGGGGTTTGTAGGATTATTTTTTAGGGTATTATGTGGTTTTCTTGAGATTTTTTACAATTTTATTATTTTTTAATGTTCTTAAGGTTTTGGAGTCTTTTAAGGTTTTATGGTTTTTATGATTTTTATGGGATTTTAGTTTTTTTTATATTATTAAGTGTTTTAGTGGGTTTAGGGTATTTTATTGTTTTTTTAGTATTTAATGGTAATTTAATGGTTTTTAGTTGGTTTTTGGGATTTTTCTTATTTTTAGAGTTTTTATGATCGTTTAGGGTTTTAAGGGGGTTTGGGCTATTTTTTCGTTTTTAGTGTTATTTGGGTTTTTTTGGCTTTTCTAGGGTTTTTAGGGTCCTTTATGCTTTTTAGGGTCTTTTAGGGGTTTTAGGGCCTTTTTTCTGGTTTTTAGGGTCCATGATTGTTTTTATCCTATTTTGAGGTTTTTTCATCTTTTAGGTTTTTCGGGTCCGCTCGTGTTTTAGGGTTTTTAGATCCTATTATGATTTTATGGTATTTTATGATATTTTATGGTTTTTAAGGTTTTATGGTTATTAAGGGTGTTTATGTTTTTAGGGGAATTATTGTTTTTTTAGTTTGTAGTCGTCTCTTATGTATTTTAGTGTCTTTAGGGTTTTAGAATCTTTATGGGTTTTAAAGATTTTAGGGTTCTTAAGAGTTTTTAGGGGTTTTCAATTTTTTCTTCTATTTTTAGGGTCTTTTAGGATTATTAGGGGTGTTTAGGGTTTTTAGGGGTTTTATCATCCTTTACAGGTTTTAATGGATTTTGGTTTTTTTGGGTTTTTGGTTTTTTTAGGGTTTTAGTGTTTATTTGGGTTTTAATGGTTTTGAGTGTTTTTAGAGTTTTTAGGGGTTTTATGAGATTTTAGGTTTTTAAGGATTATTTTTTTATTAGAGATTATTTAGGGGATTTAGGTATTTTTTGATTTAATGGATTTTTATTATTTGTAGGTGTTTTAGGGTTTTTTTTTGTTTTTAATGGATTTTTTAGGGTTTTAGGGGGTTTATAATTCATTTTGGGTTTTTAGGATTTTAGGAGTTTTTAGGCACTTCAAGGATTTTCAGGGTTTTAGGTGTCTTAAGGATTTTAGGGTTTGGGGGTTATAGGGTTTTTAAGAGTTTTTATATTGTTCAGGGGTTTTAGGGGGTTTGCGGCTTTTATAGTTTTTGGGTTCTTAGTGTTTTATGGTTTTAGGGGTTTTTTTTATTTTTATGGTTTTGGGTTAATTTTGTGGATTCAAGAATTATTTAGGATCTTTAAATTTTTTATGGTTTTATATAATTCATAATAGTTTAATGATTTTCTAGAGTTTTCTGGTATTTTTATTTTTGGGGGTTTTAAGGAATTTTTTAGTGTTTTTTTAGTTTTTTGGGGGTTTAAAGGGGGTTTTATGGTTTTGGGGTTATTATATGTTTTAAATACTTTTTGGGGTATTTATCTTTTTCAGGTTGTTTGTGATTTTAGGTTTTCTTGTGATTTTAGGGTTTTGTGCGTTATTATGGGTTTTAGTGTGTTTAAGGGGTTAATGGTCTTTTTGGTTTTTATACTGTAATTTAGTGTCTTTTAGTATTTTATAGGATTTTAGGGTCTTTATTTTTTTAGGATATCTAAGTGTTTTTAGCGGATTTAGGTTCTTTTATGGGTATTTTATTTTAATGGCCTTTTAGTGTTTGGGGGGGTTTTTAGGTTTTTAATGTTTTTAGTGTATTTAGGATTTTCTCAATTTTTAAGGTTTTTATGATTTTTTATTTTTTAGGGTCTCTATTGGTATTTATAGTTTTCATTATTTTTATAGTTTATAGAGTTTTCTTCTTATTTTTATGTTTTTCAAGGTTTTTAAATTTTTTAGGATTCATGAAGGTTTTTTGGATGTTTTGGAGGGTTTTTAAGGGAGTTTAGGTTTTTAGGATTTTAGAACTTTTTAGATATTTTATTTTTTTCATGATTTTTAAAAATTTTATGGGTTTTAGGGATTATTTACAACTGGTAAGTTTTTTTGGGGTTTTAGTGGTTTATGGGGGTTTAGGGGGTTTTATGATATATTTATGGATATAGGGGTTTTTCTAGTTTTAGGATTTTTTTATCATTTTAGGGGTATTTATTGTATTTATGGGTTTTAGAAATTTTATTTGTTTTAGAATATTTTAGAGTGTTTATTGGGTTTTAGGGGTTTTAAAGGATTTAGGGTTTTTTTGTATTGGGGTTTTAGTATTTTTTTGGGTTTTAGGGGTTTTAGGTTTTTTGGTTTATAAAGTTTTTTAGGAATTTTAGGGTTTTAGGTTATTTTAGGGGTTTTGGGGTTCTAGGGGTTTTAAGGTGTTTCAGGGTTTTTTGGTGTCTTAGTAATTTTGGATTTTTATGGGCTTTAGGGTTTTTAGGCATTTCAAAGGGTTTTGTGTTTCTAGGGATTTCTTAAGGTTTTTAGCATTTTTAATGGTTTTATGGTTTTTTGGAATACATGTTTTTAGGTTTTTTGTGGTTTAAGAGGATTTTTATGAATTTTAAGCTTTTTTAATTTGTTTGGGTTTTTTGTGTTTTTTTCATATTTTTTAGGGTTTTCAGGGGTTTTAGGTTTTTTAGGGTGTTTTAGGGTCTTTTAGTTTTTAGGGGTTTTTGAGGTTTTTAGGGGGTTTAGGGAATTTTAATGGGTTTAAGGTGTTTTTAGTGTCTTTAGGGGTTTTTTTGGGTGTTTCAGGGGCTTTATGGATCTTTTAGTGTTTGAAATGGGTGTTAGGGTCTTTAGAGCCCATTAGGGGTTTTATTATTTTTAGGGTCTTTGTGGGGTTTTCGACTTTTAATGGTTTTTATGGTTTTTAATATTTTTATGTATTTAATTGTTTTTAGGGTTTTTATGGTTTGTAGGGTTTTAGCATGTCTTTAGGGTTTTTTGTTTAAGGGGTTTTAGAGATTTATGTGTTTTTAGATTTTTATTGGGTTTTAGGGTTTGTAGGGTTTTTTGTGTTTAGGGGTTTTATTAATGTTTTATAGGGGTTATGAAAAAAATAGTTTTTTGTCATATTAGTGTTTCTTGGGGTTTATATTTTTTTATGGTTTTATGGGTTTTTTGGTAGTTTTAGGGTTTTTTGTGTTTTTAGGGTTTTAAAGGTTTTTTTAGGGTTTGAGGGGGGTTTTTGTGTTTTAGGGGTATTTATGTGTTATATGTTTATTTTAAGGGTTTTAAGGGAATTTATTATTCCTTCTGGATTTTATGGGTTTTAGGATTTTTATATTTTTTAGGGTTTAAGGGGTTTTTATCTCTTTTTGGGGTTTTAGGGGTTTTAGGGTTTTTTTGGTTTTAAGGGGTTTAGGGTTTTTAGAGTTTTTTTGGGTTATTTTAGTTTTTAGGGTTATTTACTATTTTTTGAGATTTTTTAGGGTTTTTAATGTTTTATGGGTTTTAGGGTATTTTAGGGTATTTATTATATTTGTGGTATTCTATGGTTTTTGGGTTTTTAGTGGTTTTTGGGGTTTTTAATGGCTCTTAGAGGTTTTGGTATTTTTTAAAAAAATTATGTTTTTAATGTTTGTAAGGATTTTTAGGTTTTTAATGTTTTTATAGGGGTTTTGAGGTATTTACTATTTTTTGGGTTATTTTTGTTTTTAGTGTTTCAAAGTTTTTAGGGGTTTATATGGCAAGGAATATGCGAGGGTCGGGCTATTCTCGGCCCCCCAAAATTTATTTGAAATAAAAAAGAGACACAGCAGACAAGGGAGGGGAGGGGTCAAACGGCCCACACCCAAAAACCCTTACATCCCAAGACACAAAAGACTAGGGGTTTATATGGGTTTAAATTATTTTTAGGGATTTTGGGATTTTTATTGGTTTTTATGGGTCATTGGGGTCTTTTATGGGTTTTGTGGTTTTTAGTGTATTTTACATTCTTTTCGGTTTTTAGGTTTCTTCAAGGTATTTTAATAAATTTTTACTGTTTTCAAGGGTATTTTTTTTGGGTTTTTAGAATTTTTAGGGTCCTTGGGGGGTTTTATAGTCTTTTAGAGTTTTTTGTGTTATTTAGGGTTTTTATGTCTTTTAGGGGTTTTTTCTGGGTTTTTTGTGTTCTTTTGATCTTCTATGGTTTTTAATGTTTTAAAATTTTTAGGGTTTTTAGGGATTTTAGGGTCTTTTAGAGTTTTAGGTTCTTTTAGGGTTTTCTTAGATCTTTATTGTCTTTTATGGTTTTTAGGGACTTTTATACATTTTAGGGTCATTTAGTGTTTTGTTGGGTTTTGAGGTTTTTTAAGATATTTTTAGGACCATTGGTGAGATAGTTGTTTTAATAAACACAAATCATGCCAATTTTTACATCATGATAATTCACATATTATGTTTTATGTATTGTTCATCCTGATTGTGAATATTTATAAATAAATAGGTTATGTCACATGGTATAATACATTTCAATAAGTCCATAAATTATGGATATTTATGTTTTAATATTTTTACAGGTGTATATTAACATGTTATTATAAATTTTACTTAATCTGGTATTGTTCTTTATAATACAGACACTTTGTATGTTTTTCAAAATCCCTTACACTGATTGGTTCATAGGAGCCACCAATGGTTGACTCACCGATGAGGACTCACCAATCGAAGAATACACAGATACATGACTCACTGAAAGAAAAAATGACACACCGATGGACAATTCACTGATGATCAATCACACCGATTGTTCTAGAGACTCACTGATGGACGAGTCATTGATGGACAAGTCACTGATGGGTGACACATTGATAGTTCAAAATTAGTCATCGATGATGACTCACTGGTAGAACAAACAACACACCGATGGACAAGTCACTGATGATCAATCACATAGATAGTTCTAGCGACTCACTGATGGACAACTCACTAATGGATGAGTCACTGATGTGCAGCAAACTATTAGTTCAAAATGATTCACTGATGACCACTCACTGATGCCTAGACAGACTGATAGTACAAATAACTCACTGATTCCCAAAGTCACTGTTATCGATGAAAATTACTCACTGATACAGAGAGTCATCGATTCCAATAGAGAGATGCTAATGACTCACTGATACTTATGAATCACTGATAGTCATAAATACTATTTTTATTTTATTAATTCAAATTTGTATCTAATGGTCATATTTATACAAATTAATACTTCTGACATTAATTAATGATGTTTGTAGGATATTTAGAGAATAGTATGAGGTACATGCATGTGGGGAGATCACTATGTCAGCTGGACCTTGAAGGATAAAAGGATAAAAAGATGAATCATTCAAAATATGCAGAAGAGTAGAAATAAAATGAAACCTAAGAACTCCTGAAACTCTCAACCATACTTCCAAAACCCAAGAATTCAAAAGTAAGAACATACTGGGAGATCAATAAGTTAAGATAACATGATGAGATAACCTGAACATCTTTCAAACAAGTAGATGAACATTTCATACATCAAGAATCTTGAATATAGAGTCTTCGACACTCTATTTTGGAGTCAACATTCATAAGAGGAATCAGAATTCAATTCCACTACATCAAACGAGTCTATAGCTACAATGCATAACACACAGAGCCTTCTAAATATAACTCTATATCTTTATCTATGTTGTGTTTATTTATTTAAATTTCTTAGTAGTGTTTGTATCTATCTGTTACACACACACACTGACTTTTGTGCATAACTGGTGGATACATGTTATCCTCAATCTTAGACTCTATTTTTCAATTTTTATCCCACATAGAACTGTGGATGAGGTCGTGTGTGACTTTTTTGTTGTTTTTCTCACCAATAACTATGGTAGAGGTCAAGGGTGACCTCGAAATCCTTGTGTGCTATTGTGAACCCTAATCCAGGGTGTGGATCAAACATGTTTATTAATTTAAAATACTTGGTTGCAGGTGATCACCGAGTGGAGAGGACTAAGTCTCGACATGAGACTGAAACTCTTGTTTTAAATTTTTTTGTGCCTATTGTTATTTTCTTTTACTATATTTTATATCAGATTTTATTAATACAAATTAAAAATCTGATAATTATTTTAGAAATAGTTTATAACAGTTTTGAACTAGTAGTTTAGTTTCAAAAGTTGAATTGATCTTTGTGTTATTATAGATGAGAACTAATCAATCTCTTGAGAAATTACTTGAACAATCAGGATTCTTATAAATTAACTACAAACTAACTTGAATTATTTTTAATTTGGGGAAATTTTTAAAGAACCAATAATTAAGAGAAATTTTTATAGGGACTCAACTCACCCCCACCTCTTCAATTTCCTATTGGGACAACATTTTGTAATCAGTTCTTGAGTTTATTTTTCAAAACAATTTAGTTTTTAAAATATTTTCTCAAATATTTTTCCAATTGTGATTTTAGTTGTATTTCAAGATCATAAAATTTATATTACAGAAAAAATCTTATCTGTTGAATGAATTTTCAAAATTATATTATGGAAAATATATTATAAAGAGTTTCTACAAATAGACCAACTTTTTTCAATGGAAAAATTATGCTCAGTGGAAGCATAAAATGAAAATACATTTAGAAAGAATGGGATTTGAAATCTGGACTAATATTGAATGTAAATATACACACCATGATTCTTCTAGAAACACTTGGGATGAAGCTACCTATATATCCTATAATAATAAAAATGAAGTTATGAATGCATTATACTATGAACTAAAAGATTAAGAGTTTAATCAAATTTCTACCTGTAAAACTGCTAATGAGATTTGAGACACTTTAGTTGTTCCCTATAAGGGAACAACTAATGTGAAAGAGATGAGATTAAATAGATATACTATTAAATATGAAAAATTTAGAATGAATCCTGATGAATATATTTATGATATATATCTTTGGTTCAATGAAAATTTTAAAACAATGATTTCTTTAGGATGAGTTATCACAGTAAAGGAGAAGATCATGAGGATTCTACGATGCTTACCTGAGAGATGGAGAGGGACATCAGTATCCATAAGAGAATCATGTGAAATTGATAAATACTATTGATGAAACTAATTGGAAAATTAATGATGTATGATGCGGAACTAAAGGTGAATCATGAAGATAAGGAGCCAAAGAAAAAATCTTTATCCTTCAAGGCTACTACTTCAAAGAGAAAAGATACAGAGAAAGTTCGAGCTTTTTGTTGAGGTCACAAGTAGTGAATAATCAGCTTTAGATAGTGATGAAGAAATGAGCCAACTTTCTATGAGATTTAGAAAATTTTATTGAAATAAAATTTTCTTCATGAAACCAAACTATAAAGGAAAATACGACAATAATGTAAATTGGAAAAAATATTGGAAGGATCCTGAAAAATCATAAGAAATAGTTTTCTATGAATTAAAAAGGAGAGGGAATGTCAAATATGACTATCCTAAATTATATTATAAATGAAGTATGAGAATAATTATCATAAATATAAGAATGCAATGAAGTCCACCTAGAGTGCATCAATGGATAGCTCTAGTGAATCCTCTTATTCTCAGAATGAGAAATGATATATAAAAAATATGCACTTTATGACAAATACCTCATAGGTAAACTGCCTAAAGTGTTCTTATAGAAATATTTGGTACATGGATAGTGGATTTTCAAGACACTTAATAGGATATTACTCAAGATTCAATATCTCATCATGATTTATGGAGGACATGTCACATTTAATGACAAAGTTAAAAAAAATAATTAACTTAGGCCAAATTGATAATCCTAAATCTATTTCAATTTCCAATGTACTTTATGTTTACGGATTAAAGTATAACATGCTTATCATATCTCAACTATGTGATGGTAGATTTCATTTATAATTTGAAAATGATTAATGGCATGTTTTTATGCCAGAAAAATAGTATTTGCCTCTTTTAGAAATGATAATGTATATGCTGTAAATTTAGACACACTAGCATCACAGAATATTTCCTACCTAAGTGACTTTCCCAAATAATATTTGCTATAGAATATAAGACTAGTAAATTTCAATGTACACTCCCTTAAGAAATTAACTCAAAAAGTTTTAGTTAAGGACCTTCCCAAATTAGAGTTTCTAGACAATAGGGTGTGCAATATTTTTCAAAAGGTAAACCATAACAAAATCTCTTTAAAACTAAATAAATAAGTTACAACTTCTCAACCTCTCGATTTGGTTCACATGGATGTGTTTGGACCATCTAGAGTTTCATGTCTCAAAGGGAAGAACTATGTTTAGGTTCTTGTAGATTCCTTCTCTAGTTATACTTAGACCTTTTTATTAGCTCAAAAAAGTAAACCTTTCACTCATTTTACCATGTATGCTAGGATTGCAGAAAATCATAGGGTAATTAAAATGAACTTATTAAGAAATGACCATGGATGTGAGTTTGAAAATCAAGACTTTGAATCTTTTTTCTCATAGAATGGATATAGGAATAACTTCTCACCCCTAGGACACCTCAACCTAATGGTGTCATAAACATAAGAAATAAAACCCTACAAACAATTTCCTAAAATATGCACAAGGAATATTGAATACTGATTTATTTTGGAAATGAATATGTTAATACAGTTTTTATATAATAAATATAGTCTTAATCAGACCTTTCCTTAAGAAAAATCTTAATGAATTGTGGAAAAATAGGAAACCCAAGGTAAATTATTTTAAGGTTTTTGGATTTAAATCTTATATTTTAAACACTAATGGTAATCTATATAATGTTTCCTCCAAAAGTGATGAATGAATATTCCTCAGATATTCAATATAATGAACACAATATAGATTCTTTAATAAAAGAACCAAATGTGTGGAGGAATTTTTACATGTCATGATTGATGAAATAGATCCACATGTACCTAGTACCTTTCTAGAGAATCTTGAAGAGGATATTTCTAATTTAGACAGTAATTTTAAACCCTCTTACCATCCTATAATAGAATCTATTAAAACTTCATGTTCTATATATTCTCTAGATTTCAACCATAATGAACCAGAATTAAGTGATGAACCTGAAATAACTATCCCTACTTTAACTAGACCATCTATAACCCTTAAAAACCATACCTTAGATGTTGTTGTTGGATATTTAGATATTGGAACACAAACTAAAGTTTCCTTGAGAAATTAGATTGACCATCAAGAATTCTTGCCCCAACTTTAACCTAAAAATATAAATGATGAAATTAATGTTGAACTTTGGGTGATGGCTATGAAAGAATATCTTAATCTGTTTGAGAGAAATAAATTATGGAAGCTTTTTGATAGACCTAATGATACCTTGATCGCATGAACTAAATGGTTTTTAGGAATAATGTATATTAAACTGGAAATATAGTTAGAAGAAAACAAATATCGGTTACAAAGGGATACAATCAGGAATAGTGAATTGATTATGAGGATAAATTTTCACCAGAATCTAGGATTAAATCCATTAGAATCTTACTTGACTATGTAGAAAACATGGATTTCAAACATTACCAAATGGATGTCAAAATTTAATTCTTAAATGGTGATATAAATGATGATTTTTTTGTTGAACAACCCCTACGTATTAGAAATCCATATTTTTTAAATCATGTTTTCAAATTAAAAAATTCTTTATATGGGTTTTAACAAGATCTAAGAGCTTGGTATGATAGGTTATGTAACATTCATATTTATAAAGGTTTCAGAAAAGGAATTTATAATCAAACATTATTTATAAAAAAAATTATAAATATATTCTAATAGATCAAATATATGTAGATGATTTTATTTTTGGTTCTTCTAAAAATTTGTTATGCAATGATTTTTCAAAAACAATACAAAGTGAGTTTTAAATGAGTTTGATGGGTGAATTTTAATATTTTCCTAGACTTAAAATATTTCCAAAATAAGAAGGTATTATTTTATATAACTGTAAATATACTAAAGATATTTTTAAAATATATTTATTTAATGGCATTGAGAGTAGTAAAACACCTATGAGTTCTACTTGTATGTTGGATCTTGTTGAAAATGGAAAATTTGTTGATCAAACAACTTACTGAAGTGCATGTAGGCCAGACATCATGTATAGTGTGTGTATGTGTGCAAGATTTCAAGAAAACCAAAAAGAGGCACATTTAAATGATGTTAAAAGAGTTTTAAAATACCTCAAATATACAACTAATTTAGGACTATTCTACCCTAGAGGACAATATATTTATTTGGTTTGTTATTCTAATGCTGAATTCAGTGGGTGAAAATTAGACAATAAGAGAACCTCTAAAACATGTCACTTTTTGGGAATGTCTCTAACTTCATGGTGTAGTAAAAAGAAAAATTATGTTGCATTATCAACTGTTGAAGTAGAGTACATGGCTGCTGCTAGTTGTTGTGCACAAATTTTATGGATGAAAAACACTTTATTAGACTATGGATTTCAATTCCGACATATCCCCATAAATTTTGATAATAAAATTTCTATTAACATTTCTAAAAATTCAATTTATTATTCCAGAACAAGACATATTGATGTAAGACATCACTTTTTGAGAGGCCACTATGAAAAATGTGATATAACTCTTTAGTTTATTGTCACTAAACATCAACTTTCTAACATTTTTATCAAAACCTTAATCTAAGAGATAATGAGCTAAATCATACATGAACTCGGAATGTTAATTTTATAATGACTCTCTATCATTATCACTTTAAAAATTATGTTTTTATGTCACACCGATCATGTGAAACCAATCAGTTAGAAATCGATCAGTGTGAAACCAATCACGTGAAACTGATCGTGTGATACCGATTAGGTGAGATCAATACTTTTAGAGTGAAACTGAAACTAATAAAGATTTTTAGTTAACATATTTTTCTTTCTATTTTATTTAAAATGACACTTTTTTGTTTTTCTTTATTTTATTGATATTATATTTTATGTTTTTACAAATTATAACCCCTAAAAGACAAAATTAAATTGATCCATATCCAGTCACTACCCTCACTAACTTTGAACCTCTGACCTTTGGACTTCTTTATTTGAACCAAAAATTTTAGAATGGAAAGGAAAAATCAAGTGATGGAAGGATTTAATGAATTTACACTGGCCAAGCATTAGAATGGAAAATCGAGCATTTCCATGAGTCATATAAATCTGGAGTTGGAAATCAACGTAGTAACTCCTAAGAAAGTGGTTTCATCCAAATGGTTGATGTCGAGCAAGACTCTTTTGCTAAAAGTTCTGGAAACACAGGGGTGGATTAGTTGGTTTGCAGACAATGAGAGATAATACAATCCCATGTTGGTTCACCAATTTCATTTATACTTGGAAGTGTTTTTGAAGGAGCAGAGGAGGTTCAGATAAAGTATGTAGTAAAAGGAAAAGAGATCTCATTTTATTCCAAAAAGTGGGCCAAATTCTAAAATATGCCTCATGAGGGAATATTTGATGAATACCTGGGTAAAATTTCACCTATTTCAGATTTATTTTCTTTTGAAACTGATTTGAATGAATTAATTGGAAATGAGGAATTAAGGTGGGAAATAACTTTAGAATTAGATGGAGAGGCCAAAAGGATTTTAAAATTTTTCCAACAACAAATCTTCCCAAGGAAGTGACATTTCTCTACCTCAATGTATTAGTATGTTTACTTGATTAAATCGTTGAATAATAAAGTGAAACTGAATTTATGTAGGTACCTTATAGTACATATCTGTGAAATTATCAACCCCTCTTTAAAGGAATCCTGTTTATATTATCCGAGGATGATTTTTGCAATGTTGAAGAGGCTGGGATGTGTAGAGGATGAAGATGAGTTGACTATTGCCTATAATTAATTTTTCATGATCAAAGAAATCAAAAAAAGAATGAAAATATTTTTTAACCCATGGAGGAGAATTTGGGTAGTATATGAGGAGAAATTGTATGAGGATTATAATCCCATTGATCATCTTACTAGACTAAGGGATCCATCTGATCTATGTCTTAAACCTAGTAAAAAGGTTGTATATTTAGATGAAGATAAAGATAAGTCTGATATGTAAAGTGAAATGGAATCTACTACAGATGATAGGAGTGACCGAGATATTACTGAAATCTCTAAGGAAACGTCATATGGACCACCAAGTCCTCTATTAGAATTACTTTATAATAAATCTTTTTTGGATAATGATGATGAGGAAGAGACTAAAGTCTCTGTAGTTGAAGGTTATGTGAGAAAGACTGATGATGATGATGGTGGTGGTGGTGGTGAGCATGTGAGTGACTCACTGAATCCAAGGCTAGAGATTATCAGTTCTGGTGAGGAGTCTGTGTGTAACGCCCCGACCCCAGCTACCCAGAGTCGGTGCATTACTTCGTAACATTGGCATGATCACAAAAGATCAAGTCTCGAAATACCGATTAGTTTAGTAGCCTTAGAAACACTAGATACATTCATAAGTCTTACATTACATCATAAAGTGAAAAACTAATAACAAAGTCTTCATAGTCCACACTCATATCCTCTTCTGACTATCCCTGCAGGTCATTCATAAAATACTTCTTCACATTTTGTAAAATATTAAAACATTGAAAGGGGTGAGCTCAGATGCTCAGTAAGGATAAAAATATTGCGGAAGCTTTCATAAATAAACATAAACATTTAAGGCAATGTATAACTAAAACAAAATCCTTTTAAACTTGAATATCAACATAATATGGAAAAAGTTAAATGAGATAATTCCATTTACTTCTTCACATGGATATTATACTGGTCGAATAATCACATGCAATATCAATAACCACTTTCATAATGAGGGAATGTATAATGCCAGACATTCTGAAACATTTTGTCAAGGCCTCGGCCAAGACGTCTAAAATGATTAAGGCCTCGGCCAAAACCATAAATCAAATTGGGAAAGGGCCTCGGCCAATTCCACGTCTAGTTGTATCATGAGACCTACCGATGCATCGAGGAGCTATAGCGGGCTCCACCCGTCACTTATTAAGTCCAATACATTACTCATATGAATAGGTTTAAACATATCATAAACCATAACATAATCGTATCTCATAAAACATGCATAAAGAAAACATAAAATTTCCACATTTCAATCACAAGATATCAATAAAACACATTGATATAAAAAAAACGCTTTCAAATCCATTTTCAATACCAAAATAAAAGAAAGTTAAAACTTTGTATTTATTTTTCATTAAAAAAATGATGGCTTGTAGAGGAAGCCGAAACTCAAATAATGGTCACGGCGGCGGAGAAGTCATTATCGCCGCATAAGTACGGAAAGAAAAACATTCCCTTTTTTCGTTTAGCAAAACGCTTCGTATAAAAAATATTTCTTTTGAATAAACGTAAAAGTCAAAGGGTTTATACACCGTATAAAAGAAAGTTGTGTATAAAACCAAATATGCCTCAATGAAAGGGGATTGAGACGAAGTCCTTAAAAAGATCATTTTTTTTAAATAAAGTACATATATAATGTGTATTCACTATAAGTACACATAAATAATGTAAAAAATACAAGATAGGACATAATAATATCATGACATAATTTGAAAGTAGGAGATTAACCCAAAGAATAGAAATTGGGTTAAGAAGTTCCCTTACCTCGTGTCTGACTTGACTCAACCGTTCTTTAACCTCCTGAATAATAAACTAGAGTTAATATATACCTTATTATGAACCATTTTTAATTTCATTATCCTTTTTATATCACTTATTACAATGTTATGAACATTATGTAATTATTTAAGTTAATAACGGTCGTTTTGTCGATCTTTGGTACTTAAGTCAACAATAAACTTATTATAATTACAAGTTGTTTATGTGGTAGAATATCCATTATCTCCAGAATTATATTCATGATTTAGATGTCATATATATCATATATATCCAGTATATACATTCATTTATAATATTACGTAACATTTAGAGGTATGAAATGAAATGCACCGTTCATGGAGACGGTAAGCCGTACGTACGCATGAACGCTACTTTCATTTCTATTTCATATTGAATGGAATGAAATCATAATTATATAAATTTATAATATAATTCCAGTATAATATAGTGTATAATACCATTTACTCCATCCTTTATACATCCCACATATGGCATTAACGATTCAAATCACTTTGAGGGGGCGGTAGTCCGCACTTCCTAAAATGAATTTATCGCGTTTACCCATAATGGAAATCATAAAGTATGCCATAAATGAGAAATACAGAAGAATAAGTAAAACATAAACATATTATATATCATATATAAATACAGTGACATCTTAATGGCCACCTTTGAAGGTGTTATATGAGTGTTGAACAATCATCGTTTCGTGAGGCAGAAATTCGCCATCCACAGAAACCGTATGTTCTTTAACCATTAGATGTAGGTGTGTGTAAGTGTAGCTCAAATAATTCTTTTAACAACATCCTAGTATATTGAGGATTCTGGTTTTGTTACAAAAGAAATGAATAAAAAGAGTTTCGGGAGTTCGAGAAGAAAAAATAAAACAAAACAACATTAGAGAAGACATTACCACAAAATCGGGTAACTCTTTTTGATTTGAGCCAAAGGATTCCTTGGGAAGCGTTCTTCCCAAACTCAGGCTTCTAGGAGTAAGAGGGGGAAGTTGGGAGAGTATTTGGGCAGATTTTGGCCGAGCCAAATGGCTTGAAGGTGTGAATGAGGTGGTAGAGGTGGGGGCCTTTTATAAGTGGAGAGGAGGGACACTCTTGGAAAGTAAGGAAATTTTACATTATTATACAATGCTTTTCGGATTCTAAAGGTCCGAAACTTATATAATTCGTGGATAAGGTGATAAGGTTTCAAAATCTACCCATGCAATAGGCTTTGGACAAGTGTAATCCTTGGATTGTACATTATCTTTTCATTTTATTAAAATCGTTAAATAATGAGGTAATCGCTGCATCATAATGATGTCATAAATAATTTAATTTATTTAATGTCTAAAAATTATAAAAAATACTATGATGTAGTAAATCTTTTTATCTTTCCAATGACTATTTATAGTCAAAAATATGACTTGTATAAGCCCATGTAAAAATTGTTTTAGTAAAACATTTCATGTTTGTGTCATTTTTTACTTTAACATTAAATAAAAGGTATTTATGTCATTTTCCAACTAAAGTGGCTCCATGGGGTCCCCAAGTTGACCCATGGATAGTCTTGGTCGGCCATGGAACATCCAATGAGGGTAGGACATGTGTCAAGCTCATCTCATATTATTGAAACATTATTTTTACCTTAAACTACACTAATTACCTCTAATCGCGATTAAGAACTTAAAAGTTGCTATTCACCAAAAATTATTTTAATCTCATTGAACCAAATTTTACTTCTTAATGACTACCATGTATGTCGTATTTTTGAAAATCAAATCACAGAGGTGGTAATATTTCATTTAAACAAAAAATTAGTTATTTAACTACCACTTAGTGGTTTCACTATTCATCAAAAATTGAAGTTTTTCAGAACAATGCCAAAATTTCACCCTAAGATATAATTGATATTCCAATTTCAAAAATGATGTCTATTTTACAAAATTCCAAAAATATAAGTTACATTAATTTATTTTACAATTAATTCCCGCTGTCACAACAAATAGCGTGTTTTTAAGGAAAAATTTATATCAAAAATTGGCAATTGTTTATGTCCAATTTCAATGTTAAATTAATTCTAATGACCACCATTGAATAAAATGGTAAAAATATATTCTAATTATACTTTAAAACCACTAAATAGTATAATTTATCACTATAAATTATTTTTATTAAAAAAAGTTGTTTTTAAGTATTTTTCACTATTCATAAAAAATTAGAAGTTCTCAGAAAAATACCAAAAATTCAACATAGGATAACTTTGATATTCAGAATCCAAAAATGAAGTCCATTTTGACATATAAAATTTCTATAATTTTAAAAAGTGGTTATTACTATTCATAACGGCTACATTGATTAGTCGCGGTGTTTTAGAACTCGAAGTTGTGTACAATGCAAGCCATTGCATTATTGAATGAGAAGCGTATCGTGGAAGCTCGGGGTGTTACATTCTCCCCTCCTTCAATAAATTGCGTCCTCACAATTTGATATTTTTCTTTGAAAATAAAAGGTTGAAAATAGAAAATACCTTTTTTGAAAACCCACATCGGAAATAAGGTTAATAAAATTTAGCCTTAATAAGAGGGAAATGGATATAAGAAAGTCACCACCAAATTATGATCTCGATAAGGAGAACATTGGTGGAAATTAGAGACATATAATTGGAGGGAAAACGTAAATATTTGTAGGGAGTGATTGAGGTCATCAATCATAATCAACTGTCAAATTGAGGGCCTCAAAGCCTTCAATCTATGTTGATTTAAAATATCATCAGTTCAACAAGACATAAGGTATTAGGATAACACATTTTTTTAATATCCCTTTACTAAAGTTTAAGAATTAATTTATTCATTGAATAAGAGATAGGTATATATATATTTATGCTTGACAATTAGAGTTTCAACCTTCAACTCATCTTTCACTCAAAAATATAATAGAACTCAAAAATATTATACTTATCCTAATTGTATAAGGTTCAAAATGTTAACACATATGATTTAGATTAGTAAAATTATTTTTTAATAACCAGGGACTTCCTGTAGGCTAGTGGTAGGAAATAAAGGCCTTTCGCACTATGATTGTGGGTTCGATTCCTGCAGCTTTGTCCGACGCGACGGGTTATTCCCCACCCTGCAGGTTGTCCTTTTTCCTAAAACTATAGTATTATAATATTCAAAAATAATCTTCATAAATTTTTTAACCTTAAACAATACTATCCAAAGATCAACTTAATCCACTCCAACCTTTATAGTTATCCAAAATACCTCCGTCCAGACTTTCTCTAAAAGGTCTCTTAATTCCAAAATCAATTTATCAGATTCCCCAAACAAAGTAAAGTTTCTCTTATTGTCACATTCTAAAAATATAATTACCTTCATCATATTAAAACCATACTGAAATCAACAAGTACTGCAGTACAATCCTTATATATATATATATCACATTATTCTAATAACCAGAATATAATCCATGAGTCAAAAAGCACCAATACATTAATTATTCTGCTTCAACTGTAGTAATAGCATAAGATTGTCCTTGATCCCTTGGCCTTTTCTGAGGTAAGTTTCCCGGATGCTTAGGACATTCATTTTCATAATGACCCATTTCTCTACAATTGTAGAATTCAACTTTGATAGCCTCTTTCTTTCCCTTGCAATCACGAGCCTGGTGACCTTTTTCTCCACATTTATAACAAACTCCCATTCCTTTCAGGCAAGTACCGGGGTGATTCTTCCCACAATTATCACATAATGGAAAATACTTCTTTCCCTTTTTCCCTTTATCTGTCTCTTGTTCCACATTTCTCTTCTTCTCTTGCTTTACTTTGTTGTCATAAGACTTAGAGAATTCCTTTTCTGTCTTGATAGCACATGAGAAAATATCTTCGTATGACGAGAAGGATTGTGCGACTAATGCTCGAAGGAGAAATGGTTTTAACCCATCAAAGAAACGATCAATCTTACTGCTTGGGTTACATATGTAATCTGCAGCATACCTCGCTAACCCTGTAATGTTAGCCTCATACTTTGCGACATTCTCATCCTCCTTCTGCCTTAGACTTAGAAATTGCCTTTCCATATCTACTCAATGGTCTCGAGAAAGTATTTTTTCTAAGATCAGCTCTTTGAACTCCTTCCATTCCATGTTTGTTAATTCATCATCTTCCTTTGTGTTTTGAATTAGTGACCACCATTGATCGGCATCTCCAGTGAGGCGGTAAACTGCCATGACAACTTTCTCCCTTTCACTACCCCCCAAGGCATGGAATATTTTTCTCTAAGGAATTTATCCATTGCTCAGCTACTAATGGATTTGTACCCTCATTAAATTTTGGCGGTTGTTGCCTCATGAATCGGTCTAACATTGATCCTCCACGTTGCGGATCGGGGTGCTCCATACGAGTAAGGTTATTATTCATAACCTGAGTGAGTTGTCCCAGTATGGTAATAAGTTTATCAGCGCCAGTTGTATCTCCAGATCCACAATAATTATCTTGAGCAGGAGGGCAATCCCTACACGGAGTGCGTGCATTGATACGGTTTACATTCCTTCCACTAGGCGCCATTTCTAAACAATGGCATAAACTAGATTAGTTTATGAATTGAAATACATAATTCCTTATTTGTAAAACACATTACATAAATTGAACTATTTATGGATATAATCCATAATCATAAAAAGGAATGTTTTCTTTGAGGAAGTATATAATGATAACCCTTTATAGTGGTTTGTAAAGAAAATTAGAATTATCCTAAGCATATCCCTTGGGAGTGTCGTAACCAAGAGTGCAGCAAGGCCCGTTGTCGTGCATCAGTTCCCGTTCGAGTCTAGCTCAAAGCGGTGTTTTCGGGTTTTACCCCTAGGTACATCTGTGCCAGAGCCACCTCTACCTGCTCGTATCCAGACAGGGATGTATTGCTCGGAAAACTCACAAAATCTCTACAATACCAAAATTTTAGGAAGTTCTTCTATACTAATCCTCAAAGTTCATCTTAGGTCTACGTGCTCTAATCAGAGTTTGTCTAAATCTAGCTTCCAAGGTTTATACTAAACTTCCTCTGATACCAACTGTAACGCCCCTACCCCAGCTACCCAGAGCCGGTGCATTACTTCGTAACATTGGCATGATCACAAAAGATCAAGTCTCGAAAGACCGATTAGTTTAGTAGCCTTGGAAACACTAGATACATTCATAAGTCTTACATTACATCATAAAGTGAAAAAATAATAACAAATTCTTCATAGTCCACACTCATATCCTCTTCTGACTATCCCTGCAGGTCATTCATAAAATACTTCTTCACATCCTGGAAAATATTAAAACATTGAAAGGGGTGAGCTCAGATGCTCAGTAAGGATAACAATATTGCGGAAGCTTTCATAAATAAACATAAACATTTAAGGCAATATATAACTAAAACAAAAGCCTTTTAAACTTGAACATCAACATAATATGGAAAAAGTAAAATGAGATAATGCCATTTACTTCTTCACATGCATATATTCTATTGGTCAAATAATCACATGCAATATCAATAACCACTTTCATAATGAGGGAATGTATAATGCCATACATTCTGAAACATTTTGTCAAGGCCTCGGCCAAGACGTCTAAAATGATTAAGGCCTCGGCCAAAACCATAAATCAAATTGGGAAAGGGCCTCGGTCAATTCCCCTTCTAGTTGTCTTATTAGACCTACCGATGCATCGAGGAGCTATAGCGGGCTCCACCTGTCACTTATTAAGTCCAATACATTCCTCATATGAAATGGTTTAAACATATCATAAACCATAACATAATCGTATCTCATAAAACATTCATAAAGGAAACATAACATTTCCACATTTCAATCACAAGATATCAATAAAACACATTGATATAGTAAAAACGCTTTCAAAACCATTTTCAATACCAAAATAAAATAAAGTTAAAACTTTTTAATTATTTTTCATTAAAAAAATGATGGCTTGTAGATGAAGCCGAAACTCAAATAATGGTCACGGTGGCGGAGAAGTCGTTGTCGCTGCATAAGTACGGAAATAAAAACATTACCTTTTGTCGTTTAGCAAAACGCTTCATATAAAAAAGATTCCTTTTGAATAAAAGTAAAAGTCAAAGGGTTTATACACCGTATAAAAGAAATTTGTGTATAAAACCAAATATGCCTCAATGAATGGGGATTGAGACGAAGTCCTTAAAAAGATCATTTTTTTAAATAAAGTACATCTATAATGTGTATTCACTATAAGTACACATAAATAATGTAAAAATATAAGATAGGACATAATAATATCGTGACATAATTTTAAAGTAGGAGATTAACCCAAAGAATAGAAATTGGGTTAAGAAGTTCCCTTACCTCGTGTCTGACTTGACTCAACCGTTCTTTAACCTCTTGAATAATAAAATAGAGTTAATATATACCTTATTAAGAACTATTTTTATTTTCATTATCCTTTTTATATCACTTATTACAATGTTATGAACATTATGTAATTATTTAAGTTAATAACGGTCGTTTTGTCGATCACTGGTACTTGAGTCAACAATAAACTTCTTATAATTACAAGTTGTTTATGTGGTAGAATATCCATTATCTCCAGAATTATATTCATGATTTAGATGTCATACATATCATATATATCTAGTATATACATTCATTTATAATATTACGTAACATTTAGAGGTAAGAAATGAAATGCACCGTTCATGGAGACGGTAAGTCGTACGTACGCATGAACACTACTTTCATTTCTATTTTTTATTTAATGGAATGAAATCATAATGATATAAATGTATAATATAATTCCTGTATAATATAGTGTATAATACCATTTACTCCATCCTTTATACATCCCACATATGGCATTAACGATTCAAATCACTTTGAGGGGGCGGTAGTCCGCACTTCCTAAAATGAAATTATCGCGTTTACCCATAATGGAAATCATAAAGTATTCCATAAATGAAAAATACAGAAGAATAAGTAAAACATAAACATATTATATATCATATATAAATATTGTGACATCTTAATGGCCACCTTTGAAGGTGTTATATGAGTGTTGAACAATCATCGTTTCGTGAGGCAGAAATTCACCATCCACAGAAACCATATGTTCTTTAACCATTAGATGTAGGTGTGTGTAAGTTTAGCTCAAATAATTATTATAAAAACATCCTATAATATTGAGGATACTGGTGTTGTTACAAAAGAAATTAATAAAAAGAGTTTAGGGGGTTGGAGAAGAAAAATAAAACAAAACAACATTAGAGAAGACATTACCTCAAAATCGGGTAACTCTTTTTGATTTGAGCCAAAGGATTCCTTGGGAAGAGTTCTTCCCAAAGTGAGGCTTCTAGGAGTAAGAGGGGGAAGTTGGGATAGTATTTGGGCAGAGTTTGGCCGAGCCAAATGGCTTGAAAGTTTGAATGATGTGGTAGAGGTGGGGGCCTTTTATAAGTGGAGGGGAGGGGCACTCCTGGAAGGTAAGGAAATTTTACATTATTATACAATGATTTTCGGATTATAAAGGTCCCACACTTATATAATTAGTGGATAAGGTGATAAGGGTTCTAAATCTCCCCATACAATAGTCTTTGGACAATTGTATGCCTTGGATTGTACATTATCTTTTCATTTTATTAAAATCGATAAATAATGAGGTCATCGCTGCATCATAATGATGTCATAAATAATTTAATTTATTTAATGTCTAAAAATTATAAAAAAAATACTATGATGTAGGAAATATTTTTAGATTTTCAATTACTATTTATAGTCAAAACTATGACTTGTATAACCCCATGTAAAAATTGTTTTAGTAAAACATTTCATGTTTGGGTCATTTTTTACTTTAACATTAAATAAAAGGTATTTATGTCATTTTCCAACTAAAGTGGCTCCATGTGGACCCCAATTTGACCCATGGATTGTATTGGTCGGCCATGACACATCCAATGAGGGTATTACATGTGTCAATTTCATCTCATATTATTAAAACATTATTTTTACCTTAAACTATACTAATTACCTCTAATCGCGATTAAGAACTTAAAAGTTACTATTCAACAAAAATTATTTTAATCTCATTGAACCACATTCTACTTCATAATGACAACCATGTATGTCGGATTTTTGAAAATCAAATCACAGAGGTGGTAATATTTCATTTAAACGAAAAATCAGTTATTTAACTACCACTTAGTGGTTTCACTATTCATCAAAAATTGAAGTTTTTCAGAACAATGCAAAAATTTCACCCGAAGCTATAATTGATATTCCGATTTCAAAAATGATGTCTATTTTACAAAATTACAAAAATATAAGTTACATTAATTTATTTTACAATTAATTCCCGCTATCACAACAAATAGCGTGTTTTTAAGAAACAATTTGTATCAAAAGATTGGCAATTGTTTATGTCCAATTTCAATGTTAAATTAATTCTAATGACCACCATTGGATAAAATGGTAAAAATATATTCTAATTATACTTTAAAACCACTAAATAGTATAATTTATTACTATAAATTATTTTGATTAAAAAAAGTTGTTCATAAGTATTTTTCACTATTCATAAAAAATTAGAAGTTCTCAGAAAAATACCAAAAATCCAACATAGGCTAATTTCGATATTCCGAATCCAAAAATGAAGTCCATTTTGAAATATAAAATTTCTATAATTTTAAAAAGTGGTTATTACTATTCATAATGGCTACATTGATTAGTCGCGGTGTTTTAGAACTTGAAGTTGCGTACAATGCAACCCATTGCATTATTGAATGAGAAGCGTATCGTGGAAGCTCGGGGTGTTACACTGTGCATAGAGATGAATAAGAATTAAATGATATAGATAATAGAAAGGATTATGTAGATCCTGATAGATTGTATGGTGTTGATCAACATGGACATGATTATGGATATGTTGGCAATGAGGACGGACATGACCACCCTGGTGATGCTCATGGAATCATTCAGAAACTTTCTGATTTTATAGATGGATGTCAAAAAGAAGAAGCTGATGTTCAGATTGTATTTATGCCTTATAATGAGGTGGAGCATCAATGTAGAAGAGTGGTAATAGATACTCTATATCCTAAAGATGAGTCATGTTCTAATGAGTGGAATAGGTATCTATGATATATCTTATTTGGGTGGGACTATGGTGACTCAGATGAGGAGATGGTAGCCCCTCATGTTCTAAAAGCTGATGTGGAACCTACTATCCATTCCTCGTCGTCCTTACCTAATATTAATGCTAATGTTGAATAGACAATGCCTAGTGACTATGTCAATAAGGATGACCTCAAAAAATTCAAGGTTGATGTGTGTGAATCTTTGAGATATTCTATTCTAGTTAGAAATTAAGATTCTACATTTGGGAGTATTTCTGATGTAGTTGCAACTCAGATTACTATAATTTTAATTTAGGAAATATAGAAAAATCATATCACAAGAACCGAGACCATTGTGATAAATAATTCAGTGCTGGGAGAAGAAGTGATGAAAATGAATCATGAAATTTTATCTCTGTAAACTGATTTTAGAACCACACTTGGTGGTGTTATGGAGGTTCTTAGGAACATTTCTACACTTCCACTAATTGAAGATTTCACAAGGTTAAAGGAGGATCTTGAAAATATGATTTCTGGAGCATCTATTTCTACTATTACCAATCTTGTAGTTAATATGGGTTCCTTTAGGACAATGATAAGAGAAGATATTAGGTACATTTAGAATGACTCTGATAAATTTTCCCTTTCAAAAGTGCAATGGAATAGTGACCATGTATAAAACATGGTGATACAAAGTTCAAATGAGACAACTGCTACTCAAAAGGAGATCAGGGAAAATGTGGACGAGTATTTCTCTAAAATCTACACAAATCATGAGTTAAAAAACAACTTAAATACATGCATAAGAACCTCAAGATACAACCAATTACTTAGTAATTCAAGAAACAAGTGAGATAGTTTAATGATTTTACACCCACTTTGGATAAATTCATGGAAAACAAGGAATATTTTGAGAAGTCCATGCAGTATGGGGGTGAAATCATTACTAATTTTATTAATCTTATACATCCCTAACTGCATGTACAATATAAAGATATAGTGGTCCCAACAAATATTTACAACAAACCTAGTTCCATGCCTTCAACTTAGATGTCAGTGTCTCAATATTTATCTCAAATTAGTCTAGTGATCCAAGAGCATCCTCCTAGTCGTATTCAGTCAGAGAAAAGACCAAACCTTGCTGCTTCAGTTCCTACATCATTGATTTACATGGTGTCACCATTTGATCATCCCTTCATACATCCAAAACAACTCCTGACCCCTCTATCGACCTGTCAGAAAAAGGTAAAGCTCGTCAAAATCCCATTCCTTAGATGTGGATCATTATTTGATAGGGATCTATACTTTTATTTTTGTTGAGTGTATTTTGATTCTTGTACTCTTTTGTACCTTCATGAATATAATATTTCCTTCACTATGTTTCCCATTTCTTTGTGTTATTTTTCATCATCATTTATGTTTCTTTTCACCACTGTTATAATTCAAAAAGGGGAAAAATATATGGATGGAATCAAATCTTAACCTAATGGGGAGGGATTTGGAATAGGAAAGAAGGCATGTAATCAACAATATATATATATATATATATATATATATATATATATATCCTAGCACTAATATAAATCACAAAGACTGCTCTAATAAAACATACTAAGGGGGGAATGAAAGTGCTCTGATATAAATCTCTTTTAAGAACCCTCTATATATACTCTGATACAATTATTGAGGGGGATATTAAAATGAAATACCTTATAGTCATATTTAAAATTCACACTCATTGTTGGTATGATAAGAAAAGTCATTTTTATTCCTTATCATCTTGTATAACTCATTAATTCCATGATTTCTGATTATCAAAAGGGGTAGATTGTTGGACCCTCTATGAGGTATTTGTTTTAATAATCACAAATCATGACAATTTACACGTCATGATAATTCACAAATTATGTTTTAAGTAATGTTAAACATGCTCGTTAATATTTATATATAAATAGATTATGTCACATGGTATAATACATTTCAACAAGCTAATAAATTATGGATATTTATGTTTCATTATATTTACAGGTTTATATTTACATGTAATTATGAATTTCACTTAATCAGGTGTTCTTATGTATAAAACAGACACTTTGTATGTTTTTCAACATCCCTGACCCTGATTGGTTCCAGGTAGTCACCAATGGCTGACTCACCGATGACGACTCACTGATCGAAGAAGACACAACTACATGACTCCCTGATAGAACAAATGACACATCAATAGACAAGTCACTGATGATCTTTCACACTGATAGTTAAAGATACTCACCGATGGATGACTCACCGATGGATATGTCATCGATTAGCAACACACTGATAGTTCAAAATGAGTCACTGATGACGACTCACTGATGCCTGGATTGACCGATAGTACAATTAATTTACTAATGAGTTGTGTCACTGATACCGATGAAAATGAATCACCAATAAAGAGAGTTACCGATGCCGATAGAGCGATGCTAATGAATCACCAAGACTTATGACTCACTGATAGTCATACATACGTTTTTTATTTTATTAATTCAAATTTATATCAAACGGTCATATTTAGAAAAATTTAGGCTTTTAACATTAATTAAGGTTGTTTTTAGGACATTCAGAGGATAGTACAAGGTACATGCATGTAGTGAGATCATTATTATTTCTTGACCATGAAGGATAAAAGGATAACAAGATGGATCATTAAAAATACACAAAAGAGTATAAATAAAAGAAAACCTAATAACTTATGAAACTCTCGAGCATACTTCCAAAACCCAAGGACTCAAATGGAATAACATACGAGGAGATCAAGAAGTAAATCTAAACCTGATGAATTGACTTAAACAACATTTGAACAAGAAGATGGACATCTCGTACACCTGGAATCTAGAACATAGAGGCTTCGACACTTTGTTTTGAAGTCAACATCGAGAAGAGGAGTCAAACATCAATTTCACTACATCAAACGAGTCCAGAGCTATACTGCATAACACACAGAGTCTTAAAAACCTAACAATACATCTTTAGCTCTATTATGTTCATTTATTTACATTTCTAAGTAGTGTTTGTATCAGTCTGTTACACACACAATGAATCTTACGCATAACTGGAGGATACTATTTATCCTCAATCTCAGACTCTATTTTTCCATTTGAATCCCACGTAGAACTATGGATGAGGTCATGTGTGACCTGTTCATTATTTTATCCCATGAAGAGCTTTGGTAGAGTTCATGGGTGACATGGATTGCCTTGCGTGCAATTGAGAACCCTAATCCTGGGTTTGGATCAAACCTGTTTATTAATTTAAACTTTTTGGTGGAAGGTGATCACCAAGTATAGAAGACTAAGTCTCAACTTGATATTGAACCTATTATTTTAAATTCTGTTGTGCCTATTTTTATTTTCTATTACTATAATTTATAATAAATTTCATTCAGAAAAAGTCAAAATCTGATTGTTAGTTTAGCTAGGGTTTAAAATAGTGTTGAACTAGTAGGTTATATTCAAAAGTTATATTGATCTTTAGGTTAGTATAATTGATTACTATTCAGTCTCTTGAGAAGTTAATTGAACATTGGGGGCTCTTCTAAATTAACTACAAAATAACTTGGATTATTTTTAATTGGGGGAAATTTTCAAATAACCCGTCTTTAATAGAAATTTTTATAGGGACTCAATTCACCCCCTTTATTTTCTTACAGGGACAACAATTCTTTTTTTATTTTTTTTTGTATGAAATTTTTGGGATTTTTTGGGGGATTTTGAATTTTTTATCGGTTTTTTGGGGTTTTGGGTTTTTGGATGTTTTTAAAGGTTTTACAGTTTTTAGGGGTTTATGGTTTTGTGTTTTTAGGGGTTTTTAATGTTTTCAAGAGTTTTTAGGGGTTTTTGGTTTATAATGGGTTATTGGGTTTTTAGGGTTTTTAGTGTTTTTGGGTGTTTTTAGTGTTTTTAGGGTTTTAATCTTGTTATAGGGTATGTTATCAGTTTTTCAGTTTTTTAAGTCTTTAGAGTCATTTATGGTTTTACGAGACTTAATGTTTTATAAGGGTTTTAATGATTTTAAGGGTTCTTAGTGTTTTAAGGGAATTTCGAGTTCGGGTTTTATTTTTATCAATTTTAAGTGGATTTAATTTTTTCAGGGGTTTTAGATTATTTTTATGGTTTTTTATAGTCTTTTTTGGTATTTTATTATCCTTTTAGGGTTTAATAAATTTTATGGGTTTTAGAAATTTTTGTGAGGGGGGATTGTGGTTTTGGGGTTCTTTAGGGTTTTATGGGTTTTAGGGGATTAAGGAGTTTTAGGGTGTTTGAGGGTTTTATTAGGGTTTTACTATATGTTTTGTAATTAATTAAAATTTTACGGTATTTTTGTGTATTTTTTGTTTTTAGGGCCTTTTTAGGGTTTTTAGTTTGTTTTAGTAATTTAGGGATTTTAGGGGTTTTAGGGGGTTTATGGATTATTTATTGTTTTTTGGGTTTTTATTAGATTTTTGGGTTTTAGGTATTTATCTAATTTTTTAGTCTTTTAGTGGTTTTAAGGATTTTAGAGGTTTCAAGGGTTTTAAATATATTTTTTATGGTTTTAGGGTTTTTTGGGATTTATGGGGTTTTCTCCTTTTAGGGAGTTTATGGTGTTTTTTTGGTCTTTTATGTTTTTTGAGTTTTTAGATACATTCAAGGGTTTCTATAAGGGTTTTATGTTCTTTTATGGGTTTTTAGGGTTTTTAATACTTTTAGTTTTTTAGTTGTTTAGAGGTTATTTTAGGGGTTTTATGTTTTTTAGGGTTTTTAAATTCTTTTAGGGTTTGTAGGGTTTTTTATGGACATTTACATTTTAGGGAATTGGTTTTATAGTATAGTGTATAGGGATTGATGTTTAAGGTGGAGGTTTTTTGGTTTAGGGGGTAGAGTTTCATGTTTAGGGTGCATGGTATAAGTTTTATGGTGTATGGTTTAGTGTTTATTATGTAGGGTATAGGGTTTGGGGTGTTGGTCATAGGGTATAGGGTATATGGTGTAGGGTATGGGGTTTAGGGTGTATGGTACAAGGTTTATGGTATAGGTTTCTTGATGTGTGGTATATGGTTTATGATTTAGGCTACAAGGGTTAGGGTATAGAGTATAGGGTTTTCGGTATAGGGTTTTGGGTGTAGGGTACAGGGTATAGGGTGTTGGTTGTTGGGTGTAGTATATATGGTTTAGGGTGTATGTTGTAGTTTTTAGAGTGTCATCTTTGGGGTTTAGGGTGTAGGTTAGAGGGTTTAGGGTGTGGGGCTTAGGGTTTATGGTGTAGGGTATAATGTTTTTGGTATATGGTTTGAGGTTTATGATGTAGGGTATAGGGTTTAGAGTGTAGGGTTTAGGGTGAAGGGTGTATGGTCTAGGGTTTTGGGTTAAGGGTTTTGGGTTTAGGGTATAGGGTATAAGTTTTAGGTTATAGGGTTTTGGGTTTAGGGTTTCAGATGTAGGGTATTGAGATTAGGGTGTAGGTAGTAGGGTTTAGGGAATGGGGGGTAGGTTTTAGGGTAGGGTGTTGGGTTTAGGGTTTATGGTTTAGGGTTTAGGTGGTTTGCTGTAGTGTTTACGGTTTTTTCTATATGGTTTTGGTTTTTAGGGGTTTTATGATTTTATGGTGTTTAGTTTTTTAGGGTTGTTTATGGTTTTTTAGGGTTTTTAGAATTTATTAGGATTTTCCATAGTTTTTGTGCACTTTAGGGGTTTTATGGTTTTTATTTTTTTTGGAGATTTTAGGTTCTTTAGGGGTTTAAAAGGGTTTTAATGTCTTAATTTTCATATGTTTTTTTCAATTTTTTAGAGTTTTTAGGTTCTTTCGGGTGTTTTAGGTCCCTTTAGAGATTATAGTCTCTTATAGGTTTTCAAGGTTTTGTGGTTCTTTTGGTGTTTTCAATGGGTTTCAGTGTTTTTAGAGATTTTAGGGTTTTATAATATTTTAATGTTTTTTGGGTTTTATGGTTTTTAGTATTTTTTTTGTTTTTTTTGGTTTTTGTCGTATTTAAGGGTTTTAGTATTTTAATGGTTTTTATGGTTTTATGATTTTGAGTGTTTTTGGGAGTTTTGGTTCTTAGTTTTTTTGAAGGGTTTCTGGTATTTTTGGAGTTTTTTTGGGTTTTCGATAGTTTTTATAGATTTTTAGTTTTGTTATGGTATCTATGATTTTTTACGGTTTTAGGGTATTTAGGGTATTTAGGGTGTTTTATGGTTTTAATGGGTTTTATAGTTTTTTGGGATATTAATGGTTTTATATATTTTTTTATGGGTTTAAGTATTTTGTAAGAGTTTTGTTGTGGTGTTTAGGGGTTTATGGGTTTTAGGGTTATTTAGGGTTTTTATGGGTTTTTATGGTTTTTAATGTCTTTTAATAAAGTATGGTGTTTCACATTCTTTTAAGGGGGTTTAAGGGGTTTCTAGGTTTTAGTGGGTTTTAGGGTATTTTAGGGTTGTACGCTTTTCTGGGTCTTTTAGGGTTAAAGGGGTTTTTAGGGGTTTTTATGTTTATTTTTATTTTTGGGTGTTTGGGTTTTTTAAGGTTTTGGTAGTCCTATAGGGTTTTTTCCGTTTTTAGTGATTTTTAGTGTTTTTAGGGCTTTCATGGGGTTTTTAGGGTTTTGGGAAGTTTTTTAGGGTTTTTATGTGTTTTTAGAATTTTAGGGTTTTTTTTGTATTTTTTTTGGTTTTTTGGGGTTTTTTATAATTTTTAGGTTCTTTTAATGTTTATTTGGTTTTATTGGTATTTTATGGTATTTGGGTTTGTTTATGAACTTTTATTATATTTAGGGTTTAGGTTATTTTTATTTTTAGTGGTTTTTTTGGTTTTTAATTTTTTAGGGTTTTCTAGGGTTGTTTATTGTTTTTTGGGACTTTTGGTTTTTAAACATTTAAGGTTATTTTAGGATCATTGTTGGTTTTCAGGTTTTTAGGGTTTTTAGTGTCATTTATGGTTTTTAGATTTTTTTTTGGATTATATGTTTTTATGGTCCTTTAGGGTTTTTAGGATCTATTAGTGTTTTTGGGTTTTTATAATCCATTATGTATTTTTGGGGGTTTTTGGGGTTTGATGGAGTTTTATACTTTTTTTAGGGTTTTATGGTCTTTTAGGGTTTTATATTCCTTTTGGGTTTTTAGGTTCTTTTAGGATTTTTAGTGTTTTTTGAAACATTTATAGTTTTATATATTTTTCACAGTCTAAGTGGGTTTAAGGTATTTTATTAACTTTTTTAGAGTTTTAAGGTATTTTATTGTTTTTTTGGTTCTAGGGTTTCAGGGTTTTTTTGGGGTTTTAAGGGTATTCTAGGGGGGTTTAAGGTCTTTTATGAGGTTTTTTTTGTATTTTAGAGGTTTTAGGTTTTTTTTGTTTTTTGAGGGTTTTATGTTTTTAGTGTCTTTTAGGTTTCTAATGTATTTATGACTTTTTAAGGTGGTTTGGGTTTTTCATGATTTTCTGGGTTTTAGACATTTTTAGGGGTTTTAGTGTTTTTTGAAGTTTTAGGGATTTATAAAGGTTTTAATGGGATTTTGTAGGTTTAAATGATTTTTAGGACATTTATGTTTTTTTGGGTGTTTAGATGTTTTAAGGGCTTTTTTGGTTCTTTTGGTTATTAGGGTTTTTAGTGTTTTAGGGATTTTTTGGTTGTTTAGGGTTTCTAGGTTTTTATGATTTTATTTGGTTTTTAGGTATTTAAGGTAATTTTTTGGATTATTTTATGGTTTTAAGGTGTATTTAGTGGTATTTCGATTTTAGGATTTTTTTAGTGTTTTTAGTGTTTTTTTTTTGGTATTTTAGGGTTGTCATGTATTATCTACGAGATTTTAGTTTTTTTGAGTTTATGGGATTTTTTAGGTTTTCAAGAGGTTTTAAGGGGTTTTATATTTTCTAGGGGTCTAAATGGCTTTAGGATTTTTAAGGATTTTTTGTGTTTTTTGGAGTTTTAAATGTTTTTTGTATTTTAGGTTTTTTAGGTTGTTTAAGGGATTTTAGGTCTTCTATGGTTTTTCAGGTTTAGGGTCTTTAGTGTATTTAGGGATTTGGGTTCTTTTTATATTGGTAGGTTCTTTTCAGAATTATTAGGGTTTTAGTTTCTTAGTGTATTCTAGGGGGTTTGAATGGATATAGGGTATTTTGGGATTATTAAGATTTTATCCATTTTTATATTTTTGGTGTTTTAGGATTTTTTTTGTGTTTTTAGGGTTTTTGAGGTTTTATGGGATCTTAGGATTTTTATTATTTTTTTGTGTTTTAGTGATTTTATGGTTTAAAGGGGGGTTTTAGGGATTTAGGATATTAATGGTTTTAGGGTTTTAGAGTTTTTTTTTAGTTTTTTAGGTTTTAGGGGTTTAATATTTTTTATGTTTTATAGGTATTTATAGGTATTTTTAGGGGTTTAGAATTTTTTTTATTGGTTTGCAGGGTTTATTTGGTGGGTGTGTGGTTTGGGGGATTTGGGTTCTTAGGGTTATTTTCAAGGCCTTTTGGATTTTTTGTATTTAATGGGTTCCTTTGAATTTTATGAATTTTTAATGATTGAATTGTTTTTTGGGGTTTTATGATGGTTTTATGGATTTTAGTGTTTTTTGGAGATTTATGGATTTTAGGTTATTTAAGGTTGTTTATGGTTTTAATGGAATGTTAGGGTTTTTTAGGTTTTTAGGGGGTTTAGAGTATTTTATGGTTTTTAGGGGTGTTTATGTTTTTTTAGGTTTTTTAGTTTTTTAGGGTTTTAATACTATGTAATGGGTTTATAGGGTTTTGTGATCTTTTACCACTATGGGGTTTTAGTAAATTTCATGAGTTTTATGTGTTTTTAGGGTTTATTAGTGTTTTTAGTTGTTTTAATTTTTTTATGGTTTTTAGAGTTTTTTATGGTTTTAGGGGTTTTTATGGTTTTATATGGGTTTTAGGGGTTTTAGGGGTTTTAGGTGTTTTAGGGTTTTAGGGTCTTCAGGGGTTTTTAGGGTATTTGGTATTTTCATGTATATTAGGTGTCTAGGTGTTTTCAGGGTTTGGGGGGGTTAGGGTGTTTTGGATATTTGTGTGATTTTGAAAAATTTTCAAGGCTTTGGGATTTTTACGGTTTTTGGGGTTTATTGTGTTCTTTATTTTTTGGGTTTTAGATATTTTAGGGGGGGTTTAGGTTTTGAAGGGTTTTATAGGGGTTATAGGGGTTTTTAAAAGGTTTTATGATTTTTAGGGTGTTTATGAGTTTTAATTGTTTTTAGGGGTTTTAATGGTCTTTTCAGTTTTAGGGTTTTTATGGGTTTTTTTGGTCTTTAGGGAATTTATGGTCTTCAGCATCAATCATAGTTTGGGGGTTTTTTCTTGTTTTTTGGTGTTTAGGTAATTTTAAAAACTTTTTTTGGGTTTTAGGGACTTTTAGTGTGTTTATGTCTTTAGTTTCTATATAGGGGTTTTATGTTATTTTATCATCTTATAATGATTTGTATGGATTTTTAGGTTTTTATGGGTTTTAACGTGTTTTATGTGTGCTATATATTTTTTGGGTTTTTAGGGATTTTCGGTGTTTTAAGAATTTAGGAAATTTTTATATTTTGATAATTTTAGGGCGTTTTAGGTTTTTTAAGGGGTTTGGAGTGATTTTACAGGTTTCTAAGGGTTTTTTTAAATGTTTGTAGGTTTTCAAGGGTTTTATGGTTTTTTGTATTTTTTTAGGGGCTTTTAGATTTATTGGATTTCTAGGGTTTTTTGGAAATGTTTTTGGGTTTTTGGTTTTTAGGGTCTTTTAGGTGTTTGAGGGGCTTTAAGTGTTTTTATGGTTTTTAGGGGTTATATGGGTTTTAAATCTTTGAAGGGTTTTTATGTATTTTTAAAGGTTTACTGTTTTCTTATTATTTTTAGTGTTTTTGAGTTTTTAGTGTGTTTATATTATATTTTTTCTATTATTTGTTGGTTTTAGGGGTTTTAGGGGGTTTGCAGTATTTTTAGTGCGTTTTAGGTTTTTTATGTATTCTATGTTCTTTTTAGGATTTTATGTTTTTTTTGTGTTTTAGAGGTTTTTATGATTTTTTGGTCTTTTTAGGGTTTTTGGGTGTTTAGGGGATTTAGGGTTTTTTAGTGTTTCTGGGAGATTTAGATAGTTTTATTGTTTTATAGGTGTTTTATGTTCCTCTTTTGTTTTTTATTGGGTGTTTTGGGGCTTTTTAGTATTCTTGGGTTCTTTGGTGGTTTTAGGGTGTTTTAAGGGTTTTTAGGATTTAGAGTCTTTTGAATTCTTAATGATGTTTTTTACATTTTATATGGTTTTTATGGTTTTTAGGGGTGTTTAGAGTTTTTATGGTTTTTATGTTTTTTATGGTTTTAAGGGTTTTATTGGTTTTTTAGGGTTCATTGGGTTTTTGGTTTTTTGTGTTTTTTAGTATTTTTAGGGTATTTGGTGTTTTAAAGTATTTTTATGGATTTTTAGGGTTTTTTTTACCTTTTTTAGGATTTTTAGGGTTTTGGGTTTTTAGAGTGTTAAAGGGTTTTTAATGGTCTTTTGTGGCTTTTATAGCATTTTAGGATATTTTAGGGGTTCTAGGGGGTTTGGGCCTTCTTAAGTTTTTAGGGTTTTCGGTTCTTTTAGGGTTTTGGAGTTTTAGTGCCTTTTAGTGTTTAAGGTTTTCATTTTTTAGTTGTTTTTATGTTGGTATGGGTTTTTAGGTTTTTGGTTTTTTGGTGGTTTTTAGGGGATTTTAGGGGTGTTGAATTGTTTTTCATTTTATGGGGTTTAAGGGTTTAATTATTTTTTTTGGGTTTTTTGTGATTTAAGTTATTAGTGGGTTTTTTGGGGTTTAAAGGTGAGGGGTTAGTTTTTGGTTTGGGGTTTATTTTTTTTGGGTTTCATATGGTTTTATCAGGTTTTCAAGTTTTTAGGGGTTTTATGTTTTTTAGGGGTCTTTGGGGTTTTTAGGGTTTAGTTTTACGGTGTATGTTTTAGGGTATTGGGATTAGGGTGTAGGGTATTGGGTTTAGGGTGTAGGGTTTAGGTTTTATTTATAGGGTATAGGTTTTAGTTTGTAGAGTTTTGGGTTTGGGGTGTAGGGTTTATGGTTTAG
Organism: Viscum album; assembly: GCA_963277665.1. Classification (NCBI taxonomy): domain Eukaryota; kingdom Viridiplantae; phylum Streptophyta; class Magnoliopsida; order Santalales; family Viscaceae; genus Viscum; species Viscum album. Next base: position 679,853,557 of record OY728142.1, on the reverse strand, counting down.
GGTTTTGAGTGTAGTGTATAGGGTTTATGGTGTATGGTGTACGATTTTTTGATTAGGGCGCAGGGAGTAGGGATTATGGTGTATGGTTTATGTTTTATGGTGTGGGGTATTGGGTTTAGGATGTAGCGTGTATGAAATTTGGTTTAGAGTTTTTAGGGGTTTTTAGTGTTTTGGGGGTTTTAGTGTTTTGGTGGTTTTTTGGGATTTTTGTGCGTTTTAGTATTTTTTAATTGTTTATAGGGTCTTTAATAATTTTAAATCGTTTTAATGTTGTTAGTGTTTCTTAGGGTTATAGGGTTTTTTAGGGTTTCAAGTGTTTTTCTATATTTGTATTTATTTTTAGGTGTTATGGTTTTATTGATTTTTAGTGTTTTTAAGAATTAGTTTGTTTTTAGGGTTATGAGGGTTTGTAGGGTTTTCTTAGTGGTTTTTAGGGTTTTACATTTTTTTTGATTCTTTTGTATTTTTTAGTGTTTTTAGGGATTTTAAGTGTTTTTTTGTGGCTGTTATGTTTTCTTGGGATTTAGGTTTTTATGTTTTTTAGGGGAAAGAAAGCGCAAACCAAGTGGGGAGCCTGGTGCCTCAATTTATAAATAAAGAAAATTACAAGGCATTACAGGAGGGGGACTTGAACAATCCGGTGCGGGTAGTACCCTTCATGTCAGCATCTACATGAGACGCACAAAAAGAAGGATCAATAAAAGACCACTGTGAGAAGCATTCTACAATAGCCATCCTGGAAAGAACACCGACCACCATATCGACTTCCCTATATGCATGAGTGATCGTGAGACTTAGGTTCTTGGATAAGCTAAGGCATTCAATCCATTAGGGTAGGAACCTCCAGGGAACCTTTCTTGAGTTTTGAAGAAGAGCCTCCACTGCAAGCATCAAGTCAGATTCAATCCAGAGATGCATCCACCCGAAATGATTTGAAAAATGTACAGCCTTGATAATTGACCAAAGCTCTGCCTCATAGGAACATCTATTCCCAATGAAATGATAAAAAATTACCTTGAAAAAACCTCGATAGGTACCAAAGACACCACCACAGCCTGAAGGACTTGGTGAACCTACTGCCACACTATCGACATTAACATTGATCGATGATTGTATTAGTGGAATCCATCGAATAAACATCATCAAAATTGGTTTTTTACACCTTCTAGAAACACCAAGAGTGTAGAGTGTGACGAGGTCATTGAAACGGTTGTTCATAGTGCCCGATTGAATACACCTAGCCATTCGAATGGCACTACTCATGGAAATAATACCCTCATATACGGAGCATGATTTATTCTGAAACATAGCAGAATTCCTCGCAGCCCATAGGAAGGAAACAATTGCTGCAGATGCAGCAAGAAGATAATTATGGAGCTGATCACTACAACTGTATTCTATAATAAAAATCATCCTTTGGGCAAAGGTTCCACAGGGAAAACGGAGACCAAATACATCTTGCATGTGTTTCCATAATCTATGCACAAGATTGAATTACACAAAAAGGTTATGTACACATTCAGCATCCCGTAAATAGAGGTTGTATGCCGATATAATATGCCATCGATATTTTTGCAACTGAGCATGCATAGGCAGCCGGTTTCTCCAAATCTTCCAAAGGATAAGGAAGTGTCTAGTGGGAATGAATTGACACTTAAATTTCAGAATCCATGAGGGGGGTCCAGGCCTTTCCAGCATCTGTGATTTTAGTACTCCCTTGCAGTGAGCTGACCAATCAAATTCGGTTTCCAGATGATAGTATCAGAATCAATGTAGTTGTAGTGATGAACTTGGGAAATGATGTGTGCTAGTAAAAGTCCATCCAGCTCCATCAGCCTGGTGTTGAGATCATTGATAGACATTTGTTGCAGACCATGAGGTACCTTCATGATTTCATATAGAGGATCGTTGAGCCACTGATTGAACCAACATTTCATATTGGAGTGCTTTGAAATAGCCCAAATTGATTGAAAGATAATGTCCTTGTATGAGGATTTAACTGTGGTCCAGATAGAGGAGAGCATGTATCCAGTGTAGCCAGTGGAAAAGTGAACAGTAAATCATTCTTTAAGAATGTCCAACTCACCTTCCTTGTGTGTGAAGAGGTTCCAGGTGAATTTTGCCAACAAGGCCTCATTAAAAAACCTGAGGTCCTTAATTTCAAGACCACCCATTTCAATGGGTTTAATGCAGTCTTTCCATGAAACAGTTACGAGTTTCTTCTAATTAATGCATCCTGTCCATGAAAATTATTGGATCTTGGCTTGAAGTGATTTGATCAGACTTATTGGCCATCTATATATAGAGAATACATGAACAAAAATTGAGGTGATTAAAGAATTGATAAGGCATATTTTTCCTTCTTGAGACAGGGACATTCCCTTCCATTTAGCCAGCTGTTGTGTGATGTTAACAGAGATGCTTTCCAAGTGGCAACGCTTTACCTTTCCCCAAAAGAGGGGGACCCCAAGGTATTTGAATGGAAATCATCCTTTTTTCACACCATCGCTTATGATGATTCGGTTTTTCATCACAAAGGATTTCCCTTTCCCAAATACAATGGATGATTTACTCCAACTGATGGCTTATCCAACAACATCTTCATAACGTGTAAAGATTTTATAGATAGAAGACATAGTTCACATATTATCCTACCAAAATAGAATAATATCTTCAGCATAAAAAAGGTGTGAGGGTACAAAAGAGTCCTTCCCATTTTTGATAGGACAATAGAAGCCAACCATCATTGAATTATTAACAAAGTGACTCAGATAATCTTCCATAAGTGCAAAGAGAATTCTAGAAAGGGGATCTCCCTATCTGACCCCTCATGAACAATGAAAGAAACCTTTTGGTGCCCCATTAACCAGAACAGAGATTCTCTCACTCTCCAAAATGGTAGAAATCATACAGATAAACTTGGATGAAATCCTATACATGCTCATAACCTTAAAAATAATGTGCCACTTTATGGTATCAAAGGCTTTGGATATGTCCAATTTAAAAGAAAAATTCCCATGCTTGGACTTTAGGGGTTCTTTGTTTTATAGGGTTTTATGGTTTCTGGGGTTTTCAGGGTTTTTAGTGCGTTTAAATGGTTTTAAGGGTATTTAAATATTGTTATATGGTTTTATTACTTTTAGGGTTTTTAGTGCTTTTTTATGGTTTTAGAAACTTTAGGGGGTTTAGGTTTTTTGGGGGTCTATAGGGTTTTCAGGTTTTTCTACTTTTTAGGTTTTTATACCCTTAATGAGTTTCTTGGGTTTTTTTATTTTAAGTGATTATAGAGGTTTTTGGTGTTTATAGGGGAATTTAGATTTTTAGGTTTTTTTAGGGTTTAAAGGTCATTAGGGTTTTGATGATTTTTATGGTTTTATGTATTTTTGTGTTTTTTGTGTGTTTTTATAACTTTTTGGGTTCATTAGGTGTTTAAAAGGTTTTTATGATTTTTTATTTTATTTTATGGGTATTAGTGGTTTGAAAATATTTTTAGTGTTTTTAGTTTTTTTTGGTATTTAGGGTTTTTTTGGGGTGTAAAAGTTTTTTACTGTTTTTAGTATTTTTTATGGTTTTAGAAATTTTATGGGTTTTAGTGGTTTTTAGGGTAATTTAAGGGTTTTATGGGTTCTAGATTTCATTCGTTATTTTTTGGGTTTTTAGTGCCTTTTGGGGGGTTTTGGTGTTTGAGTTGGTTTTGGGACATTTAATTATTTTAATGATCTTTTAGGGTTTCCAAGGGGTTTTAGATTTTTTTGGATGTTACGGGTTTTAGGGAGTTTTATGTGTTTGTGATCATTTAGTGCTTTTAGGTTTTTAGGCCCCTTTAGGGATTTTATGGTTTTTTTGTTCCTTTAGGGGGTTTAGATCCCTTTAATGTTTTTTAGTGTTTCTTGGTTTTTCAGGTCTCTTAGTGGTTTTAGGATTTTCAGAGTATTTTAAGATATTTTATGGACATTTATGTTTTGGAGGATTTCTAGTGTCTTTTATGGGTTTTTGGGACTTTATTGTGTTTTAAGACTATTTGGTTATTTTAGGGGGTTTATATTCTCTTGTAGTTTCTTTTAGGATATTTTTGGGTTTTAAAGCATTTTATACGATTTTAATTTTTTTATAGTTTTTTGGGATTTTAGGGAACTTAGGGTTTTTAGTTGTCTTTAGGGTTTTATGTTTTTTTTGGGGGGGGGGGTTTATATATTTAAGGGTTATTATGGTTTTAAGGGGGTTTTAGGGTTTCTAGCATTTTTAAGGGTTTAGGGTTTTTAATTTTTTTGGGTTTTTAATAGTTTTGGGGATTCTTTGGGTTTTTTTTGATTTTATAAGGGTTTTAGGGTTATTATGGGTTTTAGGGGGTTTTAGGGTTTTTAGTTTTTAGGTATTTTTTAGTGTTTTTAGGTTTTGTAGGATTTTAGGCGTTGTAATAGGTTTTTGGGATTTTATAGTATTTAGGGTTTTTGGTTTTTTGGTTTTTAGGGTTTCTATGGGATTTTAGTTGTTTTTAGGTTTTTTAGGATTTTATGGGTTTTTAGAGTATTGGGGTTTTTAGATGTTTTTAGGGGTTTATTGGTTTTTAGGGATTTTAGGGGTTATTTGGGTAATGTAGGATTTGTTAGGTATTTTTTAAGGTTTTTTAGCTTTTTTAGGATTTTTTGGGTTTGTGGGGGTTCCAGTGTTTTTATGTTTCGGGGTTTTAGGGGTTTCAGTGTTTTTAGGGGTTTATGGTTTTTTTGGGTTTTAGTATGGTTTTAGGATTTTATTCTTTTTAGGGTTTTAGGGGGGTGGTGTTTTTAGGGTATTAAAGGGGTTTTATGGTTTTTAGGGTTTTTTTTAGGGTTTTAGGGTTTATGGTTTTAAGAGGTTTTAATACCTATTAGTGTTTTTATAGGATTATTTATGGTCATTTATTGTTTTTAGTTATTTTAGTGGTTTTAGGGTTGTTAGTGGTTTCTTAGTCTTTTAGTTGTTTTCATGTCTTTTTTTTCATTTTTTAGTTACTAGTTTTTTTAAGATTTTATGGTTCTAAGTGTTGTTTTTTGGTTTTGTAATTTTTAGTTGGTTTTATGTTTTTTTTTTGATTTTTTTTGGTTTTTAGGGTTTTAGGGGTTTTAGGGTTTTAAGGATTTTAAGGGTTTTGTTAGGGATTTCAGGGTTTTCAAGGTTTTTAGGGTTTTTAGGGTTTTCAATTTTTTGTAATTTTTATGATTTTTAATGGTTTTTGGGTTTTTTTGGGTTTTGGGGTTGTTAGGGTTTTTTAGGGTGTAGATTATTTTTTAGTTTTTTAGGGATTTTTTGGATTTTTTGGAATTTAGTTTTTTATAGTTTTCTAGGGTTTTAAGAGGATTAAAGGGTTTTATGTTTTTATGTTTTTTTTTAGGGTTTTGGGGTTTTTAGGGGGTTTTTAATTTCTTTTGGGTATTTCTAGAAATTTTATGTTTTATGGGATTTTGGGTTTTTAGGGGTTTAAAGGGATTTCTATGGGTTTTTAGGGTGTGTTAGTGTTTTTAGTATTTTCGAGGAATTTTTTGGCACTTTTTTTGTTTCAATTTTGTTTTTGGGTTCTTATGTTTTTTTTGGTTTTTATGATTTTTAGGGGTTTTTTCAGCTTTTTAGGGTTTTAAAGATATTTTAGTGTTTATTTTGAATTTTTATGGTTTTTAGGGGTTTTAGTGGTTTTTTATTTTTTATGTCATTGACAGTTTTTTTAGGGATTTAGTGATTTTTGTGGTTTTTGGATTTTTTAGTGGTTTTAAGGTTTTATTAAGGTTTTAATGGATTCTTTGGGGTTTTTAGATTTTTTTTTTAGGGATTTTTGGTTTTTTGGGATTTTTAAGGATTCTTGGTTTTTTTATTTTTAAGTTTTTTTATGGGTTTTATGGGTTTAAAATGTTTTTAATGTTTTTAGTTTTTTTTGGTTTTTTGGGTACTTATAGTTTTTTTTGTATTTAATTGTTTTATTGGGTTTTTAGGACCATTTAGGGTTCTTAGGATTTGTTGGGTCATTATGGTATTAGGGTCCTTTAGGATTTTTTTATTTTTAGGGGTTTTTATGTCTATGGTATTTAGGGTTTTATAGTTTTCAGGGTCATAGAAATGTTTACAGGTTTTAAGTGTTTTCAATGGTTTTGAGTATTTTTATGGGCTTTTTGTTGTTTTCGGTATTTTTTGATTTTATGTTTTCTTAAAATTATAAGGGTTTTGTGTTTTATGGTTTTTTTTATTTTTAGGGGTTTTATGTGGTTTTAGTGTTTTTATATATTTTTCATTTTTAGGGTGTTTTTAGGTTTTTAGGTTTTGTGTAGTAATATTTTTTGGGGGGTTATTAGACTTTTAGGGGGGTTAGGGGTTTTAGGGATTTTCAAGGTTTTTAGATGGCATTTAAGGGTTTTTTCATTTTTAATTTTTTTTTGGGGGGGGGGGGTGGATTAGGTTCTAGGTTGTTTCAGGGGTTTTTAGGGTTTTTATGGGTTTTAGGGATTTTAGGGTTTTTAAAGATTTTTAAGATTTTTTTATCAATTTTTGGATTTTTTAGGGTTTTATTGATTCTTAGGGTTTTTAGGGAATTTATGCTTTTTGGGTTTCTAAGTACTTTTAGGGATTTTAGGTTTTTTATGATTTTTAGTATCCCTAAATGTTTTATTACTTTATGGTATTTTTGGATTTATTGGGGTTTTTATGGTATTTAGGTTTTCTGAGGTTTAAGGGACTTTTAGGGTTTTTAACGGTTATTAGGGTCTTTTAGTGTTTTTAGGGGGTTTCAAAGTTTTTGATGTTTTTTGGTGTTTGCTGGGTTTTAGGGTATTTATAGATCTTTAGAGTTTTTGGGTTTTTAGTTCCCTTTAGGGTTTTTAGGGTCCTTTATGGGTTTTAGGTCCTTTTATGGGATTTTAGGGATTTTTGTGTTCTTAGTATTTTTTATTTTTTGGGGTTTTATAATTTTTAGCGGTTTTAAATTTTTTAATGATTTTTGTGTTTTTTATGTTTTTTAGGTTTTTTAGTGTTTTTTGGTTTTTTAGCGTTTTTAGAGATTTTTAGTGTCTTAGGGATTTTTTTGTATTTTTTTGTTTTTAATATTTTATGTTTATTTTCGGGATTTTGGGTTGTTAGGGATTTTACCTGGTTTTAGGGTAATTTAATATTTTTAGGTGTTTAGGGACATTTAGGGGCTTTATGGTTTTTAGTCTCTTTTATGGTTTTTGGGGGTTTTAGGTGTTTTTATGTTTTTATATGGTCTTTTATAGTTTTTAGTGGTTTTAAGTGTTTTAAGTTTTCAAGGTTTTTTAGGGTGTTTAATGTGTTTAGGGATTTATGTTATTTTAGGGTTTTTAGGGTTTCCGGGTTCTTTAGCTATTTTTACCGTCCACTATAGTTTTTTAGTTTTTATGGTTTCTTTAGGGTTTTTTTGTGGTTTTAGGGGCATTTTGGGATTTTGGGGATTTAGTCTATTTTAGGATTTTTATGGTTTTTGGGGCCCTTTATGGGTTTTTTGGTATTTTAGGGTATTTTAGGGCTTTAAAATATTTTATTGTGTTTTAAGGGTTTCTAGGGTTTTTAGGTTTATTTAATATTTTTTATATTTTTATCGTATTTTAGTGTTTTTAGGTTTTTTCTAGGGTTTTATGGTTTTATTGGGCGTTTTGGGTTTCCAGGGTTTTAGGGTCTTTTACAGGTTTTTAGGTTTCTAGGGGTTTTAGGGTTTATTACAGTTTTAAAGGGGTTTTTAGTGTTTCAGGGTCATATTTGTGTTTTTAAGAGTTTTTAGTATTCCCCATGTATTTTAAGGGGTTTTAGGGATTTTAGAGTTGTTTAGTGTTTTAGGGTTTTCAACTATTTTCATAAGGGTATGAGGGGTTTCTTTGGGATTTAGGGTTTTTATGGGTTTTGGGTTTTTAGGGGTTTTAGGGTTTTTAGTGTTTATTGGGATTATGGTGTTGGTTATATGGTATAGGTTTTAGGGTTTAGGGTTTAGGGATTAGGGTTTAGGGTTTAGGGTTTAGGGATTTGGGTTTATGGTTTATGGTGCTGGGTTTAAGGTTTAGGGTGTAGGGTATATGGTTTTGGTTGTAGGGTTTAGGGTTTAGGGTGTAGGATATGGGGTTAATATTGTAGGGTGGAGGCCTTAAGGTGTAGGGACTAGGGTTTAGCATGTAGAGTTTCGTGTTTATGGTGTAGGGTATAGTGATTATGGGGTAAGGTACATGGATTAGGGATTAGGGCATAGGGTGTAGGATTTCATGTTTATGGTGTAGTGTATAGGGTTTAGGGTGTAGGGATTAGAGTTTAGGGTGTATGTTATAGGGTTTAAGGTGTGGGGTTTATGGTTTAGTGTGTAGGGTATAGGGTTTCAACAATAGGGTTTTGGGATTTTGGTGTAGGGAATAGGGTTTAAGGTTTAGGGTATTGGGTTTAGAGCGTAGGGTATAATGTTTAGGGTTTTGGGATTATGTTTTAGGGTATATGGTTAAGGGTATAGGGTTTAGGGGTTTTGTTTTTGGGCTTAGGGTATAGGGTTTAGGTTTTAGGGTGTACGGTATGGGTTTTAGGATGTTTGGTATAGTGATTAGTGTGTAGCGTATAGGGTTTCAGGTGTAGGGTATTCATTTTAGGGTGTAGTGTTTACATTTTAGTGTGTAGGGTACAAGCTTTAGTGTGTAGGGTATATGATTTTGGGAGCATGTTTTTGGGTTTGGTGTGAAGTTTAGCGTTTAGGGTGTAGGTTTTTGGGTTAAGGGTGTAGGGTATAGGGGTCCAGGTGTATGGTTTATTATTAAGGTATAGGGCATATGGTGTACAGTTTAGGGTATCATGTGTATGGTTTTAGGTTTAGGGTGTAGGGTTTATGGTTTATGGTTTTGGGTTTAGGGTTTGAGGTATAGGGTTTATGGCATAGGGTTTTGGTTTCTGGGAGTATGGTATAGGGTTAAGGGTTTGGGGTTTAAGGTTTAGGGTTTAAGGTGCAGGGTATAGAGTTTACGATTTAGGGTTTGGGGTGTAGGGTTTCTGTAGTACGGTTTAAAGTGTATGGTGTAGGCTATAGGTTTTAGTGTGTAGGGTAAGCGATTAAGGGTGTAAGGTACTAGGTTTAAGATGTAGGGTTCTGGGTTCCGGGTGTTGCCTATAGGGTTTATGGGGTATGGTTTTTTGTTTAGGGTGTTACACTACTTGAAATGACCCCTATACCCACAGAACTATCCCAGCAGTATGGCTAAACCATTGGGATACGGTCTTTCAATGTATGTTATCCCAATGGGTTTTAAAAAAACGTTGGGATATCAAACCTATGCCAACAGTTTTAGACAACATTTTTCATAGGTCATCCCTAAATTTTCTCCATGTACACTCATCCCCTCCTTCCCATCCTATTAAAAATATAGAGTGCCACCTCCCATTGAGATCACATCCAGAGTGCTTCCTCCTCCCATAACAATACATAGTAGCACTCCTCTTCGCATAACACTACCATCCTGATCACTAAAAGTTCTCCCATCTGGATCTTCATCGTGATCTATTTTGATCTTGAAGCCGCATGTGACCCTTCCTTTTGATTTATCCTAAAAGTGATCCCTAGGAGTGCTTGCAACTTCTTCCCGAGTCGTGGTGATCTATCCTCAAGTGTCTATTTTCATTCAGTTTTTCTTCAATATCAAATCAGTGAGTTCTAGATCCATCATTTCATATTTCCCTTCTAGTTTCATCCGATTTTTCTTCAAACCTGTGACTGATTTTCAATGGATCATTCTTTAGTGTTGTTTGGATTTCTATTTTTAAATATATTGGGTTTTTGAATAGTATATTTCCTTAGTAAAAAAATTGTTTTATATTATTTCAATATCAATCAATTCGGTTAGTTATTTTTTATTATTTTTCAATGGTTATTATTATTATTATTAAAACATCATGGGATGCTCAAGTTCTTGGGTAGGATAACCTAGATTTTATAGGTTTCAAATACAATACCTATGATAGTTTTATGAATAGTTTTATAGTTATGTACTCATTAGACTAGCTAGTTAGCTATATATTTCATCGACCTAGTGTAGTAGCTTTTTTGTTAAATAATTTTAAAGGTCAATTATTTAGGTTACTCTATCCTTTTTGAAATTAATGTGATTTCATATATAGCATGTTTTATATTATAGTTCTTGAATTTTTCAATTTTGATACTATTAGCCTCTTTTATTTGTGTCTTGATATACTATGATTTATAATCTATCTTGATCATCAAATCCATTTGATAAATTTTGTTCTAATGTGTATTAAAATTCCTACTTTTATATACTAGTTAAAAATATTTTTCTAAATGTTTACTTTATTAACGGAGACTTAAGCCTACTGATGTGTCTGCAAGGTATTTTGATTTAATTAAAATAGTATAGATGATTTATAAGTTGATTCTAAAAATTTTATTAACCTTTAAATTCTTATGTAATAGCAACCTATTTTTATAAATTTTATTTAAAACTATCATAAAAGGTAGATTTTATTTAATGACATAAACATGGAATGTTGTTTCCATTGGAAATCCTACTGATCTCATTTTCGCATTCCCATAATGTACAATGTGTACATTTTTTTACTCTTCTCAATGTTTCAGAAAACTATAGTCCATCATTCTTAATGTGGAGTGATCTAATCCTTCATCACATTCCAAAACCACAAAAATTTATCTTATAATCTTCACTACAGCAAAACCTTCCTCTTCAAAGTCAAATATATATCGTTGTGGTGTCATACTCAATCAATTACTCCTAAATACATTGATTTTATTATTATAAATGAAATGTTTCATTTATGTTCACTCTTACATCGAATTTGTAAACTTTTATGAAAGAATAGTTATACCATTTTCTCTTCATGGTGCATCAAATCATATATCACTCCAGATTATTCTTACATTGAATAGGTTATGGTGTGAAATATACTCTTATGATGTGGTCCCTATATACGTAATATTATGTAGAATGTGAGTATTATTATATGATATTTCTTTATTCTTATTCACAACTTAATTTATTGTGACCACAAGATGTATAGGGAAATGCATCCACCATCTCCAAAATTTTCTTCTTATATAACAACCAAAATGGCATGATATTCAATGTTGCAACTTGTTTTTGTCTTTCTTCACCATGATTTCCTACATATTCTTCCAAATACACTGTGGGAGGATATTAGATAATGGAATAACCTTGTGAATTACATAAATGTGACATGATATGTGATTTAACTTGATATAATTTAAATATGGCATTGAATGAATTTATTAACTCCACTTTTTGACTTTGATCATGGATAATTGAATGAAAAATATAGACTTTAGTGATCCTATTATCATGATATATAATGGAATCAATTTTTAATGTTAAACTAACCCTAGGGTAGATTTTATAGATGTAAATCACTTGTTATCTTAGGTTCTTTTCCCTAAACCTTTATGAATCTATTACACTTAATAAAAATGAGACATCAACCCTCAAGTATACTTCTAGTATAAACAAATAGTGAATTTTCGCTAATCATAAACAAATAGAATTAGCCAAATTGATTATAACCATGTTATACCAAGTTGAACCAAACCATATCAAACAACACCAAAGAAAAACAAATAGAATTTATTTAATCCAAATAAAATATAACCTATTTGAGACAAACTAACCCACTTTGAATCAAACTATTCCAAATTAAAACAAACAAATTTGAATGTGACCATATGTACTTGATTTAAATATACACAACCCCAACCATATGAAACTAGGCCTAATAAATAAAAAAATACCTAAACTAACTAAATTTGAATTTAAATGAATGTAACTAAATATCATTTTAAAAAACTAAACCAAATCAAATGAACATTAACAAAACCAAATTGAATGGGAGAGTAACAATGGCATCTATATAGAGTTCTTTTATGCCTCATCAGTTTATAGTATTTTCTTATAAATATATTATTTGGATTTCTATTATGTTATGACTCTCATATATATTAGTGGTTTAGTTATGGTTTCAAATAAATTGTAGATTTCGCATTTCATTATATATATTTTCAATTAAACATAAATATTATTTAATTGCTTTTACTAAATTACATATAACAATTTTTTGTATAATGTATACATGTTTTATGTTTTAAATTGATTGGATCTCAACCAACATTCAAAACAATTTTGAGAGATTTTTATATTTTTCATTTGACAATGATTCAGATAGTGGTCACATACATTTCCCACATTATAATTATAAGTCCCCAGCCTTAAACCTTACTTAATCTTGAGTTATTACAAGATTACACATTGAGGATCTTTTCAGGTTTAGAGTTTTAGAGAATTAGATCATGAAACTTGCATTACATTCCACATTTAGACAAATTGGTCACATAAAAGACAATTTTCATTCTTCCCATCAACGGAAACATATTGAAAATAAAACATGGATTCTTTCTTGACACCTCCTTGACACTATCATCACATCATGTACATTTCCCTTGACCTGTGAAAAACATTTCAAAAACATGGTATGAGCATAAAAAGCTCAGTAAGGGTTATAAAAATATGGAAAGGAAACATGCGTTCATATATACATAAGAATGAAATCATACTTTACCCATAAAACAAAGGCACTTTCATACCTCATCAAACCATGAATAAATCATAGAAATCATAATACATAAAGGTAACTTGAGACATTCATAACATTATTACATAGGGAGTAACCCTCTTGGTTACGTTTGGAATACCCATCACAGTATATTTCCTAAATCTATTCGGAGAAACCTTAACGTTTCACTCCTTCGCGTTACCCAATGCATTGGAGAGCTATATCGGGCTCACCCGCCCTTAGTTTATCACGGAACCACAGGTTTTTATAACAATTCCCAAGAACCATAACATAAATGTGTCACATAAAACATGAATAAAGGAAACATAACATTTCCACATTTCAATCACAATATAACATTTTAGTATATTGAAATAATGAATCCATTAAAAAAGAAACCATTTCCAAAACCATTTAAAACATTTAAAAAAGAGTTTTTTGAATCAAAGTGTCCCATACCACCTTGAAGATTAAAAGTTTAAACCATTAATATCCATATAAATAAATCCTTAAAACCATTTTTAAAACATGGATATTAATAAGAACAACTAATTAAAACATTTAAAACGATATTTTGGTTAAAGGGGTTTTACCAAAATTAGAGACACTTGAATACAATAATTGAGGAATAACATTTAGTCAGAACTTTATAATATGATGAAAATAAATGGATTCATGATATAATACTCCAAAGGACAGTATATACATCATATAAGAGTGAATTGGTGCATAACAACAATGAACCCTCAATAGAAATGTCAAATGTGATGAAATCCCTTATAAAGAAGGTATCCTTAAATTAAGGACAAATCAATCTCAAAAATATGTGTGACAAATATAAATACACCCAATATCAGTGGATATTAAGTGTAAAACAATAAATGTTAATTCACACATATTCATTGGATGACATATTCAATGACTACATGTTGAACCCAAAGAAATCGAAACTGGGTTAAAAAGTTTCCTTGACAGCCTAATGGCATCACATCAAAATGAGTTGATGAGAGATAAAAAGTGTATCTCATCACTTGGACATAAAATTTACATCAATACGGATATATGAGAACATATCCCAACATAACAATATGTAAATTAAAAGACCCAACAAAATAAGTCTTTTGAAAAAAAGGAGGGTGAAAGGTTCCCTTACCGACTTGGGTATCTTTCAAAACATACACCCCATGAAGGAAGGACAATAGATCATTGATGTAAATACTCATAAAAGAAATTATATTACACAAAGAGTAGAATAATGGGCAGTACATACACCATTCAATGGAATTTGTTGCAAATGTAGCATAAATCTCACGGGAATAAAAGTGAGATGAAAAATCCCTTACGAAAATTTGACAGCCTAACGACGCCACATAAAACTTCCGAATATGGATTGATGAGATAAAATATGGTATCTCATCACATTACAATAAAATGGACAGAAAGAGGAATATAAAAGAACATTCCCCAACATTACAAAGAGGAGCTTAAAATAAGGGACATAAAGGAGAGTACTTAAAAAGAAAGAGAGAGGTTAGATCTCTTACGAAAGTTTGGCAGCCTAACGGTGCCACTCAAAACTTCCAAAATGGATTGATGAGAGAGAATAGGGTCTATCATCACATGAACATAAAAATTACAGCATGTGTAATAAAAAATATCATCCCAATAACAAGAAAGATGAGCTTTAAAAGGAATGACATAAAAGTGTGTACTTAAAAAGAAAGAGAGGAGTAGGATCCCTTACCTCAGGTCCGACTTGACTCGATCGTTCTTTAATCTCCTGAATAATAAACTTGAGTTAATATCTACTTGCTTTGGAACCTTTTTCAAGTTCTTTATTCCTTTTATACCATGTTATGAACATCATGTAATCATTTAAGTTAATAATGTTCATTTTGTCGGTATTTGGTTCTTAAGTCAAAAATAGACTTCTTACACTTACATGTTGTTAATTTGGTCAAAGGTTCGTTATATCCAGAATTATATTAATTATTTTGATAACATATATATAATATATATTCAGCATATACATGTATTTATAATATTACATCACATTTAGAGGTAATAAATGAAATGCACCGTTCCTGGAGACGGTAAGCCGTACGTACGCATGAACGCTACTTACATTTCTATTTCGTATTTCTGGAATGGAATCATAATGATATAAGAGTATATTATAATTCCATTATAATAAAATATATAATATCATTAACTTTATCCTTTACACATCCCACATATGGTATTAACGAATCAAATCACTTTCAGGGGGCGGTAGTCCGCACTTCCTAAAATGAAGATATCATGTTTACCCATAATGGAAACAATAATAGTATGCCATAAATAAAAAATACAGAAGCTTAAGGAAATAATAAACATATTATATAACATATATAAAAATAGTGACATCATAATGGACACCTTTGAATGTGTTAAATGATTATTGAACAATCATCGTTTCGGGAGGCAGAATTTCGCCATCCACGGAAACCGTATGTTCTTTAACCATATGATGTAGTTGTGTGAGAGTGTAGCTCGAATAAATCTTATAACAACATCCTAGTATATTGAAGATACTGGTGTTGTTACAAAATAAGTAAATAAAAAGAGTTTAGGGGGTTGAAGAAGCAAAATAAAACAAATGAAAATGAGAGAATGAATTACCTTTAAAAGTGTAACTCCTTTTGATTTGAGCCTAAAGTCTTCCTTTGAAAGGATTCTGCCCAAATAGAATCCTCTAGGATGAGTAGAGGGATGTGGAGAGAGTAAATGGGCAGGGTATGGCCGAGCCAAAGGCTTGAGGAGTGTGTGAAATGAGGTAGAGGTGGGGGCCTTTTATAAGAGGAGAGGAGGGGCACTTTTGGAAATCATGAAACTATTATTTTATTTTCAGAAGTGTTTCGAATTTATAAGGTCCCGCATTTATATATTTAGAAGAAAAGATTATAAGGCTTCGAAGTATTCCCATAAAATAGTTTTTGGATAAGTGTAGGTCTTAGATTTTATATTATCGTTTCATTTTATATAAACTGTTCATTAATGAGGTCATCGTTGCATCATCATGATGTCGTAATTAAATTAATTCATTTAATATCTAAAAATTATAAAAAAATACTATGATGTAGGAAATCTTTTTATCTTTCTAATTAATATTTATAGTCAAAATTTGGACTTGTGTAACCCCAATTAAAAACTGTTTTAGTAAAACAACTCATGTTTGTGTCAATTTAATTTTAACATTAAATAAATATATATTAATGTCATTTTCCAACCAAAGTGGCTCCATGGGGTCCCCAAGTTGACCAATGGGTTGTATTGGTCGGCCATGACTCATCCAATAGGGGTAGGACAAGTGTCATGGTGTTTTCATATTTTTATAATATCATTTTTACCTTAAATTACACTAATTACCTCTAATCGCGATTAATGAAAAAAAGTTACTATTCACCAAAAAATTATTGTCATCCCATTGAACCACATTTTACATACTAATGACAACCATGTATGTCGGATTTTCAAAATTCAATACACATTAGTGGTAAACTTTCATTTAAGTGAAAAATCAGTTTGCTTGATTACCACTTAGTGGTTTCACTATTCATCAAAAATTGGAGTTTTTCAGAAAATTACAAAAAATCCACCCTAAGCTATATTTGATATTCCGAATTCAAAAATGATATTTATATTACCTAATTCAAAGAATATAAGTAGAATTATTTATTTAATAATTAATTCCTGCTGTCAAAACAAATAGCGTGTTTTTAAGAACCAATAAGTATCAAAAGATTGATACTAGTTTAAGTCTGATTTAAAATTGAAATTAATTCCAACAACCACTATTGGATTTAATGGTAAAAATATTTTCTAATTTCAATTTAAAACCAATTCAAAAGATTATCTAATCATATAAATAAATTAGATTAAAAAGTGGTTTTGAATTAAAACACAACATTTTACACTATTCATTAAAAAAATGAATTTTATCGGAAAAATACCAAAACATTACACAAAGTAAATTTTGATGTCCCGCTTCTAAAGAAGAGTTTTATTTGGTCCAAAATAATGTATAAGAGTGATCAAAACTATATTTAATGACATTTCGCCATCAAAAGGCGATAAGTGAACCTTTAGTGAAAACTAGGGCATATACATCTAAAATTGAATTATTTCCGTATTTTAAGCCTTCATCTTTTATTGGATAAATGTAAAAACATTTAATAACATATATAATCATATTTTAGTTATTTCTATCAATTCCCGCCAATACAATGGCTACATGTTAACTACCATTTAAAATAATATTATTTTATTATTAGAGTGCAACGTAAGATTCCCAAGAAACTCGTTGTTGCGTGTTGGGTACGCCATCGAGCATAGTGTCCCCTTTAAAGTCATATTAATATTTTATTCACAAATATGGATAAATATAAAAATGTAATATTCTTTATTTACCTGGGGTGTTACATCCTTCCCCCCTTTTGGGAATTGCGTCCTCGCAATTTTAAATTTGAGCTTAGAAACATCCTTGAAAATCCCACATCGGAACAAGAGTCGGTAAAACAATCACTTTAAAATAAAGAAAGATAAGTACAGAGGTCACCCGAGTTAACCCATACTAGGATTCCAAGTATGAAAACATGGACATGGAGGAGAAAACATAGGGTCATGTTCTGATGAAGAGTGATAGAAAACATGTTTAGGAGAAAGTTAACAATAAGAAAATCACAAACTTGTGATGGGTTAAATGGTATTAGATTCCCCAGTAGGAAAAGTTAATAGACAACATTTTTGTTTTAAGTTACTTTTTATTAAGGAATTTATTCATAAGGAAACATAATCTCTTATCATGTTGACTTTCAACTTTTACACAAACTCGTATTTTCTCCAAAAGATGAGTATTTAGGAAGACGTGTTCACATTAAGAGTACTATAATCAACTTCTAGAGAATCACCTAATCCACAAAATAGAACTATATACATCCCATTTCTTTAGACTTTAACCAAAAACAAAACCAAAAAGGATAGTAAAAGATCAGATAATCCAAAAATGGATAACCCCTTATAAAAAGAAAATCTATTCCTAATCTCCAAAATTTGTCCAACAAAACCCAAAGTTCAACGAGGACCATTCGATAATCAATTTGTCCATAAAATTATTCAAATTAAACCAATCTAAGATTGAAACCCAAATGTTTGAAGGGTTTAGTCACATAGTCTTCCAAGTTAAATCGTATCATTTATATCCAAAAAACATCAGTTGCTCTTAATGTCTCATATTGAAAAGTAATTAACCTAATCACATATCCCCCATGATAGGTTAATAAATATTCATAGATAACCCAAAATCAACTTACTCCTAATTCATAAAATCATCTAACTAAAACGAATCAGTCAAACTGACCAGGGAATTCACGTAGTCCAATGGTAGGCGATAAATACTAGTCGCACTTTGGTTCTGGGTTCGATTCCCACAGCTTTGTCCGACGCGACGGGTAGTCACACGGTCTGCGTGTTGTCCTTTTTCCAAAACTATATAATTCTCAAATCATTCCCCAAAAAGGGATAAAATCATCAAAAATAACCATAACATAATTTAACCTCAATTTTATCTCATGCCTTTCACTTCAATCATAACATATAGTAACCCATAATTACCTCAAAAGTAAGGATCATATAAACCCAAATGGTTCTTTATAACTATGTTCACAAAAGAAAAGATAACTATTCCTTGAATAAAATTTGACTATATTAAACATCAGGGTTACACATAATAAAAAAAGTCTTCTAATGTAACCCCATCATCCAAAGAGACTTAATACTCTTAAGAATTTCACTATAACTCTTGAATCCCTTATATTTTTACATCTTACTCATTCAACATTATTCATGATCCATTAACCATTCCTTTCCAACTTATTCCGAAATACCTCTTTACTACAAACAAAATCATGAATCATATCCTAAGATTCCAAAATAGGAAAACAATAGTCATGAAATAGTACATACCTTTGATTGGTCCTTGTCAGTTTCTTCATCCTCAATCGGAATGGCATTAGGTAGTGGTAAACGAACATTTGTACGCTCTTGGTGACCCCATTCAAAAAACTTCTTCATAGGACATGTGTTTGCATAATGACCATGCACACCACATTTAAAACATTCAATTGATCCCTCAGAAAGAACTTCTTTCCCTTTCCTTGAGTCAACTGGATGCTTCCTTTTTCTATGGCAGGTTCTTGCTTTATGACCTTCATTTCCACATCTATAGCATATTTTTGTCCCTTTGAAACATTTTCCTAGGTGTTTCTTTCCACATCTTTGACAAATAGGTTTTTGAACACACTTACCTTTATGATTATTACTTGTACTTCCATAGGGATTTGTTTCTTGCATATATGATGCCATAGAGAAATATCCATGGTTTAGGTGGTCAATCATGACTCCAGATAGTTGGTTGAGGATAATCACAAGAGTTCTCATTACAGCTCCCATATCATTCAGTTGCTTTCTCAAAAAACTGTCACAGTTTCCTTCACATCCACTGTTACTTTGGTGCCTGCTAGATCCATCCATTTACTAAAACCAAAAAGGTCAGTGTGAGTATATTAACAAAACCATCATGTACTAATGAGTAAGATAAACACTAAGATATACTTACTCATTCACTTTATCTAAAACTAGGACTCTATATGAAATCCTAACCATTATGGTGATGTCACTTATGCTTAAAGAATACCCTAACCTCTAAAGTTATCTAAACTGACCTTTGATACCAACTATAAGGCCCCAGCCTTAAACCTTACTTAATCTTGAGTTATTACAAGATTACACATTGAGGATCTTTTCAGGTTTAGAGTTTTAGAGAATTAGATCATGAAACATGAATTACATTCCACATTTAAGCAAAGTGGTCACATAAAAGACAATTTTCATTCTTCCCATCAACGGAAACATATTGAAAATAAAACATGGATTATTTCTTGACACCTCCTTGACACTATCATCACATCATGTACCTTTCCCTTGACCTGTGAAAAACATTTCAAAAACATGGGATAAGCATAAAAAGCTCAGTAAGGGTTATAAAAATATGGAAAGGAAACATGAATTCGTACATACATATGAATGAAATCATACTTTACCCATAAAACAAAGGCACTTTCATACCTCATCAACCCATGAATAAATCATAGAAATCATAAGACAAAAAGGTAACTTGAGGCATTCATAACATTCTTACGTAGGGAGTAACCCTCTTGGTTATGTTTAGAATACCCATCACAGTATATTCCCTAAATCTCTTCGGAGAAACCTTAACGTTTCACTCCTTCGCGTTACCCAATGCGTTGGAGATCTATATCGGGCTCACCCGCCCTTAGTTTATAACGGAACCACCCGTTTTCATAAAAATTCCCAAGAACCATAGCATAAATGTGTCACATAAAACATGCATAAAGGAAACATAACATTTCCACATTTCAATCACAATATAACATTTTAGCATATTGAAATAATGAATCCATTCAAAAAGAAACCATTTCCAAAACCATTTAAAACATTTAATAAAGATATTTTTGAATCAAAGTGCCCCATACCACCTTGAAGATTAAAATTTTAAACCATTAATATACATATAAATAAATCCTTAAAACAATTTTTAAAACATGTATAATAATAAGAACAAATAATTAAAACATTTAAAACGATATTTTGGTTAAAGGGGTTTTTACCAAAATTAAGGACACTTGAATACAATAATTGAGGAATAACATTTAGTAAGAACTTTATAATATCATGAGATTAAATGGATTCATGATATAATACTCCAAAGGATTGTATATACACCATATAAGAGTGAATTGGTGCATAACAACAATGAACCCTCAATAGAAATGTCAAATGTGATGAAATCACTTATAAAGAAGGTATCCTTAAATTAAGGACAAATCAATCTCAAAAATATGTGTGAAAATTATAAATAAACCCAATATAAGTGGGTATTAAGTGTAAAACAATAAAAGGTCATTCACACATATTCAATGGATGACATATTCAATGACTACATGTTGAACCCAAAGAAATCGAAATTGGGTTAAAAAGTTACCTTGACAGCCTAACGACATCACATCAAAATGAGTTTATGAGAGATAAAAAGTGTATCTCATCACATGGACATAAAATTTACATCAATAAGGATATATGAGAACATATCCCAACATAACAATATGTAAATTAAAAGACCCAACAAAATAAGTCTTTTAAAAAAAAGGAGGGGGAAAGGTTCCCTTACTGACGTGGGTATCTTTCAAAACATACACCCCATGAAAGAAGGAAAATAGATCATTGATGTAAATACTCATAAAAAAAAGTATATTACACAAAGAGTAGAATAATGGGCAGTACATACACCACTCAATGGAATTTGTGGCAAATGTAGCATAAATCTCACGAGAATAAAAGTGAGATGAAAAATCCCTTACGAAAACTCGGCAGCCTAACGACACCACATAAAACTTCCGAATATGGATTGATGAGATCAAATAGGGTATATAATCACATTAAAATAAAATGTAAATCAAGAGGAATATAAAAGAACATCCCCCAACATTACAAATAGGAGCTTAAAAGAAGTGACATAAAGGAGAGTACTTAAAAAGAAAGAGAGAGGTTAGATCTCTTACGAAAGTTCGGCAGCCTAACGACGCCACTCAAAACTTCGAAAATGGATTGATGAGAGAGAATTGGGTCTCTCATCACATGAACATAAAAATTACAGCATGTTTAATATAAAATATCATCCCAATAACAAGAAAGATGAGCTTTAAAAGGAATGACATAAAAGTGTGTACTTAAAAAGAAAGAGAGGAGTAGGATCCCTTACCTCGGGTCCGACTTGACTCGATCGTTCTTTAATCTCCTGAATAATAAACTTTAGTTAATCTCTACTTGCTTAAGAACCTTTTTCAAGTTCATTATTCCTTTTATACCATGTTATGAACATCATGTAATCATTTAAGTTAATAATGTTCATTTTGTCGGTATTTGGTTCTTAAGTCAAAAATAGACTTCTTACACTTACATGTTGTTAATTTTTTAAAAGGTTAATTATATCCAGAATGATATTAATGATTTGGATAACATATATATCATATATATTCAGAATATACATGTATTTATAATATTACATCACATTTAGAGGTAATAATTGAAATGCACCGTTCATGGAGACGGTAAGCCGTACGTACACATGAACGCTACTTTCATTAATATTTCGTATTTCTGGAATGGAATCCTATTGATATAAGAGTATATTATAATTCCAGTATAATAAAATATATAATATCATCAACGTTATCCTTTACACATCCCACATATGGTATTAACGAATCAAATCACTTTCAGGGGGCGGTAGTCCGCACTTCCTAAAATGAAGATATCGTGTTTAACCATAATGGAAACAATAATGGTATGACATAAATAAAAAATACAGAAGCTTAAGGAAATAATAAACATATTATATATCATATATAAAAATAGTTACATCATAATGGCCACCTTTGAAGGTGTTAAATGAGAATTGAACAATCATCGTTTCGGGAGGCAGAATTTCACCATCCACGGAAACCGTATGTTCTTTAACCATTTGATGTAGTTGTGTGAGAGTGTAGCTAGAATAAATCTTATAACAACATCCTATTATATTTAAGATACTGGTTTTTTTACAAAAGAAGTAAATAAAAAGAGTTTAGGGGGTTGGATAAGCCAAATAAAACAAATGAACATGAGAGAATGAATTACCTTTAAAAGTGTAACTCCTTTTGATTTGAGCCTAAAGGCTTCCTTTGAAAGGATTCTGCCCAAAGGGAATCCTCTAAGATTAGGAGAGGGATGTGGAGAGAGTAAATGGTCAGGGTATGGCCGATCCAAAGGCTTGAGGAGTTTGTGAAATGAGGTAGAGGTGGGGGCCTTTTATAAGAGGAGAGGAGGGGCACTTTTGGAAATCATGAAACTATTATTTTATTTTCAAAAGTGTTTAGAATTTATAAGGTCCCACATTGATATATGTCGAAAATAAGATGATAAGTCTTAGAAATATTCCAATACAATAGTTTTTTGGACAAGTTTAGGTCTTCGATTTTATATTATCGTTTCATTTTATTTAAACTGTTCATTAATGAGGTCATCGTTGCATCATCATGATGTCGTAATTAAATTAATTTATTTAATATCTAAAAATTATAAAAAAATACTATGATTTAGGAAATCTTTTTATCTTTCTAATGAATATTTATAGTCAAAATTTGGACTTGTGTAACCCCACTTAAAAACTGTTTTAGTAAAACAACTCATGTTTGTGTCAATTTAATTTTAACATTAAATAAATATATATTAATGTCATTTTCCAACCAAAGTGGCTCAATGGGGTCCCCAAGTTGACCCATGGGTTGTCTCGGTCTGCCATGACTCATCCAATATGGGTTGGACAAGTTTCATGGTGTTTTCATATTTTTATATTATCATTTTTACCTTAAATTACACTAATTACCTCTAATCGCGATTAATGAAAAAAAGTTACTATTCACCAAAAAATTATTTTCATCCCATTAAACCACATTTTAAATACTAATGTCAACCATGTATGTCGGATTTTCAAAATTCAATACACATTAGTGGTAAACCTTCATTTAACTGAAAAATCAGTTTGCTTGATTACCACTTAGTGGTTTCACTATTCATCAAAAATTGGAGTTTTTCAGAAAATTACCAAAAATTCACCCTAAGATATATTTGATATTTTGAATTCAAAAATGATTTTTATATTACCTAATTCAAAGAATATAAGTAGAAATAATTAATTTAAGAATTAACTCCCGCTGTCAAAACAAATAGCGTGTTTTTAAGAACCAATAAGTATCAAAAGATTGATACTAGTTTAAGTCTGATTTAAAAGTGAAATTTATTCCAACGACCACTATTGGATTTAATGGTAAAAATATTTTCTAATTTCAATTTAAAACCAATTCAAAATATTATCTAATCATATAAATAAATTATATTAAAAAGAGGTTTTGAATTAAAACACAACATTTTACACTATTCATTAAAAAATGAACTTTATCGGAAAAATACCAAAAAATTACACAAAGTAAAATTTGATGTCCTGATTCTAAAGAAGAGTTTCATTTGGTCCAAAAGAATGTATAAGAGTGATCAAAACTATATTTAATGACAGTTCGCCATCAAAAGGCGATAAGTGAACCTTTAGTGAAAACTAGGGCATATACACCTAAAATTGAATTATTTCTGTATTTAAAGCCTTCATATTTTATTGGATAAATGTAAAAACATTTAAGAACATATATAATCATATTTTAGTTATTTCTATCAATTCCCGCCAATACAACGGCTACATGTTAACTACCATTTAAAATAATATTATTTTATTGTTAGAGTGCAGCGTAAGATTCCCAAGAAACTCGTTGTTGCGTGTTGGGTACGCCATCGAGCATAGCGTCAACTTTAAAGTCATATTAATATTTTATTCACAAATATTGATAAATAAAAAAATGTAATATTCTTTATTTACCTGGGGTGTTACAATAATTGTGTTGGAAGACACACTACTGGAAATACAGTCTTTCTCAACGGTTCTGAACCGTTGGGAAAGGCTGCAGAACCGTTGGTATATGTTATACCAAGGGTTCTGCAAACCGTAGGGAAGTAATCCATTGGGAAAGATTTTCCCAAAGGTTTACTGTGAACCGTTGGTATAGGGTGGGGAAAGCCTAACCTATCCCAATGGTTGTGCCAAACCATTGGGATAGTTTTTCCCAACGGTTTGGCTTGAACTATTGGGAAATACCAAGGATTCTCCTCTTTACCAATGGTTAAGAAACCACTGGGAAAGGTTTTTTACCAACGGTTCATTGGACCGTTGGTAAAAATAGCATCAGAGATGCTATGCCAACGGTTTGAAACCATTGGCATAGCCTGTGCTGTGCAAATTGCACAGTAGCCTGCAATTTGTACAACAGCTCTGCAATTTGGAAATCAGGCCTCAATTTGTGCATTCCCTCCCATTTTCAATCCAATTATCGTACATGTAATAAACTAACTCATACATATACAATTATTGTACCTGCAATAACCAACTAACACATGCATATAGAAAACAAATTCATACACATTTTACATATAATGCATCCTGGAACTATACACATCTATAATTAAATTATAATTCATAACGTAATTATAAACATACATAATTCATTTAGAATTCAATTTAAAATTTGGATGACAATTATATGTGGAATCTGGAATTCAATTCATTATTTGATCGGTTTTTTGTATACCATATATTTTTACCTGAAATGATGTCCATTTTAAACAAAATACATACACCTGGAGTGATACCGGCCACACCATGCCTCGGATTGAGGCGAGGTTAACTCATACACATCACAAATGACCCATCGATCATTGTCCTAATGTATCAACATATTCTGAAAGCGTTTTCATGGTTTTCCGTCTGTCAATTGATGTTTTTCACTTAAAATGATGTCCTTTTGAAACAAAAGATAGACACTTTGAGTAGTTCCTGCCACACCGTGTCTCAAATTGAGGCAGGGTTGATTCGTACACGTCACATATGACCCATGGTTCATTCTCCTAAAGTTTCAATGGAAACCAAATGCGTTTGGTCGGCTTTACGTATGTACTTAAAATGTTGTCCATTTTAAACAAAATAGAGACACTTAGACTGATCCCAGCCACACTGAGACTCGGATTGAGCCCAAGTTGGCTCATACAGGTCACATATTACCCATGAATCGTTTTGATAAATTATCAACAGATTCCGAATGCATTTGGTCAGTTTTTTGTATGCCAGTTGTTCTTTTCACTTATAATCCTGTCTATTTTAAACAAAAGAGACATAGTTAGAGTGTTTTCGGCCACACCGATCCTCAGATTGAGTCGGAGTTGACTCATACATGACACATATGACTCATGGATCATTTTTCTAAATTACCGACACAATCCGAATGCGTTTGTTCAGTTATCCGTATTCCAGTTCATATTTTTCACTTAAAATGACGTCCTTTTGAAACAAAAGACAGACAATTTGAGTGGTGTCGGCCACACCTCGCCTTGGATTGAGGCGGGGTTGACTTGTACACATCACACATGACCCATGGATCATTCTCATAAAGTTTCAATGGAAACCGAATGCGTTTGGTCGGTTTTCCATTTGTACTTAAAATGTTGTCCATTTTAAACCAAAAGGAGACACTTAGAGTGATCATGGCCACACCGTGCCTCGAATTGAGCCAGGGTTAACTCGTACACATAACATATCACCCATGGATCGTTGACCTAAATAATCAATACAATCTTAATGTGTTTGGTCTTTTTTTCGTATGTCGGTTGTTCTTTTCAATTATAATCTTGTCCATTTTAAACAAAAGAGAGACACTGTGAATGGTGTCGGCCACACCGCACCTCATATTGTGGCGGGGTTGACTTGTACACGTCACATTTGACCCATGGATCGTTTTCCTAAAGCATCAACACATTTTGAATGCGTTTGGTCGGTTTTTCATATTCCAGTTGATCTTTTCACTTATAATCCTGTCCATTTTAAACAAAAGAGAGACACTATGAATGGTGTCAGCTGCACCTGGCCTCGGATTGAGGCAAGGTTGACTCGTACACATCACATATTACCCATGGATCCTTGTGCTAAAGTATCAACACAATCAGAATTTGTTTGGTCGGTTTTCCGTATGTATTTAAAATGTTGTCCATTTTAAACAAAAGAGAGCCACTTAGAGTGATTCCAGCCACACCGTGCCTCAGATTAAGGCGGGGTTGACTCGTACACGTCACATATGACCCATGGATAGTTTTCTTAAAGAATAAACACATTTAGAATGTGTTTGGTTGGTTTTATGTATGTCAGTTTTTCTTTTTACTTATACTCCTGTCCATTTTAAACAAAATACATACACAAGGAGTGATCCCACCACACTGTGCCTCGGATTGAGGCAAGTTTAACTCGTACACATCACAAATGAACCATCGATTGTTGTCCTAAAGTATCAACATATTCCAAAAGTGTTTTCTTAGTTTTTCGTATGCCAGTTGATGTTTTTCAATTAAAATGACGTCCTTTTGAAACAAAATACAGACACTTTGAGTGGTATCAGCCACACCACATCTCAGATTGAGTCGGGGTTGATTTGTAAACGTCTCATATGACCCATGGATCGTTCTCCTAATGTTTCAATGGAAACCGAATGTGTCTGGTCAGTCTTCCATATGTACTTAAAATTATGTCCATTTTAAACAAAAGAGAGACACTTAGACTGATCCTGGCCACACCGCAACTCAGATTGAGCCTGGGTTGGCTCGTACAGGTCACATATGACCCATGGATTGTTTTCCTAAAGTTTCAATGGAAAACGAATGTGTTTGGTTGGTTTTCCGTATTTACTTAAAATTTTTTCCATTTGAAACCAATGAGATCCACAAAGATTGATTCTGAGCACACTGTGCCTTATATTAATTTGGGGTTGACTCATACATGTCACATATTACCCATGGATCGTTCTCCTAAAGTTTAAATACAAACCAAATGTGTTTATTCAGTTTTCCGTATGTACATAAAATGTTGTCCATTTTAAACAAAAGAGAGACACTTAGAGTGATTCCGGCCACAGCGTGCCTCAAATTAAGGCAGAGTTGACTCATACTTGTCACATATGACCCATGGATCGTTGTACTAAAGTATCGACACAATCCGAATGCGGTTGGTCAGTTTTCTGTATGCCAGTTGATGTTTTTCACTTAAAATGGCATCCTTTAGAAACAAAAGACATACACTTTGAGTGGTGGCGGCCACACCGCACCTCGGATTGAGGTGGGGTTGACTCGTACACGTCACATATGACCCATGTATTGTTGTTATAATGTATCGACACAATCCGAATGCGTTTGGTCGGTTTTCCGTATGCCATTCGATGTTTTTCAATTAAAATGACGTCCTTTTGAAACAAAAGACAGAAAATTTGAGTGGTTCCGACCACACCGCATCTCATATTGAAGTTTGGTTTATTCGTACACATCACATATGACCCATGAATCGTTCTCCTAAAGTTTCAACAGAAACTGAATGCGTTTGGTCGGTTTTCCGTATGTACTTAAAATGTTCTCCATTTTAAACAAAAGAGAGACACTTAGAGTGATTCCGGTCACACCGTGCCTCAGATTAAGTCGGGGTTGACTCTTACATGTCACATATGACCCATGGATCATTGTTCTAAAGTATGGACACAATAAAAATGATTTTGGTCAGTTTTCCTTATGCCAGTTGATGTTTTTCACATAAAATGACATCATTTTGAAACAAAAGACAGACACTTTGAGTTTCGGTGGCCACAAAGTGGCTCGTATTGATGCGGGTTTGACTCTTACAGATCACATATGACCCATGGATCGTTGTACTAAATTATCGTCACAATCCGAAGGTGTTTGGTCAGTTTTCCATTTTCCAGTTGATGTTTTTCAATTAAATTGACGTCATTTTGAAACAGAAGACAAACACTTTGAGTGGTGTCGGCCACACCGCATCTCATATTGAGGCGGGGTTGATTCTTACATGTCACATATGACCCATGAATCGTTCTCCTAATGTTCAAATGGAAACCAAATGCGTTTGGTCAGTTTTCTGTATGTACTTAAAATGTTGTCCATTTTAAACAAAAGAGAGCCACTTAGAGTGATTCGGGCCACATCGTGCCTCAGATTTAGGTGGGGTAGACTCTGAGACATCACATATGACCCATGGAACGTTGTGATAAAGTATCGACACAATACAAATGCATTTGGTCATTTTTCAGTATGTGAGTTGATGTTTTTCACTTAAAATAACGTCCTTTTAAAACAAAAGACAGACACTTTGAGTGGTGGTGGCCACATCGTGCCTTATATTGAGGCGGGTTTGACTCATACACGTCACATATGACCCATGGATCATTGTGCTAAAGTATCTACACAATATGAATGTGTTTGGTCGGTTTTCTGTATGCCAGTTGATTTTTTTTCAATTAAAACGACGTCCTTTTGAAACAGAAGACAAACACTTTGAGTGGTTCCAGCCACAGCGTGGCTCGGATTGAGGTGGGGTTGACTCGTACACGTCACATATGACCCATGGATCATTGTGCTAAAGTATTGACACAATCCGAATGCGTTTGGTCGATATTCCATATGGCAGTTGATGTTTTCCAATTAAAATGACGTCTTTTTGAAACATAAGACAAAAACATTGAGTGGTTTCGGCCACACCACATCTCATATTGAGGCGGGGTTGATTCTTACACGTCACATATGACCCATGAATCGTTCTCCTAATGTTTCAACAGAAACTGAATGCCTTTCTAGGTTTTCCATATGTACTTAAAATGTTGTCCATTTTAAACAAACGAGAGACACTTAGAGTGATTCCAGCCACAATGTGCCTTATATTAAGGCGGGGTTGACTCGTACACGTCACATATGACCCATGGATCATTTTTCTAAAGTATAGACACAATCCGAATGCGTTTGGTCATTTTTCCGTATGCCAGTTGATGTTTTTCACTTAAAATGACGCCCTTTTGAAACAGAAGACAGACACTTTTAGAGGTTTCGGCCACACTGCATCTCAGATTGAGGTAGGTTTGACTCATACACATCACATATTACCCATGAATCGTTATCTTAAAGTTTCAATGGAAACCTAATGCGTTTGTTCAGTTTTCCATATGTACTTAAAATGTTGTCCATTTTAAACAACAGAGAGACACTTAGAGTGATTCCGGCCACACCATACCTTAGATTAAGGCGAGGATGACTCGTACACATCACATATGAACCATGTATCGTTTTCCTAAAGTATCGACACAATCCGAATGCATTTGGTTGGTTGTCCATATGACAGTTGATGTTTTTCACTTAAATTGACGTCCTTTTGAAACAAAAAATAGACACTTTTAGTGGTGGTGGCCACATCGCACCTCGGATTGAGGCGGGGTTGACTCGTACATGTCAAATATGACCCATGGATCGTTGTGCTAAAGTATCTACATAATCCGAATGTGTTTGGTCGGTTTTCTGTATGCTAGTTGATGTTTTTCAATTAAATTGATGTCCTTTTGAAACAGAAGACATACACATTGAGTGGTTCCAGCCACACCACATCTCATATTGAGGCGGGGTTGATTCTCACACGCCACATATGACCCATGAATCATTCTCCTAAAGTTTCAATGGAAATCAAATGTGTTTGGTCAGTTTTCCGTATGTACTTAAAATGTTGTTCATTTTAAACAAATGAGAGACACATAGAGTGATTCTGGACACACCATGCCTCATATTAAGGCAGGGTTGACTCGTACAGGTCACATATGTCCCATAGATCGTTGTGGTAAAGTATAGACACAATCCGAATGCGTTTGGTCAGTTTTCCGTATGCCAATTGATGTTTTTCACTTAAAATGACGTCCTTTTGAAGCAAAAGACATACACTTTGAGTGGTGCCGGCCACACCGCATCTTAGATTGAGGTGGGGTTGACTCGTACACATCACATATGACCCATGAATCATTCTTCTAAAGTTTCAACGGAAACCGAATGTGTTTGGTTGGTTTTCCATATACCAGTTAATGTTTTTCAATTAAAATGACGTCCTTTTGAAACAGAAGATAGACACTTTGAGTGGTGCCAGCCACACTGCATCTCAGATTGAGGAAAGGTTGATTCGTACACGTCACATATGACCCATTTATCATTCTCATAAAGTTTCAATGGAAACCTAATGTGTTTGGTCAGTTTTCCGTATGTGCTTAAAATGTTGTCCATTTTATGAGTATCCTCATGTGTCTGTTAGTGGAATGATATTTACTAAAAATCTTGTAAACATTCAGATAAAATATTTTTATATCATTCTTAGTATGGATTGTATTTTAGTTTATCATGCTATGAAACATTTCGAAGCTAACAATGTCATGCCCAATGAATATATCTCTTTTATAACATACCAAGAATCTATGATATTGATTAGATGTGTAAATGTGATTTACATTGATTATAATGATGAAAATAAATAAAATATATATTATAGATTGTCTAGTATTAAATGAATTCAAGGAGGGTGGGGGAGCGGTCCGGTGGGGCTGTCTGGGGGGCTGTCCGGTGGGTGTCTGGGGGGCTGTCTAGTGGGTGTCTGGCGGGCTGTCCGGGGACCAAGAGGAGGGTGGGGGCTGTGCGGGGGGCTATCCAGGGGGTGTTTAGGGGGTTGTTCGGGGTCCAAGGAGGAGGGCGGGGGGCTGTCTGGGGGGCTGTCTGAGGTCCAGGGAGGAGGGGGGCTGTTCGGGGGGTTGTCCGGGGTCAAAGGAAGAGGGTGGGGGACTGTTCGGGGGGGGGGGGGAGGATATCTTGGGGGTTGGCTTGGGTCTAGGGAGGAGGGTGGGGGCCTGTCTGGGGGGCTGTTCGGGGGGCTGTCCGGGGTCTGTCTGGGGGGTGTTCGGGGGGTTGTCTGAGATCCAAGGAAGAGGGTTGGGGGGCTGTCCAGGGGTCTGTCTGGGTGGATATCCGAGGGGCTGCCCGGGGTCCAGGGAGGAGGGTGGGGGGGCTGTCCGGGGGTGTTTGGGGGGGGGGGGGGGTTGTCTGGGGTCCAAGGAAGAGGGTGGTGGGTTGTCTGGGGGCTATCTGGGGGGATGTCTGGGGGGCTGTCTGGGGTCCAGGGAGGAGGGTGGGGGGGGGGCTGTTTGGGGGGCTATCAGGGGGCTGTCCAGGGGGTGTTCTAGGGGTTGTCTGGGGTCCAAGGAAGAGGGTGGGGGGTGTCCGGGGGACTGTCTAGGGGGTTTTCTGGGGGGTTGTCCAGGGTCCAGGGAGGAGGGGGAGGGGGGCTGTCCAAGGGGTGTTCGGGGGGTTGTCCGGGGTCCAAGGAAGAGGGTGGGGGGGGGGGCAGTCCGAGGGGCTGTTTATGGGGATGTTTGGGGGATTTCCGGGGGGTGTTCGGGGGGGGGGGGGTTGTCCGGGGTCCAAGGAAGAGGGTGGGGGCTGTCTAGGGGGCTGTCCGGGGGGCTGTCCAGGGTCCAAGGAGGAGGGTGGGGGGGCTGTCTGGGGGGTTGTTCAGGGGGTTGTCCGGGGGTTGTCTGGGGACCAAGGAGGATAGTGGGGGGTTGTCCAGGGTCCAGGAAGGAGGGGGGTTCAAAAACACACAACCACTAAAAGACAACAACATTCATAACAACAGATAATATATAAAAATAACTCAACTCCAATACTATACTACGAGTCTAGATAAAACCAACAACAAGAATAGATTAAATATCAAATCTCAGAAATATTAGTCAAAAATTTAATGGATCAATTTGTCCCACATAACCATCACCATCATCACCATCATCATCACCCTCATCCTCATCCACATCATCGTCATCTCCCTCCTCAGCGCCCTCCTCCTCACCCTCGCCAACCGCCTCACCCTCCTCCTTTCCGTCCTCTTCTGCATCAGACTCCTTGCCACCATCATCATCAAGATGGACGTAGTGCTGACCACCACTAGAGATGCCACCTGGTGAACCATATATAGAACGTATCGATGACATATATTCATCAAAAGATGGTCTGGCCTCTGGTGGAAGTGTTAGATGTAGAACTTCAATAAATTTCATAAACGCACTGTTTTCCCTAGTAGACTGTTCTGCAGTCTCTGTGGCCCTTTTATTAGCTTATTCTACCTGTTCCCTAACTTGCTACATCTCAGTGGAACTATATCTCATACCTGAGGAGGGACAATACCTCGTCAGGGCTATCCTAGATCGACATCATACTCTGCCAAAATGATCCTCTCCCAACACTTGATGTAAGTGATCTGTTGGCCCAAAATTGTCTGGTTCTTGGGCAGTGAGGGACACTAAATCAGCCTGTTACAAATATAAATATATCATTAAGTTACAAAATAGATATTAAAATATAAATTCAACATATTAAAACTTACAATCTGCTGCTGAGTCGCTTTGTTGATGGAACTTCCATCCTTTTTCCGTCTACTCGAGTAAAACAGTTTTGCTCGAAGCACACGTCCTTCAATATTTTTTATTTGACACTACAATGACATTGAAAACTAAATTTATATGAAAACTTTAGCAAACTATTAAATAATTGACGAAACAAAATAAAGTGTAAGTCATAAAGAAAACTTATAAACAATTTTCATACCTGCTTCCTCTCATGATCAGGCATCGTAGTGCGTCCCAGTGTGTGGAGGTATTTTTTTGCGTCAATGTTCTTTTTATTTTTTCTAGATGTTTCTTAAATAAAATATGAAAATTTAATAGTTAGTATTAATGAAAAACATGAAATTTATTATTTAAATACCTCAAATGTTATTAATAACTTAAACTGGGTACTCGTCCAATGAGTAATCATTTGACGATACTGCTATATAGGAAAATAATCCACCACTGGTACCGCCTCTAACTCAGTGCTAACTCTAGAAACCCAGAAAATATACAACTCATTCTTGTAGGCTCTCCAAAGCTCACCTAAATCCTTTAGACGTCCCGATCATGCACCCTCACCATCGGGAAAATTAAATCGAAGCTAACATCAAAATATTAATTCATATAAATAAAAAAAATTATGGCATTAAATAGAACATATTTTTTTACCCATATCTCTACCCAAGCTCTATCCTTGACCTCATGTGGAAAATTTCTCCACGATAGCGGGCTGACGAGAATGATGTCGGAGTATTTGGTAAGCGTCGCCAAAAAACTCTGACATTGCTGCCATTTTTTCTCAACCATTTGGTTGTATTCATTATAATCCACCATATCTTGTGTGCGGGGGTTCCATACCAAACACATGTGTGTACGCCCCCGACCACGCCTCCTGTCTGTAGATGTGTCTTTCATGAAAGAAAAACAAATATTTTATCAAAAAATGTTATAATGAAAATAAATATTGATATAAAAATTTGTTAGGGTTCTATAAATAAAACTGTGTAGGTATGATCGATGAGTGCCGCTGGATCCACATAAACTAATGGAAAACCCTGTGGTGGAACAGGAGTCAATGGTGATGGAATATAGAAGCTTGGAGAGACAGAAGTAGAAGGAAAAGAAGATGGGACAACTGTTTGACGAGATGTTGTCTAGGGAGTGGGAATCATCATGGGATGTGAAAATGATGGGCCAGAAGATGCAGAAGGTAGAGAAAACATGGGAGGGCTAAATATCCTGTGTGTCCCTAATGACACACCGGGATCAGAATGTGGGAAGGATGTCATGTTAGTGGGAGGGGCAGGGTCTAGTCGGGTATGCGCAGCAGTTCGTCCACCTCTGGTACGAACCCTCCTTGTACCACCGGCCTGAGTACTAGGACCAGTACTAGGCTCCTCGTCGAATAACTGTCGACGTATAGGTGGATCCTATAAGAATGTTTACAAAAAAATTAATCACATGACATTATATATTCTTTAAATATATCAATTTGAAATAAAGTACTCACTATAGGCACTAATGATGGAATTCCCAACTCCGTCATTCGACGATTGTTCTCCATAATTTTTTTCCTTCTTCTCTCTTCAATTGGCTTCATTTATTGATTTTGATAACAAATATGTAATTAATTAGAAAAAAGGAAACTAATGTGTAACCCTAAATACTAAATATATGAGGGAATATGGGAATTCATTAGTAATTTAACAATCAATTGTTTTAGAAGATCATGAATGGATTTAAAAAATCATACAAGTTTTAATGTTCACCAAGTTATAAATATTTTTTGACTATGTTTGAATACAGTTCAATTCCAAATTAGACAATGCAATTCAAATAAAACTGCAACCAATAAACATTGAAAATTCACATAACAGTCAATTCAACTATCAATTGTTTTAGAATAACTTAAACGGATTTAATAAATCATACGAGTTGTAATGTTAACCAAGTTAGAAATATTGTTTGACTATGTTTGAATAGAGTTCAATTCCAAATTATAAAATGCAATTCAAATAAAATTGCAACCAATAAACATTGAAAATTCACATAATGGTCAAGTCAGTTATCAATTGTTTTAGAAGATCTTGAATGGATTTAATAAATCATACAAGTTGTAATGTTCACAATGTTATAAATATTTTTTTACTTTGTTTGAATACAGTTCAATTCCAAATTAGAAAATGAAATTCAAATAAAACTGCAACCAATAAACATTGAAAATTCACATAACGGTCAAGTCAGCTAAAACATATTTGTGATCAATACTAAATCAATTTGAATATTACCATCCTTAACAACCCATCTCGAGGTAAACCAAAATAATTGAGAACATGGATGAATGATTCTATATATTTTCAACCACAACTTAAGGTTCACAATCAACTCTAACAATTGAGCTATTGGAGTCATCAAAAGAAATAAATGGATTGGTTCCAATGGTACTAGGGACTGTGTCAATTACATCATCACCATAATCCAAAATATGTCTTGGAATTACTTCAACTGTGACACCAAATTCAGGTCAAAGTTGGTCTTTGACATAAAAAAAATTGTATAGCCATTGATGCCAACACATATGGTTCTTCGGTAGCAAGAGTGCGATTCATATCAATTACTCGAAATCCACAATCATAAATAAATGTGCCATGTCTCATCATTGAATCAAACCAATGGAATTTCATCATTGTGACTCGTCCATGAGAGTAATAATCCAATATTATTATTTTCTCAACAACTCCATAATAACCCACATTTTAAAATCGCGGTCTACTATCTGATGCACCGGCATAACAATCTGTTGTGGCAGTAACCAAAACACCATCATGTTTTTTTCTCATGTTCTTTTCTCGTTCAGTGACAATAAATTTGTACCCACTGATAACAATAGATTTACAGTCACGAATCACGGTATTAGGACCAAAAGCCAAAGCTCTTATTTCCTCAGAGACAGAGTTAGTGATCAAACTCAATACCTGCAATATAAATGACTATTAAACTTAATTAAATATTAATATAATTATTTTAATCATTAATTTTTTTTACCTTAAATTTTAACCAAGCATAAAACTCTTTACTATGAAATGTCTCTCTCCTTCTCAAAGATAAAGAACGATGATTCCTATTTATCATTGTTTTATATTCCCTATAGATAAAAAATATGAATAGTTTAACAGATATATATGTATGATATACATAATCAATTTAGTTACCTGATATAGTCATCGAAAAAATCATAGTTGAACAAAACTGTGCGATGTTCCATCTCCCACTCTTCATGGCATAATGTCTTCAATGTATATGATCCATGAATTCCTCCTATTTGAGGAAGTGATGGAAAACTGGGTTCAATTTTCTCATACTGTTCTTCTTCATTTCTCATTGGTCTATTCAATCTTGTAATAAGATCAGACAAATACATCGAGCAGAAATCCATACATTCTTGTTCCAAATAACTGTTCACAATAGAACCTTCGGGATGATTTCTATTTTGGACATAAGACTTTAATGCAAACATATTTCTTTCAGTTAGATACATCCAATGAAAGAAAACAGGTACTCTGAGAAGTATTTTAATGGGAATATGGACAGTCAGATGCAACATGGATGTGAAAAATGATGGAGGAAATATTTTCTCGAACTCACACAAAATTAATGGGGCATCTGTCAACATTTTTTGCAAGAAAGACTTGGACAACTTCTTAGCACACAGATCTCTAAACAAATGGAACAACTGAATAACAGCCACCATTACATTATTGGACAATATATGCTGGATTTCTATTGGAAGAAACTCATGAAATAGAATGTGATAATCACGATTCTTCAAAGATTTTAGCTTGAAATCTATTCTGTTGACCCGTTTAGATATGTTTCTTGAATAGGCATCATGAACTCTAATAGTCTCAAATACTTCTAGAAATTGTTTTTTTCGTAGGTGTCCTCACATAAGAAGAACATAAAAGTTGCCATTTATTTTCACTGATACGCACATGATGTAATTCTGGTCTGGTGCCCCAATCCACCATGTCACGCCGAGATCATAAATCATCTTTTTTCTTCCCCGTGAAATTTAGAAGAACTGAAAGCAACGTTTCCCATATATTCTTTTCAATATGCATTACATCTAAGCAAAGACGTAACAAATTGGTGGACCAATAAGGAAAATCAAAAAAGATACTCATCTTCCTCCAATTGTAACAGGTTTCAGTGGAAGCATTCTTTCTCTTTCCAGATTTCATTTTACCCTTCCCGAATGAAAAACTGAAATCTTTCAATTCATTAAGCACGTCATTTCTAGACATACGTTGAGGTGGATCATCGGTCTCTAAGGTATTATCAAATCTTTGACGATTCATTCTATATGGATGACCCATTGGAAAGAATCATCGATGTCCTATAAAACTAAAACTACATCGATGTTTCAGTCTTCTGGATCGTGCATTCTTCATACAAACTGGACATGACAATTTTCCATTTGGGCTCCATCCAGACATCATTTCACAAGCCGAAAAATCACTGATCATCCACATTAGCACATCACGCATCTGAAATATGTCTTTCGAACATGCATCATATGTGTGCACACCGACATCCCAAAGAAGATTCAAATATTTTATTAAAGGTTGCATGTATACATCAATATCAATGATGGGATTAGAAGTACTAGATATGAGTATACTCATGAAAGTGAAAGGTTTTTTCATACAGAACCATGGGGGACGATTATAAATGTGTATCAAAACTGGCCATGGGATGTGCGAAATAAGCATCTTCCCAAACGGATTAAAACCATCGGATGAAAGGTCGAACCTCACATTATGCACGTCAGCGGGAAAATCAGGATGTCGAGCATCAAATCTCTGCCATGAAAATCCATCTGCAGGATGAACCAACTCATCATTATTTGTCTTTCTCTCGGTATCATGCCATCTCATTTTTATTGATATGTCATCAGACATAAAATGATTCTGGAGTCTGGGTATCAATGGAAAGTGCCACATTACTTTATGTGGAATGCAGGATGGTGTTCCATCAGATTTTGACTTCCAGCGGGATGTGACACATTTTATACAATCATTTTGCTTAGCGGTTTACTCCCAGAATAAACTGCAATCTTTCGGGCAAGCATGAATTTTGTTTCTGGAAAATCCAAGTTCCTCAAATAAATTCCATTCCATATAGTGGTTTGAGGGAATATCTGTATCATCTGGAAGTAAATCCTTCAAGAGGGTAAGAATGTAATCGATTGCTATATTAGAAATCCCATACATAGTTTTCCCATGAAACAATTAGATTAAAAATTCCAGCTTTTTCATTTTATCGCATTGTCGATATACTGGAGTCATGGCAGCATCATTCAATTTTTTCACCCTATCAATATCACGATTTTCACTAGATGCATCAGTTGTCCTCATATTGAAGTCTTATTGAGTCGAAATCCTTTATTTTTCATGATGACGAATAAACGGAAACCGATCATCTAACAAATTCTCCATTCCATTCCTTTCATTTCGATCATCAACAATTTGAGATTTCATTTTCTCCCCATTGTGATACGACACAAAGTAGTTTTCTTGAAAACCATTTTTGGTTATGTGGTATCTGACTTATTCATTGCTCAACCAAGGTCTACCAACACAATTGTAACGTGGGCAGTGTATGCGACCACTATCTGAAGCATTGTGAAATGAAAAATCTATAAATCTCTCCAAATTGTTTTGAAATTCGCTTGAGATCTGATCGACTTCATACATCCAACTTCTGTCCATTCTGTAAAAAGAATTTATATAAGTCATTTTGTCATAAACAATTCAATAGGATTGAACTTTAATAGAAAATATCTTTCGAAATCCATTTTAAATAATAAAATCCCTTTGATCATTTTTAACAAATTTTTGGTGTTTTCTCAAGGCACCCCCATTTTTAAAAGTCACATTAAATTCCCAATTCTCACGCCAAACCATTGACAAAAATTAACACGAGACAATCATCAACCACAAATAACTTAACTGGAAATTAAAAAAACAGAAACCAAATGTGATATCGAATTTAATGTTATGTTAGGGGAAATGAGATTAAATAGAGAAAACAACATCATAAATTGTTCCAACATCATAACTTTTGATTAAAACTACCCATAAAAGGAATCGGAATGCCTCATACACCTAATCCCTAATAAAACAAACCAAATATCCAATTAAATCATTGAATTTAGGGTTTCCACCTAACTTGGACAACCCTACCCCCACCCCACCCACCCCACTTGGATAGCCCTACACCCACCCCACATGGACAACCCAGCACCCCCTCACCCCACGTAGACAGCCCTACCCCCACCCCACTTGGAAAACCCAGCCCCCCCACTATACCTGGACACCCCTGCCCCCCACAACCCACTTGGAAAACCTAGCCGCCCCACCACCCCACCTGGACAACCCTACCGTCACCCCACTTGGACAACCCATCCCCCCCACCCTACCTAGACATCCCCTCCCCCACCCCACCTGCACACCCTCCCCACCCCACTTGGACAACCCTGCCTGGACACCCTCCCCCACCAAACCTGCACACCCTCCCCCACCCCAAACCTCCCTATCCCCACCCCATTTGGACAACCCAACCCCCTCCCCCACCCTACCTAGACAGCCCCCTCCCCCACCCTACCTAGACTGCCCCTCCCCCACCCCAAAAAGCCCTACTCCCACCCCATTTGGACAACCTAGCCCTTTCCCCCACCCTACCTAGAGAGCTCCCTCCCCCACCCTACCTAGACAGCCCCTCCCCCACCCCAAACAACCCTACCCCCACCCCATTTGGACAACCCACCCCCCCCCCCACCCTACCTAGACACCACCTCCCCCAACCTACATAGGTAGCCCCTCCCCCACCCCAAACATCCCAACCCCCACCCCATTTGGACAACCTAGCCCCCTCCCCACCCTACCTAGATAGCCCCTCCCCCACCCCACTTGGATAGCCCTCGACATCCTCCTTCACCCCATCTGCACACCCTCCCCCACCTCAAATTGAAACATAAATTCATCAATATCAAAATCCAATTTTCAACTAAAATAAATTCCACCGAAAGTACCATATCACCCCACTAAACAAACCCTTTACCATGTTTGAAGTGTATAACAAAAAACATAAAACATATCCAAGGGTTCCGTAGATAGAAACCCTAATTTAGCCTAAATGAAAACATCAAACACAAAAATATATATAGAAATAACGCTAAAACTAAGGTACCACTTACTACTTTGAAGTGTGAAATAAGATTTTGTTTGATTGAATATGGATCTCAGGTGGAAAGAGTGTAGTGGTCGAGAAGAATTTAGAAGCTCGATTAGGTTCTGCAATTGGTCTGCAATCGGGCTGGGTGGGGGTTTGGCTGGTTTGTATTTGGGGGAAATCTTCCCCAACTGTTATTAAAAACCGTTGGGAAAGATAGTGTTTTCCCAATGGTTTAATTAAACCATTGGGAAAACTGTTTTCCCCATCTTTCCCAATGTTTTGATGAAACCTTTGGGAAAACTAATTTTCTACCAATCTTTCCCAACGGTTTCGTCAAACCGTTGAGAAAATCAACTTTTATAGATCTTTAACAATGGTTAATGCAAACCGTTGGTAAAGATCAACTATACCAATGGTTCAAAAGAACCGTTGGTATACAACTGTTGGGAAAACCATGATTTCCAATAGTGGTACATTGGTTGAGCTTTGAAGATGTAATCTAACATATAACTATATATGGTTTTCAATCCAAAATCTATGTGTGGTATAAAAAAGGGGATAAAATGAAATGTCAAAATGATCATGATCAGAATGAGAGGAATATATTAATAAATTATTTATATAATCATTTTACATTTATTCATCATCAAGATAAGGAAGGTATTTTGACCCAATAAGAATTTGATACGGGCACACATGATGTGTCTAATGAAAATTCTGATGATGATAGGATGAAAAAATTGAATGATGCTTCCACAAATCTAGTATATAATCAATGTGGTAAAATAAAGAAGTATGTATTTTTAATCTGATTGTTTCATGGGACAACAATATATGGGATTTCTAATACAACCCTTGATTACATTCTTTCCTTTTGAGGGAATTTATTTTAAATGATGCAGATATTCCCTAAAACCACTACATGGAATGGAAGTTAGTTGAGGAACATGGATTTAAAAAAAATCATGATTTATAAAAATATTTTATCTTATTATAAAAGCAATGTGATGAATAGAATGATTGTATAAAATTTCTGACATCCTGATGGAAGCCAAAACCTTTTGGAAAACCATTCTGTGTGCCACTGAAAGAATTGTGGAATTATTCATTGATCCACAAACACCAAAATGTTTTAATGTATGATGAAATATTAATAATAATGTGATGGAATGATACTAAGAGAAAGAGGAATAATGATGAGTTAGTTTACCCAGTAGATAGATTTTCATGGAATAGATTTGATGCTCAATATCTTAATTTCATAGCTGACATGTGTAATGTGAGAATGTGTCTGTTATGTTCCAGTTTTAATCTGTTTGGGAAGATTACTATTTAACACAACACATGGCCTATTTTTATGAATATTTATATCCTTACTCAACGAATATGTATGATCAGACTTTTCATTTTCATGAGTAAACTATATCTAGACATTATGGTCGTAGCAATGACATAGATGTATATATGAAACCATTAAAAAAAGACATGAAACATATTTGGAATGTGGGTGTGAACACATATGCTACATGTTCGAAATAAATATTTTAGATGTGTTTTTTGCATATGTGGAAAATAAATGATTTTCATGCTTATACAATCATTAATATATGGGGCATGAAGGGGAACCTATAATGTCTTATTTGTATGAATAATACACAACCCTTAAGACTAAAATATCTTTGTTGTTTCTGCTTTATGGGAAATCTAGTATTCTTGTTAATGGACCATAATTATATGAATAATCATTGAAGATTTGAAAATACCATAGATACCAAAAATCCACCTTAACATATTTATATAACTAAATTGATTAATTAATTGAAATATTTTAGTTTTTTATTCTAGAAGGGTTAGATGAATTATAGGAAGCTAAAAAATGTTTCTACTGAAACCTATTAAAATTGGAAGAAGAGGGGTATCTTCTTTTATTTTTATTATTGGTAAACCAATTTATTACATCATGGATTGGATGATATGTACATTGGAAATAATATAAGTGAAATTATTACTTCAATTACTATAAATGTAAAGGGATAGATAGCATATTATTTATGATCTCAGTGTGACTTGATGGATTAGGGAATCAGACCAAAATTGCATCACGTGTGTATCAGAGAAAATAAATTGAATGTTTCATGTTCTTCTTATGTGATGACTCTTGCATAAAAAAAATAAATTTCTATATGTTCTAGGGATTATTAATGTTCCAGATTGATATTCAAGAAACTTATAAAAATGGGTTAACATAATAAAGTTGAAGATGAAATATTTAATAAATCATGATTATCATATCTTTCTGCATTGTTTGATTCCAAGAGTAATATATCATCTTTTATCCAATAGTGTATGGGAGTCAGTTATTCCGTTTTTCCCTTTATTTATATATCTTTGTGATAAGTTTTTTATGTGTTTCTTGAAAAAAATGTCGGTAAAGAGACCGTTAATTTTTTCCGAGTTAGAGAAAATATTTCCTCTATCATTTTTTACATCCATGTTGTATCTAAATTTCCATTATCAAACCTAAATACTTCTTCCTGGACATGTTTCTTTCCATTAGATGTATCCAACTGAAAGAAACATATACACATTCATGTCTAATGTCCAGAATAGAAATCATCCTGAAGGATATATCATCAAATGTTACTTAGATCAAGAATGTGGGGATTTTTGTTCTATGTATTTTTCTG
The DNA here is from genome assembly GCA_963277665.1 of Viscum album. Taxonomy (NCBI): domain Eukaryota; kingdom Viridiplantae; phylum Streptophyta; class Magnoliopsida; order Santalales; family Viscaceae; genus Viscum; species Viscum album. The sequence continues at coordinate 679,810,998 of OY728142.1, read as the reverse complement.
ATATGACTTTGAGACAGAACATACCAATGAAAAATGAATAAGAACAATAAGAGAAAATTGAACCCGGTTTTCCATCACTTCCCCAAATTAGAGGAATTCCTAGTTAATATACATTGACGACATTAAGACTTGAAGAGAAAGAGATGACACATCACATAGTTTTCATTAACTATTATTTGTTCGGTGACTGTATCAAGTATGAAAATTGAACTTGTATTTTTATATACATATTAAAATATTGCTATTTTTTTGGTAGGTAACATTAAAAAATGATAAATATATTGCATCATTCTATATTGTTGAGAAGGAGATATAATTTTCATAGAAAATATTTTTCTTCTTGGTTGAAATTAATTGTAGAAAGTTTACTATAATTAATTAAAAAAATAAATAATTAGGTATGATTAATATAAATTTATACATTAGGTGTTGAGTTTTATTTCTAGATTTACCATTGTAGAAATGATAGATTTTGATTTTGGTTCTAATTCTATAGTTTGTGAAGGTAAATCATTTCTGATCAACGGTTACTTGTTTATTATCAATGAATGCGAAAAGAAAATGAGCACACAACACGATGGTGTCATGTTAAATACCAAAAAAAGTAGCAATTCCAGTGAATTAGATAGTAGACCTCAATTTTAAAATGTATCTTATTATGGATTCATTGAGGAAATACTAATATTGGATTATTATTCTCATTATCGAGTAACTATGATGAAATGAAAAAGGTTTGATTTGACGACAAGGAATGGAAAATTTATTAATGGTTGTGGATTTTTATTTATTGACATGAATAGAAATCGTGATACTGATGAAACATATGTATTTTTATTAATGGAGAAATAATGTTTTTATAGAAAAGATAATATTTGACCTGAATTTTCTGTCATTATTGAATCAATCCCAAGAATTATTTCTAAGGATAGTGATGATGAAATTGACCCCATCCCTTCTCCCATAAGCTCTGATCCATTTACTACATTTGATGACTCTAATACTTTAATTGATAGAGATAATTATGAACCTGATGTTGTGGTGGGATATATATAGAATCATCTATCTGGGTTCTCATTTATTTCAGTTTGGCTTTACTTGGGTTTTTTTGGTTAGTGATATAACAATTGTTTTAATATTGACTACAAATAATTTGAATCCAAATTGACCTTCATGTGTAGTTTTAATATTTATTGGTTTCAGTTTTCATTTGAGTTTCAATTTCTAAAATTGAATTGAATTGAATTCAAACCTACCGAACAAAAAAAAATAGAAATAAATAATTTGTAACAAAAAACAATATGAATTTAATTTTACATATTAAACTAATTGATATAAAAATAAAAAAATGGAAATAATGGAATAATAAAAAAATGGAAGAATGAACTAGCACAAAATATGAACCAAATGACAAAATATTAATATAAATGGAGAAATGACCTCCTCAATTGTCAAAAAATGAACCAAATGTCCTAAGACAAATAAAAATGAAAAAATGACTTAATCAATTGACCACAATGAACAAAATGAACATACCAAAATTGTATTGGATTGAATTAAAATAGAAGAAATCAATATTAAACCCATTCTATACATGTTAATTTGAATATATTTATTTCTCTCTCATGTCTTATGTTTTGATATTATTCTTACTAGATATAAAATTTTTTTGTGATATCACTGTGTATCTTGTACTAGGTTTTACAAGTTGTATTCTTTAATTAAGTTACTCCAAATCATCATTCTTGTTTTTATTTAACAATAGTTTTGGATTTATAATTAATTACATATTTTCTTTCAAATTAAGGAAATAAAAAACACTAAGGATAAATGATGAAAAAAGAAAGAAAACAGTAATATCTTAATTGGTGATATGGGTGTCCCTCATATAGTGCCTTTTGTGAGTATTTTATTTAAAAAATACATATCAATAACATATGATGTCATGTAGATAATTTTGTTTTTTAACTTTTAATCAGGACCCACTACCATGGTGCTAGTTGATCACCAACTAGTCCAGTGGTTTTAGTACTCAATCTAGATATTCAAGGGGGTGGTCCCATAGTTAGGGACTCTACTAGGAATGCTAGATCACACCTTATACCTCCACCTGATGTACAATCTACCACACTTTTTGATCTTGCGGTGTCATTATAGACAACCAGAATATTTAGGCCACCCTTGTTTACACCTCCATTTTTATTTGATCCTCCCTAGATATCTTTCCCATATTCATCGATGATTCCTACTCCTTATCCTTATAATGAATTTTCACAACCATATGTGTCATATTCTTTTCCATATACATAATTCTCCTTGGGATACTACATTTATACTTCTTCAACTGCTTCTTCGACACCTTCTAACACTACAAGGAATAAACATTGACCAACTACATCTATACAAGTTGATGTTCCATTAGTATCTAGGGATCTTGAAATTCCCACTGATCAGACTTCGTTTGGTATATTTATAGAACCCTAGTAATTTTTTTGTCATAATTTATTTTCATTATAAGATGTGTAGATATAATATTTTTTATTATTTAATAGTTGGATACATTGAGAAGTAGTGTGGGCATACACGCATTCCTGCGATGTGGAACTTCACTACGCAGCTGATGGCAGAGTACCTTGATGGAAAAAAATGGTTGGAAAAATAGTATGTGAATGTAGGATTTTTATGGAGATTCCTTCCAAATACTCCAACATCATTCTCGTCTGTCCACTCTTTGGGAGACACCTATAAAATTAAACAAAGAATAATGCTTGGGAATAAATATGAGTAAATAAATTACTTAGATTTAATGTTTTATTATTATTGTATTTATGTGAATTAATATTTTGTTTCTATTTTTTAATAATTCTATTGATGTTGATGTTGTGAGGACAACATGAATTATGGAATTATGTGAGATCTAGAGAGTCTATAAGCTTGAATTGTATAGTGGATGACATGGTAGAGCTGGCACAGATTTAGATTCCATACCTATCATGGATAATTATTCAATAGAATATTATTAGGAAATGAATAATCATTGGATAGTTAATGATTTCAAGGTATTTATTACATTTTAGAGTTTTAAATGAAAATTACCATGATTTCTATTAATAATTACATTTGTATTAATGATTTTTTTAGGAGTTTCCAATAAAAAAACAAGGATACTATGACATATATCCAGACTTTGGGGAAGACTAGGATGTCATACCGTGATAAGAATAAGGTATGGCACTCATTAACATATTATGTTTCTTGGTATGCACACTACAATGCCATATTTGAATCATTAGTTCAAAAAATATTTTCTTATTTTATGATGGGAGAGAGGACATGTTTGTTAAAATACCTTTATTAGTATAAGGGAAGATCAATATGATTTCTATGAACATTAAACATTATCTTGAGAATCTTTACCAAAATATAGGCTCTATTGGAATCTATTAAATGTCTGTAATACAATTAAATCAAATGAAAATGCATTGAAAAAATAGAAAATAGGGGTTTAGGACCTTCACCTCCATTACTAAGTCTCACTACCTACCCCTACCTTTGGTTTATATTAAAATAATATATGTAGGAATGAAAAACAATTAGAAATGAAATGATTTGATCATGGGGTTCACCTCTAATATGGTATACTATGACCTAGGTGAACAATGGTTGATATATAATAGAAAAATGTATTCCCTTTTATTGTCATGAAGATTCATTGACAAGGGTACATCCTGGATCCTATAATCTTACCACTGAGTAGCTTACATTCAAGCACTGACATGCTCCCTACTTTTATCAAGCATGAACAATTATTTCTCCAAATACCAATATTACTTCTATAATAACACTTGATTTTATATATTTCACGTCTAGTACAGTCTTACGTAGTCTTTTTTCCTTTGATAAAACATTATTTATCATTTTGAATTTTCAGTAAACACTTATAAATTTAAATGACTATGAAATTCACTCTTAAGTATAAATATGGAACAAAACATTCCCAAATTCAGTAAAAATTACTTCACTTTTTATTTCTCTAACATTCCTATTTTTCTAAAATTAAATTCCAAATAAAAAATCACTACGAATGTCTTAAGTATTCATGGTTGTTCCAAGTGGTATCCTATGAAGTCCCTTCACCAAATCTATCTCTTGGTTTCTTTATTGATTTGATTAATTAGTTGGTTCTTCATTAATTCGATTAATTCATACATATATATCTTGTTTATGTTATTTTATCATTTTCCCCCTTTTTATAATAGAAACAAATAATTCTTTTTGGTATGACACTATTCTTGGTATACATGAAAATATTTAGGTATACATATTGTTTTAGATTCTTCCCCATTGTTATCACTCTATAATTTATCAGTATCAATGGGATTATATCCCCATTTATTTTTGAAACATTATTTTTTACCACACATAATTTCTCTAAAAACTTTTATTTCAAAAATCAGATATTTCAAATTCTTGAAAATCAATATGATATAGAATATTTTTACCCTTCCATATATGGATTTTTCATCAGTGCAGCTTATCAACCACTTTTTATAGAATTTATTATATTCCCTAAAAATTATTTGTTGTCCCAAAAATCCACTATACTATGATAAAATATTTTCTAATTCTATCAATTTTCAAAAAACATTGATTCTTGATATTGAAAAACATATAGTATATAATTACAATAAATTAAAACATGACATCATTTTCATATTTTTTCCGGTTTGGGCATAGTTTTTAGAACTATAATGTTTACACACTAATATATCCAACTTATACATGGTGGTTGGATTCTCATCATCTCCCCTCATAAAAAATTATATATATATATATATTGAATTAAAACTCACAATCTTCAATAAAATAGACTTTATTATAAACATTATGTTTTGAGATGAATGGTTAATTTTCCATTGATTTTACTATGGTTTGATCATTTAATTGTCTAAATATATTTTATCCACTAGTTAAATGCTTTTTAGAATAATAATATCTCTTTTAACAGTGCGTTTTGGAATCTTATTTCTATTTCTATTATAAATAGCTAATATGTGTCATTTCCTAGTTATCCAAATTTACCTATAAATCTAAACATGCTATATTTGGTGTTTTCTTCAGATATTCAATCAACCTAATTAATTATTCATAATATTTTCTCATATTATTAATAAGATAATCATTTACCATATCCTTATATTATATTAAAAAGTCATGTTTATTTATCTTTTTAGTTTTGATATCAATTTGAGAAAGTATATCATCAGTAAAATACATTTGATCTCCATAAAATTGATGAATCTTTTGTTCAATACATATCTTGATGTTTTCCTTATCTAGAATCTCATTGATATATTAATTCTCAATTGTGGATATTCTATCTTCAAGATTCATACTAATAGATTCGTTTTTTATATTTTTTTTACTAATTTTGATACATGGTAAATCCCTATCATTCAAAATATTTTACATGTTTTGTGACTCTTTAATAAGATGGGTGATATATTCCTTCTAACATTCAAAAATCACACAAAAAACTGAATATTTCATTGGTAAAACTATGTTGAATATCATTTATAGAAATAATTACAATGTATTATAAATAAAAAAATATGTAATCAGTCCCATTTGTGATTATTTCTTCATAAGTAAAAATATTAAAAAGTGTTTTAGCATACCTCTTAATCATAGAAAATAACAGATACATTTAATATAGATGGAATTTTTATCTCCATATTTGTAGACTTAACTACCATTTATTCATATTCTGTGATATAAATGTATTCTTCAATGTAATAGAATAGGGAAATTGAATCTTCTTCCTCATTTCATGGGAGGGGTCCCATAATTTTCATTCACATGAAATTTCATTTAATATTCATCAGTGTCTTGGTAGTGATAATACTCTAATAATACTTATATGTATCTTCTATAAACCTAAATAGGATTATAAAATCAAAAAGATATATCCAAATGTAAAAAATATTAAAATTATAGAATATATCTTATCTTAGTGACCATGAACACTTTGGAAATTTTTTTATAAAAAAAATATATATATTATGTTTAATTTCAAACATAACTTCAAATTTCTAAACATATGCAACCCAACAGAAGGCTTATTGAAAACTTCTTGGAAGATCTCAATCCATTTTAACACTTTATGAAACATTAATCATGTATATTAATCATCTAAAATTATTATTCATCGTAAGATAATACTTATGACGAAACTTCAAAGATAACATTCTCATCTACCAAATCGAGATATATGTTCCAAAAATATTATTACACTATAGAACTCTTATAAACACATAAAATATTTAAGACACCACAAATATTCTTATATTGATTTTATACATAATCATTGAAGTAGCTTCCTCAAAATTTTAACAATATTTTCCAATCATTTATAGATAGATATTTTCAATGCAATATTGGAAAGAAATAAATTCCATCACCATATGTGAATATATCTAAAATAATTCATCTAAAGAAAATATCTCAATTTATATATATCCTATTATATAAAAATATATTGAAAAACTCTGATTCTTTATTCTTGATTTGAATAATAATAGACACTAACTTCTATGCTTCAATTTGTTTCTTAAATTCTCATTGATTAATCAAAAATGAATATATAATGACATCATACATGGGTACCTCACTCAATATTTGGATCTCAATACATATTGAAATCATTCCAACAAAATTTACAGTTATTCATAATGAATACTCCCCAACAAAAATTGGGGTCAGTAATCTCCCCCTTTGGATTTTTTCCATTATTCACTCACTAAAAGTAAATTATTTAATTAAGGTGTAATCTCTCCAAGAAAAGTTTTAATTTCAACAAAGAAGTAAAGATTAATTAAAAAATTAATTGAATTGAGTGAAATTTACATAACTCAAAAAAATGATCTAAATAAAAAAAATAATCCATATCTTTTCATATCTCAATGGTTAAATAAGATATCTAAAATTTTATATCTCTCTTTTAAAAAATAAACTAAATTCAAAAAAAATGTTTTACTTATTTCATGGCTGATTTTTTTCTAGAATTTTAGTTAGAGTAAATTTCCATTAATATGAAAATGTTAGCTCTTTTTACATCATGTTATTCTTTAATTGTATCTTGATTTAATTTTGAACTATTAGTGGGTTATTACACCTCTAATACCCTTTAATGAACATTTTGTGATCTTATTTATTAAATATACATTCTATTCATAGAAGTGATGTCCATGAAACATTATATTGGATGAATTTTAGATATTATTTTAATTTATCCTGATTCCTATAATTGTACTAATTTTAAATGTCATTATAGAGGGATATATTAAATATTAAAGAATGTGTTCTTTTAGAAAAACAGTTTTAATTGAGAAGAAAGAAATGAGAATAAAGAATAGTAAATGAATATACTTAGTATAAAATTGTATGTTTTAATTTGTTTATTTAAATTTTTAATATCTATTTTCTAACATAATAGTCTATATATATTTAAAATAGTCTTTTTTTATTCCCTTCATGCCAAAGAACATAACAAATTTGGACCAAACAATCCCTTACATCATGTTTTGGGTTATGAACATCATGGATGAGTACGCTACCAACCGTGGAAGAGTATTTCCACTTAGAGGTATTGGCCCACTACAGGTGTAGGTTTTAGTAACACTGAGTCAAAAATGGTATCACAGGCTAAGCCTAGGGTATAAAATACTGAAAAAGGGACATACATGTGGAAGAATGATCACAAATGGAAAACGCTGAATTTACAAATCTGATGCAAGTAATATGTTCATCAATTCCACTAGAGACCTTCATAACATGTAATGCATATATTTCAAGGATGTGTACATTATATAATGCACTATAAAGTATTATTGGTTGTGTTTAGGATGATTACATTTCTGTAAATGGAAATGGCGAGGATGACCATGAGGAATAGGGTGGGTATGGTGGAGAGGAAGAGGGTGATTATAATGGTGAGGAAGAGGGTAGGGATGATGGTGACGAAGAGGTCGGGGTCGAGGATGAGGTTGAGGTCATGGATTATGGTGACATTAGTGATGGTCAAGTAGGAAATATTAATATAATAAATGTTTTACTGATATTTATGATATTTTTTGTTTGATGATATATTGTGAATAATTATATGTGATATTTTTTATATTTTTTTATCTTTGGTCAAATTCATAAATTAATTTCTTATGTTTTTATTATTTATATATTGGTTTTTATATATTTTAGGATGATATGTTGGTTTCATTGAATGATCTATGTGTTGGGGATGTTCTATTGGTTTCATTGCAAGTGTTTTGTTTTGATTGTAGTATTCCTAATGGTGTTATTTTTTCACTATAGGTGTTAAGTGTGATGAGTATTTTCTGAATTTTCGGTTGTACTGAGGGGGAAGTGGGGGATTTTTTTCAATGTTTTGAGTATTTTCTGATGTTGTAGGTGTAGTTTGTGGGTAGTGGAAGATGATACTAGTATTTTTATTTGGATATAATTCTATAGGCTGACTGAATTTTGGGTATCATCTGATCTAATTATTTATTGGATTTTTTATGTTATACTTATAGAAATTGGTTTTCAACACATATTACTTTAATTTTTTAATTAGGATATGATATGTGATTGATATATTTTTACTCAAATACATTTTTTTTATATGTGAAAATTGATCCAGGAATTATATATTCAAGATGCAGTGGGGGATCTAGGAATTATCTGTGATTGATACAAATGTTTTGTGTGTTGGATACATTGGGGGATGTTGTGGGGGATGCATTGGGGTATCCCTTAATCGAATTCTTAAGTTCAATGTGTAGTGAGTGTACATGGGGGATGCTACTGGTGGTTGAGTTGGGGTTGGGGGGCTATACTAATGGTTTTAAAACTATTGGTATACCACTATTCTAGAGGTTCAAACTAAAGTGTTTGGTAAAATTATAATGTAGAACCCTATACTAGTGGATCACATTGAACTTTTGGTATATTGATATCATACAAACCCTATACAAATATATTGCAGTAAACCTTTGGTATAGGGCTATCCCAAAATCCAACATACCAGCGGTTTCTGAAACTATTGGGATAGCCTATCCCAATGGTTTTAAAGGATATCCCAATGATTTCAAATCATTTGGATTGGTTATATTTTTATAATTTTATAGTATAGGGTTTTTGTGTTTAGGGTATAGGTTTTGGGTTGTGTGATGTATGGTTTAGGGTATAGGGTAATGGGTTTAGGGTGTAGGGTAGAGAGTTTATAATGTATAGTATGGGGTTTGAAGTGTAGGTTTCAGGGTTTAGGGTGTAGTCAATAGGGTATTGGATGTTGTGTTTGAGATTTAGGGTGTGGTGTTTGGGGATTAGGGTGTAGGGGATAGTGTATAGGGTTTATGTTATATAATTAGGGTTTAGGGTGTAGGGTATAAGAATTTGGGTGTTGGGTTTATATTTTAAGGTGTATGATATATGGTTCAAGGAGTAGTATTTAGGGTTTAGGGTGTGAGGTATAGTATTTATAGTGTTGTATATATGGTATAAATTTTAGTGTTTATTATGGTTTTATGTATTTTTATGATTTTTTTTATTTTCTAGGTTTTAGGGGTTTTTAGGAATTTTATAGTTTTTATTTTTTTTATTTTTTATTATAGTTTTTAATATTTATATTTTTTATGGTTTTTAATCCATTTTAGCGTTTTAGTGGGTTTTTAGGGTTTTTAGTGTTTTATATATTTTTTATTTTTAACAGTGTTTTTCAATAGTTTTAGGGTGTATGGCGGTTTTAGGTTTTTTATTGTTTTGAATAGTTTTTAGGTGTGTATTTTTTTGGGGATTATGTTTTTTATGTGATTTGAGGGGTTTTATCATTTTTAGGTGTTTTAGGTTTTTTATTGTTTTTAGGTTTTTCTGGGGTTTTTTCAGGATTAAATGTTTTTTGTATTTTTAGAGGTTAAGGATATTATTTTTGAATTTTATGGTTTCTAGTTTTATATAGTGTTTTATGGTTTTCATTATGGTATTTTGGGGTTTTTTGGGGTTTTCACTTTTTATGGGTTTTTCATATTTTTATGGGATTTATGGGTTTTCATATTTTCCATGTTATAGAATTCATATAATTTTTAAGTGATTTTATTAGGCTTAAGGGTTTTAGTTTTTTTAACTATTTTTATGTGTTTTAGGTTATTATAGGGGTTTTAGTGTTTTTAATTGTTTTTGATTTTTTAGGGTTTTTGAATTTATTAGGGTTTTTAGGGTCTTTAAGGATATTAATTTTTTCTAAGGATTTTTAGGGTCATTTTCAATTTTTTTGGGTTTTAGGGGTTTTAGTGTTTGTAGGGTTTTAATGGTTCTTTATGGTTTCTCTATTTTATATGTATTTAGTTTATTTAATTTTTAGGTTTTTAAGGGTTTTACTATTCTGAGGGATTCTAAGGGGGGTTATGAATGTTTTAGGGGTTTTATATGATATTTTGGATCATTTGTTAATTTCAAGGATTTAGGGTCTATTTTTTGGGATTTTAGAGTCGTTTAAGGTTGTTAAGGTATTTTATGATATTTTAGTGTTTTTGGGGTTGGTTAGTGCTTTTAGGGATTTTTTATTGTTTTTGTGGATTTTATTATTTTATAAGGGTTTTAGGTGTTTTTAGGTTTTTTGGGGGTTTAGTGTTTTAGGGATTTTATTTTTTTTGGGTTTTTTTCGGGTTTGGGTCTTTTGGGGGTTTTCATGGATTTTAGGAATTTATGGATTTTTAGAGTTATTAGGGTTTTTATTGGTTTCATGGTATTTATGTGTTTTTAAATTTTGTAGAGATTTTTAAGGTTCTGTTTGAGTTGTTAAGGAATTTTTGGTTTTGGTGTTTTTTTGTTTTAGATATTTTGGGCTTTTAGGGTTTTTAGGGTTTTTACAGTTTTTACAGTCTTTTAAAGTTATTTAGGGTTTTAGGGTTTTTTGTTGTTCTTAAGGGTTTAGGGACTTTATTAGTATTTTTTGGTTTTTTAGTTCAATTTAGGATGTTTTAAGGTTTTCTCAGTTCTTTATGGTTGTTTCTTTGGGTTTAGTGGTGTTATGGTTCTGTTTGTGTGTTTTGTTGGGTTTAGAGTTTTTTAAAGATTTTTAGGGGTTTTATGTTCATATAGGGTTTTAGGGTTTTCTACAGTCTTTTAGGGGTTTTAGAGTTTTTTAGTGTTTAAAAGTCATTCTAGGGTCCTTTATAGGTGTTTAGGGTCCATTATGGGTTTTAGGGTTTTTTCAATGCGATTAGGTTTTTAGGGTTTTTAGCGTCCTTTAGGGGATTTTAGGGTCATTTAGGGATTTTATGGTTTTAGGGATCATAGGGTTTTTAGATTATTCTAGGGTCTTATGGAATTTTATGGTATTTTAGGTTTTTTATAATGACATTGTCTTCTCATATATGCATATTATATATTTTTAGATGAATATTCATTACATTTCACAAACACAAGCATGAGGACCCTAGTAGTTTAGTGTAATTGGAAACATAGAACACAATATTATAATGTATTGAAAGATCTTAAATTTTCCCACAAATAACATCCCAGTTTTTTACTCTCCATGGACATACCCTATACAATATCTTTCTTCATAACCTAGGGAAAAGAAACATAAGAAAAGGTCCTCTCAAATTCTCAGTAATGGTAAACATAAGTGATATAAATCTATTTCATATAAAATCATAAGTTAAGAATTAGGGTATGTTATAATGATAATAAATTAGTTTGTTCATACCCAACCAATCATATATCATAAACATGAGTCATGTAATAATGATTAGTAGTTCATATGACATGAATCATAAGGGAATCAAAGAAACATCATCCATGAGCGAATAACATTTTTCATAAGACATTGAATTTTTGGAATACACCTAATTATAAAAAATATTTTATATTGGATACCCACCAAGACATTCATAACATTTTAGGCCTAGTCTTACCACCCATGTACCTACTTTTGGCATAGAATGACCTCATGTGTAGCTTATTTTCGGGCCGAGGCAGACCACCCATTTACCCTCCTTTTTTGGGTTATGCTAAATAATCATGTAACTTCATTATTTGGATTAGTATAAACACACATATTCCCTATTAGCTCATAGATAATTTATATTTACCAAATTCATTGGGTAACTATCCAAGATCACCCCTCAAGTAAGCTATAATGGGCTCACCCAATGCTATGTGGTTATACCCATCATATAAGCTGTAATAGGATTGCTTGATTCTATTTGGGACACACCATTGTATAATATATAACAATGCTACCTAGTTATATCGAGGCCAAGACATCAAATAATCTATAATGGGATTACCTAGAACTATCTGAGATTCCCCATTGTATAAGTATTTTCCATGAACCACAACATGACTAAATTACAATGAGATTTCATTTCATCATAAAACTCACTAAAAATGATCTTTATTCCCTTTATAAATTGATTAACTCATGTTAAATAAATTAGTTTCTTGTCAATAAATTTTAAACATAATCTATACATGGATGATAAATGGGTTTTATAACAATCTCATTGAAACATGACTAACCCATTGAAGAGAAACAAGTTTCATAAACATCATTCCATCAAATCATAAACCATCTAATGAAAGAATATGAATAGAATACTTGGATCATATCCTTAGTAAGGAATATGTAACACCTAAAAATGTCATATTATATTTAAAAAAATCTTTAAAGATCATTTAAAACATCCATTAAATAAAATACCATTTCCTCTTTGAAAACTGCTTTGAAAAAAAAAACAAAACATTTCGAAAAAAATTATTTTAAAATATTTTTTACAACATATATTAGAAGCTTTAGAAATAATTTAAAACAATTTCTAAAAATAATTTTTTTGAAATATTTTTATTTAAAAATTATCTTAAAATATCATATCAAAACATTTTTTAGAACATTTTAAGAAAACATGATTTTCCATGAAAAAATATTTCTGATAGAGGAGAGAAATAAAGATACATTTCCATAAGAAATTTTTTCTTAATTATATTAAGAACCAAAGAGTGGAAAAATAGTACATTACTTGAAGATATAATTAATAACTATATTACAAGAAATTTATTGAGAATTATTAAGACATGAGTCATATTATTTATCCTCAGAACATATTTATAAGCAATCCAAATAGGAAAAGATATTATATCATGAAATCTTTACCAGTTCTGTAACATTGAATCATGTTCCCCTTGAAGTAATACAACAATATTAATATTAAAAAATAATTAGGATTAATAAATTCCATATATTACAATACAATGTGGTTGTATATATACCTCATGAAAAGAATATAGGTACACAACATAACATATATCTCAGAGAAAACAAATTAAAACAAAAATAACTTACCTATTTGGTTACTATGAATCCATAAACCACTATAAATGGAGATCCTAGAAAGTATATTTTCATACCAATAATTTTAATTATAATTATCTTAAAATACCTTTATAGCCATTATATACACCACATAAAAGAAAAATGTAGTGAATATGGAATTCGTCTCAAATATAAAAAAAGTGAGACGAAAATCCTTTACCTTATGTTTGGAATCATGTTCCACTCATTAAAATTTCTTGTATAATAAATATAAGTTTATTATAAATATATTTAATAACCCTAAATATATATATCATACCATATATGATTTTATCATTACCCTTTTATTACTTATTTATTAAAAATTCCATGTTAATTTTACATTTTCCTTAATAACGGATTTGTTTTTCATATATGTTTTACCTTCTTATTTTTTTGTCCAATTTATTAGATAATGGTTACATTTTATAAAGAATTTTAACCATGATAAAAATATTATATATATTTATTATATATTTATTTAGAGAAATCCATAAAATTTAGTGATAGAAAATGAAATACATTATTAATGGAGACGGTAGGTCATATGTACATTTGAACGTTGTTTCCATTTTCATGTTATATTGAAAGAAATAAAAGAAAAAAACATATATATATTATCATTAAAGTATTATTTTTCTGTCATATATATATATTATTTTTATTAAACCCATCGCTAAAAAATTCCATGTAAAGTTATAATGAATCATATCATTTCATGCAGTGATAGTCCATCATACAAACAAATGAGCTTATCGTATTCCATAAAATGGAAAATATAGTGTTTTGTGTGATGTAAAAATTATAGAATCATATTAACATCATAAATATCATAAATATAATATAAAAATTATAAATACATCACTATATCCATCCTTCATGGGAGGTAATGGAGAAGACGAACTACATTAGTTAGCGAGGCAGTAGTCCACCATACACACGAATGATGATTTTCATATCTCATTTGATGGAAGTGGGTAGAGTTTTCAGTATTACACTTAACATAAGAACATTTCAATATATTGAAGATAATAATTTTATTATAAAATCATGATGTAATAATAATTGAATGAGGTGGGGGAAATGAATAAATAAAAGATTCTTGTTGATGAAAACTACTTCTTCTTAGGGTGTTCTCCATACGTTTGGACTAAAAGCCTTTGTAAGATGTCTTCATACCCAAAAAACAGGTTCTAGAATGAGTATCATGAAGTTGGGAAGTGATTTTGGTAGGTTTGTGTTGAGAAAAAGGGCTTGATTTGTGTAAATAAAAGGGAGAGTGAGAGCCCTTTTATAATTGAGTTGGAGTGGAATTCTGGTAAATACCCAAATGAATTCACTATTGGGAGGTCTCCCTTATCACATTTTCTTCCAAAAATAAATCAATAATGGATTGGATGGTTTATGAGGTCAATAAACTCTTCCAAAACACAAAAATAAAAACATTTTTATCATGTTATTCCTTAGTACTTAGGTTTACTCTGTTTTACTCATTTTTGTTTTCACCACGGTAACGGGTATCTTCTTATTTACTCAGGTAATTTAACCTTTAACAATAAAATTTAAATTATATTTATTAGATAATTTAAACCTACTAATTTTTAATATTTAATCTATTTTTTCAATAAAAATTAAATATGAGTGTAAAATTTGTTTTAATACAAAAGCATGTAATGCGCAAAATCTTGTTTTAATATTAATCACGGTAATTAATTACAAATTTTTTCACTGATCATTATGGTAAAAATTAATTTGAACCTATTAGATAATATTAATAATGAAAACTACAAATATGGAAGCCAATTTTCCAAATTCGATTCATATAATTGAAAAAAAAATTGATTTTAATAGTAATCCTGTAGATGTGACGATAAATAATATATTTTTATGTAAAATTGATCAAAAGTTTAAAATGTTTTTAAATCCAATTTCATTATTAAATTGGTTCCAGTTACCTAAATTTTATTAAAAGATTTATAATTATACTAAATATACATTTAGAAAAATTTAAAATATAATTTATCATAAAAAATTATTTAAAAGAAAAAAATATTTTCAATTAAAAATTATTATTCCTTATTATTCATCAAAAAATAAAACATTTTTTAAAAAACCAAAAACTCTACCCTTAAGATAATTTTGATTTTAAAATTTTAAAAAATAATTTTATTTTTTCAAATAATTTTTTAATGTTTTGAAAATTAGTCATATAATACGCGTGCCATAGAAAGGAAACAAAACTTCTTTTTTAGAGAAAAAAAAGTTTTATGCAAAAAATCAGATTTATTATTATATCATGTATAGAAAAAATAAGAATGTTAAATATAATATTAAATATATAATAGACTAATATAATTTACCGATATCTATTTTTTATTTAATTTATGTAAAAATACACTTGTGGGTATAAATAATAGTTTTTTTAAAAAAATATTTTTACTATTTTCAAAACTATTTTATTTTCAATTATAATTTATTATTCAAACAATAATTAATTATATATAAATATTTAAACCATATTTTTATAATTTATTTAGTCCAATTCATACTTCCCATTCCAATGGTTAGGGGATAACTATCATATAAAATGAAAATATTTTAATAGTATGATACGTTTTTTATAAACTCAGTGTTGCGTGTAACTCAAACTAAGCTTGATGTTTTACGTAACAAAATTTAAACATAGTGTTTCACATAACTCAAGATAAAATTACCTTTTCATTTAATTCAATATAATCATAGTGTTACATGTAATGACATATAAACTATATATTGCGCAAAATAAAAAATGTCTTAAAAACTAAATTCAATTGAAAAAAATTATTTCTAAAATCTCAAGGTATTATTGTTTTTATGGAATTTTGGGGTTTTTAGGGCCTTTTGGGTGTTCTAGAAAATTATTATTTTTTTATAATTTTTGGGGATCTTTTAGGTGAGTTAATTTTTTTTTTTTGAAATTTATGGGGTTTTAAGGTTTTTAGGGGTTTTAGGGTTTTAAGTTTTTTTGGGGGGTTTTAGGTTTTTTAGGATTTTTAAGGGATTTAGGGTTTGGGGGGATTAGGGTTTTAGGGTGTTTTTTGTTTCTATGTTCCTTTAGATTCATATGTTTTTTTGCCTTTTCTGGGGTTTTAGGGTTTTTTGAGTTTTTTTGTTTTTATTAGGTTTTAGGGTTTTAGAGATCTTATGGTTTTTTGGGGTTTTTAATATTTTTTTTTTGGGATTTTTAGGTTTGATTGTGTTTTTTTGATTTTAAGGGTTTTTATTTTTTTATGATAATTTTTGTATTATTTGATGTTTTTGGGATTTCTGGGGATTTTAGGGTGTTGAATGGTTTTTTTTAGTATTTTAGGGTTTATTAGTGTTTTAGGGTTATTATGGTTTTAAATTTTTGTGAGATTTTTAGGGTCTTAATGGGGTTTTATGGTTTTTAGGTATTTAGTATTTTTTCTATTTTTATTGTTTAAGGGTTTTTAGAGTTTATTAATTTTTTATGGATTCTTGGTTTTTATGGGTTTTAATGGTTTTTAGAGTATTTCGGGATTTAACATTTTTCAGGGATTGGGAAATTTTTAGGGTTTTTGGTGTTTTCATCTTTTTGAGGGGTTTTAGGGTTTTTAGGATTGTTCTAGGGTTTCATAGAGTTTAAAGGGTTTTTATTAATTTTTTTGGATTTTTTGGTCTTTTTAGGGGTTTTTTGGATTTTATAATCTTTTGGTTATTTAAATATATTCGGGTATTTTGAGTTTTATAAGGTTGTTTTGGTTATGTTAGGGTTTTAGAGTGTTTAGGGTTATTTTTTATTTTATAGGGTTTTGGGGTACTGGTTAGTTTTTTGTTTTATAGGGTTTTTGGGGTCTTAGTATCTTTTAGGTGAGGTGGTTTATGCTTTTTTGTGGTTTTTATGGTTTTAGGGGTTTTTAGCATTATTTACAGTTTTTAGGGTTTTTTGGAATTTTAGATATTTTTATGGGGTGTAAGTGCTTTTACAATATTTTAGTATTTGTATAAGTTTATTTAGGATCTTCTAGTGTTTTTTTGGTATTTTATGGGTTTTATGAGTTTTTAGAGTTTGTTAGGGTCTTTCAGGAATTTTATGGATATTAGTACTTTTAGGGTTTTGTGGGATTAAATGGTTCTTAAGGTATTTAGTAGTTTTTTAGTTTTTTTTGGTTTTAAAGTGTTTTAGAGGATTTTTGGATGTTTTAGGGGTTTCAAAATTTTAGGTTTTTAGGGTCAATTGCAATTATTAAGGTATTTAGGGTTTTTAGGTGTCTTTAGGGTTTTATGGGAACATATTTGGTCTTTCATGTGGTTTCATATTTTTAGGTTTTTTATTTATTTTATGGTTTTATATATATTTTTTAGGATTTTTAATGATTTTTGGCATTTTACAGTGTTTTATTATTTTTAGCTTTTTTGGATTTTTTGGTTTTTTGGGGTTTAATGGGGTTTTAGGGTTCATAAGATTATGAGGGTCTATTATACATTACATAGGTTGTTAGTGGATTTTATGGAGTTTTTTGGGTATTTAATGATTTTTTTGGTTTTTAGGGTTTTTAGGGTCTGTTTATATTTAATTAGGGGTTTTAGGTTTTGTAGTTTTCTACGGATTTTAGGGACGACTTAAAATATTTTTTAAGGTTTTTTGTGTCTTTAGTGTTTTTATATTTTTAGGGGTTTTAGGTTTTTTATGTTCTATATGGATTTTAGTATATTTTTTTTTGTTTTTAGGGGTCATTACGTTTATTATAATTTCGTAGAATTTTTGGGGTTTTTAGGAATTTTTTGGTGTGTAGGGGTTTTATGGGGTTTATGTGATTTTAGTGGTTTTACTGTTTTTGTGTTTTTATGGTTGGTTAGGGGTTTTATGGTTTTTAGTGTCTTCAGGGTTTTGTTATTGTTTTTTGTATTTTTTTTGGTTTTTATGGTTTTTTGAGTTTTCTGGGTTTTTAGTTATTTTATGATTTTTAGTGTTTTTAATGTTTATGGGGAGTTTTATTTTTTTTTTTGGATTATTATGCTATTTTAATATTAAACATATATTTAGGGATTTTAGAACTTCTAGGGTCTTTTAGGGTTTTTAGCATCTTTTCAGGGTGTTCTAGTGTCTTTTGGGGCTTTAAAAGGTTTTAGGGGTTTTTTGGATTTTTTTCCTTTTAGGGTTTTGATGGTTTTAAGGGTCCTTGAATATTTTTAGTGTTTTTTGGTTCATCGAGGGATTTTTATGGGTTTTTGGGTTATTTTAATGTTTTCATAATTTTTACAGTTATTTTGGTTTTTAGGGGCATTTCAAGGTTTATAGGGTCTTTTATGTTTTTATGGGTTTGTAGGGTCAATTAGGGTTTCTTTAGGGTCTGTTAGTTTCTTTTACAATTTTATGGTATTTTATGGACTTATATATTATTTATAAGGGTTTTATTTTATTTAGAGATTTTTAGGGTTTTAGGGTTTTTAGGGTCTTTTAGGGGTTTTTAGGGTTTTGGGGTCTTTTTGCGGTTTTAGGGTCTTGTACGAGTTTGGGGGGTTTTTAGTGTCTTTTATGGGTTTTAGGGATATTTAGGGTCTTTTAGTTATTTTGGGTTTTTAGGGTCTATTCATGGTATTATAATTTTTATGGAATTAATGATTTATTAGGTTTTTATGGTTTTATGGGTTCTTAGGGTTGTCTCAGATTTTTTGAGTGTTTAAAGGTTTTATGGGTTTTATAGAATTAATGGGTTTAATGGGTTTTAGGGTTTTTATGGGATTTTAGGGGTTTCTATGGGTTTTATGGTTTTTAATGTTTTTTTGGGTTTTTTTTTGTTCTAGTGATTTTTAGGGTTTTAGGGGTTTTTATTTTTTAAGGTTTTTAGTTTTTTAGAATTTTTTTGATTTTTAGGGTTTTTGGGGATTTTAGGGTTTTTAGGGTTATTATGTTTTTTATGTTTTTGGTGGGTTATATGGGTTTAAATTATTTTAGTGTTTACAGGATTTTATTTTTTTTAGGTTTTTACTGATTTTAGTGTGTCTTTAATGTTTTTTAGGTTTTTAGGATTCTTACAGACATTGTGGTTTGTTATGGGTTCAGGCTTCATATATATTTTTGGGTTTTTTGGGATTTTTTATATTTTTAATGATTATAGGGGGTTTTAGGGTTTTATTTGGTTTTAGGTTGTTTTATGGTTTTTGTGGGTTTTTATGGGTTCTTTGGTTTATCATGGTTTTTTAGGGTTTTAAAGGATTCTCATGGATGTTTTAGGGGTTATAAAATTTCATGGTGATTTATGGGATTTTAGATTTTTTAGGATTATTTTAGTGTTTTTTGGGTTTATGGTTTTTAGGGGTTAGAATTTCTCAAGATTTTTATGACTGTTATGGTTTTGGGGGTTATTGAGGAATTTTTTGTTTTTAGGGATTGTAGGGTTTTTAGGGTTTTTAGGATTTTTATGGGTGTTTTTTGTATTTTAGGTTTTTATATTGTTATATAGGATCTTTTAAGGGTTTTTTGTAGTTTTAGGATCATTTAGGGGTTTTGGTATTTCTTGGGTTTTTATGATTATTAGGGGTTTTAGTGGGTTTTTATTATTTTTAGGGCTTTTAGCGTTTGTAGGGGTTTTAAGGTATTCTAGGGATTTTAGAGTTTTCAAGGGTTTTTATAATATATATGTATTTCTAGGGTTTTTATGATTTTTAGGTATTTTTAGGGATTGAATGTTTTTATATGTTTTATTTTTTTATTATTTCTTAGGATTTTTAAGGATTTTTTACAAGTTTTATGATTTGTAGGGTTTTTGGGTGTTTTTATAATTTTTTGGGTTTTTTTTTGTTTTAGGGGGTTTTAGTGGGTTTAAATCCTTTTAAGGATTTATTATGGTTTTTAGTGTTTTTTAAGTTTTTTGAGTTGTTTTTACGGGGGTTCGAGGATGTTTAGGAGTTTTTAGGGGTTTGCGGATTTATTTGGTTTCTAGGGCTCTTTTAGGGGTTTTATGGGTTTTTAGTGATTCTACGGTTATTATGGTTTTTTAGGGTTATAGGTTTTTTAGTATTTTTACGTTATTTTTTTGGTGTTTTTGGGTTTTTGGGTTTCTTCTGTTTTTAGTGATTTTTAGGGTTTTTGGGGGTTTTTAAGTATTTTAGGGTTTTTAAGGTTTTTTGGTTTTTATGTTTTTTAGGGATTTTTGGGTTTTTGGGGTTTTAATGGGTTTTATACTTTTTTAGTTTGTTTGGGTTTCCAGGGGGTTTTTGGAATTTTTAGGATTTTTCATGTTATTTTATTGATTTTTGGATTTTACATATTATTTGTTTTCTTTAGGCTTCT
The DNA here is from genome assembly GCA_963277665.1 of Viscum album. NCBI lineage: Eukaryota > Viridiplantae > Streptophyta > Magnoliopsida > Santalales > Viscaceae > Viscum > Viscum album. Next base: position 679,790,293 of record OY728142.1, on the reverse strand, counting down.
TCAGGATTGATTTAGGGATTTAGGGTTTAGGGTTTGGGGTGTAGGGTATAAGGATTAGGGTTTTAGGTGTAGGTTATAGGGTTCATGGTGAATGGCTTATGGTATAAGATTTTGGGTTTTGGTTGTATGGTATATGGTTTATGGTGTAGGATTTATTGTTTATGGTTTAGGGTGTAGGGTATGTGTTTTAGGGTATTTTAGGTTTACATTATAGAGTTTAGGTGGAAGGGTTTAGGTTTTAGGGTCTCAAGTTTAGGGTGTAGGGTTTAAGAATTAGGGTGTAGGGTGTACAGTTTAGTGTTAAGGGTGTAGGGTATAGGGTTAGGGTGTTGGGTTTAGAATTTATTGTGACAGCTATGGGGTTTAGGATTTAAGATTTTGATTTTAGGGTGTATGATATAGGATTTAGGGTGTAGGGTTTAGGGTTAACCGTTTTGGACATAGGGTATATGGTTCATGGGGTAGTGTTTAGGGTTTATGGTGTAGGGTATTCGGATTAGGGTGTATTGTTTATATTATAGGGTGGAGGTTATGGGATTTAGTGTGTTGGGATTAGAGATTAAGGTGTATGGTATATGGTTTAGTGTGTTGGTGATGGGGTTTCAATTATATGGTTTTGGGTTTAGGGTGTAGTGTATTGGGTTTTCAATGTTGGGTTTAGGGTTCAGGGTTCAGGGTGTAGGATTTTGGTTGTAGGGTGTAGGTTTAATGTTAAGGGTGCAGGGTTTATGGTTCAGGGAGTAGGGTAATTGGTATAGTGTATAGGGTGTAGGGTATAGATTGTTGATTATTTTTTAGAGTATAGGGCTTAGGGATTAGGCTATAGAGTTTAGGGTTATGATGTATGATATAGGGTTTAGGGTGTAACGTATTGGGTTTAGAGTATATTGTATAGGGTTTTGGGTTTGTGGTGTAGGATATAGGGTTTATGGTGTATCAATTACGGTTTATGATATAGGGTGTTTGGTTAATGGTGGAGGGTATATGGTTTAGGGTTTCAGATTAAGAAATTAGGGAGCATGGTATTGGGTTTAAGGTGTTGGGTGTATGGTTTAGGGTGTACGCTATAGGGTTCTGGATGCATGGTTTAGGTTGCAGGGTGTAGGGTATTGGTTTTAGTGTTTACGGTTTATGGTGTAGGATACATGGTTTCGGATGACGATTTTTGTGTTTTTGGTGTAGGGTACATGATATATGGTGTACGGTATAGGGTTTAGGGTATAGGTTTTATGGTGTAGTGTTTAGGGTGTTTGTTATGGAGTTTAGGGTGTATGGTTTTGGGTTTTGGGTATTTGGTTTTGGGTGTAGGGTCTAGGGTTTAGGGTGTTTGGTATAGGGTTTTAGGTGTAGGGTATAGGGTTTACGGTGTTGGTTTATTTTTTAGGGTTTAAGGAATATGGATTAGTTTTTATGGCTAAGGGTTTAAGGTGAATGGTATAGATTTCAGGGTGTAGGGTTAAGGATTTAGGGTGTTGGGTAAAGGGTTTAGGGTATAGATTATAGGGTTGTATTTATTGGGAATAGGGTATGGGTGTAGGGTATAGGGTTTTGGGTATAGGGTATAATGTTAATGGTGTATTGTATAAGGTCAAGGGTGTATGTATAGGGTTTAGGATGTAGGGTTAAGGATGTGGGGTATAGGGTTTAGGGTGTTGGGATTTGGTTTTATGGTGTAGTGTTTAGGGTTTACAGTGTCGGGTATTGCGTTTAGGGTGTATGATTTAAGATTTATGGTGTATGGTCTAGGATTTAAGGTGTAGGGTTTGGGGTTTATGATGTAGCGTATAAGGTTTTGTGTTTAGGGTTTTGGGTTTAGGGTATAGGGCATTGGGTTTAGGGTGTCGGGTGTAAGTTATAGGGTAGAGGGTATCAGGTTTAGGATATTTTGTTAGTGAAATTGGGTTTAAGATTTTTTTAGGTTATTTGGGGGTTTATGGGTTTTATTTCTTTTAGGGAATTTATTTTTTTTTTGGGTTTTTTGGTTTTTTGGGTTTTTTGGGTTTTTTTTGGATTTTTACAATTTTTATTCTTTTAGTTTTTTGGGTTTTTAGGGTTTTAAGTGTGTTTAAGGTTTTTAGGTTTAAATTTTGGGTTTTAGGCTTTTATTACTTTTTATGGTTTTAGGGTTTTATTGTATTAAGGTTTTTAATGGTTTTTTAAGGTGTTTCCTTCGGGTTTTTGGCGTTTTTATGGAGTTTTGGGATTTTTTATTATTTTTAAGGGTTTTTGATATTTTAGGGGTTTTTAGATTTCATTATGGTTTTTAACAGTGTTCTTAGGGATTTGTTTATGGATTTCTTAGTGTTTTAATGTTTTTTGGGTTTTTGGATTTCATTGGTGTTTAAGGGTTTTTACTTTATTTTAACGTTTTCAAAGAGTTATTTGTGGTCTTTTAGGGGTTTTTTTGTGTTTATAGTATTATAGTTTTCTAAGGACTTTTGGTTTTTTATGGTTTTTAGGGTTTTAGGGGTTTTAAGGTGTTTTGGGGTTTTAGGCTATTCTACTGGTTTTAATATGTTTTTATACTTTTTATGAATTTTACTGTTTTGGGTTTTAGGTATTTAGGATGTTTTATGGTATTTATTTTTTTTAATTATTTTAGGATCTTCTTAGTTTTTTTAGGGTTTTTAAGGTTTTTTAGATTTTTCATGATTTTTGGTGAATTTTGGGGTTTTTAAAATTTACTAGGGTTTTTGGGGCTTTTAGGTTTTTTTTATGTTTTTAGGTGTTTCATGGTTTTTGAGAGATTTTTTAGATTTTTGTGTCTTTTAGTGTTTTTTCTATTCATAGGGGTCTTATGGTTTTTATGGCTTATAAGTGTTTCAAGGATTTTTATGGTATTTTAGGGTTTTCTTGGTTTTCTGAGTGTTTTGAGGGGTTTTAGGTATTTAGGGGTTTTCGTGTTTTTAGGGGTTTTATATGTTTAAATTTATTTTCCTTTTTTAGTGTTTCATAGTTTCTTGGGTTTTGGGTTTTTAGGTTATTTAATGGAGTTTATGTTTTATGGGATTTTTAGTTTTTTATGGTTTTTATGGTTTTATGGTTTTTAGTGGTTTTTTAGTTTTCAGTTTTTTTATGGTTTTAAGAGTTTTGTAGGGTGTTTTTAGAGTTTTTTTGTTTTATTTTAGGGTTTTCAAAGGGTTTTAGGGTTTTTCATGTTTTTTGGATTATAGGTTTTTTCAAAGTTTTTATGGTCTTATAGTTTTATGGGGTTTTGTCATCTTTTTGGGGTTTCTTTGGTATTTAGGGTTGTTAGGGTTTTTTATGAATTTTGAGTGTTTATAAGGTTTTGGGTTTTTGAAATTATATGGTCTTTAAAGGTTTTATGGGGTTTTAGTTATTTTTAGTTTTCTTAGGGTTTTTTAGATTTTTTATTTTTTGACATGTTTTTTTGGGGGTTTTGGGTTTTTACGGATTTTAGATTTTTATGTGCTTTCTATGGGTTTTAGGGTTTTTAGGATTTTATGATTTATTGGGGCTTTTAATTTTTTTGTTTTGGTTTTAGAATTTTTAGTGGTTTTTAGGTGTTTTGGGGAGTTTTAGGGTTTTTAGGGTTTTACTCTTATTTGGTTTTTTTGTAATTTTACTTCTTTTTTTTTTGTTTTTTTTTGTTTTTAGGGTTTTATTGGAGTTATAGGTTGTTTAGGAATTTTAGGATTCTTTCGTGGTTTAGGGTTTTGGTTTTTATAACTTTTTCTGTTTTTATAGGATTTTTAATTTTTATTGGTTTTTTGGGGGCATGTTAATGATTTTAGGTATTTTTAGGCTTTTTAGAGTTTTTAGGTATTTTAGGTATTTTAGGGTCATTTATTTGGGGTTAGGCGTTTTAGAGTTTTTACGAGATATATGTTTTTAATGGGTTTTTGGGGGTTTTGGGTATTTTAATAATTTTATATTATTTTAAATTTTTTAAGGGTTTTATGTGTTTTTAGGTTTTTAAGGATTTTAGAGGATTTAGGGGTTTTTTGTTTTTAAGGGTTTTTGTGTTTTTAGGTTTGTTAGGGTCCTTTAGGGTTTTTATGTGTTTTTACACTTTTAAGGGTTTTCATAGGTTTTAAGGGTTTTCTAGGGTTTTTGGTGTTTTTAACATTTTAATCAATTTTTTCATTTTTATAATTTTTAGGATTTTTTAGGCTTTCTAAGGTTTTTAGAGTTTTTTAATTTTTAATTGGGTTTTTTGGGGGTTTTGGGGGTTTTAGGGTATTCTTTGTTTTTTAGGTAGTTTTATAGATTTCATGGGGTTTTCAAAGTTTATTAGTGTTTTTAGGAGGTTTAAGATATTTTTGGGATTTATAAAGGTTAGTAAGGTTTTTAGGTTTTTTTTGTGTGGGGATTTTAAGGATTTTCTGGCCTTTTTAGGAGTTTTTGTGGTTCTTTATTTTTTTAGGGTTCTTTTAGGTTTTTAGGGGTTTGAGTGTTTTTCGTATTTCTAGGATTATTATGGGTTTTTATGGTTTTTTATTTTTTTAGTTCCTTTAAGGAGGATTTTTTTTGCTTTCAGGGTTTTTAGTCTTTTTATGTTTTTAGGTATTTTTTTAGTTTTTAGAGATTTTTTTCATTCTTTTAGGTTTTTTAGGGTTTTTAGGTTTCTTAGTTATTCTTTGGAATTATGGGTTTTTTGGGTTTATAAGGGGTTTTAGAGTTTTTTTTTTGGATTTTTCAGAGTTTTTTTGGCTTTTTTAGTTTTTAGGGATATTTTATGATTTTTGGGATTTTTCTGATTCGTTTTTGGTGTTTTAGTTATTTTAGGGTAGTTTGAGGAGTTTTATGGTTTACGTTTTGGGGTGTAGGGTATATGGTTTTGGGTTTTGGGTTTTCAGTGTAGGTTATAGGATTTAGGGTGCATGGCTTTGGGTGAAGGGTTTTGGGTTTCAAGTGTAGGTTTTGGGGGTATTTGGTGTAGGGTGTGGTGTTTAGTGTTTATGGTTTCGGGTTTCGAGTATAGGGTTTATGTTATAGGGTTTACGGTTTAGGGTTAGGGTTTATGGTTTAGGGTTGAGGGTTTACAATTTAGGGCCTAGGGTTTAGGGTAAAGGATTTAGTGATAGGGGTGTATGGTGTACGGTTTTGGGTTTAGGGTGTATGGTATGGGGTTAGGGTGTAGCGTTTAGGATTTATGGAGTACACTATAGGGTTTTGGTTTAGAGTTTATGGTGTAAGGTATATGACATAGGTTTTAGTGTTTATAGGGTACAATGTTGGGTATATGGTTTAGGGTGTAGGGTTTAACGTTTAGGATATAGGGTATATGGATTAAGTTTTGGGGTTTAGATTTTAGGGTATAGGTTATAGGGTTTTGTGTGTAGGGTTTTGTGTTTATGGTGCAGGGTATAGGGTAATGGGTGTTGGGTATTAGATTTAGGGTGTCGGGTTTTACATTTAGGGTGAAGGGTATATGGTTTAGGGTGTTTGGTTTAGGGTATAGGGTTTCAGGTGTAGGGGGTTGGATTTAGGTTATGGGGTGCAAGTTTTTATGTGTAGGGTTTTGGGTTAAGTGTGTAGTGTATAGGGTTAAGGGTGTTGGGTATAAGGTATAATTTTTAGGTTATAGGGTGTATGATATAGTGTATTGGGTTTTGAGTGTAGGGTTTAGGGTGTAACTATATGGTTTAGGGTGAAGGGTATTGGGTTTAGGGTATTTGGTTTAGGGTTTATGTTTTATGGTTTTATGTTTAGGGTGTCAGTTATAGGTTTTAGTGTGTAGCATTTAGGGTTGAGGGTGTGAAATTTAGGGTTTAGGGTGTAGGGTGTAGGGTTTAGGGTGGAGGTTATAGGGTTTAAGATATTTTATTAATGGTTTAGGTTTCATGGTATTGGGTTTAGGGTGTAGGGTATACAGTTTAAGGTTTTTGTTTTTGGGTGTAGGATAAAGGGTGAAAGGTTTATAGTGTAGGGTTTAGGGTTTATGGTGTAGGATATATGGTTTAGGGTGTAGTGTTTAGGGTTTAGGGTGTAGGCTATAAGGTATATCATGTTGGGTTTAGGGTTTAGGGTGTATCTTATATGGTTTTTGGTGTAGGGTTTAGAGTTTAAGGTGTAGGGTATAGCATATAGGGTGTTGGGTTTAGAGTTTATAGTGTAGGTTATATGGTCTAGGATTTAGGGTTTTGGGTTTAGGGTTTAGGGCTTAGGGTGTAGGGTTTAATGTGCTAGTTATAAATTTTAGTGTGTATGGTTTTGGTTTAGGGTGTTGGGTTTAGGGTTTAGAGTGTACTGTATAGGGTTTTAGGTGTAGGTTATAGGGTTCTGGGTGTAGGGTATAGGGTTTAGTGTTTAGTGATTAGAGACTCATGTTTAGGGTTAATTTTTTAGGGGTAAGGGTGTATGGTATAGTGTTTCAGGTGTAGGGTTTAGGGTTTAGGGTGTTGGGTATTGGTTTTAGGGTGTTGGGTATACAGTTTCATTTATCGGGTTTTGGGTTTTGGGTGTAGTGTTTAGGATTTATAGTGAAGGGTTTAGGGTTTTGGATTTTGGATTTTGGTTTTATGGTTTAGGGTGTTGGGTTTTGGGTTTACATTGTAGGGTTTAGAGTTTATGTTGTTGGGTATAAGGTTTAAGGTGTATGGTTTAGGGTTTACGGTGTAGGGTATAGAGTTTCGGGTGTATGGTCAAGGGTTTAGGGTGTAGCTTACAGGGTTTCGGGTGTAGGATTTAGAGTTTTGGGTTTTGGGAGTTGAGAGTAGGGAATTGCTTTTACGGTGTATTGTAATTTGTTTAGTGTGTCGGTTTTAGGGTGTGGGATATAGGGTTTTTTTATTGTTCATATGTTTTAAGGGTTTTCATGGCTTTTATGGACAAAGAGGGTTCTGGACCAAGCGTTCCTGGCCCCCCAAAATTTATTGTAAAATTAAAATAAGACGTTACAGATGGGGATTACATTTCCGGGTTTGTAGGTCACCCTTCATATCAGAGTCCAAATAAGGCACACACAAAAAGGAGATGTGACAAAGGACCCAGTGGACTCTATTCCCTGATTTCCTTCATTGATAGAACATTTTCCACCATATTCGCCTCCCTGTATACATGTGTGACATTCAGTGTGAGTGTTTGGGAATGATTTTGGCACTCAATAGAATGTGGTAGCAGTCGATAGGGAACCTTCGTAGATTTTTTTCTTGAGGACATCCATATCAATAATCGAGTTAGAATCAATCCATAGAAAGTTATACGTGAAGTGGGCCGCACACATGACCTCCTTAATAATTGCCCGAATTTCAACTTCATAAGCATATATGCTACGAATGAAATGGTAAAATAATACCTTTACAAAGCCTCTGTAGATACCAAATACGCCACCACAACCTAAGGGGCCGGGGGAACCCAAAGTCGCACCATCCACATTCACCTTTATCTATGATGCAATCGGAGGGATCCATATAATATATTTGATCATATGTGGATTTTTTTCTCTTACCAGAAACTCCAAATAGACACAAAAGAATGATAAAATTGGTGTAATTATCCATCACACCTATTTTCAAGCGATATGCTTCCTGAATCACCTTTTGGGCTGTCATGACCCCATCATGGAATGAGTAGGGTCGACGATTGAAGGCCATTGCATTGAGAGAAACCCAAATGTAGGAGACAGTGGATGCTACCATTACAAGTATTAGATTTTGAAATTGAGCACTACATTTCATCTCTACAATTATGCTAATCATACTACAAACCAGACCTTGTATGTTTACTTTCAAACCAAATATCAGATCCAGGTGCTCCCAATGGTCAGCAAGAAGTTGAATGTTAAGGAAGAGGTGTTGGATGCTCTCTTCAGATCACAGGAAGAGGTAGCACAAAGATGAAAGAATCTATCCAGATTTCTTAATACTCTCTTGAATAAGAATCATGTTTCTCTAGAGTTTCCACATCAGCTTGTGTTGTGTAGGTGGAATTAAAAGAACACTGAATTTGAGAATCCAGCTTGGTGGGATAATGCCTTGTGAATATTTTGGCCTGTAGAAATCATGCTCGGTGAACTGACTAACCATATTCGATTTTCAAATGAGATTATCAGTATTCATAAAAACATATCTCTATATTTTCATGAAAATATGTTATAGAAGAGTCTCAGGGAAGAAATCACATTTCTGAATTACAACATCAATAGACATGTCATGTAGCTTTCAAGGGGGTCACCATTTCAGATAAGGGCCTTCCAAGACAAGTAGTTTTATAAAAATTTACAGTCTATTTCTTAGAAATATCCAATCATTAATTATAGATAATATCCTTATATGAGGATATAAGATTTGGAAAAGTAGAGGAAGATATATACCCATTGAAACTATCACAATGTCTCTGCGTCAACCTCTCACGATGAAAATCCAGACTATCATCATGCTGATTGAGGAGGCTCTCAGTGATATTCCCATGTAGGGAATCATTAAATCTACTAAGATCCTTAATGCCCAGCCCAACCATATCAACAATATTTATACAATCTTTCTTGTCCATAGAGTCCAACTTCCTTTCACTGATGCATCCTGTCTAGGTGAAATTACAGATCATTGCATTCAGACTTTTAACAAGGTTGATCGACCATCTATAAATATAAATATCATGAAAAAATAAGGAAGTGATTATAGAATTAGTCATGAGAGATCTGTTTTCTTGAGATAAGAAGCTTCCATTCCACTTTCCTTGTTGGTGAGTGAATTTAGATGATATTCCCTCAAAGTATAATTTTTTTACCTTCCCCCAAATAAGGGGGACTCCCAAATATGTAATAGGGAGTGATCCTCTCTTCACTCCAAGTGATCTATCAATGTGGAGTTTCTTGGAAAGGAATACGACATTTTCAGAAACTATAGAGGATTTCTTCCATCTAATGGTTTTCTTATCCACAATTTTATAATGTCAAAATATCATCTTAATTGAAGATAAGTTTTTCTGGTTGGATTTCCCAAACAAGACAATGAAATCCACATAGAGGAGGTGGGAGGGCACATGCAGGTCCCACTCTACCTTAATTGGTGTGTAATGTTCAGCCTATTCCATATCATAATCAAACAAATCATGTAATCCTAAAAAATTAAAAAATATGGTAGGAGAGTGGATCCCCCTCTTTGATTCCACGTGAGAATTATAATAAACACTTTGGATAGTTATAGATAAAAATAGATATTATGGAACTAGTTAGAATAGTAATAATAATTTTGATGAAAGTTCTAGAAATTACATATTTTCCAAGAACAATGAATATAATACTCAACTTAATGGTTTCAAAAGACTTCAAGATGTCTAGTTTCAAATAAAATCTCCAATATTTTATTTCCTTGCTCATAATTTTGATGTTTTCTGATGTAGTGTAGAGAGAGGTTTTAATTCTTCTTTGAGGAATGAACACAAACTAATTTGGTGTGATAATATCCCCAAAAATCATTCCCAACCTAATTACTAAGATCTTTCTTATAATCATAGAAATGTTGTTCCCAACAGAAATTGTCCAGAAATACCCTATATGAATAGCGTTGCCCCTCTTTAGGATCAAAGATATAAAATTTTAGATAGCTCTATGTGGAATTGAACATGAGAGAAAAAACTCCCTAATAAAATTGGTGACTTATAAATTCTATATATCCCAATTGAACATAAATAACTTGTTTTTAAACACATCTGGTACAACTGTACTATGCATGTTCAATGAGAATAGTGTCGACATACCTTCTTCATCCAAGGGGTAATCTATTAAGTTCTTGCTCCAATGGTCAACAATGAAATTGATTATTGATTTCTAAATATGGAAAGAATATGAACCATTATCAGTGTACAATGCCGAAAAATAATCCACTATGACCTAAGAGACATCTTCCATCGAAGTGAAGGTGGATTCGTCAACATGGATGGAATTCAGGTTATTCTTGACTTGATTCTCCCTATTAATGAAATGTAATAACATGGAGTTTTTTTCTCCATACTAAACCCAATTAAGTTTTAATTGATCATTTTCATGCCTTTTAGGGATTTTAGGGTTTTCTAGAGATTCTTGGGGGTTTTATGGTTTTAAGGGGTTTACATGGATTTATTTGCGCTTTAACAGTTTTTATTTTTTTTGGGGTTTTAGGTTTTTTTAGGTTGTTTATGGGTTTTTTTGGTTCTTTTTGGGTTTTCATTTTGTTATTTTTGGTATTTTAGTGTTTTAAGTGTTTCATGGTCTTTTACGTTTTTATGTTCATTTATTATTTTTATGGTTTTTAGGGTTTTTTAGGTTTTTAATGTTTTTGTTGGTTTTGGTATTCTTTTGGGTTTTTTGAGTTTTTGGGGTTTGGGGGTTTTAGGATATTATAGTGTTATTAAATTATTTATATATTTTTTAATGTTTTTTTGATGTTTTTATTTTTTTTGTTTTTAGGGGATTTAGGGTGTTTAGGGTTATATGTGTTTTTAAGGGTCATCTTATGGGTGTTAGGGTCATTAAGTTTTTATGGGTTTTTTGGTATTTTGTGGACTTTTAAATTTTTCTAGGGGTTTTGGGGCTTTTAGGGTTTTTAGGTTTTTAGGGGTTTACACTACTTTTGAGGTTTTTGTATTTTTTTGTGACTTCTAGGGTTTTTTTCTTTCTTGGTTGTTTTATGCATTTTTTAGGTTTTAGGGGTTTTCAAAAGTTTTATGGGTTTTAGAGATTTTATGTTTTTCTTGGTGTTTTAGTCTTTTTTCATTTTTTATGGGGTTGGATGTTTGTTTATGTGTTTTTAGATTTTTTTTAGTTTTTTTGGATCTTTTAGGGTTTTAAGATATTTTATGGTATTTTATGGTTTTCAGGGTTTTTAGGTTTTCTATGTTAAATATTGTTTTTATGGTTTGGGGGGGGGGGTAGGATTTTTAGGTATTCATGTTTTTAATAGTTTTTATAGTTTTTTGGGTTTTTAAAATTTTTAGGGTTCTTTTAGGGGTTTTCAAGGTTTTTAGGGTTTTAGGGGTTTTTAGGGGTTTTTAGGTTTTATAGAGGTTACATTGATTTTTAATGATTTCATTGGTGTTTTAGGGTTTTATTGTTTATTTTGAGTATTTCATAGGTTTTTGGGATTTCAATGTTTTTATGGGTTTTCGTATTTTTCAAGAAATTTTTAGGGTTTTATGGGTTTTTAGGGGTTTAGGGGTTTTTCAGATTTTTTTCTTTTTGCAGGGGTTTTAGTGTTTTTTTATGTTTTTAGGGTTTTTATATTTTAAGGGGTTTTTACAGTTTTTTGGGAGTTTAGGGGGTTTTAGGGTTTTTTAGTTTTATTAGGGGTATTTATATTTTGTTTGGTTTTTTAGGGTCTTTAGGAGTTTTAGGGGTTTAAGGGTGTTTAATGATTTTGGTGAATTTTTATGGTTTTCAATGTGTTTAGTGTTTTCAAATTTTTATAATTTGTTTTATTTTATCGTATTTTGGTTTTTAAGGGTTTCAGGGGTTTTTATGTTTTTTTGGTGGTTTAGGGGTTCTGGGAGTTTTTTCAGAGTTTTTTTTTTGTTTTTTAGGGGGATTTGTTTTTAGGTTTTGGGGGGGTTTTTTGAGTTTTTAGCGTCCTTTAGGGGTTTTAGGGTCCTCATGGGTTTTCAGGGTCTATTATTATTTTATTATTTTTAGGTTCCTTAAGTGTTTATATGGTCATTTGGGGTTTTTTGGGGTTTTAGGGTTTTTAATGCCCTTAATGTAGTTTTAGTTTCTTTTGGAGGGTTTAGCATTCTTTTGGTGTTTTTAGGGTTTTACAGTAATTTATATTTTTATAGGGTATTTATGGACTTTTGGGGTTTTAGTGGTTTTAGTGTATTAAAGGTTTTAGAGTTTTTGGGGTTTTAATGTTTTTAGGGGTTTTCACGTATTTTGGGTTTTTAGGGGTTTTAAGGATTTTATCATTTTTGTGGTTTTAAATATTTTAATTTGATTTAGGTTTTTTAGGGTTTTATAGGTTCTTTAGGGGTTTTTTTGTTTATTATTTTTTTGGTATTTTATTATTTTTAGGGTTTTACAATTTTTAATGTTTTTTAGTTTTTTTGGGGGTTTTTGAGGGTTTTAGGGGGTTTAGAGATTTTTAGGATTTTATGTGTTTTAAGGGTTTTAAGGTATTTTATATTTTTGTTGGTTTTAGGGTTTTTTTGCACATTTAAGGGTTTTAGGGATTTTCAATGGTTTTAGGGGTTTTAGAGGTTTTACTAGTCTTTTTTATTTTTAGTGTATTCATGTTTTTTAGTGGTTTCTGTGTTCTTTAGGGTTTTTTGGGGTTTAGGGTTTTTATGTATTTTTGGGCATTCATGTATTTTTAGAGGTTTGAGGGGTTTTTAATTTTTTAGTGTATTTATTAGGTTTTTGGATATTTAATGGTATTTAGGGTTTTTAGTGTTTTAAGGTGTAGAGTTTAGGGTGTATGGTATAGGGTTCTAGGGTTTTGGGTATTTGGTTTAGAGTGTGGGGTTTAGAGTTTAGAGTTTAGGGTATAAGGTATAGGGTATAGGGTTTATGGTATATGATATAGGGTTTAGGATGCATGGTGTAGGTTGTAGAGTGTAGGGCTTAGAGTATAGGGTGCTGAGTAAGTGGTTTGGGGTGTAGGTTTTAGGTTGTATGTTATTGTGTTTAAGGTGTAGGGTTAAAGGTTCATGGTATAGGGTTTATGGTGTAGGGTTAGAGGTGTAGGGTAAATGGTATTTTATTTAGGGTGTAGGGTTTATGGTTTAGGGTATAGGGTATAGGGTTTAGTGTTTAGTGTTTAGGGTATTGGGTGTAGGTTTAACGGTTTAAGGTGTATGGTTTAAGATTTAGGGTATATGGTTCAGGGTGTGGGGTTTAGGGGTTAAAATGTGGGGTAGAGTGTTTGTGGTGTAGGGTTTAGGTTTTTGGGTTTAAGGTATGGGGTTTACTGTATAGAGTTCAAATTTCAGGGTGTAGGGTATGAGGTTTGGAGTGTATGGTTTAGGTTTTAGGGTGTAGGGTATAGGGTTTAGGGTGTAGTCTTTAATATTTATGGTATAGGGTTTAAGATGTATGGTCTAGAGTATAAGGTATAGAGTTAAAAGGCAAGGTTTATGGTTTTGGGTTTTGGGTTTTGGGTTTTTGGTTTTTGGTTTAGGGCATATGACATGGGTTTTAGGGTTAGGCTATAGGGTTTGAGGTTTAGGGTATATAATTTAGGGTGTATGGCATATGGTTTGGGGTATAAGTTTTAGGTTATTGGGATCTTGTTATAGGCTATAGGGTGTTGGGTTTATGGTTTAGGATTTAGGGTTTATGGTGCAGGGTATAAGTTTTAGGGTGTAGAGTTTAGGGAGTAGGGTATAGGGTTGAGGGAATAGGTAATAGGGCTCAGGCTGCTCATTATAGGGTTTAGGGTGTAGGTTATAGGGTTTAGGATTTAGTTTCTAGGGTATAACATTCATTTTTTAGGGTATTGGGTTTAGGTTGTATGATATAGGGTGTAGGGAATTGGGTGTAGTGTGCTTCTTATAGGTTTTAGGATTTATGTTGTAGGGTTCAGGGTGTGGGGTGTAGGGTTGATGGTGTGGGGTATTGGGTTTAGGGAGTAGGTTACTGTGTTTAGGGTGTAGGGTTTTGTGGTTATGGTGTAGGTTATAGTGTCTACGGTTTAGGATGTTGGTTATATGGTTTAGTGTGTAGGGTTTAGGGTTTAATGTGTCACGTCTAGGGTTTTGGGTGGAGGGTTTGTGGTTTAGGGTATACTATATTGTGTTTTTACTATAGGGTTTATGGTTTTGGGATTAGTATATAGGTTTCAGTGTATAAGGTTAATGTTTTGTGTATAGGGGACCGGGATTAGTATTTAGGGTATCTGGTTTGGGGTGTAGGGCACATGGTTTGTGGTTTTGGGTTTTTTTTGGGTTTTTAGGTTTTTTAGTATATTAAGTTGTTTAAAGGGTTCCTAGGGGTTTTAGGGTTTGTAGTGTTTTTAAGATTTTTTGGGAATTATAAGATTTTTTAGGGTTTTTAAGATTTTGTTGAATTTTTAGGGTGTTTAATGTATTTTGTGGGTTTTAATGTTTTTAATCATTTTACGGTTTTATTTTAGGTTTCTAATATTTTTTAGGATTTACATTGTTTTTAGTGTTCCTAAAAGTTTTAAGGCTTTTAGTTTTTTATGGTTTATATGTTTTATAGAATTTATATGGTTTTAGGGTTCTTTTAAGATTTTTAGCGTATTAGGGTTTTAGGGTTTTTAGGGTTTTAGGGTCTTAAGGTTTTTATTGGTTTTATGTTATTTCATTCGTATTTTTTGGGATTTTTAGGACTTTTAGGTTTTTGAATATTTTGTATGATTTTTATGGTTTATATGGTCTTTGTGATTTTTAGAGATTGTATGTTTTTTTCTGTTCTTCCACATTTTTTAAAGTTTGAGTGTTTATTATGGGTTTTAGGTGTCTTAAGGTATTTTTTCGGTTTTAAGGGTTTTTAAAAATAGTAGACCATTTATGGGTTTTTAGGTTTTTTATATTTTTTTTTGTTTTTTAGGGATATTATTGGTTTTATGGAGTTTTATTTTTTTATTGATTTTAAGGGGTTTAATTATATTTTAGAGGTTTTGGGGGTTTTTGTGGGTTTTACCATTTTTATTGTTTTTTGGTTCTACATAGTTTATTTAGGGTTTTATGGACTTTTGGAGTCTTTTAGGATTTTTTTTATAATTATAGAGATATTAGTGCTTTAATGGGTTTTTATTATTTTTAATGTTATAAAATTTTCAGTGATTTTTATAGGTTTTTGGGTTTTTGGGATTATAGGGTTTTTAGGGGTTTTAGGGATCTTTTTTTCAGTTTTAGGGGATTTTAGTATTTTTAGGGGGTTTTGGATTTTGTGGGGTTTGATGATATTTTTGGAGTTTTAGGGGTCATTTGGGGTGTTTTTTGGTTTTTAGGGTTTTTAGGGTTTTTAGGGGTTTCAGGAGGGTTTTATGGTTTTTGGGATTTTTCAGGGATTAGAAGGTTTAGGGGTTTTTTATGAATTTTAGGGGTTTCTAGGGATTTCTAGGTTTCTATGTTTTTTAGGTTTTTTATTTTTTTAGTGTTTTTAATGGTATTTAGGGTTTTGACTTTTGTAGGGACTTTTTTGATTTGTTTGGGGTTTTTCATGCTTTTTATTTTTTTCGGTCTTTAAAACATTTTACAGTCATTAAAATATTTTTGTAGAATTGTTTGTTTTAGGGGTTTTTTGGTCAATTAGGGTTTTTCTATGGGTTTTAGTTGTTCTTGGTTGTTTTTTATAATTTTTTGGTCTTTTTATGTTTTTTTTTTGTTTTTTAGGGATTTTACAGCCATTTAGGGGTTTTGGGGGATTTATGTGTTTTTATGATTTTTTCATCACCCTTTAAGGGTTTTAACATTTTTAGGCTCTTTTAAGATTCTCAGTATCCTTTATGGTCTTTATGGTCTTTATGTTTTTTGTTTTTTTTAGTGTCATTTAGTGGTTTTTTGGTTCCATTAGGGTTTTTAGGGGTTTTTAATTCTGTTATGGTTTTTAGAGTCTTTCTGGGGTTTTTGTGGTTTTAATTTATATTATTTTATTTTATTTGTTTTATGGTCTTTTAGGTGTTTTTATGTGTTTCAATGTTCTTTTATGGGTTTTAGGGTCTTTTATGGGTGGTTTTATTTTCTTGGGTTTTTATGTGGTTTTCAATTTTTAGGATATTTTAGGGTGTTTTAGGTTTCTTGGGGTTTTAGGGTTTTTAGGGGTTTGGGAGGTTTTAGGTTTTTTAATGTTTTAAGTGGTTTTATAGGTTTTTGTGTAACTTTTTGTTTTTAGGGTTTTTGATGGTGGTTTAAAGATTTAAATGTGTTTAGGTTTTAATAAATTTTATGGGTTTTAAAGGTTTTTAGAGTTTTTTTTTCGGTTAGTGTTTTTAGGGGGATTTGGTGTTTTAGGGTTTTATGCTTTTTATAGTGTTAGGGTTATTAGTATTTTTATGGTTCTTATGGGTTTTAGGGTTTAATTGGAGGTTTTAATGTTTTTTTTGGGTTTTTAGTGGTTTTTAGGGTTCTAAGTGGTTTGGGGATTTTAAGGGTTTTAAGTGGTTTGAAAGGTCTTATGGGGGTTTAAGGGGTTTTTAGTGTTTTTATGTTTTTATGGTTTTATGATTTTATGGGTCTTTATGTTTTTTAGAATTTTTAGGGTTTTTAATGTTTTTAGGGTATTTTGGGGTTTCAGGTATTTTAGGGATTGTTATGGGTTTTAATGTTTTTATGGATTTTAGACTTGTTAGGTTTGTTACATCTTTTAGGGATTTTAAGGGTTTTAATGGATTTTTTTAGTTTTCTTCTTGTTTTTTTGTTTAATGTTTTTTATTTTTTTATACATTTTAGTTTTTAGGGGGTTTTATTGATTTTTTTGGTGTTTTAGGAGTTTTAGTATTGTTTTATAAAAATTCAGATGTTTTAGGTGTTTTGGGGTTTTAGGGTATTTTAGTGTTTTTATATTTTTAAGGGGTATTTTAGAGATTTTATGGGTTTCAAGTTTTTTAGGGGTTATAGGGTTATCTGTAGGTATTTGGAGTTCAAATGGTGTTTATGTTTTATAGGGTCTTTTGGGTTTTATTGGTTTACTCAATTTCATTTTGGGTTTTTATGGTATTTTGGATTTTTTAGTTTTTTTTAGGTTTTTTAGGGTTTTAGTGTATTTATCTACTTGTGTGTTTTTTTTATTTTTTATATGTTTTTAGGGTTTTTAGTGTTTTTTAGTGTTTTTATGGGTTTTATGATTTTTAGAGGTTTTAGGGTTTGCTGATTTTTTTTTGTTTTTTAGGGGTTTAGTGTTTTTTGATTTTTTGGTCATTATAGGGATTTATTGTTATTTAATTTTGTTTATGGTTGTTTGGAACTGAGGAAAAATCATACCTTATTGTGGATGAGATAGTCCCTAGTTAGAAGAAAAATGGTTTGACAGGGACTGGGTGGGATCATTTTTATTTTGTGAAGGAGGATCCAAAGATAAGTCATTCATGTTGGGTATGATGTCCTCAACAAGCTTATTCATGAGCTAGAAACTCCCAAAAACCATTTCATCCATGATTTATAGACCTAATTTCCAATGGAAAATTCTCATTGGATGATTTAGCCAATGAAACTTATGGACTCACATTGGTCAAGAGGACGGAACTCAGGCTCATCACACTCATTTGGGGGGAAATTATTTCCTATTCCATAACTCTATTATAAATTGAATCATTGTTCATATGTTTTTGAATCCTTGGTTCATTCTAAACCATGTGTTTGTAGATTACCCTTGGGTTACAACATAAATCATGAATATGAAAGGATCTGGAATCATCCATATGTATCCAAGGATCTCCCTTAATGAAAATCCTCTTATCGACTGATCAGAAAATTCCCTTTTCATTTACTGAGGTAGTTATGGTTTAAGCCATGTAATGAGGCGCTCTGGAGTTTACCATCATCCAGGGGGATGTAAATTGATATAATGTCCGGATCGAACCAATAATATAGTATTTCTATGTATCCTCCTAAGAGGAATTCGAACCTACATAGTTCAGTTCCAATTAACAGAAAAAATCACCTTTTAAGGTTGGGTGATGAGAACCTATCGATGCAGTTTAATATTATGTGGAATGGTTTCCTAGAAATAAGGAACATAGATAAGATTTAATGTGAGACTTATGCTAAGGCGGCCCATGGTACTTGGGAGAGATATGGTCTTCTAGGTGAACATGACGCTACCAGGGGTATATCCCAGAAGACATTAGGGAATAATTCGTCATTGATGTTGAACCTCAAGAAGGTTTCCTACATATCCCGATAGGTTGCGAATCAAAGTCCATATAGTTTCGGAGGACGAGGCTTACACATGACAGCTTCCCATTAAGGGGGGATGATTGGGGCTTGCATCTAGAAATAATGACCATTTGATTTATGGTTGGGGTCATATCATTGAAGAAGGGCCATTTGAGTTAGATCCTTGTGCATACAACCTATATATCCTTATTAAAATAGGAATCAGAGTTCCTATAGTTCATTTTGTATGATTGTGTAGATGTAGGGATCATCACCAGCCTCTAAGCCCATGCGAGTCATGCTCATTGTGAGAAACCAGTGGATGTAAAAGATTCAACAAAGAACACATATTTTCTTCTCTGTTGATTGATAAATGGGAAGAAAATGGTTGAAGATGACGGGGAAAGGGCACAACCTCTTATGATCAATGGGTATTACACCAAGAGGGATTCCTTGAAATTCGTTTTGGGTATTCTGTAGTTTAATATCATACAGATTGAAGGATGGAATCACAGTTTAATGTCATCCTGGAGGGACTAATACCATAAAGTTTACCCTGATGTTATCTTAATGAGTTCTATATAGTTTTTCATCATGTGGTCAAAATGATAGCTCTATGTTTATGGTCATAGAGTTTGGACCATTTGTTATAGAATCCATGATTAACTGGAGGACAATCGGGATGGGATATTTTGACACACCTCGAAGATGAGAGGGAAGAAAAGTGTAAACAATGATTCTTGGGATTCATTGATTAGAAAAAATGTCACAGGGCATGGGATCCATTAGGGAGTATGGGTGTAGGAAAGGCCTCACATGAAGAATAATTTATCTCTTGTTGATATGCCTTTTGTGGGCAATGTATATAGAGAATCAAGGTCAGTGTGTACATCATCTTGGAGAGGTTTACTTTGGATACTAACCATCCATTTATGATGGACATGGAGTTATATAAAGATCCATAATCACCTGACACACAACGTTTGATGGACGAAGAAGGGTGTGTGAAAGAATATAAGAAATATTAACACTGTGATTGTCGATGGAGTTCTGGATCAACATGGAATAGGAGGTAGGTGATGGGGTTTTAGGAGTCTCATAAATATTAGCATGATTCATTGTATTTAAGAGATGAAATTTGGAGCGACATAAGGGTGAAAACGAAAATATCATTGACCCATCCCGAAAAGTTCCCGATGTGATAGGGAGTTGGCCGTGTAAGAGAATTCATGAAGGAGATTGTCACGTAGGAGCTAGATTCATAAGAGAGTTCATAGAAGAGATTTTCATGTATGATTTGGATTAAAAGGGGAATAAATGAGGGAGATTTTGTATAAGAGAGGGCCATGTAAGAGAGTTCATGGAGGAGTTTCCATGAGGAATATGGCAGCATAAGAAATGGCTATGTAGGAGAGTTCATAGAGGAGCTGGTCATGTAGGAGCTGGCCTTGTATTAGAGTGTTGCCAACTTGAAATGTCTTCGATGCAATTTTTAGAAAAATATCCTCAACCAGGATCGAAATGTTTACAGAGCGACTCTACATTTATCATGGGGGTCAGTGATGGTAGTGAAGGAACTTACATGAAGGGTCGGAACCGAACCCTAACATGGATCCCAAGTAGGGGTGTGGGGGCGCAGCCCGCACGGTATTGAGCAATTATTTTGGTTAAGTCCTAAAAGTGGCACCCATGTTAGGATAAATCATAGGAGGTTCAAAATCTTCTTGTGCTCCCCAATTACATCATGTAACATACTTGCACACCCAATCAAAATTCACCCCGGGTCTTCTATTTTTCTAAAAATAGACCCTTGGGGTCCTCATTTGTATGGAAAAATTTACCTGAAGTTCAATTGCAACTCTGGTCACCCTAGTGCTTCACCCAAGTCTTTTGAAACCTTCAAGGTAGTTCTCCAACACCTATAGTGGAGGAATTGAAGGAGGATCACAGGACTTTAGTCCTTTTAGTGTTTCAAATCCATAACACTTGCATTCCTAAAGCACCCAACCTCCCTAAATCAGAAACACTTGCGCACCACCTATTCCCTTCAAAGGAACTTGAGCTCCCCACTTCTGTGAATACTTATGAATACTCTTGAATTATTGTGTCAAGTTTCTCCCAAGTATTAACATTCACGTTTTTCATCAATTAAGTTCACATCAGGTTTCCCAATCCCACTTGCATGCACATACTTTCATGCCAGATACTTACTTGGGTGCCCTTTTTTGATTCACCTAATCCCTTCATTCTACAAATCCTTTCATAAATACTTCTTCAAAACCATTCATGGAAATACTTCTTCTGCATTGGATCCCTTTTCTCAAATGGATTATGTTGAAACCATCACCAAAACCTCATGAACCATCAATCCTTTGGGAATGGAAGACTAGTGTGTCTTATATTTGGGTTTGTATATCTGCAGCTAGAGGTTTCCCACATTTGTTTTGCAATGGGGTTATTATTACTGGAGGGTATTTTGGTTTGTATATCAATATTCACATGGAACTTTCTCCCATAAATAGTGTTGGGATGTTCTCTATTTGGTGGATTAGGGTTTGGGTTCTATCCCCCCTTCTCATCTCTAAAACCAAAAACCTCATGTCTCTGGTAGCGAACATACATTTCACACATAATTTTCATTTTGGACTAAAGAAAATTATCCCTCCCTTACTAGGACCAATGTTAGGGAAGTCATCCTGGTGTTTTTTCCTAACCATTCAAGTTGGAGGTTGCAGTATTGGTCCTTTCTAATTCCTTCACCTTCACTCCTTCCATACATTAGACCCTTGTCCAATATAAATAAAACTGAGGGAAAGCTCATCGCCTCACCCTCTTCCACGATCGCCTAGGAATCTTCCATCACTGACGTTGTAGGCCTATACACTTCCATCAGCATATGAGGAAAAGTGTGGGAGCCTTTGTTGAATATTTTACATCCTCTTTTTTCTCACAGTGAGAATGGATCATGTGGTCTTAGATATTCTTCATGACCAAAACATTTTACCAAACACCTCATTTAAGGAAATATGAAAACTCTGATTCCCACCATAATTGGGATATGTAGGAAGCCTTACTAAGGCCTAAGCTCCATCTCATTTCATCCACAAATGGGAATACTCCTTAGGAGTTATCCTGAAATTAAACCCCCAAATCACCTAGGAATCATTTTCAAGATGTATGACAAAATAGATTTCTCTAAAAAGATTATACTATCCTATGAGGTGTATTGAACTATGTGGGATTTGATTCCCATCCAAATGGGATACGTAGGAAGCTTATCTAAGGTTCAAACTCAACACTTCAAATCAACTCTATTCTTCCTGGGCCATATTCCCAATAAGGTCTAACCCAATCTGTTAACCCATATTCTTTTTAAGTTCCTTGGGCTGCTCAGGCATAAGTCCCACACCAAAATTTTACCTATCATATTTTGTTGAGTTTTCCTTACCACATGACTTTAAACAATACGACTAGGTCCATATCACATGACCATAAAAGGTATGAAATGTCCCATTAAGAAGAACTTAACTACAAGGGTTATGATTCCTTTCACAAGGATATGTAGGTAGCCCATTTATGGTTATGATCCCAATATCAAACCAAACCTTCATCTCCCTAGACGATGATAAATTCTAGAGTCCCCAACTAAGTGGCCTAAAAAACCTGTACCATTGCAACAATGGTTAAAAAAATATATAAATAGTATATGAAAGGGTACCATTGATGAAGAACCTCAAATATATAAATATTTCTCCATTAATAAAGATCCTAGAATAAATATGGACGATTAAAAATTTCATACATGATAATAATTGATTCCAAATGCCAAGGGAAACATATATTATACATGGTAAATTAATAAGGATTCATGAAAATATCTTAAATCTATAAGAGAGTCTGGATGTAAGAAATAATTCCCCCCAAAAGGGTGTGATGATTCCGACCTCCCATCCTCTCAACCCATGCATGTTCTATTATATGTTCAAACTTAATGAATTCTTGCCTTTGGAAAGAAGGTACCTTTGGATAGAAAACTGTTGGCTGTTTTCGGTTCCATAAATAAATCTAATGGAAACCAACCACAAGTTGTGATTCCTAACTAGAAAACAAGTTCTGAGGGATAGATGAAATAACAATGGTTAACCCGACGTGAATCTTTAACCAAGTAAATAGTGTTACCCATCTGTCAGGGCCCAATTTATTGATAATTAGAAGACAGAAAATGGAATCAATCATGCATGTATTCATCTAAAATATTTTTCCTTAAGGGAGTTCATTGTTTTTCTCATGTTTTCTCTGAAATCTCTTCACTCCAAATGTATTCCTTCAAGTTTTCACCCATCAATGTCTCGACTACTGTTAAAGCTAGATCCTCATCTGCTTGAAGGATGTCAACACCAACTCAACATACTTAACAATGGGTATCCAATATACTAGTAGGGGAATACCTTCAACATAGTACTATAACAACCTTGGAGGCTACCCAATAGGATCTCAATGTTAAAAAAAACCTCGACCATCTGGTCTGAGATAATTGGTGGACAGGAATCAGATGGTCCTAACCACCATATTCAACCATTTCGGTTCCTTATCCCTAGAATACAACAACCAATCCCTCTAATACTATAGGGTGGTGGATCAATAGGTCACTCATGGCCTCAACTCAAATATTCAAGGGTCATTCTCAAGGGCACCTACCAAAAATCTATTTCAGAAGAATCATGTGGTAGTGAGCCCCCAACACGATGGGGGTGTTGCCTTTAGTTATTCGGCCCAGGTCCCTTAGACCCAACTGTGCAAAACGAACCATCGGGGATAATTTCCAGCCAACAGGGAGTAGGTTATTACCTTTTCCTACTCTAGATAAGTCCATCAGCCTAACATGATGGAAAAGGACAAACTAACACATACACTCATCCATACCAATTCCACTAGCCAACAGACTCGTCTAGAAGCAACCCACCAATTCTACCAGTTAAATCTGGTGGAGTACCATGAACAAAAACATACTACTATTTTACAACTATCATTCAGTCAACAAGATCATCTACCTCCATTAGAGAAAGCCTGCCAATCAAATGTGGTGGAAACTGGTAAGAAAGAACATACACCTACCTACACTCACCAATTCGGCCAGCAGTCTCGTCTCTCACATTGAAAGAAGTCCATCAACCACACATGGTAGAAAAAAATCCAACGTACACATACACCCGGGGAAGAGTCAACTCTCTTCCCCCATACATGAGCACTATCAGTACCCACTAATAAGAAAAGGAATAAAGAGTAGGCACATACACATACTATAGATATATAATGGATGTATATTCTTTTTCTAGACTTGGATGTCACCAGACACATTTTAGCAATGGTGAAAGGGCATACATAAATTCCTACCCATATTCTGGAATCATTCTAGAATATCATGACATCAAATTCACCAGAACTAGGGGAACAAACACATAATCATGTCCCCACACCTGGGAAGACTCATCAGCATGACATACCAAAGAAGATGCATATATTTGTTCTAATCCAGGAGGGTTTTGGGGAATACTCCCCCATATCGTACAGACAATCAGATCAAGAACATACACCCTTTCTAATTTGAGGTAATTGAACCATTCTAATGAATAATACAAGGTATGAACATATACCTGCCCATGACAACCACTTCTCTCCGCAAGTAGCCCCAACTATGTGTAAAAGAGAATCCGAGAAGAATTCTCCTCAAACATAGTTGTAAAATCAAGAGCCAATATATGATCAGGCTCTTCTTAATACTGGAGTTATTTAAGCCCTCAGAAATTTATCTATTGAAAATCATGATCCTACCCTCCCATAACCAAATTATGGGAGTAGTAGTAGTACCTCTAAAGTTCCCCGTTAGATACATCACCAAGAAATATTGATTCGTGAAAATTAAATAAATCTAGAGAGCCTATCTTTGGATGAGAGGAACGGAAACCCTTGGCATGCATAAAAGAACAAGGAGAAAGAGGATTTATCCTTTTTTATAATCCAACATTTTGGTCTGCTAAATGATGGTATTCACCAAAAAAGTTCTCTCTATAGTAGTGTTTTACATTGTCAATATAATTCTATTATTGAAAATGTAGTAATGAGAAAGCCCTCTTATCTTGAGGCACTTACCAACATAAGTCCAGTCATGTCTGATGCCTTGTCACTAATGGATGAAATAATTTCCAAAATATAAAGACTCTTAATGAGAATTTCATTATCCAAACCTCCCTTGTGTCATTTATCATCTAATATAGTGTAGTAAAAAATCGATTGATTCCATTGTTTTTAATAAGAAAATCAAAAAGTATCCACTCTGGTCAGACCATGTAGAGAAACCTCTTGGAAAAATATGATGAAGAAATGTAGAATATGAGAAAAAAATTGGCTACAGGTGAAATACTTATCATGTTTTGTCCTTTTCAAAATTCTCAATACAACATTCTAGAATTTATGGCAGAAGATTGCATTCACGATATCTACCTCAACATTTGGAAAACTCTTCATTATATTAAAGTCAATGTATTACCATATGATGAATATCATTTCTATTTAATGGTAATAGAAGGGTTTTAATGTCAAATTTCCATGGCATATCTCTTTTTTTTTCCGACATCCAATTGTTGAGATGAAGAAGGGAACCCTTCAGTGTGTATGACTCATTGTACTAAAGAGGCTACTATAGTAAATTTCAGATACCTAATATAGTATTCATATCAAAGAATGGGGTGCACACGGTGCATTGAATGTTAGTGCACTCCTAAATCAGAAAATCCCTTTGAAAGTGGTCTCATAAAATTTTATTTCCCATGTCCAGCTACAATAAATAGATTTTGTGTGTAATCATTGATATGCTCAAGCCACGAACTTGACTAGATCTCATCAGAGTCATGAAAAAATAGGAAACAATTGAGATACTAGTTCATCAATCATCTAAGAACATTAATCAGGACTCCAACATAGAAGATGCAAACCATCATATGTAAAAAATGTCTGAAATAGAACAACGATCTTCTGGAATAGCTAATTTGATTGGTTGTTAGATAATTCACAAATCAAATGTTCGGGCGAGAATTCACATAATCAGAAGAGAAACTACACAAATCTCAGCTGTAATGGATCAAGAGCCACCCCATCCTACAGGGCTGGGGGCTTGATTAATTAAAACATCAAATTCCATAAACAATGTTCAATGTTTTGAAGAAAAATAACAAGAACAACCCCAGCCTATAAGGCAGGGGTATTTTTAAAATCTACAATCCTCTCCTCAATAGAAGTATGTTTTCTCTTCATTAGGAATGAATCCAAAACTTGAATGTACAACTAAACTATCCATGTATTCCATTCAGGTTACTATCCATCAAACAGTTCCCTGGAATTCATCATATAGGAGAACAAATTTTCCTTGAAGATACGTAAGGAGATGATCATACAAAGATACTAACAGAATTTCATCAATACATTATGAATCAATAAATTTCATTAATTACATTATAAAATATCATCTTGAAAATGAATCTAATTTAAGTGAGTCAGAAGACTAAGTTCTTATCAATAATATGGTACACACTAACAAAAATAAAGAAGGCATGCGTACATGAAATCAGAGGCTTTCCCAGGATCAGGGTATTCCTTCAGATAACCAACTCCAACACCTTTCAAGGGTATATAAAAATAGGAAATGTAAAGGTTAGATAATGTCTCACTTTTCCATTGGATAATTTCAATATATTTTTCAAGAATAAATATTTTCTTATCAAGAAAATGAGATGAAGAAGTTTAAAAGACATAATGTAGAGTTAATTCAAAGCAACATTTCTACTAGAAATTCTCCCCATGAAGATCCCCAGTTTTCAAATCCTATAGGAACTCCTTAGAAAAGAGGATTTGTTCAAACTACAGATGTTGATAATGAATTACCTCTATTGGGTACACATCCATAAAAGGATACAACACATCCTTATAGGCCCATCCCTATGGGTTATCCAATACAAATACCAGCAGCAATACCACCAATAGTTTTTTTAATCATTGTTCCAGTTCAAGAATTAGTTGTTGTACATGTACATGTCCCAGCTCATCCAGATATTCCCCAAATTCTTATGAACACAATTGAGGAACAAATAAGTCAATTAGAAGCTATGGAAGAATGGTTTGTGCCAGTGAAACTAAAAAATAAAACTTACCATAAATGGGTGAATCTGATCCCTCCCCCAATAAATTTTGTGAATAATACATTTTCAATCATTATTGGTTTAGAAGATATGGATAAGAACTTAACTCATTTTGTTTCTTTTTGTGATCCCATGATGGGGAACCCTCAATAATAAAAAGAAGTAAAGCTCAAATGATTTGTACAATCATTATAGGGGCCAACTTTTCTATGGTATAAAAGTTGGTAGTCTCGATCAATTACTGGATGGGAAGACCTCTGTCATAAATTCCTTCTCCAATTCAGATCAATATTGTCAAAATTAACAGTTTTTCATATTAAAAATTACAAAAAAGGGAGAATTAATGAGTTATAGATTTCATTTATTGATGGAATGGATTAATATATTCCTTTAATATAGCACTCCCTCAAAAAGAGTTGCTTCCAATTTGTGTGAAAAAATATGTGCGATTAGTTACACAAACCACTAATCCTTGTGAAATACAAAGGAGGGTTTCAAGACCTTTTTTAAATATTCCAAAAAGTGTAGGATTACATTGTGGAAACTAAAGCTAAATCTCGTGTAACTTCATCAACTCTAAGAAGAAAAATAGGGAAAGTAGAGGATGCTATAGTGACACTCAAATTTGCACATGTACCCACTTTTACTTCAAAACCTTGATCATGCTGAAAGGATCCTCCTCTTGAGCATCAACAACAATGACCACCTCATCAAGATGATAAAAAATAAAAGGTGAATATAGTTTAATGATTTAAATAATAAATTTTATTTTTTTTGGAATGAACAGGTTCTTGGTTACTTTATTTCAGCTTTGGGAATTAATTTGGTTTAGTTTCCAAGGCCGAAGAAACCCAAAAAAAAAGTATATGAAGATCATACAAATTATTGTCCCTTTTATAAAATTCTGGGCCATCCCATTCAAGAGTGTTTTGTTTTTAAAAACCTCTAAAAAATGGTAGAATCAGGACCAGTGAAACTAAAAAATTCATCAACCCAAGCATCATGTGTTACTGTTACTAATCCAGAGAAAAATCAAAAATGGAAAGAAGTAAAAAGAAAAAATGCATAAAAGTATGTTGATTTTATGATCAAGAAAATAATAATTCAAACTCACAACATTCTATAAACATAGTTAAAACAACTGATTGTGTCTTCTTACATATCCTCCAGTGAAAATCCATCTTCACCCAAAGATCATTCCTCTAATGGTCAATCCTCAGAGAAGTGATGCGATTAGAAAGATAAAGAGTATCCATAAAATGGAGATCTCATGTAAAGTATAAAGTTGTCCTTGACATTGGAAGATTTAATTGCATATGTTTCAAAAGAATAAGAACCACCATATAAAATGGCACAACCCGAATGAACCTGTCAAGAGGAATCTTCATTAGATGAAGAATTGATCTTTTGTTCAGTTAACATTGTCCACTTAATAGATCCCTATGAAAATGCTGATTCTGGTTATGATGAACCTGAATTTATGGTACCTAATTGGGGAACTATAAGAAAAATACTAGTTTAGGGATATAAGGGAAGATGTGGGTATGCTAGAAACCTTTATTTTAAATCTACCCCTACTTGAACTGTATATGTAGTGGAAACTCGTGGGAGAGGTCTTCAATGGGCTCTAAAAGAATAAGGAAATTCTCTGATGAATGACTAGATCAGTCCTGACAATATTATCTTGGCGGAATGATTGGAGGTTACACCGGTATTCTCTCAGAAAGAAGATAGACATATCCAGTCTAAAATCCCAAAAGCGGAAGTATTTCCAACTTCTACCCCAACAAAAGGTACATCTATAACATAATCATAAACTTCCAAGACACATACAAAACTGCATCTCCATGCTAGAAAATGCAGACCTATGGAAAAATATTATGATGTTTTAAAATAGTTATTTCATGTATTGGAAAAGTTTTTAATCTTGGGTGCCTTGAATCTATCAATATATCTTCGAGAATAAATTATTGAGGCTTTGTCAAGTCTTATAGAGTTTGAAATCAAGGTTTTTGGTTCTAAGGTTTACAGTATAGAGAATTATACTTCAGAATTTAAAGCAGTAATTTATTTTATGAATGAAGATGAGTCTGATCTTGTACATTAACATATCATTCCCTTATATCTATCTGGAATGTTTAATGATATTGACATCTGAAGAGCCATAATTGATAATGTCTCAGGAGTCAACCACATTCCCATCCATACACTTCATCGATTGGGTCTCACTCAATCAAACATATCTACTTTTACATTGATGTTTTGAGGTTATAATAGGAATGAAAAAGAACCTTTAGGTGGGATTACACTCAGAAATCAGTTTAGAGATCATGTATCTAATTCAGATTTCATTATTTTCTATAAGGACATAGCCTTCAACATTTTGTTTGGAAGGACTTGACTACATCAACACGCAGACCGTCCTTCATCATATCACGAATGTCTCCATTATTGCTTGAATTTTCAAATTGGGACATTGTATGGTGACAAGTATCTATTCAAAATGTATTAATCTTAGTATATTAAAGAATAATTCTATCAAACAAAGGGAATGTGTTTTATGACAAAATTGGTAACAAGAATCAATGCTCTCAATGGCCTATAAAAGATCCCAGCAAACCCATTCAAACATCTGAGTATAGATTATGTATTTCCAATCAACGAAATCAAAAAGGATGAACCAAATCCAATAATAAATCTAGTGAAATCCATAATTTCAATTGTAGAAAATGATCCTGAAAGCATGGGAGAAATTATAGCTTTACCAAGTAGTGGTGAAATCTTAAATAGAGTTGTTTTCATTTCATCCACCAAACATCAAAAAGTCTTGGCTTCCTCAATCAGGCTAGAATAAGTTGTCACAGTAATGATGGAAGAAAAGGATCTTGATTCCCAACCCATCATCTTCACTTAAATTCTCTATAAAGACCCTTTACCATCAGTTGGGTCAGAAATGGTAGCCGTTTCTTTAAGATCTTTGAATACCGACTCCTCCCCTAACTCTGAATGTTTTTCTTCATCACCTACTATGAAACAAAAAATAGAAGAAGTGACATGTAAGGGAGAAGAAGAATAATATCACAGGGTTGATCCTCCAACATTTGAGGAAGGCATCTCCACCATCATGGATGAGCATAGAGAAATAAATCTCGGTGAAAATAAAGATCCACGCCCCACTCTAATTAGTGTGGTCATGACTTCTACAGATCAAGATATTTATACATCATTTTTAATGAAAAATTAAGATATATTTTCTTGGAAATATAGAAAATTCTAGGCCTTAATCCTAATGTAGCCACTCATCTCTTGGGTTTTTCATAAGAGCAACAAGGATTCAGGTAGGTAGAAAAAATTACACACCCAACACAAGCCTCAAAAACTAAATCTGGAGTTGACAAACATATAAAGGATAACTTTTTTAGAGAGGTTAAATATCTTAAATGGTAGGAAGACATTGTTCCTGTGAAACCGAATAATGGGAAAATCATAGTTTGCGTTGATTTTAGAGATCTTAAGAGGCATTGTCCCAAAGATGAATTTCCATTTTCATTCACAGATATTTTAATTGATGCAACCGTCAGCTATGAAGTTATCTCCTTCATGGATGGATACTCTAGGTACAATAAAATATGAATATCCCAAGAGGATGAGGATTCTACAGCTTTCAGAGTCCCTCAAGGTGTGTTTTCTTATAAGGTGATGCCCTTTGGATTAATGAATGTAGGTAAATCATATCAACATGCAATTGACCACATCTTTAAACCCTTCCATGGGAAACCTATGTTATAATTGAAAAATTAATAAGGATTCATGAAAATATCTTAAATCTATAATAGGGTCCTAGAGTAGGTAATAATTCCCCCAAAAGGGGGTGATGAGTCTGACCTCCCATCCTCTCATCCAATGCATGTTCTTAAGTATCATAAGTTCAAACTTAATGAATTAATTCATTTGGAAAGAAGGTCCCTTTGAATAAAGAACCATCAGATGTTTCCATTTCTGTAAAAAAATCCAATAGAAACTGCATGAATGTATTGATTCTTAACCCAAACACACGTTCTGAGGTACAGAAGAAACATAGAGTTCATGGAGGATATTTGCATGTTGTTGATTTCCATAAAGGGGTGTCGGAAAGGGAGATTTTTTACAGGATTTTCCACATTGGAGCATCCATGATTCGTTTCTTGTAAAGTTTCTTCCTTGAAACATTTCCCAGAAAGGGCTATCTATGAACAATTTTACAAAAAGGGTCATCTGTGAAGGATTTTTTATTCATTAATAGGGTTAGAAAATGCTGCCTCAATTCCATGAATGAAACATCATCTACTTATTTTCATTCATAGAGGGACTTCCACATATTGTTGTTGGGTTAGAGTTATATAAATTCCACTAGCATATGGTTCATGGGATAGATTCTGTGAAATACGTCTGGTGCGGGAGAGATTTATCCCACACTCTCTATATTTTTCTCCATACCTCATCTCTTTTTATCCCATCTTAGAGACATATTTTTCAAACTACTTAGTTTCATTTTATAATATAATAAAGGGGATTTATAGAATATTATTCTGGGAGACCATGGAGGACTCCTTGGTCTACCGTAGACTTGGTCAGTAGGGGCATCATTTGAAGGCATTGGGGATGCCACCTCATCGTGTAAACTACTTAGTTCATAGGGATTCTCATTTTTAGTAGTTTAAATAACCACCTCTTTCCAAGAACTGTTTAGTTTGAGGAATCTTCATGAAGTGGAAAAAATCCATATGGAATGGTGGATCGTAAATCGATTTGTTCTTCATGGATGCACCCCTTTTAAACATTCTTCAATTCCCTTTTAGGTTTTCTTTCTATGTTTTTTCTGCGTTTGATGAAAATTTATTCATCTTGATTATGGATTTTTTAGGACCCAATAAGGGTGTTTAGGTATTTTTTTAGAGTTTTTAAAGTTTTTTTTGGGAATTTTTATTTTTTGAGAGTATTTTAGGGGTTTTAGTGTTTTTATGGGTTTTAAGGTTATAAGGATTTTAGTGTTTTTTAGGGTTTTAGAGATTTTTAGGTATTTTGGTGTATTTAAGGGGTTTATTGATGTTAGAGTTTTAGGGGTTTCTATTATTTTTAGGGTTTTATAGGGGGTGTTAGGGGTTTTATGGGGTTTTTAGGTTTTTAGGATATTTTTTGTTTTTCGGTTTCTATTGGTTCTTTGTTTTTTTTAGGATTTTAGGATATTTTTATTTTTTATAGGCATGTAGTTTTTTAGTGTATTTTAGTCTGTTTTAGGATTTTTTTCTGATTTTTTATAATTTTTACAGGGTTTAAGGGTTTTTATGGGTTTTTTGGATTTAAATTAGTGTTTTTAGGGTTTTAGGGTTTTTATAGAGTTTTCATGGTTTTTAGTGTTTAAATGTTTTTGGGGTTTTTGGGTTTTTTTTAGTTTCTTTGGGTTTTTAAGAATTTTGGTTTTTATTAGTATTTTTTTGGTTTTTATATGTTTTAATGTTTTTTTTTATTTTTATGGGTTTTATAATATATTGGGTTATTTGGGGTTTTAGGGTGTGTTTGTGTTGTAAATATTTTTGGGGGTTTTAAGGTTTGTAGGTTGTTCAATGGTGTTAGAGATTTTAAGGGTTTCAATGTTTTTAGGTGTTTTAGGGATTTTAGGTTTTTCAATGGTTTTTGAATGTTTCAGGGTTTTATGGGGCTTTTGGTGTTTGTAGGGGTTTTATAGAATTTAGGGGGTTTATAGTATTTGATGAATTTATGTGTTTTATTTTTTTGTGGGGATTTTAGATTTTTTAGGTATTTTTATGGTTATTTGTGGTTTTTAATTTTTTTTTCAAATTTTATGGGGTTTTAGTGTTTTAGGGTTTCTAGGGTTCTTTGCAGTTTCTAGGTTTTAGGGTTTTTATGATTTTTTGGGGTTTTAGGGTTTTAGGTGTTTAGTATTTTTAGGGGTTTTAACTTTTTAGGGGTTTCTTGTTTTTTTTTTTTTGATTTTAGAGTTTTAGGGCTATTTAGAGTTTATAAGTTGTTAGGGTTTTTATGGTTTTTATTATCTTGAGGGGGTTTTAGTGGCTTAGGGGTTTTTATTGTTTTCCAGGTTTTTACATGGTTTTATGATTTTTTATGGGTTTTAATGATTAATAGGGATTTTAGGGTTTTTATATTTTTTTATTGTTTTGTTAGGGTTTTCAAGGGTTTATGGGATCTCAGGATTTCTAGGTTTTTTAGGTTTTTTATTTTTTTAAAAGGTTATGATTTTTTTGGTTTTTAGGGTTTCGTAGGTTTTTTAGAGTGTTTTGGTTATTTATGTATTTTTGGAAATTTAATAGGGTTCTAGTTTTTTTACAAATTTTAGTGGTTTTACATTTTTATATGTTTTTTTAGATTTTTATGGTGTTTTGGGTTGTTTATAGTTTTAATGTTTTTTATAATTTTCTGGGTTTTAAGGGTTTTTGGTTTTTTTGGATTTTGGGATTTTGGATTTTTGGAGTTTTAGTGTATTAGAGTTTTAAATGGGATTTTAGGGGTTTGGGTTTTTTGATTTTGCGGGGTCTTAGGTTTTTTGGGTTTTGGGGGGATTTAGGGGTTTTACTGTGTTTTTAGGGTTTTTAGTGTTTTAAGGTATAAGTTATAAGGGTTTGGTTATAGAATTTCGGATTTATGGTATATGGTAATAAGTTTAAGTTGTATTTATTAGGACTTGGGATTTAGGGTTTAGGGTCTATGGTATTGGGTATAGGGTTTAGTGAGTAGTGTTTAGGGTTTATGGTTTAGAGTGTAGGGTATATGGTATAGGGTTTAGGGAATATGGTTTAAAGTGCAGGGTAATGGGTTTATGGAGTAGGGTATAGGGTATAGGGTATAGGGTTTATGGTTATGATTTAGGGTATATGGTGGTTGGTGGGGGGTTTAGGGTTTATGGTGTAAGGTATAGAGATTAAGGTGTAGGGAATATGGTTTAGTTTATAGAGTATACGGTTTAGGGTCTAGGGTGTATGTCATTGGGATTAGTTTGTGTGGTTTTGGTTTCAGGGTATAGGGTATAGTGTTTTAGGTGTAATGATTCTGGTATAGGTTGTTGGTTATAGGTTATAGGGTGTTGGGTTTTGGGATTTTGGTGTAGGGTATAGGGTCTAGGGTTTAGTATTAGTGTTTAGGGTTTTGGTTGTGGGTATAGGGTTTTTGGTGTAGGGTATAGAGGTTAGGGTGTAGGATATTAGGTCTACAATTTAGGTTTTTGGGTTGTGGTTTAGTGTATATAATTTACAGTGAATGGGTTAGGGTTTAGGATTTTTAGGGTATTTAGTGTTTTTAGTGTATTTACTATTATTTATGATTTTTAGTGGTTTTAAGGATTTTATGGTTTTCAGGGTTTTTATTGGTGTGCTGGGTTTTTTTATAGTTTTTAGTGTTTTGTGGATTTTAGGGGTTTTTTCATGTCTTTTAGGGTTTTTAATAGTTTTTAGGATTTTAGGGTTTTTATGTTATTTTAGGGTTTTTTTCTTCTTTTTAGTGTTTTAAGGGTTTTACGGGGTTTAGAGGTTTTAGGGTTTCTAGGGTCTTTTAAGCATTTTCTTACAGTTTTTCAGGTTTCTCCTAGGGTTTTTAGGGTTTTACATATTTGTTATTATTTTTATGGTTTTTGTGTGGTTTTGGGTGGTTTTGGGTTATTTATGTTTTATGTTATTTAGGGGTTTTAGGAATTTTATGGTTTATTAGGGTTTTAAGGGTTTTAGTTTTTTAAGGTTTTTATTGTTTTATGGTTTTTTGGATTTATTGTTCTTTAGAGGTTTTAGGGTATTTAGGGATTTTAGAGGTTTAATGTTTTCTAGGTTATTTTTGAGTTTTTAGGGTTTTTTAGACTTTAAGGGGTTTTAATGGGTTTTAGTCTTTTTTGGTTTTTTTGGGTTTTAGAGATTTTAGGGTTTTTATGGTTTTTAGGATTTTAGGATTTTTTTTATTTTTAATAGTTATTACGGGGTTTTTAGGAGTTTTTTATTTTTATCATTTTTTAGGTGTTTAGGAACATTAGTTTTATTTGGTTTTTAGGTATTTTGGGATTTTTAGGTTGTTTACTGTTTTATGTTTTTATTTTTAAGGGGTTTTTATATTTTTTACTAAGTTCATGGTTTTAAAGGTATTTGCGCTTTTATAGATTTTTTGAGTTTTTCGGTTCATTATGGTTTTAGCGTTTTTGTTTTTTATATTCATTTGGATTTTTATGTATTTTTGGGGTTTTTATGTTTTTAGAGTCTTATAAATTTTTTTTGGGATCGTTAGGGTCTTTTAGGGCGTTTTTAGTTTTTATGGTTTTTAATGATTTTTGGGTTGTAATGGTTCTGAGGATTTTTTCAGGTATGTGGGGTTGATTAGGTGTTTTAGGGTTTTTATATTCATTGAGGGGATTTTAGCGGGTTTTTGGAATTTTAGATTTTTTATAGTTTTTTAGATTTTTTCAACATTTTAAGTTCATATAGGGTTTTTTGGGGTTTAGGGTCATTTACGATTTTTAGGGTTCTTCAGGATTTTAGAATTTTTAAGAGTTTTTTGAGTATTTTTATTTTTTATGTT
This sequence comes from Viscum album, assembly GCA_963277665.1. NCBI lineage: Eukaryota > Viridiplantae > Streptophyta > Magnoliopsida > Santalales > Viscaceae > Viscum > Viscum album. The sequence continues at coordinate 679,755,815 of OY728142.1, read as the reverse complement.
TTTAGGAATTTTTGGATTTTTATGCGTTTTTAGGTTTTATAGTGTTTTAGGGGTTGTTTTCTATTATTAATGGGTTTGGTTTTTTTAAAATTTTTGGGGGTTTTATAATTTTTGGGGGTTTTATGTGTTTTTATAGGTTTTTTTGGTTTTTTAGGGGTTTTCATGGGTTTTAGGTTCTTTTAGAGTTTTTAGAGATGTATTTACTTTTTCAGTTTTTTGGGTTTTTTGGGGGTTTTGGGGTTTTTTGGTTATTTGGGGTTTTAGGGTTTTTTGGGTTTTAGGGTTTTTCAATGTTTTAAACATTTTTAACGGTATTTTAGGAGTTATTTTGTTTTTAGTGATTTTAGGGTTATTTATTTTTTTATGGGTTTTAGGGGTCTTTATGGTATTTTAGGGTTTTAGGGATTTTAGAGTTTTTTTGGGTCCTTGTGGATTTTTAAGATGGGACTTTTTGGTTTTACTTTGTTTTTAGTGTCTTTTCTATTTTAGGGTCCTTTAATGTTTTTAGGAGGTTTAGGTTCCTTAAGGGTTTTAGGGTTTTTAGGGGCCTTTATGGTTGTTAGGGTCATTTAGGGCAAGGAAGATTCAAGGGTCGGGCTCTTCCCAGTCCCCCCACCAAATTTATTAGAAAGAAAAAAGATACACCACAGACAAGGGAGGGGAGGGGTCAAATGACCCACACCCGAAAACCCCTTACAACCCACGCCAAAATAAAATCATAAGAGAAAAGAAAAACCAAACAAGCACACCCAGGTCCAAGCAGCAATCATCACCATCATCCAGCAGCATCTAGCATCCAGCAGCTCACTACCAAGAAATGACCAGCTTCCAACCTCACATCTACCAGTATCCAACACCTTCTCACCAAATCGAGCCATCACCAGCAGCACATAACCATGAGAACCAGAATCACATAAGAGCCATCAACCATAGTTCGCCTTCATACAGCAGCCATCATCCATTCTCGCAAGATCGAGCATCCATCACCTCCTCACCAAGAAGGTCCACCGCAAGCAACATAGAGCGAACAACACCAAATTACCACATGCAAACATCATCGCATTCCAGTCAAACAGTAGCCATCCATCATAACAAAGCAAACGAACAACCAACAGCTTTCCACCTTCACCATAACTCAGCCAAATAAATCGCACCTAGCAATAGCCAGGTGCAAAACCAACCACATCCAAAACTGAACAAGTCGATCAACCCTTCCATCATTCGAGACCGCTTATCCTAGCAGCCTCCACCCTGCCACATGTAGAAGTACAGCCAACAGCACAACAGCCAACAGCACAGGGCCACCAGCTCTTAGGATTAGAAACAACAGATTCATCATAGTCCAGCTCACCAGCAAGCAGCAACCAACACCATATTTCCCAAAAAGCTCCAAAACCATTCACACCATGAAAACAAGTAGCAGCACACAAAAAGCATCTCACCTCGGCACACATAAAATTCAAGAACCAACACCAAAATTGGTTCTCATCCAGAATATCCACAATCACAAGGCAGCAAAAATTGTAATGCAATGACATTGAACCAGAAAATCAAGAAAAGAATCCATTAATTTCCAGACGGGCCAGATCACACCAAGGTCAGAACAATCTGGAAATAGTGGGAGGCGACCGCAGATCTGAATAACGAACTCGAGCAAATATCCAAACCAGAACACACACCTGCATCATAGACACCACCGGCAGTCCAGAACTACAAAACCAGGCCAACATGGCCAGAAACCAACCAGATCTGAACCACGCCTCCAGGGAAAGCAACGCTCTGAGCCTACTATATATGAGCATCTCTGCCAATGATCTGCAACACCAAAGACCAAATTCGGACCACTTTTCCAAGGAAATGTGAAGCCGTTCACCGGAGAGGCTGAATCTGACCTGATCCTCCATGGTTGACTTCTTCATCTGAGGCTGATACCAGAAAAACTACAGAATAGCACAGATCTAGATCCAGGAGAAACATACCGCAAGAGTATTTAGTAGCAGCGCTGTGGAGACTAATGCCGGAGAAGCCACGACCTAAAGGAAAGCACCGTCGCATCGTGGAAGAAGCATCATAAGGGATAAGAGCTCAAGAGCATCCACTAATGAAAAAATGACCTATACCCATGGTTCAAAACCGTGGGGATAGCCCCCAAAACCGTGGGTATAGGCTATACCCACGGTTTTGGGAACCGTGGGCTGGAACGGCGTCGGTATAGGGGTCACAACCTATACCCACAGTTTTGGAGAACCGTGGGTATAGGGGGGTCAATGTTTGCAACAATGTTGTGCCCGCGTGGCACACACAGACCCCACGGTTTCAAACCGTTGGGTATTTGAATTCAAAAAAATCCTCAGAGGGGAATCGAACCTGCAACCTCGCAGAGCCTCAAGCCCGCGCCGCACCAAGCGACCAACCAGTCTATCGCCGTTATTGGTACATATTGATAATTTCATTTTAATATATTAATATAACAGTTATAATGGAAAATAAAAGCCTTCCAGGTTTTGAACCTGTGCTTCACATTCGCTACACAGTAACTGCGACCAACCGAGCTGGAGTCCCAATTTATATATGGATATAATTTTGTTTTCTTATAATAACATATCTGCTATAATCGAAAAATAACAATACGCGAGATTTCGAACCCACGACCTGTGATGAGGGATTTGAGGGAGTGACCAACGGACCTAAATATTTTATACGGTTTAATATTTGATATCCGTATATTTATATTATTTCATATCGTCTTTTCACCCAAGAAAAAATTCGGTCCCGCGTAATTTTTCATTCCCGCCATAACGCGGGAAAGATATACCCACAGTTTTGACAAACCATGGGTATAGGTCTGTAGAACAACACCTATACCCACAGTTTGTCAAAACCGTGGGTATAGGTCTTCAAAAAAAACATATACCCACGGTTTTGCCAAGAACCGTGGGTAAAGGGGACCTATACCCACGGTTTTGGAGAACCGTGGGTACAGGTCCCAATACTATCCCTATACCCACGGTTCCCAAAACCGTAGGTATAGGGTGGGGGCTATACCCATAGTTTTATGTAGAACCATGGGTATAGACCCATTTTCCAGTAGTGATCTAGGGGAAACCGCCGCCATCTTCTAAACGTGTTGTGGGGTAACGAGGTATTGGGCTGGCCAGCCCACCTATGCACCGCACATCCCCAGCGAGGCACATGGTGGCCAACCCTTGGGCTTAATCCAGTTCCCAATGAGGTAGAGGGTCCCACGAGTGGTTTTCTAGTATATATTGTGCATTACCTTGTGAGGACTCGAACCTGGATCCTTGGGGTCTGGACGCCCCCGCCTTTAACCAACTCACCCATGCCCTGTGGGATAAGGTCATTTAGGGAATTTAGTGCTTTTTGGTCTTTTAAGGGGTTTTAGGGGTTTATGATTTTTTTGGGGTTTTTGGGGGTTTTAGGGGTTTGAGGATATTTAGGGTTTTTAGGTATTTTTATGGTTTTTATTATTTTTATGGTTTTAGGGTTTTAGAGTTTTAGAGTTTTTTAGGGTTTCAGGGGTTTCTAGGGTTTTTAGTGTTTTTAGGATTCTATTGTATTTTGTGGTTTGTTGGGACTTTTAGGGGGTTTAGGTGGTTTAATGGGTTTTATGTTCTTTTATTTTTTTAAGTCTTTTTGGTATTTTAAGGGATTTATTACGGTTTTCTGGTTTTAGTGTTATTTTGGGACTTTTTAATTTTTAGGGAGTTTTATAGTGTTTTAATGGTTTTAATGTTTTTTTCTATTTTTAGTTTCCTTTAGGGTTTTAGGGGTTTTAGAATTTGTATGGGTTTTGGGCCCTTTATAATGTTTTATGGTTTTTAGGGTTCTTTTGGTTTTTTTGGTCCTTTACGGTTTTAGCGTGGGTTTAGAGTCATTTAGGGTCTTTAGGGTCCTTTAGGGGTTTTAGATGTTTTTTGGTCCTTTAGGGGGTGTTCAGGTTTTTGGGTCATTTGGGACGTTTTAGGATCCTTTAGTGTTTTTAGAGGTTATAGAGTCATTTAGTTGTTTTAGGGTATTTTATGCCCATTTAGGGTTTGTACTGTTATTTGAATTTTTAGGGTTTTTAGGGGATTTAATGGATTTTAGGGGTTTTATGGTCTTTTTGGGTTTTTAGCGTCTTGAGAGTGTGTTTTTTTGTTCTTTTTTTTGGTAATTAAGGGTTTTGTGGTTTTATCGGGTGTTAAATGAGTTTTATGGGGTTTAGGGTTTTTATGTTTTTATTTCGGGTTTTAGGGGTTTTAGAGGTTTTTAGGGTTATCATGTTTCTATAGTGTTTTTATGGTTTTAGGGGGTATTATGTTTTTTTGGGTTTTTAGGATTTTTAACAGTTTTTATTATTTTTGAGGGATTTTTGAAATTCTAATGTTTTTTAGTGTATTAAAATTTTTTAAGGATCAATAGTGTTTTTAAGGTTGTTTGGGTATTTTATTGTTTTATGTAGTTTTTAGGGGTTTTATGGGTATTACAGTTTTAAGGATTTTTTTAACATTTTTAGTTTTTTAGAGTTTTAAATGTTTTAGATGTTATTAGGGTTTTAGGATTTTTATGGTTTTTAGTGTCTTTAGGTTTTTTAGGGTTTAAAGGGTTTTTATGGGCTGTATTGGTTTCAATTTTCATAGTGTTTATAGGTTTTATGATTTTTATGGTTTTTTAGTATTTTTGGTGTTTTCAGTTTTTTATGGTATTTATGGGGTTTTTTTGGGGTTTTACGATTTTTAGGGTTTTATGGTTTTTATAGTTTTTTTGGATTTTTATAGTTTTTATAGTTTTTATTTATTTTAGATGTTTTATGTTTTTTGGGGTGTTTTGGGAATTTTTAGGTATTGAAGGGTTTTAGGGGTTTAAACTGTTTTTTTAGGTTCTTGTTGTGTGTTTGTGGTTTTTATGATTTTTAATGTTTTAAGAGGTTCTAAGGTGTTTTAAGATAGTTTAAGGGGTTTTAAAGGATCTAGGGGTGTTTATGGTTTTTAGTGTCTTATAAGGATTTTATTGTTTTATGGGATTCATGGGGTTTGGGGGTTTTTAGGATTTTCAACTGTTTTGGGGGTTTAAGGGTTTTTATAGTTTTATGGGTTTTTATGGGTTTTAGAGTTTTTAGTGTAATTATTATTTTTAGGATGTTTAGGGTTTTTAAGGGTTTTAATGTTTTTAGTGTTCTTTTATGCTTTTATGGTTTTTGGATTTTTAGGGGTATTTAGAGTTCTTTAGTGTATTTAGGGTTTTAATGAGTGTTTGTAGTTTTTTTTGTTTTTATGGGTTTTTGAATTTGGGGGGGTGATCCTTTTTAGGGTATTTCGGGTTTTTATTGGTTTTAGGGGTCTTCATGGATTTTTTGGGTTTTAGGGGTTTTAGGTGTTTTATGGGTTTAAGGGTTTTAGTGGTTTTTAGGGGGTTTAGGGAGCTTTTAGGAGTTATATGGGTTCTCTAGAGTATTTTATGGTTTTTAGGATTATTATTGGGTGTTTATGTTTTTTCGTATTTTTATTATCTTATAGTGTTTTTAGTGATTTTAGGTTTTTTCAGGGTTTTCAGTTTTTTAGAGTCTTTTGGTTCTTAGGTTGTTTTGGTTTTTAAGGGTGTTTATGGTCATCATTTTATTTATAGGATTTTTGAGGGTCATTTTTGTGTTCTTAGGGTTTTCAGGTCTTTTAGCCTTTTTTGTCTTTTTATGGGTTTTTAGATCATTTATGGGTTTTTATTATTTTTAGGTTTTTAGAGATTTATGGGGATTGTGGATTTTTAGGGGTCCTAAGGATTTTAATGGGTTTTAGGGTTTAATCTGTTTCTAGGGTTTTTATGATTATTTTAAGGTTTTAAGGATTTTTTAGGATTTTTGGGGTTTTTAGGTTCTTAGTGTTTTAAGGGTTTTCATGGGTTTTGTGGCCTTTAGGGTATTTAGGGGTTTATTAAGGATTTCATAGTTTTTAGGTTTTTTAGGGGTTCTATACTTTTAGGTGGCTTTCATGTTTAAAAGGTTTTTTAGGTATTTTAATGGGTTTTGGGGTTCATGGGTTTGTAGCATGTCCCACCAAGATGGTCTTCCCACAGAAAGTTTGCAATCCCCAATACATTGTCTAGTATCGGCCAATCAGCATGTGTAACTTCCCTTATAAGGTCCTCGCTAGTATCATCAACTGGAGCATGGATATGTACTTTGACTCTTGGTTGGCCCCGGAGCAGCATGGTTTTATAAAATGCTGATCCATTCAAGGGGAAATTGGACTCGTGCATGGAATGACTAGTGACATCAACCACAAGATATCTGGTGGTATACTGATTGTGATGTTGGACATGAGTAAGGCCTTCGACCGGATGTAATGGAGCTTTGTTCTCATGGTTTTGGCCAGCATGGGTTTCTCTCACTGGACTATAGATCTCCTTTTCTGCTTCTTCAGTTCGGCTTGGATCTCATCCTCATTCATGGGGAAATAGTTTGGATTTTTCAAGGCCTGTCATGGCCTCAGCCAATGTGACCATCTCTCCCCCACCATTTCATCATCTCCTAAAATGATTTTAGTTACTCTGTCAACCAGGTTATCCATGCTGGAAAGGTCACCCCCTATAAGAACCACTATAATTCCTTGAATATTTCGCACCTGATGTTTGCCTAAGACTACATCTTGTTCTACAATGGTAGTAGGAGATCGGTTTAGGGCTTATACAACATCATTGAGGAGTACTGTTAGTGGAGTGGACAGAAGATGAACATGGAGAAATGGATGTATTATACCGCCAAGAAGATCTCTGGGAGGATAGAATTAAATCTTGATGCCGGTCTAAACATGAAGTGGGGGAAATTTACCATGGAGTATCTTGAAGCTCCTGTCAGTCCTTAATCTCCTAGAGTCCATCATTTTGATAAAATTGCCAACAAGATCATGGGCTGTATCAACATCTGGAAGAATAGACTCCATTCCTTTGGCGGCTGTATTGCGCTTGTGAATCATGTTCTTGTTTCCATCCCCATGCATGTTCTCTCCACCCAGAAGGTTCCTAATGATGATATTTTCAATCTGTAAAGGATCATGGATTCCTTTTTTTATGATAGGAAAATGGTGGGTCATTTCCATCAGGCCTCTAGGGACCGCATGTCGAGATCTATCCAGGATGGCGGCATCAACTTGAGGAGTGTTCACAACACAATGCAGTGGCTTTATTCAAAGTTCGCGTGGGATGCTCTGGTTGTTCTTTCTTTACGGGGAAGGTCCATGCATGCTCGTTACGGCCGCGACTTGAATTTGTAGAGGCCTGACCCTTCTGCGCTTTGGAAGTTGGTTCACCCTCATGCCGATCAGTTTCATTGCCACTCAAAGTGGAACGTGGGTAGAGGTGATATAAAATTATGGCTCTATGATTGGGGTGCTGGCCGACTGTGGTTCCCAGGCTGCCATGTTCCTTTAATTTCTTTTCAAGAGGCAGTTCAATACCCCCTTTTCTCTAAGAGGTTCTGAATTAAAGTCAGCATGAATCTTATAATAACATCATGCTAAGTGAGGAGCTGGAAGACTTGATTTCACCGCTTCACCTTCAGGCACGTTTGATGTTAAGGACTTCTGGAGGCTGAGAGAGGTTCCAAACAAGGGTGATTAGTTGGGGGAGATGCTGTTATATAAGGATCTTGTTCCAAAGATCAATTTTTTTCTTTGGTAGGTGCATCAAAATTCCATTCCCACTAACGACAGGATTCAACGCATCATCATTATCCTGGCCTCGTGGTGTTGGTGCTACAACCATCCTCAACTTGAATCGGCCAGTCATATTTTTCTGGGCAGTGACTGGGCACGGAAAATCTGAAATTTTTATGGGATCCCTTCTAGAAAACATCATGAAAATGATGTGCTCAACAACACTCTCTTCTCTTGGCTCATGGGTTCGAGTGTGAATGTGTTAGAGAAGCTTGGTCGAGTGTTGATTATTCTGGTAGGGTGTTGGGAAATATGGTAGGAAAGCAATGATGCCCGTCATAGAAACTTGCCGGGCATGCTCACCATCATTGTTTTCAAGATGAGGAACACCCTTCTGGAATTGGATAGCCTATGTAAGGGTTGCATAGATTCACCTTCAATCAGTAGGTTTAGGATGACTCTGGTAAATTCCAACCAGGTTAGCACGTAGGGGCATGGGCATTGGGTGTGCTGGCTTTCTCCAATTGAAGGTTTGAAACTCAATACAGATGGATCTCTTCTTTACGAAATTATGCAAGGAGGAGGGGTTGTTCGGGACTAGAGGGGTTCCATCATTGTGGCATTCTCGGCCTAATTAGGTGAGGGTTATGTTCTTTAGGCTGAAACAATGACCATGGTCACCAGGCTTGAATTATGTGGGCAAAGGTGCATCATCGTTAAAGAGGTGGAGACTGACACCCTTACCCTTTATAAAGTTCTTTTATGAAAGGTCAAGGGCCCATGGAATATCACTTATTGCATCATAAAATGCAACCTTCTCTTGGGCACAAGGACTGGGATTTCTCACACATGGTGGGAGGAGAACCTGGTGGCAGACTTCTTGGCCTCTAAGGATCCTCCAGATCAAGGAACTTCCTACTTATTGAGCCTGGGTTCCTTCCCCCTTGAGGGGGTCCATTTTGTTGTTAATGATGCTCTCGACGTCCATTAATTTCGACCCACATGATGATTCTTATGTATGGACTTTAGGTCTCTTGATAATCAATAAAAATGTTTATTTTTAGTTCAGGTTAGGTTTTTATGGTTTTACTAGTTTTAATGGGTTTTTGGGTTCTTGTTTGTTTTTGAGTTTTTAGGGTTTTTTGGGTTTTTGGGGTTTTAGGGTTTTTATAGTTTTTCATGGTTTTTAATTATCTTTTAGAGGTTTAAGGTTTCTTAGGGTATTTAGTATTATTTGTATTTTTAGGTTTTTTAGGTTTTTATGGTTTTATTGGATTTTAGGGTTTTTTACATTTTACGGAATTTTGTGGGTGTTTATATTTTTTGGGTTTTAAGGATCTTTTATGGTTTTATGATTTTTCAATTTTTATGATTTTTTGGAAATTTATTGGGTATTTAGTTTTTAGGGGTTTTAGGGTTTGTTGGGTTTATGTATTTAGTAGGGTTTTTGAGGGGTTATTATGGTAATTTAGAGTTTTTGTATGTTTTTAGGGGTTTTATAAACTTTTATAAATTTTAAAGGGTTTATGGTATTCTACAATTCATAGGGTCTTTATGACATTTTACTGTTTTTGTGGGGTTTTAGGGTGTTTTATTATTTAATTGGGTTTTTAGTGTTTTTATGATTTTCAGGATCTTTTAGGGGTGTTCAGGGTTTTAATGTTATTTTAGTATTTTTTGGGGATGTTTTGGGGGTTTGGGGTTTTAGTGTTTTTTTGGGTTTTAGAGGGTTTTAGAGGGTTTTAGGGGTTTTAGGTTCTTTTAGTGTTTTGTAGGATGTTTTAGGGCCTTTTAGGGTTTTTTAGTATTTTTAGGGTCTTTAAGGGTTTTCAAGGGTTTTTATGGTCATTTATATTTTTTTATGTTTTTAGTGTCCTTGAGGAAATTTTTGCGATTTTTGGTACCTTTAGGGTTTATTTGGGTTTTTAGGGAACTTTAGGGTTTTTTTCATTTCTGGGACCTTTAGGCGTTTTTATATTTTTAGGGACCTCTAGGGCAAGGAAGGTGCTGGGCCAGGCTATTTTTGCCCCCCCCCAATATTTATAAAAGAAAAGAAAAAGCATACAAAGGTGGGTGAGGTCAAATGACCCACACCAAAATGCCCTGAACCCCCCAGACACCAAAAACCCAAAAGGCCCAAATGAATAAAAGAATGAAACAAGAGTTACAAATCAACTTCTCCAACCCTAAAAGGATCCCCATCAACACCATAACTAGAGGAAGAATCTAACTCCACTGACTCCCACTCAGAAGATTCATATTACTTAAGGAAGGATGTGTAATACTCTCTAATATGTTGTTTCTCAACATTCAGCTACACCTTTCCAAATTGACCTTCCTGCCATGAGCATCTCCCTCAGCATTGCTAGCCTTAGAGGATGCTCTAGTAGCAATAGGCTTAGGAAGGGAAGAATAGTCTCTCTTTGTTATCCGCTTCACTGGGGGTGCTCCAAGCCCCGCCTTCTGTCATTGAAGCACATTATCAGCACTCGACGTCATAGGCTTGAGATTCGCATCCTTCTTGTGATAAAAAACGGTAGGATTAACCCCTCCTCTCTGATTACTAGGTACAAGAATAAGGTCATTTTCAGACCACGACTTTCCACTTCCAGGGGAATGAGTCCAAATCAAAAGAACTAGGGGGACCCATCAAAGCCTTCTCCATCCTTATCCAAGCCAAATTAGCATTTATGATTTTATCACAATCCCCAAAGAGGCCCCCCAACATTGTATTTTCATCATCCTCATCCCAAATGAAGATCACATCCCATTGTAGGTCAAGCTTCTACAGGATCTATTTTTTTATGATGCTCAAAATGAATTTCTGAACAACCCATCATTATCTTTTCAGAAAACTCGAAAAATAAAGGTAGTATCTCAAACACAATAAGGATAAGGCTTGGATCAGGTTGCTCAACAGTCCTCCTAACTACAGGAATGTTATCAGAATCATGTTGCCAGGGCTGAGGGGCATTAATAGGACCATCCCCAAACTCCGAAACATCATCCATCAACTACTCCGTCACTTTCTCAGTTGGTAAGGGATCATTCTCCACTCTCACTTGCCTCATCACATCACAAAATGGAAGTGGATCTATCTTTTGGAGGTCTACAGGGGGTTCAGAATCATCCTTAACCACCATGACCTATAATTCATGGATCATAAGACTCCCCTCCTAATTGACCATAGATTCCATAGGATCCAATCCTATGAACCAATTAGATATTAATACAAAGTTTTTTCCTAGAATCTATCCTTTCATAACAACAGCTGAAGGATTGGCAGTGGCTCCCTCTCCATCCCTTCAGCGATGAGGCTTGGGTGCTCGCTATCATCCCTGATTGAATCAAATGGAAAAATAAATGCCACTGCCCCATCATCATCAATATCCTCACCCCCACCTCACTGGAGGGGAAGGGACATCATCCAAAAGTCCAAATTCACCCATCAGTCGCTTGAAGATGTCCTTTTCCATAGCTTCAAATTGATGCCCCTCAGCACCCTACTAAGAGGAGGGTCCCCCTTCTTCCACCCTAGAATCCCTCCCTATGTCTCGTAGGGTATCCTAAACAGTTCCCTTCCTTTCCTCAATCTCAATTTTCAACACCATCCGAAGAGTGATGAATCAATATTCACTCCCAGCCACAAGACACTCACTGACCCTACATCCGCAATCCATTTTCACATGGCCATGTGTAATGAAAGATTCATAGTAGCTACCCCATGATTCAAACACCACTGGTTGTTTCCACCAAAGCTCCTCACCAATTTTAATCTGAAGAAAGTCAACCAAATATTTCAAAACATCAATTTTGACGTAGAACCTTGGAGAAACCGGGTGGCAGAAGGACCTAGTTCTTCTATCCATGCACAAAAACCTTCCAACCAAATTTCCCAACATTAAAATAATAGACAGGATTTGAAAGGGGAGGGGGAGATCAGAAAATGTCACCCAAATTTCCATCAATGTGGAATCACGATGAAGATGGAAGTAAAAGTTCCACTAGAAGATAGAAAATCAGACAACATTATATCTACAAGGTTCCATAGACTAGGCCAAAATAAGATCCTCCTTGAAAGAGAACTGAATCAAAATGTGACATGAATCCACCAAGAAAATTGTGGTACGATCCCAGAGATCCCAGTGTTCAAACACAATCCTATCCAAAACTTCAACCGGGGGCACCAATTTAGGAACTGAGCTACCAGGGTCAGATTATATAGGTAATAAGCCTTATTTAACTCCAAAATCAACAGAGTAAGCTTTGGAAGACCTTCGTGCAAGCCCAACACCTTAGGGAAAAGATCAATCCATAGAAAAGCTAGAAGCGAGTAAGGATCTGAGAAAGGGATAAAAGGAATTTCTAAATCAGGAATCAGTGAAGGCCCCTCCCCTGTAGTGGGGGATGCCAAGGTGAAAATATCACCGATGTCTTCAAGCCAGCAATGAAGAGGTTGATTCACCATCGCAAGAGAGCGGAGCATCCATCTTTCTCTTGTTTTCTATGGGGGGATCTAGGGGTTTTAGGGGTTTTATAGTATTTTAGGGTTTTTAGGTTATTTTAGGGTATTTTAGGTGTTTTTTAGTTTTTAGTTTGTTTTAGGGGTTTGAATAGTTTTTAGGTTCCTTTGGTTTTTTTGGGGTTTTAAGGGATTTATGGTCTTTTTATGTTTTTTAATTTTTTAGATCCTTTTAGGATTTTAATGTTTTTTCACTACTTTCTAGGAATATAGGGGTTTTAAGGTCTTTCAGAGGTTTTTATTGGTTTTATGGTTTTAGGGGATTTATATGATTTTTGTTTTTATTAATGTTTTCAAGGGTTTTATGGGATTTTTTTTTTGGTTTTTTGTGTTTCTTATGGATTGTTAGGGTCATTTACGATTATAAGGATTTTTTTAGTTTTTTAGGTTTTTAATGTTATTTTGATATTTTATGGTATATTATTTTGTAGGGGTTTCAATAGTTTTAATTATATTTTAGGTTATTAGGGTTATTATGGTTTAAAGGTATTTTAGGGTTTTAAAGTTTTTTCTGGTTTTTTGTTGTTTTTTGGTTTTTCGAGATTTTAAGGGGTTTAATTATTTTTGTAGTTTTTAGGGGTATTTGGGTTTTTAGGGGTTTTATGAGTGTCTTATGATTTTTAGGTATTTTAGTGGGTTTTCGGGTTTTTATCATGTAATTAGGATTTTTATGAGATTTTAGGTATTTTGTGTTGTTTTATGGTTTTAAGGGGGTTTTTATATTTTTTGGGATCTTCAGAAATTTTTTGTTTTTGGGTTGTTAGAGTGTTTTAGGAGTTCAAATGTATTTTTTAGGAATTATAGATTTTTTTAGAGTTTTTTAGATATTCTAATGGTTTTTATGAAATTTTAATAATTTTTAGTGTGGTTTTGGATTTCTTAGCTTGTATTGTCATAGTTGAGTACGTTTTTTATTTTGAATGATTTAAAAGTGATGTGGATTGTATGATTTATTATGGATTTCTGGATATCACCCCACTCGTGATAGGTTAGTGATTGATTTTATCTCTTTTCCAATAGAGAAGAGAGGCATTTTTTCTTTTATTATATTTTTCATATAGGGACCACATATTATAGGAATGCTAGTGTGGCATTACCTTAACTAATGAGGCTAGTTGTTTAAAGGGTAAAAAACCTAAATGTTGTTTTCCCATATAGGTTCTTGGTGGAATTTTAGTCAGTTAAACCACATTGGATAAATTTTCTATGGAAGATCATGTGGATCTATGGTGATACGTTCAATGATGAGGATGAGGACTTTGTACACATGCATGGGTGGTCCAGTGACCCTAATAGATCAATAGGGAACTTGGTGCCCAATTGATGGACCCCTTATGGGATTTCATTTCTATGTTTTGGTCATTTAATGTTCCAGTAACGACCTATATGGTGTTTTACCACATAGTTTGGAATGAAATTCTATTTAACTGAACTGTGTGAGTGTGGTATGACATAAAACATTTGAGACGATGTCGTGTGTGTAATGTTTACCATTGTAGGTCAATTTCCATACTTAGTTCCTTTTAAAAATACATTTTATAGGAGTATACTTTTAGGTGGTGTCAACTAAAGATTCATAACAACATATAAGAAGTTTGAGTATCTATCATGATATGATATTTTACTTAATCTATATTCATTTATGTTCATCTAGTCAGATCATCAAGTAAGATTCCAATAGGTAATTAAACATTTATAGTGCAAAAGATCCTCAAGGGGGTACTACTAAATATAGAAGCATGGTGAGGATCAGTTTGTAATAATTATTCATTTTTTCATTATGCCCCTCCCAATAGGAGTCCCTTATGTGGATGATTGGAGAGGATATGGCCCTTCTAGGATGATGTCTGGGAGGTGATTATTTAAATGTTTAATAAACTACAAATATCCCTATGTTATGAGTTATTAATGGGTAACTCTTAAATGGGGTTATAATTATAAATTAAATTATTTTTTAGTCTATAACTTATAATTTAAAACCTATATAATAAAACCATGTTCAATGGTTTTGACCCTTGTAGGTCGATGTTATCTTTACCTGCCTTCAGTTTTGAATATATTTTGAAAAATGTTATGTGAACTGTCTATAAGAGAGCTATGGGATTGGTGTTCTAAACCAATGACCTTGATATGAGGCTTGATTAGAAGGTCTTATTGGGATACCTAGAGGCCCATAGTTTTGGATCAAACCCATGTGAGTTAGTGTTTGATTTTTATCAATAGAATATTATGAGAGGGATTCACCCTAGTTTAGGGATTCCATATTAAGGCAGTGATTTTGGTTTTATTCTCATGAATATATTGATTCAAGGGAGGTGATTGTTTTTTCAAAATATAAAGGAAAATGACTCTGGTTTCTAAGTAAGTCCCTTTGGTGATTTTCAATCAAGACTGGATTCAATGGAAAGGAAAATTTGGGTTTTTGGCCATGTTGACCAATTAAGCTATGGTTATCAACGTGGTTATAGTATGGGTAGACACTCATGACATGATTTTGACTGAGGATGCATAGTAGTGGTGATAAGATGACACAGTGTGATGGGCGGTCATGGAATGACTTGTGGAATGAGTGAGGTTCCCAATTTTGAAGTGGTGTTCCAAGGGAGCTTCTAGAAAAGTAAGGTTAATGGATCATGGAGAAAATCCATCTAGGACATAGTGATGTGTGGCTCATGGAAGCATGAGTCAAGTGGTGTAACTAAATGGTATTGGTTTGAAACCCAATTTACTAGGTGAGATATAAATGGTAAATTCAATTTCCACATGTACCATTTAAATTGTAAACCAGTGAGAGGTCATGTATGAGTTTAGAACTGATGGTTTCAAATAAATTCTATGGGCGTGATTTCCTAGGATTTGTGATAAATTTAGAAATGTCTCTATATGGAAAAGGAGACATTTATAATGAATCTTCTATTGGGGAACTGTCGATATAGTTTAATCCTAGTCAGGTGATGATGGGATGGTGAGTGTGTCCCATAAAGAGTGGCACATGTACAATGGTGGTAACTATTGAGGCCACTCTTGAAGTGTGGTATATCATAATCATTTTATATCGGAGATAACCACTAATAGTTTTAGGATGTTCACCCTTGTTATAAGTTGAAATTTTATAGTTGTTGTGTAAACTGTTCTCAGTAAGTGAGAACATGTGATGTTGAGATTTGGTGGTTAGGAATGACAAGATTTTTCCATGGAAATATTTGAGTTTGGTGATGGATGTAATGTTGTACATTGACCTTGGAGTTCAGTTTTTGAGTGATGATAAGGATACTTCTATAGTGGGGAGTACATGATTGGTCACAGTTGAATATATATCATGTTGGGAGAAAGTTTTGGTTTTTATGAGACTACTCATTTGATGGTAAAGATAGCATAGTTATGATGATGCTCTTGATAAGATCCTGGATATTGTTTCAACACCAATGATTATTGGATATGAAAATGGTTATGATGGGCAGTTTGTAAAAATCCTTATTTTTCAGAGATTTAAATTGAGAAAAAATATTAGTTTTTTCATTCAGATGCTTTTGAAGGTTAAAATTATCTTTTTCCCTAAAATTTAATTTTGTAAAGTTGTTCTAGCCATTCCACTGATCCCATAATAGGGTTTTTACCTTATTACATGAGTTAGGTAGAATTTTGAGATGTTTTAATTTTCATGGAATAATTAATAATTAATATTTAAATAATTAATTATTAATTTATTTGCACATGTTTTTTCAACAATATATTTGGTACAGATCATCAGATTGAGATTCCATTTTTGTGGTTGAGTCTAGAATTGTTGCTTTTAGTAGTCAATACATAAAACCACATTGGGTGTTGGGGATGGGTTCGGACCCCTTTTCCCTTTTTATTTCTTCCATTTATTTTTCCATTTTATTTCTCCTCCTTCCTTAGCATCCCATGTAATGACCCATAAAATATTATCCTTTAAAAAACATATAGAGTGGAGGGAGAGGAGATAGATAGGGAGGTAAAGAATAAGGGAAGTTCCATCACAGATATTGGGAGGAGTCAGATTGTCATGCGACAACTATAGAGCATGGATGCGGGTGAAACTTTAGTGAATTCCACAAAAACTTACCACTTTAATGTTTTTTCTACAATTCAACACGAATTTACCACATTCTTTTTTTCTATTCAATTTATGGTTTATAATTTCTCTAATGTTCTATCTATATCTATTGTGGAGAAATGGGGGTTTCTATCTGATTTCACGGGGTTTTCATGGGAAATATCGATCACACAATGTGTGGTTCCATGAATACATGTTGTGTGCTATTAATTCTTGGGGAAGATAATGATTTCTAAAGTAAACACCATGTACATGGAGTACACGTCATGTAGTAATACATATCTTTATAGCTTATTTCATGGGTAGATGGAGTTTTAGGGGTTACACATTATGTAATTGAAGTACATGTCATGTGGTTGTACATGGCCTTAGGGTTCAGTCCTTGGGAACACACCCCATGTAAGGGGGAGTTGGCTATGAATTAGTACAAAAACTGAAACAAGTTATGTCCTAGCCATATAATAGTACATGAACAGACCCCATGTATCCCCTAGTCATGTTGTAATACAAAGACTGACCGCAGGTATACCCAAGACAAGTAGAAGTACAATGCCAGGGTGGAGGTTTTGGAGTACACTTACTATTCTAATTTTACATGCCATGTTATCCAGCCCCATATCCCATTTTTTTTGGTGATTTTATGCCCAAGAGTTAGAATTGGACAAAAAAGGAGTCAATTTTGAGTGTTTTCCACATATATTGCACTGATAGAACCCTTGTAGTGATTTGAGGAATCTTAAGAGGAATTTTATTGGTATGAAAGCTGTGATGGAGAGTAACTAACTCTAGTAAATGGATTCAAAGGTATAAAAAATTGGATGTGGGTGGAGACACAGATGAGGTTAATTGTAGTGGTTGGTGTACATGGCATGGGATCAATGATTTCCTCGTATGGTGTATCTTCATATTGCACCTAGATGACAGAACATGTATACAACATGAGGATGAAAATTGGTTGGGTTTTCGAGCAAGACTAGAGTGGTATATTGAACTATGATGGATCATGTGTTTTCTCCCTATACAAATTCTTAAGAGTCTTTTCCCAAGAGTTTTTTCAAGTGTTTTTTAAGGGGTTTTAGTGATTTGGGTTTTCGGGGTTTTAATGGGATTTACTTTTTTAATGTTTTTAATGTCTTTTAGGGGTTTTATGATCTTTTATTTGTTTTCGGGTATTTATGGTTTTTTTGTGGTGTTAACAATTTTTACAGTTTTTATGGTTTTTAGGGGTTTTAGAATTTATAGTGGTTTAAGTTCATTTTATGGATTTTTATGGGTTTTTAGGGGCTTTTAGGGGTTTAGTGATTTTTAGGTGATTTTGGGGGTTTTATGGGTTTAGGGATTTAGGATTATTATTAGGTTTTAGGTTTTTATAGTTTTTAGGGTCATTTAATGGTTTTAGGGTTTTTCATTTTTTGATATCTTATATTTTTAAGGACTTTTAGGGTTTTATAGGTGTTTTTAGGGTTTTAATGGTTTTTAAGGGTTTCTATGGAATTTTATTATTTTATAATGTTCTTAGGTTTTTTTAATATTTTGGTCATTATAGGTTTTTAGGGTTTTTTAGGGTTTTAAGGGTTTTTAAATATTTAAACAGTATTTGGAAATTTTAGGGATTTTTTGGATTCAAGGGGTTTTTAGGGGGTTTAATGGTTTTTTAGATGTATTATAGTATTTTGGGGATTTTAATGTTTTAATTTTTCCTTAGGGTTTTCTTTTGATTTTCAGGGTTTTTTATGGGTTTTAGGGGTCCTTCATATATTTTAGGTTTTTTTAGGTTTTTAGGATGTTTTACTATTTTTAGGGATCTTTAAGGGTTATGTTGGGTTTCAAGGTATTAGGGGATTTGAGGCTTTTTTATTATTTTATGTGGGTTTTGGGGTTTTCTCAGTTTTTTGGGTTTTTAGGGTATTAGGTTTTTAATATATATTTTGGGGTTTTTAGGTTTTTCAATATTTTATGGGTTTTTTAGTGTTTTTTAGGATTTTTAGGGTTTAGGGAATTTTAGTGATTTTTATTGGTTGATGGGGAATTTTATGGGTTTTAGGGGGTTTTGGTAATTTTTGGGTTCTTAAGGTTTTTAGGGTATTTTGAGGGGGTTTGGGGGGTGGGGGTTAAGGTTTTTTGGGTTTTTATGGTTTTTGGTGTTTTATTGTTCCTTAATATATTTTTAGGCAAAACAGGTTTGGGGATAGGCAGATCCCAGCCCCACAAAATTCAATTACATAAAATAAAGGTACAAGTCATTACAAGGAGGGTTTGCATAGCCGAGTGTGCAATTCACCCTTCATGTCTGAGTCCACAAGAGGAGTGCAGAAATCTGGTGCAATAAATGACCACATGGAACATCCATCCTCAATTGCTTTCTTGGAGAGTATGTCTGCCACCTTGTTCACTTCCCTGTATATATGTGTGACGATAATGTTCATACCCTGAGATATTCTCAGATAGTTAACCCATTGTGGGAGGAGCCTCCATGGGATTGTCCTTGTTTTGCTATTGAGGGCTTCCACCGCCAACATCGAGTCAGATTCAATCCATAGCTGCTTCCACATAAAGTGGACCACAAACTGTACAGCCTTAATCATGTCCCATAACTCCGCTTCATAAGAACATCCATTCCCAATGTAATGATAAAATAATCCTTTAACAAAACCTCTATACGTCCGGAAAGCACCACCACAGCTGAAGAGACCAGGCACACCTAGGGTTTTTAATATTTTAGGGTTTTGTTATGGGGTTTTAGGTGTTATAGTGGTTTTTATGGTCTTCAAGGTTATTTGATGGGTTTTCATACTATTATAGGTTATAGGGGTTTTTAAAATTTTTAACGTTTTTAGGGGTTTTTAATTTTCATATGTATTGTTAGGGTTTTATGGGTTTTATCTTTTTTAGGCTTTTAGTGTTTTTTAGGATTTTTTAGAGTTCTTTAGGAATTTATGATCTTTTTAGTTCATAGGATTTTAGTATTTTACATACGGTTTCTTAGGGTTTTGGGTTTTTTATGATTTTATTTCTATGGTTTTAAGGGAGTTTTAGGAGTCTTAGGGTTTTTGGTGTTTTTGGTGGTTTTTAGATTTTTTTTGTGTAATTATAGTTTTTATTTAATTTAAAGGTTTTTAGTTGTTTGAAAAGGTTTTTAGGGTTTTTAGTAATTTTTAGGGGTTTTAGGTGGTTTTAGGGTTTTTAGTGGTTATTCATTTTTAGGGGGTTTACGATTTTCTAGGGTTTTAGACTTCTCATAGTGTTTTAGGATGTCTTAGCGATTTAGGGGTTTGATTGTTTGTTATGGTGTTTAGAAGTTTTTTGGGTTTTGGGTTCTTTTGGGTTTTATAGGGTTTTTAGGATCATTTGGATTTTTTATGATTAGGGTCATTGAGGATATTTTTTAGGGTCTTTTACGGGTTTTTATGTTTGTAGCGACTTTTATGATTTTAAGGATTTTTATTGTTGTGTATGAATTTTAATGCGTTTAGTAAATTTTATAGAAGTTTTAATGGTTTTATATCTTATATATTTTTTAGGGTTTTTAGGGGTTTTTAGGGTTTTAGGGGATTATAGGGTTTCAGGGTTTTGTGTGTGGATATATGGGGTTTTAGGATTTTTAGAGTCGTATATACTTTTTAGTGCTTTAGGGTTTTTAGGGGGTTTGAAATTTTTATTTTTTTATGATCCTTTAAGCATTTAGGGGTTTTTAATTTTTTTACGTATTTAAAAATTTTAGTAGGTTTTAGTATTTTTAGTGGTTTCAAGGGTTTTAGTATTTTTTTTGTACTTTAGGGTTTTTAGGGTTCTAGGGGTTATAATGGATTTATGGGTTTTAGGGTTTTTAGGATTTTTGGTTTTTAGGGGTTTTATGGTTTTATGGGGGATTTAGGATTTCTTAGGTTATTAATGTTTTTATAGATTTTTTAATGTTTCTACAGATTTTTAGGGTTTTTAAAGAATTCTTTGGGGTATTTATGGGTTTTTAGGGTTTTTAGTGTTTTTATGCTTGTTGGGTGGTAGGGTGTTTTAGTGTTTTTAGAGTATTTAGGTTTTTTTTGTTTTAAGGGTATTTTATGGATATAAGTTTTTTGGGATTTTAATGGATTTTTAGAGGGTTTCTTCTTTGGTTTTATGGGTTTTAATGAATTTTAGGGGTTTTATAGTCTTTTAGAGCTATTAATGGTTTTTATTATTTTTTTAGTTTTTTGAGTTTTTAGGGTCTTTTAAAAGTTTTTGGGTCTTTTAGGGTATTTTGGGTTTTTAGGATCATTTTTGGGTCTCTAGGGGATTTCAGACCATTTAAGGGGTTTTATGGATATTACGGTCTTTTATGGATTTTAGGGTTCTTTATGTTTTTTTATTGTTTTCTTTTGCATTTTTAGGGTTATTTGGGGTTTAGGGGTTTTTAGGGGTTTTGGGATCTTTAGGGGGTCTAGGGGTATGTATGGTCTTTTATGGGTTTTATGATTTTTATGGTCATTTAGAGTTTTTAGGGGGTTTTATAACCTTTAGTGTTTTTGGGTTTTTGGAGTCCATTTGATTTTTTTTTGGATTTTACGATCCTTTAGGGTTTTTAGGAACCTTTAGGGTTTTAGGTTGTTTTAGAGATATTTAGGGTTTTTATGTAATTTTTTGGGTTTTTAGGGTTTTTAGTGTATTTGTGGGGTTTTTATGTTTTTAGGGACTTTTAGAAGTTTTTAGGGTACTTTATTATTTTGAGGTTTTCAGTATTTTATGTGTTTTTATAGTTTTTTGGGGTCTATAAGGGCCTATAATCAAATTTTAATGTTTTAGTATATTTTATGGGATGTAGTTATTTTTTAGAGTTTTTATCGGTTTTAAGGGGTTTGGGGGGGGGGTCAGTTTTTTTAAAAGATTCATAAAGATTTAATTTTTTTATGGTTTTTAGTGTTTTTAATGTTTCAAGGTTTTTATTTTTTTTTACAGTACTTTATCATTGTTTAGGGACTTTTGGTTATTTAGTATTTTTAGGGTATTTTAAAGGGGTTTTAGGGTTTTTTAGATTTTTTAAAGGATTTAGGGTATTTTATTTATTTTTATGTTTTTAGGGATTTATTATGTCCCACTATGTTTTCAGGGTTATTTGGGGTTTAGGGGTATAGGGGTTTTATGGTATTTTAGGGCGTTTAGTGTTTTTAGGTGTTTTTAGGATTTAAGGAGTTTTAGGGTATTTTTGGTGGTTTGGGACTATTTTGGGATTCTTTGGGTGTTTAGGGGATTTAGGATTTTCTTGGTTTTTAAGGGATTTTATGATTTTTAGGGGTTTTTCACATACTTCTAGGGGGTTTTAGGGTTTTTTGGGGATTTAGGTTTGTTACTATTTTTATATATTTTTTTTTGTTTTTAGTTGTTTTAAAGTATTTAGGGTTTTTAGGAATTTATTAGGGTTTCTTATATTTTTTAAGGGGGGTTAAGGGTTTAATGGGTTCTAGATGTTTTAGGTGGTTTAAAGGTTTTAAGAAGGTTTTAGTGGTTTTTATGTTTTTTGTGCTTTTTGGGGTTTTAAGGTTCTTTTGAGTTTTACGATGTTTCATGGGTTTTAGTTTTTTATGGGATTTTAGTGTATTCTAATGTTTTAGGGTTTTTTTAGGTCTATATGATTTTTATAATGTATTTTTTTTGTTTTTAGGTTCTTCTTTTATTTTTATGGGTTTTAGGGTATTTTAGTGTTTTTAGGGCCTTTATAGGTAATTTGGGTCATTATGGAGCTTCAAGGTTTTTTTTTGTTTTTAGGTTTTTAGGGGTTTTAATTAGTTTTATGGTATTTATATATTTTTTGGTTTATTGGATTTTATGGTTATTTTGGGGTTTTAGGGTTTTTAGAGGTTTTTAGGTTTCTTTGGGTCTTTCAGGGGTATTTTAAGTTTTTATAATTTTTATGGGTTTTTGGGTTTTTAGGATTTTTTATGGTTTTTATGAATTATATAATTTTTAGGCTCTTTAAATGATTTTTATGGTATTGGTGGTTTTAACGTGTTTTTAGTGTTTTTTTATTTTCAGATATATTAGTGTTTTAATGTTTTTTTTAATATTTTTAGTGTTTTAAAATTTTTTTTGGTTTCTATTATTTTTAGATATTTTCAAGGGTTTTTTTTATGGTTTTAGTTTTTTCAGAATTTTTATGTATTTAGGGGGTTTTATGATTTTTAGAGTTTTTACGATTTTTAGGGTTTTATGGCTCTGAGGGTATTCAAGGGATTTTGGGTTTTTAAGGTGGTTATAGGTTTTTAGGTTCTTTTAGGCTTTTTGTATTTTTTTAGTGTCTTCTTTGAGTTTTAGGGTTTTTAAGGCCTTTAGTGGATTTTAGGATTTTAGGTTCATTTTTTGGTTTTTAGGGAGTTTAGGATCTTTTACGGGGTTAGTGGTTTTTATGCTTTTTTATGGGTGTTTGGGGATTTTAGGGATTTTAGGATTTTAGTGGTTTTAGGGGTTTTTACGGTTTTTATGATTTTTAAGGTTTTAGAGTTTTTTGGGTTTTAGGGATTTATGATCTTTTAGGATTTTAGGATTTTTAGTGTTTTTAGGGGTTTTTTATGTTTTTATGGTTTTTTGGGTTTCTTTTTTTTTGGATTTTTAGGGTTTTTGGTAAATTTTTGGAGTTTTTAGTTTATTAGACGTTTTGTTTTGGGTTTCTTTAGTGTTTATTTTTTTGGGTTTTTAAGTGATTTTTTTGTATTTGTTTTTTTAACGGTTTTTTTGTTTTTTGTGCCTTTTAGGGGTATTAATTTTTTTTAGTTTTGTTGTGTTTTTAGAATTTATTAGGTATTTTAGGGTTTTTAGGGTTGTTATGTTTTTATTGATTTTTCTGTTTTATGTATTTTTAGTGGTTTTTAGGGATATTTCATTGTTTTTTGTTTTTAGGGGTTTTAGGGTTTTTAGAGTTGATTTAGGGGTTTTAATGTTTTTAAGGATTTTTTGAGTTTGTTCGGGTTTTAGGGGTTCTTATGGTTTCTAAGGGGTTTTAAGGTTTCATAGGGGGTTGGTTGAATTGTTTTATGTTTTTAGGTTATTTTATCATTTTATGGGTTTTTAAGATTTTATGGGTGTTGAAATGTGTTTTAGGGACATTTAGGTATTTTAAGGGATTTAGGGTCTTAGGGTCTTTTAAGGCATATAGTGTTTGTTAGGGTGTTTTAGGGTTTTAAACATTTTTATGGTTTTAGAATCTTTAGGTTATTTTATGGATTAATAGAGGTTTATGGTATTCTAGGGGTTTAGTTTTTTTTGGATTTTAGGGATTTTAAGGATTTTAGGTTTTTATGGTGTTTTAAGGGTTTCTTGGATTTAAGGGGTTTTAGGGTTCTTCATGGTTTTTAGGGTTTATTGGGTTTTTATGGATTTTAGGGTTTTTTGTTTTTTGTAAGAATATTTTATTATTTTTATGGTATTTTATTGTTCTTAGAGTGTTTTTAGTGTTTTTAGAGTTTATAGGGGTTTTAAGGTTCTTTTATAATTTTTAGTGTTTTAGGGTTTTGAAGGGGTTTATTGATTTTTTAGGGTTTTTTATGGTATTAAGGGATTTAGTGTTTTTGGTGAATGTTTTGTTTTTTTGTGTGCTTTTATACTTCAGGATTTTATGTGTTTTCATGATTTGTTTCTATTTTTAGGGTTTTAATGGTTTTTAGATTTTTTGGGGGTTTTAGGTTATTTAGGGGTTTAGGGTGGTTAATTTTTTTTGGGTTTTATAGTTGAATCTATTTTATCATGGTTTTTAGGGGTTTTTTTTATATTTTTAAAGATTTTAATGTTTAGTTCGGGTTTTAGTGTCTTTAAGGGTTTTCTATTTTCTTTTAGAGGTTTTACGGTATTTATGATCTTTTAAGGATTTTTGGGTCTTTAGGTTTTTTAGTATCTTGGAAGTAATTTTAGGTTCTTTTAGGGGTTTTATGGACATTAAGGGTTATTTAGGGATTTAGATACCTTTGAGGTTTTAGGGATTTCTGGTGTATTTTTTAGGATTTTTAGGATTTTCATGTTTTTAGAGTTTTTTGGGTTTTAAGGGTTTTTAGTGTTTTTTGAGAATTTTATGGATTATTAGAATTATTTAGTTTTTTAGGTCCATTTTGAGGTTTTAGGGGGTTTAGTTTTTTGAGAAGTGTTAGGGATTTTTTTGGAATTATTAGTATACTAAATTTATTTTTTTTAGGATTTAAGAGTTTTTTCAGTTTTTGGGTTTTTAAGGATTTTAAGGTTTTTAAGGGTTTTTAGTGTATTTTCGGGGTATTATGGTTTAATAAATCTTTTAGGTGGTTTTAAGGCTTTAAGTGGTTTTATGGTTTTATGGGTTTTAAGGTTCTTTAAGGACTTTTAGGGTCTTTTAGAGTTGTTAGGGTATTTTAGGGTTTTTAGGGTCTTTAGGGGTTTCTAGTATTTTATGTGGGTTTTTTCGGTTTTTATTGGTTTTAGTCATTTTAAAGGTTTTTATGTTTTTTAGAGTTTTTAATTTTTTAATTTTATGTTAAAAATTTTATGGCGGTATGTGGTTTTTAGGGGTTTTCATGGTTTTTTAGGTTTTAAAGAAATTTCTATAATTTTCAGGTGTTTTAGGGTCTTCTTTGTGTTTTTGTGGTCTATTTAGGGTTTTCAATGTTTTTTACGTTTTTTTAGGATTTTTAGGGTTTTGGATTTTTTTTGTTTTAAGTGGTTTTCAGATTTTTAGGATTTTTTGGGGGTTTCTTGGGTTTCTTGGGGGTTTTAGGGACTTCTGGATGTTTTAGGTTTTTATGTCATTTTTATGCTTTTAGGGACGGTGAGGGTTTTTTTGGGTTTTAGTGTCTTTTAATGATTTTTATGGACTTTTTTGGGTATGCTTTAATTTTTTAGAGCTTAAGTGTTTAGTTAGAGTTTTAGGTGTTTTTAGGGTTTTATGGTTTTTATGGTTTTAGGGATTTTAGAATTTTTTTTTGTATTTTTGGAAATTTTGATGATTTTAGTTTTTTTAGGGTCCTTTAGGATTTTAGGGTATTTTATGGTTTTATAGGTATTTAGGGTCATTGTGTGTTTTTAGGTTCTTTTACAGTTTTTAGTAACTCTTAGGGTTTAGGGTGTTGGTTTTACTGTGTAAGGTTTATGGTTTTGGGTGTATGGTATAGGGTTTTGGGTTTTGGAAGTAGGGATTAGGGATTTGGGTGTAGAGTTTTTGGTTTAGGGTTTTAGGTATTGGTTTTTTGGTGTAGGCTTTAGAGTTTACAGTGCAAAGCATAGGGTTTTGGGTGTGGGTATTAATGATTAGGATGTCGGGTATAGGCATTAGTGATTTTAGGGGGGTTTTATGAATTTTATAATTTATACGGGTTTTAAGGGATTTTATTGTTTTTAGGTTTTTTATGGGATTTCTATTTTTTTTGGGTTTTAGGGGTTTTAGGTTTTTAATGGTTTTTTATAGTTATTAGGTTTTTCTAAAATTTTATGGGTTTTTGGATTTTTTGAGTATTAGGGTTTATTGTGTTTTAGATATTTTATTTTGATGTTTTCGGTTGGGGGTAGGGTTTTTAGTATTGGGGGGGGGTTAGGGGTTTTTAGGGTTTGGGGGTTTATTGGATTTTTATGGTTTTTTATTGTTTTTAGGTTTTTTGGGTTTTTATTCTTTTTAGTATTTTTATTGTTTTTTGGGTCTTTATGGTTTTTTAGATCATTCAGGTTTTTATATGTTTTATAATTTTTTTGGTTTTTTGGATTTGTAGGGTTTAAAGGGGTTTTAAGGGGTTCTTATAGTTTCTTGGGTGTTTTAATGAATTTGGGGTTTTAGGTTCTTTCATTGTTTTAATTATTTTTAGAGTTTCAGAGGCCCTCTTTTAGTATTTTTAGATTCATTTAGGGGTGTTTTTGGATTTTTAGAGTCTTTGAGGGGTTTTAGTGTATTTTAGGTTTATTTAGGGTTTTCAGTGTTTTTCGTTTTTAGGATATTTTAGGGTTCTCATGTCATTTAGAGGTTCTAGGGTGTGTTATAGGTTTTAAATGGGTTTAGTTTCATTAGTATTTTTTTTATAGTTTTATAGGTTTTAGGTTTTTTCAAGGTATTTTAGGTTTTGTGGGGTATTTTAGTGTTTTCAGGGGATCATTTTATCTTTAGTGTGCTTTTGTTGTTAAGGATTTTTGGATCTTTTTAGGGGTTTTGGGGAAATTTAGGGGGGTTTTAATGGTTTTTAGAATTTTAGGGTTTTATTAATTTTTAGGGGTTTTTATTGATATTTATGAATTTTAGGGATTTAGGGTTTTGTGTGTTTTCTTGTGTTCTTATGGGAGTTTTAGGGATTTTAGGTATTTTTAGTGCATTTGGGGTTTTTGGGTCTATTCTAGTTTTATGATGTTTATGTTTTTTAGGGGATTTTAGGTTCTTTTATTATTTTAACGGGTTTTAGGGTTTTAAGTGTTTTTAGAGGTTTTTGTAATTTTTTAGGATTCTTAGTGTGTTTTAGGGTTCATAGGTGTTTTATGGTATATTGACATATTTTATTATTTTAGGGTCTTTTATGGGATTTTAATGTTTTAAGGGTCTTTTTTGTTTCTAATTTTTTATAGTGTTTTTAGTGGAGTTAATAGATTTTATGGGTCTTGATGTTTTTGGGTAATTTTTGTTTTATGATTTTTAGGTTTAAGCTGGTATTAGAGTTTTTAATACTTTTTAGGGTTTTAGGGGGTTTTGGGTATTTTATGGTGTTTTGGGGTCTTTTGGGGTTTTTAGTGTTGTTTTAGGGTTTTTATACTTTTTAGGTTTTTACAGTTTTCAGTGTTTTTTTGGGGTTTTTACGGATTCTATGATTCGTTAAGATATTGTTGATTTTTTACTAATTTAGGGAGTTTTTTATTTTTATAGAGTTTTTAGAGACTTTCAAGGTTTTATTTAGCATTAGGGTCTCTTTAGGAGTTTGAGATTCTAGATAATTTTTAGTGGTTTTAGGGTTCTTATTGGTTTATGATTTTTATATATTTTTTGGTAGGTTTTTGGGTTTTTAGGGTATTTAGGGAGTTTAAAGGTTTTTAGGGTTTTTTTGGTTTTTTTGGGTTTTAGGTCATTTTAGGTTTTTTTATTTTTAGGTTTTTTAGGCGTGTTCGAGTTTTTAAAGTGGGTTTAGGTGTTTTTAGGGTGTTAATATAGTTTTAGGGTCATTTATGTTTTTATGTCCCTTTAAGAGTTCTTTAGGGGGTTTTGGGACATTTTTTGTTTTTAGGATATTTAGGGTCTTTATGATTATTTAGGGGTTTTAAGGCATATTAGGGTTTTTAGTGGTTTTTTGGTTTTTATGTTTTTAGGGTTTTGATGTTCTTTTAGTATTTTTAGTAGGTTTTAGGGCTTTTAGAGATTAGAGTATAGGGTTTAGGGTTTAGGGTGAAGGGTTTAGTGTTTAAGGTTTTTGGTTTAGGGTTTAGGGTTCATGGTTTATGGTATTTGGTTTAGGGTATCGGGTTTAGGGTGTGGGATTTAGGGTTTATGGTTTAGTGTATAAGGATTAGGTTGTAGGTTTTTGGGTTATGGTTGTTTTCTATTGGGTTTCACGTGTGGGGTTTAGGGTTTAGTATGTGATGTATATGGTTCGAGGTGTGGGTTTTATAGTGTAGGGTGTTTGGTAAGGGATGTTTTTGGGTTTTATGATTTTTTTTGTTTTTTTGAATTTTTCTATGGGTTTTTATAACTTTTTGGGGTTTTAGGGTTTTTAAAGGATATAGGATTTTTGGGGTTTCTTGGTTTTTAGGGTTTTGAGGGGTTTTTTGGGTATTTAAGAATTTCTGGGGTTTTAATGTTTTTAAATTTTTATGGGGGGAGGGGGTTTGGCATTTTTAGAGTTTTTTAGGGTTTTAGGGTATGAAATTATATTTTGGGGTGTTTAGTGTCTTTAGGTGTTTTTAATGGATTTTAAGTGTTTCTAGTGGTTTTTGATTTTTTTAGGGGTATTGGGTTTTTTAATTATATTTTATGATTTAGGGGTGTTAAGGTTCTTTAGGTTTCTTAATGATTTTTACAGGCTTTTAGGGTTTTGGGGTTTTTATGGTATTTAGGATTTTTACGTTTTTCAGGGTTTTTATGTTCTTTAGTGTTTTTCAGTTTTTAGTGTATTTCTAGGGTTATTTAGTGTCATTTAAATTGGTTCAGTTTGTTTTAGGGTTTTTAGTGTTTTTACAATTTTTAGTTATTTTTAGTTTTTAGTGGTTTTAAGGGTTATTTTAGGTTTTTATGGTTTTTTTTGGGGATTTGGTTTTTTTTTTTGTTTTTAGGGTTTTATGGGTTGTTAGGGATTTTGGGATTTCAGGGTACCTAAGGGGTTTTAAAGGATTTTCATTATTTTAGGGCCCTTGAGGGTTTTTTTGGTTTTTAGGACTTTTTGCGTTTCTTCATTTTTTTGGGTCTTGGAGGATTTATTTGGTTTTTTATGGTTTTAGGAGTTTTTATGGACTTTTATGGAATTTTAGATTCATTTATTCCATTTAGGTTATTTTACTTTTTTATGGTTTTTAGTGACTTTAAGTGTGTTTTTCGGTTTTTAGGTTCATTAAACATTATTTAACAGTTTTTGGGTCTTTATGAGTATTCAAATAAAATTATATTTTAATGGGTTTTAGGGTTTTTATGGTTTTTAGTGTCTTTTAGGGTTTTTATATTTTTTTATAAAATTTACGGGTTTTAGAGTTTTTTTTGTTTTTAGAATCTTTGGGTGATTTATGTATTTTTATAGGATTTTTGGGATTTTAGTGGTTTTAATTGGATTTTTTTTGGGTTTTAGGTTTTTAGGGTTTTTTGTGGGGTGAGGATTTTTAAAATTTTTAGGGTTTTCTAGATCTTAAGGGGGTCTAGTTCATTTTTAGGGTTTCATGGTCATTCGGTGTTTTTATGCTTTTTGGGATTTTTATGGGTTTTTGGTGTTTTAGTTTTTTAATGTTTTAGGGGTTTGGGGGTTTCTATGATTTTAAGGTTTTTGGGGGATTTTTAAATGTTTTAATGGTTTTGGTGTTTTTACTGGGGGTTTAGTGTTTTTATGATTTTAATGTTTTTTGGTTTTTTTTAAAAATTTCGGTGTTTATGGCCTTTTAGGTTATTTAGGGGTTTTATGGGTTTTATGGTCTTTTAAAACTATTATAGGTTTTTGGGTCCTTTAGGTTTTTTAGGGTTTTTAGGTTATTTTTGGTTATTAGGGTTTTAGGGGTTTTTTTGGTCGTTTTGGGTTTTGGGGTTTTTAGGGTATTAGAGGGGTTTTTAGAGAGATTTAGGGGGTTTTATGATTTTATGGTCTTCTAGGGTTTTAGGGTTGTAAGTATCCTTTATTGGTTTTAGGTTCCTTTTGGAGTTTAAAGGTTTTAGGTATTTTTAGGGTTTTTAGATTCAATTACGGTTTTTAGGATTCTTATGAATTTTTAGGGTTTGAGGGTATTTTAAATTTTTTTGGGTTTTATTTTTTTTTTGGTTTTATGGACTTTTCGGTTTTATTGTGTTTTTAGGCATTTGATGGTTTTTTGGGTTTTGGGGGTTTTGGGGTTTTAGGGATGTTGAGGTTTTTCGGGGGGTTTAGGGTATTTTATGGTTTTTATGGGTTTTAGTGATTTAGGGTCTTTTTTGGGTTTTGCGGGGAATTTTGTGGTTTTATGGGTTTTTAGGTATTTAGGTTTTTAGGGGTTTCTAAAATATTTTTTGAATTTTTTGTATTTTAGGTGGTTTTTTGGGTATGGGGGAGGATTGATGGGTTTTAGGATTTTTGTGGATTTTTTTAGTTTTAGTAGTTTTATGTTTTTAGGGGGTTCAAATGTTTTTATGGTTTATCAGTGGTTTTTAAATGTTTTTAATGATTCTTTTGGATTTTAATGATTTTAGGGGTTTTATTTATTTTTTATTTTCTAGGGAGTTTAGGGTGTTTAGATGGTAATAGAGTTTTCAGTTTTTTTGGTTTTTAGTTGTTTTTTGGTTTTTTAGTATTGTTTTTGGTTTATAACAATATTCTAGGAAATTTTAAAATTTTTATGGGTTTTAGAGTATTTTAGGTGTTTTGTGGTTTTTATAATTTTTAGGGTCCTAGGGTATTTTATGTTTTTTATGGTTGTTTACGATTATTTGTTTCTTTGAGTGGTTTTATGGGATTTTAAGGTTTTAGTGGTTTATGGTCTCTTAGTGTTTTTTATGGTTTTAATGGACCTTTATGGTTTTTAGGGTTTTTATGGACTTTTGGGTTTTTTCTGTTTTTTGTGTCCTTTATTGTTTTAGAGTTTTCTAATGGTTTTAGGGTTGTTATAGTTTGTATGGGGTTATGTTTTTTCAGGGTTTTAGGGGGTTATGGGTTCTTCAGGTTTTTTGTTTGTTTTTTGGGTTTTATGGGTTATAAGGATTTTTTCATGTTTATTTATGTTTTGAGGGTTTTTAGGGTTATCGTTTTTGGTTTTTAGGGGTTTTAGGGTTTTAGGGTGGTTTTATTTTTTTCTATGGTTTTAAGGCCTTTTAGAGTTTTAGGTTTTATTTTTATCTTTAGGGTCTTTTAAAGTATTTACAGTTTTAATTGTGTTTTGGGGATTTACGATTATTTTTTGGGTTATTGGGGTTTTAAGGGGTTTTAGGGGGTTTACCTACCATCAAGTTTACCCTTATTGGGTAATATTTAACATGTCTTATCTGTGAGAGACCTATGGGTTAGGTGGTCAGACCTAGTGACCATAACGCGTGAATTTATATGTAGGGTTTGGTGGGAGACCTTTAGGCCCATAGTTTTTACTCAAACCCTAATATATCAGATTTTGTTTTTGATTGAGGTTACCTAATGAAAGGGGTTGGGCCTATTTTAATGATTGCATTTTGAGGTAGTGAATTTGGTTGTACACTTGTTTAGAGACCGATGCACAAGGTGCTTTAGTTTTCAGAAATAGCCAAGATGGTGCCTTTGGTTTCTGAGAAAGCACCACGGGTTATTATGTATCGAGATAGCCTTTAATGGGAAGGTTTTTTTGGACGTTTGTCCCTGTTGACCATTGATTATGTGGTTAGGAACATGGTTAGTGCATAGGTAGATGCTCATGATAGGCATTATACCGTGTTTTTATAGAAGTGATTTTAAGACGATGTTTTGTGACAGGCTGTCATGGAATGAATAGTGACATGGGTGAGGTTCTAAATTTTGAAGCAGATCTCTAGTGGAGATACTATAATTTCAAGATATATGTGTTATAAATTATGATCTTCTTGGTCTTAGTGAAGCAAGTCATGCAGAATTGTCATAATAGTGGGTTCCTTAGACCCAACTATGTTGTTCTTATAATTACCATATCATGTATACAAGTTACTTATACATGATGTACTTCTTATCCTTATTGTATATATATTTCTGCATCCACTATTTAATAGTATGGTCCATAGATTAATTGTTAAATAAAATGGTTATGGTAGATCCCAGGAAATAATGAGAACCTTGAGATACTATGATATTAATTTTAAACAAAGGTCCTATAGTCTACATGCATCTTACTGAATGGACGCAGTATATGTTTGACAATTAAGTGTTGGGTTCTCATAAGCATTAACACTTCTTCTCATTATTTTCTCACTTGGTGATCTCTAGTAGTGAGATCATGTGGATTTACCCACAAATAGAAACACCACATGTTTTGGGTGTCATTAGATGTTCCTATCTACGATCATGTGTAATGGTTTCCCGACTTGCGATCATTTTCCAATGTGTTACATTTGATTGTGTACTTTGATGCGCAAAAAACCATGATAATGAAATCATGGTGAGGTATCATGTGTTGGGTGAGTCATTAGTGGCACGACATTGGTTTAATGATCATGAAAGGATTTATCGCTTCCAGGTTAAGGAATTTATATATCTCAGGACACATTGATCCGGATGGTAGTAACTTAATAAGACCATGGCCATAGTAGTTGAGGGCAAGTTCATGCATTTACCTAAACAAATAATAAAGCAATAAAAGGGTGTTAACATTGGTGTGTACCCTTCTTCATGATTTCATAAATAACAATAAAAGTTATAACAGTGTACGTGTTTGTAGGTTGGTTGTCACTACTGTGACAATCCTTATCCCTTTAGGGGAAATGATGGGTTTCTAGATCCCTATCTTGGTCTATGAATGTTATTAAAGACTTTTTAGATAAGGTCATTGATGGAAACACATAATAGCATATTCAAGAATCATCCATTTTCAATAAAATAGAAATTTTAGACATGGTAGACCCCTCCTTTGGGGTCTAAGATTTTTCCAAAGAGATACAATCACCAATAAAATAAATAAATTCATATTATTCAAGTCAAGAATAATGGGAATTGAATTTTTTTTAAATTTATTTACAAGATTTGAATTATATACATGAAATAAAATTAATTGACCAATATTTGTTTAATATATTAAAGGTTCAGTTAATTTTTGTGGGAACAATGAGTCATTTTAATGACTCATTTATTATCACATAATATATTTTTTATATTACAGAAAAGTGATAATATTTTTTAAGACTTAGATCAGTAGTCATAATTTTTCAATTAGTTCATTAATTATTTAGGTTTCATATATGCAATTTTAGGAAATTTAATTACACACTATATATAGAAGAGAACATCCACCCATCAGGGACTATTTATGAGATTTCTCCCTCTTTTTATCTCTCCCAAAATCTAGATAAAGTGGATCTAGATCCAAGATCTCAGATAGAGGTCTGTCTTGGGAATTGAAATTAAGTTAATGCGGTCATCTTCGTAGTGTTGAATATGTCATCAGATCTCCACACTAGCACCCAGAATATAGCGATTGGCCCTCCTGATGATTCTTGAAGCACATGTGGATGATCTTGAGGAATTTAGATTGGGATTATTCATGAATCCATCACCAATGACGAGTAGACATCGTGCACTCCTTCATATCTAAACTAGTTATTCTGTGATTTAATATTGTACTTAATCTTCTTCATGAGATATCCATGGTATAAACCAATTAGCAATTCACCGGCGTCGACAAGTTCATGTCGTTTGTCAGTAAATTTTTTTAAAATCCCACATTTTGTGGCTTCTGTTGCATGCCTAGTACCTAATTTTTTTAGAAGGAAACGTAAAATTTTAAGCCAAAGAAAATTTTAATTTTCATTACATATATTAAAGGGAGTAATTACAGTTTCAATGATATAGAAGGAATTAGAATCAGATACCGGATATCCAGTCTCTGGCTATCTGAAAATTTGAAATCGAATTCAATTTGTTTTATAGTACATAAACCTGAAATAGTTTTGTTGGTTTAATAATTGCGAAGAATATATATTTATTTATATTATTTAATATTTTTGACCTGCTACAAAATATTTTTTCATTGAACCCAGTATTACAACTAGATCCCATTGGCTAAAATAGGGGTCTCTAAGAGGTTTATTTCCACCATTTTTGTGTTTTAATTAATATATATTATTAATTAATTAATTAATATTCATAAACCTATGAAATAGGTTTTAAGAAACATCTTGGAAGTTTCCTATTTGGCCAACCAGTCGAATAAAAAAAGGGGTCGTGTGGAAAATTTTTAAAGTGGTGGAAATTTTATTGTAAAAAAACAAAAAAAATCTTTGGAAAAAGGGGATGGAATTTCACAATATCTCACCTTATGTCTGTCGCACCAGGTTTCCTTAGTTTGAGAAGATAGAATCACTGATGGACACACCTTACCATGGCCACCTTGTACAACACCATCCAACCACCCACTAACCATCTCTCCCTCAGCAGCTCCTCCCCCTGCTGGCAAACTGAGCCGCCCACTATACCAGGTTGGCCACCCCTCTCCCCGGTGCACCACCTTTGGTTTCCCTCTCCCGGCCAAAGCCCGCTATAACCTTAACAAATGAAACCTCTCCCACCTTCCCACATCCTCTAGATCTACACTTCCCTTTCCAAGACCACTCTCTCCCCACCACGTAGGATCTCATCCTAGTTCCGGCTGTGAGGAACCATGGTAGACCTCCTTCTGCCATGAACGAGGTTGAGTGACCCTGAGATACCTTGGAACTGTTGCTGACCACCCTTGAACCACAGATCCGAGGAATGTATCTATGATTCACCAACAATAAAACATCCTAGATGCCACACCACCATATTGTCTCACTCAAATTGCACACCCTCTCCACTCACAACAACCACACCAGTTTCATGTCCTCCTTCGCGTGCAGTGATCCAATCCAGCAAAAAAAACCCATAGATGAGCCCCTTCCTTGAATAGTGCCACTATGGTTGCCTCACCGCAAGTTACTCAAGGCATCCTTCTCAGACACAAATCTATCTGATTCCTCATTTGATATCCACAGATCTTGGTATATACTCACATGGTTGCCTCTAGTTGAGCTAGTAGCCATACCACAATGAGGTACCTATCTGCCCCGATGAGGATCACCCTGAAAATGAGACCTAGTAGGTCTTCCCTGCCAGGAATGGGAATGGTCGGGCCTACCTAGCCTAGAATGACCTTGTATGGGGTCGACACAACCAAGAATGGGCTTGCATGGGTTTACCCCAACCCTCACATGCCCTGCCCGGGGTTTTTGAGGCCTAGGTAATTTTATTTTAATCAAAAGTTAATTAAAATAATTAATTTAATTTTGGTTGAAAATTAATTTAATTAAATATTAATTTTTTTAAAACTAACACGACTTAAGTTAATTAAATTTTGGTTTAAAATTTTATTAATTAATTAAATTAGTTTTCATTATTTCATATAATATTAATTAATTGGACCAAATGACATTATAATTTCACTAAAAATAAGAGTGAAAAATTTAATTCAGTTAAATTCCATTTAGTTAATTTTGACGCATGTCTAATTTATTATGTATTTATTCTTCAATACGTGAGTTAATTCTGATTGACTTATCATTAGCATGATACCATCTAATATATGTTTGGTGAATTTTATTTTTTATTTAATAATTACATGCCTGTTTGTAATTATTGATTAATAAAATAGAGATATGTGTATCCTCTCTAAGTAATTATTTGTATAAGGATATCCGTGTCCACTTTTAGAGTTGTATTTATACCCCCCCAGTTCCCCTAGCTTGTGAGAGTGTATTTTTATATAATTATGAGATGAGTATTGACACATTTCACGCCATATAATGGCCACTCACCTGATACAAACTAATGCATTGGATGAGAAGATTCTACAACTCGAGTCGCAAGCGATGAAAATCTTGGTATATCCCCCAGGTTCTAGGATGATCCATTATTCAATCAATGGATCTACACTTATAAGTTTCTCATTACCAGATCATCATTTCATTTTTTCATGATTAATTTTTTTTGATTATGTTTAGTTAACGCATGAAAACATAGAATAATAATAAACAAGCATTTATAAAAAAGGAACATATGGTGCAATATATTTTTCTATTTCTACCATGGTTAGTTGTGAGTGCGATCACATTGTACATGATAATAAGATAAAAAATGATTTCTTTCACAACATCAAAAAATACTCAATGGACTATTACGTCTAAATTATCTTACATCATTCAAATTTGGTCATAACTGGGAGTTTGAGGTGTTGTTCATTCCATAGCTGAGGGTGCCTCTTACTACCAGGGAGTTCTTATGAGTGTCTTGGGTTGAATTATCTAAAATTTTAGAAAATTAGTAGGAAAATCTAACATGTGTTATTTTAGAGGCAACTGTTGAGTAAATCAATTTATTATTTTAGAAGCTGGTAATTCACTGAAATGATCAAAGAACAACAAATTAATGTGGTTGGCCTACAAATATCCCACCTTGAACCCTTCGAGTAGTGGTGTAGCCATAGCTTGTAGACTATGAGGGGAGGTTCAATATCTTTTTCCACAAGAATACTAAAGAAATAGAGTGTTTTAATTCTATCATAGAGGGTTCATATAATTCAATAAAATAGTTGGAGGCATTTAATGATATATTTAAATAATCAAAATATCAAAACTAATAATTGTTAAAAAAGTACAAATAAGCTAAAATTTACTTTTGTTGAAAAATGGAAAGTTATACCAAAAAAGAAATATACTATGGAAAATAATGGACAATGTAAATGTAAACACTTGTAAGAGTATCCAAGAATAGTATTGGTGCTTGAGAACTGTACTATGATATATGAAACTTAGTGTGCCAGTGTCCCCAACACCTGTTAAGTCACCTCAAGAAGGGAGGGTGAGAAAATTCCTACATGAGACTCATGTATAATGAATATGATGGTTATGTCAATATAAAATAATGAAAACTAATGCTAGTTATAATCTCTACATCAGGTCATGTATGTAATAACATGTAGTCTCGTCTCTGAGATGTCTGTGAGGAGAAAGAGGAGAAATATATGAATGGGTGATTATTACACATCAATGTGTAAATTTAAAGATGAATCATGATCATTAAATGGATCCCTTCCCATATCATTTTCACCCATTTAATCAAGTCTCATTAAATGTTTCAAAATGAAAAAGTATTGAGTAAACACTTCATTACCTATTTAAGTAAATGCTGGTCAAGTGAAAAAATAATATAAAAGACAGATCAACCTTTAATTATTATAGTGAAAAAATTGAATGAAAAGACAAAAGGGACAATGGAATGTTACACCAAAATAACATTCATAATTTCTTTCAATGAATGAGTTATTGACATTATGTTACTGGAATTTTATTTATTTAAATAAAACTATGGATGTTTAAATGCAATAAACTGAATTGAAGAAGCAAGTTTTTGATTCTTCTTCAGGATTATTCAACAAAGTAAATTGTAATGATTTAGTTTTTCTTTTTGTGTATTTAATAATATAATCATGTCACATAGATGTTTTTAAATATCTTAACCAATTATATAAACATTACAACATTCTAGGTGTATTCTCCAACTAGCTGATAATGGGTGATTCCTAAGTCATCGGTGTGAAGTACACAACTTCTATATTTCCAATTTAATGATTCATGTGGATTTGTTATTGAGTATAACCAAAACATTAATCTCATTTTTCTTTGGACACAAGTAGGCATTATTCTAGGTTTAGTAATTAATGTTATTTTCATATCTATTACTTAACCAATAGATCAGTAATACTATAATCATATTCACTATCTAGATGAATTTAAGTTATAAGAATTAATTTACCAAGATGTGGCAAGGTAATTCTTTTTCATGTGAAACTAAAGTTGACATTGTGGGTATAACCAGTTTTTTATTTAGGATCATTAAATCTAAACCCCTTTGGTATAATCGATATCTTTGGTTTATAATAAGAAACCATTATAAATAAAGGTATGCCACCAATCTTATTGAATTAGTTAAAAAATAAAGCATGAACTATTCTATATGAAATATGTAGGTATAAATATACTACATAATATTCATTAAGTAATTAATAAATGATTATGTGATGTATTTTCATTATTATAAGATATGAGTTGGCTTGATCCAGCAATCTGGAGAATAGCATGAAAATGCAGTCATCAATCAAAATAATGTAGCATGGAGTAATTCCTAAACACACATTACCTTATCTACATAACGAAATTGATGTTAATGAGGAGGATTGATGATGATGTCTTATATGTTAACGTTGATAAAAAAATTTAGCATGTAGAAATTCATAAACAAAAATTTTATACATCAAGGTTATAATGAAAGAGTATCAATGTTTCAACTTCTAAAAAACATCCATTATATTTCCTGACATTATTTTCAAATAACAATGATGTCCCATAACCATATGCCAACTACATATTACTAATTGATACCATAATAGTTGTATTATGATTTAAATAAATTATGTTATAAGGACATGTGTTTGGATGAAAAGTGTTTTTAGGGCATAAAAAACATTCATCAAGTACAAACACATTGTGCATCTACTGTAATCGTCATAATATAGAAAAGACATAGTCATGTGGTAGAATACAATTGTATATAAGGGTGAATATCCCTACTTTAGATAATGGGATACATATTGATTTGGGTTTAGTAAATTCTATTATATGAACATATATTTTTCATGGGAATGAGTAAAACAATCATATGTGGAAAAAAGTATGCTCCAGTGACACATACTATGTTGAAAGGATAAAACCAAGGTGATGGTTGTTGAATTCATTGCAGTCAGTGATTTATTATTCATTTTAATTAATATTTCCTATAGTTAAGTAGAATATGAAAACTAACTATGATTGAAATGAATAATTTAATTTCAATAAGTGGATTCCATGTATCAAAGTGAAATGGGGTATATTATTT
The DNA here is from genome assembly GCA_963277665.1 of Viscum album. Lineage (NCBI taxonomy): Eukaryota > Viridiplantae > Streptophyta > Magnoliopsida > Santalales > Viscaceae > Viscum > Viscum album. The sequence goes on along the minus strand of OY728142.1, from coordinate 679,717,358 downwards.
TGAATACTATAGTGGGTATTCATGATAATTAATACACTGATAGTACAAGCATAGTACTAATGAGGCTCGATTGGTAATACTAGGTCATTATACCTAAATCCATTAGAATTTTACTTTTCATAGATAGTTTCTATAAAAGTATTTTATGGTGAATTATATGTCATGACCACAAAACATGTATGGTGTCCATAAAATTCAACTAGAAGGGGATGGTCACATCACAGAATGATAATAAAGGTTACAAGTTACTGAAATACAGTTTAGGATTCAAATAAGCAACAAGATCATAAAGTATTAATTTTGAATGAATGATTTTCATGTGTCTACCAGATGTTACTGGGATCATCAATGTTTTCCATGTTTAATATGATCATTAACATATGAAAGAAAAACTATTGGTATTACAATTAGTTAAGAACGGGATGAAATATATTCTCATGTGGTTTACTTAAAGTATCAACCTATGTTATAGAGAACATGATCTACTGAGTTAGATATAAAGTTTTCTTGGACATAGTGAATCATACATATTGTGACACGATATTTAAAAGACAAGATGAAACAATTTGAAAGAGGAATTGTTAACAATGTCACATGGAATAATCTCTTTAGGTTGACATATTCGGTAAAATGGAGGAGATAAATTTGGGGAGTTAAAGTCCATAAACTTAAGTGATGTATCAATATATAATACCATGATATGTAAAAAACTTTATATTTGTAGGATATAATTTATAGTGTTAAAATATCAGTTATATCCAGGAGTGGTGGAAGTGAAGCAGTCAGAATTATCTAATTGCACTTCGGCAAGTATAGAAGATATGTACCAGGTAAGTGGAGAAGAAATTATAGTAGTTTTTAGAGGACATAAAATAGTATTCTGTAGATCTGTTTGATCTAGTATCATAGTTAGGCTAATGTGATGAGTGATTTTGGATCCCAAAATCTAGTGATATCTGTACCTATAAATACTGAGTACGTTACAACTTCAAAGGAACCTAGAAGGCAGTTAAACACAAATATTTTTTCCAATTCTTGGAATCACACCTAGTGAGAAAAGGGTTATCATAATGTAAATTATGACATTTTTACTACCCAATATGTAAAGTCATGACACTGGAAAAAAATGTGATATACTTGGGGATACTATCACTTGAAGTTTTACTCAAGGAGATAATGTTTTTATAGAATATTAGACACACATAGGAATTATTGCAGGCACAAGAGCAAAAGTCATGAATCCAAAGAAACATGATTTTATTCTTGTCAGATCTAACAAGATTGGTTAGAAAGTTGGATGTTGTATAATTGGGAGTGTTGTAATAATGGGTTCCCAAGAACCAAATATGCAGTGATTTTGATTACCATATATTGTATAAAAGTTATTTATACATTATGTTATTCTTACCATTGTAGTGTAGATATTTTGGGCCAACGAGCCCGTACCCGAGTGGTAAGGGCTCCTTCTTGGCATCCAAGACACCCGGGTTCAAAACTGGGTGGAGGAGAATTTATGGGGGTACTGTAACAGTACTATAGCAGTCACTGTAGCAGTATTATTCGGTACTATAGCAGTTGGAACAATTCACCGTATTTGGGCCTTCAAGCCACCGGTTTGGGACTACAGGTCTCAAGGGCCTTCGGGGCATTAAAGGTCCTCGGGCCACAGGGCCTTCAAGCCACATAGACCATGGAGTATCCCAGTTCACATAGAACAAGCCCCAGAAGAGGATCATAGCAACAAAGAGTAGCAGACACCAGATGTAGAGCTAACCAGATTGGAAGAATGAGAGGGTATGACAACTGCCATCAGGACCAGGCACCATGCAGCTTTGTACGGGGCAATGCTATCCAATCAACAATGCAAGGTGGAGAGCTAGGTGATCAATGACGCAGAAGCTAGGGAGGGGTTGTTCAAGTGGTCTGGGCCTACGAGTCATGTATTGGGCATAGTATGCCTTTGGTCCATTGGGTCATGTATGCAAGTTTGTCGGGCCTTGTGTCCTGGGCCTACGAGTCACGTATGAGTTCCCCTTAAACCCTTAAAAGGGGGATTATCCATAATAAAAAAATAATTCCTTCAGGCCATTCGGGGGGGGGGGGTAGTGTAGATATTTTGGAGCACTTTATTTAATAGTAATTTCCATCGATTAATTTTCATATAAAAAGGTTATTTAAGATCCTAGACTATAATAAGAACATTAGGATAATATGAAATTAATCTCAAATAAAGGTCTTATGGTTTAGATTCATCTTACTTATTGAAGACAGTATATTTTTGACTATCAGGTGTTGGGGGATCATAAGGATTGAGACTTCTTCTCATTGTGTTCTCATCTAGTGATCTATTGTAGTGAGATCGTGAGGACATACCCGCCAATAGGAACACCACATGTTTTGGGTTACATGGGATGTTCTTATATACGATTATTTGTAATGGTCTCCTAACATGAGATCATTTCTAATGTGTTCTACTTGATTGTGTAATTTCATACAAGGAAAAAAACTTAATAATAAAATTGTTGAAAGGAATATTTTATTAGGTGCGTCATTGGAGGCCTGACATTGGATTAATGATCATGAAAGGATTTTTCAATTCCAGGTTAAGGAATTTATATATCTCAATACAAGTTGATTAGGATGGTAGTTCCATTATATGACCATGGATATGGTAATAAAAGGTAATTCCAGCCAATTAGATCAAAAAATAATAATGCTTAAAATGTTGAGGGCATGGGTGTGCATCCTACATTATGAGATATTAAATAAAAAGCGATTATATTACACAATACGTGTTTGTAGGTTGTTTGTCGATGATGTGACAATCTTTATCTCTTTAGGGTCCATGATGAGTTTCTAGATCTCACTCATGATATTTGAATAGTATTCACTTTTACCAAGATTTTCATAGAGGGTCACACAAAATAGCATATTCAAAAATATTCCTTATTCAATTCAATAAGAGTTTCGGACATGGTGGACCCCAACATTGTTTTCCAAGATTTTTCTAAGGAGATGCAATCCCCAATGAAATAAAAAAATAATATTATTTAAGTTAATAATAATGGGAACTGAATTTATTTATCAAATTTATTTACAAGTTTTAATGTAAGTAAATGAATAAAAAATTAATTTAATGAATATTTGCTTTATATATTCACAGTTCAATTATTTTTTGTGGAAATCATGAGTTGAGATAATGCCTCATTTATTATGAAGTAATATATTTATTATATTACAGGAAAGTGAAAATAATTGTTATGACATAGATCACTAGTAATAATATGTTGTTTATAGTGCGTTAATTATTTAGTGGTTGGAAATGGAATTCTGGATAATTTAATTGCATGCTATATATTGTATATGAGACCCTCCCACTATGAACTTTTTATGAGATTTCTCTCTCTGATCACTCCCACAATCTATAGAGAGTCTCCAGATCTAGGATCTCAGATCGAGATCTCCCTCGTGCATCATAAGAAATGAGATGCAGTGATCGTTGGATTATCGATAGCGTCATAAGATCTCTTTGCTAGATGGCATAATTTCATGATCAGTGCTCCCAAAATTTATTAAAGTCTGTGTGGACGATCTAGTGCAATATGGATTCAGATTATTTGATAATTGATCTCCAATGATGAGTAGATGTTGTGTTCGGATTGACATCTAAACTAGGTGTTTTATGGTTTTGATAATGTGCATAATCTTCTTCCTGAATGATCCTCGGCATAAAACGACCATCGATTCATTGGCATCAATAATTTCATGTCATTTTTCAGTATTTTTATTAAATCCCACCATTTAGGGCTTTAGATACATGACTGGTACCTCTAGGATGAAATTTTCTAGTGTTGTAACAGGTTAGAATGGGTTTGTAATCCCATAGTGATGGGAGAGATAATAACAATATGTGTCAATTGTGCCTGGTGCCTTATAAATAGTAAATCAGTGAGAGACCATGAGTGAGATAATGATCGATTGTTTCAAATAAATTTAACGGGAATTGCATCCTAAGAATTGTGATAAAATGATATTTATATCTTCATGGTATAGTTGACATTGGGAATGGATAGGGTGTTTTGTAATGGCTAAATTAGCTTAATGTTGGTCTGGTATTGATAGGACGGTAAGTGTGGCCCATGAGTAGAAACACGTTTATAGTGGTGGAACCTATTTATGTAACACTCGAGGAGATATATATAGTATGAAATATGGTGGGGAGTTCACCATTGGACGTTTGAGGATAGTGAGCCTCATTATAAGTTGAGATTTAGCAGTTTCCATTGAAATTGTTCTCAAGAAGAAGGAGTGGGAGATGTTTCAAGTCGGTGCTTGATAATGTTTAATTTTGGACACATCCATCATTGTGTTTGGTGATGGATAGAATATGGGCCTTTGATATAGGATATCAGTTTTGGGTTGATGATAAGGATCCTCTTATAGTGGGGAGCACCATATCAGCTGTAATTTAATGTATCTCATGTCGGGAGAGAGTTGTAGATTCTTTGAGGCTGGTTGTTGGATGGTAAATATTGAATAGTTATAAATACGATCATGATAATAGAATTTATATTGTTTTACCGCCAATAATTCTCAGTTATGAGAAGGGTAATAGTGGGGTGGTTATAAAGACATGTGTTTCTTGATTGTGAAATTGAGCATAAAATTGAATTTTTTATTTTGAATGCATGTAAGGGGTAACTGATATTTTTACGCTATAATATGATCTAAAATAATTTTTATGACCACTCATTTGATCCCGAAATAGTTTTTTATCTTTGTAAATAAGTTTTTGTGGAATTATGAGCCGTTTTTATTTTTACAGAATAATTAATAATTAATAATTAATTAATTTAATATTACTTTATTCACATGTGTTCATTAAATGATATATTTTGAACATAGTGTTGAATTAATATTTCATCTTTTTGATTGAGGATGATATAAATGGATTTTTCTAGTCAAGGCATAAACTCATGTCTGGGGATAGGGTCAGGGTTGAGCCCTTTTTTATTTTTTATTTTCTCTTCATTCATTTTATTTTTCCATTTTATTTATCCTCTATTACCATCTTCTTGTGGATGAACCATTTGGGGCTTATAGTTTATATGACAAAGAGAGTATAGAGTTAGGAGAGAGGGAGTGAGGGAGGGAACAAGGTAGGTGCCTTTGCAGAGCTCAGTAGGAACTGGATGGCTATGCTACAACTATAGAGTGTGGATACGGGTGAAGCCTTGAAAGATTCCATCCAATGGTAGCTAATTTTAATATTTTTCCAAAAATACAAATAGATTTATTTTTTTAATTGTTAAGTCACATTTATGGTTTTTATTTACCCCTAGGTGTCAATATATATCTATTTCAGGGAAAAACATGGTTTTGGGCCAATCACCGAGGTTTCCATTTATGAGATTGCAATCACACGATGTGTGGTTCCATGACTACACAGCATGTGTTACTCATCTTCATGGAATATATTCTATTGGATATTACACACCATGTACTTAGAGTACATATTGTGTAGTCATACATGTTCATGTAGTTGACTAAATGGGAAGATGGATTTTTTGGGACTACACACTGTGTACCCAGAGTACACGTCATGTACTCTTACATTTCCAAGTGGTCATGTGCATGGGTAGAAACCCCATGTAAGTGGGACTTGTTCATGTATTAGTACACGTATATAACCCATTTATGTCTTAGAAATTTAGTATTACACATCCATACCCAGGTTATAAAAAATTCATATAGAATTACATGGTCAAGTTGTAGGTTTTTTAGTACAGATCTTGTACTCATAGTAAACATCATGCATTGTACCCATGTTTCCCATTTGAGTTACTTGGGTGGTTTTACACCCCACATTCGGAATTAGAAAAAATAGGGGTCCATTTTGAGTATTTTTCTACATATATCATGATGGTGAAACCCTTGGGGTGATTTAAGAACTCGTAAGGGGTGTTTTTGGGTGGTCGAGATATGATATAGAGGATCTACCTATAGTAAATGGATTCAAAGGAATCAAGAGTGAGATGTGGGGTGATACCCAGATGTGGGTCATGGGAATGGTTGGTTGACATTAAATGGGACCACCAATTTCCTCATCTAGTGTATCATGGGACTATCCCTATTTTGTGAGACTTGTATGTAAGTTGAAGAAGTGGATATGTTGGTTGTTTAGGCCAACCTGTAATACAATCTTAAGCTGAGATGGGCCATGAAGAGTCTCCCTATACTAATTCTTATATTTATTTTCCATTGATATTTCAAAGAGGGATTCTTATGCTTTTATCAGATTTAGAAGATCCATGTTGGGATTAATTTGGTTACTATTTTTAGGGTCCCAAGATGGTTTATTCTTCTAATACATTGACATAGAATATTCCAAAAGTAATACCACTACTTATGAGTTGAGATCGAGGATCTATAAATGGATAATTCTCTAGTTTGTTGACCTAGGGGCCCTAGTGGGATCCCCAGTGATTGATCAACACTAATAAAGTGAGTTATGTTCTTGGGTAGAGATGGAAGTGGTCGTAATATGAGAAACTATACTGAACCTGTAAGCATGATGTACTGTGGTAGTAGTTTTGAGTTTCAACAATTGACCAAACATGCTATTTTGTCCTTGATTTCACTCAGTTATTATTGATGAAGCTCCAATTTATATATATTCTTCTTTTAATATGGCCTATGGACCTAATATGATGATATGATATTATGGGGGTTCATAGAGGTAATTCCTGGGATATGGATTATAAGCCTTGATTTTTTTTATTTTAACATTACTAGAAGTCATATTTTTCACACATATTCCTCCCTATATGGGGTTTTAAGAGGTAGGTTTCTGAGTAAACCTTTGAACCCCTATTACATATCATTTCACCAAGGATTCCTAGATTTATAGGATCCAAGTAATTCCATAGATCGTCAGGTGTGTTCATTTTTCCATGAAAAGGATGATTCTGATACCCATGAGGATTGATGATGATCTCCTCAATAGATTCCTGGGATAATCCTTATGACTTGGTGGATGCACCTTTCTAAATTTCATTAACATAACTACGAATGAGATGTATATCCATTTATTAAATGGATTAACATGTTATTATCTTGGATCTAGTAGATTAATCCTTGCATATTTACTTTGGGCCACCCCCCTTTGGAATCATCCATGTTTAAATTCCACCATTGCCTATAAACTGGGACCTAAGAATCATAAATTAAACTACATTACAAATGTATTGATTGTAAGGTAATCTAGATCTATAAAATATTTATATGATTTTCAGTTGATACATGTAATTCTTCCTCATACAATAGAGGTGAGTACATGTGATCCTATGGATAGGACATGTATCCCCCTTGGGTGATGTAGCTTGTTTCGAGACATTTTGGTGTGAACCAAAACATGTATGGTCAATCGAGATCATGAAATAAGGATCTATTGTATTGCACAAAGAATTAGTGGCATGACATAAAATTAAATACCTTATTTATAGGATATCTAGTCAATCATGATAAAAAATGATGGATCGACTATGGATTTATTTTATTTATTTTTTCTTATTTTGTCTCAACTAGGCTGAGCATATTGAATTAGAATCCACTTATGAAAATATGTTATAGGATCACCATTGGGGGTGGCTGACTAAGATTATTTCTATCCCCTATATATGAACCTTTGTGTGAGTTCATACCTTATATCTACTTTATGGTAGAGCATGGATGCATGATTGTTAGGGATGAGGCCTAGGGTTTCATGGTCAAGAAGAGCCACTTATCTGGATTCTTATGATTGAATGAGAGAAAATTAAAAGGGTATTTGGAGATATGTTATGTGGTTTGGATAATATTAGTATAGGTTCCTTTTATATTTATTTCATATATTCTAATTTATATGTTATTTGGACCAACGTGAGAACACAATTATATCTATAAAATGGATGTTCAGAACATTACTGCATTTAATTTATTACAACATTGTTTATATTTATTCCTTTCACACTCTAATTATTTGTATCTATAGATGATTTTCATTTATTTCATTTAGTTTTAATACTCTCCTATATGGTAATAGTCTACCCATGGAAACAACCTTGTCCATCATTACAAGTCAGTAACCTCAAGTGTATTGGAAGAAACACTTGTTTCCTTTTCACCAACTTGTCCAGTTATTATACATGGGTTTAACTAGGATAGGACCTGACAAAATGGTATCAAATCAGAACCTTTCACATTTTTTTACTATTTTAGGACATGTTATATAGTATTATTTTTTATGTGTCAAATCATGTGATGGATATCCGACTGGGGCGTTGAGATGTCTTGTTCTGCTAAGTAGACTAGGTTGCCAGGTATATGATATTGATGTTCTTGGTTTTGAATGTGACAGTTGAGTGTGATTTTTACATCTATAAATGTACTTATGATGTGTAAATTGTGATTTATTATGTATTTTTATCACTCTTTTTATTGGCGAGAGGCTAGTGCTTGATTTGGACTCTTGGTTGGTAGTGGTAAGAGGCATGTGTTCATTCATCTTATTTGGAATGTATGGTATATATGTTATAGGAATTTAATTGTGTGAATTACATAATAACTGCTGCCAACTATTTGAAAGGTCAAAAAAACTAAATGGTGCTTTCTCATATAAGTTCTTTGTGGAATTATTCTCATTTAGACCACATTGTTTATATTTTCTATGGAAGGTCATGTTGATATATGGTGAGATGAATTATGGTGAGTATGATGACTCATTACTCATTAAATGGAGGTTTAGTGACTCTAGTGGATTGATTAGGAACATGGTTCCCAAGTGTTGGATCACTCATGGGGCATCATTGTTTAGGTTTCGTTATTTCAAGTGCCAGTAATAACCTATATGGTGTTTTAACACAAATCTTGGAATGAAATTATATTTAACTGAACCATGTGAGGGTGGTATGGCACCAATTGATTGAGATAATGTAGTGTGTGTGATACTAAACTTCATATATTAACATATGTATCTAATTAATTTTTTTATTACATTTATGGGTGTATCATTTTCAGGTGTGGTAAACTAATGATTGTTAACATTCTATATAGACATTCCAAATCTCAATTGATATGATATTTTACATAACTAACCTTTATTTATGGTAATTTAGTCATATCATTGAGTGAGATGCTGATAGGATCCTTAACATTTATAGTTAAATGAATCTTTGATGGGTGTTATTATTTATAGATGAATGGTGAGCATTAGTTCATTATATTTATTCCCTCATGCATAATTTCCCTCTATAAAGAAGTACCTATAAGGATTTTCAGAGAGGATTAGGGCATAGTAGAATGATTCTTGGAAGTTGATGCCTTAAATTTTTAACAAATAATAAATATCATTTAGTTACAAGTCATCAATGGGTAACACATAAATGAGTTGTTAATTAAATATTAAATGGGTTTTTACTCTATAATGTTGAAATGAAAATTTAAATAATTGAACAATGTTGATAGGATTTGACCCTAGTAAGTTGATGTTATATTTATTTTCCTTATGTTTTACTTCTATTATATAATTTTTTTTGTGAACTATCTAAGGGATACCTATAGGCTAGGTTTCTAGAATGAGTGACCTCAATATGAGAATTGACCAGTATGGCTAGATGGGAGACCAAGAGGCCCTTAGATTTAACTCAGGCCCTAGTTAGTCAATGTTTGGTTTTGATCAAGGGAAACCTATGAGAGGGGTTAACCAGGGTTTAAGGATTCCCTTTTTAGATAGCGAGTTTGGTTTTATTCTATTTAGATAATAATTCATAGGAGGTGCTTTAGTTTTTATAAATAATAATGGTGATGCCTTTTTTTCTATAGAATCACCTACGTTCAATAGGTATCGTGATAGGATTTGATAGAAAGGATATTTTGGGTGATTTTTCTAGTTGACCAGTGGTTATATTATTACCAATGTGGATAGAACATAGGTAGAAACTTGTGACACAATTTAGATAATGGTATCTTAGTAGGGATGAAAAGACAATGTTGTGTGATGGGATGTTAGGGAATGAATTTGTGGCACATGTGAGGTACAAAATTTTGAAGAAGAGTTCCATTTGAGTTCCTTCAATAGTAAGACTATCATTATGTAGATAATGGTTATATTTGTCTTAATGATATATAGAAACAGGAACCATGAGTCGATTGGTGTGAATTGGTGATACGACTTGTTATAGCCATTGTGCTAAATAAGATAGAAACTATTCATGATAGCTTCATGTGGTAAAATTTAAATTGTACAACAGTGATCAATCATTTTCAAGACACAGAATGATGTTTTCAAAAAAATTTAAGGTAACGGTTTCAAGGGTTTTGTCATAAAATAAAAAATATCTATCCATGTCAGAGGATAAATAAAGATTGGAATAGGTGTTGTGTTGAGATAGATCTTACTAAATCCTGGTTAGGTGTTAACAGTATGGTGTGCTTGGACCTTGATGAGAAACACATGCATAATGATGGAACCTATTGAGATTGTTATCTAGGAGTGATATAATGTAATATATATAGTAGGGAGTGAATCATTGGCCTTTTGATGATGGAGACCCTAGTTATAAGTTTATATTCTATAGTAATAATAGAAACCAATATAAAGAATCATGAATGTTGGACACGTCTAGTTGTAACTTGGGAATGAGTAGTTTTGGCTATTCTAGTCATTTTGTTTTTTGATGGATGGAATGTGGGACTTTGAGCTTGGATTTTATTTTTGGGGTGACGATAAGGATACACCTATGATGGTGAGTACATAATCTGTCAAAGTTGGGGTCTCTCTAGTTGGGAGAGATTTGTGGATTTTATGAGACTAGTCATTATATTTACAAAAGAGCATAGTTGTGTAGATGCTCAAGATAAGAGCATGGATATTTTTTGAACACTAAGGCTTCTTGGGGATGAGAATTATTATCATGTGGAGGTTATAAAGACAAAAGCTTTTCATATTATGAAATTGAGTATAAATTGAATTTATTTCCTTCAGATACTTGTGTGGGGTAAAATAGTCTATTCCACTATGATATGATATTGGATATTTTTTCTAGTCACTCTCTTTATCCCAAAATAGAGTTTTTACTCTAGGACATGAGTTTGGTGGAATTATGGTCCATTCAAAATATCAAGGAATAAGTAACTTTTACAATTTAATTAATTAAATATTTAATTATATTCATGCATTCATTCAATGATATAAATGACTTAGGTATAAATGAGGGTTCTCAACCTTTTAACTAACTAGGTATCCCCATCATTTGGGGAAGACCCAAATCTTGTCATTTCGTTGAAATTTCCAATCAAATAACAAACCAACTTTTCACTTGGAAAGGAAAATACCTCTCTATAGAGGGTAGAATATGCCTTTTCAAATATACTATTGTCTCTAAAATGGTTTACTCTATGATGGTATACAATTGGCCTGCTAGTATTCTTAAAAAATGAATACCTCAATCAAAAACTTTGTTTGGACTGGTAGCACCATGGAACGGAAACTTGTCACCATAACCTGGTATAATTTTTGTCAAAAAATTGATAAGGGAGGTATTGGAATAAAAAATATTAAACATTTTAATGAGGCTCTCCAAGATAGGATCAGTTGGAACATATTCTATAATAACTCTAATTATATCAACTTAATTAAAAATAGATTTCTACAAAAACATAATAATGGAAACTCTATCTTTCTTACCTCCTCTATCTGGCCATCCATAAAGCATTCCTTTTCTGCCATTATGAGTAACTCTAGGTGGATAGTCTATAGAAACCCCTCAATGAACTTCTAGTTAGATAACTGGGCTGGAAATCCTATAATTTATAGGGTTTCCCTTGGCCAAATCCCTGAGAACACCAAACTATCTATTAGATATGTTCTTATTTATCATAATGATCCACTTACAGATAACATTATTAATTTCATTGACACCTACCCCTTCTCAAACACTGATGATTTCTTTGTCTGGGAACCTGATCACAATGGTATGCTTGATTATATAAACTTTTACTGCCATTTTTTTGTAACTCTGAATGTGGTTTTGGGTGGATAAATAATTTTGACAAACCTTGGATAAAAGCCTCAAAATTTAGTATTATTTGGTGACTTTATCAAAAGAGACTTACCACTGATGATTGTATTCAATCGTCCAGTTTTCAACTATATTCTAAATGTTGCCTCTGCAATCATCACAAAGAAGATGCTAATCACCTCTTTCTATCTTGTTCCAATACTTCTACTCTTTGTAATTATATTTTTTACCTTTTTTAATGCATATGGTGGATGCAAGACTCTGTCAAAACTCAATTAAAGTGATTTGCAGATCTTAATAGTTCTAATAAAATTAAGAACTTTTTTCTTGCTGCTGTCGCTGAGCTTCACCACATGATATGGTATTATAGAAATACTATTATTCATAATAAATGCTCATCCAATCTTAATGTAAGACAAAATCGGATTCCCATTGCCATTCGCGAAGCTGCTTCGATCTAAAAGGGTCAACGCAACAACACAGTGCGCGAATTTGGCATCCTTCGACGTTTATGTATTGTTGGAAACTATTTCCAACCTTGTCGTACTTTTGATGTATTTTGGTGTTCCCCTCTTCTAGGATGTATTAAGGTTAATGTGGATGGTGCCTCCAAAGGCAATCTAGGTCGTACGGGTTGTGGATCCATCTATAAGAATCATACTGGTCAGATTGTTAGTTGCCTCTATGGTAGTTGTGGTATTGCTCCCTCTCTAGAAGCTGAAATGATGGGTATGATTCATGCTGTATTTTTTTCCACACAAAATGGATGGAATAACCTCTATATTGAGAGTGATTCTACCACTATATTGAAATCCATTTGGAATGGTGTGATCCATCTTGCATGGATGATCCCCACCTGTTGGATGGACTGCATCCATTCTCTTCACGACATCAACTACATCATCAATCATATATATCGTGATGCTAACATGGTTTCTGATGGTCTTGCAAACAAGGGAGTCAATCAAGACATTACCTTGCATGATTATCTTCCCGATGACTAACTTCCTTTTCATAATAAATACTATAATATGTTTCCATCTTTCAGACTTTTTTAATTCTTGTCCTTCATATTTATAGTGCCTTGGTTTTCTGGACAGGCACAATTTTAAAAAAAAACTCAATGATATAATTTGAATATACTATTATATTGAGATTCAATGTTAATAGTTAATTCCAAAATGGGGTGTTTCACCTAGTCAATGCATAAACTCATGTCAGACACTGGTGCCAACCCCAATCCAAAATTTCTTTTTCTTTTCATTTTCATCATCTTCATTTTCCCTTTTGATTATCCTCCTTCCCTAGATTATCATGTATGTTCCCATCATGTCATATCATTGATGTGACTAAGATTGTATAGAATGAGGTGAGAGGGAGGAAGGGAATAAGGGAGGTTCTGCAATGGATCTCTAGAGGAGTTGCATCCCCATATGGAAACTATGGTGTCTAGATATGAGGGAAGCTTCCAAAGATTCTACCCAAAGGTTTTTTGTTTTTAATTTTTTTCCATCAATCCACATATATTTAACATATTCAAGTTTTAAGGACCATTTATTGTTGATAAATAACCCTTCGGGGTTGATCTATACATATTTTTTTGAAAATGGGATATTTGGATGATCACAAGGGTATCCATTCAGGTTATCTCAATTAAACAACATGTGATTCCATGAATACTTGTATTTTACTATTCATATTTGGGAAATTTCTTCTTTTGGAACATATACACTATGTTCTTGTAGTAAAAGTCATGTATTCATACTCAACCATGTAGCCAAGTTCATGGGATGATGGATTTTCAAGACTATATGCCATTTACTCAATGTACACATCTTATAGTTGTATACGACCATATGTCCAAGTACTTGGAGATACTTCCCCTGTAATGGGAACATGTCCATGTATTATTAGACATCCAGACCCTAGGTGTGTCATGGACATGTATTTGTACTTGGCCAAATACCATGTATGACCTAGTCATGTAATAGTACACAACCAGACCATGGGTATACCTAAGCCACATAAATGAATATTGCCAGGGTAGAGGTTTCCAAATACAAATCATGTACTCACAGTAAATAAAATATACTTCACCCATGTTTCCCATTCTCGGGTTTGGGGTGTTTATATGACCATGATCCAAAATTTGAAAAAATAATAAGAGACCATTTATAGTATTTATATATATAGATGGTGGTGGTAGAACGCTTGGTGTGATTTTAGGACTCTTAAGAGGATTTTTGGGGTGATTAATCTATGATGGAGAGGTTATACATATAGTAAATGTATTTAGAGTCCATGGGAGTGAGACATGGGATGATACCAAGAATAGGGGAATCAGAATGGTTGGTGGACATGGAATGGTATTTCTTTTGTCCTCATCAAATATATGATGTGACTGTCATTGGTTATCAAGATTGAATTGCGACTTGAGGAAGCTGAGAGGTTGGGTTTTTTGGCCAACCTAATGTGGGGCCTTGAACTCAATGGGCCATGAACAATCTCCCTAGACTAATTGTCAAGTATCTTTCCCTTAAATGATTTTATTTGTTTTAGGGGTATTAAAATTATAAGGGGTTTTTAGGCTTTGGGGGCTTCATTAGGGTTTTAGGGGTTTTAAGTGTTTTAAGGGGTTTTAGGGGTTTTTAATGTTTTTAAAAAGATTTTTAGGGTTTTAGAATTTTTCGGGTTTATGGTTTAAAAGTGTATTAGGGTTTTTTGCGTTTTAGTATTTTTTTGTTTTTTTAGAGTTTTTATGGTTTATGGATTTTTTTGGTCTTTTAGGGGATTTAGGTTTTTAGGGTTTTATGGATTTTTAGTTTTTAGGTGGTTTTAAGGGTTTTATCAGTTTCTATGATTTTTGGGTTCATATGATTTTTAGGGTATTAATTATGTTTAGGGTTTGAAGATTTTTTACGGTTTGTTTTGGAATTTTTAGTTTTTTTATTATGAATTTTAGAGTTTTTATGTTGTTTAAGGGTTTTAGTGTCTATTAGAGTTTTATAGGGTTATTAATTTCTTTTATGTGTTTTTAGGTTCTTTTAGTGTTTTTAAGGGGGTTTTATGGTTTTCATAGGTTATAGGGCCTTTTAGTTGTTTTATGGGGTTTTCGGGTCATTAGAGGTTTTTAGGGATTTTAGTGATTAAATATTTTTTATGGATTTTAGGGGGGTTTAGGGTTTTCTTACAGTTTGTATTATTGTTTTGGTTTATATATCTTTTAGTAATTTTTAGGTTTTTAGGAATTTTTAGGTTTTTTTGGTTTTATGTTTACTATGGATTTTGTAGGGTTTTTAGGGATTTTATGGATTTAGTTAGTTTTAGTAAATTTTTAGAGTTTTAGAGGTTTTAGGGATTTTTATTTTTAATGTTTTTACGGGTTTTTTGGTTTTATGGGTTTTTGGGGGTTTTATGGTTTTTAGGTTTTTAGGGTTTTTTTGGAGTTTTTTGGAGTATATATGATTTTCTTATTTTTAGGGATTTCTAGAGATCTGTAGTTTTTTAAAAGTTTTTAGTGTTTTTTGGGGTTTTAGTGACTTTTAGGGGTACAATAGAATTTTATGGTCTTTTAGGGGATTTTAGGGTTTTATAGAATTTAGGGGTTTCAAGGTTTCCTATGGGAATTTGGATTTTTATGAGTTTTAGTGCCTTTTTTAGGGGGGTTTAGTATTTTTTGGGTTTTTTCTAGGGTTGTGCATGTTTTTTGGATTTTTGGGGGTTTTTTAAGTTTTTAGAGTTCTTTTAGGGGGTTTGGGGGTCCTTTAGGGGTTTTATGTGTTTAAAGGTTTTTGTAGGATTTTGTAAGGATTTGTATTGTATTTGAGGGGTTTTGGGGTTTTTATGTTTTCACTTATTTTAGGGGTTTATTGGTTTTTTTGGGTTCCTTAGGATTTAGTGTTTTTGGGGTTTGTTTGGGTTTTCTTTTGGTCTCTTATATTTTTTAGGTTTTCTGGGATTTTCATTTGATTTATTTGGTCTTTTATGGTGTTTTGGTTTTTGAGGGTTTTTATAGTTTTTAAAGGTTATACATTTTTTTAAATAGTTTGGTTTTCAATTATATTTTTGGGTTTTGGTGATTTTTGGGGGATTTAGGGGTTTTAAGGGGTTTTATGATCTTTATTGTTTTTATAATTCTTTTATGGTATTTTATAAGTTTGGGGTTTTAGGGTCCTTTAGGGTTATTTTCTAGGTTCTTTTAGGTTTTTCAAGTTTTTAGTGACCTTTTAGGGTTTTAAGTGATTTATAGGTCTTTTATGTGGTGTTTTAGGGATTTGGATGTTGTTAGGGGTTTGGGGGGGTATAGGGTTTTAGTGATTTTAAGGGTTTTAGGGTTAATAGGGGATTTGTGGTATTAGGTTTTTCCATTTTTTTGTGTTTTTAGGGATTTTTCATGCTTTTGGGTTTTTGTTTTTGTTTTTGTTTTTATGTGTTTTAGGGGTTTTAAGGTCTTTTAGTTCTATATTTATAGTTTTTTTTGGGTTTTATAGTTTTTTATGAGTATAAGGCTTTATAACTTTTATATTTTTATGTTTTTTTAGGTTTATAGTTTTTTGAGGATTTTTAAATGTATTTTATGGGTTCTTAGGGGGGGTAGGATTTTTTAGTGTTTTAGGGTTTTTAAGGTTCCTTCTATGCTTTTGGGTTTTAGGTTTTTTTTGGGTTTTTTGGATTTTTATTGTATTGGGGTGTTTTATTTTTATTAAATAAATTTAGGGGTTTTGGGGGTTTCATGTTTTTTTCGGTGTTTTAGTGTTTTTATAATTTTAAGGTATTTTAGATTTTAGGATTATTTGTTTTTTAGTGTTTCTATGTTTTCATAGGTTTTTAAAAATTTTTAAGGTTTTTATGTTCTTTCGAATATTTTAAATGTTTTAAGGGTTTTAGGGGGTTAGATGGTCTTTTAGAGGTTTAAGGTTTTTAGTATTATTCCAGTTTGATGTTTCTTTTTGGATTGTAGGGGTTTTAAAAGGTTTTATGGGCTTTAGGGTTTTTAGAGGTTTTTAGGGTTTTTTGGGAATTTTTTGTTTTTGTTTTTGAGTTTTTATGGTCTATTAATGTTTTTAGGGATTTTATGGTGTTTAAAGGATTTTTAAGGGTTTTAAGGGGTATAAGGGTCATTAGGGTCTTTTATATCTTTTAGTCTCTCTAAAGGGTTTTTTCTATCCTTCAGGATTTTTAGAGGTTTTTTGCGTCCTTAAGGATTTTGGGGGCTTTTACTGTCCTTTATGGTTTTTAGGGGATTTTTAGGTCCATTAGGTGTTTTGGATTTTTAAGGTCATTTATAGGTTTTAGGGTTTTTTGGTCCTTTTAGGGTTTTATGGGTTTTTTTGTGTTTTTTAGTGGATTGGGGTATTTTATGGGATTTTTTGTTTTCATAATATTTTTAATTTATTTTAGGGTTTTAAATGTTGTTTGGGTCTTTTTGAGTTTTTAGGGTTTTATAAATTTTTTGTTCTTTTATGGTTTTTTTTTGTTTTTGGGGTCTTTTAGTTGATTTTAGGGGTTTTAATGGTTTTTATAGTATTTTAGAGTTTTGGTTCCTTTTGGACGTTTTTATGGGGTTTTTGGGGGTTTTAATGGTTTCTTAATGTTTTTATGGATTTTTAGGGTTGTAGGTTTTCTTGGGTTTCTTGTCTTTTTAGAGGTTTTGGGATTCTAGGGGTTTTATTGTCCTTCAATGTTGTTTATGGTTTTCTAGGTTTTTAGTTTCATTAGGGTTATAGGGTATTTTATGGTTTTTAGGGTATTTTAGTGTATGAAATGATTTTTGGGATTTTTGGATTTTGATGCATTTTCGGGGTTTTATGGAGTTCTTACGGTATTTTAGAGTTTTCTATGGTTTTAGGTTTTTAATTATTTATGGAGTTTTATTTATTTTTAATAATTTTTTGGGGTTTTATGTTTTTCGGTGTTTTTAGGATTTTTAGAGTTTTTAGGGATTTTAGGGTTTTTAGGGGTTTTTATGGATTTTTGGGTTTTTAGAGATTTTTTGTTGGTTTTAAAATATTTTTAGTGTTTTATTGGATTTTTAGGATTGTCTTAGGGGTGTTTATTTTTTTTCATTTTAGTAGTTCTTATGATTTTAGTATTTTTAGGGGTTTCATGGTTTTTAAAGATTTTAAGGGTTTTATGGAGTATTTATGGATTTTAGGGTTTATGATGTTTTTGTTTTTTTTTAATTTATTATTGGTTTTAGGGTTTATAGGGGTTTCTATTATGTTTAAGGTTGTATTTGGTTTTTTGGGTTGTTGGAGTCCTTAGGGTTTTTATGGTTTTATGTTTTATATGGTTTCATGGTTTTTAGGGTGTTTTAGGGGGTTTAGGGGTTTTAGGTGTTTTAAGGGGTTTTTTGTGTTTGTAGGGTTTTCAAGGTTTTAGGTTTTTATGATAATTTATTTTTTAGGGGGTTTTATAGTGTTGAGGTTTATTTGGGTTTTTTGAGTTTTTTTATATTTTTAGGGGGTTTATGGTTTTGGGGGATTTTTAAATGGTTTTTATGGTGATTTTGGGTTTTTGGGTTTTGGGGGGGGGGGTTTATTGGTTTTTTAGGGTTTTATGGGTTTTTAGTGTTTCATATTTTTAGGAGTTTCCAGTTTTTTAAAGGCCTTTAATGGAACTTATGGTTTTTTGGCCTATTTAGGGGTTTTTAATATTTTTATGGTTGTATAAGGTGTTTTAAGGTTGTTTTGGGTTGTTATGGCCTTTTAGGGGTTCCAGGATCTTTTAGGAGATTTTCCTATTTTTTAATATTTCAAGGTTGTTATGGATTTTTTGGGTGTTTTAAAGTTTTTTTTCTGTTTTATTGTATTTTGGGGTTTAACTATTATTAGGATTTTTAGGTTTTTAGGTTTATTGGGGGGGGGGGGGTTAAGGTTTCTATGTTTTTTATGGTTTTTAGTGGTTTACGGTTTTTATGGTCTTTTATAGTTTTACGAGATTTTAGGGTTTTTATGGATTTTAGGGGGTTTCAGGTCCTTTAATGTTTTAAGTATTTTCATTTTCATTTAGTGGTTTTGGGGGGGTTTTTTGGGTGTGGGGTGGGGGGGGTTGGGAATTTGGGGGTTTTATGGTTTATTAAACTCCTTCAGTGGTTTTAGGGTTTATAGGGTCTTTCAGGATTTTAGAGGGTTTAATGGTTTTTATTGTTTTGGTTTTTGATTTTTAGGGTCTTTAGGGATGGTATTTAGTGTTTTCAGGGAATTTTAGGGTTTTTTAGGATTTTAGGGTTTTAGGGCCTTTTTGGGATTTTAGGATCCTTTAGTATTTTTAGTGTTTTTTGGTCCTTTAGTGTTTTATTATGGGTTTTATGGTTTTTGATGATTTTTAGGGTCACTTTAGGTTTTTAGGGGTTTTTGCGCCTTTTTGGGTTTTTAGGTTGGTTTGGGGTTCATTAGGGTTTTAGGGTTTTTTATAGACTTTTATGGTTTCTATTGTATTTTAATGCCATTTATGTTTTTTATTTGTTTACTGCATTTTAGGATTTTTATGGTTTTTAGGGTCTTTTAGGGGGTTTTAGGGATTTTAGGCTCTTTTAGTGTTTTTCAAGTTTATTTTTCTTTTAGTGGTTTAAGGGTTTTTTGTGTGTCATTTATGGTCTTTAAGGAGTTTTATGGCCTTTCAGGGTTTTAAGGTTCTTTTAGAGGTTTTAGGTGATTTTTTTATTTTATGGGTTTTAAGGGTTTTGGGGGTTCTAAAGGATTTTAATGATTTTTTGGGTTTTAGGGGGGGTAGGGGTTCTAGGGATTTTATGGGTTTAGATATTATTTTTTTGGTTTTTTATGGGTTTAAGGGGTTTCTAGGTTTTAGGCTCCTTTAGCGGTTGTTAGGGTCCTTTAAGGATTTTTAGGGTTATTATGGTTTTTCAGTGGTTTTAGGGATTTACGGGGTTTTTGGGATATTCATATTGGTTTAAGGGTTTTTTCGGTTTTTAGGATTTTATGGAATTAATATTTTTTATAGATTTTAGGTATTTTAATGTGTTTTATGTTTGTTAGGGGTTTTAATTTTTTTTTGATGGGTTTTAAAGGTTTTAATGATTTAAAGGATTTTTGGGTTTTTATAACAACCTATAATTATATCAATAGAAAATCCCTTTCTTATAATTATCTCATATATTAAAATGACCTAAAACAACATAAAAACACAATTTAATCTTTATAAATGATGAATGATTTAATTAAGAGGTATTGTAAGAAGTTAAGGAACCTATACCAAGAGAATAGTAACATAACCTTTAGAATAGTAATATGACCATTAGATTTAGTAATCTAGCCAATAGAATAGTGACCTCACCAATAAAATTATAAATAAAATTTAGGAATCTTTTATATGATATAATTATATATTATATAATATGTAAATAAATGTTTTAAAATTTATTAATCACGTGTTGGTATTTTTATAAAGAAAAAATGTTTATTTTTAATTTTATAATTTATTTAATGGTTTAAATGAATTTTTTATTTTCATAAAATATATTAACTAATTAATATTTTGTTTTATTATGATAAGAAGATAATTTTAGGAGAGCTTAAGTAATTTTTCAAAGTTTCCAAAAGTAGTTATAATTTTGAAATCAATATTTTTTTAACAAATGATGATTTTATTTAAAAACTATATTTTTATTATTTAGAAAATTATTTTCATAAAATGGAGTCCATTTTTTAATTCTAAACATCAAATAATGGTTGGGTTTAATTTTTGTAATTTCTCTAAAATAATAGATTTTTAGGGTAGTAGTAAAATACAATAATTTACGATAAAAGCTAAATGCATGAATTTTTGTATCATACATGATATATGGATGATGTAAACCCAAAATCTAGAACACTAATTAATTATTTTAATATATTCTGTGATGACTCTAAAACTATTCATATTACTGAGAAAAAATAATAAACTAATGAAAAAATAATGAGAAAACACCCCTCTCTCGCCTTATAAATACCACCCCTCACCACTTATTCCCCTCACACCTTCCAAACCTAGATCCTACTCCAATTTAAACCCGATACTCACTCCAAGACCCTACCCCATTTATAGGATCTCTTTGTATCATCATAATACCAAACCCTTTTCTCTATGGAGGTTCTTAAGGTGGTCAAATTTAAGATGTAAAATCTTCTTTCTTTTTCATTTAATTTCATTTCAATTTCATTTCTTTTCTTTTACCCTCCTCACCTCCTTTTATACAAGTGGAATTAAATCTATAGTATCTTATATATATTATAATTTCATTTTATTTATGGAATAATTTTTCATCAAACTTTTTCTCTTCTACCTATTATTCTAAAAATGACAACATTGTTGATGATGCATCAATTTACAACCATAATAGAAGATGCATTTTCAATTTCCATTACATCATCCAAGGCTAGAAATACAACTCTTATTATGGTTAAATATGATTTGATTATATATTTTTTAATTTATATACTATTATATAATGAACATATAAATATGATATTAAAAAATTATTTGAGTTCAAGATGGTCGAAAAATCCGCCAAATAAATTTAATATTTCCATTAACTATTTATCCAATGATTCATCATAATACCTTATAAAAAATTGAAATATAATATAATTTATTTTTAATTAAATTTTATTAATAACATATAATCTCAATTATGTATAATTATCCCCATTTTACATGAACATCAATACTTGTATACAAGAAAACAGATCATGGAAACCCATAAAAATAACACTCCCAAACGATGAAATAAAACTCATTCTCTCATCTAAAATGACATAAATGAAATTAATAAAAGTATAATGAATAAAATTAATGTATAAAAGGTTATAAATTTATTAATTAAAGAATTTAATTATATTATCTAGGATATTAATGTGAACAATGAACCTAGATATAATGTAAGGAGATTTTCAATCCCATCTCTCTTTATTTAGGTTTTCCCACTTTCACTCCATTTTCAGTATGGATGTTCCATTAATGTTCATTAAATTTAACATATTTATCTTTACCTTTAATTTTCTAGAATATAAATTTCCAATTCGGATATATGGGAAATTTAATGATTTTTCCAAAATAATTCCTCGTTCTAAAAACACACATTTTACTACTTCATGAGGGTTTTTTCTTCTTCACTCAAGATAGATGATTCCTATATAAAGTATGTTTTTCTCTATTTATTTTGGGAAACCCAAAGGTTATTCATGAATGAATTTTTTTTATGAAATTAATCCCATTTTGTTCCATGGTTTATTTTTTGTCCAAAATTTATCTATGTTCCACATGACTTACATGATTATGTAAACATTATGATGTGACAGGCGTGCCCAGAATTTTTTAGCGCATGTAAATGTTATTATGTGATAGGTGCTCAAAAAATAATATGGAGCTCCAGTTAATTGGGTAATGTGATTTATCTGATGAGATAAAGTGAAATATGCATGAAAATGATGTTATCTTTGTTCAAAACTATGTTGGGTAATTGACCACTAAGACATGATGTTTCATTTTTTGGCATTTCCACATTCTATGCCTTTATTCCTATCATGATTATCAATATGATCCCATTCTTACATTATTATTATTATTGTGATTATTATTATTATCACACATGTTATATTTATTCATGTTCTTATCTAACCTCTTACTATGCTTTTAACTCACTCCTTTATTGTATATCCTCAGGTGAATACTTGTTATAAGAAGAACACGAGGGAAAATAAGAAGCTAGAGAATATATAACTAAATAAATTTTATTTATTTATTTAAATTTTATATATGGTCCTAATATTCCCAAGACACTAATCCTTCGGATCCTAGTTTGCTATAACTATTATGTTTTTTATCATTAAAATGACGTAATAGTAATGTAAGAAAAATATGGGCTGCTATAGTTTGTATCAGATAATGGTTTAGTTAATTTGGAGATAATTATTAGAGAAAATTAGTGAAAACTATCTTTATGATTATAAGTATAAGTAATCAAAAAATATGTTTTTTTAAAAGTGATAGACATAGGGATCCTAAAAGATATGTCTATAGAGTTATTTTCATAAAAGGATAAATTATATACTCATGACTTGTGGATTTTTTTTGTTCTATCATTTTTTATTTTAGAAAATATTGGGAACTAGGTGAAACTAAGATAACAACCCATTTGATGGACATTGTTGTGTTCTCCTGACCAAAATCCACAATGCCTTGGGATGTGGAGTTCAAAATTTCATAGATATTATTACCCATCTATATCAAGATATGAACAATAACATGAATAATGTGAAATGTAAAACTTCATCTAAGAGGGAGAAATTTTCTATTGAGTCTATTATATTGCAACAACCACCAATGTTTAGTGAATATTTGGATGAACTCATCTTGTAAAAGTGGTAAACTCCATGGAAAATATCTTTTCTATGATTCATTGTTCTGAGATAGAGAAGGTGACTCTAGCTGTTTATTGTCTATATGGAGGGGATGATCAATGGTGGGTATTGATTAAGTACACCAAGATGAAGAATGAAATTGAAGATATGAAGTGGGAAGACATTAAGATAATGTTTATTAACAAGTATTTCCCTTGGATTATCCAACAAATATGGAGGGGTAATTTATAGGGCTGAATAAAAAAGGAAGGTGAATCTATCACATACTACAAAGAAAATTTCACAAGGCTTCAAAGGTACACTTTTAGTTTTTTTGTCAACAATGAGAGAAAAACTGAGAGATTCTTCAGTGGTTTAATACCACACCTACAAAATTCTCTTAGAATTCGCATGATTGCAATTATGAAGAAGTTGTTAGATGTTCTCTCAATGTGGATATAGAGTTTTTATAACGGTCCAATGGATATAGTGATAAGAAATGAAAGATGTATTTTCAGGTTGGGGGATATAATGATAAGGGTGGGAGGAAATATCAACCACCCATAGGTCAAAAATGTTGGAAGAAGCATCTTTGGAACTACCTAAAGTGATGGGGAAATTTTATAAGTGTGTGAGAGAAGGCCACTAATCTCATTAATGTTAACGAGACCTAAATATTCCAACTAATATTATGGAGGGAAGGAGATCACCAACCAAATTTCAATTCTACAACTATAGTGATCAAGGGAACTATGCAAGTCAGTGCAATAAACCTTGAGTCCTTAAGGGTAATAAATCTTTTCTGCCACCAAACCTAAAGGAAAAATGGAATTCTTATGCCATCACTATGGATGAAGTATAGTATTAAAATGATGTCGTACAAGGTACACTTACAATTTAATAAATAATGAAAAAAGTATTATTTGATTCCTCTTGCATGTTTTCTAGAATAATTGAATCAAAGATCCAAAATCTTGAAGTAGATATATCTATAAAAACACACAGTGTTGCAATCATTACAAATAGAAACTTCTCATGTTCGAATATTTGGGAATATACTTCCATAGAACCTCTTGATACTTCCCTAGGTGGAATTTTATGATATACTAGGGATGGATTGGCTCTCATTATATAGATCGCACATCAATAGTTGGGAAAGGAAATAGAAATTAAAATTCAGAACCATCCCATGCTCCAATAAAAATGTAAGGAAGATCACAAATCACCTATGGATGATTATTAAAAGGAGTGGGTGTTGATTACCGATAAAGAATAATAAGTTATTCAAATGGTTGAGTCAAAGTAAGGTATCAAAATAGGGGAAATTACCATTGTGAGGGAATATAGTGAATAATTTCTTTAAGAGTTACCTGGACTTACCCTAGATCGTGTGGTAGAGTTTTCAATAGAACTGATACTCAGATCTACTACTATCTCAAAATTTCACTACAGGATGGACCTAATTGAAATGGAAGATTTAAAGAATAAGCTTCAAGAGAATTTGAAAAAATGGTTCATACGCCATAGCGCATCACCCTGGGGTGTGTCAGTTCTCTTGGTGAAGAAAAATGACGGATCAATGCAGATGTGTATCGATTATAAATAGGTCAACAAGATCACCCTAATGAAAAAATTATCATATTATAAGAACTGAAAACTTGTTTGATCAACTACAAGGAGATCAATACTTCTCAAAGGCAGATCTTCATTTTGGATATCATCAGGTATTTTGGAATAAGGAAAATATTTTGAAGGAATCTTTTAGTTCAATGTATGGTCACTATGAGTTTCTAGTGATTCCCTTCAGAATTACTAATTTCCTTCAATAATTTCATATTTGATGAATAGATTCCTTTGAGACAACCTTAGACATTTTTTGGTAGTATTTATCGATGTTATTCTCATATACTTCATGATAAAGGAGAAGCATGAAGAACATATAAGGGTTGTTTTGGTGACATTAAGAAGGTAGAAATTGTACAAAAAGGTTAAGTAGTGTGACTTTTGGATACAACAATTCAAATTAATGGGACATGTGATCACAAGTGAGGAAATTTCTATGGACCCTTTCAAAATAAATGCAATTGAGGAATGGACCATACCCACTACTGTCATAGAAATTCCCAGTTTTCTGTGCTTAGTAGGGTACTACCAAATATTTCCTGAGAAAATAGTCATTATTATATATACTTATAACTAAGTTAATGTGGAAAGGGGTGAAGTATGTATGTATGATGGAATGTGAGGAACGCTTCATGGAGATAAAGAATAGGCTGATCACTACACATGTACTAACATTACTGAAAATTAGAGGATGTTTCGTGATGTACAATGAATCTTCAAAGAATGTATTGGGTTGTGTAATCTTTTAAAATGATAAAGTGATATCCGATAACTCACAACAATTGAATATACCTATGAATAACTACCCAGCTCCTGATCTAGAGCAGGCAACTATGATTTTTTCCATAAAAATATGGAGACACTATCTATATGGTGAGATGCATAATTTATTTACTGATAAAAAGCTTCTAAAGTATATATTCACATATAAGAAATCACCATACATCAAAGGGGATGGTTAGATCTAATAAATTACTAAAATTAATTTATTCACTATCATGATGACAAGGATAACAATGTAGCTGATGCTCTTAGTAGAAGAGAACTCACTACTCTATCCATGATGCAGATTGAGAATGACCCAATCTTCATGGATATGAAAAGGATGAAATTTTAAATTATAATATAATAGAATACATCATTCCTTTACCAAATTATTTCACAAGAATCTATCTAAGAGAATATTAAGCAGGCACAAAAGGATGATCTTGAGCTTCAAAGGAAGGTGAATACAATAATGGAAGGGAAGTTGTAAGAGTTCCATTTCGATGATGATGGTGTGATTCAGTTTTGAACATGGATTTCTGTGCCTCCATCACCCGAGATAAATAAGGAGATATCAGATAATGAAAATAGATCAACTTTCTCAGTACATACTAGAAGTACCAAGATATACCATGATTGAAGAGAACACTTCAAGTGGGACAACATGAAGATGTTTATTTTAGAGTATATCATAAGGTGACTGATATTTCAATAAGTTAAATAATAGTGATATAAGTCCCGAGGGATGATGAAACCATTTTCTATAATGATGTGGAAATGGGATAATGTCACCATGGTCTTCGTCACTGGTCTCCCAAAGACTTCCAAAAGAAATAATATGATATGGGTTGTGGTGGAATGACTCATAAAGTCTACCCACTTTATTTATATCTAGGAAGATTTTCTCTTGAACAACCTACTAAGATATATGTGA
Source organism: Viscum album (assembly GCA_963277665.1). NCBI lineage: Eukaryota > Viridiplantae > Streptophyta > Magnoliopsida > Santalales > Viscaceae > Viscum > Viscum album. The sequence goes on along the minus strand of OY728142.1, from coordinate 679,690,638 downwards.
TTTAATTGGTAAGGATACATGGGGTTCCACCTTTTAACATCTCTGATCATGATCCAAGGATCATGTCTAAATTATCGATGATTCTTCAACATGCCTTGAGTAATGAATTGAATTTCAGCATGACAAATCACCCCCAAACTTATGTCTAATCTAAAAGGACTATTCATATTCGTGATTTCATGATAATATCCTATTAAATGGAATTAAAAGGTCGATGGGATTAGAATATTCCATTGGTTGATTTTTCATACAACAACAGCTTCCACTCAAGTTTTCAGACAGTTCTATAAGAAGATTTGTATAGAAATGGATGTAGAATTCATAACTAATGGGTTGATGTTGTAGAACAAAAGATACGTAGACCTAATATCATGAAACATATAACAGAGAAGGTTCAAGACATCTAGTAACATATAAATTTCACTCATATTTTGAAAAAGAGTTGTTCTCACAACTATTGAATGGACTTGGAGTTCGACATGGAAAATAAAGTCTTCCTTCGAATATCACCATGGAAGAGGGTCATGTGGTTTTGAAAGAACGGGATTTTAAGATCAAGGTATAATGGCCCCTCTGAGATACTATATCACATAGGAGTAGTACACTATCAGCTTTAACTTCCTCCATGTATGGATCAAATTCATGGCATGTTCCATGTATCACTCGTGAGGATGTACATACTAGATCCCTCAAATGTACTGAAATCATAGGTGGTGCAAATGGAACATTGTCCCTATTATGAGCCAAAGATGAAAAATATTCTAGACCAAAGAGGTAAGTTTCTATACAACAATAAAACCAACCTTGTAAAAGTGTTATGGAGAAACTATAAGTATGAAGATGTGACTTGGGAACCAGAGGAAGCAACGAAGGATAAGTACCCTCACCAATTAATGTAAAACTAAATTTTGAGGGAGAAATTTCAAAAGGAAGGAGGAATATAACAACAACAAAATTTATCAAGTGAAAATACCATCTTATAATTATCTCATATATTATAAATCACATAAAATCACTTATAAAACATATAAAAACATTAAAATGATGAATAAATGAAGTAAGAGGCATTTCTAGAAGTTATGGAACCTATACCAACGGAATAATAATTTGACCTTTAGAATAGTAACATGACCATTTAGAATAGTAATGTAGAAAATAGAATAGTAAACTCACCTATGAAAGTATAAAAAAATTAGGTATCTTATATATGATAATATGATATAATTATATCATTTCATAGGTAAATAAATTTTTAAAAAATTACTAACTAAGAGTCGGTATTATTGTAAATCATAAATTTTTATTTTAATATATATAAATAATATAATGATTTAAAAAAATTTCAATAAAATAAATTCATTAATTAATATTTTGGTTTTTATGATTATAAGATAATTTTAAGAGACCTTGAGTAATTTTTCAAAGTGTCATAAAATCAGTTATAATTTTAAAATCTGTATTTTTCGAGTAAATGTTAATTTTATTTAAACACTAAATTTATCAAATTTAAAAAATTATTTTCATAAAATAGAGTCCATTTTTTGGTTCTACAAGTCAAAATATTTTTAGGGTGAATTTTTGGTTTTTTTTAAATACTTCAATTTTGGTGAATAGTAAAATACAATAATTTATGATAAAAGCTAAATACATGAATTATTGAGTCCTAGATGATGTATAGATGATGTAAGACAAAAATATCAAACTATAATTAATTATTTTAATATATTTATTTATTATTATCATACTATTAATATTCTTGATCAAAAATAATAAATTAATGAATAAAATAATGAGAAAACTCCCCTCTCCTCCCCTATAAATACAACCCTCATCATCCCTTCTTCTCAAACATTCCATGATATGAGTCTTTTAAAATTTCTACCCAATAAATATTCCATTAAACAACTCCATGTACTAGAACTATTAGGCTCATAAAAATACCAAACCCTTTTCCCTAATGAGATTCTCACAATGGAGAAATTCAAGAGGTAAACCCCTCTTTCTTTGTCTATTAATTTCTTTTCAATTTCATTTCTTTTTTATTTCCTCTCCTCAACTCCTCTTATCCATGTGGCATGAAAACTATAGAAACTTATATATAATTAAATTTAATCATGTTGGTGGAATAATTATTCATCAAATTCCTTCTCTTATCCCTTTTAGTCTAAAAATGAGAACATCGTCTATGGTGTGTCGATTTACCGCCACCATGGACGATGCATTTTCATTTTCCATTACCGTATCCAAATATGGTCATAAAACTATTATTTTGGTTAAATAATAATTTACTATACATATTATATGTTATATAATGTTTTAAAATCAATATAAAAACATGATATTAAATAAAATGACACGTGTTCTTGATGGTCATAAAATCTTCCAAATAAATTAAATATTTTCATTAACTATTTAACTAATGATTTATCCTTATACCATATAAGAAACTTATATATAATATAATTTTATCTTTTTAAATTTTTTTAAAATCATATAATCTGAAATATGGGTAATTTTTCTCATTTTTCAGGAACATCCATACTTGTATACAAGAAAACTGATCATGAAAATCAAGAAAATGAACACTCCCAACTCATATAATTAAACCATATAACTCATTTAAAAGGCCTTAAATGAACTTAATAAAACTATAATGATTCAAATTAATTTATAAAAGGATATTTATTTAATTATTAATTAATTTAATATGATTATCTAGGATATTTAAGTAAATAAATAACTCAGATTTAATGTAATGGGATTCTCATACCCAAATCTCCTTGTTATTGTTTTAACCCTTTAACTAAAGTTTTAGTATGGATGTTTCTATAATGTTACTTAAATATCAATTATTTTTTACTTCCATTTTTTTCTGTAATATACATACTTCTAATCTAGTTTTATGACAACTTTAATGATTTTTTCAAAATAAATATTCTTTCTTAAAACATGCCTTTTACTTCTCTTGAGGTTTCTCACTACTTCACACAAGATCAATTATTCTTATAAAAAGTATGTTATTCCCTATATATTTTGGTAATTCCAAAGGATATTAATGAGTACATGTTTTTTTAATGAAACCCATTCCATTACATGGGTTATTTTATGTCCTAGATTTATCCATGTTACATGTGGCATGAATTATTATGTAAATGTTATGATGTGATGGGTGCACCCAGAATTATATAGCGCTATTACATTTTATGACGTGGCATGTGCACCTGGAATTATATAGTGATAAAATTCATTTGGTAATGTGATGTATCTCATGATATAATATGAAATATACGCGACCATGATAGTATCTCTATTCACAACTATGTGTGGAAGTTAACCATTATGATATGATGTTCCCTTTTTGTTAATTTCCACATTCTATAACTTTATATAATTCTTCCTCTCATGATTCTAATAAATCTCACCAAACTATGATATGATGATTATTATTCTAAAGCATGTTATATTGATTCATGATTTTATCTATCCTCTCATCAGGATTTTATGTCACCTCTTCTTTTGATGTATATCTATTGGTGAATACCTTCACCAATGAGACCATGAGGTCCAATAATAAGATAGAGAATAAGTAATTAAATAAGTAATTACGTTTAATTATGTAAAAGTTATGTATGGTCCTAATTTTTTTTTAAATACACATAACCTTTTAATCCTAGTTTTGTAGAACTATTAGGTTTCTTATATTTAAAATGATGTAATAGTTTTATAAGGAAAAGAAGGGTTCTATTGTTTTTTCAAGTTTCTTTCAATGGTATTTATTATTTTTATTTAATTTTTGAGGATTTTGGTTTTTTATGTTTTTATGATTTTAAAATGTTTTGATAAATTTTTATTTTTTATTGGTTTTTATGGATTTTGTTGGTTTTTAGGGGTTTTAGTGTTTTTAGTATTTTAAGGATTTTTAATGATTTTAAGGTTTATTATGGAGTTTAAATGTATTTAGGAGTATCTGATATTTTTATGGTTTTTAGTTTTTAGGGTGTTTAAGGATATTTAGGGTTTTATTGGGTGATTATGGTTTTTAGGGAATTTAGGGTATTTGGGGGGGTTTTGATGTATTATGGGTTTTAGTGTCTTTAGGGGTTTTATGTTTTTGAGGTTTTATTGTGTTTATGGTTTTTTGAAACTTTTTATGGGTTTTACTGCCTTTTGGGTTTTTGGGGTTTTTAGGGTTTGTATAATTTTATGGATTAGGTTTTGTTCTTTAGGTATTTTTTGTGGTTTTAAGGGATTTTATGGTTTTTCATGGTTTTTAGGTATTTTAGGGTTTTTTGAGTCTTTTAAGAATTTTAATGGTTTATGGTATTTTAGGGTAAGTGGGTTAGTTTTTTAGGGATTTATGTTTTTTATTACTTTGATTATTTTATAGGGGTTTTAGAGTTTTTTCTTGGTTTTTAGAGGTTTTAGGTTTTTATGTGTTTTTAGGGATGTTTAGGATTTTTATTATTTTACAGGTTTTATGGTTTTTATGGTTTTTGAATTTTTTGGTGTTGGTGGGGGTTTAATGTTTTTATGGTCTTTAGGTTATTTTTATGGGTTGTTAGTGTTTTTATGGTCTTTTAGGATTTTAAGGACTTTTAATGATTTTTAAGGATTAGAGTCATTTAGGGGATTTGGGTTTCTTTATGGTTTATAGAGGTTTTAGTGTTTTTTAGGGTTTCATAATTTTTTTATGATTTTTAGTGGTGTTTATAGTTTTTATGGTTTTATATTTTCTAATTTTGTAGGGTTTTTTATTTATTTGGGATTTTTAGGGTATTTGGGGTTTATAGGATCATTTTAAGATTTTTTTGGGTTTTAGGTTTCTTTTAGGGGTTTAATATTCTTTTATGGTTTTAGAGTTTTAGGGTTATTTTAGGGATTTATTTTTTTAGTTTTTTGTAGGGGTTTTATGGTTCTATATGGTATTGTAGGGTCTCAATGGTTTTTAGGATTTTTATGGGTTTTTAGGGTTTTATTGATTTTATGGGTTTTTTTGGAATGATAGGGTTTTAAGTGTTTTTATTGGTTATAGGGGTTTTTTGTTTTGTTTTGGTTTTTAATGTTTTAGGATTTTTATCATTTTTATGGTTTTTAATATTTTATGTTTTTAGGGGTTTCAACGGTTTTTAGTTGTTTTTTGTGTTTTAGGGTTTTTATGGTATTTTTTAGCTGTTTAAGGGGTTTTTACTATCTTAGGGTTTCTAGGGATTTTAGTGGTTTTTAGGATATTTATGGGTTACTAGGGGTTTTAAGGTTATTAAGTTCGTTTTAGGGTTTTCAATTGGATTAGAAACATTTTATTTTTTCATGGTTTTTTTATGATTTTAGGGGTTTTTATACAGTTTTCATATTTCTAGGGTTCTTGGGGTTTTCAGGCATTATAGGTTTTTGGACGGGTTTTAATAGTTTTTAGGTTTATATAAGATTTAATGGTTTTGGGTTTTAGGGTTATTATGGTTCCACGTGGTTTTGGTTTTTATGTGGTTTATAGGTTTTTGAGGTTTTAATGGTTATCTAAGATTTTTTCGGTTTCTATGGTTTTGTAGATAGTTTTAGGGTTTTGTGGATTTTTTGATATTTTTATGGGTTTTAGCTTTGATATGGTCTTTTATAGTGTTTATGACCTTTTAAGATATTTTATGGGTTTTAAGGCATTTTAAGGGTTTTATTGTTGTTAGGTTTCATAAGGGGTTTTTATGATTTAGGTATTTTTAGGTATTTTAGAGTTTTTATGGTTTTTAGGTATTCAGATTTTTAGGGGTTTTAGGTATTTAGAGTTTTTTGGTTTTTTTATTTTATGGTCCTTTGGGTGTTTTTTATTATTTATGGGGGTTTAGGGGTTTACATCATTTTAGAGTATTTTAGGGTTATTTTAGGGTTTTTAGGGTCTTTATGGTTTTCTATGTTTTTTAGTATTTTACGTTTTTTTAAGGTTTTAGGATTTTTTGGGGTTTTTCGATTTTTGGGTTTTTAGAGGTTATAGGGTTTTTTTGGCTTCTAAGGAATTTTTGGTATTTTTAGAATATTATAGCATTTTATAGTCATTTTTTGGTTTTAGGATCATTTATAATTTTGGGGGGTTTTAGGGTATTTCTAGGGTTTTGTGGTTTTTAGGGGGATTTAGGGGATTTGTGGTTTTTACAATCTTTTTATTTTGTAACTGTTCTTAGGATTATTTACAGTTTTAGGGATTATATGGGAATTTAGGGTTTTATTTTTTGATGGTTTTTATGGAGTTTTAGTGGTTTTAATCATTTTTATGGTATTTATGGTTTTAGGGTTTTAGGGTTTTTAAGAGTTTTTAGTATTTTTTGGGGTTTTAGGGTTATTTAAGAGTTTAGTTTTTATAAATTTTTTAGGATCCTTTAGGGTTTTTAGGGTTTTAGATTATTTTTGGGTTTTTATATTTTTATGGTATTTTATAGTATTTTTGGTCTTTATGGTTTTTAGAGTATTTCATTGTTTTTTGGATATTTTAGGGGTTTTAGAATCTTTTAGGATTTTTTGGGGTCATGTATAGGGTTTAGGATTTATGATGCAATGTTTAATGTTTATAGTCTAGGGTTTAGGGTTTTGGGTGTAAGGCTTATGATTTAGTGTTTAGGGTATAGGGTTTGGTGTGTATTTTTTGTGGTTTACAATATTGTGTATAGGGCATAGGGTGTAGTGTTTGGGAAATAGGGTGTCGGGTATAGGGTTTGGGGTGTAGGTTTAAGGGTTTATGGTGTATGGTATTGAGTTTTGGGTGTAGGAATTGTGATTTAGGTTTTAATGTTTTTATATTTTTATGATTTTTTTTGTTTTTGTGTTTTTAGGGATTTTTGGGTCTTAGGGGTTTTTATGGGTTTTTATGATTTTTAAGGTTTTTATGAATTTTAAGGCCTTTTTGTGTATTTAGAGTTTTTAGTGTTTGTGGTGGGGGGTGGTTGGGTTTTTAGTGGTTTTAGGTGTTTTAACGCATTTTTAGGTGTTTTAATGTTTTTAGGGGTTTTTAGATATTTTATGGATTTAGGGGGGTTTAGTGGTTTGGTAATTATTAAGGGTTTTAGGGTTTTGAGGCTTTTGTTAGGTATTATAGTTTTTAGGTTATTTTATTGCTTTTTAGTTCTTACAGTTTTTTGGATATATAGTATTTTTATTAATTTTAATCCTTTTTTAGGTTTTTATTGATTTTATGGTTGTGGGGATTTTTAAGGATTTTAATGTTTTTATTTGAGTTTTGGGTATTTTAATTTTTTAGGGTATATAGGGTCTATCAAGGTTTTAGGGTTTTTATTATTTTTAGGTAATTTAAGGGACCTTTGGAATTTTTATATGTTTCATTGTCTTTTGAATGTTTTAAGAATTTTTAGGGTCATATAGGGGTTTTAGAGTTTTAGTAGGTTTTTTGGGTGTTTTAGTATCTTTTATGGTTTTCAGGGTTTTGGTGTATTTTTGATTATTTTGGGCTTTAGGGTATTTTAATGTTTTTAGAATCTTTTAGAGTCTTTTAGTGTTTTAAGGGTTTTTAGTATTTTTATGTTTTTTTGGGGTTTTGGGGGTTTTAGGGTATTCTAGTACGTTTTAGGGTATTCTAGTAGGTTTTAGGGTTTTAGGTTCCCTCAGGGTTTCAGGTGCTTTTTAGGGTTTGTAGGGTCTTATATGGACTTTTAGGGGTTTTGGGGTTTTTTAGGGTTTTTATGCATGATAGTGATTTATTATTTTTAGGGTATTAAAGGTATTTTCGTAATTTTTTAGTGTTTTATGGTTTTATGGCCTTTTTAGAGATTTTAGGGGACTATAGAATTTTTAGGGGTTTGTTATGGTTTTAGGGTTTTTAGGGGTTTCAAGGTTTCTTAATTATTTTTGAATTTTTACAGTTTTGGGGTATTTTAATGGGTTTTAGAGTTTGGGGGAGGTTTTAGGGTGTTTTATGGTTTTTAGGTCCCTTAGAGTAATTAGGATTTTATGGTCTTTTATGGTATTTTTGTGTTTCTATGAGTCTTTTAGGGTTTTTATGGTTTTTAGGCTTTTATGGGGTTTTAATGGGTTTGTTTGGGTTTTTAAATTGTTAGGGGTTTTTGAGTATTTTTTGGTTTTTTAGTTTTTTCACTGTTTTTATACTTTTTATGTTTTTTTGGGGGGGTTTTAGATTTTTCGGGTTTTTTGGTAATTTTTGGGTGTTTTTTGGTGTTTTAGGTTTTTGGATCTTTTTTTAGGGGTTTAGGATCTTATATGTTTTTTGTGGGGTATTGGGGCAAAGAAGGCGCATGACCAGGCTATTCCTAGTCAACCAAAATGTATTATAAAAAATAAAATTAGACAAAAAAGGTAGGGGTAGGTTCAAACAACCCATGCCCAAAAGAAACTACATTTCATACGGGTTGACCTCCCCACCCTCCCCATAGGGGTCTCTATCTACGCCATATCCTAAAGATGCATCAGACTCTACCATCTCCCACTCCGACGGAACCTTCTTAGCACTTTCTATGTCAATTTCCAGATTATTATATATGTTCCTAAGCCTCTGTTACTCTACAGAATTGGGGGCCTTGGGGATGCTCTAGTAGAAATTGGACTTGGAAGAGTGGAGTAGTCCCTCCTTTCCCTCAACATTATAAGAGTAGAGAAAAGTCCTCCAAGATCCACCTTCCTTCCATGAAGCACATCATCATCGCTCACTACTTTAGACATGGAAATACCATCCTTTTTGAGTTCCAAATCAGCAAGATCCACCCAACCTTTCTGTATTCCAAATTTGGGAGTATATGGATTGTCAAACCTCAACTTCCTCTTCATAGGGCCTGAATCCATGCCAGCAGTATGAGGGTCACCCAGCAAATCCTTATCGCCCCTTATCCAAGCCATGATTGCATTAATATTGGCATCTTACTCCTCAAATATTTCACTTAATCATATAGCTGTATCATTATAATTTCAGACAAAATGAACATCCTGAATCATATATGTCTCCCACATTATGTCCTTTTGATGATTCTCATATGTGTTCTCCATACATTGTAGCATTATCTATATGAAAATATCAACACATGGGGGTAAGGTATCATACACAACCATAGAATCGCTCGAGTTCTATTGGTCTTAAATATTTCTTCTCATTATATAATTTGAGGAAAAGTCCCCTTGGTCTTTGTGTATCTCTGTATTTGCAACAAGGGAAGATTGTAAGCCTTCAACTTGACTATCCCAATTCCCAGTAGCATCAACCATCACCTCTCCCTACTTCTGAACTTTATCAATAATGATTAATGGATTTTTCACCACCTCCTCCCACCCCATCACTTCACGAATGGGGGCTGGAACCTCCTCCTAATGTTCCTCGGGATTTCCACTTTCATCCCTAATAGCTTCAACCTGCACCTGTCCCTGCCCATGCTTCTCATGCCTCACCCTCCCATTATCTTTAATCTCCATAGGTCCCAACCCCTCAAGCTAGTTGGGATTTGGAATTACCTCTTTCCCCTGCTTTAAGAGTGGAAGGTCCATGACAATAGCCACACCCTCTTTGGGAACCTCATCCCCCTTCCTTCATGGAGAAGAAAAATCACCTGTAATTCCCATGTCACACCTCACGAGCTTGAAAACATCACTAACCATAGCCTCTAAATGATACCCCACTACAGAATTCCGTGAAAAAGAGATCCCTACTTCCACTCTATCATCCCTCCATGCACACAAAATGTCATCCCTCAGAGTTCCCTACCATTCATCAAAATTAGGTGAAAACCCCAACCTTAGGGAGGAAACTCTCTAGTCTATCCCTACCACAACATTCCCACTACCTCTACGCCTACAATCAATCTTCATGTGACCAAGTTTCATGCATTAATCATAGTATCTCACTCATGATTCAAAAACCACGTGTTGTTTCCAATGAAGCTATTTTCCAATAGCAATCCAAAAAAAATCAACTGACCCTTACAAAACATCAACTTCAACAACGACATTTAGAGAAACCAGATGATATAATTCTCTAGTTCTACTATCCATGCACAAGAAACTTCCAACCAGATTCCCCATCATTGAAATAATATACAGATTTTGAAAGGGTAGTGGTAGTTCTTGAAAACTCAACCAAGATTCCACCATTAGAGAATCACGACACAAGTGGAAATCAAAGATCCATCGGAAAAGGGATAAGCAAGAACCATTACATCTTCAAGGAATTGCAATCTAAGAATGAATAAGATCCTCCTTGGATGAAAAGTGAATCAGAATGTGACATGTATTGACAAGGCCAATAGTAGCATGATCTCATACATCCAAATGTTCAAAGATGAACCTATCAAAACATCAACCGGAGGTGCCAATTCAAGAAACGAGAAACCAGGGTCAACTTATAAAGAGTGGAAGCATCATTAAACTCTTCAATCGATAGATGAAGCCGTGCATAACCTTCATGAATATAATTATCTTTAGAAAAAATATATAACCATGGAAACAGTGTAAGAAAATTAGTATCCAAGAACCGGACAAAGGGTCGATCTTCATCAAGGGCCATCAGAGCCCCCCCCCCCCATGAGGGAGAGGCCAAGGCACAAGTCCATCGTCATCTTCAATTACGCAAAAGAGAGGCTGAATCGCTATCGTGAGAGAGTAGAGGAGTTATATTATCATAACATATGGACTCTTCTGTGGGGTTTTAGGGTTTGTAAGGGTTTTATAGGCTTTTATTTGTTTTGGGTATTTTTTGGTTTTTAGGGTTATTTAGGTCTATTTCGGTTTTATGGTGTTTTTAGATTTTTTAGGGTTTTAGGGTCTTTTAGGGTTTTTATGTTTTTTTGGTTTTTAGTTTTTTATGGGTTTGGGTTTTGAATGGTATTTTATGGGTTATTAGGTTTTTAGTTTTTATTATGGATTTTAGGGTTTTTATAGTTATTTTTAGTTTTTATGGGTTTTATGGAGTTTAATGGGTTTTTGGGTTTTTGTGGGTTTTGATAGTTTTTTTAGTGTTTTATGGGTTTTAGAGTTGGGGGGGGGTTAGGGTCTTTTAATTATTTTTGTGTTTTTAGGGTCTATTTGGGGTTCATTTAGAGTTTTTATTTTTTTCATAACTTTTTAGGGTTGTAGGGGGTTTTAGGGTATTTTTGAATATATTAGTTATTTTGAGGGTTTTTAGGGTGTTTTTGGTATTTTAGTCACTTTAACTATTTCCATGGTCTTTATGGTTTTGGTATAGGATTTAGGGTTTGGGGTTTGGAGTTTATGATGTGAGGTTTAGGTTACAAAGTGTAGGTTTTTATAGTTTATAGTATAAGTGATATGGTTTAAGGTTCATGGTTTAGGGTTTAGGATGTATGATATAGGGTTTATGGTGTAGGATTTTAGGTTTTGGGTATGGGGTATAGGGTTTTATGTGTATGTTTTAGGGTGTATGGTAAATGGTTTAATGTGTAAGGTTTTCGGGTTAGGTTGTATGGTATATGGTATATCTTTGTTGTGTCATTAAAGGTTTTTATAGTATTTTTTATTTTTTTAGTTTTTAAGAGTATTCAGGGGTCCTAGGGTATTTTGGGGTTTTATGGTATTTTAGGGGTTTCAGGGTTTTTTTGGGGGGTTTGGTTTTTTATAGGTTTTTAGTATTTTATTGTTTTTTCTTGGGTTTTTATGATTTTAGGGGTTTTTATATTTTTTAGTGGTGTTAAAGAGATTTTAGGGGTTTAAAGTTTTTTTTAGATTTTTTGGGTTTTTATAATCGTTTTAAAAGGATTTTAGGACTTTTATAGTTATAAAAGTTTTAGTTTTTTTTAATACTTTAGTTTTTTCAGGTTTTTTAGTGTTTCGAGGTTTTTAGGGATTTATATTGTCATTCGTGTTTTCAGTAACATTATGGGTTTTAGGATTTTTTAGGATTTTTGGGCTTTTTGGGTTATTATGTTTTTATCTTTTTGGGGGTTTGGGTGTTTTAATGGTCTTTTGGGTCTTATGGTCTTTTAATGGTTTTTAATGACTTTTAGTATTTTAGGATTTTGGTGTTCTAGTGCATTGATGGGTTTTATTTTTTTAGGGAATTTAGTGGTTTCTTAGTGTTTTTTATATTTATTGTTTTTATTATTTCTAGGATTTTTAAGGTTTTATGGGTTTTCAAGGTCTTGGGGTTTTTGGGGTTTTGGGGTTTTATTGGTTTGACAGATTTTAGGTCTATTTTAATGTTTTAGGGCCTTTCATGTTTTAGGGGTTTTCAAGGTGTTTATATAAATTAATGATTTTTATGATTCTTAATTTTATTTTTTGTCTGTTATTGGATCTAGTTTCCTTTTTCAATTTTAGTGTTTTTGGAATATTTGTGGGGTTTTGGGGCATTTTATTGACTTTTAGGGGTTTTTGGGGTTTTGGGGGGTTTTAGTGTCTTTTGGGGGTTTAAAGGGTTTTTAGGGTCTTTAATATTTTACATTTTTTAGGTTCTATTAGGGTTTTAAAGGGGTTTTGGGTGTCTTAGTTATTTTTGTGTTTTTATGGTGTTTTGGGGTTCTAAGGTTCTTTTAGGTTTTTATTTGTATCACATACAATATTTTCATTTTTAGGGTCATTTGGAATTTTGTTCTTTTTAGATTCATCTAGGGCTTTCATTGTATTCTTAGGGTTTTATGGGTTTTAAGTATTTTAGGGGTTTTAGGGTATTTTAGGTTCTTTTATGGATTTTGGGTGTTTTATTGATTTTTATGGGTCTTTAGGGGTTTTTGGGATTTTTAGTAATTTTTTTATTTTAGTGTTTTTAGTGATTACTATAATTTTGATAATAATTTTATGGGATTTTAAGTATTTATACATTTTAGGGGAATTTTATGGGTTTTAGAATTTTTTTATTATTTTAGGGGCTTTTAGGGTTTTTTGGGTTTTTAAGGTTTTTACAATTTTAGGTTTTTAGGTTTGTTTTAGCTTTTTTTAGTGTTTTTAGGGTTTTAGATAATTTTATGGTATTTTAGGTGGTTTTAGTGTCTTTTTGGACATTTTATGGTTTTATAGGTCCATTTAGTGTTTTCATGGCATTTTAGGGTTTTTTGTGGTTATGGGTTTTTAGGATTTTTTTGGGTTCTATTGGTTTTATACCTTTTAGTGTGTTTTAGAATTTTTATGGGTTTTTTGTTTTTTGGCAGTTTTGTGTTGTTGTTTTTAGTTTTTAGGGGTTCATTTGGGTTTTTAGGGTTTTATTGGTTTTAGGATGTTTTTATGGTGTTTTGGAACTTTTTGGGGTTTAGATCCTTTTTACAGACTTCTATATTTTTAGGGTTTTTTAAAATATTTATGGTTTTATAGGGTTTTTAGGGTTCTTTAGGGGTTTGAGGATTTATTTTTGTGTCTTAGATGTATTTTAGGTTCTTGTATGGTTTTATTGAGTTTTTAGGGTCTTATAAGATTTTATTGGGGTTCTAGGGTCTTTTATGATTTTTTGGGTTTTAGGGTCTTTTTATTGTTTTAGGTTTCATTAGGTTTTTTCAGTTTTTCTAGTTATTTAATTTTTTAGGGGGTTTTTGGTTTTTAATGATTTTAATTAATTTTCAGGGTTTTTAGGATTTAAATGGTGTTTATATTTTTTGAAGGGATTCTAGGGTTCTTTATGGTTTTTAGGGTTTTAAGATTTTTACGAATTTAAAGAGATTTTAGGTGTTTTCAGTTGTTTTTAGGGAATTTAAGGATTTTTATGATGTTTATGTGGGTTTTAGGGCCTCTTATTCTTTTAGGGGTTCTTTAGGATATTTAGGGTCTTTAAGGGGTTTTGGCGTAATTTGGGTGTTTTAGTGTTTTTAGGGGTTTTAGGGAATTTTAGGGGTTTTTTGAGTTTTAATGATTCTAATGGGTTTTATAGTTTGTTAGGTTCTTTTATGTATTAATGGATTTTTGGGGTATTTGGGGTTTATGGTTTAGGGTTTAGTTTTAGGTTATATGGAATAGGGTTTAACATGTAGGGTTCAGGGTGTATAGTTTACGTTTTAATGGTGAATGGTATAGGGTATATAGTGTCGAGGTTAGGGTTTATGGTGTAGGGTATAAGTGTTTGTCTTTAGGGATTTGGGCTTTCATGATGGGTTTTGAGTTTTATGTTTAGGGTTTTGGGAGTAGGGTTTATGGTTTAGGGAGGAGGGAATATGGTTTATGGTTTAGCGTAAAGTATTTAGAGATTTTGCGGTTTTTATGGTTTTTTGGGGATTTATGTTTTTTGGTTTTTTTGGATTTTATGATTTTTTGTATGTTTTTTGGCTATTACGAGTTTTTAGGGTTTTAGGGGTTTTTTTGGGTTTTTGTGTTCTTATGGGGTTTCTAGGTTTTTTAATGTTTCTATGGTTTTTTGGGCTTTTCAATATTTCCAATGTTTTTTTGAATTTTTTATGTTCCTATAGATATTATTTGTTTTTTTGTTCATATGGATTAATGGTTTCTAAATTTTCTACATGTTTCAATGGTTTTTATGAGTTTTATTGATTTTTAGAGTTTTAGGGTCTTGGGCGGCATATGGGTTTTAAGGTTTTAGTGGTTTTAATGGTTTATGGAATTTCTTTTGGTTTTCATGTTTATTAGGGGTTTTTAGGTATTTTAGGGTTCTTTGGTTTATTTGTGTTTTTATGACTTTACGACGTTATTGGGTTTTAGATTCTTTTGGTGTTTTAGGGCCTCCTAAGGTCTTCTTAGATCATTTATGTTCCTTTGTGGTTTTAGTGTTCTTATATTTTTTGTATTTTTAATTTTTTTTAAAAATTTTATGGGATTAAAAGGTTATTTTAGGGGTTTAGGGTTGTCATGGTGGGTTTTGGGTTTTAGTGTTTTTATTGTACTTAGGGTTGAAAGGGTATTTAGGTGTTTTAATGTTTTAAGGGGGTTTAGGGTTTTTAGTATATTTTAAAAATTTATTGGCTTTAGATGTATTTAGTTTATTTTATTTTATTCTTGGGTTCTATGATTTTTATATTTTTTTGTGTCATTTTATGGTTTTAAGAATCATTTAGGGGTTTTATAGTTTCTGATGTCTTTTTGGATTCAAGGATTTTTTTTGTTTTTATGGTATTTTAGGGATTTTTAGGGGTTTTAGGGTATTTTCGAGTTTTTCAAGTTTATTCAATTTTTGGGTATTTTAGGGTTTTAAGTGTTTTAGGGTTTTTAGTTCCTTTTAGGGATTTTAGGAGACTTAGGTTTTTAAATATATTTAGATTCATATAGGGATTTTAATATGTCATAGGGGTTTTTATCATTTTTTAGGGTTTAGGGGTTTTTAGTTTTTAAGAGATTTTAGGGTATTCTTATGGTTTTATGGTTTTAGGGGTTTTGGTTTTAGGTGTTTTTCAGTTTTTGTTGGTTTTAGGATTTTATGTTTTTTTGGTGTTTTATGTTTTTTTGGTTTTATAGTGTTTATTTCAGTTGTTTAAGGTTATTTTGGTTGTTTGAGGGGTTTACGGCGTTTTCTACTTTTTAGGGATATTTTTTGGTTTTTTAGGATTTTTGGGTTAATGAGGGGATTTTTGGAATTTCAGGGCGTTTTCAAGGATTTTAGGTTTTTAGGGGTTTTTATGATTTTTAGGTTTTTTTGGTTTTTTAGGATTTTTAGTTTTTTAGTATTTTAGGATTTCTTAAGGTTTTTATGATTTTCAAATGGGTTTGGATGTTTTATTAATTTAAATGGGTTTTTATTATTTTTAGGGATTTTTTGATTAATTAGAGTATTTAGGTGTTTTTATAGTGTTTAGGAGTTTTATGGTTTTATGGGATTTATTTTTTTTGGGATTTTTGGATATTTCTATGTTTTTAGGGTTTTTAGAGGTTTTATGATTATTATAATAATTATTATTTTTTGGGGCATGGTGGATTTTTAGGATATTAGGTTTTTTAACTGGTTTATGGTTTTTATTGGTTTTTGGTTTTTTTTGTGTCATTTTAGTTTTTAGGGTTGTAATGTTTTTTATTTCTTTTTGGGTCATTACTGGTCTTTAGGGGTTTTAATGGGTTTTTGGGTTTTTATGGTGCATAGTTATATTTAGTGGTTATGGTATTTTTAGGTATACAAAAGGTTTCTAGGATTATTAGTCTTTTTAGGGGTGTTTTGGTTATTAGGATTATAGTGGTTTTTAGGGGTTTAAAGGTTTTCAATTTTTAAGGGTTTTTTGGGATTTAGGGTTTTTTTAGTTTTTAGGGTTGTAGGTATTTTTCAGTTATTAGGGTTTCTAAATGAATTTATGTTTTCAGGGTTTTAAATCATTTTTATGGGTTTTAGGGTGTTTATGTGTTTTATGGGTTTTTTGGGGTTTTAGTGATTTCTTCTTCTTAGGGGTTTCAAGTTTTTTTGTGTGTTTTGGGTTTGTTAGGATTTTTTAGTTTTTTTTGGTTTTTAGAGTTTTTTTATAATTTTTATGGGCTTTCGAGTATAGGGTTATTTTGGGGTTTTACAGTTTTAGGGGATTTTCATATTTTCAGAATTATTTACTAGTTTTAGGATTTTTTTGTGTTTATTATGGTTTTATGGTTTTTGGGGGTTTTAATGTTTTCATATTATTTTTGGGTTTTTTTGGGTTTTTTGGGTATTTATAATATTTATGTTTTTTAGGTTTTTTAGGGTTCTTATGGTTTTTAGTGATTTTCAGTTGTTTTTATGGGGTCTTTAGGGTTTCTATTGGTTTTAGGGTTTTTATTACTTTTTTAGGGTTTTAAATGGGTTTTATGGTTTTTAGTGTTTTTTTGGGGTTTTTGGGTTTTTTTATGGATTTTAGGGTTTTTATGATTTTAGGGATGGTTAATGTATTTTTGGGTTTTTTAGGTCTTTTAGAGGTTTTCGGGGTTTATGTATTTTTAGTGATTTTATGGGTTTTTAGGGTATTTAGGGTTTTAGGTTCATAGTGTTTTATGGTTTTATGGTGGTTAAGGTTTTTGAGGTGTTTTAGGGTCATTTAGGGGTATCTAGAGGGTTTTTGAGTTTTTGTGGGTTATAAGGTCTTTTAAGATTTTAGGGTAATTTTGTGGTTTTAGGGTGTTTAGGTTCTTATATGGGTTGTTCATGTTTTTATGGCTATTTAGGATTTTTATGGTCCTTTAGTTTTTTTTGTGTTTTATAATTTTTTTGGGTTTTTTTGGGTTTTTATGATTTTGGAGTTTTTAGGGGTTTTTAGGATTATTAGTTTTTTAGGGTTTTTAGGGTTATTTGGTTTTTATGGGTTTTAGGGTCATAGGTATTTTCGGATTTTAATGGGTTTCTAGTGTTTTGGGGTTTTTTATTATTTTTATTGTTTTTAGATGTTTTAGTGTTTTTTGGTTGGGGGTAGTATTTAATTGTGTGTGTGAGGGAGGGGGGGGGGGGGTATGGCTTTTACAGTTTTAGGGGTTTCTTTCGAGTTTTTAGTGGTTCTTTGGATTTTAAGGGATTTTATATTATTTCAAAGATTTTAGGCGGTTTAGGTTTTAATGGGTTTAATGGTATTTTAAGGTATTTAGGTTTTTAGGTTTTATCAGGGGTTTATAATGGTTTTTTTATTCTATGGATTTTTCGAATTTTCATTGTTTTTAGGTTAGTTAGGGTTTTTAGGTGTTCTATGATATTGTTGGGTTTTTTGGGGGGTTTTAGGTTTCTTAAAATTGTTTTAGAGTCTCTTAATGTTTTCTAGGTGTTTAGGGAGTTTTAGGGGGTTTAGTTTTTTTAGGGGGTTTTGGGTTTTGATTTATTCTAGGGTTTTTGGGTTGCTAAGGATTTTTAATATTTTTTGTGTCATTAAAGATTTTTTTCATGTTTTGGGGGTTTTATTATTTTTTAGGTTATAGAGTTTTTTACTTTTATTTGTAGTTTTTAGTGTTATTTTAGGATTTTATGTGTTTTAGAATTTTTATTGTTGTTTTGGTTTTTAGGGGTTATTTGGTTTTTTTTGGTTTTTAGGGTTTAAGAAAATTTTTGTGATTTTTAATGTTATTTTGGGTTTTTAGGGGTTTTGTTATTTCTTTATGGATTTCTAGTTTTCTAGGGTATTTATATTTTCTGTAATTTTAGTGGGTTTTTAGGTTTTTTAGTGTTCTAGGGATTTTAGGTCATTTTTTGGTTTTTAGGGTTTTAAGGGTTTTTATGATTTTTTTTATCTTTTAATGTTTTAAGGTTTTTAGTGCCTTTTATAGTTTTAATTGGTTTTTATGTTTTTTGGGTTTTTATTTTTTTGGTTGTTTTATGGTTTTTAGGGGTTTTAGGGAAATTTAGGTGTTTTAGGGTTTACTAGGGTCTTGTAGTGTTTAAAGGAACATTATGGGTTTATTTTCATTATTAGATTTTCAGGTTCTTTTAGAATTTTCTTTATATTCAAGTAGTTTAATGTGTTTTTAGGGTTTTTTTGGCCCTTTAGGATTTTAAGTACATTTATGATTTTTAGGGTTTTTAGAGTTATTTAATGATTTTATAGTTTTAGGGTCCTTTGAGAGTTTTTATTGTTTTTAGGATCCTGGCATGGATTAAGGGGATTTTTATATACTTATAGGGGGTTATGTTATTTTATGGTCTTTTAGGGGGGTTCATTGTTTTTATGAGTTTTTAGGTCATTATGAATTTTTATGGCCCTCTAGTGGTTTTAGTGTAATTTAGGTTCTTTTTAGAATATTTTAGGGTCTTTTAGTGTCTTTAGGGTTGTAAGATTTTTTAGGGGTTTTTTGGGTTGTAGGGTTTCTTTTTTAGTTTTTAAAGTTTTCATAATTTTTTTTTGTTTTTATGGTTTTTAGTGTTTTAGGGGTTATTAAGGTTTTATGGTGTTTTAGGGGTCTCAATGATTTTTAGGGTTTTTAGGTTTTTAGGGGTTTTAGGGTTTTTATGATTTTTAGGTTTCTTTAGGATTCTATGGTTTATATGGTTTCATTGGTTATAAGGTTTTATAGTGTATTTAAAGAGTTTTAAGGGTTTTAGTACTTTTAGGTTTCTTTAGGTTTATTTGTGGACATAGGGGATTTTAAATTTTTTTGTGTATTAAGCTTTTTTGGGGTTTTAGGGTTTTAGGTTTTCTGTGTTTTT
Source organism: Viscum album (assembly GCA_963277665.1). Lineage (NCBI taxonomy): Eukaryota > Viridiplantae > Streptophyta > Magnoliopsida > Santalales > Viscaceae > Viscum > Viscum album. The sequence continues at coordinate 679,671,680 of OY728142.1, read as the reverse complement.
TTAGATTTTTATGGTTTTAGGGATTTTAGTATTTTATGGGTCTTGGGGGTTTTATTGATTTTTTGGGGATTTAGGTTTTTCTATGGTTTTAGAGGGTTTTATAGTTTTTAGGGTTTTAGTGAGTTTAACGGGTTTTCGGGGTTTTCGGTTTTTAGTGTTATTATAGGTTTCTAGGGTTTTTAGGAGTTTTTTATCTTCTTTGTATTTTGAGTATTTTGGGATTTTTCTATTTTTTAAGAATTTTAGGGTTTTTAAGTATTTTAGAGTTTTAAAGGGTTTTGAGGGTTTTGAGTCATTTTTTGGTTTTGTGGAATCTTTACAGTTTTTTGGGGTTCAGGTTTTTCATATTTTGGGGGTTTTATGAGTTTGTAAGGTTCTTACGGGGTATAAATGGGGTTTTGGGTTTTTAGGATTTTATGAAGGGTATTTTAATTGGGTGTTTTTGGGGTTTTAGAGTTTTTAGGGGTTTTAAGGAATTTTCAATGGTGTTTGGGTATTTTTTAGAGTTTTTATTTTTTTAGTGTTTTAATGGGATTCAAGCATTTTTTTGGATTTTGGAGTTTATTTAGGGGGTTTGGGGGGTTTAATGGGTTTTTATGGTTTTTATGTTTTTAGTGTTTTTATAAGTTATTATGTATTTTTTGGGTATTTTGTGGTATTCAGGTTTTTATTAGGATTTCAATATATTTTAGTTACTTATTAATATTTTAGAATTTATAGGTTTTTTAAATGGTTTTTGTATTTTTTATGTTTGTAAGGGGTTTTATGGTTTCCCGAGTTATATTAGGGTTATATGTTTTTAAGGGTTTTTAGGGTTTTGTTGTGTTTTAGGGGTTTTTACATTTTTTAGGGTTTGTAAAGTTTTTATGCATTTTTTTGTTTTAAGGATTTTTAGAGTATTTTAGGGTTTCATGGTTTTGTTGGTTTTTTACGGTGTAGGGTTTTAAGGGTTTTCTTATAATTTCTATGTGTTTTTTGTGTTTTACGATAATTAGGGTTTTTAGAGTTTTTAATGGTTTTAGTGTTTTATGGTTTTTATATTTTTTGTGATTTCACGGTTTTTATGGGTTTTTGAGGGATTATAAGGTTTTTAGAGTTTTTATGGGATTTTTAGGGTATTTTTTTAAAGGTTTCTTATTGTGTTTCTGGGTGTTTTTTAGGATATTTATGGGTTTCAAAGGTTTTAAATATTTTTAAGAGTTTTTATGGTATTTAGGGTTTTTTTGAGTATTTAGAGAACTTAAGGGTTTTTAGGATCTTTTAAGGATTTTATAAGGGGTTTTGGGTATTTTGTGGGTTTTAGGGTTTTTATTGTCTTTAGGGTTTTGAAGGCCTTTTAGGGTTTAAAGGGTGTTTTGGGTCTTCTAGGGGTGTTTTAGGGTTTTTAGAGTGTTTTAGTTTTTAGGGATTTTTGGGTTTTAAGGGGTTTTATGGTCTTTTACAAGTTTTAATGGGTTTTAGACTTTTTAGATAACATTGATGTTTTTAAGGGTTTTAGGTATTTTTCATTGTTTTTACAGTATTTTCTGGTTTAACGTTTTTAGCGTCTCTTAAGATTTTTTAGGGTTTTCCAAGATTTTTTGGATTTTTAGGATTTTTAGTGGATTTAAGGGTTTTAGGGGTTTTCAGGGTTTTATTGTATTTTATGGGGTTTTAGGGTAATTTTGTGGATTATTGGGAATTTTTTGGGTTTCTTTGTATATTTTAGGGTTTCATGGGATTTATATTTTCTTTGGGTTTTTAGGGTTTTTATGGTTTTTAGTGTCTTTTTTAGGGTATTATTTTTTTCAGTGTTTTAGGGTTTCAAATGTTTTTTTGGTTTTTTATGGATTTGTACGGGTTTTATGGTTTTTTAGGTTTTTAGGATTCTTAGGTTTTTCTATGTTTTTTAAAAGATTTTAATGTCTTGTAGGGTTTTTTGGGTTATGAGAGGTTTGTAGGGTTTTGCAGGGGTTTTAGGGTTTATGGGTTTTATGAGTTCATATTATTTTCCTAAGGCTTCTAAGGGGTTTTTAGGTTTTTAATATTTTTATGGGTTTTTGGGTTATTTGGGGATGGTAATGTTTTTATGTATTTTTTCATGTATTTAGGGTTTTTTAGAGATTTAAGGGTTTTGTGGGTTTTCAAGGCGTCTAGGGGGTTTTATTGTTTTTAGTGTTTTTTAGGATTTTAGGGTATCTGGGGGTTTCTTAGTTTTTTGGGTTTTTAAGGCACTTTAGGTGTTTAGGGTTTTTACGATATTTATGGTTTTCTAGAGTTTTTCAGATGTTTAAGGTGGTTTATGGTCATATAGGATTTTATTTTTTTTCATTTATGGTTTCTTAGGGATTTGGAGTTCTTTTAGGGGTTTTTAGTGACTTTTGGGGGTTTTAGGGTATTTTACTATTTTTATGAGTTTTAAGGTCTTGTATCGATGTTTTATTATTTTAGGATATTTAGGTGTTTTATGATTTTCTTGTTTTTAGGGTTTTTTGGAATTTTTGGGGGTTTTAGGTATTTTTAAGGGTTTAGATATTTTTAGGGTGTTTAGGGTTTTTTGATATTTTGGTGTTGTTTACTTTTTTAATGTTTTTAGGGTCTTTGTGTTTTTTTGTATTTTTAGGGTCTTATGGGTTTTAATGGTTTTTAATTGTTTTTAGTGTTTTTAATGTTTTTTTGGTTTTAGAGGGGTTTACGGTTTTAAGATTTATTTTGTGTTTTTAGTGGGTTTATGGTAGTTTTTTGAGGGGTTTTGGTGTGTCACAAGTTTTTAGGTGTTTTTAGGTCTTTTATGTTTTTTAGGGTTTTAGGGTTTTAGGATTTATTTGGTTTCAATGTTTTTATAGGTTTTAGGTTTTTTATGGGTTTTTGGGTTTTTAGTGTTTCTAGGTTTTTTTTTGGTTTTTATGGTTTTTTGGGTTTTTAATGGTCTTTTTGAGGATTATAGGGGGTTTTTTGGTTTTTTGTTTTTAGGATGTTTCGGGGTTTTTTAGTTTTTTTGAAGATTTTTTTTTGTTTTTTGGGTTTATTATTTATATTTAGGATTTTTTATGGTTTTTAGGTTCTTTTAGGGTTTTATGACATTATGGTTTTAGGGTTTTTAAGAAATTTAATATTTTTTAGTGTTTTTTAGGTTTCCCAGGTTTTAGGTTTTTTATGAGTTTTAGTGGTTTTAGGGGATTTATGGTATTTTGGATTTTATGGTCTTTTAGAGATTTTATAGTTTTTAGGGTATTTTGGTTTTTTTATTTTTTAGGTTTTTAATGACTTTTATTAGTTTTAGGGTTTTATGGTGTTTTAAGGTTTTTTGGATTTTTGGATATTTTTTTGTTTTAGGGGATTTAGGGTTTTTAAAAATTTATTTGGGGGTTTTGAGGGTTGGGGTGGGGGGATAAAGGGTTTTTAGGATCCTGTTGGATTTTATAGGGTCTTTTAGGATTTTTGGGTATTTTAGAGTCTTTTATTGGTTTTTAACGTTTTATAGACCTTTATATTTTTTAGGATTTTTAGGTTTCTTTTTAATTTTGGGGGTTTGGTGTCTATTAGAGGTTTTTTAGTTTTTTTGGGTTCTTTATGTGTTTTTAGGGACATTTAGGGTTTCTGTAGTATTTAGTGACGTTTTGGGGTTTTAGTGTTTTTAGCGTCTATTAGGGTATTTGGGGATTCTAAGGGGATTTTAGTGAATTTAATGATTTTAAGGTTTTTAAGGGTTTTTAAGGGGTTTTTTTATGTTTTAATGAATTTTTGGGGTTTTAGGTTCTTTGAGGGGGTTTAATAGTTATTTGTAGTCTTTTTTTGTTTTTAAGGACTTGAAGGGTTTTTATAGACATTTAAGATGGGGGGGGGGGGTTAGGGTGTTTTAGAGGTTTTATTGATTTTAAGGTTTTTTAATTCTTTTTTGGGTTTCTTAGGATTTTTATGTATTTTTAGGGGTTTTAAGGGTTTTAGGGTCTTTATTTTTTTTTTATGTTTTTTGGGTTTTTAGTGACCTTTGGGGTTTTAGGGAATTTTGGGGGTTTTAATTTCTTTATATTTTTTGGTTATTTTAATGGTTTTTAGGGTTTTCAGGGTTTTAAGGGATTTTATTGTTTTTAGTATTTTTAGGGATTTTTTGATTTTATGGTTTTTTGAGTTTTTAATGGTTTTAAGGTTTTTAGTGTTTTAAGGGTTTTTAGCGTATTTAATGTTTTTAGGGGTTTTGTGGGTTTTCAAGTTTTTCTGGTCTTTAAGGTGTTTTACGACAATTTAGGTCTTTTACAGGTTTTTTTTTGTTTTTTTGGTGGGTTAGGGGTTTTTATAAAATTTTAGGATTTTTAGGGGTTGTCCGCACTTTTTATAGATTTATGTTTTTAGGGGGTTTAAGGTTTTTCTGGTTATTCGGGTTTTTTGGGGTTTTAGGGTTTTAGGGTTTTATGCGTTTTCAAATTGTTTAATTGGTTTTAGAGACTTGTAGGGATTTTTTTGGATTTTTAGAATGTTTTAAGATTTTAAGGTTTTTCAGGGTTTTAGGACCTTTTAGGGTTTCTAGGGTCCTTCATGATTTATATAGTTAATAGGGTCCTTAAGGGTGTTTTAGGGTTTCAAGGGTCTTTTAGTGGTTTGGGGTGTTATTCAGTTTTAATTGTTTTATGGTTTTTAGGGAATTTAGGTTGTTATAGGTTTATTTTATGTTTTTTTAGGGTTTTAGGTTTTTAATATTCTTTTTGGTTTTTAGGGGTTTTAAGGATCTTTTATGTTTTTGGGATTTTAGTGTTTTTAGTGTTTGTTTTTTTGTGATGGTTTTTGGTTTTTCATAGGGGTTTAAGATTTTGTAGAGTTTTATGTGGTTTTTATGTTATTTTGGGCTTATTATAAGAATTTAATTTATTTTAGGGTTTTTAGGTTTTTATGATTTTTAGGGGTTTAAAAGGGTTTTTAGTGTTTTGAAGGCATTTTTGGAGTTTTTATGGTTATAGTTATTTTTATGGTTTTCCCTGGATTTTATTGTTTTGGTGGTTTTTTATGTCTATTAGTGTTTTTATAGATTTTAGGGTATTTCCACAATTTACGTATTTTTATGGTTTTTCAAGCCTTTTAGTGTTTTATGTGTCTTATAGGTTTTTATTGGTTTTGTTATTTTGTGGATTTTTAGTGTTTATTAAGGTTTTTAGGGATTTTAGGGAGATATATACTCATTTAGGGGTATTATGGGTTTTATGGTCTTAATTAGGGTTTTAGAGTCTTTTAGGGTTTTTAGGGTTCTTACGATTTTTAGGATTTTTATGCATTTTAGATTTTTATGGATTTTTAGGTTTTTTTTTTGAATTTTATAGTATTTTAGAGTTTTAGGGGTTTTATATTTTTTAGGTATTTAAGGTTTATTAGGGTTTTAAGGTTATTTTGGTGATTTTTTTGGAATTTTTGTGTTGTTTAAGTGGTTTTTTTGTATTTAGGGTTTTTATGGGTTTTAGTCTCACTAGGGCCTTTTCGGGTGATTTAAGGGTTTTAGGGTCTTTTAGGTACTTTTAGGGATTTAGGTTCTTCTGGTATATTAGGGTTTTTAGGTATTAATATTATTTTAGGTTTTACGTGTTTTTATTGTTTTTTTGGGGTTTTATGGGTTTTTACGGGTTTTTAGAGTTTTATTGATGTTAGTGTCTTTAGTGATTTTATGACCTTCTAGTTCTTTTATGATTGTCATTTAATTTTTTGATTTTAGGGTTTTTTTAGATTTTTATGGGGTTTAATTGGTTTTTAGGTTTTTAGGGTTTTTAGGGTCATTATAGAGTTATTAGTGTTTAAGGGATTTCATGGTCTTTAGTTTTGAGGGTTTAATGAGATTTTAGTGCGATTTAAGATTTTTTTGGGTTTAATTTTAGTTGTTGAGTTTTTAGGGGTTTATGGGATTTTATGGGGATTATGAGTTTTTAGGGTTTTTAGGATTTTACTGTTTTTTGGGGTATTAAGTTTTTTAGGGGTTTCAATGGTTTTTAAGGGTGTTTAGTTCCATTTCGGTTTTTTTGGGGGTTATGGGATTATTTACTGCAATCTAGAGTGTTTTAGGGTATTTAGGGGTTTTTTGAGTGTTTTAGGGCACTTTTTGGGGTTTTTATGGGTTTCATGGGTTTTCAGGTCTTTTAGGGTTTTTAGGTTCTTTTAGAGTTTTAGGGTTTTTATGTTCCATTCGGAAGTTTTAGGGGTTATAGAGTTTTTTTATGGTTTATGGTATTGGGTTTAGGTATTAAGGTGTATGGTATAAGGTTTAGGGAGTATAATTTAATGTTTTTGGTGAAGTTTATTTGGTTTACGGTGTAGGTTTTAGCATTTAGAGTGTAGGGTATAGTGTTTTTGCGTATATGGATTCAGTTTCTATGAGTAAGCTATAGCATTTCAGGTGCAGGGTTTAGGGTTTTGGGTGTGGGGTATGGTGGTTAGGGTGCATGAATTATTGTTAATGATGTACGGTTTTTTGTGTTTAGAGTTTTTAATGTTTTTGGGTTTTTTTTGGGGGGGGGGGGGTTCTAGGCCTTTTTAGGGTTTTTTTTTGTTTTTTGGGTTTTTTGTATTTTTAGGAGTTTTTTGAGATTTTAGGGTCTTAATTTTTTTGTTATTTTTAATTGTTTTCAATGTTGTAGGATTTTTTATTATTTGTACATTTTTTATCACTTTAAGGCCTTTTGAGTTTTTTTATGTTTCAATGGTATTTAGGGTTTTTAGGTATATAGGGGGTTTAAGGTTTTCAATTTTTATGGGGATTCTAATGTTTTATGGGTTAGGATGTCTTGGGGGTTTTAGGTTCTTTTGGGTTTTTTGTTTTCCAGGATTTTAATAGTGTTTAAGGGTTTTTAGGGATTTTAGAGTTTTCTAAGTTACAAGAGGTATTTATATTTTTAGGGGTTTCAGGGGGTTAGGAATTTTTATGTTTTGGGGTTATTTTAGGGGTTTATGGGTTTTAGGACTTTTTGGTGGTTTATGGTTTCTTTTGGGACTTTATCGTTTTTATTGTTTTTTTTTGTTTTTATGTTCATTAGTTTTTTAAGGATTTTGTTATTTTTAATGGTTTTAAATGGTATTGTTTTGGTTTTTTGGGTTTAGAGGGTTCTAAATTATTTTTAGCGTTTTAGGGTTTCTAAGAGTTTTTAGGTTTTTATAGGTAATAATAGTTTTTAGGTGTTTTGATATTCAGGGTCTTTTAAGGTCATTAGGGTGTTTAGGTATTTTAGCGTGTTTTAGTGTTTAAAGGTTATTTAGTTTTTTTTATGATTTTTTGGTTTTTTTTATGGTTTTAATGTGCTTTTTGGATTTGTTGGGTTTTTAGGGGTTTTAATGCTTTTTATGCGTTAAATTATTTTTACAGTTTTTAGGGTTTTTAGAGTTTTATTTTTTTTTGGTTTTTAGTGGTTTTACGGTTTTAGGGGTTTTATGTTATTAGTGGTTTTTATGTTTTTATGGGTTTGGGGTTTTTTTTGATATTTTATGGTTCTATAGGGGTTTAGGTTTTTAGGGTTTTAAAGTGATTTAAGAGTTTTCAGGGGTTTGAAGTGTGTAGTTTTTTTTAGTTTTTTTTTAGTTTTTTCTGGAGTTTTTGGGTGTTTTATGAGATTTTAGGTTTTTTCATGATTTTTAATGTTTTACTGTTTATTTAGTTCTATTTGGTTTTATGGTTTTAATAGATGTTGGGTTTTTTTGAGGTGTTTTAAGGTATTTTAAGGTATTTAGGGGTTTTTGTATTTGTTATGGTTAGGGTTTTTAGATTGTTTAAGGGCTAGGTAGGTGTAGGGCCAGGCTATTCTTGACCCCCACAAAATTTATTAGAAAAAAAGACACGACAGACAAGGGAGGGGTGGGGTCAATCAATCCACACCCAAAATCCGTGGACACCCCATAGAACCAAAAAGCCACCAAAAAACCCAAAAGACACACAAAACCAGAAAAATCATAAAATCAGAAGCATCTCTAACAGCATCTCCCAGCCAAACAATGATCAGCATCCCGTCGCACCATTTTTATGATTTTTTTGTGTTTTTAGGGATTTTTAGGATGTTTTATAATTTTTTTCAAGGATTTTTATAGTTTTTAGAGTCTTTATTTATTTTAGATACTTTTAGAGTTTTGATGGTCTTATGGTATTTTTGGGTTTTATGGGGTTTAGGTTTGTTAAGGGGTTTTATGTTTTTAGAGGCTTATATATTTTTTTGGGCTTTTAGGGTTTTTTGTGTTTTCTGTGTCTTTTAATGTTTTTTCAGTTTTCATATTCTTTTAGGATTTATTGATTTTTGTTTAATTTATATAATTTTTAATTTTATATATTGGTTTTTAGGGTCTTTTAGTTTGTTTAGAGTTTTTAGGGCCTTTTAGGGGTTGTTATTTTTATTCAGATTTTAGGGACTTTTAAAGATTTTAATTGGTTTTAGGATTTTTATGGGGGGGTTTGGTTTTAATGGGTTTTTGGGTTTTTGGGGTTTAGTGATTTTTCTGGTTTTTGATGACTTTTAGAAGAATTACATTTAACACACATACACCACACACATTGGCCAGAAAGGCAGGACATAGCCCCCATTGGATAGCCCACCCATGAAGAATTATTTATTTAGTACATATAGAGAAGGCCTAGTAGGAATGAATCCCATTACATGGAAAACAATCCCCCAATCTAGCTCGAAAGCCTGATGTAGTGTTCGGCCAATATAATGTTTGTGCCACTGCCAGCCTGTGTGATGCTTTCATCACTTCCTTCCAACATAAACTCACTTCCACCCAGATTTGAACCTGGGTTTGATGCAGAACCATAGGTCACCTCTGCCCATTCATAGATATCTTTTATGGGTTTTCATTTTTTAGGATTTATTTTGGTTTTTAGGGTTTTTATAATTATTAGTGGTTTTCAGTTTTCAACGGTTTTAGGGTTTTTAACGTCATTAAGTCCTTTTAAATTTGTTAGGTATTTTCTGGATTTTATGAAGTTTTAGGGGTTTCTTAGTGTTTTAGGGTTTTAAGGTTTTTTTGTGGTTTTTAGTGCTTTTTGGGATTTTTAGAACATTTAGGATTATTGGTGGTTTTTGAGATTTTATGGTTTTTTGGGGTTTTTGAATTTTTAGATGCTTCTATTATTTTTAGGGGGTCTTATTTTATTTTTCCACTTTATTATGGTTTTTATAGTTTTTATTAATCGTAGGGAATTTAGGGTTTTTAATATTTTTACGGGTTTTAGGTGTTTTGGGTTTTTAGGGAGTTTTTGAGTTTTTAGGCATTTTATGATTTTAGGGTTGTTAATGTTATTATGGGTTATTAAGGTTTTAGGGTTTTTAGGGTGTTTAGGGTTTTTAGGGTGTATAAGGGTTTAAGGTTCATTTAGTGTTTTTAAGGCCTCTAAAGGCTAGTGGATGGAATAATAGTGGATGTGGTATTGGATCTTTGTCCCAGTCTGAAATCTCTAACATATGCTAGGGCAGTGTGCTCTGGGAGTCTTCAAAAATCAGGAGAATCATTACATATACCCAAAAATAAAGTTCCTATTAGAATTTAGGTGAATAACATGCAAGGGTCAGTGGGATAGATGGATGTAGTGGATGGGTCCATCCATAGAATAATGTTGCCAGTATTATAACTTGGAATCTTCTTGGATGCATTTGGGAATGATGAGGTGGATTTGGAAATTTGAGATCATGACCGAGTTGAGACTCTCAAGGAGGGTCATGGTTTACCTTGGGATATTTCAAGCGATGAGTTATGATGTCTGGTTTCTGTTGGGAGTATAGAGGATGATCACTGTAGAGGGGTTTACATCCCCAGAAAAAATGATGGGATGAAGGTTTCATGTGACTTGGAAGGGATCATTCTGGTCAAGGAGAAGTCTATTAAAGGGAGGAAGGACTATTATTACCTTCCTCAGGCAATGGAAACTAGATCAGATGTGAAGTTGAGAAACATAGTGATGATGATAATCTCTTCATGCATTGATCAAAGAACTATAGGTGAGTCTTCCAATTAAATTGAGAAGAAATATGAATAAAAAGAGATGGCGTCTTCTAGAAATGATATACTTCAACATATTCTTGGAGGTGTGTATTTTGAGAATGGGGAAGCCTTTCCAGTCAAGCCTAGCCCCTACAAGGGTGTCTTGTCTCAGAATGAGATATATGAGGAGGATTACTTAAAATAGAATCCTCTAGAGTTTATTATGCATTCAATGGAATAATGGGTGGGGTAATCAATTATCATCAATTCCTCACAAGAGGAGGGGGACAAGATGATGGAAAGGATGATTTGAGTTGATAATAATGTTGTGGAGTGTGCCTGGATCAACAAAAAAGACCTTATATTGATTAGAGGTTTCAATGAATGGATTATCACCATAGAGGAGTACATACAAACCTGATACAAACTCTCTTGTCATTTTGAAGTCATTTTAATAGAATATCTAAGAACACAGGTAACATCTACCTCCTAGTAATTATTTAGGGTTAATGATGGGAATAGACTTAACCTGGTTTTCAATGAGTTTTGATGTCTTATGGTGTTTCTCAATCTGGATGAACTATTTTGGTTTTTCACTTTATCCCTCGAAAGTGTTATGATAATAAAAAAAATTAATTTTTAGTCAGTCTCTAAAGGATCTTTAAGGGTTTTAGAGTATTTTAGGATTTTTAGGTTTTAGGATATTTTTGGGACTTTTAAGAGTTTTAGATTTGTATGGGGTTTTAGTGTTTTAGGGATTACAGTGGAGTTTGGGGGGGGGGGGGGGGGGGGGTTGAGATTTTCTATTTTTTGGGGTTTTGAATTATTTATGGTTTTTAGGGGTTATGTAGTTTTTAGGGGATTATGATATTTTTTCTTGGTTTTTAAGAGTTTTAGATTTTTTAGGGTGTTTTATGATTTTTATGGTTTTAGGGTTTTCATTGGGTTTTCAGTTTTCTAAGGATTTTTAATGTTTTTAAGGGGGTTTGGGTTTCTATAGGTTTTTAGGTTATTTTAGAGTTTTTTGGTTTTTAATGGGCTGTACAAGTTTTATGGTTTTTTGTGGGTTTATGGTTTTTTTTGTTTTTTATTGGGTTTTAAGGGTTTGGGGGTTATATAGGGTTTTTGGGGGTTTTTAGGGTTGTTAATAATTTTTTTAGTATTTTATGGGGTTTAGAATCTTTTAGGGGTGGTTTTTTGTGTTTCTTGGGTATTTTATGGCTTTTTAGCATTTTATAGAATTAGGGTATCAAAAGATTTTAATGAGTTTTATGGTCTTCTGGGGTTTTGGGTTTTTACAGTTTTTATGGTCCTTGATGTTTTAGGGTATTTTATATTTTTTTGGGTCTTTTTGGATTTTTATGGGATTTTAGGGTATTTTTAGGGGTTTTATGGTTTTATGGTTTTAGGGTCTTTTAGGGTTTTACGGTCTTCGAGATTTTTAGGATTTTTAGGGACTATTGGTGTTTTTAATGTTTTTTTGGGATATCTAGGTGTTTTAGGTAGTGTTATGGTTTTTAGAATTTTTAGTATTTTAGGGGGATTTAGGGAGGTTTAGTTTTTTTTTGTTTTTTTTTGGGTTTTTAGGTTTTTTTAGAGTTATATAGAATTTTTAGCTATTTTTAGAGATTTATGTCTTTATTGGTTTTTAGGGTCTATTTGGGGTTTTTTTGTTTCCTTTACTATCTTTCAGTGTTCTTTTGGGCCTTTTAGGGTTTTTAGGGTTTTAAATGTTTTTTTTTGGGTTTTATTCTTTTTAAGTATATTGGGGTACATTTTTAAATTGGTGTGTTTTTTAATTTTTTTATTATTTTTAGTGGTTTTAGGGGATTTAATTTATTTTTATAGTTTTATGGCCTTCTTAGGGGTTTTTAGACATTTAAGGATTTTTAGTGTTTTTAGGATTTTGTAGGGATTGGGGATTTTATACATTTTTACAATTATTTGGTGTTTTAGGGTTTTTAGGGTTTTATAGGGTTTTTTGGGACTTTTAAGTTTTTTTGGGTTTGTCGGTACTTTTTAGTTTTTTTTCATCTATTGGGTTTATATGGTATTTTTAGTGGTTTTAGGCTATTTTTGGGGTTTAAGGGTATTTTATGGGTTTTACGGTTTTTAGGGGTTTTAGGTACTTTTGTATATTTTATGGGTTCTTTTGGGCTTTAGGGGTTTTATGGAATTTTAGGTTTTATAGTATTTTTTATGGGTTTTATGTTTTAAGGGGTTTTTAGGATTTTTATGGATTTTTTGGGCTTTTAATGTGTTTTAATTGGGTTTTTGGTTTTTTAATTTTATTGTGTTGTTTCGGTTTTAAGTGTTTTTAAAATCATTTAAGTTTTAAAGGGGATTTAGGTTCATTATGGGGTTTTATTAGACTTCAATGGGTTTTTGGGGTTTTAGGGTCCTTTGGGCTCTTATTTGGTTTTTTGATATTTTATGTTCTTCTAAGGGTTTTCAGTTCTTTTAGTATTTTTTTTGGGCTTTAGGGTCTATCATGTATAGAGTATAGGGTTTCCTATTTTGGTTGTTATATTGAGGGTTTAAATTGTAGGGTTTAGGGTTTAGGTTATAGGTTTTATGTTTTAGGGTATATGATATAGAGTTTAGGGTGTAGGGTTAAAGGTTTAGATGTGTAGTATATGGATTATGGTGTAGGGTTTTAAATTTAGGGTGCAGGGTATAGGGTTTCATGTGTATGGTTTAGGGTTTAGAGTTTAGAGTCTAGGGTGTAGGGTTAATGGTTTAGATGTGTATTATATGGATTATGGTGTAGGGTTTTGAATTTAGGGTGTAGGGTATAGGGTTTCATGTGTAGGGTTTAGGGTTTAGAGTTTAGGGTTTAGGGTTTAGGGTTTAGGGTGAAGGATATAGGGTGTAGGGTTTTGGGTTTAGGGTTTATGTTTTAGGGTTTAGGTTGAAAGGCATTAGGATTGGGTTTTATGGGTTTTAATGGGTTTTATGGTTTTTTAGGGTTTTACTGTTTGTTGGGTTTTTATCATTTTTATACTTTTTGTTTTTATAAAATGTTTGTCCTTCTTGGGTTTTTTTGTGTTCTAGGGGTTTTTAGGGTTTGGTTGTTTTTTTGGTTTTTATGGTTTTCTAGGTTTTTAATGGGTTTAAGGTTCATTATGGGTTTATAAGTTTTATGTGTTTTAGGGTGTTAGGGGTTATATTTTTTTTGATTTTATGGTTTTTCATGATTTTAGGGAGTTTGAAATTGCCCAGCCAGTGTTTTTGTATCACTGAGAGGGGGAGGGGATGATTTAGTGATATCTTTTTCCTTTATGTTTCCTTACTTATGAAACAACCTTTTCCAGAGGTTGAAGATTTATTTTCTTAATCAAAACAATTAAACAAGAATTCAAAAGGAAGATAATAATTTACAATGTTCTATTCTCAACATGACTTGGTATGTCCTTGGTAAGGTTTCAAAATAGTCCAATACCCTACAATACACTAGGAAACGATCCTTTTGTGTGGAATACAATGAGTAGGATATACCCTTTCACCCGTATAGCATTAATTTCAGTACAATAGTGCATGTTCTTCATGTATAATGAAATTATGTAAGATATTTTTTGTAATAAACATGTTACAGTGTTTCTTGATAAACTTTCACAAATATGATCTTTCAATAAAATTATTCACCTTCTTACCTAGAAAATGGTATGAACTTCCTAGAATTTTTAATTATACTCAGTCTGATTTCCCAGTCTAATTCCCAATTCTGATTTCTCAATACAGAAATAATACTCAATCATAATACTACTGAAACAAACCTGAACTTATTCTTTCTCAGTTTGTAAATATCAACATTATTTTCCCTGTCTGATTATCTAGAACAATATGGTAACCATCAAAATATGATCTTCTTCTTCTTCTTCTTCAACTTATATACGGTAAACTTATTTAAGGAATCGAGATCCGGAAACTTCTTGTTGATAAAATTTTGAATCTTATCTCTCCTATTTCATGATCAAGGAAAGTCACATAAATACACAATATATTCTATTACTTTTATAGAAAACCCAAAATGATTTAAGCAGGATTCTAAAAATGTTTTTCCACTTCACCAAATTTTATGAATCATTAATATTCCTTAAATCACATATCTCTATTTTTATTCATCATCACCTTTTTGAATCATCTAATATCCTCTATTTTGAGATCAATCTTTGATTACTTCAATGCTTTAGACTTTCCATCAAATATTTAGTCAGTTTCTGATTCCAATTATAATGGGAAAATATGATTTCATTATTATGGTAAATTCATTTGTTCACTGTAATTTTCCTAACCTACTTACAAATAAATCATATCTAAACACATTTCATTATGTTTCTATGCACTAGTTAAAATACTATTTTCCCATTATGATTTTTTCATTATGATGAAATCACAAATTCAGCAATAGTTTCTTAATTACATTTCTCTACACCAAATGTAAGAATTGAAATATATGTCTTCACATTATGATTATCATAAAAAACTCTCATTTTGATTTATCCGTTATGGTATAGACATATACTCTTTTCGAACTTATTCAATTTCTCTTACTTCTTAATTTCTGAATACGATACCAATGATATTTCATCACTCCAATTCTTTCTCTTTTTTTGATTAAAATTCATACCAACTTCATTCTTCAAATATTTAAATCTTTGGATTTTTGTCTAATTGAAATCCATCACCTTCGGTTTCTCTCATTATAATCATGAAAGCCTTCATAGACCCAATCAAATATGGATCCGATGATCTGAAGAAAAAAATATTTTCCTTTAGAAACTTCCTTCTTTAAAAAATGTTTACTTGTAATAATGACTTCCTTCATGAATTTTATTGTGTTGAAGGCCAAATTTTATATCATCTAAATTATAATGGAAAATATTGTATCTTCCCATTCTTCTAGTAACACCATTGTTTCCAACCACCATAATATGATTGATATGAATACTATTTATACCACCACATTTCATCCAATCATATTATCAATATGATTATAATCACTTCTTCTCCCACTTCATTTTATCAACCAATAATCACATGTTTTAAAACATAGTTATCATTTTTTTGGAAATAAAAAACAATAAAGCATCATTATATTGATAATGGATTTATGTTGAATCTGATTTTCATTCTCATTACGATCTAAACCTCATTCCAGACCCAAGGTGAGTCTGATGAGCCTTTTATTATAGAAAAATTATTCTTCTCAATATGATGGAATTTCGTAATCATTTTTATTTTGATGATCTGAATACAATTTTTGAGTTTTATTTTCACTAAAAATAATGTGTGGTGATTTCTCTTTCTTTGATATTTCCTTGACAACAAAATACAATACCTAAATATGAAAATATTTATTATTAGCTTAGTCCTACCAATCTCACACTTTTTATTTTTTTGTTTACCAATATTCATAAATCATTGATCTTTTAACCTCATTCTATGGATTACTTATCAATAATTTTATGCCTGTAAGAGATAACACTTTGTAGGAAACAAGAATTTTTTAGAGTAAAACCATGTTGTTTGATTTTTTTGTCAACCAAGATTCATAAACCAATAAACATTAAAACCTCAATCTATGGATTACTTAACAATAAATCATAGGATATGTGATCTAACCTATTTAAAGAAATAAGAATTATTGATTTAAAAACCATGTTTTCCTACAATATTGATTATCAAACATCCTCATATTTTCTTCCTCATATTTCTAACTCTACATTCTTCCTCATGTTTCTTCCTCATATTTCTTCCATAGCCATTCTTTTACAACCTTTTTTCCTTATCATTCTTCCTCATTTTTTCTAAATATCATCAAATTCCATATAATACAAAAAAAATTCTTCCTACAACCAATCCAACAAATTTTTATAATATTTCAAACTCATACATTCTCGATTCACATGTTTCCCACAACTCCACTTTATGAATTCATCTATAAGGAATGATTTATGAAATAATTCTCCCACCTGAAAAAACTATCCAAAGGATAGATTGGGTAGGGAAAAAACACATATGTCAACCTTGATGATAAAGAGGTTGGGCGCCAATCTTCATCATCAATTTATTAAAATGATACTTTGGTAATTTTGTTGGGAATATGATAGAAACTTGTTCTAATGTAGAAACATACTCTAGCTTTAATTCATTCTTATCATCATTCTATTTGGTGAATTGGTAATCTATGTCCATATGTTTTGAATTTGAATGCTGTGTCAGATTCCTTATAAGGTTTAACACACATTTATTATCATATCCCAATATAAAGGGTAAGATTACTTCAATAATAAAGTCTTCCAACTGAGTTTTTATCCACATAATTTCAGTATCAACTTGAGTGGTTGAAACATACTCAACATTATCCCTACTAATAGATATCAAATTTTTTCTATGGAAAATAACACAAAATATTCCTAGTAAGAAAAAACCACGAACTATGGATCTTATATCATTATAATTTCCTACCCAATCAGCATCTAAATTCAAAAACAAGTCAATAATATTTCTATTATCATACCCAATTCAGATATTTTTCATGAATTTGATATATCTAAGAATTTTTTTTCATCATGTCAATTTGATTCTTTAGGAGAACTCTAAAATCATGCACATAAGGTAACAACATATACAATATTTGGTCTTAAGGTAGTCAAATATAACAAACATCCATTCAACATACATAATTATTTCTGATCAACTTCCTTGATTTCTAAATATTTACTCAACTTCATTCACACTGAAATTGGTATGGAAACTAGATTCTAATATTCCATTCGAAATGTCTTAATAAGTTACATAGCATAAATTTAATTATAAAGAATAATATTTTTCTTCTTTTCTTGGACATCTAACCAAAGAAAGTATTTCATTTCCCCCAACATAGAGATATCAAATAATTTTTTCATTTCCTAAGAAAACCATTCACAAGATCATTCATCATTCCCAGGAAGGATAATTTCTTCAACAAAAAAATTATGTTGAGGTAAAAATACTAGCATCCATTGATATAATGATCGTTATTAAATCCTCCTTTCCTAAAACTCATATTCCTTAGGTAAGTATACAACTTGGAATACTACTCCCTCAGAGTTTGTTTCATCCCATAAAGGTTTTATTCATCCTAAAGAAATAATTTTTAAATTTCCCAACAGCAAATCCAAAAGTTTGTTCAATATAAACTTCCTCATCTTGATCCCCATTCAGAAATGTGGACTTTACATCCTTTTGAAAAAAATTGTAACTTATTTTGGAAACAATATTAAGAAAGTTTATGATTGTTTCTAACCATGACATTAATGATAAATTATAATAAAATTTAACACCTTCAATTTGTGAGTAACCTCTACACACAAATAATTTAAATTTTCTTATCACTTCAACTTATTCATTCATCTTGTTCCAGAAAACCCAATTTGTACTAATAACTTTTTTTTTCTATCTTGGGTACGAGTTCACAAGTATAATTTTTTTCTATCTGATTGATCTCTTTATTCATACCATGAACCCTTTCCATATTCTCAAAAGCTTCATTCAACTATTTTGGATTGACACTTAAATACAAATTAGTAAGACTAACAATTCTTTATGTTCATCACGTTTGAACCTTTTTATGTTGATCACTAATATTTTTCTAATCCTCCACTATCTTCTTCATACTTGGATGGATTATTTTACAATCATCATAATCACATGAAATAGTAGAGTCATACTCTTCTTCTTGAGTAGGATTACCACTGTTAGCATCATTATAATAATTGTTAACAAATATTCTTTATCCCACTCAACATCATTATTAGCATAATTATATTTATATTCCTAAACATTTTTTATAATGTTCACATCAACAGAATCTACTATTGATATTATTTCTTTGATAAAATATTTGTATCTTCTTCCTTCTATATCACGACCAAGAAAAATTACATCTTCACCTCACTTTTCAAACTTCCAATGGATTCCAAATTTATTCTTTATGATTCATAGACTCCCAAAATCACTTAAGTGCTTCAAACGTAGATTTTTATCATAAAACATTTCATATGGAGTCATATATGAACATAGCTTATAGAAACATCCATTTTGGATATAAACAGTAGTACTCATGGATTCCCTAAAAAATATTGTGAAAGGCCATGTTCATGTATCATAGTTCTCTCCATTTCCACCAAACTTCTATTCTACCATTCAGAAACCCCAAATTTTTTAGGTGTATTTAGTTAACCGAAATATTTTCATATATAATGATTCTCAATATAACATTCATATTATTCATTGTTTTATTCATCACCATTAGTGGCTATCAAATTCTTAATTGAATATTGACATTATTTCTCAGCTTTTCTACGAAATCATTTGAACATTTTCATAGAATCTAACTTATATTTCATATACATAACACATGTAATTGGAGTAAATTTATCCATAAAACTAATGAATAACTTATCTAAATTTTTGATTTTTTCTCATTAGCCAACATATATCATTATGGATAAGTTCCAGGGGATGTTTTGAACAAATCTAAACTTTCTTATGCATTATGTTATTAATTGTTCCTTTCTGGAAAATAGTGTAACACGAAAATATTCTTATCGGCATATCTAGAATGTCCCTAACACTACCTCTCTTTGAAAACATTCTCATGTTTCTTTGAAACATTTTTCCATCCCTTTTATACCAAAACTCATTTTTCCACTATACCTAATTAACAAGAGTTTGGTATTTCACCAACTTGGAACATGTTTCAATTTATTTGTTATCCTCTATTAAATACCTTTCCATCATCCTAAATTTTCACAAAAAAATCCATAATTTATAATTTTAAACTTTTTAACCTAATCGTAGAGTTATGAAAAAATCTGTAAGTTTTGTTTCAGCCCATCAATATATAAATATTTCTTGAAAATCATCTTTTATTTACTAGTGATGGTTGACCTAACTCCTTTGAATCTTAGATATTTATCATTGATAAATATAACTATTAATTATTTAAAATATTTCACATTATTCAACAAAGTATTGTCTCATGTCATATGATAAGAACACACAATATCATGAATCAATGGATATTATCATTTTATTGCTTTCAAATCTTTTTCAAGAACAAGAGACTTTTAATTTCCCATTTTTTTTCTTCACCTATAGATTATAATAATTTTTATGAAACATTTTTTATGTCAGTAAAAGAACAAGACAACCCTTATTAATATTTATTGGTTTCCACATCTTTTAAAAATATTTTATAGGGGTTTGAACATATTTTCAACATTCACACCAACCATCTTGGGTTTTTATAGAACTTCCTTCTCATACTTCTTCTTTTGAGAGGATTTACTCTCCCTCATCTCTTTACATCCTTTTGAAAAAAATTGTAACTTTTTTTGGAAAAATTTTTAATAGAACTTTATTGACCACGAACCACTATATTTTAAAATAAATATTTATTCATCAACTTATATATCTTTCCAGCCTAATTAGAAAAAAAAATTAATAAAAAATTTATCAGAATCATGTTTTTTAGAAACTTCTAAAATCTCTACTTTTTTAATATTTTCCATATAAAAAAGATTCACAGCAATCTTATTCTTCGGAAAAATTTCAACATTCTCAAAAACCATTGAAGGTAACCTTTTTATCCTTCTCGGGTTTATCCATCCCAAATATTTCACCAACTTTAGAAGTATAATTATTCAAACTTGTGACTTTTTATTCCGAATTTGAATGTCTTTGTTGAACAAGTTCCAATTATTCTTTTTCTCTCATCTAAACTTCCATATGTTCATTGAGATTCTATTCTTTCACAATCAATTTCTTAAAACCATGAAACCCTTTTATAATATTAACATCCTCATTAGGAAAACATTATTGATTATTTATTGAGTAACATTCATTTATCAACATCTTCTTATCCTTCTCAAGCCTTATAATCTTTCTTAGATATTATTTCAACACTTCTTTTAATTGAAATTTATGTTGATTTTTTTCTTATTTTGAAATAATCCTTTCAAAATCTTCATTATTCACTATTGGAATAAAAGTATTATCTCCATATTTCTCAGAAAAATATTTTTCTATTCATATTTACTATCTTATTCATCTTCATATTTAGAAAAAAATATCATTCCTTTAGATTTAAAGATCATTTTTATCTTTCCCTATCGAAAAAGATTAATCTGTATCACCTTTTTTCCTCTATGACCTTCATGGACTTATTTTTTCATTATCACTATCCAATTATTTCATTATTAAATGACAATTAGCTATAATATTCCAAAAAACTAGAAATTCAAAATAATCCAAGGGATGTTTTCCTTTATATTTACCTATACCACTTCTTAAATTTTTAGAAAGAAAGGATAAAATTTCATCAAGGTTTTTACGTACCTCATTTTTGGAGTGATATTCAAAATCATCATCGTACTCAAGAACCTTATTAGACATTTACTACTTGGAATATAAGGCCCCAGCCTTAAAACTTACTTAATCTTGAGTTATTACAAGATTACACATTGAGGATCTTTGCAGGTTTAGAGTTTTAGAGAATTAGATCATGAAACTTTCATTACATTCCACATTTAAACAAAGTGGTTACATAAAAGAGAGTATTCATTCTTCCCATCAACGGAAACATATTTAAAATGAAACATGGATTCTTTCTTGACACATCCTCGACACTATCATCACATCATGTACCTTTCCCTTGACCTGTGAAAAACATTTCAAAAACTTGGGATGAGCATAAAAATCTCAGTAAGGGTTATAAAAATATGGAAAGGAAACATGAGTTCGTATATACATAAGAATGAAATCATACTTTACCCATAAAATATAGGCATATCAAATCATGAATAAATCATAGAAAACATAAGACATAAAGGTAACTTGAGGCATTCATAACATTCTTACGTAGGTAGTAACCCTCATGGTTACGTTTGGAATACCCATCACAGTATATTCCCTAAATCTCTTCGGAGAAACATTAACGTTTCACTCCTTCGCGTTACCCAATGCATTGGAGAGCTACATCGGGCTCACCCGCCCTTAGTTTATCACGGAACCACCCATTCTTCATAACAATGCCCAAGAACCATAACATAATCGTATCACATAAACATGAATAAAAGAAACATAACATTTCCACATTTCAATCACAATATAACATTTTAGGATATTGAAATAATGAATCCATTCAAAAAGAAACCATTTCCAAAACCATTTAAAACATTTAATAAAGAGATTTTTGAATCAAAGTATCCCATACCACCTTGAAGCTTTTAGCATTTTAAACCATTAATATCCATATAAATAAATCCTTAAAACCATTTTGAAAACATGGATATTAATAAGAACAAATAATTAAATCATTTAAAACGATATTTTGGTTAAAGGGGTTTTACCAAAATTAGAGACACTTGAATACAATAATCGAGGAATAAAATTTAGTCAGAACATTATAATATCATGAGAATAAAAGGATTCATGATATAATACTCCAAAGGACAGTATATACACCATATAAGAGTGAATTGGTGCATAACAACAATGAACCCTCAATAGAAATGTCAAATGTGATGAAATCCCTTATAAAGAAGGTATCCTTAAATTAAGGACAAATCAATCTCAAAAATATGTGTGAAAAATATAAATACACCCAATATAAGTGGGTATTATGTTTAAAACAATGAAAGGTCATTCACACATCTTCAATGGATGACATATACAATGACTACATGTTGAACCCAAAGAAATCGAAATTGGGTGAAAAAGTTCCCTTGACAGCCTAACGGCATCACATCAAAATGAGTTGATGAGAGATAAAAAGTGTATCTCATCACTTGGACATAAAATTTACATCAATAAGGATGCATGAGAACATTTCCCAACATAAAAATATGTAAATTAAAAGACCCAATAAAATAAGTCTTTTAAAAAAGAGGATGGTGAAAGGTTCCCTTACCGACTTGGGTATCTTTCAAAACATACACCCCATAAAAGAAAGACAATAGATAATTGATGTAAATACTCATAAATGAAAGTATATTACAAAAAGAGTAGAATAATGGGCAGTAAATACACCACTCAATGGAATTTGTGGTGAATGTAGCAAAAATTTCACGGGAATAAAAGTGAGATGAAAAATCCCTTACGAAAACTCGGCAGCCTAACGGCGCAACATAAAACTTCCGAATATGGATTGATGAGATCAAATAGAGTATCCCATCATATTACAATATAATTTACAGAAAGTGGAATATAAATGAAAATCCCCCAACATTGCAAGGAGGAGTTTAAAAGAAGTGACATAAAGGAGAGTACTTAAAAAGAAAGAGAGAGGTTAGATCTCTTACGAAAGTTCGGCAGCCTAACGGCGCCACTCAAAACTTCCAAAATGGATTGATGAGAGATAATAGGGTCTCTCATCTCATGAACATAAAAATTACAGTAAGTGTAATATAAAAGATCATCCCAATAACAAGAAAGATGAGCTTTAAAAGGAATGACATAAAAGAGTGTACTTAAAAAGAAAGAGAGGAGTAGGATCCCTTACCACGGGTCCGACTTGACTCGATCGTTCTTTAATCTCCTGAATAATAAACTTTAGTTAATTTTTAATTCCTTAAGAACCGTTTTCAAGTTCATTAGTACTTTTATACCACTTATTACCATGTCATAAACATTATGTAATCATTTAAGTTAATAATATTTGTTTTGCCGATATTTGGTTCTTAAGTCGAAAGTGGACTTCTTACAATTACATGTTGTTCGTGTGGCCAAATTTTTATTATATCCAGAATTGTATTCATTATTTAGATATCATATTTGTCATATATATCCAGTACATGCATGCATTTATAACATTACATAATCATTTAGAGGTAAGAAATGAAATGCACCGTTCATGGAGACGGTAAGCCGTACGTACGCATGAACGCTACTTTCATTTCTATTTCGTATTTTATAGAATGGAATAATAATTATATAAAGGTATATTATAATTCCAGTATAATATCATATATAATATCATATTTCCATCCTTTATACATCCCACATATGGTATTTAACGAATCAAATCACTTGAGGGGGCGGTAGTCCGCACTTCCTTAAATGAAGATATCGCATATACCCATAATGGAAGCCATAAAGGTAAGACAAAAATGAAAAATACAGAAGCATAAATAAAACCTAAACATATTATATATCATATATAAAAATAGTGACATCATAATGGCCTCCGTTGAAGGTGTTAAATGAGTATTGAACAATCATCGTTTCGGGAGGCAGAATTTCACCATCCACGGAAACCGTATGTTCTTTAACCATTTGATGTAGTTGTGTGAGATTGTAGCTCGAATAAATCTTATAACAACATCCTAGTATATTTAAGATACTGGTGTTGTTACAAAAGAAATAAATAAAAAGAGTTTAGGGGGTTGGAGAAGCAAAATAAAACAAATGAACATGAGAGAGTGAATTACCTTTAAAAGTGTAAGTCCTTTTGATTTGAGCCTAAAGGCTTCCTTTGAAAGGACTATTCCCAACGGGAATCCTCTAGGATGAGGAGAGGGATGTGTAGAGAGTTAATGGGCAGGGGTTGGCCGAGCCAAAGGCTTGAGGAGTGTGTTAAATGAGGTAGAGGTGGGGCCTTTTATAAGAGGAGAGGAGGGGCACTTTTGGAAAGTAAAGAAATATTACTTTATTTGAAAATGTGTTTCGGGTTAAAAAGGTCCCACATTGATATAATTCGTGGATAAGGTGATACGTCTTCGAAATCCACTCATCCAATAAGTTTTGGACATGTGTAGTTCATAGATTTTACATTATCTTTCCATTTTATTTAAATCGTCAAATAATGATGTCATCACTGCATCATTATTATGGCATAAATAATTTAATTTATTTAATGTCTAAAAATTATAAAAAAATACTATGATGTAGGAAATCTTTTTATATTTCCAATTAATATTTATAATAAAAAAGATGACTTGTATAACCCCACTTAAAAATTGTTTTAGTAAAACATATCATGTTTGTGTCAATTTTACTTTTACATTAAATAAAATGTTATTTATGTCATTTCCAAACCAAAGTGGATCCATGGGGTCCCCAAGTTGACCCATGGCTTGTCTTGGTCGGCCATGATACAAAAAATGAGGGTAAGACATGTGTCAAGCTCATCTCATTTTATTAAAGCATTATTTTTACCTTAAACTACACTAATTACCATTAATCGCGATTAAAAACTTAATAAGTTACTATTCACCAAAAAAATTATTTTAATCTCATTGAACCACATTTTAATTCTTAATGAAAACCATGTATGTCGGATTTTTGAAAATCAAAACACAAAGATGGCAAAATTTCATTTAAACGGAAAATCAGTTTTTATAAGTACAACTTAGTGGTTTCACTATTCATCAAAAATTGAAGTTTTTCAGAAAAATTCCAAAAAATCACCCTAAGCTATATTTGATATTCCGAATTCAAAAATGAAGTCCGTTTTAAAAAATTTAAAACATATTAGTCACATTAATTAATTTAATAATTAATTCCCGCTGTCAGAGCAAATAGCGTGTTTTTATAAAACAATAAGTATCAAAAGATTGACACTAGTTTAAGTCTGATTTCAAAGTGAAATTAATTCCAACGACCACTATTGGATTTAATGGTAAAAATATTTTCTAATTTCACTTTAAAACCAATTCAAAATATAATGTAATCATATAAATAAATTAGATTAAAAAGAGGTTTTGAATTAAAATACAACATTTTACACTATTCATTAAAAATGAACTTTATCGGAAAAATACCAAAAAATTACACAAAGTAAAATTTGATGTCCCGATTCTTAATAAGAGTTTTATTTGGTCCAAAAGAATGTTTAAGAGTGAACAAAACTATATTTAATGACAGTTCTCCATTAAAAGGTGATAAGTGAACCTTTAGTGAAAACTAGGGCATATACGCCTAAAATTGTATTCTTTCCGTATTTTAAGCCTTTAGATTTTATTGGATAAATGTAAAAACATTTAAAAAACATATATAATCATATTTTAGTTATTTCTATCCATTCCCGCCATTACAACGGCTACATGTTAACTACCATTTAAAATAATATTATTTTATTATTAGAGTGCAACGTAAGATTCCCAAGAAACTCGTTGTTGCGTGTTGGGTACGCCATCGAGCATAGCGTCCCATTTAAAGTCATTTAAATATTTTATTCACAAATATGGATAAATATAAAATTTCATATTCTTTATTTACCTGGGGTGTTACATCCTTCTACCCTTTTGGGAATTGCGTCCTCGCAATTTTAAAATTGCGCATGGAAACATCCTTGAAAGTCCCAAATCGGAACAAAAGTCGGTAAAACAAACACTTTAAAATAAAGAAAGATAAGTAAAAAGGTCACCCGAGTTAACCCATACTAGGATTCCAAGTATGAAAATATGGACATGGAGGAGAAAACATAGGTTCATGTTCTCATGGAGAGTGATAGAAAACATGTTTAGGAGAAAGTTAACCATGAGAAAATCACAAACTTGTGATGGGTTAAACGGTATTCGATTCCCCAGTAGGAAAAGTTAATAGACAACATTTTTGTTTTAAGTTACTTTTTATTGAGGAATTTATTCATAAGGAAGCATAATCACTTATCATGTTGACTTTCAACTTTTACTAGATTCCTTAGTCAAACTCATATTTTTTCCAAAGACGAGTATTTAGGGAGACTTGTTCGCATTAGGAGTACTATAATCAACTTCTAGAGAATCACCTAATCCCCAAAAGAGAACTATATACATCCCATGTATTTAGGCTTTAACCAAAACCAAAACCAAAAAGGTTAGTACAAGATCAGATAATCCAGAAAAGGATAACCCCTTATAAAAAAGAAAATCTATTCTTAATCTCCAAAATTTGTCCAACAAAACCCAAAGTTCAACGAGGACCATCCGATAAACAATTTGTCCATAAAATTCTTCAAAGAAAACCAATATAAGATTGAAACCCAAATATTTGAAGGATTTAGTCACATAGTCTTCCATGTTAAATCGTAACATTTATCTCCAAACAACATTAGTCGCTCCTAAAGCCTCACATTGAAAAGTAATTATCCTAATCACATATCCTCCAAAATCTACTTACTCTTAATTCATAAAATCATATAACTAAAAAGAATCAGTAAAACTAACCAGGGACTTCACGTAGTCCAGTGGTAGGCGATAAATACCAGTCGCACTTTGGTTGTGGGTTCGATTCCCGCAGCTTTGTCCGACGCGACGGGTTGTCACACGGTCTGCGTGTTGTCCTTTTTTCAAAACTATATAATTCTTATAACATTCCCCAAAATGAGATAAAATCTTCAAAGATGATCATAACATATTTTAACCTCAAGTTTATCTCATGCCTTTCATTTTCCATCAGAACATATAATAACCCATAATTACCTCAAAAGTAAGGATCATATAAACCCTAATGGTTACCTTAATAATTATTACCTGAATTTCCACATCGAGTTGGCCATCTCGTACATGATGCACTAGAGAACTCACCAAGGTTGAAGTGGTTGATCATTACTCCTTGATAGTTGGTTTAGAACAACCATGAGTTTCCTCATTGAATCCTCCATTTTACCTATATCTTAATCATAGATCCACCACAGTTTCCTTCAATCCAATTGTCACTTTGGTGCCTGCGAGATCCAGCCATTCACTAAAAACAGAAATGTCAGTGTGAGTATATCAACAAAACCATCATGTACTAATGAGTAAGATAAACACTAAGATATACTTACTCATTTACTTTATCTAAAACTAGGACTCTTTCTGAAATCCTAAACATTATGGTAATGTCACTTATGCTTAAAGAATACCCTAACCTCTAAAGTTATCTAAACCGACCTTTGATACCAACTATAAGGCCCCAGCCTTAAACCTTACTTAATCTTGAGTTATTACAATATTACACATTGAGGATCTTTTCAGGTTTAGAGTTTTAGAGAATTAGATCATGAAACTTGCATTACATTCCACATTTAAACAAAGTGGTTACATAAAAGACAGTATTCATTCTTCCCATCAACGGAAACATATTTAAAATGAAACATGGATTCTTTCTTGACACATCCTCGACACTATCATCACATCATGTACCTTTCCCTTGACCTGTGAAAAACATTTCAAAAACTTGGGATGAGCATAAAAAGCTCAGTAAGGGTTATAAAAATATGGAAAGGAAACATGAGTTCGTATATACATAAGAATGAAATCATACTTTTCCCATAAAATATAGGCATATCAAATCATGAATAAATCATAGAAAACATAAGACATAAAGGTAACTTGAGGCATTCATAACATTCTTACGTAGGGAGTAACCCTCTTGGTTACGTTTGGAATACCCATCACAGTATATTCCCTAAATCTCTTCGGAGAAACATTAACGTTTCACTCCTTCGCGTTACCCAATGCATTGGAGAGCTATATCGGGCTCACCCGCCCTTAGTTTATCACGGAACCACCCGTTCTTCATAACAATGACCAAGAACCATAACATAATCATATCACATAAACATTAATAAAGGAAACATAACATTTCCACATTTCAATCACAATATAACATTTTAGGATATTGAAATAATGAATCCATTCAAAAAGAAACCATTTCCAAAACCATTTAAAACATTTAATAAAGAGATTTTTGAATCAAAGTGTCCCATACCACCTTGAAGATTTTAACATTTTAAACCATTAATATCCATATAAATAAATCCTTAAATCCATTTTGAAAACATGGATATTAATAAGAACAAATAATTAAAACATTTAAAACGATATTTTGGTTAAAGGGGTTTTACCAAAATTAGAGACACTTGAATACAATAATAGAGGAATAAAATTTAGTCAGAACTTTATAATATCATGAGAATAAAAGGATTCATGATATAATACTCCAAAGGACAGTATATACACCATATAAGAGTGAATTGGTGCATAACAACAATGAACCCTCAATAGAAATGTCAAATGTGATGAAATCCCTTATAAAGAAGGTATCCTTAAATTAAGGACAAATCAATCTCAAAAATATGTGTGAAAAATATAAATACACCCAATATAAGTGGATATTAAGTGTAAAACAATGAAAGTTCATTCACACATATTCAATGGATGACATATTCAATGACTACATGTTGAACCCAAAGAAATCGAAATTTTAGTTAAAAAGTTCCCTTGACAGCCTAACGACATCACATCAAAATGAGTTGATGAGAGATAAAAAGTGTATCTCATCACTTGGACATAAAATTTATATCAATAAGTATGTATGAGAACATATCCCAACATAAAAATATGTAAATTAAAAGACCAAATAAAAGAAGTCTTTTAAAAAAGAGGAGGGTGAAAGGTTCCCTTACCGACTTGGGTATCTTTCAAAACATACACCCCATAAAAGAAAGACAATAGGTCATTGATGTAAATACTCATAAATGAAAGTATATTACACAAAGAGTAGAATAATGGGCATTACATACACCACTCAATGGAATTTGTGGCGAATGTAGCAAAACTTTCACGGGAATAAAAGTGAGATGAAAAATCCCTTACGAAAACTCGGCAGCCTAACGGCGCCACATAAAACTTCCGAATATGGATTGATGAGATCAAATAGAGTATCCCATCATATTACAATAGAATTTACAGCAAGTGGAATATAAATGAAAATCCCCCAACATTTCAAGGAGGAGTTTAAAAGAAGTGACATAAAGGACAGTACTTAAAAAGAAAGAGAGAGGTTAGATCTCTTACGAAAGTTCGGCAGCCTAACGGCGCCACTCAAAACTTCCAAAATGGATTGATGAGAGATAATAGGGTCTATAATCTCATGAACATAAAAATTACAGTAAGTGTAATATAAAAGATCATCCCAATAACAAGAAATATGAGCTTTAAAAGGAATGACATAAAAGAGTGTACTTAAAAAGAAAGAGAGGAGTAGGATCCCTTACCTCGGGTCCGACTTGACTCGATCGTTCTTTAATCTCCTGAATAATAAACATTAGTTAATTTATAATTCCTTAAGAACCTTTTTCAAGTTAAATATTACTTTTATACCACTTATTACCATGTCATAAACATTATGTAATCATTTAAGTTAATAATATTTGTTTTGCCGATATTTGGTTCTTAAGTCGAAAGTGGACTTCTTACAATTACATGTTGTTCGTGTGGCCAAATTTTTATTATATCCAGAATTTTATTCATTATGTAGATATCATATATGTCATATATATCCAGTACATGCATTCATTTATAACATTACATAATCATTTAGAGGTAAGAAATGAAATGCACCGTTCATGGAGACGGTAAGCCGTACGTACGCATGAACGCTACTTTCATTTATATTTCGTATTTTATAGAATGGAATAATAATGATATAAAGGTATATTATAATTCCAGTATAATATCATATATAATATCATATTTCCATCCTTTATACATCCCACATATGGTATTTAACGAATCAAATCACTTGAGGGGGCGGTAGTCTGCACATCCATAAATGAAGGTATCGCGTATACCCATAATGGAAGCCATAAAGGTAAGTCAAAAATGAAAAATACAGAAGCATAAATAAAACATAAACATATTATATATCGTATATAAAAATAGTGACATCATAATGGCCACCTTTGATGGTGTTAAATGAGTATTGAACAATCATCGTTTCGGGAGGCAGAATTTCACCATCCACGGAAACCGTATGTTCTTTAACCATTTGATGTAGTTGTGTGAGAGTGTAGCTAGAATAAATCTTATAACAACATCCTAGTATATTGAAGATACTGGTGTTGTTACAAAAGAAATAAATAAAAAGAGTTTAGGGGGTTGGAGAAGCAAAATAAAACAAATGAACATAAGAGAGTGAATTACCTTTAAAAGTGTAACTCCTTTTGATTTGAGCCTAAAGGCTTCCTTTGAAAGGATTCTGCCCAAAGGGAATCCTCTAGGATGAGGAGAGGGATGTGGAGAGATTAAATGGGCAGGGGTTGGCCGAGCCAAAGGCTTGAGAAGTGTGTTAAATGAGGT
Source organism: Viscum album (assembly GCA_963277665.1). Lineage (NCBI taxonomy): Eukaryota > Viridiplantae > Streptophyta > Magnoliopsida > Santalales > Viscaceae > Viscum > Viscum album. Next base: position 679,641,669 of record OY728142.1, on the reverse strand, counting down.
AGAGGTGGGGGCCTTTTATAAGAGGAGAGGAGGGGCACTTTTGGAATGGAAAGAAATATTACTTTATTTGAAAATGTGTTTCGGGTTCAAAAGGTCCCACATTGATATAATTCGTGGATAAGGTTATAAGTCTTCGAAATCCACTCATCCAATAAGTTTTGTACATGTGTAGTTCATATATTTTACATTATCTTTCCATTTTATTTAAATCGTCAAATAATGATGTCATCCCTGCATCATTATTATGTCATAAATAATTTAATTTATTTAATGTCTAAAAATTATAAAAAACTACTATTATTTAGGAAATATTTTTATCTTTCCAATGAATATTTATAATAAAAAAGATGACTTGTATAACCCCACTTAAAAATTGTTTTAGTAAAACATATCATGTTTGTGTCAATTTTACTTTTACATTAAATAAAATGTTATTTATGTCATTTCCAGACCAAAGTGGATCCATGGGGTCCCCAAGTTGACCCATGGCTTGTCTTGGTCGGCCATGATACAACAAATGAGGTTAAGACATGTGTCAAGCTCATCTCATTTTATTAAAGCATTATTTTTACCTTAAACTACACTAATTACTACTAATCGCGATTAAAAACTTAATAAGTTACTATTCACCAAAAAAATTATTTTAATCTCATTGAACCACATTTTACTTCTTAATGACAACCATGTATGTCGGATTTTTGAAAATCAAAACACAAAGATGGCAAAATTTCATTTAAACGGAAAATCAGTTTTTATAAGTACAACTTAGTGGTTTCACTATTCATCAAAAATTGAAGTTTTTCAGAAAAATCCCAAAAAATCACCCTAAGCTATATTTGATATTCCGAATTCAAAAATGAAGTCCGTTTTACAAAATTCAAAACATATTAGTCACATTAATTAATTTAATAATTAATTCCCGCTGTCAGAGCAAATAGCGTGTTTTTATAAAACAATAAGTATCAAAAGATTGACACTAGTTTAAGTCTGATTTCAAAGTGAAATTAATTCCAACGACCACTATTGGATTTAATGGTAAAAATATTTTCTAATTTCACTTTAAAACCAATTAAAAATATAATCTAATAATATAAATAAATTAGATTAAAAAGAGGTTTTGAATTAAAATACAACATTTTACACTATTCATTAAAAATGAACTTTATCGGAAAAATACCAAAAAATTACACAAAGTAAAATTTGATGTCCCGATTCTTAATAAGAGTTTTATTTGGTCCAAAATAATGTTTAAGAGTGAACAAAACTATATTTAATGACAGTTCTCCATTAAAAGGCGATAAGTGAACCTTTAGTGAAAACTAGGGCATATACGCCTAAAATTGTATTCTTTCCGTATTTTAAGCCTTTAGCTTTTATTGGATAAATGTAAAAACATTTAAAAAACATATATAATCATATTTTAGTTATTTCTATCCATTCTCGCCATTACAACGGCTACATGTTAACTACCATTTAAAATAATATTATTTTATTATTAGAGTGCAACGTAAGATTCCCAAGAAACTCGTTGTTGCATGTTGGGTACGGCATCGAGCATAGCGTCCCCTTTGAAGTCATTTAAATATTTTATTCACAAATATGGATAATTATGAAATGTCATATTCTTTATTTACCTGGGGTGTTTCATGGAATTTTTCAAAGAAACTTTCTATAAACATTTTATTTTCCATTAATAACTTTTTCGATTCTAATTTCATTATTAATGATTTTACTAGGAATATAATCTAGAAATAGAATTTTAGGATCTTTATCTTCTAATGAGGACACTTTCAAATCATAATTTTTATGAAAAATTATCAATATACTTTTTAGCAATTTTAAAATCTTATAGCTTTTCACCAAGACATATGATAGTACTCATAATGTCATTTACCCTATTAAAGAAGGCATTAGATAATTCTTATTTACCCATCAAAAAAACATCAAACTTAAGCCTCCATATTTGAAACTTTTTCATCTTTACTTTTTTATTAATTCATAAATGTTTTTTAACATATCCAAAATACAAATGGAAGTGGAAAAACCTCCTAATGGTAAAAAATAACTTACAAAATGTGATGAGAGAAAATTATTTTTATCTCTTACATAATTCTCAAGATTCTTATTTTTAACAAGTGTAAGAGAAACCTTGTCATCAATAAGAGAAAATTAGTTTTTTGTAACTTTAATAACATCATACCCAAGAGACATAAGATAAGTATCCATTTTATCTTTACAAATATGATTATTCTTACCATAAAAGATTTAAATCCCCTTAATATTCTCACAATTTAAATTATTCATCACAATTTATCTTCAAAAATTCATCAAATATTAAACGAAGGGAACATGGAACTGATACCAAATGAAACTACTCAGTTAGGATTGTTGTATCACTAAGAGGGGAAGGGGTAAACTAGTGATATATTTTTCTTTTATGTTTCCTTAAATATGAAAAAAAAAACTTATTCTCCTATTAAAAATATCTTTCCCTACTAAAAAAAATTCAAACACACAACCAAAATAACATAAGAATTTATAGGGAACATTAATCAACAATATTAGTTATGTTCTTGGTATGGTTGAGAGATAATAAAATACCACACAATACACTAGAAAACAATCCTTCTATGTTGAATACCATGAGTAAGATATACCCTCACACTTGTGTATCGATATGTTCAAAAGAATAGTGCATGTGATTTAAGTTGAATTAAATGATGTAATAAATATTTTATAACAAACATATTATGGAACTTCTTGGTCAACATTAAAAAATATGTTCTTTCAAAACAATTCACCACTTTCCTACCCATAGGTTGATATGAACTTCATGGAATTTGTAATAATACTCAATATGAGTTCCTAGTCTAAGTTCATAATATGGAAATAATAATATATCAAAATAATATTGAAAGTATTCTAGACTAATTCTTTATCAGAATGGAAATGTAAATATTATTTTTCCAATCTGATTATCCAGCCCAATATGATGACCAACTAAATATGAACATCCTACTACGCCTCCTCTTCTTCTTCGATCCAGTAAACTTCCGTCGGAAATAAAAATCTAGAAACATATTCTTTCTATAATTGAGTATATTTTCTCTGCACTTTCACATTAAATGCATGTCAAAGGAATACATAAAGTATTCTACTCTTTTTAAATGAACACCAAAAAAAATTAGCGGGATTCTAAAAAAGGTTTTCTCACGTCACCAATTTTTTTGAATATATAATCTTCTTTAAATTTTGGATCACTATTTGAATTCTTCAATACATTTTTGAATCTTTAAATATAATTAATTTTTGGATCTCTCTTTTACTTCATTAAGACTTCATACTTTATAATAAATCTATAGTATAATTTTGATTCCAATTTTGATTTAGATTTCTAAATATGATTTCTTTATTATGATAAAAGAATTTGGTCAGTCCAGTTTTATTGACCAACTTGAAAAAAAATTATAAGTGAAGATATTTCATTATGTTGAACTGCACCATATAAAATAATATTTACCCATTTTTATTTCCTCACTACAATGAAATCAAATTTTCATCAAAATTTTATTCATCATATTTATCTACAAAAAATATAATAAAGAAAATAGTTTTCATATAATTACAATTCCTGAAAGCAACTCTCATTAATATTTCTCCATTATAATGGATAGATTTGATTCATTAAAATTTCTTCAGCATAATTTCCTTATTCATTTACAAATATGATACCAAATATATTTCAGAACTCATATTGTTTATCTTTTCTAATTATGATACTTATCAAATTAATTCTCTAAATATTTAAATCTTTTGGATTTTTGTCTAACTAAAAACCAACACCTTTGGATTCTCTCATTACAATCATTCAAACCTTCCCAACCTCCAAATGAATCTAAATCTGATGATCTATGACTAGAAGGATTTTACTCCTGCAACTTCCACCTTCCGTAAACATTTTTTTATAAGCATGAATTCCTTCATGAATTTTTTTAGGTTGAAGATCATCTTTGGCATTGACTAGATTATAATAGAATGTGTTGTAACTTCCCATTCTTCATGTAACATATTTATTTTCAACCACTTGAATATGATTAGCTAGAATAGTATTTGAACACCACTTTTCTTCCAATCAGAAGCTCAATAAGATTATCATCACTTCTTCTACACCATTATTTTATCAATATAGAATCAAAAATTTTACAACATACTTATGATTTGAAGGAAATATAATATAGAAAAGCATCATCGGATGTATAATCAATTTTTACTGTATCTAATTGTCAACCTCATTATGATTAGAACCTCATTCCAAAACCAAGGGGAGTCTGATGATCTTTTTAATCTAGAAAACTTATTTCTCTCAATATGATAGAATTTCTTAAACATTATGAGTTTGATGATCTGAATATAACTTGTAAGTCTGATTTTCACCAAAAAAATGTTAATTGATTTCCCCCTTATTGATATTTCCTTGAAAACAAATGAAAATACCTAAATATGTTAATATTTATTATCATATTCATCCTAACAGTATTTTAGAGTTTTTATGGGTTTTCTAAGTTCTTAATATTGTTTTAGTGTTTTTGATTTTTAAGGGTTTAAAGTTTCAAGGTATTTAGTATATTTTAGTGTTTTTAGGGTCATCTAGTGTCCTTTAGGATCTTTTGGGGTTTTTATGTTTTATGGGATTTTAGTGTTTTATAGTTTTTTAAGATTTTAACAGGTTTTTTGGGGTTTATGGGTTTTTTGGGTTTTTTGGGGGTGATTTTATATTTTTTATGCTCTTTTATGGTTTTATGCTCTTTTTTGGTTTTATGGTTCTTTTTGGTATTAGGGTTTTGGGTTTTTCGTATATTTATTGTGGTTTAGTGTATTGTTAGGTTCATTTGATCTTTATAAGGGGTAAAATTGTGGGATAATGAATTTTTTTTGGGATTTTAGTGTTTCTTAAGATTATATTGGTTTTAGGTTTTTAGGGTTTTTAGGGTTTTTTTAATTTTTTGAGGTTTTTAGGGTTTTATATGGGGTTTGGGTCATTTATGGTTTTAGGGGATTTAGGGTATTTTGCTGTATTTTTTGGGTTTTATTGTTTTTCTAGAGATTTTAGTATTTTGGAGGATATATTTGGTTATCAGGGTCATTTATATTTTTAATGGGGTTATGTTTTTTAAGTGTTTAGTGTTTTAAGGATTAATTTTTGGGTGTAAAGGGTTTTTTGGGTTTTAGGTTTTTTAGGGGTTTTAGGGTTTCATGGATTTTTAGTGGGTTTTTAGGGTTTTTAATGTTTTATGGGTATTCAAGATTGTTTAGGGATTTTTGGGTATTAATATTTTCAATGGTTTTTAGAAATTTCAATGGTTTTTTGGGTTTTAAGTGGTTTTACAGTGTTTTAGGGTTTTATGGGTTTTATAGGTTTTAAGGGGTTTTTAGAGTCATTTATGTTTTTATGGTTTTTAGGATATTTTAGCGTGTTTTGGGTGTTTAGTTTATTTGAGGTTTCTTTAGGTTTTTTAGTTTTTTAGGGTTTTTCGAATTTTCATTTAGTTTAAGGGTTTTAGGGACTTTAAGGGTCTTTATGTTGATTTTTTTAATGTTTTTGAATATTTTATGTTTTAGTGTGTATGATTTAGTTTTGACCATGTAGGGTTTAGGGTTAAAGGTGTGGGTTATGGGGTCTATTGTGCAGAGTTTATGGTTTAAGGTGTAGGTTTTAGGATTTATGGAGTGTGGTTTAGGTTGTATGGTATACAATTTTGGCTGTCGGGATTAGGTTTTAGGCTTTAGGTTTTGGGGTATATGGTTTAGGGTGTAGGATATGGATTTAGTGATTTTAGAATTTTTTGTGGGGTTTATGGTTTTTATGGTTTTATTATTTTTATGTGTTTCAGGTTTTTTTAAATTTTCAGGGTTATTATAGTGTTTTTAATATTTTTAGAGATTTTATTTTTTAGGGGTTTTAGGGTTTTGGGGTTTTTTGGGGGTTTTAATGGTTTTTTGGGGTTCATAGGGTTTTCTAGGTTTTTGGGGTTTTTAGGGTTTTTAGATTATTTTAATATTTTTGGTGTCTGTGATGGGTTTTATTTTTTCAGGTCATTTTAGATATTTATGATTTTAAAGAGTTTTTAATGTTTTTAGGGACTGACAGGTTTTGAAGTTTTTGATACTTTTTATGGTTTTTGGGTTCTTATAGTATTTTTAGTGTTTTTATGGTTTATAGGGGGTTTGGGTTTTAGTGTTTTTATGGTTTTTTTGGGTTTTTATTATTTTTTGGGTTTTTATGGAGTTTATGGGATTTTAGGTGTTTTATGTTTTTATGGTCTTTTAGGGTTTTTAGGGTCTTTTAAGATTTTTAGGGCCTTTTAGTTGTTTTAGAGTCCTTTAGTATTTTAATGGTTTTAGGGTATTTAAATGGTATTAGAATGTTTTAGTGGTTTTAGATTATTTTTAGGGTTTTTTTGATTTTTACATTGTATTAAGGGTTTTTAGTGTTTTTATGTATTTTCAGATGTTTAGGGTTTTATGGTTTTTAGGTTTTTTTAAGGCTTTTAGGATCTTTTAGTGGTTTTAGGATTTTAAGGTCCTTTAAGGGTTCTATAGTTTTTAGAGTTTTTATGGGGGTTTTGGGTCTTTTAGGGGTTTTAGGTTCTTTTATAGTTTTTAGGGTTTTTAGGTGCCCAATCAGGATAGTTTTATCATTAATAGGGGGAGTGGTGAATAAGTGAAACATTTTTCTTTTATGTTTCCTTGAAATAATGTCGCCTCCATTTTAATATTTCAATCCCTACTAAAAACAATTCAAACACACATCCATAGGGGCACAATAATTTACAAGGTTCGCTATTTAATATGAATAGCTACATCCTCGGTATGGTTTGGAGATAATCCAATACCACAAAATCTACTTAAAAAAAATTCTTGGATGAGAACAAGTAAGATATTCTCTTTCACTCTTTTAGTACTCTGAAGACAGTCCAAAATGTGTGTGTTCACCCTTAGCATAGAAAGGCTAAAACAAAGATTGTGTACCAACACATTTTACCTTTGATTCTTTTTGATTACACAAATGTATTATTTTAAAAACAATTATTCAATTTCATACTCATAATTGATTAAGAACCTCCTTGACATTGTAATTAAAACACAATCTCATTGCCATATCTAATTTCTCACTCTAATTCTTTAGATCCAATTATTCTAGTCTAATTTTAGAATTATATGGATATAACTCTGTTAGAATAACGTTGAGACAATTCATAATACTTTCCTCCTTAGTTCGGAAGTCCCAATATTGAAATCCCAGATCCAATTGTCTAGACCAATCCGATGACCAACCAAATACGATGAAAAACATAATATGGTAAACAACTGAATACGATGAATAATGAATCCAATTATTAGCTGGATAACATTGAAATCATGTATCTTATTCTTTCAGTTCTCCATCAAAACTTCTTTAATAATGGTCAATAAAAAGTCCTCTTTCTCTCCCTACAAATTTGGAGCCTCTCTCTCATGAATAGAACATCCGAGTCAGTAGTCAGAGAATGTACAACGTACATTCCCCTTTTATAGGTGGTCCATGGATAGTTTTGGAAATAATCCACAAAAAATTTCCCACTCATCCATATACCCCAAAATATCAATTTCCCTTGAATTTAGAGCTAATCAGGACTTCATCATCTATTCTTGAGTCTTGTTGAATCTTTATCTCTTATTTAGAATTTCTTTTCAATATCTAGTCTAAATCCAATTTTTGAATCTAATCTTCTCAATATGATTTGTTTAATATGATTATTTGTACTAATTGAATATATAAATGAATAAATAGGCTTCTTTTCATATATCACTACAATTCTATTTATCAAATATGATTTCTTGATTATGATAAGTAGGATTAAATGAATAAGATGGATCTTGACCAACATGAAGAAACAAAACATATTCTATGAATTTATGCTCCCCTTGATAATACATCCACTTATTCTCTCCAACTCCTCTATTGACCCACATAAAAAATAAACAAACTAATTCAACCCTTTTATAATGGATGATAACATTATTTTTTTTCTTTTCATAATTTGGTCCCAAAAAAATATTTCTTTAAATACGATGATATTTCAAGTCCGATTAACAGATTTCTTTTACTTCTGAATATGACTCCCCTTGAGAACTTTCTTTCTCTTTTCCCACCAAATTCATTCTCCAAAGACTTTTTTCTTTTGGATTTTAGTCTAACTAAAAACTAGTACATTTTGATTTTCATATTAGTCACAAATGTTCATAGCCTTTATGAATCCGATGATCTCAATATGATGGTCGGCTTCCTCCTTTCACAAAATTCATCTTGTGTCATGACTTAATTCATGACTTTGAAAACATTTGAGATAAACTTCAACATTGTCTGATTTACATAGGAATTTATTATGACTTTACATTTAATTCAACAACATCTTTATTTCCTTTACATCCCAACTCCAATTGTCTGTAATAGAGTTTACCTTTATATGATTTGGCTGAATACGATCACCAATACCCATTTCCTTCCATTTAGATTCGATCAAACAGAATACAATCAAAATAATCCTTTTCACTCTCCTTTCTTCCATAAATATTGAATCATATTTTTCCCAACATACTTTTGATTTATGTGAAATCTATGATCATAAAATCATTGCCACATATAATTTATTGTGGTCACTCAGAATCTAATTCCAATTAATTATTCCATACCAAATTCAGAGTGAATCTGATGACCATTTACACTGAGAAAAATACATTATTCAATATGTTCAATTATTTCATTCTTTATTCTGTGTGAATCTGAAGAATTTTTTATTCTAGTCATCTTATCTTAAATTAGATGGAACTTTATAAGCATTGCAAGTCTAATTATTTTGAATTCGATGGCCTATCTAAATTTTACCAAATACAATGTGAGGTGATTTTTCCTTTCTAATTAAACTTTTTTGAAAATAAAAGACAATACATTCAATAAAAACACCTTCCTTTCTAGATTAGTTCTAAATTCCCACCTTTAGATTTTGTTGTCAACCATGTTTCATAATTCACTGAACATTATTTCCTCTATCCATGGATTACTTATCTATAATTCTAATCATATGCGAGATAACTAATTATAGGAAACAAGAATCATTGATAGAAAAACCTTGTTGTCCAAGAGTAGTGATTACGAAAACCTTTTTCATCTTCCTTAGATTTTCTTCTCCAGCTCTTGAACATTCTAAGAATAAAAAACAAATTATTTCCAAAACCACTACAAAAAAACAGTTAGAATAGTTTACACACAGTACAAAAATGAATTCACAGATTACCCACAACTCCCTTTTTTACATGAATTAATTAGATAGATTTATTAAGAAATTCCATTCTTCCCCTTGACAAAACTATCCAAAGTAATAATGGGAGAGGGTATATAAACACATACCTCAACCTTGATGAGAAATAGGTTGGACACCCATGTTTTACCTCAATTTGGAAAATGATTCCTTCTACAATGGTTTTGTGAAAAATAAAGCAACCTATTCCAATGAAGGATCATACTCCATATTAAATTCATTATTCACCACATTCTATTTTATTAAATGATATTTCATATAAGTACTTTATTAATAATAATGTTAAATAGGATTAATGGTTATATTGATTGTAATTTTATTATCATAGCCCAAGAGAAATGGTAAATTTACAACAAAAAGTAATTATTCTAATTGAGTTTTTATCCACATAAGTTGTGTAGTGGCTTATGTGGTAGAAACATACTCATCTTTGTCCATATTGAGAGTTAACGAATTATGTTTGTTGTAATTACAACTATCACAATTATTTCTTAAAAAGAATTATCCACCATATGTGGATCTTCTTTCATCATCATTTCCTGCCTAATCAACATCTATATATCCAAATAAATAAATACTATCTAATATTTCATACCATGTTTCCAAATCTATTGTACCTTTTAAGTATTTAATAATTCTATATTCTTTATTTAAATGTGATTATTTTAGATCACTTTTGAATCTTTCACATAAGGTAATAACATAAACAATGTAGGGTCTTGAGGAAGTCAAATACAAGAAACTTATAATCATCTTATGAAACTATTTCTAATAAAATTCGTTTCCTTCTTCATTATTACTGAACTTTGTTCCCACTACAATGGGTGTGGAAAATAGTTTTGATTTTCCCATGAAAAACCTCTTAAAAATATCCTTTGAATAATTTTCTTGAGAAAGAAAATTGTAATTCTTATCCTGTAAAATTTGTAACCAAAGAAGGTATTTCATTTCCCCTAGAATAGACTTTTAAAATACCTTATCCATATCTTCAAAATATATTTCATAGGACCTTTCATCATTCACAGCAATGATAATTTCATCAATATAAATAATTATGATGAGGGAAGACTCTTGAATTTCTCTGATGTAGATATTTTTGTCCACTCTACCTTTCTTAAAATTCGTATTCCTTAACCATGTATCCTATTTGGAATAACATTCCCTTGGAGATTGTTTTAGACTATACAAGACATTATTTAATCTACACCCATGATTTTTTTCATTCCTAACAACAATTCTACATGGTTTTCCAATTTAAATTTTTTTCATCAAGGTAACCATTCAAAAATTCAGCTAAAAAATCGATTATAATGATCTTGTAACATTGTTTTGAAGAAATAGAATAAAATATTTGGATTATTTCTAATATTACCATTTAAGAAAATGTTTCATCAAAATAAACACCTTTAATAATAGAATACAATTTTCATACTAATCTTGTTTTGTTTCATATCACTTCACCTTCTTCATTCAACTTGTTTTCGAAAAACCAACTTTGTAAAAAAAAATTATTATTATCTAGATTGGGTCTTAGTTTCAATGTATCATTATTTTCAAAATGACACAACACCCATTCTAGATAATCAAGATTTTCTTTCACATCATTCGAATCGACTATTGAATATAAAGAATTATGTGTAATCTAATTTGTTGTTCATCTTGTTTGAACCTTTTCATGTTGATCCCTAATTATATTCCAAGATTCCCCTAACATTCTCCGCCTTGGATTAGATTTTAGAGTATCTTTCTCATCACTAAAAATATATGATTCTGGTTCTTCATCTTGAGTAGGACTAAATTTTATGTATCCTTATAAGAATTGTGTTCCTTAACTTTCTTAACCTCCTTATTTTCTTAATCATGTTTCACTGTTTCATTCCTTTTAATAAAATTCACATCAATAGAATCAACAATTGTTTTTTTCTTCTTTGTTAAAGAATATGTATCCTATTCATTTTGGATAATCGCTATGAAAGATTCAATCTTCTCCTTTCTTATCAAACATTATATAGTCTCCAAAATTATTATATTAAATCTACAGACTCACAAAAACTATAAAGTGTTTCAAATATGGATTTTTTCTCTAAAATAATTCATATGAAGTCATATCTAAATTAGGCCTATAGAAAAAATAGTTTTGAATATAAATAAAAGTATTCAGGAATTTCTTCCAAATGTAATGAGAAATACCATTTTCAAGTAACATAATTAATCCCATTTACCTAAGACATATATTCTTTCATTTAGCAACCCCATTTTATTAAGGAGTATATGGGAAACTATACTCATTATGAATTTAATTATTCTCAAGATAAATTTAATATTTTTTAGCTCCAGTGGATTTCTTGAGAAAATTTCAACTTTCTTGTGCATTGAGTTAGTAATATTTATTTTCTAATAAATGGTGCGACCCCAATCTATTCTTCTTGGAAAATCAGGAATGTATCAGACATAATTTATTTTAAATAACAAGATCATGTTTTTTTTGACACATTTTTATAAGAATTGTATGCCCTAATTTATTCTCCCCCACGATACTCATATATCAAGTGTTTTCTATTTCACCGACATGAATCTGGTTTCCTTTTATACTTTGGCCTCTTGTAACAAACTTTTCATATTTTTTACTTTTCACAATAAACCCATATTTGTTGAAGATAACATTGTTACCCTCATCACAAAATTGTGAAACACATATAAAATTATGTTTCATTCCATCAACATTAAAGGTTTTATTGCATTTTATCTTTTATTTCCCAATGATGGTTGATCCAAAACCTTTGATTTTCATGGATTCATCATTGACAAATGTTACTGTTCCTTATTTATAATATTTCACATTCATCAAATATTTCAATTCTCTATACATATGAGAAGAACACCCACTATCAATAATTTGTGGTCATTCCCTTTTTATACCTTTCAATGTAGTTTGAAAAAATATATTTTTCTTATTTCTTTACATTTTTCACCTTAGACTTATGACAATTATTAATAAACTTATATTGTGTCAGTAAAAAAAATAATAAATTCATTTTTCAAGGTATCCAGGTTGTTCATAAATTTCATAAATAGTTTTTAGTGGTCGGAATCTATTTTCAATCATTACTTCATCCTTTTAAGGTTTTTTCATAACAACATTCACAAAATTATTTCTTTGAAAAGATTGAATCCCCCTCAACATTTACCTTTCAGAGCATGTGGAATAATAGTATTGTTTTTTGTTGACCCACCACATATTTTTAGTATGACTAAATCTACCACAATACTAGAAATATTCATAGAAAGTTTATTATCCTCTAAAAACTCAATACTAATAGGAATTGAGAATAGGTTTCTCAACATCATTCTTCTATTTATTTTATGAGCTTCCAAACTTTCTATTATCAATCAAAGTATTTCTTTTATTTTCACCTTTATCATATCCAATGTTATTGGAAATTATTTTGTATAGAGAATGCTTTGAAACATTTTCAGACTTAGATTATTATTAAAATCATAAATTCATGACTATTTTGGTCTTTGATATATACATTACATTCTCATATTTCATATTTTCATAAACAATTCCATCTTTCTTCTCACCCTTTAAAGGTAATTTTTGTTGAACCTACATAGGTTTCTCATTTACAGAACTTTATCCAACATCCGTAATAAGGTTTTTGAAACTTATATTCCTCAATTTAGATTTAGATAACATTTATTGAACATGTTACAACTCTTCATATTTTTATTTCATCATAACCTCTAGAGGGTCATTATGATTATTATCTTCCTCAATAGATTTCATCAAATCATAAAAATCTTTTACTAGCCTCACCTTATCATAAAAAAAACTCATGATTTTTTTAGGAACATCCATATTCATAATTTTTGTTTTTTATATCATGTTTCTAATATTTCTCAGACATTATTTTAGCTCTTCATTTAAATTAATTTCATGTTTAGTTTATTATTCTTCTAAACTACTACTTATGAATTCTTCATCATTCACTACTATAATAAAAATATTTTTAATGCTATACTCAATATATTTCTTGGATTTCGGATCACTATCTTCTTCTTCATCATCTTTAGATAAGAAACTTGTTCTTTTATGTTTTAATAACTTACTATCATTCCCAATGAAATATTATTTTTCATTTATCTCCCAATTTCTTCCACGATATTCATGGATTTATTTATTCTTCGTTAATCTCGTCTTATTTCTTTCTTTGGTAAAAATTATCCACAAAGTGACCAATGCCTACATATTCAGAAAATCTTAAGGTATGTTTCCCTTTGTATTTATGTGTATATCTTTTCACATTTTTATAAAACAAGGATAAAATATAATCAATATTTTACATACATAATTTTCTGAATTGGATTCACCAGCTTCGTCTTTAATAAGAATCTTATTTAATATGTCCTTATTAGTATCTTTGAAAGCAATTTTTCTATCAAATTTTTTTATTTTCATTGATTTCTCCCATCTCATTTCATATATAATTAGAGTGCTAGGAAAATAATGAAGATTTTACATTTTAGGATCTCTATCTTCCAGTGAATAAACTTTTTCATGAAACTTTTTGGGAAGGATTTTCAAGATCTTTTCGACAAGTATAGATTCATATATCTTTTAATCAAGATAAATGAAACTGATAACAATTTCATTCACCCTAGTAAAGAAGTCTTCAATAGATTCCTATTCAACCAAATTAAATTCATCATACTTTAATCTCTATATTTGTAACTTTTCTTTCTTAATGTTCTTATTTCCTTTGTATATGGTTTCCAATTTGTCCCACACACCTTTTGTTGGGTAAACCCCTTTCAACCATATGAATTCACTCTCACAAAGTGATGATAATATAGCATTATTGGCCCTTTCATCAATCTCAATATTTTTCTTATCAGTAGATGTAAGAGGAACATTATCATCAATAGGATGAAACACACCTATTAAATCTTTAATAACATCATATATAATAGACATAAGTCAAGGAAACACTATATATTTCTAGATATTATTATTATTTCTATAAAAATCTTGAATTTTTATAATATTAACACAATTCAAATTCACCATCAACAAAGAATAAGCGAAGGGAACCTTTGTCTTTGATACAACTTGTAATTTCCCAGCCATGATAGTTGTATCACTAAGAGTGGGAGGGGGAGTCAGTGATACTTATTTATTTTATGTTAAATAAAAAACTTTTAATCATGTTAAAGATTTAAATCCCTACTAAAAATAAATCAAACACACATCCATTGGAAGAAAATAATTTACAAGTTTTACTATTCAATAGGAATAGATATGTCGTTGGAATGGGTTGGAGATAATACAATACCACACAATCTGCTAGAAAAAAATCCTTGGATTACAATGAGTAGGATATTCCCTTTTATTCGTGTAGTACATTGAAGACAAACCAAAAGTATGGGTGCACCCTCTTTGCATATATAGGGTAGACAATGTTTGTGTAAAAACTCATGTTACCTGTTCTTATTTTAAATTCCATAAATATATTATTTTAAAAACATTCCTTCCATTTCATAACCATATTATGGTAATAACCTCTTGTACTTCATAATGAAAACTTAATACAATTGGCCAATCCAATTTCTCACTCTGATTCTTTATATCTGATTCTTCATGTCATATTTCCCAATTCGATGGATATGACTCTATTAGAATACAGGTGAGACAATTCACAATACTTTATTCTACAGTTTGAAAGTCCCAATATGAAAATCCTAGATCTTATTATCTATCCAAATCCAATGATCAACCGAATATGATGACAAGTTGACTATGAAAAACATATGAATATGATGAATGTTGAATATGATGATCAGTTGAATAACATTATGATCTTATCTATTCTTTATTCACATCTCTATTGAAAATTATTCAATAAAGGTCAATACATAATCCACTTTCTCTCCCTATAATATTAGAGTATCTCACTCATGAATAATACATTCATGTTTGTTGTCAATGAAAGTACAAAGTACATTCACCTTTTATAGGTGACCCATGCATGGATTTGGTGGTAATCTCCAAAACATACTCTCTCAACAAAATTCACCAAAATCTTAATTTCCCTTGAATTTTGGTAAAATAATGAATGCTTCAACTCTTCTAAAATAATCTCAAATATTCATTAGTTCTTCAAACATTATTTTAAATTTATAGTCCAAATTGGATTCTCGAATATCATCTTATCAATCCAATTTCTTCAATATGATTCACTTTATGAATTGAATATATAAATGATGAAATAGGATTTTTTCATATCTCACTCCAATTTTGTATCATCAATCTGATTACTGATTCTGATTAGTATGATGAATTGAATATGATGGATCTGGATCCACTTAAAGAAACAATATAACTTTTCTGAATTTCATGATCCCCTTGATAATAAATCTATATCTTCTTTTTATCTCTTCTCTTAACCCACATGAAAAATAAAAAAATTAATTCAACCCTTTTTAAATTCATGACTACATTGTTAATTTTATTTTCTTCTAATTCATCAGTCTCAAACAATTCTTTCTCTGAATAAGATGATATTATGATTCCGAATAATAGCTTTCTTTTAATTCTGAATATGATTCCACTTGAGTATGTTCTTTATCTTTTCCTATCAACTTCATTTTTCAAAGAATTGTTTCTTTTGTATTTTAGTATGAATGAAAAATAGTACCTTTAGTTTTTCAAATTATCTATAAACATTCTCAACCTTTATGAATTTTTTGAACTCAATATGATAATCATCTTTCTCCTTTCACAAACTTCATCTTATGTTAGGATTTTATTCATGAACCTGAACACATTTGAGACCTGCTTTAGGGTTTTGGGGTTTTAGGATTTTAGGGGTTTTAGGGTTTTTTCAGGTTTTACACATTTTATAGTGTTTATTCATATTTTAGTTCATTTTATAGACTATTTATTATTTTCAGTGCATTTTTACTGGGTTTCATCATTTTAGGTTCTTTCAGGGTTTTAGTGTTTTTTGGGGTTTTTTGGGGTTTTTTGGGGTTTTTGGGTTTATTTAGTAATTTTATGTGGTTTTGTTTTTTTAGCATTGTTATGGGTTTTTAAGTTTTTGGGGTTTACGGTTTTCTAATGTTTTTATTGTTTTTAGGGTTTTCTTGCATTTTTAAGGATTTTTTGGGTTTTTAAATTTTTTGGGGGGATTTAAAGTTTTTTAGGACTTTTAGGTTTTTAAGGCGGTTTTAGGGTCTTTAATGTTTTTTGGGTATTATATGGGTTCTCTAGTGGTTAAATTTATTTCATATTTTTTTAAATTTTTATCGATGTTAAGGGTATTTTTTTGTTTTTAGGGGTTTTATATTTTTTAGGTGTTTTTAGATTTTAATATTCTTTTATTGGTTTTATGGGTTTTGGGTTCTTTTAGGGTTTAGGTTGTAGGGTTTTGGGTTTAAGGTGTAGGGTTTAGGATTATGGGTGTAGGATTTATGGGCTAGGGTTTTGAGTTTAGGGTTTATGGTGTAGGTTATAGGGTTTATGGTGTAGAGTATGCGGTTTAGGGTATAGGGTTCTAGGTTTAGGGTGCACGGTGTAAGGTTTTTATTGTGGGGTTTGGGTGTTGGTTTATGGTATAATGTTTAATGTGTATAGTATATGTTATAGGTTTTTTATATGATTTTGTGATTTTTAGGTGTTTTAAAGGATTTTTAATGTTTTTAAATTTTTTATAGTTTTCAGGGTTGTAAGGTTTTTTGTGTTTTACAGTTTTTTTTGGGTTGTTTGGGTCTTAAGGGGTTTTATGGATTTTTGTGTATTTTTGGTTTTTAGGTTTTCTTAATTTCTATTAGAGGTATTTATAGTATTGCGGGGGGGGGGGGGGGGTTTGAGGTATTTTTGGTTTTTTGGGGATTAAATTTTTTTTGAGTTCATATGGGCTTTTATGGGTTTTGGGGTTTCAAGGTTTTTTGGTTCTTATAGTGTTTTTATGTGTTTTTATGGTATGTAGGGGTTTTAGGATTTTTTGATATTTTGATGGGTTTAAAAGTGTTTTTATGGTTTTTGGTGTTTAAAGGATTTTTAGGTTTTAGGGTTTTAAGTGTTTTGTGGTTCTTTGATCATTTTAGGGTTTTTATAGGATTTTATGTTTTTTATTATTTTTTGGGGAATTTATTCTTTTTGTGGTTTTAGTATGTTTATGTTCTTAGGGGTTTTAGTGATTTTATGGGTTCTAGTGTTTTTTCATAGTTTTTTTAATTTTGACGGTTTTTGGGGTTTTTGTGATTTATAGGGTTTTTTAGATCCATTAGGGTTTTTTTACAGTAAATTGGGTATTTTAAGGTTTTCATAGTTATTAAAGTCTATTAGGTTTTTATGATTTTTTTAGTCATTAGGGTTTTTTTAGGATATTTATAGTTCTTTATGATTTTTTTATTGTTTTCTATGGTCTTCAGGGTACTTAAGGGTTTCTAGGGTTTTTAAAGGATTTTAGGGTTTCATGGTATTTTGGGTTATTTTTGAGACTTTAGGGGGGTTTTCAGTTTTTTATGGAATTTAGGGTTTTGGGGGGTTTTAGATGGTTTTAAGGATGTTATGTTTCTTTAGGGTACTTTTGAACTCTTTTGGGGTTTTAGAGTTTTTTTTTGGTTTTTTATAGTTTTAGGGTTTAAAGGTTTTTAGTGTTTTAAACATCATTTATGGTTTTATGTTTTTAAATTTATTTTAGGGGTTTCTATGGGTTGTTAGGGGTTTAAGTGGTTTTAAGGGTTTTTAGTGTTTTTAGGGTCTTTTATGTTTTTAAAGATTTTTAGGGAATTTTTTTAATTATTGTTTTAATGGGTTTTAAGGAATTTTAAGTGGTTTTATAGGGTTTTTATGGGTGTTTAAAGATTAATTTGGGGTGTTATGACATTTAGGGGTTTTAGGGGTTTTAGGGATTTTATGGTTTTGGGTTTTTTTTTGGTTTTTTGGTTTTTATGGTTACTAGTTTTCTTTGTCTTCATGGTTTAAGTATTTTTTTGGATTCTTTTAGGTGTTTAGGGTATTTAGTGATTTTAGGGGTTTAGGGGTTTTAATGGGTTTTATGTTTTTTTGGGTTTTTATGGTTTTTACAGTTCTTATGACATATAGATTTTTAGGCTTTTTTGTTTTTAGGGTGTTTAATGGTTTCTTGGGTCTTTTTTAGATTTTAGTGTTTTTATGTTGTTTAAGATTTTTATGGGATTTTAGGTTTTTATAAGGTTTTTATTTCATAATAAGGTTCTTAGTTCCTTTTAGGGTTTTAAGTGTATTCTAGGGTTTTTATGGTCTTTCGCGTTTTTTATGGTTTTTAGGGTCTTTTAAGGATTTTATTTTGGGTTTTTTGGGTTTTTGGGATTTTAAGTGTTTTTATAACTTTACGGGGTTATAGTGGTTTTGAAGTGTTTAAATGGGTTCTATATGGTTGTTAGGGGTTTTAGGGGTTTTTAGGGTTTTAAGGTATTTGGGGGGTTTTGGGTTTTTTATGGTTCTCACAGTTTTTAGGTAATTTTTTAGTTTTTAGGGGTTTTAGGGGTTTTTAGGGATTGCAGGGTTTTTATTGTTTAAGTTTTTAGGTGTTCTATAGGGTTTTAGGGTTTTATGTCAATAAATGGTTTTTAGGGTTTTAAGGGTTTTAACAGTTTTATGGGATTTATGATTTCGTAGGGGGTTTTTGATTTTTATGGGTTTTAGGGGATTTAGGTTCTTAGGGGTTTTTATTATTTTTATGGTTTTTAGGGCTTCGTAGTTTTCAATTTTTTATGGTTTTAGGGGATTTTAGGGATTTGAGTGGGTTTTATTTTTTTTGGGTTTTTGGGTTTTTGGGGGTTTTTACATTTTTTAGTGTGTTTAAAGGTATTTATTATATTTTAATAGTTTTATGGATTTTACAGGGTTTTAGGGTTCTCTATTATTTTAGGGTTTTACGATAATTTAATATTTTTATTGACTCTTAAGGGTTTTAATTTCTTTTAGGGGTATTAAGGTGTTCAATTGTATTAAAGACATTTAGGGTTTTGGTTTCTTTTTAGGGATTTTAGGGGTTTTTTTTGGTTTTAGGGTTTTTGTGGATTTTATGGGTTTTATTGGGTTTTCAGCAATCTTTTTGATTTTAGGATTTTTTTTGTCTTTTAGTGGTTTTAGGGTTTTTATTTATTTTATAGTCTTTTATGGTTTTTTTGTTTTTTTGGGTATTTGAGGGTCCTTGATAAATTTCCAAGGGATTTTAGGGTTATTATTGTTATTTTTGGTTCCTTTTGTTATTTATTGTTTTTTGGGTGTTTTAAGGTTTTTTTATTGTTTTTAGGGTCTTTTAGGGTTTTTATGGGTTTTAGGGATTTAGATACTTTTACGTTTTTTGGGTATTATAAGATATTTTAGGTTTTCTATGAAATTGTTTATTTATAGGTTTCTAGGGTTTTTTTGATGGTTTTATGGTTTTTAGGTTCTTTTAGTGTTTTTAATATTTTATATATGTTGTATATTTTTTATGGTATTCTAGAGTTTTATGGTATATGGGGTTTATAGGGTCTTTTGGTAGGTATATGGGCATTTGGGTCTTTTAGTTTATTTAGGAATTCTAGGGTTTTGGTGGGTTTTCATGTTTTTTGGGGGGTTTTGGGTTTTCTTTTTGCAGTTTTCAATTTTATAGAGATTTTATGGATTTAAGTGGGTTAATGGGTCTTTGGGTATTCTTTAGCATATATTAAGGTTTTATGGTTTTTAGTGTTTTTAGTGCATTTCAGGTTTTAGTTGTTTTATGGGTTCTTTGATATTTTAGTGTTTTTATGGTTTGTAGGTTATTTTTGGGTATGTTAGGATTATTAGGATTTTATTGTTTTTATGTTTTTATGTTTTTCAAGGTTTTTAAGGGTTATAGGATTTTTTTGGATTTTTTGGATTTTTTTGGGTTTTATGATTTTAAGTGTTTTGGAGTTTTTTTTCTTTTAGGGTTGTTATTGTTTTATGGGTGTTATGTGTTTTAGGGGTTTTTTGGATTGTTTTATTGTTTTTATAGGTTTTTAGACGTTTTACGGGTTTTGGGGATTTTACGGTCTTTTAGGGGTTTTTTGGGTTTTACGGCTTTTAATGTGTTTTTTGGGGTTTTATGGACTTTATGGTTTTGGGGGGATTTCAGATCCTCTTAGGTATTTTAAGGATTTAGGGTTTTTTGGGCGTTAGGGTTTTTTATTGTTTTATAGATTCTTTTGGGGGGGGTTCAGGGGTTTTTAGGATTTTAGAGTTTTTAGGGGATAAGGCTTAAGTTGTTGGTTATATGGTTTATGGTGTTGGATATAGGGTTTAGGGTGTAGAGTGTTGGGTATAGGGTTTAGAGTGTAGGGTTTAGGGTTTAGGTTGTATGGTTTAGGGTTTAGGGTGTAGTGTATAGATTTTAGGGAGTAGGTTTTATGGTTTATTATGCCGGGTATAAGGTTAAGGTTATAGGGTTTAGAGTTTTCGGTGTTGGGTATATGGTTTTGGATGTAGGGTTTAGGGTTAGGCATTTACGGTGTAGCGTTTTGGTTTTAGGGTGAATGGTATAGGGTTTAGTCTTAGTGGTGGAGGGTATAGTGTATAGGGTGTAGGTTTTAGGATGTTAGGTGTCGGGTGTTGGTTGTAGGGTTTAGGGTGTTGGGTTTAGGTATTAGGGTGTAGGGTAGAGGTCATGTGGTGTCAGTTTTAGGGTGTAGGGCATAGTGTTTAGATTGTTGTGTTTAGTGTTTAGCGTAAGAGTTATGACGTGCAGGGTGTTATGTATGTGGTTTAGGGTGTAGAGTTTGGGGATTATGGTGTATGGTATAGGTTTTTGGGTGTAGGGTTTTGGGTTTGTGATGTAGGGTATCAACTTTAGGGTTGTGGGATTATGGTTTAGGTACTGCTGTTTAGGTTTTAGGGTTTTGGTTGTAGGGTTTGGATCGAGGATATATAATTTATGGTTTTAGTTTTTTTGGGGTTTAGGGGGTGTTTAGGGCTCTTATGGAATTTTTGGGCTCTAGTGGTTTTTATGGTTTTTAGGTATTTTTAGGGTGTTTAATGTTTTTATAATTTTTAGGGGTTATATGGATTTTTATTGTTTTTGAGGGTTTTACGGGTTTTATGGATTTTAGTTTTTTTATAAATTTTAGCTTTATTAGGGATTTTTTTTCATGGTTTTATGGGATTTTATGGATTTTATGGTTTTTTATGGACTATTTAATTTTATTTTAGGTTTTGTAGAGCTTTTAGTTTTTTAAGTGTTTTTTGGGTTTCTATTCTTTAACAGGTTTTTAGGTTTTATGTTTTTTATAGTATTTTTATGGTATTTATTATTATTATTTTGAGTTTTAAGGTATTTTTTGTTTTTTTTTCAGACTTTATAGTTTTTAGGGTCTTTTATGGTCTTTTAGGGGTCATAGGGGCATTTACGTTTTTTATGGTTTCTTAGGGTATTTATGTTTTTTTGGGACATTTAGGGGTTTTAAGGGTTTTCTTTTTTTTCCTTTTAGTGATCTTCTGGATTTTTTTTGTGTTTATAGGTTCATTAAGGGTTTTTAACGGTCTTTAGAGACTTTTATGGTTTTTGGATATTTTAGGGAGTTTCCATGGTTTTTATGGTTTCTTAGATATTTTTAGGGGATTTATCATTTTTTAGTCTTTTACTTTTTTAGGGTTTTTAGTGTTTTAGGGGTTTTTAGTGTTATATAGTTTTTAGGGGTATAGGGTTTTGAGTGTTTTTAGAGTATTATTTCCCTTTAGAGATTTTAGGTACCTTTATCTTTTTTTTTGTTTTTTGGGGGTTTAAGGTTTTTAAATAATTTTGAGGGGTTTTAAGGTATTCTAAGGGTGTTAGAGATTTTTGTGTTTTAGAGGGGTTTTTACATATTTTTAAGGTTTGTAATGTTCATATGGTTTTTTAGGGTTTTATGGTTTTAGAGATTTTTTCCCATTTTTCTGGTATTTTAAAAGTTAATGAGGGGTTTTTATAGTTTTAAATGGTTTGTGGGGTTTTATGTGTTGTTAGTATTTTTATAGGTTTTTAGTTTTTTAGTGTTTTAAGTGGGTTATACATATTTTTATATATTTTAGGGTTATTTTTGAATGTTTTAGTGTTTTTAGGTCTTTTAGAGTTTTTTTTGGATTTTAGGGTGTTATGGTATTTTAATGTTTTAGGATTATTGGTGGTATTTTTGGGTTTATAGGTTTTTAAAAAAAATTATGGTTACTATGTTTTTCATTGTATTTAGGGTCTTTTAGGGTGTTTAATTGCTTTCAAGACATTGTAGTTTTATAGGGTTTTAGGAATATTGGGGTTTTTGGGGTTATAGAGGTCCTTTATAAATTTTATTATTTTTTGGGTGAATTTTTAATTTTAGGTGTTCTAGGTTCTTTTATTATTTTTTTATTGTTTTAGGGTTTTGTGGTTATTTGGGTTTTTTTTATGGATTTTTTAATTTAAAAGTTGTTTTATGGTTTTTAAGGGCTTTTTGGTTTTTAGGGGTTTTAGAGGATTTAGTGGTTTTTACAGTTTTTAGTATTTTTTGGTTTTTTGAATTTTTAGGGGGATTCAATGGGTTTAAGGGATTTTTTAGGGTTTAGTATATTTTTAGGGTTTTGGGGCGTTTGGGTGTTCTTGTGTTTTTTAGAGTTTTTTATGATTTTGATGGGTTTTTAGTGGTTTTATGGTTTTGGATTCTCCTAGGATTTTAGGGGTTCTTAGAGATTTATGGGGTTATAGGGGTTTTATGGTTTTTTTTAGAATTTTGTGTTTGAGGGTTGTTTAAGGGTTTTAGGGTTTTTACGGGTTTTTAGGGTTTTAATAATCTTTTATGGTTTTATGTTTTTAAGGGGTTTTTAATGGTTTATGGGATTTTTGGTAAGTTTTAGATTCATTTTGTGTTTTTTATGGTCTTTTAAGGGTATTTTAGTGGTATTTGGTTTTCTTATCATTTTTATATTTTTTAGGGTTTCTATGATTTTTAGTATTTTTTACAGTTTTAGAGATTTTTAGGTTTTTTATGGTTTTTTGGGTTTTTAGTGTTTTTAGGGGGTTTTATGGATTTTACGTGTTTTGGTGTTATTAGATGTTTTGGGGAGTTTTATAGGGATTTTTAGTGTTTTATGGGTCTTATGGTTTTAGGGAATATTTATTTAATTTAGGTTTTTTATGGTTCTTTATGGTTTTAAGTGTTTCTTGTGATTTTAGGGTCATTTAGATTTTTTAGGAATTTTAAGGATTTTTAGAATTTTTTTAGGTATTTTAAGTTTTTTTTTTCTATTTTGGGTTTTAAATCATTTTGATGGTTTTCTTAGTAATTTATTGGTTCTTTAGAGTTTTATTAGGGGTTTTATGGTTTTTAATATTTTTAAAGATTTTAAGGGTTTTTAGTGATTTTGGGCCTTTTTTGGATTTTGGGGTATTTGTGGTTTTTTAGTGTGTTTTTGATTTTTGAATGGTGTTTAGTGTTTTGATGGTTGGTTTAGGCTATTGGGTTTTGGGTGTAGGGAGTTGGGTTTAGGGTGTAGGCTATAGTGTTTAGGGTGTAGGATATTGTGTTTATAGTGTAGGGTATAAGTCTTAGAGTGCTGGGTTTAGGGTTTTGGGTATTGGTTATAGGGTATAGGGTTTAGATTGTAAGGTTCACAGATTAAGGTGTTGGGTTTTGGGTTTATGTTGTTGTGTTAAGGATGTAGGGTGAAGGGTATTGGGTTTAGGGTGTAGGGATTATTGTTTTGGGTATAGTTTATACGGTTTCAAGTATAAGGTTTAGGGTTTAGGGTGTAGGGTATTAGGATTAGAGTGTCTGGTTTAGGGTTTAGTGTGTACTATATAGGGTTTAGTTTGAAAGGTTTAGGATTAAGGGTTTATGATATATAGTTTAGGGTGTAAGGTTTGGGGTATATTTTATAGGGTATAAGGTTTATCATGTACATTCTAGAGTTTCGGGTGTTGATGTGCGATTTAGTGTGTAGGGTTTAGGATTTATGGTGTTGGGTATGGGGTTCAGGGTGTAGGGTTTAGGGTTTAGGGTTTAGTGCTTAGGGTTCCGGGTTTAGGGTATTGAGTTTAGGGTTTAGGGTGTAGGGTGTAGGGATAAGGGTGTAGGGTGTAGGGTTTAGTATTTTTGGTTTAGGGTGTAGGGTATATGGTTTGTTATGTAGAGTATTAGGTTTATGGTGTGGGGTATCGGGCTTTAAGGTGTCTGATATGGGTTTTATAGAGAAGAAATTTTGGTTTAGGGTATAGGGAATGGGGTTTAGGGTTTTGAGCATAAGGGATAAGGATTAGGGTGTAGGGTTTATAGAGTAAGGTGTGTGGTTTAGTGTTTATGGTTTAGGGTGTTGGGTGTAGGGTACATGGTTTTATGTGTTGTGTGTAACATTTATGGTGTTGGGTATAGGGTTTATGGTCTATGAAAGAGGGTTTATGGTTTAGGGTATATGGTTTAGGGTGTAGATTTTATAATTTAGTGTCTATGGTATAGGGTTTATGTTTTATGTTTTAGGGTTTAGGCTATAGGGTATATGGTATAGGGTGAGGGGTTTTGGGTTGCGGTGTAGTGTATTGGGTTTTGGGTGTGGGGTCTAAGGTTTAGGGTCATGCGTATAGGGTATAGGGTGAATGTTTCAGTGTTTGGGTATAGGGTTTAGGGTTTATGGTATATGGTTTAGAGTTTAGTGTGTTTTATATAGGGTTTACTGTGTATGGTATAGGTTATAATTTATAGGTTATTAGGTTAAGGGTTCAAAGGTTTTTTTGAGGTGTTTGGGGTTTCAGGGTTTTTGGGGTTTTAGGATTTGGAGATTAATTTTATGGTTTTGGGGGATTTTTTGGTAATTTGATGATTTTTAGATATTTTTGGGGTTTTATGGTTTTTATGGTTTTTATGAGTTTAAGGGTTTCAGGGCTTTTATGGGTTTTTAGGTTTTTTTAGGTTCATAGGATTGTTGGATTTTTTGGAGGTTTTAGGGGATTAAAGAGTTCTCCTAGGGGTTTTGTGGGGTTTTAATGTTTCCTTACAGATTTTAAGGGTTTTAGCTTTATTTAGTATTTCTAGGGGTTTTTAGGTATTTTAGGGTTTTAATCATTTTCAAGGGTTTTAGGGTTTATTATGTTTTTATGGTCTTTATGGTTTAGAGAGTTCTTTAGGGTTTTTATGGATTTTATGTGGTTTTAGGGGT
Organism: Viscum album; assembly: GCA_963277665.1. Classification (NCBI taxonomy): domain Eukaryota; kingdom Viridiplantae; phylum Streptophyta; class Magnoliopsida; order Santalales; family Viscaceae; genus Viscum; species Viscum album. The sequence continues at coordinate 679,616,151 of OY728142.1, read as the reverse complement.
TATTTTTAATTATAATAAATTATGGCATTTTAGGGTTTGGGGGTTATTTTTAGGGAATTTTCAGTGTTTTAGGGGGTTTTATGTAACGCCCCGACCCCAGCTACCCAGAGTCGGTGCATTATTTTGTAACATTGGCATGATCAGAAAAGATCAAGTCTCGAAAGACCGATTAGTTTAGTATCCTTGGAAACACTAGATACATTCATAAATGGTACATTACATCATAAAGTGAAAAATCAAAATAACATAGTCTTCATAGTCCACAGTTACATCCCTTTCAAACTATCCCTGTAGGTCAGTCATAAAATATTTCTTCACATCATGAGAAAAATAAAACATTGACAGGTGTGAGCTCAGATTCTTAGTAAGGATAAAAATATAGCGGAAGCTTTCATAAATAAACATAAACATTTAAGTCAATGTATAATTAAAACAAAAGCCTTTTAAACTTGAACTTAAACATAATATGGAAAATGTAAAATGAGAAAATGTCATTTACTTATTCACATGGATATTCTACTGGTCGAATAATGACATGCAATATCAATAACCACTTTCATAATGATAGAATACATAATTATAGACTATCATAACCACGTAGCCAAGGCCTCGTGCCAAGACTACAAATAAGATTTTGTCAAGGCCTCATGGCAAGACACTAGTTTGTCTCATGAGACCTGCCGATGCATCGAGAAGCTATCGCGGGCTCCACCCGTCACTTATTAAGTCCAATGCATTCCTCATATGAACAGGTTTAAACATATCATAAACCATAACATAATCGTATCACATAAAACATACATAAAGGAAACATAAAATTTCCACATTTCAATCACAAGATATCAATAAAACACATTTATATAATAAATACATTTTCAAAACCATTTTCAATACCAAAATAAAAGAGAATTAAAACATGGTATTTATTTTTCATTTAAAAAAATTATGGCTTGTAGGGGAAGCCGAAACTCAAATAATGATCACAACAGTGGAGAAGTCGTTGTCGCCGCATACATATGACAAGAAAAACATTCCTTTATTTCGTTTAATAAAACACATCTTATAAAAAGATTCCTTTTGAATAAACATAAAATCCAAAGAGGTTTATACACCGTATAGAAGAAATTTGTGTATAAAACAAAATATGCCTCAATGAATGGAGATTGAGACGAAGTCCCTTAAAAAGATCATTTTTTTAAATAAAATAGATCTATTATGTCTTTTCACTATAGGTACACATAAAGAAAGTACAAATACAAGATAGGACATAATAATATCATGATATAATTTGAAAGTAAGAGATTAACCCAAAGAACGGAAATTGGGTTAAGAAGTTCCCATACCTCATGTCTGACTTGACTCGTTCATTCTTTAATCTTCTGAATAATAAAATAGATTTAATTTCTATTTGTTTAAGAACCTTTTTCATGTTCATTATTCCTTTTATATAACTTATTACCATGTTATGAACATTATATAATTATTTAAGTTAATAACGGTCATTTTGTCGATCTTTGCTACTTGAGTCAAAAATAAACTTCTTATAATTACAAGTTGTTCATGTGGTGAAATTTCCATTATATCCAGAATTATATTCATGATTTAGATATCATATATATCATATATATCCAGTATATACATGCATTTATAATATTACATAACATTTAGAGGTAAGAAATGAAATGCACCGTTCATGGAGACGATAAGCTGTGCGTACGCATTAACACTACATTCATTTCTATTTCGTATTTAATGGAATTAAATTATAATTATATAAAGGTATACTATAATTCCAGTATAATATAATGTATAATACCATTTACTCCATCCTTTATACATCCCACATATGACATTAACGATTCAAATCACTTTCAGGGGGCGGTAGTCCGCACTTCCTAAAATGAAATTATCGCGTTTACCCATAATGGAAAACATAAAGGTATGACATAAATGAAAAATACAGAATCATAAGGAAAAAAATAATATATATCATATATAAAAATAGTGTCGTCATAATGGCCACCATGAGTGGTGTTAAAAGAAGATTGAACAATCATCGTTTCGTGAGGCAGTAATTCGCCACCCACAGAAACTGTATGTTTTTTAACCATTAGAAAAAGGTGTGTGTATGTTTAAATAAAAACAATCTCATAAAAACATCCTAGTATATTTAAGATACTGGTGTTTTTACAAAATAAAGGAATAAAAAGAGCTTAAGGGGCTGTAAAAGCAAAATAAAACAAAATAACATAAGAGAAGACATTACCTTAAAATCGGGTAACTCTTTTTGATTTGAGCCAAAGGCTTCCTTTGGAAGACTTCTACCCAAAGTGAGGCTTCTAGGAATAATATAGTGAAGTTGAGATAGTATTTGTGTAGATTTTGGCCGAGCCAAATGGATTTGAATGTGTGAATAAGGTAGTAGTGGTGGGGGCCTTTTATAAGAGAAGAGGAGGGGCACTCTTGGAAGGATTGAAATGTTACATTATTATGAAGTGATTTTCGGATTTAAAAGGTCCCAAAATGATATATTTCGAGTATAAGGTGATAAGGGTTAGAAATATGCTCATCCAATAGGTTTTTGACAAGTTTAAGCCTTATATTTTACATTATCTTTTCATTTTATTTAAATCGTTAATTAATGAGGTAATCGCTGCATCATCATTGTGTCATAAACAATTTAATTTATTTAATGTCTAAAAATTATAAAAAATTTACCATGATGTAGGAAATATTTTTATCTTTCCCATGAATATTGATAGTTGAAAATTTAACTTATATAACCCCATGTAATAATTGTTTAATAAAACTACACATGTTTGTGACAATTTTATTTTTACTTTAAATAAAAAGTTATTAACATCATTTTCTTACCCATGTGGCTCCATGGGGTCCCCAAGTTGACCCATGGATTGTCTTGGTAGGCCATGACTCATCCAATAATTGTAGTACAAGTGTAAAAGTAAATCCATATTTTTATAATATCATTTTTACCTTATATTTCACTAATTACCTTTAATCGCAATTAATTAAACTTAAAAGCTACTATTCACCAAAAAATTATTTTAATCGCATTGAACCACATTTTAATTATAATTACAACCATGTATGTAAGATTTTTGAAAATCAAATCACAGAAGTGTTAATGTTTCATTTAAACAAAAAATCAGTTTTTTAACTACCACTTAGTGGTTTCACTATTAATCAAAAATTGATGTTTTTCAGAACAATGCCAAAATTTCACCCTAAGAAATAATTGATATTCCGAATTCAAAAATTATGCCTATTTTAAAAAATTAAAAACATATAAGTTTCATTAATTAATTTTATAATTAATTCCCGCTGTCACAACAAATAGCGTTTTTTAAGAAACAATATATATCAAAAGATTGACAATTATTTATGTCCAATTTCAAAGTGAAATTAATTCTAATGACCACTATTGGGTAAAATTGTAAAAATATATTCTAATTATACTTTAAAACCACTTAATATTATAATTTAACACTATAAATTATTTTGATTAAAAAAGTTGTTTTTAAGTATTTTCTCTATTCATAAAAAAATGGAAGTTCTCAGAAAAATACCAAAAATTGAACATAGGATTATTTCGATATTCTGAATCCACAAACGAAGTCCTTTTTGAAATATAATATATATATAATTTCAAAAGGTGGGTATTAGTATTCATAATGGCTATTTTGATTGGTCGCGGTGCGTTAGAATCTTGAACTTGCGTACAATGAAAGCTGTTGCATTATTGAAAGAGAAGAATATCATGGAAGCTTGGGGTGTTACATTCTCCCCTCCTTCAATAAATTACATCCTCACAATTTGAAATTTTTTCTTTGAAAATAAAAGGTTGAAAATAGAAAATACCTTTGTGGAAAACCCACATCGGAAATAGGGTTAATAAAAATATAACATTAAAATAAAGAAAAAGAGGTACAAAGGTCACTCGAGATAGCTCATACTAGGATTATATGAAAATATGGATATAGAGGAAAAACAAACCATTAAGGTCTGATGGAGAGTTGTAGAAAACAGGATTAGGAGAATGTTAACCACAAGAAAATCACAAACTTGTGATTGGTTAAACGGTCATTTAATCCCCAGTTGGAAAAGTTAACGGACAACATTTTTGTTTTAAATTACCATTCATAAAGTTGAGGAATTTATTTAAGAGATTTACTAAGAACGTAAGGAAATATACTTACTTGTCATGTAGACTTTCATTCTCTAATAAATTTTTACCAAAAACCCATATTTCACTCCAAATGGTAACAGAACTCAAAAATATCTGATTTATCATAATTGTATAAGGTTCCAAATATTACCACATACCATTTAGATTAGGAAAAATATTTTCTAATAACCAGGTACTTCCTGTAGGCCAGTGGTAGGTAATAAAGGCATGTCGCACAATGGTTGTGGGTTCGATTCCTTTAGTTTTGTCTGACGCGATTGGTTATCCGCCGACCTGCAAGTTGTCCTTTTCCTAAAAGTATAGAATTATAATATTCCTAAAATATTCTTGAGAAATGTTTTAACCTTAAACAATAATATCCAATGTTCAACTTAATTCATTCCAACCTTTATAATTATCCAAAATACCTCAGTCCAAAATTTCTCTAAAAGGTATCGAAATTCCAAAATCAATTGTAACCTCAGATTCCCCAAACAATGTAAAGTTTCTCTTATTATCACATAATAAAAATATTATTACCTTAATCATATTAAACCCATAATGAGAACAATAAGTGATTTTTTACAATCATATTATTCATATAACCAGAATATAATCCTTCATTCCAAAAGCCCCAATACATTAATTATTCCGCTTCAACTGTAGTAACAGCATAATATTGGCCTTGATCCCTTGGCCTTTTCTGAGGTAAGTTTCCTTGATGCTTAGGACATTCATTTGAATAATTCCCCATTTCCCAACAATTATAGCATTCAATATTGACAACCTCTTTCTTTCCCTCGCAATCACGAGCCTGGTGACCTTTTTCTCCACATTTGTAACAGTGTCCCATTCTTTTAGGCAAGTACCGGGGTGATTCTTCCCACAATTATCGAATTATGGAAAATCCTTCTTTCCCTTTTTCCCATTATCTATATCTTGTTCCACCGTTCTCTTATTCTCTTTATTTACTTTATTTTCAGAAGATTTAGAGAATTCCTTTTCTGTCCTGATAGCACATGAGATAATATCTTCGTACGACGAGAAAGATTATGAGACTAAGGCTCGACGGAGAAATGGTTTTAACCCATCAAAGAAACGATCATTCTTACTTCTTGGGTTACGTATATAATCTGTTGCATGTCTCGCTAACCTTTTAAATTTAGCCTCATACTTTGCGACATTCACATCCTCATTTTTTTCAGACTCAGAAATTGACTTTCCATATCTGCTTGATGGTCACGAGGGAAGTATTTTTCTAAGAAAAGCTCTTTGAACTCTCTCCATTCCAAACTTGATACTTATTCATATTCCTTTGTGTTTTGAATCAACGACCACCATTGATCGACATCTCCAGTGAGGCGGTAAACTGCCATGACAACCTTCTCCCTTTCATTACTCCCCAAGGTGTGGAATATTTTCTCTAAGGAGTTTATCCATTTCTCAGCTACTAATGGATTTGTACCCCCATTAAATGCTGGCGGTTGTTTCCTCATGAAACAATCTAACATTGATCCTCCACATTGCGGATCAGGGTGCTTCATACGAGTAAGGTTATTATTCATAACCTGAGTGAGTTTTCCCAGTATGGTGATAAGGTGATCAGCACTAGTTGTATCTCAAGCTCCACAATACTTATCTTGAGGAGGAGAAAAATCCCTACATGGAGTGCGTGCATTTATACGGTTTCCATTCCACCCACTAGGCGCCATTTCTAAACAATGGCATAAACTATATTTGTTTATGAATCAAAATACATAATTCCATACTTGTAAAACACTTAACATAAATTGAACTATTTATGGATATAATCCATAATCATAAAAAGAAATGTTTTCTTTGAGAAATTATATACTCATAAACCCTTCATTATGGTTTGTAAAGAAAATGAGAATTTTCCTAAACATATCCCCCGGGAGTGTCGTAACCAAGAGTGCAGCAAGGCCCATTGTCGTGCACCAGTTCCCGTTCGAGTCTAGCCCAAAGCGGTGTTTTCGAGTTTTACCCCTAGGTACATCTGTTCTAGAGCCGCCTCTACCTGCTAATATCTAGATAGGGATGTATTTCTCAGAAACTCACAAAAATCTCTATAATACCAAAATTCTAGGAAGTTCTTCTATACTAATTATCAAAGTCTATCATAAGGCTATGTGCTCTAATCAGAGTTTATCTAAATTTAGCTTCCATGGTCAGTACTAAACTGCCTCTGATACCAACTGTAACACCCTGACCCCAGCTACCCATATTCAGTGTGTTATTTCGTAACATTGAAATGATCACAAAAGATCAAGTCTCGAAATACCGATTAGTTTAGTAGCCTTGTACACACTAGATACATTCATAAATGGTATATTACATCATAAAGTGAAAAATCACAATAACATAGTCTCCATAGTCCACAATTCTATCCCCTTCAGACTATCCCTGTAGGTCAGACATAAAATATTTTTTCAAATCCTGGGAAAAATAAAACATTGACAGGGGTGAGCTCAGATGCTCTGTAAGGATAACAATATAGCGGAAGCATTCATAAATAAACATAAACATTTAAGGCAATGTATAACTAAAACAAAACCCTTTTAAACATGAACTTCAACATAATATGGAAAATGTAAAATGAGAAAATCCATTTACTTATTCACATGGATATTCTACTGGTCGAATAATCACATGCAATATCAATAACCACTTTCATAATGATGGAATACATAATGCCAGACTATCATAACCACGTAGCCAAGGCCTCGTTCCAAGACTACAAATAAGATTTTGTCAAGGCCTCGTGCCAAGACACTAGTTTGTCTCATGAGACCTGTCGATGCATCAAGGAGCTATAACGGGATCCACCCATCACTTATTAAGTCCAATGCATTCCTCATATGAACAGGTTTAAACATATCATAAACTATAACATAATCGTATCACAGAAAACATACATAAAGGAAACATAAAATTTCCACATTTCAATCACAAGATATAAATACAACACATTTATATAATAAAAAAAATTTCAAAACCATTTTCAATTCCAAAATATAAGAGAATTAAAACTTGTTATTTATTTTTCATTTTAAAAAAATTATGGCTTGTAGGGGAAGCCGAAACTCAAATAATGGTCATGGTGGCAGAGAAGTCGTTGTCACCGCACATGTATGACAAGAAAAACATTACTCTTTTTCGTTTAATAAAACGCATCATGTAAAAAGATTTATTTTGAATAAACATAAAATTCAAAGAGGTTTATACACCGTATAGAAGAAATTTGTGTATAAAACAAAATATGCCTCAATGAATGGAGATTGAGACGAAGTCCCTTACAAAGATCATTTTTTTAAAATAAAATAGATATATTATGTGTATTCACTATAGGTACACATAAATAAAGTGAAAATACAAGATAATACATAATAATATCATGACATAATTTGAAAGTAGGAGATTAACCCAAAGAAAGGAAATTTTTGTTAAGAAGTTCCCTTACCTCGTGTCCGACTTGACTCGTTCGTTATTTAATCTCATGAATAATAAACTAGAGTTAATTTCTATATTATTAAGAACCTTTCTAATGTTAATTACTACTTTTATATCAGTTATTACCATGTTATGAGTATTATGGAATTTTTTAAGTTAATAACGGTCATTTTGTCGATCTTTGGTACTTGAGTCAAAAATAAACATCTTATAATTACAAGTTGTTCATGTGGTGAAATATCCATTATATCCAGAATTATATTCATGATGTAGATATCATATATATCATATATATCCAGTATATACATTCATTTATAATATTATATAACATTTAGAGGTAATAAATGAAATGCACCGTTCATGGAGATGGTAAGCCGTACGTACGCATGAACGCTACTTTCATTTCTATGTAATATTTAATGGAATGAAATTATAATTATATAATGTTATAATATAATTCCAGTATAATATAATTTATAATAACATTTACTCCATCCTTTATACATCCCACATATGACATTAACGATTCAAATCACTTTGAGGGGGCGGTAGTCTGCACTTCCTAAAATGAAATTATCGCGTTTACCCATAATGGAAATCATAAAGGTATGCCATAAATGAAAAATAAATAATCATATGAAAAAAAATAATATATATTATATACAAAAATAGTGTCATCATAATGTCCACCATTAGAGGTGTTAAAAGAAGATTGAACAATCATCGTTTCGTGAGGCAGTAATTCGCCACCCACAGAAACAGTATGTTCTTTAACAATTAGACGAAGGTGTGTGTAAGTGTAAATAAAATACTTCTCATAAAAACATCCTATTATATTTTAGATACTTGTTTTGTTACAAAATAAAGGAATTAAAAGATTTTAAGGGGTTGGAGAAGCTAAATAAAACAAAATAACATAAGAGAAGACATTACCTTAAAATCGGGTAACTCATTTTTGATTTGAGCCAAAGGCTTCCGTGGGAGGACTTCTGCCCAAAGTGACGCTTCTAGTAGTAATAGAGGGAAGTTTAGAGAGTATTTTGGAAGAGTTTGGCTGAGCCAAATAGCTTTTAATGTGTGAATAAGGTGGTAGTGGTGGGGGCCTTTTATAAGAGGATAGGAGGGGCACTCTTGGAATGATTGAAATGTTACATTATTATGAAGTTCTTTTCGGATTTCAAAGGTCCAACAATGATATATTTAGAGTCTAAGGTGATAAGGGTTCGAAATATTCTCATCCAATAGGTTTTTTACAAGTGTATGCCTTATAATTTATATTATCATTTCATTTTATTTTAATCGTTAATTAGTGAGGTAATCGCTACATCATCATTGTGTCAAAGAAAATTTATTTTATTTAATGTCTAAAAATTATACAAAATTTACCATGATGTAGGAAATATTTATAGATTCCTATTGAATATTTATAGTCGAAAAGTTAACTTATATAACCCCATGTAATAATTGTTTTAGTAAAACTACACATGTTTGTGACAATTTTATTTTTACTTTAAATAAAAAGTTATTAATGTAATTTTCTTACCCATGTGGATCCATGGGGTCCCAAGTTGACCCATGGATTTTATTGGTCGACCATGACTCATCCAATAAGTTTAGTACAAGTGTAAAAGTAATTTCATATTTTTATAATATCATTTTTACGTTAAATTTCACTAATTATCTTTAATTGGAATTAATTAATCTTAAAAGTTACTATTCACCCAAAAATTATTTTAATCACATTGAACCACATTTTACTTCCTAATGAAAACCATGTATGTCAGATTTTAGAAAATAAAATCATAGAAGTGGTAATATTTCATTTAAACAAAAAATCAGTTTTTTAACTACCACTTAGTGGTTTCACTATTCATCAAAAATTGATGTTTTTCAGAACAATGCCAAAATTTCACCCTAATCTATAATTTATATTCCAAATTCAAAAATGATGTATATTTTAAAAAATTCAAATCATATAAGTTGCATTAATTTATTTTATAATTAATTCCTGCTGTCACAACAAATAGTGTTTTTTAAGAAACAATATATATCAAAAGATTGACAATTGTTTATGTCAAATTTCAAAGTGAAATTAATTCAAATGAGCACCATTGGATAAAATGGTAAAAATATATTCTAATTATACTTTAAAACCACTCAATAGTATAATTTAACACTATAAATTATTTTGATTAAAAAAGTTGTTTTTAAGTATTTTCTCTATTCATAAAAAATTGAATTTCTCAGAAAAATACAAAAAATTCAACATAAGCTAATATCAATATTCGGAATCCACAAATGAAGTGAATTTTTAAATATAATATATATATAATTTCAAAATTTTGGTATTACTATTCATAGTGGCTATTTTGATTGGTCACGGTGCGTTAGAATCTTGAACTTGCGTACAATGCAAGCTATTGCATTATTTAAAGAGAAGCGTATCGTGGAAACTCGGGGTGTTACATTTTATGTTATTAGGATGTTTTATAGTTTTTAAGGTTTTCATTTTATTAGTATTTTTAGTGTTTTTATTGTTTTATGGGTTTTTGGGGGTTGTTACATCTTTTTGGTTTTTTAGTGTTTTAAGTGTCTTTATGGATTTTAGGGGATTTTAAGGATATTCGTAGGGGTTTAGGGTCATTTAGGGTTTTTGTGTGTTATGGTATTTTTTGATTTTAGGTTGTTTATAGTTCATAAATGGGTTTAGTGATTTTATAGGTGTTTAGGTGTTTTAGGGGTTTAGGGGATTTACAATTTTTAGGGTTTTTAATGTTTTTTTAGAGTTTTAGGGTTTTTGTGTTTGTAGGGTTTTTAAGTATTTTTAAGGTTTTTTTTGGTTTTGGGGGATTTTATGGTGGGGGGGGGGGGTTGTTGGGGTTTTAGATGTTTTATTGGTTTATAGGTTTTTGAAGGTCTTGGTTTTTTAGGTGGATTTAGGGGTTCATTGGAGTTTTTAGGGTTTTTGTGGGTTTTGAGGTTTTGTTAGGTTTTTTTTTGGATTTTTAAGGTGTTTGAGTATGTTGATAATTTTTAAGGTTTTTAGGATTATTTAATGTTTTTTAGATTTTATGGTTTTTATGTCTTTTAATGTTTTTTCGGGTTTTGGGATCTTTTAAGGCTTTTAGGGGTTCTAGGTGTTTTAGTGTTTCATAGGGCCTTTTAGTGTTTTTTTTTGGGTTTTAGTGATTTTGATGACTTTTAGTTATTTCATGTATTTTTAGGGGGTTTAGGGTTTTTAGTACTTTTAGTGGTTCGATGTTTTTTATGGTTTCAATGGGTTTTAGGGGTTTTAGTTTTTAAGAGTTATCTTATGGGTTTTCATAGTTTTCTTAATGTTTTTTGGGGGTTTTAGTGGTTAAAGGGTTTTCATGGTTATAGTCTTTTGTATGATATTAGGGGTTTTAGGGGTTTTAGAGGATTTTAGGTTTTTAATTGTTTTTATGGTTTTTATTTTATTTTTCTTTGGTTTTTAATGTTTTTGGGGTTTTTAGATTTTTTATGGGTTTAGGGGGGTTTAGTGTATTTTTTTTAATTTCTCTAATTTTATGGACATTAATGTTGTTATTGGTTTTTTTGCGGCTTCTAGTTTGTAATTCGTTTTGGATTTTTAGTGATTTTAGTGTCATTTAGGATATTTAGATGTTTACGATTTTTTATGGTTTTAATGGTTTTAGCATTTTTATGGTTTTTTGGGCGTTTAAGGGGTTTATAGGGTCTTTTATGTTTTTTAAAAAAAAAATTATGGAATTTTACAATTTTTGGGTGTTTTAGGGTCATTTGAGGTTTTAGATTATTTTATTGGTTTTTAGGGATTTTTTATTTTTATGGGTTTCGGGGGTTTTCATGGGGTTTATTATTTTTTGAATATTTTTAGAGTTTTCTGGGTTTTTTGGTTTTTAGAGGTTTCAGGGGATTTTACAATTTTTAGGTGTTTTAGGGTTTTAGGGTTTTTATTGATTTAGTGTTTTTATTAATTTTATGAGTTTTAGGGCTTTACGGTTTTTATGGTCGTTAGGGTTCTTTTAGGGTTTGGGGGGTTATATTGTTTTTTTTGGATTTTTAAGTTTTTTATGGTTTTTTTGTTTCTTAGGGTTTTATGAATTTTTTTAGGTTTCTTGACGTTTTTGGGGTTTTGAGGATATTGTGGATTTTTTCAGGTATTGGGGGGTTTTAAAAGGATTTTAGTTATTTTAAGTGATTTTATGAGTTTTAGAGTTTTTAGTGTATTATGGATTTTAATGATTTTAAGGGGTATTTGGAGTAATTATGAGTTATAGGGTTTTTAGTGTCATAGGGGTTTTAAGAGGTTTTTTGGGTTTTAGGGTCTTTATGGTTTTTGGGTTTAAAGGGTCTTTTAATGTTATTTGAGTTTTTATGATTTTTTATTGTTTTAGGTGTTTAGGAGTTTGTGAACCATTTAAGGGGTTTATGGTATTTTATATTAATTTATATTTTAAAGGGGATTAAGTGTTTTATGGTTTTTAGAGTTTTTAATCCCATTTGGAGTTTTTAGGGGTCTTGTATTTTTTAGGGTTTTTAGTATTTTTAGGTCCCTTTTGGGGCTTTAGAGTTTTTAGGATCCTTTAGGGGTTTTAGGGTCCTTTAGGGATTTTAGGTTCCTTTAGGTTTTTTGGAGATTTAAGGTCCTTTAGTATTTTTAGGGTCTTTTGGGTTTTATGTTGTTATTTTTTTGGTGTTTTTGCATCCTTTTGGGTTTCATGTGTTTTTTTAGTTTTTAGGGTTTTAGGATATTTTATCATTTTTTAGGATTTCAAGGTTTTTTATTGCCTTTCAAGGGTTTAGGGTACTTTATGTTTTTGGGGGTTTTAGGAAATTTTATAGTTTTTAGGGTTTGAGGGTCATTTATGGGGTTTTAAGTGTTTTAGGGGTTTTAGAGAATTTTGGGATTTTAGATTTTTTATGGGTTTTTAGGGTTTTTATGGGTTTTAGGGGTTTTTAGGGTTTTAATTTTATTTTTGTTTTTATGGTGTTTAGGGTTTTCAGGGTACTTTAGAGTTTGTTTCTATTTTTATGGGTTTTGGGTTTTTAGTGGGTTCTAGGTGGTTTTTACTAGTTTTGGGTGTTTTATGGGTTTTAGGGGTTTTGTTAATTTTAGGTATTTTTGGGGTTTTAATGGTTTTTATTGGGTTTTATGGTTTCCTAATGTTTTTAAACGTTTTTAGTGATTTTTTTTGTTTTAATTAGGTTTTTGGGTTTTAAGGGTATTTTGAGTTTATTAGGGTTTTAGGGATTTTAGGATTTTTAGGGTTTGTATGTGTTTGAATGGAATTTTTTTTGATTTTAAGGGGGTTTATGGGTTTTTTTGGTTTTTGGATTTTTAAGTGTTTTTTGGATTTAATATTTTCATAGTGTTTTTATAGGGGTTTGGAGTTTTGAGGTATTTTTTTGGGTTTAGATCTATTTAGGTATTTTTTTACGGTTTTAGGGGATTTCATGCTTTTTATGGGTGTTTGGGGTTTTTAGATTTTTAAAGGTTTTAGGGTTTCTAGAGTTTTCCAAGGATTTTAAGTGTTTTTTATTATTTTTAGGGGTTTAGGATATTTTTATAGTTTTTCTGGTTTATAGGATTATTTTAGGGTTTTAGGGATTTTAGTGTGTATGGTTAGGGGTATAGGGTTTTAGGTGTAGTATCTAGGTTTTAGGGTGAGGAGTGTAAGGTTTATGATGCATGGTTTATGGTTTCTTGTGTATTTTTTGGTGTTTAGGTTGTAGGGTATAGTGTTTAGGGTTCACAGTTTAGGGGTTAAGGTGTAGGTTCTAGGGTTGAGGGTGTATGATTTACGGTTTAGGGTGTAGGGTTAGGGTTTTGGGGGTAGGTTTTTGGATTTAGGGTGTTGGGAATAGTGTTTAGGGTGGTGGGTATAGGGTTTCGGGTGTTGGGTATATGTTTTAGGGTGTAGGGTACATGCATTAAGATATTGGGTTTGTGGTTTTGGGTGTAGGGTATATCTTATACGGTTTAAGGTGTAGGGTATAGGGTTTTTGGTGTAGGGTTTAGGGTTTATGGTTTAGGGTGTGGGGCATTGTGTTTAGGGTGTAGGATATTGGTTTTAGGGTGTAGGGTATAGGGTATAGGGTGTATGGTGAATGGTTTAGGGTATAGGGTTTTGGGTGTACATTTTGTGTTTTGGGTATACGACAGAAGGTTTATAGTCGAGGGTTTATGTATTATGGTTTAGGGTATAGGGTTTAGGGTGTTGGGTTTACATTTTAAGGGGTAGGGTTTAGAGTTTCGGGTGTAGGGTATAGAGTTTCATCGGTACGTTTAGGGTTTAGTGGGTAGGGTATAGGGTGGAGGGTATTGGGTGTTGGGTTTAAGGTTTAGGGTATAGTGTTTATCGTGTAGGGTATAGGGTTGAACAGTTTCTATCGGGTTTTAGGGTTTTTTTGGTTTTTATGGAATTATGGGTTTTTGGAAATGTTTATGTTTTTATAGTTTTTAGGGTTTTAGGGGTTTTTAGAAATTTTTAGTGGTTTTATAGATTTTATTATTTTTAGGGGTTTTGGGATTTTTTTTGGTTTTTAGGCATTAAGTGTTTTACTTTTTTGATGTATTTAAGAGTCTTTGAAGAATTTTAGGGGTTTTTTTGATTTTTTAGGGATTTTAGGGTCTTTTTGGGTTTTTGGGGTTTTTTTGGGTTTTGACGGGTTTTATTATTTTTATAGTTTTTTTCGGTTTTAGTTTTTTTTTGGGTTTTTTGGGTTTTATGTTTTTAAGGGGTTTTTAATGTTTTTAAAGGATTTTAGTGCTTTGTTTGGGTCCATTAAGGTTTTTATTTTTTTAGTCAAATAAGGTTCGGGGTCAGGCGTGTCCCGGCCCCACAAAATTTATTAACAAAAAATTAAGTCCAAGGCTTTAAAGTGAGGGTCTGAACAACTGAGTATGCAAGTCACCCTTCATATTCGAGTCCACAAGGGGAATACAAAAATCCGGTGCTACAAATGACCACATGGAACATCCATCCTCAATTTCTTTCTTGGAGAGCATATCCACCACCCCGTTCGCTTCCATGTATGCATGTGTGACCATAATGTTGATACCTTAAGAAGTCCTCAGACACATAACCCATTGCAGGAGAAGCCTCCATGGGATTTTCCTTGTTATTCTATTGAGGGATTCCACCGCCAACATCGAGTCAGATTCAATCCATAAATGCTTCCACCTAAAGTGAATTGAAAATTGGATAGCCTTAATCATGACTCAAAGCTCCGCTTCATATGCACAACCATTCCCAATGAAGTTATAAAGGCATCCTTTAACAAAGCCTCTGTATGTCCGGAAAATTCCTCCACAATCGGAGAGACCAGGCACACCCAAAGCAACACCATCCACATTGACTTTTATCCATTCTGGGATTGGTGGAATCCACTGAATGAATTTAAAGTCCCTCGGTTTCCTGCATCTTCAAGAAACTATGATATTTCTCAACACAATAAGATCATTAACATCATTAGCCATCGTACCATCTTGGATATGAGATTCCATGCAGATGGATTTGTGGATCACCACCACACCAATGCGGAGGCAGCATGGAGCGTTATCAAAAACATCTTTGTTCCAGGATTCCCCCACAAAAGTGGAGAGGGATACAGAAGTAGCAAGAAGAAGGTTGGAAACCTGTTGACGGCATTGCACACCGACAACACTACTGAAAAGAGAAGACAATGTGTTGTCCATGCAGATTTTCAGCTGGAAAATGACCTGAAAATGCTCCCAAAGACTAGTAGCCAATCAAAAATTAAGAAAAATATGCTATATATTTTCCAAATCCAGAAGATAGATCAGGAAAGCAGAGGCCAAACACCACCCAGCTTTTTTTAACTACTCTTGAACTGGAAATAGATTTCTCCAAATATTCCATAGTAGAAGGTGGCTGGAAGGGGGAATGAAGGGCCTCCAAAATTTAGAGAGCCAAGCAGGGGGTTGAATTCCCTACTCACATTCAAACCAGTAAAAATATGTCATACTCAATTACCTAACCATATTGGGATTCCAAATAATACAATCCATATCCATGAAGCTGTAACTTTGTATTTGTGTGATAATATTTTGAATTAGAATGCTTTCAATCCCGCTCATGTTATTGTTGAGATCAGGGATGGACCAATGCATAAAATTTTGTGGTGGAAGGACAGATTCATAGATGGTCATATCAAGCCAGGTGGTCTTCCAACAATTCAAAACTGAATGCCTTCAGACTACCCATTTAGAGTTAGAAATTACTCTTCTATAGGAGGACCTGATTGTGGTCCAGACTATAACGACCCATACTTTACATACATTGTTAATACTTCAAAATTGAAGCACACTTATTACAACATATGACAAAACCACAAAGGACCGTATAGGTATAGTGTCTTTAGAAACTGGGTAACATAAACAACTGGTTCATAAATCTTCTACAGTGTCTCCCATTTATTTCATCATATCTAGGGTCCCTTTTAGCATATTCTACTTAATATCCATCTTCCTGACCTGGGGAAAAGAAAACATAAAAGGGTGAGCTCAAATGCTCAGCAAGGGCAAATAAAGGAAATAAAAATCATATCATATCTTTATCAAAACCTGCAAAAGAGATCATAATATCTTAACATGGAATAAAACATAGAAGTGAAAATGAGATCCCCATAATCATAACATAAAACTTGAAACTTTGTGGCATGCACACATAATCATGGAAATCATTTCTTGTTAGTCATGACTCATTGCCAAGACTATCTTAGTGGACAAAGTCCCTTTCTGAACCGAGTTCACTCCTCGTTTCAGTCCTGTATCACTGAACCGAAATAACCTTCCGTTCCAGCCATGTCTATCTCATGAGATATAAAATCATTACCCAATGCATTGGAGGGAGATATAGGTCCCACCCATCTTATAATGAATCCTTTCTTATGTGTGCCACATAATCATAAAACATACATCATCGCATAACACATATAACAAAAATGGGATTCTTGAAACATCATGACATCATAAATTCATATATGATAAAGGAATTCATAAACATAATTCCATCACAACATAGTCAAACCAATGTAAAAATATGGATAGAAACATAACCCTTTATTATCTTAGATGGAAAATAATTTTGATAAAACACTTGAATTGAATTCTTGAGGAAAATATCCTTTCTTCTTCAAAAACATTTTTCCTTTCATAACATGTCATACAACTTTAAAATAAAAGAAGTTGATTAAAAATAAACTTGAAAACTTGTAAAGGAAGCTTCTTTGAAGTAATGTTTTAAAAATCCATTCATGCCGTATAAGTTAAAAAAAACATTCTTCGTACTTTTGTCGGAAAAGTCAAAAAGTACCTCGTATGAAAAACGATAAAAGATTCCTTTCATATCTTTTACTAAAAACTCACCAAATGGTAAAATAGGTTTTAAACAATTTTAGGTGGATGAAAATAATATTACATGTTGAGAAAACATGGATGTGGATGATAAAATACACCCCAGTAAATTTCAAAGTATAAACAATCTCGAATAAAAATGAGATTGTGATATTTCCCTTACCTTAGGTCCGATTTGCTTTGTTCGTGTCCGAAGCTCCTGTATAATGGTTTAAATAATGTTATTGACTTATTCCAGAATCATACATATTGATATGATATCATATATGGTCATATTATTAGCTTCTTGTTAGTAATATTTCATTGTTACTTGTTACTCGGGTCTTTTATAACTTTTTGTTCTTATGCGTGTTTTGTTGAATAATTTCTTATTCTTATCTTTAGATTATAGATAATTCATTTCCATAATGGTATTAGTGTATTATATACCATATTCATTCATTCAATTCATTTATATAATCATTATGAAATGAAGATCATGTAGAACGAGTCGCATCACATCGTGGAGACGGTATTCCGTACGTACGCACGAGTGATGATATCGTTCCTATGATCGTGGAATTGTATTGGAGTATATATATATATTATTTCAGTATCAGTATTACTTAATAATAATCATATATAGTTACTCATTACACCATTATATCCATCCTTGTAAGGTGATGGTGGAAAATAGATTACACCACGGCGTGGAGACGGTATTCCGTACGTACGCACGCGCGGTGATTTCATTTTTCCGTAGGATGGATAGAAGGTGAATTAGGGTTGTTTCATATTTATAATAACATATCAGTATGTAAGTAATACTGATGTTATTACTTTATCATGAAACAACTAAAGAAGAAGAAGTTGAAGAAGAAAGAAATTGAAAAGATCGGTAATGGATATTACCTCTTCTTTGGAACGCCTCTTTGAATCCTCAACTTAAGGAACTAAGATTGGTCTTTGGAGAAGACCAGGACCTCTAGGATTATTATAGGGAAGTGGAGAGGAGAAAATGTCAGGGGTTGGCCGAGCTTGAGTGCTCAATTTGGTGTGAGGAGGAGGGGGAGGAGGTGCCCTTTTATAAGGGAGGAGAGGGGAACCTTAGGAATATCTCAAAATATTATTTTATATTAAAGTCAAAATCGGTTTATAATGGTTCCAAAGGGTCTTATTTCGAAGCTAGAGTGGGGATGGGTCGAAATCCTATCAACCAATAGGATTTAGACAAGTTTAGGGTATTATTTTAACCTTATCAATTAGATTTAACTCTAAGTTAATTAATTTAACTTTTACCGTGTCTTTTTGTTTTCTTTCACTATATGGTTAATACACTTACTATAACATGCCAAACGAACCCCAAATTGTTTATTATTAATATATATATCCTTATCTAAGTTATTTGGCCGAACCTTAGATTTTTAGGAATAAAATAACAATTAATAATATAATATTTTATTTAAAAACTATTTTGTGTCAATTTTGACACTATTTGATATATGATTTTTGTGAAAGTCATAACAGAATTATATGTTCGAACCAAGTTGATTAAATCAACAATAATATATCATAGTAACCTAGAAAATTAGTGGAATTCATAAAAAGTCTTAAATTACATTCATTTTGGTATTTATATTATCAATTTTGTCAATATTTCATTAATAAGATAATTACTGCATCATCTTTGTGTCATAAATAAATTAAATTATTTGATGTCTAAAAATTACAAATAAAATACCATCATGTAGGAAATATTTTTAGCTTTCTAATGAATATTTACAATCGAATTTATCTTAAACTTTGATTTTAACTATTTTAACCCTTCTTTAAATAAATTAATAATAAATGTCCTAATCTAATCCAAGTGGGCCTAAATGGTCATATTTTATTCCTAAGTTTGTTTTTGGTCGAATTACACTTGTCCAATAGAATTAGGACATGTGTTAGGGTAATATTGATATCATATTTACCCTTAGTTACCCTATTTACTATTAACCGCGGTAAAAAGGTAAAAAGTTACTATTCACCAAAAAATTATTTTCATCTCATTGAACCACATTTTAGTCCTTGATATTAACCGTGTCTCTCGGATTTTCGAAATTCCATTCACAGAAGCGGTAAAATTAAGTTTTATGCAAAATTCAGTTTTTAACCTACCACTTAGTGGTTTCACTATTCATCAAAAATTGAAAGTTTTCAGAAAAATACCAAAATTTCACCCTAGGCTAATTTCGATATTCTGAGTCCAAAAATGAAGTCCATTTTGAAAAATAAAATTTATAAAATTTCAAAAAGTGGTTATTACTATTCATAACGGCTAGTTTTAATAGCATATTGTTGTTTAGTGAAACTCGGTATTGCGTACGACGCAAGCTATCGAGGAAGGTCGCGATTGCGTGTAAAGCAAGTCAAGCAAGTGTTGCGTAGAAAAAGATTCCTTTGATAATTTATATAACATAAAAGTCTCGGGTGTTACATTCTACCCCCCTTAAAAAGAATTTCGCCCTCGAAATTTGTCACTTTGTAACAAACAGATGAGGATACTTCTCCCTCATCATATCCTCAAGCTCCCATGTAGCTTCTTCAAGTTGGTGGTTCCTCCATAAAACTTTCACCAAGAGAGTGGTCTTGTTTCGTAGGACTTTTTCGCTACGATCCAGTATCTCTATCGGCTGTTCTTCATAAGAAAGATCTTGCTCCAGCGGTACAACTTCTGAGCTGAGTACATGTGAAGGATCTGGTATGTACTTTCTCAGGAGAGATACGTGGAACACATCGTGAACTTGAGAGAGATTCGGTGGAAGCGCCAATCGGTAAGCTACCTTCCCAACACGATCCAGTATTTCAAAAGGACCGATATATCTAGGGCTCAACTTCCCCTTCTTTCCAAATCTCATAACCCTCTTCCAGGGAGATATTCGTAAGAACACTTTATCGCCCACTTCAAACTCTAGGTCTTTTCTTCGGTTGTCGGCATAACTTTTCTGTCGACTCTGAGCTGCTCTTATGTGTTGTTGAATAGATCTGACCTTTTCTGCCATTTCATCAACGAGATCAGGTCCTAATAGCTTTCTTTCCCCAACTTCATCCCAGCAAGTTGGAGTCCTGCATTTCTTTCCATAGAGAGCTTCATAAGGAGCCATCTGAATACTGGAGTGAAAGCTATTATTATAAGAAAATTCTACCAAAGGTAGGTGTTGATCCCAACCTCCTTTGAAATCCATAGATCAAGCTCTCAACATATCTTCTAGGGTTTGAATTTTTCTCTCATACTGACCGTCTGTCTGGGGATGATAAGCAGTGCTGAAACTCAACTCTGTATCCAGAGTATGCTGAAGACTTCACCAGAACTTCGAGGTAAATCTCGGATCTCGATCAGATATAATAGAAAGTGGTACTCCATGCAATCTTACCACTTCCTTTACATATATCCTGGCAAGCTGATCTAGAGAGAAATCCTCTCTAATAGCAATGAAGTGTGCAGACTTTGTAAGATGATCAACTATGACCCAGATAGCATTATTGCCTTTGGATGTTTTAGGAAGTCCTGTGACAAAGTCCATAGTGATGTTTTCCCATTTCCATTCGGGTATGGGTAATGGTTGTAACATCCCCTTAGACTTCTGTCTCTCAGCTTTAACTTGTTGACAAACCAAGCATCAAGAGACATATTCAGCAACATCTCTTTTCATGCCATCCCACCAGAAGTACTCTTTCAGGTCCCTATACATCTTCGTGCTTCCAGGATGAATAGAGAATGATGAACTATGAGCCTCATCCAGCAGCTCATTCTTTAATTCGGGGATGGGAGGAACGCAAACCCGATTCCTGAACTTTATTATCCCATCACAATCAAGGTTGAATTCAGGAACATTTCTCACCTTCTTTTGTAACTCGACATCTTCTTTCTGTGCCTCTTTAATCTTCACATGTATAGATGGTTGAACATTCATTTGAGAAAGATAAGATTTTTCCCCTTCCATTATAATTCCAAGATCCATCCTTTGTAAATCCATAAATATTGGATCTTTTGTGATCCTCATCATGGATAAACTAGCATGGTCTTGTCGACTTAATGCATCTTCCACCTTGTTTGCTTTCCCAGGGTGGTAATGGATTGAGCAGTCATAATCCTTAATCAGCTCCAACCATCTTCTATGACGCATATTCAACTCCTTTTGTGTGAAAATATACTTTAAACTTTTATGATCAGTATAAATATCACACCTTTCACCATAAAGGTAATGCCTCCAAATCTTTAATGCAAAGATTACCGCAGCCAACTCCAAATCATGTGTTGGGTAATTTTGCTCATGGATTTTCAACTGTCGTGAGGCATAAGCTATCACCATATCATTTTGCATAAGAACACACCCCAATCCCTTCTTGGATGCATCACTGTAGATCACAAACCTTTCTCCACTACAAGGCAGTGTGAGCACAGGTGCACTGGATAACCTTCTTTTCAACTCCTTGAAATTCTCTTCACATTCCTCTGTCCAGACAAACTTAACTCCCTTCCGAGTCAACTTGGTGATTGGATTAGATAATTGTGAAAAATCTTTTACAAAACGTCGATAATATCCAGCCAAACCAAGAAAACTTCGGATCTCAGTTACTGTTGTTGGTCTTGACCATCTTTCGATAACCTCTGTTTTTGCTGGATCCACAGATATCCCCTCTTTTGAGATTATATGACCCAAAAATGCAACTTTTTGAAGCCAAAATTCACACTTGGTAAATTTGGCATAAAGCTTCTCCTTTCTCAGGGTCTTCAATATAATTCTCAAGTGATCTTCATGCTCTTCCTTGCTCTTTGAATAGACAAGAATATCGTCTATAAAGACTACCACAAATTGATCAAGATAGTCTCTAAAGACTCTATTCATTAGATCCATGAAGATAGCAGGGGCACTAGTAAGACCAAATGGCATCACTATAAATTCATAGTGTCCATACCTTGTACGGAAAGCCGTCTTTATTATATCCTCCCTTTTGACCCTTAATTGATGATACCCTGAACGAAGATCAATCTTGGAAAAGTATTGAGCTCCGCGTAGTTGGTCAAATAATTCATCAATGCGTGGGAGAGGATATTTGTTCTTGATAGTGATCTTGTTAAGTTCTCGATAATCAATGCAAAGTCTCATTGATCCATCTTTCTTCTTAACAAATAGAACAGGTGCTCCCCAAGGTGACGCACTAGGGCGTATGAATCCCTTATCAAGATTCTCTTAGAGTTGCTTCTTCAATTCCTGCAACTCAATTGGGGCCATTCTATAAGGTGTCTTTGAAATAGGCAAAGCACCCGGTACGAGTTCTATTGAAAACTCAACTTCACGATTTGGTGGAAGACCCAGCAATTCCTCCGGAAAGACATCATCAAACTCCCGTACAATGGGAATATTCTTAATCGTGAGTTTCTCACCAACCATTTGAGATAAATAACCTTCATTTAGTGGAATCAATACCCATAAGATGGAAGAAATTTCCACTGGAAGGTTATGTTCATCCTTGCATTGATAGACGATCGTAGATTGATCTGGAATATGAAATGTGACTTCCCTTCTTTGGCAATCGATATGAGCTCCATGTAGAGAAAGCCAATCCATGCCAAGAATCACATCAAATTCCACTAAAGGAAGGATCACAAGATTTGCAGGAAGCACTTTCCCACAAACTTCGATCGGAGAAGAATTATAAACTTTTGATGCGATTGATGTGCCATTAGGTGTTGTCACAGCTAACTCAACATCTAATTGTTGAGGTAATACGGTGATACCCTTAGAAAATTCTTCAGAAATAAAAGAGTGGGTGGATCCAGAATCAAATAAAACATTTGCTACTTTAGAGTGGATGGTAAGTGTACCTTTCACCACATCGTTATCGTACTCCACATCGCTGATAGAAATTGCATGTGACTTTCCTTTGTCTTTAGCCTTAAGAGTTTGTTGACGTCGACCATCATCATCAACCCTTGGATTTGGGCATTGATTTGCATAATTCCCCATCTCCTTGCACTTGAAACATTGAAGTGTAGTAGGTTCATTCTGTGTATCCCTTCCTTTGTTTGCGTCATTAGACATCTTCTTCCCATTATCACGGCATTCAAATGCCCAATGACCTTCTTTTCCACATTTAAAACATTTACTTGTCCTTTTAAGACAACTCCCTCCATGTTTCTTTCCACACTTTGAGCATAAGGAAAAGCTCATCTTCTTTTCCGTGTGCTCTTTAGATTTTTCTTTGAATTCCATCTTCCTCTTCTTATCAAACCCATGTGACTGATGGGTTACTCCAATCTCCATCTCGACTTTGAGAGCACATCGAACGATTTCCTCGTAGATATTGAAGTCCCTTATGGCTAACGCCCTTCGAAGACTTGGTTTTAAGCCACTAAAGAATCGATCGATCTTACTCTCAGGTTGGATAATAATACCAGAAGCGTACCTTGCAAGTCTTGTAAAATTTGCTTCATAGGTACCAACAGATTCATCATCCCTTTGCTTCAGTTCAAGAAACTCTTTCTCCATCTTTGTTCGGAGAATACGAGGGAAGTACTTATTGAAAAATAAGTTTTTGAACTCGTCCCATTCCATAGACTCAATTGCATCCCTTTTCCTCGTATTCTTAACAAGATTCCACCATTGATCAGCATCTCCTTCCAAACGATACACTGCTAGGATGACTTTATCATGTTCAGAACATTGAAGAACTGAAAATATCTTTTCAGTAGTACTAATCCATTGTTCAGCAACTAATGGATCAGTAGACCCGCTGAAAGAAGGTGGACGCTGCCTCATGAATGATTCAACAGAATGTTGCTCCCTCCTTTGTTCGTTTGGAAATCCTGCATGATTCATAGCTTGAGAAAGTTTTGTGAGCATGGCTACAAGATTTTGCATTCCAGCTCCCATATCGTTTGGTTGCTCAGGGGGACAATCATTGCATTGCCCATCGCATTCCGCATTAACACGGTTCCTTCGGGTTCCAGCCATTGACTAAAACCAAGAAGAATAGTGTGAGCAACACTAATTATAATAGGAAACCACATAATTCAAGAATAAAATTTTCATGCTTAAGGTCTTATCCTAGGTTATTCAAGGCCATTTCTAAAACACTAAGATTGTGTTCTATGCTTAGACTTATCCTTAGGGTTCTTACTAAGGCTTTCACATCCTAGTTTCCAAAGGTTGACTATACCTTTCCTCTGATACCAACTATAACGACCCATACTTTACATACATTGTTAATACTTCAAAATTGAAGCACACTTATTACAACATATGACAAAACCACAAAGGACCGTATAGGTATAGTGTCTTTAGAAACTGGGAAACATAAACAACTGGTTCATAAATCTTCTACAGTGTCTCCCATTTATTTCATCATATCTAGGGTCCCTTTTAGCATATTCTACTTAATATCCATCTTCCTGACCTGGGGAAAAGAAAACATAAAAGGGTGAGCTCAAATGCTCAGCAAGGGCAAATAAAGGAAATAAAAATCATATCATATCTTTATCAAAACCTGCAAAAGAGATCATAATATCTTAACATGGAATAAAACATAGAAGTGAAAATGAGATCCCCATAATCATAAAATAAAACTTGAAACTTTGTGGCATGCACACATAATCATGGAAATCATTTCTTGTTAGTCATGACTCATTGCCAAGACTATCTTAGTGGACAAAGTCCCTTTCTGAACCGAGTTCACTCCTCGTTTCAGTCCTGTATCACTGAACCGAAATAACCTTCCGTTCCAGCCATGTCTATCTCATGAGATATAAAATCATTACCCAATGCATTGGAGGGAGATATAGGTCCCACCCATCTTATAATGAATCCTTTCTTATGTGTGCCACATAATCATAAAACATACATCATCGCATAACACATATAACAAAAATGGGATTCTTGAAACATCATGACATCATAAATTCATATATGATAAAGGAATTCATAAACATAATTCCATCACAACAAAGTCAAACCAATGTAAAAATATGGATAGAAACAGAACCCTTTATTATCTTAGATGGAAAATAATTTTGATAAAACACTTGAATTGAATTCTTGAGGAAAATATCCTTTCTTCTTCAAAAACATTTTTCCTTTCATAACATGTCATACAACTTTAAAATAAAAGAAGTTGATTAAAAATAAACTTGAAAACTTGTAAAGGAAGCTTCTTTGAAGTAATGTTTTAAAAATCCATTCATGCCGTATAAGTTAAAAAAAACATTCTTCGTACTTTTGTCGGAAAAGTCAAAAAGTACCTCGTATGAAAAACGATAAAAGATTCCTTTCATATCTTTTACTAAAAACTCACCAAATGGTAAAATAGGTTTTAAACAATTTTAGGTGGATGAAAATAATATTACATGTTGAGGAAACATGGATGTGGATGATAAAATACACCCCAGTAAATTTCAAAGTATAAACAATCTCGAATAAAAATGAGATTGTGATATTTCCCTTACCTTAGGTCCGATTTGCTTTGTTCGTGTCCGAAGCTCCTGTATAATGGTTTAAATAATGTTATTGACTTATTCCATAATCATACATATTGATATGATATCATATATGGTCATATTATTAGCTTCTTGTTAGTAATATTTCATTGTTACTTGTTACTCGGGTCTTTTATAACTTTTTGTTCTTATGCGTGTTTTGTTGAATAAATTCTTATTCTTATCTTTAGATTATAGATAATTCATTTCCAGAATGGTATTAGTGTATTATATACCATATTAATTCATTCAATTCATTTATATAATCATTATGAAATGAAGATCATGTAGAACGAGTCGCATCACATCGTGGAGACGGTATTCCGTACGTACGCACGAGTGATGATATCGTTCCTATGATCGTGGAATTGTATTGGAGTATATATATATATTATTTCAGTATCAATATTACTTAATAATAATCATATATAGTTACTCATTACACCATTATATCCATCCTTGTAAGGTGATGGTGGAAAATAGATTACACCACGGCGTGGAGACGGTATTCCGTACGTACGCACGCGCGGTGATTTCATTTTTCCGTAGGATGGATAGAAGGTGAATTAGGGTTGTTTCATATTTATAACAACATATCAGTATGTAAGTAATACTGATGTTATTACTTTATCATGAAACAACTAAAGAAGAAGAAGTTGAAGAAGAAAGAAATTGAAAAGATCGGTAATGGATATTACCTCTTCTTTGGAACGCCTCTTTGAATCCTCCACTTAAGGAACTAAGATTGGTCTTTGGAGAAGACCAGGACCTCTAGGATTATTCTAGGGAAGTGGAGAGGAGAAAATGGCAGGGGTTGGCCGAGCTTGAGTGCTCAATTTGGTGTGAGGAGGAGGGGGAGGAGGTGCCCTTTTATAAGGGAGGAGAGGGGCACCTTAGGAATATCTCAAAATATTATTTTATATTAAAGTCAAAATCAGTTTATAATGGTTCCAAAGGGTCTTATTTCGAAGCTAAAGTGGGGATGGGTCGAAATCCTATCAACCAATAGGATTTAGACAAGTTTAGGGTATTATTTTAACCTTATCAATTAGATTTAACTCTAAGTTAATTAATTTAACTTTTACCGTGTCTTTTTGTTTTCTTTCACTATATGGTTAATACACTTACTATAACATGTCAAACGAACCCCAAATTGTTTATTATTAATATATATATCCTTATCTAAGTTATTTGGCCGAACCTTAGATTTTTAGGAATAAAATAACAATTAATAATATAATATTTTATTTAAAAACTATTTTGTGTCAATTTTGACACTATTTGATATATGATTTTTGTGAAAGTCATAACAGAATTATATGTTCGAACAAAGTTGATTAAATCAACAATAATATATCATAGTATCCTAGAAAATTAGTGGAATTCATAAAAAGTCTTAAATTACATTCATTTTGGTATTTATATTATCAATTTTGTCAATATTTCATTAATAAGATAATTACTGCATCATCTTTGTGTCATAAATAAATTAAATTATTTGATGTCTAAAAATTACAAATAAAATACCATCATGTAGGAAATATTTTTAGCTTTCTAATGAATATTTACAATCAAATTTATCTTAAACTTTGATTTTAACTATTTTAACCCTTCTTTAAATAAATTAATAATAAATGTCCTAATCTAATCCAAGTGGGCCTAAATGGTCATATTTTATTCCTAAGTTTGTTTTTGGTCGAATTACACTTGTCCAATAGAATTAGGACATGTGTTAGGGTAATATTGATATCATATTTACCCTTAGTAACCCTATTTACTATTAACCGCGGTAAAAAGGTAAAAAGTTACTATTCACCAAAAAATTATTTTCATCTCATTGAACCACATTTTAGTCCTTGATATTAACCGTGTCTCTCGGATTTTCGAAATTCCATTCACAGAAGCGGTAAAATTAAGTTTTATGCAAAATTCAGTTTTTAACCTACCACTTAGTGGTTTCACTATTCATCAAAAATTGAAAGTTTTCAGAAAAATACCAAAATTTCACCCTAGGCTAATTTCGATATTCTGAGTCCAAAAATGAAGTCCATTTTGAAAAATAAAATTTATAAAATTTCAAAAAGTGGTTATTACTATTCATAACGGCTAGTTTTAATAGCATATTGTTGTTTAGTGAAACTCGGTATAGCGTACGACGCAAGCTATCGAGGAAGGTCGTGATTGCGTGTAAAGCAAGTCAAGCAAGTGTTGCGTAGAAAAAGATTCCTTTGATAATTTATATAACATAAAAGTCTCGGGTGTTACACAGACCAAAGAAGAAATGAAGCCAGGTAATTCCTTACATCGTTTGGAAGAGAACCTTTCCCTTAAGATGTCAAGACTCTTGTCTTGCAGGTTGAAAATATTCCATGTAAGTTTACCAATTAAGGCATCATTGAATTTACAGAGGTCCTTGATGCCCAGCCCACCCATTTCAATGGGCATTGTATATTATTTCAATGCCACATATACAAGCTTCTTCTCATTCATGCAGCCCGTCCATGCGATGTATCTAATTTTTGATTGCAAGCTCTTGATGAGACTTGTCAGCTATCTATAAATGGAGAAAACATGCACAAAAATTGATGTAATAATAGAATTGATCAGGAAAATTATTCCCACCTTAGATAAGCATTTTCCTTTCTGTAATGCAAGTTTTTGAGTGATTTTGAGTGAAATTTTATCAAGGTATCCACTTTTCACCTTCCCCCAGAACAAGGGAACCCCCCGGTACATGAAAGGGAGGGAACCCCTCATGACACCAATAGTTCTGACAATTCTTCATTGCATTGTGGCTAGAATCCCATTGCCAAAAATAATAGAATACTTTTTTCGACTAATAGATTTCCCTGCAACCTCTACATAAGGTTTTAGAAGTGATTTAATTGAGGATGGGGTATGCCTATCAGCCTTCACAAAAAGGAGAATGTCATCCACATATAGAAGATGAGTTGGCACATAAAGATCTTTCCCAGATTTTATCGAAGCATAAAAACCAGCCTGAACGAGATCAATAATGCATCTTCTAGGGTAATCCTCAACAAAAGAAAAGTGGTGGCCAGAAATCGGATCACCTTGCCTGACGTTGTGAGATCAATGAAAGAATCCCTTAAGGGATCCATTAATAAGAACAAAGATCCTGACATTGGACAAGATAGTATGGGTCAACTTTATGAAAGTGGTGGAGAAGCCATACCTACTGAGAAAAATAAATATGGAGATCCATTTGATCATGTCGAATGCCTTTGATATGTCCAGCTTCATTGAAATGATTACATACTTAGATTCCTTCCTCGTGATTTTGATACTCTCCGATGCATAACATAGGCAGCTCTGAATATTACGTCCTAGGACAAACCCAAATTGGTTTGGGGTGATTATCCCACCAACAATATTCCCCAACTTGATCGCCAGAATTTTATGTATTATCTTAGGAATAGTGTTTCCAATCACCACCAGACGAAAGTCCCCAATATCCATGGAATTATCTATATTTGGAAGTAAAGAAAAGAAGTTGGAATTCATCCCATAAGGGATGGAGTAGGAAATAAGGAAATCTCTAATAGCATTAGTGACCTCCACATGTAAAGTATCCCAATAAAACATGAAGATCATATTACCGAATCCATCTGGTCTGGGAGTGATATCCATATTCAGAGAAAAAAGAGTGGACCTAACTTCCTCTTCAAACAGGGCATCAGTAAGATGCCTATTCTGTTGATCATTAATGCAAGGATCAATATATACAAAAAGTCAAGGGGTCTGCTCCTGCCTGCCATCATTGTAAAGTGCCTTGAAATGACCAACCACAACATTGGAGATCTCATGTTTATATGAAAAGGAGTCCCCATTAATCCGGATGACATTCAGAAAATTCTTAGATTTTTCTCTCTATGAAGATGATGAAATAATTGGGAATTCGTATCCCCTTCCTTGAGCCAGGACACACTAAATTGATTTCTCACCAGCTTCTCTTTTAGAGCCAAAAGCTCATCCTGTTTAGAATGAAGTTGTATTTCCTCCCTAGAGGGGGTGAGTTGCTGTTGATTGTTTATTTGACAGTGAGAAAGCTGGGATTCAGCATCCATGATGTCATCATCGAGTTTGGAGAAAGAGATCTTACTCCATTCTTTAAGAAGACTCTTTATTCATTTGAGCTTTTCCACCACAACAATGTGTGGGATGCCATAAAAAGTGCTACTCCACCCATTAACAACCGCTTCCCTTCAGCTAGGGATGGTAAGCCGAGCATTGTTTAATTTGAAAGGAAAAGGAGAGGACTTGCGGTTATTGTTATTGATTTCAATCATTAAGGGTTTGTGATCCGAATTGAACTTAGGGAGAGTTGTTGCAGATATCACACATGAAGAGCTGCTATCATTGATTTGGAAGAAACATCTATCTAATTTACTTGGTTGCCTCCCATTAATGGTGAACCTTCTCCATTTTAAGTGATCACCCACAATAGGAAGTTCTGCCAGATTTCACTGGTCAATACAATAAGAAAATTTCTCTACAACGATGCGTGAGAAAGATGATCTAGTCCTTTCATCTGGCCTCAGCACCGTATTGAAATCACCAACTGCAACCCAGTTGTAATGAGTGTGCTCACTGATGCTCATCATATCGCTCCATAGTTGCCTTATCCTAGTGTAAACACATGAGGCATATACAAAATAAATTGTATGTATGGAATCATAATTCTGAATCTGTAGTGAGATGACTTGAGGTCATATCTCAAAGGATAACAATTGAATATTATCATGCTTTTGGGGTTCAGTGGTTTTTCAGTTTTTTGGGGTTTTATGTGTTTTTAGGTTTTTTTGAGTTTTTTTGTTTTTATGGATTTATAGGTTTTTATATTTTTAGGTTTCATAGAATTTTAGGGTGTTTAAGGGTGTTTAATGTCTTTTTGGGTTTTATTTCTATTTTTAGGGTCTTTTGTGTTTTTAGGTGTTTTATGATCATCTAGGGGGTTTGGGGCTTTTAGGTTTCAAAGTATTTGTAGGGTTTTGAGGGGTTTTAAGGTGTTTTTATGTTTTTAGGGAGTTTTATATGTATTCATATTTTTAGGTTTCTTAGAAATTGTTGTGTTTTTAGGGGTTTTTTGGGGTTTATTGGGTGGTTTATTGGAGTTTTAATGGTTTTTAGGGGGGGGGGGTACAAATTTTTAGATTTATGGTTTTTAATTATTTTTTTAGATTTTAAAATTTTGATGGTTATAGGTTCTTTAAGCTGGTTTGGGGGTGTTGTAGTTTTATGGTGTTTTTTTGGGTTTTTTTGGGTTTTTTTGGGTTTTTTTAGGTTTAGTGTTTTATAATTGGTTTTAGTGTAACACCATAGAATTATGTTACTGAAATTATCCATATTATAAGTTATTTAATATATTATAAATCACATAAAATCACATGTATAAAGGAACGAAAGCATTAAGAATGAAGAAGGAAAAAAATATTAGTTATTTCTAGATGTTAAAGAGCCTATACCGATGAAATGGTAACTTGAACATAAGATTAGAAATATGAATCCTCTAAATAGTAACCCACATAAATGAATGGTAACATCAACAATAAAATTAGAAATAAAATTTAGGCATCTTATAAATTAGTATATGATATAATTGTATCATAGTATTAATAAATAAATATTTTAAAAATTATTAATTAATTGATGGTATTTTTGTAAGTCATAAATATTATATTAAAATTTTATAATCAATATTATGATTTAAAAGAAAATTTATTTTCATCAAATATATTTATATATTTATATATTTTTATTATTATTATAGGATAATTTTATGAGTCCTTATTTAATTTTGGAAAGTGTCCTAAAATCGGTTATAATATTAAAATTGGATTTTTTTCAAATAAATGAGGTTTCTAATTAAACATTAAATTTATCATATTTGGAAAATTATTTTTCAAAATTGGATTTCATTTTGTAATTCTACACATCTGAAAATAGTTTGGGTGAATTTTTTGGATTTTTCTGAAAGTGTTGAATTTTTTGTGAATAGTGATGTATGATAATTTACAGTAGATATACATTGTAAGATAAATATAATATTCCATTAGTCATGAATGATTTGAGAACCATAATCTCAAACATAACCTAATTATTTTAATATTTTTTTTATAATTCTCAAACTATTCATAGTCTTGAGCCAAAATAATAAACAAATGAATAAAATATTCAAAAAACATCTCACTCTTCTACGATAAATATCACCCTCACCACCTCTTTTCCTAATAGATTCCAAGATTTGATCCATGTAAAATTTATAAGAAATAATCATTCCAAGCCCCACCCCCACCACCATGTCCACGATCCTTTGGTCTTAATAGAAAACCAGAATAAATCCTCTAAAGGATGTTCTTAAGGTGGAGAATTTATGAGGTAAAAATCCTCTTTCTTTTCATTAATTTTCGTTTCAATTTCTTTTATTTTATTATCCTTAACCCACATAACCTATCCAAAGAGACATGATAAATCCATTATCATTTATATACTATAATTATACCATTTTAATGGAATATCCTCCATCAAATTTCTTTTTCTCCCTCTTGTATTCAATAAATGAATACATCTAATGTGATGTGTCAATTTACTCACATCTTTGATGTTTTATTTTCACTTTCCATTAATGCCTTCATGGAAGGTCATAAAACCCTAATTATGGTTAAATTTTTTTATACATATTAAAATTTATTCAGTATTATGGAACCAATATATATATACATGATATTAATTAATAAGAAAAAACTATTTAGTGTCGATCGAAAAACTGCCAAAATGATCTAAATGATTATCATTAAAGCTCAATCTAATGAATCATCCCCATATATGAAAAAATAATATAAAAGAAAATTAAATATTATATATGTTCATTAATAACATATAATTTATATTATGCATAATTATACTCATTTTACATGAACTTCATTACTTATAAATAAACAAACCGATCATGAAAACCAAGAAAATGAACATTCCCAAACAGTGAAATTAAACTCTATAACGCATCCAAAAGGATATTAATGAACTTAATAAAACTATAATAAAAATAATTGTTTAATAGGTTCTTATTTTATTTATTAATTAATCTAATTTTATTATCTATAATTTCAAGTACAAGTACATAACGCTTTCGGGCATAAGGTATTGGTTTCTACCAAAACCTTCATCTTTTCATTTGGGTTATTATTTCACTACATTTACCAGAATATAATTATTCTTTATTTTTGTGTACTTATAAATTTTTTATATGTTTCAAAATAATATATACATATCATTTTATCTTTTTTTA
This sequence comes from Viscum album, assembly GCA_963277665.1. Classification (NCBI taxonomy): domain Eukaryota; kingdom Viridiplantae; phylum Streptophyta; class Magnoliopsida; order Santalales; family Viscaceae; genus Viscum; species Viscum album. The sequence continues at coordinate 679,583,306 of OY728142.1, read as the reverse complement.
AGGAGAAATACATATTTTACAAGTTCCCCTTCTCAATTCCTCCCATGACCGATTGATGGGAACATCTCAATTTCCTACCAATTTTCATGTACCAACCATAATATATATTAAGACACATTATTTTTATAAAAATGATAATTTTTTCATGAAAAAATATATATTCTCATTTCTAGTTTTATACAAACAATTATTATAAAAAATGATTTTTCCGAAAGGACTCTTCTTTGAAATGTAAAAGGGGAATTTCTCTCCAGAATTCCTCGATGATTTTATTAGAGTATTTTCATATATTTTAGTATCTATATTAAATTTTAGGATTTATTAATATTTAAATAATATTATTATAATCTCTCATATTTTTTTAAAATGTTTTGGGATTGGATGGAATGTGGATGGGTTATCATGTTACCAGTCACTATGTCACTCATAATTATAAGGGATTATGTTTATAGATTGGAAAAAGTTATTTTAATTTAATATGTATACATGGATTATTCTTGAACCCATTCATAAGTGGAATGAATTGGACTTAGCATGTGATTATTGGGGCCTTCTTTAACCCCTCGATGCACAGGTAGGTCTCATGATACAAAACGGATATAGACATGGCTGAGGCCTTGCCCATTTTCAAATATAGATTTGGCTGAGGCCTTAATCATTTTTAGATTTCTCGAACAAGTCCTCTATGGCGTGTTTCAGATTTAAAACATATTTATTTCTTCATTGTGATATTAGTAATTTTTTATCCATGTGAATATTAGATAAGTATAATATCCATGGTAAAGCTCCATTCTCATGTGATTATTTATAACCATTATTTACTCATCTTTTATTATTTCCATATAATGTTACATATTATGTTCTAATGGACTGTGTTTTTAGTCATTCACCCTGAATTATTGTTTATATGAGGTTATTTTATATTAATTTCACTTACTGAGCATCTTATCTCACCCCTTTCTTATGTTTTATTTTTTCCAGGATATCCAGATGAATATTATTAATGACTTGAATAGTTAATATATGAGTTTTTTGGTGTTACTAATGATGTTTCTATGTTGTTTTTTTCATTCAAGGTGTAATTTAATGTTCATGTATGTAATATAAATTCCAAAACTAATAACTGATCGGTCTATTGGATTCAATTCATGTATCGATGAAAATGTATTAATATTATGCAGTGACTATGGGATACTGGGGTCGGGGTATTTATAGTTTGTGTCATTCAATGATTAGTATAAACATTTAAAACTATATTTTAAAAATATATATTATTGAATATAACCTTAATATAGAATTTGAGGATAATAATATAATAAAATCATTTAATTTTGTTAAGGTATAAATTATGGGGGTCTTCCTTGCAATACATCCTTGTCTAGATACTACAAGTAACCATAGTTCTTGAATAGATGTACATAAGAGTAACAACTCTAACAAGTTATCTCAAGCTTGACTCAAGGTTATCTTGTACATGAAAACATGCCATAATGGGCACCTAGTTTGAAACTCCTCGTCGATATTCTTAGGATAATTCAAATTTTCTTAAATAACCATTATAAAGGATTTAAAAGAAAATGTTTCCCTAAAGAAGGCATTATTATTATTATGATATTAGTTATGCATAATGTGACAATTTTTGTTAAGTTTATTCCTTGTTCAAAATTATAAATTAAGATTCATATCCTAATTTATTGCATTCCATTATTTATAAATGGCTCATAGTGGATGTAATGGATTCTTTATCAAAATAAATATCTTATATATGTGTTTCCCTCCAATAAAAGAAAATGATGTTGGTATTGGATCTATGACCGGTGTTGAGAAACTTATAACTATACTGGGATAGATGACTTATGTTTTGTAAAATAACCTTACCTTTATGGAGAATCATGATCTATAACACAATGAAGAAATTTTATACCACTTTATGTGATAATTTCCTCCATTATCCAATGAGACTACAAACCCACTTTTACCGAAGAAGTGGATAAGTTCCTTAGAGAAGAAATTTCTCACTATGGGAAGTAATGAAAGGGAGAAGGATATCATGGAAGTGTATCATCTCTCAAGAGATACTAATCACTAGTGTTTATTTATTAAAAAATCCATAAGAAAGAAATTTAATATATCTAATGGAATGATTTTAAGGAAATTTTCCTAGAAATATTTTTTCCTCACGAACAATTAGCAGATATGGTGAAGAAATTCTTTAGTCTAAAACAAAACGAGGATGAAAATATTTGCAAAGTTTGAATCGAAAATTAAGGGTTATAAAGTCATTCGATGGACTATATACTTAATCCAAGGAGAAATATTGATTAATTCGTTAATTATTTAAAACCATTCCTCCAAAGGGCACTGGTCTCTGAAAGTTTCTCATCATATGAAGAAATACACTCATGTCTTACCAAGATAGAGAATTAATTATCTATTTATTATTACATTGAGGGAAAAAGATAAGAATAGGGTGGAGGATCCAAGAATAGATAATGGGAAGAATAATAAATGGAATATTCTAATGTGTGCTACTTGTGGGAGAAAACACCCAGGTGCCTACATAAAAAGAAAAAGAGTTTTCTATATGTGTGCTGTGAATGGAAATTATGATCAAGATTTCAAGGGAAATAATGAAACTAATAATTTTCAATTCTAAAATTATAGGGAGATGGGAAACTATGAAAATTATTTCCCTAAGAGTTAAGTAAATTTTCCCTAGAAAAGTTCAATGGAGCAAGGCCAAGCTTATACAATCACAAAAGGTGAGGTTGAAGTTCCTGATGATGTGGTTGTAGGTATTTTAATCTTTTCCTAAAACTTATCCAATTATTTATTTGATTCTAGACCATCATATTCTTTTATATATTCCCAGATTTCCAATAAAATTGTACAATTCCCTTTTTATTTAATAATGTTGTTTTCAGTCAAAACTCTTAAAGGAAGTTTCAGTTTAATAATGATATCCCAGTCAGTCCCCTTTATGACCCATAAACATGATTTATTAGATGACCTTGTCATCATACCTGTTATTTACTTTTATATAATCCTTAGTATGTACTAGATTTCAAAATCTGATATGAAAATCTATTTCAAAAAAGAAAGAAATTACAATTACTGTGGAAGATAAAGAATCTCTTATCTTTAGAGAAGAAACGTCATAATCTGGTTCTAATTTGGATCCACCATGAGTAGCTATTCTAAATTTAATTCAAATAGAGAAAGGTAAAACAACATATATTGATCTTCTAATTGATGATGTACCTATTTTGTAAGAAACCTTCACGTATTTCAATAGGATTTAATTGGATATCCTTCATATTGGAATGTTGAGTTCTCTATTTATTTAATTCTTGGTGCAAGTCAATTATAAAAAAATTCCAATATAATAACCACAATAGAATTAGTGTATATAAAGAAAAAACTAGAGAAATTTAGTGACAATGGATTTATTCACCCTAGTGTTTCTCCATGGGGAGACCTTTTTCTCTTTGTCAAGAAGAAAGATGGATCCATGATGCTACACATTGACTATAGAGAAATAAATTATATTAAAATATAGAATATGTATCCCCTGTTTCATATTGATGATTTATGTGATCAAATTCATGGAGATTGATATTTTTTGATGATTGAACTTTGATTTGGATATAATCAATTGCATTTTTGAATGGAAGATATTATAGATATTTCATTTTTAATGAGGTATGGACATTTTTATTTTGTAGTAATTTCATTTGGAAAAACTAATGAACCCTCTATTTTCATGGATCTAATGAACACTGTTTTCTAGGAACATCTTGATGAATTTTTTGTGGTTATTATTGATGATATATTAGTATAGTCTAAGAGCTATGAAGACCATGAGAATCACATGAGGTTTGTTCTAAATACTCATAGAAGAAATTAATTATATGGAAAATTTAGTAAGTGTGAATTTTGGCTTCAATCAGTTTCTTTTATTGGCTATATTATCTCTAAGGATAGAATATAGGTAGATCATTTGAAGAAAATGGTGGTTCGGGAATGGCCTAATCCAAGAAAAATAACTATGGTATATAGTTTCATTAGCTTATCCGGTTACTATCGATGTCTCATTCCTAATTTCTTCCAATGGGCTAACCTATTATCATTGCATACTCATAATAATGTTAAGATAAAATGAAAAAAATAATGTGGATAATGTTTTGATGAATTGAAAAATATATTATTGAATACTCTGATTTGAAGTCTACTATCAGGAAATGGTGGATTTATGTTTTATTATGATGAGTCAAAGGGCTCGGTCATGTCCTTCTGTAGAATGGTGTAGTTATTTCTTGTACATCCAGGAAGTAAAAATTCATGAACAGAACTATCTATCTCATGATCTTGAGTTAGCTGGTGAAATATTTTATCTGAAGATATGAAGAAACTAAATCTATTTTGAATGATGTGAGATATATATTGATCCCAAGAGTTTAAAACATATATTCTCTCAGAAAGAGCTCAATTTAAGGAAAATGAGAAATCTTGATCTACCCAAGGATTATGATTTTTTAATACACTGCCACCTAGGGATGGTGAATAAGGTATCAAATGCATTGAGATGGAAGGATCATTGTGTTTTGAACCAAATGAGGATTGAAAAGTATCGTGAGTACATGTATCTAAAAAATATGGATATGGAAATTATCATGGATGCTGAAACATCATTACTTTTTCAAATGGTTTCTAAATATTCTTTATTACAAAGTATTAAAAGTTATCATTCTAATGTTTGAGAATTTTCAAAAGAAAATTAATGTTGTGAATGATAGGAACTTGACAGACTTTGTGTTTGAGGATTGAATTATGAAATGTGGGAAGATACATTGTATATCATCTTTACCTGAGTTAAAATGGGAATTATTTTATTACACCCACATCTAAAATTTAAATATAAACCCTAGTAGCACTAATATTTTTGTAGATTTTATAAAACTTTTTTGGTGGAATAATATGAAACGTGAAATTACTGATTATGTAATAAGATGTTTAGTCTGTCAACAAGTAAGGGATGAATGAAAAAATCATAGAAGAGTCCTGAAACCTATTCCTTGTTTTAAATGGAAATGAGATGAAATTACTATGGATTTTTTCACAAGTTTACCCGGGACTCCGAGAATGAATAAAGCAATATTGGTAATTGTTGATGGACTTACAAAATATTTACTTTACTTTTCTATTGGGGAGGATTTTCCACTAGAGCACCTTGCACAACACTATATTAATGATGTTTTAACAATTCATAGAAAAATATTTATTTTTTTATATCATTATCCATAATTTAAATAAATATTCTAGAAAAATCTAGAAAATATTTGGATACTAATCTTTATTTGTGTACTATTTATGACCATCAAATTGATGGGAAATCAGAAAGGATGGTCTATGATTTTGAATACATGTTGAGATCTTGGTTACATAACTTTCAAGGAATGTGGGATAAATATTTGACTTTTGTATAGTTTACTTACAGTATTAGTTTACATTCTATTATTAAAATGGCACCATATGAAGCATTATATTGAAAGAGATGTTGTACAACAACTTTTTGGGATGAATTTAGTGAAATGAATATTATGGGACCAGAGATTGTGGAGGAAACAACGAAAAAGGTAAAGACTATTCAAACCCATATCAATGAAGCTCAAACTAGGATAAATATATATGGTAATAATTGAAGGAATTTTTTGGAATTTTAATTGGGAGATAATATTTTTTGAAATTACTTCCATGGAAGGGTGTTATAAGAATTCGGAAAAAAGGAAACGAAGTGACAAGTACATTTGACATTTTATAATATTAGAGGGAGTTGGAGTGGTGGATTATTGTTTAGTGAGGCCACCTAGAATTTCTAATGTACACAATGTGTTCTACATCTCTCTATTAATAAATTATATTTCAAACACAATGTATGTCCTCACTTTTGAAAGAATAGTTTTGAAACCTCATTTATCTTACTATGAAAAGCCTATCTGGATTCAAGACACTAAAGAATTGTTTTTGAAGAAGCGGGAAACTCTTCCAGTAAAGGTAATTTTGAAAAATCATACAATTGAAGAGGAGATATGGGAACTAGAATAAATTATGGTGAAGAACTACCCAATATTTTTATGTGGTGACATTATGAAAATTTTGATGATGAAATTTTTATAGGAGGGGATAATGTAACAATACTGAAATATATTAATAAAAATTCCCATCTTTTTTCATATAGTATGAATGAAATAAAATCCCATAGATAAAAAAATAAAAAATTAATAAAATAAGAATGACTGAAATATGAGGTATTTCTAGATGATAAGTATACTATAGTGATGAAATAGTAACTTGACATTAGAAATAGTAATGTGACCCTTATGAATTTTTAACTTGACAAATGATTAGTAACATCATCTATAAAAGTATAAATAAAAGTACAGAATATTATAAATTAAGTATAATATAATTATATTATAGTATTAGTAAATAAATATTTTAACAATTATTAATTAAGTGTTGTCATTTTTGTAAGTCATAAATATTTCATTACAATTTTATAATTTATATAATGATTTAAGAAAATTTATTTTCATAAAATATATTAATATATTAATATTATTTTGTCTTATGATTATAATATAATATTATGCAACCTCATTTAATTTTTTAAAGTTTCATAAAATTGGTTATAATATTAAAATTGGAGTTTTTCAAATAAATGAGGTTTCTAATTAAAAATTTAAATCCTCAATTTATGAAAATTATTTTTATAAAATGGAGTTTATTTTTGAATTATAAACATTTATGAATGGTTATAGTGATATTTTAGGATTTTATTGAAATAGTTAAATTTTTGAGGAATAGTGAAATATGGTAATTTATGGTATATATACATTATAAGATAAATACACCATTACATGATTCATGAGTTATTTAAGAAACATAATACTAATTATAACATAACTATTTTAATATTATTTGTGATATTTCTCAATCTATTCATAGTCTTGAGCCAAAATAATAAACAGATAAATAAATTATTAAAAAATCACCCATCTCCTCCACTATAAATACCACTCCTCACCACCTCTTATCCGTACACCTTCCCATCTTTGTTACTGGCCAAATTTATTTTCAATCCTATTAAAAATACCTTCCCCCAATTCTATAAGACTTTGAACATAAAAAATGACCAAAACCAATCTTTTTAAATAGGTTATCAAAGAGGAGAATTCAAAAGGTAAAAATCCCCTTTCTTTTCTTTTATTTTCTATTCAATTTATTTTATTTTATTATCCTTACCTCACCTCCACTACCCAAAGAGACATGATAAATAAAATATAATTTATTTCATTTAATTATATATTTTTAATGGAAGATTTTTCATCAAACACATTTTTCACTCTGTTTTATTCTATAAATGAAAACATCGCCCCTGATGTGTCAATTTATCGACATCGTGGACAATGCATTTTAATTATTCATTAATGCCTCCAAAACTGTTTAGAAACCATAATTATGGTTTATCATAAATATATTTTACATCCTAAAAGTTATTTATTATTCTAGAACTAGTATATATACATGATATTAATTAATAAGACAAAACGATTTCATATCAATCGAAAAACCACTAAAATGATATAAAATGTTATCATTAATGTTTAATCCAATGAGTAATATTCATATGTGGAAAAAAATAATATATAAGACCATTAAATATAATTTATTTTCATTAATGACAAAAAATTCCAATAATGGATAATTTTAATCATTATACATGAACTTCATTGCATATAAACAAACAAATCAATTATAAAAACCAAGAAAACGAACGCTCTTGGACAATGAAATTAAACACAATAACTCATCAAAAAAGGCATAAATGAAATTTATAAAACTATAATAAATCCAATATATGCTGAATATGTTCTGATTTAATATATTAATGAATCTAATTTCATTTCCCATGATGTTATGTATAAGTAAAGAACGCTTTCCAACATAAGGTAAGGGGTTATACCCGAACCATCATTTTATCCTTCTTGATGTATTTTGATCTATTTCAATACCAAGGATAAATTTTATGATTTATTGAGATTTATCTCCTATTATTATCATCTACCATATTTTATTAAATGTTTTATGACATGTTTGACCATGGATGTGTTATTTTGATACTATTCACTATGTTACGTGAAATGGTTAGTGCATTTGTTTATAGATCAAGGAAAGTTATTTATATTTTATAATTATATGTTTTTTATGTTTAAAACCATTAATAATTGGAATTAATTGGACTTATAAAGCGATAGTTGTGACCTGATATTTCCCCTTGATGTATCGGTAGGTCTCATGTGACAAAACAGATATGGACATGGCAGAGGCCTTTCCCCTTTATAGATATGTTTTTGGTTAAGTCCATAATAATATTCAATTTTCTTGGACAAGGCCTAGATGGTATGTTTCAGATGTCCAGAATATTCATTCTCACATTATGAGACTAGTAATTGATTATACATGTGAATATTTGACTAGTAGAATATCCATTGTTAAGATTATTTCTCATCTGATTATTTATATGCAATTATTTATTCACCTACTATTCCTTCCATATAATCTTCATGGTTATGTTATAATGGAATTTATTTTGATTCATTCACCATACCTTATTGTTTATATTTCCTTTCATCATATTACTTACCATTACTGAGAATTTGATCACACTCTTTTCTTATGTTTTATTTTCCCCAATGATATTAAGATGGATATTATGAATGACTTAGAGAGTTAATCTTAGTGTTTTTTGGATTTAAAAGTGTATTTTCAATGTTGTTTTTTCATTTCATGATGTAATATAAAGTTCATGTATGTAATATGGATTCTAAAACTACAAAAATATCAGTCCATTAGAATTTCAGTCTTGTATCTATGCTAATGAATTAATATAAGACACCGAATATGGGATACTAGGGTAGTGGTATTTACATTTCATGTGTTTAGGGTATTGGGTTTTTATATTTTTATATGGGTTTTTGGAGTTTTTTGGGGTTTTAAGGTTTTAATGTTTTTTAGTGTTCTTAGGGGTTTTAGGGTTTTTATGGTATTTTTGGGTATTTTTGTTTTTTCATTTGTTTATGGTTTTTAGGGTCTTTTAATGTTTTTAGATTTTGTAAGACATTTTAATGTATTTAGAGGTTTTTAGTGTTTTACGGTCTTTTGGGTTTTAATGTATTTTTTTGGTTTTATAGTCTTTTAGAGTAATTTTCAAGGTTTAGGGTATTATAGGGTATTATAGGGGGTTTAGGGGTTTTTAAGGGATTTATGGTCAATTATACTTTTTTGTGGTTTTAGGGTATTTTAGGGTTTTCAGGGGTCATTTAGGGTTTTAAGGGTTTTTATGTTCCTTTTAGGGGTTTAGATCCATTATGGTTTATTAGGATTTTTCAATGCCCTTTTTTTTGTTTTTTCTTCTTTATGGGTATTGGGGTCTTTAAGGTACATTGAGATTTTTGTGGTTTTTTTGGATATTTTAGGATCCATTCGATTTTATTATATATTTAGTTTCTTTTTTAAAATTTTAGGCATTTATATGGTCTTTTAGGGTTTTATGGGTTTCTAGTGTGCTTTATAGAGGTTTTGGGAATTTTAGGTGTTTTATGGTTTTTAGGTCCTTATAGGGGTTTTAGGGTATTTTTTTTAATTTATTTTGGGATTTTTTGTCTTTTAGGGGTTTTTTAATGTTTTAGGGTCTCTTTGTGTGTTTTAGAGTTTTTTATGATTTTAGGGGTTTTAAATGTTGTTATGGTTGTTATGGTTTCTGGGTTTTTAGGGTTTTTACGGGGTTTTAAGTATTTATGGGTTTTTATGGTTTTTTAATGTTTTAGGGGGTTTTAGGGTTTTTAAGGGTTTTGGGTCATTAGGGTTTTTGGGTTTTAGGGTTTAAAGGGGGTTTTATTTGTTTTTAATGTTTTTAGGGGGTTTTAGGATTTATGGGTATTTAGGGTTTTTAAGGATTTATGGTTATTTGGGTTTTCTGGGGTTTTAGGTTTTGGGGTTTTTTTTATGTTTATAGTTTAGAAGGATTTTTAGGGTTATTTAATTTTATTTAGGGTTATTAATGGTTTTAAGGATTTTGTTGGTTTTATAGTTTTAGAATTTTTAATTTTTTTAGGGATTTAGTGTTTTGTATGGTTTCTACTCTTTTATGTTTTTTCGGTATTTTTAGAGTTTTTTGTTTTTTTTATTTTTCACGATTTTAGTGGGTTTTAGGTGGTGTTAGTGTTTTTTAGTGTTTTTAGGGTTTTTACGATATTTCATGGGTTTTAAATGTGTTTCAGGGTGTGTTTTTAGGGTCTTTTAGGTGTTTTATGGTGTTTAGGGTATTTATTTATATTGGTTTTAATGTTTTAAAGGGTTTTTTTGGTAATTTTAGGTGTTATTTTGGTTTTTATGGATTGTTTTCATGGGTTATCGTGATTTTTAGAGATTTTAGTGGTTTATTTATTTTCAATTATTTTAAGGGTTTTAGGGTGTTTATGGTTTTGGGGTTTTTAAGAATTTTATGGGTATTTTAGTGTTTAATTTTTTTTAATGTTTCTTGGGTTTTAGGATTTTAAAATATTTTTAGGGGTTTTATGTCTTATTCATGTTTTTTAAGTTTTTTATGTGTTTTATTGGTTTTTCAAAGTTTTCTAGGTTTTTTTGGGTTTTAGGATTTTCTATGGGGTTGTGTGGTCTTTTGAGTATTTTAGGGTTTTATGTTTTTCTATAGTTTTTAAGATTTTTGATTGTTTTAGTTTTTTAGGGGCTTTAGAAGTTTTTAAGGGTTTTATAGTTGTTTCGGGTATTTAATGTAATCTAAATTTTTAGGGGTTTTTAGTTTTCTGGGTCTTTTAGTTTTTATCGGTTTTAGTATTTTTTAAGTTTTAATGGTTTAGTATTTTTTTTAGTGTTTTAAGGGGTATTTAGTGTTTTTATTGTTTTTATAGTTTTCAGGGTTATTTTGGGGGTTTTATTATTTTTTTGGGTTTGGGGGGTTTTAAGGGTTCTATGGTTTTTGATTTTTTTTTGTTTTTAGGGTTTTTAGATTTTTTTTGGTTTTTTTATTACTGTTTTGGGGGGACTATTTTTTTAGGGTTTAAATGATTTTTGGATACATTAGGGGTTTTAAGAGTTTTATGTTTTTTTTATTTTTGGGGGGGTTTTTTGTTTTTGGGTTTCTTAGTGTTTTTAGAATTTGAGTGGTTTTTTAAGGTTTATAGTGTTTTAGGGTATTTTTTTTGTTTTTTAGGGTTTTTTATATTTTTATGGTTTTTTAGTGTTTTGGGGTTTTAGGTTTTTTTGGTATTTTAGGATTTTTTTTATTTAATGGATTTTCAGGTTTAGGGAATAGGGTTTTTGGTATCAGGTTTAGGGTTTAGTCTGTAGGGTATGTGTTTTAGGGTGTAGGTTTTAGGGTTTAGTTTGTATGGTATATTGTTTGTGGGTGTAGTGTATTGCTTTTAGGTTTTAGGGTTTAGGGTTTAGGTTTTGGGGTATAGTGTTTTGGGGGTAGGTATAAGGTTTAAGTTTTAGGGTATAATGTTGAGGTTTCATAGTATAGGGTTTAGGTTTTATGATGTTGAGTATAAGGCTTAGTGTTGGGGGAGTAAGGTGTATTAGTTAGGTATATGGTTTAGGTTTTAGGGTTTAGGGTTTAGGGTTTATTGTTTAGGGGTTATGGTGTAGTGTTTATGGTTGGGGGTGTATGGTATAGGGTGTAGGGTGTTGGGTATAGGGTTAAGGGTGTAGGGTTTTTGGTTTATGGCGTATGGTATAGAGTTTAGGGGTTATTGTTTAGGCTGTTGGGTGTTGGGTATTGGGTTGATGGTATGGGGTTTGGTGTTTAGGGTGTAGGGTATAGGGTATAGGGTGTATGGTTTAGGGTTTTGTGTTTAGGGAATATGGATCATGGTTTAGGATTTAGGTTATAGGCTTTCATGTGTAGGGTTTATGGTTTAGGGTGTAGGGTATAAGGTTTAATGTGTTGGGTATAGGTTTTATGGGGTTGGTCCTATCGTTTAGGGTATATGGCTTAGTGTGTCGTTTGGTTTATGATTTATTTTGGGTTTTAGTATTTTTAGGGTTGCATAAGACATAATGAGGTTTTAGGGGTTTTAGTTATTTTTAGTATTATTATGGTTTTTATGGGTTTTTTGCCTTTTTTGGGGGGCATTTGAGTTTTTATGTTTTTTTATGATTTATTTTGGTTTTTTTGGTTTTTAGGGGTTTTTAGATTTTTTAGGGTTTTTATAGTTTTAAGGGTGTTTACGGTTTTTTTAATTTTTAGGGATCATTTATTGGTTTTAGTGTTTTTTAGTTGTTTGGGGAAGTTATTGGGTTTTTAGGGATTTTTGGTCTTTAAGGGGGTTTTAGAAATTTATGAACATTCTTAGGGTATTAGGGGTTTCTTATGATTGTTTTGTATTTTTAGTGATTTTATGGGGTTTTTGGTTTCTAGGGATTTTGTAGTTTTTAGGTATTTAGGTATTTTTGGGCTTTATAAATTTCTATTCCTTTTAGGGGTTTTAGGGTTATTTTCGGGAATTTATGGCTATTGTGGCATTTTAGAGTTTTTAGGGTGTTTATGGGTTTTTTATGGTTTTTTTAGTTTTTCTAGTCTCTTATATATTTTTTATGGTTTTCAGTGTTTTCTGGATTTTACATTTTTAGGGTTTTAAGGTTTTAATGGGTTTTAAGTGATTTTTTGAGTTTTTATAGGGCAAGGAAGATGTGAGGGTCAGGCTCTTCCTGGCCCCCCCAGATTTATTAGAAAGGGAAAAAAGGAGACCCAGTAGAAAAGGGAGGGGAGGGGTCAAACGACCCACACACTACAACCCCTTACAACCCATGCCAAAAAAGAGAAACAAAGAAAAAGACTCAAGAACTAGACACAACAGCGACATCATCACGCCACATCCAGCCAGTACCAGCATCCAGCAGCACCACATCCAATCATCACAGCAACACAGCAATAGCAAAACATCCAATCCAACCAGCCCCAGCAACCAACAACACCAAATCCGACATCACAGCCAATCACTCCGAGCAGCATCAAACCACAGTACAAGCACCACAACCAAATGCAACCATCATCACCTCCCAGCAAACAGCAACAAGCAACAAGAAGCACAACATCAAACTCATCCAAAACAGCAGCAAATAACCAAAAAAACACAAGAATCAGCCCATAAATATCACTCAAAAATCAGTAAAAAATGCATCCTTTCCCCAACCAGCCTCCATTCATACTCTTTCCAGCAACCAGTATGTCCTCCCCAGGAAGGTCACAGGACCACCAGCCCTCACGCTGAGGACCATTCCGCAGCACCCAAGAATCTTTGGGAAGACCCATGACCATTCTTCCCCTCCAGCCACCCAGATATTTCACACCATGAGTAGACAACATCCAACACCTCGAAAAATAAACATCATCCAGTACCAAGCCAAATCCACCACAGCCCATGAAACAGCCACCAAAACACAAGAAATAACCCAGAACGCAGCTCGTTTCTAGATCAGCAGCAACATTAAACAACGAAAAAAAGTTCCGGAAATGAACCTGCACCAGCACTGAGATCCAAACAAAGAGAATTGCACTGTCTCTTGAAGACACAAGCCATACCAAGGCAGCGACTCCTCACACAGAAACCAGGATCGCCAAAGCCGAGAAACCATACCGGACTGCTTGGTGAAGACAAGTCCTCCGAAGAACACCAAACTCCTTAGATTTAAAGGACACCACAAAATTCCACCGCACTATGTTCAGAAACACTGGGGCTGAGCTTCTCCACACCACTACATGGAAAAGACTGATTCGCCGAAGAAACTGGGAATCACCTGCCGCCATGGAACCGAAAGTCGTCGTCGAAGCCCATCGAAGTCTAAGGAAAAGAGATCTGTAGCATAGCATCGCAAAGGCCCCAGATTTTCCCCACCCCACCACCGAGTGCCTCACAGAAGGAGATCTGAGCGGCTCCACCATGGAAATGCCAATCTGCATCATGGTAGGACCAGATCTATCCCACTCCTCCAAGAAAAAGAAACGTCGGAAGCCAGGGAGACAAGATCTCCGATCGTCTAAGGTTGAAGTCTTCGCCCGGTGCCATCCAGACTGCCAGAGCACCGACAAACCAGAAGATATGCACCTACAAAGGTGTGAAGGTCGAGCCCTCGGAATCTGAAGAAGCCAAGAAGGCAGATCCATGCCGGAGAAGAAGCACCACAATAGGAGTCGCAGGGAAGCCCGAGCATGAGAGGAACCGGGAGAGACAGCCACCATCTGAGTTTTTATAGGGGCTTTAATATTTTCTCTGGGTTTTCATGGGTTTCTAGGATGGTTAACTATTTTAGGGTTTCTTCAGTTTTAGGGGTTTTATTTTTTTTATGGATTCAAGGGTTTTAGGGGTTTTGTTGGTTTTTAGGTATTTTAGGGGTTTTAGGGTTCAATGGTTTTTAGTTATTTTATTGTTTTTATCATTTTTAGGGTTTTTGGTAGTTTTAATGGTTGTGGGGGCTTTACTATTTTCTATCATTTAGGGTTTCTAAACATTTTTATGATATTCAGGGTTTTTATGATTTTTTAGTGTTTTTGGGTGTTTTGGGGTTTTATAAGTTTAAAGGTATTGTTTTCTTTGGGGTATTTAGGGTGTTTTTGGGGTTTTAAGATTTTTATAGTTTTTTAGTCTATTAATGTTTTTACATGTCTTAGTATCTTTTAGGGAGTTTTAGGGTTTTATGCATTTTAATGATTTTTAGGTTTTTTGAGGTTTTTGGGATTTAAGTGTTTTTAGAGAAGTTTTTGGTTTTTAGGGTTTTATGGACTTTGTGGATTTTTTAGGGGTATCAAGGGGTTTTACGATTTTTTTTTTTTTGAATTTAGGGTCTTTAGGAATTTTCATTGTTTTTGGGAATAGTTAGGGTTATTTTGTTCCTTGGGTTGTTTTTTTGTAATTTAGGTTTGTTCAAGATTTGAGGGTTTTTTATGTTTTTTCGATATTTAATGATTTTAGTGTTTTTTTTGGGGTTTTAGGTATTTTAGGGGTTTTAGCAGTTTTAGGGTTCTTATAAATTTTCAGTGATTATATGAGATTTATCATTCTTTTTGTGTTTTTATAAATTTTTATGGTTTTATGGTTTTATGGTTTTATAGGTTTTTTCGAGTTTTTAGGGATTTTATGAGTTTTTATGGTTTTTGCACTGTTCAATGTTTTTGGGGTCTGTTAGGTGTTTTAGGGTTTTTAGGTTTTTTTTGTTATTTATTAGAGTTTTTAAATGTTTTTATGGTATATTAGATATTTTAAGGTTTTTATTTTTTTTTAAGATTATTACTGTTCTATAAGATTTTATTGTTTTTTATTAGAATATGTTAGGGGTTGTAGGGGTTTTTGGGGTTTTTTAGAGTTTTATGTTATTTTAAAGTTTTTTAGAGTCCTTATGGCCTTTCAGTGTTTTTTAGTTTTTTATGTTTTTAGGGGGGTTTTTTATTTTAGGGATTTTCTGAGTTTTATAGGGGTTTTTAGAGTCTTTCAGATGATTTTTGGGTTTTTAAGGATTTTTAGGGGTTATTAGGATTTTTATGGGTTTTAGGGTTGTTTTGGGGTTTGGGGGGGGGGGGGTTAAGGGTCTATTAGGGGTTTTTGGAGTCTTAGGGGGTATTATTTTTTTAAATACCTTTATGGTTTTTTGGTTTTTTGGTGTTTTCAAAGGTTTTTAGGGTTTTTTGTGTTTTTTATTTTTTGAGGATTTTATTGTTTTTTTGGGTTTTTACAATTTTTATGGATTTTTGGGGTTTTCGGGTTTTTTGAAGTATTTATGGTTTTAGGGTTTTTAGATTTTTTAGTGTTTTATATGGTCTTTTAAGATTTTAGGAATTTTAGGTGTTTTTAGGATTTATAAGATTTCTTGGGGATTGGGACTGTTTAGGTTTATTGTGGTTTTATGGGCTTTTAGGGGATTTAAATGGTTTTGGGGTATTTAGCGTGTTGTTGTTTTTTTGGTTCTGTGGAGGGTTTATTTGGGTTTTTAGGGTCATTTAAGATTTTTTAGGGGGATTAAGGTCATTTTTTATTCATTAGGGGTTTTTTGTTCCATTACAATTTTGGGAGTCCTTTAGGGGTTTTAGGGTCCTTTAGGGGTTTTAGGGTATCTAGGGTCCTAGGGGGGAAGGTTTTTATGGTCCTTTATAGCTTTTATGTATTTAAAGTCTTTTTGTGTATTTATGGTATTTTTGGTATTTTACTTATTTTTAGGGGTTTTCATGTCTTTTAGTTTTTTGCAATTTATGATGTTTTTAGGGGTTTTAGGTTCTTTGGGGGGGGGGGTATTTTAGGGGTTTTAGGGACTTTTAGGGGTTTTATATTATGTTCTAGGGTTTTTTGAGTTTTTTGGGTTTTTGGATTTTTGGGTTTTGATGCGTTTTTTGTGTTTTTTCATCTTTTAGTGGGTTTTAGGTGGTTTGGGGTATTTAGTGGTTTTAGGGTCCTTAAGGGTTATTTTGGGTTTTTAGGGTTTTCAGGGTTTTTAGTGTTTTCATGGGTTTTTAGGGGTTTAAAGGGTTTTCATGTTTTAAGTGGTTTTAGGTGTTTTATGGGTTATTATTATTTTAAGGGTTTAGTTTTTTTTATATTTGTAGGGGCTATAAAGTATTTTAATGTTTTAGGGATTTAAATAGTTTTTAATATTATAGGTTTTTTAGGAGTTTTAGTTTTTAAGGGGTTTTATGGGTTTTGGGGGTTTTAGGGTTTTTAGGTAGTGTTGATGTTATACGGGTTTTTTGGGTTTTTAGGGGAGTGTGGGCTTTTAGTGTTTTTTCAAGGGTTTAATAATTTTTGTTGGTTTTTAGGGGTTTTTAAAACAAATAGGTTTTTCGGGTTCTTAGTTGTTTTTTTTTGTTTTTTAGGGGTTTTCGTGTTTTATGAGTTTTTGTAATTTTTATGGGTTTTATGGCTTTTAGGTTTGTTAGGGATTTTTAGTGTTTTTAGGGTCTTTAGGTTCTTTATGGATTTATAGAGTTTTAGGGTTTTTATGGGGTTTAGGGTTGTAGGGTTTTTAGGGGTTTTAGAAATTTTAGTCTTTTCCATGGATTTAAGGGGGTTTTAGCCGTCTTATTATTTTAGGGGGTATTATGGTATTTAAGGTTCTCTTAATGTTTTTTGGGTTTTAAGGATTTTAGGATTTTAAGGGATTTTTGGGGTTTTTTGAGATTTTGGAGTTTCCAAGGAATTTTAGGGTTATTAACATTTTTTGATTTTTTTTGAGGTTTTGAGTTTTTTATAGTTTTTTAGTTTTTAATGGTTCATGGTTTTTTAGTGTTTTATGGAGTTTTTGGTGGTTTTTAGGGGATTACGGGCGTAGTTTTTGGGGTTTAGTGTGTATGGTTCATGGAATAGGGTTCAGGATGCATAGTTTATTGTGTTGGGTGTAGGGTGTAGGGTGTAGGGTATAGGTTTTAGGGTTTATGGTTTAAGTTATATGTGTTGGGTGTTGGGTATAAGGTTTAGGACATTGTTTATTAGTTTTATGGTGTAGGGTTTAGGTCATTGGGTGTAGTTTATTGGGTTTCGGGTGTTGCGTTTCAGATTTATGGTGTAGGTTATATGGATATTCTTGTAGGGTTTTGGGTTTTGGGTGTAGGGTATAGGGTTTTGGGTTTCAGTTGTAGGGTTTTGGGTTTAGTTATATTGTTTCAGGTGTAGGTTTTAGGGTGTGGAGTATAGTGTTTAGGGTGTATGTTTTTAGGTTTTTGGTGTACGGTATAAGATATAGGGTGTTGTTTTTAGGCTCTAGCATGTTAGTTACAGGGTTTAGGGTTTAATGGTTAGGGTTTAGGATATAATTTTTTGGATTTAGTGTTTAGGGATTTGGGTTTAGTGATTTGGGTATAGGGTATAGGATGTAAGGTTTAGGGTGAAGGGTTTTTGGTGAGTGTTATAAGGTTTTTTGTTTTCTAGGGATTTTAGGGATTTTTAGAGTTTTTAAGGAATATTTAGGATTTTTTCATGTTTTTAGTGTTTTTCTTGTTTTTTAGGGTATTATTGGTTTCTCCTATTTTTAGCGGGTTCAGACCTTTTTAAAGTTTTTAGGATTTCAGGGCGGGTTTCTGGTTTCTTTTGTTTTTTAATGTTTTCTGGTTTTAGGGGATTTTAGGTTTTTCTTAGGGTTTTTCAGTTTGTTAGGTTTTATTAAGATTGATAAAAGTTTTTTTGAGTTTTTATGGGGTTTAGTGATTTATGGTTCTAAGTTTTTTTATGGATTTAGGTTTTTTAATAATATAATGTTTCATGGATTTAGGATTTTAAATGTCTTATAGTTTTTTAACTTTTGAGGCATTTTAGATATTTTGTGTGTTTTATGATTTTTAGGTTTGTTTTGGGTTTATTAGCGGTTTTGTTGTTTATTTAAAAAAATTTGGGTTTTCATTGTTTTTAAAAGTTTTAAAGGGTATTTTGGGGTTTTCAGTTTTTTGGGGTTTTAAGGCTTTTAGGGTTATTTAGAGTTTTTAGGGTTATAAGTATTTTTAGTGTTTTAGGGTATTTTGTGGTATTTTGGAATTTTTTTGTGTTTTAATGGATTTTTAGGATTTGTAAGAGTTTTAAGGGTTTAGGGATCACTTTGTTGATTGTAGGGTTTTCAGGTTCATTTATGGATTGTTAGTGTCTTTATAATCTTTTAGGTTTTTTTAGGGTTTTTAGAGTTTTTATGGTTTTTTGGGCATTTATGGTTTTCGGGTTTTTTAGTTTTTTAGTGTTTTTTGGGATTTAAGGGTTTTTGATAGGGTTTAAGGGTTATTTGGGGGTGTGTTTTGATGTTTTAATAATTTTTAGGATTTTTATGGTTTTTAGGGTTTTCAGGTTTTAGGGTTTTTTTATTGTTAGGGTTTTTGAGGTTTTTGAGGTTCTTGGTGTTTTTGGGGTTTCTATCCTTGGGGCTGTTATGGTTTTTTGTGTTTTAGGGTTTTTAGTTTTTTTAGAGTTTTAGTTAGTAATTTTGTATTTTTGTATTGGTTTAAAATTCATTATGGTTTTAATGGGGTTTAGGGGTTTTTGGTGTTTTTATGGTTTTATTAGTTTTTATAGTTTTTTATTCTTTTTATGGTAATTTGATGTTTTTTATGTTTTTTAGTTTCTTTGATAGGTTTTAATGAAATTTTGGGGTATTTTTACCTTTTAGGGTATTTTTTGGGTTTTTAGATCTTTTAGGGTTTTAGGGTCATTTAGGGGTTTTTAGGTTTTTAAAGTATTTTTACGGTATTGTGATTTTTTAGGGTTTTCTAGGGATTTTATAGTTTTCATGATTTCACAAGGTTTTTTATGATTTTTAGGTGTTTTTAGGGTTCTGATGGGTTTTTAGTGTTTTAGAGTTTCAATGGTTTTTTGCATTTTAAAGGATTTTTAGTGGATTTTGTGATTTTAGGGGTTTTATTATTTTTTATAGTTTTTAGAGTTTTTCTGTTTTATGGATTTTAGGGGTTTAAAGGGTTTTTAAGAGGTTTAAAGTCATTTTTCGGTTTTAGGGATTTTCAGGTTTTTATTGGATTTGGGTTTATAGGTGTTTTAGGTATTTCATGGTTTTTAGAGTGTTTGTGGTTTTTCAGAGTATGGTGATATTTCACTGTCTTTCAGAGGTTTTTATATTTATTAATGGCTTTAGGGGTTTTATGATTGTTAGGGGTTTTTGGTTTTTTGATGTTATTGGGGTCTTTTGTGTTTTAATTTTTTAATTTTTTTGGTATTGTTTAGTGTTTTTTAGATTTAATGGATTTTTGGTGTTTTACAAGGGTTTGGTGTTTTTTGGGATTTGAGTTCTTAGGGTTTTTCTAGTTTTGTTTAAATTTTATAGTTTTTGGTGTTTTAGGGTGTTTTAGGGGTTCTGGGGTATTTTTAGTGTTTTAGGGTTCTTTAGTGTTTTAAGGGGTTTTATTTCCGTTTAAGTGTTTTATGGGATTTTAATGTTTCTTGGGTCATTGAGGGGGTTTATGGTTTTTATTATCTTTTAGGGGTTCAATGGTTTTTATGGATTTTTTTAATTTTTTTATGTTTCTTATTATTTAAGGGTTTTTAGGTAATTTTTTGGTTTTTAGGGTCATTTATGGTTTATAGGGTTTTTGGGTTTATTAGTTCTTTTTTGGAGTTTTCGGGGTTTTTGGGGTATTAGGTGGTTTTTAGGGGATATGTGATTTTAATGGTTTTTAGTTTTTTAGGGTTTTTATAGGTTTGGGGTTTTTATGGGGTATTAGGGTTTTTTATGTATTTTATGGTTTTTTAGATTTTTAGGATTTTAGGGTTTTATAGGGTTTTTATTTCTTTATTAGGGTTTCAGGGTTTTCTTA
Organism: Viscum album; assembly: GCA_963277665.1. Taxonomy (NCBI): domain Eukaryota; kingdom Viridiplantae; phylum Streptophyta; class Magnoliopsida; order Santalales; family Viscaceae; genus Viscum; species Viscum album. The sequence goes on along the minus strand of OY728142.1, from coordinate 679,562,932 downwards.
GGGTTTCTAAATTTTTAGGGTATTTTAATGCTTTTTGGTTTTTTGGGTCTTTTATGATTTTTAGGGATTCATATTGTTTTTAGGGGTTTTTGGTAATTTTAAGGGTTTTTGGGTCTTTCAATGTTTTTTGGGGTTTTTAGGTTTCTTCACTGTTTCAGGGGGTGGTAAGGTTTTTTTGGTTTTTAGGGTTCTTTTGGGGTGTTTTGGGTTTTTTGGGTCTTTGAGGGGTTTGTTAGGTTTTTGGGACCCTTTATATGGTTTTAGTGTTTTTTGGTTTCTTTTGGGGTTATAGGGTTTTTAGGGTCATTAATGTTTTTTGGTGTTTTGGGGACCTTTTGGTTTTCCAGCGTGTTTAGGGTCCTTTAGCGATTTTTCCATTTTTGGGGTCCTTTAAAGGTGTTAATGGTTTTTGAGACTGTTTTGTTTTTAGATTTTCTTTGTTCTTTTATAGGGTTTTAGGGTTTCTATATTCTTTTAGGGTTATTAGTATATTTTATGGTCTTTAATGGTTTTTAGGGTTTTTAGTGACTTTTAGGGTTTTAGGGTGTTTTCGGGGATTTCAGGGTTTTAGGGTCTTTTAGGGGTCAATGGACATTTATGGTTTTTTAGGGTTGTGGTTACTTTTAGCATTTTAGGTAATTTTATTGTTTTCTTATTGTTTTTAGTAGATTTTAGGATTCTTATGGGTTTCATTTTTTATTAGTTTTTGGATTTTTGGGGGGGTTTTGGGTTTTAGGGATTTTAGGATCCTTTAGGGGATTTTGGGATTTTTTGGTTTTTAGGGTTTTAGGGTTTTTAAGAGTTTTAGTGTTTCTTACGGCTACTTAATTTTTTTATGGTATTTTAGGGATTCAAAGGTTTTAAGTTGTTTAGGGTTTTTAGGGGTTTTTGGGGTTTTAAAGTTTTAATATTCTATGGGTGTTTATGGTTCATAGGTGTTTTTTGGTTTATTAGGGGGGTTTTAAGGATTTTATTGTTTTTTTTGGATTCTAGGGTTTTTAGTGTTTTTAGGGTTTTAATGATTTTTATGTAATTTATGACCTTTTAGGGTTTTTAGGTTTTTAGGGGTTTTAGGGGTTTTTAATGTTCTTATGGTTTGTTAGGGGTGTTCATGGATTTTCAAGGCGTTTTTAAGAGTTTCATGGTTTTTGATGGTTTTTTGGGGTTTTATAATTTTTTTAGGGTTTTATGGGTTTTATGGGATTTCTTTTAGGGGTTTTAGAGTTTTAAGTGTTTTAGGGATTTTAGTGTATATTAGGGTTTTTAGAGGTTTTAGAATATTTCGTGGTTTTTAGGGTTTATTAGGGGTTTTCATCTATTTAGTGTTGTTAGGGTTTTTGGGTTTTATGGTGTTTGAAGGTGTTTTAGGATATTCAATAAAATTTATAGTTTTTAGGGTATTTTGTGGGGTTGTATGGATTTTTAGGGTATTTGGGGGTTTAAATGTATTTAGGGTATATTTTGTTATGTTATGGTTTTTGGAGATTTTTTTTGTATTTTCGGTGTTTTAGGATTTTTCAAGTATTTTAGGGGGTTGTAGGTTTATTAAGATTTATTGGGTATTTAGTTTTTTCATTTTTTAAGGGGTTTTTGTGTTTTTAGGTATTTTTGGGTTTCTAGGGTTTTTAGTCCTCTTAGGTTTTTAGGCATTGGGGATTAAGGTAATTTTAAGATTTTAAGGGTTTTAGGGTTTAAGGTTATTTAGGGTTTTATAGTTCTTTTATGTGTTTTATCATTTTTTTTATAAAATTATAAGGATTTTAATTGGTTAATGGTTTTTTATGGTTTTTGGGACCTTTTTGGTTTTTAGTGGTTTTAGGGCGAAAGCAGATGCGAGGACGAGGCTATTCCTGGCCCCCAGAAATTTATTAAATAAAAAGGAGCAAGTCCAAAAGGAGTAAAAAAGAGAAGAAATCAAGGAAAGAAAGACACAATAGAAAGAAGCAACGAAAAAGTCAAGCCATAAAGTCATTATACTCATGCCCAGCAATAAAGGGGTCTCCATATGCACTGTAGCTGTCAGCAGCATCAGGATCTACCGAATCCCACTTAGAAGATTCATATGGTGCTGTAGAAATATACTCCATTTGCCTCTCATTCTCCATGCACGAGGCCCTGGTTTGAATAGTCCTGGGTAGCGTAGAATAATCCTTCTTTTCCCTTCTTTTCCTAGTCTCAGATGATCTATGTGTCCCCTGAGAAGGTATTTCTATGTCCTCCTAGTCCTGTTTCTGTATAGGAATCTATAAGACCTCCTAGTTCAAGGCATAAGTAGAAAGCTCACACATCATACATTTGAATTGGGGCATATTGGCACTGTCCTCCAGGTTGCGATAGCTAGAAGTAAAGCTTGTCCCTGCAAAAAACTTCTCCCTGGGAAATCCACCTACATAGTTCTCTTTTCCAAAAGGTTCCCCAAGAAGGGCCCTTTCTTTCAAGATCTGAGCCATGTTTGATGTTATCCTGAAACTATCAAGCGAGCCGTCCTCCCATAACAAATGATCATGGGAAATAAATTCATTCTGCAAATAAGAATCCTGAACTGGTGCCTTCATCACATTGGGGTCCTCCAAAACCCTGTCTTTTAGAACCAGGTATATTAAATTCCCTTTGTCCTCATCTCCCATCTGACCAGACTCATTTATCTTACCATCAGGTGCCCTTTCAAGAGCTCATGCATCTGAAACGTCTATCACAATTGGGACCAGAGACCCCATTTCATGATAACAATCTTCATTCGAAATAGGGCAGGCCACCACTGTCAGTGCATCATCACCCTCCTTCCAATCCACCCGACCAGTGTGACCCAGATCAGCAGATCGAGTCACCATAACCCCAGAAATCCCCTGCCCAGAGCCCAATTCCTCATCCATCCTATCAAATCGGTTCTTCACAGGAACATCCATGCCCTTCCCACCTACACATTTTCCCAGTACCCCATCCCTCTCCTGTTTCACTTTCATGGTCACAACCAGGTCATCTCGAGAGCCCCGGACAGCTTCGAGACTGCTACCTCCAGCTTCCGAAGTGTTCACTCCTTTTCCAGACACTATTCCTAGATCATTATTCAGCAATCAAACACTGTACAATCCTTAGGGTCAGGCGGTTGATGCGGGACACTCTTCAGCGAAGTGTCCCCAGACCCTGCACAAACTAACTCCTCCTCTCGAGGCATCACCCCTACCTAGTAACCACTTCCTAATCCAGACCATATGTCGGGGAGGTAACCTTCTCATTGAGAGGCTCCATGGATGGAGCTCGCACCTCCTGAGTGGCCACCAATTTCCCATCACCACCAGGAGTATCATGACTCCTGGGGTAGCCAACCACACTAGAATTTAGAGCCAGCCCTCCCATATTGTGCAGAGTTGATTACCCAACTGAAATCTCAGCGAATGTTGGAAGAGCTGCAATAGATTTCCCAGGAACTAAAGAGGAGGAGTCTCTTCCATTCCGGCACACAGAAGCAGCATGGCCTAACCTACAACAATTTGAGCAGAAGAAGACCCAGGACTCAAAGCAGACATGTTGTTTCCACCGGAGTTCACCTTCAATCTCGACACAAACCAAATTGACCGGAGGCTTGCACACAACCACCTCTATGGAAATCTATGGAACAAAGGGGTGAAATGCAGTTCTCTTCTGTGTATCCATACAAATAAATCTCCCAATTATATTACCAATGACATAAAGAATAGCCGGATTCTAGAAGGGGAGCACAAGTCCAGGAAGAGTTACCCACAACACTGCGCTCGGAGGGTCACGATTCAAGTGGAAATCAAAGCTCCACCAGAAAAAGTTGAACCAAAAACTGATGATAATCCGTGGAGCCATAGCCCAGGCCAAGATCAAATCATCCTCATTCCCAAATCGAACAAAAATATGGCGGGTCTCAATTAACCCTACAACATCCCTTTCACAGAGATTCCAAGAAGAGGAAACAAACCTGTCGAATACTTTAATAGAGGGTCGGTTCCTCCCAAACCGAACCACCAACGTCTGATCCAGAAGAGCAGAGGCCAAAGAAAACTCCTGAGCAGAAATCGGGACCGAGGGCACACCGTTCTGGCAATGAGGAGCTTTTGTGTCTTTTAAGGTTTTTGAAATTTTTTTATGTTTTTAGTGATTTTGGGTTTTTGGGTTTTTAGGGGATTTTAATGGTTTTATATTGTTTATCATTTTTCATATTTATGGGGTTTTATGGTTTTATGGGTTTTAGTGTTATCCTGGGGTTTTATATTTTTGTGTTTTTTTTATTTTTTTTTTGTATTTTTTCGTAATACTGATTTCTAGATAATTTCGAGCTTTAAAGGATTTTTAGGGTTTTCAGTGATTTTAGGGTTTTTATAGTTTTTACTGTATTAAGGGACTTATGGTCTTGGGGGTTATAGAGGTTTCTTATGTGTTGACGGATTTTCAGGATTTGAAGAATTTTATATATTTATGTGTTTTTGGGATTTTTATGACTTTTAGGGGTTTTGGGGTGTTTTAGGGGTTTATGGATTTATGATTTTTATATTTTTTATAGTTTTAGTGTTTTAGGTTTTTAGGTGTTTTTAGGGGTTTTAGGGTTTCTATGAGTTTTAATAGTTTATATTGTTTTAGTTTTTTTCTATTTTAGGGTTTTTTTGTCACCTTATTTTCTTTTATTTTAAGGGTATTTATGGTTTATAGGGGTTGATGGAATTTTAGGGAGTTTTATGGGGTTTTACAGTCTTTTATGTGTGGTTTAGAATTTTTTCTATTTTGAGGGGATTTAGAGTTTTTTATGATTTGGAGGTATTTAGGGAAAGGAAGATACAAAGTTCGAGCTATTCCTGACCCCCCCCCCCCAAGTTTATTAGAAGAAGAAGACACTGCAGTCAAGGGAGGGGAGGGGTCGAACAAACCGCACCCAAAAACCCTTTACAAATTCCAAACCCACACTACCCCAAAATGAAAGACCAAAAAACACACCAAACCAATCAATGTATAAAAAAAGGACCCAACACCACCTCCCAAACAAACAACAACAAGCAACCATCAACACCAAAACCAGCAATCATCCACTATCATCCAACAACATCAAAACCATCTTCTGCAATTTCATCATCCCAAATTCAGCAACACAAGTCACAACCATCAACCCTTGTTAGGTCCACGTCAAACTCCATCACAGGATAACCCATCAAAGGAAGGCATCTTCCAAAAATCAGTGGTCAAAAACCAGACGCGACACCAGCGACCAAAATAACTTCAGCACCTCTTATCCAAACAACACCATCGTCCAACAGCCCCAATCTCAATCACCATCACACAATTTACCAGCATCAGACATCATAAATTAAACATCAAATTAAAAACCCATCACAGTCAGCAGCAAATTTTCAAAATCATAGCCATTCGTCAGCACCCGAGTACTTCATCATCAATCAGGAAGACATATCATAGTCAAACAGTAACAACAAGAAAAACTAGTTCCACCAAGGAATACCCCTCTAAGCCAAATGATTGACCCCAATCACACCGGACCACTCCAAAGCCAACACCAAACTGAGAGGAAGACACACAGAGAGTCCAGATGCACATCGGGGAAAAATCCATGAACACCAGATCTGGTGTCAGGGTAGTGGTAGAGGAACACCATAGGCAAGTCATAGCCAAGAAACCCAGCAACAAATCCGAGAAATAGGAGCCGTGGGGGTTCCGAAGCCAAGAGGGAAAAGGGTTCCGAAGACAAACCACCCTTGGGCGATACAGGTCAGTGTCGAACTGTGACCTCGAAGACAAGCACCCGAGCCGACTGCGAACACACCGGATCAGGGACTACCTAAAAACGGGAGATAAAACACCGAATCCCATCATACCATAACCGAGCCTGCCATAGTCGGTGATGGACATTCTAGATCTGAAGCAGCCTGAATACGAGTGGTGCAGCGAAGAAGCCATCAGACAGATTCAGACCACACCGTTCCAACACCAACCAGCTATGAGCCGAGGCAAGACATCAGGAACCGAGGCTAAACCATTCCAGATGAGGGAGGAATTAGAATTTATTGAGAGACCCTAGAAACATTAGGGGGGAATGGGATCCTCTTCTCAGAGGCTCTCTCCCTTTCTGGGTCATTTAAGGGGTTTTATGGTGTTTAGGGGTTTTAGGTTTTTATGGGTTTTCGTTATTTTACGGTATTTTTAGAGGTTTTTTGGTATTGGGATTTTAGAAACATTTGGGGTTTTAGGTCAGTCTTTGGGATTTTAAGGGGTTAAAGGGTTTTTAGTATTTCAAGGTTTTTAGGGTGTTTTGGGTTTTTTTTGTAATTTTTGGGTATTGGGATTTTCATGGGTTTTATATGTTTTTTGGGGTTTTATGGGTATTGGGGGGGGGGTATTTTTAGGATTTATGTTTTTTTAGTTTCTTTGGGTTTAATGTATTTTTTTGTGATATTTTGGGTTTTTTGTGTTTTTAGGGATTTTAGGGTTTCTAGGGGTTTACAGAGTTTTTATGATTTTTTGGTTTTCATGGTTTTGGGTGCTTTTTCAAGGTTATTATGTTTTTTATTGATTTTTGTTCATGTAATGGTTTTAGGGATTTTTATGGATTTGATGGATTTTAATTTTTTTAATGTTTTTAGTATTTTTCAGAGTTATTTATGGTTTTTATGGTTTAATAGGGGATTTCAATGTTTTTTATAGTATCATAAGGTTTTTTATGTTTTTATACCATTTAAGGTATTTAAGGGTTTTAAGGTTTTATTTTTATGTGTTTCTTTTATGGTTTTTAGGGTTTTATAGGGTTTTTTTGTGTTTTCAATGTCTTTTAGATTTTGTTAAGGTTTTTAGGGTCCTCTAGGGGGTTTTTGGTATTTTTTAGCATTTTTATGGTTTTTAGGGATTTTTGGATCATTTATTATTGTTAGAATTTTTTAGGCCATTGAGGGATTTTCTTGGTTTTTTGGTTTTTAGAGTATATTATGTTTTTTGGGTTTTTTAGGGTTTTTGATGTTTGAGTTTTGTTTATGGTTTTTATAGTACCTTAGTTTTTTAGGATTTTTAGGATTTATTTGGGTAGGTGGGGGGGGGTTGTGGTTTTTTATTGTTTCTAACATTTTTAAGGCTTTTATAGTTTTTAGTTCTTTTATTTTTTTATGGTTTTCTTGTTATTTGTATAGATTTTAGGGATTTTATTTTTTTAATGTATTTATGGGGTTTAAGGGGTTTTAGGTTGTTGTATTGTTTTTTAGAAATTTTTGTGTCTTTCTTGGTTTTTAGTGGTTTTTATGGTTTTTAAATTCCTTTAAATATTTTTAATATTTTTAGGTTTTTATGGTTATTTTATTGTTTTGGGTTTTTAGTGTTTTCAAGGGTATATTAGTTTTTAAGGGGTTGGGGGTTTTATGATATTTTATATTCCTTTTTGTTTTTAGGGTTTTAGGGTTCTTTATGGTTTTTCTGTTTTTTTGTTCGTTTAGGATATTTTGGGGTCCTTTATTTTTAAGGGTCCTTTTGGGTTTTTAGGGTCTCTTAAGGGTTTTGGAGGTTTTATGGCCCTTTTGGGTTTTGAGACACTATTAGGGGTTTTTGGGTATTTTATGGTATTCAATTTTGTTATGGATTTTATTGTATTTTATGTGTATTTTGTATATTTTTGGTGTTTTTTGGTGTTCTATGGATTTTAGGGTCTTTTACGTGTTTTTATAATTTTTTGGTATTTGAGGGGGTTTTAGGGTGTGTTGGAGTTTTATAGTTTTTATGTGTTTTTAGGGATTTAAAGATTTTTAGGGGCTTTAGTGGATTTAGGTTTCTTTATGGTCCTTTAGGTTTTTTGGGTTTTTATGTTTTCTGGGTTTTTAGGTTTTTTATGGGTTTTATGTGTTTTAGGATTTTTTTTTGAGTTTTCTAGGTTTTTCAGGATTTTAGGTGGGTTTAGGGATTTTTATGGATTTTATGATTTTTAGGGTTTTAGGATTTTTCAGATTTTAGTGATTAAAAGGTTTTAGGGTTTTTAAGGGTTTTAAGGTTTTCATTTTTAAGGATTTTTAGCTATTTTAGGGTTTTTAGTGGTTTTATGATTTTTTAAAGGTTTTAGTGTTCTTTGGATTTCAAAGGGTTTTAGAGGTTTTTAGGGGGTTTAGGTTATTTAAAAATTTTAGGAGTATAATGGTTTTTTGGGTTTTGTGGGATCAAATATGTTTTTTGTTTTTTTGGTAGTTTTCCACAATTTTAGGGGTTTTTGGGTTTGAAGGGATCGTTTAGGGGTTTTAAGTGGTTTTAGTGTTTTTAAAGTTTTAAGGGGTTTTAGGGGTTTTAATATTTTTCTGGGATTTTTGAGGGGTCTTAATGATTTAAGAGATTATTTGGGGTTTTAGGGGTTTTAAGGTCTTTTATGGGTTTTAGGGTTTATCTGTGTTTATAGGATTGTTTTGGGTCTATATGATTTTATCAGTTTTTTGTGTTTTTAGGGGTTATTATAGTTTTTATAGTTTTTAGGGTTGTTAGGGTCTGTAAGGTTTTTTTGGGTTTTTAGGATATTAAATTTTTTAGAGAATTTTATGGTTTTTAAGGGTTTTAATACCTTTAGGGTTATTTGTTTCTTTTTTTTTGTTTTAGTGTTTTTACAGTTTTTAGGGATTGTTTGGTTTTTAATGCTTTTTGGGGTTTTTACAGTTTCATGATATTTTTAAGGGATTATGGTGTTTAGGGTTTTTATGGGTTCTATGTTTTTTTATATTTTTTGGGGTTACATTAAGATTTTGTTTTTCTTTTGGGTTTCAGTTGTTTTAGGGTTCTTTAGATTTTTTGGTCTACTAAAATGTTTTTGATTCTTTTAGGGTTTTTAGACTTTATAGGGTGTTTTTATTTTTTTGGGGTTTAAAGTTTTTTATGTGTATATGGTTTTTAGGGTATTAGGGGGTCTTATTGTTTTTATGGTTTCTGTGGATTTAAGGGTTTTTAGGGTCTTGAAGTTTTTTCATAATATTTTAGGGGTTTTAGGGATTTTTAATGATAAGAAAGCTGATTAGATCAAAAAAAAGATAGGATATTGTCACATGTAATCAATGAAGGGATGGTTAATTTAGAGGAATATATCTATACATGGGACATGATTACCAATCCTTTCGAATATCTTATCAAGGATGATCTGGATATGCAGGTAACTGAACTTAAATAGGGGTTATACATGGTGAGGAATTTTAAAAACCACAGATTTCTATTTAATTATTTTGGGATTTGTTTCAAGGTTTAATGTACTTTAGTTTAGACTTGTTCAATTTCAAATTTTTTACATAAAAGTGATTTTGAAAAAAAAATAAAATTTACAGGTAATGGATTTTTTATATTGTAAGTGTTTTTAAGGATTCTAGAGGTTTTTAGGGATTTTTACTTTTTTAGGGGTTTAATAGTGTTTAAGGGTATTTATGGTCTTTTTGAGTAGTTATTGGGTTTTAGGGACATTCAAGGATTGGGGGATTTTTTATAGTCTTTTTTTGATTTATGGGTTTTAGTGTCTTTTAGGGGATTTAATAGATTTAAGGGCTTTCTTGGGGGTTTTAACAATTTTAAGGTCTTTACGATTTACTGGGTCTCTAGGTTTTAAATATATATTTAGATTTTTTTGTTTTATCTTTTTATTGTTTTATTTGTTTTTAAGGATTTCATTAGGTTATATGGTTTCTTGGGTTTTTAGGGGTTCTTTTTTTCATTGGATTTTCATGTTTTTAGGTGTTTTAGTTATTTTCAAGGTTCTGTAATTCTTTTTAGGTATTTTCAGGTTTCTAGAGTTTTTTAGGGGATTAAGGGATTTTTTGGGTTTTTTGGGGTTTTAGGTGATTTGTGATTTTTACAATGTTTTTAGCTTTTTAGGGATTTTTTAGAGTTTTAAGGATTATTTAAGGATATTTAAAGAGTAAAATTGTATTTTGAGATTTAATTGGTTTTACTGTGTTTTAGTGGTTTGGGGATTTTTTTTGGGGGGGGGGGGTTTATAGTTTTAGGGATTTTAGGGTTTTTAGGGCTTTAGGTTCGTGTAGGGATTTTTGTGTTTACAAAATTTTTTAGGGGTTTTATATATTTTTATGGTTTTTAGGTTTTTATGGGTATTTAAGAATTTTAGGTTCTTTTAGTGGTGTTTTAGTGTTATTTATGTTTTTTAGATATTTTAGGGTTTTAGGGATTTTAGGGGGATTTATGTGTTTTAAGGATTTAGGGCGTTTTAATGTATTTTTAGTGTTTTTAGGGTCTTCTGGTTTTTAAGGTTATAAGGATTATTATGGGATTTAGTGTTTTTTATAAACTTTTTAGTTAATTAGGAATATTTATGGATTGTTTTGTTCATTTAGTGGTTTTCGTGTTATTTTTTAATTTTTATAATTTTAGGGGTTTTAGAGTATTGTAGTATTTTTAGGGTTTTTAGGGGATTAGGGTTTTTTGGGTTTTTTTGGGGTTTTTAGAGTTTTTAGGGTTTTATTGGGTTTAATAGGCTTTTTCATAGCATTTTTTCGGTTTTTAGTGTTTTAGGGTTTTCTATTGGATTTTAGGGGGTTGGGGTTAAGGTTTTAGGGTTTTTTATTTTTTAGGGGTTTGGGGTTTTTTAGATTTTATTTTTATTTAGGGGTTTTATGTTTTTTAGGTTTTTTTGGATTCCTTTGGGGGTATTATGAGTTTTAGGATTTTTTTTATCTGTTTAGGTGTTTAATGGTTTTTTAGGGTCTCTTTAGGGTACTTATGTTTTTATACAGTGGTTTTAGTGTTTTAGGGTGTTCTATGGTTTCTATGGTATTTAAATGTTTTTAGGAATTTTAGGTATTTTATCTTTTTAATGGGTTTTTAGGTTTTGGGGTGTTTTATGGGTTTTTAAATTTTTTTGGTGTTTAAGGGCAAAGAAGGCTCGGGTCCAGGCTATTCCTGGCACCCCCCAAAATTTATTAAACAAAAAGACACAGACACTGCAGACAAGGGAGGGGAGGGGTCGAACGACCCACACCCAAAAACCCTTACAACCCACGCCAAAGAAAGAAAAACAAAGAAAGAAAAAGGCACAAAAACAGACACAACCGCAGCATCCTCACGTCACATCCATCCAGTACCAGCATCCAACAGCACAACATCCAGCGTTAACCAGCATCTATCAGCTCACAGCAACCAACAACCAGCATTTAGACATCATCCAGCATCCCAGCATCCAGCACCTCGCATCATCTAAACTCAAAAAACCAGCATCCAGCACATCCCAGCCAAACAACAACCAGCATAGAAAATATCTATCAGCACCAACATCACCATTTCAAACCACCACAACCATTCACCACCAGAAAAATAGACCACAACACCATCCAGCCAATCAGCACCAGAACAACATCCAACACCAACACCAAAACATCACAGCCACGCAGTATAACCATCCCATCCAATCAAGCTCTCCCCAGACAACCATTCCATCAAACCAACTCGCCATCAACCACATCAAATCAAATCCTCCATTTCATGTCAAAAACTAGTGCATAGAATTACAACCAAAGACCATAAGTAGCAGCAAGAGACCGAGAATCAGAAGAAATCAAAGCCTCCCTCCTCCAAGCAACAGGACCCGAACTTGAGCACACCAAGCCATACCTACAGCCGACATCGAACCAGGAAGACATTTGAGGGTTCAGGAGCATGCTGGGGTTGACACCGCGCCCTCCAGATCTGGCGCAAGGCAAACGAAACGGAGGAGCCCTGCAGACAAGCCGACATCGGTACCACCAGATCTGCAACTGATCAGGAGCTGGAAGGGGGAGCAGCAACCGAAGCCGGGTCTCGAACCGGGCACGCCAGAGGCCGACTGGTGACCTTGATCCGGGAGGGGAACCTTCGCAGCAACGAAGCCAGGTCCCGAAACAAGGCACACTAGAAGTTTGAAACGAACCTGAAGAACGATAGGGGAACCTTCGCAGCATTTCGGAACCCGAAACCAGGCACCAAGAAGCAAGATCCGAAGGTGGGACGCGCATCGGGCAAGCCGGAAAAGATCCCCCCATCTGAAGACCCAACGCATCAGATCTGGAGCAATATGGGCGTGACCAAGCAACCACCGGACCGTCTAGAACACGCAAATCCAACACCAGCGGTTGCCGAGCCGAAGCAGGACAGGAAGCACTGAGGTCGGACCTCGCCGGAGGAGGAAGGGGGAAGAAAGTAGAGGAAAACCTAGGCGGCGCGAGGAGGAGAGGAGAGCTGCCGCTCCTCTTTGGTGTTTAAGGGGTTTTATGGTTTTCTAAGGTTTCTTTAGTTTTTAGGTCATTTTAGGGGTTTTAGGTCCTCTAACAATTTTTTATATTTTTTATAGTTTTATTGGTTTTATAGGGATTTGGGTTTTATAGGGTTTTATATTTATTTAGCGAATTTAATGGGTACTTATGGTATTTTAGTGGTTTTTAGGTTATTTTTAGGTCTTTAGGTGTCGGACAGTTTTTAGTGTTTTTTAAATTTTTCTGGATTTTTAGTGTTTTTGGGTCCGTTTTGGTGTTTAGAGGTTTTAGTGGTGTTTTATGTGGTATTCATATTTTTATAGGTTTTTTCGGTCTTTAGTTTATTTTAGGGCTTTTAGGGGTTTTTAGGTGGGATTATAGGTTTCATGGTTTTTTTTGAGATTTTATAATTTTTTAGGGTTTATGGGATTTTTGGGTTTTTGGGGAATTTTATGGTTTTTAGGTATTTTAATTTATTTTATGTTTTTTGGGTTTTTATGATTTTTATGGTTTTATAGGGTTGAGGGTTAGAATATTTTTGGGTTTTTAGATATTTTTATAATCTTTTATAGTTTTCTTGGGTTTTAGGTTTTTTTAGTTATTTAGGGGTTTTAAATTTCTTTCTTGGGTTTATAATTATTAATGGGTGTTTGGAGTTATTTAGTTTTATTTTGGGCTTTCATTGTTTTTGGGTGTTTTATATATTTTTATGTTCTTATTATTTCATTAGTTTGGGTTGTTTTAGGGTTTTTAGTATCTTTTAGGGTTTTTGGTAGGTTAATGGTTTTTACGGTTTTAAGGGCTTGTTATGGTATTTATGGGTTTTTAGTTTTTTAGGGTTTTGGTCAAGTATTTAGAGTTTTTTTGGGGCGTTTGAGTTCTTATTATTTTTAGGGTTTTTTGTTTTTTTGGTTTTTAGGGTCATAGGGTTTTTGTGGTATTTTATAGTTTTTAAGGGATTTAGGGGTTCTTTTTTTGGTTTTAGGGACATTTAATGTCTTCTTAAGTTTTGATGTTCTTTTAGGGGGTTTTATGTATTTTATTGGTTTTAGGGGTTTTAGGATATTTTAGGGTTTTTTGGGTTTTTAAATATTTTAGGGATTTATGGTCATTTAGTGGTTTTTTTGGGTTTAGTGGGTTTTAGGGGTTACCAAATTTTTAATGTTTCTTCATTTTTTTAGGGTTTTATGAGTTTTTATGTGATTTAGGGTGTTTTAGGGTATTTGTGTGGGTTTTAGGGCTTTTGAGGGGGGGATTAGTGGCTTTTAGGTTTTTAGAGGGTTATTTGGATCCTTTATTGTTTTCCTTGGTATTTTGGGTCCTTTGGGGTTTTTAGGGGGTTTTATGGTCCTTATAGTTTTTTATTTCTATGACTTTTTATAGGTTTTAGGGTTTATTTGGTTCCTTAGGGTTTTAGGGTTTATTCATTTATTTAGGGGTTTAAAGACTTTTGTGCAGTTTAAGGTTATTTAAGTATCTTTTTAGTGTTTTTAGTATTTTTAGTGTCTTTTTGGGTTTTTAAAATTTTTAGGGTATTTTAGGGGGTTTTGGGGATTTAGGGTCCTTTCAGGTTATAATATGTTTTTGGGATCTTTTTGGGGGTAAAAGGTTTTTAGGAAATTTTAGTTTTTTTATGCCTTTTATGGTATTTTAGACATTTTTCATGGTTTTTATGATTTTTTTAGGTTTTTAGGGTTTTTAGGTTTTCTTTGTATTTTATGGATTTTTAAGGGTTGTAAGAGTTTTTTTTTATATTTTTCGGGTTTAAGTGGTTTTTTGGTCTTTTTGGGTTATTAGGATTTTTAGAGGGTTTAGGATTTTAACATTTTTATGGTTTTGGGTTATTTTTAAAGTGTTTTGGGTTTTTAGGGTTTTTAGGGGCTTTAGGCATTTTGGGGGGTTTTAGGTATTTTTTATCTTTTAAGGGGGTTTATTGTTTTTCAATGGGCATTAGGGTTTTTCAGGTTCTTTATGGGATTTTTCTATATTTTATGATGTTTTCTTGATTTTAATAGTTTTTAGGGGTTTAGGGATTTAATAATTTTTAGGGGGTTCAGGGGTTTAGGGCCTTTTAAGAGTTTTTGGTTTTTAAGGATTTTTATGGTTTTGTGGGTTTTTTGAGTTTTTGAGATTTTTAGGAGTTGTTAAGGGTTATTAAATGTTATTATGGGTTTATAAATTTTATATGGTTTAGGGTTTTTAGGCTGTTACGGTTTTTATGGGGTTTATAGGTTTTAATAGGTTTTTTTGATTTTTAGGAGTGTTTTACGGGGTTTTTTCGAGTTTCTTGGGTTTTATTTGTGTTTAGGGGTTTTAGGGTTTTTAAGGTATTAGGGGTTTCAGTGTTTTAGGGTTTTAGAGTTTTAAGTAATTCTTAATGTTTTTAGGCCTTTTATAAGGGTTTTTTGGGGTTTGGGACTCTTATTATTTTTAGGGTTTTTTTGTTTTCGTGTTGTTTAGGGGTTTTAATGGAATTTTTAGGGTTTTGGGATTTTTGTAATTTTCATGTTTAATGGGTTTTATGGTTCTTGATTTTTTTCGGGGACTTATATGGTATTTAAATGGTTTTGTGTTTTCTGGTTTTTAGAGGTTCTTGCGGTTTTTAGGGGTTTTAGGTGTTTGGGGGGTTTCTTGGGGTTTTTTTGCGTATTTAGGGTTTTCAGGATTTTTATGATTTTTAAGGTTTTATGGGTTTTTAAGGGTTTTAAATTTTTAGGGGTTTCTAAATCTTTTTATTTTTTCCCATGTTTTTTATTGATTTTTTGGGTTCTAGTTGTTTTATGGAATTTTTAGGGGGTTTAGGTGTTTAGTGCTCTTTTAGAATTTTTTAGGGTTTCTAGTGATTTTTTAGAGGGTTTGGGTCATTATCATGGGATTAAGTTTTTATTATTGTTTTATGGGGTTTAAAAAATTTTAGATTTATTTTAGTTTTTTAGGATTTTTATGGTTTTAGTTTTTTTAGGTGTTTTTTTGGTTTTTAGGGTTTTCGGTTTTTTAGGAAGTTTTGGGTCTTGTAAGGCATTTAGTTTTTTAAGGGGTTATTTTTATTTTTTTAATGTTGTAAGGGTCTTTAGGGTTCTCTTGTTATTTTTAGTTTTTCATGGTTTTTATGGGTTTTTAGGGGTTTAGGGTTTTAGGGGTTTTTAGGATTTTTTGTGTATTTTATGAGTTTTTAGAGATTTTATAATTTGGGGGGGTTTTATTGTTTTTCATGGTTATAGAGGTTTTATGTTTTTTTAGTGTAGTTAAGAGTTTTTGGCATTTGTAGTCTATTTTTGGGTTCTTATATGTTTTTATGTGTTTTAGGGTTCATTTAGGTGTTTCTGTTTCTTTTTTGGGTTTTTCAGGATTTGTAGTTTTTTTAGTGTTTTTAGAGTTCTCAGGGGTTTTATATGGGTTTGAAGGTTTTTTTGGGGGTTTTAGGGATTGTTATACTGTTTTAAGGTTTTTCCAATGTTTTTGGGGTTTAACGTTTTTATGGTTTTTTTTAGTTTTTTATAGGGGTTTTTAGGGTTTTTAGTGTTTTATGTGTTTTTGTGTGATTTTGGGTTTCAAAAGATTTTAGGTTTTTAAACGTTTTTAGGGTTTTTTAGGGTTGTAATGGTTTTTATGGTTTTTAGTGTTTTAAGGTCCTTTAGTGTATTGGAGTCTCTTAGGTTTTTTAGGGTCCTTTAAGGTATTTTATGGTATAATAGGGACTTTTATGGATTTTAGTATTTTTATGGTCTTTTTAGGGGATTAATGGTCTTTCTATAATTTAAGGGGTGTATGGATTTTTTCAGTTCTTAATGGTGTTGGGTTTCTTAGGTATTTTTAGTGATTTTAGTTTTTTAGGGGGGTTTAGTAATTTTTAGTTTTTCTTTCATTTATATATTTATAGAGTTTCATGAGGTTTTATTGAGGTTTTTTGTTTTTATTATTTTAGGAGTTTTAGGTTTTTAGGTTTTTGTAGTGGTTTTATGGTCTATAGATTATTTTTGGGTTTTTAATGTTTTTTAGGTTTTCAAGGACTTTTAGGTTTTTTTACTGTCATTTGTGGACTTTTATGGTGTCTTAGGTTCTTTTTGAATTTTTATGGTTTTTTGGATTTCTATGCTATTCAGGGGTTTTAAGGGGATATTATGCGTTTATGGGGGTTTTAGATGTTTTTGGGGATTTTGGGGTTTTTAAAGAGTTTAAGGGGCTTTATGGTCCCCCCCCCCACTCAAAATTCACACTTCATGATGATTTTCTATTTTTTAATGCTTCCAATGGGTTTTTTCATGGTACCAGAAACAAACAATGGTTCTGTATCTGAAGAGGCCTACATTCCAAAGGTATACAGTTGTTAGGGATTTTGGCCAACGATGATTAAGAACTAACATTGGTCGAGAAGATGGCTTGTTAGGCTCATTGCACCCTTTCGTGAGTACTTATTGCCTACACCAGGACTCTCTTATAGACTTATGAAATGTTTATTAATCTTTTATTGATTCAAAAGTATTATATGATTCATTCCAGAGTAAAAAATATATTATTATCATGTATAGATTTTAGAATCATCTATATGTATATGAGGATCTTCCTCAATGGGGATATCTGTGTGTATTTGAGGTTCTTCCTTGATGGTATCCTCTCATGTAAAAAATATGGATTATTTGGTCATTATTATGATGATTTTGGTTTCCTAGAAACTCAGTGGGGGCACTCTGGAGTGTATCTTCATCAAGGGAGAAAAGATTTTTTTTTGTCGGGATTGAACCCATAAATGGGCTTCCTATGTATCCTTATGAGATGATTGAAAACCCACATAGTTTTATGATGCTTAATGGGGAAAATTATACCCATTAAGTTCATGTGATAAGGACCTCAATATATAGTTTTACATCATGGGTCAATGAAATATAGGTGGAAAGTGCATAGTCAAAGTTTGGTGTGGGAGTTATGTCGAACCAGTCCAGGGAAACTTTGAGGAATATGGTTTCTTGGGTCGAATTAGACCATACTAGGAATGTTTCCCAGAGATAACAGGGTTCATTTGGGGTGTTTGGTTTGGTCCTCATGGAGTATTTATATGTATTTTTTCTGGAGGGGAATCAAATCCCATGTAGTTTGGTTATGGGGACGTACAGCTATAGAGGCACTGCATGTTTATCTCATAAGGGAGTTCGACCCTTTGAGATTTTTAAGTTGCGTCTTATTCATAAAAATGATTCCCTAGAATGATACCATGATATATGTCTCAAATCAGCATGATTTTCAGGCTTTCTATGGGGCATACATCTGAGGTGGATTCCATGATTAAGGGAATTATGATTGGTTCTTACTCCTTAGAAAAATGCCCATTTATCTAGGGCCCTAAGTGATCATCCAACGTATCCTGGTTGTAACAGGAATAAAATTTATCATTGTTCATTAGATCACATGGATCATGTAGGTGTTTTGGTCTCCATTAACCTCTAATCCCATGTGATTCATGCTCATTGTGATAAACAAGAGGAAATATATGGTTTGAGATACTAAACAATATTATTTTGTCCACAAGTGGCATGGAGACAGATCCCAAAGGTAGAGGGATGGGTTGTTTAGTGGGCCCAACTCCTTTAACGCCTTTACCACTAATGGAAGAGGTATGGGATATTTTGGAAGAGTCTTAGGGTATGGAACTTCCCTCTCTTTACAATACCCTGTAATGGGTCCAGGGTATGGAGAATGAGGTGGGAAGGCAGCAAGAGAGAGGGGAGAGGGCTTAGGTGCCCATCCCCTATATGAACAAGTGGCTAGGTTACATAAAAGAGAAAGATTCAAACCCCATTCAAGAAGTTAAAGTGGATTAATCCAGGAGGTATTCCCTACAATTGGCCCTATAGTGAAGGGGAGGATCTAATTCCATGTTGAATGGAAAATAAAAAATAATACTCACCCTCCTTATATGAAAGTTGAGGTTTCAGGTCTTAGAGATAGGAATGAGAGGACATGGTCTTATCCATTTTTTACAATACTGTAAACTCCATGACACTATTTCTAGGGTAAGTTTCCTTATTACCGCAGGGATACACACTCACATGCACCCTGAGGACCTTGTCCAACTAACCGAACAAGTGTGTGAAACTTCTGACCATAGGAATATACACACTAATGGGGGACACACTGTTGTTCCACTCACCTTGGTTGTGTAATACTGAAGTTTTTGGTTTAGGTTTCATCGTTATCCATTTGAGAAAAGTGAGACAAAGGAAGATAGGCCCTTCCTTGGATGGTTTTTAAAAAATAATGTTGAGTGGCTCACATAGGCTGATGGTAAGGTCTATCCGAGAGGGCTCACACAAGGGGGGTCTACATAGGTAGGCATGGGTGAACTGGAAGCACCTTGGGGGACGACCACCTGGGTGACTACACTTGGGTGAGACCTTTCTCAAGCCTTCAAGGGTATCTATAGGTGTTCCTGAAAGTGTCTCGTATAGGTCATTGTTTTATGAATGGTACCTCGTGCTAGTCTTTATTAATTATGAGGTGAGTGAGTGCCTCAAATAAATTTTTTTATTTATAACCCTAGGATGACTTTAGTTTCACTATCCCCATTTAATTAACTCTTTAAGGTTTTATAAATTTACCTAGAAGGTTATGGAGTGTTTGAGAAATGCACTATGGATAAAAGAGAATATGCTAGACTTTGAGAATTTACGTATTTAGAAATGATGACCCCAGGGTCCTATTTATAGTAAAATATAGGACCTTGGTTGAAGGGTATATATCTCTCTAGAGTCTCTATCACACTGATAATGAAGGATATTGTGCAGGATGATCACGTAGGCTGACATGTAAGTACCCTGTGTGATGATAGTGTTTGGGGGTATATGGGAGAAAAACCCTTGGAGGAATTTTCAATCTATGACCTAATTCATTTACCTTTGTCTCTTCTCCCTAAGGTATTTTTCTTTGTACTCTTTTCATCTATGTAAAAAAAGGGTGTGTCAATAATAACCCCCCCCCCCCCCCAAATATTGGATCTGATTGATAGAAGAGGTTCTGATTCTAAGGTAAAGGGATGAAAAGGAAGGATGGTTCATGCAGGTATCCCACATAGGTCTTCTATTCATGGATGTTTTTATGTATTCTACATAGGTATAACACATAGTCAATATATTTAAGGATAATACCTCATCAATAAATAGGGTCTTGATTTCAGTGGTCGACTTTCGTGAATATGTACATTCTGGTCTCGTCACGCTAGTCTCCAGCGTAGGCCATCCCTTGATGCTCTTTTCACCGAATGCCTTTTTCATACAGATACGGTATATTCCTCTCAGTATGATACATACTTCTGGGTGAGTAACTTTCATAGGGACCATGAGTGATGTCCCTACGTAAGGCACTTGGGTGAGGAACTTGATTGAGGCACTTTCATGCCTTCATTCCTTTTCCAAAAAAAATTCATTTATATAATTGTTTTCATGAAATGAACTTATTGTTAATAGAAACTTAGAAAATATTCGTAGATTCAATGGATGGTACAAAGACTAGAGTTTTTTGATGAACAAGACCAAAAGTGAATAGATGGTGAAAATTATAGGGCATGACTACTACGATCCTTGTGATACAACTCTACCTGATTTGAAAATCCATATAAAGAAATACCATAATGACTTCGCTAAGAGTAGTTATCATCCTATTTATGCACATGGTCATCTAAAATATATCTTGATACAGGCCTTGATTAATTATACTCCACTCTCTTAGTTTAAAGACTACAAGAAATTCAAAACTCTTCACGTTTCTAGCATTGGTGAATATATTAACGATGGGACATCATACACATCATGTGTTATGAAACATAGCTAGTGTGCTTCAGATCAAAATCTTAATACACCTGAATTGAAGTTGTATTTCTATTTTTCCTACTTCTAGGATTCCCAAATTGATCAGTCAAAGGTTTGGAAGTAATATTAGGATTTTCCTCTTGGGAGGGGTGTTAATCCTATATGGATGAGGTTGTACTGGGTGTGCCAAACTTGTGCAGAGTTGAAGAAGCATATATAAGACATCATAATTTACAATGCTATGTGGGTGGTGAAGAATGATGTGTATAGGAATAACAAATTCATTCATGAGCTGATAAGCCAATGGATCCCATATAAAAACTCTTTCCACTTGATTCATGGAGAAGTTGATATCAGCTTTTGGAATGTCCACTAGATATATGTGGTTCCAATTCTTAGAGATATGTATGAAGAATTAATCCCTCTAAAGGATACATGGTATGAAACCGAAAGGATGCCACCTCAGGCATGTGAGTTTCGAATGATAGATCAGAACAATATGTGGAAAGATCCCCCTATGAGGGGGGAAATCTACCAAAATGTGTGGATGAGAACAATCGTGGAGCTGAAGATGAAAGGCACCACTTAAAAAAGTCCAACTACATGACCAAAGAAGGAAATTTAAATCGTTATTGATATATTTAGGAAAACATTAGAAAAGGGGATGTATAAAAAATTGGGTTATAATCTATATTCTAGCATTCCTATGAATACACATCTCATGGGATTTCTGACCATGTGGCTAAGATTTTTCCTACTAACCATTCATGATTCCAATGTTGGCATAAGTCTGAGCACAATTTTCATGGAAGCCAAGCCAGTGGAGAAGAAGGTTGTGGGATTGGAAATCCACATCCTAGGGAAAATCTACAAAATAATGATGTATATTAAGAAAGATAAGGCTCTATTCAAAATTGCATGGCCATTTAAGGTATTGTGGGGATGGGTCACAGACCACTTTAGAATCAATGATGTGATGAGTGAGGTCAAGGTCACTAGGATCCCATTTCAACCATATGTTTATGTTGTTTCTAATATTCTGCATCTATCCTAGAAACCCAATGAGACTATATTGAGGCTAATCCCATTCAAGGAGTTAAATCTATTATTGTATGGGGAACCCCCAACTTGGAGATTCACTGATGATAGGAAGGATAACTATGACCTAATATTATATAAGATGGCCTTTAAGGATGGTGTTATGAAAATTTGTATCAATGGTGAGATTATATGTAAGGAATATGCTCCATACTTGTTTTCACACCAATTTAGGTTCACGAAACACTTAACCGTATCTCCTCTAGAACATGTTCAATTGAAAAATCATATGATGGTAGGTCGATAGATATTGAATATTACAGCCATAGAGTTCACTCATGTAGTGATCATCCTACCCCAAAGGGTGAAACCAGTTGATCGGCCTCCTAGTATGCAGAGGCCTAGATTGCATCATACCCTAAAGGGTTGTTAGTGGGAGTTTTTCCTCAAGTCATGGTTGAACCTTCCTCTAATAATATTAAAGGATGAGAAAATACATCCTATCCAATCTAGTTTGTTTCTCTCACCTGAGGGATGCTTCACCCTATTTGGAGGATTTGGAAAATGATGTCCCATGTTCATTCATATTACTTCATGTATGGTTTAGACCACTGTACAAAGTCAAAAGGGATACACCAACTGAGATTGTACCTATTCCGTCTAGTCATCTCCTCTAAGAAGAGACTTGAGTTCTATTTTCTTTTCCTTTATCTGTGATGGAGAGGGTTAGTAAAACAATGAAATCCAATGATTTTGAATCATATTTACTACATAATGTGATGTTTTTGGAATTTTTATTACCATATACAACACAATTTTGCAGGACATGTCCTCCAATGCTGAAATCATATTTTCTCTTCTTCATAGTATATTGCAGATTCTAGGGATAGGTGATGAATGATCCCCACTTGATCTTCACTTCATGGACAATCCCACTTAGGTGATGATTTGTATTTGGGTTCTAGGGTTCTCATTTTTTCAATTTATTACCAAATTACTACTATTATATGGGTGGAGTATATAGAAAAATGATATTCTACAAAAGGGTTTGACCACCCATCATCTGATTAGTAGCTCGAAAATGTTAATCCCAAGATTTTAAGTTCTCATTTTATCGTCTTTTCATTTTTTCTTATTTTATTAAAGTTTGACAAACATTTTTTCTGAGGTGAAGGTTATTTCCATTTGCAGTGGTTGGTGGGAAGATCAAATAAGTCTCCCTCGTGAAATTAAGTCCCAACGAGCACCTTTCGTGTGGTCAATGAATCACCCCTTGAATCAGGATAGCCATCCCTACAGAATCAAGCAAATGATGTTGAAATGGAGGGGGAAACACTATTTACATCAATGATACATATCTTTGAGGATGTTGATTCTAGATATCCTCCATTGGAAAGGAAAACTAAAGAGAAATTCTAGAGGGTGGAATCATTTGAAAAATGCCTTTCTTTCCTCGGTAAGTCATCCTGGTGCCATTAATAATTGCTTTACCCAGAACAATTTTTTTATCCCACATGGGTTGTTGAAACATATTCCATTTCCACTATCAAAGGACATATAGAGTAGAATCCAAAGACTGATGAGGTTGTTGTGGAATTAGAAAAAATCCCTACTTGTGACTTATCTACCTCAATAAGAGAGGTGATAAGGGATGAGGATACATCATCTGCTCATATAACCACTCCTATCACCACTGTAGAAAGAGAAGAGGAATCTGGTAATGTAAAATGTAAATAATAAAATATTATATGTCGATGGATAACTTCCATTTATAAAATATTTTAGTTTTATCTCATGCACCATTTCACCCTATAATGACTGATTCCAACCATATGGTTTTCATCGAGGAATCTGATCAAGGTTTCAAGTTTTTGGTGGAGGGTGATGTGTTGGGTCATGAGCCAAATATTTCCAGCCACTCTATAAGTGAGATTACCATGTATCATAGGATGTTAGTAGATTCTATGAGAATTCTTGGTGAGGACATTGAAAAAATATTGGAACATATTAAACATCCCACCAATTTATAAGATTCTGAGAAACATGATAGGGAATTCAATGGAAATGATTTTTAAATTTTGTTCAACCAATACTTTTGTGCCTGATTCTCTAATCATGAATAATTGGAATGTGTTGATCCATGTGTGGAGAATTTCAAAGTTAAGGTTCATGTGCAAGACATTAATGTATATATTAGTCCCATTATTGAGGGGGGATCATAGGTGAACCATAAAATTGTAAGTCTTCTTCAGCCTCATTTTGAGAACCTTGGGAAGACTCAGGAGTGTTCCCATCATCCAGAGGTCCATATTCAAATTACTAAAGACATGGAATCTAGGGAGAAAATTACATCTAATACTAACCCATTATTTGGTAAGTGTCACTCGTTTTTAATCCCCCTTTATTTATTTTACCCATTATAATTTTTGAATATAATGATGTGTCTTTCTCAAGGTTCAGTTCTATCAACATCTATGATTGGGTTAAGGGAGAATCTTTTATGCCAAGGTAGTAAATACCCATACAAGAATCAATTACTACTCCTAAAGGAATATGCTAGGGTGATTCAATAAGTGAACTGATCTCAATGTTTTTATCTCCCTCTAATAGTGTATCTAAGTAGGATTTGGAGCTATAGAAAGCTATTTTCATTACACATCATAAGGATTGATTGGATATATGAAGGGAAATCTATGAGACGCCTCTTAATGAACTACCTTAAAAAATCAATCCACATTCATTCCTATTTTTTATATTGGGATTTGAAATATTAGATTACCACGTGACTCAAACTTCTATGAAGGAACTCATTTTCTAATGGGAGTGAGAGCACAAGCATTAATAGAACCATACAAAGGACAAGCTTCTCATCAATGTGAATGATCTTGAGGCTTCATTGTCCTAGATATAGGCCAACCATACCAAGAATATGGATGAATGTAGACAATAGATTAATGATTAAACCATGCATGTATCACTTCTTTAAGAGTATTTGGATACCACATAGGGGGAACTTGTACAAATCCACCACCAATTTAAAGAATCCAAATATGAAGGGTCTACTACCATTTCAGCTTAAGCGGAAGCACTTCACCGGACCAAGGAGACTGAATATGTATGGTTGATGGGACCTAAATAGGTGGATTATGGTATTCATGAGTCCATTTAATAGATGAAGTGTTATGTTGATGGTCCCTTGAAAATTGTGATGGAGAGACTCCATCTTTTGGATGCTCCTCTAGTTTTATTTTTCCTCATAAACAAAAAGTATTTTATGTCCAATCATCTTTGCCTTCATCCCTATCTTTTTTATATGATCCTAAAGTAACCATTAATGAAAATTTTATTGTAAAAGTATATTCATCATATATTTTTAATCATAGTTATGGGATGAAGAAAATTATCAAATTTTCTCTTAATCCATGGGGCCTAGCGAGCATAGTTCTACTATTGTTAGGGTCATTTTGACAACCCTAGAAGCTTTATATCTCTTTTTTCATTAAACTAATTTCTTCCTAAGACAAATATGATATATAAATTGAGGGTTAGATTTATATTTTTCTTATGTTACCTTTTTTTGGCTTTTCATCTTAACAAGTTTTGTGCCTTTTACATTTTTGTTGCTCGTTATTTTTCTTAAACCATATAGAGCACAAGACTAGTGAGTTGGGACTCAAATTTTTCCCAAAATACACTTTTTGTGTATTTAGTCAAATTATTACTGTGTCTCTTCTCATGGGATGTTAAATTTCTAGGATGTTTGACTAATTGGGATAGTGTTTAACATCGAAGATATTTGACCACAATTTTTGAAATAATGACCCAAATAGGGATTGTGTGCCGACTATGCTCCGACATTCTTCAAATATATTGTGGTAAATCATGAGCCATGATTTTTTTTCACTAGATCTAAAATAACAATATTAGATAATATAGGAGGTCTCTCTAGAGGACGAAGTTACCAACCATTAACACACTCGTTTTGTTGGTTGTTTTATGAAAGACTGAATAGGGAACGTATAGAATAGTCAATAGTAGAATCCTTAAATGAAAGGTTATAAATTTTTTGGGAAACATATACAAATAAAACTAAGGAGTATTAAAAAATTCTCATGTAAATAATTTCTCATGAATTATTACATTATATTGTTGATGGCTGATGTTTAACATTCATGTTTATCAAGACCATGCGGCATGGTTTTTCTATAAGAATCATTCTAAAAATGAAGGGAATATCTTTATTGGTACTAGAAAGGAATTGGAAACCACCCCAATAAAAATTTACTTCAAGTGGATGATAGTAAAAAAAATTAGATAGTTAATTTCAAGAGGGAAGGCCCCTTTAAAACAAAGATGAAGGTGTCATGTAGTTTATTGTCAAGCAATGGGGACAATAATCTGTTAGTTTAACAACTTATAGTGATGAGGTTATAATATTTAATTAAAATTCATAAAGCAACGGCATTATTCAATGTATATTAGATTCATACTGAAAATATATTATGCTATTTAGTTTATAGTCATGCAACAAGGAAATTATTCTATATATTATAAACTCATAAACAAAGAAATTATGCTATGTAGTTTAAATTCATATTGCAAGGACATTAGGGGGATATGATTTAATGTATTTAGCTTTGACTTAATGGTTGATTATTATCCTATCCACGGTTATCTATCAAAAAATGTGTTGACATATTCCGCTGTGAGAGGAGAAGTTGTAAGTTTTGATTTGGGGAATCCGGAATATGAAGAATCATATG
Organism: Viscum album; assembly: GCA_963277665.1. NCBI lineage: Eukaryota > Viridiplantae > Streptophyta > Magnoliopsida > Santalales > Viscaceae > Viscum > Viscum album. The sequence goes on along the minus strand of OY728142.1, from coordinate 679,537,126 downwards.
GGGAAAAGGGATAATGGTGTTAGAGGAGGTATATCTTGAGGAAGAAGTTACCACTGATTTAAAAACCTATTTTGTGGTCTTCATTATGCAAGGACAACAAGGGAATGTACTTTATAGTCGATAGTGTCATCATTTGGCTAACAAGATCTGAAATTTTTGAGCAACTTATACAAATCCAACTGGGGTGTATTATATAATTATTGGGGAAATAAGTCCTCATGAATTTCTAAATTCTATCACTAAAAGACGATGAAAATTTATTGAAATTTAGATCTCCCTAAGTTGTATTTTAATTTATGGGAGGAATGTACCTGAATACGAAAGTGTAATTTCAAGTCAAAATAACCTAAAAAGTCGGGGGAATATGTTTCTATGCTAGTCTGACCAAGATGAAATGAATGTCGGATCAGTAGTTTTTAGGTCATATGAATAGGACCACCATATCTTGGAAATGATAGATGATATATGTATATGAGTTAGAATCCCCCTGCATATATCTAACTCATATGTAGAATAGGGAAAACTCAATTTCTCTAATGGATCTTATAATGAAAGGTGTAAAAATTATATTCCTTGCATATATCATTGTTTGTAGACTAAAGGGGATAATTATTTTTTACCATGTAGCTGGGACTTGGAAATGGGACCTAGGCGTCACTCTGTATCTCATTGGAATGAGAATAAAGGCACACATAGTTCATGAAGAACCCACTAGTTTATTTTCATGTGGTAAGGACATGGGTGATTTTGAATTGAAAAGAAGTATTTTGGATGGACTAGGATATATGACACAGGTATCATTATGTATCCTTTTATGTAATGAATCAAGAAAAACGATGTTCTTAGATAGATCATATAGATTATTGTCATGAGATGTGGACATATAGTGTTCCTTTTAGGGTATTTCAGCAATAACCATGATAACCCTAATGTGAATAGATATACCTTACTCATGTGGGTAAATACATTACCAAAATCCTAATCCCATGTGATCTATGCTTGGTGTGAGAAATAAATCCTGTTAAAGGATTCTTTTACACCATATAGGGAAAAATGTGATTGATAAGGGAATTTTGATTTTATGGTGGTTGCTCTAGGAGATATGATACTGACATCACTATGTATCTCATCAAGATGAGAACCAAGATATACATAGTTCTTGAGATCCCATGTAGTTTAACATCATTCGGTAAGTATGAAGATGAACTAACATGAAAAAAAGGAAATGATGTGCTTGAGATAGGTTATAAGACCTAGGTGTCACAACATATATTATTGGGTCAAGATTTAATCCAAACATAGTTCTAAAAAACAATTCCTTATGTAGGTTTGAATTCATACACAGGAGAGTAGGGAAGATTTTTTAGTTTAATTGCATCTAGAACTAATATTAGAGATCCAAGTGTCACTATATATCATGAAAAATCATGAATCAGGCGACACATAGTTCATGAAAAGGTTACCTTTTCTTGTCTGATCCATACATAGGGAGTGAGAGACTTTTTTGATTCTATATTGACCTGAGATTGGAGATCTGAGAATCAATATGTATCTCATCAAGGTAATAATTAGTCCACACATACTTCTTAAAATGTTTCCCTACAATAATTAATCATTGATTTAGGGAAAGGGGCTTTAATAGTTTCCATACTAATGGATGTGAACAAAATATGAGGCCCAGGTGTCACCATTCATCTCATTGTAATGAGAATCAATCTATATGTTCTAGAAAATTTCCCAATATAGATCTAATTCTTACATAGGGAAAGGATTTCTATAAATTCTTTCATAGAAGCTGGGCACAAGGATGACAATTTGGACATCGCTACATATCTAATTAAGAATGAGAATCAAGCCACATTTTGTTCTTCAAAAGATCATATAGCTTACCATCATATTATGAAGATGTTGTCCATGAAATTTATCATCTTGCGGTAAGAACCTAAACAATACTGGGTCTTATAACTATAAAAGGGTCCCAAATTCCATTATCAAGTGGAAATGATGTATATGGGGCTTACTCATTATATCTTCATAGTTTTTTAAGTTACCCGTGTTTAGCCAAGAGGGAATATTTACACATTTCGGGGTTATAGGGTTGTGATTGGGACCTACACAAGAGATGGAGACCTATTTTTAAGAGGCCATGAGGGATATCTCAACTCATAGTGCTTTGGGGGTTTCTTAACATAGAATTAGAGGGACATTAACCATGAAGTTTAATTTCATGCGTTGAGGAAAATGGATGTGTTATAGTTTTAAGTCATATGACAAGGACCTTATAATAGAAAATTTATTGTCATTCGATAAGGATGATGATGCCACATAGTTTAATGTCATGAAAAAAGGACATTATGTCATTCCTTTTAATTTCATGTTATAAAGACCCATGATACAATTTAACATCTTATATATTGGACATGAATGATGATATAAAATATAGCATCCTTTATATTGGAAGATCATCGTGTAAATTACATAAAATATTTACTCAAGAACCATGAATTATTTGGGGTCGTAGTGAGTTATCTATCCATTGAGATTAAGAAATAAGATCCATTTTATTGGACATTATGTATAGATTAAGAACCCTACCACATTGGATCAGTCTTTGTAGGATTCTTTCCTGGTATCATTGGAGACCTAAGGACCAATAATAATTTTGTTTGGAGGAATTAATAGAGTCAGACATTCTTTTTAATGGCTCACACTATCTGATTTTCATATACCTCCATGTGATGCAAGGGTTGTAGTATATTTTCATCCATTTTCTCTGATTCATCCAATAATTGTTGGGATTGGTCGTCTATAGATATCTGATCATATATGAAAACATGGAGCATTGGAAATTTAACCTCAATAGGGAAGACTGCTTCTGTCCCATATACCTTTGAATATGGGGTTTCCCACTTTCCAGTATGATCCATAGTTCAGTAAGTCCATAAGGCATGAAAAAGATTTTTATTCCAAGAATTCTTATCTATATCCACTATATTTTGGAGTATGTTTGAAAGGGTATTTTTTAAAGCCTCTATCATTCCATTATCCACTACATGATAGTGGGATGAATGGTTGGATTTGATATAGTATTCATGGTAAAACATTTACACATAAAAGAAATAAAATTGTGGCCATTATCCATTAGTATGGTATGATGGAAACCAAATCATGTAATGATGTTAGATTTGATGAAGTTATCAATGATTTTGGACTCACTTTCTTTGAGGGGTATTTACTTTGACCATTTGGGGAAAAATCAGTAACTGTCATGATGTATTTGAACTAATTGTTTGTAGCTGGAGGGTACATCCCCAATACATTCATTCTCTATGTAAAATATTTCCATGAGTATTTATATGTATTTAGAAACTCAAGGGTTTTATGGATGATGTTTTCATGCACTTGTATGGAATGAAATTTCATGGTGAATGTTGAGAAATCTTGTGAAAATAATGGTGAAAAGTATCGAAGTCTTCATATTTTATCATAAGGATTGTATAATGACTGGTGTTCACCATATAATATTGTATGTACTTATTCCATGATAGATGTAGTCTCTTATACATCAATATATTTACACATTATTCCATCAAATCATCAATTATATCAGACCTTATAGTGATTTAAGCTATCATAAAGAGTGAAATTAACTACTCATCGCCTTATTTACTCTCTTCTAGATATATCCATTGGGATAACCCCACCCTAATGGTAATTCATGATTGGAATCATTCTCCCAATGGTAGGTACATATAGAATATGGATAGGGATGATTTTTTTGATCTCTTTTGTTCTAGATTGAAAAAAAAAGTTGAGAGCATGCAATAATGATCAATGATGATGACTATTTCATCCTAGTTTGGAACTTCCAGAGTTGTAGATGCATTTTCTAATGCATCATCTGAGGAATTCTATGATCATGGGATGTGATTCCAGGTTGGTTCTAAGGGTAATTCTATAATTAATCCCCAAACATAGTAAAATAAGGGAATTAGATCCTATTTTATGATGGTGTAATCCCTGATAATTTTTTAGATTACCAACATTGAGTAACCTTTCACCTCCAAGTGGTTTACCAGTATTGGAAGCTCCAATTACAGGCATGTAATGAGGGAAGGATATTCTTCCCCAATACTGGTACAAAATTCATATAATAGGAAGTAGTATGGTTAAACTTCCTTTTCTAGGGAGATAACCACTAACCACAATCCCTAACTTATCATTGATGAGTGTAGGGTATTTGATTATTTTTTCTCTTGGGATCCTATATGCACTATAAAAATAAAAATCCTACATTTGTGGGTCACCTTGTAGGGATAATATCTCTTCATTGAGTAGTTAAGTATTTAATGGAATCTCTTATGCAGATGGGTGATTGCAATGGAAATCCTCCAAGGCCTAACCCTTCACTACCTTCTGAGGCATTGAAAGTATGTTGGACTGTTGTAGAATTACTTCCCACTGTTCCAGAAATCCTATTAGCATATAAAGATTGATGATAAATTTGAGGAGGTTACTGCTAGAGACCAACTGGATCTTGTGCTGCTGCAGGCAGTTCCTCAATTTCTGAACTATGATGACTAAGGCCATGCAACTTTTTTCAATATTTGAATAATGAGTCTTAGTGTAAATCATGGTTTGAATGAGATAATAAAGTTTTTTTTAATTCCCATCATCATTCTTTCACACATGCATGGTAGCTAGTGATCATTCCAAGGCCATCACATAAATGATGAGTAGCTTTCCCTTTATGGGTAGAATTAATCCTGGTGGACTTAGGAAGTATTTTATGATTTAATGAAATGATTCCTAATAGTTTTTAGTCCACTGATATGTAACACCCTTCTTCATTAGTTTGGTTAAGGGTAACACTTGACTGCAAGGATGGATATGATGTGTCGAATGGAGGCCAAGTGTCCTTAAAATCCTATCAAATCATTCAAGTTTAATGGATGGAACATGCCAATGATAGATTTAGTTTTCATAGTATCAACTTCAATTCCGCGATGGAATACATTAAAGTAGGGTAATTTTATTGAGGCTACTGGAATGACACACATCAATGGGTTCATATTTAAGCTATGCTATCAAATATTATCGAAGATGGTTTCTAGGTCCTCAATGTGGTGAAAATATTATTGGTAATTGACCATTAGACCATCAACGTAGCATTAAAAAAACATCCCCAAAAAAGGATTAAATATGTGATTCATTGAACGTTGGTATGTGGCACCAATGTTCTTCAACACCATGGGCATGACAGGGTAGAAAAAATCCTCTTCAGTGATCTAAAATCTATGTCCTCTTTATATTATGGGGATATCTAAATTTTTTTGTACCTTGACCTACCATCCATAAAAGAAAAGTCTTCATAACCATCCATCACATCAATCTAGAGTTTTGCGATTGGAATTGGGAATTTATCTTTGGGACAATGATTGTTGAGATCTTAGAAGTCGATGTAAAATCTGTTTTTCCCATTCATATACTTCACCAAGACAAGGTTGGGTAGCCATTTTGGATACTATACCTCTCTAAGGAAGTTTATTTGATGATCTTTTACAGTTTAGTCTCAATTTTTGTGGTGCGAGTTGGATGTGTTTGTATAAAATCGTTTTTTTATCAAGGATAATATTATAAAAAACCCAAGTAATGGGTGTCTCTCTCAAGTTTAAGTATTGAAATATTTGTGTAATTATAGGAAAACACGTCCCGATACTACTTGAGTAAGGATGTATATACCTCCTATTAATTGAGATTCATTGGTGCACTAATCAGAGTGTGTCATGGATATTATTATATACCTAGATTTATCTCTTTGGTTTCTTCCACTGTAGTGGAGATTCCTTCCTCAAATGTTGGAGGGGAATCCCTGATGTCTTCCTCTTTGTCCTCTTTTCAATTATTTACTTACTTCTCCTTTACTTAGGGATTAGTTGATGAAGTAAGTTCCTAAAAAGAGATAGGGGAATCATTATTTGGACATCCATAAGATGAGAAAATAATTTTTGGCTATCTTACTTTCATGAATCATTCTTGGAGTTTTGAAGGGGAAATGAGTGTTTGAGAATGATCCTCTTCAACTTATCATGTTTTCATGACAACTTCTTCTAGCCTAGATGATAGAACCATGATTTTTTGGAGCACAGAGGATTTAGGAATACATTTTCATTAAAATATTCATTATCAGTCGGGGAGTTGATATCTTTTTCAGCGCCATTGGGCTTAGATGTCATAATTTACGTCCCCAAAATTACCAAATTTATGATCAAATATGAACTCGATTCTTATATTTTGTTAATGGGGAGAATTTATTCTACACTGATATATTTAAATGATTGGATAGAATCATCTTTAGGCCATTATGGGCATTTATTTAAGCAACATCATCCTCCACATACTGCTTTCCTCCCTTGTGGTATAATCTGGCATCAATGTATTGTGATTAATGGGATTTGAATGGGGTTATATCACCATGAAACATCCCAATTTTACCATTGATACAATATTTGATACATTTCTAGTACTAAAAAATAATATCTACATACTGATGAAGCCAATGTCCTACTATCAGAACATTTAAATCTATATCTTGTCATACAACCATGAATTCTATATTGGACATAGGGTCCATGAATTTATATCTGAGTTTGATATCACTAATAGGACCTTTCCCATTCTTCCCAAAAACATATACCATAAAATTTGAGGGGGGAAATTGATATTCATTAACTCCAAGTTGGTGATGTGTCCAGATTTGAATGAAGTTAGCTCCTAATCCAATATTAATAATGGATTGTCAGATATCAAGGCCATTTATCTTTCTAGATATATACAGGGGTATTAAATGTCCCTTTATGACTGTGTCCTCATCCTGGTATATGAAGTAGAAGACCACAGAACATTCTATAGGATCATTACTTTATGGATATTATTCGGAAACCACCACCTCAACATTGAACTCTTGAGGGCTTGACTAGGCCTTGATAAGTGCTTCCTAGAGGTCCTTTGATAGTCTCAAATCATACATGATTTATAACATAGACAACACATAGGAAAATTGACTCAAGTCAATATATTTCTTATCCATTGGTCTTCACTATCTATAATGGGGATGATCATTTACATGCACTTTAGGATTGGATGTTCCTAATGTGGATGGGCCTTCCCTTAGTGCAGGAGCTGGAAGTGCTCTGTTCTCAGTGGATTTGGTAGGCTAGGTCTGCCTACACACTAAAGAGGCTGGGACATATCTTCCAGTGGATATTTCTGTATGATCATGTCCAAGAATACCCTATCATCTTTGGAGGAATCCCCTTGTTTATAATGTCGTTGTTGGAGATATTTCCCATGATTTTTGGCTTCAAAGATGGTTCGATATGGGGTGATGTTGAAGTAGGGATTTCTATCCTGACCATGTTTTCCCCTGTATCCTCACCTCTGATGACCTCTTCCTCCAGATCCCCAATCATGTATAGGTGAATAAAATTCATATCCATGCTCATAATTTGAGGATGGATCTGTTAAATGAATAATATTAATATAACTAAAGATCAACTCCTCATATGATGAATATTTCATTTGATGGGTCAATTCTTTTTGTGGCGTTTAGAAGGGTGGTGTACATGGTTTTGGTCCTATATGCATGATGTCCACTAAAGTCAAAAAATATTTCAGATATTTCATAGGTTAATCTTCTAAATCTCTCTCTTTAATCTTATAGATATGTATCTTTTGAGGGGGATGGAATTCAGAGGATTGAATTGTTGAAGGTATTTTCTGCATTGTAGCGGAAGTGATTGAAGGCATCATTGGATATTTCAACCGTGTTCTGAGGATAACATGAGTTCGGTTGATCATATTTATTTTTATATATTTATTTAACTTATTTTTACCTTTTTATTGACTTATTACCATTCATTTTCCTTTATTGGATTCTTGGAAGAAACATACGGAACCTGAGTAGGTGAATTTTTCAGTTTAGCTTTCCCATAGTTCATCATCGTTTAAAAGAGGTATTTGAAAACAAAAAAATCATGGATGTAGTGCCTCATCATTTTATAGAAGAGAAAGTAGTATGGTAGATCTTCTTACCCTTCTTTATTAGGATTCCAAGGTTTTGGAAACTTTACTAAGTTGTTTTCCGATATCGAGATGAAGTTTCCAGGGTCTTGGTTAACTCAAAAAGAATAGACCTTGTTTTTCATCTCTTTAAACTATTTTCACCACTAATATCTCTAATTATCCTAATGAGGTGGGTGTTTCTGAGGATGCTACTGAGATGGGGCCTTATGTTATTGTGTGTTCTTTTAATTAGGAGCGGTTACATAAGATTACTTAAGTGTAACAGTGTAATTATGTTCATTCCTTATTCTCTTTCCCTAATTAGATTGAATTACTATATATTTCTCTCTGGTATCTAAAATAGAATTCTCCACCTAATGAGAAATTGAAGCAAGGTCCTAAAACACTCTTGTCTATTTCACAGGGATCAATTGTGTTCATAATTAATCAAGAATATTCGCTAAATAGATGGGTAAAAACTCTTCTTGGGGGAGTGGAGGGTTTATGGAGTATGTCAATCCTTTCTGTTGATAAATTAAATCTAAGACACTTTCATTATCCAATTTTTTTTAGTTCATGAGATCAAAGAATCTTGTCTACTTCTTCATTGAGAAAAAACTAGACGAGAAATGTATGATGGAGGTCTTCCCACCCAGTAATTGACCAAGACTTCAAACTTGTGTACCACACAAAGGATTTTCCTTGTAGTGACTACATTAAGCCCCCAAAGTTTCACCACCTCCTTATGTTCATGGGTACCCATCATGGGATCTTAGTGGGGTAAAAAATCCATCAAGTGCTACTATGGCTCTCTAGTTCCATTGAAAATTGAAAATACGGGATTCCCAATGTTTGGAGGGGGAAGATTCATATATAACCATTCAGAAGAAGGATTATTTTTCAGCATTATCTGTGAACGTCATTTCTCCATGGATTCCAATTAATTTGTTATTGACTTAATGGTATTCATCAACATTTGAGGAATGTCTGGATACACTATATCCTAGATTGGTGGGGAAACTAGAAGTTCAATTGGTGGTGGTGCTGATGGTACTTGTTTTGGGTAACCAATAAGGGAAGACATATAAAGATGTTCCTAGCTCTGCTCTGGTTGAACACATCATGGATATAATTCATTATCTACTAATAAAATATCCAAATATATTTGTGGTTGGTATCTTTTATTTGGAGGATGTTATAGATTTTCTTCAGTTGTCCCAAAAAAACTCTCCTTGTTGAGGTTCTCTAACTGAAAATACTAGTTAGGGATCTGATTTTAGAACATACCTAGTAGAAAGGCTACATTGTAGTCATTCTAAAATGAGTATCCTCAATTCAATCATCTATTCCTCTTAATAATAAAATCCTTCCCCTAGTTATAGGGGTTTTTCCTCTTTAGGAGGGACGTGAGATGTGATTTGACCCTTACCTTTTTCCCTATAGGGTTCCTTTCGAGGAGGTTAAGGTGGATTGTTTGAGGGAGTGTCCAAATTCCGGGAAATCCAATAGTTCAAGGTATTCTCACCTCCTTCATTTGTTTCAGTGTGGACACCACTATGACCTAGAATTTCTTCTCCAGACTCCTCTGAATTGGAGTCATTTTCTATGGAATCTGTGAGGGTGGCATTGATGATGTTAACTGATGAGAAATGCATTATAATAATTTTATCAGTGTCTTTGTGACACCACGTTCTTATACACCATCCAAAAGTCATTTTCCACTACTTTTTTGGTTCACTATAAGATTTTTAGTGGACAATAACCTGAAGAGAATTTCTAGATATTTCATTCATGTGCGTTCTAAGTGAAATTACCAGATCACAAGATATGAAAAACAAGGAGGATTCATTTTGAGGAATCTTCCATAATCGAGTGAAAAATAATTCCTATCAAGGAGCTGGTTCTTAAGGTTAAGAATTACCCATCTTTTAGGGATGGTGATATTATTTTTCTGATTTACCAACCCTTCAGGCCTGGTTGGTTGACATTAAGGGTTGGGTTACCCCCCCACCCCATCCCTTTACCCTAAGGTTTCTCTTAAACTACCATGAATGAGAATGTCGTGGCTGATATTATGATTATATAGTGTTTTGATCAAACATGGACTCAGAGCATCATCCAACATGCACTTGAATCACTAATTTCTGAGGACCAATGTGATATCTATAACATTTTGTTTATCTGAAAATGATTTTCCCCCACATGGGAGGATTTCTCTATATTATCATATGCTTGATGCAAAATTATTTCAATAGAATTTTCTCTTCTTGACCAACATTAGTGAGAGTTATTTGGGGAATGATTTTTCTGGGCTTGTATTTTTTTATGGATATGTTCTGTTTGTTGGAGCCAGGTTTAGGCTATGACATTCCATAATACTAAATTTGTTAGGATTTGTTTGTTATGGATCTTGGTGAAATATATCTCCCCATTTGTACTCCATCATCCCATATGAACACCATATGGTGTATTTTCGATCAATTATCACAATCTCACTAATTCTATGAGGATTACATATTGAATTACTCCTTACTATTTCTTGATCTTTGGATTTCCTGAATGTATGATAGATTCCAAGTCAATTGGGAACTAAAACCCCATCTATTAACTTGACATGAATTTGATACTCATTATAAGTGAGCACATTTCCCATTAAGTGATTAATAGTTTTCTATATGTTTATGTTGATTTCATGTATAAAAACATCTAACAACACCTCTCAAATGCTAAACAGAGGGGTGACCAAAGGCCAGAACATGATTGATATGTCATCTTTATCATGTTTTTCCCTAATTTTTATCATGTCATCTTTATCTTTTTACTTAGATTTTCCTTCCTGGTATGACCATAGATGACACTTCATGGTAAATTTATCATAAAAGGTAATATTATTAGGTATTTACCCCATTTTATTAAAAGATAAGTGACTGATGTGTGGTTTGGAGAATGTTTATCTCCTAGGGAAATCTTCTGATTGATAATATATTTCACATACAAATGATAAGGCAAAATACAAGACTAGTCATGTTATTGAAAGTGCCTCATGATAGGAGGTATTTCTCGACACTACATTACCAATTGTATAATTATATTTACAATGTGAAACACTTCTATAGATATAACATTCACAAAAAAAACCATCATGGGGAGGACCATAATGGTGTATTATAGAAAGGGAAATACCCTCTTTCTCCTTGATCGTCTGGCCAAGAAGAGGGTGATTGTGGCACTCATCATGAGATAGGCTCTTGACATCGATCTAATTATAGACATGAAGCAATCCTTCATGGTAACTTTTTTTAAGATGAACTTCTTAATTAATAATAGTGCTCCAATTATTTTTTAATGGGATGGTGGTATCTTGAGCTATGATAGATAAGAATCCGAGTGCTTAAAGAACCCCAACATTATGTGGAGAAAGATTATAGATAATCTCTATATTTCCAATAATATTTGATGAGGATTTTTCTTGGATGCCTTCTTATGAGCAATTGGGGCCACTTATTTGGAGAAATGGTTTTCATAGGCAGGTTTTTGTTTCTATGTTGAATTTTCATTTGGGTAGATAGATTACCTCTAATTTCAGAGGATCTATGTTCATTATTCGACTATCATTATGATATTGGGGAGTTTTTTCAATGACTCTCTAGGAAGAGATCAGAGGTGGTCGTCTTCTTTAGGGTTATATGCTGATGATCCAACCCATTTATGGGGATATATTTGTGTGTCTATCAATCAGGAACTATTGTTCTCACCATTATGATGTCTTAAAAAGTCTGTAGGATGTTGAAAGGTATTTTCATCTTCCCTTTCACCATTAACATGATATTATTTGTGACTTAATTGACTTGAAAAAGGTTAAATGAACATTCCATCACTAGATTAGGTGCATGTTCTTCCTCATGTCTTCTCTTTCACTACAGAATATAGTGAAAGTACTCATGTGTGGCGGTAGAGAGTTGGGTCCACCCCTATTCATCGTCAGACTTTCTGACTTCCTTCTTCAGGTGCTTATAGATGAGTCTACAATTAGACTTGGTTGGTATAGGAAGGTGTATCTTCCTACTCAATATATGTCACTGCACTTTGTTGGTGGGTTTCATTGAATTCCACAAGGTGAGTCTGCTGTCTGGCTGAATGAAGGCGGAGGACTGTTTATGAAATCTTAAAATTATCCAAGAAATTGGGTTTGTGGGTTTATCCAAAGGGGTAAAATGTGGGACCTTTATCCTTGTGGGTTAGTTTTTATCCTTGGTGGGTTTTCTCACATGCACGAGTTTGAAGGACCTAGGCTGGATGGCTGAGGATGACACCCTCATCATATTGAGGGTTCACTATCATACAGTGCTGGAGATAGTGATTAATAGTAGAATCCCTTGATAAGGACCCTACTGACTTATGGGTGTGGTAGTTTGTGGAATTTTCATCCACCTATCTGGGATATGGGAGGGAATACTTAAAGTGTTTCGGGGAGAGTATTCCAAAATGGTTGAAGGTGATGGTTAGTGTTGTCTACATCAGGACCACTGGTCATCATTGGTCAGACGATCAATGGGGCATCATGAACTAGAGGACTTTTTGGGTAGGATCTAGGGTCGGGATTGTACCATTTATATGGAATTCACAGACTAGGAAGTTTGAGACCCAAATTTGAAGATACTAGGTTGGTGGTAGAATCCTTATCATGGAAAATGATCTGGTTTGAGATGTAACTAGGATATTCATTACTGAAAGATAAAATGACTCCATTGGAATGAAGGGTCATCTTAGAGTACGTTCAAAGAATATATGAAAAAAAACCCAATCAAATAAACATCCCATTTTAATGAACACATGTGTGATTGATTTCCTTGTTTTCGCCTCTTTTTTCAAGTGAAAGGGGATTAAAAGATGGGGGACACTATCATCTTTGTTATGGATTCACGTCAGGTTGACCATTTTTTTTCCACTCAAAATTATCATCTCATGATGATTTTATATTTTTGAATGGTTTACAATGGGGTTTTTAATTGAAAAGTAAATAAACAATGGTTCTATATCTACAGGAATATTCCTTCCAATGTCAGACACTCATTAAGGATTTTGGTTGATGATGCTTAAGAACTCAAATTGGTCGAGTGGATGGGAGTTTGGGCACATCACACCATTTTTAGGGAAAATATATCCAACACTAGGACCCTCTTATAGATTTAAGAAACTTTCTTTAATCATTTATTGATTCCCAAGTAAGATGTAGGTCATCGCTTAGTTAACAATAAATTCTGATCATGTATATTTTTTATAATCGTTTGTAGGTATATGATGTTCTTCACAAATGGATATATATGTATTTATTACAGGTTCTTCATTAATGGTATCCTCTCATGTACTACTTATATATTCTTTGGTAATTATTATGATGATGATGGTTTCCTAGCCACTCAGTGGGTCATTCTAGAATGTATCATTATCTAGGGAGAGGGGATTTGTTTTGATGTTGGGATCAAACCGATGAATGGGATTCCTACGTATCCTTGTGAATGGAATCAAAAATCATATATTTTGGTTCCACATAATGGGGAACATCATAAATTTTAAGGTCATGTGATAAAGAACAATCCATAAATTTTAACATAATGTGGAAAGGATGTCCAGGGGGATTATTCCTAGTTGAAGTTTGGTGTGGAACTTACCCCAATGTATCCCATGGTGCGTGGGAGGAATATGGTTTCCCTAGTTATATTACACCCTATCAAGAATGTTTCCTAGAGATAATATTTTTTATTTTAGTTTTTGGGTTTGGACCTCATGGTGGCTTCCAAAGTATTCCATTGGGAGGGGAATCAAAGACAACATAGTTTAGTTATGGGGACCTATGCCTATGGAGGCCATGCAGGTTTATCTCACAAGGGGTCTGGACCTATGAGGTGGATAATTTGGGGAATTATACATAAAAATAATTCCCTATAATGATAACTTTAGATATTTCTCAACTCATTGTGGTTCGGAGGCTTACTCTTCAGAAGTAATCTCTAATTACAGGAAAAATTATTGGGCTTACTTCTGAGGTGGATTCTCATTGAGCTCAGACCCTAAGTGGACATTCAACATATCCTAATTGTAACAAGAATCATCGTTCTCAAATTTCAATATATAACATGGATCATTTGGATGCCCTGATCATTATTAACCTCTAATACCGCAGGAGTCATGATCATTTTGAGAAACAACAGAAAACTAATGATCTGAGATACCACACAATCTGATTTTTTCAGTAGGTTGACATAACAAAAACTACCAAAGGGAGGGGGATGGGGTGTTGATTAAACCCATATCATATGTCCCTTATTCCACTTATGTAAGAGTTTATGGATATAGTGGAATTGACCAAGGGTAAATAACTTCTGTTTTTTCACTTCACCCTAGAATGAGTCCAGGGTACGGATACTGAGGAGGTAAGGAAACTTGAGAGACATGATAGGGATCAGTTTCCCAACCCCTCTCTGACCCAGTGGCCCAAATGTAGAGAGGACCAATAGTGAATCCTCTTACAATAATGTATAGGGTATTACTCCAGTAAGGATTTCATAAAATGGGTCTCTTAGAGAGAGAGGAGGTTATCATTCCTTGTTGAATAGAGAATCAAGCATAATTCTCACCCTCCCTACTTAGAACTGGAGGCTCCGGGTCTCAGACACAAGAATTGGAGGAAATTTTCCAAACACTTTTTTAAGAGACTGGAACCTATCTGCAACTGTCCTTGGGGTAAATTTCTTTATCACTACAGGGATACACACTCACTTGAACCCTTAGGAACATGGCCGAGAAAACAAAGAAGTCTGGGAAACCTCTGACCATAGGAATACACACCAAAATAGTGGGATGCACTAATGTGGTACTCTTCATTGTTGTGTATATTTGGAGGTTTTTATGGAGTCCTGAAATTTATCCCATTCAAAAAATGGATCCAATGTAGGAGAGGCTCTTCCATGGATGGATTTTTGGAAGGACTTATGAGTGGATCATGCAGGGTAAAGGTTAGGTCGAACCAATAGGGCTTGTGCATGAGGGGGGGGGGGTGATTAGTGCAGGTAGGCATGGACTAATTGGTGGAAACTTCTATGACAGATCCAATAGGTGACTACAATTGATCCATACCTTGATTATTACTTCATGTTTCTCAATAGTTGTTCCTGCATGTGACTCACGCAGGTCCTTGGTTCAGTAAGGGTACCACATGCTAGTCTTCATTAATCATGGGGTGAGCGAGTACCTCACGTAGGTGTTGTTAAATTTAAACACTTTTAGGAAATTAGTTTTACTATCCCCCTTTATTTTACTCCACGTAACGTTTTAGAAAGATAACTAGAGGGTTATGGAGGACTTGAGAAAAATACTAGGTCGAATAGAGCGTCAGTTGGCCTTAAAAAAATTCTATATTTACAAATAAAAAAGGTTTATCCCACTATAGTGTCTTTCTCAATCCAATCATGTTGGCTATCATGTAGGTTAATCTCATAGGTTTATGCATAGGTACCCTACATGATGATGGTGTTTTGGGGTACATGGGAGAATGGCCCATGGAGGCCTTTGTGACCTTTGTCATACTACATTTCTATTATTATCTTCCCCCAACTATATTTTTCTTTGTTCCTTTTCATCTATGTGACAAAAAAGTGTGCCGAAAATGATTTCCAGGGGTTTTAGGGGTTTATTATTTATATAGATTTTTGTGGTTTTAGGGTATTTTTATGGAATTTAGGGAATTTTTATGGGTTTTTGGACCTTTTTAGGTTTTTAAATTTTTTTGGGTTTTAATAGTTATTTCATAGGTTTTATAGAGTTTTATGAACTTTTATGGTGTGGGGTTGGGGATTTTTTTTTATTTTTAGGGTTTTTATGGGTGGGGGTTAGATTTTTAGGGGTTTTGGGATTTTAGAGATTTTGTTGTCTTTTTTTTTTATGATTTAGGGTGTTTTTTGTAGGGGTAAGGTTTTATGCTATACGATATAAAGAGAATTCATTTATCGTTTTATGGGTTTTTAGGGTTTTAGGGGTTTTATGGTTTTTAGGGGTTTTATGGTATTTTTATGGTTTTTAGGGATTTTTAGAATTTTAATGGTTATCTAGATTTTAATTGTTTTTTTGGTTTTTAGTTTTTTATTTGTTTTTAGTGTTTTAATATTGTTTTTAGAGGGTTTTTTGGGTGTTAAGTGTTTTTTGAGGTTTCTAGGATTATTTAGGGTTTTAGTTTTTTTTTATTTTTGGTGTTTTTATGGTATACATTAGGTTCTTATAGAGTTTTAGAATTTTAGGGTATTTAGTCGGTTTAAATGAATTTTTTAGGGTTTTGGCTATTTTTATGTTTTTAGGGGTTTCAGGGTTTTTTGGTTTTTTGGGTTTTAATGTTTTTATGGGTTTTTTAGAGTTTCAAGGGTTTTTGGACTTTTAGGATTTTTTTTTATTTTAGTGTTTTTAGGGTTTTTAATGGTTTTTGGAATTTAGGTTTTTGAGGTTTTTGGGTTTTTTATGGGTTTTAGGGATTTTAGTGTTTTCTTAGGTTTTACAGTTTTTATGGTTCTTGGGGTATTTTATGTTTTTTGGGGTTTCTAGGGTATTTTAGTATTTTTTATGGTTTTTTGTTTTTTTAGTTTTATTTACGTTTATTATAGTTTTTAGGATCTTTAAGGGTTTTATGGGGTTGAGGGTCCTTAAGGTTTTTAGGGTTTTAGAGTATTGTAGTGATTTTTAAACTATTTTATCGTCTTTTTTAGTTTTTATTGTCTTTTATGTTTTCAGAGGTTTTAGAGAATTTAGGTGGTTTTATGGTATTTAGGTCTTTATGTTTTTAAAGGGTTTTAGGGTTTTTTGGGTTTTTTGAGTTTTTAGGGTCTTTTAATGTTTTTGTGATCTTTCTGGGGTGTGTACAGTTTTGAGGGTAATATATTTCTTTTATGATTATTTGTGTGTTTTAGTGTTTTTAGGGTATTTTTAGTTTTTTTAGGGACTTATGGTCTCATTAGGGTTTTTAGGATCTTCTTGGCTCCCTTAGAGGTTTTACAATTTTATGTTTTTTAGGGTTTTAAGGTGTTTTACCATTTTTGAGTTTCTAGATGCTTTTAGAGTTTTTGTGTATTTTCAAATGTTTTTAGGGGTTATAAGTATTTTTTTTGTTTTATGGATTTTTATATGGTTTTATGGGTTTTTTATTTTTAGTTTTCTAGGGGATTTTACTGTTTTTAGTGTTTTTAGGGGTTCTAGGACTTTTATTGGTATAAGTGTTTTAGGGGGTTTTAGGGGTTTTATTCTCAATGTTTGGTTTTTTGGTTTTTGGGGTTTTAGGGGTTTTCATGGTCTTTAAGGCTCAATTAGGTGGTTTTAGGACTTTTAGGGTCTTATGTTTTATAGGTTATTTTATGGGTTTTATGATTTTTAAGGGTTTTTAGAGATTTTTTGAGTTTCTAGTCTTTTTTACAGTTTTAGGTATTTTTAGATTTTTAGGAATTTTTTGCAATTTTTTGGGTTTTTAGGTTTCTTAAGAGGATTTTGGTGTATTTTTAGGATGTTTATTTTTTTAGGATGTTTAGGGTCATTTATGGATTTTAGTATTTTTAATATTTTAGGGTTTTTAGGTTGTTTAGGTTTTTACTATTCATTTGGGTTTTTGGGTTTTGAAAGGTTTTTAGGTGTTTTATGGTATTATTAGGGTTCATATAGTTTTTTGGGCCTTTTATGGTTTAATTTGATTTTATGTAAATTTAGGGGTTTGGGGTTTAAGGGTCATTTTAAATATTTTTATGGGTTTAAGATTTTTAGGTTATTAGGGGTTTTATGGTATTCAGGTTTTTTTGACGTTTTTAGGGGATATTTAGTGGGTTTTAACGATTTTTAGAAAAAAAAATTCATGTTTTTTATGATTTTTAGTGAATTACATATTTTTAATGGTTTTTTTTTTGATTGTTTGGTCTTTATATGTTTTTTAGGATTTTTAGAGTTTTAGTGGTTTTTAATTGGTTGTTAGGGTTTTTAGGGATTTAAGATTGTTACGAAGTTTTTAATATACTTTATGCTTTATAGAATTTTAGGGTCTTTTGGGGGTTCATTATTTTTTTTGGGGTTTTTAGTGAATTTAATATCATTTAGTTATTTTTACAGGTGTTAGGGTATTTTTGGGCCTTTATGGGCCTTTAAGGTTTTTTCAGTTTTTTAGGATATTTTTGTTTTTAGGATATTTTATAGTTTAGGACTTACGGTTTCGGGTTTGTGGTATATGTTTTCTGGTTTAAGGTGTAGGGTTTAGGGTTTATGGTGTGGGGTTTATGGTTTGGGTTATAGGGAATAAGGATTAGGGTGTAGTGCTTAGTGTTTAGGGTGTAGACTATAAGGGTAAGGGTGTAACATTTCTAATTTTGGGTGTCTAGTATGGGGTTTAAGGTTTCATATTTAAGGCTTGGGTTTTAGGTTTTATGGTTTAGTGTGTAGGGTATAGAGTTTTTTTTAGGGTTTAGGGTATATGATATAGGTTATTTAGGGTTTTTTTTGTGTATTTAGGGATTCTTTACTGTTTCTATGGGTTTTATGGTTTTTATTGGTTTTTATTGTTTTTAGGGGTCTGGTGTTTTTATGGTTTTTGGGGGATTTAATAATTTTTATTGTGTTATAGGATTTTAGTGGTTTTAGGTTTTTTAATGTTTTTTGGCAAGGAAGGTGCGAGACTAGGCTATCTCTGGCCCCCCAAAGACATTAGAAGAAAAGGTACAATAGACAAGGGAGGGGTGGGGTCAATCAACCCACACCCAAAATCTCCGGACACCCCCATACACAGAATTCATGACCCAAAAAACCAACAAGAAAGGCAACTAGAGACCAGAATTCACATCCCTATAAGGGTCTCCATCAGCACCATAACCTGAAGAAGCATTTGAGTCCACCGTTTCCCATTCAGAATATTTATACTGCTTGAGGAAGACCTTACAGTACTTCCTGAGTTTCATGTTTGGTTTTTCTTTGGAAGCCCGATCTTCTTTCCCAAGGTCATCCCTTTCATCTTTGCTAGTATTGGAAGCTTCTCTAGTATCCATTGGCCTAGGCAAGGAGGAGTAGTCCATCCTGCCACACCGCTTCACTGGAGGGTCACTAAATCCCTTGGCTCTACCGCAGACTGTATCATCAGACACAATTGTTCCACCCTTCCTTCCAAATTCTAGAACGGAGCATGACTTTCTCTTCTGGTTATAGCCAGAGGACCTAGAAAGACCCTTCACCCCCAGATCCTTCTTGATCCTATCCAGGATGGCATAAAGTAGGTCATCGTGGTCCCCAAAAACTTCTCCAAGCCTGATGTGTTCATCATTCTCATCCACAAAAAAAAACCACCGGCTGCAGGTATGTCTTTTGGAAGATGTCCTTTACATGCTGCTCAAGAGAGATTTTCGACCAGTCCAACATAATTTGTTCAAATATCCCAACACAAGGTATAAACTTCTCAAAAAGGCCAAGAGCTAATCTTGGATCAGGCTTCTCAAAGCCCCTCCTACAAGAATTAAGATTATCAAGCTATTGTCCGGTATAACGGGAGGCATATTAACGAAATCCTAGTACAACAGCATCAAGAAAACCTTGCTCTGGTAAATGGACAAAGGGAGTGGTATTTCCCACACCCCAGAACCTTGAGCCATCATGGGGAGAAGGCTGGTCCGCAATCCAAATGTCCTTAGATTTGACCTCCACCTCCTGCAATTCCTGTCCCGCCAGACCCCCTTCCTCATTTCCCACAGAGACCAGTGGCTCTAGGGCCTTGAACCGATTTGAGGATAAGACCAATTCATCTCCATTTCCATGTATGCCTGGTGGTGATCCTGATGAAGTCACCATCTCCATCCCATGGTAGGTAGGTCTTAATCTCATGCCCGCATCCCTTCCAGGGTCAACCAGTGAGGGCACGGACCCAACTTCACTAGGAGTGACATCCCCCACAATAGTAGGGTCATCACACCTTAGTCCCAATTCACCCTTCAGCCTCTTGAAAATGTCCTTGACCAAGATTTTCTCCTCAACACCCTGCTGGGAGGAAGATCCCCCTTCCTCCAACCTATCATCGCCCTGAACATCCAACAGGGAGTCTTGGGGTTCATCATTACTCACCACCAGCTCCCATGTTGAGCTCCACATTAATGATATGGCCTCCTTGAAACACCCATCCACCACACCATCATTTCCTCTACAATCCCTTTTCATATGACCAAGTGAAAATCATGAGACACAGAAGTTCTCCCATGATTCAAACACCACTAGCTTCTTTCCACTAAATCTCTTCACCAATTTCAATCCATATGAAGTCAACTGGTTCCTTTGAGAAATCAACATCGACACAAACCCTCGGGGAAATAAGATGGAAAAGGGCCCTGGTTCTACTATCCACACACAGAAACCTTCCAACCAAGTTTCTCAGCATCGTAATAATGGACAAATTTTGAAAGGGCAGGGGGAGTTCAGAAAATTTTACCCAGATTTCCATTAGTGGGGAGTCACGATTTAGATGAAAGTCAAAGCTCCACCGAAAGAGGAAAAAATGAGCATCATTACACCTACGAGGTGTTTTTGACTAGGTCTGGATAAGATCTTCCTTCAATGAGAATCAAATCAGAATGTGACTAGAGTAGACCAAACCAATGGTGGCACGGTCCCGGAGGTCCCAATGCTCGAAAACAAACCTATCAAAAACATCAACCGGGGGATGCCGGTTTGAAAACCTAGTAACCAGAATTAGGCTGTGGAGAGCGGAGGCCTTGTTGAAGTCTGAAATTGACAAGGGAATCTTCAGAAGACCTTCGTGCAAGCCTGACACCTTAGGGCAATGATCAATCCGCGAGAAAGTGGGAAGCAAGTCATGAATCAAGAAAGGGAAGAATCTTCCCTTAATAGATGGTAGAGGCGGCCCCTCCCCCATAGAGGGGGGAAGCCAAGGTGCAATCCTCATCATCGTGCTCAAGCTGGCGAAGAATCGGCAGGATCACCATCATGGGAGTAGAGCGAAGCGACCATCATTTGATTTTTCCCTTTAATGTTTTTTGGGTTTTAATGTTATTTTAGGTGTTTTTCGATATTTTAGTATTTTCCGGGGTTTAGGGGTTTTTTTGGTTTTTAATATTTTTTAATATTTTTAGTGTTTTTTATATTTTTTATGTTTTGTTATTTTTTATGGTTTTTAGGGGTTTTATTGTTTTTGGGTATTTATGGATTTTAGGGTTTAGGTTTTTTATATATTTTATATTTTTAGTTTATTTTTTGTTTTTGGGTATTTTAGGGATTTTTTATTTTTCAGGGACAGATATTTTTTGGGTTTTATGTATTTTTTGGTTTGTAAAGGTTTTTCGGGTTTTTAGGTTTAAGGTTTTTACAGTTTTTAGGGATTTTTATGGTTATTTTTGTTTTTTAATTTTATGTATTTTTATTTCTATTAGAGGTTGTAATTTGTTTGTTTCTTTTATGTTGTTTTAAGGATTTTTAAGGATTCAATGGTTTTTAGGGTTTTTGTGCTTTCTATTTTTTAGGGGTTTGTAGGTTTTTTAGGATGTTTAAGGATTTTAAGGGGGTTTTTTTAAGGATTTTTAGTGGTTATGTGGTTTTTGGGATTTAAATGGTTTTTATGTGATTTTAAGGTTTATTAGGGTTTTGGATTTTTTGGTTTTTTATGGTCTTTTAGGGCCTTTTAAGGGTTTTAGGGGTTTTATCGTTTTTAGAGTCATTTATGGTTTTTAGAGTCATTATTCGATTTTTAGGGTTTTGGGGTTTTTAGGGATTGTTTGGGATTTTTAGGGTGTTTAGTGTCATTTAGGTTATTTTATAGTCTTTTAGTGTTTTTATGTATTTTAAGTGGTTTTATAGTTATTAGGTTTTAAGGGTTTTTAGCCATTTAGCTATTTTTGGGTTTTAAGGATTTGTTAGTGTTTTTAGGGTTTTCGGGTTTATAGGGGTTTTTTAGTGGTTCTAGAGGTTTTTTGGATTTTATAATATATATGATTTTTTGGGTCCTTTAGTTTTTTATGCTTCTCTAGTGGTTTTAATGCCTTTTTTTGGCCTTATGGTTTTAGGGTGTTTATGGTTTAAGGGTTTTTGGGTGGTTTTAATGTCTTTTAGGGGTTATTTGGGTTTTAATTGTTTGTATTGTATATGATTTTTTGGGTCTGTTAGTATTTTAGGGATTTTTAGTGGTTTTAGGGTACCTTTGGAATTTTTTATTTTCTCTCAGGGTTTTATTGTAATTAGGATCCTTAGGGTTTTTAGTGGTTTAGGACCTTTTGGGTTTTTATGGGTTTTTGGTTTTTAGTGTTTTTTTGTTATTTTTGGGGTTTTAGGGTTTTTAGTGTTTTTATGATTTTTAGATTTTTAGGGGTTATGAGGATTTAGGAATTTTTATGGTTTGTAGGGTGATTTTGAGTTCTTTAAGCTTCTTTGGGGGTTTTTTTTTGATTTTTTAGGGAACTTAAAGGGTATTAGGGCTATTAAGAGTGTTAAGGGTTTTCCTAAGTTAATGATTTTTCAGTTTTTAAGATGGTTTTTATCAATTAGGGGTTCTTAAATTTTTTATGGGTTTTTAGTGATTTTTAGCTTCTATTGGGTACTTAAGAGATTATAGGTTTTAATTTTTTTGAAGTGTTTTATGATGCTTATGAATTTTTAGTGGTTTTTTGGGGGTTTTGGGTTTTAAGGGCATTTAGGGGGGTTTTGTGTTTTAGGGGATCAAGTTTTCAAGGGTTTTAGGGTTTTTATGTTTCCTTTATGGTCTTTAGAATTTTAGGGTTTTTAGGGTTTTTAGGGTTTTAGGGTTTTAACCATTTTTTGGGTTTTTAGTATATTTATGGTTTTTAAGGTTTTTAGGTTTTTTAGAGTTTAAGGTTCTCTTAGATATTTTAGGGTTTTTAGGGTTTTTTAGGGTGTTTAAGAGTTTTTAGGGCCTTTTAGGCTGTTTATAGGGGTAGTTCTGGTTTTTATCATATTTTTTGTTTTTTTGGGTTTTATGGTATTATAGTATTTTATTGTATTCAGTAATTTTAGGGTCTTTTCGAGATTTTAGGGTTTTTAGGGTATTTAATGGGTTTTAAAGTTTTATTGGATTTAATTTTTTAGGGTTTTAGGGTTTAATAAGGTTTTAGGTTTTAGGGTTTTTACAGTTTTTTAGGGTTTTTACGGATTTTAGGGGTGTTTGTTGTTTTTTTGGGATTTTTTGTGGTTTTTAAGGGTTTTTAGGTTTTTAGGTCTTTTAGAGTTGTTGGGGGTGTTAGGGTTTTGGGGATTTTTTCGGTTTCTAGGATTTTTTATTGTGTTTTTAATGTTTTTATTCTATTTGGGGTTTTGGGTTTTTAGATTCTTTTAGGATTTTATAGCGGGTTTTATGGGTTTTAGGGTCTTTTGTATGGTGTTTCTAGGGTTTGTTAAGTTTTTTTTGAATTTTTAAGGTTTTTAAGGTTTTATGGTTTCTGTGTCATTTAGGGATTATTTATTTTTATTGAATTTTAAGGAGTTTTAGGTTTTTTACGATTATTAGTGTTTTAGGGGTTTTATGGGTTTTATGGTTTTGTTTTTCTTTTTTGGTTTTTTATAGATTTTAGCGTTTTAGGGATTTTTAAGGGTTTTATGGATTTTTATGGTTTTGGGTTTTTCATATATTTTGGGAAATTTTAGTTTCATGGTATTTTTAGAGGGTTTTAGGCTTATATTAGGGTTTTAGGGGTTTTAGGGATTTTAGGGTTCTTTTAGGATTTTTAGGGATCTTTTAGAGTTTTAAGGAGGTTTAGGGTTTAGTAGGTTTTTTAGGGTTTTTTGGTTTTTAAAAGTAATTCTATGTTTTTAGGGTTTTATAGGGTTTTTTAAGGTTTCCAATGGTTTGGTATGAATTTTGATGAGTTTTTAAGGGGTTTTTAGGGTTTTTAGGATTTGGTAGGATTTTTAGAATTTTTCACCTTTTTAATGGGTTTTAGGTGTATTAAGGGGTTTTTTCAGGTATGAATGTTTTTTATGGATTCTAGGGTTTTAGGGGGTTTTCAAAGTTTTAAGTGTTTTTAGAGATGTTTTATGGTATTTAGGGTTGAATTTTTAGGGAATAGGGAATATGGTTTAGGGTGTAGGGTATATGGTTTAGGGTGTAGAGTATAGGGTTTAGAGTGTAGGGTATATGGTTTATGGTATATGGTTTAGGGATTAGGGTTTAAGATTTAGGTTATCCGGTTTGGGTTGAGGGTTTAGGGTTTAGGGTGTGAGGTATAGAGTTTAGCATATATGGTTTAGGGGTTAGGTTGTAGGGTTTAGGGTTTAGTGTGTGTGATTTAGGGTTTATGGTGTGGGGTCGATCGTTTAGGGTTTAGTTTTTAGGGTTTAGGGTGTAGGGTATAGAGTTTGTGGTGTAGTTTTTAAGATATTGGGGTTAGGGTTTATAGTTAAGCATTTTGAATTTAGGGAATAGGGTAAAGGGTCTTTGGAATATGGTAAAGGGTATAAGGTTTAGGGTTTATGGTTAAGGGTATGGGGTTTTGGGTTTTGAGAGTATGGTTATTGGTTTAGGGTGCATCGTATTGGGATTATGGTGTTGGGTTTATGGTTTTGTGTGTAGGGTATATTGTTTTGGGTGTATGATTTAGCGTTTAGAGTGTAGGTTGTAAGGTTTAGGGCATAGGTTGTATTGTTTAGGGTGTACGATTTAGGGTGTAGGGTATACGATTTGTATGAACCAAGGCTGTGCTTTCTTAGAAATGAAGTATGGTTTGTGTTTGTTGTCAATCCTCACATGGAAGATCAAGGAGTGTTCATGAAAATGTATATTACGGTCCAAGCTAATGACAATATTGTACGTGGCTTCATTTCCCAGTGTTTTCCAAATATTGTGGGTGAAAAATTTGGAGGATGGATTTTAGTATAAAAAATAGGATTTCATTGAATGGATTACAAAAATATGGAAAAGAAGTGTGTTTCTCATAGATGGGAATCACGAGTGGAGTTTCATGAAGGATCAAAGATTGCTGATGGTGATCTACGTGAAAATGATGAGCATTTTGAGTAACTCATAATCAGAGTATCACAGTTGGTGAAGGAATGATCCTCAATTACAATGACCACCACAAAGGGTCTTGACATAAAGATATGTGGTTGGGAATTGCATCACGAACAATGAATTTCTATAGTGCATCGTGACAGAAGGTGCTCCACAAAGATGTTTTTGAATGATCCAAAAAATCTACAAAGAGGTGGTGGAGCATTGCAAACAACCAAGACTATAAATATAAGGGCATTTCTCTTCACCTATATCTAGTTTTTAAAGGAAAATCCATAAGCGCTCTGATTTCATGAAGCTAAGCGAGCTTCCGGAATCTTGATTTTTATGCGAGCTTGATCATATAGAAAATTATATTAGTTATGACTAATTCTGATGCTGTTGATTAAAGTGTTATTTGAAATTATGTGGTATTCCACCTTGACTTAGTGAGATTCCTAGAGGAGTTTGGTCTAAGAAAGAAGGGGTTTCATGAAGTTATTTTTTTTCATCGAAGGTAGGGAGATTCACGAAGGGTTGATCTTGGTGAAGGAGCTTTGTGATAGGTAGTTTTTGAACCTTGGTTTTTAATTAAATATTGATTCCATAGTGAATCAATTTAGGTATGCAGTGCAAGAATAGTCTCGTGCTAGATTGGGACAATGTCGTTAATTCCAAACCATTGAATTGAACATCATGTCAATAAACTAAGTTAGACTTATCTCAAAGCATTGAGCTTGGGAGATTTGAAGGAAGTTTTATAAGGAACACAGTGTGTTATCCCTAACACATTTTCATGGAAGTCTGCCAGAAACATAGTGATAGTGTCAAAACATATGTATTCCACATCTATTGAAGATTAGTGGATTTAGGTACGAATGAAACACTATCTTTGTATCCTCCTTATACTAGCCCTTAGTGTTGAACCAAGTAAGATTACTGTATTGTATTGCTTCTTGTGAATGTTTTAATAACTCTACATTACCATAAAATAGTTTAATCATTTTCTTACCAACATGGGAACAACATCCATTAATTTAAATGAAAAAGACTCTCTAATTAACCGCTCCCCTATCAGGGTGTTCAAAGTTCCTTCATAGTTTATTTTGTATGTTTTATGGTTTATGGTGTATGTTATAGGGTTTAGGGTGTGGGGTTTCGTGTTTTGGGTTTGGAGTTTAGGGTATGGGGTTTAGGTTCTAGGTTCAGGGTATATGGTTTAGGGTGTAGGGTTTAGGGTTTAGGTTCTTAGGGATAGGGTCAACGACGTAGGGTTTTGGGTTTAGGGTATTGGGATTAGGGTTTAGGGTTTAGGGTTTTTGTTATATGGTATAGGGTTTAGGGTGTGGGGTTTTGGGTTTAGGGTTTAGGTTTTTGGGTAAGGTTTTTGGGTTTTGGGTTTTAGGTTTTGGGTTTTGGGTTTTGGGTATAGGGTTTCGGGTGAATGTTATAAGGTTTAGGGTGTAGGTAATAGGGTTTATCGTGTATAGTATTGGGTTTTGGGTGTAGGGTTTTGGGTTTTTGGTGGAGGTTATAGATTTTAGGGTGTAGGGTAATGTTGTAAAGGGGTATAATATACGGTTTAGTGTTTAGGGTATTAGGTTTAGGGTATTGGGTATAGATTTTATGGTGTTGGTTGTTCGGTTTAATGTGTAGGGTATGGATTTTGGGATTCTGTTATTTGGGTTTATGGTGTAGATTCATGGGTTTATGGTTTATGGTTATGTTTTTATATTGGTTGGTATAGAGTTTATATTGTACGGATTAGGTTAGTGGTGTTGGTTTTAGGATTTAGGGTGTGGGGTTTTGTGTTTAGGGTGAAGGTTTTATGGTATTTGTTATAGGGTTTTGGGTATAGGGTTTCAGTTTTATGGGTTTTAGGTGTCTTTAGTATTTTTAGAGTTTTTAGTTTTATCTTAGATTTTATGGTTTTTTGGATTTTAGGGTTTTTATTGGTTTTAGGAGTTTTAGGGTGTTGCAGTTTTTTAGTAGTTTTTAAGGGTTTTAATGTTGTTTTTTTTGTTTTTAATGTTTTAATGGTTTTATGTTTTTTCAGGTTTTAATGGGTTTTTTTATAATCATTTGGGTTTTTTGGGATGTCTTATGATGTTGTTAGGTTTTTTTATTATTATAGTGTTTTATTGTGTTTTTATGGTGTTATGGTTTTTTGGGTTTTTTTGGGTCATTAGGGGTTTTATTGTTTTGGGTTTGTTAAGGTTTTATGGATTTTCTTTGCGGTTTCTTGGATTTTTAGTGTTTTTTGGATTTTAGGGGTTTTAGGGTTTTTAGGGTTTTTAAGGATTTTAGATCTTATATGGCTTTTAGTATTTTAAATGGTTTTAGGTTTTTTGGGGGGTTTTAGGGGTTTTATTATTATTTCAATGTGTTTATGGTCTTATTAGGGGTTATTTGGGGTGTTAGAGTTTTTTGGTTTTGATGTTTATTCTAGGGTTTTGAAGGGTTTTATGGGGTTTAGAGTTTTGAGGATTTCTCTTCTGGTTTAAGGTTTTTCTATATTATTTTTAGGTATTTTATGGGGATTGGGTTTTTAAGGATTTTAGTGGATTTTTAGTGGTTTTATGGTTTTTAGGTGGTTTAAGGGGGTTTATGTGTCCATTATGGTTTTTATATATCATTAAGGTTCTTCTAGGGTCTTTTAGGGGTTTGGTCAGTTTAGGAGTCGTTTTGGGTTTTTAGGGGTTTAAGGGATTTTAGGGGGTTTTGAGTTTTTTAAGGGTTTTTTGCGTTTTTAGGTGTTTTAGGCAAGGAAAATGCGATGGTCGGGCTATTCCCCCCCCCCCCCCCAATTTATTAAAAGAAAATGGATACACAACAGACAAGGGAGGGGAGGGGTCGAACGACCCACACCCAAAAAGCCCTTACAACCCACGCCAAAGAAAGAAAAAACAAAGAAAAAAAGGACTCAAAAACAGACACAACAGTAGCATCATCATGTCACATCCAGCCAGTACCAGCATCCAGCAACACTACATCCAGTATTAACCAGCATCCAGCAGCTCACAGCTAACCAACGACCAGCATTCAAACTACAGCAGTAAACGACATCCAGCAGCAACAGCCAGCCAACCAGCATCCGCAACCAACTAGAAACTAGCATCCTCATTTTCAAACAACCAACACCTCTTTCACAGCTCAGTCAAGCAGCCAACGTCCAGCCCATCAAAAAAATAAAAGTCCCCAACAGCGCCTCCCAACCAATCATCCGCTCATATCCATTAGCACCAAAGCCAGCATTCATCAGCACCAAAGCCAGCTTCACCAAAACCATCATCAGCAATTTCATCAGCCCATCATCAACCACCAACAGCATCAACTCCACGCATCCCAGTCCAGTAACAAACATGATCCATCACCAAATTTTCAGCCAGCCAACACTTCCTTCTATGCCTCGAGAACGAGTAGCAGCACAACGCATTTCTCCCAGATGAAGAAACCAACTCACGAACCAGTCCACCAGCCACCCATTCCATAACAGCAGATCAATCACGCACTCACAAAGCAGTATTGCACTGAATCCGCGAGCCACCAGAACACCAATAGAAGAACAAAAATGCAGAGATAGCACCGCACCAAAGATGAAATACCTGATTTTCCGAAGAAACGGAAGAGCGTCTGCAAACATGAGTTTGAGGAACACCACTAAGGCCCATCGCCACAAACTGTAACACCAAAATCTTTCCCACTTATCCCTAGATCTGTGGTGGTGCATACTGTATGTTCCAGACTTAATAAGCTCCACCATGGATCTGCAATGCCATATGAAATCGACACGACCATATCTAGCACCACGCAAAGAGAAGAGAGCAGATCGTGACCATTCTTCCATGGATCTGCAACACCGAGCAAAGGGAAGAACATCGCTAGATGTAAAAACTAAAAAGAAGCACCTTCGCACGCCGGAGGGTCCAGATCTGCTCCAGAAAACAAGTCGCACGCCGGGAAAACTAAATCTGACCACTGCCTCCATGGAATTAGAAGA
Organism: Viscum album; assembly: GCA_963277665.1. NCBI lineage: Eukaryota > Viridiplantae > Streptophyta > Magnoliopsida > Santalales > Viscaceae > Viscum > Viscum album. Next base: position 679,508,057 of record OY728142.1, on the reverse strand, counting down.
AAAACTAGATCCGGTCCACCCCAGGAAATCTCCACAACGCCAAATGTCAGAAAGTCCAGAGCATGCCTGATTATCCATGGATGAAGCCGCCCTCCGAAGATTCTTCCATAGAGGACCTGCGAGGGCAGCATCGATCCAGAGAAAACTGACATCATGAGGATATAGCAGCAACGCTAAGCTAGCAGGTGCCTGATAAACCACCGTCGTTCTGGAGAAGCACCACGTGGGGAAGGGTTGACGCCGAGGGAAGACCCAAACTCGAGAGAATCTAGGAGAAGCAGGCGCCATCTCCTCCTTTAGGTGTTTTAGGGTTTTTCGGATTTTTAGGGGGTTTGGAATTATAGGGTTTGAAGGGGGGGTTTCAGTTTTACGGTGTTTTATGGTATTTTCAGTATTCTTTGATTCGTGTGCTTTTTAAGGGTTTTTTATTTTCTTAGGGTTTTTAGAGTTTCATGTTTTTTAACTAATTTATGTGGTCTTAGTTTTTTATGGCCATTTTACGTTTTTTGGGGTTTTCGAGTTTTAGGGTTTTTAGTGGAATTTTGTTGTTTTAGGGGGGGTGTTCATGGGGTTTAGAGTATTTTATGATATTTATATTATTTATGATATTTATGATTTAATGCATTTTGAGGGGTTTTGAGGGTTTTTGGGGTTTTATAGGTTTTCAGAATTTTTAGGGGTGTGTGTTAGTTTTTTTGGGTTTAAATGTTTTTAGAGTGATTTTGGGATTTTATGGTCTTTTAGGGTTTTATGTTTTTTCCAGATTTTTACAGTTTTAGGATCTTTTAATATTTTTGGGGTTTGTGAAATCTTTTAAGGTTTTTGGGTTATTTTTGGGTTTTTAGTTTTTAGGGACTTTTATGGGTTTTGGTGGTTTTAATGGCTTTGATGAATTTTTGGTGTTTTCGGGTATTTTTTGTGTTTATAAAAGGTCATGTGGTTTTTTGGATTTTTAGTGTATTTAAGGAATTTATGGGGTTTTTAGGATTTTGGGGTCTTCATGGTTTTTAGGGTCATTTAGGGTTTTTAGGGGGTTTCAGGTTCATTTTGGTATTTTTAGGCTCCTTTAGGGGTTTTAGGGCCTTTTAGGGGTTTTAGGGGTTTAAAGGACCTTACGGTACTATTGGTATTTTAGTGTCCTTTAGGTTTTTCTGGTCCATTTAGTGTTTCTATGGTCCTTTATGGTTTTTAGGTATTTTAGAGACATTTATGGTTTTTATGGTATTTTAGGATCATCTAGATTTTTTATTTATATTAGGGTTTTTTAGTGTTTAAAGTTATTTAATGTACATTTAGGGATTTCAGTGTATTTTTGTGTTTTTTAGGGGGGCATGTCAGACTATTTTTGTGGATTTAGATTTTTTATTTTTATTTAGTGTCTTTAGTGTATTTAGGAATTTTAGTGGTTTTTAGGGTCTTAGGTTCCTTTAAGGGATTTAGGGTTTTTTTGGAATTTTAGGGTTTTATGCTTTTAGGTTTTTATGGATTATAAGGGTATAAAGGGGTTTAGGCATTTTTTGGGGGGTTTCAGGGTTTTTAGGGAGTTTAGAGTTTTTAGGTGATTTAGGTTTTTTTATGGTTATTAGTGTTTTTTTGTTAATTTTTATGGGTATTGCAGTTTTTAGTGTTTATTTTTTTTATATCTATAGGGTTTTTATTGTTTTAGGGTTTTTAATAGTTTTTTAGGGATTTAAAGGGGTTATAGGGATTTTTGGATTTTGATGAGTTTTTAGGGTTTTTAGGGTTTTATGGTTTGGAGGGTTGTAAATTTTTTTAGGGATTTTAGGGGTTTCTAAGGGTTTTAGAGTTTTATTGAGCATTCGGTTTTTAGGGATTTGTATTATTTTTTTGGGGTTTTATGGGTTTTCTTGGATTTCTAGGGTTTTTAGGGTTTTTAGTATTTTTAGTTTTTTTAGTGTTTTTAGTGTTTTTAGGGTTGTTTTGGTGGTTTTTGTGTTTTTTGGGAATTAAGATTGTTGTATGGATTTAGGGTTCTTATGGTTTTAGTTTTTTAGTGGTGTTTACGGGTTTTTGGGGGTTTTTGGGTTTTTTTTTGGATTTAGGGGTTTTTAAATATTTTTAGGGTTTTTATGTTTTTTATGGTCTTTTAGTGTTTTCATACGATTGTTTATAGTATTATTGGGATTTTAGGGTCTTTAGGGGTTTTTATGTTTTCATAGGGTTTAGGAGTTTTAGGGCAAGGAAGATGTGAGGGTCAGGTTATTCTCGACCCCCCCCCCCAATTAATAAAGAAAAAAAGCGCAACAAACAAGGTCAGGGTGGGGCCAAACAACCCACAGTGAAAAGACCTGAACCCCCCAAGACACCAAAACCCCAAAAGACCCAAAAAGCCTAAGAGAAACAAATAGGAACAACAAATCAAAAATCTCCATCCCCATATGGGTCTCCATCAGCACCATTACCAGTGGAAGCATCTGACTCCACTGACTCCCATTCAGATGATTCATATTGCTTTGGGAAGGTGGTGTAGTAGTCTCTGAGACATTTTTTCTTCACATCAAGCTTCACCTTGATGGGACGACCTCCCCTAGCAGAGGAATTGGCTTTGCAAGAATCCCTTGTGGACATAGTCCTTGGAATATTAGAATACTCCTTCCTCAGTTTCCTCTTCCGGGGAACTAATGAAACCCCTGCAGAATTGTTTTATTTCCCATGAGGAGTGGCCGCCTCAAGAAAAGACCTCTCCTTGATGATCAAATCCATATTATGATACATCCTTCTACCTTATTCCTGGAAAAAAATATTGATGAGGGACAAATGGGTCTTCATGATTTAAGAAGCAAGCAGCAAGAGCCCCACACTGCGACATATAAGGGACCACCAAGGCAGAATCATCAACATCAATGCAAGGTGGGGATACCACACCATCAAGGGAAAACTGTAACTACCTCTCCTCCCTATGAAGCATTAAAACCTCACTAGCCAGCTCCATCACCTCCCTATGTTAAACAGCCTCCCCCTTCTCAAGATCAAACTGAGCCAAATCCCCCTGTAGAGCCTCACTAGAAGAATCACCCTCATGCAACAACAAAACCAAGGACCCCAGCCAAGGCCACGGAGATCCATCCAACAAATCAGAAAGATTCTCTGAAATCTCCCCATGCTAAGGGACTTCCCCCCTGCTCAGCCACCTTCCCCAGCACCTGGATGAGAGAGGACACATCAACTTGTTCATTCCCCTCCTCTTGTTCAAGCACCTTCCCTTCCACAGACTCCCCCACCTACTCAGCCAGCACCTCCTTCCTGTCCAGGACCCCCCTCTCATCCACCTTCCCCTGCCCAGCTTCAACACTATCTTCCCCAGCTTCCACATTACTTTCAACCAACAAAACATGAACCTCATCACTAACATTTTCAACACAGCTCAATTCTGGCACAACAATATCAACCACCGGAGAAGCATTCTGAATTCTCCCTCCACCATGCCCAGCGGTAGTGGCCTGCATCTTACTCTGTGTCTATTTAGTAGGCATCTCACATCCCGCATTGACAATCGGGGACCCTTGCACCTCCTCCTCAAAGTCCATCCCTTCAAAATGGTTAATAGTTAGAACCAATTCCTGCCGCTTCTTCAGACTACTGTCAGGGGAAATAGGCATCGCACTAGTAGAAAACTCCATGCTAAGAGAACTTCCAGCATCCAGAAGCTTCAAATCACTCCTCAAGCGCTTGAAGATATCACACACTTTAGGATCCTATAGGAACTGGACAACCACTTTCCCAACACTGTGAGCACCCAAAATCTCATCAAACGTTGAGGGAGCTATAGCAGACGGCCCAGGCACAAAAGAGGAGGATCAACTTCCACGCCGGCACATAGATGCAGCGTGGCCTAACCTGCAGCAATTTGAGTCAAAGAAGACACAACATTTAAAGTAGACCTGCTATTTCCACCGGAGTTATCCTTCAATCTTGACACAAACAAAATTGACCGGGGGCTTGGACACATCCACCTCTATGCAAATCTGTGGTGAAAATGGGTGACATGTAGAGCTCATCTGTGCATCCACAGAAAGGAATCACCCAATGAGATTACCAATGACGTGAAGGATGGCCAGATTCTGTAAGGGGAGCACAAGTCCAGGAAAAGTTACCCACAACGCCGCACTCGGAGGGTCACGATTCCAGTGGAAATCAAAGCTCCACCAGAACAAGTAGAACCAAAAACTGATGAAAATCTGTGGAGCCACAGCCCAGGCCAAGATCAAATCATCCTCATTCCCAAAACAAACCGAAAATGACTAGCATCAATTAACCCTACAAAATCCCTTTCACGGATGTTGTAAGAAGAGGAAACAAACCTGACAAATTAGTTGATAGAGTGCCAGTTCCTCCCGAGCTAAACCACTAGCATCAGATCCAGAAGGGCAGAGTCTAAAGAAAACTCTTGAGCAGAAATCGGGATCGAGGGCACACTGTTCTGGAAATGAGGGACTTTTGAGAAAATCATAATCTCTAGAAAAGGGGGAGAATCTCCTGCTCAGCGAGTTCAAGGGGAACCCCATCTGCCGCCCCTCTAATCCCAGGGAGGGGCAGCACCGCCACGGCCATCAACTATGGAAATGTCGTCTTCAAGGGAACTGAGAATCATCATCGCGCGAGAGAGAGAAAGAGTAGCACCATCCTCCTATTTTAGGAGTTTTAGGGGTTTATGGTTATTTAGGGTTCTTTAGGTTTTTTTAGTGTATTAGTGTTTTAAGTGTTTTTAGGTGTTTGAGGATTTATAGTAATTTATGGTTTTTAAGGGTTTTTAGAGGTTTTAGGTTGTTTTAGGAGTTTTTTATTTTTAGGGTTTTTTTGGTTTTTATGCATTTTATAGTTTTTTTGTATTTTTATGGATTTTTAGGTTTTTAAATGTATTATATTTTTTTAGGTTTTTTTGGTGTTTTAGTGTTTTTCATGGTTTTTGAGGGGTTTTAGGGTATTTCACGATTTTATGATTTCTTTATATTGTATGGTTTTGGTTTTTTTATGTTTTAGGTGTTCTGTCCAATTTAAGTGGTTTTAGTGGTTTTTAGGGTTTTAGGGTTTTTTGGATTTTTTAGATGTTTTGGGTTTTTTATGGTTTTTAGGGATTTCATGTTTGTTTGATAACTTTAGAGGTTTGAAGGATTTTTTGGGATTATTATGGGTTTTTAGTATTTTTAGTGTTTTAAGGTTTTTTATGGTTTTTAATGGTTTTAGGGGTTTGTCAAGTTTTTAATGGTTTTAGTGTTTTTAGTTTTTTATGGTTTTTTTGGTTTTTAAGGTTTTTTTTGGTTTTTTGGTTTTTTGGTTTTTTGGTTTTTTAGGTTTTAGGATGTTAAGGATTTTTTAGTTGTTTTAGGGTTGTATGTGTTTTTGAGTTTTGGGTCTTTTAGTGTTTTTAGTGTTTTTAGGGTTTTTTACGATTTTTAGGATTTTCTTAGAGTTTTATGATATTTATGGTTTTCATAGGGCTATTTTGGGTTTTTAGTATTTTTAGTGTTTTATTATTTTTATTAATTATTTGTTTCTAGTGTTTTTAGGGTTTTAAAGGTCTTTATGAGTTTAAGAGTTTTTAAGGGGCTTAATAGTTTTTGAGGTTTTTAGGATTTTGAGAGGGTTTTTTGGGTTTTCCATTATTTTTAGGAGTTTTGTGGTTTGGGTTTTTAGAGTTGTTTTAGTGGTTTTAGTGTTTAAATCGTCTTTTTGGTTTTTAGGGATTTTTAGAGTTTTAGGGTGTTATGGGGGTTTTATGGTTTTTATGGTTTTAGGATTTTTAGGGCGTTTTATGGTTTTTAGGGTTTTATTTTTATATGGTTTTTTCAGTGGTTAAGGGGTTTTATCATTGTTTTATAGGATTTTTAGGGCCATTTACGGGTTTTTGTAGTTTTTTAGTGTAAATACCATATTTTATGAGGTGTGTACCATTTAGAAAAATTGTTAATCTCATTGAGACTATTTTTTTGTTAGAACCGTGTGGTTGAGACTTTTTTAGATTCATTTGATCAAATAATAGATATATGAGGATTGGAGTTGAAATATCCTCAGTTACAAGATCGACTATGGCGTTATACTATGGACTACGTCATAGTGTGGGTCATTGTGGTGTGGAGATCATGGATATAGTGTGGGGTCCTAATAGGTGATTTTTGGCTACTTCCATATATGTCATAGTTTCTCTGTGGAGTGTCGTTGTGGTGTATTCCCTTCCTTGGTAATTGAGCATTGCAGTGTGGTGATGGAGTATATGGTATAAGTGTCTCGGGGTTGGTCTTGGTCTTTTCTTCCAAATCCATCACCCCTCCATCATGGAGATTTGTTGTAGAATATCTCTTAACCTAGCATTGACATGGCTGCGATGTGGTGTCCTCAACTGTGTGATGGACTTCCCGGAGTAAAGAGGATCTATGTGGTGGACCTGTTGGGTCTTGAAAAATTTTCAATAAGAAATAAATTACTCCCATGAATTTGGAGAAGGTAGGAAAACAAGTAGAATGATGAATTGAAGAAGAATATTTGATGAATCCAAAAAATCCAAAGGAAAGAAGAGACGTGAGAGAGAATAAGTCCTTTAAAGACCACCTCTCCACATGGAGGTCCACAGCTTCGCAATTCACCAATGAATCAAATGGTTCACGGGATGATGATGATAGTGCTAGTGCACCACAAACAAACAATGTTGTTTCCGGGATGAAGGCAGAAAAATCATCCCCCGCATATGACCTCCCCAGTGAACTCAAATTGTTTAGGGGCGAGACGCAGCCAACAACGTCTACGAAATGAATGAAGTTGTTCACAGGAGAGAATCAATGATTCTGGCCACCATGTAAGATGACCCCATTTCCCCCACGGATAGAGTCAACTGCTGACTGGGTTTCTATCATGGGATTTCATAAAGGATTTTGTACGACCAACTTATCCAATTCCTACGTCCCTCAATAAATGTACCTCAGGGGTTCTAAAGAAGATAAATAAATGAATTATTTTTATACAAAGAGATTTAAGAAGTACGAAAGAAGAGAGAATCTTAAAAGACAGACTCTTTCAATGATTCCTTACAGGTATAACTCACCTTATAACACTATTGAAGGAAAGATAATACTAACTAGTAGGTCGTAAACCCAAATTCCATCATGGATAAATTTTCCTTTAAGCACAGACATGATGCCCCTTCTTCTATCTAGCACCCCGCATAGAAAATCTATATGTATGTGGAACCCTACACCACGTAGAAAATCACTACATCGATGGATCCTATCCCCATATAGCATCACACTATGTTGATGTATCTCATCACCGCATAGCACATTACTACATGCATATAAACTAGTTCCACCTAGAAAATACTATGAAGACCACAACCAAGTCAGTGTACCACCACAGTATGTGGATGACTCCCTCACCCACATACCAATATGATATATGGTGGAAACCCCATCCCAAATAAAGAAATGCTACACAGAAGAGGGAATTCTCGAGCATTCCACCCTCTGCCTCTAGTCATTTCCATCCATTTCAATCACATCATACATATCCCATCCATGAACTAGTCCAATGGAATTTGGCCAAAGCCTCTTCCAAATCCACCAGACCTATATGATAAAAACAATGGGTGTATCAACATTCCCTTCTGAGTTTACATACCCATGGTAAGTGGAGTCATGTGGGTAATCCCCTCACTACGAAGGGCCCCAAAATGACCCTAAGTTTACAATAACTAGGTAACTTAGGGTCCAACCTTGGGATACTCACATGAACTTCCCCATTCTAGGGATTAGAGGTAATTTCTGGCCTTTACCTTTGATTAGGGCTAGTGATTAATAAGAGAAATCACACTTTCTTTTCCCTTTGTTGATGAGTGATGCTCCTCCCCTTTCCTAAAACAATGTTTTTGGAATCCCTCCTAGAGTAATAACCTTTGTTCATAAAAAGTTTTGATCTCATCCTGAACTCTTCCTCCATCGTCCAGCAACATTTTCATCAGTGGATAAGGGAAAGTGTGTGGTTTTTAGATCTACCACTTCCTCTAGTTTCTCACACCAAGCATGAATCACGTGGGATTATATGTTAACAATGATCAGAAAATCTGCATGATTCACTCAACAAGTTTAACTATGATAAATTTTATTCCTTCTCTAATGATGATTTGTAGGAATCTTTAATAAAGTATTGATCTCAAATACTCCATATTCCTAGATGTACGCCCCAATCATTCCCCCTCAAATGGGAAACTCTTATGTGTAAGCCCTATTTTCCAGAACTACATGGTCTTTGATTCCCAACCCACATGGATATGTAGGAAAACTCCATGGGATTCAAACTCAAAACTTCATGTAACTCATCTTCACCGTCATTTTTATATTGGTTCATTCTCATCCATGCCATATGAAGTTAAAACTACAAGGGCCACCAAACCACATGATCCTTGATTCCTAACTAAATGAGATATTTTGGAAGCCTCCTTGAGGTCCAAATACATCTCCCAAGTCAACCCTAATGATTTATGGGATATATACTAATAAGACCATGATCACCCTAGATAACACATCTCTCATGGGTTCCTCAGTCTTCCTCGGCATAATTCCCACTTAAAATCTTGATTAGGAAACTTATTCCAAGATTTCCTTATTGTATGATGTTAAACAGAAAGGATGGGTCCCTATCACACGACCATAAAAGGTGATGTGTCTAGTTATGTGGAACTAAACTACATGGGTTCTAATTATTCTCACAAGGATAGGTAGGGAGCCAACACATGGGTTCGATCCTAACATCGAAATATTCCTTATCTCCCTGTATGGCGTTAAACTCTAGAGTGCCTCGTTATGTGTCTTAAAACGATGTTGTCTTGATAATTGAAAATTGAACTCCTAATCTAACCACAAAATAGTAATGTTAATGAAGAATATCAGATGCGTACAGATGTTTTCATTGATGGAGAAACTTAGAAACATTGTGATGATACCACAACCATGAAAATTTATGATCGATATTATGACCTAGCATTAATCTGTAGACACATTCTTGGGAATGATCCAAGGATTCACAAACATATAAACCTAGATTAAATTGATAAAGGAGTGCTAGAATAGGAAATAATTACCCCAATAGGGTGCGATGATCCTGAGTTCCCATCCTCTGGGCCAATGCGAGTCCTTAAGTGTCGTAAACTTAATAATCCAATGAGGTTATCATCCAAATCATCCAATGAGTGTCTTCTATTTGAAAATATGTCCATGAATCATGGATAAAATGTTCTTTGGGTTCTTTTTGATCTATGTATAAACCCATTAGATACCATCCATGGATGATGTACCTGATGTCTACTGATTTCACTAATACGTAAACCACTATAATCACCCGTCAAGACTACAATGTGCATCGGGTTGAAACAAAAATGGAGAACTCGACATGAATCACATATATGTGGAACCTCCTTAACAAATTAAAAAATATATTCATCCCAGTCCCCTTCAAAACATTTTGTTCCAAACTAAAAACAAACCTCCAGTCAAAACAAATGGAGAACCCAATATCAATCCTTAACTAAGGTGGTGGTGTTACCCCACCATTAGCACCTTCAACATCTAAAAAGGAAGAGGGATAAGAATGATAATAAATTATACATGTGGTCATGAGATTATAATTTTATGTGGTTTTGTTTTATATACTTGTCACATATATTTTAGGAATTTCACATTGCTCCATTTAATCCAATGGAATCCCTAAATTTTTCTTAGACCATCACATCTGCAACTGCATTGGTGGTCAAGTCCTCAATGAAGAACCAGAAACCATCGCCTACCAAGTGTCTTTAATGCTGGGTTTCAAATGAACTAATCAAATTCTACCATCAAAATGGTATTCTCCCTGCCCTGAAGGTAGCAAGGTAGGCATTCCAGTCTATGAAGCCTCTATAGCCGTTCACCTAGTAGCCACCGGTAGCCCAAAACTGGGTGACTTCCCTTTAAATATCTAATGTTTTTGGGAGCATGTCTATAGAACATGACAACGAGTACCTCCTTTATCATAGGGAGGTAGATGAAGTCGACAATGATGACTTCATCCCTATTATATAGGGTTACCACTCAAGGGACGATGCTAGAAGATGACACTGTCAACACCGTGCGACCCAATGTCCTCATTTGAAAGATGGTATCTCAACAAGGGATTCTACTGAATTCTAACAGCCATAGGCCCCTTTGGATACATACAAAGGGAGATAAAGATATAATAAAGGTCAGGTCTTCTCCCTGGTTTTTGAAGAGGAGACCATCCATGCAAACACAATGGCATTCTACTTCCAGACATACAACTCTGCCCCCTTTTCGGAAGCCCTCCATAGAAATTTTGTGGAAACCTATGAGAAGAAACCTATACCTAGTCACTCTTATGAATCCAACCATGTAAATACAGTTTCTAATTATGAGAAGGTGAAAATCCATGCCAATACACGATCATCCTTCCATGAAGAAAGAGTGGAAAATTATTGGTAGATGTGAATCCCTATCGATGCACTAGAATCCCATCATCCAAATAGAATGGAAACTAGCTACAAGATGGAACTAATTCCTACTAATGCACACTAAGTCTTTCATCCAAATAGGTTAGAATAATATGGTCACTCATACGACACTTACAATCCATATGAATCCTACCAGTCAAATTTAGTGGAAATCAACAGAAATTTTCAAATTCTTTCTTACTATGACGAAGCCCACTAGTCAAATACTATGGAAATAAAATATAAGAAGAGTCAAATTCATATGGGTTAATATCAATCCCATGAGGAAAATACCATGAAAACCAAGTAGATGGAAATACCTACTTTACAATATGAAGCCTTCCAGTCAAATATGGTGGCAACAGGAGAAAACATTTGGAATATCCTAGTTATAAATATAGTGTAGACTCATTCTTATACCCTGATAGATGATTACTGCTGGTACCCACTGGAAACACATTCAGGAACAAATTAGAATCCTAGTTATACTCTGACAATATAATTCACTTTCATTCCCATTATATCTAATGAAACATCAAAAAACATTCTGAAAATGATGGAGGAATATAAATCTATTCCAGATCATATCCTCTTGAGAAGTCAAGATGTAATCACGCCCATGGAAAAAGAAAGGAGTCGAACCCATAACCTGTCTCCCAATGTGGGATGATTAATACATGAATTAATATGGTCACTTAGGAGTAGAATCACATCCCTTCTCCAGTCCATAAGGGTCTATGTCTATATTGAAAGATAGAAGGATAACCGGATCAGGAATAGATACCCATTCCAACTGGGGGGACAGTGGTTCAAAATGGTGGATGCTCTAGGGCAGACATATATCCCTTCCAAAACTGATGATTATTATAGTTATATCCATAAAAAATCACAGGAACCAACAAAATAGGGACCCGTATATGAAATCCATTACCAACAGCAGGTGGCCCCAGTTTCGTGCAAGAGAGACCCAATAAAAAGGAACAGGACAAAGGCAACTAGAAAATGAAGATCACAGTCATCATTCTGGTATGTTGGAAGCTAGAGTTCTTAATTCCATCGAACATTTTTCAATAAAGGCTCAAGATAATAAAAATACATTTCTAATTTATATAAGTGGAAGATGCAGTTGTGAAGGTCCGCCCCAATGTGTTACTACTATCATCTCTGAATTCTCTCCTCATAGCACCCACTAGGGATCAATTCATGGAAATAAACGACAGATAACAAGAGCTTATCTTCAAATGAGAATTAGGGTAACTTTATCCTTGACCCGAATATCAAAAAACAATAAAGTCATCCTCTTACAGTGTTTCTCCCTAATTGTCCTCCCCAAGGTATACACTACAAAAATTATCCCTATAGTCAGACGTCATGATATGATGGTTGTCCTCTCTTTGAGGATAGTCATTGTGAATGTCCTCCCTAAAGTAACATAAAGAAACTATAAGTTCCTACCCTCATTTGACTTCATCATGATAATCCTCTCTAGGATGCACACTAATGATATTATCCTTACAGTTGGATATCAATTCATCATGGTATCCCTCACTATGATGGAAATCGTTGCCAAGGTCCTCCCTACAACAACATAAAGCAGCAAGAACGTCATCCCCTTGCGATGGTGCACCGTGAAGGTCCTCTCCATGGTATTGGCCATAGGTAAAATACATATGGTTAGACATTAAGCTATAATGGTAGCCCTATCCATTTTAGCACCAACTATGAATGTCCTCCCTAAAATCAAAATTCACACCGGCAAGAAGGTCCTCCCATCATCAAGAGAAATGCAAGAAAGGCCTCATAAGGTGAGGCACCTGGAAATATGGATTCCAAAATGTTAGTTACTATGTATATGAAAACTGAAATCCATTCTCATCGAGGAGATAGTCTAGGGATATGCTCATCTTCCAAAACACCCCCATATCGATCATATATTAATGAGTCTCCTACTAGCCCCAATTCATGGAATAAAATTATTAAGAAGCATTCAAGTTGGGAAGACCAAGAAGAGTAGTCTCCAGAGGAACAACAAAAATATATGTTTCCCATGATAAGACCATTGGACAAGGATGAAAAACTAGTTATGTTCTAGCCCACAATCACTTATCAGTTTAAAATACCAAGGGAGTTGTCATAATAATTCATGAATAACATTTTTTATAAATATCTAGAAAACTCTTCTGCATTTGAAAGAATTTTTTTCCAATGATGTGTATGAAGACCCTGTTAATATTTTGGGGGAGCATCACCTTTTAATTGATCTTGAAGCTCTCCCATATGAATGAATTCCACAATCATAGGGGTGGAATAATGAACTCAAACTGGCCTACCTCTATGCACTACACAAGTATTGTTGTCTTATCTATGACACACCTTCTAGCATTCATATTTAGGGATGGGGAGAACATAGAGATATAAACTTTACCCCACATCCCATACCGCAAAACCCTATTGGAATAACATCCGACATTTTTATCATACTAATATGGTTGTAAAATTAATTCCATATTCAGGAGGGTAGGCACACTCAACAAGAACCATCCTTCTGTAAGTCTAAAAAGCCTCATTCCTGATAGGAGAAATCCAATTGTAAAACTCCAAAACTAGGCCACTAAAATAATCCCACAAGCTTATGGAATAAGGAAATCCAATCATTGAGCAAAGATCATGTTCTCAGAAGTAAATAATTCACATGAAAACATGGCACCATATTAGTCTCACACCCAAATGGGAACCTATGAGATCAAGGAAGCGGAAAAGGTAGTAGTAAATATCACTATATGATATCGGCCCCATCCCACAGGTTTGGGTTCACTTTAACAAAAAAAATTACCCCATAATACCAACAAATTAGGCACAAGCAACAATAATAAGGGAATAGGAGAAACCCCAGCTTGCAGGGATGGGGGCATTTTTACACAACCACCAGCCTAATAGATGTCAGTATTTTCCTGCTTAGGGAGGGAAACAGGTAGAGAGGTCACCCATTCCATCCCATATCAGGACCCATTTACCTCATAATAGAGATGTACTAAAAGTTCATATCAAGGTTCCCTTCATTTTACCATCTACCAGGAAAGCCAAATAAGACCTAATAATGGAAGGATATGATCCAACAAAGGATGCAATATGCTCTCTTAACATTCATAACATGGTATTCCACACACAATGTTGTATGTAACAGTGAACATCTTATAAAAAAATCCCATATACCATATAGAAAATAATAAAAATTATGAGGATTTAAGAGAATATGGTTCCCTCTCGGAAGTGGTCCACACCAATCTTGAATGCGTACCACCTCGGAACCAACGAGCTGCCATAAATTTTAGTGATCCTTAGAACAATTAGTAATTAACTTTTTTTAAAATTGCCAGCAACTCAAATAATATGAATAAGTTTTCACATGAACCACCCCCTCTTCCCCATGAAAATGATACCCTCATACTCTAGGAGAGATTCACTCTATAAGAGGAAGAAATGAAAGAGATAAGTTGAATTAACGCTGAGCTGATTTGAGGAAATTATTTTATTGGATATGTTCCCCAAGTAGAGCATTAAAATACAAATCAATTATATGTTCATCTACCATGATGTATGATCTCTATAAGTGATTCTAGGCCCAAAGGTCCATCTAGAGAAGTGCCTATACCATTATTATATCTAAATCTAGTCTCAAATAGATATCATGACTTCCCTCAATTGAGAAAACAACTAGAACTGATGTAGGAAAATCCATAGATGATACCACTTGCTGGGTATCCACCTCAAACATGAACAGAGACAACATGTCAAATATTTCCCCATGTTGTGCCAGCCCATGCTCAGGTTCAACAGGTCATGAATCAAGGGATCATTAATACCATCGAGTCATTGAGAGTTTGATCGAAATCCATTGAAGGGAGGTGCACATTGATATAATCGAAATGAAAACCTTAACACGATTTGTTGTGTGATGTTCCAACACCAAAAAATTTCAAGAACCCTATATTCCTAGTATTAAATGGTTCTGGTGACTTTAAATAACATGTGATGCACTATAAATCATATTGTGATCCCATGATAGGATCCCTAGGGAAACAAAATCCATGAAGCTAAGATGTTTTGTGCGAATTCTATAAGGTAAATCCATTGTGTAGTATACCAGTTTATTAGATAATTCGATCACAGGATGGGATAATCATTGTAGGAAGTTCTTTTTCTAGTTCAGCTCAATGTTTCCAAAGACAATGGTTAGGAACCTCATGAACTGCAAGAAGCGTGAGAATAAGAGATTTTCCAACTTCATTTATATATAGAAAGGTCTTACCTGGTCCTTGAACCAGTCGCTCCCCCACTATTAGATTCTTTCTATGTATATATTTAATATCTACGAGGAGCTATGAAAACCACTCATTACGGTGAAATATAAAAGAGGGTTTTAATATTTCTATGTTATTTCCCAAAGAATAGAGTACTCCTTATTGAGGACTAATCTCAAGTCTCAGGAAACCTCATCTTCCCTAGGGAATAGAGTGGCAAGAGGAGATGAAACATCCATAACCCACCCCCCTGCACCATCTTCATCTCTATGGACCAAACCAAACCATTTAGGGATGTTTGGACATCAATAACCACCCCCACTCATTAATACTAGTGAAGGGGTTCAAGATAAATCATTTCAAGGAATAGAAAAATAAGGTTTACACATTTTGAGATGAACAAGTCTGTGGATACCTTGTATCCACCATGAATTGCAACATTCTACGTCTAATAGAGTCAAATAGGGTTTATAAAGTAGGTCTTGATGAGCATTCAGAATATTTTCCCTTCCACCAAATAATGGGACATTCCATTCAGGAGTGTTTTTTTCAAGGTACTTTTATAAAGAATCATATATTTTAGATAGGTCAAACTGGGACAACCTCCCTCAAAAGTGGAATACATTACAAAGACTGGCCAAGATGAAGGAGGGAAGGGGGATAAGGTTTCTAAAAAAAGGAGTATAATTTTGATAGTTGGATGACTTAGAAGATAGTCACCCAACCCCATGGCATACTCCAAGCATTGTTGAATCAACCCATTGTACCCCAAACAACTATTAATGTAGTAGATCCAATATCATTGGTCCTAAAATCCTCTATGGTTTATGAATACAAAAAGTAGACCAACCAAAAAGGTAGAGAAAAAGTTCAAGAAGATAAACCTTCACCAAGACCAATGTTTGATTTGAAACTCTCTAATTTTATGCCATAATATATATAGAAATGGGAACTACACATCCAAATGACACCATTAGAAGAATTCAATCTGGATGTGTCATTATCCGATGAATAACTGATTTTCATCTCTATTGATGTCATCAACTTAATGGACCCCTTCTCTAATGAAGAATATGGTTACAGACCTCAGTTTCCTAAAACTATTCGAGGAGATGGAGGAAGAGGTTGTAGGAGCTGAGGATACCCAAGAAGATGTAGTTGTGGTAGAAACCAAAATCTTATCCATGAACCCCCTCAAACTGTTAACAATGCAGAAACTAATGAAAGATCCCCCTAGTGGACTCAATAAGAAGAAGAATATTTACCTTTCCCACTGAAAAACACTCTAGCTTGATCATCCTATAATATCCATTGAAAGAGGAACAAATTTCTACTCTCCCTGGCTTGTCCGAGACTTGGCCGACAAAATACCCTAATCACTAAAGCACCACCTACTCCTATTCTAGGATATTGTCTGTATACCTCCAATGACCAATCCCCTAAAGTTCCTGTTAAAGATAACCCCAAGTCGACAAGCACTAGCCTTTAAAGAATAAATATGATATTATGAAACATCTATCCTCAGTACCCACTAGGATTTAAATCTTGGATGAACTAAATCTGTTAGAAGACCTTAGGGAATACCTCATAGATGTTATTCTAAGTCCATTGGAGTCTGAAGTTGAGTTTTCCATTGTTGAATTCTATCAAACAAAGACTAATCTTGTGGAATTATATGTAGTTATTTTTTACATGGATCGTGATGAAGATTTAATCAAGTATGGTAACATAAAACACTTTTATGTGTCTGGTAGGATAAATGATGTCGATATCCAAAAAACAATTAATTTATAATGGATATGGGGTTAATCTCATACCACTAAATAGGCTTTGT
Source organism: Viscum album (assembly GCA_963277665.1). Taxonomy (NCBI): domain Eukaryota; kingdom Viridiplantae; phylum Streptophyta; class Magnoliopsida; order Santalales; family Viscaceae; genus Viscum; species Viscum album. The sequence continues at coordinate 679,491,433 of OY728142.1, read as the reverse complement.
CTACAGGGATTGAAGGAGGATAACCTGAATCTCTACACCAGAACTCATCTAGGATATGATGAAAGTGATCAGAATATGTTAGGCCAAATAAAGCTCAAAAATCGGTTTGGAATTGTTGAAGTAGACTTTAAATTTATTGTGGTGTAGAAAAACATAACCTTCAACATTCTACTAGGAAGAAATTGGCTTCATTAGGAAGCGGTAATCCTATCATCATACGATTAGTGTGTCATTTATTGAATTAATATAAATAATGGGACATAGTGAGATGATAAGTCCCCATTCGTAGCCTATGAATAACACTAAATTGATGTAGGTATCTATGAGAAAAATGGGAAGAGACCATCAGTAGATGTGATCAATTGGGTCACCACCCCAAATATTTTGGAAATGGTCCCTGCTGACCCCTTCAGGAACCTCAGTGAGGAATACATAATGCCCATCAATCTGGTGGAGTTCATGAGTAAATAGTCAGATGCATATTCAACCATCTTCATGATCTCTGTCATGGACACCAAGAAAAATAGTGTTAAAAAGTCCACGAATAACAAAAACGATGCTATGTTATTAGGTGGAGATTCCCTCATCCCATCACCATAGCTAAAGATAACCTCTTCTTCACCCACTAAGTCAAAAGGATAAGTATTTTCACCAGAATAAGACATAGAAACTCCCCCACCCTCCCTCCATCCTCTCTAGATAATTCCCCACTGTCAACTAGGCTAGAGGAATCTGCTTCATCTTCCAAATAATATAATTATGACCCTTTTATCAATTTTGAAGAGCTCATATCAATAATTGTTTCCCCATTAGAAGAATAATATGAGGAAGAGGATGCTGAAGAAGAAGATGAATAAGGCCTTAGACATTCCCCTATAACATTCTAGGAGGGTGTCTCTACCACCATTATTGAAATTAGGTAAATAAATTTGGGTATCGTAGAATATCTACGGCCCACTCTGATTAGTTCATCCATGTCATTTGACTATAAATCGGTATACACCTCATTCCTAAAGTAGAATTGATATTTTTTAACCTAGAACTATACAAAAATCCTAGGCCTCAATATCAATGTTTCCTCTCACCACCTGTGCCTTTTCAAAAACACCATGGCTACAAGAAAGCCTCTGTAAGGACATACCCGACAGATGCCACAAAAATAAAGGCTGAAGAAGATGCGTTCATTTGAAGGAACTACATTTGGGGGTTCAAAATACTATCTGGCTGGCTAATATCGTCCCTGATAAAAATATGAACAACAAAATTAGAGTTTTATTGAATTATAGGATTTTAATTGGAATTTCCCAAAAGTTGACTTTCCAGTCTCGATCATAGAATTTTTTATCGATGCAACTTCCATATATGAGCCTCTTTCTTTCATGGATATCTATTTAAGATATTATCAAATTAAAATGAACTTGAAATATAAAAAGGCCACTAACTTCAATCCTCTCCATGTGGTGTTTTGATACCAGGTAATTCCCTTATGTTCGAAAAATGATGGCGCCACATATCATCGTTCCATGCATCACATTTTCCAAATATTTCAATGATTTTTTTGAATGTTATATTAATGATCTAGTGGTTAAATAACTAAAATGATCAAACCACTTAGAATATATTGAAACCATATTCAATAAACTAAGACATCATAGTCTGAAAATGTACCCCTTAAAATGTTCTTTTGGTGTTACATCATGGAAATTCCTCAGCTTCGTCATACGCCATCATTACATTAAATTAGACCCTGAGAAAACAAAGGCTATCATTTTAATTCCACCCTATTGTAATATTACTTTGTTGAGTGGACTTTAGGGGAATTTTTTCTACATTCGGTGCTTCATATCCAACCTTGTAGGAAAATGTATTTCCTTCAATAGGTTGTTGAAAAAGGAGGACACATATTAGTGGATTGAAGACTGTCAGGAAATGTTCAAAAATTTTAATAAATATATGTAAACCCCACTAGTGTTAATACCATATATTTAAGTAATACCACTTATCCTATACATTAATACCTTGGAGATATCACTAGGAACCTTCCTATAATGGAAGAATGACACTGATAGTAAAAAAATCCTCTATTATCTCATCAGAACCATGATTGATGTTGAGAATCCTTACTCAAATATCTAGATGAGATACCATTCATTGATATTTGCAGTATAGAATTTGAGGAACTATCTACAGCTCCATGTGGTTCACCTGGACTCTCATAGCAACATACTCAAGTATGTTCTTAGCCCTCTAATGTTGATTGGACGCCTTTCATGAAGGGAGTTCATTCTCTTGTAGATCGTTATACGGTTCATGCCTCATAAAAAATCAATGGAAAAGTACTAGAATATTTTCTAGTAGAATACCCCTTGGCTGAAATAAATCTATTGGATGCTTAACTACCTGATGAAAAAGTTTCCTCTGTTCATGATGGATCCGGACCATTGGAGATATATTTTGACGGCACATCCAGAATTCTAACTGGATAATGGATGTAAGATCCCAAGCTCAATAAAGGTGGGTTGGGATTCATAATCATATCTACTGAGAATAAATTCTTTCCTTACTCCATCCTCCTATCATAAGGGTGAATGAACCATAAAGCAGAATAGTCATGTCTCAATGCATCCTTGAACTGGAACTCCAAGAACAAGATAAACACTTGAAGATAATATGTTACTCAGAATTGTCCATAAAGCATGTCAATGAGAACAATTCTATCAAGAAGAAGGAGATAATCTCTTTAATGGACCACTTCTGAGAATTGATGGAAACATTTCCGTCAAATCCAAGATTAACTCTTGTCACTCGTTTGCAAAACGCACCGGTCGATGCGTTAGAAAATGCAGCGATAGTTCTGGATGATCTGAATTGGAAGGAAACCACCACCATCAATTCCCACCATTAGATGGTAATTCCTTTTTTTCATGTTAAGAAAGACAAAATAAATGATATTATCCTCATACTTGATCCATATGGTCATACTTCTAGCTAGATGGCTCCCATAGAAAATTAACTTAAGAAAAATAACTTCCACTAGATAGGGATGGAAGGGGGAAAATCTTGGGATATGTTTAATAATTTTTTTTTATGTAAAATGGTGAAAATAAAAAAAAGGTCCTCTAAAATTGGGGCCTTGATGGGGTCCTTATCAAGTGTATTGATGGAGATGTGACTGTTGTCTTCATGAAAGAAGTGTATGAGGGAAGTTATGGAGCATATTAGTTGGAATCAAAGCTCTCTTGTAAAATTAAAAGGTTTGGATAATATTGTTCCACCATGATATAGGATTGAACTAAATTCACTATGAAATTCCATTACTTTTAATATCATTACAATTTCATCCACCAACCCTCAAAGTTAATTCACTAAAAAAAGTACTTCTAGCCATTTTCCATATGGGTAATGGATGTCGTGGGGATGTATCCTTCCTCTAAATCTAAAATAATATCAAGTCTATTCTCACAAAAACTGACTTATTTTCCATGTGGTTATAAGTTATACCCCTTAAAGAGGTCGGGGAAAGAATTATTATCATATTTTTGAAAGCCAATATCATCACCAGATTTATTTTCCCTCATATAGTATTGAAAGAAAATGGCACCAATTTACGTTCTATTGAATGGAAAAAAGATATATCAGGAGTATGGAATCAAGTCCAACCATTCACCCACTACAATACAGTGGCCAACATGAATATAAAGTCCACTGACACTACCCTATCTAATATACTTTAGAAAATTGTAGATAAGGACAATAAATCCTGGTTGGACAAGATCCTCCATAGTCTTTGGGCTTACCTGAAATAACCCGAACCACCACTCATGAAACCCCATACTCATTGGTATACAGGATCAAGGTGGTTCTACCCATCAAATTACAATTATGCTCACTCAAAATTTCCATCGGTGATCATATATTCACATATTGGCAATCCCAAAAAACATACTTATGAGTTGGAGTGAATGGATGAGATAAGACTAACTACACTGTACCATTTCGCGGTTTATCATAATTAGATCACATGAGCCTTCATCAAAAGGTTCACCTCCAGTATTTCCTCCAATAAGAAATGGTAATGGTCCTTATAACCCCGATGATATTGAGGAAAAAACACCAAAATGGGATCCAAAACTGGTATGATTGTATGTTATACACAAAGTCTTATCCAATGGATCATATTGCATAATTTAAATGGTCATATAGCTCACCAAAACTCCCACCAAAGATTGGTTCTTGAATAAATGATTCATTTTTTCAAATGAAAATCATCTGGATTTCATGATGAAAAACTACATGATGATACGTTTCCACCACACGTTGTTAAACAAAATGGAAAAAATGTCCTCACCGCATGATGATAAACTGCATGGCTAGAAATTACTAATCACAAGACATTAAACGGTAGGATAAAAAATTAATTCCCCTTTACATTAAAAGATCATAGTCCTTACCAACTGACATTAAACATCATAGTAAATGTTTCCTAAACACATGATGGAAAACTACATACGGATCATTATGCCCCAATCAATGGTTTTTTGCACATTAGCTAGATCTATGTGTGAAAAAAGTAAAATTATCTCTACCTTTGCATGGGTCCAACCTATATAGAGGAAATATTTATAGAACTACATGTCGATTGATTCTCATTATAAATAGATACAAATATATTTTGAGAAATTCATCTAGGTTCAACCACCCTAAAGAAAAAAAAATGCTCACGCTCCTTGTGTATGACCCAAACCTATGTAGGGAGGTCTGTTCATAGTACTAAAAATGGCTTCATTCCCATATCTCAATAGGATACATAGAGATTCTTGGATTATACATCCTGGTCTAACCACCTCATTACTGAAAATGCCTCTATCATACCCTTAGTTTCCCCTTTACTGCGAGAGAAATCCTTGTCATTATTTTTTTCTCACATCGAGCATAACTCATGTTATCATAGGAATGATAATATGGGTTTCACCAGAGAAAATATCATATAGGTATTTGAAAAGTCCATCACCTCAATAGAATGGTTAAAAATTCCTCCTCCCTGTGTATGGATAAAACCTATATAGAGTGGCCACTTTTAGAACTATGTGTGGATTGATTCCTATTCATGAAGGATATAAAGTGATGCTGAGATGACCAGATCTCAGGCCCAGATGCCATTCATAAAAAATTCCACCTCCTAATTCATGGGTCAGACCGGTATAGGGAATATTGTTTTAGAACTACATGTGTTTTGATTCTTATACTTTCAAGATACATAGTGACACTGGGATGAATAGATCTTAGGCCAATCCGCCATTCCAAAAAATTCACCCTCCATGTACACAATACATACCAATATAGGGAATTCTCTTTTCAAACTACATGTGGATTGATTCCTATCCTCATAGGATACATAGTGACACTCGGATTCCCATCATGTTCTATCCTTTACCCAAAACAAATGCCTCTCCCCTGCTTACTTGTTATACTTGCAATGGGATGCTCATAAAACTAAGACCAAATTGATTTTTTTTTTTGACTTAGGGTATGTTGTAATGCTCATGTACCCAAATCCAGTCATTGCTGCATAATGGATCAAAGGTGAAATTCCCCTCATCATTTTTTATTTTACCCTGGTGTGGTAGATTAATCCTTTTTATCCTTTATTTCTCACATAGGGCACAAATCATGTGGGATTTGGATTTTTAGTAAGATATTCCCCATGGGAAAATCAATCCAATACAGGTGATAGTCTTCACCGTAAGAAGCTAAAATGCACGAATGAGGTCCTAACCATATGAAGATAAACTAAAAGGTACCAAAGGAACTATATGTGGCTTTATTACTATTGTAACGAGATATATAGTGATTCCCAATCTTTGTTCTGGGGTCAAGATGAAAAAAAAACAGGAAAACAATTCACCCAATATCTTATATGTAAATTTAAAATCGACGCAAGAGATTCCAAAACATGATTCCAAAAACAAGGACTTGTCAGCAGATTATGCCCCTACATATGAGTCAGGTCTATGGTGGGGATTCTATACCTCATAACTAATCATGGTCTATATATTTCTTATATAACCAGATATCCCCTTTTCATCAATAAAACTCAATGCCCTAGTAAATCTTGGATTCCATTAATCATCCATGACTATCAAAAATGGATGTTCATTGTCTTCAGGATGCCCTTGTTTGACTATAAAAACAATACCCTGATGGATCTACATAAGTTTCCCATAAATAAGGAATGTTAACCAAAGGAAAATTCATCACTAGGATATACTTTTACAACATCTATACACACATTGGCTCCCAATCCTTACAGCATCCCTCCTGATATGAGGGACCCAAAAATCTTGGTTTACACTTTATTCGCCCACACATGTCTGGGGAATACAATAATTTTCCTCCCTAATTAGAACATACATACTCATGATTTCCCTTATATATTTTCCTCACAAAAAAATGTGAAACTGTGTCTCTAATGTCTTTTCCACAAGCCCTAAAAAATCATGGAACCAAAAAATCCATCTCATTCGTGTCGAGTCATCCACATCCCTACTGCAAGATTCTAAAATTCATTTCCACAACTTCCTCACCACACGATGTTAAAATATGTAGCATAACCGTGTTTACACCTAAAAGGATATTACCCTCTAACAATAGCTACCTACCAAGACATGTCAAAGGACTAATTTTGTCATGACTCCTTCCCTCACTATATATGTAGAGATGCATGGACATTCATCTTGGTTTAACCACCTTGAAATAATAAAAAAAATGTCTCCCCCTTGTGTATGGGATAATCATATACAGTGGTGTTCTATGAATAAATACGTGTGGATTGATTCCCATTCCATGGGATATATATGGATTCCCAGATCATGTGACCCAAACCCAACCACAGAATTCATAAAAATGTCTCCTCCTTCACATGAAGGATAATTAAAAGCAAGGAGCTTCCATATGTGCCATATTTTCAAGATCATTTCATTAATAACCACATGTTCCTTCTTTTATGTCGGGTCATCCAGGTCCTCATCACATGATGATAAACTACATGGCATCTACGTCTTATCCACACAATGTTAAAATGTACGGTAATTTCCCTAATAGTATGATGTTAAACATCATAATAAAATTTCCTTGTTGCATGACATTAAACTGAACACCATCACCCAGAGTATAAAATTCCCCCTTTCCATGATTACGTCATTTTTAGGCGGCTAATTAGAACCATCACCACCCCTTGTTTCTCACACTGACCATACCTCACATGATATTAGAATTTTTAGCAGGGGATTCCCCATAAATCCATGTAAAATCATTCAATAATAGTGGGTTCTAGTGGAACGACCTTAAAATACACGTTATGGTTCTTTTCCCCAACAATGGGGATCCCAAAGACTTAATAATATTCCATTAAACTGTAAGTCCCCCCAAATATAGCTAAAATGTCCAACTCCCTGCGTATAGATCTAACCTATCTTGGGAGTCTAATTTCAAGAAACATGGATCTTTAAACCTAGGTTCATCACAAACAAATGAATCAAAATGCACCACCCCACATAGGAGTCAGATAAATGTTGTTAAGTCCTCAATTATATGGGTAATAAAGAACTTAATATTTCTAATATGTCTATAAACATTATTTTCATTCATGAAACTCCATTCATTGAGTAATATCTAATCCCCCTAAACCTCCATGGCCATTGAAAATGGTAGGTTTGTGTCCAATGAACACCTTTGTTTGAGAATTCACATAATGATTTGACCTATATGCATAATCTACCCACAAATAAAAAGGTCAAACAAGGGAATATTAATACTCAAGAGAGGCTTTTATACTTCCATATACCCAATAGATTCCACACCCCATGCCATTTATCTCGATATGGATTCCCTGAAAACCATGGTTTACACTTTCATTCCTGATCACATCTAGGACATGTTGGATCATCTCTGGCTTGGTTATTCTCTAATTTATCAAATATTATATATCTATGTATTAATTACACAACATTAAAACTTCATGAATATTGACATTAAATGTTTATTTATGATCCCGAAAATTCTAATTAATGACTTTCCCCAATGTTCTTTTGTAGGAAATTAATCTGTATAGGAAAGTCGAACATGCGTCCCACCTCATTTTTTACCCTGTCTACAAAACAAAAATGCCCCACTCCTATGTGTGAACCAGATCATCATATGGATAAACCTTAAAATAACTATTCCAGGCATGATTCCTTTCATTATAGGATACATAGTGACACCTGAGTCTTGTATCTTGGGTTCTTCTAGGAAATAAAATATTCTCATCCTTTCCTATGAAAGGGTTATAGCTTTGTAAGGACCACCCTACTCACACCTGTATGGGATGAATGTATTCACCAATTCCTAAGAAATTTTGGCATTAAATTCTCCAATTCATATTCAGTCACCCCCTTTACAAACCATACTCTATATATAGAAAGGTATGAATCCCCATTATCATCCATGGCCACTAGAAATGTAAAGTCAGTGTTCTATGTAAACCTTTATTTGTATATGAACAAAATGCCTTGGTGGCTCTAAATATGTTGCCCACATAACATCCTATCAACCAAAAGAAAATTCATTATCAGAAGAGGCTTCTCCAACCTCCGTACCCCCTATGAAATTTATGTCCCACCTCAATCCTTGGTTTTAGAAACCACCAATATTAATGTTTACATCTTTTCACCTTTTTCTAGCTAGAAGGTGATATAACATTTCTTGTTTGACTACCATGAAAAAGTTGAATCATTTCCCCCCACTAGTTAGAGAAAAATGAATTAAAATCATAAGTCCCAAATATCTCAGTTGTATGATGTTAATAATCACCATGTTCCATCCCTTATTTACACAATTTAAATTTTTGTTGGATAAGTTTCTCTTTTAAAGAAGAGATAGAGGCCCCTATTACTTTCAGTCATCATTACACCAATCGGCCACCCACCATAGTCTATGATAATAAATGGATTTGAATTTCCCTAAAATTTTCTATCCATCAAGAGTTGAAGTCCAGTGCCCTATGGACACCTTTGTTTGTCTATGAACACAATACCCCGATGAATTTTCATTTTTTCCCCACAAAATGGGCCTATCTTCCAAAGTCAAATCCATTCTCAAGAGAGGTTTTCCTTATATATGTATTCCCTAGGGATTTCATGCCCCTTATCATGTTTTATGTCCATAAACCACAAAATTAGGGTCAATAAAAATTCCTCAATCATGTCTGAAATCTATTAGTAAATCCTCATTTAATGATTACAAAAATTGGGGTCCTTTCTCCACAAGTCACGGTCAAAGCTATTCGAACCAAAACATCACTCACAGTCAAAGTTGTTCGACCTAAAACATATGTAACTATAGTCCGTGTTTGAAATAATATATACTATCTACAAAAGTGATGAAACTCACTAGGATGAATTCCCACAAAGGGAACACTAGAAAAAAGTTGAGTACCATCTCACTAAACCTACAATCTATACAGTTTGGAAAAAATACCAAGAAATAATGAATCAAAAGAAACACAAATATTGTTAGGACAATAACCCATGAAGGGATGCCTATGAAAAAGTCAATTTATACCCTCTAGGCTTGAACCAAATTAGGCTTAGATAAAAATTAGGTTAATAAAGAAAAATTCCCATAGATTTTGGTTGTTTTCCAAATAACCCTACAAATAGTAAAACTATGCTCATTAAGTCCCTCATCTCAAGTAAAAATTAGAGCATGATATGATTATTTAGATTTAATCATCCCGGATCACGATTCAGATCAATATCCAGTGATCATTATCAGTCAAAATATATTCAATTATGTTTTAATGACTTGTATGAAATGGTGAAGGAGAAGCACTGGAGAGAAAAATGATTCCATTCCATTAATGAAGTTATGGTCAAATACACAACCAAGAGCCTCTCTATATTAGTCGGGAATGATAATTATAGAAGATATTTAGAGGATTCAAAAAAACTGTATCAAGGTATAATTTGATTCTTTGATGGCTCAGTGGATCTCTGAAAAAGTTTTATCCTCAGCTTCCATACTCACCTTTGATGCATTTTCCTCATTCATTGTGTCAAGTCTATCCTTTTCCCCCTCTTCCGCTAGTTGCAGCCCCTCTTAAACTATGGTCATGGTACACACCCATTCCAATTTAATTTTCTCTAGTTCTTTACTCTTCCACTACACTTTTTTACCATGATTCTCTTATAGGGACCTTTTCTTAATGTGTTTTCCCTGTATAATCATGATTGACCCAGCTTGCTCGACAGCTTCATTGATAAGTATTTTTCCAGCAGTGGAAATATGAGCTACATATTCTCTATCAGAATGATGAGATTTGAGTGTTCCCATTTACCCTTTTGTAGGGACCACCTGCATCAGTATTTTACATATACAATATCAGTTGAGCTCCCTATGCTCATGAACTAAAAACTTTCGGTGTAACTTGGAATGATTTTTCGACATGGTTGAACGAGGCATTTGCCAAATTTGCCTCCAAATATGTCACCACACTCATTGGAAAATAGAAAGTAGGCCAACTAATCCCTCTTGGACTACTTCTAATTTTATCTCAAAGGGTTGTACATACTCTGGAATGAATTTTACTATACAATGTCTTGATTCAATAGCCTCAGTGTGATTTGATCCTTCAACTGTCGCTTCTCCGGTAGTATAGATAAGAGGAAAGATTTAGGAATCAATCATAGTTGCATGTGCCCATGGTTGTGATCCTAAAATCAAGGGTGAATTAAATGTATGTTTAAATCTAAAAATCATAAATGAAATGGTTTAATGAGTGGAGAACTGACCTCCACTTTTTGATGTACCAATGTCTCTATCGCCTATTATGGCATAAAAAAATATGTAGAGTTGGTGATGTATTATCATCTTGCGACCCAAGGTTTCTCAAAGATGCCTATGGATCAGGACCATGTTCCAATAGATAGGTATACCGCAAAATATCACTCACTGAGATTGTTCCGGAAGGAATGATCAGCATAGAATAAGGAATGATGGCTAGTTCTCGAACTCACTGAGCCAGCCCAACCCCTCTTCGATGACATTATCCCCTAAAGAAGCATGATCTATAAGCTCAATAGGGACTTCAACTCATAAATATACCCCTCATATAAGGGAATAATCAACTTTTTCCTAAATTAGAACTCCCTCAGGACTTAGGATCACTACAATGTTCTCTAAAAATTTAGGCTCCCCATCTAGCTCAACCATCATCAGTAAAATCATCCATCTGTGTCTTGTGAGGGTAGTATTTCAAAGTGAAGCTGAAGTTTCTTCCTCCAATGTTACTCTCTCTAATGGGATTGGTTCCACTTAATTCAGAATTAATTCCATTTTAGGGCTAGGGAAACCCTCAATGGCTTAAGTGGGACTGGCCTTTCTGACCTATTCATCCACAACTGTTGGTAGTACCTCCTCTACATCAGAAGAAGTAGAAACCAAAAATACTTGGGTAGTGACTGCTTGGTTTCTTATTAGACCTTTATAGAAAAAAATATATGATAAATTTAAAATAAATGAAAACATTTAGTATGTCAACCAAATAAAATTGGAATGTCGGTTACCTGTGATACCCGATTTTATACACATCGACAAATGTTTCTCTTGTCGATGCTTCATGGTGTTTCAGGGAGATAACTATCTAACAGGAGATATAGGAAAAAAATTAGAGGTGTAAATTCTTTTGTTTGGTCACTAATTACTAACTCTATATGCTCTCTAGTTCTAGAGGACCCATTAGTAGCAAATCCCACATCTGAAGGGGTATGTTCCTTAGCTGCAGTTCCCCAGGGGGTATACACTAGAGAATGTTTCATCTCCTGAGACTCCTTAGATAACAATTAGAGTAAAGAAAGGGGTTTGGGATCCTCAAAATAAAGGAAAGTAAGTTTGGGTTCATAAAATATAACTAACTATAATTATAAACCATATGACTCTGAGACTATTGTTAGGCATGCCACCCGATCAGACCAATAAGTTATGTCATTGGAAAAATGTAGAAAGATGTCCATCTCATTCAGATACATGGATACATAACTCAGATGTTTCTGGGTAGAAATCCATGAGGGACAAATGGATGCTCTAAAACTAAAAACATCAAAGAGTTCTTCTTGAAGAAGCTCCCAAATGACTTCATTGGAAGTGCCCACCCGGAAGTCATCCCAGATCCTCCATGATCTAGGAATTCAACCGTAATAGGAATAGATATGGACAGAGGATTAGTACAGGGAAGAGAAGAGGGATAAATTAATAATAAATCATTCTTAATTGCCTCCAAAACCCTTTAATTCTCAAGGGTTGTACACTCTCAAGGCTCTAAATGTAAGTGAGTAGCTTCCCCTACTCCAGTCATAGCTGAAAAATCTGCAATATATTCACCCTCTAAAGAGTGTCCACCACCACCACCATATTCTTCCACATCTGGTCTCAACATGAAATGTACTCACTAAGAGTATTTAAAATTATTTTTCCAAGCATGGATCGGGTTTTCAATGTCCTTATGGTAATAATTTACCCTATCAAGTTCATCATCATATGAAATTCCACCAGGCGCTAACAAATAACCAATATTGGTAAAAGTGACCTCCCGATCCTGAAAAAAAAACAACCATAAGGCCTGTGTGGACTGATCATGAAGAGTCAAAAAAATCCTTGGAAAATTCCACTACCTCCAAGCCCTGGGAAAGGAATCATTAGAGGGTATGTGTGGTTGGACCTTAGAAAAAGCACTGATATCCTGAGATGTTAAACCCTAGGATTCCAATTCCTTATTTAGTGGTTCAAAAATGAGGGACTTATGGAGATATTTCCGTGGTCATGAATTCCAAATGGGTTTCTATTTATTTATTTTTTCTCCAGATGATTTAGGCACTAGTATAATGGGAAAAATAATTTCCATCTGGTCATTTGGGTATGATCAAATCCAGATATTAGTATAACCTTTTGCGAGGGTCAGTACAAAACCTTAAGGATCTAGAAGCTTAATCCCGCTCTTTGTATCTTATTGGGTGAATATTATGAACAAATTTAGAGCTATCAGGAAATTTTTCTCATGAACTATTGAGGACAGGAGGACACAACATCTGGACATAGTTAAATTGGAAAACAAATCTATAAGGTGAATATCCCTCGCATATACGTTCTCTATCAATAAGGGTGACCAAGACACCCTCCCTCAAAGAGAATAGGTATCCCCAATTAACAACATCCAATGATTATTCATTCACTAAAACTGCATTGGGGGAACAATATGGATTATAAATAAAACATCTATGATAGTTGATTTAGGCTATTAATTCTCATTCATTATATTTGTCCCTATCATCCAGCTTATCATGGACTTCCCATCCTACCTACATGACCCCGATAGTACTTTGATGATATGGATAGAGAAAAAACCCATAATCAGTAGAGGATTCATGAATCTATAACCCCCCTATATGGTCTTCTATCCATTTTTAAAGGATTTATAAATGGACTAACAGTCGGTGAGGTGGATTCCACCCATTGATCTGGCCCAACAAGCAATAAATTCTCACTAATACCGTAATGGCTAGGTTGATACATTTTCTAGTGTCCAAATGAGATTCCAATAAAAAGATTGTAGTTCTAACCCCGATACTACAATCACATACTAGTATAATACAACCACTTAAAAAGATGACTAGGAATGCCACCATTGGAATCAAATTGTCAAAATCCTGAACAAGTTCCAATCCCCATTCACAGAACTGCCCCTCCTTTAAGATGGGACAATAAGAACCTATTCTCCTTTAAGTTTCCATGGTTGGTTAGGACCTAGGTCTGCATGCATGATTCCCTTAAACACTTTTCATGGAAAATGAATTAATATAATTAGAAAAAAGGATGTCTTTCTTTGGGTGTTGTTCGATATTATTCGATATAGCTTTGGATTTGTTGATGAGTTTCTTAGCCAGAAGATGAGTCAACTCATCATCATCCCAAGTAGAAGAAGGGGTTAAAAATTCATCATACATACCCCCAATAATGGGAACTTCTAAAATTAGTCAAATATCCTATAGATTTATTCTCACCTAACAATATACTAGATTAAAGGTGTTGGTGTTTGGTCTAAATCTAGTTAGAAGCTATGAAATGAGGGCATTGGTTCGATGAGCATATGTTTAGTATACCAACAAATCATTGTATAGTCCAATGGTCTATAATTCCATTTTTAATTCCTCATAGCCTTGACTGAACTAGAAAGGAAACCCCTAGTCTAAACCAAATTAACCTCCAATACAAAGGTCCCATTTTGATGACAAGCCACGCTTCTCAGTTTCCATTCCCCTCAATGTAATGCAATGGTAGTGATGGTCCTTGTCATATGAACATCATTCTTCATCCTTTGATGACCAATGGGTAGAGTTCAATAAGGATCTAGTAGTGATTTATTTCCATTTGAATCACCCTTTTGATTAAATAAGAGTCTTAGGGATAGTGTTGTTATCAATAATCCAAGCTATGGGTTGGTCGGTCCAACATGGTTCTCAAATCACTGTATCAGATGGTATGCCAAATCTATAAATGGAAAGACTATATAAAGTTAGATATTACTTATAAACCACACTAAGGAGTTGATCCTAAGACTGGTTCAATAGAACAACCAGGATCTTATTGTTGACAGAATCTACCATATCCTTCCACCTTTCATCAGTAGCTGAAAGAGGGTAAATAATATCAGAAACATGAACAAAATTAGATGTAACTTGTGAAAGATCCATCTTTGTCTACATAAAAATGAACATGAAAAATTTTATCCCAAAAAAATATTTAAAAGGCCTAAAATTAGTATGCATAATGAAAGGCATGCGAACTAATAGTCCACATAAGGCACCGTCTATGAATAGATAGTTCATGGAATCTCGTGAGGTACTAGCCTGCAAAGCTTTTCCTAGTTAACCGATAGTTCATGGAGGAAGCGAGAAATCTGAAAACCCGCAGAACGTGGAATACCAAAATCACCATTCACATATGAAGTCATTTGGTTCATAGATAAAAAGGATAGTTCACGGGCTATGGTGTCTGTCAAGGGTCTTGTTCTTGGAAGCAAGGCATATGAGGGAATTGTGAGAGAGTATGATGTTATTCACTTATTCAGAAAATTTTATTTACTCTCTTTACTAATTTTTAATTAAAAGTACACAATTGGTGTGAAATACTCATGTTTCAATATTAAATGTCATTTTTAAAAATTATTTGAATTAATCAAATCGAGTCAGTTTTAAATTTTTATCATAACTCTCACCCTACTTATCTCAATTGAATTATTCTTACTTTTTAGGTTTCCATAATTAAATAAAAACATATAATTAGAAGGAATAAGTGGCCAATTCTTCTATTTGAAGGGTCATATGGTACTCACAAGAAGGCATAAAAAATCTGGGAAGAAACTGGGCCATCCATGAAGATTGAATTACTAGGCTCAATCCAGAAGTTCAAATTCATTTATTCTCCTCCAACGTTTGGATAACAGTTCAAGGAGTCACTTATAAAAGTTTCAATTCCCAAATGTAAAAACAAAGGTCCCAAATAAAGCTTTGAAGTCCAGCCCACAATTTTGTTCGGTAATTGTGATCAGCACACCAAATTTGATATTTCTGCAGATAGAGACATCCATTCGAGATGAGATTTTGTAGTGTGAAATAGTAGATATAGTTGGAAAACTTTTTAGAATAAAGAATTCATATTTGAAGGCATATTTCTATTAAAAAAACCATTCACATTATGGTTTCAAAAATTCATGGAATGAAATGGACAGTTTAACATTGTTTATAAAAACTTCCATAACATTGGCTCCATAAATTCAAATGCCTCCAAATTTTGGGAGTTGACTAGAAAATTTAATATATAAAACTTTTAAGAAGAATATTTCTCTAGATAAGGCTGTTCAAAATATAAAATTGGCGATAAAAGTAGAGGGTTAGTTTTAGAATGCAAACAGTTCACTTCCATGGGCTATAAACACTTCCCACTCCTGTCCTTGCAAGAGGTTGGAATTTCAGAGAAAATGAGAATAGTTTGTCACAACCAAGGCTCTAAAAAAGTCTTGGGAGGATCTTAAATAATCATTTTTTACTTTAGAAACCATTCCTCCTTACTTCCTTTATTTTACTTTTGTGTTGTACTTCGTTTCTAATCATGTAAGTGTTTGTTTTTGAAATTATATTTTAATGCATGTTTCTTTTTCTTAATATATTATTATCATCCACCTTTTATTAAATAATATCAATGGTATTAAAATAGTTTAAATACAGTAGAATCCCATTCCTTTATTTTTCATTCTCCTTCAAACTAAGGTTAGTATTTAATTCCCTTCACTATTTGTCTGCGTGTGTTCGACACACAAATATTTTCTTTTCCATTTCTTTTTCTTCACATATTAATTCATCATCATAAAATTATAACAAGATTATTAACCACCCAAATGGATGAGTAAATCTCTTGTTTGATTGATTCACAATTTGGGAATATTATGTATTTGAGGGCCTTCTCTAAATGAATATTTTTTAAATATATATTGTGTATGTTGAAATAAATATGTCATGGATTAATGACATGTTTTGTTTAGAAAGTAAATTCAATGAATTATTGGAACAAAAAATACACTACCATAAACATGTAATGGTAATGATTATAACCCATAGTTAATTTGTGGCTTAGATTAAAGCTTTAACACTTGGGAATTCAAATCAATGTCATCTTCTGAAGTGGGTATTAATTTAATGCAATATAAAGCAAAGCTCTAGAATATCATAAGATTAAATTCCCAATAATGAAATCACCCCAATATTTATCAATATTTTAAATCAAACATCATTCATAATTTATTTCATAATCTATTTAAAAAACCCTCCAATAAAAATACAATCAACTAAAAACAATCGACTATTAAAAAGTATCATCATCAAGGATTTGACCCGAGTGCTACTATACACATTAGTAGAGCATCGGAACCTTGAATGTCCGACAAGAAATAATCAGCCACACATTCAGATGGCACCATTTCTGAGGATGGTTCATTATGTAGTCATTTGTTTTTGGATATTTTAAAGAAACAAAAAAAACAAAATTAAAAAAAACAAAAAACACAAAGAATAACCCGCCTTCCCATAAAAATTAATAAATGAAAAAGAACACAAAGAAAAAACCATCTTCCACTTTCTTTCAATATCTCTTTGAATTCCCCATAGTCTCCCAAAAAAAATCCCTCATATATTTATGACCCTAAAATTGAGAGAACTCTTCATCAATATAGGAGGAACATTAGGGATAATCAAATAATTCAAGAATCAGTCCTTGTCTAACCAATTGAATTTTATATGGAAATCCTAGGGAACAAACCATTAAAGAGCATACTTCCCCTGATATGAATTAAAACCCCTACGTATTCAATATCCAAACATAAAGTCTGAATTTGAACTCAAATCAAGTTTGATTCATCTTCTACCTCATTTCCAGGGGCTAGCCGCTGAGGATCCACATCCCCGCCTTAAAGAGTTCTAAGTGGTATTCTCTACCATGAAGAATCAAGGGGTTTTTGAGGAACAAATCAAACTATGATAATTCCCTTTCTCCCTAGACGACTCTACCAAGTCGTGTCTTTACTACCACCCTCCTAGTTCTATAACCACATGAAATGACATGAAGCAACTCTTCTTATAGAAATTTTTTCCTGCTTCTCGTACTGCTTCTATCTGAAAGGAAATAAGTGGTATACATCAATTCCTAGATGAATCACTTGATGAATACTGGTAGAGGTTCAAAAATATTGTTGCAACCTTCCCACACCACAAAATCCATGACAAATTCTTGATCTAATACTTCTACAAGGGGTTATTGGCAATGGTAGAACTCTCATTGATGCCGCAAGTGGTGATGATCTTGTTGAAAAAACTCCTACAGCTGCAAGGGATATCATAAGAAACATGGCTGCAAACACACAACCATTTCATACTCGAGAACATGCTCAAGTCAAACAATCCCAAGATAGTCAATCGATAGAGCCAAACATGGTGATAGATTGGATGAGTGAACTTACTGGTCTTGTGTGGCAACTAGTTGTGGCGTACAAAGCCCTAACCTCATCTTCTATACAATCATTGTTCTTTGGACCTATCAAGAACTATAGAATCTATAGCTCCTTATGTCATTCAATTGAAACATGTAGACAACATCAAGAGGATCCCTTTGATTCATCCATACCAATGGATCTCAAGGTAGAATATGCTCAGCGGAAAACCAACCCTCAACAATCAGGTCCGTTCATTAGAAAATTCGACCAACCCCACTCTGGGCCTTCTCTTCTACCTTCAACCAAGGATTGAGGTATGGTAATCCCATTTCTCATCGCCCTGAATTCCATTATCAAAACCCAAACCAATTACAATATGTTCAAAGTGAAGGTGACTTCCAACAACCTTAACCTTTTGTTCCTCAACCTTAAAAGGATCAAACCTCTTCTTCCTCCTCCTGGATTCCACTATCCTAACAAGCCTTCAAAATTCCCATACCAATATCATCACTTTACCAAGAACCTAAATCAAGGTAATCCCTATCCAGGAAAAGCCTCTTATTCAAGAAACCATGGGAATTTGCAGTTAAAGATCTTGCCTCCTTCACCCCTTCTAGCATCAAAAACATTGAAACACAAATTGGTCACCATGCATCTCACGTGGTCCAACAAAAACTATAAATTTTTTCCCAACTCCTAGATCAATAATTTCCTATCCCTTAGGGTAATGTAAGTGAAATTTCACTTAGATCATAAAAGAAAATTATTATGCCACATAATGAGTCCTCCATCTCCCCTTTAAACGTTGACCCTAGAAAATGAAAAGAAAAATAAACTTGAAAAGGAATATGAATCCATTACCTCACCTCCTTCCATTAAACTTAGGAATCCCATTCCTTTTCCTAAAGTTGTTTTTAAACCATGGATTTCCTTTTAACATGATCCTAAAATGATTGACATGTTTATATATGATGAAGTCAACATAACCCTCTTAGATACCATAAAACAAATCTGTAAGTATGACAAGTTTCTTAAGGAATTTTTCACCTATAAGAGGAATATTAAGACATTTGAAATTTTTTCCACCTAATAGTCTATTCCCATAAAGTGTAAAGATCCACGGACCATTATGGTTCCATGCCAAATTGGAAGTTCCAACATCGATGATGCACTAATAGACCTAAGAACATCAATTAATGTAATACCTAAATCAATATTCTCCATCCTTGGTCTAGGTCCCTTAAATCCAATGAGTGTTGTCATTAAATTGGGAAATCAAAGCAATTATAATCCTAACGGTATAATAGAGGATGTCATTATGTGTTTGATTGATCTTATATTCCTTGTGGATTTCTATGTCTTGGACATGGGAGATGAGAAAAACTCTTCTCGATCTCCATTAATTCTATGAAGACCATTACTAATGAAAGTGAGAACCAAAATTGATGTCCATTTAGGTATCTTTTCCCTGGAATTTGGTGACCAACTGGTCAAGTTCAACATTTTCCAAGCCATGAGATAACCTTATTAGGATAACTTTGCATTCTCAATCCATGATTTGGGGGACACTTTTCTGAGTCAATTGAACCCCATTCCATCATGTTCATCATTTTCTAATGATAGAGGATCTTGTGAAATCTTCACAATGATCAACCAAGTCATAAATGGTGAAGTTTATGTGGACCTTTCATTCATAGACTCCCTCAATCTAGAAGAACTTGAAAACTCTCTTGAATCCCACGTCAACGATGATCACGACTTCTCCACCTTGAACAATATTAAGGAAAATGAATCTGAAAAAAAACTAAAGTATCTTCCTCCATTCTGAAGTTTTCTAACCCAAAAATGAAATATGGGACTGATCTGAATCCTCTTCATGAACACCCAAAATATGAATTAATTTTCCTTGATCACTCTTATCCGGTCATTATTTCTGCTTCACTTACCAAAACAAAGGAGTCCAAACTTGGTCATGTGTTGGAGGAAAACCAAAAGGCCTTAGTTTGGACCTTATATGATATACCATGAATCTACCCAGCTCTTTTCATGCAACACATCCATCTTGTGGAATCATACGAACCAATTATCAACCACAATGAAGATTAAATCCATTCATACTTGAGATATTTAAGGAAGATATCACCAAGATTATTCAAGATTGTATAATCTACCCAATTACTGATAGTGAATGGGTTATTCCAATTCAAGTTTTACTATTGAAGGGTGGGATAACTATTTTCACAAATTAACATGTGGATGTAGTCACAACTTGAGTGAAGAAAAAATGGTGTGTGGGCATTGATTAACAAAAATTTAATGTTGAGATATGAAAAGATCACAACCCTCTTCCATTTCATGATCAAATTCTAGAACTATTATCCAGAAATTCACATTATTGCTTTATTGATGGATACAAAGGCTACTTCCAAATCCCAATCGCACCTCAGGACCAAGAAAAGACTACATTCACTTGCCCCTTTAGAAAATATGCATATAGGAGAATTCCTTTTGGCCTTTGTAATGATCCTGAAACATTTTCGAGGTGTATGATGAGTATGTTTAATGAATTCACTGAACATTGCATGAAAGTTTTCATGGATGACTTTACCATTTATGGTGAGTCATTTGAATATTGCTTGAATTTACTCTCTCTAGTCCTTCAAATGTGTGTCAAGTGTAACCTTGTGTTAAATTTTGAAAAATGCCACTATAAGGTTGCCAATGAGAATTTTCTAGGGAAAATTGTTTCACATTATGTTATTGAAGTTGATCCTTCAAAAATTAAAGTGATCCAATCACTTCAGGAACCCACTTTTATTCAAGATAATCATTCATTCCTTGGTCATGCTAGATTCTATCGGAGATTCATCCATAAAATTATTATGATTTTAATCCCACTCACTTAGTTTGTCCAAAATGATGTCACTTTCTATTTTGATGAGGTTTTCAAGAGAACCTTCATTGAACTAAAAATTTCTCTTACATCTACCCCAATAATCCAACCCCAGATTGGTCCTTACCCTTTGAATTAATGTGTGATGCTTCTGATAGATCTGTTGGGTCTGTTCTTTGTCAATGAAGAGAAAAAATATAGTCATTTCATTTATTATGCCTCAAAACATTTGATGAAACTCAATCTTACAACACCATGACTAAAAAGGAACATTTAAAAGTGGTTTTTTCATTATATAAATTCTGGCGCTATCCATTAGGTTGCAAAATCATCATCTTCACTGACCATTCTACTATATAGTTCTTACTCATGAAAAGTGATTCCAAACCAACGCTAATAAGAAAGATCCTAATGCTCCAAGAGTTTGACCTTGAAATCAAAGATAGACCCAGATAAGAAAACCCTATGGATGATCACCTAAGTAGAATTTCTAATTCTTCTCATTCATAGATCATTGATCCCGAATTCCCCATAGAGAAACTTTCATCTCTCACTCCAAATTTACCATGCTATGCCCCAATTCTAAACTACATGGTTGCTGGTATTTTTCCGGATTTTTTGTTCAAAAGAACAAAAAATGAAGTTGAAAATTGAATCAAGTTTCTATTTTTGGGATGATAATAATCTTTGTAAAACTGGGGATGACATGGTAATTAAGAGATGTGTTGATGAAGATGAACATTATTCCATCTTAAAATTATGTCACCCACTTCCCGAAGGTGGCCACTTTGTACCGTGAAGGACCTCCCAGAAGGTCCTAGACACTATATTCTTCTAGTCATCACTCTTCAAGGACTAACACTAGATCTATCAATCATGTACTACTTGCCAAAATTTTGGCACAATTTCGAAGAGAAATGAAATTCCCCAAAATCCTTTAATTTCCTTTGAGATATTCGATGTTTGGGGCATCAATTTCATGGGACCATTCCCCCTTCCAATGGATTCTCATACATTCTTATTTCAGTAAATTATGTTTCTAGGTTATTCAAGTCCAAACACACTAGAAACGATGATTCATATATTGTTAGTAAGTTCTTGAAGACACACATCTTCCACCAATTTTTCACTCCATGTGAATTGGTCAGTGATTTTGAATCCATTTTTTGTAGTATAACAATGGAATCTCTTTTAAAAATGAATGGTGTTGTACATAAAACATCAATTTAATACCACCCCCGAACAAATGACGTGGATGAAATTTCTAATAGAGAAGTCAAAAGATTGCTTGATAGTATTGTTAATCTCACAAGGAAAGACTGGCCTGAGAGACTTGGTGAAGCAATTTGGGCTTATTGAACTGCCTATAAAACACCCATAGAGATGTCTCCATTTAGGAAAGTTTTTGGTAAATCATGTCATTTTCTAGATGAAATCCTACCTAAGTTATTTTTGGCTAAAAAAACCTATAATTTTGATTCTGAAAAATCTAGAGAAGAGAGATTGTTATAGTTGACTAAACTGGAGGAGCATCAACTTCATTCCAATGAGAATTACAATCTGTACAAATAAAAGGCTAAGCTACTCCATCAAAAAAACATCCACGGAAAGGTATTCCATGAAGGTGAAAAGGTATTTATTTTCAACCCTCGATTTTTTCTTCACCCAGGTAAACTTAATTCTCATTGGGAATGTCCTTTTATTGTTTCTCATGTTTACCCATTTGGTGTAGTAAAAGTCCAAGAACCATCTTCCAAAAGGAAATTCACTGTTAACAGACATCAGTTTGAGCATCACCATGAGATGAAACACATCTCTAGAACCACATAAACTTCCATAATATCCAGAGTAGACCCACCACTAGATGGAGATGATAACCCACCAAATTCAAACCATGGGGAACCTTTTTAACTTTAACTCTACCTCTCTTGCTCTCTCACCCTCTTTCTTCGTCATCATCTCTTTTTCATTTTTTTACTAGTTCATTCATCAAAACCTTTATTTTTTTTCTTTATCTTTTTTTTGGGTGTGTATTTTAAAAACACTACAAAAGCTAAAAAATAAATAAAAAAATTCCAAAGATAACTAAAAGAGTCATACTTACTCAATTTCATATTTTGAAATTTTATCCAACCATTTTGGGGAATCAAAATACATGGTTTCATCCCAATTTTTTTATTTGAATCATTTATTTGAAAGAAGAATATTCTGTCAAAACCAGCAAATTTTGAACGCTTAATTTTTTATTTGGAAAATTATTATCCCTAACCGTGAGGAAAAAAATTATCTTTCTTTCCAAGGCCACCTATGGATATATTTTAAAAATGTGTTTTTACCCACATTTGTGAGTGTTGAGTTTGTAGACCTTTGATTGGAATTTCCTGATTTTGTGTGCATTAATATGATAGAGGCATTTTTCTGAACCTCATGAGAATCACAATATCCCAATAGCCTCTCATTACCCTTACATTAATCAAACTTTTGAAATCACCTATGAGCCTATGAAAACCGTTTATTTGATAGAAATATTATGAGCCCAATACCTTATCCTACCCAAAATCTACTTGGATTTACATTGCATTATTTATTGAAATTTATGTGTTTAGGGAATGGATTTCATTTTTGGGTACCCTTTTATTGATTTTAAAAGTGTTATCATATTCTTGAGGGAAAGAATCCATTTTAGTGTGGGGGAGAGTTTTTAATTCAGTTATTTTTGGGTTATTTACTTTCATTTATTTAATTTTTTAAACATTATTGACACGTGTTAAAAAATAAAAAAAAAGAACAAAAAAATGGGTTGTGTCTTGGGAATGTCAAAAATCACTCTTCTTAAACCTTTGATCTTGTTATAACTATTAAAATTAGTGTCATGAGGAGATCAATCATGGGTTAGGATATGAGTGTGAGATATTTTTTAAGTTCAACTTTTGGGATATTTACTTTCATTTCTATAATTTTTAAAAGTTGTTGAAAAGTGTTAAAAAAATCTAAAAAAATCAAAAAAAAAGAACAAAAAATGGGTTGTGTCTTGGGCAGATCAAAAATCACTCTTCTTAAAACTTTTATCTTGTTATAAATATTATAATTACTGTCATGAGTAGATCAATAATGGGTTGTGATATGACTGTGAGATCTTTTTCAAGTTTAACTTTTGAAAAAGAAAAATGAAAAAACTGAAAAGAAAAAAAAGAACACTTGCATTATAAATTCTTATGTCATTGGGAGATGTTTTGTGTTTTGTAAATATTCTATATTCTCTTTCCCTTCAAATTTTCTTCCACTTTTGTGACTTGATTCACAAAATATTTCCCTTGTAAATATGTGTTTCGATTTCATTCCCTGTTTTATTTCAAAAATATTGGGCATTGATTTTTCCATGTTGGTGTTTTAACCCTCTTTCTAATATTTTGAATACTGAATTCCTACTATCCCATAGCCACATAAAAACCCTTCAAAAATACATCTCAATTCTTGTTCACTTTAGGATAGGTAATGTAAGATGAGAGATCTTTCAAACTCTATGAATTTTACTTTTGGATGGTGAATGAGTGAACCTCCTGAAATAAATTTTATCTTCTTGAGATGAGTGAGTTTCAAGTGCCCACATTTTCCATTTATAAATTTGATCATGGAAAAAGAGTTGTTTTTGGAACATTGTTTTGTTAAAAATTTGTGATGGATTTCAATATAGATGACTGAAATAGTTTAAACCTCCAGTGAGTGGGGAAAAAAATTTACTATTGTTTTGGTGAGTGAAACTGATATTGTAATATTTTTATATTTGTTGCACATGAGGACATGAACAAACCTATGTGTGAGTTATTTTATGTTATTCACTTATTCAGAACTTTTTATTCACTCTCTTTACTTATTTTCAATGAAAAGTGCATAATTGGTGTGAAATACTCATGTTTTAATATTAAATGTAAATTTTGAGCATTATTTGAATTAATCGAATAGAGTGTGTTTATTATTTAATTATAACTCTCATTATACTTATACAAACTGCATTATTATTTCTTTTTAGGGTTCTTTATTAAAATTCCAACATATCATTAGTAAGAATTATTGACCAATTCTTCCATTTTAAGGGTCATATGGTCCTCACAAGAAGGCCCAATGAATCTGGGAAGAAAATAGACCATCTATTAAGATTGAATTACTTGGATCAATCCAGAATTCCAAATTTCTTTATTATTTTCCATAGATCAGATAATAATTTTGGGAGTAATGTATAAAAATTTAAAGGACCAAATCAAAAAAAAGGGGCACAAAGGAAGCTTTCAAGTCCAGCTCACAATTCAATCTGAGAATTGATATCATCACACCAAATTTAATATTTATCTTTATTGAGACATCCATTCTAGATGATATTTTTCAGTGTGAATGACGAGATATAGGAGGTGGACTTTGTTTAATAAAGAATTCAGATTTTATGGAATCTTACTATTCAAAAATCAATTCAAATTTTGGCCTCTAAAAACATAGATAGAAATGGAAAGCTTAAAATTGTTTATGATAACAACCATAACATTTGTTTCGTATGTAAAAATGACTCTAAATTTTGATTGTAGACTAGAAAATTTAATATATATCACTTTGAATAATAATATTTCTCTATATTAGGCTGTATGAAATATCAAATTGGTGATGCAAGTGGAGGGTTAGTTTTGGAATGAATACAGTCCACTTCCATGGGCTATAAATACTTTCCCCTCCTCTCCTTGCAAGAGGATGGAATTTCAAAGAAAAGGAGGATAGGTTGGAATGACCAAGGATCTTCCAAAGGCTTGGGGGGAACTTTTATACTCATTTTTTTACATGGAAAACTATTCCTCATTGCTTCCTTTATTTTAATTTCGTGTCGTACTTCGTTTGTAATCATATAAGTGTTTTTTTGAAATTCTATTTTAATGCATGTTTTTTCTTCATCCTCTATTATTAACATCCACCTTATGTTAAATAATATTAATGTTAATAATATAGTTTAAATATAGTTTAATCACCTTCATTAGTTTACATTCTCATAAAATTTAAAGTTAGTATATAATTCCCTTCACTGTTTGTGAGTGTGTGTTCGACACACAACTCTTTTCTCATCCCTTTCTTTGTCTTCACTTATTAATTCATCATCATAAAATTATAACCAGATTATTAACCACCCAAATGGATTATTAAATCTATCATTGGGTTGATTCAATTTTTGGGGATATTAAGTTATTGAGGGCCTTTGCTAAATGAATATTCTTAAATTACTATTGTGTATGTTGAACTTAATATGTCATGGATTAGTGACATGTTTTGATTAGCATGTGTATTCCATAGATTATTGGAACTAAAAATAAACTACCATAAACATGTAATGGTAATTATTATAACCCTAAGTTATGTTAAAACATAGATTAAATCATTACCATTTGGGAATTCTGATCGAAGTCATCTTATGGAGTGGGTATTAATTTAATGTAATATAAAGCAATCTTCAAGGATATCATAAGCATAAATCCAAAATAATGAAATCACCCAAATATTTACCAAATTGTTAAATCAAACATAATCCCTAAATTATTTCATAAGCCTTGCAAACAAACCCCCCAATAAAAATAAAATCAACTAAAAATCACGGATTATTTGAAAGTATCATCGTTGAGGATTTTACCCGAGTGCAGATATACACATTAGCAGACCATCAGAACCTTGAATGGTCGATAAGCGACAATTAGATGTGCTTTTAGAGTATATTTCACCAAAAAACATGGTAAAGTAAAATGACTTGGGCCCCTTATATATAGGCATAGTCCCCCCTATAGGTCCACCATTATACCCCAAAATAGTTCAATTTAGGACTATTTTCTACATCCAAATTGACTCCTCTTCATCCTGATCAAAATATATTAGGATGGGGGGAATTTGTTGGGTCCTGAAACATTGTAAATGGAAATAAAATACTCTATTTAATTTGAAAAATGGAGGAAAAAATCCTGGTGAATAATCAAAGAAGAATAGTTTAAGAATCCAAAATTTTGGAAAAGTAAAGAAGAGGTGTTGCAAAGCATAAGTCCTTCATAGACTATCATTCCAAATGGTGATCCATATATTATCAAGGAACACATTAACTGAACAGTTAATGGGATAATGATGATGGATGTAGTCCCCCAAAACAAACAAATTCATTTCTGGGTTGAAGTATGAAAAATAAGCCCTTGTGTACGATGTCTCCCATGAAATCAAAAGGTTTGTGGGTGAGGTGCAGCCGACAACCTTATGTGCATGAAAAAATTATTCATGGGAGCATAGTGGTGATTCTCTCTACTGATGATGATGAACACATGCCCCTTCCGACCAAGTTATCCATGGATTGGGTTACTCCCATGGGGTTATGCAAAATACAGTGTAACGCCCATCGATCCAGTTCCTCCACCCCTCTATAAAAGGACCTCAAGGGGAATGAAAAAAAAGACACATGCAATGTATTTTTTGAGAGTGAAAATAATGAATCAAGAAAGAATAGTGTACCAAAAAAATATTTACTCTTTCAATGATTCCTTGTAGGTATAACCTGCCACATAACATTAGACAAGTAAATATAATACTGACTGGATGACTGCGAACCTAACTTCTTTGGTGGATGAATATCCACTAAAGCACAGATCCAATGGCACATTATTCAATCTAGAGACCCACATACAAAATATTTATGAGGGTGGTACCCTGCACCACATAGAAAATTTCCATGTAGATAGATCCCATCCCGGCGTAGCATCATGCTATGGAGATGGAACTCAGCACTGCATAGCACATTTCTATGCAGAAGGAACTTGATTTTTGCAAAGAAAATTTATATTCATACAACATACCAGTCCTTATACAATCACAGTATGTGGAAAGTTCCCTCACCCATGTATAAATTTTCTATGAAGATGAAACCATGTTATGTATAAGAAATGATACGTAGAATGAGGCATTCTCAATCATTCCACCCTCTGGCTCTAATCATTTATGCCCATATTCGTCACATCATTTATTTAACTCTTGTGAATTAGTCTTGAAACATTCTGCCAAATACTATTCCAAATACACCAGAACCATATGATAAAACCATTAGGTGCATCAGCGTGCCCCTATGAGCTTACATACCTATAGTAGTCAGAGACACTCGGGTAATCCATGCACTAAGGTGGACCACTAGAATTTCTCCAGGTTTAAATTTCTAAGGTAACCCAGGGCCCAACCTTGGGATGATCATGTGAACCATTCCATTAATGGATTTAATGGTAATTTCTATTCATTCCCTTCGATAAGGTACATTTATTAAAAAGTAAAATCACATATACTTTTCCCTTTGACAAGGATTGATGCTCCTCCCCTTTCCTATTACCAATTTTAGGGATTCCCTTATAGAGTAAGCCCCTTTGTTCATAGGAGGTTGTGCTATTTTTTTTCATCTTCAACCATTATCCTCCTCATTTTCCATTAGTAAAGAACGGATCTTTTTTGGTTTCCTAGATATGCCACTTCCACTTATTTCACACACTGATCATGACTTGTGTGGGATTAGAGGTTAATGATTATCACATCATCTGGGAGATTCACCCAACAAGTTGAACTATGAGAACTTAGATTCCTTATCTATCTACAATATATATGATGCATTTATAAAGTCTTGAGAACAAATGGGACCTCTCCCTAGATGTAATCCCCAATCATACCCTCTCAAATGGGAAGATCTTATCCATAATCCCCAATTTCCAAAACTACGTGGACTTTGATTCCTAACTAAATAGGATATGTAGGAATCCTCCATGAGGTTCAAGACTGATGCATGTATATCATCCACTCCATAATTTTCACATCGATTCATTTTCATCCTTTCCTCATGACGTTAAAACCACATGGGCCACCGAACCACGTGATCCTTTATTCCTATATGACTAAAATATGTATGAAGCCTACACATGGTCCAAATATATCTCCCAAGTCAACCCTAATTCTCTCTGGTCCATATCATTGGTAAGTCTATGATCACCCAAGAGACCACATCTACCATGGGTTCCCTGGGGCACCTCATCCTAAGTCTCACATCAAATTTGGACTAGGCATCTTCCGACTAGATGTCCTTGCAGCATGAAGTTATACTATGTTGATGGGTCCTTGTTAGATGACCATAAAAGGTGACGTGAGTAGTTAAGTAGAACTGAAATTTGTGGGTACTAATTACTCTCATGAGTATACATAGGAAACCCATCTTATGGGTTTGATCCCAATATTGAAACAATCCTTGTCCCCCTAGATGATGGTAAAATCAAGAGTGCCACATAATGTAGATTAAAACCATATTTTCATGATAATTAAAAATGGAATTCATTATCAGTCCACAAAAAGGTAATATTGATGAAGAATATTGGATACATACATATGTCTTAATTGATGGATAACCTTAAATACATACAAATTATTCCTAACCCATGCATATTTATGATTGATCTTGTGACCTACGAGTAATACATGAATACATTCTTGAAAATTATCTAAGGATTTGTTGACAAATTCACATAGATTAAATCTATATGAGTGTCCTAGATTAAAAATTAATTATACCCTAAAGGGTGTGATGATATCGAGTTCCCATCCTATTAGACAATGTGTGTCTTTATGTTTTGTTGAAAAAATCATAAAATTAGTACCTTCCTTTTGAAATATGGTCCATGAATCTGGAATAAAAGGATCGTTGGGTGTTTCTGGCTCTCCGAATAAACTTCTTGGAAACCATATGAGGATGTTTTACCTAGCCTGGATCAATTTCACTAATATGTAACCCCCATAATCACTTATTAGGACTATAATGTGCATCAATTTTAAACAAAAATAGAAAACCCAACATGATCACTTAACCATGGAACCTTCTTCATAAAATAAAAAGGATATATTTCCCAGACCCCGTTAGACCATTGTTTTCTGAACTAACAATGCACCTCGGGTCAAAAAAAGTCTTAATCATGTTTTTAAATGTTCATTGACCACGGGAGGCTGTAGAATGATCCCTTGGGTTGAGATATTGAAAACACTAGGTTAAGAGGCACTGTGGTGTGTTCTATGGGCCACTCCATGGTCCTTTTTAAATATGTTTTTATTAATACCCATCGAGCCATCTAAAATCATTCTAATCCTATATTTTCTTCTCAAACCCTGGGTTACCTAAAGATAATTTCAAGGGATTTGGAACTCAATTTAATTGGATTAAACTCCTAAAATCTATATATCAAAACACAGTGACCCAATCCTTACAATATTAGTGTTCTAGGCCAAGAGATTGAAGGGAAGGGAGAAGGAGAATAATTCTATCTTGGATGTCATGATTTTTCCACATATTCTTCATTTTTGAGGTTGTTAGTCTAGAACATATCTCTAATTTTATATTTAATTTATCCTAATATGTGAAATATGTGTGATCATGCCATCACATCAGGAAAATAGATTGAAAAATTGAATTTTCCTATACTCATTGAGTTACACATGTATAGATCTCCCATTTGATCATGTTGGGTCTTTTGATGTAGAGACCAAGACATGCAGCCACCTGATAATGGTGCCTGGCATTGGACTTGACTTAAGCTTGGTTATATTTAACATTATGCCCCATGAATTATTTTATTTGGTGTTTTTTTTGGATTAATATTATGAATTAGAATGACATCTGATTATGGTGATTAATTTATATGGGATTAAAAATTAAAAAAATTGGTTAATCTCTATGATAATGACCATTGAATTCTCAATGAGAAATTTAATTTGATGAATTGACTATAATTTCTTGTGATTAAATGTGTTATGATTTATGAATTCTATGATTTAATTTTTATAGGGCTTGGCCCAACTATGATCTAATTCTTATAGGGCATGGATCAACTATGCTATAATTATTATAGCGATTCAATCAGTTATGTTGTAATTATTATAGGGCTTCACTTGGTTTTGATTTAATGTTTATAATGCATGTATCATTTATATTTTAATGATTATAGAGATTTTCCCAATTCGCATGAGTTGAATTTTGGTATATACATTAGGAGGGTTATGGAAATGGTTTTAATGGTTCAATGACATGCTTTAAAATATCTAAATCGATGACAAAGAAGGTTGGGGTTGACCCTGGGTATCAACCTAGAGTTTTAGGTTCAATGTATTTATTTCATGTCCTAAATTAATTGATTAAATCAATACCATATTTATCACTTTATTTCATGCACTATATATCTCATACTATATTATTTTAGACGTGGTGGTGTTTCCTACTATGTTATACACACACACTATATAGGATACCATTTAATACTTGGAAATATTTCATGTATTCAGGTATATATAAGGGAAAGGTACACTATTTTTTATTATTTTTCACTGGATGTGGTAGAGTTTTGAGATGGGAACAACATTGAGCTTGGTATCGAGGATTTTGGAGTCTTTCAGAATTTCATTTTTTATTTTACTCATATGAAATTATTCATATCATTTAGATACCTTCATATTTCCAGCACATGATTCTAATGTTAGTGGATTTATGGATTTCCCATTATCATTCAATGGATGCATGTTTGATTATTTTTAGTATTTAAACTACTCTAAAGATATTTTCCAGTGTTATTACAACTGTATAATAGTGGTTATAGTCCCTCAACTATATTCCTTACACACTCTTTTTTAGTATTATGCCTCTGGTGTATGGTGAGGCATTCCTAAGGTCATACAGCCATCCTGGCACAATCACTTGAGGGAGCACTGGTTCAGGGACTCTACAAAGTTGTATTAGAGCTCATGTGTTTATTTCTATTGATTTACTATTCATAAAAGGTAGAAAAGAGACCGAGATTTTTGGGGACATAAAAATGGGATTGTTCATGGGAGTAGCTAAGACGTGTACAGTGGAAAATATGAGTGCCCATGGATGGGATTATTGTTCATATTGTTTACTTGTTATAGTTTTGATGTTATTTAACCTTGGGTGCTTCCCTTGTTATGTGATGGTATAGTTTATTCTAATTTCTACTTATAGACTGATATGAACGAAATGAGTACACATGTTTCATGATAGGAACATAGGAACATATTTTGACAAACATTGTTTATATTAAGGTCATATTTACTAAATTTGACATACTTTCCCATACGAATTTTGAAATTAAATCTTTTATTATACCTAATAAATTAAACTAGAGAAAAATGGTTTTGTTATTCCAATTCATCCATTATGACAAGTGTAGAGGAACCATGAGTCATTGGTTCTCTATTGTTATCACTTATTGAGGTTTTCCTTATTTTGTTCTTATTTTTTAAGGAGTATGTTGATATTTTTAGATGAACTACCTCCGCATCATTTCCATGTTGAGCATTAGGAGACTTGTAATCAGCATAATCCTAATACAACTCATAAAAAATATTTAGGATTTCTATAATATGATAGAATATTGTATTTGTGATAGAGGGTCATGTGATATTTAGATAGGGAGACTATTATCACCTCACCTATGATATCTGAGCTGATGATAGAATTCTAGCTACAACATCCACCGATGTTCACTGTGGATGGACGACCCCCTGAAGTTGGGTTCTCAATTGATTCAGTCAAGATGTTATTCTAGAACCATGATACACTCATAGATATGAGGTTTATTCTTACTTATTATATTATTTTAGAAGAAAGAAATCATTGGTGGGGAAACCTCGAGCAAGATAGATAGTAATAGGAGTTGTCCTAGAAGGATTTCAAGGTGATGTTTCTGAGTAACTTATATCCTGAGACTTTTGTGGCATGATAAGAATCAATATGTCATGAATTAAAAAAGAGTTAATTCCTGTGATTGAATATGATTGATGATTAAAAAACCTAAAAAATTATTCACTATCATTGGGAGCTGATGAAGTCACCAAGGAAAGGAGTTTCTAGGATGATCTATATTGTGAGACTAGGTAACTAGTGAACTTATTTTCCCTGAGTAGTTTTGCGGACATGATGAATTAGACTAAAATCATGGAAGTAAACTGAAATAGGTCCCGAGTGGTGTCTAGGTTGTTTCTATTGTAAAATATAGGATCTCTGTATCTAATGGTAGGAAGCACCTCTATGATAGTTAGCATTAGTGAAGTAGAGGGAAGAGAAGCTAAGGTAATAGGAATTCATCTTTGAACCATGGCCTGTTATAGTGATTTTAGTGTCGTAAGGCAGGCCAAAAGATCCCCCAATGTCCTTAACCCATTTTAGAGTTTTATTATTGTGGTCGGATGAGTCATCTTTAAATGTTCTATAGGACTCTTTAGTAATGGAATAGTGGTAGGGGCTTAGGATAGGCACCTATGTTCTGGAGGGATACAAAAACTCTTCCAAAAATGATATTTTTAATTCCAATGGATGTAAATGATGATGTAGGTTTCATGGTACACTATTTTATGAATGAAAATTCTATTCATAGGAAGAAACAAAAAAGGGTCATACGAGATCCCTTGGTAGAGGGTTGAGTCTGCTGCATTCTATGTTGTCTATTATGGCTAGTTTGGATACATAACCTTCTACTGCAAGAGATATGATTCTTATGTCATCTACCATTTCTAGGGGTTTTTTTAATATAGGATAATTACATTCATTTTTAAACTTATAATCTTGATAATGTTTTTGGATATATTAGATGTATTTATGTCCAATGAAACACTATTGGGAGTGAGGTCATATGGTATCAAGCTTTTCAAGGCATGCTCTTTAGAAATTATCGACTACTATTTTCATTAGGAGATATTTTTAATGGAAATGATAAGATTATATTTGATTCTTGGTATATATTTCCTAGTTTAGTAACTGGGTCATATTGACAATTATCATTGGAGAGTTACTTTTTTGTCTCTATAAGGGGGAATTGATACCCATTAATGTCAGTGGGGTCATTAGGATAGTCATGAAGGACCAGTTCAGTGTAGATTAGATTGTAAAATGGAAAAGGAAGAAATTAGTTCTCTAGATGATAGTGGAACATAGAAGGATACATTTCCTACAATGTTATATCATTTTTAGGATGTCTTTATTGAAGCATTCTATTTTTTACCACTCTTATGATAGATTAATTTCATAATTGAGTTGGTTCTAGGATCTAATCCAATTTCTATATCTCCTTAAAAAATAGTACGATTAATTAATCATGAGTTGAAGGTGAATTTTTATGACCTATAATAAATAGGATTCATACAAACTAGTATTTAACTATGGGGTTCTCCCATATTTTTATTGAAGAAGTATGATGGGACTTTATTCTTATTTGTGTTTTATCAGAGCATGAACCAGATAATGATCAAGAACTAGCATACCCTTATATGCATAAATGATCTTTTTGATCAGCTGATATGTTTTAGTATTTTCTCTAAGATCAATCTCAATTTCGTATACTATAATTTTAGGGTGATACCATCAAAAATATCCTTCATTTATAACCATGTAATGTTTTCATGAGTTTTTGGGGACGCCATCCAGTTCATTTTGAAGAACCCCCTAGAAATATCCATGGGCATGATGAGTCAAATATTCCATTAATTATTGAATTAGTTTATTATATATTTCATCAAAAAAATATTACTGTACTACTAATAAGTGGATGATCATTCCAAATATCTTGATATTGTCTTAATTATACTTATAGATCATAAAATTTATGAAAATATATCAAAATAAATGTTTTGGATAGATCAATTGTAATCATTGGGCCATGTAATCAAAATCATAACAGTGGTGGTGGACCAAGATATTGTTTTAGTTTTCATATATTAGGAGTGACCCAAGATTGTCTTTTAAATTCATATTTTTCTAGTTTTAATAGGCTATTATCTGGTGTTTAATCTAATACTACTCCCCCTTGACGGCACCGATATCATGGATGAACTAGAAAGGGTGATGTTTGTTCAGTCAGATGTTTGTGTGGGTGACTTCTAGTAACTATAAACTAGGGTAACCTTAGCACTGATTCTAACTTTTCCTATGTCATGAAAGGATTATAACATGTACTGTGACTCTTCTGTAATTAGACTAGGAGTTGTTTTGATGTATGATGACTGAGTGGTTTCTTATGACTCTAGAGAACTGATACCACCTAAGAGCAATTAACCTAATCCTGGTCTAGAGTTATATGAAATAGTATAAACCCTATGATATTTGAGACACTTTCTTTTGGGAGATATTTTAATTGTGACACTTAACCCATGATCCTCGAGTACATATTTCCCCAATGATACTTGAACATTTGGAAGATGAGGTGGGTAAAGTATCTTTATTATTTTGACTTCGATTTGGCTTACACACCAAGAAATGGAAACTTTGTTACTGATTCCTTGATCTAAAAGACATAGAAAGAAGATGTGTGAGAGTCTTGTAATTATTAGAAGGTGATGAACCTCTTTTAAAACATGTATCTTGAAGTTCATAAGTCCAAGGTATGGGTATCTATGATGCCAAAACTAGTTATACCCTCTCTTATTGAATGGATCAAGATAGATTAGTTATATAATACGGAGGTATTATCTCAAAGGGACATCTTATATAGTTTGGAGACAACATCGGGATGGTCACTTGGTAGTAGCATCATTCTTCTTTTCAAAGGTTGATTATAGGATCCTAAGGGTTTGTATGATGAGTTGATGAGATGGTTTCTTGCTTCTAAATGGGTTGTGAATCCAGGTTTTACAAGTATTCTTCTGGATCTTCATATTCAATACTGGTGAACATGGATGAAAATAGAGATACTGGCCTTCATGGACATATGTTTTACCTATTAGTAGGTGATATCTTATCATTAGAGTCCATCTAGGGCGTTGTAGGATCTACCCATTATATAATGGAAATGAAATGATTTCATAGTGTATTTTGTGAGAGTATTACCTAGGACACCTCAAAAGAAATATGTAGTGTGGTAGATCATGGATCTAATGATGAATGTATCCCACTTATTTTCTACTAGGGAGACAATCAACATTAATAACCTGGGTAGTCTCTACATGAAAGGGATAGTTTTAATGAAAAATGTACTAAGGAGTATCATTCCTTCCCAAGATCCTCCTTTCACATATCTTTTCTGGAAGGTTTTTTATAATTATCTTGGACCACAAGTTCTTTTAATAACAACCTATCATTATCATACCAAAGTCAAATATGAGTATATGATTTCGATTCTAGAGTATATGTTGTTATCATCTATCTTATATTTTAGGGGTTCTTAAGAAAAAACATATATCTGCCATAGAGATTTCTTATAATAACATATTATAGGTATTGACCCCAATATATCATTTTGAGGATCAGTACGGAAGAAATTTCCATTCACCTATTTAATGGTTAGAGGTAAGTGAGTTATAACTCATTAGACCTAGAATCATGAATGAGACATCTGAGTAGGTTCAATTGATCATAAATTGGTTGGTAACTGTGTACAGACAACCAAAATCTTATGATGACTAGTGGAGATGTCCTCTAGAGTTTTATATTGGTCAGTATGTTCCCTCTCAGGTGTCTACTAGGATGGGGAAACGTTGTATCTTGAAATAGGGTAATCTAGAACCTAGTTTATTTTGGATATTTGATATAGTGGAAATATTCACTCTAGTTTTATAGCATTTATCCCTTGGATAGTTATAAAAAACCATGAATGATGTATTTCACATATCCTGACTTCAGAGATTTCATCTAGAACCTTCTCACATGATAGACATTAATGACGTCGAGCTGGATGTTGATGCATCCTTTGAGGAGCATCTGATTCATATTATAGATTGTAGTTAGTATAATCTTCAGGGGAATTTCTTACCTATATTTTGAGTATATTGGTATCATGGGTGTGTGAAAGTGGATACCAAGGGGAGGAAATTATATATAAAAATATAGTGTGCAAACTTTTTCATGGTGACCCCATACTAATTCTTGGGGATTCTTGGGGATGAATTATTATCTAGTGTAGAGGATGTAAGATCCCAAAATTTTCTAGGTTTTCCATTTTTAAAAGTTTTTTTATCCTCCTTGAGATAGTTTTTAAAACATTTTTTCCATGCCTTGTTTGAATTTATTTGATAGGATGATGAAAGGAAAAGGAGTGGAGATGAAAAATCCTTAAATACAGGATAAACTACATCATTGATCTCTAGGACATATCAGAGTGTGGGTCACTACAGTGTGGAGATCAAGGCTATGGAATAGGTTCTTGTGAGTGGATTTTAGAGGATACTATAACATATTTCAAAGCTATGTTGTAGAGTGTTGTTGTGATGTAGGACCTACCTTGGTAGTTGAGCCTACACTGTGGGGATGGTGGAAATGATGTAAGGGTATTCAATATGGTCTTGACCAGTTCTACAAAATCTAGTTTCCATGTGGTGTGGATGAAGGATGTAT
Source organism: Viscum album (assembly GCA_963277665.1). Taxonomy (NCBI): domain Eukaryota; kingdom Viridiplantae; phylum Streptophyta; class Magnoliopsida; order Santalales; family Viscaceae; genus Viscum; species Viscum album. The sequence goes on along the minus strand of OY728142.1, from coordinate 679,454,053 downwards.
TGTATCTCCTACCTTAACTAATTTATGGCTACGGTTTGGTTTCTCCAACTATGGCTTGGGGTACCCATAGTTATAGATGGTCTATGTCAAGTAGCTTGAACTATTTTTCAGATGCTCCCTAACCAAGGGGGGATGCATCATGATCCCTTGGGATTTACCCATGTATACCCTATGTTAAGTAGTTCTACATAATTTTTTATGTGGCTATGTTAGGGTCCAATTTTTAACAACACATCTATAAATTCCCACAAATCCATATAAAGTCAATACGATCCAGTATTTTAATGTCAACCCCTAGACACCAAATACCATTTTGAAGGAATTTTCATCGCCTATTTATTAGATTCAACCCCTTCCTTCTAGGGAATAATCAATAATTACTTGATCCTTCCTATCATGGTGTTCCAGGCTTAGAGTTTGAAGGGAAGGGAGAAGGAAACAAACAATATATTGGAAATCAGAAGTTTGTCTCTTTATTCTATGATTTGGATGTTGATGGTCTAGAACTTATCCCTAATTGTCTATTAAATGTATACTAATATGTGTAATATGTGTGATTTCCCCATCACTCTACACATACAACCTCCATAAATTAATATTCTGATTTTCAATGAGTTATACATGTAAAGGACTCCCATTTAATCCTACTAGGTCCTTAAATTCTTATACCGAGACATAAATCCACCCGATAGGTGCTCTAGTTATTGACCTTAATTGTGTCATTGTTATATGTAACACTACGCCCCATGAAATATTGAATTTAGTGATTTTTTATTAATATTATGAATTGGAAGGCCTGTGATAATGGTGATTAATTGAAATGGGATTACAAAGACTAAGAATTGGTTAATTAGTATGCTAATGACCTTGAGGGTTTAAATGAAAAATTGTTATTTGATGAATTGACTATAATAGATTGTGATGACATGTGTTATGATTTGTGATTTCAATGATGTAATTCTTATTGTGCTTATCTTAGATATAATAAAATTCTTATAGATATTGGACCAACTATTCATTAATGATTAAAGGGTATGGACCGACAATGCTTTAATTATTATAGGGCTTGGTGAAGTTATTCTATAATTCTTATAGGGCTTGGCCCATTTGTGCTATCATCATTAAAAGGCTTGGACCATTTATTATTTAATGATTATTGGGTTTTTCCTTGATCCTCTATGATTATTTATGGAACATGCCCCTATAAGGTTACAAAAAAAGATATAATGATCCCATTAATTTCCAATAGATATCTGGCATGGGGCAGAATCTAGTTAGGTTAAACCCTAGGTGTCAACCTGGAGCTCAAGGGTTAGTGGAATTATTCCATATGTTGTATTAATTGATTAAATTAATACCCTAATTATCACCTTATAGTATTATCTATATATCTCATATTATATTTGTGTAGACATGTTTGTATTTACCTACTATGTTCAACTCAAACCATAGATGTGTTGTTGTTAGTTACCCATACAGATTTCGTGGATGTAGTTCTAGACAAGGGGAATAGGATCTTTTGTTGATTGTTTCATTTTTTATGGGTTATAGTTTTGATATTGGACCAACATTGGTCTTGGGACTAGGGATTTGGAGTCTTTTTATCAATTCTATTTTTTTACTCATATTACATTCATCACATCATTTAGGTACTTTTTTCTTGACATTATATGATTTTAATGATTGTGGATTTTCTGATTGTACTTTATCCTGATATGGATGATTTTTTTTATTATTTATATTGTTTCTGATACTTTTATGATATTCTCTGCTATTATTTCAACTCAATACTGTAGGGTATACTCTTCCCACTATATAACCCAAACCCTATCTACTAGTCGGTATCCTTTGGTATATGAGGAGGTTCTCTTGAGGTCACATTAGAAAACCATATTAAAAAATTGAGTGGGAAATAGGTCATAGATGTTTCATTTTTGGTATTTTAGGGGGTTTAGGTTTATTAGAGTCTTCTGAGGGTTTAAGGATTTTTTTCTAGTTTTTAGGGTTTTTATGGGTTATATGTATTTTTTGGTTTATAAGGGTTTTAGGGTTTTAGTGGGGTTACAAGAAATTAGGGGTTTTAGGGATTTTTTTATATTTATAGGGGTTTTAGGTGTTTTTAATGGTTTTTTGTATTTAGGAGTTTTTAGGGATTTTGAGGTGTTTAGAAATTTTTATGTTTATTATTGTTTTTAGGGGTTCAAATTATTTTTATGTGTTTAGGTTTTTTAGTGATTTTAAGGGTTATTATGTATTTTGGTGGTTTTATGGGTTTTAGGTGTTTTAAGGATTCTTTTGGGGTTTTAATGCTTTTAGGGGTTTTATGTCTTTTTAATGATTTTAAGAGGTTCTGGTTTTTTTGGGGCTTTATGTACTTTTAGGGGTTTTAAAGGATTTTTAGTGTTTTTAGGGATTTTTGGGTGCTTAGGGATTTTTTGTTTTATTTGGGTTTCTATGGGTTTTATGGTTTTTTAGTATTTTAATAAATTTTATCAGTTTTTATGGTTTTTATGGATTAAGGGGTGTTTAGGTTTTTTGGGGGTTTGGAGGTTTTTAGGGTATTATGGATTTTTGGGATTTTAGGTGTTTTATGGGATTTTAATGCTTTTTAGTTTTAAAGGTTTTTAGTATTTTTAGGAGATTTTAGGTATTTATGGATTTTATTATTTTATGATTTTTAGTGTTTTTAGGGTTTTATTGAGGTCTCCAATCACACATTCACATTATTACCTACAAATTAATGTAAATTTCCTATATGTAATTTCCTCACAATGATGGTCGCTCCCCCTCCCCAACTGCAGTGCAGGTGGGTGATCTTCCTTCATCACCATCTCACCCTAATCCCTTCTTCCCATTCACTAATTCTTCTTCCCTTCCTAATTTTTTCCTTATTTTACTGATTGAAAACATTCCCTAACATTAATCTAGTATCCCCCAACATCCTCTCTCCCTATAGATGTTTTCAAAGGGTTATGGTCCCCTTTGAATCTCACTGGTTTCTTGTTTTCTTAGAGACATTTTTCGGTAGATACCCTTGACCAGTTCGTCAACTCCTCTTGGGGTTTTATGTATCGAGTATTTGTAGGTCTACAGGAATCTCATAATTTATGGATGATTCACTAATTATGATGAAATCACTTTATCCTAGTATCAGACCTTGTTCATCATTTAAGGACCACATTTTTTTATTTAGATGGATATACAACTTCTATATATATAAGGACCCTCCATCTACATTTATATGTATTAATTTCTCAGAACATCCACTCTATTTCCAAAACCCATCTAACCTTCAAATAATTCGAAATCTGGTTTGTTATTTCCATGTTTTTTCAATAGGTCTAAATCCATGGTTCATCCTATTTCTTAATGCATTTTTAAGTGGACGTGTTCAAGCCCCTAGTTATTGTTGTCCAAATTGATGTTGAAGATGAGTTTCAATGCTATATAGTAGTGGTGTTGGAATCCTGTACTAAAAAATGTTATAATTTCTTCTAGTTTGTGCATCTACAATAGGATTTTCACTAATGTTTAATTAAATTTCCTCCAAATTTGCCAGTTTCTTTCATGGAAAACACTAATTATTTTGGTTTTATTAGGTATTCTTCTTCACACACTATGTTCAAATTTTTTGGGTCCTTAGTACATTAAATACATATCCTTTAAACTCTTTAAAAGAACCCCTAAATGTCGCTTACCCTCCATTCTATTCAATAATGAGTCTCCCATGACCCCTATTTGTTATAAAGGATAATTTTACTATCCAAACCCCTCTCGGGAATACAGTTTAACTTTTTAATATGAGGATCTGTCTGCCTTGCCTATCTTTGGAAAATCATCAGAAGTAGTCTTTTGTAGACATTGTAAATTAATAAGTGCCCTCTATGTATGTTCTTTTACCAAAAATTTGAGTTTGGGTTTTAAGTTTAGTGGTTCATGAGTGAAGGTTTATGAGAACTTTTCACTTCTTGAAGTTCAGTCTCTACTATATGACATGGATTAAAAGGTCCCTACTTTTTCAGATGATTTTTCTCAAGAGATAGAATAATTTCATTTGGAATCATTGGAGAATAAAACATAGAGATAGGCCTCCTAATTATTTTTATTTGACACTAAGAAAAATAATAAGGTTGAATTTGATAGGAGGGGATACCTAATCAATAAAACTAAGAGTTTAATGTCAAGGATATACTATACTATGCTTCCAAAGACATTTATCACCCAGACAACAATCAAAAATCCAGTCACATTCAAAGGTAAAGAGTATGTAATGACCTACAACAAGTTGGAAGAAATATCATATTCCATAGAGAGGGAAGGTAACCCCAATTCTAAAATTCTAGAAATTGATATAACTAATGACATTTCTCCAATGTATTAGAGTGGTTCTTGTCCCCATTCTGGTAAGGCCCAATTCTATTAGGGAAAATGAGGTGATAAAGGAGAGGAAGAGGCTTTTGTGGGGAAATAGGTCTACTTGTTCATTAAAATAAAAATATTGAGTTTGAGGCCATATTAGTTAATAAAATAGAGGGTGAAACTAATAGATTGTGTTAGGTAAGGATTCAGTGTAATAACAATAAAGATAAATTGACATCGATCAATTCTTAAGATCAAATCATGCTTCATGGGTTCAATGAAAAAAATCATCTTGCATGAGTACCTTGAGTGTTAGGAATAAATGGAAACATTATCTTATGACATTGTTAATTATTAAACGTAGAGGATGTAATTACTTTTTGAATAGAGATTCCATACACCACAAACCCAGATTTATTTAAATTCTACTAGAAAAACCAATGTCCTATTTTTAAGTGTAATTCCATTTAGTTTTCTATTTTTTGTTCATGTTATAACTCAACATCTAAAAGTGATTTTCCTTTACAAAAATCTTCAATTTATATTCATTCAGGTTTTACAGTTTTTTTTCAAAATTTTTGTTACATTTTTTTTGATTTTAGTTTTTTTTATAGTTTTTAGTATTTTTTGGGTTTTAAGTTTTTTTGCGGGTTTTTTTTGTTTTTTAGTCTTTTAGTGTTTTAATGGTTTTTGGGTTTTTAATGTTGTTTATGTTCCTTTAATGTTTCTTAGGAATTTTTTGGGTTTTTAGTGGTTTGAGTTTTTTATGGTTTTGAGGGGTTTTTAAGGTTTTTAGGGAGTTTATGGTTTTTTTATGGTTTTAGGTTCATTTAGGGTTTTTATGATTTTTAGTGACTTTTAGGGTTCTTAGAGTATTTTAGAATTTTTGGGTTTTAGGCCTTTTATGGAACAATTTTTTATTTTTTAGTCCTTTAGAGGTATTAGGTCCATTTAAGGGATTTTAGAATTTTTATGACCCTTTCAAGTTTTTAGAGATTTTTTGGGTTTTATGTTTTTAGTTTTTTTAGGGATTTTGTGTCTATACATTTTTTAATGTTATAGGGTTTTTAGTGTTTTTAGGGGTATTTGTGTTTTTAGGGTTTTAAGGGATTTTAGTGTGCATTAGGGTTTTAGAGACTTTTTAGGTTTCTTAGGGGGTGGGTTTTTTGGGTTTTATGGTGTTAAGGTGTCAGGGAGTATTCAAGGGTTTTAGGGGCTGGTTTTTTAAGGATGTTTAGAGTTTTAAGAGTCTTTTACGTTTTTAGGGGGTTTAGGGTTTTAGATTTTTTGGGGTGGTTGGGATTTCTAGAGTTCTTAATGTTTTAAGGGTTATCTGTGTTTTTGAATGTTTTTATAGTTTTTAGGGTTTTATTGTTTTTGTATTTTTGTGGTTTTAGGGTTTTCTTTGGTTTTTAGGGGATTTAAGGTCTTTTATGGTTTTTAGGGTTTTTCATTATTTTATGCAATATTTAGGTCCTTTAAATATTTCTGGATTATTAATACATTTAAGGGTGGTTCTTTGAGTCTTCGAGGGTTTTAGGTTCTTTTAGGTGTGTTTTTAGGGTAGTTTAGTGGGTTTTATATTTTTTTGGTACTTTTAGGGTTTTTATGGGGTTTTATGGGGTTTAGGGGGTTTAGGGATTTAAAGGTCTTTTAAGTTGGTTTATGGTTTTTAGGGTAATTTAGGGATTTCAAGTGTTTTTAGGGTGTTAAAATGTTTTTTTGGATTTTAGGTACCTTTAGGGGTTTTAGCGGTTTTAGGGTCCTTTGTGGGTTTTTAGGGTCCAATTAGGGGTTTAGTATACTTAGGGGTTTAAGGGGTTTAAGGGGTTATGGTTTTTTAATTTTTTTAGTGTATAGTTTTTTTGGTGTTTTTAGGAGTTTGTAGTTTTTAAGGGGGTTTTGGTGTTTTTTTGGGTTGTTAGAGCCTTTTGGGGTTTTCAATGTTTTTATGTTTTTTATATTTTTTTGTGTTTTTAGGTTTTTAGATTTTTAGTCCTAGTTTTTGGTTATTTTAGTGGTTTTAGTTTTTATGGGATTTTTTATTAGCAGTGTATTTTAATGTTTTTTAGATTTTTTAGGAATTTGGGGGTTTTGTTTTGGGTTTTAGTGTCTTTTGGGGTTTTTATTTTTTTTTAGGATCATTTAGGGTTTTTGGCTTTGTAATTTATTTTTTGGTTGTTAATGGATTTATTGGGTTTAAAGGGTTTTAGGGACTTTTATGGGTTTTATGGCTTCTTTGGGGTACTTTTTTCCTTTTTGTGTTTTTAGTGTCCTTTAGAATATTTTATGGTTCTTATGTCCACCCTGGTTTTTAGGTTTACATAGATATTTTAGGGTGATTTTTGGTTTTTAGGGGATTGTAGGGCCCTCTAGGGGTTTTTAGGTGTTTAGGTACTTTTATGTTATTTAGGGTTTTTTATGATCATTTAGAGGGTTTTATATTCTTTTAGTGGGTTTGGGAATTTAATGGTCTTTCAGGGTTTTTAGGGTTTTTAATGTCATTTAGGGTTTTTATGTTTTTAGCATCTTTTACAGGTTGTTTGGTTTTTGGGGATCTTTTAGCATATTTTAGGGTTTTTATTGTTTTAGGGACTTTTAGGATTTTAGATAATTTTATAGTGTTTTGTAGTTTTTTCTGATTTAATTATTCCTTGGGGTTTTTGAATATTTTTAGGATATTTATGGGTTTTTATGTTTTTAGTGGTTTTTAGGGATTTTATGGTCCTTTTAGGTTTTTTTTGTGTTTTTATGCATTTTTTGGGCATTTAGGTTCATTATGTGTCTTATGACCTTTTTTAGTTTGTCATGGTTTTGGGAGATTAATGGTTTTTAGGTATTTTATCATTTTTTGGGTTTTAAAGGGTTTTATACATTTTAAGGGAATTTTTAGATTTTTAGGGGGTTTAAGGTATTTTTTAATTATTTTTTGGGGGTTTAAGGTTTCTTTAGTGTTTTTAGGGTTTCAAGGAGTTTTAGGGATTTTAAGGATTTTAAGGTTTTTTAGGGGATTTAGGGATTTAAATGGTATTCATCATTTTTTTGATTTTTTTAGGTTTTCTTAGGGATTTCGATGATTTTCTGTGTTTTATGGGGTTTTTGTATTTTTTATGTATTTTTTATGGTTTTTTGTTTATCAGGTTTTCGGGGTTTTTCTGCTATTATACAGTTTTTTGGATTTTAAGGATTTTTTGGATGTTTAATGGTTTTTGGCATATGTTTTGGATTTTTTAGGTTTTTAGGGGGTTTTAGGATCCTTTAGGTGTGTTATGGATATACTATTTTCATGATATTTTAGGAGAGTTTTATGTTTTATGGGTTTTTAAGGTTATTAAGATTTTAGGGGGTTAGGGTTTAGAGTTTATTGGTATTTTTGGGGTTTTGGGTGTTTTCATATTTTTAGGGTTTTTAGCATTTTGGGGTTTTTAGGGTTTCTAGTGTCTTTATTTTTATGAATTTTAGAGATTTGTGGGGTTTTACGGGCTTTATGGGTTTTATGGTTGTTATGTATTTTCAATGTTTTTAGGGAATTTAGGGTATTAGGGTCTTTCAAGTCCTTTTTAGGGTTTAATGGTTTTTATGGGGTTTTATTGGTTTTATGGGTTTTTAGGTTTTTAGGGTTTTTATTTTTTAATGGTATTAGGTCTTTATGAGTTTTGAGGTTTTCAATAGTTTTTATGGTTTTTACGGTTTTATGGTTTTTTTAATCATTTCATGGATTTTAGGGTTTTTATCAAATATTATGGTTTTTATGATCTTTTAAGGGATTTAAATCCATTTAGGGTATTTTATGTAGTTTTATAGACTTTTAGTATTTTTAGATATTTAATTGTCTTTTATTTGTTGTTAGGTTTTTTTTTTATTTTCTGTGGTTTTAGGGTTTTTTAGTATTTTTAGAATGTTTATAGATTTTTATGTTTATTTATGGTTCTTCGGGTTTTATGGGTTTTATTTTTTTTATGGTTTCTATTTTTTTTAGGGTTTTTATAGGTTTATTTCATTTTTTTGTATAAGGGGATTGTAGGATTCTTTTGAGGTTTTTATGATTTTAGGGTTCCTTTTAGGTTTTTTGGGTGCTTTTAATGGTTTTTAAGTTCTTATGGTTCTTTAAGTGTTTTTATTATATTTAGAGTTTTTAATGTTTTATAGGGATTTTTATGGTTTTATAGGGGCTTAAAGGATTCCAATGTTTTTTTTGGGTTTGTAGAGTTTTATAGGGTTATATGGGGGTTTTAGTTCTTATTAGTGGGTTTTAAGCGGTTTTTATGTTCCTTTAGGGATTTATGGTTTTTAGGGTTTTATTTTTTTTTATGATATTTTGGTTTTCTAGGTTTTCCTATGTTTTTAGGGTTATTAGGACCTTTATGCTTTTTAAGGTGGTTTAAGGTGTTTTAGGGTATTTTAGGACATTTAGGGTCTTTTGGTTACTTGTATGGTTTTTAGGTTTTTAGTGTGTTTTATGTTTGTTAGAGTTTATGGGTATCTTTAGGATATTTTATGGTATTTTAGGATCTTTAAGAATTTTTTTGGTCTTCTGGAGGATATTAAGCGTGTGGGGGAATTTTTTTGGTTTTTGGGTCTTTTAATGGTTTTTCAGGTTTTCAGGTTTTTTGGTGTTTTTTTATTTTAGGGGTTTTATTAATTTTTCTTAATTTTTAGGGATTTTGAATTTTTTTGGGTTTTTAGGTATTTTTCAAAATTGTATGGATTTAGGGTGTTTTTTGGTCTTAGGGGTGTTTAGGTTTTTTTAGTGCTTTTCGATATTTTTAGGGTTTTTATGGTTTTTATGGGTTTTTAGGGGGTTTTGGAATTTTATGTTTTTAGGGGTTTTATGGTCTTTAGGGTTTTTTCAGGTCTTCAAGGGTATTTTAGAATTTTTTGGGTCCTTATGGATTTTATGGGTTTTTAGGGTTTCATGGGGTTTTACGGTTTTTTTTTGGATTTTTATGTATTTTAGGGATTTTAATATTTTTAGGATTGTTAAGGGTTTTTATGGAGTTTGAGTGATGTTATGGTCTTCAAAAGTCTTTTCATGGCTATTATAAGTTTTAGTGTTTTCATTATTGTTTAGGTTTTTCGGGTGTTCTGGGTATTTTCAGGGTGTTTTGGCAATTTTTAGGGTTTTATGGGTTTTGGGATTTAAGATATTTAGTATTTTTTCCCTTTTAAGGAATTATGGGTTTTATTGTTTTTAATGTATTTAAGGGTTTTTAGAATTTTTAGTGTTTTATAGGTATTTTAAGGTATTTTTTATTTTTAGGCCTTCTAATATATTTTTAGTGGTTTTGGGTTTTTTATGTTCTTTCAATGGACTTTTAGGTTTTTAGGGTTTTTTTGGTTTTTATGGACTTATACTATTTTTATGTGCTTTATGGGATTTTTTTTGGGTTTTAGGGTTTTCTTTTATTTAGGGTTTCTTAGGATTTTTTATGGGGGTTTAGGGGTTTTTTATTTTTGTATTGTTTTAGATATTTTTAAGGTTTTTAATTTTTTTATGGTATTTAGTATTTTTAAGAGTTTTTAGGTTTTTAGGGTTTTTCTGTATTTTTATGGTATTTTTGGGTTTTTAGTGTCTTTTTGTTTTTCAAGGTTTATGTTGTATATGGGATTTTAGGGTTTTCAGGGTTTTTTATGGTTTTTAGGTTTTTATGGGTTTTAGGGTATTTAAGAGGGTTTTAGGGTTTTTAAGGTTTTTAGGGTCATTTATGGTTATCAGGATCTTTTAGGGGGGTTTGGTTCTTTTATGGTTTTTATGGTTTTTAGTAACATTTAGTGTTTACGGTGTAGTGTTTAGGTATTAAAGTGTTGGGTATAAGGTTTTGGGTGTAGACATTAAGGTTTAGGGTTTAGGATATATGGTTTAGGGTGTTGGATTTAGGGTATAGGGCGTAGGGTATATGGTTTAGGGTGTAAAGAAATGGGTTAAGGGTAAAGGGTACAAGGTTTATGGTGTAGGGAACAGGTTTTTTGGTGCATGGTATAGGGTTTTGGGTTTATGGTATAGGGTTTAGTGTGTAGTGCTTAGTATTTAGTGTGTCGGATTTTGGGTTTAGTGTTTTAAGTATGTTATGGTTTTTAGGGGTATTTGGGTTTTTTGTTTTTTTTGGGTTTTTATTTTTTAAAAGGTTAATCATGTTTGTAGTGGAATTGTTGGGTTTTAGGTGATTTTTGGATTTCTAGGGTTCTTTAGAGTTTTTAAGGGTTTTAATATTTTTTGGCGTTCATGTTTTTTAAATATTTTAAGAATTTTTGTTGTTTTAGTCATTTAATTTATTTGGGGATATTGGGGATTTATAGTTTTTTAGGGTTTTAGGTGTTTTAGGTGCTTTTATGTGTTTTATGGTGTTCAGAGTTTTTAGAGTATTATATTTTTATGTGGGTTGGATGGGGTATTATAGGTTTTAGAGGGTTTTATTGTTTTTGGGGCGTTTTAGAGATTTTTTGTGCTTTTAGGGGGGTAAGGGTTTTAGGGTTTTTTGTTTTTTAGTGGATTTTAGGATTTTTAGGGGTGTTAGGGTAATTTATGTTTTTATAGGGTTTACTGTCTTTTAAGGTTTTGTATGATCCTTTAATATTTTTTTGGATTTATGGTTTTTTAGCTGTGTTTGGGGTGTTATAGTTCGTTATGGTTTTTAGTGGGTTCTAAATTCTTTTAGGGCTTATAGATATTTTAGTGTCTCTTATTATTTTTAGGGGTTTTAGTGTCTTTTATGGGATTTTAAGTTTTTAGTGCGGTTTTTTTGTAGTTTAGGGTTTTTTTATGTTTTAGTGATTTTAACGTGTTCATTATGAATTTTAATGTTTTTAGGTTTTATGGTTTTTAGGGTATTTTATGGTTCTGATAGTAATTTGGTGTTTTTTTTTGTTTGGGTCTTTTACGGTTATAAGGTTTTTTTGTTCCTTTAGGTGTTTTATGTTTTTTAGGGTCTTTTTAGGGATTTTTGGGTCATTTATGGTATAATATTTTTTAGGGACATTTACATTATTTAAGTGTGTTATGGTTTTTTATGGTTTTAGGAATATTATGGATTTTTAGGGTTTAGGGTTTTCTAGGATTTTCATGGGTGTATATTTTTTAGAAGATTTTTATGGTTTTTAGGGGGTTGTGGGTTCTTTGGGTTTTACTGATTTTTATTATTTTTATGTGCTTTAGGGTTTTTATGAGTTTTTATGATTTTAGGGGATTTACGGGGATTTAAGGTTTTTATGGTTTTAGGGTTATTATGGTTTTTTCGAGTTTTTAGGGTTTTTAGGGTTTTAATGGATTTTTAGGGTTTTCAAGGTTTTCAGGGATTATAAAGTGTTTTTAAAGGTTTTAGGGTTTTTAGGTTTTTAGGGTATTCTATAGTTTTTGGGAAATTTTTTTATTTTAGGGTATTTAGGGGTTTTCTAGGGTTCTTTATGTGTTTTAGGGTTTTAAGGTGTTTTAGGGTTTTAGGGTCTTCTAGGATCTTTTACAGTCCTTTAGAGATTTTAAGGGTTTTAGGGTGCTTAATGATTTAAGGGTTTTTAGGGTTTTTAGGGTTTTTAGGGTCTTTGTAAAATTTATTGTATTTTTTGAGTTTTATAGCTTTCTAGGACTTGTTTGGGTTTTAGGGTCTTTTATGATTTTAGGGGTTTATTGGTTTTTTTTGGGTTTTATGTTTTTAGATCTTTTATGGTTTTGTGTATTTTTAGGGTTTTTAGGGGGATTTTAGGTTTTTAGGGTTATTGAGGTTTTCATTTTTTAGGGTTTTTAGTATTACTTGGTTATTTAGGATTTTTTTTGTATTTAGAGTTTTTATGGTATTTTAGGGACTTACATAGTTTTAGGGATTTTATGGAGTTTTAGAGTTTTTCTAGTTTTTTTGGGGTTTTTATGTTGTTTTGTTTTTTTCGGGATTTAATGGGTGTTTGGGGTTTAAATGGAATTTTAATGTTTTTAAGCAGATTAGGGGTTTTATGGATTTAGGATATTTCTCTAGTTTTTAGGTTTTTTTATTAGTTTATGGTATTTTATGTGGTATTACGAGTTTTAGGGGGTTTAGGGTTTTAAGTAATTTTGTGATGTTTTAAAATATTTTTATAGTCTATTATGGGTTTTGGGGTTTTAGGATATTTTATAATTTTTTGGAGTTTTTTCTGGGTCTTTAGAGATCTTTTTGGTTTTTTGTGGGATTTTAAGGTTTTAGGAGTTTTATGGGGTTTTAGGGTTTTATAGGGTATTTCGGGCCTTTTGGGGTTTTTGTGGTAGTCTTAGAGTCATTTTAGACTTTCTATGTTTTTAAGGTCTTTTTAGATATTTTTGGGTTTTATCGGGATTTAGGGTTTTAATGGGATTATATGGGATTTTAGGGTCTTTGGTTCTTTCAAGGATTTTCTTTGGCGTTTTTGGGTTTTTAGTGTTTTTAGGGTTTTAGTGTTTTTAGAGTTATTATGATATTTTGTGTCTTTATGGGGGTTAATGTTTTTAGGTGTTTAAAGTTGGTTCGGGGGTTTTATGGGTTTTTAAGGTTTCAAGGGGTTTTTAGATCCTTTATGTTTTTTTGGACGTATGGTGTGGGGTATAAGATTTTGGGTGTAGGGTTTAGGGTTTCTGGTGTAGATTATTTAGGATCTAGGATTTTGGGTTTAGGGTGTAGGTCATATGGACGTGTGTATAGGGTTTAATGTTTATGGTGTAGGGTTTATGATTTTCATGGTTTTTATAGATTTTGGGGTGTTTTATTAATATTTTGGGTTTATGAGGTTTTTGTATTTTTGTGGGGTTTTCTTTTTTTAAGGGGTTTTACGGTTTTTAGGGTTTTAGGTTTTTTTTGGATTTTAGGATTTTAAGGGGTTTTTAGAGTTTCAAAGTATTTTTAAGGATTTTATTATTTTAATTGTTTTAGGGTATTTTGGGGTATTTAGGGTTTTTAAGAGTTTTTATGGATTTAAGTAGTTTTTTAGTTTTTGATTGGTGTTTTAGGGATTTAGGTGTTTTTTGAGTTTCTACTATTGTAATGGGCTTTCAATATTTTTCTGGTATTTATGGTTTTTAGTTGTTTTAGGGTTTTTTAGTTTTTTTAGTAATTTATGTTTTTTAGGGTTTTAGTGTTTGATGGGTTTTTTTGGGTTTTTGGTTTTCAGGTATTTTAATGTTTTTATGTATTTTAAATGATTCCAAAATAGTTTTACATTTTAAAAGGTTTAAACGAGCCCTTCAAGGGTTTTGTGAGTTTTTATGTTTTTCGGGTTTTTGATGTTTTTCGGGTTTTTGATGTTTTTAGGGTCTTTTAAGTACTTTTTGGGTTCTAAGGGATGTTGGTGGTTTAGGATTTTTTTTGTTTTTAGTGTTTTTAAGGTTTTTTTTGGGGTTTTAGGGTGTTTATGGTATTTAGGGAATTTAGTGTTTTTAGATATTTTTAGGGGTTTTATGGGTTTTTGGGTTCTAGGGATATTTTGGGTTTTAGGGGTTTTTAGTGGTTTTGGGATTTATGGTTTTTTTATACTTTTTATGGGTTTAAAGGATTAATTGTTTTTAGTGTATTTTATGGTTTTTAGGGTCCTTTAATATTTTTATTATATTTAGGCTCCTATAGTGTTTCCATAACCTTTAGGTTTAGATGGATTTTTTGGGACTTTAGGGTGTTATTGCCTATTAGGGTTTTTTTGGTATTTGGGAACTTTTTGATTTTTTTTTGATTTATAAGATATTTTAGTGTTTTAATTTGTTTTTAAGTGTTTTTAGGATTTTCTATATTTTATGAGTTTTAGGATTTTTTGGGTCTTTAGGGTCTTTTAGTGTTATACTATATTTTGGGGGGGCGTTAGGGTTTTTAGGGTATTGTTTGGGGTGGTTGGGGTATTGGGGGGGGGAGGGTTTGAGGGTTGTTATTTTAGTTTAGTTTTAGTTGAAATTTCTAGTGATTTTTAGGGTTTTTGGGTTTTCTTGAGATTTTTAGGGTTTGGGGTTTTTCTAGCGTTTCTGGGTTAATTAGTGTTTTCAGGGTTTTATGGTTTTAGGGATTTTTAATGTTTTAAGGGTATTCTGGGTTTTAGGTGTTTTTTGGGTTTTTTGGGTTTTCAATTTTGTTGTAGGGTTTTATGGTTATTTTAGTGTTATTATGAATTTCTTTTGATTTTTGGGAATTTTGTGTTTTCTCATATTTTTACGAATTTTTAGGGTTGGGGGTTAGGGTTTTTAGGGTTTTTAGGTTATTTTAGTGCTATTAAGAATTTCTATTGATTTTTAGGATTTTTGGGTTTTCATAGGTTTCTAGGGATTTTTAAGGTTTGGGGGGGATAGTGTTTTTTGGGTTGCATAGTGTTTTTAGGGATTTATGGTTTTAGGGGTTTTTTATGTTTTTTGGTTTTTTTGGGTTTAGGTGTTTTTTTGAGTTTTATGGGTTTTGAAGATCTTTGTAGGGTTTTTTTATCTTTAGAGTTTTTTGGGGGTGTTATGGTCTTTTATGTTATTTTATGGGTTTTATGGTCTTTTTAGGTTTTTAGGGGATTTTAGGGTTTTTATTTTGTTTTGGGTCTTTAGGGTTTGTAAGGGATTTTTTTGGGTTTTAATGGTTTCTAGGGTTTTTAGGGCAAGGAAGGCTCAGGGCCAGGTTGTTCCTGACCTCCCCAAAAATTTATTATAAAAAGACATGAATACACTGCAGACAAGGGAGGGGCGGGGTCAAACAACTCACACCCAAAACCCCGTAACAAGAACACACAGAAGGACCACAAAAAATGAAAGGAAAAGAAACAAAAAAGACAAACCACACAAATAGCAGACAAAAAATCAGAAGTCTTCATCCCCATATGGGTCTCCATCATCACCATATCCCGTTGAAGCATCAGACTCCACTGACTCCCATTCAGATGATTCATATTGCTTTAGGAAGGTGGTGGAGTAATCTATGAGATATTGTTGTTTTGCATCAAGCTTCCCCTTGACGGACCGACATCCCCTAGCAGGGGTATTGGCTTTACAAGAAGATCTCTTGGACACAGTCATGGGAAAAGTAGAATAATCCTTCCTTGGTTTCCTCTTCTGGGGATTTAAGGAAACCCCTGTAGAATTGTTTTCCTTCCCTTGAGGAGTGGCCACCTAGAGAAAATGCCTCTCCTTGATAATCAAATAAATATTATGATACATCCTTCTACCTTCCTCCTGGAAATTTTTTTGATCAGGGATAAAAGAGTCAACCTGAATTAGGGAGAAAGCAGCAAGAGCCCCACACCGTGGCAAATAGGGGGACCCCAAGGCAGAATCATCAATATCAAGGCAAGGTGGGGATACCACACCAGCAAGGGAAAACTGTAACTGCCCCTCCTCCCTAGGCGGTAAACAAACCTCCACAGCCAGCTCTATAACCTCCCTATGCTCAGCAGCCTCCCCCTTCTCAAGAACGAACCGAGCCAAGTCCCCCTGTAAAGACTCGCTAGCAGAAGCACCATCAAGTTCCAACAAAACCAAGGATCCCTGCCCAGGCCGCAGGGATCCCTCCAACACAGTAGGAAGATTCTCTGACAGCTCCCCAAGCCGAGGGGCCTCCACCTGCTCATCCTCCATCCCCAGAACCAAGCTGAGAGAATACGCATCAACATTCTCATCCCCCTCCTCTTTTTAGGGCATTGTCCCTTCCACAAACTCCCCCACCAGCTCATCCACCACCTCCCTCCTATCCAGTACGCCCTGCTCATCCACTTTCCCCTGCCCAAATTCAACTTTGTCTTCCCCATCCTCCACATTACTCTCACCCAACATAGTCTGCACCTCCTCACAATCATTTCCAACACAACTCAAATCCTGCAAAGCAGCAACAACCACCAGAGAATCATTCTGAGCGCTCCATCCACCATGACCAGCAGTAGCGGCCAGCACCCTACTCTGCACCAGCTCAGCAGGCATATCACATCCTGCATTTCCAACCAGGGGCCCTTGCACCTCCTCCTTACACCTCAGCCCATCAAAATGGTTAAAATTTGGAACCAAATCCTGCCTCTACTTCAGACTGTTATCATAGGAAATAGGCATCCCAACAGCAGTAATCTCCATGCCGAGAGGACTTCCCGCATCCTAAAGCTTCAAATATCAACTCAATCTCTTAAAAACATCACTCACCATGGGATCTGGTTGACACTGAGTGGCCACTTATGAAAAATGGGTAGCACCTACTGCAAGAACATGCCCTACCCCCCAGCACAACCAGACTCCCCCCAGTCCCTTCCTGCTCACCACCACCATGATTCTCCAGGTCGAGGACAATTGAAGGTTGTTCTGTCACCAGCCCATGCACAACCGCCTCCCCGGCCGACTCCATCGGACCAGACCCGTTGCACAACACGACATCACCCGAAGCCGGTACCTTGTCCAGACTTCCAGCATGCCCCTGCTCTTGCATGTCCTCACTGCACAACCTTAAGGATGTAAAATCATCCTCCTTCTAAACTACCACCTTGTGATCCCTCACACCCAATGCCCCCACAAGGTCTTGGTAGATGATTGTCATGGAAATGTCCATGGAAAAGGATTCCCTGTCTCAGCATTACTTTTCTCCTCCACCATCACAACCCGATCATCGGACCCAGCCATCCCATAATCATTTTCAAATTCTCCTTTGCTGTTAATTCCCTGTCTGCAAGAAGAAGTAGAATGTCCTAAACTCCTACATCTAGAACATAACACCACAACTGACTCAAACACCACTAGTTGTTTGTAGAGAAATTCCTTTCCAACAATTATCCATACAAATTCTGGTAGGGGATTTGAAACTTCTAGTTCAACATTGATTCTTGGGCTACTGGGTGGAAAATCACTCTAGTCCGGCTATCCAAACACAGGTACAAACCAACAAGATTCCCAGGCATACAGATAATGGATGTATTCTAAAACATAAGGGGTATTTTCAGAAATCTTACCCTGGAAGAAACCAGTGGTGAATCAGGGTTCATTTATAGTTCAAAACTCCACCTCAAGAGATAGAAACTAACTCCGTTGAAGCTTCGAGGTGCTACAGACCAAGTGCAGATTAGATCATCCTCTGAAGAAAACTGTATCATAATGTTTCGGTCATCCAGCAACCCTACCATTGCCCGATTTTGGTTTTATGGGTGTATTAGGGTTTTAAGGGTTTCAGGGTCCTTTTAGGGGTTTATTGAATTTTTAGGATCTTTTTCGGTTTTATTTGGGTTTTAGGGTCTTTTAGGTTGGTTTTTAGAATCTTTTTATGGTTCAAGTGGATTTTAGGGTTTTGGAAGGGTA
Source organism: Viscum album (assembly GCA_963277665.1). Taxonomy (NCBI): domain Eukaryota; kingdom Viridiplantae; phylum Streptophyta; class Magnoliopsida; order Santalales; family Viscaceae; genus Viscum; species Viscum album. Next base: position 679,436,472 of record OY728142.1, on the reverse strand, counting down.
TGAGTTTTTAGGGTATTGATTTTTTTAAGGATTTAAGGGGTTTTAAAAGTTTTTAGGGTTTTTTGGATTTTAGGGTTTTTAGGGATTGTAGAGGTTTTTAGGGACTTTTTTGGTTTTTGGGTGTTTTGGGTATTTTAGGGGTTCTTTATGGATTTTAGGGACTTTTAGATTTTTAAGGAAATTATTTCCTTTTAGGGTTTTAGGGTACTTAAAGTTTATTTGATGTTTTTAAGTTTTTTAGGTGGTTTTGGGTTCTTTTAATGTTTTTATGGGTTTAATAGTATTTTAGGGTTTATATTTAGGGTATATAGTTTATCTTTTAGGGTTTAGGTTTCAAGGTGTATCATATAGGGTTTATTGATTGCGGTTTAGGGTTTATTGTGTAGGGTGAACACTATGGGATTGGGGTGAGGGTATAGGGTGTAGAGAATATTTTTTAGGGTGCAGAAGATATGTTTTAGGGTGTAGATTTTAGGGTTAACGATTTTATGTGTTTTTATTTTTTTGGGGATTTTTTGAGTTTTTTAGGGTTTTAGGGTTTTGGGGGTTTTATGGTTATTAATGTATTTTTATGGTGTTTGGGGGGTTTCATGGTTTTATGTTTTTTAGGTTTTTTTTTGGGTTCAATATTTTTTGATTTTTATGGTTGTTTAGTTGTTTAAATGTTTTAGGTTTATGGGAGTTTTAATGGCTTTTAGAGGGTTTTATAGTGTTTTTGGGGTTTCAGTGTTTTTAGGTTTTAAGGGTTTATTATTGTTTTAGTGTTTTTAAAGTTCTTATGGGGTTATTAGGGGGTTTATGATTTTTGGGACTTCCTATATTTTTGTGTGGGTATTTCATGGCCTATTGTAAATTTTTAGGTTTTTAGGGTTTTTTTGTTTTTTTGGGTTTTATGGAATTTTTTGTTTTTAGGGTTTTTTAGTTTTTTAGGATGTGGTTTTTATAGTGTTGGTTATCTGACTTATGGTGTAATATTTAGGGTGTAGTCTGTAAGGTATTCAGTTTAGGGTGTGGGGTTTAGTATATAGGGTTTAGGGTGTATGGTTTAGGGGTTATGGTGTGGGTATATGGTTCAGGGTGTGGGGTAAAGTGTTTAGAGAGAATGGTATGGGGTTTGGGGTGTGAAATTTTGGATTTAGGGGGGAGGGTATACGGATTAGGGTGTAGGGTAAATTGTTTAGGGTGAATGGTATTGGGTTTAGGGTCCAGGGTTTCTTGTATAGGGTGTAGGGTATAGGGTTATGTGTGTACATTTTTGGGTATATGGTGTGGGGAATAGGGTCTAGGGTTTTGTGTTTTGTGTTTAGGATGTAGAGTATATGTTTTATGGTGTTTGGGTTAGGGTGTTGGGTGTGGGGTATCATGTTTAGACCATAGGGTTTATAGTTTAGGCTGTATATTATAGGGTTTTGTGTGTATGGTTGAGAGTTTATGGTGTATGGTATATGGTTTAGGGTGTTTGGTTGATGGTGCGGGGTTTAGGGTTTTTTGGTATTGGGTTTAAGGTTTGGTTTTTGGGTGTAGGGATTAGTGTTTATTGTTTATGGTTTATGGTTTAGGGTATAGGGTGTAGGTTTTAGAGTTTAGGGTGTAGGGTGTAGGATTTAATGTATATGGGTTAGGGTTTAACGTGTTGGGTATACGGTTTAGGTTACATGGTATAAGGTTTGGGGCATAGTGTTTGGGTTATAGGGTGTATGGTATCGGTTTTAGGGTGTAGGTTATATGGTTTTGGAAGTAGTATATTAGTTCTAGAGTGTAGGGTATATGGTATAGGGTTTAAGTTCGTGTAGGGATTAGGATATAGGGTATAGGTTACGGGGTTTAGGGTTTAGGGTATAGGGTTTAGGGTATAGGGTTTAGGGTATAGGTTTTAGGTTATTGAGTATAAGGTGTATGGTGTTTGGTGTAGGATATTAGGTTTATGGTTTAGATGGGGTTTACGGTTTACTAAGTTTATTTCGGTTTTTTTAAAAAATTTACTATTTTTATCCTTTTTTGGGTTCTATGTGGGGTTGTTAATGTTTTTGTATGGTTTTAAGGGTTTTAGGGGTTTTTTCTATTTTTAGGGCTCTCTATGTTTTTAGGGTTTTAGGGTTATTTTTTGGTTTTTTGGATTTTTAGTGTGTTCAATGGGGTTTTATAGTTTTTAATTTTTTGTATTTTTTATAGGTTTTTAGGGGATTTAAGTGTTTTGGATACTTTTAGGGTTTTATAGGTTTTAATGTTTCTTGGGTTTTAGGATATTTTAGGGGTTTTATGGTTTTTACGATTGTTTAGTGTTTTTCAGTTCTTTTAGTGTTTTAGGGTTTTATGGATTTTAGGGTCTTTGGGTTTTAAGGGGTTTTAGAGTGTTTTATTGTTTTGTATAGTATTTAGGATTTCAAGGTATTTTCAGTTTTAATGTATCTTTTTGTGTTTTTAATCTTTATTGTGGTTTTTTGGTTATTTTTACATTTATTGAATTTTTTATGGTTTTCATAGTTTTTAGTGTTTTAGTAGTTTTGGGGGTCTTTAGTGGTTCTAGGGTTTTTTAGGGTTTTTAGAGAGTTTATGTTATTTATGGGTTTTACGGTTTTAGAGGGTTTTAAGGGTTTATGGATTTTAGGGGGTTTTAGGTGTTTTGTATTTTTATGGTCTTTAGGGTTTTAGGGGTTTCAAGGGGTTTGGGGTTTTTAGGGTTTTAGAATTTAGTGAGATTATTGTTTTAGGGGTTTAAGGGTTTTAATTAGTATTTTAGATTGCTTTAGAGGTTTTAGGGGTTTTAGGCTTTTTAGAGTGTTATGCATTTTTAGAGTTTTTTTTTAGAGTTTTTGTTTTTTTGGTATTTTTTGGTTATTAGTGATTTTAGGAGTTTTTGGTTTCTAGGGTAATTTAGGGGTTTAGGGTTATTTTAGGGTTTTTGTGGTTTTGTGGTTTTTATGGGTTTTATGGTTTTATGTTTTTTAGGTTTTTAGGTTTTTTTGTGTTTTCAGAGTTATCTTAGTGGTTTTTGGGGTTTTTGTGTTTCAATAGACTTTTTCGGGAATTAGAAGTTTCTGAGGGTTTTATGGTTTGGGAAAATTTTATTGATGTTAGGGTTTTAGTGATTTTTTGGGTTTTACGGATTTGGGGGGTTTTGTGGTTTGGAGGGTTTTTAGATTTTTTGGGTTTTTAGTTATTTTAGGGGTTTAGGGTTTTTTGAGTATTTTTTTCATTTTAATGGGTTTTTGGGTTTTAAGGGGCTTGAGGGGTGTTAGTGTGTTCTAGGGTTTTTGTTTTTTTGGTTGTATTGGTTTTTAGGGTTTTAATGTTTTTTGCGTGTTTAAGGGGTTTTTGGGTCTTTTAATGTTTTATAGTGTTTTTAGGGTCTTTTAGGGGTTTTAAGAATTTTAGCATCATTGGGGGTGGGGTTAATAGATTTTATTGGTTTTATGGTTTTCCTAGGTTTTTTTGAGTTTTAGCATTTTTATGCTTATTACAGTTTTTAGTTGTTTTAGGGGTTTTCAGTGTTTTATTAGTGTTTAGGGGTTTTATGATTTTTATTGGTTTTTAGTGTTTTAGTTATTTTTTGGTTTTTAGTAGTTTTATAGGTTTAAATGTTATTATGGGTTTTTAGGTTTTTGGGGTTTTATGTGTTTTTAGTGGGTTAGGGTTTTTTAAATTTTTCGGGTTTTAGGGTTTTTAATTTATTTTCATAAGTTTAGGGGTTTTTGGGTCTGTTATGTTTTTTACAGTATTTTAGAGTTTTTATGGTCATTAGGTTTTTTAGGGATTTAGGGTTATAATGGTTTTTATGTTTTTTAGTGGTGTTTAATTTTTTAATCTTTTTAGTGTGTTTGTGTTTTCATATGGGTTTTCGGATTTTCGGAATTTGTAGGGTTTTTATAGATTTATTGGGGTTTTAGGGTATTTTTAGGATTTTAGGATTTTTATTGTTTTAAGTGTTTTAATAGTTTGTTTGGGTTTTTTAAAATTTTCATGGTATTTTTGGTTTTGTGGGATTTTAGTTGTATATAGGGTTTTTATGATTTTTAGGGTTTTTTTTGGGTTTTTATGGGATTTTTGGGGTTTTGGGGAATCTAGGGGTTTTAGGTTTTTTGTATTTTATAGGTTTTTTGTTGGTATTGGAGGTTTTTTAGTTTGGGGGTGGTGAGAGTTTTTAGAGTTTTGTGGGGGTTTTAAAAAAATTGGGTTTGTATAGTATTTATGGTTTTCTAGGTTTTAATGGTTTTTTTGTTGTCTTTGGGGTTTAACGTCTTTCTAAAGTTATAAATAAATGTTTGGGTTTTTTTATTTTTAAAAGTTTTAAATGGTGTTTTTGGGGGTTTTTGTATTATTAGGGTTATATGGGTTTTAAAGACTTTTTTATGATTATTAGGGAAATTTAGTGTATTTTGGATTTTTAAAAACATTTAGGGATTTGGGTGTTTTTGGGGCCCCTTTAGAATTTTAGGGTTTTTATGGCTATTTAAGATTTTCAGGGTCATTTAGGGTTTTTTATGTTTTATGGGTTTTTAGGGGTTTTAGTTTTATTTAGGATTTTTAGGGTTGTTGTGATTTTAGGGTTTTAATGGTTTTAATGGTTTTTTAATGTTTTTGGTGGTTTGGGGGGTTTTTAATCTTTTTTTGAGTTTTTATGGGTTTGTCGAATTTTAGGGTTTATTTTTGTTGGGTAAATATTTTTTAGGGAATTTCGGTTTTTAACATTTTTGTGGTTTTGGGGGGTTTTAGTAGTTTTAGGGTTATTATGTTTTTAGGGGGTTAATGGTTTTTTTTGGTGTTTATAGTTTTTAGGGTTTTTAGGGTTTTAGGTTTTTTTTATTGTTTTTGGGGTCTTTTGGGGGTTTTAGGGTTTTTATGGATTTTTATGGTATATTAGGGTCCTAAAAAGTTTTTTTATCAATTTTATGATTGTTTAGAGTTTTTTGGTTTAGGAGTTTTTTATGTTCCTTTATGCTTTTCTCATTATTAGGGTTGTCTAGGTGGTTTTTAAATCTTTGTGGTTTTTAGGGGGTTTTAGGGTTTTTATGTTTCTAATAGTATTTTTGGGGGTTTGGAGGTATTTTAGGAGTTGTTTTGGGGTTATAGGGTCCTTTAGCCGTTTTAGGGTTTTAGGGTCCTTTAGGGTTTTATGTTTTTTTGGGTTGGGTTTTCTTTTTTATGGTTTTTGTGGTTTTTTTGTTTTGGGGGTTTTCACTTCAATTTTGGGTTTTAAGGTTTTTAGGTTTTTAGGGTTTTAGGTATTTTTATGGTGTTTAGAGTTTTTATGTGGTTTTTCGGTTTTTAGGGATTTTAGGTTTTTTGGGTTTTATGTGTTATTTGTTTTTTTTTGGATTTTTAGTGTTTTAGGGTCTTTTAAGGGTTTTTATGATTTTTAATGTTTTTTAGTTTCGATGGTTTTAGGGATTTTTTCATGTTTTTATTGTTTTTATCTATTTTGGGGATTTTTAGGGTTTTTAGGGTTTTTAAGACCATTTAGTGGTTTTATGTGTTTCTAGTTTCGTTAAGGGTTTTAGGGGGTTGTAGTGGTTTTAATGGTTTTTTTTTTGTTTTTTAGGTTCATAGTATTTCATAGGGTTTTTTCACTTTTTAGGGTACTTTAGAGTTTTTAGTGGCCTTTTTACTTTTTAGGATCCTTTAGGGTTTTAAAGGATTTTAGGGTCATTTCGGGTGTTAGGATTTTTAGGGTAATTATGGGTTTTTATTATTTTTTGGATCCTTTGATGGTTTTAAGGTTTGTTCACATCTTTTAGTGTTCTTAGGTTTTTATAGGTTCTTTAAGGTTTTTATGGAATTTTATGGTATTTTAGGGTTTTCTGGGGTTTTTGGATTTTTATGTTTTTAAGGGTTTTATGGTTTTTATGGTTTTGGGGTAATATTATGATTTTTAGGGTTCTAAAGGTTTTTATGGCATTTTATGGGTTTGGGGGATCTTTTAGATGGTTTAAGTTGTTTCATGGGGATTTTGTAGTTTTAGGGTTTCAATGGGGTTTTAATTATTTTTTGGGTTTTTACTATTTTAGGGTTCTTGTTATTTTTATGGCTTTATAGGGGTTTTAGCTCCCATTATAATTTTTCAGTTTTTATTTATATTTAGGTTTTTTGTAGTGATTTTAGAAATTTTAAGGATTTTAGGGTTTTCAGGGGTATATATATTTTTTGTGTTTTTAGTGGTTTTAAGGGATTTTATGGTTTTTTGTGTTGTTAAGGTTTTTAGGGTTTTCTTATTTTTTTAATTTTTTTGGTTTTTATGATTTTTTTTTGTGATTCTAATGGATCTTAAGATCTTTTTGGGGAGTTTTAGGATTTTTAGGGGTTTTTTCAGTTTTATTAGTTGGGGGGAGGTGGGATGAGTTTTTAAGGGTCTAGGGTTTTAAGTGGTTTTGGGGTTTTAAAGCTTTAAGGGTTTTAATATTTTTTGGGTGTTTTAGGGTTTTTAGTGTTTTAGTTGTTTAATTCATTTTAGGGTTTTAATGGAATTTTAGGGGGGTTTTATGGTTATTATTAATTTTTAGGGTCTATATGGGGTTTTAGGGATATTTTTATTATTTAGGGTTTTATGTGTTTGAGGTTATTTCGGTATTTTGGTGGTGTTTATGAGTTTTTAAGATTTTTAGTGGTTTTATGGGGTTTTAGGGGTCTTAATGGGTTTTAATGATTATTTTTTTTTGATTTTTTTTATGGATTTAACGGGGTTTTTCCGGATAAAAATGTTCTTTTTGGGTTTGTTATTTTTATGGGCTTTGAAGTTTGAGGCATTTTTGTGTGCTTAGGGTTTTTCAACGATTTTAGGGATTTTTAGAGGTTTATTGTCTTTCATATATTTTTAGTCGGCTTAGGGTTTATGGGTATTTATGTGGTTTTTAGGATTTTTTGTGATTTTCAAGGATGTATGGGGCAAGGAAGGCTCGGGTCCAGGCTATTCCGGGCACCCCCCAAAATTTATTAAAAAAGACACAAAGACACTATAGATAAGGGAGGGGAGGGATCAACTAATCCACACCCCAAACCCCTTACGACCTCATCCTGAAGGCCCCATCAGGGATGTATGGGTTTTTAGGGATTTTAGTATTACTTTTGGTTTTGGGGGGTGGGGTAGTGTGTTTTTATGTTTTTACAGTTTTTAGGGGTTGTAGTATTTTATGTGTTTTTGAGGGGTTTTCATATTTTTAGGTCTATTAATAGTTTTAGGGAGTTTATGGTATTTTTAGAGGATTAGGGTATTTTAGTGATTTTTAGGGTTTTAGGGTCTTTAGGGATTTTTTGGGTATTTTAGGGTTTTTAGGTACTTTTAGGAGTTTTAGGGTTTTATGGATTTTAGGGAATTTTAGGGGGGTTTATGATCATTTGGTGTTTTTGGTGGGGGGCAGGTTAGTTTTTTTTGGGATTTTTGGTATTTCGGGGTTTTCAAGGATTTTATGGATTTTAACCCTTTTTAATGATTCTTATCATTTTTATGGTGTTTTAGGGTTTTAAGGGTATTAAGGGTTTTTTAGGATTTTTATGTTTTTAAGGGTTTATAGGAATATTTTTTTTGGGATTTAGGTTAATTTGTTTCTTTTATGGTTCTAGGGTTTTTTAGGGGTTTTTGGATTTTTATGTTTTGTTTAAGAGTTTTATTTATTTTTAGGGATTTGAAAGCTTTTTAGAGGTTTGGAGGGGTTTTGGGATTGTTATTGGTTTTTAGTGCTTGTATTGGGTTTGAATACTGTTTTATGAGTTTTTATCTTTTTCATGTATTTTATGGTTTTAGGGTTTTTAGTGTTTTTTATGGTTTTGGGGGGTTTATGGGGTTTGTAGTTTTTTTAGAATTATTAGGGTTCTCTAGATTTTTTAGGGTTTTTTTTATAGTTTTTAGGGTTTCTAGATTTTGAAAGTGGTTTTAGTTTTTTAGAGTATCTGGTTATTTTATGGGGTTTTGGTATTTTGGTATCTTATTATATTTTTAGGGGTATTAGGGTATTTTTAAGGTATTTTAGTGGTTTTTAAGGGTTATGGTATTTTTAGATTTTTTTGGGTCTTTTAAGGGGTTTTTGTGGTTTTATGGTCATTCAGAGATATTTGGGTTTTTTAAATGTTTTGAGGGTCTTTAAGTAGTTTTTGGGATTTTTAAGGTTTCAAGGATTATGGGATTTTTAGGTTTTTAGGGGGTTTTAGTGTTTTTTAGAGGTTCAATTTGGTTTTGGAGATATGGGGTTTATATGGTTTTAGGGTTTTCTTTATGTGCCTTAAGGGGTTTTTTTTTGCGATTTTGTGGTCTTTTATGATTATTTTATGATATTTAGTGTTTTTTATAATTTTTAGTGGGTTTAGGGTTTTTATGATATTTTTGGGTATTTTATGGTATTGTTGGTTCTTTTAAGGTCTTTTAGGGTTTTACAGTTTCTTATAGTTTTATGGTTTTTTTGTTTTAGGGTATTAAGTGGTGTTATTTTTTATGTGTTTAAGGGTTTTTGGGTTTTCACAGTTTTTAGGGTATTTATGGTTTCTATGGTTTTTTAATTTTTGATTTTACGGCCTTTTAGGGTCTTATTATGGTTATTAGTGGTGTTATAGGTTAAAATGTTGTTTTTACAATTTTTAGGGTTTGGGGTATTTTTAGGGTGCTTTAGGATCTTTTGTGTTATTTTGGGTATTTTTTATGTTTTAAGATGTTTTTGGGTTTTAAGGGGGTTTAGGGGTCTTTAGGGTTTTATGGGTTTTTTTGTGGTTTAAGGGTTTTAGAGTTAAATAGCGTTTTAGTGAATTTCGTTAGATTTTAGGTTTCTATTGTCTATTGGATTTTTGTGGTCTTTCTAGGGTTTTGGAAGTTTTTTTTGGGTTTGAAGGTTTTTTTAAGGGCCATTTAATCATTTTAAGTGATTTTGTGATTTTAGGGTTTTTTATTATTTAAGGTTTTTAGGGTATTCTTAGGGTTATTAATTTTTTAATGTTTCTAGATTTTTGGGGTTTTTTAATGTTTTTAGGGTTTTTATGATTTTTAGGGGTTTTAGGGTTTTAGGCATTCTTTGGGATTTTATGGGTTTTAGGGTATTTTTTGAGGTTTTAGGGGTCTTTAGGGACTTTTATGTTTTTTATGGGTTTTAATATACTTTATCTTTTTTTAGGGATTTGGTGTATTTTTCTATTTTTATAGTTTTAGGGGGGGCTAGGGATTTTTAGGGTTTTTTAGAGTTTTCTGGTTTTAAGGAGGTTTATGGTCTTTTAGGGGTTTTTAGGTTCTTTTAGGGATTGTTCAGTCTTGAAAAATTTTCAATGGAAAATTAAATACCTCTGTATACTTGGAAAAGGAAAAGGCCACAATTAAAATGGACAAATTGAAGAAGAATATTGAAGAAACAGAAAATTTGGTAAATTAAAGAAGGGGCACTGTGAAGCAGAACTCCTTCATAGATCGTCGATCCACATGGTAGTTTGCAGATTCTTGAGGAACCTGTGAGATGAAAATTTTGCGCAATGATGATGATAGTGTCGGTCCCCCGCGAATGAATAAAGTTGTCTGCAGGAAGAAGGTGGAAAAATCCACCCCCCATGTATGATGTCCCGTGTGAACTCAAAATGGTTCGCAGGAGAGGCTCCACCGACAACGTCCTGCAGATGATCAAAGTTGTTTGTGGGAGTGTGGTGTTGATTATCTTTACCACAGATGATGACCCTATGCCCCTGCTAACTATGTCGTCTTCAGACTGGGTTTCTCTCATGGTCTTTAAAAAATGATACTATGAAGCCCACTGATCTAGTTCCTCCGACCCATAATAAAAGGACCTAAAGGGGACATAAGAACACAGACAGAGACATATTTTTGGATAGAGTGATCGATGAATCACATAAGAAGAGATAACTACATAAGGAATAATATTTTTGCGATTCCCTACAAGTGTAACCTTCTGTACAACATTAATTATGGAAACATAATACTAATTGGAAGACCACATACCCAAACTATTTTGTAGATGGTTTTCTCGGAAGTCATAGAACTAATGACACATCTTTAATTTTCCATACTTCATAGCAAATCACTATGCATGTGGAACCTTACATCTTATATGAGATCGCTGTGAAGATAGATCCTAGCACCGCATAGCATCATGCTACATGGATGGAACATAATTCTATGTTGCATCATGCTGCGCAGATGGACCCACCGCCCATATTGCAATGTTTTTTGTGAGGAAAATCCCATCCCATAAGAATAAATGGTAATGGAAATGGATTACTTTAGGCGTTCCAGCCTTTGGCTCCAATCATTTCCTTTTGTTTCCATTGCATCATTCGTGGACCCTCTACAAACTAGTCTAATAGCATTAGGCCAAAGCCTCTTCAAAAGGTGTCAGAACTGTATGATAAAACCATCTGGTGCATCAGCATGACCTTATGATTTTACATACCCTTGGTAAGTGGATTCATGTTGGAAATCCCCTATGAAAGATATACCCTTGAAATGTCCATATTTTTACATTCCCACGGTATCCTGGGGTCCAAATTTGGGATACTCATGTAAACCTCCCTATTCCAAGGATTAAGTGTAATAGTTGGACATCCCCTTTGATGAGGTAAAATGATAAATAAAGGGATTCACAATAGATTTTCCCTTTTATGAGGTGTGATTCTCTTCCAGTTTCCCAAAAACAATTTCAGGGAATCCCTTTTAGAGTATGCACCTTTCTTCATAAGAGTTTTTTCTCACATCCCAGAATCTTCCACCATCATCCTCCTCCTTTTCCACAAGTAGGGAAGGAAAAGTGTGTGCTGCACCAGATCTACCCTTCCTATGGTTTCTCAAACTGAGCATGACTCAAGTGGGATTAGAGGTTAACGATGATCATGATATCCATAAGAATCACCCTATACTTATGTATGAGAACTCTTATTTCTTCCTTATCCTAAATATATAGGACTCCTTTCTAATGGAACTAGCTCAAATGGGCCATCTTACTAGATGTAAGCACCAATCATGTCCCATAAAATGGGACTCCTCTAACGTGTAAGTCCCGAAAATTATAGAATAATGTGTAATTTGATTCCAAATTAACTAGGATGCGCAGGTAACCTCTTTCATGTTCAATCCCAATACTCCACGTGTCACATATGTTCCATCATTGTCATGTCGGGTCACTATCTTACTCACTAAATGATGTTAGAATACATTGGTTATTGTACCATGTGAACTTTAATTCCCAACAAGCTGGGATACATATGAATCCTCTACGAGATCGAAAACTAGCCCCCCCGAATCAACCTTAATGTTTTCCATGCCAAATCCCTAGTAGGGTCATGTCCAACAAAATGACCATATCTCTTATGGGCTCCCCAAACCTCCACAGCATAAATGCCTCACTAAATCATTACTAGGAATCTTCTTTCTATTTGTCCTTATCGCATGATGGTAAACTGTATGGATGGGTACTCATCAGACTACCTTAAAAGGTGATATTTCTTGTTAAGTGGAACCAAACTACATAAATTCTGATTCCTCTCATGAGGATATGGAGGAATCCGATCTTATGGGATTGATTCCAATATATAAATATCTCACATAATCCCAAGATGATGATAAACATTAGAGAGCCTCATAACATGGATTAAACCATCACATTCTTAGCAAAAGAGAAATGAATTCTTGATTTGTCAATAAAATGGTAACAATGATATAGAACCTCATATACATACATATTATCCCATAGCCTTTCATATTTATGGTTGATCATGAAAACTAGGGGTTTTCCCTGGACACATGATTGGGAATGAACCAAGGATTCATGAGCATTTTAACATAGCTTAAATCTATAAGAGAGACTTGGAAGAGTAAATAATTACCCCCAAAAGGGTGTGATGAGCCCAAGTTCCCATCCTCTTGACCAATGTGAGTCCTTAAGTTTTTTTTTAAATCATCAAATGAGAACCTACCTTTGGAATGTAGGTCCATGAATCATGTATAAAAGGGTAATTGGGTGTTGCTAACTCCATGAATAATCCTATGGGATAACATATGAGGACATCATACTAGACATAGATCGATTTCACAAATAATTAATCCCGTGTAGTTTCCTACTAGGACCATCTCTCCCACATAAAGGGGTCTGATGAACCATAGGTGAAAACAAAAATGTTGAACCCGATGTGAATCCTTAACCTAGGTGGAGGAATTACCCTATCTCATACACCTTTCTAATTAAAAAAGAGGAATAGGTCAATGTATGATCATATATGGTCATGTGATGATACATAGAAGGGGTTTTGTTTTTGGGATTTTTATATATTCTATAGAGAAATTTACATAGTTACCTTCAATCCAATGGAATCCTGGCAATTTCCTCAAACACACGCAATAGTGACCGCACTAGTGGATGGGTCCCCAATGAAGAATTGGACTCCATCACATAGATAGTGCATTCAACACTAGGTTTTAAATACAAGGATCAAGGAGTACTATTAAAGTGATACTCTCCCCATAGTAGAGGCTGAAAGACGGGCCCTCCAATTGGTGAAATCTCAAAAACCACTTATTCAGCCACGACCAGAATTGCAGCATAGGGTAATCTCACTAGCTATCTCTAATCGTTACAGGATCCTGTTCTCGAAACATGGGAATGAGTGTCGCCCTTATCTAACGGAGGCATATGAAGTCATCACTGATGACTTCTTCCCTTTTTAACATGAATCCTTTTTTAAGGACCTTGCTCTAGGGACCCTACCAAAATATGTAATCATCAACATCATGCGACACATTATCCTAGTTTTGAAGAGGATTTCTTACCTAGGGCCTCTGATGATGTCCAAGGGACACATGAATCATTGTATTCCTACCGAAATAAGTATACATATAATCAGGATCATGTCATCACACAGGTTCCTGCAGAGGAGATCTGTTGTGAAAATAACATGGCATGTTATGGTTAGACATAAAACTATGTCCCATCTTCAGAATCCCACCACCGAAATACAACATAAATCTCTAAGCGCACACATATTCTTACTTTCTCATATGAATCCCACCATGGATATATGGTGGAACATTACAATTAGAAGAAAATTTATTCAAATTATCATCGGTCCTTCCATGAAAATAGAGTTGGAAATTATAGGTAGATGAAAATACCTACCAATGCACCTAAATCCCATCATCCAACTAGTGTTCCAAACAGCTACAAGCAGAAAAAAATTAATATTGACACACACCAAATATTCCATCCAAGTAGGTAAGAAAAATATGGTCATTCATACAAGACAACCAATGAATATGAAGCCCGCCAGTCAAATATGGTTGAAATCAACAAGTAGATTAAAATTCTTTACGACCATAATAATGATCACCAGTAAAATATGATGGAATGTAAATATATGTAGAGTCAAATTACTATGGATGAAAATAATTCCCATGAGACAAATATAGAAGAAAACGAATAGACACAAATTCTTATTCATAAATATGATTCCCACTAGTCAAATATGGTGGAATCTGGATAACAAAGTTGGAATATCCTGGATTTAATCAAGGAATAATCATTCCTATACCCCGATATAGAACTGTCGGTACCCACTAGAAACACATGGAGGACCTAAGCAGGCACAAACTTCTGATTCAATAAAAAAATGGGAATTTATACTCATTCCATTCCAAGACATATCTCAACACATCCTAGAAATTATGGAAGATCAGATATAATCCCAGATCATATCCCCCAAAACTATCAAGTCGTAATTTCATCTGCCAAAAAATTATGGATTCAGTCCCACAACATTGTCTCCCTATGTTGGGTGATTCATTCACAAAATAATATAGTCCCTCTAGAGGATATCTTCATCTATGCTCAAGTCTAGGTTGGTTGAAGACCATATTCCATGATACAAGGACAATTAGGTTAGGAACAAATACCCATTACAATTACGGGACATAGGTCCATCATGGATACCACTCCAGGATAGGGATATATCCATATAAGAACCCTAGATATGAGTCGGTGTAACCTGTAAGCATCATATGAATCACTCAATTATAGACCGGTATATGAAGGCCATTTCCAACATAAAGAGGCCCCAGTTGCCTCCAAGAGTGAACCTAAAAATGAAATGTGCCAAAGAAAATACAAATTAAAGAGAACGTTTATTATCCTACTATACTGAAAGATGTAGTTTTTGATTCCATAAAACATCTATTAATGGAGTCTCAATATCCTATTCATACAGTACCAGATTATGGAAGTATGAGTAGAAGTTGCGAATTTCCTCCCTACAATTTTGTTGCTAGATGCTCTGAAGTCCTACTTTAGAGCCCCCACAGGGGATTACCTTGTGGGAAAGAAATGATCTATTCGGAGAGTCTATATCCGCATTAGAGTTAAGGTAGCCCTCCCCTTGACTAGAAGATCAAATAGTCAGAAGGTCTGCCCCTTACTAGTATCCACCCTGATGGTCCTATCTAATGTATACACTGTATAAAATCTCCCTACAGTCAAAAATCAGGCCATGATGATAGTCCTCTCCATGATGGAATTAATTGTGAAGGTACTCCCCATAATGAAAACAATTAGAAAGAAGTACCTCCCCTCACTACAATCATCCTTAAAGGTCCTCCCTAGGGTATACACCATAGAAATTATCCAGACAGTCAGACACTAAGAGGCGATGGTAGTCCCTATCACCATAACATTGGCTACGAAGGTCCTCCCTATTGTAAAAATTCACACCAGCAAGAATTTCCTTCCCCCACTAGTCCAAATACTTGAAAGACTTTATATTTTGAGGATCTTAAAAGGATGGATTCATACATGTAAGATACACATTCTATTATATGTGAAATCTTTTCCCAACATGCAGATGGTCCAGGGATATGCTCGTCTTTTTAGACACCCCCATACTAATCATATATCAATGAGACTACTACTATCCCAAATTCTTGGAAGCAAACATTTAAAAAGATTTCAATTTGGGAAAACCAAACAGAAGACTCTTTGGTAGAACAAAAAAATAGACATGATTCTCATGGCAAGACAATTATCCATTGATGACCTACTAGTTATGTTCTAGTCCACAACCACTTCTTATTTCGATAAACTAATAGGGTTCTCAAAATAATTCACGTATAAAATGCATATCAGTATCAAGAAAACTATCCACTAGTTGAATGTAAAATTTCGTTCTTATAATGGTTATGTTAACCATCTCATTTCTGGGGGATCTTTTCCATCTAGTTGACCTTGATGCCCTTCCGTCTACACGGTGGACATAGTCAGAGAGGTGTAAGAAATACATTGAGTTTGACTACCTCCATGTATTTCCCTAGATGTGTTGTTTTATCAGTGTTGTACCATTTGGTGTTCATATTTAGGAATGGGGAGAACATAGAGCTCTACACTTCACCCCATGTCCCATCCAGCAAAACCCACAAGCAGTGACATACTGAAATGTCATCATCTCAATATGGTATTCAAATGAAATCCCATTTTAGGAAATATGGCATGCTCGATAAGAATCGGCCTTGAGTAATTCTCAACAGTGTCTAGAAAAATGAGAGCAGTCCATTTAAAAACTATACAATCAGGTTACTAAGAACATTTAGTTGTCTTATTGTCTAATGTAATCCAATCATCGAGCACTAATCATGTCCCCGGAAGTCAATAATTTACATTCAGACCTGACACCATATCCATCTCACACCCAAATGGGAATGTGGGAGGTCAAGAAAGTTGTGATAGCTGTAGTAATTGCCTCATTATAGTATTATCCCCAGTCTGTAGAGATAAGGGAATTTTGAACACAAAATTCCCCTACAATACCAAAAAATCTATATTGAGGAACAATACTATGGGAATGGGAGGAACACTTACCCACAAGGATGGGGGAATTTTTACCTCAACCAAACACTCAACTGAAATTAGTCTTTTCTCATCTAGGGAGGTTGAAATGTAAAGAGGTCACATGTTGAATCCGGTCTTCTGACTCATGTCCCCTAGGATGGGGGCATACCAGAAGGTCATATCAAGGTTCCCTCCAAGTTACTTTTCACCTGGAAACCCGCAGAGGACTCTAAAATAGAAAGAGAAGATCCAACAAAAGATGCAAAAACCTCTCTTACCATTCAACACCCGGTACAACACCCACAATATATTATACATAAGTGACTATTTTGGATGTCAATACCATGGAACTATTTGAATATAATATAAATTATGAGTATTTAGGAGAAGATGGTTTCCTCCTATAGGTGGTCCACATCGAGCCTAACGGTGTGAATACCCATAACCTATGAGGTTCCCTGAATTTGATCATTCCTTCATCCAACATATCATTGACTCCTTTCTAAATCACCAATAACCTAAAGAATAAGAACAAGGACAAACATGACCAGCCTCCTCCTACGCATGAAAATTTACCACTAATGATCGAGGATATAGTTTCTTAACCAGAGGAATAAATGAATGATCTATGGTGAATCAACAGTGATCTACTATGAGGAAATCATTTTATTAGATATGTTCATCAGGAAGAACAGTAGTATACACTTCTAGCTGAGGGGCCTCTTACATGAGGGATCATACCGGTAAATGAATCTTGTCCAGGATTCTCATCCAGTGTAGACCTGGGAACATCCGCCTATCTAGTATTGGAAGGACATCAAGATTTACCTCCATTGAGGAATCAACCAGATCATATACATAAAAATATATCGAGGATACCCCCACTCAGATATCTTCCACAAGTACCAGTAGAGCTGATACGTCCAATCTTTCCCCTTCAATGCATGCCCATACCCAGGTTCAATAGTAAACACATCAAGGGATTATTAATACCATCGAGTCATTGGTAGCTTGATTGGAAGTCAGAGAAGAGTAGAGTTATCCTATACAATGAGAACAAAAACCTTATCCTGATTGGGTGGGCAAGGTCCCACCGCCCCCAAATTTAGGAACTCCATATTCCTAGTATTTAGTGTTTTAGGTTCTCCAAAACAACATCTAATGCACTATGAATATTACAATGATACGATGATGGGACCTAAGGGAAAAAAATTAGTGAATCTTAGATGTTTCATGCAAACTCTGTAAGGTTCAGCCTTTGTTCCATACACCTGTTTTCCAGCTAATTCAATAATAGCATGGTAGGTTCTCTGATGATAGTTCCTCTTCTAGTTCAGTTCAACATTGTTAAAGACAATAGTTAGTGACCTTATGAACTACAATCAATAAGATAATAAGAGAGTTTTAGACTTCACTTCCATATGTAATGTTCCTAATTAATCCTTGAACTAGCCACTCCCTAAATATGAGATGCTTACAATGTGCATCAAAAATCTATGTGATAAGATGTGTACACCACTAATTCCATTCAAATATACAAGTGGTTTTCCAGATTTCACCAATATTTTCCATATAATATAGGAATAATTACAAAGGATTAATATCATGTCTTGGTTGGCCCCATCAGCCCAAGGAAAATGAGTGGGAAGAGATGATGTGGCCTCAATTATTCCTAAGCCACCCCTATGATATATCCAATTCCAAGGCCCACACCACACCATCTAGGGCCCCATGGATGTAAAAATTATCCCCTACCTTGACAAGAAGAGAAAAGTTATCTCTGGGAAATCAATTCATGAAATTGGAAAACAATGTTTACTCATTCTGAGATGGACATTTTCATTGCTACCTTCTAAAAGCCATGAATTGAAACTTTTTATGGATATCATAGACAACTAGGGATAACGAATCAAGTCTCAATGACCATCCAGACTATTTTCCCTTCCATCAAGTACTAGGGAACAACATTTAGAAGTGTTTTCTCTTTAAATACCTCCTGCAAAGAATGATAGATTTTGGACAGGTCAAATTGGGACCACTGCTATCACAAGTGGGTTATGTTTCCACGAATGGACCATATGAAGGAGGGGAGTGGTAGATGGTTCTTGAAAAAAAGGAGAAAAAGTTTGATTGTTGGATGAATTAGAATATAGTCAACTGATCCCATGGAATACTTCTAACATAGTTGAATCAAATAACTATGACCCTAATGATTCCTAATGCAACAAAAATGATGTCTTCATCCCCTCAATCCTTAAAGGGTCAAGAATCCAAAAATAATTACAACCAGGAAGGTAGAGAGTAATTTCGTGAATATGAATCTACACCAAGGATACGGTTGTATTTTACACTCTTATATTTTATACCCTCAAATATCAAGAAATAAGCAACACCCCACCAAATGGTACCAATTAAAGAATTAAATTTGATAGGCTCATCATCAGATGAGGAACTGATCTTTAGTTCCATTAATGTCATCCACTTAATTGACCCATTCTCGGATGAGGAACGTGGTTACGAAACCAATTTCCTTTTACCCAATAGGTGAGCTAGAGAAAGTGGTAAAAAAATCCAAGGATACCCAAGAAGACACAATCATGGTAGAATCTAAATTATCGGTCATAACCCAACTCAGACTGTAAATGTGGAGGAAAATTGATGAAGATCCCTTTAGCTGACCAAAAAGAAACAATAATATTTATCTTCCCCTCCCATAATACACTCAGTCCCAATCATCCTAGAATATTTATTGGAAGAGGAACAAATTTATACTTTCCCATGACATGTAGGCAGGGCTACTTGGCCAAATCCACAAGGCACGGAAGCACCACTAGCTTCTGTACAAATGGATGGTCCATCTACATCCAATGCTCAATCCCCTAAAGTGATTGTGAAATAAAATCCCCATGTAGGAAAGTGTTGGACTTTAGAGTAAAAATATAATTTTTGGAAATAGCTAGCCTTAGTACCAGCCAAGATATCGATCCTGGATGCCATAAATCTGTTATCTAATCAAAGGGAAGAACTCATAATGATCTAATGATTCCATAAGAGTTTAAAGGCAATGTGGCCACCACTAATGTTTATTGGATAGAAACTAATCCTGAAAAATTCCATATAATTATTTCTTTCAAAGATAAAGATAAAGACGTCACCATGCAAGGATACATAAAACACTTAAATGTGTCAATAATGTAAAATGATTTCAGCATTCAATAATTATTAATCGATAATTGATTTAGGGTTAATCTCATCCCACTATAGACAATCAATTGGCTAGGATATAATGAGAATATCCTAACACCCTATACCACAACCCTGATAGGTTATGAAAAAAGTGATTAGAAGCTTCTAGGACAAATCATGATCAAAACATGGTTTGGAGACCTCCTATCTCACTCATTATTTTTTGTGGTTGTGAAAAATATAGCCTTCAATTCTTTACTATGAAGGCCCTGGCTGCATCATCAGGTGGAAATTCCATCATCATACCATCAGTGTTTCAAATATTTCATTAATATGAATAATTGGACAATCCACACTAATAAGTCCCCATTTTAATCTTGTGAGTCGCATTATATTGATGCAATATTCTATGAGAAAAAATGGAAGCAACCATAAATTGATGGGATTGATTGGTTCACTACCCCCAAAAATTTTGAAAATGGTTCTCGCTGACCCCTTCATGTAGCTTGATGAGGAATATCTATAACCAATCAATCATATTGAGTTCATTCTTCCAAATTGAGATTTGTATTCTGTAATCCTTATGATTCTGGTCATGGCCACTAAGCCTAATAGTATTGAAATGTCCATGGGCCCAAAAAATTATGGATAGTTCTCAGATGAAAATTCTCCCAATCTATCACTAGTGCTCCATATAATTTCTTTTTCACCCAATAATAAATAAGATAAGGAATAATCTAGTCATTCCCTCACTGCATCCTCTATAGAAAATCCTCTTCTATTAGCCAGGTCAGAGGGAGAAAATTCGATATCGAAATACAAGAATTGTGTCTCCTCTCCTAATTTTAAAGATCATATATCAAGAGATTTCCCCCCTTAGAAGAAGAATATGAGAGGGAGACTGTGGAAGAATAATATGAATAAGACCTTAGGGATTCCCCTCTAGCATTCAAGGAGGGTGTCTCTATGACCACCCAAGAAAATAAACCTAGTATCTGAATAAGACCCAGGACCCACTCTGATTATTGCTGCCATGTATTTCAAGGAGAAAGAGGTATAAAACACCTTCCTGAATCAGAATTGAGATGTTTTCACCTTGAAATAAATATAAGTTCTATTCCACAATATTGATGTTCCCGCTCACCACCTAGTCCAATAAGAAGACCACCATGGCTACAAGTAAACCACCAGAAGGATACGTCCAACACATACTGCCCAAATATAGACTTAAATTGACAAGATCATCAGATCCAACATCATTTAAGAGGTCTAATATCCAATCTAACTAGAAATTATAGTCTTTATCAAAAAGAAGAATGGATATATCAGAGTCTGCATTTATTTTATGTATATTAATTTTCCTTTCCCAAAATATGATTTACCAGTCTCGGTCACAAAATTTTTAATGCATAAAACTTCTAGATATGGGGACATCACTTTCATGGATGGATATTTAGGATACAATAAAATATGAATGTACTATGGAGATGAATAATCCACCTCCTTTAGGGCCCCCATGAATTATTTTTCTACAAGTTGATTTCCTTTGAGTTGTAAAATGTTCGCACCACATACCAGCACACCATGCATTGCATTATCGAACACATCCTAGAAGGTTATTTTTAATTCTATATTGATGATTCAGTGGTTATATCATGAAAATTATTGGAACACTTTGTGGATATTGATACAATATTTAATAAACTGCAACATCACTGTTTGAAAATGAACCCCTTAAAATGTGCCTTCAGTATTACCTCATAGAAATTCCTCATATTCTTCATATTCCATCGTGGCATCGATGTAGACCCCGAATTTAAAATAGAAATCCCTACCATGTCACCTCCTCACAACCACACTAATTTTATATGACTTCAATGAGATTTGGACTACATTATGTTCTTCATATCCAACCTTGTATGAAAATGTTTTCCATTCACCGATTTTATGAAAAAGGGGTTGTATATTGGTGGACAAATGACTGTCAGGAAGCATTCAAAAATATTTTGAAATATCTCTTAATCCTGCCTGTTAAAATTCCTCTTATTGAAGAAAGACCACTCATCATGTGTGTGACTTCCTTAGAGTGATCCCTAGGTGCCTTCCTATAACAGAAAAATGATGATGGTAGTGAGAATAGCCTCTATTATCTATATCAAACCATGATTGATGTTGATACTAATTATTTGAATTTCATGAAGATCTGGAATAAATTTATCTTTGTGGTTCAAAATATGAGGCATTATTTAGTGCACCATGAGGTCTACATGGTCTCTTATAGCAACCCTCTCAAGTATATTCTCAACTGTCCAATATTGACTGGACGCCTGTCACAGTGGGTTGTTATCCAATAACAGTTTGATATATAGTTTTTTCCTTCAAAATATTTCAAATTCTAGGCATTAGAATATTTTCTTGAAAAACACCCCTCATTATAAACAACTCCATTGGATGATCAAATAACCAATGAGGAGGTTTTATCTATTCAAGAGGACTCCCAATCACGGGACATGCATTTTGATGGCACACTGAGAATCTCGATAGAAAAAAGTATGGAAGACCCCAAGCTCAATAATGTGGGTCTAGAAGTCATACTGATGTCCCTCAAGAAGGAAATATTTCCTTATTCCTTCTTACATTTGAAAGGGTGCACAAACAATGAAGTAGAATACCAGGCTCTCATTGCAGGCCTGGAACTATCACTTCAAGCACAAGCTGAACACATTAAAAGGTGACTCTGAGTTGGTTGTAAAAAATTCTATGATGACTATACTTTTATGAAGGATGAGATAATAATCTTATTAGACTTAATTCTAGAGATTATGGAATAATTCTCCTCAGAGTTGAAATTAAATCATGTCCCTCAGCTGTAAAATGAACTAGTCGATGCATTAGAAAATGTATCCACGACTCCAAGTGATCTAAACTGGGAGGAAGCCACCATAATCATTTGCAAAAATCTAATGGTACTACAATTTTTCTGGATCAAGATGGAAAAAAATGAGATTTTCCCCATCCCTAATCCATATGGTCAAATCACTAGTGAGATGGATCCCGTTGCAATGTGCCTTCAAAACAAATAACTCCCACTAGATCCAGCTAGAAGGAAGTAAATACAGAGATGGGAAATCAATTTTTTCATTTCCTATAGAACAAACCAACAAAATATTATCTATAAGTTGGGCCTCTTTTGGGTTCTTCTCAGGCGTATTTATGTATAAGAAACAACTGAAATAATGAAAGAAGTCCATTTCAGAGCTTGTGCGGAACACCGATCAACATACAAGATCACTCATAAAATTCGGAGGATTGGATACTATTAGACGACCATGGTTTAGTATTTAACTAAGTTCAAAAAGAAGTTCCATTCCAATCCATTTCATGACATTTTCATCCATCCCCCAGAGTTACTTAACACACCCAAGTACTCCTGACAATTTTACATATAAGGAGTGGATGTTATTGGGTTGTATCCTATGGATACGAGCAAACAATTCAATTGCATTATCATTTAAAAAAACTTATTTTACAAATTGGAAGAATTTTTACCTCTAAAAGAGGTCGGGGTAGGAAGAAATTTCAATTTTTTGAAATCCAATATCATCACCAGGTTTGGTGTCCCTCATATAATACTAACAGACAATGGCACCAATGTCTGTTTTGTTAAATTGGAAAATCTATATCAGTAGAATGGTATAATATCCAACTGTTAACCCTAATACCATGTACCATCCAATTGGAATATAGAGTCCATAAATAGGAGCCTATACAATATAGTCTATAATATGGTAGACAAGGACATGAAATCAAAGCTGGAAAAGATCCTCCATGCTTTGTGAGCTTACCAGACCACGAAATCCACCGCCACTCAAGAAACCTCATACTCATTAGTATATGGGAGTGAGGTGGTTCTACCTATCAAAGTTCAACTACCGTCACTCCATGTTGTCATCTAAAATCAATTTTCCATAAATGAGTAGTCCTAAAAATAATTGGATGAGTTATTGTAGTTGGATGATAAAATATATCACACTTTGCACCATTTGGATGTTTACCAATACTGGATTACTGAAGACTTCAATAAAAAGGTTTGCCTCTTATACTTCCTTGAAGGAGAATTGGTGTTGGTCCTGATGATACTCAAGAACAATCCTACAAAATTGGATCCAAAATGTGAATGATCGTATGTCATACACAATGTCTTATCTAATAGATCATATTCCTTAATTTCAATGGATGGAAAGTTCACCACGTCTCCCACCAATGAAATGTTATTATAGAAATATTTAATATGTCTAAAAGGTACTCATTTTGATTTCATGGTGAAAAAATACTTGATAATTCATCCATATTTCATGATGAAAAATTTCACGATGATACATCTTCACCACACGACAATAAACTGCATGGACACAAATTCCTAATAGCAAGACATTGAACGACTTGATACTACATGTTTTCACCTTTTTATCAAGATATTATTGGTCTTACCACAAGACATAAATCTAAATGGTAAAATATTCCCAACCACATGAGGCTAAACTATACTAGGTTCATTGCACTCCAATAAATGGCTCATTTCACATGAGGAAGATCTGTGTGTGAGAATGATAAAATACCCTTATTCCTATGTGATATTTATCCCCATGAAGTAACTATTTTGTATTTAGAACTATGTGTGGATTGATTTCTATCCACACATGATATGTACTTATGTCCAAATTCTATATTCTGGTCCATCCACCATTTGAAAAAATATCATTCCCTATTCATGGGTTATACCAGTGTTGGGAACATAATTTCAGAACTATGTGCAGCTTGATTCTTAATATAATGAGATAAGTAGAGATTCCTAAACATTCATCCCAGTTCATCCACCTAAAAAAATCTCCCCCAAATTTTGTATAGCCCAAACCCATACAGGGAGGTATTTTCACAGAACTATGTATGTCTTGATTCCCATTTTTCAATGGGATACATAGAGATACTTCGATCCTAGATCTTGGTTTTACAACCTCATGATTCAAAAGGCCTCTTTCATACCCTTAGATGTCCCTATATTGCCAAATATTTCTTTCCATTACTTCTTTCCCACATCGATCATATCTCACTTGATCTTAGGAATGGTGATAGGGGTTTCCCCACATGAATGATGTGAAAAGTTATGTGATAAGTCCATGACCATGAAAGAATTGATAAAATTACCCATTCCTTATGTATGGTCCAAACCTATATAGGGAGGACACTTTTAGAACTCTGTGTGTCATGATTTCTATACATGTGGGATACATAGTGAAAACATGATACTAATCCTAATCCAGCCTCCATCCAAAAAAAACTGCACCTTCCCTGTGTATGGTCCAGAATTGCATAGGGAATGTTCATAAAACTATGATGGGATTAGTACCCATAGATACAAGGTATATTGTAATATTCTTGTCTCTAAAACATGGTCCTAGCAATGAAAAAACATCAAAGACAATATGTCCCCATCCTTTTTCCAGTTATCTCTATGTGCAAAAGTAATCCTTTGTTGTCCCTTGTTACTCACACGGATCATAACTCATGTGGTATTAGGAGTTATGGTAGGGGATTCCTTGGGGTAAAATCAATCCACTACATGTGATGGTCCTTACTATAGTATGCTAAACTGTATGGCCAAAGTTCTAACAGCATGACATTAAACTACAAGGTACCTCAAAAAATATGTGTGGCTTGATTCTTAGTATAACGAGATATGTTGTGACACCCAAACCAACTAATTGGGTCCAGTCGTGAAAAATTAAAAAAATACCCCCAATATCATATAGTAAAAATGAAAATTGATGTAGGAGATTCTAAACTTTGATTTCTACAACAAGTATTTGTCAAAGGATTTTGTACCTCTACTACACATGAGTCATATCATTGTAGAGACCTCACAACTATTCACAACATGTATATTTCTTGCATTCCTATATATCCCCTTTCATCCACCGAACTCAATGCCCCATTAAATCTTGTATCCCCATAATCATCCACATTTAACAGAAATGGATTGCTAGTATACCATAAACACTTTTGTTTGACTATGAACACAATTCCCCAGTAGATCTGCAAAATTTACCAACAAAAATGCCTATCAACCAAAGTAACATTATTCATAAATAGATGATTTTCCTATTTCTTTAAAACCATTTCGTCTCAAGCCCCACATCATCTGTTCTGATCTGAGGCCCCCAAAAATCATGGTTTACACTTTCTTTACCCGCTCATGTCTAGGGAATGCTAGAATATCATGTTCTCATGAGATCATACTTACTCATGATTTCTATTATATTTAGTCTAAACAAAACAATGTTAAACTGTGCTACCAGTGTTCTTTCTGCAAGACATAAAACTGTATAGACCCAAAACATCTATATTGTTCACATAGAGTCACCCACATCCTCACCATATGATGTTAAACTGTATGGCCACAACGTTCTCACTACACAATGTTATACTATAAAGTATGACAGTGTTATCACTTGAGAGTACATTTCCATCGAATATTTCTCACCAACCATTCGGTGTCTTAGAACTACATCTTGCTTGACTCATACCCTTACAAGATACGTAGGGACACCTAGACATTCACCCCGGTTCATACACCCCAATGAAAAAAATGCCTCCCCCTATGTATGGGCTAGACCTTAATATGGGGTGTTCTATGAAGAACTATAAGTGGTTTGATTCTCGTCTCAAGGGATACATTGTGACACCAGATATGATAACCCAAACCCAGCCAGATAATGCAATAATTGTCCAATATTTTGAATATGAGATAAGTCAAAGAAAGGGACTCCCGTAGGTTCCCTATTTGAGAGACCATTTCAATAATGAAAATGTTTCTACTCTTTCACGATGGGACGTCAACATCTTTACCACATGACGACAAACTTTTGAGAATATACATCCTTTCCACGTGAATATAAACTATAAAGCAATTATCCATATCATATGATGTTAAAATTCATGATATAGTGTCCTTGTTGAATTACTTTAAACTATATAACACCACCATGAGTATAAAATGATCCCTTCCTTGATTATTCCACCCCTAGGTGGTAGATTAAAACCCATGTTGCCCCTTGATTCTCACGCTGAGCATTACTCCCATGAGCATATGAATTTCAACAGGGGATTCCTCATATAGCCATGGAAAATCAATCCCAAATGGTTAGTCATTTTTTCATGACCTTAAAAGTCACATTATAGTTCTCCCCCACCCCACATCGGGGAGCCAAAAGTCCTAACTATATGACATTAAACTACAAGGCACCCTAAATATAGCTAAAATCCTGATTCCCTTGTGTATGGATCATACCTATGTAGGGAGCCTAATTTTAGGACCCTTGGATCTTTAAACTTGGGCCCAGCTCTAAAAAAAGTAATTAAAATGCCCTACACTACATATGAGTACGATATATATAGATAAGTCCCCAATTCCATGGGTAATCATGACCTAAATACTTATAAAACGTCCAAACATGTTCTTTTGATCCATTAAACTCCATTAGTCAAGTAATATCAGATCCACATAAAACTCCATGGACATCATAAATAGAAGGTCAGTGTCTTGCGGACACCTTTGTTTGACTATATACACAATGTCGTAGCGGTTCTACATAAGCCTCCCACAAAAAGGATCTTTCAACCAAAGGAAAATCCATCCTCATGAGAGGATTTTCTACTTTTGTATGCCTGGTGACTTCCAATACCCATGTCATTTCTCTTGATCTGAAGGCCCTCAAAACCATGGCTTACAATTTTTTCCTACTCACATCTTGGACATGATGGAACATCTTGACCCAGTTATCCTCTATTTAATCAAGGATTCTATATCAATATTCTAATCACACGATTTTAAAATAGCATGATTCTTGAAACACCAAATAATTCCCCCCCCCCTGATGTTCATGTACATGAAATGAATCTACACAGGAAATTCCAACATGAGTCCCACCTAATTGTTGACCGATGTACAAAACAAAAAATGCCCACCACTATGCATGAATGAGATATGTATATGTATAAAAATTAAAATAAATATGACTAGCTTGATTGTCATCATCATAGGATACATAGTAATTTCTAAGTATCATATCTCATTTACATCCTAAAAATAATATTGTCCCATACTTTCCTACACAAGGGATATATGTGCGTAAGAACCGCCCTCCTTACACCTGTATCGGAAGAACGTCTTCACCTATTAATAAGAAATTTCGACATGAAATTCCCCCTATTCATATTTAGACACCCTAGTTCAAAAACAATACTATGTGTCTAAAATTTATGAATCCCCATAATCATCTATGGCCATCGGAAAAGGAAATCATGTGTCATGTGGACACCTTTTTTTTGCATATACACACAATGCACTGGAGGCTCTACATACATTTTCCACCAAAATGGAATATCAACCAAAGGTAAATTCATCCTCAAGAGAGGATTTTCCTACCTTTGTACACTACAATGAAATTTATATCCCACCTCACTCCGGGGTTTTGGAAACCCCCTGAATTGCATTTTACATAATTTTTCCTCTTTCATGATTTAAGATGATAGGACATTCACAGCTATAATATCATTAAATCGGTTAATCATTTACCCCATGTGGTTAGAGAAAAATGAAAATAAATTATATCTTTCAAATGTACTGGTTGTATGAAATTAAACTTCACAATGATTCAGCCCTCCTTCACACATGTCAAATTCATGTGGGAGCAGTTTCCCATCCAAAGATGAAATAGATATTTCTCTATTACTTTCTGAAATAGTTAGACTAAAAGGTCAACCATTTTTGTCTTTGACAAAAATAAAAATCCAAATTTCCAAAAAAAAATCGGCCATTAGAAACAGATGGTTTGTGTACTGCAGACACCTTTGTTTGACTATGTGCACAATTCCTCGACGACTGTAAACAAGTTTCCCAAAATAAAGTCCTACCAACCAAAGGATAATTCATCCTCAAGAGATATTTTTCCTAATTACGTATTCACCATGGATTATATTACCCATGTCAAGTATCATGTACAAAAACCACAATGTTTGGGTCTAGGAAAAAATTCCTTATATACTTCTAAAAGTTATTAAGACATCCATGGTTAATGAATCCCAAGATGGGGCCCTCACCCTAATATCATGGTAAAACATTTATGACCAAAATCAATAGTCATGTTCAAATGTATTCGACCAAAAATATAAGTAATGATAATTCCATTTTGTAAAACTATAAATTACTAATGAAAACTGGAAAAACTCAATAGGATTAAAACCCACAAAGGGAACCCTGGAAAAAAGTCAAGTACTAGCGCGCTAAAACTACAATCTATAATGTTTAGGAAAAATACCTGAAAATAATGCTTCAAAATAGAAAGAAAATATTTTTAGGTATGAAAATCCCAAAGGTGGTCCTAAAAAAAATTTAATTTATAGTTACTAAATCAATAAAAATTCTGTTTAGAAGTTTTTTGGTAATAATGAAAAAGGAAATAAGTTTTTTGTATTTTCCATATAACCATAGAAATAGTCAAACAACACTCATTGAGTCCCTATGATAAGGAGAAAAATAGATCAGGATTTTATTTTTTCAAATTAATTATCCCATATCATAATTCAGATAAACATTTGGTTGAAATGTTTTACAAAATTTAGCCAATTATAAATGATTGGCATTGCAGGAACTGATTATGAAGAAGAACTAGAGTGAAAATTGTTTTTCATTATATTAAATGAAGATAAAATTAATATCCATAATTTATAGTCTCTCCCTAATGAAAAAAAATGATAGAACAGAGTGACATAGAAGATTACAATGAGGCCTGAATCGCTCTTTCCAATAGGTTGATAACTGTGGGGCATGATAACTCAAGGTATTGATCTAAGAAAACACACTATTAATCATCATCCTCAACTATTGGATGCACTAATTTCACTATAAAAATGATATCACAATCCTTCTATTCAATATATTAACAGTTGTCCCTTGTTGATGCTAGTTGCGCCTTCATCATGGCCATACGAGCCTTGAAATCCTACAATTATTATATCTGGGATATCACAAGATCATGAACATTTGCATCCCCATATAACAGGTAAAAAACTTCTTTATGATATCACAGAAGGTCTTTTTTGATGGTGGGAGGTATTGAATTTAATGAGATCTCTTTCATGTACAGCCATATCCTCGCTAGCTATGATGATTTGGTATACAATAAGGTGCAGGTGTCGATAATCAAAAAAATCAGAACCCAAGTCATTCGATTATCAATGAATGGTGTTATACTCATCAAAAAATTATATCATGGGTGATTCATTGGTAACAGTACAAATTTGATACAATTCCCATCTTTGTATAACTCGTTTATTCCTAATAGTATTGGAACATTTTTTTCTCATCTTCCATGATGGGTATATAATCAAGATGTTCCATCCCAAAGGATGGAGCTACCCTGAATTGAGTTACCCAAATGAGAGCACCTTCCCTACATACATATAGTTCAATATCATGGGATAAATGTATGGGTTTGGCTACAATTTTAGGAATGCCGAGTGATGTCCCACTTGGACCAGATTCCGTATAACTATTGATTGTATTATAAAAAGATATGGATTTTCAGTCACTCTCCAAATAGATTGTTTTAACATAAAAAACCCCTTCTGAATACATATGATGACGAATAGGAAACCGTCTTTCAAAGTAATATAGGAAGATAGTGCAGCTAGTACAATCAGGACGGGGTTGGAAGTAGTCAATAGTTTCTGAACTCATCCAACTATCCCTGTTAAAACCACATCAGGGTAGAAAGACACCCATAATTGAAAATAATCTAATAAAAAGTGATTTGAGGACACTGTCATATGAATAAAGATTACACCTAAGCATCTTATCGCATCATTATCATCCATAATTAGTGAAGGATGACTGGATGAGATTACCTCTTAATCTGAGTAGCAGGAATAAATGAAATCTGTTGTAGACATCTAAATTCCTTAGAGAACATATAAGGGGCATAGAGTTCACAATTGGCCACTCTGTCTATGTGTGTGGTCAATACTCCATCCCGAAGAACAATGATATATTCACATTATTCTGATGAACCTCTCCCATTATCTGTCACTGTTCTGTAGGACACAATATAAGTTGAGAAAGTGATTCATGAAACATCACACAATAATTCTTCCACACCATCGACATTCCCTGATTGAGGGAGAATGACAATGATGTTGAGAAGAGCTATTTGGATGTCAGAATGAGAAACTATTGCGGTATGATAGTACTCATATCAAGATAAATTATCTACCATCCAACTATAAAAATATTGAAATGGCCCGTTAAGATGATATGGGGGCCTTCCTTCTTATATCGTCTCTAATAGTTCATAGATATGAGAAAGCGTATGGATGACCATGTTCATGGGCTATCCCCCTACCAATGTTTCCAACATAATTAATGTACAATATCTGACACTAGTTTAAACATTATGAAAAGGGAAAAGACACCTTCTTAGCAACACAATAAAAAACCCACTAATCTTCGGTCTGGCGATGCACCTGATCGAATATTGTAACCCCATGTGGTATATCGACCCACCACGAGGGTAGCACAATATGAGTGTGTCATGTGTTGTGTTTGTTGATTCAAGTGTGTTCAGCTATTGATAACTTTTGGATTTGGTCCACTCACCTATAAGAACAGCCTTGTCTAATCTTCAAATGAAATGAGCGAGCGAGCATTATGTGGTTGAACAAGAAATCCCTCTACCATGAATAGTAAATCCATTTCTAGGGGAGATACCATTTTGAAATTATCCCAAGTATTAGATACTGGTATTAATTCATCATACATGTATCCAAGGATTGGAAGTCCTCCAAGATGGTAGATGTCCCATAAACTAATCCCCACTTCCATGAGTGCCAGATGGAATGTGTTGGTCTTCAAACTCCAATGAATAAGTAGTTCAGGAAACATATCCTCTGGTGAAATAATTAAAAACATGGAAGTACATACTACATTATACATATTAATGGATTCTAACTAATCAAGAGATTCAATGTAGATTTGGTGAACTTAGAATTACTAGGCCCATTCATTAATGAATCCCCCTCCAGATTCCAGATTCTATTTGGATCTCCACCCTCCATTGGGATTACCTCATGATACATTAACAATAGATGGATAGTCTTGGATGATTGATTCCAAGGACGTATTTTTATTGTGTCAGTTTTGATATGTCCACATGAATCCATTTATAATGAACATGTCCTCTCAGGTGATCATTCCCCCGAGAGGTCTCGAGATGAGTGGTTAGGCTGCTTGAGTCAACCAGTGGAGAAGGAATATAATCTTGGAGTCCAAATTGATAAATTTGAAATAGATTAGATAATGGTTAGGCCACGAGTTCTTGTGGAGTAACATCGTTTAGAATATCCTCCAGAAGAACATTATAGGATCAGAGGTTGTCCTCAACATTTTCAACCTCAACTTCCCTTATTCAGGTGGTATCCATTAAGGTGAGAGGGAGTTCTGTTTTTGTTTCTACATAAAAAGACAATAAACAAACATTATTACCAAAAACGTAAAAGGAAGAAAATAAAATGCATATTGAAGATCCCATGACCCAAAAATCCGTGGAAGGCACCATCCCCAAACAGATAGTTCACAGAATGCTTGCGAGGTGCTGGCCTACGAAGCCTTGGCCAGAAAATCATTATTTTTTGGAATAGGAGTGCCAAACACCGAAACATGCTATGAGGAAATATGAATTGGCCATTCCTATAATAAAAGTTTAGTTCTTGGATTCATAGTTCAGGTCACATATGACGATGATCGCGAAGGTTTTGCAGTTCATAGGATGTGAAGATCAGTTCCTAGGTGAGTACGTCGGCAAATATAAATGGTTCAAGGAAATGTAGCATCCGAGAGAATCGCAAGAGTTATAGATTCACTGAGAAACATAGTAATGAAAAAATTATGTGGGAACCACTATATATAGGCATGGTCCCCTCTATGTTCTACCTTTATACTATAAAATAGTTCAAGTTAGGGTTTCTTTCTACATTATAATAGCCTACTATTCTTTCTGAATGGAACCCATTCTGATGTGAGGAATTTGTTAGGACCAAAAAACATTTAAAATAATTACTAAATACCCCCATAGATTTGGAAAATAAAAAGAACAAACAATTGAAGGTATAAACTAATGAAGAGTGTTGAGGAAACAAACAATTGGTAAAAGGAATGAAGAGGCACTGTGAAGTAGAACACCTTCGTGGACCACTAATCCACATTTCCATCTGTGACTTCAAATGACACCCATGCAATAAATGGTTTATGGGATGATGATGATGATGACGATCCCCCACAAATGAAAAAATTCTTTTATTAGGAGAAGGAAGAAATCCCCCCCCACAAGTATGTCATCCCCCATGAACTGAAAATGGTTCGTGACCAAGGTGTGCCTGATGGTATTCTATGAATAAATAAATTCGTTCGTGGGGGAGTGGTAGTCATTCTCACGACTGTAGATGATGACCCCATTACCCCACTAACCAAGTCATCAGTGGACCTAGTTTCTCTTATGGGATTCAAAAAAAGTCATTGTCCGGACCACCGATCCAGATCCTCACACTACTAGAAAATAAGGCTAGAGATATAGTTTGTAAACATGGATATAGAGCCTAAAACCATGGCTATAATTAATATACAAATATTAATAGACAGTGGCTTGTATTTACATGGCTATAGGGAAAATACTATAGATAGGATTTCAAACCATGGATATAACCCTTATGCCATGGGTTTGTCCATGGAAATAGACATATTTCCATAGTTTGGAAGTGTGGTAATACCATCATTCACACAAACCAATAGACATGGTCTGATAAATATGGATATATGGTTATAGAAATGGTTAAAATCGTAGCTATAGGGATATACCCATGGTTTGAAACTGTTGCTATAGTCTTTTCATTGAATAAAAAACACCACACCCGCAACACCCACCAACACCCACCAACACCCCATCTTCTCGCATACCCCATCAACACCCCCCCCCATCAAAATCCCACCAGAACCTCCCCCACTCTAAAACCCCCCCTCCTGCACCCCCTTGCACCTCTACACCCCCTCCCCCTACTAAAAGAAACCACCCCTTGAGGATCATGTAACATGAAACCAAAAAATTTTCAAACATTTAATACACCAACACAATCATATTATTAAATGAAATAAATATAAGAAGAATGAAAAAGTATAAACTAGATCTAGAAAAAATAACATAGGAATTGAAATAAATACACGATGAATGAAAAAAAGATAAAGTGACTCTACTACTATAGCCTGACACTAACTTATGGATTGAATTTCATTTAAAGTGTGT
The DNA here is from genome assembly GCA_963277665.1 of Viscum album. Classification (NCBI taxonomy): domain Eukaryota; kingdom Viridiplantae; phylum Streptophyta; class Magnoliopsida; order Santalales; family Viscaceae; genus Viscum; species Viscum album. The sequence goes on along the minus strand of OY728142.1, from coordinate 679,403,099 downwards.
CGAATTTCATCCCATTTTCATGCCTTAATACTAAAAAATTATTTCTCACATTCACAAAAAGCACCATCATATGCCTAGAAAAAGGATAACCCATGCACTTACTAGAGAATAATATGTGTATAGTAGTGTTAAATATAAAAATACTTCAAAAAATTATAAAATATGAGGAGACATATCAAAAAGAAAGGATTTTAAAATTCAATTTTATTTTTTGAAAAATACACATTAGAATGTCAGTGAAGAGAACCAAGGCCATGGCCGATTTGTATGAAAGTTGGTGGTACATAAATTAGAAAACAGAGCAAATAAAATAAAGTTCAGACCTTATTTTATATCATTTTTTGTATGTTAGAAAAGAGGCAATGATGATATAGCTATATTGTACCATGAAATAAGCAATCAATTGATAGAGATTAGTTTTACTAGTGATTATGATATGGTAAAATTAATATAAAATCATGGATAAAAGATACTTTCCATATACATGATAGCATGACTGTAGTCATGTGAGCCTTGTTTGAAGAATAGTTTTTTGACACAGGGATATCAATTTTATTCAGAACACACGTCCATCACACTGAAACTTATAAATTTAATACTACTAGCCTGCACATTCATTTTTTCCATAAATTTTACTCGAGCAATAAATTCATGGACAATGTTATTATTTAGAATGGATGAATACTACAATGTGACAACAAATATACCAAAACTATATAAATATTCATAAAATTGTACATACATTCACTAAACCATTATGTATACTATAATTCCATGATTTTATAAAATTAATGCCTCATATATATATACTATTTGGGGAAAATGGTATAATATTTATGTATACTTTATTTATTTTGATACAATTACTAAAATTAAATCAAAATGTTTTTCAAGATTTAAGAGGGAAAATATTTCACAATCCAATCCTCATAACAAAAATGCACCACAGATGTTAGAGTAGGGTGTAATCTAACCTCATTGTTAGCTTGAGAACACTCATTTATTGTGATCACCATGGAAGAAAAATCATCAAAAAAATATTTAAAGGAGATCAAAAAATTTATTACTCTATGAAAAACACATTTAATTGTCTAGTTCTTATTACATAAGCTTTTAAAAAGAAATGTAGACATTTTTGACATAAACAAAAATGTTCAACCATTCTCAAAAACTAATACTTGTGTTGGGACTGGGAAAATATTTGATGTTGAAGGATCCATTTATGGTGTTTGTGCTATAGGGGAATATTTTTGGTTGATAGTCATGTGGGTATGATTTATGACATTATTATTAGATTTTTTATCAATTTAGCAGTCAATTGATAAATCATATTTAAACTCTAGTGGAATTGGATAATTTCAAAGATGTTACGACCATTTGAATTTTTGGAATATATTTAATGAAGACTGAAGTTTAAGGGTGATTTTTAAAAAAAATGGTACTGAAAAGATAATCGCACCACAAGGGAAGTCATTAGGTTGTGATAGTCCTTCACTTACTCTAAAGGCATTGGGTTATGATCCTAATTTTCAGATTTATGTCATTGTTGGTGAAATTTATGGTAGACATTAGATATTGACCAAACTTGCAGAAGCCTAACCAAGATTTATAAGAAATGAGACACTGTTGGATCCCTCATAGATTGGGTTATTCCAAAATCATTAATCTCGGACTGTTGAATAGGATTATCTAGTATCACTAAAGGGTGATATTTTTGTCCCAACATGTTATGGAGATATGGAAAAGGTTGTTGAATGGAATCAAAGATACCTAAGAATTAAGAAGAAAATATTATTGGATATAAGTCTTATGGTGAAATTGATAAAAAAATATTGGAATGATAGGATTGGGTGGGAGGATTTTTCATCTGTATTAAAGGATGCTCATGGGTATCACATGGGGAATGCGTGTTGGAGGGTGATAATAAGTGATCAGCCCAAGGAAGATGATTTATTCTTCAGAAACCCTGAGGATTATTTCAGTGATTCTTTTAGATTTCCATGAATTATTTATGGGAATAAACTGAGTGGATTTATTATTGGGGATTCCCCACCACCTTGAATCAATGTGATTTTAACTGAAGGGGTGGTAGAAGTGTTGTCCATAGAAGGTGAAGGAAGAAAGTGTGGAGTTATTGGATTTGATGAATGTTAGAGGAGGAATAAGTTATGTCCATCCACATCCCTCTCCTTGCATAATATATTTTTCCTTTGAGTAATTTTTTACTTTTATTTAATATTATTACATTATTATTGGATGAAACGATTGTTTCTTTGTGTATTTTCATGTAAAATTTTGTACCTTTTTCGGTATAAAGGTCTCCCTTGAAGGAGTGACATTTAATATATGGCTACCATCAGGATATCTATGATACTATATCAAATAAGATATCAAATATATATATATATAAACAACAATTCATGCAGTGTTAAATATTAGAAATATTAATGTGAATAAAATTAGCAATTATAATTCAATGAATGTAAATACAAAGAAGAAGTATACACTGCTCAATATGATGAAGAAGAAGAACCTCACTCTACAAATAAAAGAGATGAAAATGACACCATGATTGTTTCTATATTAATAATAGTGAAAAGGATCTTTAAAAAGGAGTCAACATGTTATTCTACCATTAGATTGGATGAAAATAGAATTTGTAGGGAGATTATTCCAAAAAAAACTTGAATGAGAAATGAAAACTCAATGGGTGTCAACCCAATTTCATAGAAGTAGGAATATGAATAAAAAACATCACTCTGACATTAGAAAAAAAACATATAGTTATTGTTTACTTGGTATAATCAACAAAAACCCAGGCTTTAAATCATTTAAATGCAGTAACCTACATTTATAAAACCATCTTAATCTTGTCTGTGTAATATTTTCATCAATCATGGTCACTCTAATTTTCTCCCATATGCATTTATTTATAACCTTATACAATGTTATTATTTACTCATCCCATTAAATATTATTTCCCTTAACTTAATTATCTATTATTGATAAATCTATGAACCAAAAAATAAAAAATCAAAATATCCACTCTCAAAAAGAAAAGTCTAAGAATATATACTTCATGATGAAGGGTAGCCACAAGTAGTGCACAAAATTCAAGAGTCAGTCCTGTTGGAAGAAATATAGTCTTAACCTTGGAATATGAAACAATAATTAATGAAGATCTTATCAACTGAGAAATATATGATCAAATGCAGACCATTTCATAACAGAGGGGAATAGGTCTTACCAAATAGTAAATTGTCCAAGTTTTCTTCAGTTTCAATTTCACTACATTCTAAAAAAGTAATGTTTCACCCATTGTGTATATTGTGTAACACCATGATTCATTATCAGAATTTTAAGCATATATATGAGAATAGTGAATAATAGAACACTGATTTTATTACTCAAATATTGATTTTTGAATGATCGAATCACCCCCTAGAGATTCCCCCACCCTTCCTCCCCCTTGCACCCACATCCCTCCCCCCAACACCATCAGCTACATCCACCCTACACCAGACCCCCCTTAAACCGACCCCCCCAGCACTAGCCCCCAACCCCTACACCATCCTCCTCCCATTACACCACCCCCTACAATAGCCTCCCCCTCCCGCAGCACTAGCCTCCCCTCCACCTACCCCTACCCCACACCACCCCCTCCCCCCTGCACCCCCCAAACACACACACTTCTAGTAGGTTATTAAAAACTCACAACCATCGATAGGTTACCCAACTTATGGAAAAATTCAAGATCAATACATGAAGGACATGTGGAGAAAATGGTAGAGTTATAAGGTAATCAACACTCTACTTTGACAACCCATGGTTCTAATCTTAAGGACTTAAAAATCCATCATGGAAAAATAATTTTTATTTTAAATACATTGATAAATCAAGGTTCAGGTAATCACTTATCTTAAAAAATTCTTAACCCTAAAATAAATATAAGTGTTATTTCAATAAGAATTTATTGGGAGGTATAGGGTAGTGTAGATTAACCTCTAGAAGAATAAACTAAGACTAAACAGCTAATGGAAATTGAATAAGACCATGTGGAGAAACAATTATATACACATTTTGATATCAAATAGTAAATAAGGACAAAAGAATATTCAAGATAAAAGATCTACATCCAAAATTACCACCCATACCTTCAAGGAATATTCTATAGAATAATGTTATCAATGATACCATATATAAAGAATTTTTTAACACATTAAAGAAGGTGGAGATAAATATTACCCTACTAAAAAAATCAATCAGATTCTTGGGTATGTAAAATTTATCAAAGATAAATTTAAAAATAGCAAAAGGTTGTATGGATATGAAAGGATAATATTGGGTGGGAATTTATCTACCTTAATCACTACAAGGTTTCCTATGAAATGTCAGGATCTAGGTAATTTCACAATTCACTGCACTATAGAAAATATGACATTTACCAATGATTTATGTGATTTTGAAGAAACCCTTAATAGCATGCCCCACTAAATCAATTCTTCCCTATAAGTGGGAAATATTATGCTAACCTGAGTTGGGGTATAGTTAGCCAATCAAGCTACAAAATATCCTATGGGATTGATAGAAGATGTCCTTGAAAGAGGGAAGGGTTTTCTATTTCCTAATAATTTATCCATTTTAATCATGGAGGAATAAAGTGACACGACTCATTCCTCTATCATCACAGGGATTCCATTCATTAAAATTTTGAGGACCATTATAAATGTACATAAACAGAATCTTCATAATAAATTTAATAAATACAGTATAAACATGAAAATAAATGAACCCATAAAATTTCCTTGAGGAGAATTATCTTCTAACCATTTATAACCATAAAAAACCATTCTTGTTTAGATGAGTTCACTTGTATCTTTGATAAAATTATAAATTTGTTAGAAGATTTAATATGACAAAAAGCTATGGATGACACTATAATTGAAAAATAATTTAATATTGAACTAAAAAAATATAATGACTAGTTTGAATCTTGAATATTCTTATGTATTGGATAATGAAAGGATATGTGTGATAGTTTCAAATAACATTGATACTAATCATGAAAAAAAATTCTAAACATTTTCATTAAAAATGCTAAGGTCACAGGTTGGACAATAGGGGATATTCATGGAATTAATCCCACTATATACATGAACCAGATCTTTCTTGGGAGCTATTCAAAACAAAAAAGGTATATTCATAGAAGTTTAAACCCAATAATAATGGTTTTATTTAAGAGGTCAGCTCAGTCATGAAGAGGGGAAGTTTGATCATCTTGAGGATGGGTAGCTCGATCGTAAAGAGGGGGAGCACCGTCCGAAACACTGAATGGAGGATGAATTCCTAAATAAGGGTATAGGGGATAGAAATAACATGAAAGGGATAAAGGAACCACAAATGATTAATCTAAAGAGGGATGTAAGAACCAAGAATGATAATCGGGTGATGATCGACCAAGGATATGGGTTTTAGAAATCCCGAGATGGAGGGAGGGATAGGAAATTCTGAGTGTGAGGGTGGGACAGGAAAAATTAGATGGAGATTTTTTCATTGGGGAAAATCTGTCTGTGGATTTATGTTACCTTTAGCCATGGATCAATTAATCATTGGATATTATTCCGTAGCTATAGGTAATTTTTCTATGTAGTGTCATTTAGACTTAGAATATTAAATACACATATCAAATAACACATAAATAAATAAAATTTGTTCTAATTTCATGATGTTTAATGTGGGTAGTACCTTAATAAATATGGGGAAAATAGCCTTGTTTCTGCGACTTGAAAATGACACAATATGTTCATTGTTTCCAGGATCATGTGCTCCTAATTGATTGCGTGGGAATGCCAAAAATTTCAAACCCTAAATGAAAACTAAAATAAATAAATCAATCCCTTTTGTTTATATGCATCCAAAAAGAAGATGTGAAAAAATAAAACATTATATTTTTACATCTTATATAATTTATTTAGATCTTTATAGATTGAATCAGTCAATCCAGTGAAGAGGAAAATGTAATCAAGAGAATTGTGATACAACCCACAAACCACTAAAATAAGAATTTCAGGGTTGGAGAGAATGTAAATACTATGGAATGTTTGGCATGTAATGTGAAATGCTGGAAAAGTAATTTTAAATAATTAGAAAAAAATTATTATATTTTTAAATTTGTTAAATTGATTAATGCATATACAATGGTGCAACATATCAAATTTTATATCTGTATCTGTACATTGTGCTTAAAGAATGTACATATTTTAAACAATTTTTTCAAATATTCTCAAAAATAAACTAAATTGGTAAAAGGTTTGATGATTATAGTTATAAAAATATAAAAATTTATCAATGGTAACTACTAAATAATACAAAATATATTATTACAATGATTTGGGATTTAAGAAAATCTTAATTCTTTGATCATAAGAGTGATTGTAGAAATTATATGATTATGATAATTTTAATAATATATAAGATCAGAAGCCATTTTAAAACTGAATGTAGAAAAATTATAATCAATATATTTGTAATAAAAAAATTATTAAATATGTATGGTATTTGATAAATTGCACAAATATATATGTAAAAAATGATTAAAAACTATAGGAAATGTACGGATATGTATATTTTTTAATCTATAAAATTGAAAATTTAATGAATTTGTACATCAAATCTATGAAAATTATAAGATTAGAACTTCATTTGAAAACTGAATGTAAAAACATTATCTAACATTAAGGGTGTAGTAATCTATGCAATTGTTAAAAATTTAAAGGATTTCATGAACTGTACTAATCTATTGGTAAAAAATGGTTCACAAAAAAAGTTATGAAAATTCTATGAATCTATACAGTTTTAAATCTATATGATCTCAAGAAACATTTTTTTAAAAACAGAATATACTGTGAAATATGTAATGAATATGATAGGATTTTTATTCCATTGCTTAAATATTCATAATTATTAATTAATATAACTATTAAAGGAATGTATTAATTGAATAATTTGTAACTACTACATGGAACATCATTTTAAATAAAGAAATGAAAAATACTACACTCCATCCAAAATGAGGAAAATATTGATAAAGTAACCATAATATCGATACATGTTATAATAAAGATTGATGGAAATCATTATTATATATCCAGATATCTGAACTGTCAGTTGATGATTTAAGAAAAATAATTATTATTATTATGGAATGTGTATGTTTCAAAATCTTTTAAAACAAATTAGAAAAATACAAACTATGAAGTAATGAGAAAAATATTAATATCCAGTAATCAAAGAAGAAAGAGGAGGTAGATGGTTATAAAAAAATACGGTAGAAAATTAAAACAACACCAAAGTTTGGTAGTGAAAAACACTAAACATAGAATAATTATAGATTAATAATATTGATATTACCACATGATTACCAGGTCACTGAAGTATTGAGATTAGATAACTTTATCTTGTTCATTTTTCATCATCGATAAAGATAATATTTAAATAATGAGACTTTGGATTAAAAATCATAGAAGTATAGAAGTTGAAAAACTATATTAAATTAGGGGATAAGAAAAAACATATCTTCCATCAGTTTTTTGGAACCAGATCCTGCTAGAAGAATGTGGCTACAGTTTATTGGATTTATGAGGGAGGATATGTGAAATCCATGAGGTACAAGATCTATAAGGGATCCTGATAAGGATGATTTATGAGGTGGAGAAAAAAAATAGCTATGAAAAGATGGGGAGAATAGATATAGGTGGGGAGGTAGGGAGGAAGGGATAGAGATGTAAGAAATAGGAGGTGTGGATGTGGGCATGTGGATGGAGGAAGGGATAGGGAGGTGGGGAGGCCAGAAGGTGTAGATGGATGTAGAGATTAAGTGTGGTGAGTAGCAGATAGGGATACAGATGTGGGAAGGGGAGTCTGGGAAGAGGCTGGAGGGTGGTGGAGACAGAGAGGAGGATTGTAAAACTGTGATAGAAAGTGGGAGATATAAGTGAAAATAGTTTTTTAGGGGAGGTATGACTTCTGAGGCATCATGAAGTAGGTATGATGATGGGGAGGAGTAAGAGCGGAGGGTACAAGGTAGGGCCACAACTATTTGGATTTTGGTTAGATATAGACACAGTTCTTTTAATCTATGACTATAAATCCGTGGATATAGAGAAAATTTCTATAAGTGTCTGACCATCTATAAAAGGACCTTGAGGGGACTAAATCACAAAGATAGAGTTGTATTTTTGTAGAGAGAGATCGATGAATCAAGAAAGAATAGGGAAACACAAAATTTGGACTCTTTTGGTGATTCCATATACGTATAACCCTCCACTAAGCATTAAAGAATGAAACATAATACTAATTGGTAGAATGTGAACCCAACCCCCTTAATAGATGAATTTCTCACAAGACACATAACAAATTCCACTTCCTCAATTTAGAATCTGACATAGTAAATCTCAATGTGGGTGGAACCCTATACCATGTAGAAAATCATGACACAGATGGATCCTAGTGTTGCGCTTCATCATGCTATGTCGACAAAACTCGATCCCGCATAGCATGATTCTATATAGATAAAACCCGTTTCTTCGTAGAAAAATGATACATGGACCACATTAGATTTCACATACCATAACTGTATGTGGAAGACCTCTCCCCACACATAGAAACACATTGTGCATGGGAAACCCCATCACTCAAGAACAAATGTTACATAGAGTAGGGTACATATAGGCATTCCACTGTGCAAATCCAGTCATTTCCTTCTATTTCCATCACATCATCTAGGGCCTATCCAAGAAATTGTGTAGCAAAATTATAGTAAAGCCTCTTCCAAATCCTCAAGAATCATATGATAAAACCATCAGGAGTATCGGTGTGCCCTTTGGATATTACATACCCATGATAAGTTGAGTCAAGTGGGTAATCCCTAAGGTCTATCAGAAACCTATAATGTTCCTATGTTAATATTCACATGGTATTATAGGGCACTACATTGGGATACTCAGTTGAACCTCCCCATTCTAGGAAATAAGGGTAATATTTGGTCTTTCCCTTTGATGAGGGCCACTGATAAATAATATGAATCAAACATTATTTTCCCTTTGAAAATTATTGATGATCCCCCTTTCCCAAAACCAATTTTAGGGACTCCTTCCTAGAGTAAGCCCCTATGTACATAGCAGGATGTGCTCTCATCCCATCCTCTTTTTCCAGAAACCTCATACTTTTTCACCAATGGGGATGGAAAAGTGGGAGGTTCACTAGATCTACTAATTCCTCTTGTTTCTCACACCAAGCATGACTCATGTAGTCTTAGAGGTTCTTGAGGGTCACAAAATCCACATGATCCTCTCAAGAATGAAATATGATAACTCTAATTCCTATCCTAAATACGATACATATAATTTTTGTCAAAAGGACCATGCTCAAATAAGGATTCTTTCGAGATTGAAACCCCAATCATGTTCCCTGAAACGGGCCTCCTATGAAGTGTAAATCCCAAACATTCTAAAACTACGTGGATATTGATTCCCAACTAACTGAATTATATAGAAAACCTCCTGGAGGTTCAATCATTATACTTTTGTGTATCATATTCATTCTATCCTTTTAACATTAGTTCACTCTTGTCCTCACCGTATTATGATAAACTACATAGGTGATCTAACCATGTGAACTTATATTCTCAACAAGTTGTGATATGTAGGAAGCCTCTATGAGATCCAAACCTAGACCCAAAATATACCCTAATGTTCTCAAGGCCATATCACTAGTAGGTTCATGTCCACCCAAAAGACCATATCCCTTATGGGCTTCTTGGGCCACCTCGGTGTAAGTCCCTCATTAAATATTGACTAGGAATCTTCCAACTGTATTTCCTTTCTACATGGAGTTAAACTACATGGATGGGTCCTTGTCCCATGACCTTGAAAAGTGATGTGCCCAGTTAAGTAGTACCGAACTACGTGGGTTATGATTACTCTCACGAGGTTATGTAGAAAGCCCATATTATGGGTTTGATTTCGATATCAAAATAGATCTTATCTCCATATATGATGAAAAACTCCAGAGCACCTCATCACAAGGCTTAAACCACCATTATCTCAGAAAATACCAAGGTATTTCTGATTATTTCATAAAAGGGTAATAATGATGGAGATCCTCAGATAAAAATAGGTGATCCCAAACCCATGCATATTTATGATGTTTCAGGAGACCTAGGGGTAATATGAATACTCAATCTTGGGAATCAAAAAAGGATTCACAAACATATAAACATAGATTAAATCTATAAGAGAGTCCCATAATAGGAAATAATGACACCAAAATATGCCTGATGATCCCATGTTCCCATCCTATCAACCAATGTGAGTTCATATGTGTAGTTGGACAAATCATCCAATGAGAACCAGCCTTCATAAATAAATTCCTTGAATCATGTATAAAAGGTTTCTTTGTGCATCTGGATATATTAATAAGCCCATTGTAGGCCATTTGAATACATCGTACCCAATGTATATCAATTGCATAAATGATTAACCCCCTACAATAACCCACATGGACCATCTCAACCCCTCCCCCCCCCAAATGGGGTTCGACACTCCTTAGGTCGAAACATGGATTTTATGATTTTTAATGTCATTTAAGGTGTGGTGTGTAGGGTTAAAGTTGTAGGATGTGGGGTTTTAGGTGTAGGGTTTAGTATTTAGGGTTTAATATGTGGTGTATATGTTTTATGGTGTATGGATTTGATTTTAGGATGTAGGGTATATGGAATAGGGTTATAGGATTTTTACAGTTTTTAGGGGGGTTAGGGTTTTTTTGGGTTTTAGGGTTTTTAATGAGTTTTAATGTATGTTTAATTTTTTTTGGTTTTAAGGTTTTTTGGGGGTTGTGGGGTTTTATGGGTTTAATGTTTTAAATTATGTTATTGTTTTTAGTTTTTTTACTATTTTAGGGGTATTAGGTTTTTTGTGGGGTGTATGGGTTTTGGGGTTTTTATGGGAATGGGGGTTTTTTGGTTTCAGGGGTGTTTTTGAGTTTTGGGGGGGAGTGGTATTTTTTGAGATTTATGATTTTAATGGGTTTTAGGTGTTTTAGGGTATTAGGAATTTAGGGTTTTTATATTTTTATGATTTTCTAGAGTTTTTTTGGTTATTAGGTTATTTTGTTTTTTTAGTTCTTTAGGGTTTTTAGTTTTTAGGGTTTTTAGTGTTATTTTGTGTTTGTATGGACTTTTATGGATTGGATATATTTTAATGGATATTAGGTTAATCATTATTTTTATGGGTTTTACGTTATTTTAATGGTTTTAGGGTTTTAGGTTGTTTTAAAGGTTTTAGGGTTTTAGGATCCTTTAGTATTTTAAAGGTATTTAGATTATTTTTAGGGCTTCCATATTTTTGGGTCCTTTTTTATTTTAGAGGGTTTAGGTGACTTTTTTCTTTTAAGGGTATTTTAGAGTCTTTTAGAATTTTTAGGATTTTTTAGTCTCTCTTGGAGAATCTTAGGGTCTGAAGGGTCTTCTAGAGTTTTCTAGGTTGTTAGGGAATTTTAGGGGTTTAAAAGTTTTTTTGGGATTCTAGTGTTTTTAGGGTTTTTTAGGATTTAAGGTTTTTAGTGTGTCATAAGGTTTATAAGGTCGTTAGGGTTTTTAGGGTTTTAGTGTCTTTTGGGGTTTTAGGGTCTCTTTAGGTTTTACAGTTTCTAGATTCTTTTAGGGGGTTTGGGTTTTTTTTATGGTTTCAGGGGTTTTATGATCCTTTTAAGGATTTTAGAATCATTTATGGTATTTTTAGGGGTATTATGTGTTTTTAGGTTTTTTAGGATTTCTTTTAGGGTTTTTAGGGACTTTTTTGGATTTAGGGTTTTCGTGGGGTTTTAGAGTTTTAAAGGATTTTAGGGTTTCAATGGGGTGTTAGGTTTTTAATGATTTTCCATGGGTTTTAGTGTTTTAGGGGGGTTTTATTATTTGAAGGGTTTTGGGGTTTTTGGTGTTTTGGGTTTTTATGAAAATTTAAGAGTTTTATGGTTTTGGAGATTTTTAGGGTATTTAAGGGTTTTAGAGATTTTTGGATTTTAAGGGATCCCGTTTTTTAGGGTGTTGTTTGGGTTATAAGTATTTTTTGTGTTTTTTGGATCATTTTTTTGGGTTTAGGATTTTTAGGGCCTTTTGTTATCTTTTGGGGGGGGTTTAGGTTCTTTTTGGGTCTTTTAGGTTTTTTTGGGTCTTTTCAGGGTTTTTTTTGTTATTAGGGTTTTTCTAGGTTTTAAGGCGTCTTATTGGATTTTAGTGATTGTTAGGGAGTTTGGAAGTTTTTTGGTTTTTTATGGTGTTTACAGATGTTTGTAGTTTTTATAGTTTTTTTGGATTTTTTTAGTGTTTTTATTAGTTTTTGATATTTCATGGTTTATTTGGGGGGGGGGGTTGGTTTTGTTGGGTTTTAGAGTATTTTTTAGGGGTTTTGGGTATTTTTTGGGGGTTTAGGGTTTTTAGGGGTTTTTGGTTTTTGGTGGTTTTTGGGGATTTAGGGTTCTTTAGGGTTTTTAGGGAAAGGAAGGTACAAGACCAGGCTATCCCTAGCCCCCAAATACATTAGAAAAAAATGGTACAACAGACAAGGGAGGGGCAGGGTCAATCAACCCACACCAAAAAGCCCCAGACACCCCCAAACACAAAATTCAAGACCCAAAAAACCAACAAGAAAAAACAACTACCGACCAGAGTCCCCATCCCCATAAGGGTCTCCATCAGCACGATAACCCAAAGAAGCATTTGAGTCCACCGTTTCCCATTCATGAGATTCATATTGCTTGAGGAAGGCCTTATAGTACTTCCTGAGTTTCACATTTGGCTTCGCTTTGGAAGCCTGGTCTTCTCTGCCAAGATCATCCCTTTCACCTTTGCGAGTCTCGAAAGCTATTATAGTAGCCATTGGCCTAGGCAGGGGGGAATAGTCCCTCCTTGTGTGCTACTTCACAGGAGGGTCCCTTCATGAGGGATTCCAATTATTATTATGAATTTCAAGGAGTTTTTAGGGTTTTATAGGTTTTATATGGACTTACAAGATTTTATTTGGGTTTTAGGGTCAATTTGTTGTTTGTTGTATTTTTGGGTAATTTGTGTTTTTACAGTTTTTAGTGATTTTTTTGGGTTTTATGGTTTTTATGGTTTTTAAGGGTTTAATGATTTTTTTTGGGTTTTTAGGGGTTTTAGAGTATTTATGTGTTTTTTTGTTTTTTGGTTTTTTGGTATTTTTTTGAGAATTTTACCATCTTTTTAATGGATTTAAGGGTTTTTTTATTTTTATGGGTTTTAAGGTGTTTTTATTATTATTAGGGGTTTTTTGGGTTTTTTGGGTTTTAATGGCTTTTCTGGACATTAAGGGTTTAATGGTTATTAATGGTATTTTAGGTACTTTTAAATTTTTATGGATTTATGGGGTATATTATAATGTTTTGATTGTATTTTTTGGGTTTATGGTCTAGGGTATAGGGTTTAAGGTGTAAGGTTTTGGGTTTAGGGTGTAGGTTATAGGGTATCAGGTGTATGGTTTAGGTTTTAGGGTGTAGGGTAAATAGCATAGGGTGTAGGGTTTGGGGTTTATGGTGTAGGGAATAAGGTTTAGTGTTTATAGGGCTTTTTACTATTATAGGGTTTTGAGGGGTTTTAGGGTTTTTTTGTTTTAGAGTTTTTAAATTTTTTAGGGTGTTTTTATTTTTTTTTAAGTTTTTTAGGTTTTGGGGGGGTTTAGAGGCCTTTAGGATTTAGGAGATGTTCGGAGTTTAAGGTATTTTAGTAGTTTTAAGTATGTTAAGGGGTTTTATTGGGTTTATGAGTTTTTTGGGGTTTAGGGTTTTCTAGTTTTATTAGATTTTTAAGGCTTTAGGGGTTTTATAGTTTTTTATTGAGTTTTAGGATATTTAGGTGTTTTGGGTTTTAGAATTTTTTTTATTATTTCTAGAGTTTTGGGGGTTTAAGGTTTTTTAATATTTTTAGGTCATTTTAATGGTTTTTTGGGTTTTAATGTTTTTAGTGTTTTAGGGTTTTTATGATTTTTAAGGGTTTTGTTTTTTAGGGTTTTTAGGTTATTAAGGAGGGTTAGGTTATTTTTAGAATATTTTTGGGTCTATTAGTGTTTTTATGGTTTTTTGGGGTTTTTAGTGTTTTTACGGTTTTCAGTGGATTAAAGGGGCTCTACGATGATTGAGGTTTTTTTAGGGGTTTAGGGTTTTTTGGGTTTTTTTTGGGTTTGTTGGGGTTTGAAGGGGGTTTTGAGGTTTTTCGAGGAGGGGGTTATGGTCTTTTATGGTTTTTGGGGGGTTTTTTAGATTTTATGGTTATTTTACGGGGTTTTGGTTTTTAAGGGTTTTTAGGGTCCTTTAAGAAATTTTCTAGGTCTTTATGCTCTTTAAGTTTTTTTATGGGTTTTAGGGCCCTTTATGGGTTTCTGTTTTAATAGAGTCTTTTAGGAGTTTCTTTATATTTTAGGGTATTTATGTTTTTATGGATTTTAGTGACTTTTATAGGTTTTAGAGTTAATAGGTTCCTTTAAGGGTTTTTGGTTTTTAGGGTATTTTGGGGTTTTAGAGTGTTCTGAGTGGTTTTAAGGGTTTTACAATTTTTTAGTGTCATTATGTGTTTCTAGAGATTTTAGAATTTTGATGGTCTTTTAGGGGTTTTTTAGATTTAACATTACTTTAGGGTTTTTTGGTTTTTATATTAGTTTTAGGGTTTTCGGGATTTAAGAATTTTTTTTATTGATTTTACACCCATTTTAGGAGTTTATGGTCTTTTAGGTCATTTTCAAAATTTTAAGGGATTTACGTTGTTTTGTGGTTTTTAAGTGGGTTTTAGGGTTTTATCGAGATTTATTATTTTTAGGGATTTATGTATTTGAATATATTTCTTGGGATTTTAGGGTTTTTTATCCTTTTATGTTTTTTAGTGTTTTTAGGGGTTTTAAAGGGTTCTTGGATTATTTTATGGTATTTTGTGATTTTAGTGTTTTAGGGTCTTTGGGGTTTTTAGGTTATTTTTTCATTTTTTGAGTTTTTTTTATTTTTAGGGTTTTATGTTTTTTTGGGTTTTTAGAGTTTTTTTTTGTTTTTTAGGTTTCTTACAGTTTTTAGGGTTTTCATGTGTTTTACGGGTTTTATTAGGTTTTAGGGGTTTTTAGTTGTTTTCAGCATTTTATGGTATTCTCTAGGTATTTTAGTGTCTTTTAAGGGTCATTCTATGATATCATAGGGTTTTTTTTGGATTTCTAGGGTTTTTAGTTATTTATGGGTTTTTAGGGTTTTCATAATTTTATTGATTATATTAGGATATTTGTGTAATTTTAGTGTTTTTGAGGATTTTAGGGTCTATGGTTTTTTTGATTTTTGAGGTTTCTAGTGTCTTTTTAGTGGTTTTTATTGGTTTTGGGTTTTTTAGTTTTTTTGGGTTTTTAGGATTATTTAGTGTTTTATATTTTTTTCAAAAATGTTTTAGGGGTTTGAGGATTTTTAGGAGTTTTAGGGATTTTGTGGTTTGTATTATTTTTTGTTATTTTGGAGGTTTTAGGTGTTTAAGTTATTTTTATGGTTTTTTGGGGTTTTATGGTTTTTCGGGGTTTTATGTGGTCTTTTTGGATTTTGGGTGTTTCTTCGAGATTAAAAGGGTTTTAGGGTATTTTCTATTTTTTATTGTTTTTGAGTATCTGGGGATATTTATAGTTATTAGGTTATTTTATGTTTTTTATGGTTTCAAGTGTTCATTGGGGGGTTTTAGGTTATTTTTCAGTTATTATGTTTTTTGGGTCCTATAGGGTTTTATGGTTTTATGGTTTTTTTATTTTTAGTTATTGTTTTATTTATCAAGGTTTTAGGATTTTTTGGGTTTCTAGGGGATTTATGGGCTTTAGTTATTTTATTGATCTTATGGGTTTTATGGTTTTTTTATTTTTTTGGTTTAATGGGAGTTTTGGTTTTTTGGGTTATTAGGTTTTTTAGGGTTTTAGGGTATTTCATGTTTTTATTGTTATTTAGGGTTTTATGGTTTTTTTATGTTTTAGGATTTGTAGGATTTTAGTGTTCTTTATTTTTAAAGTTTTATGTATTTTATGGTTTTGAGGGTTTCTTAGGAGTTTCAAATATTTAAGGGGGTTTCATGGTTTTTAATGTTTTAAAGGGGTTTTGTTTTTATTTCATGATTTCAGGGTTTTAGGGTTTTTTGGGTTTTTGTGTTTTTTTTTTAGTTTTAGTGTTTTCTATCATTTTTATGGTTTTATGGTTTTTATTGTTTTAGGTTTTTATGTTTTTAAGGGGTTTTAGGGTTTTTAATGGGTTTTATGGTTTATTAGAGTTTTAGGGTATTTTATGGTATTTAGTTCTTTTAAAATAATTTAGGGGTTTTAGGGTGTTTAAAGGTTTTAGTGTTTTTTAGGGTTTTTATACTATTATTATGGGTCCTTTACGGCCTTGTAGAGTTTTTAGGGTTTTAGGGTATTTATGGTTTTAAGGATTTTTTGGTATTTTAGGGTCTCTTAGTGTTTTTATGGTTTAAAGGGGTTTTTAGGGTATTTAGGAATTTTAACGGTTTATTGTGTTCTTGGGGTTTTTAGGAATTTTTAGGGGGTTTTCGGGGTTTTCGGGGGTTTTAGGGTGTTTGAGGGGTTTTAAGGGTTTATGGTTTTTAGGGTTTTATATTATTTTCTTAGTTTTCTGGGGGTTTTTAGTGTTTTTATGTTTTTATTCATTTTTTAGGACTTCTTTGGATTTTAGAATGTGTTTTACAGTTTTCTAATTTTTTTAACAATTTTAGATTATTTTAAGGACTTTTATGGGGGTTTGATGGGTTTTAAGGTTTTTAAGGTTTTTAATATTTTTAGGGGGTTCAGTGTTTTATTGTTTTTAGGGTTTTAAAGGGTTTTTTTATTTTAGGTTTTTTTTTTGGTTTATAGAGCATTAAGTTTTTTATATTTTTTGAAAGCTTTATAGTTTTTCATGGTTATTTAGGGTTTTGGCGTTTTAGAGTTTTTTTTATTTTAGATTGTTTTATGAATTTTAGCGTTTTCTTATTTTTTAGGATTCTTGCCTTTTAGGGTTTTAAATGATTTTATGGATTAAGGGTGTTCAGAATTTTTTATCGTTTCTTTTTTTTTACTGTTTTTAGGATTTCTATTCTTTTAGTGTTTTGTTGGGTTTTTCGGTTTTTGGGTTTTTAGAGTTTTAGGAGGTTTGGGTTTTCTTTGGGTTTTTTTGGGTTTTTAAGAATTTTATTGGATTTTTTGGGGTTTTTAATACTTTTTACGGTTTTAAAAGTTTTCTTAATGATTTTACATTTATACGGGTTTTAGGGTTCTCATGGTTTAATGGGTTTACATGTTTTTATTGAATTTAGGGGTTTTTATGTTTTTTGGTTTTCCTATGGTTTCTTTAGGGGTTTTTTTAAGTTTTATAGGGTTTTTAGGGATTTAAGAAGTTTTAGGTGGTTTTAGTGTTTTTAGGCAATTAGTGTTTCTAGTGTTTTTAGGGGTTGTCATTGTTTTATGGTTTTTATGGATTTTATGGGTTTTAGAAATTTTAAGGATTTTCGATGTTTTTATTGGTTTTTGATGGTGTTTTTTAGGTTTTTTTGGGAATTAGTGTTCTTAGGGTTTTTAGGGTTTTTATCATTTTTTAGGGTTTTAGGGGGGCTTTTACTAGTATTTGGGGTTTTGGGGGATTTAGGGTTTTTTCGGGGGGTTTAGAGAATTTATTATTTTTAGTGGTTTTAGGGGTTGGGGGGTTTTGGGTTTAGAGGATTTTTGGGGTTTTAGAGTTTTTAGCAAAATTCTTGGCTATTAAGATTTTTTATTGCATTTATGGGTTTTATATTTTTTAAGGGTTTTAATGTTTTTGAATGATGGTAGCAGTTTTTTGGGTTTTTTAAAGATTTTAGAGTTTTAGTGTTTTTTTGGCGTTTTAGGGTTTTTAGGTTTTTAGGGGGTTTTACAGTTTCAGGGTCCTTTTGAATTTTTTTGTTCTTTTAAGGATTTTTTGATTTTTAGGAGTTTTAGGGGTTTAGGGGTTTTCAAATGGTTTTTAGGATCTTTTAGATGTTTGCAGGGGGTTTTGGATATTTGAGGGATTTTAGAGGTTTTAGGGTTTTAGGGACTATTATGTTTTTGAGGTTCCTTTAGGGGTTTTTAGGGACCTTTAGGGTTATAAGGTTTTTAGGTTTTTATTGTTTTTAGGGTTTTTAAGGGTTTTACTGGTTTTATAGTTTTTTGGGGTTTAGGGGGTTTTTGGGTTTTTGGGGTTTTTTAGTCTTTTTTAAGTTTTTACTATTTTTTTATTTTTTGTTTTCTTTTGGTATCTAGGGTTTTCATGGTTTTATGGATTTTAGGGTTTTATGTTTTTAGAGGGTTTATGGGGTTTTTAGGTTTGAGGGGGTTTTTAGATGGTTTTAGGGTTTTAAGGGTGTTTTACATTTCTCTTGGGGTTTTTGTAGTTTTTTTTTGGTTTTTTAGAGTTTTCATGGGTTTTATGGTTATTAGGGGGTTGTCAAGGTTTTTTGGGTTTTATAGTTTTTAATGTGTTTAAGTTTTTTATGGTTTTATGGTTTTGGTGTTTTATTAATGTTTTTATTTTTTTTTAGTTTTCATAATTTTTTTATAAGTTCTAGGACTCTTAGTGATTTTTTGGGGGTTTTTTGGCATTTAGGTTTTTTAGGGACTATTGGATTTTTTATGTTTTTTGGGTTTTTAGAGTTTTTATGGTTTTAACAGTATTTTAGGCTCCTATTTATATTTTAGGGGTTCCTATGATATTTTACGATTTTGGGGTTTTTATTGTTTTAAGGAATTTAGGATATCTTTAGTGTGTTTTGATAAATTTAGGGTGTTTTGGGTCCATTTGGGTATTAGGGTTTCTAGGGGTTTTATTGTTTTCTTGATCATTATGGTTTTAGTCTCGTTTAAGTGGTTTTATGGTCATTTGATGTTTTTTAGGGTTATTTAAGGGTTTATCGGTCATTTAGGATTTTTTTTGGTTTTGAGTGGGTTTGGATTTTAGGCTTATTATGGTATTTAGATATTTTCAGGGTTATTGGGGGATTTTAGGGAAATAATGCATGTTATGGTTTGTAGGGGATTTATAGATTTATAGTTTTTCAATTATTTTATCATTATGTGGGTTTGTAGGGTATTAAGGGTTTTTTATATTTCATAATTTTTATTTTATTTTCGATTTTTATAGGTTTTTACATTTTTTTAGGGTTTTAAATTTTTTTTGGGTTTTTAGTGTATTTTTGTGTTTTTAGGGTTTTTATGGGTTTTTGTGTTTTTAGGTTCTTTCAGTTTTTTAGGGTCACTTTGGGGGTTTTATGGGTTTTCAATGTCTTTTAGATTTTTTTGGGGGTTTTAGGGTGTTTATGGTTTTTATGGTTTTTAGTGTTTTTGAGTGTTTAGGGCTTTTATGGTACTTTAGGGTTTTTTACTATCCTTTAGTGTTTTTAGGACCCTTTTATTTTTTTAGGGGTTTTAGTGTCATTTAGGAATTTTTAGAGTTTTCTAGGGTCCTTTAGGGTTTTATGGTTTTTATGTTCATTTTGTGTCTTAGGGTATTTAGGGTCCTTTAGGGGGCATTATGGGTTTTCAGAGTCTTTTGGGGTTTAATGTTTATTTTATGTTCTTTTAGGTATTTATGTATTTTTCGTGTCTTTTAAGGTTTTTTTGGTTATTGGGTCTTTTGAGGGTTTAATGGGTTTTCAATGGTCTTTTACAAACATTAAAAGGTTTTTTTGTTTTATTGGGGTTTCCATATTTTGTGGTATTTTAGAGGTTCTAACGGGTTTAAAAAATTTATGATTTTTTGGGTTTCTTTGTGGTTTTAAGTATTATTTATAGATTTTTGTGATTTTGGGGTCATTTATGTTTTTTAGGGGTTCTCATGTTCTTTACGGTTTTCTTTGTAATTTTTTGGGTTTTAAGGGTTTTGAGGGGTTTAGGGTATTTATTTAGATTTTTTCATGTTTTTAGGGGTTATAGGGGATCTCAAGGTGTTTTATTTTAAAGTATTTCTTGAGGGGATTTTTGAGTTTTTAATGGTTTTGTTTGGGAATTAATATTTTTTATAGTTTCATAAAATTTCTCGGGAGTTTTGGGGGTTTTAGGGTTTCTGGGTTCATAGTGGGTTAAGGTTTTTTTACGGTTTTTATGGTTTTATAGGTTTTTAGACTGTTTATGGTGTTTTAGGAATTTTATTATTTTTAGGGGTTTTAGGGTTTTGAGAGATTTTATGGTCTTGTAGAGGGCTTATATTGTTATTAGAGGGTTTATGGTCTTTTTGGATTTTATGGGTTTTTAGTTTTTCTAGGGTGTTTTTGGGGGTTTTATGGTTTTTATGGTTTTTTCGGGTCTTTTGGGTTTTATGGCGGTTTTAGGGATCTTTTGAGTTTTTTTTATGATTTTATGTTTTTTCAGGTTTTTTGGGGGGTTTGTGTTTTTTGTAATTTTGGGTTCTTAAGGGTTTTGCTGTTTGGGGGTTTCTTAGGGGTGTTTGTTATATTCAACGTTTTTCAGGGATTTTTTAAGGGTTTGAGATAATATCATGGATTTTTAGATGTTTTAAAAATATTTAGTATTTTAAAGTTATTTAGGATTTATTAATGGGTTTTAGGGTTTTTAGAGTTGTTGTAGTGTTTTTGGGTTTTTAGGTATTTTAGGGATTTTATCAGTTTTTCAAGTTTTTATAGTTTTTATGGGGTTTTGGAGTTTAGTTTTCTTATTGTTTTAGGGGTTTTGGGGGTTTTAGGGTGTTTTAGGGGTTTTAGTGTACCATTTTGGGATTTTTATGGCTTTTAGAGTCTTTTTTGTATATTTTAAAGGGTTTAGGTTCATTTAGGGTTTTAGGGTCTTTTAGGGTTTTTGGGGTTCCAGGTTCTTTAGGGGTAGATTTTATGTTTTTTGGGGTTTTTTGGGTTTTTATAGTTTCTTATCATTTAGGTTATTCATATTTTATTATGGGTTTTAGTATTTTAAATTGATTTTTATTGTTTTATATCATATTTAAGTGTTTTTGGGTTTTTATGGATTTTTTTTGGGATTTATGGTTTTAAGGGTATTAAGGGTTTTTACGGGTTTGTAGGATTCTTTTCCAGGATTTTGGGTTTTTAGGGTTCTTTGAGGATTTTTCTGTGTTATTTTTGGGGTTTTAATGTTCAATTAGGATTATTGTGTTTTTAGGGTTTTTAGGGTTTTGTTGTGTAAGGAACATGTGAGGCTAGGGTATTCCGGACATCCCAAAATTTATTAGAAAGAAGACATTACACGCAAGGGAGGGGAGGGATCAAACGAACGACACCCAAAACCCCTAACAACCCCCAAATTTATTAGTGTTTTATAGTTATTGATAATGGTTTCAAAGGGTTTTAATATTTTTTAGGGTTGTGAAGTATTTTTTGGGGTTATATGTATTTTTAGGGATTTTAGGGGTATTATTTTCATTCAGGATTTTTAGGGATTTTAGGGTCTTTGTAACGCCCCAACCCCAGTTACCCAGAGTCGGTGCATTATTACATAACATTGGCATGATCACAAAGGATCAAGTCTCGAAATACCGTTTAGTTTATTAGTCTTGGAAACACTAGATATATTCATAAGTCATACATTACATCATAAGGTAAAAAAACTACAAAAACATCTTGTCTTCATATCCCCTCATACTACCCCTGCATGTCGTTCATAAATTATTTCATGACATCCTGGAAAAAATAAGACATTGAAGGGATTAGCTCAGATGCTCAGTAAGGATAACAATATAGCAGAAGCTTTCATAGATAAGCATAAACACTTAATGAAATGTATAACTAAAACAAAAGCCTTTTAAACTTGAACTTCAGCATAATATGGCAAAGATAAAATAAAATAATGAAATTTACATATTCACATGGATATTCTACTAGTTTAATAATCACTTGCAATATCAATAACCACTTTCATAATGATGGAATGCATAATGCCAGACTATCATAACCACGTAGCCATGGCCTCGTGCCGAGACTACAAATAATATTTTTTCCAGGCCTCATGCGAAGACACTAGTTTGTCTCATGATACCTACCAATGCATTTAGGAGATATATCGGGCTCCACCAATCACTTACAAAGTCAAATGAATTCCTCATTTGAAAAGGTTGAAACATAACATAAACATTCGTATTAAAACTAGCATATGAAATGTCAATACTTTTTACCTCAAACCATGAATTGTATACAAATAGCACATCCACATTAAAACATAACCCATTCTATACAATATGTAAGATTGTATTGTATCACATTAACCTCAATCGAGAATAATGAAGGATATTGTCATTGATTAAAATAATCATCAAACTATTGAGAGAAATATCCCCTTTTTCTTGAAAACATTTAAAAGTCACACTATTTGTAAATAAGCCATTTAAAAATGGATTCTTGAATCAAAGTGTCCCATACAACATTGAAACATTCAAAAGGAATTTTGATTTTAAAATTTTAATATCCATATAAAAAAAATCCTTAAAACCATTTTTTAAACATGGGCATTAATGAGAAAGATTTAGAAGAATAAATCTTTAAGACATTTGAAAATGATATTTTAGTTAGAGTTTCTAACCAAAAGAGAGAAACTTGAATAAAAATTATTGAGGTAATAAAAACATTTTACTATCATGAGAATAAAGGGATTCATGATATACTATTCCAAAGTACATTATATACACCATATAAAAGTGATTTGGTGTATAACAACAAAGGAGTCAATGGAATGTAAGTTGAGATGAAATCTCTCATAAAGGCTATATCATTAGGTTAAGGATAAATCTACAACATAATTATGTGTGAAAAATATAAATACACTCAATATGATTGGATATTCATTGTAAAACCATCAAAGTACATTCACACATATTCTTGTAAAAACAACACCAATGAATTGGATGTATAACTCAACAAAACGAGATTGAGTAAAAATTACTCTTATCAAGTTCGTACTGATGACTTGAGAATTTATCAATGTAGTGATTATGTGTATCAAAAGTATATCCACTGAAATGGGAGTGGAAATTATGACATAATCAAATGAATAGTGATTCCACACATAATCTTGGAGTAAAATAATCAATGAAGTATGCGTAAAGCCGAATGAGTGAAAATTGAAATTTCAAATTCCCTTATTGATTTGGTAACATGCGAAACATACACCCATGAAAGAAGGATCATACAATTATGATGTAAATATACATGAATTAAATTATATTACACAATTATACAATCATAGGCAGTACACACCCCACATGCAATAAATAATTGGTGAACAATGGAAATCTCACGGAATTAAAAGTGAGATAAGAAACCCCTAACTTTGTACTTTTTCCTTGGTCGAAGGTAGGTTAAACTCCTGTATAATGGTTATATAATTTTTATTGAATTATAAAAAAAATAAATTACATTAATATGATTTCATATATGATCTTTTAACATTGATTTGTTAATAATATCTTAGTATTTTCATCGTTTTCGGTGTTAACGGATTCATTTTCCTTTATATTATTTGTTATGCGAGCCATATTTGTTATGGATGGGATGTATCTTATTCATATCAATAATGATATCATGTCCCTAAAAATAATTTTTATTCATAAAATGAAATTTATTCTTTAATGGATATGATGGGGAATAAATCTCATCACGTTTGTGGAGACGGTAATCCGTACGTACGCACGAGCGACAATATCATTATTTTGATATTAAAATAATATATAATTGTATGGTATATAATATATAAAGAATTATTATAATGTTATATTTATTATTTACATGAATTAAAGATCATTATTATACCCACCCAAATAATAATATATTGAATAACAACTCCACCCCGATGTTGAGACAGTAGGTTGTACATACGCACGTATGGTGACATGTCATTCAAAGGATGGATAGAATAATGAATATGGTTGTACCATTTTTATATTAAAATCAAATTATATATAATATATATGAGTTATTATTTTATAAAGGAAATAACAAATAAAGAATAAGTGGAATAAGAAAGGAACTTGAAAGAGGGTGGTGAAAACATTATCTCTTCTTCGGGTTCTTCCTTTTGATTTGATCAAAATGGCTCCTTAGGTTGGCTTTATGATCAAAATAAGGCCTCTAAGTTGAAGTGAGGGAAGTTTAGAGAGTATTTGGTTAGGGGTTGGATGAACCAAAAGGATTTGAAAGTGTGAAGAATTGGTTATAAGTGGTGTCCTTCTATAAGGGGGAGGAGGGGCACCTTAGGAAAATCTAGAAATATTATTTTATAATAAATTCATATTTGGTTTATAATGTCTCCAAAGAGGATTATTTAAAGTTTAATGTGGGAATGGGTCGCAATCCACTCATAAAATGGAATTTGGAATGGTTTGGGTCATTATATTAACATTATCTTTTAGTTTTAACTCTTAGTTAATTAGTTTGACATTTACCGTGTCACTTATATTTTTATATTATATAGTTAATAATCATACTATATACATCCAAGAGACCCCCAAGTGGTCCATTAATGATATAAATATCATTATATAAGTCTCTTGGACGAACCTTAGATTTTTAGTAATTTAATATCAATTAATAATATAATATTTGTTTTAAAAACTCTTTTATGTCAATTTTGACACTATTGGGCATTTTGTTTTAGATAAATTCACAACATCATTATTACTTCGAAAAAAATTAATATAACCAGAAATAATATTTCATATTAACTTATAAAAATATTTTAATTCATAAAAAGATTAAAATTACATTTATTTTGATATTTATAATATCAATTATTTGATTCATTCATTAATAAAGAAAATACTGCATCATTATTGTGTCATAAATAAATTTAATTATAATATTTATAAAAATTATAAATAAAATACCATTATGTAGGAAAAAGTTTTATATTTCTAATGAATATTTATAGTCGAAAGTCCAACATATATAACCCTATATAAATTTTTTTTTTCTGAAAGATATATGCTTATGTCATTTTTGTATTTGTTTTAACTTAATTAATATAAGTTCTCCTTATCACTTACAAGTGGATCCATGGGGTCCCAAAATCGACCCAAATATGACCATGGTCGGAAATTTATCAACCAATAAGGTTAGGATACGTTTTATGTTAAATTTATATTATTATAATATTATTTTTTACCCTTATTTATTGGATTTACCCTTTTACCATGGTAAATAAAATATTTACCGAAGTAATTATACAAAATGTCTATAAATAAGAGTTACCTATTTAAAAAATTTGGAAATCTTGATTCCAAATATGAAGTCCATTTTTCCAAATTCAAAACACAGAATTGGGATAAATTAATTTAAAATTAATTCCCGCTGTCAAAACAAAAAGCGTGTTTTTAATAGATAATAACTATCAAAAGATTGACACTTGTTTATGTCCGGTTTAAATGTGAAATCATGTAAAATGACAAAAATTGTACTAAATGGTAAAAATATATTCTAAATATACTTTAAAACCACTCAAATTCATAATTTATCACTATTAATTATTTTTATTAAAAAAGGTTTTTTTAATAAAAATTTAGTAATTTTCACTATTCATCAAAATATGAAATTTGTCTGAAAAGAACCAAAATTTCACCCTAGTATAATTTTGATATTCCAAATCCAAAAGTTAATTCCATTTTTAAAGATAAAATGTATAAAATTTTAAAAAGTGGGTATTACTATTCATAACGGCTAGTTTTATTAGTTGTGGTGTCTGGTAGAACTTGAAGTTGCGTACAACACACGCTACTATATTATTCAGCGAGAAGCATATCGTGGAAGCTTGGGGTGTTACATTCTCCCCTCCTTTAATAAATTGTGTCATCGCAATTTTTAAAATTTGTTTTGGGAATATAATGGAAAGTCCCGCATCAGAAAAATAGTCAATAGAACTATCACTTTAAAAGAAAGAAAGAGAAGTACAAAGGTCACCCGAGATAAACTATACTAGGATTCCATGTAGAAAAACATGGATATGGATAATAAAATAAGTGTCAAGTTCTGATGGAGAGGGATAGAAAACATGATCAGGAGAAAGTTAACAATACGAAAACCACAAACTTGTGATGAGACAAACAGTCATTAGTTTCCCAATAGGAAAAGTAAACAGACAACATTGTTATATATTTATTTATTTATTTATTTATTTAAGATTCATTACATAAAGATAAGGAATTAATTTCTGATATTGAATAAGAACATAGAGAGATATACTTAATTTTTAAGTAATGTTTCACTCTTTAATAAATTTCTACTACTAACTCATTTTTAAATGATGAGTATTCCAGAATACTTGGTGACACTAGAACATATATAATAAACATCTTATAAAATCACATGATCCACGAAGAATAAACTATATATTTACCTTGTCTTTAGAGATTAATCAAAACCAAAATGGTTAGTATAAGATCTAATGACCCCCCAAAAGGTTATTCCATTAGAGAAAGAAACACTAATCTTAATTTCTAAAATTAAACCAACAATACACCAAAGTTAAATAAATATCATTCAATAAACAATTGTCCTTAAAATCCTTCAATAAAATCCAAAATAATATTAAAACCCAAAACTTATAAGGATTTGGTTATGTAGTCTTCCATGTTAAATGGTATCTCCAAATGACATCAACTACTCTTAAAGTCACATACTTAAAAGTAGTTATCCTAATCACATATTTTCTATTATAGGTTAGTCATTTCCATAAATAACCCAAATCACTATAAATCCACAATAAAAATATAGATAAAAATCCACCATTACTCCTCAAATGAATTGCCATATTATTCAATTTTTCTTGGGCATATAGTGTTCCCAACAAATCGAATATCTTCCAAAATAACATTTATCACTTAATCACCAAATCATTTTCCTATACTAAGGGTCTTCATTTGATAAGACATAAGATCCTAAATCAAATTATTATTGATCAATAAAGTCATTTAACTAAAAATAATATTCACACTAACCAGGGACTTAACGTAGTCCAGTGGTATGCGATAATTCCCAATCGCACTTTGGTTGTGGGTTCGATTCCCACAGCTTTGTCCAATGTGACAGGTTATCACACGGTCTGCATGTTGTCCTTTTTCAAAAACTATATTTTATAACATTACCAAAATGAGATAAATTCCTCAAAATAACCATAACATAATTTAACCACAAATGTTATCTCATACCTTGCATTTTCATCCCAAATTATAATAACTTGTAATTGCCTCAAACCCAATGATCAAATAAAACCAAATGGTTATTTATAACTATATCCACAAGAGAAAAGATAATTCTTCCTCAAATAACATTCTCACATGGAAAACTATAGGGTTACAAATACAAGAGAAAATTATTCCAAAGTAAACCCATCAACAAGGAGAATTAATACTTCTTAAACATTTATCCAACCATTTATTTCCACATAGCTTCTTCTTTGACCAATAAAATATCATATAAAATAGGTCATTCACTCAGGTAATGGCCAGGTCCCCTACATTTACGGAAAATGACTGTAAACGGATTCTTGGGACCATTTTTATCTTCTTCCATAGTACTATTCATTTTTCTTCGGCAATTCTTCACTTTAGGTCCTTCCTTCCCACAGGTAAATCATTTCTTTGTCCCATTGGGACACTTTCCTGAGTGTCTCCTTCCACATTTCCTGCATGATGGAAATTGAGGATTCTTTTCTCCATGTTCTCCACTATTGGAGCTCTTATCATTCATCATCTTTCTCTTCTTTGTTGAGTCCGGGAATTGGTTAATATATATATTGTTGATCATATTTTTGGAAAATTGGTTTTCCATGAAGATGATATCTTTTACGCCTATAAACATTCTATTCTTCTACTCATTTCCACCACCGTTCCCACCTTGTACATCATTCTCAATGTCACTATGAGTTTCTTGGAATTCAGAAATCATTGTGTGACTAACAGTAGTCATAAAAGCATTTAGAGAATATCATGTCACCACATTCTCAATTTTAAACAGATTAGGATTAACCAAGGTATTTTAATCTCATCTTATATATAATACTTCAAATCATTTTGTAAAGAAAATGTAAATTACCCTAAGCATATCCCACGGGAGTGTCGTAACCAAGAGTGCATCAAGTCCCATTGTCGTGTACCAGTTCCCATTCGAGTCTAGCTCAAAGCGGTGTTTTCGGGTTTTCCCCCTAGCTACATCTGTGCCAGAGTCGCTTCTACCTTCTTGTATCCAGATAGGAATGTCTTGATCAGAAAACTCACAAAATTTTACAATACCAAAATTCTAGGAAGTTCTTCTATACTAATCCTCAAAGTCCGTCTTAGATCTATGTGCTCTAATCAGAGTTTATCTAAATATAGCTTCCAAGGATTATAATAAACTTCCTCTGATTACAAATGTAATGCCCCGACCCCAGTTACCCAGAGTCGGTGCGTTATTACATAACATTGGCATGATCACAAAGGATAAATTTTCAAAAGACCGATTAGTTTTTTAGTCTTGGAAACACTAGATATATTCATAAGTCTTACATTGCATCATAAGGTAAAAAAATATACAACAACATCATGTCTTCATATCCCCTCATACTACCCCTGAAGGTCATTCATAAATTACTTCTTCACATACTAGAAAAAATAATACAATGAAATGGGTGAGCTCAGATGCTCAGTAAGGATAACAATAAAGAAAAATCTTTCACAGATAAGCATAAACACATAAGGCAATGTATAACTAAAACAAAAGCATTTTAAACATGAACTTCAGCATAATATGAAAAAGATAAAATGAAATAATTCCATTTAATTATTCACATGGATATTCTACTAGTTGAATAATCACTTGCAATATTAATAACCACTTTCATAATGATGGAATGCATAATGCCATACTATCATAACCATGTATCCAAGGCCTCATGCCGAGACTACAATTAATATTTTGTCAAGGCCTCGTGCCAAGACACTACTTTGTCTCATGAGACCTACTGATGCATCGAGGAGCTATGGCGGGCTCCACCCGTCACTTACTAAGTCCAATGCATTCCTCATATGAAAATTTTGAAACATAACATAAACATTCGTATTAAAACTAGCATACGAAATGTCAATACTTTTTACCTCAAACCATTAATGGAATAAAAATAGCACATCCAAAGTCAAACATAACTCATTCGATACAATATGGAAGATTTTATTATATCATATCAACCTCAATCGAGAATAATGAAGGATATCGACATTGATTAAAATAATCATCAAACTATTGATAGAAATATCCCCCTTTTTCTTGAAAACATTTAACAGTCACATTATTTGTTAAGAAGCCATTTAAAAATAGATTTTTTAATAAAAGTGTCCCATACCAATTTGAAACATTCAAAATGAATTTTAATTTTAAAACATTAATGTCCATATAAAAAAAATCCTTAAAACCATTTTTAAAAAATGGACATTAATGAGAATGATTTAGAAGAATAAATCTTTAAAACATTTCAAAATGATATTTTAGTTAGAGTTTCTAACCGAAAGAGAGAAACTTGAATAAAAATAATTGAGGTAATAAACACATTGTAATATCATGAGAATAAAGGGATTCATGATATACTATGTCAAAGTACATTATATACACCATATAAAAGTGATTTGGTGTATAACAACAAATGAGTCTCAATGGAATGTAGATTGAGATAAAATCTATCCTAAAGGCTCTATCCTTAGGTTAAGGATACATCTACGACATAATTATGTGTGAAAAATATAAATAAACTCAATATGATTGGATATTAAGTGTAAAAAAATCAAAGTACATTCACACATATTCTTGTAAAAACAACACCAATGAATTGGATGTTTAACTCAACAAAACGATATTGAGTAAAAATTACTCTTATCAAGTTCGTACCGATGACTTGAGAATCTATAAATTCAGTGATTATGTGTATCAAAAGTATATCCACAGAAAGGGGAGTGGAAATTATGACATAATCAAATGAATAGTGGCTCCACACATAATCTTGGTGTAAAATAATCAATGAAGTATGAATAAAGCTGAATGAGTGGAAATTGAAATTTCAAATTCCCTTATTGATTTGGTAACTTAAGAAAAATACACCCATGAAAGAAGGATCATACAATGATGATGTAAATATACATGAATTAAAGTATATTACACAATTAATACAATCATGGGCAGTACACACACCACATGCAATAAATAAGTGGTGAACAATGGAAATCTCACAGAATTAAAAGTGAAATAAGAAACCACTTACTTTGTACTTTTTCCTTGTTCGATGGTAGGTTAACCTACTGTATAATGGTGAAATAATTGTTATTTAATTATAAAAAAATCAATTACATTAATATGAAATCATATATGATCTTTTAACATTGATTTGTTAATAATATCTTAGTATTATCGTCGTCTCGGGTGTTAACGGATTCATTTTACTTTATATTATTTGTTATGCGAGCCTTATTTGTTATGGATGGGATGTATATTATTCATATCCAGAATGATATCATGTCTCTAAAAATCATATTTATTCATCAAATGAAATTTAGTCTTGAATGGATATGATGGGGAATGAATCTCATCGCGTTCGTGGAGACGGTAATCCGTACATACGCACATGCAACAATATCATTATTTTGATATTAAAATAATATATAATTGGATGTTATATCGTATATACAGAATAATTATCATGTTATATTTATTATTTAAATGAATTAAACACCATTATTATACCAATACAAATAATAATATATTTAATAACAATTACACCACGACGTTGAGACGGTAGGCCGTACGTATGCACGTATGGTGACATGTCTTTCAAAGGATGGATAGAATACTGAATATGGTTGTACCATATTTATAATAACATCTCAGTATATATAATATACTGGAGTTGTTATTTTATAATGGAAATAACAATTACAGAAGAAGTGGAAGAAGAAAGGAATTTGAAAGAGGGTGGTGAAACATTACCTCTTCTTCAGGTTCTTCCTTTTGATTTGATCAAAAGGGCTCCTTAGGTTGGATTTCTGATCAAAATAAGGACTCTAGGTTGAAGTGAGGTAACAATAGAGAGTATTTTGGCAGGGTTTGGATGAACCAAAAGGCTTACAAAGTGTGAATAATTGGTTAGAACTGGTGTTCTTTTATAAGGGGGAGGAGGGGCACCTTATGAAAATCTAGATACATTATTTTATAATAAATTCATATTCAGTTTATAAGGGATAAAAAGTGATTTATTTAAAGGGTAAGGTTTGGATGGGTTGAAAACCACTCAACCAATAGAATTTACACAGGTTTGGGTCATTATATTAACCTTATCATTTTGTTTTAACTCTTAGTTAATTAGTTTGACATTTACCGTGTCACTTGTATTTTTATATTATATAGTCCATAAACATATGATATACATCCAAGCGACCCCCAAGTGGTCCATTAATGATACACATATCATGATATAAGTCTCTTGGCATAACCATAGATTTTTATGAATTGAATATCAATTAATAATATAATATTTGTTTTAAAAACTCTTTTATGTCAATTTTGACACTATTAGATATTTTGTTTTTGATAAATTCACAACAACATTATTACTTAGAAAAAAATTCATATAACCAGTCCAAATATATAATATTAACCTATAATATTAGTGGATTTTATAAAAAGATTCAAATTACATTTATTTTGATATTTATAATATCGATTATTTGATTCTTTCATTAATAAGGAAAATAATCCATCATTATTGTGTCATAAATAAATTTAATTATAATATTTCTAAAAATTATAAATAATATACCATTATGTAGGAAATATTTTCAGATTTCTAATTAATATTTATAGTATAAAATCCAAAATATATAACCTTATATAAATTTTTTTTTCTAAAAGATATATGCTTATGTCATTTTTTTATTTGTTTTAACTAAATTAATATAAAGTGTCTGTATCACTTACAAGTGGATCCATGGGGTCCCAAAATTGACCCAAAGATGCTCATGGTCGGATATGTATCAACCAATAAGGTTAGGACATGTTTTATGGTAAATTAATATTATTATAATATTATTTTGTTTTCCCTTATTTACCGGATTTACCCTTTACCAATGGTAAATAAAATATTTAGCGAAGTAATTATTCAAAATTTCTATAAATAAAAGTTAACTGTTTACACAATTTGGAAATCCTGATTCCAAATATGGAGTCCATTTTTTCAAATTCAAAACACAGAAGTGGAAGAAATAAATTTAAAATTAATTCCCACTATCAAAACAAAAAAGTGTGTTTTTAAGAGATAATAACTATCAAAATATTGACACTTGTTTATGTCCGGTTTAAATGTGAAATCATTTCTAATGACCAAAATTTTACTAAATGGTAAAAATATATTATAAATATACTTTAAAACCATTCAAATTCATAATTTATAATTATTTATTATTTTTAATAAAAAAGTTGTTTTTAATAAAAATTTCATAATTTTCACTATTCATCAAAATATGAAAGTTATCCGAAAAGTACCAAAATTTCACCCTTGGCTAATTTCGATATTCTGAATCCAAAAGTGAATTCCATTTTGAAATAGAAAATGTATTAAATTTCAAAAAGTGGGTATTACTATTCATAACGGCTAGTTTTATTAGTTGTGGTGTGTGTTCGAACTTGAAGTTGCGTACAACACACGCTACTGTATTATTCAGCGAGAAGCGTACTGTAGAAGCTTGGGGTGTTAGAGTATTTTATAGTCATTTATATTTTATGGAGTTTTTTAGTGCATTTTATGATTTTTAGGGTCTTTTTGGATTTTTAGAGTTTTTAGAGTTTTTAAGGTTTTAGGGACATTTAGGGGTTTTAAGGGTGTTTATTGTTTTTATGGTTCACTGGGTTTTCATGATTTTTATGGTTTTTAGGGATTTATATGCATTTTTATGGTTTTCAAGGTTTTTTATATTTTTTGGGATTCTTGGGGAATTAGGGGGATTTTCAATTTTTTATTGTTTTAGGGGTTTTGGTGTTTTACGAATTGGAGGGGGGGTTATGGGGTTTTAGGGTACTTATTGTTACATTTAATAATTTCTAGGTTTTTGTAAAATTTTATAGGGTTTTAGGTGTTCTAGGATCTTTAGGTTATTTTAGTGTTTTTTAGGGTTTTTAGGGTTTTTTATGGGGTTTTAGGATTTTTTATGTTTTTTTCAGATTAAAGGGGGTTTAAAATTTTTTAGAGATTTCATGTGTTTATTATTTTTCAAGTATCTTGGGTTCCTGAGAGTTTTTATGGTTTTTAATCATTTTAGGTTCTTTTAGGGTCTTCTTATAGTTGTTGGTATTTTTATAGTTCTTTTAGAGAATTTTTTGTTTTTTAGGGTTTTATAGTATTTTAAGGGTTCTTTACGATCTTTTTGGTCCTTTTTAAGTGTTTTAGGGTTTTAGGTATTTAGGCTATTATTGTTATTATTTTAGTTTTTAAGGGTTCTAGGGGTTTTATGATTTTTAGGGTTTGTGGGGTTATAGTTTTCGGGTTTTTATTGATATTATAGTTTTAGGGGCTTTTAGGGTTTGTTTGCATTTTTAGTGTCATTTTAGGGGTTTTGTGGTTTTTTTGTCATTTTAGGGATTTTTAGGGGACTTTTTAGAGTTTTATGTTTTTAAGGATTTTTATAGTTCATTGGATTTTATTCTTGGGTTTTTTTGGTTTTTTATGGTTATTACCATTTCTGTGGTTTTTAGATATTTTTATGGTTTTTAGGATTTTTATGTTTTTAGGGTCTTTAGTTTTTTATGATTTTTAGTATTTTAGTCTTTTTAGGGATTTTTAAGGGTTTAAGGATTTTAAGGTTCTAGGGTTTTGTTTTGTTTTTTGGGATTTTTAAATTTTTTAAGTATTTTTGGGGTTTTAAGACATTTTAGGGGTTTTAGGGATTACTATAGTTTTTAGGTTATTTTTTGGTTTTTGGTCTTTTAGGGTACTTTTTGGTGTTTTTAATGGTTTTGGGGATTTAGATTCTTTTTGAGTTTTAAGGGGGGTTTTATGTTGTTTTATAGTTTAAGGTGTTGGGTTTAGGGTTTAAAGAGTATGGTATATGGGTTTGGGTGTAGGTTTTTAGGTTTATGGTATAGGGAATATGGTTTAGAGTTCATATTTTTCTGTTTATGGTGTACGTTATAGGGTTTAGGGTGTTGAGTTTTGGGTTTCTGGACTATAGTGTAAGATTTAGGATTTTAGGTGTAGGGTTTAGGGTTTATGTAATAATATATAGGTTTTAGGGTGTAGGGAATAGTTTTTAGGGTGTAGGGTATATTGGGATTATGGTTTTTATGGGTTTTTACAGTTTTTAGGTGTTTTGGGTTTTTTCGGGTTCTAATGGGGTTTGTTATTTTTATTTATTTTAGTGTTTTTATGATTTTCAGAGGATTTTTTTTATGTTTTTTATGGTTTATGGGTTTTAGGTTTTTTTTTGGTCTTTCATGTTTTAGGAATGGTTTTGGGTTTTTTGGTTTTTATGTTATTTTTGTGTTTCTAGAGTTTTTAGGTTTTTTAGATTTTTTTTCATTTTAATGGGTTTTTAGAGTTTTATTGGGTTTCAGGTCTTTTTAATGGTTTTAGGGTTTTATAGGATTTTTTGGTTTTTTGAGTGTTTTAATGTTTTAGGTAGTTTTCAGATGTTTTGGGATTTTATGTTTTTTATGGTTTTTATTGTTTTTTTGGTTCTTAGGATTCATGGGTTTTTAGTTTTTTAGATATTTTTAGGGTTTTATGGTCTTTATGTGTTTTTTTGGGTTTTTATGGGTTTTCGGTGTTTTAAGGGGTTTATGGTTTTTTAAGAGTTTGAGGCTTTTTAAAAGTTTTTACGATATTTTATGTTTTCAAATGTTTAAAGGTTCTTTATGATTATTAGGGTTTCTATGGTCTTTTAGTGTTTTTAGGGGGGGGGGGGGTAGGTCCCTTTTTGTGTTTTTGGTGATTTTAGAGTCCTTTAGTGGTTTTAAGAACTTTTAGGGTTTTTACTCTCTTTTAGGGGTTTTAGGAATTTTTGGGTCTTTTAGGGGTTTTAGGGATTTTAGAGTTTTTAGGGTCTTTTAGGGGTTTAAAAGGGGTTTTAAGGACTTTATGGGTATTATGGTTATTAGGTACTTTTCCCGTTTTTAGGGTATTTTGGTCTTTTATAGTATTTTTTAGGATTTTTAAATATTTTAGGGGTTTTTTTATTCTTAGGTTTTTGGGTTTTATAGGGTATTCTTAAGGTTTTAGGGTTTCAGTGAATTTTTAGGGATTAAATTTATTTTTGGGTTTTTTCATTTTTCTAAAGGGTTTTAGAGTTTTTAGGTTTTTAGAGGCTTTTAGGTTTTTATGTTCCTTTTAGATGTTTTAGCAATTTTTTGGGGTTTTATGTTTTGTAGGGTTCTTAATGGTTTTTAGGGTATTTAAGTGTTTTAGGGATTTTTAGAATTTTTTGGGGGGTTTTAGAGGGTTTATGATTTTTAAGGTTTTAAGGGAGTTGACTCTCTTTTCCATCACAGAATCTAACGGTTGAAAAAGGGAAATACCTTAACACAAAGTGATTCATCCTTTCAAGAAACATAAAAAAATGACAATGGCATGAACATGGATTTGTTTACAATTGGGTCACGCATGTTTTATCATGGCCGCACAAGTATACATGTGCGCCTCATATTTGTCGCGCAGGTGACTTGCGCGACCTAAGTTATTTTTTCCCATGTTCTTTAAAGGCCTATAAATACCCCCTATGGGCCCCCCATTTTGAGGATGAAAAATCCAGAAACTCAAATTTGAGTTCTCGGCACCCTAGTCTCTTCTCAAAGCCTTCCGAACACTTCTAAGGTAATTTCATACCTAGAACGGAAGATCTAAAAAGGGGGAACAAGGCCTAAGTGTTGAAATTCATCAACACCTGTGCGCCTAAGTGTCTAACCCTCCAGGGAATTGAATACACTTGCACACCGCCTTATCCCTTCAACAGAACATGCACACCACTCATTTAAAGGTATTTAGGGATAATAATAAGGGAATGAGCCAAGCCTCATCCAATTATTACCCTATGGGTTGACCGTCGCGCAAGTACACATGTGTCGCGCAGGTATACCTGCGTGACCATGACCTGTGCGCCCAAACAGGACCTGTGTGCCTACCTTTTTTTGGCTGCCCCTCTTGCCCATTAATCTCTTTTCTTCAAATCCACCTCTCCTATTAAAGATTTATCCACTAGATTCCTCTTCAAATCCATTTATGGCATGATTCATTGGTTGGCTTCCTTATCTAAAAGGAATTCTGTGGAACATATTTCAAAACCTAGTGATTTACATATATTTATGTCACTAAGGTTTGAGATTTCATTCATTCAACCTCATCCTTTAATATAAGATGATTTTTTTGGTCATCCTCTTTAGGAGTATGCCCCAAGTCCCCTATTCATGGGTATCCTCTTCAGGATTAATCCCCAGTCTTCAAGTTCCTTAATCCTGGGCCTCCTTCTTAGAATTAAGTCACAGTCATAATTCCCTAACCTGGGCCTCCTTTTTAGGAATAATCCCCAGTCATAATTTCCTAACCTTGGCCTCTTTTTCAAGAGTAAGCCCCAGTACATGTTCCCAAATATGGGAATTCTCTTTAAGAGTCAGCCTCAAATCCCAAATTCCCTTAACCTGGGCCTCCTTTTCAGGAATAAGCCCCAGTCATAATTTCCTAACCTGGGCCTCCTTCTCAAGAGTAAGCCCCAGTCCTCAAATCCCTTTAACCTGGGACTCCTTCTCAGGAGTAAGCCCCAATTCAGAAGTCCCTTTAACCTGGGCCTCCTTTTCAGGAATAAGCCCCATTCATAATTTCTCTTCACTAGCCTTAACTTCTTTTGATTTTGGATTCCTTCTCGGGAACAAAACCCAATCACAAGCCCCCTTCTAATTTGGGCATCCTCCTCAGTAGTAAGCCCCATGTTAGAGTATCCAAATCTCCATAAAGCACATATACCTTTATGGACCTTGTTCTCAAGCTTCTTATCTAAAGTAATTCCTGATCTTTATCTATTTTGGCAATCATACATACATAAGCCACATATCATTATTTATGACCTCATCTTTCATGGAACTAATTGTCAGGTTTACTGATACCTCTTATTTCTCATACCAAGCATGACTCACGTGAGCTTAGAGTGTAAAAGCAACCACGACACATCTCTTTCGACCGTTAATCATACGAAATCCCCGCAATTCCCAATCGAACTATGTGGACTATGATCTCTACCTTAAAAGTGGAGTATGTAGGAAGAATTTCTATGGTTCAAGCCCATCACCCTTTAATTCTCATTTGTCCCATATGATGTTAAACTATATCTTTATTCATGAACTATCTTGGTTCTGATTCCTTGTCTAACAAGGATATGTAGGTAGCCCATCTGTGGGTATAATCCCAACTTTGAAATACTTTATGTCCTTCTGAACGAAAATAAACTACAAGTGCCCCGCCGAGTGACTTTAAAACCAGTATGGTTATCATAATGACCAAGAGATAATTATATAATGTGTTTAAGGATACCATCGACTAAGAATATCTATGAAATACAGATGATTCTCTATCGATGAAGAACCTAAAATACATATAAAAGATTCTCTAAATCTCATACATATTAATCATTGATTTTCAGATATTAAGAGAAGCTCATTTTTATACTTGGTAGTGTAAAAAGGATTCATGAACATAACTTAAATCTACAAACAGAGTCCTGGAGTATACAATAATTCCCCACAAAAAGGTGTGATGAGTCCGACCTCCCATCATCTCGACCAATGAAAATTAATAAGCCTCATCGGTCCACAACTAATGAGGACCTACCTTTGGAAAGTAGGTCCAAATAGATATAGAGTCATTGGATGTTTCTGATTCTATGAACAAACCCATTAGAAAGTGATTGAAATTTTTGAACCTTAAACAAACAAGGTCATTCCCATTTCTAGAGAAAACAAAAAAATTGTGAACCCGATTTGAATCCTTAACCAAGTTAAAATGATGTTTTAATTATTTGTTAGGCCCTTATTTAAACTCAATGAGAGGGACAACAAAACAATCAATAACATATGCGCTCATCCAAAAGATGTAGTGGCTGAAATTATATTTATACTTATCTAAAATATATTTAAAAATTATCTATTATATTTATATCAATATAACTATATTTATATATTAATATATTAATATATTATTTTTAATTAATTTTTCTTTTGAATTCCACCCTTTATCAGTGCTGATAAAGGCCCCCTTTATCAACGCTAACCAAAAAGTGCTGATAAAGGCACCCCACCCCACCCCACGCTTTTATCAGCTCTTCTTCGTTAGTGCTAATAAAGGTTGGAACTGGGAAAAACTATTTTTGTGGTAGTGATATTATGAGGAGGTGAATGAGAAGGTAACTCAAGGCCTTAATTCAAAGAAACATAACTCCTTCCCAAGGGCTCCCACCAACAATCGCCGCCAGAATCGTGCGGCAGTGCGACCTCAACATGTTGAGGGTGTCGTCTCCAGGAATTTGGCTCAGGTTCCTCGAACCCGAGAAGGCAAGATGAACCACCAGAGGTGAAGAATGGTCAACAGTGAGCAGGTTCTTATCTCTGTCATTTCCGGATAATTCCACCAACCTAATTTGGTGGAATGCAATGAGCGGGCACACACACCCGTCAATTTTAAATCCGTTGTCCGGCAGACTCATATGGCAGCAACACGCCATTCCCGCCAGGAAATTCTGGTGGAGTAGTATAGACAGGGACATACACCTGTTTATAAATCATCAGCTAGTCAGCAGGCTCGTCTGACTACATGCGATGAAGAACGCCAACCCAATGTGTTGACAACTGGTAAACAGGCACATACACCTACTTACACTCATCAATCCTGCCAGCTGTCTCGTTTGGTAGCACACAGAGAAGTCAATTGGAAAGCCCCAATAACAAGCAGGAGGAACACTCAACTCTCTTCCTCCACACACAAGTACTGTCAGAACTCACTAATAGGAAAAGGAGGACAGGAGCAGGAACACACACCTACTTCAAGCATAGAATGGGCATATATTCTAGTTCTGGTATCTGATGTCACCAAGCACATTCTAACAATGGTGAATGAGCAGAAGAAAATCTTTGCTCATATTCTAGATGCCTGCCAGGATATTATAATAGCTTCAGTAGCATCATAGGGGAATAAATGAAAATCTATCCCTACTAGTGGAGTGACACATCAAAAATTCACTCCAGAATAGAAACACACCTATGTTCCAGTCCAAGAGGGTTGTGGGGCATAGTCCCCCATATCATACGGACAACCAAGTCAGGAACATACACCTGATTTGAGTGGGGATAATCAGCATAACCTGACTATTGCTTCTTAGCAGGCACATACACCTGCCCATAATAACCACTTTCATCAACAAGTGGATCCCAAATTGTGTAAGAAGGCGTCTAAGAAGAAGACCCATCCAACACAGTCAAGAAATTAAGAGAAAATCTGTAATAAGGCCTTGCTCGATGTTGTAATTCTTGACACACTCAGAAAATTATCTATTGTA
The DNA here is from genome assembly GCA_963277665.1 of Viscum album. NCBI lineage: Eukaryota > Viridiplantae > Streptophyta > Magnoliopsida > Santalales > Viscaceae > Viscum > Viscum album. The sequence goes on along the minus strand of OY728142.1, from coordinate 679,363,466 downwards.
ACTCAAGATTATACTCTTTCAGTTCCCAATAGTGGGAACATTAATTTTGAAGGTCTGCATTAGACACTTCCTCATGAAGGATTTATTCATGACATTTCAGTTGATCTTGAAGTATCATCTTTAGATGAGAGTCACGATAACCCTCTGCGCGGCCAGACGATCAAAGAGAAAAATGTTTCATCTTTTGCTAAAACCCACCATGGTGGTCCTCCCCTTGATGATGAATTTATCTATGAAAGTCCTCTCTGCAGTAGTAATTCACATTGCCTGTAAACTGCTCCAATGGAAAATGTAGTGACAAGAAATACCTCTTATCTTGATGCACTTGCAAATGTGAAGCTAGTCATGTCTGATGCTTTACTGCTAGTAGGTTAAATACTTTATCAACCAGAATATAGCCCAGGGTGTAGGTCATTCTCTGAACCACCCCTGAGTCAGGCATCTTCTAATTTGGTAAATGAATTCTCTACCAATATTTTTGAATCTGATGAAGTAACAAAGAAGCACCAACTTTGGTCTAATAAGGTGGAAGAATCTTCATCAAATGATAAAGAGGAAATGTTGAATATAAGAAAACAACTGATGAAAGGTGAAGTAACAGTCATGTTTTGGCCTTTGGCTGAATCATAGTATGACATTACAGAGATGTTGATGGAAGATTGTATTCACGATATTTTTCTCAACATGTTGAAAACACTTTGTCAATTGAAAAAGAAAATATTATCTTATGATGAATATGAAAATCATGTCAAGATAATAGAAGGGTTACAATGCCAAATTTATTTGGAATCTCTCTCAGTTTCTCGATATCTGAAGGTTTAAAAGCAGCAGAGAGCCCTTCAGCGTTCATGCCTTGGAGCACTAAGAAGGTTGTGCCAGTTAATTTCCAATTCTCCATCAGGTATTCATATCAGGAGATGGGGTGTTCATGGAGCACTACATTTCACTGTACTCTTCAGTTAATAAAGCCCTCCGAAAGTGGTCTCATGCAATGTTATTTCCCATGGTCGGCCACTACCAATTGGTTTTGTTTGTAATAAAAGGCTTTCTCAAGAACTTGCCTCAACTATTTATTCTCAAAATCAGGAATACAGAGAACAAGTTCTTGAATTAATTTTGCATTAGGAAAACAAGAACATTGAACATGCTTCTCGTTTAGAGCGTGAACATCATCAAGTGACAGTAGTGTCAGAAATCATCTAATGGTCATTTGAACCAGGTGATTTGAGTGGATGTAGGTTGATGCATCCAGCCAATTTCCAGACTGAAGTCCAAAGGATCAGGAGAGATTTTAAAAAAGTCGCAGATGTAGCATCTCAAGAGCCACCCCAGCATTCCAAACTAGGGAATCTTTTGGATCAACCCTCGAAATCAACAAATAGGATTCAAGGAGTTGAGCGGAAGCTGCAGGAACAACCCCAGTCCAGTGGACTGGGGACTTTTTCAAATCCTCAATCTCTTCCTCAGAGAAATTCAGTCTTCTCTCGATTAGGAAAGAATCCCCAAGGGGAACGAAGAGCCGAATTTTCTGGAGATTACCTCCAAATTACGGTTCATCAAGAAGTTCCTGAGGAATTAACTCAACAGAAGGTAGTGTCTCATCTGGGACATGGAAGAAGACAATATCACAGAAATGATGATAGAAGAGATGCAATGCGTTATGCATCAATAAATGTCATCAATTCCATTTTTTCTAATCATCCATAACTTGGGGCTCACTCAGAGGGATAAGGTGAGGAAGTTCCTACTCAAGAGGTTGTATACACAGACACAAATGAAGAAGGTTTGCATACAAGAAATCAGAGGCTTACCCAGAATTTGGGTATTTTTTCAAGTAACCAACTCCCCCCTCTTTGAAAGGCGTCTAACAAGGGGAAAAGGAAGAATAATGTTACATACCCTTTCTCTGGAGAAGGCCAATCACTCTCATTATAACAAAGATTCTCAAAACAAGAGGTGGAAATGAAGGAATTAAGGAGGTTGAATGCAGAACTACTTCAAAGTAGTCTTCTTCTTAAGAATGCTAGAGTCAGTCAGTCAAGGGAATTTGTTGTGCCTACTAAGCTGGATCAAGAATATACTCCTTTACTAGTAAACCCTCACAGTTCTAATCCTATGGGTTATATGCAACAACAACCGACAATAGTACCATCAGTGGCAGTCTCAGTCGTCACACCTATCCAAGCTCCAGTTATTGCACCTGCACAAGTCCAAGCTCAACCGAATGTTTCTCAAAAATTAATTACTACCATTGAGTCATTAACAGCTCAGTTTGAAGCTATGGAAGGAAAGCATGCACTGGTTCAACTGGAGAAGAGAACTTACCCTGAATGGGTAGACGCAATTCCACCCCCATAAAATTTTGCAAGTACCACATTCCAAATATTTAATGGATCGAAATACCCAGAGAAACACTTAACACATTTTTTATCTCGTTGTGATCCTACGATCAGAACCCCCCCAAATACAAGAAGCAGTTAAGCTCTGGTGTTTTGTACAGTCATTACAAGGGCCTTCTTTTGTCGGGTATACAAGCTTGCAATCCTAGTCAATTACGGGGTGGGAGGATCTTCGTCAACGATTCCTTCTTCATTTCGGCTCAAATTTTCCAAAGAAAACTATTTTTTATCTTAAAAATTGTATGAAAATGGAGAATGAAAGGGTTTAAGATTTCATTTCTCACTGGAAGGGATTAACATATTCCTTGATCCTAGAACTCCCTCAATAATAGTTGTTTCCAATCTGTGTGGAAAATCTACATGATAAATTACGCACACCATTGATCCCTGTGAAATACATAAGAGGGTTTAGAGACCTTACTTCAAGCTCTCAACAGATTAAATATTCTCTTATAAAGACTAAGGATAATGCTTGTGTAATTCCATCAGCTCCAGGAAAGAGAATGGGTAAAGAAAATACTGCTACATTTATGCTTAAACAAGCACATGTACCTACTTCTACTTCAAAACCTTCATCTTAACGAAGGGTTCCACCTCCTGAGCATCAAAAACAGAGGTTGTTTCATCATGATGATTAGAGTGATCAAAGAAGAAAAAAATTTGAGGATCTGAAGAGAAAAGTGTATTCTTTCTGAAATGAGAATGTTCTTGGTTACTTCATTTCGGCTCTGGAAAATAATTTGGTTTAGTTGACAAGGCAAAAAAGTCCTAACAAGGATGAAGATGAAGACCGTCCCAATTATTTCCCATTTCATTATATGTTGGGTCATCCCATTCAGGAGTGTTTTGTCTTCAAATATCTCCTGGAAAAGATGGTTGACTTGGGACAAGTCAAATTGAAATGTTCTTATGCTCAGGTAGCATGTTTTACTACTATAAATCCAGAGGAAGAAGGTGTATGTCAAGAAGTCAAAAACAAAAATGCGTAGAAATATGATGATTGTATGGTTATAAAAACAATCAATCGAACTCAATGAATTTTTCAAATTCAATTGAAGAAACCAATTGAGTCTTCTGCTATGAATGCCACAACCAAACCCTCTTCATCATAGGTAATATTCTCAAAGAAATGGAATAATTCTAAGAAAGAGGAACTATTAGAAAAATATGAGATCATGTCAAATCCCAAGTTGTCTTTGACTCAGGAAGATTTTATTCCATCTACTTCAAATCCATGGGCACCGCCCCGCCAAACTTCATAGCTTAAATGGGTTAATCAGGAAGAATCATCATCAGATGAAGAGTTGATCTTTGGTTCTATTAACATGATTCATTTAACAGATACTTAAACTAGTCACAGCTTCGATGTTGATGATCCTGAGTTCCCTGTATCAAATTGAAGAAATAGAGGGAGTTCCAGAGGTCTGGGATATAGAGGAAGACGTGGATGTCCCAGAAACCACTATTCTAATTCTACCCCTGTTAGAACTGTGTATGTAGTAGAAACTCGTGGTAGAGCCCTTCAACAGGCTCAAAAAGGACAAGAAAATTCTTCTACGCAAGTCAGATTCAGTCCTGGTACAGTTATTCTGGAGGATCAGTTAAAGGTTCCACCATCTTCTTCTCAACAAGTAAATAGACCTATTTGGTCTAATCTTTCAAAGCCATGAGTATTTCCAACTCCTACCCCGATACAAGATGCATCTACTTCCAAATAATCAACATCTAAGGCACCTGTGAAACCACATCTTCCTGTTGGGAAACACAGACCTTTGGATAAAAAATTTGATATCTTGAAGCATTTGGCCCAATTACTGGCCAAGTTATCAATTCTGGATGCCTTTATTCTATCCAAGGATCTTTAGGAAGCACTAATTGAGGCTTTTTCAAGTCCTCAAGAGTTCGAAACTGAAATTGTTGTTGCTGATGTCTACCATATAGAGGATAATCCTGCAGAATTCCATGCAATGATATCTTTTACAGATGAAGATGAAGATGATGTCATGCATGGACACATTAGACCTTTGTATTTATCTATCAAGGTCAATGGTGTGGACATCTGAAGAGATTTCATTGATAACGCTTCAGGATTCAACCTTATCCCCATTCGTACACTTCGTCGATTGCACCTCACAGAATCGGATTTATCTCCTTCTACTCTGATGTTTCAAGGACATGATAAAAATGAACAAGAACCACTGGGCGTGATTACACTCAGAACTCAGTTTGGAGACCTTTTATCCAATTCAGATTTCATGGTTATTGATCACGATACAACCTTTAATGTTTTTCTTGGAAGACCTTGGCTACATCAACAAGTGGCTATCCCTTCATCATACCATCAATGTCTCAAATATTGTTTCGATGGTCAAATTGAGACATTGTATGGTGATAAATCCCCCTTCAAAACATGTGAATCTCAATACATTGAGGTGGAATTCTATCACATGAATGGTAAGGAGAAATCAACAATAAGGTAGGTTTCCAAGGTTAATGCTCCACATGGTTTGGAAAAGATTCCAGTAATCCCATTCACACATGTGAGTATAGATTATGTGTTTCCTATCAGTGAAATTGACAGGATAGACCCGAATCCAAATACTCTTATGGAAACTTCCATAATGTCAATTACAAAATCAATCCAGACAGCATGGGAGAAGTTGGTGATTCACCAGGAAATGATGAAAGATAAAATTGAGATGTTTTCATTTCATCTGCTGAAATCCAGCAAGTCTATACTTCGCCAACCAGGCCAGAAGAAGTTATAGAAATTTTAGAGGTGAACGATGATGTTGATTCTCAATACCTCATCTCCTCTTTATTACCCAAGGAGGACCCTTCATCATCAATAGGGTTAGAAATGGAAGCCGCTTCTTCAAGATTTTCAAATTTTAATATCTCTCCTGATCATGGAAATTCTGCTTCATAATCTACTATGCAAGTAGAAATAGAAGAAGTAACACATGTTGAAGAAGAAGAGGAAGATCTTAGGGATTATCCTCTAGGATTTGAAGAGGGTATCTATAGCACTTTGGATGAACTCAGAGAAATAAATCTGGGTACAAAAGAAGATCCACACCCCACTTTAATTAGTGCGGCCATGACTCTTAAAGAGAATGAAATGTATATTTTATTTTTAAAGAAAAATCGAGATGTATTTGCTTGGAACTATAAAAAATGATTGGACTTGATCCAGATGTTTCCAGTCATCATTTGGGTTTTCCAGAAGAACATCGATGATTTAAGCATGCCGCATGAAGAACACACTCAACTTATGCTACCAAAATTAAAGCTGAAGAGGATAATATTATCAAAGCTAACTTTGTCATAGAAGTTCAATATCCAAAATGGTTGGCTAATATTGTCCTGGTGAAAAATAAGAATGGAAAAATTAGAGTTTTCATTGATTTCATATTTCTTAATCGACATTATCCTAAGGATGATTTTCCAGTCCTGATTACAGAACTCTTGATTGATACAACGGTTGTATATGAAGAACTTTCCTTGATAGATGGATATTACGAGTATAAACAAATCTGAATGGCTCCAGAATATGAAGAATATACATCCTTCAAAGCCCCTCAGGGTGTGTTTTGCTATCGGGTAATGCCCTTTGGCCTAAAGAATGCTGGCATAACATATCAACATGCCATGCACCATATCTTCAAACCCTTTTCAGGGAAATTTTTTGAATGTTATGTGGACAATATGGTGGTTAAATCCAAGAAAATTTCTAATCACTTTGTTGATTTGGAAGTCATATTACACAATCTTCGACAACATAATTTGAAGATGAACCCCTTGAAATGTGCTTTTGGGGTAACCTCAAGAAAATTTCTCGTCTTTATTGTATGCCATCATGGTATCGAAGTTGACCCTGAGAATAAAAAGACAATCCTTGGTATGTCACCTCCTCGAAATTTGAAATAATTGAGAGGACTTTAAGGAAACTAAGCCTATATTCGGCGTTTCATCGCCAATCTGGTAGGAAAAAGTTTACCCTTCACCAAATTCATGAATAAAGGAGTCACTTACCAGTGGACTGAAGAATGTCAAGAGGCATTTGATATTCTCAAGAAATATCTCTTGAGTCCACTGGTATTAATTCCAATTGTTTATGTAAGACCACTTACCCTCTATATGACAGCCTTAGAGCAATCATTGGGTGCCTTCCTTGCCCATAAGAATGATGCTGGGAATGAAAACAGCCTTTACTATCTGAGTCGGACTATGCATGAAGCAGAAACTTGATATTGAAGTATTGAAAAGTTCTACCTAGCATTAATATTTGCAGTTCAAAAGTTGAGACACTACCTGCAACATCATGAAGTCCAATTGGTATCTTGCAATAACCCGCTCAAATTTATCCTTAGTCATCCAATTCTTACACGACGTCTAGAAAGGTGGGCAGTTATTTTGCAGCAGTTTGATATTTAGTATGTGTATCAAAAGGCAATAAAGGGCCAAGCCCTGGATTTTTTCCTTACTGAACACCCTTTATCAGAAGATAAATCTTTAGATATTGAACTTCCTAATGAAGAAGTATTTTCTATTCAAGATAATATTCAAACATGGGAAATTTACTTTGATGGTGCTTCCAGAAGTCCAACAGGGAAGAAAATGGAAGATCCTAAATTCAAAAATGTTGGATTAGGAATTGTACTTATTTCCCCAGAAAAGTTAGTGCAACCTTATTCCATCTCATTTTTGGGAGGCGGTATAAATAATGAAGCAGAATATCAAACTCTCATGGTAGGATTAGAGTTGGCGCTTCAAGCACAAGTGAATCACTTAAAAGTGAAAGGTGATTCAGACCTGGTAATCAAACAAGTCAATGGGAATTATTCCATCAGAATAGAAGATATAATCCCTTTTTGTGATTATGTCAGAGAGTTAATGGCAGAATTTCCTTTGGAACCGATAGTTTCTTATGTCCCGCGATCATAAAATTCCCAAGCCGATGCACTGGCTAATATAGCCACTACTCTGGAAGATCCAAATCGGGATGAGACAATCATTAGTATTTCCCACACTCATACAATTTCACCTTATGTTCAAACCAGAACAGAGGAAATAAATGAAATTAGTCCCATTTCTGAACCATATGGTCATACTAGAGGATGGATGACACCTATCAGGGAATACCTTCAAAATGGAACACTTCCACCTGATTGTTCCGGGAAAGAACAAATATGGTAATGTGTGGTCAATTTTACTCATTATGATATCCTAGATCACCTAAAAAAAATTATCTACAAAAGAGGTTTTGATGGAATTCTCTTCATATGCATTGACGGTGAAGAGACAATGGCTATTATGAAAGAAGTGCATGCAGGAGTCTATGGTGACCACCAGTCTGGACATAGACTATATGAAAAAAATTGAAGGCTTGGATACTTTTAGCCTTCAATGATACAATATTTTGTTGATTTCATAAAGAAGTGTCATTATTTCCAAGTACATGCCAACTTCATTCATCATCCCCCAGAGTTGCTTCATATAGCTAAATATTTATGGCCATTTGCCCCATGGGGAATGGATGTAGTAGGAAATTATCCATCAGCTACAACCAAGCAGTTTAAGTACATTCTTACTGCTATTGAATTATTTTCCAAATGGGCAGAGGAAATACCTCTCAAATATGTTAGTTCTAAAAACATTGTTAGCTTCATGAAGTCAAACATCATTACCATATTTGGTGTCCCTCATACCATATTGATGGAAAATGGCACCAACTTATGTTCATTCGAGGTAAGGAAGTTGTATCAAGAATACAAAATCAAATCCAACCATTCCTCTCAATATCATGCAGTGGAAAATTGCCAAATAGAAGCCTTCAACAAGACTCTTTCAAATATACTACAAAAGATGGTGGATAAAGATAATAAATCATGGCCTGATAAACTCTTTCATGCTTTATGGGCATATCGAACCACCACCTTCACTACAACACATTCAACTCCATATTCATTGGTATATGGAACAGAAGCAGTCTTGCCCATTGAGGTTCAATTACCCTAACTTAGGGTAGCCATTTGTGATCAATCATCTACAGATGAACAATCTCAAAAGTGATTGGATGAGTAAGAATGATTAGATGAGAAACGATTGTGCACCTTGCACCACTTGGAAGTCTATCAAAATCGAATAGCATGAGGTTTCGACAAAAAAAATTTCTTCCTTAATTCATTCAGGGAGAATAGGTATTGGTTCTTAGAATTCCAATGATACAAGGAATGAAACCTCCCATGCTGGATCCAAAATGGGAAAGACCTTATTCAATACATAAGGTCTACTTCAATAGAGCTTATTCTTTAATCTCATTGGATCAAGAACTCATCACTACTCAAACCAATGCCATATTTAGGAAGAAGTATTTTGTATAATACACATACATCGATATTCCATGCATATGACCTTAAACTCTTTGTAATTATGTCCAACACGACATTAAACTGTGTCATCCTTGCTATATGACGTTAAACTATTGTTTCCTCCTAGAATCAGGGATGACCTCATTGATTTAAGGTTCAAACATTCCAATTGGTTTCTAACGGGTTTGTTCATAGAACCAAAAACATCCAATGATTCCATATCCATTTAGACCTACTTTCCAAAGGTAGGTGCTCATTAGTTGTGGAATGATGAGGCTTAGGAATTTGCATTGTTCGAGAGGATGGGAGGTCGGACTCATCACACCTTTTTGAGGGGAATTATTGTCTACTCCGGGACTATCTCTATAGATATAAGTTATGTTCATGAATCCATATTACATTGCCGAGTATAAAATGTGCTTCCCTTTAGATCTGACAATCAATGATTGATATGTAAGAAATTCAGAGAATCTTTTATATGTATTCGAGGTTCTTCATCGATGAAGAATCATCTGTATTAGTTAGAGATTCTTATCTGATGGTATCCTTAAAATACATAAAAGTCTCTTGGTCATTATGATGACCATACTGGTTTTAAATCCACTCAGTGGGGCACTTGAAGATTATTCTCATTCAGGGGGGCATGTACTATTTCAGAATTGGGATCATACCCGTTGATGGGATACCTATGTATCCTTTGTTTTGGAAAAGGAATCAGAACCCATGTAGTTTGAATAAGGGAGTATGATGTTTATGATTGATAGCTCAAAGATAGATTTCATAATTACTTTTACACTCTAAGCTCATGTGAGTCATGATCGGTGTGAGAAACAAGAGGTATTGGTAATACCAGAAAATTGTGCCATTAAAGATGCAATCATAAAAAATGATGTGGGGATTATGTATGTATGACTACCCAAAATAGATGAGGATTAAGATTTACTTCAGGGAAGGAATCTAGGAACAGGTTCGATAAAGTTATATGTACTTTATGGAGATTTGGACACTCTAATCTTGGGACATACTCCTAAGGAAGATGCTCAAGTTAGGAGGGGACTTATGATTGGGTTTTATTCTTGAGAAGGAATCCCAGATCAAAATGAAATTAAAACTGGGGCTTACTCCTAAAAAGGAGGCCCAGGTTTAAGGTATTTGAAAATTAAAGGAACTTGGGGCTTACTCCTAAGGAGGAGGACCATATTTGAGACTGGGGCTTACTTCTGAAAAGGAGGCCCAGGTTAAGGGAATTATGGTTGGGGCTTACTCCTAAGGAGGATGCCCATAATTTGGGGAATTATGACTGGGGTTTACTCTTGAAAAGGAATCCCAGGTTAGGGGATCTGGGGCTTACTCCTGAAAAGGAGTCCCATAATTGAGAATTATGACTGGGGCTTATTCCTGAAAAGGAGGCCCAGGTTAATGATTCTATCATCTTAAAGTATGAGGTTGAATGAATGAAATCTCAATCTTTAGTGACATAAAGATCTATAAATCACTAGATTTTGAGAGATGTTCCACGGAGTTCCTTTCAGATAAGGAAGCCAAATCAAGAAATCAAGCCATAAAAGGCTTTGAAGAGTGTCTTGAAGACTGAATCTTGAATAGAAGAGGTGGAATGACATAAGAGGGGTGAAATGGGAAGGAAAGGAACCTAAAAAGGTAGGGGCGCGCAAGTCATGGCAGGCGCGCAGGTACTGCATGGGCGCGCAAGTCCTGGTCATGTAGGTATTCCAACGTGACACATGGGTACTTGCACGATTTTCATCCATTAGGGTAATACTTGGGCGAGACATAGCTCAAACCCTTGGTATTATCCCTATAGGCTTTCTATAAGATGACGCGCAAGTTCTGGTGATGAAGTAGGGAGGAACGCAAGTATGTCCATTTCCCTTAAGGGTAAAACAACTTGGGCGCGCAATTGTTAGTGAATTCTAACACTTATACCTTACTCCTCTTGTTTTGGACTTCCATTATAGGTAAGGAATTACCTTAGAAGTGTTTGAAAGTCCTGAAGAAGCGACTTGGGCGTTCAGAGCTCTGTATGTGAATTCTGGAAAAATTCCTCCAGAAATGGGGGGCCCACCGGGGGTATTTATAGGCTGGAGAAGACCCCGGGTGGTTATCCTTTAGGGAGCGCAAGTCACTTGTGCGACCATTGGGTGGCACGCAAGTATACTTACATGACAGTGAGGGAACCTACGCGACCCTTGTGCTTTTGAATCCTTGTTCATGCATTTGTAGATTTTTTATGATTTCTTCAAAGGATGAATCAATTTGTGCTAATTCATTTCCTATGACATTCTTTTAGGCAACATGACGAAATAGAGCATCAACAACTGTCCCACCTTAGATTTGGATCCGAATGAAATGAGGATGTGACTCTGATGAAGAGAAGAAAACTAAAGGAAAGGTGGCGTGCAAGTGTATGGCGCGCAGGCTATGGCATGCAAGGTATGGCATGAAACTTCCAGCTGAATAGACTTCGGCGCGTAGGGTACGGCTATGGTCTATAAATATGTGGCCCCATTTCCATACAAAAAATCTTGATTTCAAACTTTTGAGCTCTCACCGTGCAAGTGGCCTTCACCGCACAGGTTGCTCAGTTTTTTGCCGTTTCTTTGCTATCGCGTTGCTGTAGAGGTTTTTTTAATTGTGTGATTTATACTTGCTTGTCAAAAACTAGTGCGGCACATTAACACTTGCGCGCCAAGTTTAGACTTTCGTGCCTTAATGACTTTTCCATTTTTCTAAATTCCTTCACAAGTTTTATGAAAAATAAACCCATTTAAGAGTTATTTTATTCATCTTTTCTGAAGATTCAATGGCTCTCAGGAGAATCAGAATGGCTGATGAACTGGCTAGCAAGCAGATTGATGACATGATGAACATTGTTGTCCATGATTACTATGATATCTGCGACAACACTCTCCCAGATTTGGCTATGTACTTGAAGAAATATCATCTTAATTTCACACAGAGAATCTACCTGTCTTTGTAGGGTCATGGTCATCTACAAGGAGTCAATGTTCCAGATGCAAAGAACTATACGCCTGAGATGCAGCTACACTACTACTCCTCTATTTCGGATATGCTGTGCATTAAGAGAAACAACATTGGTGTGAACTTTCAAATTTTTCCTCCATGTCATTTCCTTGCAGATATGAAAATGGCAGACCCATGGGCTGAAATGTTTTCCGTTGTCGGTTGGTGCATAGAAGAAAAACATGGTATTAGAGTAATATATGAAAAGGGTACTCTCTCCAAATGGATATTTACTTCCAATTCTCCATTCTCAAATCTATGTATACATCTTCTAAGTCTCTTGGATAGAAACATAGTCACTATTTGATTAGTAGAAAATTTTCTCAAAACGCACTCAAGAACATCCTTTTACAATTGTTCAAAGAAGAGATGGTATCAGTGCATCTCTTATTGTATCCAGTTAAATGAATGAATTACATGTGGTTGCTGATTAATCTTGGGATACCGTAAATAAAATGAAGAGTTATGTTGAAAGCCTCTTGTAATTCTTGAAAAAGAGAAGAGACTCCAGTCTATGGATGTCCTTCTATCTCTTGTGTATCAATGAAAAACACTTCCATCTTCAATCATTTGTACCTACATTCTTTTTCTACATGCTTTAAATTTTACCTAATTCAATGTTCCTAGTAAGAATTGTTTGATTTTTACTAGGATTAATGTAAATAACACTACAAACTTTGAATCTTTTAATTGCTCAATATTACCTAAATCATACAAAATGTATGTTTAGTGAGTTGGAACTTGACTTTTATTCAGAGTTCCTTTGTCTTTTGTGGGAAGTTTAAAGTAACTCACATCGGACATAAAAAGGCTAATGTTTAAGGTCGAAATAGATTTGACCGAAATGGATTATAATTGACTCAATTATTTGACAATTTATATGAAAACATATCATCATACTCAAGTGTGAGGGAAAAAATGTAAACTATAACATAAGAAAATTTTTATATGAGGAATGATATGAAAAAGAGCTAAAAGGCATTAGAAGAAGTAGTTTCCAAGAATGAAGTTACCATTAAATAAAAAACCTGTTAGGGGGTTGAATTATGTAGGTCCACCTAAGGGCATTGGATGCATAGTCAAATAAATAACATCTTTTGGATAACAATTCTGTTATATAGACTGTTTATGCAAGGCCACCTAAGGGCACGTGCTGCATAGTCAGGCAAAAGAACTCTCTGAAATTTACTTTCCTAGTGCTAAAAAGCCAGTGAAAGTTTATGGAGATTCAAATTTTCCAAAGTATAGAGTTTGCTATATGGAAAGAGGTACTTGAATATGGAGAAGATATTTCCAAGCAAGATTATCAAAGAACTCGATGAACATCACTCCTATGAAGGTCTGACCCAAACGTAAATAAGGAGAATATAAACCATAGACTTGAATATTTTCAGATCATGAAAAAGGATATGGGACAAATATGTTAAGGATGGCTATTTTTTGTGGATTCCTACATACTGTCATTTAAGACCAATAAGGACAAAAGAGGCTTTCTTCCTATGAATGAAGTTACTAGTATCCGACAAACCTGTTAGGGGGTTGAATTATGTCGGTCCACCTAAGGGCATTGGCTGCATAGTCAAATAATAGTATCTTTTGGCTGACAAATCTGTTATGGAGACTATTTATTCAAGGCCTCCTAAGGGCACGTACTACATAGTCAGGTAAAAGAACTCTAAAAAATTTGACATTTTTGTGATTAAAAGTCCAAAAAAGGGTTATAAAGATCTGAAAATATTTAAGGTTAGGATTATGACACGTAAAGATGGGTATTGTTCAATGTATATAGAGATACACAGATCAATGCTAACCATAATCATGTTGTGTATGGGTCCTGAATTGAAATGATGGACTTCACTACGTATCCCATAAAGATGGGAATGAAGCCATACGTAGTTCTTAAACTACTGTTTAACGTCATGTGGGACAAAAGGATTAGAGATCTTAGTTTAGGTTCATAGAGCTTAGACCATTATAAAAAATACATAGTGTGTGTTTTCAAGGGGACTTTTTAGCCAAGGGACTGAAAGTGGAATTTGGTATTAGTCCCAAATACTTGTGGTTGGATTCGAGGGACACTCGAACTTTCCTATGTATCCCATAAGGATGGGAATCAAGCCCACGTATTTCTAGAAATAACCTTTGAACAAATTCGGTTTGTACATGTGAAGGGTGAAAGGTGACTTTAGTGCAATGATGGTTTAATCCAAGATAAATGGTTCAGGCATTGCCATGTATGCACGTATTATTTAGAATATAACATGATTGAAAATCAATGTGTACAATGATTCAATCTCAGGTGAGGGTATCAAAGAATATTTTTTAGTTTATCGTCATACTGGACAAAACAGTGTTGTATAGTTTAACGTCGTATAGCAAGGAAGAAAGTGAACCAATGTAAAGATATTGATTCTAGGGGCAGTTTCATGAATCAACATCATATGAGATGCAGGTGAACCAATGTAAAGAGATTGATTTTGGGCTTGAACCTTGCGAGGTTGCCTACGTACCCAGCCTGGAAGGCAAGAATCAAAGGCCGCGTAGTTCAATTAAAGAATTAATTAATGATCATGTTGTTCTTGGGACGACGACCTAAAAAATGGTTTTGTGGGGACTTACACATGGTTAGTATCCCAGAGAGAGTATTATGGTTGAAGTTTTCTCTAAGCTCATGTGATTCATACTCGGTGTGAGAAACAAGAGGTAACAATAACCTTAACAATGCACAGTTTAATGTCATGTATGACATATAAAAGGACTATGCAGTTTAAAGTCTTACAGTTAGGACTACAAGTGCTGCACAGTTTAGTGTCATGTAGTAGGGATAGAGTACAGTTTAATGTCATGTAGGACATATCAAAGGAATTTCTGTACAGTTTAGCGTCATGTAGTTAGGACGATAGAGAAAACACAGTTTAATGTCATGTTGGACAAAAAGATGACCGCGCAGATTAATTTCATGTAGTAAAGACAAAAGAGTACACCATTTAACGTCATGTTGGACATATTAGGGACTTTTTTCATAGTTTAACATCATGTTGGATGAAAGTAACACAAATAGTTTAAGGTCTTATGCATGGACCATGTATTATATAGTTTAACGTCTTGCTGGATGGTGGTGCAGTTTTAGGTCATACCGGACCAATTAGGGAACTTTTTCACCATTTAACATCGTGTGGGATGAAATTACAAATAGTTTAAGGTCATATGTATGGACCATTGATGATGTAGTTTAACGTCTCGCTGGACGTAAGGGACTTCGGTACAGTTTAGCATCATGTAGTTAGGATGTCACAGTTTAACGTCATGTGAGAAGAATGGAATATAAATAGTTTAAGGTCATATGTATGGACCATTTCTATATAGTTTACTGTCATATAGAATGGATGATGAAGGGGGTATAGTTTAACGTCATGTTGGACGTTTGTGCAAATAGTTTAGGTTCATATGCGTGGACTGTTGGTTATGCAGTTTAAGGTCTTGTTGGACGGTGGTGCAGTTTAAGGTCATACCAGACCATGATGATATATTTTGTGTTTATACAAAATACTTCTTCAAAAATATGGAATTGGTTGGAGTAGTGATGAGTTCTCCATCCATCGAGATTAATGAATAAGCTCCATTGGAGTAGACCCTATGTATTGATTAAGGTCCTTCCCATTTTGGCTCAAGATTGGGAGGTTTCATTCCTAGTATCATTGGTGTTCTGAGAACTAATACCAATTCTCCCTGAGTGAATGAACAAAGATGAACTTTTTTGTTAAAATCTCGTGCCATTCGATTCTGATAAACTTCCAAGTGGTGCAAAGTGCACAATATTTTCACATCTAACCATTCCAATTCATTCAATCACTTTTGAGATTGCTCATCTATAGATTAATGATCACAAATGGATACTCTGAGTGAGGGTAAATGAAATTCAATGGGAAAGATGGATTTCGTTCCATATACCAGTGAATATGGAGTTGACTGCGATGCAGTGTGGGTGGTAGTCCGATAAGCCCATAAAACAAGGAAGAGTTTATCAGACCATGATTTCTTATCTTTATCTACCATATTTTGCAGTATATTTGAGAGAGTCTTATTGAAAGATTCTATCTGGCCATTGGCCGCTGCATGATACTAAGATGAATGGTTGGATTTGATGTTGTATTCTTGATACAACTTCTTCACCTCGGATAAACAGAAGTTGGTTCCATTGTCCGTCAATATGGTATGAGGGACACCAAATCTGGTAATGATGTTAGACTTGATGAATCTAACAATTCATTTATCACTGACTTCTTTGAGAGGTATTGCCTTTTCCCATTTGGAAAAGAAATCAGTAGCAGTAAGAATATACTTAAACTACTTGGCCGTAGCTGAAGGGTAAGGTCCCACCACATCCATTCCCCATGTGTAAAATGGACACAAGTATTTAGCTGTATGAAGCAGCTCTAGAGGTTGATGAATGATCTTGGAATGTACTTGGCATGAATGACACTTCTTTGTGAAATCAACACAATCTTGTATCATTGAAGGCCAGAAGTATCCAAGCCTTCGAATCTGATCGGACAGTCTATGTCCAGACTGGTGGGCACCATAGATTCCTGCATGCACTTTTTTCGTGACAGCCATTGTCTCTTCACCATCAATTCATCTGAAAATAACTCCATCAAAACCACGTTTGTCGAGAACTTTCTCATAGTGATTTGGGCTATCATAATGAGTAAAATTGACCACACGTCGCCAGATTTGTTTTTTCCCGGCTCTATCAGGTGGAAGTGTTCCATTTTGAAGGTATTCCCTAATAGGTGACATCCATCCTATAGTATGACCATACGGTACAGGAATGGGACTAATTTCATTAATTTCCTCTGTTCTGATTCGAACATAAGGTGAAATTGCACGACGGTGGGAAATACTAATGGTTGTCTCATCCTGATTTAGATCTTCCAGAGCTGTGGAAATATTAGTCAGTGTATCAGCTTGGGTATTTTGTGATCCTGGAACATAAGAAAATGTCGGTTCCGAATGGAATTCTTCCATTAACTCTCTGACGTAATCATAAAGGGGTGTAGTTATTTTTTTTCTAGTGGCATAATCCCCATTGACTTTCTGGATTACCAGGTCTGAATCACCTTTCTCCTTTAAGAGATTCACTTGTACTTGAAGCTCCAATTCCAAGCCTATGATGAGAGGTTGGTATTCTGCTTCATTATTAGTACCACCTTCCCACAATAAGAAGGAATAAGGTAACACTGCCTTTTCTGGAGAAATGAGCACAATTCCTAATCCAACTTTGTTAAATTTAGAATTTTCCATTTTCCTTCCTGTTGGACTTCTGGAAGCACCATCAAAATACATTTCCCATGCGTGAGGACTTTCTTGAATAGAGAAGACTTCCTCATTAGGGAGTTCAATATCTGAAGCTGTGTCTTCCACTGAAGGGTGTTCAGCCAGGAAATCAGCCAGAGCTTGGCCCTTTATTTCCTTTTGAGACACATACTGAATGTCGAATTGCTGCAAAATAATTTCCCACCTTGCCAGATGTCCTGTAAGCATTGGAAAACTAAGGATGAATTTGAGTAGTTTATTGTGAGATACTAATTGGACCTCATGATGTTGCAGGCAGTGTCTCAACTTCTGAACTACAAAGATTAATGCCAGGAAGCACTTCTCAATACTTGAATACCGGGTTTCTGCTTCAATCATAGTCCGACTAAGGTAATAGAGGTTGTTTTCATTCTCAGCATCATTCTTATGAGCAATAAAGGCACCCAATGATCACTCTAGGGCTATCACTTAGAGGATAAGTGGTATTCCTTCAACAGGTGGCATGAGTACCGGTGGACTCAAGAGGTATTTCTTGAGAATATGGGATGCTTCTTGACATTCTTTGGTGCACTGGTAAGTGACTCCCTTCTTCATCAATTTGGTGAAGGGTAAACTTTTGCCTGCCAAATTGGTGATGAAACACCGATTATAGTCTAAGTGTACTTCAAGTACTCTTAATTTTTTCAAATTTCGAGGAGGTTACATACCAATGATTGACTTTGTATTCTCAGGATCAACTTCAATACCACAATTGCATACAACAAAGCCAAGAAATTTTCCTGAGGTTACCCCAAAAGCACATTTTAAGGGGTTCATCTTCAAATTATGTTGTCGAAGATTGAAAAATATGACTTCAAAATCAGCCATGTGATTAGAACATTTTTTGGATTTAACCACCAAATCGTCTACATAGAATTCAACAAACTTCCCTAGAAAGGGTTTGAAGATACGATGCATGGAACACTGATATGTTGCACCCGCATTCTTTAAGACAAATGGCATTACCCGGTAGAAAAACACACCCTGAAGGGCTCTGAAGGCTGTATATTCTTCATCTTCTGGGGCCATTCGAATTTGATTATATCCATAATATCCATCCATGAATGAAAGTGCTTTATAGCCAGCTGTTTCATCAATTAAAAGTTCTGTAATCGGAACTGGGAAATCATCCTTAGGAAAATGCCGATTAAGATCTCTAAAATCAATGAAAACTTTAATTTGTCTGTTCTTCTTCTTTATAGGGAAAATATTAGCCAACCACTTGGGATATTGAACTTCTCTGACGAAGTTATCTTTGATAATATTATCCACTTCAGCTTCAATTTTAGAAGCATAAGTTTGGTGTGTTCTTCTCACGGCTTGCTTAAATCCTCGATGTTCTTCTGTTAAACCCAAATGATGAGTAGAAACATCATGATCATTCCTAGGAACCTCTTTATAGTTCCAAGAAAATATTTCTTGATTTTTATTTAAAATGGAAATATACATCACTTGTTCCTCAAGAGTCATGGCCACACAGATTAATGTGGGGCATGGATCTTCCTTTGTACCCAAATTTATTTCTCTGAGTTTATCCATGGTGGTAGAGATACCCTCTTCAAATGTTGGAGGAGCAACTTTGAGATCTTTCTCTTCTTCTTGAACAAGTGTTATTTCTTCCATTTCTACTTGCATAGTAGATAATGAAGCAGAATTTCCATGATCAGAAGAGATGTCAAAATTTGAACATCTTGAAGAAGAAGCTTCCATTTCCGGCCCGATTGATGATGAAGGGTCTTCTTTGGGTAATAAAGAGGAGATGATGGATTGGGAATCGACATCATTGTTCACCTCCGATGTTGCTATAACTTTATCTAGCCTGATTGGGTAAGTATAGACTTGTTGGATTTCAAAAGATGAAATGAAGACATTACCATTTGGGCTTTCATCATTGCTTAGAGGATCACCAATTTCTCTCATGTTGTCTAGCTCAATTGTCATAATTGAAATTATGGATATTTCCATAAGAGTATTTTGATTTGAGTCTATCTTGTCAATTTGACTTATAGGAAACACATAATCTGTACTTACATGCGCAAATGGATTTATTGGAATCTTCTCCAAACCATATGGATCATTAACATTGGTAATCTCCTTTGATGTGCATTTCTCCCTTCCCTTCATGTGATAGAATTCGGCCTCAATGTATTGAGACTCACATGTCTTGAATGGGGCCTTATCACCATACACTATCCCAACTTGACCATCGAAAAAATATTTGAGACATTGATGGTATGATGAAGGGATAGCCGCATGTTGATGTAGCCAGGGTCTTCCAAGAAAGATGTTGAAAGCGGAGTCTTGATCAACAACCATGAAATCTGAATTGGATATAAGATCTACAAACTGAGTTCTGAGTGTAACTTCACCTATTGGTTCTTGTTCATTTTTATGATATCCTTGTAACATCATGGTAGAAGGAGATAAATCAAATTCTGTGAGGCCCAATCAATGAAGTGTACGAATGGGCATGAGGTTGACTCCTGAACCATTGTCAATGAAAGCTCTTCAGACATCTATGCCATTGAAATTTCCAGATAAGTACAATGGCCTAATATGACCATGTACGACATCATCTTCATCTTCATTAGTGAAAGATATCACTGCATGGCATTCCGCAAGATTATTCTCTATGTGATAGACTTCAGCTGCAGCAATTTCAGTTTCAAACTCATGAGGACTTGACAAAGCCTCAATTAGTGCCCCCCGAAGATCCTTTGACTGATTCAAGGCATCCAGAATTGATAACTTGGCCGGTACTTGGTCCAAGTGTTTCAATACATCATACTTTTGATCTATAGGTCTGCGTTTCCCAACAGGAAAATGTGGTTTAGCAGGTGCGTTGGAAGTAGATGCTTTGGAAGATGATGCATCTTGTATTGGGATAAGAGTTTGCAATATTCTTGGTTTTGGAAGATTAGACTTATTAGATCCATTCACTTTCTGATAGGAAGAAGATGGAACCTTCAACCGGTCTTCTAGAATAACTGTGTCGGGACTGAATTTACTATTGGTATAAGAACTTGCTTTTTCTTGCTGAGCTCGCTAAAGGGCTCTACCACGAGTCTCTGATGCGTACACAGTTCTAGAAGGGGTAGAATTGGAATAGTGGATTGTGAAAGATCCACATCTTCCCCTGTATCCTGATCCTCTGGAACATCCTCTGATTCTTCTGTTTGATACCAGGAATTCAGGCTCATAGAAATCGAAACTGCGACTAGCATATGGATCTGTTAATTGAATCATATTAACAGAACCAAAAATAAACTCTTCATCTGATGAGGATTCTGCCTGAATAGCCAATTTATGTTGTTCCATTTGGTGGGGCGGTTCCCGTTGCTTCAAATTAGATGGCATCAAGCCCACCAGAGTCAAAGAAAACATAGACCTTGACACATACCCATCTTATTCTAATTCTTTATACTTCTTGGAATTATTTCACCCTTTTGAGGATTTGCCCTCTGAAGATGATTTTTCTGCGGTATTCATGGAAGAAGGTACATTGGGTGTCTTCAATTGTGTTCACAAAATATCATGAGTTCGATTGATCATCTTTCTGACCATCCAATCATCGTATTATTGTTCATTTTTTCTTTTGACTTCTTGCCACTCTCCTTCCTCCTCTGGAACTGTAGCAGTAACACATACTACCTGGGATGAAGAGCCTTTTAGTTTTACTTGTCCCAAGTCGACCATCTTTTTTAGGAGATCATTGAAGAAAAAACACTTCTGGATAGGATTCCCCGACATTTGATAAAAGGGGAAATAATTGGGATGGTCTTCATCTCCTTCATTGTTTGGCCTTTTGGGCCTTGGCAACTGAACTAAATTATTTTTCAGAGCCGAAATGAATTAACCAGGAACTTGTTCATTTTGGAAAGAGTATTTTTTTATTTTTAGATCCTCAAATTGTTTTTGCCTTTGATCTCTTTGATCATCTTGACAAAATGACCTTTTTTGTTGGCGCTCAAGAGGTGGAGGCCTTCGAGAAGAGGAAGGTTTTGAAGTAAAAGTAGGTACAAGTTCTTATTTAAGCATAACTATAGCAGTTTTTACTTTACCCATTCTCTTTCCTGGAGCTGATTGAATTACACGAGATTTATCCTTAATCTGTATAATAGAATATTCAATCTGTTGAGCAATTGAAGTAAGGTCTCGTAACCCTCCTGTGTATTTCGAAGGGATCAGTGGTGTGCGTAATTCGTCATTCAGATTTTCCACACAGATTGGCAACAGTTCCTCTTGAGGGAGTCCTAAGCTTAGGGAATATGTTAATCCCTTCCAGTGAGCAATGAAATCAGAGACTCTTTCATTCTCCCTTTGCATACAGTTTTTAAGATCAAAAACTATTGTCTTTGGAAAAGTTGAGCTGAATTGAAGAAGAAATCATTGACGGAGATCTTCCCATCTGGTAATTGACCGGGATTTCAAGCTTGTGTACCAGACAAAGGCTGGTCCCTGCAAGGTTCGCACAAAGCATCTGAGTTTCACTACTTCCTACTGCTCCGGAGTTCCCATCATAGGATCGCAACAAGACATATAATGTGTCAAATTTTGTTCAGGGTCGCCTGATCCATTGAAAATAGGGAATACAGGGTTCCCAAAATTTGATGGGGGAGAGATTGAATCTACCCATTCGGGGTAATATTTCTTCTCCGATTGAACCCGCACATGCATCCCTTCCATAGTCTCTAACCGATATATTAATGACTAAATGGTAGTTATTAACTTTTGAGAAACATGAAGTTGAACTTGTACTTGGGTAGGTGTAATGACAAGAGTCTAGACAGGTATGGCAGCTAGTATTGCAACTATTGGCAGCACTACAAATTGTTGTTGGACTTGACCCATAGGATTAGACCTGTGAGGGTGTACTGATAAAGGAGGATATTCTTGATCCACCTCAGTAGCTTCAACAAACTCCCTTGGCTGACTGACTCTAGCACGCTTAGGAGGAAGACTACCTTGAAGTAGTTCTGCATTCAACCTCCTCAATTCTTTCATTTCTTCCTCCTGTTGCGCAAATCTTTTCTCTAGTGAGAGCGATTGGCCTTCTCCAGAGGAAGGATATGTAACCTGATTCTTTCCATTCCCCTTGTTTGATCCCTTTCGGAGAGGGGGAAGTGGGTTATTTGAAGTGACACCCAGATTTTGGGTAATCCTTTGATTTTGTGTACGCACACCTTCTTCATTTGTGTCTGTGCGTACAACTTCTTGAGCAGGAATCTCTTCATATGAGTCCCATGAGTGATCCTCATCTAGTGCATCTGCAACAACAGCATTGATGACATTGATTGATGCATAACGCATCGCATACCTTCTATCATCATTTCTGTGATATTGTCTCCGTCCATGTCATTGATGAGACAATCCCTTTTGTTGATTCAATCCCTCAGGAACTTCTTGATGAACTGTAATTTGGAGAGAATTATCTGATAATTTGGCTCTACTTTCCTCTTGAGTCTTCTTCCCTAATCGATAAAAGACCGAATTTTTCTATGGAGGGGATTGATGATTTGAAAAAGTCCCTAGTCCTATGGACTCAGGCTGTTCCTTCTATCTTTTCTCAAATCCTCGAATCCTATTTGTTGATTCCAAGGGTTGGTTTAAAAGAGTCCCCAGTCTGGCAAGTTGGGGTGGCTCTTGACATGCTATGTCTGAGAATTTCATAAATTCTCTCCTGATCTTGCGGATCATAGTCTGGAAATTAGCTGGATTCATCAACCTGTATCCACTTTTATCACCCGGTTCAAAAGACTGTTGGATGATTTCCAACACTTATGTCACTTGATGATGTGCTTTCTCCATACGAGAGGGCTGTTCAATATTCTCATTTTCTTGATGTAGGAGTAATTCAACAACTTGTTCTCTGTATTCTTGATTTTGAGGAGAACTATTTGAGACCTGTTCTTGGGAAAACTTTTGATTACAAACAAAACCCATTGACTATGGCCAGTCACAGGCAATAACATTGCATGAGACCGTTTTCGGCAGGCTTTGCTGACTGGAGAGAACCGTGAAATGTAGTACTCCATGAACACCCCATACTCTGACATGAATACCAGATGGGGAATTGGAAATTAACTGGCACAATATTCTTAGTGCGCCAAGGCATGAACGCTGAAGGGCTCTCTGTTGCTTTTCAGCCTTCGGATATCGAGATACTGATAGAGATGCCAAGTCAATTTGATGTTGTAACCCTTCTATTATCTTAACATGATTTTCATATTCATCATAAGATAATACTTTCATTTTCAACTGACAAATAGTTTTCCATATGTTGAGACGAATATCATGAATTCCATCTTTCGTCAACATCTATGGAATGTTACACTGAGATTCAGCCAGAGTCCAAAACATGACTAGCACTTCACCTTTCTCCAGTTTTTTTTCTCATGATCACCATTTCCTCATTATCATTCAATGAAGATTCTTCTACATGATTTGACCATAGTTGTTGGTTTCTTGTTACTTCATCAGATTCAACAATATTGGTAGAGAAACCATTGATCAAACTAGAAGATGCATGACTTAGGGGTGGTTCGGAGAATGACCTACACCCTAGGCTATCTTCTGATTGAGAAATTATTTCACCTGCTAGCGATGAAGCATCAGACATGACTGGTTTCACATTTTCAAGTTCTTTAAGATAAGAGGGCTTTCTCGGCACTACATTTTCCACTGGAGCATTTTTCGGGAAATGTGTATCACTTCTGTGGAGAGGACATTCGCAGCGAAATTCATCATCATGGGTAGGACCACTATGGTGGGTTATATCAAAAGATGAGATCTCTTGCTCCTTGGTCTTCTAACCACACAGAGGGTTCCTGTAGCTCTCATCTGAAGATGAAACTTCAAGATCGACAAAATTTTCATGAAGCAAGCCTTCATAAGGAAGTGTCTGTTGAAGACCTTCAGAATTAATGTTCCCACTATTGGGAAATGAGGGAATAGAATCTTTCATTCCAACATGATAACTGTCTGAGGGCTTCAAGAACTCCAGAATTAATCAAGGCCTTGTTACATATTGGCTCTAGATCTCTTGACTATGATGGGAAGGTCTTCTTCTTAGATGCCTTCTTACTCGCCTTGGAAACCACTTGTTGATGAAAGTGGCTCCATTGAGCAGGTTTATGTGCCTAATCAAGAGAGATGGCCAGGTTAGGCTGATGATCTCTACTCAAATCAGGTGTATGTGCCTGACTTGGTTGTCTGTATGTTGTGGGGGAGTATTCCCCCACAACCCTCTTGGACTGGAACAGATGTCTGTGTCTATTCCGGAGTGAACTGTTGATTTGTCACTCCATTGGTAGGGATAGATTTATGTGTCTTTCCCTGAGATGCCGCTAAAGCTGTTATAATATCCTAGAAAGTATCCAAAATATGAGTAGGGATTTTCTTCTGCTCTTTCACCATTGATAGAATATTCTTGGTGACTTCAGCTTCCAGAACGTGGATATACGTCCATTCCATGCTTGGAGTAGGTGTATGTGCCTGCTCATGTCCTCATTTTCCTGTCAGTGAATCCTGATAGTACTCAAGTGTGGGGGCAGAGAGTTGAGTATGTCTCCTGTTTGTCACCGGAGTTTTCCTACTGACATCTTCGTGTGCTACCAAGCGAGAATGTTGGTAGGCTTGATTAATACTAGCAGGTGTATGTGCCTTCTGATTGTACTTCGTCGAACATGGTTGATGAGCTCCATCATATGTAGTCTGACGAGCCTACTGACTAGCTGATGATGTATAAACAGGTGTATGTTCCTGCCTATAGTACTCCACCGGAATTGCCTGGCGGGATTAGCGTGATGCTGCCAGAAAAGTCTGCTGGACAGCAGAATTAAAATGGGAAGGTGTGTGTGCCTACTCATTGCTTGCCACCACGTTGGTTGGTGGACTTCTCCAGAGATGAAATATATGAGAACCTTCTCACTAATGACCAGATATCACCTCTGGAGATTTGTCTTGCCTGCTCGGGTTCGAGGAACCTCAGCCGAATGCCTGAAGTCGGTACCCTCATCATATTGAGGGTGCACTGCCGCCCAAGTCTGGCGGTGATTGTTGATGGGATCCCTCGGGAAGGACTCATGCTTCCTTCAATTAAGGCCCTAATGGACCTTCTCATTCACCTCCCCAGAATATAGGAGTGAATGGTGATTGTGTTCTAGGGATAACGACCCAAAACGGTTGGAGACGGTGGTTAGAACCACCTGCTTCTTGATCACTGGTCGTCGTTGTCTGGACGACCAGGTTGAATTGTTTACCTGGAGGGCTTGTCGGGAAGCCTTCAGAGTTGGAATAGTACCATTTTGACGGTACTCCTTAACCAGCGTGTTTGATACCCAACATTTAAGACACTGAGTAGGTGATGTCATCCTCATAGAAGATGATGATCTAGCAGGAGTAGCAGCAGTGGCATTCGCAGCATCAGTATTCATAGGTGTGAACATTAGAGTAGCCATTTCTTAGAATGTAGAAAATCATGGAGAAGAGTTCCTATTTGATATAACAGATGTAATCAAGATAAATTCAGCCACTGCATCTTTTGGATGAGCACATATGCCAATGATTCTTTTTTTGGCCCTCTCATTGAGTTTAAATGGGTGCCTAACAAATAAAAAAACATCATTTTAACTTGGTTAAGGATTCACGTTGGGTTCCCCATTTTTTGTTTCCCTCTGGAATCAGGGATGACCTCGTTGATTGAAGGTTCAGACATTCCAATTAGTTTCTAAAGGATTTGTTCATAGAACCAGAAACATATAATGATTCCATATCCATTTGGACCTACCTTTCAAAGGTAGGCACTCATTAGTTGTGGACTGATGATGCTTAGGAATTTTCATTGGTCGAGAGGATGGGAGGTCAGACTCATCACAACTTTTTGAGGGGAATTATTGTCTATTCCAGAACTCTCTTTATAGATTTAAGTTATGTTCGTGAATCCTTATTACATTACCAAGTATAAAATTCACTTCCCTTTAGATCTTACAATCAATGATTGATATGTAATAAATTCAGAGAATCTTTTATATGTATTCGAGGTTCTTCATTAATGAAGAATCATCTGTATTTGTAAGAGATTCTGAGTTGATGGTATCCATAAAATACATAAAAGTCTCTTGGTCATTATGATGACCATAATGGTTTTAAAACCACTCAGTGGGGCACTTGAAGATTATTTTCATTCATGAGGACATGGATTATTTCAGAATTGGGATCTTACCCATTGATGGGCTACCTACGTATCCTTTGTTTTGGAAAAGGAATCAGAAACCACGTAGTTCAAATAAGGGAGTATGATGTTTATGATTGATAACTCAAAGAAAGATGTCATAATTACTTTTACACTCTAAGCTCACGTGATTCATGCTCGGTGTGAGAAACTAGAGGTATTGTTAAAACCAGACAATTGTGCCATGAAAGATGAAATCATAAGAAATGATGTGGGGCTTATGTATGTATGACTACCCAAAATAGATGAGGATTAAGATTTACTTTAGGGAAGGAATCCAGGAACAGGGTCTATAAAGGTATATGTACTTTATAGAGATTTGGACACTCTAATCCTGGGACTCACTCCTAAACAAGATGCCCAAGTTAAAGGGGGCTTATTATTGGGTTTTATTCCTGAGAAGGAATCCCAGATCCAAAGGAAATTAAGACTGGCGCTTATTCTTGAAAAGGAGGCCCATGTTAAAGGGATTTGAAAATTAAAGGGACATCGGGCTTACTCCTAGGGAGGAGGCCCATATTTGAGACTAGGGCTTACTCCTGAAAAGGAGGCCCAGGTTAAGGGAATTATGGTTGGGGCTTACTTCTGAGGAGGATGCCCATAATTTGGGCAATTATGATTGGGGCTTACTCCTGAAAAGGAATCCCAAGTTAGGGGATTTGGGGCTTACTCCTGAAGAGGAGGCCCATATTTGAGAATTATGACTGGGGCTTATCCATGAAAAGGAGGCCAAGGTTAAGGATTTTGTCATCTTAAAGGATGAGGTTGAATGAATGAAATCTCAATCTTTAGTGACATAAATATCTATAAATCACTATATTTTGAGAGATGTTCCATGGAGTTCATTTCAGATAAGGAAGCCAAATCATGAAATCATGCCATAAATGGCTTTGAAGAGTGTCTTGAATACTGAATCTTTAATAGGAGAGGTGGAATGACATAAGAGGGGTGAAATGGGCAGGAAAGACACCCAAAAAGGTAGGGGCGCACAAGTCATGGTAGGAGTGCAGGTACTGCGTGGGCGCGCAAGTCCTGGTCGCGCAGGTATACCAGCGCGACACATGGGTACTTGCACGATTTTCATCCCTTAGGGTAATACTTGGGTGAGACTTGGCTCAAACCCTTGGTATTATCCCTAGAGTCTTTCCAGAAGATGGAGCACAAGTTCTGGTGATGAAGTAGGGCGGAGCGCAAGTGTGTCCATTTCCCTTAAGGTTAAAACAACTTAGGCGCACGAGTGTTAGTGAATTCTAACACTTAGACCTTACTCTTCTTGTTTTAACCTTCCATTCTAGGTAAATAATTACCCTAGAGGTGTTCAGAAGACCTGAATAAGCGACTTGGGCTTTCAGAGCTCTGTATGTGAATTCTGGAAAAAATTCCTCCTGAAATGGGGGGGCCACTGGGGGTATTTATAGGCTGGAGAAGACCCCGGGAGGTTATCCTTTAGGGTGCGCAAGTCACTTGCATGACCATTAGGTGGCGCGAAAGTATACTTGCGCGACAGTGAGGGAACTTACGCGACCCTTGTTCTTTTGAAGCCTTGTTCATGCCTTTGTCGATTTTTGATGATTTCTTCAAAGGATGAATCAATTTGTGCTAAGTCATTTCGCTTTCCATTGTTTTAGACAATGTGATGAAAAGGAGTGTCAACAACTATACAGCCCTTCTTAATTCCTTACTGCATGACATTAAACTGCACAATCCCTTCTTCGTCTAACATGATGTTTAGTTGTAACGTCCTAGCTATATGATGCTAAACTATACAGAAGTCTCTTACGTACAGCAAGACATTAAACTACATAATCTCCAGTCCATACATATGACCTTAAACTATTCACACCATCGTCCAACACGACGTTAAACAGTTTCATCGTCCAACAGGACGTTAAACTGTGAAAAAGCCCCTAATACGTCCGACAAGACATTAAACAGTGTCCTCTTTTGTCCTTACTGCATGACATTAAACTGCATAGTCCCCCTTTCATCCAACATGACATTAAATTGTATTTTCCCCATCATCTTATATACAGGATTCTAAACTATACAACATGCTTATTGTCCAACATGACGCAAAACTGTGTTCACATCCAACATGATGTTAAACTTTGTCCCTATATTTGTCATACATGACGTTAAACTGTACTGATCATTCGTCCTAAATAACGTAATACTGAAAAAAGTCCCTTAATATGTCATACATGATGTTAAACTATATTTTTTCCCTAATACATGACACTAAACTATGCTTCACCAATAGTCCTCACTACAAGACTTTAAACTGCATAGTCCCTTAATATGTCCTACAATACGTTAAACTCTGTATCGTTAAGGATGTCGTTATCTCCTGTTTCTCAGACCGAGTATGACTCATGTGATCTTAGAGTAAACTTTAACTATAACACCATATTTGGTCCACTAATCATTTTTAATTCCAGACACCATTTTTTTAGGTCTTTGTCCTCACGAACAACTTGATCAACAACTCATTCTTTGATTGAACTACGCAGACTTTGATCCTTGCCTTCTAGGTTGGGTACGTAGGCAACCTCCCGAGGTTCAATCCCAAATTAAATCTCTTCACATCGCTTCACCTCCATATCATATGATATTGATATGTGAAGCAACCCTAGAACCAATACTTTTTACATTGGTTCACCATCGTCCATGCTATATGATGTTAAACAATTCGCAGTTTTTGTCCTGTATGACAATAAACTACAATATTCTTTAACACCCTCACCTGAGAGGGAATCATTATTTACATTGATCACGAATCATGTTATATTATAAAGACTACATGCATACATGTCAATGCCCGAACCTTTTATCTTGGGTCAAACCATCATTTCTCTAAAGTCCTCTTTCACCATTCACTTGTACGAACCAAATCTGTACAAAGTGTATTTCAAGAACTACATGTATCTTGATTCCCATACTTGTGGGATACATAGGAATGTTCGATCATCCCTCGAATCTATCCCCAATTCATTGGGCCTAACCCTAAATTCCACTTTCAGTCCCTTGGATGAAAATTCCCCCTGTGAAAACATGAATGTGGTATGAAATCCCTGGTCTTTATTCACATCCATTTTATAAAACACACAATGTGTATTCCTTATTATGGTCTTATCTCTATGACCCTAAACTAAGATCTCCTATACTCTCATCCCACATGACGTTAAACTATATTTCAAGAACTACGTATGGCTTGATTCCCATCCTT
Source organism: Viscum album (assembly GCA_963277665.1). NCBI lineage: Eukaryota > Viridiplantae > Streptophyta > Magnoliopsida > Santalales > Viscaceae > Viscum > Viscum album. The sequence goes on along the minus strand of OY728142.1, from coordinate 679,333,838 downwards.
ATGGGATACATAGTGAAGTCCAGCACCTCAATTCATGACCCAGCCACAACATTATTATGGATAACATTGTCCTGTATATCTTCTACATGCATTGGAAAATTCCCATTTTAATGTATCATACTCCTAACCTTAAATACTTCCAGATCTCCATAACCCTTTTCTCGACTTATGGTCACAAAATGTATGATTCCCAAGAATTATTTTGTCCAACTATGTAGCACGTGCCCTTAGGCGGCCTTGCATAAACAGTCTACATAACAGACCTGTCAACCAAAAGATTCTGTTATTTGACTATGCAGCCAATTCCCTTAGGTGGACCTGCATAATTCAACCCTCTAACGGGTTTGTTAAATAGTGGTAACTTCATTATTATGATAAAAACTTCTTTTTCCCTTATTTTTCTTAACTACAATAAGTAGGGATCCAAAAAAATAGTCATCCTTAACATATTTGTCCCATACACTTTTTCATGATCTGAAAGTATTCAAGTCTATGGTTTATATTTACCTTCCCTACATTTGGGTCAGACCTTCGTGGGAGTGACATTAATCCAATTCTTTGAAAATCTTGATTGGAAATATCCTCTACATATTCAAGTACCTCTCTTCATACCGCAAACTCTATGCTTTGGAAAATTTGAATCTCCATAAACTTTAACTGGCTTTTTAGTAGTAGAAAAGTAAATTTATGAGAGTTATTTTTCCTGACTATGAATCGTGTTCCCTTAGGTGGCCTTGAATAAATAGTCTACATAACGGACCTGTCAGCCAAAAGATGTTATTATTTGACTATGCATCCAATGCCCTTAGGTGGCCCTGCATAATTCAACCCCCTAACGGGTTTGTTAAATAGTGGTAACTTCATTCTTGGGAAATGCTTCTTCTAAAGCATTTTATCCCTTTTCTCATATAATTCTTTAGATTCAAAATTTCTTAAGTCATAGTTTACTTTTTTCCCCCATACTTGAATATGTTAATATGTTTTCAAATAAATTATCAAGGAATTGAGTTAATTTAAATCCATTCGATCAAATATATTTCGACCTTAAGCATTATCCTTTTTATGTCTGACGTGCATGAATTTAAACTACCCACAAAAGGCAAGGGAACTCTGAACAAAATTCAAGTTCCAACTCACTAAACATATACTTTGTATGATTTAGGTAATATTGAGAAATTAAAAAGATTAAAAGTTTGTAGGGTTATTTATAATAATCCTAGTAAAAATCAAACTATGCTTACTAGGCCCATTGGATTAGGTAATAATTTAAAGCAGGTAGAAAAAGAAGGAATGAACAAATTATTGAAGATGAAAGTGTCTTTCATTGATGCACAAGAGTTAGAAGGATGTCTATAGAATGAAGTCTCTTCTCTTTTCCAAGAATTACAAAAGGTTGTCAAAAAAAATATTCATTTGATTTACGGCATCCCGAGCTTCATCAACAGCCACTTGAATCTCATGCACTCGACCAGATTCACTCTTTTCATCTTAAAGGAGTGCTTTCTTGGCATCTATAATGGCTTTCATTCCATTCATTTGAACTCCTTCCAATGAATTATTAAGCTGGTCAAGTTCCCCAATAACAGCGTCTAACTATTGCTGAAGGTGTATCTGCTAGACGACATTCTCTTTGATCTTATGCATCAGCTCCTTTAACTCTGTAGCATGATAAGACTCATCTCGGGATACCGCAACCTCAAATTCCCTGATATTGGCTAATAGCCTAACCCTCGTCAAATCTTGATGGTACTTCTGCTCCATCTCCCTTATTAAGATGACTTGTTTTACCGCGGCATGGATCTATTGATATCCAAACCCGCCAAGTCCCAACATAATGAACATGGATGACAATCAGGGGATTTCGATGACAGCTCTTCTAGGGGAACTTTAGATATGATCTTCCATATGTTTTATCATGCCTTGCATTGTGAAAATAGGAGCATCTTTTGTACTTCTGGGTCTGACTTGGCATCACTATCACAAGAGGGAATATAATCTGGGATTAATTCACTTAGAGAAGTGCCATGTTCTACTCCTCCCCCCAAAACCCTTGTTACTTCTATTCCCATTGGGATGGAGGCTGGGGATTCACCTCTAGATCTAGCCATTGAAATTGATGGTCCTACATAGTCAATTGAATGTTTATTGGTTAGTTTCAAAGGATAAAAGACGTTGATTTAGTTGTCTTGAAAATTAAGTGTAGCCATAAATATTGTTATCTCTTACCCAATGGTAGATCAACAGCAGGAGAAGGCTCCTCCCCATTTTTTCTAGCATAACTAGGATTTTCAGGACATGTTTGAGGAAGCTCTACTAGGATCATCTCCACTTGAGATAGTGTATCTATAATAGTAGGGTTGTCTGTACCCCCTTCAGGCATTGGCAGTTCGGCAGCTTGTTCAGATGGAACTGCACATTTGAACCAATCATGTTCAAAGATGTAATAATAAGTTATTTTAACAGGATGAAGGATAACATTCATGTCCAGAATCTTCTAAATTACATGGTAATTTAACATGATCTAAAAAATCTTCAAAATATGTGCCATGTTCCATCATTTCATCCAATGTTATCTCATATTACTGATTAGTCTCACCAGTGAGAGCATTCGATATGTTTTATTGGTGACCTTCATGTTGCGGCATCTGATCCTGGACAACATCTTCAGATAAAATTGCAGCATTAGTTGTAGTGACTGCTAATTTTTCCGGTGTAGGGGTTGAACCTAAAGTATCACAGAATGGAAGTCATTTGATGTTTTCATTCAACATCTTATGAAGCATTGTTAATTTACCAGAAGCGGGATCTTCTCTCCTTCTAGCAGTAGCCGGAGTGATACAGGGAACAGACGCTGGCTCTTCTTCAGGAGCAGCCAAGCTAGCATGAACTTGTGACTGTTCACCAGTACCCTCCGTCCTCCTCAAAGGAGGGTTAATCCTCTCCATAAAAGGGGAAATTGAAGAAGCCCCTGAAATCCCAAGAAGTATGAGAAATATTTTCATGGGTTAAGACTCATGACTATTTGAAGAACTTACCACTACTAATGAAGTATTTAGCTGTGGAATTCTTCTTTCAATGCCTTTTCTTCTTTGGCTTCTTAGGAGTGTTGACATCATCATCTCCAATTACATGAATTGCATAATGAAAAGCCATGTCTAACTCCTCTTCCATGGATTGCTGGCTTGGAGATATCTCACCCGGCTCACGAGGGGATTCATTATCCCCAATGGTAGTACCACCAGGGCTATACCATGGTGAAGGAACCTCAGAAGTTCCTTTCTTTGCAACCTGCAGGATGAAGAAAGTAATTTCCTTGAATAACAATGCTTTGAATGAAATCAAGTTGCAAAGAAAATAAGGAAAGAAACTTACATATTCAGGATCCACATAATCATGCCACTCCTCATCTCCAAAACCACTAGTCCCCTCAATGGCGCCATGATCTATCATTTCATTCACCTGCTTGGTGATAGGAATGGAATCACCGGTGGCATATATGAGCATCTCTAGTTATCTGATGTAAGCCCACACTTCATCGGGGTTATCCTTGTAACTGATATTTGTAGAAGCCTGAAGATTCCCTATTCCAGGGATTTGTATCCCCTCGCACAGATCCAGCCAGGCAGTTTCAGAAACGCAATATAAACTTCGCCAGGTCTGGACATCCTCTGGTTGTAGATATTCAACATGTGTACCAGAAGGCTGTGAGGAGGGTCCTAAAATCATATACATTAGCTTCTTCCCAGCACTTGCAACTACAAATAACTGATAAGAAAATAAGACATGTTTCTCTATAAAGTAATGATGATTAAATTTAACCAACGAAGTAACTCACTAGGAGTATATGGAGTTGGTCTCATGATTCATATAGGAGGATTATATTTGTCATGAGACCTCTTTGCCACATGTTGTGCCTCATCATCCCCATCTTGGGAATCCGGCGAGTCATCCCTAGGTGATGAACCTAGTGAATCAGCTCCACGTGGGGAATCCTCCCATTTCCGATGAAGGGTTTCTTTCTCTACAGTTCTTTTCTTTTTCCCCACCTGATAAACCGGATGATTAAACACCCCTTTAAGGTATGATTCTATCCAGTTCTCCGCATACCATGTAGTCAACTTACTCCCCGCTTTGTCAACTAGTAGATCAAACACTGCCCCATTCTTCTCTATAGATGTCAGCAACCATAGTTTTCGGGCAACCATCAGATGCTGCTCTGACCTGACATGCACAGAAGGGGATATAATAGTCTACTGCAGACACTTGATTTGGTGTGAAAATCTGTATGGATCATAGCCCTCACATATAATTTCTATGTCAATCATGGTGGCCAGTACACCATCTCTACAAGCCAGCATGTACGATCTCAATTCCATATCGGTGGTTCCATCATCAACAAACTGACCGGTTGGCAAGTTTCTATAAGGAAAGAAATTGAATTCCTTAAACATGCTCAGCCTCACCTTCATATCATTGGGGTAATGGGATAATGGAGAAACTCTAGAAAATACCTGCATGGATGGCCTGAAGGAACTTCTAAGAACCTGTACTCTGTTCTATACATTATATGTCCTAAAATGAGTGGCGATCTATCCCCACAAAACATGGAATGGTCCCACTAATCTCAAAGGAGACTTAACCATAAATACATGGAGTAAGCACCAATGAATCTTCTCCAAAATGGGGGTATCCAACCCAACCATTTTCTTCTCATCCAACTTGCCTGCCACAACGAAGGTCCCTGGCCAGACGCCTCCCTTCAAATCCTTGACTGGAAAAAGATAAACACTGAGCCATAAGGCTAAGAAGCCTGCCATAAGGGTCTTTTTTTGGGATTCTCTGATTTACTTCATATCCCCACTTCTCACATTCTCCTGCATCCTGGGTCAGCCAGAATGTGCCAAGAGCACCCCTCTTCTCTATTCTGGGGTAGGTAGTATGATGAGTACAGGTGGGCCCCTTCTCCTTCGAATCCTTGTCCTCCTTCTAGGTAAGAAACATATTCCTCCACTCCTATGGATGAATATCCTTTCTAGAATGAGTTAGGGAGGTCTCTTAACTCTTGAGCGTGTGGATGATTTTCAATAACTCAGGATCTAAAGCTGGAGTCTTCTCGGAATCATTCCAAGTCACCTTTGGAGGGATGAATTCATCATACATATTGCCCAGAATTGGAGCCCCCAATATCATTTAGACATCCCACAAACTGATGCCTACTTCTCCATTATTCAGATGGAAAGAAATGGTTTCTTGGCTCTAACAACTGATTAGCTCTAGCCCAAACTCATCATTCCTGTAGAAATATGTCTACCCAGCCCAGACAGCTTTATATATCGCATCTCCTTTCAAATCCTCAACAAACTCTACACGGGTTTATCGCACCAAGTATGACAACATCCAAGTTGGCTTCACACCTCCTCTAGGATGGAAGTCCCAAATCTTCTTCCAGCCTTTGGATTGATCCATCTAAGAATTTAATAAGATTAAAGGATAACAATGCAGTTGCAGCTTGGGCTTATTAGGTTTCAGATCTGGCACAAAAGGGATATGATGCATCATATAGGCCTTCTCCACTGTTCCAGTATTTACATATTGTCCTCCACTTGAGATATCTGCTGAAGTAAAATTAGTGTAATTCAGAAACCAAGAATGTGGGAGACAGTTCTTTGCCTCTGGAATATTGACGTCTTGTAGATGACCATGCCCATACAGAGGCAAGTAGATGTTATGTGGAAAGTCATGATGATAATTTTTCAAGTACTTGTCCAAATCTGGAAGAGTATTGTCATAGATATCTTAGTAATCATGGCCTACAATGTTCATCATATCATCAATTCACTTGTTGTCCAGTTTATCAGCCATTCTGATTCTTCTAGGAGCCATTGAATCTGCAAAAAGGTTGAATAGTTAACTCTTATGGTAGTTGATTTTTGAGAAAATTTGTGAAGAAATTCGAAAAAAATGGCTAAGTCATTAAGGGGTGCAAGTCCAATGTTGGCGCGCAGGTGTAACTATGTCGCGCAAGTTTTGGTCGTGCAGGTATCACTGTGAAAGTACAAATAACTCTACAAAAGCATGACACAAAGAACCAGCGGAAAACAAGTTACTTTTGCGATGAAGGAATCTTGAACGGTGAGAGCAGAAATCTTTGAGAACCAGTTGCTTTGCATGAGGAATGTACATATATTTATAGGCAAGGTTGTACCCCTGTGCAGCTCGCACCTGCGTGACGCCATCTGCACGCCTCTCACCTGTGCGCCTCTATCTGCGCGCTCAAAACATGCACACCGCCCTTCCTAGGTCTTCTTCTTTACCTCAGAGTCACATCATCATTCCTTTTAGATCCAACTTTGAGGGGGGAATTTTGTTGACTCTCCTTTCCATCACCGAATCTAACAACTGAAAAAGGTAAATACCTTAACACAAAGTGATTCATCCTTGGAAGAAACATAAAAAATTGAAAAAGGCATGAACATGGATTTTTTTACAATTGGGTCGCGCAAGTTTTATCATGGCCATGTAAGTATACTTGTGAACCTCATATTGGTCACGCAGGTGAATTTCACACCCTAAGTTATTTTCTCCCAAGGTCTTCAAAGGCCTATAAATACCCCATGCGGGCCACCCATTTTGAAGAAGAAAAATCCATAAACTCAGATTTGAGCTCTCAGCTCCCTAGTCTCTTCTCAAAGCCATCTGAACACTTATAAGGTAATTTCATACCTAGAACGGAAGATCTAAAGAGTGGTCACAAGTCCTAAGTGTTGAAATTCCTCAACACCTGCACGCCTAAGTGTATAACCCTTCACGGAATTGAAGACACTTGCATGCCGCCTTATCCCTTCAACAGAACATCCCTACCACTCATTTAATGGTCTTTAGGGATAATACTAAGGACTTGAGCTAAGACTTTCCCAAGTATTACCCTATGGGTTGATCGTCGCGCAAGTACACATGTGTCACGCAGGTACACCTACGCGACCATGACCTGCACGCCCAAACTGGACCTACACGCCTACCTTCTTTTGGGTGCCCCTCCTGTCCATTCATCTCTTTTCTTCAAATCGATCTCTCCTCTTCATGATTTATACATTAGAATCTTCTTGAAATCCATTTATGGCGTTATTCCTTTGTTGGATTCCTTATCTGAAATGAATTATGTGGAACATCCCTCAAAACCTAGTGATTTGCATATCATTATGTTACTAAGGATAGAGATTTCATTCATTCAACCTCGCTCTTTAAGATGATAAGATTTTTTTTGGGAATCCTCTTTAGGAGTAAGCCCCAAGTCCCCTATTCATGGGCATCCTCATAAGGAGTAAGCCCCAGTCATCATGTTTCTTAATCCTGGGCCTCCTTCTCAGGAGTAAGTCACATTCATAATTCCCTAACCTGGTCCTCCTTTTCAGGAATAAGCCCCAGTCATAATTTCCTATCCTGGGCCTCATTTTCAGGATTAATCCCCAGTCCAAGTTCCCAAATATGGGCATACTCCTTAAGAGTAATCCCCAAATCCCAAATTCCCTTAACCTAGACATCCTTTTCAGAAATAAGCCCCAGTCATAATTTCCTAACCTAGGCCTCCTTTTCAGGATTATGCTCCAGTCCTCAAATCCCTTTAACCTAGGCCTCCTTCTCAAGAGTAAGCCCCAGTTCTCAAGTCCCTTTAACCTGGCCTCCTTTTCAATAATAAGACGTAGGCATAATTTTACTTTACTAGTCTTAACATCTTTGATTTGGGATTCCTTCTCAAGAACAAAACCCAATCACAGGTCCCCTCCTAATTTGGGGATCCTCTTCAAGAGTAAGCCCCAGGATAATTATCCAAATCTCCATAAAAAACATATACCTGTATGGACCTTGTTCTTGGGATTCTTCTCTAATGTAAGTCCGGATCTCTATCTATTTGGGAAATCATACATACATAAGCCTTATATCATTCCTTGTGACTGCATATTTCATGTCACAAATTGTAAGGTTTACTGATACCTCTTGTTTCTCACATCGAGCATGACTCACATGAGCTTAGAGTGTAAAAGTAACCATGACACATCTCTTTGGGCCGTTAATCATTCGTAATCCCCGCAATTCTCAACCAAACTATGTTGACTTTGATCTCTACCTTAAAAGTGTAGTACGTATGAAGCCTTTTGGAGGTTCAAGCCCATCACCCATTAATTCTCAACCATACCATATGACGTTAAACTATATCTTTATTCCCAAACTATGTGGGTTCTGATTCCTTTTCTAACAAGGATACGTAGGTAGCCCATCTTCGGGTACGATCCTAACTCTAAAATAATCCATGTCTTTCAGAACCACAATAAACTTCAATTGCCCCGCTGAGTGGCTTTAAAACCAGTATGGTTATCATAATTACCAAGATATCTTTAGATAATGTGTTGATGGATACCATTGACTAAGAATCTCTAACAAATAACGATGATTATCTATTGATGAAGAACCTCAAATACATAAAAAAGATTCTATAAATCTCATACATATTAATCATTGATTTTTATATCTTAAGTTAAGCTCATTTTTATACATGGTAGTGTAATATGGATTCACAGACATAAGCTAAATCTATAAATAGAGTCACAGAGTAGACAATAATTCCCCCCAAAAAGGTGTTATGAGTCCGACCTCCCATACTCTCGACCAATGAAAATTCTTAAGCCTCAGCGGTCCAAAACTAATGAGCACCTACCTTTGGAAAATAGGTCAAAATTGATATATAATCATTGGATGTTTTCGGTTCAATGAACAAACCCGTTAGAAACCAATTGTAATATTTGAACCTTAAACAAACAAGGTCATCAAGATTTCCAGAGGAAACAAAGGGGTTTTTTATTTTTGTTATATTTAGATTTTATGGGTTTTAGAATTTTTATTATTTCTAGGGGTTTTAGGGTTTTTCCATTAGGGTTTTCTGGGTCTTTAAGGGTTTGTGTGGTTTTTATTATTTTAGGGGTTTTTAAAGTTTTTAGGTGTTTTAGTATTTTTAATGGGTTTTAATAGTTTGTATGATATTTAGGTTTCATAGGAGTTTATTTGGTGTATTTAGGCCCATTTAGTGTTTTATGGTTTCTTAATGGTTTTATGGTTTTAAGGTTTTTATGGTTTTTAAATAGTTTTAGGGTTTTTTGATGGTTTAAGTATTTTTAGGGTTTTTAAGTATTTTTCATGTTTTTATAGATTTTTAACAGTCTTACATGTTTTTAGGGATTTTAAAGGGTTTTTTATTTTAGGGGATTTAGGGTTCTTTAATGTTTTTAGGGTTTTTAGGGTTTTAGTGCGTTTTAGTGTTTTTCTAGTGGTTTTTAGGGTCTTTTAGAATATTGTTGTGGTTTTAGGGTGTTTTAAGGATTATTGTGTTTTTAGTGGTTTTATAGGTTTTGATGGTATTTTTGTATTTTTAATATTTTAAGGGGATTTATGGTTTATTTAGGGTTCTTAGGGTTTTAGGGGTTTTTAGGGGATTTAATGTTCTTTTGGATTTTTTAGTGTTTTTAGTGTTTTAGTGGTTTTAGGTGTTTTAGGGGTTTTAGGTATATTTATTAATTTTATAGGGTTTTAGGGTGTTTTAATTTTTTTTGGATTTAGGGTGTAGGATATAGGGTTTAGGGTGTTTGGTTTATGGTTTATAGTGTATTGTACCGAGTTTAGGATGTTGTGTTTTCTATTTAGCATGACGGCTATAGTGTGTCATGTATAGTGTTTATGGATTATAGTTTTCGGTGTAGGGTATATGGTTAAGGGTTAAGGGTTTATTGGGTAGGGTATATAGTTTAGGGATTTTATTGGATTTTATGGGTTTTTATGTTTTTTTATTTTCAAGGTTATTAGGGGTTTAGTGGTTTTAGGGGATTTAATATTTTTTAAGGGTTTAAATTGTTTTTAGAGGATTTAGGGGGATTTAGGGATTTTATGTTTTTATATGTTATTATGTTTATATGGGTTCTTAGTGTTTTTTTATTTAAAAAGTATTAGTTGTTGTTATGGGTTTTGAGGTTGTAATGAACTTTTTAATTTTTTTAGATTATTTAGGTTTTATTTCTTTTTTTGGTTTTTGGGGTTTTAGATTTTTCTAGGGGTTTTCATGTTTTTTAGGGTTTTTATGGTTTTTAATGGTTTTTATTGTTTTATGTATTTAAGGGTATTTTAGGGGTTTATATAATGTTTTTGGGAATTTTTATCATATATTTAGTTTTTTTGGTCTTTATGTGTTTTATTTATGGTTTTAGGGTTTGAAGGGTATTTGATGGTTTTATAATTTTTAGGTTTTTTTGATTTTTTAATCTATTAATTATTTTTAGTATTTTCATGTGTTTATTAAAATTTTAATGGTCTTAGGTTTTCTATTGTTTTGAATTGAATTTAAGCGTTTGAGTGTTTTTAGGATTTTTAGTTCATTTGGATTTTTTTTACAATTTTTAGAGTATGTTAATGTTTTCAAGGTTTTGAGGGGCTTTCATGTATTTTTAGGGTCATTTATGTATTTAGGGGTTTTAGGTTCTTTAGGTTTTTATGGTTTTTAATTTAATATAGGGTTTTGAGGTGTTTAAAAGTATTTTATGGTTTTTAGGAAATTTTATGGTCTTTTAGGGTTTTAAGGTTTTTTATCGTCTTTTAGGGGTTTTAGGATATTTTATTAGTTTTTTGGATGTATGCATTTTTAGGGGGGTTTTAGGGCTTTTAAGGGATTTTGGGTCTACTAGGTATTTTGGGTTTTTTTGGGTCCTAGGTCCTATTAGGGTCTTTATGAGTTTTATGGTCATTTAGGCGGTTTTATGGGTTTTATGGTGTTTTAGGGTTTTGGGGGTTTTAAGGAATTTTAGGGTTTTTGTGTTTATGGAAATTTTATTGGTTTTAGGTTCTTCATAGGGTTTTAGGGTATTTTTAGTGATTTTAAGGGGGGGGGGGTTTGGGCTCTTATATTTTTCTTATTGTTTTTAGGGATTTTATTGATTTTTAGAGTTTTCATGGATTTTCATTGAATTTCTTAGGGTTTTAGGGAATTTTGGTCCTTCCAAGGGTTTTTAGGGGTTTTAGGGGTTTTAGTGTTTTAGGACTTTTAGGGTTCTATAATTTTTAGGGGTTTCTCAGGTTTTTATAGTTTTAGTGGGATTTTGGGTATTTTTGGAATTTAGCATTTTTAGGTTTGGGGGTTTATACGTTAATTCCATGTTTTTAGGGCCCTTTAGGGGATTTAGGGTCTTTTAGTGTATTTTTGGGGTTTTAGGGATTTTGGAGTTTTATTATTTTTAGATTTGTCTTGTTTTGAAGGGGTTTATGGTTTTTATTGTTTTTATGATTTTTTAGTGTTTTTAATGGTGTCTTAGAGGTTTAGGGGTTTTTTTTTGTATTTTGGGGTTTGATAGGGTTTTTATGAACTTTATGTATTTCATGTATTTTAGGATTCTTTTGGGTTTATACACTTTGTTATTGTTTTTAGTGGTTTTATGGTGTTTCTAGGTTTGTATAGTGTTTTTTATAATCTTTTTGTCATTTTATTAGGTTTTAAGGGCCTTTAAGGTTTTTATGATTTTAGGGTCTTTTAGGGGTTTAGGGGGTTTTAAAGTTTTGGGGTTTTGGGGTTTTTAGGAGGTTTTTGGGTATTTTAGGGTTATTTTATGGTTTTTAGGTTTTTTATAGTTTATTGGTTTTTTATGGGTTTTTGGAATTTTTTAAGATTTTATAGGGGTTTAGGGTCTTTTGGGGTTTGTTGGGTTTTTAGTGTCATTTATAGCTTTAGTTTTTTATGGTTTTTTTGATTATTTTTTGAAATTTTTATTTTTCTAATTGATTTAAGGGGATTTGTTTTGTGTTTTAGGGTTTATTTAGGGTTTAAGGGGTTTTATGATTTTTACTGTTTTTAGTGTTTTAATTTTATTAGTGTTTTTAGGGATTTAACGGGTTTTAGTTGTTTTAGGGTTTTTATTGTCTTTTAGTGGTTTTTAGTGTTTTTAAAATTTTTAGGGTTTAATGTGTTGGGTATAGGTTTTAGTGTGTGTCATTTAGGGTTTTTAGTGTAGGCTGTTGGATTTCGAGTGTACATTTTTGTGTTTACGACTTGGGTATAGTGTTTTGGGTGTAGGGTTTAGGGTTTAGGGTATATGTATATTGTTTTGGAGGTAGGGTTTAGGGTTCATGGTGTAGGTTATAGAGTTTTTTGTTTTTTTGGGGGTTTTTTTATGGTTTTGGTGTTTTTATTGTTTTTTTGTTTTATTGGGGTTTTTCGGGTTTTTTGGGGATTATTTTATTTTTTGTTAATGTTTGGGGGGGTTAGTGTTTTATGGGTTTTATGGGTTTTTTGGAGGTTTTTTATGATTTTTAGTGGGTCTATGGTTTTTAATTTTTTAGGGTGTTTTAGGGTTTTTTGTGTTTTAGTTATTTTAAGGGGGTTTAGGTGTTATAATTTTATTTTGAGGATTTTATGAGTTTTTTTTTGTTTTTTGGGTTTTTTGGGGTTTTGGGGTTATTTATTTATTTATTTGGGGTTTTATGGTTTTATGGTTTTTTGTGGTTTTAAATTTTGATGGATATTTATATTTTTAATGGGTTTTAGTGTATTTAAGGGTTTTTTAGGGTTTGATTGTTTTGAGTGTTTTTTATGTTTTTCTATATTTTGGGGTTATTAATTTATTTTCTTGGGTTTTAGGGGTTTTAAGTAGTTTTAATATCTTTTAGGGTCTTTTAGGATCATTTTGGGTTTTTCAGGATGTTTTATATTATTTGGGATTTTAGAGTTTTATGGGGTTTTATGGTGTTTAGTTTTGTTGACTGTTTTTAGGTTTTTATGGGTTTTTAGTGATTTTAGGATTTTTAGGATTTTAGGGTATTTAGGAACTTTTGTGGGTTTTAGGGGTTTTTTTTTGTTTTAAGGTATTTAAATGTTTTTATGTTTTTCAGGTATTTTATTAGGTTCAAGTGTTTTTAGGTGTCTTATGTGTTTTAAAGGCCATTTATGATTTTTCAGGTTTTAGGACCTCTAACAGATTTTTCAGGGTTTTTTTTATATTTAGGGGTTTGGGGGTTTTAATAGTTTTTTGGGGTTTTAGGGTCTCTTAGTGTTTTTAAGGATTTTTAGTGCCTTATAGGGTTTTAAGGGGATTTTATGTTTTATCATCTTTTTGGGGTTTCAATTGGTTTTAGGGTTTTTAATATCTTTTATGGTTTATGGTTTTAGGGATTTTGGGTATTTTGGGGTTTTTGGGTCTTTTACTATTTTTTAGGTTTTAGGATCAATTAGTGGTTTCATGGTTTTTAAGGTGGTTTGGATTTTTTAGGTGTTTCAGGTTCCTTTAAGGTTTTCAAATAATTGATAGGGTTTTAGGGATTTTTAGAGGTTTTTAAGGATTTTAGTGTTTTGAGTGTTTTAGGGGATTTTTTTTAGTTTTTATAGGTTTTAATGGGTTTAGGTTATTTTTTGTTTTTAATTTTTTTTATCATTTTTTAGGGTTTTAGTGATTTCCAGGTTTTTTGGGATTTAATGGTTTTATATATTATTTTCTTTTTAGGGTTTTTTGTAGTTTTTAGGTTTTTTATTGGTTTTTGGGTTCATTAGGGGATTTATTATCTTTTTAGGTATTTTAGGGGTTTTAGGGTCTATTAAGGTTTTATGGTTTTCTATGGTTTTTTAGGATATTAAGGAATTTTTATTGTTTTTAGTGTTTTTTGGTTTTCACGGAATTTTAGGGTTTTATAGAATTTTTAGAGGTTTTAGGGTCTTATAGTGTTTTTATTAGTTTTATGGTATTTATGGTTTTCAAGATGATTATTGGTGTTGTATGTATTTTGGGTTTTTGGGTATTATTTTGGTATTTTTAGGGTGTTTAATGTCTTTTTATGGTCTTTTAAGGTATTTTAGACTATCAGTGTTTTTTTAGGATTTTTAAGGATTCATTGATTTTATGTTTATTTACGTTTTTTATGGTTTTTCAGGTTTTTTTGGGTGGCTTTTGGGTGTTATTATAGGTTTATTGGGTTTTTATAATCTTTATACTATTTTATTAGTATTTTAGGGTCTTTTATGTTTTTTGGTGTTTTAGTGTATTTTTAGGGATTTTAGGATTTTAGGGTTTTTAAGAGTTTCAAGGCTTTTTAGGGGTTTTTTATGGTTTTTAAAGATTTGGTGGTTTTATGGTTTGAAGGGGGTTTAAGTATTTTCTTGTGTTTTTAGTGATATTTAGGGGTTTTTATAGTTTTTAAGGGATTTTAGTTTGTTTTTTTTTTGGAGTTCCATAGGGTTTAGGGTCTTTAAATTTTTATTGATTTTAGGTTAATTTGGTGTTTTTAGGGTATCTATGGTGTCTTATGGTTTTGTAAGGGTATTAGGGCATTTAGGGTTTTTATGGGTTTTTAGAGTTTTAAGGGTTTTGGTTTTTTTAAGATCCTTCATTGTATTTAGGGTTTTAAAGGTATCATAAGGTTTACGGTATGTGTTTTTTGGTTTTGGGTGTAGGGTTTATAGAATAGTTTTTAGGGTTTATGTTTTCGGGTGTAGGGTTTCGGGTTCATGGTGTATGGTTTAGGGTATATGGTGGAGGTTATAGGGTTAGCATGCTGATTTTTGGGTGTATGGCATTGGGTTTCAAATTTATGGTTTTTGGTTTAGGGTTAAGGAATTTAGGGTGTATAGTATAAGGATTTTATTTTTAAGGGTTTTACGGTTTTTTGGGTTTTAGTGTTTATTTTTGGGTTTTGGGTTTTTTTGAGTTTTGGAGTTATTAGAGGTTTAAATGGGAGTTATTTTTTTATGTTTCTCTGTGGTTTCAAGGATTTTTTGGGATTTATATTTTTTTTTTATTTTTAGGGTTTTTAGGGTTTTTATGTTTTATAGGGGTTATTTTGTTTTTGGGTGTTTATGGTTTTATGGATTTTTATGATTTTTAGTGGGATTTATGGGTTTTTGTGGATTTTAAGGGGTTTAGTAATTTTAGGGGGTTTGTGTATATTGGGTTTTTAGGTTAATTAAGATTTTTTTGGTTTTTTTTGTTTTTAGGGTTTTTAGGGGTTTTTAGGTTTTTTAGTGATTTTTAGGGATTATAATGGTTTGTAGTGTTCTTAAATATCTGTTAATGTTTGTATATGTGTCTGGGTTTTTTATGTGTTCTATGTGTTTATGTATATCAGTGGTTTTAGGTTTTTAAGGGTCATTTAAACTCTTATAGGGTTTTTTGTGCTTTTAGGTATTTACTATTTTTAATATTTTTAGTGTTTTTGGGTTTTTTGGGTGTTTAGTTCATTTATGGTTTTTAGGGTTTTTATGTTTGTTCATGGATTTGCAGGGTTGTAGGGTTTTTTTTGGATTTTTATGATCTTTGGGTTGATTTAGGGTTTTTATGGTTTTAAAGTGTTTTTAGTTTCTTTTTATTTTAGTTTCTTTTAGTTTTTTATTGGTTATGGTTTTTATAGTTTTTATTTTTTTAGGAAACTTAATGGTTTTTAGGGATTTTTGGGACATTTAGGAGGTTTTATTTTTTTAGGGTCCTTTAGGGGTTTTAATTTTTTTTGAAGTCTTTTTAGGGTTTATATTTATTTTTGTCTCTTTTTTTTGGTTTTTAGGATTTTAGTTGTATTTAAGGTTTTTAGGTGTTTATTTTGGTTTTTAGGGGTTTTTGGATTTTTAACATTTTTGGGGTTTTTTAGATTTTTTGTGTTTAGGTGTTTTTAGGGTTTTTAGAGTCTTTGGAGGGTTTTTTTGGGTTTTTTGGATTTTTGGAGGATTAGGGTATTCTGTTTTTTTAGGATAAATGGGGTACTATGGGTTTGTGGTATTATAGGGAATTTTAGATGTTATTGTGGTTATTATGGTTTTATAGTTTCTAGGGTTTTTAGGTTGTTTTAGGTTATTGTTATTTTTAGGGTTTTATGTTTTTTTATTTTTTATGGGTTTTAATGGTTTTGTTGGGTTTTGGGGGGGTTAGTTTTTAATGTTTTTAGGTATTTTTAGGGGTTTCAGGTGTTTTTTGGTTTATTAGAGTTGTTGGGTATTTAATACTTTATCATTGTTTTTAGGGTTTTATGGTTTTTAGTGTTTTTAAGTATTTTAGTGCTTTCTTAGGTTTTTTTTTATTTTTACTGTTCTCATAGTGTTTTTACTGTTTTTTGGATTTAGGGGTTTTATTTTTGTTTTATTTTATATTTTTATGGTTTTTAGGGGTTTACGGTTTTTAGGGTTTTATTGTTTTTAGGGGGTTTAAGGGTCTTTTAGAGTTGGGGGGGTGTTAGTTTTCTATTGGGTTTATGGTTTAATTACTATTTTTATGATTTTTAATGTTGTTTTAGGGTTTATAGAGTTTCAAGTTTTCATTGGTTTTATGGTCAGTATGGTTTTTTAGTGTTCTAGAATATTTAGTATCTTTGGTATTCTAGGGTTTTGATGGTTTTTAGATTTTTTAGTGTTTTTAGATTTTTTTTGGGTTTTTATGGATTTTAAGGGTGTTTGACTACTTTTATGGGTTTTTTGGCAGTTTAATTGGTTTTTAGGGACTTTTTGAGTTATTTTTGAGGTTTAGGGTCTTTTGAGGGGCTTTAGGTTTTTTAGGTTCTTTTAGGGAAAGGGAGGTGTAGGGCCAAGCTATTACCGACCCCCTGAATTTATTAGAAAAAGAGATGCAGTATAAAAGGAAGGGGAAGAGTAAAATGACCCCTAGCCAAAGAAAATACCAAAAAAAGAAAAAAAAAACATAGAAAAAGACACAATAAACCAAACACAGAACCAGCTTCAGCACCACGATACCAAAGCACCAACCTCCAATATCCCAAATGCCAATCACCATCACAATATCCATCAGTATGCATCATCATCACCTACCAAACAATTAGCGACTGGAAACCAGAAGCAAAAAACACCAAGATCACCCACCAAAACAAATCACCAATAACATCATTCATTATCCCAAGATACCCGCATTAGATGACGGTTCCTTCATCACCACCAAAATACCTCCCAAATTCACAACCAAATGACCAAGACACTAGAAACACCAAAACCAAACCTGAAATTGGCCGATACTATAAATTAACCACAAGGCCTCCCCCCTCTGAGCCATTGGTGCCGACCCTAAACAAACTGAAGCATACCAGATCTGATGTCGAGCCAAGATGATGCCGCGATGGGATCTCGGAGCCGGAAGGCACAAAACTATCATTGAGTAGGACATGGATGACACCAAGAACACCATATCTGCTATTGGATCCTAAATTGGAGGACCATGAAGATCCATCACAGCCAAAAACAAGTAACTTGGAGCTAACATCGAGTGCAGGGTAGCTGCGACGAGATCCTGAGGACAGGGGAACGCCAAAGTAAAGAATGAGAACACTGATCCTAACACCAAGCTCTCGAAGCAACAAATAGATCCTGAATTAGGAAAGGATGACACTGATATGGCATCCCAAATGAAGGACACATAGATCTGATGCACGCCGAAGCCAATCAAGGATCAAGAATCTAGGGGAGTCCAAAACGCCTCTGCACAAACTGGAGCCAACATCAAACGTTTCGCAGATGAGGCCCAGTCCCAAAGTCCAAAGTCATGATAAAGCCACCACTATGAAAAAAAAAACGACCCAAAGCCACACAGATTTTGGGTTTTTGGGTTTTTTATGGTTTTAATGTTTTCAATGGGATTTTAGGGTGTTTAAGGTTCTTAGGGTATTTATGGTGTTTTAGTGTTTTTAGGTATTTTAGTGTTCTAGGAATTTAGGGTTTTAGGGTTTTTACGTTTTTACTATTTGTATTGTTTATTTAATGTTTTATGGGTTTTTTGGGTTATTGAGATTTTTATGGGTTTTAGTGTTTTTTATGTGTTTCTAGTGTTTTTTGGGTTTTTAATGGTTTTAATAGATTTTTTGTGTTTTTTTTATTTTTAATATTCTTTATGGTTTAAGGGTTATTTTAGGGTTTTTTGGGTTTTTGGTATATTGGGTACAGATAATATTACAAAGGGAAAGAAAATACTGACAACAATTTTGAAAAGGAAGAAAACAAACAGCGTAAATATTTGAATGAATAATTTCTGAAGTAGACAAAAATGGAAGAGGAATTGGAAGGTGCCATGAAGAAAAGATCCTTCACGGACCACCATTCTGCATAGTGGTCTGCTTCGTGAGGAGGCCGTGAACTAACCAATTCACGGGATTCAGATGACGACACTGGTCCCCTGCCAATGAAGTCTTTCATTAAAAGGTGGTATAGAAACCCACCCCGCATATGGTCTTCCATGCGAAATAAAATAGTTCGTAGGAAAGGTGAAGATAATAGATTCCCACAAATGAAACAAATTCATTCATGTTTCTGATATGGTGATTCTTTTCGTTGTAGATGAATATCCCATTCCCCCACTGATCAAGTGGTTTGTGGGATGGGTTTCTTCTATGGGCTTCAATGAAAGACACTATGCGGCCCATGATCTTGCTTGTCTTCCTTTCTATAAAAGGACCACAAGGGGAAAACATATAGAGGATTCTCATTTGAGGGGAAAATAATCTAAAAAAATAAGGCAATGAAAAAGAGAGCACCACAAAAGATGAACTATTTCAACAATTCATCAAAGTTAAAACTCACATCATAGAATTAATGAATAAAATATAACAATAAATTGTCATGGAATGGACCTAATTTCCTTTTCGGATGAATTTACCAAAAATTAGAGAATCAATTCCCATTCTTCAATCTGGTGCCCTTCTTAGCTAATCACTATACGAGTGGAACCTTGCACCGCATAGAAAATTGATTCATGGATAGAACATAGCCCCATGTAGAAAAATGTGTTGTGGGTAGAACCTACTCCCATGTAGCATCATGATATGTACATCGAACCCCAAACTACATACCATCACAGTACATGAGAGGCTCCCTCACTCGTCTATAAATATTCTATTGGAAGGAAACCCCATCTTGAATAAGAAAATTCTATTCTGAACGGGGTCTTCTCGGGGTGTTCCACCCTCCAATACCAATAATTTACTTCTATTTCTATCGCATCATCAGTAGTCCCTCTACAAATCAGTCTGATAGAATTAGGCCAACCCCTTTTCCAAAGCCACTAGACCTATATGATAAAACCATCGGGCACATCCGCACACCCATTATAGTTTACCTTCTCATTTTATGTGGAGTCAAATGGGTAATCCTCTCACTAAACCCCCCCCCCCCAAATGTTCATATGTTTACATTCCCACTATATCCTAGGTTTTGACCTTTGGATACTCCCCTAAACCACCCAATTATAGTAATAAATTGTAATCACTATACTTTTCCTTTTATTAGCATCATAGTTAAATAATTGAAATAACACTTCATTTTCCCTTTGATGAGTAATGACACTCCTCCCCTTTCCCAGAACCAATTAAAGGGAATCCTTCATGGAGTAAGCCCCTTTGATCATAGGAGTTTGTTCCCTTTCTCTTCTATACCATCGTCATCTTCCCCCTCTTCCCCTAATGGATAAGGGGAGATGTTTGGATTTTTAGATCTACTGAATCATCTTTTTTCTCAAACCGAGCATGAATCATGTGGGCTTAGAGGATAGTACAGATAACAACACCCACACAATCCACTCAACAGTTGAACTATGAGAACCCTAATTCCTTCTCTAACTAGGATATGTAGGACCCATGTATAAGTCCTAAGATGAATGGGCCTTCTTCCAAGATGTAATCCTCAATCATTCCCCCTCAATGGGAGCTCTTATGCATGAGACCCAACCAGTTGGTTGAATGGGACTCCTCTAATGTGAAAGCCCCAATGAACTCCATAACTACATGGACATTGATTCCTAGATAACTGGGATACATAGTAATTATCCATGAGGTGCATGCCTAATACTTCATGTGTCTCTTTGGTTCCATCATTTTTACATCAGTTTACTCTCATCCTCACTGCATGATGTTAAAATGAATGGTCTACTGAACAACGTGAGCCTTGATTCCCAACTAATTTGGATACATAAGAATCATATTTGATGTACAAATCCATCCCCCAAATCAACCCTAAGGTTTTTCAGGGCATATCCTTAGTAGGGTCATGTCCACCAACAGGACCGCATCTCTTATTGGTTCCTCGGGCTACCTCTACATATGTTCTATCCTAAATCTTTTTCTATGAATATTCCACCTATAAATCCTTGCTGCATGATGTTAAAATGCATGGTCGTTTCCTTTTCATATGAAATTAAATGGGGATGTGTCCAGTTAAGTGGTACTGAACTATGTGGGTTCTAATTCTTATCACGAGGATACGTAGAAAAACAATATCATGGTCTCAAAAAAATATCAAATCAATTATATCCCCCTTAGATGATGATAAAATCCAGATCACGTCATCATGGGGATTAAACCAGAGTTGTCTCAATAAATGAAAAAGGAAAATTTTATATATCCTCAGGAGGGGTAACATTGATGAAGAACCTAAGATGCATAATGATGTCTTCATTTATGGAGAACCTCGGATACATGTAGATGATTATGGACCCATGTTTTTTCTTGATTGAGCTTACAACCTAGGGGTAATCTAAGGATACATGCTTGGGAATGATACAATGATTAAAAAACAAATGAACATAGCATAAATATATAAAAGATTCTTGTAATAGGAAATAATTCCCCCCAAAAGGGGAGTGATGAGCCCAAGTTACCATCTTCTCAACCAAAACGAGTCCTTCAGTGGCATTGACCAAATCCTCAAGCGAGTTCCTACCTTTGAAAAGAAGGTCCTTGAATAATGGATAAGAGGGGTTTTGGATATTTTTTGATCCATGAATAAACATGTGGGAGACCATATAAGGATTCTATACCTGATATGGATCGATTTGACAAAATCTTTCCCCTGTAATCAACCACCGAGACGATAATTCCCATCTAGTTGAAACAAAAATGGTGAACCCATTGTGAATCCTTAACCATGGTGGCGACATTACCCCACCTCAATCCCATTTCGCATCCAAAAAAATAAAATGTCTAAGTAATTTAATCAATTATACATGTTTCCATGAGATGCTTCTTTGACGTGTTTTTGTTTTTTTTAATTACTGCATATATCTCAGGCATTCCATCGAGCTTCCTTCAATCCAATGGAATCCTAAAAAATTTCTCAGTCATGGATGTTGGAAACTTTATAGGAGACCAGGTCCTCAATGAAAAAGATGACACCATCTCCCACCCAACATCTTCAACCCTGGGATTCAAGTGCACTAATCATGGAGTAGCATCGAAATAGTACCCTCTCTACCCTATATGCATCAAGGTAGGCCCTCCATGCCATGAAGTCTTACTAGTATTCCTCCCAGTAGTGTCCAGTGGTCTAGAACTAGGAATCTCAACTTTCCATATCCAATTGTTTTGGGAGCTTTTCCCCATAACGTGACAAAAAGTACCTCCCTTATCTTAAGGATCACCAATAGCCTCATCCCTACTGCACATCGATCCCACTCAAATTCCCTTTTTGGAATACATCCCTAGAAACACCGTTGACCAAGTATCATTGTTTCAAATAGGATACCACAATGAGGGATCCTGCTAAAGTGCTACAAAAAGAGACCTCTCAAGCCACCCACCAATGTCAAATATTGTATAATCAGGAACATGTTATCACACTAGTGCCTAAAAAAGAGACCCAACATGAAAATATTATGGCATATCATGGGTAGGAATATATTCATGTCCACTATTCTGAATCCTACGATGAAAATACGACAACATATTACGATCATGCACAAATTCCTACCAATTCTCTCCAGTACTGCCATGCAAAGAGGGTGTAGAATTAATGGAAAATGATATTCCAAGACAATGCTTCAACCCGATCATCCAAATAGAGAGGAAATTCTACATGAGTTGATACAAATTACTACTAATGCATACCAAATTTTGATCCAAATATTATAGAAGAAATTAGGTAGGAACACATACATGATAATGAATATAAAGGCCACTAGTCAAATATGGTGGCAATAAATTATAAAAAGAGTCAATTTTGAGTTCCTTTATATCAACCCCATTAGTCAAATATGATAGACATCAAGTATTATAAGATGTAATTTCCAATGGTTCATATCAATCATGTGAGACAAATACACTGGAAAAAGATAAAATGCATGTCTCTATTTGCAAATATGAAGTCCATGAATCAGATACCGTGGAAACCAGAGAAAAAAACCATTATACTTTAGCTATAAATTAGGGGTAGAGTCGTTCCTTTATCTAGACACATGGGAACTTCTAGTATCCACTAGTGGATCATGGAGGATTGAAGTAGGAAAAAATTCCTTCTCCAACATCAGAATGGGAATTTATCATTGTTCCAACCAAAGATGTATCTCAACCCATACTGAAAATGATGGAGGATTAGACATGAATTCATAATCACATCTACTACGCCAGTCATGACATAAAATTTTCTATGGAAATAGTAAAATTTTAGGCCCAAAACCTTTTCTACCCAAGTGGGGTGACTCATACTCCAAATAAGATAGTCACTTTGGAGAAAACCCAGATACCTACTCTAGTCCAAGAGGGTCTTCATCCATATTCCACAATACAAGAATCTAGATCTGGAAAAAATACCCATTACAACTGCGGGACATTGTTCCACCATGGTGGTCAGTCCTGGGAAGGCACATATCTCTACAAGAACCCAATAGGCCCATTGGCATATCCTGGATGCATCACGGAAACCATTAAAACAATAACCCTTATATAAAGTTCATTACCAATATCAGGTATCCCTAGTCACCGGTAAGAGGGAACCCAAAAATGAAATGTGCCAAAGGCCTCTTGAGAATGATGAGCACATTCATGACCCTGCCTAGCTGGAAGATGGATTTCTTGATTCATCAACCATATATCAATAGAGGCTCAAAATTTTGGTGATCCATTAACAAATTATAAAAGTTGTTGTATTAGTTGTGAAGGTTCTCCCTGCAATTTCTCTATAAGTAGATCTGAAGTCCCTCCTCAGAGCACCAATGGGGGAATACTTTATGGGATGGAAATAATCAATCATGAGATCTTATCTTCTGATGAGTGACATGGTAACCATCCCTTTATCCAAAATATCAAAAAATAAGAATGTCCCCCCTACTGTCATCCACAATGAGGTTCCTCCTCATGGTATTCAATTTATAAATTATCCTTGAAATTAGAGATCAATCCAAAATAGTATTTCTCCCCATGATGGTTGTCACTACAATGGTATTGCCCGCAATGACATAGAGAAATGAGATGGTCCTCCCCTTGTTACAGTCCATCTGGAATTTCTTCCCTAGGATGCACACTATAAATATTCCCCATACATCCAGATACCTATCCATAATGGTAGTCCTCTGCATGATGGCAGTTGCTTTGATGTTCCTCCATGCAACAACATCATGTCCCAATAAGGTTCTCCCCTTAATTTGGTCCACATTGAAGGTCCTCCCCAAGGTATATTCCATAGGGATACTCCCTACAGTAAAATTTTAAGTTGTAATGGTTTCCCTCATGATTATAACACCAACTGAGAAGGTACTCCTCACATTCAAAAATCACACCAACGAGAAGGTCCTCCCCTCACATAGTCAAACTTGAGAAATCCTTCATATTCTAAGGCACATGGAATGATTGTTTTAGACATGTTAGATACTTTATCAATGATAAGAGACACACTTTATCATCCATAATATGTCTTGGGGCTATGTCCATCATCTAAGATACCCCTATATCATTCATGTATTTATGATTCACTTACTATCCCCGCCACTTGGGACAAAATCATTAACATAAATTCAAGTTGGGAAGACAAAATAAAGGAGTATCTAATGTATGAACAAAAGAATATGTTGCTCATGAGAATACAATTATCCACGGATGATATAATAGTCTTTTTCTGGTCTAGAAACACTTCTCATTTTTACACACCAATGGTGTTGTCAGAGGAATTCATATATTACATTCACCTCAATATTTGAAAAAATCATCATTAGTTGAAAGAAAATATTATACCATGTCATAAATATTAAGACCACATCCATTCATTGGGGGAGCTTCACCATCAAATTAACCTAGACTCTTCTACATATACACAATGACCACAATTAGAGAGGTGGAAGAATGGTCTCGAACTAACCCCCCTCCATGTGCTACACATTTTGTGTTGCCTTAACGGTGACGGATCTCCTGGTGTTCATATCCAAGCATGTGGAGAAAAAGGATCTTTACACGTAACCCCATGTTATATATAGTGGAACCCATTTTATGTGACAACATGTAATGTCATTATCCAAAGCTGAAAATAAAATTAAATCCCTATTCTGAAAATGTGGCATGGTCGACAAAAATTGGACTAGAGTAAGTCTCAAAAGCATCAGGCCCAACAAGAGAAATCCATTTAAAAACATCTAAAATTGTCCATTGAGAAAATTAAGTAGGATTTACACATAAGGTATTCCAATCATCAAGAATTGATCATGTCCTTGGAACAAAATAAGTCATGTTCTTACCTAGCACCAAATCTGACTCACACCTGAATGGGATGCACAAGATTAAGAAAGTTGACAAAGTATTAGTGACTATTGCAATATGGGATAATCTAAAGATCGTAGGGAAATTGAAATATTTATCACAAAATTCCCCCATAAGACCAAAAAATATGGGCTAACGCACAATAACAAAGGATTGGGATAAAGCACAACCCATAGTGCTAGGGGAATTTTTACCTCAATCGCCCACCCATTAGATGTTAGTATTTTACCACCTAGGGAGGGAGACATGTAGAGAGGTTACTCATTCCATCCTGTCTCCTAACTCATATCCCCCAAAATGGATTCATAAAACAAGGTCATGCAAAGGTTTCCTCTGAGTTACCCTTCAGCAAGAATCTTGTAGAGGATCATAGAATGGAAAGAGAAAATCCAGTATGGGACGAAAAATTCCCTCCTACAATTAAGTAGGTGGTATGATACCTAAAATTAATTATGAATCAATAAGCACCAAGGAAATAAATCCTAAAAACCGTACCCAAAATGGTTAAAATACTGAAGAACATGGAGAAGATGGTTCCAACAAAAATCTAATCCACACCAAACCGGATTTTTGCATTCCTGGAACTAGAGTGTCATCATAAATTTTGGTTCTCAATCATCCAAACACTCATTCCCACCCTCTCGTATCACTACCAATTAGAAGAATAAAAACAAAGTCACATATGGCCCACATCCTCATCTAAATGAAAATTATCCCCAAACACTCGAGGAGAGATTCGCTTGGTAGGAGGAAGAAATGAAGGAGCTTTGGCAAATCAACACTAAGCTACTCTAAGGAATCCATCCTTTTGGATATGTTCCCTAGGAAGAGAATTCATTTACACTTATAACATAGGTGCCTCTTCCACAAGGGCTCATCCTGAAAATTTATGAAAGGCCGGGATGCTTCTCCAACATGGAACTGGGACCATCGGTATTCCTAAATATAATCCCAGAAGGATATCAAGATTACCCTTTATTGAGGAAACAATCAGAACAAAGTCAAGAGAATCTATAAAAGATTCCCACAACTGGGTATCTGGATCATGTTCTAATAGAGTAGGCATGACCAATCTTTCCCCCTGGTATCCATGTCCTTGCTCAGGTCTAACAGGGAACACATCAAAGGATCATGAATACCATAAAGTAATTCGAAGATTAATTGGAGGCCTTGGAAGGATGAAGTGCTCTGATACATGTAGAATGGAATCCTTACTCTGACTGGGTGAGCAATGTCCCCATCCACCAAATTTTTGGAACCCCTTATTCCCATTATTAGAGGGATCTAGTGACCCGTAAGAACATCTAATTCATTATGTGTCTTACTATGACCCAAGTATGGGAACCCCCGAGCCACAAGAAGCATTAAAACTCAGATGCATCATGTGAACCTTGTATGGATCAACCATTTTTATGGTATACATGTTTTCTAGCTAATTCAATTACAGGATGGTAAGATCCCCAACAGAAGTTCATTTTAATGTTTAGTTCAACATTGAAAAAGACAATAACCAGTAACCTCATGAACTAAAAATAGTGAGATAATGAAAGTGTTTCAGAATATATTTACAGATTTATTGGTATGAATTACTCCATAAACCATCCACTCCCCAAGATAAATTTCTTGCAATTTCAATTGATAATCACCATAGTGAACCTTGAAAACCACTCATTCTAGTGAAATATAAAATTGGATTTCATGAGTTTTCTACAATTTCCCAAAGAATCAAATATTACTTATAAATGACTAATATCAAGTCCTAGGAAACCCCATTGGCCCCAGGAAAAAGAGTTGAAATGGTTGAAGCGACTTCTGTTATGCTTAAGAACCCCCCTACTCCAGCTCCATCTCCAATGCCGGCACAAATCTATACATGACCCTAGATGTCAAAAGATGCCCCTACATCAACAATATAATAAAAATAGAGCCATGAAAAACAAATTCGAGGAATACAAAAATAAATTTTACTCATTCTGAGATGACCAATTGTTTTGGCTACTTTTGGTCCTCCATGAAGTGAAACTTTATCTATCTTCTAGAACAAAATATGGCTAAGGAAGTAGGTCTCGATTACCAGCTATATTATTTTACCTTCTACCAGATACTAGGACACACCATTTAGGAGTGTTTTTTCTTAAATATCCTCCTTTAAAGAATGATATAT
The DNA here is from genome assembly GCA_963277665.1 of Viscum album. Classification (NCBI taxonomy): domain Eukaryota; kingdom Viridiplantae; phylum Streptophyta; class Magnoliopsida; order Santalales; family Viscaceae; genus Viscum; species Viscum album. The sequence goes on along the minus strand of OY728142.1, from coordinate 679,307,161 downwards.
TCTAGAAAGGTCAAATTGTAAGCACCAGAAACTCATGTGGAATACGATTCCACCACTAACGTAGATGAATGAGGGGAGTAGAATAAAGCTAATAACAAAAAATAGAATAAGTTTGATAGTTATATGAATTAGAAAACCATCAAAAAATAAAATGTAATACTCTATGTGTTGTTGAAGAATCCAATTGTTCTCCCAACAAATTCTAATGTGACACAACCATCTTTCTCAGCCCCGCAATCCTCCTAGGGTTAGGCATCCCAGAAGCAGCTTGAATATAAAGGCATATAGAATGTTAAAGAAGATGATCCTACACCATGGACAATGTTTTCCTTGATAGTCTCAGATTTTATGCCATCAGATCTGAAGATATGGGCACCTCCCTACAAAATGAAACCACTAAAATAAGTCAATCAGGGAGTGTCATCATCTGATGAGGAATTTATTTATGGATCCACTAATGTTTTCCACATAATGGGACTTTTCTTTGAGGAAAAATATGTTTATAAACCCAATCTCCCCACACCAAATTAGGGAGATGGAGGAAGAGGCCACAAGAGTTGAAGATACCTGGGAGGACACAGTTGTGGCAGAAACCTAATTCCTAACTGCGCCTCGGTGACCGTATTGTCATGACATATAAAATTGATTATGATTTTAATGTTGATTTATAGTATAGTTAAAACCCTAGGTCATCTCTCAAGGAGCATTGATAGGTTTTGTTTATTTATTTTTCATATAAAATATTAAAAGGGTGGTGATTTTGAAAACAGTTTTAAGAAAATAACATAACCTAAAGAGTTTAATCGTTGAAAACCCAAGTGGATTTTGAAAAATATGAGACAAAGGGGTCATTTTTAGTTAACTAAACATATTTAACGGTCTTTATTCTTTGAAATTCATTTAGGTTTGGAATAATTCTTTGGTTTAAATTAATTTGAAACTATATTAATTCCCAAGACTTTATTTCATTTCTTGAAGAACCAAACCTTGATATAACAATCATATTTCCATGGTCCAGAAACTATGAATGGAATAAGAAATTCCAAATTATATTTAAATCTCATGAAATTGGTAAATAAAAGGATTATTGTGTTTTCAAATTGGAACAATAGAAGTAATGCACCCAAAACCTCACACTGATCTGTTGGAAATTATGATCTTAACATTCACATGCATAAAAAAAAGTATTCAAATATGAAATCACGTACGATACATGGAATAAAATGTTTTAATAACCAAATTATTTCAAAAAAGTATCTAAAATATGTGTCATAACTCCGTTGACAAGTTTGTGGATCGCTCACAATGAACACCCACCGTTTAGCCCAAGATCGAGAGGAGGAAGATCGTGTGGAAATCCTTATTCATCCTATATCCCACTATGAGGATAGGGGACTATAGTAATTATAGGGTGAATATAGGAATTATCTAGAACTCCAAATTTGAATCACTTCACTCCTTATTCTAAATTTCAAATGGAGAGCCCATGGTACCTATTTATAGGAAATGTGGAATGTGGGTTTGGTCACCCTAATTTTAAAAAACCACTTGAACTATGGTTTTAGATGTCTATAAAATATTATCTCAGTTTTTAAAAAACTAGAACGTTTTATCCCCACCACCTTACAATATCTAAAGTTTAGAACCATTTGGACAATCAGAGTGAGAGATATAGATAAAATATAGAACCCACTTTTTCTCTTCGAGCAGATTCGGTGGCTTGGATAGATTAGTCTTGGTGTGCCACCAAATGGCCAAGATAGACTTGGGTTTCTTTATATTAAATTTATCCCATTCAATTTACGACCATATCACAAAATATTATCCCATTTGGAATTAAGGATTTTTAGGAGTTTGTGGTTGAGTTTAATGGTGTTCTTCGATCTGTCATAGATTGTCCCATTATTCTTGACCTTCATCATGGGTAATCCAAATCACCTCCACATATAATAAAATTTTCATTAATAGTAACATTGAACTTTATAATAGTGATAAAAATAATTATTTAATCAAATATGAAGTTAAATTTCTTATTTATTTTATAATTCTAAATTCAAAACTAGTTTAGCATGGTGCTGTATGGATGAAAATGAAATACTGAATCATGCTGTGATCACTCCCTCACACCTAAACATTTTCACTCTTGGTAAAATTCAAATCTCTAAAAATTATTCATCTAGATATTTACAACTTCATAAAGACTTAACATTCAATGAAAATTCAATTCCTCATGGAAATGGGATCAAAGAAAAAATCATGTCGAGGAGTTATTCTGAGTAATCAGGGAAAAAGATGTCTCAAATGTTGTATCAGCATGAAATTCCAAGAGATACATGATACCAATTGAAGAAAATAATTCCAAAGTAAATCATTCCATTAATTATCCATGTGTGTGTGTGAAAACCATTTCATGCTATTCCTTCCACTTTCTATCAAGTAAATATAAGTTTTTTAAAAAAATTGTCTTCTTAAATTATCATTTCTACTGAACCGACCCTACATCAATTGCAATAAAATTTCAAGAACCACTCACTAAAGCATTAAAAGAAGTAAATAAATAAGATCTCGACCTCAATATCCCCATAGGTTGTATATTTCAGCACTCCCCTCATTTAATATTCTTTCAAAAATTTGCACTTAGAAAAACTATCACACACTTTGATCAACCCTTGTTTGATTTGATCATGATACTAATTTTAATAGTTATAGTAAGATAAAAACTCATGGAAGGTTGGTTTTTGACCTGCCCAATATAAAACAGTTTTTTTTTATTTTTTTAGCGTACAATAGTTGGATAAAAGGTACACATGCTTACATCAATTTGGTATAGTAATAAAATAGATCGAATAAGGAACGAATGCATGGAAAATCATTTTTGAATGTAGATAAAAACTAACCTAACTTATATTAACATTCTATTAAGTATGATATTTTCACACATCATAGTTGGATACAGTGGTGTGTGGAGAAATTAAATGACACAATTTTTCCTTAAACTACTCACACAATGAGTACCATTCTTATCAAATGTTTCAAAATTATAAAACCATTTCTATCATTGAAAATGAACCAAATTCCAAAATAAATTCACAAAATAGTTTTTAATTCTTGTTGAAATACATATTTTATCAAAAAAATTAATGTTAAGATAATTTATAATACATAAATTTCTCAAGAATTTTAAACAACTTCAATGATTAAGAGGGAATAATTTTACCTGATAATGTGGGTCTAATAAATTATCATTTTGGCATAAAAGTGATGGAATAAATAAGGGGGGATGAAAGTACTATACAACAAGAAAAAGAGAGAGAAATAAATAATGGTGATGAAAATTCATAACTAACCAAACCTAAATTTTATATTGTCATCACAATAATAAAGTTGAATGTGGGAAGGAATGATAAAACCTCGTGGTTTTCATTCATAGAAAACACTTTTGACATGGAGTTCTTATATTGGGGACTCTAGAATTGCTTCATGGAGGTGCCTTTGCTGCTGCCCATTAATATTGAAAGTTTTCATAATTACTTCATTTTGAACCTGAAAAACCCCAAATTGAGAGACATTTGTAATACTGTATGGTCCAATGAAGTGGGATGGAAGCATACCTAGATAAAACATAAGCCTTTCATTGTAGAGGAGGACCTTCTTCCCATTTTCAAACTAACGACGAAGGATGAGATGGTCATGTGAAGCCTTCATTCTCTCCTTATAAATCTGGGATTTCTCATATGGATCTCTTATCATTTATTCCAGATTCTGAATCTGAAACTTCATTTGAGAACCTATACTAATATTATTAGAAATAAATTTGTTGATGGCCTAGTAGGTCTAGTGATCAATCTCAATATATAGGTAGAAACCCATTCCAATAACAATCCAATAGGGTGACATTCCAGTGGGAGTTTTAAAGGTATTGTGGTAAGCCCATAATGACTCAATAAGTCTAAGACTCCAATCTATTATATTAGGTTGAACTGTTTTTTCAAGAATCTATTTTACCTCTATATTTGAAAACTCAACATGACCATTGGTTTTTAGGTGATATGCAGTGGACACTCTATGCTCGAACCCATACTGATGCAAAAAAGATTACATTGTTCAGTTATAGAAATGAGAACCATGTCCAATGATGATGAACCTAGGCTATCCAACCCTACAAAAGATTTTGGTTCTCAAAAATTCTAAAACTTCATTATAATAATCAGTCCTTATAGCTCATGACTCTACCCATTTTGAAACATAATCCTCTGTGAGAATAATGTAAAGGTTTACAAATGAGTTGCGGAATGGTCTTATAATGTAAATTCAACAATAATTAAAAATGTTAGTGAAGAGAAAGGATTCTTGTGGAATTTCATTTATTTTAGATAAATTACCCCTTCGTTGATAGTGAGGACAATATTTACATGTTCCTGGGCATCCAAAAGAAGTGTTTCCCAAAAGAGACTAGAATCAAGGACCTTACGAGCAATTCATTGGGGACCAATGTGGCCCCCACAATTAAGAGTGTGACAAAACCCAAGGTTAGACTAAAAGTCGCTATTGGGAAAATAAAAATTAATTACTTGATCACTAAATATATGCCAAAGGTAGGGGTCATCCCAAATATAATAGTGGGTCTCATGTTTTAGATAGTCAGACTAGTTTTTATTAAAATTAGTAGGAATGCTAGATGCTACCAAATAATTTACAATTTCAGCATACCAAGGAATGACATATTTCACTTTGTACAATTTATTATCTAGAAAAATGTTGTTTATGGGAATATAAGGGGTGAGTCAATGTTTGAGGATGGGTGGATCCTATAGATTTATCCAACCACCACATTCCACGCTTCTCTTATATTACTAATTTCTATATTGAATTCTTGAAGGAGGATCCTCCAGCAAATGAGATGTGGTTTGGCATCTGGTTTCTTAAAGATATAATAGAGGGCTGCATTGTCTGATAATTGAATGAATTTAGACCCTAAAAGGTATGAGCTTAATTTATCCAAGGAATACACAATGGAAAAGAATTATTTTTCTATTTTGGTGTATTTTTCTTAGGCAGGGTCCAAAGTATGTGAATCATAAGCAATTACATAGAGATCTTGATCGAGCCTTTATGAAAAGACTGCCCCAACTATATAGTTAGAGGAATCACACATGATCTCAAATGGTAAATCCCACTGTAGTGGTTGGATTACTGAGGGTTATTTTATAATCCTTTTCAATTTATAAAATGCTTCTTCACATTCATAATCGAAAAAAATCACTTTCTTTATGGAGCAATTGGGATAGGGGTGTACAATTTTACTAAAATATTGAATGAAACAGTGGTAAAATATAGCATGACCTAGGAATGACAACAAGCCACATACATTTTTTAGGAATGGTAGGGAATAAATGAAATCCACTTTTGATTTATCCACATGGATACCATTATCAAAAATGAAATGTATACAAACTATACCTTATCGCACCCTGAAATAGCATTTAAACTAATTTAATATGAGATTCTTTTCAATACATTGACGTTGGACTGAACCCAGACTACTCAAGCATTCATCAAAAGAGGATAGTGAAATAGTCAATGAATACTTCCATTCAATTGCCTAGGTAATCCAAAAAAATACTAACCATGCATCTATGGAAAGTACCTAGATCATTTTACAGACCAAATGGAATCCTTCTATATGCAAATGTGCTAAAGGGGAAAGTAAAGGTTGTCTTTTCCTGATCCTTATGGGAAATATGGATATGAATGTATCTAGAATACCCATAAAAAACATAGTAGTGGGAATTCCCCACAATCCAATCAAGAACATGGTCAATTAATGGTAATGGGAAGTAGTCCTTCCTAGTGTGTTTTTTTAATCGGTGATAGTCTTTACAGACACACCATCTATTTTGTAAATGAATTCAAACCAATTCATTATTTTCATTTATTATTACTGTAAGACCAGTTTTTTTAGGAACAACTTGTACTGGACAGACCCATTGGATGTTAAAGATGGGGTAAATGATTCTAGAAGCTAATAATTTAGTTACCTATTTTTTTAAAACATTTTGGAAGCTTAGCTTTAGTCGATGTTGTGACTACCTCACTTGTTTAGCCTCATCATTTGACAATATATGATGTGTGAAAATTGATGGGCTAGTACAATGAATACCCAAAACTATCCATCCCAAATCTTTTTTATACTCCCTCAAAAGTTTTAACAGTCACAATTAATGCTCAATATGGATTCAATTAGCAATGATATCAGGAAACGTGTTTCCATTCACATTATAAGAATATTTTTAATCTTTTGGTAGTTTTTTTAATTCCAATTTAGGATGATTTCAGATTTATGGGAGTGTGTGTGAATGTGAGAGGTCACTAATCTCATCTAACTTCTCAATGATATCATCCTCATATGGGAAATTTCCTTTAACAATCTTAGCAGTACCATTGATGGTCATGTTATCCTCAATGTTAAAGAAATCATTAATTAACAAACTTGCATGACATTTGTCTAGACCAATATAACATTCTATGAATGATTCATTTCCCAAAATTTCAATCAATGATGAAAACATAGAAATGGGTTCATGGGAAAGAAAATAGGTTTTTTAGGGTAAGGGTGTACATAAATTGAATTAACAGAGAGAGAGAGGAATGTTCTTTTGAGGGGTTATTCACGGAATCAAGGATGTTGAAGTTAAAAATTTCACCAAAAACATCATAGATAGTGTACCATTGTGGACATTAATTATTATTTTGGTAGTTTTCATGAAATTTTACCACAATATAATAGGTGAACTTCCATTCATCCTATCATCTTCCATTTTAAGAACATAAAAATCAATAGGAAAAATTAAAATTTCCTCCCTCACAAGAAGATCCCTTTACAAACCAGTGGGGTGAGTAGTACATTGATTTGTGATTTGAACAATAATTCTTATTATCTTTAGTTCTACAACTAGTAATTTAGAGTAAATGGAGTGTGGAATCACATTTATAGAGTCACCCAAATCAATCATAGCATTGGAAAAGGAATATTTCCCTATGGTGGAAATAATCGACAATATTATAGGATCTTCACATTTGGTGGGAAGTGTTGGGTCTATCAATGATGAGACATTTATCCTCATGGTAAACTTCTTATTACCAAGATGTCACCTTTGGTGTGTACACATCTCCTTCAGAAACATGTAATATTTTATAATTTTCTTCATGTCATCAATCATGGTAATGTTAACCTAAGCTTTTTTTGAATGATTCCAATATTTACTTATCAATTTTAGTTTCATTTTTTTCTTGGATGGGTGTCCCTTTGGGTAATTGGAAGAGGAATGGTTTGAATAGTTGAATCATCAACATACACATTCATTTATTTTGAAAGGATTCTATTAGGATAAGGATTTTATTCTCTTGGACCATTTCCAGTAGTTGGGATGGTGGTTTCCTCATGAGGGTATGACTCTAATGGAGGGTTAATATGGGTTTTAAGTCTTTTCCCACTCACAAGGGAGATGAAACAAGCATTTCCCTTATCCCTAAGGTTAACTAATGGTTGAGAGTAATGTTTAACCAACCCATGACATTAAATTTCTCCCACAGAGTTAGCGAGTCAACCTCATTGGGTTTTTTGGTCTTTTATGGTTGCCTAGGGGTTTTTTGGAATTGGAGATTATTGGTAGCAATTTTTTTCATCGTATATTCTAGGCTAGGCTTGAGTTTTTGATGGGGTGGTGGGAAGGGCCTTTGTTGTTGTTGGGTATTTCTAGGTGGTGGTGCTGGATGACTACTCTACCTTGGTTGGTTACCTTATTATTGAGGTTGGTTTGAATACCCCTTACCTATATTCTTGGTTGTATTTCCACCCTAGGTTGGGTGGATATTAAGTTTATTTCCTAAAGGGTCGGTTATATGGGCTACCTCAAAATATTTCTTCACAACACTCATAAGTTTCTCTTATTTTGGGGAATTTGTTAGAAAAGTGGGTGATAGAAAAACATATTCCATAGTGGATGGGAGGAGGAGATTGGGATTTCCCTTGGGAAAGAGAATGTTTTGGAAGAAGGGTACTTACCTCTTAGAACATCATGTACACCTTCTTCTCAAATTCAATACTTTCACCTCATAGACACCTCAAATGGGTACACTGGATCTCTTAACAAAAATTTTAATTTTTCTAGGACATGTTCCCTATTAGAATTCATGTAATAATTTGGGTGTTATCAATTGGTGCACCACCTGCAACAACATCAATCATATTTCAATCAATAGGAATTAAACTGTCATAAAAATACTTTATTAAAAGTTGATCACTTATTTGGTGGTGTGGGAATCTTGAAAAAATCCATTTAATTCTTTCCCTATATTCATGAAGTGTTTCCCATTTAGATTGCCTTATAATATAAATTTTTTTCTTATTGTTTTAGTTTGAGAGGTTGGGAAATATTTTTCATGAAAAAGGTGTTTCAGGTCCATCCAACATATAATTGGGGAATTAACATAGTATATCCAATACTTTGTAGTGTAATCTAATGAAAATGTAAATTCCCTAAAATTACTTGTTATTCATTAACATTATTAGTTCTTAGTGTAGAATACATAGTATAAAATTATTTTAAGTGCTTATGTGGATATTCTCCCTCAATTCCATGTAATCTTGGTAATAAATGAATTAAACAAGATTTAAGTTCAAAATTGGGTGCCTTTCCTTATAATTGAATATAATTGGGTTTGATTTCATCATCAGGTGAGGTTAGTTATTTTAATGTAAAGTTATTTCCATCCATGTTATGTGATTTTATTTCAGTTTTTTTGTTGATTCCAGAATATGAAGAAGAAGGACCATGATGCGTGTCGATGTTTTGTGTGTCCTCCTTCAATGGATTGATTGGTGCTTCTTAGTGTTGGTGACATAAGATCTTCTCTGATTCATATTCAAATGGAAGTACTTCCACTTATGAATATCACATCATGAACAAGTCCTACAAAAGGATTATTTTAGAAATCAACTTAAAAAAATGAAAGAAGAAAAGAAGCGAAAAAATAATTATAAAAAATGCAGTACTTTTATAAAAAACACACCAGAAAAACAAAAGCACTCCCCTGAAATGACACCAAAATATTACCGTGTTTTCATGACACATCAAATTTACTATGATTTTAAGGTTGATTTATAATATAGGAAAAACCCATCTTCATCTCTCATGGATCATTGATAGGTTTAGAGTATGTGTTATTAATTAAAAGTACCAAAAATGGGGTGATTTTGAAAATAGTTTTATGAAAATAACATAACATAAAGATTTTAATAGTTGAAAAGCCAAGTGGTTTTTCAAAAATATGTGAAAAATGGTTTTTTTATTTCACTACAGACATTTCAAGTTCATTTTTCGTAGATATTTATTTATGTTTGGAGTAATTTATAGGTTGAAATTAATTAGAATCATGATTTACTCCCAATACTTCATTTCATTTCTTGAAGAATGATGCCTTGACATAATAATCATATTTACAAGGTTCAGAATCAATAAAAGGAATAGGAACATACAAAGTATATTGAAATCTCCAGAATGTGGTTAGGAAAAGGATTCTTGTGTTGACCAATCAGAACAACATAAGTCACGCATCCAAAACCTCACACAGATCAGTTAGAAATTATGAGCATAATATTCCAATGCATAAAAACAATCATTCAAATATTTTATAATGTTAGATACATGGAATTAAAATTTTAAAACCCAAATTATTCCAAACCAGTATCTAAAATATGTGTTGGAACTCCCTTGACATGAGTGTACCTTCCTCACAATGAATGCCCACCATTTATCCCAACATCAAGAGGAGGAGGATGCCTGGGTAGAACTCCTTCAACATCCTTGATCCCCCTATGAGGATAGGGGCCTCCCGAACTTCTAGGAGGAATATAGGACTCCACTGAAACTAAGAATTGGAAGCACTACACTCATTGGTTTAACTTTAAAATGGGGAGCCCAAGGTGCCAAATTATGGGAAATGTAGACATTGGTTTTGGGAACCCAGATATCAAAAATCCACTTGGCCGATGGTTTTTGATGGATGAACTATCTTATATCATGTTTTAAAAGACTAAAAAGTAGTATCTCAAAATCATAAATATCTACACTGAATGTTCAAAACAATTTGGATTGTCACGTCCAGAGATATGGATGAAATACAGAACCCACTTTTTGGCGTCATGGTGATTCATTGTCTTGGAAAGATTAGTTCAAATGGGCCAATAGATGGTCGAATGAGACTTGGGTTTATTAATATGAAATTTATACCATTTAAATTTGGACCATGCAAAAATATATCACCATATTTGGATGCACAATTTAGTATAATTGTGCAGTTGAGTCCACTGGTGTTTTTGGATCCTACACAGTTTGGCCAATTTTTTTTGAACTTCCTCATGGGATCTACAAATCACCTTCACTTATAATAAAATTATCAGAATGAGTAACATTCAAATTTTTAACAGTGATAAACACAAAAAATTTTAATCAAATATAAAGTTCTGTTTTTTTTTATTTTCAATTCAAAACTAGTTTAGCACAACGATAAGGGAAAAATGAAATAGTGAATCGTGGTTAGATCACCCGACCCAAACCGTTAATGATACAAAAAAAATCATATAAGGGACCTTCAGTAGGCCCAATATGAACAAGAATATGTCCTTTCCCCTAAAATAAGAAAAACTATACTGATCATCTTGGAGTATACATTTTAAGAAGAAAAGATGTCTAATCTCCAGAGGCGTGATGGAAGAACTACATGACCAAATTCAAAAAACACAGAACAATCACCATATCCTATCCCAAGGGATGTTTCATCTATATATAATTATTGGGACACTAATTTTCCTATGAAATAGAATCCACAGGTCAGGAAGCACTGAACTTTATAGTAGAAATATGAAACAGAAAAATAGATAGCCTTGATACCAACCAAGCTGTCAATCCTAGATGCACAGAATCTATCAAGTGATCTCAGGGAATCGATCCTAGAATCATTGATAAGAACACATGAGTTTGAAGATGATGTGAAAACCATTGAAGTCTACCAGATGGAAACCAATCTTGTAGAATTCCACATGGTTATCTCCTTCACAGATCGAGATGAAGACACTGTCATGAAAGGGAACATTAAAACATTATATGTGTCTGGTAGTATAAATGATATCAATATCCAAAAAGTCTTCATCGAAAATGGATATTGGTTTATCTCATCCTTATATGGACACATCATCAACTGGGATACAATGAGGATATATTGATTCCCTGCATCACAACCTTTATGGGCTTTGATAAAATTGAGAAAAATTTGTTGAGCCATATCACGCTCAAAACATGGATAGATGACCTCATGGCCGACTTAGAATTTATTGTGGTTCGACAAAATATAGCCTCTAACATTTATCTAGGAAGGCCTTGGCTTCATCAATATGTAGAGATTCCTCATCATACCATCAGTGCATTAAGTATTGCATTAATGGACTGAATGTGACATTGCATGCCGATAAGGACCCTTTTAAATCTTGTGAGTCACACTATATTGACATAGGATTCTATGAGAAGAAATGGAAGCAACCCTATGGTAATAGGATTGATTGATTTAATTCCACAAATAGTTTGGAAATGTTCTTGGCTAACTAATTCATGTATCATAGAGAATAATACATACTTCCCATCAATTAGGTGGAGTTCATGAGTCCAAATTCAGATATGTATTAAACCATCATCATGATTTTGGTCAGGGCCACTGATCTTAAAAGGTCTATAATGTTAACAAATACCCATGATGAGGGTGATTTATCATATAGATATTCCATCAACCCATCACCAAATCTCTAGATAACCCATGCCTCACCCACTAAGGTGGTAGGAGATGTCTCATCACTAGAAGAATGATAGAACACTCCACCCATCACTAAATCCATCCTCTAAAGAAAATAAACCACTATCAGATGAGATAAAATAATTTTTCTCAGAATCCAAATACTATAATTTTGACTCCTCTCTTAGTTTTGAAGATGTCATCTCAATAATTGCTTCCCCTTCGAAAAGAAAATATGATGAGGATGATGTGGGAGAGGAATAAGTAGAATACCTTACGGATGCATGTAATGGACCGAACATCTCTGGTCCATTCTGTTGTGAAATGTGGTGCTGGAGGTGTGCCAGGAGGTCAAGGTTCCTTGGGGGTGCGTTTGGGTGGACCTTTAAGGAGAGATAAGGGCGATACCATTCGCACGGTTAGCGCACGGTTTGGCTAAACTGTGCGGCCAAACCGTGCAAGGTTGGTGTTGGAAGTAGACACCAACGCACGGTTAGCACATGGTTTGGCTAAACCGTGCAACCAAACCATGCAAGGTTGGTGTTGGAGGCAGAAGCTAACGCACGGTTAGCGAACTGTTTGGCTAACCGTGTGGACTAACCATGCGAAGAGTGTTTGGCGAGGCAGAAGCTAGCACACAGTTTGCACACGGTTTGCTAAACCGTGCGGACTAACCATGTAAGCACTTAAAGTTAGATCCTAAAATTGTGGATCCGATCTGTTTTTCCTCTAAATGGTTGGTTTAATCCCCTAAGCAGCCATAACTTGGGATTACCCTTCCTTGGAGGTAGAAGAACCTCTCCCAAGCATTTTTGGAAAAGACCTGGAGGCTTTTCTTGGAAAATCAATGATGGTTCCTTGAGATATGTGATTGTTCTTGATTGTTTTCTTAGATCAACTCCTCCTACTCTCTCAGTTTCTTAGATATACACCTGTTCTGGGTATATCTAAGCATACAGATGTCGATTATGAAGAGCTTTGGTCTTGGTTGTGTTAGGAGAGGATATCTAAAGAGGATTCGTGGAGAATTGACCTAGTTTCTTGATCCTTCTTTGACCATCGTGGTTTCGTCAATAACCATTGAGGTAGGGATTTTACCTTCATCTCTCTAATTTGTGCATCATGCGGGATGGGTTTCCTATTGATTTCACAAGACATAGTAGAACCATTTTAATGAAGATAATAATTGGATTAAAGAATAGGGATGGGAAAGTTGTTGTGTTTATCTTTGTTTCTCCTATTGTTATGTTGTGAATTGAATAGGCTTATGCCTACTGAAAATCACGGACATTGGGGGCCTCTTCTTGTGCAATTAAATGTTTCCCTATCTTTGTAGACCATTCTGTGGATGGAAACTTTGTGAAATATGGAAATTGGTTAATCAAGTAATGTTCGCTCATTAAATGAATATCTGGAACCCTTGTGTGATAACCCCGGTTGAAAAAAATAGAATAATGAACATGTGGGTGTTGGTTTGGTTACGTGGTGTGTGAAAAGGGGGGGTGAATACTGGTTTATTATGAATAGGATGGCCAGCCGGGTTGCAGTAAATGATATTAAAATGGCAATGATGAGACACGAGCCTTGTTTTGTGATACGGTTGTGGAATTGTGGTTATAGTGGCAGTAGGGATGCAGTAATGGGTTGTGATATTAAAATAATGTGGAAAGTTGATAAATGAACTGTGGGGAATGATAATAAACTAAATTCAGGAACAGTCAATGGGGATTGAATGAGGATAAAATGGTTGGTTTTTTGTTTCTTGTGTTCTATCTAACTAGATTTGTGGTTAGCATGATTTTTCTACGAAACGCTTCATCTGGTTTGATAATTTCCCAGTAGTTAAGTAACTAATAAACTAATGCTATTGAAACATGAAAACCTAAATGGGGTTGGGATTGTTTGTTGTATGCATGCTTCGTAGTAGCAGTGCTGAGGCACGTGCTCAGTTTCTCTGTTTAGAAGCCATAGGTTAGGATTTGTGTTTGGTATACATATATGTATCTGTATCTTTGTGTTTTGTCTCACCCCACCTGTGTTGAGAAGTTAGTGACAAACACTCCCATTTCATGGGAGAGGGTTTTTTCCCCTTAGTTACTAGCTCCTTCCTACTCCTTCTTCCATAGGCTATGATGGCTTGAGGCGACCTTACACCTAATACTCTTCAGGTAAGTTTCGGTTGGTGTGATTTTATCCCAAGAATATTCGGGCATGTTTACTTTTCCCAAGAATCTTCAGGATGAGTCCCAGGTGTGTTCGAGTGGGGATGTGATTTTGGGGACCAGGTGTGTGTAGGCGGGATATGTGGTTTGTGAGGCCCAAGTGTGTGTGGGCGGGATATGTGGTTTGTGAGGCCCAGGTCTGTGCGGGCGGGATATGTGGTTTGTGAGGCCCAAGTGTGTATGGGCATGATATGTTGTTTGTGAGGCCCAGGTGTGTGTGCGTGGGATATGTGGTTTGTGAGTCCCAGGTGCGTGCGGGCGGGATATGTGGTTTGTGAGTCCTAGGTGTGTACAGTCAGGATATGTGGTTTGTGTGGCCCAGGTGTGTGTGGGAAGGAAGTGTGTGGTAGCATCAGGACATTCTTCGTTAGGAAGAGAAGATATCTAGTAGGGTGAAATGGTGTAGGGTACCCAATACTCTTGTTTGTATATACTACTACCTGTTGTTTTGTGTTTTTGGTGAGCATGGCTGGTGAGTTTGGGTGGATAGAATTCCTTGTTAGGTTTTGGTTTCTTCTGTTGTTCTCATGGGACATTATGATGTCTCCCCACCTTTGCACAAGAGATTTAGGTTTCCCTACTTATTATACTTTTATGCTCACCCTACCTTTACTTTCAAATTTCCAGGAGGACCACCAGGGCAGTGCGGGACCCTTCTAATTGGGATAGTTGGAGTTGTTGCAGTTTCTATACTCTTGTTTCTTTTGGTATTGCACTTTTGAGTTTTCTTGTACTTGTACTTTGTTTCAGAATTCTTTAAACATGCATGTGGTATTGGTTTGGTTTTATTTTCATTTACACTTCCTTTTTCTTTTGGTGTTTGACTCATCCTATTTCCCGATCTTAAATAATAAAAAATGGTAATGGATCCCATATTTTTGGAAACTCATACCCTTGGTGCTAGTCGCCACTCCGGGGCCTACAGGTGATAGGACTCGGGGGGCATTATCTCCCTTTCACCATTTCCAGCTCAGAAGAGGCATCTTTGGTGGGAGGGGGTCATGACATAATGGTATCAAAGGTGATGGTGGAGAGATAGGATGAAGTCTGGAGTTTGGAATAGTGAGGATTTCATGGGATGGTAGCGCAACAGTGTTGGCTGATCTTGGTGTGTGACATAGGAAAGGGAAGACCATCTAGGATGTGGGATTTCAGGGCCCCCCGTGATCTGATGCAAGGACACTGAGCCTGCCGAATGACCAAGTGAGACTACATTGATTGCATGGTAGAGACCCTAGGGAAGGTACATGCATCATCATGTTTGTGTTTTACTTTATTTGGGTGTTCTAGTAATGAAATTGAAATAAAGTGATAAAATGAAACCTTGAGGAATTTCCTTACTACTTGGGCTTAGGTAATATTTTTTTACTGTACCGCTATGGCACCTAGATGTCATCCCCGGGTGACTCAGATAGTCGAGTCCCAACAGATTTAGGCGGTCGATCAGTTGAGGATTGATCGAGAAGAGGAAGATGATCAGTGACAGAAGACTCCCCATTCTTTCCAGCGACAAACCCTCAAGAAGTACGAGGGTAGTACATCGGATATGGAGACGGAGTGGTGGCTTGAGGAGTAAGGGATTGCTTTTACATTGATCTGTGCTCTGAGGGTGTAATGGGTTCCCCTAGCAGTTAGTCAGCTGAGAGGTGCAGTGCGTCAGTGGTGGACACTCTACCTCGGGGAGAGGCCAGAGGCAGAAGTTCCGTGGGATGACATTGAGAAGGAGTTCTTAGAAGAATTCCTTTCTTCCATGATAAAGGTAGAGAAGCAGTAGGAGTTACTCTCCATCAAGCAGGGGAATATGTCAGTACGAGAATTGGGGATCAAGTTCAAGGGTCTCCTACGCTTTGCTCCGGATCTCTTTCCGGATGAGGAGTCTTAGGTTAGATTTTAGGAGGAGGTGCTTCATCCTTCGCTCCAATATGTTGTCACCCCTTTCACTCTTCCGAAATACTTGGCATTATAGAAGAAGGAAGAGGTTGTACAGAGGATGCACTCTCAGGGAGGTGCACCACGAGAGGGGATCCATCTGAGTACGTTGAAGGGGAATGCAGTCAGCAGTAGGACTCCTGCAACAGGACCTTCCAGATTAAGGCCAGTAGGGAGTAGGCCCCAGCAGTTCCATTTCAGATCTTTGGGTCCTCGTCCTTTTTTCATGAGCCCAGGATCGAAGTGTTTCTCTTGTAGAGTTTTCAGAAAAATTCTGAGTCTGTGCCTGACCCGAGCACAGTACGGTGGAGGTTGGCAGGTTCAGCGCCCGCCTCAGCAGCACCAGTTTCCGGCGAGGACCTTCCAGCAGCAGCAGGACCCTAATCCTATGAGGTCAGACCTTTATGGAGGATTCTCACCTAAGGGTGCACCTTAGGGACCTCGACCAAGGCGTAGTCAGGGAGGTGGTTGACATCATAGAGATAGAGGAGCTGGTCATGGACATTTGCGCACAAAAGAGTTGGCAACTTTAGCAGGACCAAATGTGGTGCGAGGTAAGATTTGTTTGTTTAACACTCTCATTTCTTCTTTGTTCTATTCTGGAGCTTCGAACTCTTTTTTTGCACCTGTTCTAGCTCATGCTTTGGGTCTAGACGAAGAGAGACTTTACGTACCCCTAGTGCTGAGTACACTAGTTGGAGGTCAGACCAGTGTATCTTGTGTTTTCCAAGGATGTGGGATGACGTTGGGACCACATCGATCTAGTGGGGATCTTCTTTTGCTACAGATGCATCAATAAGATGTCATCCTAGGCATCGACTGGCTATTTTATGTTAGTTTCTTTATCAAATGATTCCGAAGAAGAGTATTTTTCTCCGACGTGGATGGGAAACATGTAGATTTTGTTGACGAGAGGATCTATTAGGTGGGAAGCCAACATGTGAAGCGTCTCATTTCCTTGTTAGGAGGGTTATCAGTGGTTTCAGTTGATACAGAGATGATGGATGTTCTAGAGGTTGTTGGGGAATTACTCGATGTTTTTCCCGAGGAGGTTGTGACTCTACCCCCCCCCCCCGACGTGACGTTGAGTTCGGGATATAATTACAGCCTGGCGCCCATCCGATTTTGATGGCCCCGTATCGGATAGAACCTTCAGAGTTGCGGTAGTTGCAGATTCAGATTGACGTTCTGATTGAGAAGGGTTTTGTTCGACCCAGTGTGTCACCTTGGGGTGCTCCAGTTTATTTCATGAAGAAGGAAGATGGTGGTCTCAGGCAATGCATAGACTACTGAAGGTTGAATCAGGTAACGGTCAAGAACTGCTACCCCCTTCCAAGGATAGATGATCTCTTCGACCAGCTGAGGGGAGAAGGTTGGTTTCCTAAGATTGATCTATGATCTGGATATCACCAGTTGAGGGTAAAGCATAGTGACATATCGAAGACGGATTTCAGGTGTAGGTGTGGGAACTTCGAGTTTGTAATGATGTCGTTTGGAGTTACGAATGCACCAGCTGTGTTCATGGGAGTTGTGAACTTTTTCTTCCAAGAGTTTCTGGACCGGATCGTCATTGTCTTTATCGATGACATCCTGATCTACACAAGATTAGAGGAGGAGCACGTTGAGCATCTCAGGGAAGTCTTGGAAGTCCTTCGACACCACCAGCTTTATCAGAAATTGTCAATGTGTAAGTTCTTGATGCAAGAAGTACACTTCCTTGGGAACATAGTGTCTCAGCATGGAGTGTTAGTAGACCCATCGAAGGTGGAGGTAGTTGTTTCTTGGGCAGCACCTAAGTGTGTAGCAGAATTTCATAGTTTTCTGGGCTTGGCAGGTTATTATCGGAGTTTCATTTCATACTTCTCTTGAGTTGCGGCTCCATTCACAGCATTGACTAGGAAAGACCAGGTCTTCTTATGGAGCAAGAAATGCCAGAAATCTTTCGACTACCTGAAGGAGAAGTTGGTTAGTGCTCCAGTACTTAGGTTGCTAGAGGAAGGGTTATTGTATGAGGTGTTTTGTGATGCTTCTGGCCTTGGTTTTGGGTGTGTACTGATGCAGAAGAAGAATGTGATCTGTTATGGGTCTAGGCAGTTGCACCCTCACGAGCGTAACTATGCCACCCATGACCTAGATCTTGTAGAAGTAGTGTTCGCACTGAATATTTGGCAACATTACCTCTTTGGGGAGTACTTTGTGGTCTTCTCAGATCACAAGAGCTTATGTTATATCTTCTCCCAGCGTGACCTGAACTTATACCAACAGAGATGGGTCGAGTTTCTCCAAGACTATGACATCGAGATCTCTTACATTGATGGTAAGGGAAAAATTGTGGCTGATACACTAAGCAGGAAGTCTCGTAAGGAAGTGGTTTCGGAATACGTTGATGCTTGGAAAGTGATGGGAGAGTTGGCTTCCTTGCACTTGGATGCAAGGGTAGAAGGTGTTAGAGGATGTTTGTTTCAGATGACGGTGTAGTCCTCCTTGATGCATTAGGAGGAAGAGTATCAGTGGGGAGACTCTGAGGCAGAAGTAATGTGGTATCATATCAATCATGGAAATGCTCCAGAAGGTTGGTCAGAGGACAGCTGACATCAGATGATTTTTCATGGAAGGTTGTTTGTTCCGGAGGTGATGTGTGAGGGAGTTCTCTGTGAGTTCCATAGCTCAGACTTGGTGGTACATCCGAGAGTTTCAAAAATGTATCGAGGCCTAAGGGAATAGTTTTGGTGGCTCGGGGTGAAACAGGCAGTGGCAGAGTTTCTGGCTAAGTGCCTAGTGTGTCATCAAGTAAAGGCTGAACACCGTGTTCCCAGTGGTCTGTTGCATTCATTAGATGTACCCAAGTGGAAGTGGGATGAAATCTCAATGGTCTTCATCAGAGGAATACCTAGATCTCAGGGTGCTTATGATTCTATCTGTATAGTGGTGGATCGACTGACGAAATCAGCTCACTTCTTAGAAATTCAAGAGTCGGGCCCGGTGAGTACCTTAGCATAGTGGTACATAAGTAAGGTTGTGCGTTTGCATGGAGTTCCGAATAATATCGTCTCAGATCAGGATACTCAGTTACCTCACGAGTCTATATGGGGTTACAACATGGTTTTGGCACCTAGCTACGCCATAGCACTGCTTTCCACCCCCAGACCGATGGGCTGACAGATCGGACTATCCAGACGTTGGAGGACATGTTGCGATCATGCGTTCTGGATTTCAGAGGATCATGGGTGCGACACTTGCCTTTATTAGAGTCTTCATACAAAAACATCTTCCACTCTACTATTTTCATGTCACCATTTAAGGCTTTTTATGGAATTCCATGTCGTTCAACCATTTGCTGGGTAGAGGTTGGTGAGACAGGTGCTCTTGGGCCAGAGGTTGTACATAGCACTATAGAGAAAGTTCGGATTGTGCGTGAGAGGATGAAAGTGGCTCAGGACCGACAGAAGTCTTATGCTGATCGTCAGAGAAGGCCTATGGAGTTAGAGGTGGGATATCATGTGTTCTTGATGTTTTCCCCTCGACGGGGGAAGCGATGGTTTGGGAAGGGGAGTAAGCTCTCTCCTAGGTTCATCAAACCTTTAGAGGTGCTGAGGCAAGTCGGTGAGGTGGCATATCAGCTGGACCTACCACCTCAGTTGGAGAAGGTTCATGAAATCTTCCACATCCCCCAGCTCCGTTGGTACTTACAGGACAACTCTCACGTTATCGACTGGGGAGAGCTAGATATGGGAGACAACGTGACCTTCGAGGAACGAGCAGTCAGAATCGAGGATTGTGAAGAGAAGGTGCTCTGTGTATGAACCATCACCTTGGTTCTTGTGTTGTGGAGGCATGGAATCCTCGAGGAGAACACTTGGGAGTGGGAGGCTCAGATGCACGCTCAGTACCCGGAGTTGTTTTGACTTGTGTTTTTCTTTGTTATTTTGAGCTTTGTTTTGATGTTAAACTTTGTACCTTTGATATGTGGAATTCTTGGCTTGTCGGTCACGAGATGTTTTGTTTCCTTGTTCTCTGGAAGTGTGTAACATGTCTAGATGTGTGTGGAAAGGGAAAAACCTGATCCTTAATCATGACACATTAATACGGATGTGATTGAACCTATGCGGGCGAGTCAGTTCCGCCTAAAGCGGATAATATCTCGACATGGGAGAAGGAATTCCCCAAGCCATGTGTTTGGGAAGTGTGTTGGTTGTATGGTGTTGGGGGTAGTGTAAGTTGAAAAAATCCTAATATATGGAAGTTGGAAGACCCAATTCTTAATCGAGATGCATTAATGCAAATGTGATTAAACCCGTGCAGGCGATTCAGTGCCACCTAAAGCGGATAATATCTCGACATAGGAGAAGGAATTCCTAACACATATAATTAGGATAGTGGTTCTATTCCTATTATGATGAGAGCCTGTAGAGGTATCTTGCGGGGTGGTTTTTCAGACCTTTCCTTTTTTAAGGGTTGGTTTTTAATTCTCAAGGACGGGAATGTTTTGAGAGGTATCTGATGTAATGGCCCAGACCTCTCCAGTCCATTCCTTTGTGAAATGTGGTGATGGAGGTGTTCTAGGAGGTCAAGATTCATTGGGGGTGTGTTTGGGTGGACTTTTAAGGAGATCTAAGGTCAATAGATTTTGCACGGTTAGTGCATGGTTTGGCTAAACCGTGCGGCCAAACCGTGCAAGGTTGGTGTTGGAGGCAGAATCTAACACACGGTTAGTGCACAATTTGGCTAAACCGTATGGACAAACCGTGCAAGGTTGGTGTTGGAGGCAGAAGCTAATGCATGATTAGCGCACGGTTTGGCTAACTGTGCAGACTAACCGTGCGAGGAGTGTTTGGTGAGGCAGAAGCTAGCACACAGTTATCACACGGTTTTGTAAACCGTTCGGACTAACCATGCATGCACTTAAAGTTAGATCCTAAAATTGTGGATCTGAACTCTTTTGCCACTAAATGGTTCATTTAATCCCCTATGTAGCCATAACTCAGGATTACCCTTCCTTGTAGGTAGAAGAACCTCTCCCAAGCATTTTGGAGGCAACCCGGAAGCTTTTCTTGGCAAATCGATGCAGGTTCTTTGAGGTATGTGATCATTATTGCTTGTTTTCTAAGATCTACTCATCCTACTCTCTTGGTTTCTTAGATCTACACCCGTTATGGGTATATCTATGCGTGAAAATTTTGATTATGAAGAGATTTGGTCTTGGTTGTGTTATGAGAGGATATCTAAAGAAGATTCATGGAGAATCGACATGGTTTCTTGAGCGTTCTTCAACCGTCATGGTTTTGTCAAAAACCTTTGAGGTAGGGATTTTACCTTCATCTCTCTAATTTGTGAATCATGCAATATGGGTGTCCTCTTTCTTTCACAAGACATAGTTGAACTAGTTTAATGAAGATAATAATTGGATTAAAGAATGGGGATGGGAAAGTTGTTGTGTTTATCTTTGTTTTTCCTATTTTTATGTTGTGAATTGACTAGGCTTATGCCTACTGAAAATCACGAGTGTTGGGGGACTTTTCATGTGCAATTAAATGTTGCCCTATCTTTCTAAATATTTTTGTGGATGAAAACTTTGTGGAATATGGAAATTGGTTAATCACGAAAATTTGGCTGATTAAATGAATATCTGGAACCCTTGTGTGAACACCCTGGTTGAACAAAATGGAATAATGAACATGTGGGTGTTGGTTTGGTTAAGTAGTGTGTGAAAACGGGGGGTGAATCCTTGGTTATTATGAATAGGATAGGAATAGAGGATGTGGTAAATGATATTAAAGGGGAAATGATGTGACATGAGCCTTGTTTTGTGATACGGTTTTGGAATTGTGGTTATAGTGGCAGCAGGGCTGCAGTAATGGGTTGTGATTTTAAAAGAAAGTGGAAAGTTGATAAATGAACTGTGGGGAATGACAATGAACTAAATGTAGGAAAAATGAATAGGGATTGATTGATGATAAAAAAGGTTGGTTTTGTGTAGCTTGTGTTCTATCTAACTTGATTTGTGGTTGGCAGGGTTTTTCTTCAAAACTCTTGATCTGGTTTGATAATTGACCAGTATTTATGGAACTAATAAACTAATGTTGTTGAAACATGAAAACCTAATTGGGGTTGGGATTGTTTGTTTTTTTCACGCTTCATAGTTGCAGTGCCAAGGCACGTGCTCGGTTTCTCTGTTTAGAAGCCATAGGTTGGGCTGTGGGTTTGGTATACATATATCTATCTGTATCTTTGTGTTTTGTCGCACCCTACCCATGCTGACCACTTAGTGTCAAACACTCCCATTTCATGGGAGAGGGTGTTTTCCCCTTAGTTACTAGCTCCTTCCGGCTCCTTCTTCCATAGGTTATGATGGCTTCAGGCAACCTTACACATAATACTCTTCAGGTAGGTTTCAATTGGTGTGATTTTAGCCCAAGACTCTTCGGGAAGGTTTACTATTCCCATGAATCTTCGGGATGAGGCCCAGGTGTGTTCAGGTGGGGATGTGATTGTGGGGCCCAGGTGTGTGCGGGCGAGATTTGTGGTTTGTGAGGCCCAGGTGTGTGGGTGTGGGATATGTGGTTTGAGAGGCCTAGGTGTGTGCTGGTGGGATATGTGGTTTGTGAGGCCGAGGTGTGTGTGGGAGGGATATGTGGTTTGTGAGGCCTAGGTGTGTGCGGGAGGGATATGTGGTTTGTGAGGCCCAGGTGTGTGCAGGATGGATATGTGGTTTGTGAGGCCCAGGTGTGTGTGGACGGGATATGTGGTTTTTAGGGCCCAGGTGTGTGCTGGTAGGAAGAGTGTGCTAGCATCAGGACGTTCGTTGTTAGGAAGACCATCTTGCTAGTTGGGGGAAATGGTGCAGGGTACCCAATACTCTTGTACTTATATACTAATACATGTTGTTTTGTGTTTTTGGTGAGCGTGGCTGGTGAGGTTGGGCGGATAGAATTCCTTGCTAGTTTTTGATTTCTTCTGTTGTTCTCATGGGACATTAGGGTGTCTCCCCACCGCTTCACGAGATCTTTAGGTTTCCCTATTGAGTATACTTGTATGCTCACCCTACGTTTACTTTCAGGTTTCCAGGAGGACTACAAGGGCCGTGCAGGAACCTACTAGTCAGTACTATTGGATTTGTTGCAGTTTTTGTACTCTTGTTTCGTTTGGTATTTCACTTTTCAGTTTTCTTGTACTTGTACTTTGTTTCAGAATTGTTTAAACATGCATGTGGGATTGGTTTGGGTTTATTTTCATTTACTTGTTCATTTTTCATTTGGTGTTTGACTCATCCTATTTCCGAATCTTAAATAATAAAAAGGGGTAATGCCTCCCATATTTGTGGAAACTCATACCCTTGGTGCTAGTCTCCACTCCGGGGCCTACTGGAGGCGGGACTCAAGGTCATTATCTCACTGTCACCATTGCCAGCTCAGAAGGGGCATCTTTGGTGGGAGGGGGTCATGACAATGAACCCCATCAATTGAAGAAGGTGTCTCTACCACCATATATGAACTTAGGGAAATAAATCTAAGTTCCGTAGAAGACCCACAACCCACTCTGATCAGTGCGACCATGTCTTCTGAAGATTAAAAGGTATATACCTCCTTTCTAATGTATGTTCGGTATGTTTTCTCTTAGAACTATACCGAAATTATGGGCCTAAATACTGAGGTTTCCACTCACCACCTTGGCCTACTGGAAGACTATCGTGGCTATAAGAAAGATTCTCAAATTACACATCTGATTCATGCCACCAAGATATAGGCAGATGTAGACAAGATCGTCCAATAAAACATCATTTAAAAGGACTAATATCCTATATGGCTATAAAATATAGTCCCCAACACAAATAATAATGGACATATAAGATTCAGCATCAATTTTAGGGATTTCAATTATAACTATTGGAAATTTGATTTCCCAGTCCCGATCATGAAATTTTTGATCGATTAAACTGACAAATATCAAGCCATCTTTATCATGTATAGATATTTAGGATATAACCAAATATGAATGTACTGAGAAAATGAATATTCCAAATCTTTTAGGACCCTAAAGAGATTATTTTTTGATAATATGATGCCCTTTCTTTGAAAAATTTCATCTTAGCATATCAATGTTCCATGAAACACAGTTTCAATCAATTTTGGTGAAAATTCATTAAATGATATGTTGATGACTTGGTGGTGAAATCACCAAAACGCTCAAACCACTTATTAGATCATGACTTTATAGTATGAAAATGAACCAATAAAAACTAACCTTGGTGTTACCTCATGTAAATTCCTTATATTTGGTGTACATCATCATTGAATTTAAGTGGACCCTATGAAAAAAAATGTTATCCTTGGAAAATCACCTCCTCACAACCACACAGAGTTTAGATGACTTCAAGGATATCTATCCTGCATTTAGCTCTACATATCCAACCTTGCAGGAAAATTTTTTCCTCTCACAATGTTGACAAAGGATGGGGTTTCATATCAATGGACTGATGATTATCAAGAATCCCTAAAAAATATCAAGAAATAACTCTTATTTCCTCTAATAATAATGCTTCCTATCGAAGGAAGACAACTCATTATATATGTTACTTTCTTAGAGTGATCTCTATGCAACTTCATTGAATATAAAAATAATGTCTGCAATGAAAAAAACCTTTATTTTCTCATCCTCCCCATGATTAATGATGAAACTTGTTATTCAAATAACGATAAGAGCTTATTTGGGTTAATCTTTGTATCCCAGATGTAGAGGCACTATCTATAGCACCACGAGGTCAATTTTCCCTCACAAGGTAACCTGATCAACTATATTCTCAAACTTCCAATGTTAATTTGATGCCTATCATGGTGGGAGGTAATCCTATAAAAGTTCGACATACGGTTTGTTCCTCAGAAAGTCACCAGATTTCTGTAATTATCAAAATGTTTGGAAGAACACATCTCAGCTGAAATGACTTTATTGGATGATTAAATAACCGATGACGAGGTGTTCTCTATTCAAGAGGACTCCCAAACAATGGATATTAATTTTGAAGGTGCATCTAGAACCCTGATAGGAAAAAGGATGGAAGACCCCAACCTATAATAAGTGTGGAAAAGATTCATAATCATATCTTCAGAAAATATAGTCCTGCCTTACATCCTACTATTAGAGGGGTGCAGAAATAATGAAGTAGAATACCATGCTCTCATTATAAGCCTATAGTTGTAACTTCAAGTACAATTTGAACACTTGAAGATAAAATGTGACACAAAACTAGTCATCAAGAAATTAAATGTAAGCTACACTATTAATAAAGGGGAGAAAATACATTTGATGGACTATATCTAAGAACTGATGGTGGAGTTCCCTTTTGAGCTGTTATTGACTCATGTTTCCTGGTTGAAAAATATAAAATACAATTCATTAAAAAATGTACCCACATATGTTGTTGATTCATATCTGGATGAAATGGTCATCATCATTTCCCACCATTGGACTGTCCTACTGTTCTCCAAGGTAAACATTGATGAATAAAATGAGATTAGTCCAGTCCCTATGTAGTATAGTCATATGATCGGCTGGATGAATCCATATATGAATTACCTTCAAAATAGATAACTATTATAATATAGGGATGGTATGAAGAAAATATAGAGACACACATTCAATTTTTTTCTATACCATCTCAAAAAAAAAGAAATTTCCTCTACATGTGGGGCCTTGATGGGATCCTTCTCAGGTGCATTGATGAAGAATACACCATTTTCTTCATTAAATAAGTACATGTTGGGGATTGTGGGGAACATCAATAAGAATAAAATATCTCTCATAAAATTCTATGTCATGGAAACAATTGTACCACTATGACACAAGATTGTGCTAAATTCACCAAAAAAGTGTCATTTTTATCAAGTTAATGCCAATTTCATCCACTAACCCATGGAATTATTTCAAAAATCCAAGTAGTCCTAGACATTTTCTATATGGGGAATATACATCATGGAACTATATCCTCCCACAACAGATATACAATTCAATTATATTCTCACAAAAAATGACTTCTTTTTGAAATGGGTAGAAGAAGTACACATTATAGAGGTCAGGACAAGAAGCATTGTCAGCTTTATGAAAGATAATATCATTTATAGATTTTGTGTCCCTTAGATAATACTAATGGAAAATGGAACCAAATTCTAATCTATTGAATTGGTTAATCTATATCAGTATTATGGTATCAATGCCAAAAATTCTTCCCGCTACCATGAAGCATCCAAACGATATATAGAGGCTTTCAACAAAACCCTATCCAATATACTACATAAGATGGTAGAAAAGGATAAAAAATCATGGGTGACAATATCCTCCATACTCTTTGGGCTTACCAGACCACTCCCCACAATTCCACTCAAGAAACCCTATACACATTATAATAAAATACATAAGTGGATCTACCCATGGTAGTTCAACTACCATCACTACAAGTTTCCATCTGTGATCAACTATCCCCAAACGTGCAATCACAAAAATACCTCTATGAGTTGGAGTGGATGGATGATAAAATATAGCACACATTACACCATTTGAATTTTTACTAGAACTATATTGCATGAGTATTCAATAAAAAGGCTCACCTCTAGTATTTCATCAAAGGAGAAATGGCGTTGTTTTCCATAACTCCAATGATACATGGAAGGAAACTTACAAAATTATAACCAAAATGGGAAGGACTATATGTGGTAAAAATATTCTACTATAATGGAGGTTATTCTATAATTTAAATGGACAAAAAAACTCACCAAAACTCTTACCAATGCTAGGTTCTTAAAGAAATATTCATGAAGGTAAAAGAACGTCGTCCTGCTCGTTGGATGAATAACTGCATGATTATACATCCTAACCGCACAAATCTAAAATATCTAGTAAAATGATCCCATTTTAAGATAGTAAACTTCATGTCATAAAGGTCCTAATTTCATGATGATAAACGATTGGATACAAAATTTCTTCCCTTCATGTCGAGTGATCATTGTCCTTACCACAATACATTAAACTACATGGTCCAATCATCCTAAGAATGAGATATTAAAATATTCAAGGATCATTATGTTCCAATTGATGATTCATAATTCACGAGTTAGATCTATGAAGAAGAAAGACAAAATTATCATGTTATTATGTGAGAGTCAGATCCACATGTGAAATAAATTTCTATAGAATTTTGTGTGGCTAGATTCTCGCTTCGAATGATATGTAAATAAAAAAGATGTTGTCCCTCCTTGTGTGTGGACCAAGACAATATGGGGAGGTCTCTTTATATAATTATGTATAGATTTATTCTCATGTGTTAATGGGATATGTAGAGATTCCTGGATCCAAGATCATGGTCTAGCCACCATAAGATACAAAATTCATCTTTTGTGCCTCTAACTACACTTTTATCATGATTGAACCCCCTGATATTACTTATTTCTCACACCAAACATAGATCATGTGAGATTATGAATGGTAGTAAGGGATTAACCATGCACAAACAAAGATTGAAGGTACAAAATAATCCCATCACCTTGAACAAAATGATTGGAAATTCCCCCTCCCTATGTACGGACTAGACCTATGTACGGAGTAACAATTAGAACTATATATGTCTTGAATCCTATCATCATGATATACATAGTCACACCCAAGTTCTATATCCTTGTCAGTCCTCTACCACTAACAAAATAATTTCCCCCTCCCTTTTTATAAACCATTCCTATATAGGTAGTTCCTTTTACAAATACATGTGGCTTGATTTTTTCAATCACTAGATATATAGTGACACCCAGATCCTACAACCTATTCATTTTGGAATCTAAAAAAATATACCCTATCTATTCATGGGTTATACCAGTGTAGAGGAAATACTTTTATAATAACATGTAGCACAATTCTGACACTCTTGGGATATGTAGTGACACCTAGATTCTATATCTAGGTCTAGCCACCATCTAAGAAAATAATAAGAAATACCCATTTCTTGTGTATGGGTTATACTTGCATAAAAAATTTCATTGAACTATACCTTGATTAATTCTTATTGACACATGGAATGTATTAATACTTGGGTCTCCAAACCTGGGCCTAACTGTGATAATGTATCAGAAGAAAAATTTGTCCACCCTTCGTTATGTTATCCCTATATGCCAGATAAATCCTTCACTGTACCTTATTTCTCACATTGATAACAACTCATGTGGGCATAGGAGTTTTGGAAAAGGATTTCCCATAGGAATATCAATCTTTTATAAGTGATGGTCCTTATGGAAAGTCATTACAAAATGTGGTACCTCAAGTACTATGTGCAGATTGATTATCAACATAATGTGATATGTAGTGACACCTGGAAATTGTGCCAAGGTCTAGCCATGTGAAATGAGAAAAAATAAAAATCCTACTAACCTCATGCATGTAAATGAAAAGTTATGAGGGAGACTTAAAATATGATTCCTACAATAATTATTTTTCAAAAGATCATACCCCTACTTGCAAGTTAGATCTATGTAGGGGATTATATACTTCACAACCACTCACTATCTGGATGTTTCTTTCATGACAATACAATATTTTTCCATCCGTCAAACTCCATGCCATGAGAAATATCATATCCCCAAAAACCAGCTCAATCATCAGAAATGGAAGGTCAATGTTCTATGGACACCTCTGTTTGACTATACACATACTTCCTCAATGGATCTACATACATTTCCCACAAAAAGGCATGTCAAATGAAGAAAAATTCATCCTCAGGAGAATATTTTCCTACCTCCATATTCCCATTGGATTTGTAGCCCAATATCATTCCTCCTAATATGAGGGTCCTTGAGATCATGGTTTATACTTTCCTTCCCCCCTCACATCTAGGGAATGCCAAATTATGCTGACCTGGTTATCTCATACTCAAGATTTTAATGACAATTCATACCTACAATATGACATTAAACGGTGCTTCCTTATTTCATATGACAAGATGTTAAACTTCATGGATCCATAATATATATATCCATTCATGTCAATTCACCCATGTACTCATTACATGTCATCAAACTGTATGGAAAAAACATCCTCATAGCATGATGTTAAACTTCATGACCAAAATTTCTTTGATGTACATTGTTAAACTACATATCACAATAGTGTCCACGCCTGAGAGGGAATTTCCTTCAGCATTGGTCATATACCATGTCGCATCATATAACTATGTATGACTTGATTCCTACCTACACAGGATTACATAGAGACACTTAGAACTTCATCCTAGTTTAGCCATCCTAATGAAAAAAATGACCCACTGTGTATGGGTTAGATCCACATGAATCTTTTTATAAGGAACATCACTCTGCTCGGTGCCCATCTCAGGGGATATGTAGTGATTATTGGATCCTATGACATGTACCCAGCTATAGAATGCATAAAAATTCCCCCACACATGCCATATTTGTGGGATCATTTTGAGAATAACCACATGTCCCTTCTTTCATGTTGAGTCATCAATATCCTCACCACACGATGAAAAACAACATGGAATATACATCCTTTTTACAAGACATTTAACTATATGAAAAGTTTCCTTATCTTATGATGTTAAATTGCATGATAAAATGTCCTTGTTGTATGATGTTAAACTAAAAAACAACACCCTGAGTATATAATGATACTTCACATGAGTATTCCGTCCATTGGTGGTGGATAAATACCCTCAAGGCCCCTTTTTTCTCACCTAGATCATAGTTCATGTGATCTAAGAGGCCTCAAAAAGGTATTCCAAACAAATTCATGGAAAATCAATCCACAATTGGAAGTCTTTGTGGAAAGAACTTAAAAGTCATGTTATGGTTCTCACTTCTACATTAGGTATCCTGAATTCCTAACCGCGTGACATTAAACTTCATCATACCTTGAGAAATACATTTGGACTGATTATTGTACATGAAGGATATATAGTTATTCATAGATGATGAATAATAGGCCCAAACACCATCGAAGGAAACTAATATAGCTAAAATGCCCCACCCTATCTACAGATCTAACTTATATATGGAGTTTGATTTCTGGAAACCCAAGTTATCCTAACTAGGTCAAACTCTAGTAAAGTAATCAAAATTCCCCACCCTATGTACATGCCACATATATATATATATATATATATGAAGGTTCACAATGTCATGGGTAATAACAGACTGAATGGTTATAATATGTCCAAAAAAATTCTTTCTATCCATCAAACTCTGTGATTTCAGTGATTTTGGATCTTTACAAACCTCCCTAGGCATCAGAAAGGGATGGTTAGTGTCTTAAGGACACCTTCGTTAGACAATGAACACAATGATCTGGAATATCTACATAATATTCCCACAAAAGGGTTTGTTTAACAAAATAAAATTCTTCCTCAGTAGAGTATTTTCTTAATTATGTATACTTAACAACTTTCAATCCCCTTGTTATCTCTCCTAACCAGAGATCCCTAGAATCCATGGTTTACACATTCCTTCCTACTCATGCCTTGGACATGTCAGAACACTGCATCCTGATTATCCTCTAGTGACCTAGGGATTCTATATCAATGTCCTAATCAAATGACATTAAAATTGCATTATTCTTGATACCCAATATTTACCCTTGGGCACAGACGCATCAAAAAATATTCCCCCCATTTTCATATGCATTGAACAAATCCACACATGAAGTTCCAATATGAGTGTTTCTTTATTGAAGAGCTCATATACTAGACAAAATAACACCACTCTTATGTGTGAATCAGATCCTCATGTGAATATAATTTATAATAACTACACCTGACTTGATTTCTATCATGATAAGATATGTAGTGACACTCGAATCTCATATCTCAAGTCCATATAGGAAAACAAATTTTCCCATAATTTCCTTCAAATTGGTCAAAACTTCATAAGAAACCTCCTCACACATTTATGGGGAGAACATCTTAACCTATTCCTATGAAATTTTGGACTAAAGTTCCCCTTTAATATTTAGGAACCCCCTATTCAAAAACCATACATTATATCTAGAAGGATCTAAATCCCCATAATTACCCATGGCCATCATAAATGGAAGGTCAATTGCCTGTAGAAACCATTGTTTGGCTATGAACATAATTCTATAATAGCTCTGCATAATTTTCCCAAAAAATACCCTTCAATTGAATGAAAAATTCAACCTTAGGAGAGGGTTTTCCTACCTCTATACACCCCTATTAAATTTATATCCCACTTCACACCCTAGTTTTGTAAACCCTTGGATTACTGATTATATCATTTCTCCCCTTTCATGCCAGAATACAGTATAACATTTTTGGTAAGATTATAGTGAAAAATGAAAAATCTTTTACCCCCTTTGGTCTGAGTAAAATGACTTCAAATCGTAATTATCAAACCTCTTGGTTGAATGATGTTAAAATATGCCATGCTTCAGCCCTCATTTACTGAAGCAAAATTGGTGTGGTATAGGAACTCCTAATCAAAGGCTATAAATGTGTACTTTTTCATTTATAAATCATTCCATCGAATGGGAAGCCTCTGTGGTATTACAAAAAAATCCTGTTTTAGGGAATCTACAATGTCCATCATAAATGGAAGGGAAATGTCTTGAGGACACCTTTTTTTGACTATGCGAATATTTTCCCAACGACACTACATAAGTTTCCCACAAAAGGGTTCCTATCAGCAAGAGGATAGCTTTTCCTCAAGAGATTCCTTTCATACATCCATAGGAAGCACGTATCACATGCCCTATAGGATGTTTTATATCCAAAAACAACAAAATAAGGATAAATGAAAATCCATCATTCATGTCTAAAATATATTTGGACATCCTCGGTTAATGAGTCATAAATGAGGGCCCTCACCCCATAAATAATGGTCAAAGATGTTCAAACTAAAACATTAGTAATGATATTATAGTTTGAAATACTTTAAAATGACCACACAAAAAAAGGCACAAAACTCACCATAATGAAATCCTACAAGGGGAGCCCTAGAAAAAATTCAAGCACCATTTGTCTAAACCTCCACCCAGCACGATTTATCAAAAATATCAAGCAATCAAAAATAAAGAGAGAAATAAATACTGTTAGGCCAAAAACCCATAAATTTTGGCCTATGGAAAATTCATGTTATACCCACTAATCCCATACCAAATTGGTATTAGGAAAAAATTGGGGTAAAAACGAAAACTATACATTGTTTTTATAGTTTTCTAGATATCCCTAGTAGCAGTAAAACTACACTCACTGAGTCCCTTGGATTTAGAAAAAAATAGTGAATGTTTTGATTAATTTAATTTAATTATCCCGAATCATGATTCAATTAGTATCCAGTTGAAAATATCATACCAAATATTATAAATTATAGATGGTTGATATTTCAGGAAAAGATGAAGGAGAAAAACTGGAGAGAAAAACATTTCCATTCCATTAAATGAATATTAGAATGGAATAAAAACCATAATCCACTTCATATTAGTAGGGAATGATAATTAGAGAATAAATTCATAAAATTTTAAAAATTATATCATTGAATAATTTGATTCTTCTATGTCTTGGAAGAGCTCCAACAAAATTTCAGCCTCATCCTCTGCAACCTCCTGCAATTCCACTGCCTCATTCACTACTTCTAGTCCATCTTTTTTCCTGTAATCCACTAGTCAATTCCCTTCATTAACTTCTGTGGTGGCATGCACCAATTCCTATTTATGTTTCTCTAGTTCTTTTCTCCACTAATCCACTTCTTGACCAAGATTTTCTTCTAAGGACCATTACTTTGGAGTTCACCCTGTAGCCTTGTTACTGCCCCATCTTGCTCGATAGCTTCATTTAGAAGGATCTATCTAGTAGTGGAAAGTTGAACCATGGACTCTACTACGGAATGATGATATTTGAAAATTCTATTTTCCTCTCTGGAAGTTACCACCTATTTCACTATGTGGTGGATACCAAGATAATTGAACCCCCATACCCAAGAATAAAAAACATGTGACATAACATGGGATGCTTTTTTGGAAAGTTTGCAAGGGGGTTTCCGAAATCAGCTTCCAAATGTCTCACATCACATTTGGGAAAATAGGGTGGATGAAAAAAAACCCCTCTTAGTCCATTTTAGAATCATTCTCAAAGGGAAGAATGTATTAAGGAATGAGTTCCACCAGATAATGTCTTGATTCAATATCCTTAGGGTGATTTCACCCCTTAGTTATCAATTCTCCAGTAGTATTAATAAGAGGAAAGATTGAAGCATCAACCACAGTTGTGAGTACTCATTGTATTGATCCTGAAACCAAAGGTAAAATAAAACCTATGTTTGAATCCCAAGAGAAAAAATAAAGGATTATAGAATTAGAGAATTAACCTATGCATTCTGAAGTACCAACTTCTCTGAAATCCATTATGGAATCGCCACCTGACAAATAAGGTGATTCACCCTTAATTTTTCAATGGACCTTGGGATCGCCCCGACACACCCGTGGAAAAAAACTTATAATCGTCTAGATCAGTAGACCCTAGAAGTTCACTCATCAAGATTATTCCTATAAGAATGAGAATCGTAGAATAAGGAATGATGGAAATTTGTAGACTTCCCTGGTTTAGAACTACCCCTCCTCCATTTATGTATCCCCAATAGAAGTGGGATTTGTGCTCTTAACAATGGTTTAAACTTTTGAAGATACACCTTATAGGAGGGAAGAGTCCATTTGATTTCAAACGAGCACTCTCTCATGACTCGAGATCTCCCCAATATTTTTTTGATAATTGAGGGTCCCCATCCAACTCAACCATAGCTATTAAAATTTTCCATGTTTTCTTTATGAGGGTAGTATCACCATGCACAGTTAAAGTTTACACCTCCAAAGACTCTCCCTATAATGGGACGTAGGTTGTTTCATCTGGAACAAGTTCCCCTTGAGGGCTAGGGACACCCTCAATAGTTTTGGTTGGCCTAGCTTCTCTGACCTATTCAGCCACAACTGCCAGTGGTACCTCTTCTACTTCATAAGAAGTATGACCTCTGTATTCTTGGGATGTGGACTCTTGGTTGCTTACAGAACCTATATTAAGAGATATTCATAAATAATTTTCAACAAAGGATACATTTTTTATTAAAACCCAATAAAAGGATGTGGTATTAACCTTTAATACCTGATTTTAAACATATCAATAGGCGTGATTCTTGTTGATGATTCATGGTGTTCGAAGGGGATGACCCTATAGTATGGGAAGTGGGCCAGACTAGAAGTGTAAATACTTTTCTAGGGTCTGTAATGACTGGATCTATATGCTCTTTATCCCTAGAAGAGCCCTCCATAATGACTCCCACATATCATTTCATATGTTCCCCAATTACAGTACCCCTAGGGGTATACACTAGAGAATATCTAATCTCCTATGCCTCCATAGATTCCTAAAAGAGTAAGGAATAAGGTCTAGGATCCTCATAATGATGGAATGTAAGGTTGGGGTTTGAAAATATACCTACCTCTCCTTCAGCATCAACCGGTTCTGGGATTGCTGCCATTTACGCTACACGATCAGACTAATGTGGTCTATCCATAGAATAATGAAGGTAGGAATCCATCTCATTTATAAACAATATAAATTTATATATATTTTTATGAGCATAAATCCATGTAGGATAAATGGATGCTCTAAACCTCGAAAGATCATAGTATTCTTCTTAGAGAATATCCCAGATGTATTCATTATAAGTGTTCACCCTCATGTCATCCTAGACTCTCCATGCTTCTGGAAATGTAGCTATAATAGGTATGTCAAGTGTGGAATGATTAATCTCGTGAATCAAAGGGTGTTATATTAACCAAAACTACTTCATATGTGCCTCTTTATCCCTCGAACTCTTAGGGTCTGGATGCTTACAAGGCTCTAGGCACAAGTGAGAACCTTCCCAATCTCCAATAACAGTACCAAAATTGGAAATATTGTCATCCCCAGAGGTTTGATCATCATTATTGTCATTTTCCCCATTGACCTCAATTCTTAACATGGAAAAAACAAGGAAATAGTTCCTATAATGATTATACCAAACATGGTTCAAGGTCTCGATATTCTCTATGTAGAGATCCTCATTTTCAGGATCATCATCATAAGAAATATCATCGAGTAATAACATGTAGCCAAATAATATTAGAGAAAATTATTTCTACTAAGGGGAGAACAAAAAAATAGTGAGGGGATTCAACATGAAATGATTGGATACTTCTCAAAGTTTCTCATTGCCTCTAGGCCACATGAAATGAATCATCCTAAGGGATGAATGTCTGGTCATCAAGAGCGGCACTGGAATCCCAAAAAGGTGAACCCTAGGATCTCAATACCATCCTTAGGGGTTCAAAAACCAAGTATTTATTCTGTAGTTTCCATGATTTCGAATGGCCAATGGATTTCTTCGATTTCCATTTAGTTCCATATTCCTTAGGGTCCATGATGATGGGAACTAGCCTTGCTTGTTGACCACTTGGGTATGAATGAATCCAAAGGATATCATAACCTTTTTAAGGGAAGGTACAAAAACCCATATAATATGGGAACATAATATTTCACTATGTATCTTCAAGGGTAAAAATTATAAAAAAAATTGGTCTATCATGTAATGTTTCTACTAGCATGAATTATTATGGGTAGGAGGGAAAAACATATTGAAAAAATTGAATTGACGGCTGAATATACAATGCGTGTATGGCTCAAAAATAATCTCCCCATCAATTCGAGAAACTAGGACATCCAATTTAATGGTAAAGAATTATCCTCATTTAAAAAAGTACCCTAATTCAACTTTCATTGTGACACTAATTAGAGAAGAGTAGAGGTTATAAGTGAAGAAGTCATGAAAATTGATTTGGGACATCAGTTCTCATTCATTCCTCTTATCCCATGCATCTTGATCATCCTTCTTATCCCTAATGAAACATTAATTTGGTAAGACTCGACATTTTCATTAGAGATATGGATGAATACCTACACCGAGAATAGAAATGGGATTTATGAATGTGTATCCTCCCATGTGTGCTCTTATCCAACCCTCGAGGATTTAGAAAGGACCAACCAACTAGTGAGGTGTCTTTCCATCAATAATATGAATCAATAAGCCATATATTTTGGCCAATACTAGGATTCCCAAGTTGATGCATCTTTTGGTGGCTAGTTGGGCCACCATGATGAAATTGGTGACTCTCACACTACTAGAGTCAGGCACCAGTTGGATCTAGCCACTTAGAATCATGGCCAAGAAGGCCACCAGTCAAAACAATTGGTTGAAATCCAAAACAAGTTCTGATCCCCATTCATGAAACTATCCCCCCTCCAATACAGGCCAGTAGGAACCTACATGCCTTTGGGTGTCAATTTTTGGTAAGGAACTTGGCCTACACGCATGAGGCTCTTAACAACTATGCATAGTAAATAAATTAATCCAATAAGAAAAGGGGATGTCTTTCTTGGGGATAGGGTTGATGTAATTAGAAATTTGTTTGGATTTGTCAATAGGTTTCTTATCCAAAGGAAGAGTCCTTCCCTCATTATTCTTGGAAGAGGAAGGTGGTATAAATTTTTCATACATATATCTAATGATGGGGACTCCTAAAATCCATCATATATCCCATAGATTGATACCGACCTCACCATGATCCATGTGGAACGTATTGGTGTATGGGATCCACCTACTAAGAAGATATGGATGGAGAGAATGGTTTCGATGGTCATAGGTTTGGTGTATCCAAATAGGTTTATATAGCCCAAAGACCAGCAATTCGGGTCAAAATTATTCGTAGCTTTGATGAACCTAGAAAGGCCACCCCCAGTCTAGACCAGATGAGCCTCTGGATAAAAAGTATCACTTTGACAACCAACCATGTTGCTTGTTCATCATGGCCTTTCAATAAATATTATGGTAACAATGAGATTTTCCCTATGGTTCTCACATTTTATCCTCTAGTGGCTGAGGGGTATAGTTTAGAAATGATCCAAAAGTGGTGTCTTTCAATATGAACTATTGCTTTATTGAAATAAAATCTTTTGGAATGGTTCTATTATCAATTATCTAGTTTTTGGGTTGGCTAGACCGATGTGGTTCCAAAAATGCCGAAAAATATAGAAGAAAAAATCCATAAGTAAGAAGCCTATTTGAAGATAGATATTATTTTTGTCCTAAACTAAGGTGTTTTGCTAAAAATTTATGAAAAATGACAATAGAGACCTTATTGTTAGAAAATTAAATCATGTATTTCTAATTTTCATCATCAGTTGAAAGGGAAGCAGCAATAGGAGCAGCAACATAAGCAATATATGAAGGATCCATCATAGACTTTATCAAAAGACCATGAAAATGGTTTTCCTAATAAAAAATTGACAAATGAAAAATAATAGTCCATATACTAGAAGACCCATGAACTAACAGTTTGCAGAAGGCACCATCCATGAACAGAAAGTTCATGTAAGCTTGCTAGGCACTGGCCTATAAATCATTGGCTAGTGAACTGATAGTTCACAGAGTAAGAGAAACACATACAAACCTTTGATATGTGGAATCCCAAACTCATGGTTTGTAGATGACATTGTATATCTTGTGGATTAAAAGAGTTATTCATGGGTGAAGGTTTCCGTAAAGGATCTTGTTCACAAAAGCAATGAATCTAAGAGAATCGTAGGATCACAGAGTTCAGTGAGAAAAATAGTAAAATGAAAATGACATAGACCCCATTTTTATTGGTGTGGTCCCCTCCTATGGGTCCCCCTTTATTCCGCAAATCAATTTATGTCAAGACCACTTTCGACATTGGAATATCCTCTTATACATCCCGATTAGATCAAATTCCAATGGGGGTATTGGTTATGTTGTGAAAACTTTTCATAGGGAAATAAAATACTCCCACGAATTTGGAAAATAAATAAAAAAAATCAAGTGATGACTTAAAAGAAGAATTGTTGAAGAATAAAAAAAATTCAGAGGAAGAAGAAGGCACCATAAAGAAAAGATCATTGATGGACCGCTGCTCTACATAGTGGTCCACTTCTTGAAGAGGTCGCATTCAAAACGGAGACAACAACGCATATCCCCCGCAAATGAAGTCATTCACACCCACATATAGTCTTCCACAAAAACACAAATAGTTCATGGGAGAGGAGAAGAAGAAATATTCCCATGATTGAAATGAAGTTTTTTGCAGGGCCTAGGTGGTAATTATCACCACCACAGTTGAAAACCTCATGCCCCCACTGACCGAGTCATCCATGTTTCTGGTTTAATCATTGGGATTTAGAGATAAATGCTCTGCGGACCACTGATCCATCTTTTCCACCTCTCTGTAAAAGCACCCTAATGGAAGGACATGAAGAGGATGCTTGGTTGAGGAGAAAATGATCTAAATGAAGAAGGAATAGAGGAAGGTAGAAACACAAAATATAGACTCCTTCAATAATTTTTTATAGCTAGAACTCAATGCATAACATTAATGAAGAAATTGTAACACCCAATTGGGATATTGTGAACCCAATTCGCTTCATAGATGAATTTTCCACAAGGCATAGAATCAATACACCTTCTTTAATCGGGCGCTCTAATTTTCAAATCTCTATGAGGGTGGATCCCTTCAATGTATAGAGAATCATTACGCAGATGAATCATATCCCCTCTTAGAATCACACTACACGGAAAAAAATTATCCACCCATAGAAAAATGCTATGCATGCGGAAGCTAGTCCCACATATCACCACACTATGTAGACCAAATGCCAAACTACATACCATCATGGTATCCAGGAAACTCCCCCACCCATATTAAAATATGATTTTCAAAGTAAACACCAATCCCACATAATAAAATTCTATGACTAACGAGGTGTTCTCAGGATTTCCAATGTCTGGCCTCAATCATTTCCATCCATTTCCATTGCATCATCAGAATTCCCTATGAAAAACCATCTGTTGACATTAGGTCAAATACTCTTCCAAAGAAACCAAACCAGTATGATAAAAGAATAATTCACATCAACACGCCCTTTAGAGTTTACATACCCATGGTATGCAGAGTCATATGGGTAATATCCACCCTATGACAGACCGTTGGAATGTTCTTATGTTTAAATTACCATGGTAACCTAGGTTCTAGCCTTGAGATACTCATGTGAAACTCTCTATTCTATGGATAAAGGGTAATCATTGGCCTTTATATTCGATGAGGTCTATGGATAAATAAGTTAAATCACACTTTTGTACCCTTTAATGAGTAATTATACTCCCCCTATTCCTAGAACCAATTTAAGGGAATCCATCCAGGATTAAGCCACTTTTATTGTAGGAGGTTTGTCCCTTGATCATCTCTACTACTTTCATCCTCCCTCTCTTCCACTTATAGAGAAGGGAAAGAATATGGTTTGTAGAATCTACCAATTCCTCTTGTTTCTAAAAGTGAGCATGAATCAAATGGGATTAAGGGCTAATAATGATCACAACACCCACAAAATTTACTCAGTAGTTGAACTACAATAACTTGAATTCTTTCTCAGGTCTAAGGCCTGATCTCAATGGGACTTCTTCCTAGATGTTATCCCTAATAATTCCCTTTCAATGTGAAGCTACTATGTTAAAGTCCCAACTATTGGATTGAATTCCCTCTTCTAATGTGTAAGCCCCAACATCCTCTATAACTATAAGGACTTTGATTCCAGGATAACTAGGATACATAGAAAACCTTCATGAGGATCAAGCTTGATACTTTTCTTGTCTCATACATTCCATTATTTTCACATAGGTTCACTCTTGTCCTCACCGCATGATGTCCAACTATATGGGCTACCAAACCACATGAGTCTTGATTCCAAACTAATTTTGATATGTAAGAATCCTTATTAAGGTCCAAATCTAGCCACCAATCAACCCTAATGCTCTTTGATCCATATCTCAGCTAGGTTCATGTCCACACAAGAAAACCATATCTTTTATGGGTTCCCCAGGATACCCTAGAATATGTCCTATAAAAAGTTAGGACTAGGAATATTCCTCTTATACATCCTTCTCGCATGACATTAAACTACATGGTGGGGTCCTTGTCACACGACCTTAAAAGGTGATGTGTATAGTGAAATGGAACTGAACTACATGGGTTCTGATACCTCTCACAAGGATATGTAGGAAACCCATCTAATGGGTTCTATCCGAATATTGAAACAATTCATGTCCCTGAGAATGATGATAGTATACAGAGTACTACATCATGTGGCTTAAACCAACGTTTCCTCAATAAATGACAAAGGATTTTCTGATCTATCCACAGGAGGGGTAACATTGATGAATATCCTCAGATACATACCAATATCTTCATTGATGTAGAACCTCATATATATATATAGATGATTCTGGACCCATGTGTATACCTGATCAAGATTAAAACATAGGGGTAATCTGTGGACACATGATTGGGAATGAACCAAGGATTCACGAACATATAATCTTTTCATATATCTATAAGAGAGTCCCTAAATAGGTAATAATTCACCCTCAAAGGGTGTGATGATTCAAAATTCCCATCCTCTCGACCATTGTGAATTCTTAGTTATTGTTGGAAAAATCATCTAGATTGTTTCTTCCTTTGGAAATCATGTACATGAATCGTGGATAAGATGTACATTGGTTATTTTTACCTCCACGAATAAACTCGTTAGAGACCATACAAGGATGTCATACCCAACATTGGTCAGTTGCATATAAACTTACCCATTATAATCACCCGATGGGATGTTGACACCCATTGAGTTGAAACGAGGTCTTTTATGTTTTTAAAGAAAATTTTGGGGTCTTTCGTTTTTTGGATTTTTTGTGTTGTTAGGTTTTCATAGGTTTTTTCATGTTTTTAGAGTTTCCGTGTTTTTAGTTAATTTTAAGGGATTTTAATTATTTTATGGGTTTTTGGTATTTTGTAGGGTTTTATACGTTTTTAGGGGTTATAGGGTTTCAAATGATTTTTATGATTTTTAGTGTTTGAGGAATGTTTTGGGGTTTTATGTCTTTTTTTATTTTTTGGGTGTTTCTGGGTTTTTTGGGATATTTTTGGATTTTTTTGGGTATTGTGGTTTCTATAGGGGTTTTAGGCATTTATAGTGGATTTTTTAGGGTATTTAGGGGTGTTGGTATTTTCTTGGGCATGTTTTTGTGTTTTTTGGGATTTTGGGGGTTTTGAGGGGTTTTTTAGTGTTTTGTTTGTTTTTTATCCTTTTGGGATTTTTATATTTTTAATGTTTCTATGGATTTTATTCTTATAGTGTTTTTATGTTTTTAGGGTTTTTAGGGGACTTTAGAGATTTT
This sequence comes from Viscum album, assembly GCA_963277665.1. NCBI lineage: Eukaryota > Viridiplantae > Streptophyta > Magnoliopsida > Santalales > Viscaceae > Viscum > Viscum album. The sequence goes on along the minus strand of OY728142.1, from coordinate 679,265,838 downwards.
AAGGGGTTGTCTGCCTTTAAAGATTATTTGGGGGTTTTTCAATTTATTATTTTTAAAGGTGTTTTAGGTTTTTATGTTCTTTCAATGTTTATATAATTTTATGGTAATTTAGAGTTGTTTGGGGTGTAGTTTTTTTAGGTTTTTAGGTTTTTAGAGGTTTTTTGTCTTTTTTGGGTTCTTTAGGATTTTTAAGGATTATATGGGTTTTTAGGTTTTGATGTATTTAGAGTCTTGTAGGGATTTTAGGGTTTATTGGAACCTATTTATAATTTTTGGGTTTTTTGGGTTCTTTAGGGTTTTAAGGGGTATTATGGGATTTTAGAATCTTTTAGGTTTTTTTATTATTATTTACCTTTTATAGGATCTTTTTAGGTTTTTAGGTTTTATGGACATTTTGTGTTTTTAGGGATTTTTTTTGTTCTTAGGGGTTTTAGTGTCCTTTATGGATTTTATGTTTTTTTTCATTGAGTTTTTTAAAAAAAAATTAGGGTCTTTTGTTGTTTTTTAATGTTTTTAGTGGCTTTTAGGGAATCTACATTTTTAAGGTATTTTTAGGGTTTCTTTTGTCTTTTAATTGCTTTAAGGGTTTTTAGGGTTTTTATGGTTTTTGGTTTTTCGAGGTGTTAGTGGTTTCAGAGGATTATTTAAATTCTAGGGTTATTTAGGTCTTTTGAGGATTTTTTGGGTGTTTTAGTAATTTTAGTATTTTTATGGGTTTTAAGGGCTTTTGTGTTTTTAGGATTATTTTGTGTTTTTAAATTTTTAGGGGGTTGGTCACGTTTTTTATAGTGTTTTATGGTATTATATGTCTTTTGGGTGTTTAGTATTATAATTTATTTTTTAGGTTTTGGGGGGTTTAGGTATTTATTTAGGATTTTAAGATTTTGGTGGGGTTTAAGGGGTTTCTAGGTTTTTCAGGGTTTTTAGGGTTTTATTGGTTTTTTGGATTTAACAGGGTTTTAGTGTTTTAATAGGTTTTTGGGTTTTCGGTAGTTTTAACAGTTTTTAGATTTTATAGGTTCTTCTTAGGTGTTTAGGGTCTTTTGGGGTTTCTTAGGGTTTATGAATTTTTATAGTTTTTAGGTTTTCTAGGGTTTTCTGTGAGATTTTAGGATTTATAGTTATTTTTGTTATTTTTTTCTTATAGTGTTTTAGTATTTTAGGTGTTTAAAATGTTTTTAGTGTTTTATGGCTTTTAATCATTTTAGTTTTTTTTGGGTTTATTATATTTTATTTGTATTTTTGGGTTTTTTGGTTTGTTTTATGGTTTTATTAGTTTGCAGGATATTTATGAGTATTTAGGATATTTAGTTCATTTTTTGTATTTTAGTTCCATTTATTGTTTTTAATGTTTTTAGGGATTTGGGGGGGGGGGTTATTATTATTATTGGTTTTACGGTTTTTAGGGTTTTTTGAGTTTTAGGGTGTTTTAGCGTTGTATTGGGTTTTTAGTGTTCTATAGGGTGGTTTTTGGATAATTTACGGTTTTTTGGTTTTTGTTGGCATTTAAGATGTTTTAGAGTTTTAAGGGACTTTAAATGGTTTTCATATTTTGATGGGTTTAATGGTTTTTAGGGGTATTAGGGTTTTTTGTTATTTTTTATGATATTTAGGGGTTCTCTGGTGTTTTTAGAATTTTTTGGCATTTAGAGTTTTTATAGTTTTTAGAGTTTTATGGACTTTTATGATTATTTCTATTCTTTTTTATTTTAGCTTTTTATTAGTTTTTATGGGTTTTCTGGGTTTTTATGCATTATAGTGTTTTAGGAGTTTTTAGAATTTTTTGGGATTTTATGATTTTTATGAATGTTTTGTTGCTTTTTAAATTTTCAGGTTTTTAAGGGTTTTAAAGTTTTTAATTTTTTAGGGGCATCCGTTTTTTTGTATTTTTTGTGTTTTAGGGGTTCTTAGGGTTTTTTTTGTTTTTTTAGTTTTTATGGATTTAATTATTTTAAGTCTTTTTATAGGTTTTGGGGATTTTATGGTTTTTTGTTGTTTTTTAGATTTCTAAGTGTTTTATCAATTTTTAAGGGTTAATGGGTTTTAGGGATTTTAGGGGGTTTTAGGGTTTTTAGGGTTCTTAGTGTTTTGATGGGGTTTTTAGGGTTTTAGGTATTTTAGTGTTATTGGGTGTTTTAGGTGTTTTAGGGGTTTTCATGGGTTTTTTGGGGCGTAAGGTTAGGGGTTTCGGGGGTTTTTGGTGTTTTATTGGATTTTAGGATTTTATGGGATTATGATGGGTTTTATCGATTTTAGTTTTTTTGGGTTGTTTTTATAGTTTCTATGGGTTTTAAGTGTTTTGGCAGTTTTAGCATCTTTAAAAAAATTTAGGGATTTTATTGGTTTTTGGGCCTTTTGTGGTTTTATTATTTTTACTATTTTTAAGGTCTTTAAATGTATATAATTATTTTTGTGCCTTTTACGGGTTTTGATATTTTTATATTTTTAGGGGGGTTTGGTTTTTATGGCCTTTAATGGAGTTGGATATTTTAGGGTTTTTTAGGTTTTTTAGGTTATTTGAGGGGGTTTTAAGGTTATAGGTAATTTTGGGGTTTTTAGAGTCCTTTATTGATTTTCTGGTTTTTTAGTCTACATTATGGATTATGGGTTTTAGGTCCATTTATAATTTTTATGATTTTAGGATTTTAGAGCTCATTAGGGTTTTAAATTGGTTTTAGGGGTTTTTAGAGTTTAAGAGGATTTATGATCTTAGTTTTTTTGATATTTTTTACAGTTTATTAAGGTTTTTAGAAATTTTAGGTTGTTCAAGCTTTTTTTGGGATTATAGTTTTGTACATTTTTTTAGTTTTTACTTTTTTAGATTTTAAGGGTTTTTACTAGTTTTATGTTTTTTAGGTATTTTGGGGTTTTTATAAATTTTAGTTACTTTGGGGGTTTAAAGGGGTTTTTTGGTTTTTAAGGATTTTAGAGGATTTTAGGTTTTTTGGGGGTTTCAATATTTTTATGGTTTTATTGGTTTTAGGGGTTTTAGGGTTTTTACAATTTTAGAGTTTTTTGGGGTTTTATGGTTTTTAGGGTTTTAGGGTGGTTATTAAGGTTTTAAATATTTTTTTTCATATTTTATGTTTTTTTGTGTTTTAATGGGATTTTAAATGTTTTTAGGGTTCTTGTGTTTTTGATTGTTTTTTAGTTTTTAGGTTTTTAAGGTGATTTGATGTTCTTACAATTTTAGGTGTTTCTATATCTTTTACTATTTTTAGGGTTTTTAATTTTTCCGTTTTTAGGGTTTTTAGGGGTTTTTTAGAAAATTAAGGGGTTTTAATTGTCTTTTAGTGTTTTATAGGGTTTTCATGGTCTTATAGGGTTTTCGAGGTTTTTAGGGTCTTTTAGGATTTTTTATTGGTTTAGGTACTTTTATTGTTCTTTCAATCATTAATAGTTTTAAGGTCTTATAATGTTTTTAGGGGTTTAGAGTTTTATGTGTTTTAGGGATTTTTAGGGTTTTTAGTGTTTTTTGGTGTTCTTTAGGTTTTTAGGTTTTTTATGTTTTTAGGGTTTTTTATAGTATTTATGATATTAGGGTTTTGGGGAGTTTTAGGTGGTTTAGGATTTTCCGGATTTTGGGTTCTTTTAGGGTTTTTATGGTATTTAGTGTTTTTATGGATTTCTATTACCTTTCAGGTTTTTGGGTTTAAAAAAATTGTGGTATTTTATGGTTTTCAATGTTTTTTTATGTCTATAGTATTTTTATGGTTTTTAGCATACCATAGTGTTTTTTGGTGTTTTAGGGTCCTTTTGTGGTTTTATGGGCTTTGGGGTCCTTTAGATTTTAAAGAGGGGTTTAGGATCTTTTAGCTCTTCTAGATGGATTTTTAGGCTTCTTTAGGGTTTTAAGGGGTTTTTAGGGTCCATTAGGGTTTTTAGGCTCTTTTAGTATTTTTAGGGGATTTTGGGCCCTTTAGGGGTTGTTAGGGGTTTTAGTGTCTTTTTAGTGTTTAGGTTATTCTATGTCCTTCTATAGTTTGTAGGTTTTTCAAGTTCCATTAGGTAATTTTGAGGTTTTATGGTCTTTTAAGGGTTTTAAAGGTTTTTATGGAATCTTGGTGTTTTAGGGGTTTTAAGGTCATTTAGAGGTTTTTATTTTTAATTTAGGGTTTTTTGGGTTTTTAGTAAATTTTTTAGAGTTTTTAGGGTAGTTTTAGGTTTATTATAAGATTTTAGGGTTTTTTACATTCTTAGGGTTATTTATGGTTTATAGGGTATTTTTATGGTTTTTAGTGTTTTTAAGTGGTTTAGTGGTATTAAGAGTTTTTTGGGTTTTTAGGGGTTTTAATTGATTTCATAGGGGCTTTAGGTTTTTAATGATTTAAAGGGTTTTTAGGGATTTCATTGTTTTTAGGGTTTTAATGTTGTTATGGTTTTTAGTGTTTTTTGGGTTTTTAGGTTTTTAAAGATTTTTTTATGTTTTCTAAGGGCTTTTCAAGGATTTTTTGTGGGTTTGAGTTTTTTATTGTGTTTTATGGTTTTAAGGTTTATTTAGTATTTTTAGGATTTTAGGGTATAAACGGGTTTTTTGGTTTTTAGGGTATAGGGTATTTTTAGGGTTCAAAATTTTTTAGGGGTTTCAAGAGTTTTCTTGGTAATAGAATGTTTAGTGTTTTAGTTCTTTAAGGGTTTGTATTTATTTTTGGGTATTTTAGTGGGTAGGAAGAGTTTTAGTGTGTTGACGCTCCTTTTTGTCACATTGTCTAAAAGAATGGAAAGGGAAATGACTTAGCCCAAATTGATTCATCCTTTGAAGAAAACATCAAAAATTGACAAAGGCATGAAAAAGGCTTCAAATGCACAAGGGTCGCACAAGTTCCATCACCGTCGCGCATGTGTACATGCGCGACAACTAATGGTCGTGCAAGTGACTTGCATGCCCTAAAGGATAACCGCTCGGGGACTTCTCTAGCCTATAAATACCCCAGGTGGGCCCCCCATTTTGAGGAGGAATTTTTCTAGAATTCATAGACAGAGCTCTGAATGCCCAAGTCTCTTCTTTCAGGTCTTCCGAACTCTTCTAAGGTAATTCTTTACCTAGAATGGAAGGTCTAAACAGGAGGAATAAGGTCTAAGTGTTAGAATTCACTAACACTTGTGCGCCTAAGTGTTTTACCCTTAAGGGAAATGAACACACTTGCGCACCGCCCTACTTCTTCATCAGAACTTGTGCTCCATCTTCTGGAAAGCCTCTAGAGATAATACCAAGGGTATGGGCCAAGTCTCTCCCAATTATTAATAAAGGACTGAAAATTGCACAAGTACCCATGTTTCGCGCAGGTATACCTGCGCGACCAGGACTTGCGCGCCCACACCGTACCTGCGCGCCTACCAGGACTTGCACGCCCCTACCTTTTTGGGTGCCTTTCCTACCCACTTCACCCCTCTTATGCCATTCCACTTCTCCTATTCATGATTCAGTCTTCAAGACACTCTTCAATGGTATTTATGGCATGATTTCTTGATTTGGATTCCTTATCTGAAAGGATCTCTGTGGAAAATCTCTCAAAATCTAGTGATTTACACATATTTATGTCATTAAAGATTGAGAATTTATTCATTCAACCTCATCCTTTAAGATGAGATAATCCTTAACCTGGGCCTCCTTTGCAGGAGTAAGCCCCATTCCAAATTCTCATTACTGTGGACATCCTTATTAGAAGTAAGCCCCAAGTCCTCCAATCTGGGCATCCTCCTTAGGAGTAAGCCCCAGTCTTAAATTTCTAGAATATGGGCATCCTCCTCAAGAGTAAGCCCCAACCATAATTCCCTTAACCTTGGCCTCCTTTTCAAGAGTAAGCCCCAGTCTAAAATATTGGCATCTTCTTTAGGAGTAAGTCCCAAGTCCCATAACCTGGGCCTCCTTTTCAGGAGTAAGCCCCATTCATATTTCCCCAAATTATGGGCATCCTCCTCAGGAGTAAGCCCCAATCCATAAATCCTTTAACCTGGTCCTCCTTTTCAGGAATAAGCCTCAGTCTCAAATATAGGCATCCTCTTTGAGATTAAGCCACAAGTCCCTTAATTTTCAAATCCCTTTAAACTGGGCCTCCTCCTTAGGAATAAGCCCCAGCCTTATTTTCTCTTAACCAGTCATAATTCTTTTTGATCTGGGCTTCCTTCTCAGGAGTAAAACCCAATCATAAGTCCCCTCCTAACTTGTGCATATTCCTTAGGATTAATCCCCAATATTAGAGTATCCAAATCTCCATGAAGTATATATTCCTTTATGTACCATGTTCATGGATTTCATCCCTGAATTAAATCTTAATCCTCATCTATTTGGATAGTCATACATACATAATCCCCACATCATTGCATGGCACAATTGTCTGGATTCACCAATACCTCTTGTTTCTCACACCGAGCATGACTCACGTGAGCTTAGAGCATAAAAGTAATCATGACATCTTCCTTTGAAACATCAATCATTCCGAAACATCATACTCCCTTACAAAAACTACGTGGGTTCTGATTTCTTTTCCAAAACAAAGGATGCGTAGGTATCCCATCAGTGGGTACGATCCCAACCCTGAAATAATCCATGTCCTCCTGAATGACAATAAACTTCAAGTGCCGCAATTAGTGGCTTTAAAACCAGTATGGTCATCATAATGACCAAGAGATTTTTATTTATTTAAGGATACCATCAACTAAGAATCTCTAACAAATACAGATGATTCTTCATCGATGAAGAACCTCAAATACATATAACATATTCTCTAAATTTCCTACATATCAATCATTGATTTTCAGACTAAAGGAAATCTCATTTTATACTTGGTAATTTAATAAGATTCACGAACATAACTTAAATCTATAAATAGAGTCCCAGAGTATATAATAATTCCCCTAAAAAAGGTGTGATGAGTCCGACCTCCCATCCTCTCAACCAATGAAAATTCTTAAGCCTCATCAGTCCAAAAATAATGAGTGCCTACCTTTGGAAAGTAGATCCAAATGGATATGGAATCATTGGATGTTTCTAGTTCTACGAACAAACCCATTAGAAACTGATTGTAATGTTTGAACCTTCAATCAACAAGGTCATCCCCAATTCCATAGGAAACAAAAAATGGTGAACCCGATGTGAATCATTAACCAAGTTAAAATGATGTTTTTCTTATCTGTTATGCCCCTATTTAAACTCAATGAGAGGGCCAAAAAAAACAATCATTGACATATGTGATCATCCAAAAGATGTAGTGGCTGAATCTATATTGATTACGCCTGTTATATCAAATAGGCACTCTTTTCCAAGATTTTCTGCATTCTAAGAAATGGCTGCTCTCAAGTTCACACATGTGAATACCACTACTGCAAATGCCACTACTGCTACTCCTACTGGATCGTCATACGCTCTGAGGATGAAATCACCTACTTAGTGTCTTCAATGATGGGTATCAAAAGTGCTGGTTAAGGAGTACCATCAAAACGGTACTATTCCAAATTTGGAGGCTTCTCGAAAATCCCTCCATGTGAACAATTCACCTTGGTCGTCTGGACAGCGACGACCAGTGATCAAGAAGCAGGCAGTGCTAACAACCGTCTCCAACCGTTTCAGGTCGTTATCTACAGAACGCAATCACCATTCACTCCCATATTCTAGGGAGGTGAATGAGTAGGTCCCTCAGGGCCTTAATTAAAGGAAGCAGGAGTCCTTCCTGAGGGCTTCTATCAACAATTGTTGTCAGACTCGTGTAGTAGTGCGCCCTCAACATGATGAGGGTGTCGACTCCAGGTGTTTGGCTCAGGTTCCTCGAACCTGAGCAGGCAAGACGAATCGCCAAAGCCGAAATCCATTCAACAGTGATCATGTTCTCATCTCTGCCATCTCTAGAGAATTCCACGAACCTAACTTGGTGGCATGAAACGAGCAGGCAGACACACCTTCCCATTTTAATTCCGCGGTCCAGCAGACTCATCTAGAAGCATCATGCTAATCCCACCAGGCAATTCCTGTAGAGTACTATAGGTAGGAACATACAACTGTTTATACATCATCATCTAGTCAGAAGGCTCATCTGACTACATATGATGGAGCTCATCAACCACATTCGGTGAAGTACAATCAGCAGGCACATACACCTGCTAGTATTAATAAAGCCTACCAACAGTCTCACTTGGTAGCACACAAAGAAGTCAGTCAGAAAGATCCGGTGACAAACAGGAGGCAGACTCAACTCTCTGCCCCCACACTTGAGTACTGTCAGGATTCACTGACAGTAAAAGGAGGACAGGAGCAGGCACATACACCTACTCCAAGCACGGAATGGACGTATATCCCCATTCCGGCAGCTGAAGTCACGAAGAATATTCTATCAATGGTGAAAGAGTAGAAGCAAATCCATGCTCATATTATAGATGCCTTCCAGGATATTATAATGGCTTCAGCAGCATCACAGGGAATGAAATGAAAATCTATCCCTACCAGTGGAGTGACACATCAACAGTTCACTCCGAAACAGACACACACATCTGTTTCAGTCCAAGAGGGTTGTGGGGTATAATCCCCCATATCATATGAACAAACATGTTAGGAACATACACCTGATTTGAGTGGAGATCGTTAGCCTAACATGGAAATATCTCCCGATCAGGCACATACACTTTCTCAGAGCAACCACTTTTTTCAACAAGTGGTTTCCAAGGCGAGTAAAAAGGCGTCTAAGAAGAAGACCCACCTAACACAGTCAGGAGATCAAGAGCCAATCTGTAACAAGGCCTTGCTCGATGCTGGAGTTCTTGAAGCCCTCAGACATCTATCTGTTGGAATTCAAGATTCTACTCCCTCATTTTTCAATAGTGGGAACATTAATTCCAAAGGTCTTCAACAGAAACTTCCTCATGAAGGCTTTCTTCATGAAAATTCGGTCGATCTTGAAATTTCATCTTCAAATGAGATCTACAGGAATCCTTTGTGTGGTCAGAAGACCAAGGAGCAAGAGATCTCATCTTTTTCTTTATCCCACCATGGTGGTTCACCCCATGATGATGAATTTCGCTGCGAAAGTCCTCTCCGCAGTAGTGATGCACATTGCCCGAAAAATGCTCCAGTGGACAATGTAGTGCCAAGAAATCCCTATTATCTTGAGGCACATGCAAATATGAAACCAGTCATGTCTGATGCTTCATCGCTAGCAGGAGAAATACTTTCTCAATCAGAAGATAGCCTAGGGTATAGGTCATTCTCCGAACCACCCCTAAGTCATGCATCTTCTAGTTTTATCAGTGATTTCTCTACCAATATTTTTGAATCTGATGAAGTAAAAAAGAAGCACCAACTCTGGTCAAATCAGGAAGAAGAATCTTCATTTAATGATAAAGAGAAAATACTGAACATGAGAAAACAATTGGCGAAAGGTGAAGTGCCAGTTATGTTTTTGCCTCTGGCTGACTCTCAGTATGACATTCCAGAGATGTTGACGGAAGATGGGATTCATGAAATTTGTCTCAACATATAGAAAAATCTTTTTCAGTTGAAAAAGAAAGTATTATCTTATGATGGATATGAAAATCATCTTACGATAATAGAAGGGATACAACATCAGATTGATTTGGCATCTCTATCAGTCTCTCTATATCTGAAGGCTGAAAAGAAGCAAAGAGCCCTTCAGCGTTCATGCCTTGGCGCACTAAGAAGATTGCGTCTGTTAATTTCCAATTCCCCATCTGATATTCCTGTCAGAGGATGGGGTGTTCATAGAGCACTACATTTCACAGTGCTCTCTAGTCAGCAAAGCCCTCCAAAAATGGTCTCATGCAATGTTATTTCCCATGGCCGGCCACAGTCAATGGGTTTTGTTTACAATCAAAATATTGCTTAAGAATAGGACTCAAATAGTTTTTCTCAGAATCAAGAATACAAGGAACAAGTTGTTGAATTACTCCTTCATTAAGCAAATGAGAATATTGAACAGGCCTCTCGTATGGAGAAAGCACATCATCAAGTTACAGAAGTGTCATAAATCATCCAACAGTCTTTTGAGCTGGGTGATAAAAGTGGATGTCGATTAATGCATCCACCTAATTTCTAGACTAAGGTCTGCAAGATCAGGAAAGCTTTTAAGAAAGTCTCAGACATAGCATGTCAAGAGCCACCCCAGCTTTCCAGACTGAGGACTCTTTTAAACCAACCCTCAGAATCAACAAATAGAATTCAAGGAGTTGAACGGGAACAACAGGAACAACCCCAGTCCACTGGACTGGGGACTTTTTCAAATCATCAATCCCCTCCTTAGAAAAAGTCGGTCTTTTCTCGATTGGGGAAAAATCCTCAAGAGGAACGAAGATCCAAATTATCAGGAGATTCCCTCCAAATTACGGTTCATCAAGAAGTTCCTGAGGGATTGAATCAATAAGAGGCAATGTGTCATCAAAGACATGGAAGAAGACAATATCACCTAAATGATGATAGGAGGGAGGTGATGCGTTATGCATCAATCAATGTCATCAATGCCATTGTTGATGATCCACCAGATGAGTCTCACTCAGGGGACTCAGATGAAGAGGTTCCTGCTCAGGAATTTGTACGCACAGACACAAATGAAGAAAGTGTGCGTACACGAAATCAAAGATTTACCCAAAATATGGGTGTTCCTTCAAATAACCCACTTCCCCCTCTCCAAAAGGGATCAAACAAGGGGAAGGGAAATAATTAGGTTACATATCTTTCCTCTAGAGAAGGCCAATCGCTCTCACTAGAGAAAATATTTGCGCAACAGGAGGAAGAAATGAAGGAATTGAGGAGGTTGAACACAGAACTACTTCAAGGTAGTCTTCCTCCTAAGCGTGATGGAATCAATCAGCCAAGGGAGTTTTTTGCAGCAACTGAGATGGATCAAGAATATCCTCCTTTATCAGTACACCCTCACAGTTCTAATCCTATGGGTCAAGTGCAACAACAATTGGTAGTGCTGCTATCAGTTGCAGTAACAGCTGCCATACCTATCCAGACTCCAGTCATTGCACCTGCCCAAGTCCAAGATCAACCAGATGTTTCTCAAAAGTTAATAACAACCATTGAGTCATTAACAGCTCGGTTAGAGACTATGTAAGGGAAGCATGTGTAGTTCCAATCGGAAAATAAAACTTACCCTGAATGGGAAGATTCAATCTCTCCCCCATCAAATTTTGGGAATCCTGTATTCCCTATTTTCAATGGATCAGGCGATCCTGAACAGCATTTGACACATTACGTGTCTTGTTGCGATCCTATGATGGGAACTCTAGAGTAGCAAGAAGCAGTGAAACTCAGATGCTTCATGTGAACCTTGCAAGGACCAGCTTTTGTCTGGTATACAAGCTTCAAATCCCATTCAATTACCAGATGGGAAGATCTTCGTCAATGATTTCTTCTTCAATTCAGCTCAACTTTTCCAAAGACAATAGTTTTTGATCATACAAACTGTAAGAAAATGGAGAATGAAAGATTCTTTGATTTCATTGCTCGCTAGAAGGTATTAACAAATTCCCTAAGCTTAGCACTCCCTCAAGATGAACTTTTGCCAATCTATGTGGAAAATTTGCGTGACGAATTACGCACGCCGCTGATCCCTGTGAAATACACAAGAGGGTTTCAAGACCTAACTTAAATCTCTCAACATATTGAAGATTCTATTGCACAGACTAAGGCTAAATCTTGTGTAATTCCATCAGATCCAGGAAGGAGAATGGGTAAAGCAGAAACTACTATAGTGATGCTTAAACAAGCACATGTACTCGCTTTTACCTCAAATCCTTCATCTTCTCGAAGGGATCCACCTCCTGAGCGTCAAAAAAAAGTCTGTTTCATCAAGACGATCAAAGAGATCAAAGATGAAAACAATTTTAGGATCTGAAGAAAAAAACATACTCTTTCTGAAATGAAAAAGTTCCTAGTTACTTCATCTTCGCTCTGGAGAGTAATTTGGTTCAGTTGCCAAGGCCCAAAAGGCCAAACAAGGAAGGAGATGAAGACCATCCCAATTATTTCCCCTTTCATCAAATGTTGGGGCATCCCATCTGGGAGTGTTTTATCTTCAAAAACCTTCTGCAAAAGTTGGTTGACTTGGGACAAGTCAAAATGAAAGGCTCTTCAGCCCAGGTAGCTTGTGTTACTGCTACAGTTCCAGAGGAGGAAGGCAAGTCGAAAGAAGTCAAAAGAAGAAATTCACAAAAATATGATGATTGGATGGTCAGAAAGACGGTCAACCAAACTCATGCTATTTTTAGAACACAATTGAAGAAACCAATTGTACCTTCTGACATGAATACCGCAGAAAAATCCTCCTCACAGGGAAAATCATCAAAAGGGTGGCATAATTCCAAGAAGGAAAATGAATCAAAAGAAGATGAGTATGTGTCAAATCCTAAGTTTTCTTTGACCCTGGTAGACTTCATGCCATCTAATTCAAATCAATGGGCACCTAACCACGAAACGGCACAACCTAAACTGGCTAGTCAGGCAGAATCCTCATTGGATGAAGAGTTGATTTTTGGTTCTGTTAATATGATTCAATTAACAGATCCATATGCCATTCATAGTTCCGATTTCGATGAGCCTGAATTCCCTATATCAAATAGAGGAATCAGAGGATGTTCCAAAGGCTCAGGATACAGGGGAAGACGTGGATCTTTTAGAAGACACTATTCCAATTCTATCCCTGCTAGTACTGTGTACAAAGCAGAAACTCATGGTAGAGCCCTTCAGCGAGCTCAGTAAGAACAAGCAAGTTCTTCTACCAATAGTAAATTCAGTCCTGGTACAATTATTCTGGAAGACCGGTTGAAGGTTCCATCTTCTTCCTATCCACATGTGAATGGATCTAATCAGTCTAATCTTCCAAAACCAAGAATATTGCCAATTCCTATCCCAATACAAGATTCATCAACTTCCAAAGCATCTTCTTCCAACGCACCTGCTAAACCACATGTTCCTATTGGGAAACACAGACCTTTGGATCAAAAGTATGATGTATTGAAACACTTAGCCCATGTACCGGCCAAGTTATCAGTTCTGGATGCTCTGAATCTGTCAAAGGATCTTCGAGAGGCACTCATCGAGGCTTTGCCATGTCCTCAGGAGTTTGAAACTGAAATTGCTGTAGCTGAAGTCTATCACATAGAGAATAATCCTGCGGAATGCCATGCAATGATATCTTTCAGTAATGAATATGAAGATGATGTTGTGCATGGGAATATTAGACCTTTGTACATATCTAGAAAGGTCAATGGTGTAGACTTCCGAAGAGCTTTCATTGATAATGGTTCAGGAGTCAACCTCATGCCCATTCGTACACTTCGTCGATTAGGCCTCACAGAATCTGATTTATCTCCTTCTACCATGATGTTACAAGGATATGATAAAAATGAACAAGAACCACTGGTCGAAGATACACTCAGAACCTAGTTTTGAGATCTTGTATCCAATTCAGATTTCATGGTTGTTGATCAAGACTCAGCTTTCAAAATCCTTCTTGGAAGACTTTGACTACATCAACATGTTTCTATCCCTTTATCATACCATCAATGTCTCAAATATTGTTTCGATGGTCAAGTACGGACATTGTATGGTGATAAGGCCTCATTCAAGACATGTGAGTCTCAATACACTGAGGTGGAATTCTATCACATGAAGGGAAGGGAGAAATCCACAACAAAAGTGATTACCAAAGATAATGCTCTATATTGTTTGGAAAAGATTCGAGTAAATCCAATTGCACATGTGAGTATAGATTATGTGTAGCCTATCAGTCAAATTGATAAGATAGACCCAAATCAAAATACTCTTATGGAAAGATCCATAATGTCAATTATGGCAATCGAGCCAGACAACATGGGAGAAATTGGTGATCCTCCATGCAGTGATGAAAGCTCAAATGGAGATGTCTTCATTTCATATGCTGAAATCCAGCAAGTCTATACTTCGCCAATCAGGACAGAAGAAGTTATAGAAACATCATAGGTGAACAATGATGTCGATTCCCAATCCATCATCTCTTCTTTATTTCCCAAGGAAGACCCTTCACCATCAATTGGGTCAGGAATGGAAGATTCTTCTTCAAGATGTGCAAATTTTGACATCTCTTCTGATCATGAAAATTCTGCTTCATTATCTATTATGCAAGTAGAAACAGAAGAAATAACACATTTTGAAGAAGAAGAGGAAGATCTCAGAGATGATCCTCCAGCATTTGAAGAGGGTATCTCTACCACCATGGATTAACTCAGAGAAATAAATCTGGGTACAAAAGAAGATCCACACCCCACTTTAATCAGTGCGTCCATGACTCTTGAAGAACAAGAGATGTATATTTTCTTTTTAAAGAAAAATCGAGACATATTTTCTTGGAACTCTACAGAGATGCCTGGGCTTGATCCTGATGTTTATACTCATCATTTGGGTTTACCAGAAGAACATCGAGGATTTAAGCAAGCCGCAAGAAGAACACACCCAACTTATGCTTCCAAAATTGAAGCTGAAGTGGATAAGATTATCAAAGATAACTTCATTAGAGAAGTTGAATATCCCAAGTGGTTGGATAATATTGTCCCTGTAAAGAAGAATAATGGACAAATTAGAGTTTTCATCGATTTCAGAGATCTTAATCGGCATTGTCCTAAGGTTGATTTCCCAGTTCCGATTACAGAACTTTTAATTTATGCAACAGATGGCTATGAAGCACTTTCATTAATCTATGGATATTCCGGATATAATCAAATCCGAATGGCCCTAGAAGAAGAGGAATCCATAGCCTTCAGATCCCCTCAGTGTGTGTTTTTCTAACGGGTAATGCCCTTTGGATTAAAGAATGTGGGCGCTACATATTAGCGTTCCATGCATCGTATCTTAAAATCCTTTTTAGGGAAGTTTGTTGAATGATATGTAGATGATTTGGTGGTTAAATCCAAAAGTAGTTCTAATCACTTGGATGATTTGGAAGTCATATTCCGTAAGCCTCGACAACATAATTTGAAGATGAACCCCTTAAAATGTGCTTTTGGGGTAACCTAAGGAAAATTTCTCAGCTTTGTTGTATGCCATCATGGTATTGAAGTCGATCCTGAGAAGACAAAGTCAATCCTTGGTATGTAAACTCCTTGAAACCTGAAAGAATTAAGAGGAATTCAAGGACACTTAGCCTATATTTGACATTTCCTCTACAATTTGGCAGGAAAAATTTTACCCTTCACCAAATTGATGAAGAAGGGAGTAACTTACCAGTGGACTGAAGAATGTCAAGAAGCATTCGATATTCTCAATAAATACCTCTTGAGTTTGCCGGTACTCATGCCACCTGTTTAAGGAAGACCACTTATCCTCTACGTGAGAGATTTAGAGCGATCATTGGGTGCCTTTCTTGCTCAGAAGAATGATGCTGGGAATGAAAATAGCATCTACTACCTCAGTCAGACTATGCTTGAAGCAAAAACCCAGTATTCAAATATTGAGAAGTGCTGACTGTCATTAATCTTTTCAGTTCAGAAATTGAGACACTATCTGCAACATCACAAGGTCCAATTGGTATCTCACAATAACCCGTTAAAATTCACCCTTAGTCATCCAATGCTTACAGGACGTTTGGCAAGGAGGGCAGTTATTTTGTAGCAATTCGACATTCATTATGTGTCTCAAAAGGCAATAAAGGGACAAGCTATGGCTGATTTCATGGCTGAACCCCCTTCAGGGGAAGACACATCTTCAGATATTGAACTTCCTGATGAGGAAGTCTTCACTATTTGAGAAAGTTCTCAGGCATGAGAAATGTATTTTGATGGTGCTTCTAGAAGTCCAACAGGGAAATAAATGGAAAATCCTAAATTCAACAATTTTGCCTTAGGAATTGTGCTCATTTCTTCAGAAAAGGAAGTATTACCATATTCCTTCTTATTATGGGAAGGTGGTACCAATAATGAAGCATAATACCAAGCTTTAATCGCAGTCTTGGAATTGGCGCTTCAAGCACAAGTGAATCACTTAAAGGTGAAAGGTGATTCGGACCTGGTAATCAAACAAGTCAATGGGGATTATTCCATCAGAAAATAAGAACTAATCCCTTTGTATGATTACATCAGAGAGTTAATGGAGGAATTCCCTTCAGAACTGACATTTTCTTATGTCCCAAGATCACAAAATGCCCAAGCTGATGGACTGGCTAATATAGCCACAACTCTGGAAGATCCAAATTGGGATGAGACAACCATCAATATTTCCCACCGTCGTGCAATTTCACCTTATGTTCGAATCATAACAGAGGAAATTAATGAAATTAATCTCATTCCTGAACCGTATGGTCATACTATAGGATGGATTTCACCTATCAGGGAATACCTTCAAAATGGAACACTTTCACTTGATAGGGCTGAGAAAGAACAAACCTGATGACGTGTGGTCAATTTTACTCTTTATGATAGCCTATATCACCAAGAGAAAATTATCTACAAGCATGGTTTTGATGGAGGTCTCTTCAGATGCATTGATGGTGAAGAGACAATGGCTGTCATGAAAGAAATTCATGCAGGAGTCTCCGGTGCCCACCAGTCTGGACATATACTGTCTGATCAGATTTGAAGTCTTGGATACTTTTGGCCTTCAATGATACATGATTATGTTGATTTAACAAAGAAGTGTCATTCATGCCATGTACATGCCAACTTCATTCATCAACCTCCATAGTTTCTTCGTACAGCTAAATACTCGTGGCCATTTTCCACATGGGGAATGGATGTGGTGGGACCATACCCTTCATCTATGGCCAAGCAGTTTAAGTATATTTTTACTGCTACTGAATTTTTTTTCAAATGGGCAGAGGCAATATCTCTCAAGGAAGTCAGTGCTAAATGCATTGTTACCTTCATAAAGTCTAACATCATTACCAGATTTCGTGTCCCTCATACCATATTGACGGAAAATGGCACCAACTTCTGTTCATCTGAGGTGAAGAAGTTGTATCAAGAATAAAACATCAAATCCAATCATTCATCCAGGTATCATGCAGTGACCAATGGCCAAATAGAAGCCTTCAATAACACTCTGTCAAATATACTACAAAAGATGGTTGATAAAGATAAGAAATCATGTCCTAATAAACTCTTCCATGCTTTATGGGCTTATCGGACTACCACCCGTACTGCAACACAGTCAACTCCATATTCACTGGTATATGGAACGGAAGTCTTCTTTACCATTGAAGTTCAATTGCCTTCGCTCAGAGTAGCCATTTGTGATCAGTCATCTATAGATGAGAAATCTCAGAAGAGATTGAATGAATTGGAATAGTTAGATGAGAAAGGATTGTGCACTTTTCACCACTTGGAAGTCTATCAGAATCGAATAGCACGAGCTTTTAACAAAAAAGTTCATCTTCGTTCATTCACTCAGGGAGAATTGGTATTAGTTCTTAGAACTCCAATGATACTAGGAATGAAATCTCCCAAGCTTGAGCCAAAATGGTAAGGACCTTACTCAATACATAGGTTCTACTCCAATGGATCTTATTCATTAATCTCAATGGACGGAGAACACATCACTACTCTAGCCAATGCCAGATTTTTGGAGAAGTATTTTTTATAAACACAAAATATATCATCATTGGTCTGGTATGACCTTAAACTGCACCACCGTCTAGCAAGACGTTAAACTGCATCATCCATGGTCCATACATATGACCTTAAACTATTTGTGTTACTTTCATCCCACACGATGTTAAACTGTGAAAAAAATTCCTTAATACATCCAACATGACGTTAACCTGTGGCCCCCTTCATCGTCCTTGCTATATGACATCAAAATATATATAAGTCCCTTTTGTCCAACATGATGTTAAACTGCATAACCAACGGTCCATGCATATGACCTTAAACTATTGGCACTTACGTCCAACATGACGCTAAACTGTATCGTCCCTTTTTCGTCCAACATGACGTTAAACTATGAAAAAAAGTCCTCAATACATCCAACATGATGTTAAAATGTCTTCTCTTTTGTCCTTACTGCATGATATTAAACTGCACAGTCCTCTTTTTGTCCAACATGACATTAAACTATGTTGTCCCCATCATCCTAACTACATGACGCTAAACTGTACATAAATTCCTTTGATACGTCTTACATGACATTAAACTGTACATTGTCCCTGATACATGACACTAAACTGTGCAGCACCAGTAGTCCTAACTGTAAGACTTTAAACTGCATAGTCCCTTTATATGTCCTACATGACATTAAACTGTGTATCGTTAGTGTTGTTGCTACCTCTTGTTTCTCACACCGAGTATGACTCACGTGAGCTTAGAGCAAACATCAACCATAACTCCCTCTATGGGATACTAACCATGTGTAAGTCCCGACAACATCATTTTTTAGGTCTTTGTCCCCAAGAACAACTTGATCATTAATTCATTATTTAATTGAACTATGTGTACTTTGATCCTTGCCTTCCAGGATGGGTACATAGGCAACCTCCCAAGGTTCAAGCCCAAAATCAATCTCTTCACATCGGTTCACCTCCATCTCATACAATGTTGATTCGTGAAACCTCCCCTAGAATCAATATCTTTACATTTTCGTCCTTGTTATACGACGTTAAACTATACAACACTTTTGTCCAGTATGACAATAAACGACAATATTCTTTGATACCCTCACCTGAGAGAGAAAAATTATTTACATTGGGTTTTCAATCATGTTTCATTCCAAAGACTACATGCATACATGGCAATGCCCTAACCTTTTATCTTGGGTTAAACCATTATTGCACTAAAGTCCCCTTTCACCCTTCACATGTACGAACCAAATTTGTACAGAGGGTAGTTATAGAACTACGTGGTCTTGATTCCCATACTTATGGGATACATAGGAACATTCGAGTGTCCCTTGAATCTAGCCCCAAGTCTTTGGGCCTAACCCCAAATTCCTCTTTCAATCCCCTAGCTGAAAAGTCCCCATAAAAACACACACTATGTATTTCTTATAATGGTCCAATCTCTAAGACCGTAAACTAAGATCTCTAATCCTTTTTTCTCACACGACGTTAAACTATATTTTAAGAACTATGTATGGCTTGATTCCCATCCTTATGGGATACGTAGTAAAGTCCAATATTTCAATTCCAGACCCAACCACAACATGATTATGGTTAGCATTGATCTGTGTATCTCCGTATACATTGGACAATACCTATCTTTATGTGTCATAATCCTAACCTTAAATATTTTCAGATATTCATAACCCTTTTCTTGACTTTTAATCACAAAAATGTCAAATTTCATAGAGTTATTTTACCAGACTATGTAGTACGTTCCATTAGGCGGCCTTGTATAAACATTCTCCACAACAGATTTTTCAGCCAAAAGATACTATTATTTGACTTTGCAGCCAATTCCCTTAGGTGGCCCTGCATAATTCAACCCCCTAACGTGTTTTTAGGATACTGGTAACTTAATTCTTGAGAAGAAATCCTCTTTTGTCCTTATTGGTCTTAAATGAAAGTATATAGGGATCTGCAAAAATAGCCATCCTTAACATATTTTTCCCATATCCTTTTTCATGATCTGAAAGTATTGAAGTATATGGTTTATATTCTCCTTCCCTACGTTTGGGTCAAACATTCGTAGGAGTGATATCCATCCAGTTCTTTGATAAGCTTGTTTGGAAATATCTTCTCCATATTCAAGTACCTCTTTCCATACAGTAAACTCTATACTTTGGAAAATTTGAATCTCCATAAACTTTCACTGGCTTTTTAGCACTAGCAAAGTAAATTTCTGAGAGTTATTTTTCCTGACCATGAATCACATTCCTTTAGGTGGACATGCATAAACTATCTACATAACAGACTTATTAGCCAAAAGATACTATTTATTTGACTATGCATCCAATGCCCTTAGGTGGCCCTGCATAATTCAACCCCCTAACGAGTTTGTTAAATAATGGTAACTTCATTCTTGGAAACTATTTCTTTTAATACCTTTTAGCCCGTTTTCATATCATTACTCATATTCAAATATTCTTAAGTCATAGTTTACATATTATCCCTCATATTTGAGTATGGTAATGTGTTTTTAGAAAATTTTTCAAAGAATTGAGTCAATTCTAATTCATTCGGTCAAAGCTATTTTGACCTTAAACATTAGCCTCTATATGTCCAATGTGCATGACTGTAAAATGCCCACAAAATACAAAGGAAATCTGAATAAAAGTCAAGTTACAGCTCACTAAACATACATTTTGTATGATTTAGGTAATATTGAGCAATTAAAAGATTCAAAGTTTGTAGGATTATTTACATTAATCCTAGTAAAAATCAAACTATTCTTACTTGGCCCATTGGATTAGGTAAAATTTAAAGCAGGTAGCAGGAAAATACGTGCACAAGTGATTGAAGATGAAACAATTATTTCCATTTGATGCACCAGAATTAGAAGGACATCCCCAAATTGGAGTCTCTTACCTTTTCCAAGAAATTACAAAAGGCTTTCAACATAACTCTTCATTTGATTTACAGAATCCCAAGCTTCATCAGCAACCACCTGGAATTCATTCATTCAACTGGATACAATAATAAATGTAGTGATACTAGCTCTTCTTAGAAAAATTGTAAAAGGATGTTCTTGAGTGCGGTTTGAGAAAAATTTCTGCTGATCAAACAGTGACTCTGTTTCTGTCCAAGAGACTTGGAAGATGGATACATGGATTTGAGAATGGAGCATTGGAAATAAAGATCCATTTGGAGAGAGTACTCTTTTCAGATATTGCTCTAATTCCATGTTTGTCTTCTCTCCACCAACCGGCAGCGGAAAACATTTCAGCCCATGGGTTTTCCATTTTCATGTCTGCAAAGAAATGACATGGAAGAAAAATTTGAAAGTTCACACCAATGTTGTTGCTCTTAATGCACAACATAACCGAAATAGTGGAGTAGTGGTGTAGCTGTATCTCAGGAATATAGTTCCTTTCATCTGGAACACTGACTCATTGTAGATTACCATGACCATACAGAAGTAGGTAGATGCTCTATGTGAAATTAAGATGATATTTCTTCAAATATTTAGCCAAATCTAGGAAAGTGTTGTCACAGATATCATAGTAATCAGGGTCAATAATGTTCATCATGTCATCAATTATTTTTCTCACCAGTTCATTAGTCATTCGGATTCTCTTTGGTTCCATTTGATCTGCACAAGAATTGAATAATTAACTCTTAAGGTATGTTAATTTTTCAAAAAATTTGTGAAGGAATTTCAGGAAAATGGAAAAGGCATTAAGGCACGCATGTCTAAACTTGGCACACAAGTATGAATGTGTCACGCAAGTGTTAATATGCCGCGCAAGTTTTTGGAGTGCAAGTATCACCATGAAAGTCCTATTACCTTGACAACAGCGTGACAGTGAAGAAAAAGTAGAAAATGAGAAACTTGCATGGCGAAGGGGACATGCGTGGTGTGAGCTCGAAAATCCAGAAATCAGATGCTATGCGCAGCAAATGACCACATATTCATAGGTCAGGATGCCCACCTGCATGCCTACAGCTAGAGCGCTCCATCCAGGGTGCTCCAGCCCTGCGCGACTCGCACCTACGCGCCTATTTCCCTTTGGTTTTCTTCTTTTCCTCAGAGTCACATCCTTATTCATTCAGATCCAACTCTGAGGGGGGGACTTTTGTTGATGCTCCTTTTCATCACATTGTCTAAAAAAATGGAAAGGAAAATGACTTAGCCCAAATTGATTCATCCTTTGAAGAAAACATCAAAAATTGACAAAGGCATGAACAAGGATTCAAATGCACAAGGGTCACGCAAGTTCCATCACTGTCGCACAAGTATACTTGTGCGAAAACTAATAGTCGCACAAGTGACTTGCGCGCCCTAAAGTATAACCACTCTGGGTCTCCTCCAGCTTATAAATACCCCCGGTGGGCCCCCCATTTCAAGGAGGTATTTTTCCAGAATTCACAGACAGAGCTCCGAATGCCCAAGTCTCTTCTTCAGGTCTTCCGAACGCTTCTAAGGTAATTATTTGCCGAGAATGGAAGGTATAAATTGGAGGAGTAAGGTCTAAGTTTTAGAATTCACTAAAACTTGGGAGACTAAGTGTTTTACCCTTGAGGGAAATGAACAAACTTGCGCGCCACCCTACTTCTTCATCAGAACTTGAGCCCCATCTTGTGGAAAGCCTCTAGGGATAATTCCAAGGGTTTGAGCCAAGTCTCACCCAAGTATTAATCAAGTACTGAAAATCGTGCAAGTATCCATTTGTCGCGCAGGTATACCTGCATGACCAGGACTTGCGCGCCCACGCAGTACCTGCGCGCCTGCCAGGACTTGTGCGCCCCTACCTTTTTTGGTTCCTTTCCTTCCCACTTCACCCCTCTTATGCCATTCCACTTATCGTATTCAAGATTCAGTCTTCAAGACAATCTTAAAATCCATTTATGGCATGATTTCATGATTTGGATTCCTTATCTGAAAGGAAATCCGTGGAAAATCTCTCAAAATGTAGTGATTTACACATATTTATATCATTAAAGATTGAGATTTCATTCATACAACCTCATCCTTTAAGATGAGAGAATCCTTAACATGGGCCCCCTTTTCAGGATTAAGCCCCAGTCCAATTTGTCATTAATGTGGTCATCCTCTTTAGGAGTAAGCCCCATGTCCTCTAATCTGGGCATCCTCCTTAGGAGTAAGCCCCAGTCTTAAATTTATCAAATATGGGAATCCTCATCAGGAGTAAGCCCCAACCATAATTACCTTTACCTGGGCCTCTTTTTTAGGAGTAAGCCCCATTCTCAAATATGGAGATCTTCTTTAGGAGTAAGTCCCAAGTCCCCTAACCAGGGCCTCCTTTTCAGGAGTAAGCTCCAGTCATAATTCCCCAAATTATGGGCATCCTCCTCAGGAGTAAGCCCTGAACCTTAAATCCTTTAACCTAGGCCTCCTTTTCAGGAATAAGCCGCAGTCTCAAATATGGTCATCCTCTTTGAGAGTAACCCCCAAGTCCATTAATTTTCAAATCCCTTTAATCTGGGCATCCTCCTTAGGAATAAGCCCCAGCCTTATTTTCTCTTAACCAGTCATAATTCCTTTTGATCTGGGCTTCCGTCTCAGGAGAAAAACCCAATCATAATTCCCCTCCTAACATGGGCATGTCCCATAAGAGTAAGCCCCAAGATTAGAGTATCCAAATCTCCATGAAGTATATATACCTTTATAGACCCTGTTCATGGATTTCTTACCTGAAGTAAATCTTATTCCTCATCTATTTGGGAAGTCATACATACATAAACCCCACATCATTGCATGGCACAATTGTCTAGTTTCACCAATACCTCTTGTTTCTCACACCGAGCATGACTCACATGAGCTTAGAGCATATAAGTAATCATGACATCTTCCTTTGAGCCATCAATCATGCAGAAAAATCATACTCCCTTACTCGAACTACGTGGGTTCTGATTCCTTTTCCAAAACAAAGGATGCGTAGGTATCCCATTAGCGGGTACGATCCCAACTCTGAAATAATCCATGTCCTCTTGAATGACAATAAACTTCAAGTGCCCCAATGAGTGTCTTTAAAACCAGTATGGTCATCATAATGACCAAAAGATTTTTATGTATTTAAGGATACCATCAACTAAGAATCTCTAACAAATACAGATGATTCTTCATCAATGAAGAACCTTGAATACATATAAAGGATTCTCTGAATTTCCTACATATCAATCATTGATTGTCAGAATAAAGGAAAGCTCATTTTATACTTGTTAATGTAATAAGGATTCATGAGCATAACTTAAATCTATAAAGAGAGTCTTGGAGTAGAATATAATTCCCCTAAAAAAGGCATGATGAGTCTGACCTCCCATCCTCTCGACCAATGCAACTTCCTAAGCCTCATCAGTCCACAACTAATGAGTGCCTACCTTTGGAAAGTAGGTCTAAATGGATATGGAATCATTGGATGTTTTCGGTTCTACGAACAAACCTGTTAGAAACCAATTGGAATGTTTGAACCTTCAATCAACACGGTCATCCCCAATTCTAGATGAAACATTGTGTTTTTATTTTTTTTTATTTTCAGTGTTTTTATGGTATTTTTGGGGATTTTAAATATTTCATAAGGGTTTTTATGGTTTTAGGTGTTTTGAGGGTTTCTAGTTGTCCTTAATTGTTTTAAATATTTTTTAGGGATTTTAGGGGGTTTTAGGGGTTTATTAGTTATTTAAAGGTTTTAGGGTTTTTAGGGGTTTAGAGGTTTTCACATAATTTTTTGGTATTTAAGGACTATTAACGGATTTTTGTGTTTAAAATATTTTTAAGTGTTTCTAGGGTTCTAGAATTATTTTTGGGGTTTTTTTAGGATTTTTTGTGCTTTTAGAGATTTAGGGGGTTTTATGGGTTTTAAGGGTTTTTGTGTTTTTTAAATGTTTTTAGGGTTTTTAGGGGATTTATAGATTTTAGGTATTTGGGAGTTTTTAGTGTTTTTAGGTGTTTTAGGTTCTTTTAGTGATATTTTAGTAGTTTTATGGTCTTTTAGGGTTTTCGTTTTTTTCCAGATCTTTTATGCCTTTTTAGCTTTTATTCGAGTCTTTTAGGGTCTTTTTAGTTTTTAGGGTTTTAATTTTTTTGTAGGGTTTTTAAATTTTTTGTAGTTTTTTGGTTTTTAAGGTTATAGGTTTTTTTAATATTTTTATGGTTTTATGGGGTTTTATGATTTTTATTGTTCTATCTATTCTAATGCGGTTTTGTTTTTTTTAGCAGTTTTTTGGAGTTTGTAGGATTGTTTTATGGTTTTTAGTGTTTTAAATAGTTCTTTTCATGGTTTTAGGGTTATATTTTGAGTTTTATTG
Organism: Viscum album; assembly: GCA_963277665.1. NCBI lineage: Eukaryota > Viridiplantae > Streptophyta > Magnoliopsida > Santalales > Viscaceae > Viscum > Viscum album. The sequence continues at coordinate 679,240,999 of OY728142.1, read as the reverse complement.
TCTTTATGGTTTTTTATGTGTTTTTATTTTTTTAGGGTTTCATAGGTTCTATTATGGGTTTTAATAGTTTATAAGGATTTAAAGGGGCATGTCGAGGTTTTCTAGAGTTTTAATGTTTCTTAGGGTTTGACGTTTTTTAATTTTTTTGGGTTTTCTACGTTTTTTAGGTTTTTAGTGGGTTTTAGGTGATATTAGGATTCTTAGGTTTTTTATATTTTTTTCTATTTTTTAGGGGTTGTAGAGGTTTTCTGGGTTTTTTGGGGTTTTAAGGAATTTTTGGGTTTTGTTGTTTTTAGGATATTCGGGGGGGGGTTAAATTGTGTTTAGGGGTTTTATGGTGTCTTTAGGACTTTTTAAATGTTTTTAATATTTTTAGGGTTTTTATGACACTTTAGGATTTTTATGGTTTTTCAACTTTTAGGGAATTATAGGGTTTTAGGGATTCGATGATTTTTAGGGGTTTTTGGGGGGTTTGATGGTTTTTTGTTTTTATGGGTTTTTTCGGTTTTTAGAAATTTTTAGAATTGTAGGTTATTTTTTATACGTTTTTTGGACTTTTATGGGTTTTTATCTTTTTATGGTTTTTTGGGTTTTTATAGTTATTTGAATTATTTTCGGTTTTTAGTGTGTTTTAGAATTTTTTTATGGTTCTTAAGGCCTTTAGGGTTTTTTGGTGCTTTCGTGTATTTTGGGATCCTTTAGGGTCTTTTAAGGTTTTCAAGGTCTCTTAGGGGTTTTATAGATTGTTATGTTTTTATGGTTTTAACTGTTTTTTATGTTTTTTAGATTTACAATTTTTAGTGTTTTTAGTGGTTTTAAGGCATTTTAGTGTTTTTTAGAGTATTAATGGATTTTATGTTTTTATGGGCTTTTACTGTCATTTTATAGTTTTTAGGTAATTTATGGGATTTTATGGGTATTTCTGGGTTTTTAACATTTTATTTGGGGTTTAGGGTATTTTTAGGGTGATTTCGGATCTTTTAGGTTTTTTATGATTTTTTTATGTTTTTAGTGGTTTTTATGGTTTTAGGCATTTTTATGGGTTTTTTGATTTCTTATGATTTTAGGGGTTCCTATTTGGTTTTAGAATCTTTTTATGTTTTTTTGGGTTTTGAGTTACTTTTTTGAGTTTTTTTTGTTTTAGGGTTTCAACTATTTTTTGGTATTTGGTTTTTTAGGGTTTTTTTCTTTTCAGCTTATTTTTTTGGGGTTTTAAGTTTTTTAAGGGATTTTTTTATTATTTAAGAGTTTTAGGGGTTTCTTGGGGTCTTTAGTGTTTTTTTGGGGTGTAGAATTTTAGGGATATTAAGGTTTTTTAGGGTTTTTGGGGTTTTGAAGGTTTTCATGGATATAGTGTTTTTTAGGGTTTTATGGTTTTTTCGATTTTTGGGTTTTTATATGTTTAATGGTTATTATAGATTTTAAGTTTTTTATGGGGTTTTGGGGTCTTTTATTGATTTTAAGGGGTTTTTTGGGTCTTTTATGTTTCTTTTGGTTTTTAGTAATTTTATGTATTTTTATTGTTTTATGGTATTTTATGGTATTTGGTGGTTTTACGGTCTTCTAGTCTGTTTTGAGAAATTAAGGGTATTATGTTTTTAGGGTTTCTAATGTTATTAGGGTCTTTTACAGTTTCTATGTCCTTTTAGGGTTTAGGGCTTTTAGTATATTTTAGTGTTTATGGGTAGGGTTTAGCATGTAGTGTTCTAGGTTTAAGGTATAGGGTATAGGGTTTTGGGTGTAGGGTATAGGGTATAGGGTATAGAGTTTAGGCTGTAGGGTATAGGAATTACGATGTATGGTTTTAAGTTTAGGGTTTAGGTTATAGGGTTACAAGTGTTGTTTTTACGGTATAGGGTCTAAGTAATAGGGTTTAAGGTGTATAGATTAGGGCATATGGTATACGTCATATATTTTAGAGTATTAAGGGTTTTCAGGTATTTTTTGGGTTTTAGGGTTATTAATGTTTTAGGGTGTTTTATGGTTTTAATTGGTTTTTAGGGTTTTAAGGTGTTTTACAGGTTTTTGTGTTATTCGGGTTTTTTAGGGGGTTTTCAGTTACTTTGGTGTTATTAAGGGGATAGGGGGTTTTATTGTTTTTAGGGATTTAGAGGGCATTAATGTTTTAATAATTTTTAGGGGGTTTTATGGGGTTTAGGGGTTTTAGAGGGTTTTAGTGTTTTTTGTTGGTTTTAGGGTTTTTTATATATTTTATGGATTTTTTGGGTTTTGAAGTTTATTAAAGGTTTCATAAGATTTTTCTAGTTTTTCGGTTTTCTTTTTTTTAGAATTTTAGTTTTTTTGGGTTTTCAGATTTTTTGTCATGTTTTTTGGGATTTAGGGTTTTATTGTTTGAATTTTTTTGGGTATTTTATGGGTTTTAAGGTTTATAGGGACTTTTATGGGTTTTATGATTCTTCGGTACTTTAAGGGGTTTTATATTTTTAGGGTTTTTAGGATCCTTTAGGGTTATTAAGGATTTTTATAGTCTTTTGGGTTTTTAGGGTTTTAGGTTCTTTTACAATTTTTAGGGTGTTTTATTGTATTTTATAGTTTTTAGGGTATTTTAGGGGTGTTAAAGGTATTTTAATTGTTTTTATGGATGTTAGGGGCTTTATTGATTTTTAAGGGTTTTAAGGTCTTTTGGGTTTTTGGGTCTTTATGGGTTTTAGGATCTTTTATGGAGTTCAGAGTTTTTAGGGTCTTTTAAGGGTTTTAATTTTTTTTTTGATTTTTGGGGTTTTATAGGGTTTTATGGATTTTAGGGTATTTTAAAAGGTTTTAGGGGATTGATGATTTTTTAAATTTTCTTTGGTTTTTAGGGATTTTTTTTTTGATTTTCGGTGGTTTTTAGAGTATTAGGGTACATTGAGGTTTTTAAGAATTTTTAATGTTTTAGGTGTTTATGTTTTGTAGGGGATTATGGTGTTTTATTTTTTTAGGGGGTTTACGGTTTTTAGGGGTCTTTAGATTTTTGTAGGGTTGTAATTTTTTTTAGCGGTATTAGGATTTTCATAGGGTTTTAGAGGTTTTATGGTATTTTTTAGTTTTGATGGATTTAAAGGTCTTTTATAGTATTTAGGGTTTTTTGGATTTTATGGTTTCTATGTTTTTTTCATCTTTATTGGTTTTTAGGGTATATTAGGTATTTTATTATTATTAATGTTTTTAGGGTTTCTATATTCTTTAAGGGTCTTTAAGGGGTTTTAAGGGTTTCAAGGTTATTTAATGTTTTTAGGGTTTTTGGGGTTTTTGGTGTTTTGGGGGTTTTTAATGTTTTTAGTGTTTTTATGGTATTTGTAGGTTTAGGCTATATTTTTTTTTGATTGATGGTCTTTTTAGCCTTTTAGGATTTTTTTAGACATTTTAGGGTTTTTAGGGGTTTTTGGCTATTAAGAATTTTTTGGGTATTTTAGGGGTTTTACGGAACTTCAGTGTTTTTTTAATGGGGTTTTTAAGATTTTAACCATTTTTATAGTGTTTTTATGGTTTTTGGATCTTTTAGAAGTGTACTAGGTTTAAATATCATTTTATGGTTTGGGGGGTTTTTAGTGTCTTCTTAGGGGTTTATGTTTTTCAGGGTTTTCGGGTAAATTAATTTTTTTTGGTTTCTAGGGGTTTTTTGGTTTTAGGTATTTCATGAGTTTTTTATAGTTTTTAGAGGTTTCTAGGGTTTATAAATGGGTTTTATGGACTGATTAATGTTTTTATGGTTTAGGGTGTAGGGTATATGGTGTCTGGTTTATGGTTTATGGTGTAATGTATAGGTTTTAGAGTATAGGGTATAGGTTCTAAGGTGTATGGAATAGGGTGTAAGGTATGTGGTTTAGGGTGTTAGGTTTAGGGTTTATGTTTTAGGGTATATTGTATAGGGGTTATAATATTTTTTTACAGATTTTTCGGGTTTTGCTGGTTTTTATGAATTTTTGGGTTTTTATGGTTGTTATATATTTTTATGGTTTTGGGGGGTTTTATGTTTTTAGGGGTTTTAAGTTGTTTAGGATTTTTACAGTTTCTCATTTTTAAGGGTTTTAGGGGTTTTCTGGGATTTCATTCGGTTTTTAGGGTTATTTAGGGTTTTAGGGGATTGTAATGTTTTAGGTGTTTTTAATATTTTTTTATATTTTTAGGGTTTTTAGAGTTTTTAGTATTTTTAAGGGGTTTAGGGTTTTTAGTATTTCTATCAGTTTTTATGTTTTTTTAAGGGTTTTTTCTTTGTTTTTGGATATTTTGGGTATATTAGGGTTTTTGTATTTTATATTTATAGTATTTTTTGTTTTTAAAGATTTAGTGGTTTTTATGGTGTTTATATGGTTTTTATCATTTTAGGGTTTTTGGGGTATTAAATTTTTTAGGGTTTTTTGGATTTTAGGTATTCTTAATGTTTTTAGTGTTTTTAAGGATCATTAAGATGTGTAGTTGTAATGCCCCGACCCTAGCTACCCAAAGTCGGTGCATTATTACATAACATTGGGATGATCACAAAGGATCAAGTCTCGAATGACTGATTAGTTTAGTAGTCTTGGAAACTCTAGATATATTCATAAGTCTTACCTTACATCATAAGGTAAAAAAACTACAACAACATCTTGTCTTTATATCCCATCATACTACCCCTGCAGGTCATTCATAAATTACTTCTTCACATCCTGGAAAAAATTAGACATTGAAATGGGTGAGCTCAGATGTTCAGTAAGGATAACAATATAGCAGAAACTTTCATAGATAAGCATAAACACTTAAGGCAATGTATAACTAAAACAAAAGCCTTTTAAACTAGAAAATCAGCATAATATGGAAAATATAAAATGAAATAATGCCATTTACTTATTCTCATGGATATTCTACTAGTTGAATAATCACTTGCAATATCAATAACCACTTTCATAACGATTGAATGCATAATGCCATACTATCATAACCACGTAGTCAAAGCCTCGTGCCGAGACTAAAAATAAGATTTTGTCAAGGCCACATGTCAAAACACTAGTTTGTCTCATTAGACCTACCGATGCATCGAGGAGCTATAACGAGCGTCACTTGTCACTTACTAAGTTTAATGGATTCCTCATATGAACAGATTTAAACATAACATAAACATTCATATTAAAACTAGCATACAAAATGTCAATACTTTAACCACAAACCATGAATGGTATTAAAATAGTACATCCATAGTCAAACATAACTCATTCGATACAATATGGAAGATTGTATTGTATCATATTAACCTCAATCAACAATAATGAACGATATTTACATAGATTAAAATAATCATCAAACTACTCAGAGAAATATCACACTTTTTCTTGAAAACATTTAAAAGTCACACTATTTGTCAGAAGACATTTAAATTAGATTTTTGAATCAAAGTGTCCCATACCACTTTGAAACTTTTCAAAGGAACTTTTATTTGAAAACTTTAATGTCTACATAAATAAATCCTTAAAACCATTTTTAAAACATAGATATTAATGAGAAAGATTTAGAATAATAAATATTTAAAACATTTAAAATGATATTTTAGTTATAGTTCATAACCCAAAGAGAGACACTTCAATACAAATAATTGAGGTAATCAAAACATTTTAATATCATGAGAATAAAGGTATTCATGATATACCATGTCAAAGTACATTATATAAACCATATAAAAGTGATTTGTTGTATAACAATCAAAGAAGTCTCAATGGAATATAAATTGAGATGAAATATCATATAAAGACTGTATCCATAGGTGAAATATAAATCAACGACATAATTATGTGTGACAAACATAAGTACACTCAATATTATTGGATATTCAGTGTAAAACAATCAGAGGACATTCACACATATTCTTGTAAAAACAACACCAATGAATTAGATGTTTAACTCAATAAATGGAGATTGAGTTAAAATTACTCGTATCAAGTTCATATAGATGACATTAGAATTTATCAATGGAGTGATTATGTGTATCAAAAGTATATCCACAGAAATGGGAGTAGAAATTATGACATAATCAAATAAAGAGTGATCCCACACATAATCATAGAGTAAAATAATCAATGAAGTATTCGTAAAAGCCGAATGAGTGGAAATTGAAATTTCAAATTCCCTTATCAATTTGGTATATTATGAAACATACACCCACTAAAGAATTATCATAAAATGATGATTTAAATATCTATAAATTAAAGTATATTACACAAAGAATACAATCATGGGCAGTACACACACCACATGTAATAAATAAGTGGTGAACAATGGAAATCTCACTGAATTAGAAGTTAGATAAGAAACCCCTTACTTTGTACTTTTTCCTTGGTCGACGGTAGGTTAAACTCTTGTATAATGGTGAAATAATTGTTATTGAATTATAAAAAAAATGAATTACAATAATATGATATCATATATGATCTTTTATCATTGATTTGTTAAAAATGTCTTAGTATTATCGTCGTTCAGAGTGTTAATAGATTCGTTTTCCTTTATATTATTTGTTATGTGAGCCATATTTGTTATGGATGGGATGTATATTATTCATATACAGAATGATATCATGTCTCTAAAAATCATTTTTATTCATCAAATGAAATTTTTTCTTGAATGGATATGATGGGGAATAAATCTCATCACGTTCGTGGAGACGGTAATTCGTACATACGCACGAGCGACGATATCATTATTTTGATATTAAAATAATATATAATTGGATAGTATATAATACATAAAAAATCATTATAATGTTATATTTTTTATTTACATGAATTAAACATCATTATTATATCCATCCAAATAATAATATATTGAATAACAATTACACCATGACGTTGAGACGGTAGGCCGTACGTACGCACGTATGGTGACATGTCATTCAAAGGATGGATAGAATAATGAATATGGTTGTACCATATTTATAATAACATCACATTATATATAATATATTGGAGTTATTATTTTATAATGGAAATAACAAAGAAAGAATAAGTGGAAGAAGAAAGGAACTTGAAAGAGGGTGGTGAAAACATTACCTCTTCTTTGGGTTCCTCCTTTTGATTTGATCAAAATGGATCCTTAGGTTGGCTTTCTAATCAATATAAGGCCTCTAGGTTGAATTGAGGTAAGTTTAGAGAGTATTTGGGCAGGGTTTCGCTGAACCAAAAGGCTTTGAAAGTGTGAAGAATTGGTTAGAAGTGTTTTCCTTTTATAAGGGGGAGGAAGGGCACCTTAGGAAAATCTAGAAATATTATTTTATAATAAATTCATATTCGGTTTCTAATGGATTAAAAGTAGATTATTTAAAGGTTAAAGTGGGTATGGTTAGAAAGCCACTAATCCAAGAGAATTTATACATGTTTGGGTCATTATATTAACCTTATCTTTTAGTTTTAACTTTTATTTAATTAGTTTGACATTTACCATGTCACTTGTATTTTTATATTATATAGTTAATAAACTTACTATATATTTCCAAGAGCTACCCAAGTGGTCCATTAATTATACACATATCATGATATATGTTTTTTGGCTGATCCTTAGTTTTTTAGGAATTGAATATGAATAAATAATATAATATTTCTTTTAAAAACTCTTTTATGTCAATTTTGACACTATTGGGTATTTGGTTTTTGATAAATTCAAAAAAGAATTATTACTTTGAAACAAATTAATATAAGCAGTCATAATATGTCATATTAACCTATAAAATTAGTTTAATTCATAAAAATATCAAAATGACATTTATTTTTATATTTATAATATCAATTATTTGATTCTTTCATTAATAAAGAAAATACTGCATCATTATTGTGTCATAAATAAATTTAATTATAATATTTCTAAAAATTATAAATAAAATACCATTATTTATAAAATCTTTTTATCTTTCTAATTAATATTTATAGTCTAAAATCAAGCATATATAACCCTATATAAATTTTTTTTTTGCTAAAAGATATATGCTTATGTCATTTTTGTATTTCTTTTAACTTAATTAATATAAAGTTTCCTTATCACTTACAAGTGGATCCATGGGGTCCCAAAATCGACCCATAGATGCCCATGGTCGGACATGTATCAGAAAATAAGGTTAGGAAAAGTTTTAGGGTAAATTAATATTATTATAATATTATTTGTTTACCCTTATTTACCGGATTTACCTTTTAACCATGGAAAATAAAATATTTACTGAAGTAATTATTCAAAATGTCTAAAAATAAGAGTTACCAATTTACAAAATTTAGAAATACTGATTCCAAATATGGAGTCCATTTTTCCAAATTCAAAACACATAAGTGGCAGAAATGAATTTAAAATTAGTTCCCCCTGTCAAAAAAAGTGTGTTTTTAGGAGATAATAACTATCAAAATATTGACACTTGTTTATGTCCGGTTTAAATGTGAAATCATGTACAATGGACAAAATTGTACTAAATGGTAAAAATATATTCTAAATATACTTTAAAACCACTCAAATTCATAATTTATCACTATTAATTATTTCGATTAAAAAAGTTGTTTTTAATAAAAATTTAGTAATTTTCACTATTCATCAAAATATGAAAGTTATCCGAAAAGTACCAAAATTTCACCCTACTCTAATTTCAATATTCCAAATCCAAAAGTGAAGTCCATTATTAATGATAAAATTTATAAAATTTTAAAAAGTGGGTATTACTATTCATAACGGCTAGTTTTATTAGTTGTGGTGTGTGTTAGAACTTGAAGTTTCGTACAACACACGCTACTGTATTATTCAGCAAGAAGCATACCGTGGAAGATTGGGGTGTTACATTCTCCCCTACTTCAATAAATTATGTCCTCGCAATTTTTAAAATTGGGCTTGGGAATATAATGGAAAGTCCCACATCGGAAAAAGAGTCAATAAAACTATCACTTTAAAAGAAAGAAAGAGAAGTACAAAGGTCACCCGAGATAAACTATACTAGGATTCCATGTAGAAAAACATGGATATGGATGATAAACTAAGTGTCAAGTTTTGATGGAGAGGGACATAAAACATGATCAGGAGAAAGTTAACAATAAGAAAACCAAAAACTTGTGATGAGACAAACGGTCATTAGTTTCCCAGTAGGAAAAGTAAACGGAAAATATTTTTATTTATTTATTTATTTTTTAAGATACATTACATAAAGATGAGGAATTCATTTCTGAGATTGACTAAGAACATAAAGAGATATACTTAATTTTAATGTAAAGTTTCATTCATTAATAAATTTCTACTACTAACTCATTTTTAAATGATGATTATTCCAGAATACTTGGTGACACTAGAAGATCTAGAATAAACATCTTATTGAATCACCTGATCCATGAAGAATAAACTATATATTTACCTTGTCTTTAGAGATTAATAAAAACCAAAATGGTTAGTATAATATCTGATGATCCCCCAAAAGTTTATTCCATTAGAGAAAGAAACAATAATATTAATTTCTAAAATTAAACCAACAATACCCCAAAGTTAAATAAATAGCATTCAATATACAATTGTCCTTAAAATCCTTCAATAAAATCCAAAATAATATTGAAACCCAAAACCTATAAGGATTTGGTTATGTAGTCTTCCACGTTAAATTGTATCTCCAAATGACATCAACTACTCTTAAAGTCGCATACTTAAAAGTAATTAACCTAATCACATATTCTCTATTATAGGTTAATAATTTCTATAAATAACCCAAATATCTATAAATCCACAATAAAAACATTGATAAAAATCCACCATTACTCATCTAATGAATTCCCATAGTATTCTATTATCCTTGGGCATATAGTGTTCCCAACAAAGCGAACATCTTCCAAAATAACATTTATCACTTAATCACCAAATAATTTTCTTATACTAAGGGTATTCATTTGATAAGACATAAGATCCCAAATCAACTTATTATTGATCAATAAAATCATTTAACTAAAAATAATAGTCACAGAAACCAGGGACTTCACGTAGTCCAGTGGTAGGCGATAAATCCCAATCGCACTTTTGTTGTGGGTTCGATTCCTAGAGCTTTGTCTGACACGACAGGTTGTCACACAGTCTACATGTTGTCCTTTTTAAAAAACTATATTTTATAACATTACCAAAATGAGATAAATTATGCAAAATAACCATAACATAATTTAACCACAAATGTTATCTCATACCTTGAATTTTCATCCCAAATTATAATAACTCGTAATTGCCTCAATCCCAATGATCATATAAAACCAAATTTATAACTATATCCACAAGAGAAAAGATAATTCTTCCTCAAATATCATTCTCACTTGGAAAATTGTAGGGTTACAAATACAAGAGAAAATTATTTCAACGTAAAACCTTCAACAAGGAGAACTAATACTTTTTAAACATTTCTCCAACCTTTTATTTCCACATAGAATCTTCTTTGACCTAGAAAATATCCTATAGAATAGGGCATTCACTCGGGTAATGTCCATGGCCCCTACATTTACGGAAAATTATTGTAAATAGATTCTTGGGACCATTTTTATCTTCTTCCATTGTACTCTTCATTTTTCTTCGTCAATTCTTCACTTTATGTCCTTCTTTCCCGCAAGTAAAGCATTTCTTTTTCCCATTGAGACATTTTCCTGGGCGTCTCCTTCCACATTTTCTGTATGATAGAAATTGAGGATTCTTTTCTCCATGGTCTCCACTACTGGAGCTCTTATCATTCATTAACTTTCTCTTCTTTGTTGAGTACGGGAATTAGTTAATATATATATTATTGATAATATTTTTGGAAAATTGATTTGTCATGAAGATGATATCTTTTAAACCTATCAACATTCCATTTTTCTGCTCATTTCCACCATCATTCGCCCCTTGTACATCATTCTCAATGTCACTATGACTTCCTTGGAATCCAGCCACTGACTAAAACCAGAAAGAATTGTGTGAATAATAGTAGTCATAAAATCATTTAGAGAATATCATGTCACTATATTCTCAATTTGAAACACATTAGGATTAACCAAGGTAATTTAATCTCATCTTATATATAATACTTCAAATCAGTTAGTAAAAAAAATTTAAATTATCCTAAGCATATCCCCTCGGAGTGTCGTAACCAAGAGTGTAGAAAATCCCATTGTCGTGTACGAGTTCCTATTTGAGTCTAGCTCAAATCGGTGTTTTCAGGTTTTACCCCTTGGTACATCTGTGCTAGAGCCACCTCTACCTGCTCGTATCCAGACAGGTATGTGTTGCTCGGAAAACTCACAAAATTTCTACAATACCAAAATTCTAGGATGTTCTTATATACTAATCCTCAAAGTCCATCTTAGATCTATGTGCTCTAATTAGAGTTTATCTAAATCTAGCTTCCAAGGTTTGTACTAAACTTCCTCTGATACGAACTGTAACACCCCGACCCCAGTTACCCAGAGTCGGTGCATTATTACATAGTATTGGCATGATCACAAAGGATCATGTCTCGAAAGACTGATTAGTTTAGTAGTCTTGGAAACACTAGATATATTTATAAGTATTACATTACATTATAAGGTAAAATAACTACAACAACATCTTGTCTTCATATCCCCCCATAATACCCCTGCAAGTCATTCATAAATTACTTCTTCACATCCTGGAAAAAATAAGACATTGAAGGGGGTGAGCTCAGATACTCAGTAAGGATAACAACATACAAGAAGCTTTCATAGATAATCATAAACACTTAAGGTAATGTATAACTAAAACAAAAGCCTTTTAAACATGAACTTCAGCATAATATGGCAAAGATAAAATGAAATAATGCCATTTACTTTTTCACATGGATATTCTACTAGTTGACTAATCACTTGCAATATCAAAAACCACTTTCATAATGATGTAATGCATAATTCCAGACTATCATAACCACGTAGCCAAGGCCTCATGCCGAGACTACAAATAAGATTTTGTCAAGGCCTCGTGCAAAGACACTAGTTTGTCTCATGAGACCTACCGATGCATCGAGGTGCTATAGTAGGCTCCACCCGTCACTTACTAAGTCCAATGCCTTCCTCATATGAACAACTTTAAACATAACATAAACATTCATATTAAAACTATCATACAAAATGTCAATACTTTAACCACAAACCATGAATGGAATAAAAATAGCACATCCAAAGTCAAACATAACTAATTTGATACAATATTGAAGATTTTATTATATCAGATTAACCTCAATCAACAATAATGAAGGATATTGACATAGATTAAAATAATCATCAAACAATTGAGAGAAATATCCCACTTTGTCTTGAAAACATTTAAAAGTCGCACTATTTGTCAAGAAGACATTTAAAATAGATTTTTGAATCAAAGTGTCCCATAAAACATTGAAACTTTTAAAAGGAACTTTGATTTGAAAACTTTAATGTGCAGATAAATAAATCCATAAAACCATTTTTAAAACATGGACATTAATTAGAGAGATTTAGAATAATAAATATTTAAAACATTTAAAATGATATTTTAGTTATAGTTCCTAACCCAAAGAGAGACACTTCAATACAAATAATTGAGGTAATCAAAACATTTAATATCATGAGAATAAAGGGATTCATGATATACCATGTCAAATTACATTATATAAACCATATAAAAGTGATTTGTTGTATAACAATCAAAGAAGTCTCAATGGAATATAAATTGAGATGAAATCTCATATAAAGACCGTATCCTTAGGTGAAATATAAATCAACGACATAATTATGTGTGACAAACATAAGTACACTCAATATGATTGGATATTCAGTGTAAAACAATTAGAGGACATTCACACATATTCTTGTAAAAACAACACCAATGAATTAGATGTTTAAATCAATAAATGGAGATTGAGTTAAAATTACTCGTATCAAGTTCATATAGATGACATTAGAATTTATCAATGGAGTGATTATGTGTATCAAAAGTATATCCACAGAAATGGGAGTAGAAATTATGACATAATCAAATAAAGAGTGATCCCACACATAATCATAGAGTAAAATAATCAATGAAGTATTCGTAAAAGCCGAATGAGTGGAAATTGAAATTTCAAATTCCCTTATCAATTTGGTATCTTATGAAACATACACCCATGAAAGAATTATAATAAAATGATGATTTAAATATCTATAAATTAAAGTATATTACACAAAGAATACAATCATGGGCAGTACACACACCACATGTAATAAATAAGTGGTGAACAATAGAAATCTCACTGAATTAGAAGTTAGATAAGAAACCCCTTACTTTGTACTTTTTCCTTGGTCGACGGTAGGTTAAACTCTTGTATAATGGTGAAATAATTTTTATTGAATTATAAAAAAAATTAATTACAATAATATGATATCATATATGATCTTTTAACATTGATTTGTTAATAATGTCTTAGTATTATCGTCGTTCAGAGTGTTAATAGATTCGTTTTCCTATATATTATTTGTTATGTGATCCATATTTGTTATGGATGGGATGTATATTATTCATATCCAGAATGATATCATGTCTCTAAAAATCATTTTTATTCATCAAATGAAATTTTTTCTTGAATGGATATGATGGGGAATAAATCTCATCACGTTCCTGGAGACGGTAATTCGTACGTACGCACGAGCGATAATATCATTATTTTGATATTAAAATAATATATAATTGGATAGTATATAATATATAAAGAATCATTATAATGTTATATTTTTTATTTACATGAATTAAACATCATTATTATACCCATCCAAATAATAATATATTGAATAACAATTACACCATGACGTTGAGACGGTTGGCCGTACGTACGCACGTATGGTGACATGTCATTCAAAGGATGGATAGAATACTGAATATTTTTTAACATATTTATAATAACATCACAGTATATAGAATATACTGGAGTTATTATTTTAGAATTTAAAGAACAAATAAATAAGAAGTGGAAGAATAAAGAAACTTGAAAGAGGGTGGTGAAAACATTACCTCTTCTTCGGGTTCTTCCTTTTGATTTGATCAAAAGGGCTCATTAGGATAGATTTCTGATCAAACTAAGGACTCTAGGTTGAAGTGAGGGAATTTGAGAGAGTATTTGGCCTGGTTTTGGCCGAATTAAAAGGATTTGAAAGTGTGAAGAATTGGTTAGAAGTGGTGTCCTTTTATAAGGGGGAGGAGGGGCACCTTAGGAAAATATAGAAATATTATTTTATAATAAATTCATATTTGGTTTCTAATGGCTCAAAAGTTGATTATTTAAATTTTAATGTGGGTATGGGTCGAAACCCACTCATCAAAAAGAATTTAAATAGGTTTGGGTCATTATATTAACCTTATCTTTTAGTTTTAACTCTTAGTTAATTAGTTTGACATTTACCATGTCAGTTGTATTTTTATATTATATAGTTAATAAACGTACTATATACATCCAAGAGACCCCCAAGTGGTCTATTAATGATACAAATATCATGATATAAGACTCTTGTAAGAACCATAGATTTTTATGAATTGAATATCAATTAATAATTGAATATTTGTTTTAAAAACTATTTTATGTCAATTTTGACACTATTGGGTATTTTGTTTTTGATAAATTCACAACAACATTATTAATTTGAACCAAATTCATATAATCAGTAATAATATGTCATATTAACCTATAAAATCAGTGGAATTTATAAAAATATTCAAATTACATTTATTTTGATATTTATAATATCAATTATTTGATTCTTTTATTAATAAGGAAAATATTGCATCATTATTGTGTCATATATAAATTTAATTATGATATTTCTAAAAATTATAAATAAAATAAAATTATGTAGGAAATATTTTTAGATTTCTAATGAATATTTATAGTAGGAAATCCAACATATATAACCCTATATAAATTTTTTTTCTAAAAGATATATGCTTATGTCATTTTTGTATTTGTTTTAACTTAATTAATATAATGTGTCCTTATCACATACAAGTGGATCCATGGGGTCCCAAAATCGGCCCAAAGATGACCATGGTCGGACATGTATTAACCAATAAGGTTAGGAAATGTTTTAGGGTAAATTAATATTATTATAATATTATTGTTTTACCCTTATTTACCGGATTTAACCTTTAACCATGGTAAATAAAATATTTACCGAAATAATTATTCAAAATGTCTAAAAATAAGAGTTACCTATTTACACAATTTGGAAATACTGATTCCAAATATGGAGTCCATTTTTCTGAATTCAAAACACTGAAGTGGTAGAATTCAATTTAAAATTAATTCACACTGTCAAAACAAAAAGCGTGTTTTTAAGAGATAATAATTATCAAAAGATTGACACTTGTTTATGTCCGGTTTAAATGTCAAATCATGTCTAATGACCAAAATTGTACTAAATGGTAAAACTATATTCTAAATATACTTTAAAACCACTCAAATTAATAATTTATCACTATTAATTATTTCGATTAAAAAAGTTGTTTTTAATAAAAATTTATTAATTTTCACTATTCATAAAAATATGAAAGTTATTCGAAAAGTACCAAAATTTCACCCTAGGCTAATTTTGATATTCCAAATCCAAAAGTGAAGTCCATTATGAAAGATAAAATGTATAAAATTTCAAAAAGTGGGTATTACTATTCATAACGGCTAATTTTATTTGTTGTGGTGTGTGTTAGAACTTGGAGTAGCGTACAACACATGCTACTGTATTATTCAGCGAGAAGCGTACCGTGGAATCTCAGGGTGTTACATTCTCCCCTCCTTCAATAAATTGAGTACTCAAAATCTTTAAAATTGGGCTTTGGAATATAATTTAAAGTCCCACATCGTAAAAAGAGTCAATAAAACTATCACTTTAAAAGAAAGAGAAGAAAAATGGTCACCCGAGATAAACTATACTAGGATTCCATGTAGAAAAACATGGATATGGATGATAAACTAATTGTCAAGTTCTGATGGAGAGGGATAGAAAAAATTATCAGGAGAAAGTTAACAATAAGAAAACCACAAACTTGTGATGAGACAAATGACCATTAGTTTCCCAGTAAGAAAAGTAAATAGACAACATTTTTATTTATTTAGTTTTTTAAGATATATTACATAAAGATGAGGAATTCATTTCTGAGATTGACTAAGAACATAAGGAGATATACTTAATTTTGAAGTAAAGTTTCATTCTTTAATAAATTTCTACTACTAACTCATTTTGAAACAATGAGTATTCCAGAATACTTGGTGACACTAGAAGATCTAGAATAAACATCATATAAAATCACATTATCCACGAAGAATAAACTATATATTTACCTTGTCTTTAGATATTAATCAAAACCAAAATGGTTAGTATAAGATCTGATGATCCTCCAAAAGGTTATTCCATTAGATAAAGAAACACTAATCTTAATTTATATAATTGAACCAACAATAACCCAAAGTTAAATGAATAACATTCAATAAACAATTGTCCTTAAAATCCTTCAATAAAATCCAAAATAATATTGAAACCCAAAACTTATAAGGAATTGGTTATGTAGTCTTCCACGTTAAATGGTATCTCCAAATGACATCAACTACTCTTAAAGTCACATACATAAAAGTAATTATCCTAATCACATATTATCTATTATAGGTTAATCATTTCCATAAATAACCCAAATCACTATAAATCCACAATAAAAACATAGATAAAAATCCACCATTACTCCTCAAATTAATTCCCATAGTATTCTATTTTCCTTGGGCATATAGTGTTCCCAAAAAAGCGAAGATCTTCCAAAATAACATTTATCACTTAATCACCAAATCATTTTCCTATACTAAGGGTATTCATTTGATAATACATAAGATCCCAAATCAACTTATTATTGGTAATTTAAATCATTTAACTAAAAATAATAGTCACACTAACCAGGGACTTCACGTAGTCCAGTGGTAGGTGATAAATCCCAATTTCACTTTGGTTGTGGGTTCGATTCCCACAGCTTTGTCGGACGTGATGGGTTTTCACACGGTCTGCGTGTTTTCCTTTTTCAAAAACTATATTTTATAACATTACCAAAATGAGATAAATTGCTCAAAATAACCATAACATAATTTAACCAAAAATTTTATCTCATACCTTGCATTTTCATCCTAAATTATAATAACTTTTAATTGCCTCAAACCCAATGATAATATAAAACCAAATGGTTATTTTTAACTATATCCACAAGAGAAAAGATAATTCTTCCTCAAATATCATTCTCACATGAAAAAATGCAGGGTTACAAATACAAGAGAAAATTATTGCAAAGTAAACTCATCAACAAGGAGCACTAATAATTTTTAAACATTTCTCCAACCATTTATTTCCACATAGCTTCTTCTTTGACCAAGAAAATATCCTATAGAATAGGGCATTCACTCGGGTAATGGCCAGGTCCCCTACATTTACGGAAAATGACTTTAAATGGATTCTTGGGACCATTTTTATCTTCTTCCATACTACTCTTCATTTTTCTTCAGTAATTCATCACTTTATGTCCTTCCATCAACCACGTAAAGAATTTCTTTGTCCCATTGAGACACTTTCATGGGTGTCTCCTTCCGCATTTCCTGCATGATGGAAATTGGGGATTATTTTCTCCATGGTCTCCACTACTGGAGCTCTTATCATTCACCACCTTTCACTTCTTTGTTGAGTCCAGAAATTGGTTAATATATATATTGTTGATCATATTTTTGGAGAATTGATTTGGCATGAAGATGATATCTATTATGCCTATTAACATTCCATTTTGATTCTCATTTCCACCACCATTCCCACCTTGTACATAATTCTCAAAGTCACTATGACTTCCTTGGAATCCAGCCATTGAATAAAACCAGAAAGCATTGTGGGGGTAACAGTAGTCATAAAATCATTTAGAGAATATCATGTCACCATATTCTCAATTTGAAACACATTAGGATTAACCAAGGTAATTTACTCTCATCTTATATATAATACTTCAAATCAGTTTGAAAAGAAAATGTAAATTATCCTACGCATATCCCTTGGGGTTGTCGTAACCTAGAGTGCAGTAAGGCCTGTTGTCATGTACCAGTTCCCGTTCGAGTCTATCGCAAAGTGGTGTTTTCAGGTTTTACCCCTAGGTACATTTGTGTCAGAGCCGCCTCTACCTGCTCATATCCAGACAGAGATGTATTACTCAGAAAACTCACAAATTTTCTACAATACCAAAATTCTAGGAAGTTCTTCTATACTTATCCTCAAAGTCCATCTTATATCTTTGTGCTCTAATTAGAGTTTATCTAAATCTAGCTTCCAAGGTTTGTACTAAACTTCATATGATACCAACTGTAATTCCCCGACCACAGTTACCCAGAGTCGGTGCATTATTACATAACATTGGCATGATCACAAAGGATCAAGTCTCGAAAGACCGATTAGTTTAGTAGTCTTGGAAACACTAGATATATTCATGAGTTTTACATTACATCATAAGGTAAAAAGTCTATAACAACATCTTGTCTTCATATCCCCTCATACTACCCCTGCAAGTCATTCATAAATTACTTCTTCACATCCTGGAAAAAATAAGACATTGAAAGGGCTGAGCTCAGATGCTCAGTAAGGATAACAATATAACAGAAGCTTTCATAGATAATCATAAACACTTAAGGAAATGTATAACTAAAACAAAAGCCTTTTAAACATAAACATCAGCATAATATTGCAATGATAAAATGAAATAATGGAATTTAATTATTCACATGGATATTCTACTAGTTGAATAATAACTTGCAATATCAATAACCATTTTTATAATGATGGAATGCATAATTCCATACTATTATAACCACGTAGCCAAGGCCTCGTGCCGAGACTACAAATAAGATTTTGTCAGGGTCTCGTTCCAAGACACTAGTTTGTCTCATGAGACCTACCGATGCATCGAGGAGCTATAGAAGGATCCACACATCACTTACTAAGTCCAATTCATTCCTCATATGAACAACTTTAAACATAACATAAACATTCATATTAAAACTATCATACAAAATTTCAATACTTTAACCACAAACCATGAAAGGTATAAAAATAGCACATCCACAGTCAAACATAACTCATTTGATACAATATGAAAGATTTCATTGTATCATATTAACCTCAATCGACAATAATTAAGTATATTGACATAGATTAAAATAAATATCAAACTATTGAGAGAAATATCCCACTTTTTCTTGAAAACATTTAAAAGTCGCATTATTTGTCAAGAAGACATTTAAAATAGATTTTTGATTCAAAGTGTCCCATACCACTTTGAAACTTTTAAAAGGAATTTTGATTCGAAAACTTTAATGTCCATATAAATAAATCCATAAAACCATTTTTAAAACATGGACATTAATGAGAAAGATTTACAATAATAATTCTTTAAAACATTTAAAATGATATTTTAGTTAGAGTTCCTAACCAAAAGAGAGAAACTTGAATACAAATAATTGAGGTAATAAAAACATTTTAATATCATTAGAATAAAGGGATTCATGATATACTATGTCAAACTACATTATATACACCATATAAAAGCGATTTGGTGTATAAAAATCCAAATAAGTCTCAATGGAATGTAAATTGAGATGAAATCTCATATAAAGACCGTATCCTTAGGTTAATGATAAATCAACGACATAATTATGTGTGAAAAACATAAGTACACTCAATATGATTGGATATTTAGTATAAAACAATCAGTGGACATTCAAACATATTCTTGTAAAAACAACACCAATGAATTAGATGTTTAACTCAATAAATGGAGATTGAGTTAAAATTACTCATATCAAGTTCATATCGATGACATTAGAATTTATCAGTGGAGTGATTATGTGTATAAAAATTATATCCACAGAAAGGGGAGTGGAAATTATGACATAATAAAATAAAGAGTGGTCCCACACATAATCTTGGAGTAAAATAATCAATGAAGTATGTGTAAAGCCGAATGAGTGGAAATTGAAATTTCAAATTCCCTTATCAATTTGGTAACTTACGAAACATACACCCATGAAAGAATTATCATACAATGATGATTTAAATATCTATAAATTAAATTATATTACACAATGAATAGAATCATGGGCATTACACCCGCCACCTGCAATAAATAAGTGGTGAACAATGGAAATCTCACGGAAATAAAAGTGAGATAAAAAACCCCTTACTTTGTAATTTTTCCTTGGTAGAATATAGTTTAACTCCTGTATAATGGTGAAATAATTTTTATTTAATTATAAAAAATTCAATTACATTAATATGATATCATATATGATCTTTTAACATTGATTTGTTAATAATATCTTAGTATTATCGTCGTTTCGGGTGTTAACAAATTCGTTTTCCTTTATATTATTTGTTATGCGGGCCATATTTGTTATGGATGGGATGTATCTTATTCATATCCAGAATTATATCATGTATCTAAAAATAATTTTTATTGATCAAATGAAATTTATTCTTTAATGGATATGATGGGGAATGAATCTCATCGAGTTCGTGGAGATGGCAATCCGTACGTACGCACGAGCGACAATATCATTATTTTGATATTAAAATAATATATAATTGGATGGTATATAATATATACATAATAATTATCATGTTATATTTATTATTTACATGAATTAAACATAATTATTATACCCATCTAAATAATAATATATTGAATAGAAATTACACCACGATGTTGAGACGGTAGGTCGTACGTACGCACGTATGGTGACATGTCATTCAAAGGATGGATAGAATACGGAATATGGTTGTACCATATTTATAATAACATCACAGTATATAGAATATACTGGAGTTATTATTTTAGAATGGAAATAACAAAGAAAGAATAAGTGGAAGAAGAAAGGAACTTGAAAGAGGGTGGTGAAAACATTACCTCTTCTTCGGGTTCTTCCTTTTAATTTGATCAAAATAGCTCCATAGGTTAGCTTTCTGATCAAACTAAGGCCTCTAGGTTGAAGTTAGGGAAGGTGATAGAGTATTTGGGTAGGGTATGGCCGAACCAAAAGGCTTTGAATGTGTGAAGAATTGGTTAGAAGTGGTGTCCTTTTATAAGGTGGAGGAGGGGCACCTTAGGAAAATCTAGAAATATTATTTTATAATAAATTCATATTAGGTTTTCAATGGCTAAAAAGTGGATTATTTAAATTTTAATGTGGTTATGGGTCTATAACCACTCAAAAAATATAATTTAGACAGGTTTGGGTCATTATATTAACCTTATATTTTAGTTTTAACTCTTAGTTAATTAGTTTGACATTTACCATGTCACTTGTATTTTTATATTATATAGTTAATAAACTTACTATATACATCCAAGATACCACCAAGTGGTCCATTAATTATACAAATATCATCATATAAGTCTCTTGTCCGAACGTTATATTTTTAGGAATTGAATATCAATTAATAATATAAAATTTGTTTTAAAAACTCTTTTATGTCAATTTTGACACTATTGGGTATTTTGTTTTTGATAAATTCACAACAGAATTATTACTTCTAAAAAATTCATATTACTAGTCCTAATATGTCATATTAACCTATAAAATTAGTTTAATTCATAAAAAGATTAAAATTAAATTTATTTTGATATTTATAGTATCAATTATTTGATTCCTTCATTAATAAGGAAAATACTACATCATTATTGTGTCATAAATAAATTTAATTATAATATTTATAATAATTATAAATAAAATACCATTATGTAGGAAATATTTTTAGATATATAATGAATATTTATAGTCTAAAATCCAACATATTTAACCCTATATAAAAATTTTGTTTTCTAAAAGATATATGCTTATGTCATTCTTGTATTTGTTTTAACTTAATTAATATAAAGTGTCCTTATCACTTAAAAGTGGTTCCTTGGGGTCCCAAAATCGACCCAAAGATTCTAATGGTCGGAAATGTATCAACCAATAAGGTTAGGACACTTTTTAGTGTAAATTAATATTATTATAATATTATTTTTTACCCTTATTTACCGGATTTACCCTTTAACCATGGTAAATAAAATATTTACCGAAGTAATTATTGAAAATGCCTAAAAAGAAGAGTTACATATTTACACAATTTGGACATACTGATTCCAAATATGGAGTCCATTTTTTCATATTCAAAACACAGAAGTGGCAGAAATTAATTTAAAATTAATTCCCACTGTCAAAACAAAACGCGTGTTTTTAAGAGATAATAGCTATCAACAGATTGACACTTGTTTATGTCCGGTTTAAATGTGAAATCATGTCCAATGACCAAAATTGTACTAAATGGTAAAAATATATTCTAAATATACGTTAAAACCACTCAAATTCATAATTTTTCACTATTAATTATTTTGATCAAAAAAGTTTTTTTTTTAATAAAAATTTAGTAATTTTCACTATTCATCAAAATATGAAAGTTATCTGAAAAGTACAAATATTTAACCCTAGGATAATTTAGATATTACGAATAAAAAATTAAAGTCCATTTTGAATGATAAAATGTATAAATTTTCAAAAAGTGGGAATTACTATTCATAACGACTATTTTTATTAGTTGTCGTGTGTGTTAGAACTTGAAGTTGCGTACAACACATGCTATTGTATTATTCAGCGAGAAGCGTACCGTGGAATATTGGGGTGTTTCAGTAGTGTTATTTAGGGTTTTAGGTTTATTGGGATATTAATTTTTTCTCGGGTTTTTAATGTTTTATGTTTTTTAGGATCTTTTATGTTTTCTCAAGGTCTTTTGGGGGTTTTATGGTTTTTAATATTTTTAGGTTTTTGGGGATTTTAATTGTTTTTATGGTTATGGGGGTGTTTAGTATTTTTAGGGTTTTATTGGTTTTTTGGTTTTTTTGGTTATTATGATTTTTATTGTTTGAATGGTAATTAGGGACATTAAAAGGGTTTATGGTTTTTTGGGGTTTTTTTGGGTTTTTGGTCATCCAGAGTTTTTTATATTTTTTGGGTTCTTAGGGTATGTTATGGTTGGTATTAATTTTAGGGTATTTAGGGTGTTTGGGTTATTGGGTCTTAAAAATTACACAAATACAAAGAAGGGATTTCCATTGAAATTGGTAATTAGTGGAAATGAAACACAAAATAAGATTGAATAAAAAACACAAAGGGAAGAGACTTTGAGGAAATAAATGATTCAAAAAACTATTTCTCCACATGAATTTCCATGAATAAACTATGAATGAAATTTTTCATGGAGGTAGGTGATAACACTGATGCTAGTGAACGAAATAAAGTCGTTTGTAGTGCTGAGGTGGTTATTTCCTTCCCCACAAACGACGCCCACACTTTCATGAATGATGTACCCACTCACTAAGTTATTCATGGACTATGGAATTATCTTTCAGCTTCCACAAAATAAGACTCTCATCCTATCATGGATTACTAGATAAAAAGGTAGTCAGTTACACCATTATTAAATAAATGGTCCCTAATGAAGAATAAAAAGGAGGATGGAATTTAGAGAAAGGAATCAAGAAAAGGAGTGGGAGAAATCCCTCCCCCACCTGAATCACTTCTCGAATTCCATCCCAAAAACCCTATATAGAAGACCCTCTATAGAAGATTCCCTGAGTAGGTAATGTCATTTGTGACAAAGAGGCATCATTTTATGACCTTGTGAGTGAATAACTTTCTTTGTGGATGATACTTCATAGGAAGCTCCTTCACAGAAGGTCCCATGTGGATGATCCATTGGGGATGATACTTTTGGTCTGATTATTCATGGATGAACCCTTTACTAAAAACCCATCTTGGGAAATCCTTTCTGGTCTGGTCCTTCAGAGATGACACCTTGAGAATGACCTTTTACGACCAGCTCCTACACAGCCAAACATTTTTCATATAACACTATGTGGACATGCCTTCACAAATGGTCCTATGTGGACAACTATTATACAGAAAAACTATTTTCACCCACCGGACCATACTGTGGTGTCTTCTCCCCCACACCCCCTCAGGATCAGTTTTGGGCTACACTCCCATCCCTCATGATCGGTGCCTTCATTGTCGTCACTAACCCCTATAAAAAATGGACAGCCCCATCACAACCTTTCAGGGTGGGTTGATGACATTTTTGGTTTCACCCCTTATGTCACTCAAACATCCATCCCTTAGATAACACGATTTGAGATAATAATCATGATACTCCTAAATCCCTATCACTTTCCTTCTATTCCAAGTTTATCTAGAAAGGGCCTCTCTTGAAAAATCCCACAACATCCCTTTCTTTGCATCTTCCTCATAGTCATCCTGACTAAATGATGTTAAATTGTACAAAAATCATTTTGATGACATTATGTTAAAATGTAAAAAACTAATCTTAAACACATGATGTTACACTATAAGTAAAAAGTACCTACAACATAAAGTTAAAATGTGTTTCCATAATCTCCACAACATGACATTAAACTATGATTCAATAGTCCTTGCTAAATGACATTAAACTATTGTACACCCTATAGAAATGACGTAGGATACCTATGTGAAGAAGAAGATTTACCTTATGCATAAATCATAATATTCCTCAAGAAATATACATGAGATGACTACAAAACATTAAAACTATGATCCTTCTAGGAGTAAGCCCCAACCATAAGGGCACTACTCCTGAGGTAAGCTTTTATCATTTATTATAGGATGTGACACTTTTCACCTATACTCATTTCTAGGAGACAGTTTTAGATAGATCATCAAATGTCACCATCCTGGATATGAAAACATGAGAGGAATAAGGCACACGCAAATCCCTTTATCTCTCCCTTTGGGCATCACCACCATCCATCAATGGATAGGTTGATATCATTTGATCATCAAATACACTGCTTCCTCTTGTTTCTAACACTGAGCATGACTCACGTGGGATTAGAGGTTATTGGTGATTATGAAATCTATAAAATACCAAACCCCTATTGGTAATCCTACATGGTATATGTCCTGAAACCATGCTTCAAACTTCAAAGGGCCATTTTCCAAATAAATTTGCACCAGATGAGCATATTATATGGTGTAAGCCCAAATCATTCCACCATAAACAAGCCACTTTTATAGTTGTAATCCCCAAACCACCGAACCATGTGGGATTTAATTCGTAACTGGATGGGATATGTAGGAAGCCTCCTTGAGGTCCAAACCGAGTACCAAAATCCACCCAAATGTTTTCTTGGCTACATCCCTGGTAGGGTCATATCTACCCAGGAGACCACATCTCTTCTGGGCCCCTTGGCCTGCCTTAGTAGAAGTTTCACATAATCCTTAATGAGGAACCCTTCACTGAGGCATCCATTACTCTTGATTTTAAATATCATAGTTGTGTCATCATTACATGAACTTAAAATGTTATGTTCCCCATTAGGTGGAACCAAACTACATCGATTCTGATTCCTCTCACGTTGATACATAGAAAGACTATCTTATGGGTTTGATCTCTATATAAATTATTTTCCCCTTGATGATAGTGATCCCCATAGTGCCTCTCTACATATCTCGTAACCAGTTTCATCCAAATAAATGACCAATGAATCCCTAATATATCTATTCAAAAGAGAATCATTAATAGAGAAAATATGATACATAAATATGATTCCAAACTCATGCATGATAATGATTGGTGATAAAATTTGGATAATCCATAATATACACACTTGGTAATGAACCAAGTATTCATGAACATATCTTAAATCTATAGGAGAGTCCTGAATTAGGGAATAGTTCTCCCAAAAGGGTTTGAGGATCCCAAATTGCCATAATATTGGCCGATGTGAGTTCTTAAGTGTCATTGGACAAGATATGAAATGAATTCATGCCATTGGAATGTTGTTCCATGAATCATGGATGTGAGAGCAGTTGTGAGTTTTCAACTCCACAATCAAACTTTTTGGAGACCATTTGGAAATAGTGGACCATATGTGAGTGATAGAAAAAAACTTGACCCCTTGAAATCAGCAATCGGGAACCACACAAATTTTTCTTTGGAAATGAAAGGGTGAACATAATGTAAATAACATAACTATTGCATATACTTTACAAGATAGAAATTATATACTTTCTATTCCATGTTATACCATTTCAATCCTGACCCAAACACATTTTCCATCCAAAAATATTGGTGATCTTGATGTGAATCCTTAACCAAGGTGATGAGGTTACCCCACTTCAAGCCCATTTTGTATCCAATAAAGAAGAGGGCCAAATTATACAATAAATTAGGCATGTGTTCATAATATAATACATTGAAGACGTTTTGTTTATATATATATATATATCAGATATATCTTTTTCACTCTTCAAAGTTTTCTTAAATCCGAATCCATATCACCTGTTTTCCTAGACATGTGCATCAACAACCACACAGGTGTCTGGGTCCTTGATGAAGTAGAGGACTCCGTCACACACATATCATCTCCAACTATGGGTTTCAAATGAACTAATTAGAGAGTACCATATAAATGGTATTATCTCCACCATAGAGGTTGATTGATTGGCCCTCCAGTTAATAATTCCCATCCATTTGTCCACCTAGAGATAGTCAGCAGTCCAGAACAAGGTGGATCCTATATCCATCTCCAACTATTTTGGGAGCCTCTCCCGGGAACACTATAATGAGTGCCTCTCTTAACTTAAAGAGGCTAATGAAGACATTTTCAACAATTTTGTACCTAAAACATGTAGGTACCACCAAAAGGATCCTGCAAAAAACCATCACAGCCAATTCCATTCAGTCTAACATCCTCACTATGCAGATGATACAACCTCGAAGGCCCCAGCTAATGTCTTACGGACCAAGGTCCGTAGGGAGACTTGTGAGGGGAAATGAAAATACAATTAGGAAAATCCATCACAATAATTATAGCAGAATAATAATACCATGAAAATATAGAGGCAACCTACGAGAAGATGTATATTCTGATTCACAATGATTTTCAGGCAAATGTGATGGAAGAATTTGGGGAGAAGCATATTCCTGCAAATGTATATCAATCCCATCATTAAAATATGATGAAAATCGATGAGAGGATGAAAATTCCTACACTGTCGTATAAATACCTCCATGTAAATATGGTGGAACATTATAGGAAAGCATAAATTCATTCTTATAACCGTTAATCCCATAATGAAAATAGAGATAAAAATAGAGTTAGATTCATATTCCTACTAATGCATATCAATCACATTTGGCATATACAATGGAAACTGCTGATTAGATGAGAATTCCTTCTCACATTTATAAAGCACAACATGAAAAAATATGGTACAACATTATGGGTAAGAAAAAATTCATGCTTATACCCACAAATCTTGCTATGAAAATATGAAATATAATCACAGTTAAATACATACCATTTCCAATGTACATCTTGTATGTTGGAAAAATACAATAGAAATGAATCACTGGTAGACAAAAACTCATGCTCACAAATATGAATCCCACCAATCAAATATGGTGGAATCCAGATACAAGCCACAAAAATATTATAGATTCAAATAAATCCAATTAGTCAAATATAATTGAAAATAATGAAAATATGAAAATACCTACTCAATAGTATAAATTAAACCATTTAAATATAGCAGTAATTAGAGAAAATAGCTAGTTTATTGTAGTTATATGTTGGTGAAGACTCATATCAGTTTACCTACATAGGAGAACTATCAGTACTTACTAGATGAAAATGGAGGACCGAAGTAGGCATGTATTCTAGATTTGACATAAAAATATGTATATATTCTCGTTCCATCCAAGGATGTCTATCAACACATATTAGAAATTATTGAGGAACTGAAATCCATTACTGACCAAATTTTGTAGAATTGTTAAGATGTAATCTTATCCATAAAAATAGCAAGGTGCTAGGATAATAACCCCATTTCTCTAAGTGGGGTAACTCATTCACAAAATAGATTGGTCACCCCAGAGATGACATGAATTCATTATCCAATACAGTAGTGTCGTTGGTAATATTACATGATAAATGGATAACCAAATTGGGAATTAATACTCCTTCCAACTGGGGGACACCGATCCACTATGGTGGCCACTCCAGTGTAGGCATTTATACCTACCAAAACTCATGATGATCGCATGCATATCCCGACATCATAACAAGATCCACTCGAATAGGAACCCATATACGAAGTTCATCACCATCAGAAAGCGGCCCCAATTTCCCACAACCGATCACCCACATATAAATCCCACTAAAATAAACTCGATAATGAAGAGAAAATTCATATCCCAACTCTGTTGAAGATGGAGTTCTTAATGACATCAAACACCTATCCATAGTGGCTCAAGATCCAGCTTATTCATTACGAAATTATAGAATTGAATGTAGCTATTGTGATGGTCATCCCGACAACATTGTTACTAGAATATCTAAAGGTCCTCCCAAGATCACATACCATGAAGTGTTAATTCATGGAAATGAAAAAATTGATCTTGAGATCATATCTCCTAATGAGAATCATGGTATCCCTCCTTGTGGTCAAAATATTGAGTATCATGAAGCTCCTCCCATAGATTGTGTCCACCCTAAAGGTTCTCCCTAGGGTATAGGCTGTATAGATTCTCCTTATAGTTAGACATCAAGCTATGATGGAATTCCTCTTCATTGGGCCGTGCACTACGAATGTCGCACACATAGTGACACCTCATTTTTGCAAGAAGTTCATCCCCTTTCTATTTTCCACCTTGATAGTCCTCCAGAGGGTATAGGCTATAGAAATTCCCCTTGTAGTTAGAAATGAAGATGTGATGGTATCCCTATACTTAAAATTAACTTTTCAAAAGGGTTTCCCCATAAGTATATTTCATATCAGTGAGAAGGTCCTCCCCATACCAAGTAAAATTCCAGAAAGACCTTGTGTTATGAAGTTCTTGGAAAGATGGGGGAACCATGTTAGATACCCTATCAATAATAAGAGAGACCATTTCTCAATCAGTAAATGGACTAAAGAAATGCTCATCTTTTGATTCACCCCTAGACCAGTCACATATCAATGAGACCCCTATTATATCCACTTCATGTGATCAAATCATCATGAATCATTCTAATTGGGTAGATCTTTTAGAGGGGTACTAGGAAGAATAACAAAACAATATCTTTATTCAAAGAATAAAATTA
This sequence comes from Viscum album, assembly GCA_963277665.1. NCBI lineage: Eukaryota > Viridiplantae > Streptophyta > Magnoliopsida > Santalales > Viscaceae > Viscum > Viscum album. The sequence goes on along the minus strand of OY728142.1, from coordinate 679,211,833 downwards.
CAGAAGGATGGCATTTCGGTCATTTTTTACCATAGTCACTTCATAGTTTGACATGCTAAGGGAGTTGTCAAAATAATGTAGACATAAAATTTGTTTCAAAATATAGAGAAATCACTACTACCTAAAAACAATATTTTTTTCATTATACTAGTTACATTGACCATGTCAAAATTTTGGGAGAGATTCATAATCAAATCATCCCGGAAGCCCTTATATTTGCATGATGATAAAAATATAAGAGGTTCCATAAATATCTCCAATGAACCAGCCTCAATGCAGCACATAAATTGAATCCTCAAATCGGTGATGTACCACCTGGTGTTTTTATTCAGGTATGGTGGGAACATATATCTTTTCATTTTTTCACCACACCTTGTTCGACAAACCCCATTGTAAATTGAATCATGTAATATCATTTTCCCAAGGAGAAAATTAATTGAAATACCTCCTCAGTAAAGGTGACATGCTAAAAAAACAGCCTTGAATAAGTCTCATAATTGTCTGGCCTAATGAGAAAAAGCCACAAACAAATCTTAAACTAGGAAACCGATAACATTCAGCATGCTTCTCAATTAAGGGGATCCAATCATCAAGAACTCTTAATGCCCTTAGAAATAAATATTTCACGTGTAGATCCAGCACCATATCCATTTCAAACTAAAATGATAATGCATCAGATTAGGGAAGAAATTATAGTAGTAGCATTAACCACCCTAAGGATCATCCCCAACCCACAAGGATGGGTGATTTTTTAAAAAATTCCCCCCATATGACTAAAAAATATAGTATGTCGCATAAAAACATGATAATAGAGGCAACCCTATCATGTAGGGTTGGGGGAATTTTTACTTCAACCACCCTTATTTGCAGAAATCAGTCTGTTATAGTTTATGGAGGATGCAAAGTAGAGAGGTTTCTCATTTTATCCCAATTCTTGACTCATTTACCATAGAAGAAATGCATATGACCAGGATACATAGAGGCTCCCACTGAATCAATCTTCTCCTGGAATCCCATAGAGGATCTTGAAAGGAAAGGGAGAGGTCTACCAAGAAATGAAAACAATTCCCATATAATTTAGTAGCTGGTATGATACCCAGAATTCACTAAGAATATGTGAATGTTGTATAAGTTAACCTTAAAGATGACACTAGAAGTAATGTGAATGCATGAGAACATGGATATTATGGTTCCACAAGGTATGTGATCTACACTCTGAAATAGGGTGTACATACATAGAACCAGAGGATCACCCTAAATCTAGGTGTTCCTCCAATCAATCATCCACCACCCCTTAGTGAATATATACCCAAGAAAAGAATAAATGAAAGATAATTTATTACCTACCTAATCCTCTCTAGGTGAATGATCCCCTCACACTTCAATAAATATTCACTTTAAATGGGGAATAAATGAAAGGGTTGATATGAATTAATGTTCAGCTTCTTCAAGGTAGCCTTCATATCGAATATTCTCCCTAGGTATAGCTTTAATGTACACTTCTATCTATTTTACCTCAGCCACAATTGTTTATCCTAGTAATTGTAGCAAGGCTATGAAATCCTCAGAACATAGTGCCTGAACCATCTATCTACCTTGAGCTGATCATGGGATGATATCAATATTTCTCTCTATTAAGGATAAAACCAAATAAATTCTATGTAAATCCTAAAAAGATGTCTCCTGCTAGGTATCCGTCAAAAATAATGGTCATACCAACACAATAGGTACTACCCCTCATTGTGACTATCCAAGATCATTTTTAATAGAACAAAAATTGTGGGCTTATCAACATCTTTGATTCATTAGATTCTCTATTAGAATTTTTATATGAGTGGCATGCACCATTACGATAGTAATGGACAACTTTCCTAGACTTGGTGATTGAGAGCCCACAACTATTGAATTTTAGGAGTTGTGTGTTCCTAAAATTCAATGGCTCAAGTGATCTGGAACAACATCTAACACACTATGCATCATATTGTAACCCCGTGATGGGAACCCAAGAGCAACAAGAAGTGGTAAAACTCAAATTCTTCATGTGAACCCTGTAAGGTTTATCATTTGTATGGTATACTAGCTTTCCAAACCGGTCGACAACTGGATTGTAGGATCTCTGTAGATAGTTCCTCTTATAGTTCAACTTAATGCTTCTAATGAAAACAGTTAGTGACCTCTCAAATTTCAAATACCTAGACAATGGGAGAGTCTCTAACATCGTTTATAGATGGAAAGGGCTGGCCTACTCTTTAATGCATCCATTCCCCTAGTATTAGATACTTTATATGTGTATCGATAACCTCTATGAAAAGCTACAAAATCCACTTATCTTAGTGACTTATCCAAGAATGTTCCATGATTTCTATACTATTTCCCAAAGAATGGAATCCTCCATTTAGTAGACTAATATCAAGTCATGAGTTTCTACAGAAGTCCTAGGAAAAGGATTTGGAATAATGAAGAGGAATCTATTACTCTTAATCAATCACATTCACCCACTCCATATCCATGCCCTACACTATATCATGTCGTCCCCCAAGGCTTCAACTGCAACCCCTGCATTGACAAGATAAGTAAAATATTCCTCAAATAAGTCAATTCAATAAGAAAAGTAATAACATTTATTTGTTACGAGATGATCAATTCCATGTCTATTTTATACTCATTATGAATTGTAATTTACTTCATATATAAGAGCCAAAGAGGGCCAAAGTGGTTGGTCTTGATGACCAGCCAGATTATTTTCCCTTCCACCCTATACAGGGACACACCATCTTGGAATTATTCATCATCAATGACCTCATATATAAAATGATAGATTATAGGTGAGTCAAACTTGGACCACTTCCAAAACAAGTGGTATATGTTTCCACTAGTAACCCTGATAAAATTGGTGTGTGGAATGAAGTTGTTAAAAAGATAAAAAAATGTTTGGTAGTTGAATTAATTCAAAGATAATCAAATGATCTCACAGTATTCTCCAAGATCATTTGAAACAACCAAATATTCCCCCAACTGCTTGTGATAAAATGTAGTGGACATCCTCTTCCCACTACCCTCCAAAAGAAGATTGTCTAAAAATATTTTTGACCACAAAGGTAGGGATAATGTTGGAAGGATGAATCTATATCAATGAAAAAGTAACCTTTGACCCTCTTAGATTTTATTACATCAGATCAAAAAGAATGACTACTTACCCACTAAAAAGATCCTTAAAAAGATGTTGGTTGTGGAGAGTCATAATAATTTGAGGAGTTAATCTTCAACTTAATTAATGGCATTCACTTAGTGTATCCCTATTCTGAAGATGAGTATGGTATTGAGACTAAGTTCCCCTCACTTAATCGCGGAGTCAGAAGAAGAGTCCACATGATCCAGGGAAACCAAGGAAGGCACAACCATGATAGATGTCAAATTTATAGCTTCACTCTTTCTCATACTATCAATGTTGCCGAACCCCCAGGAAGAGACCTTAATCAGGCCTGACATGAATATAAAAATTTCTATATGATTTCTAAAATCCAATATGGCCTGATCATTTAAGAATACCCATAATAAGACAATAATGTGTTTAATAACCCTCAGCAAGTAAGCTAGCCTACCCTATCCAACCCAAAAAGTGCAGGAGAACCTCTAGATCCTCTCTGAGGGGACAATACATTTACATCCAACACTAAAGACCCTAATTTACTTGAATAAGAACATACCCATTCTAGAGATCTCGAATTTTCTTTACTATAAGTATGAAATCTGGAGACATTTTTTCTTATTACCATCCAAACTATCAATCCTGGATTCCATGATTTTATCAAAAGTCCTTAGGGAAGCACTAATAAATGTGTTACTATGCCCCCCCCAAAGTTTAAAGCCGAAATGGCCACAACCAAAGTCTATCAGATAGAGTCTGATCCTATATAATTTCGTGCATCTACCTCCATCATAGATCAAGATGAAAATTAAATCTTACAGGTAAGCATCAAACACTTGTATGCGTCTAAAAGGATAAATGGTGTCGATATGAAAAAAAATTCCACTGAATATAGTTCTGGAGTTAACCTAATTCTAGTATGAACACTTCCTCAATTAGGATACAATGAGGATAAATTAGTACCATCCACTATAACCCTACAAGGATAAGAAAAAGGGAGTAGAATCCACCGGTACAAATCTATATCAAGACCCTGTATGGAGACATTTTGAGAAATAGAGAATTTTTTGTCGTTCATAAAACATGGAATTAAACATTATACAATGAGGGACTTGGTTGCATCAAGACATAGTGATTATCTTATCCGACCTTCAATGCATCACATACTATGTTAATGGAAAAAATAGAATATTTCATGCTGATAAGGCCCTATTAGAATCCTACAAATCAGATTATATCGATTCCAAATTCTCTGAGTGGAAAGGGTGACAACCCTTGGATGACGGTATTGATTGGTTCACTACCTTAAATAGTTTGTAAATGATCGCAACAGACCCCTTGAAATAGCCCAGTGTAGAAAACATATTCCCCATAAATAAGGTTTTGTATATGAGTCTATATTTAGATGTGTATTTTGTTGTCCTCATGATTTGAATCATGACCATTGAGTCTAATAGTGTTGGAAAACCTATTTCCTCCTCACATATTGATGAGTGGTCAATTGGAAATTCCCTCAATCCATTACAAAGGATCCATAAAATCCATGCCTACCCATTGAGGTAGAAGAGAAAATATCTTCATAAAAAGAATATGAATACACTCCTTCATTACTCACTCAATCCTCTCCAAGAAATACCCTACTGTTAGTTAGTTCAGAAGAAGCCAATTCATCTTATGAAGAAAAAAGACCTCGACTCTTCTCTCAACTCTGGGGAACTCATCCAGAGACTTGTTACCACATCATATCAAGATGAATAATATGAAGAGGATTAATATGAGTACCATAGGTATACACCTCCAAAATTATAAGAGGGAATCTATACCATTATTTATGGTCTTAAAAAAATAAATCTTGGTAGAGAGGAAGATCCATGACCCACATGGATTAGTGTATCCATATCTTCTGAAGAGAAATAGTTATACACCTCTACCACAAGTAAAAATCAAGATTTATTTTCCTATAACTACATGAGAAATCTATCCTTGACCCCAAGCTGGAGACTCACCACCTGGCCCTTCTAGAAGATCATCAGGGATATAAAAAAGTAGCCAAAAGGATATACACAACATATTCTAACAAAATAAATGATGAATTTTAAAATATCATAAGATCCAAATTCATTCTAGAAGTCCAAGATCTCATTTGACTGTCCAATATAGTCATCTTTAAAAGGAATAATAGAAAAATCAATGTTTTCATTAATTTTAGATATCTCAATCGACACTTCTTGAAGGATTATTTCCCAGTCTAGATCACAGAACTGTTGATCAATGTAATAGTTGTTTATCAATAAATATCCTTTATAGATGGTTATTAGAGATACCAAAAAATTTGAAAAGATGAAGAATATGAATAAAACACCACATTCTAGGCCCCCAGGGAGTATTTTACTACCGATTAATGCCCTTTGGAATGAAGAATGATATCACTACATATCCACAGTCTATGAATCTCATCTCCAACCCAATCAAAGGAAAGATTGTTGAATGATATATTGATGACTTGGTTGTTAAATATTGATTATTTTTTGACCAGATAATACATTTGGAAACTATTTTCAATAAATTGTGAGGACATAGTCTAAAAATTAACTCCCTTAAACTGTCACATCAATATTACCTCTTGGATGTTTCTTAGCTTATTTTATGCCTTTGTAGCATCAAAGGTCACCTAGAGAATAATAAGGTTGTCCTTGACATGTATCCTCCTCACAACCTCACTTAGTTGGGGGACCTCAAGGATACATAGCCTACATTCAATTCTTTCTATCCAACCTTATAGAAAAATGATTTCCCTTCATCAGGTTGATGAATAAATGGGTGAACTACAAGTGTAATTATGATTTCCATGAATAATTCAATAGTTTAAAAAAATACCTCTTGATACCACCAGTGGTAACTCCTCCTATTGAGTGGAGACCAGTTATATTGTATCTAATATCCTTGGAGTGATCACTAGGAACCTTCCTCATGCGAATGAAAAATGATGGTATTGAAAATATTCTTTATTATCTTATCCAAATAATTATTGATGAAAAAACTCATTACTCAGATATCAATAAGAGGTTTCTGGTGCTAATCTTTGTAGTCGTCAAATTGAGGCACTACATGAATCACCACAATGTCCATTTGGTCTTTCGTAGCTACCCACTAAAATACATCCTCAGAAATCCATTGATAACCTGTTATCTATCATGGTGGGCAGTCATCCTGCAATAGTTCAATATTCAATTCATGCCTTATAAAGGAATCAAATGTCATATATAGTCAATTTTTCTATCAGACATCCACTTTAAAGAGATTAATTCATTGTATGTTGAGTTACATGATGTAGATGTTTTCATTGTTCATATGGACCCCTAGATATGGGAGATGCATTTTTACTATTTGTCTAGAATCCTGAAGGGAAAGAGGATGGAAAATCCCATGATCAACAGTGGGGCTGAGATTCGTACTCATATATATATATATCTGATGTAGTCCTACCTTACTCCTTCGTAATTCTTGAGGGATGAATGAACAATGAATCAGAAAATTAAGCTCTCATTGTTGGAATATATCATGCACATCAGATACAAGAAAAAAAATTAAGATAATAGGAAATTCGAAACATGTATTCAAGTAGGTTAGCATTGATTATTCTATTAATAATGAAGAGACAATCCCCCCATTAGACCATATCCAAGGACTAATGATGGAATTACTTTTAGAGATTACATTAACTAATGTCTCTAGATCCAAAAATGCATAGGCCGATGAACTGAGAAAAAATACACTCCCCTAGCTGATCTAGATCAGGATGAAACTGTTATCATCATTTCACTCAACTGAATTGTATCACCATTTTTTAGGAAAAAATGGAATAAATCGATTATATTATCCTTATACCTGAGACATACAGTCCCACTACTGGTTGGATGACACCCATTGTGGACTACCTTCAAAATAGAGATCTCCCACCGTATAGTGGTGGAAGAGAGAAAACCCAAAGATAAGCAATTAACTTTGTTCTGTATGATTGAAGAAATAAAAAAAAACATCCTCTATAAGAGGATCCTTAATGGGTTCCTCATCGAGTGTATCGATAGAGAAGATACTACTACTATTATGACGGAAGTTCAAATTGGACCCTATGGTGACCACTAATCAAGATCCAATCATTCCCTTCAAATTTTAATGTTTGGATAATTTTACCCCACTATAACATTGGATTTCACTAAATTCACCAAAAATTTCTATTTGTTCCATGTTTATGTAAACTTCATCCAATAACCCTCAGAGTTACTTCACACAACCAAGTAATCCTATCCATTCACCATATGGGGAATGGATGTCATGGGATCCTATCCTCCCACTACATCCAAGAAATTCATGTATATTCTTATAGAGACCGACTTATTTTATAAATAAGAAGAATCCATACCCCTCAAGGTGTCCAAGAAAAGAAACATTGATAGGTTAGTAAAATAAAAAATCATCATCTTATTTCGTGTCTATCATACAATATTGATGGACAAGGGCACCAATTTTTGTTATGGGTAATTCGATAAATGATATTAGGATTTTGATATCAAGTACAATCATACATCCCACTACCACATAATAGCTAGTTGATAAATAGATGTCATAAACAAGACCCTATCTAATATACTCTTGAAGATGATAGATAAATATAATAAGTGATGTTCGTACAATATTTTCCATCCAATGTGGGCTTACCATACCATGATGTGAACTACCACCCATGAAACCCCATACTCATTAGTATATAGAACCGATGTAGTCCTACCCATTGAAGTTCAATTATCCTCACACCACATTACCATATTTGATCTACTATCCAATGCTGAGAAATCCCAAAAACAAAATGATTAATTGAAGTAGCTCAATAAAAAGTGAATACATACCTTTCACCCTTTGGAGGTTCATCAAAATCATATTGCATGCGCCTTTAACAAAAAAGTTCCCCTTTGATCAATACTAGAAGAATTGATGGAATTGGTTCTCAGGAATCTGATGATACTTAGAAATAAACCTCCAAAGATTCATCCAAAATGGGGGGGACCGTAAACCATACATAAGGAATACTCCAATGGATATTATTCCTTGGTCTCAATAGACAGACAACTCCTTACAGCTCTCAATAATGCATGGTTATTGAATAATTATTTTGTGTTACCACGTGATACTTTATCCTGAGAACATGATGTAAAACTGTGCTACTAGTGTCCTAGGTAGATAACGATAAATTGCACAGTTCCATTAGGGTGTCCTTATCCGAGTGGGAATTGACTTTGGTATCAGTCATCTACCACATTGTGTTCAAGAACTATATGTGGATTTATTCCCATCCACATGGGATACGTAGAGATTCCTGGGTTTCATATCTTGGGTTGAGCCGCCACCAATGAAAATGAAAATTCCCCCATCCTTGCATTGGTCCAAAACTATGAAGGGATATTTAATTCAAGAACTACATACATATTGATTCCCATACACATGGGATATGTAACGATACCCGGTTGTCATATCTTGGGTCGAGCCACTATCAAATAAAATTAAAACCCCCCTCTCATTGTGATGGTACAAACCTATACATGGATATTTCCTTCCAGAAAAACATACAATTTGATTCCCATCCACATGGGATATATACTGAAGCCCAAAAATTTCATCCTTAAGCCTAGCTATAAATTCGATCAACTTTTTGGCCTCTTGTATTGAGTTTAGTTTGAGATTTTGTGGTGTGTCATGGGGCCTCTTAGGTTCTCATTCATGTTGGGTCATAGTGGATGTTCCATGAACCTCCTAGTGTTTCCATCCACTAGTGAAAAAACACAATTTAATGTCGGAATTTTTTTTTTTATTTTTTATGTCAGTTTTTAACAGACGTCTATAAAGGAGACATAAAAAATATTATTCTTGGAGTCAATTATTATAAAAACAAGGCTGAAAATTAATTTCTTTAAGGGTTTCAGCAGCATTTTTATCTAAAGCTGACACTGAAACCCAGTTGAAATTGAGGTTTCTATGTCGGTTTTACAAAAAACCGATGCTGAAGATCCATTTTGATGGGTTTTAGGCATCTATTTTATATAAAACTGACGTAGAAACCCCCGATTATTTTTCTAAAAAAAATTGTGTTGGTTTTTAAAACAACCAATGCAGTAAATTAAAAAAATTAGAAAAACCCGAAATTTACACTTCTAAAAATATCGAAACCTCTGTACAAAAAAACACAATATACAGCAATAGTCAAACAATATTTATCATTCAATAAAAACCTATAAATTATATATACCAAGCATAATAAAAAAAGACGATGTTGAATGTTTAAAAAATTAGAATAGACGTACTTGAAATTTACGGAAGGCTTATTATTGGTTATTGTTGAAGCATCTATTTGATTATTGGTAGGTTCAAACACCTAATATATCAAAAGAGTTAGTTTTTTGAACCCATATGTCTTATTATTTATAAATATTAGAATATAAATATGTCAAATCCTAATCAGACTTAACAAATAGTTCATAAAAGTAAAATGAATATGGGTCACTTCAGATTGGAAATAAGACTGTGAATCATTGAATACCTACAATAATATTGAATGATATGAGGTTAAAAAATAAAATAAAATGGTAGAAAATATAAAAAAGTTAATACAACTAACCTTATGAAAATCAGTAGTTTCCCCAGTTCTTATTATCTCGTACATGAATCGTAAAATATAATAACCACATTCAACATTTCCATTTTGGCGATGACACTACAGTTGTAAAACAGTAAATTGACAATAAATACAATATATAAAAAATAAATTCAGAAAAAAATATAATATAAAAACTTATTACCTCTATTTCCACATATTAGATTTTCTTTAGTTTCCTTACTAACATGTATTCCTTGTTAAATTGTTTCCATGAACTATATTTTCATATATATGAACTAATAATACATGTCTGAACAATGAAAATTAAACATAATGATCTTATAAAAAATAAAAATAAAAACATAATTGTTTAATAAGGTGGGAAATGGTTTACGAACTGTTCCTAATAAAGAGAAAACCCAATATAAGGTCCATTCTCTTGGGCAAAATACACCTAACATCCAATGTCCCATACAATACCTATTGTTCACAATTAATGAATTTATAATGATTATTAGTTCATAATCATATTTATGTTCTTATATATCAAGAAATGGAAAAAACCAAAATTTAATCTCTATCTATGATAATCACTCAGATATATATTGAACTCTATCATCATTCTTCACATATACAACTTCCAAGGAAATGTACTCTGGATGAATAAAACTGTAAATTCATGTTCTTTAATTTTGTAAAATAATATTGTGTAGATATATAAATTAAAAACAAAATATAGTTAGTCAAATTAAAACCTTCTTTTATTAAATAAATATAAATTCAAATGTCAATTTACGTACATGGAAAACAACTGCACCACATTCATCTCGAACTCTTCAAAATCAACTAAATGCATGATATCTTCTGTCATTATTCTCAATTGATAACATATTACACATAAATTGGGAATCATCCAAAACTCATAGATATAATTCAAGGAAGAAAAATCCTGAGATAATCTTTGTAACCCAGAAGAAATATTAGAAGGTTCTAAAGGTGATTGTTCCTGGACATTTTGTTGCATTTGAGAAATTTATTTTTCTTTCAGATATTCCTATATAATATAAATGTTAGAAAAATTACAAGTAAATTTGAATCATTTTTAATTCATATTTAAATAAAATCATACCTCTTATGAAATATAACGTAGAAGACTATTTGGACAAAGTAAAAAATGGCCCAGATATTCTCCAACATAGGTGATCTCCTCAGTATGAAATGGTAGTATAGTGTTAGGATCTATAATATCATGTACCTATACTATAACATAACCCATCAGCATAGGCTGATGATGTACCGAGTCCCCTAAAAAATGCACATGTCCAAATGCAACAATATGTATATGAGGATCTCCAACAAACAACTCACAATATAAGGATTGATCCGAGCGAGGAGGTTGAGGCTCAAAGTAAGCATATGGGGTAGGGTAGTCCGGGTGAGCAGGCTGAGAAGGTAGAAAAATGAAAAAACTATACAAGTTCTTATAATTTATAAAATAGAAAAATTGATGAAAATAAAATAATATACCTCGAAGGCTACGCAGACGAGGTAGGATAAGCAGATGGGGGAGGGTAGTCCATGTGAGGAGGCTGAGAAGGCTAAAAAATTAAAAAGTTATATTAGTGATTATAAATTATAAAATAGAATAATTGATAAAAATAAATTAATATACCTCGAAAGGCTGTAAAGACGGGGCATGGTAAGCCGGTGGGGCATAGTAGTCCGGGTGAACATGCTGAGAAGGCATAAAAATGAAAAATTTATTTTAGTTTTTATAATTTATAAAATAGAAAAATTCATGAAAATAAAATAATATGCCTCAAAAGGCTGCGCAGATGGGGCAGGATAAGGAGATGGGGCAGGGTAGTCCGGGTGAGAAGGCTGGGAAAGCAGAAAAATGAAAAGGTATATTAGTGTTTATAAATTATAAAATAGAGTAATTGATTAAAATAAATTGATATACCTCGAAAGGATGCTCAGATGGGGTAGGGTAAGCAGGTGGGGAAGAGTAGTCCGGGTGAGCAAGCTGAGAAGGCAGAAAAATGAAAAGGTTAATTTAGTGTTTATAATATATAAAATAGAAAAATTGATGAAAATAAAGTAATATAACTCGAAAGGTTTCATAGATGGGGTAGGGTAAGTAGATGGGGCAAGGTAGTCTGGGTGAGTAGGCTGAGAAGGCTAAAAAATGAAAAAGTTATATTAGTGTTTATAATTTATAAGATAGAAAATTTTTTGACAAATGAATAATATACCTTGGAAGGCTGTGCAGACTATGACTGTCTTGCCAAGTGTTCTAATAAAGCCTTTTGCACTGCTACTTGAATTTTGATCACCCATAGACTATTTCATATCTTTCAGCTCTTCTTTTAAGGATTCTATTTCAGGGTCTCTTGATTTCTTACTCTTATAAAAAAACTTCAGAATACTAACACCCGCATGATATCCTCTAACACAGTCGAGGTGTTTTTCCTTTCCCAAAGCAGTGTTTAGGAAGTTCATCCTACTCTCGGGGATAAAAGAGCCTTGTGTGTCTTTCTCCAGATGTTTATCCTAAAATGAAAAATAAAAATGTTATATTAGTGTTTATAAATTATAAAATAGAAAAATTGTTAACAAATAAATAATATTTACTTACAATTCTGTCATCCAATTGATGAGATTCCTCTTTAAGATACTATTATTTTTTCTTTATTCTTGCTCATTTCCATTTCTCACGGTGAGTGGGAGGAGATAGAGGACCAAAATGGACCTCTTTTGAACCACTACTTGATCGAGCTCTTAATGCTTCAAATTTTTCTTCAATAATTTTCTACTCCAAATACGAATACCCTCCATATGATAAAGTATGAGGGTATACATTTCTCAACTATATCTTCTGATGAGATCTCATGGAGGCCTATTATATAAAAATAAACTACTAAGTTATAAGAAAAATATATCATAAATTTTAAAATATAAAATTATTACCATACCTGGAATTTCCCTTCCTGACGACTATCAACAAATTTCTTCCATGTATCTTCATCTATAAACGGATACTTAAGACATGGGCTTTCAATATTTATATTTCCAAAAACATAAATTTTTGTCAGTTTTGTTTTAAAATCTCTTCATCGAACCACCGCTAAAGAGAGATGTATTTTCGTAATTTCTTTGGTTTCCTCATAATTTAATGTCATCTGTAATTGAATAAATTTAATATGTCATTTAAAATATATAATATTTAAAAAATTAGATAAAAGAAATAAATTAAGATATTTTCCCATCATAGCCTCCCAAATCTGTTGCTTCACCATCCTGTCCACTGACTTCCAATTATGATATAAAATACTAATCCTGGAACGGCTCTACATCACTATATAACTGAAAAACTGAAATTCATTTGGGCCAACTGCATTATTATTATCATAAAAAATGATGTGTACTTTTTCATCATCATGAGGAAGTGATAGTTTTGGTAAACATGTAATACCATGTTTACTAACTTGATAACTTGATTTTTGAGTAGTAAAAGGAGAAGTTTCCTCCACCTAGGATGCATCAGTAGTCTTACAATTTTTTTTAAATTAAATGTTTTATTTCATTAAATAAGTATAGTATTGAATATTTAATAATATGTCAAAATAGATATACCTTGATAACTGCTCCTCTCAATCTATATCTGACATTGCTACTAGAAAGTGTAAAGATATTTTGTGTACCTATATATCAATATAAAGCTGAAAAATTAGAAACAAGGAAGACAAAAATAAGTTAGTAATAAAAGAGGAATTGATTTGTATGTTTAAAAAATGGAAACAAAATATAAATATTTACCAGAAAAATTAGGAGACTAATTTATTTTTTTCCCACATGCCTTCATCATGTTCATTACGTATTGGATTCACTATACTTGTCTTATACTCATTGTAATCATCTGGAAATTGTGTAATAGATGAATAAGTATCATGTAAATCCTAAACATCATCACTATCATCCTCATCACCAAAATGGTATCTTTTTTTCAAAAAAACTGACCCCTGATCATTTGACGGATCAATGACATAAAATACTTGATTTGCATGTGTTGCCATGATAAATGCTTCTTGATTGTAATTAAATCATTTCAAATCAACCAGTTTAAACCCATATTCATCATGTTTCACACCAATATTACTACCAACCCAGTTACACTTAAAAACAGTGACACAAAGTTTTATATAATCAATTTACCATATGTCTTCAAGAACTCCAAAAAATGAAGTTGATGCGGAAATTTCATTTTTATCTTTGGCACTCGAACAATTCACTGCTTCAGAGAAAACCATCACACCAGTATTCTGAATGGTACTCTTGTCATCCATGTTTTTTGAGTAAAATGTGTAGCCATTTATATCAAAACTAGACCATGTGATCACATTAAGATTTGTTCCCCCTGCTAACCACTTCAATGTTTCTGATGTAGATATATCTGGGGTGACTTTCTCTTTAAACCATGAAACAAATGTCTTCTTATGGTCAATCATCACCCACTTGTCATTTCTTTTCTAATATAGTAACTTTAATTCAGAAATATGTGAGGATATATATGATTTAACCTCATCTGTGTTGTTCAAGATGTATAAATGTGTCTGCATCACTTCATCATGTGGAATGAAATTTACCTTTAATACTTAAACCCCTCTACCTTCACTATCAACTATCATATGTCGAGACACAGGGAGACCAATATGCTCCACCTCATACCAATAATCAGTAAAGAACTCAATCACCTATTCTAATACATATTTTTGAACAATAGAGGCCCCTAGTCGATAAGTATTTTTAACATATCCTTTCAAAATTTTCATATATCTTTCAAAAGGATACATCCATCTTAAATAAACAGACCCACATATTCTTATCTGAAACACCAAATGAATCAGTAGATGAACCATTATATCAAAAAAAATGTGGGTGGGAAATACATTTCTAGTTGAAAAATAATAAGAGTTTCTTCATTCTCCAACACATTTAACAAATTTGTATCAACAACTTTTCTACAAATGTATTTGAAGAAATTACATAACCTGATGATAGTCTTTCTGACATTTGTCGGCAATATACCACGCACTGCTACAGGTAAAAGTTGTTGCATCAACACATGGAAATCATGAGATTTCATACCTATTAATTTACAATACTTCAATGACACAAAATTATTCACATTTGAAGAAAACCCACTAGATTCTTTAATACCATGAAGACACTGAAAAATATTCATCTTTTCAATCATGCTTAATGTGTGACAAGATATAGGTAAATATGTTCTTTTTTCCTTTCACAGTGGGAGCTAACTCCAAACGTACTCTCATTAATATAAAGTCCAATATATCATGCAATCCATCTTTTTTATTTTCTTTTATGTCTAAAAACGATTCAATCAAACTGTCACATATGTTTTTCTCAACATGCATAACATCAATGTTATGTTTTATCTCTAAAATTCTCCTATAAAGTAGTTTTAAAAAAATAGACAGATTCTTCCAGATATGTTTTTGAAAACCAGAACTTCTTCTCTTTACAAATGTGAAATCAATATCATTCACCCTATCATAGTATTCTTCAACTAACAATGGGCATGGGGAAGGATGAATTCTTGTAAACAATTAAATGATTTTTTCAATCTATGATAAGGATGATCAATTCTCAAAAATCATTGATGTCCCATGTACACAATATTTCTTCTATTCTTCTGTTGATAATATTATGTTTGTTCTTCACAAATTGGACATGCTTTATGTCCCTTAACAATATATTCAGATAAGTTTCCATATACAGGAAAGTCATTTATAGTAAATATTATCATAGCACACAAAAGAAAATACTATTTCTTGTATGCATCGAAAACTTTAACACCTTCCTCCAATAGCAGTTTCAAATCATCAATCAATGGTGAATGATACACATCAATATCGTTTCCAGGTTTTTTTGGTCGATAAATCATAAAGCTCATCATAACATATTTTTTATTCATACATAGATGTGGGGAAAAGTTGTAAACAACAAGTAAAACAGTCCATGAACTATGTTGGATACTGATGATTCGATATGGATTCATTCCATCAGTACACAATCCCATTCTTTGATTTCTAACTTCACTACCAAAATCCTGAATTTTTTTACCAATACTCTTCCACTGTGGTGAATTGGAAGGGTGACGTAAGTTACCATCAGAGATACGCTCATCTGAATGCCATCATAACCTTTTTTCATTAATTGAATTTTTTAATAGGTGATTCAAATGAGGAATTATTGGAAGGTACCAAATTGTTTTAGCAGGATTTTTGATTCAGGTACCTAAAAATGAATCAGAATTGAATTATCAGAATTGTATGCAAAAAATATTGGATGATATCATTGGAAAGTACAAACTTTATTTTTCATGATGTTAGATGACATCACCTGAGAATGAATCTGATTTGACTTTCCCATCTATCTTATAGCGTGATGTCCCACATGTACGAAAATTTGATAAATATTCATTTTCTTTCCTATACAGTACAAAATCATTGTGGAAAGCATGTAACGTTTTATACCCCAATCCCACTGGGCATAATATTTTCTACGCCTCATAATTGGAATCTGGAATCCCTTTTCCTTCTGGAAGTTTCTCTCATAAAATCTCAAGTAAAATGGAGAAACTTTTATCACTCCACCTATTTTTTGCTTTTAAGTTAACTAATCTCAAAAATGCTAATAACACTGTATATTTACTACCACCTAAGAATAATGGTTTCTTAGAATCTCCATACAATCGTTCAACAGTTGGTGTTTTTTCGATGGTTTCAACACATAAATCATGAATTAATTATTCAATACAATCCTCTTCCCCGTTAGGAATATCGTAATCAACATTGGATGATGAATTTTTAGTTCTTTCACCATGCCAGACCCAACGTGTACAATTAAGGCTAAAACCATAACAAATGATATGATCTTTAATTTATCTAGAGTTTAAATTTCTTATATTTACATACTTCACACATGGATATAAAATCCAATCAATGTTTTGAAGATGTTGTTTAACGAATTCCAAAAAATTATCAACTCCTTTTTCATATTCACTAGTGGTTCTTCGTAAATGAATCCAATTACGATCCATTAAATACCTGATATCACAATATATTTGGTGAATACATTAATAATTATAAACATTTAAATATCTATCAGATAAATTGTAAAAAAACACATTTAATAAAAACAATTGATAATCAGATAGAAAACATCATATATAAAAAACATTTACAAATATTAAACATTTTATTTTCATATTATATACATGTGTGTTATATTGATATTATAATTTAATTATATTATCAGTCTTCTAAAATTTATTAGTCCATTTTACATAGTTGTTGCATTATTTCGATGTTTCATGTGTCAAAAGAATTGAATATTGCATTAATTTAAAACATGTTGTAAGTGAATTGGGTGAAATTTGATTGGAGTCAATGAAAAAAAGATTCAATATTTTGATAGGATGTAAAAGATTGTTTTTTGAAAGAATATTTAACCATGTGATAACACATTTAAAATAAAATATAAACTAATAATTGAAGAAAATAAATAATAATATTAAATGATAAATAATTTAACTACAAAATTAAAAAAACTTACAAAATTTGATGTTTAACCCATATGGAGATCCTCAATCCAAACTGTGTTCTGTATAATGACTTCCAAAAACAAACACTAAAAAATCTATACAAACATTGATAGTAATAATGAATAATAATGATAAAAAACAACTAAAATCAAACCACCATTAAAAGTCATGTAGTATAGGGTTATGGAAGAAGAAATAAACAATGGAAGATAAATCAAGAACGTATAAAGAATAATGGAAACCACAAATCATGAAATTGGACTAAAATCGTCAAAAATGGTCTTCCAAGATCACAAATAGGTCTTCGAATGTTTTCACGTGTCGAAGGTGCCACCGTGGGTTTCAATTTCAATGATCCAACAAAATGAGGGTTTCGGGACCCTAAAAATTTTTAAGACTTTTTGAATCAGTTTTGAGAAAACCGACTCCTATAATCATTTATTTTATTTTCGGCGTTGGTTTTGGTAAAAACTGACGCCAAAAATATCCATGTTTGGTATTTTTGGCATTGTTTTTGCACAAAACCAAAGCTGAAAATAGCACTTATAGAGTTGGTTTTCTTTAAAACCGACACCAAACATTATTTTTATTTTTCGCGTCAGATTTGTGAAAACCGATGTGAAATGTCATCAAATAATGGCTTCTGGCATCAATTTTAATAAAACTAACACCAATATGTTTCTGCAATTACTATTTGCATTGGTTTATAAAAAACTAAAGTTTTTATGTTGACGTTAAATCCCTTATTTCCACCAGTGATCGTCTAGACCACATGACATTAAAATGTAAAGATCTCATCCCGACTACATGAAATTAAATTGTGATTCCACCATCCTTACCACATGAAATTAAACAAGTTAAATCATCATTTTAATCAATAATTTATTTTACTTGAGCTAGATCTAGGTGAGATAATAATGAAATTACAATGTTCTTGCATGAGAGACAGATCCAAGTGGGAAGTCTCTTTCTCAAAAACTACATGTAGATTGATTCCAATCATCAAAGGATATGTAGTGATGTACATACCTGATTTCCTAGGCTAAGCCATGAACAATGGGAAAAATTACCTCCACTGCATATGGGTTAGCCCTACGTGGAGTATTCATGTGTGGCATGATTTATATCACCATAGTTTATATAGTGATTCCTAGACTTCACATGTTGGGTCTAGATACAAATTTCCCACTATCATAGTATGATTTTATCATTATACTTTAGCCTCAGGGCCACTATTCATGTGAGAGTTATGTTTCTTGCTGATCTTAATAAATCAACCTTCTCATAATTTTATTATCGATGTCCTCATTGTATGATGTTTAACTATATGGCACTTGGTTATCCTCATATGAGAGGGAATCTCCTTCGGTACCAGTCATCTACCATGCCATGTTCAATAACTACATATAGATTTATTCCAATCCACATGGGATATGTGTCAAAGCCTAGATGTCATATGTTAGGTCCATCCACCAAAAAAGAATAATTCACTTATCCTTCGTTATATCACCATTTTGTGGTGGAATAAACATTTGATACCCCTTGATTCTCACATAGAGCATAGCTCATGCGAGATTAGGAATTTAGGAAAAGGATTCCATGCATAGCCATGGAATTTTAATCCACATTGTGTGGCCCAAGTAGCATTACCTTAAAAGGTAACACCAAATATTTCCTCTTCACAACATGGAAACCTATGTTCTTAACACATGATGTTAAAATATGTGGTCCTCCAAGAACTATGTGTGGCTTGATACTCATTTTGATGAGATACATAATGATGGCTAGTAATCAGGTCCTAGTCACATCATTAGGTAAAAAAATGACCCCATATCCTATGTAGAAACAAATATCAATGCATGAATTCTCATGTTTGGGTTATTCATTATGGAATATATGAAAAAAAATCCCCCCTAAATATGAGCCAGATATATATAAGGGACTTCACACTTCGTGGCTAATCATAGTCAAAATGTTCCTTACATACCTGAACATATCCCATCCATTCATCACACTCTATGACCCGGTCAATTTCAGATCATTGAGAACTTCCTCTGAGGGGATGGTTTCTTGAGTAAATCTTTATTTCAATATACGAAATATGGACCAATAGTCTGTACATAAGTTTCCCAAAAAAATTCTATCACACAAAAAAAAATTGGTCTTCAGGATATACATTTCCAATATTCATATTCTCCAATGGCTTATAACCCCTATATCAATTCTCATGATCCAAGAATCCCTATAATCATGGTTTAAACTCTCTTATCCTTCACATTCATGGAATTTAAAAATATACCAACCCTATTAACCCTCAATTAATCATTATTTCAATGACCCATGATCCTAGCCATATGACCTAAAACTACAAGACATTATATTATCCTTGCCGTACAATGTTAAACTTCCTAGATTATTTCATAATACAATGAAACTGATTTATAAAATACCAAAGAACAATTTGTGGCATGATTCCCACCCTTTTAGGATACATAATGAATCACCAGTTTCTACTCCTAGGACCATCCAAAATAAATAAAAAATCCATTTTCCTATTTCTGGGTCATACCTACATAGGGAACCCGATAAAAACTACATTAGTCATGAATTATCATTTCCGTGAGATATGTAGTGACACCAGGATCCTATATCCTATTTTTCCACATTAACAAAATTCCCAAAGGACCTATATATGAGCTAGATCAACATGGGAGAACCTAATTTGAACCTCACCCCCTTCATGAGTTCATATTCAAAGGAAAATTACCATAGTCCAAAAAAGGTATTGATCATAATGTTGGGTAACCTTCCTATAATTATGCACATAATGATTCTTTACCTTTCAGGATACAGATAGCTGTTCTGATATTCAATATTGGGTCTAACCATAAAAAAAATTTCCCTTCCTCATGCACAAGTTCGATCTGCTTGGAGAACATTATCACATCCTCATAAGGAAAATGTTTCTACCCATTCCTATGAAATATCAATTTAAAATTCCCCTTTCATATAAATTAACTCTCCTTCCAAAAACTAGAATCTTTGTCCAAAATGGTCAGAATCCCCATAAACCTCCCTAGACATTGGAAATGGAGGTCATGTGTATTGAGTAAACCTTTTTTTGAATCTGTACAATATTCCCCAGTGGGATCTATATATTTTTCTTTCAAAAAAGTAATTTCAACTTCAGGAAAATTCATCCCCATTAGAGGATTTTACAACCTTTGTACTCCACTCTAACCTTCACCTCCCACATTAACTCTTTCATGCAGAAACCCACCTGATTAATGTTTTCAACCTTCTCTCTTTAATTTCTATAGATGAAAAAACACTCCTTGTAAGAATACTATTAAATTAGTGAATCATTTACCCCTTGTTCAGAGTAAAGTGATCTTAAATTTTGAATCCTAAATATCCAGGCCGTATGATGTTAAATTTCACAATCCATGTCCCAATTGTAGGATATTGAACTTCACTATGCTTCAAACCTCCTTTAAAAAATGTAAATATATATAGAAGTGGTTTTTTCATTCATGTTAAAAGATGATGAAGTTTTTCTTTTCATTTTTCATACATCATTCCTCTGATAATACACTAATAGTGGTCATGAAAAATATGAATTTCTATAAAATCACCCAGCCATTGGAAATGGAGGGTCAGTGTCTTTAGGAATCATTTTTTTACTATGACCAATATTCCCTAGTTGGCTCTACATAACTTTCCCACCAAAAATTACTATCAACCAAAGAAATGATTTTCCATATGAGAGTCATTTCCTACCAACATACACCCTAGAAACATCATGTTGGAAACCATTATTATGGGTACCCCTCAAGTACTTTCCCTAAATCTTGTCTCAGATTCAAAAATCACAAAACTAGGGTCAAGAAAAACCCTCATTCATGTCTAAAAAATATTAGGATATTCTTGAACAATAAACCCTATTGGGGATCTATACCCTCAATTCATAAACAAATATATTCATCCTAAAAAATATGTAATTTTAATCTGATTTGAAATGTTGTAAACTTCCTACAAAAAGAGAAAAAAACTCACTAGGATTGAAAACCCACAAAGTTACCCTGGGTAAAAGTCATGTATTAGCTCACAATACCTATTAATTTCATGGTTAAGGAAAAATATCAAGAAATCAAGAATTAAAGAGGCACAAATCTGTTTTGGTCAAAGACCCTTAAAGGGAAGCATTAGAAAAGTAAAATTACCCCTTCTAAAGCTTCACCATAGTGGATATAGAAAGCAATTAGGGTTAAAATAGAAAAGGTACAATTGTTTTAGTATTTTACATCTACACATTGAGAACGTAAAACTATTTTTATTGAGTCCCTTGGCGTAGGGAAAAATATATTGTATTATCTTATCTTTCCATAAATTCAGGACCACTTCTACATCAAAATAGCCACCTCTTCGTCCCAATCTAAATCTATTCTAATGGGGATATTTTTTGGGTCTTGTAAATTCTGCAATAGAGAAAAAAGAAAATTCCATAGAAATTGGAATGGTTTGAATTGAAACCCATAACAATTTTAAATAAAAAATTAAATAGGACAATATCAAAAAACAATAAATGCTTCATGGACCGCTACTCATCATGAAATTCTGTGAAGCATCCATGAAAGAAATAGTTTATGGGGGGAGCTGGTACTATTAGAACCTACAAATGAAACAAAGTCTTTTTTGATACTGGGGTGGTGATTTCTACCCCTGAAAATGATGACCCCCTTTCACGAATGACTTCCTACCCGACTATGTCATTTATGGGCTGAGAAAATATCCTTAGTATTTTATAAAATAATACCTATGTCCCATTGTGGATTACTAACCAACTGGGTATTTGGTTTAACCATTCCATTATAAAATGATCCTTAGAGTGATTGATAATAAGGATAACAGATAGATAAAATGATCTGGAGGTGTTTTGGGAGAAATCCCTCCCTCACACAAATAACTATGTGAATTCCATACAAAAAACCATATGTGTAAGACCCTCCACAATGATTCTATGTGGAAGATAAGAAATTTGTGACAAAGAGGCATCATTTTGTGACCCTAATAATGAATAAATTTATTCTCAAATTAAGTCTCATGGTTAGTCCCTTCACAGATGGTCCTATGTGGATGCTCCTTGATGGAAGATCCTTTTTGGTAGACTTCTTTGAAAATTAAGCCTTTATAAAAAACCCTTCATGTAAAATTATTTTCTGGCCAGCGACATGGTGGATGAATCCTTGTGAATTACCCTTTTCATCTAGCTCCTACTCTGCCATCCCTTTCATAGAAAATGTTTTGCAGACATGCCTTCACAAATTATCCAATGTTGCAGCAACCTACGCAGAAAAACCATTCCGACGTACTGTTCCATACCGTGAGGGATATATCCCCACACCCCCTTGGAATCTATGCCAACATATGCTCCCAGCCTTACGAGGTGGTCCCTTCCCTACCGTCACTCACCCCCTTGAAAAATAGACAGTCACACCATGCCCATTTTGGGTCGATTCAATAATATTTTTTGTTGGACCCTTATGAAATTATATTATATGTCCCTTAAATACCATGAGTAGAGATACAACGCATGATACACCTACAACCCCATCACCTAACTCATATGCTAGATTGATCCAGAAAGGGCCACTCTTACATAAGTCCCACATCAGTTATTTCTATGCATCTTCTTCATAGTCTTCCTGTCACATGATGCTAAATTGTACCAAACTCATCCTAAATACAAAACATTAAAATACAAGGAACTCAGCCAAACCACATGACACAAAACAATATCGATCTAATCCCAACAACATGATGTTAAACTGTGTTCCCATCTTCCCTATAACATAATGATAAACTATGATGATATAGTCATTCCAAAATGACCTTAAACTATTACATACCCTATATGAATAACATAGGATAACTAATGCAATTAACATGGTATTCCTTAAACATAAATCCTCAAATTCTTCATATAATAATCATGAGATAATTTCGAAACATTCCAATGTTAATCCTTCTAGGACTAAGCCCCTACTTGCAGGGCACCCCTCTTGAGGTAAGCCCCTAGCCTTTTTTGTTGGAGGTGGAACTTTTTATCCTCGTATCTATCACTCTAGATGTATATATATAGATGAACCAATTTGACCATACTGTATATTAAAACAAGGGTGAAAATAGGTACATTCAATGCCCTTTATGTCTCTCATTGGGATCTATAACTACATATTAGCGGATGTGGTGAGATCGTGTGATAATCAAATATACTCCTTTCAATTTTTTCTCACACATAGCATGACTAACATGGGAATAGAGTTGGATATTATTAAATACACATGATATTAATCCCCCATGATCCTTCTATATGGTATAGGTCTTGAAACTAGACTTCAACCTTCAATGGTCTTTATTCCCAATGAAGCAGCACCAGATGGGCATCCTATATGGTGTAAACTTCAATAATGCTCCCTATAATGGGACTCCTCTATAGGTGTAGGCCCCAAAATATAGAACTATAAGAAATTTTATTCCCAACTAATTGGGATACATAGGAATCCTCTCTAATGTCCAAACCCAACACCCAAATGCACCCTGATGATTTTTGGGATACATCCCTGATAGGGTCATTTCTACCCAAGAGGCCACATATCATTTGGGCCCCTAGGTTCACCTCAAAATATGTCCCATTTTATAAATGACTAGGAACCCTTCGCTCGGGTTTCCTTTCCAAATAACGTTAAACTATAAGGTTGGGTCATCATCATCACATGAACTCAAAAGGAAACGTGCTCTGTTAAGTGGCGCTGAACTATGTGGGATATAATTACTATAAAGATGTTATGTAGGAATATCTCCTTATGGGTTTGATCCTAACATCAAAATAAATCCCCCCCAGAGGTGATTTTAAACTCTAGTGTACCCCATAGCACAACTTAAAACATGTTGCATCCTAATAAAGGATGAAGGAATCTCTTATCTCTCATGGAGAACCGCATATACATACAGATGATTCCAAACACATGCGTGCAAATGATTGGTCATTACCTAAGTATAATACATAATATACACACTTGGAAATGAACCAGGGATTCATGAACATATATTAAATATATAAAAGAGTCCCATAATTGGATATATCCCCCCCCCCCAAAGGGTGTGATGAGACCAACTTCACATCATATCGACCAATGTGAGTTCTTAGGTGTCATTGGAAAGTTACCCAATGAAAAAATATCATTGGAAAGTGGGTCCAAGAATCATGGATATGATATCCAATGGGCTAAAAAACAAACATATTATATATCAATAAAAAATAGAGGACCTAATGTATGTGATTTCACAAAACTCAACCCCCTACAATCAACCATCAGGCACTACATGCGTCTTCCATCAAAAACAAAAGGTTAAACCTCATGTGAATGAATTAAATATCACATATCATTTACAAGATATAAATCATATTCTATTTCATCACTATCAGGCCATTTATTTCCAGATCAGAACACATTTTTTATAAATAAAGGCTTTTTATTGTTCATTATGATTTTTAGTAGTGTTAGGGACTATTAGGATTTTAAGGCCCTTTATGTTTTTAGGGGATTCTAGATTTTTTAAGAATGTTTTGGTATTCCTTTAGTATTTTAGGGTATTTTTAGTGTTTTAAGTGTCTTCTAGGGGATATTGGATTTTTAGGTCTTTCATTGTGTTATTAAAAATTTTAGGGCCATTGAGGGTTTAAAAGGGGTTTATGTGATTTAAGGGTTTTTAGGCTCATTAGGGGATTGTATTTTCTATTTAGGATTTATGGGGATTTAAGTTATTTTATATTTTTTTTTTGTTTTCAGGTTTTTTATGGTTTTTAGGGTTTGATGGTCTTTTTAGGGTATTTATGGCCTTTATAGGGTTTTAGGGTCTTTGAGGACCTTTTTGGGGTTTAAATGTGTTTTTGTGGATTGGGTGTTTTTTGGATTTTTTGGGGTTTTAGGGTGTTTAGATATTTTTAGGGTTTTAGTGTATTTTAGGGTTTTAGGGTTTTCTGAATTTTTTGTTTTAAGGGTTTTAGAGGTTTTTAGGGTATTTAGTGGTTTTGGGTTTTTTTTTATTTTTAGGGTTGTCAAGGTTCCTTTGGCGTTTTATGGGTTTTATGGGTTTTTGGATTGTTTTTTGGTTTTTAGGAATTTAGGTTCCTTTATGGTATTTGGTTTTTTCAGTTCATTTATGGTTTTTAGCATCTTTTAGGGTTTTGTGGTTTTTTTTTGTTTTCCTATTTTCTTGCATTTTAGTGGTTTTTAGGACTTTCTAGTGTTTTTAGTTTTTTAGGGGTTTTAATGTTTTTTTCAATTTGTAATGGTTTTCAGTGGTTTTTATGGTTTTTAGGGGTTTTATGGTTTTAGGGTTTTAGGGTATTTTAGGCCATGTTATTGTCTTTTTTGGTCTTTTTTTGGTAATTTTGGGTTTTTATGGTTCTTTAGTGTTTTAGAATTTTATGTTCCTTTTATTTTTTTAGGTTATTAGGGTATTTTAGGGAGTTTTTTGGGTTTTATAGTATTATAAGTGTATTTTATAGTTTTATTGGGTTTTAGGGTATTTTTCAGGTTTTTGGGTTTTTAGGGCCTTTTATGGTTTGGGGATTTTTGGGGGGTTTATGGTTTTTAGGGTTTTTAGGGTTCTTACTGTCACTAGGGGTATTATGGTATTTTATTGTTTTTAGGGTTTATTTAGGGATTTTTTCAATATTTTTTAGGGTCTTAGGTATTTAATGTGTTTTATGATTTTTTAGGATTTTAGGGGGTTTTTGGGTTTTTAAGGGGTTTTAGGGTCTTTCTTGTTTTTGGGGTTTTACTTTATTTTAGGGGTTCTTGAGGGGTTTTATGAAATTTTATGGTTTTTGGGTTTTAGCGAATTTAGTGATTCTATGGGGTTTTATGTTATTTTATAGTTTTTAGGGGTTTTAGTTGATTTTAGGTTGTTTTTTGTTTTAATGTATTTTAATGTTGAGGGTTTAGGTTTTATGGTTTAGGGATTAGGGTTTAGGGTTTAGGTTTTAGGGTTTAGGGATTGGGGTTTGCGGTTTAGGGTTAATGTATTATGGTTTAGGGTATATTTTTTATAGTATATGGTGTATAGTTTATTGTATAAGGTGTCCGATATAGGTTTTAGGTTGTATGATTTAGGATTTAAAGTGTATGGTATAGGGTTGAGGGTGCAGTGTTTTAGGTTTGTGTGTGTGGTATAGGGTTTTGAGTGTAGGTTATAGGGTGTATGGTGTATGGTTTAAAGTTTAGGGTTTAGGGTATAAGGTTTTGGATTTTTAAGGACTTTTTTATGGAGTTTTAGTTTTTTTTTCAATATTTAAGGGTTTCTTAGGTTTTTAAGGATTTTATGTTTTTTTATGTTTTTTGGGTTTTTATTATTTTTTGGCTGTTTTGGTTTATAAGGTTTATTGGGTTTTTAGATATTTGTTGCAGGGGTCGGGTTTTTTAGGGGTTTTAGTGTTATTAGAGTCATATGGAGTTTTTGATAGTTTTTAGCATTTTTTATGGTTTTTAGGGGTGTTTATTATTTTGGTTATTTAATGAGTTTTTAGGGTTTTTAGTGTTTTTTATATGTTTTAGTGTTTTTACGAAATTTAATGTTATATATTTTAACGGGTTTTATGGTTTTATGGTTTTAAGTGGTTTATGATATTTTCATTTTTTAGGTTTTTTAGCGTATTTAAGGTTTTTAGGATTTTATTGGTTTTATTGGTATTTTTTTGTTTCAATGTGTTTTTGAGGGTTTTGATGGTTTTTTGGGTTTTTTAATTTTCTAATTTATAGGGTTTTTAGAGTTTCTAGGGGTTTTAGAAATTTTAGGGGTTATTATGTTTTTAGTGGTTTTAGGGTTTCAGGTGTTTTAGGGTTTTATAGTGTTTTAGGGTTCTTATTGGGTTTAATTTTTTTAGTGATTTTTAGGGTTATTATTAATTTTTTGGGTTTTATGGTTTTTAGAAAATTTATGTTGATTAGAGGTTTTGGGGGTTTTCATTGGATTTTATTGGTATTTTAGGATATTATGGTTTTTAGGGGTATAAGGTTTCAGGGCCTTTAAGTGGTTTCAGGGTTTTTAGGTGATTTATATTGTTTTAGAGGTCTTTTAAGTGTTTATGTGTTTTTATAGTCTTTTAGGGTTTTTACTAATTTTCAGGTTTTATGGGTTTGTAGGGGGTTTTATATTCCTTTAGGGGGGTGTAGGATCTTTTAGGGGTTTATGGAATTTAGGGTCCATTAGGGTGTTCAATGGGGTTTTGTAGTCATTTAGGGTCTTAAGGTATTTTTGTAACCTTTTAGGAGTTTAAGAAATTTTATTATTTTTATTGGATTAAAGGTGTTTTATGGTTTTTTTGGGTTTTTAGTGTTTTAGGGGGTTTTAGGGTATTTTGGGTCTTTGGGTTTTTTATAGTCTTTTGAGTACTTTATGGGTTTTTTTGATTTTTTTGGGTTTAATGGTTTATTGATGTTTTTTAGATATTGACCAGTTTTTAGTGTTTTAGGGGTTTAATTTTTTTTTGTTATTTTGGTTAATTTTTTAGTTTTTTGGGTTTTAATGGTTTTTATGATTTTTATATTTTTTTATGTTATTATGTTTTTTCTAGCGGTTTTGAGTTTTTCATTGGTTTTAGGATTTTTTGGGTTTAGTGGGTTTTTTAATTTTTAGAGTACTAAGGGTTTTTACAGTTTTTTTAAGGGTTTTATGGTTTTAGGGTGTTTAGAGATTTTGGGGATTGTAGGGTTTTTAGGGGTTTTAATGATTTAGGTATTTGAGGGTTTTTAGGAATTTTTAGGGTTTTTTGGTTTTAGGGTTTTTATGGTCTTTAGTTTTTTAAGGGTTTTAAGTGTTTTAAGGTTTTTTTAGATTTTAAATTTTTTAGGATTTGTAGGGTTTTTAAATGATTTTTAGTGTTTTAACGATTTTAAAGTTTTTTTTGGTTTTAGGGTATTTTATGGTTTCATACTATTTTTAAGGATTATTAGGGGGTTTTGGGTTTTATTTTTTTAAAGGGTCCTAGGATTTTTTGGGTGTTTAAGGATTCAAATGGGTCATTTAGTGTTTTATTGGGGGGTAGGGTATTTGGGGTTATTTTTGGAGTTTTAATGCCTTTAATGGCTGTTGACACTACTAAAAAAATTAACCAAAAAGATATGAAACCTTTGGATATTTCAAATCCCAAATAAAGATTCAAAGAGTACAAAGGAAAATCTATAATACTGTCAAAGTGCCATACGACCAAGCTACATGGCTGAGCTACACGGTCGAGCGACGCGTCGGACCTCCACGCCAGAAATTGTTTGATGTCCCTACATGGAGCACCTATACGACGGAGTTGCATGATGTACCTGTGTGGGAAATAGCTCTTCGACCGGGCCCATCCATGCCTATAAATAGAGCCCTTGGGCTCCCCATTTCCAAACTAAAAAATTGAAAGACTCTCTAAAGCTCCCATTACATAGCTCATTCACCTAGATCTCTCAAATTGTCTCAGGTAGTTCTCTAAACTACAAAAGAGGGTATAATTAAATGGGATAGGCATGTTTTTAAGTTCTTCACATTCTTCCATCCTCATATATACCTATGCAGTATATCTGCGCGCCACACCTATGCGGTACACCTACGTGCCATACCTACGCGATAGGACAACACGGGGTACCTACACGGAATACTTCCGTGAGGTACCTATCTGAAAAGCTCAAGTACCCTTCTTTAGAGCCATCCATGGTAGGTTCTCTCCTTCCTTGGTTCCCTAATCCGAAAGGGGCTAGGTTGAAGACTCCACCAAAACCTCTTGACTTATCAAACCTTTGGGTAAGGCACATCAGTGTGTCTCCCATTTGGGTTTGTATTTCTTCATTTATAGGTTTCCCACATTTTTTCCACAATGGGGATAGGATTCATGTGATGTTGGTGGATTTATATATCCACAGTCACATGGGCCTTTCTCCCAGGAACAGTGTTGGGAAGTTACCAGTTTGGAGGGGGTTTGGGTTTTGACCTCTCCCTTCGTGAAGAGATGATCCGAAACCTCAGGTCTCTGGTAGAGAAGGTACACTTCCCACTTGTTGTTCCGCGCAACCATAGGATAAGTCTCCCTATCCTACCAAGATCAATTTTTGGGAATCCATCTTGGTAAAATCCCCTCACCTTCACCCCTTCTTCCATACATTGAACCCTTGTTCAATGTAAATAGAACAGAGGGAAGGTTTGCACATCACCCTCTTCTATGGTCAATGGTCCTTCTTCCATCAGAATGGAGGAAAAATTTGTAAGTGTGAAGTTTCATTGTTGAATCTTTCATATCCTTTTGTTTCTCAAACCGAACATGACTCACAGGGGCTTAGAGATACGTGATGGTTGCAACAGATGAACAAACACATTCCAAATGAACTACAAAAACCCTGATTACTATTCCAACCCGGATACATCAGAAGCTCTTTTAGGGCCTATTCTCACTGGATATCCTCCTTAGGAATCCAACCCTAATTCCCCCAATTTGGGAGTCCCCGTTAGGAAATAATCCTCAAATTCAATCCTCAAATCATCAAGTCATCCTTTTTCAGGAAGTAAGCCCAAACTCAACTCTCTTAGAGGACTATACTCTCATATGATATTTATCAAACTATATGGGCTTTGATTCCCATTAATATGGGATACGTAGGAAGCCTCCTTGAGGTTCAAACCCAAAACTTCAAATCAAACCTGTTCTCTTTGGCCCATATTCAAAATAGGGTCTAATCCTACTTGGAAACTCGTACCCTTTCCATGTTCTTTGGGCTGCTTCAACATAAGTCCAACACTAAGATTCAACTAATAACCTTCCGCTAATAGGTCCTTATCACATGACCTTAAAAGGTATGATGTGTCCTACTAAGGAGCACTGAACTACAAGGGTTCTGATTTCTTTCTCATGGATACATAGGTAGCTCATTTTATGAGCACAATCCCAATATTAAAAAAAACCTTCGTCTCCCTGGATGACAATAAATTACAGATTTTTCCACTGAGTGGCTCAAAAACCATTATCATCATAACGATGATTAAAATAATCTCTAATCCATATATTAGAGGATACAATTGATGGAAAACCTCAAATACATACCGATTTTTTTCATTGATGAAGAACCTTAAATGCATACTGATGATTCTAAATTTTACACATGTTAATAAGTGATTGTAAATTACAATGGGTACTTATGATATACTTGGTTAATTAGTAAGGATTCATTAAAATATTTTAATTTTACCAAGAGAGTCCCGGAGTAGACAATAATTCTTCCCAAAAGTGTGTGATGAGTCTGACCTCCCATCCTCTTGACTAATGCACGTTCTTATGTATCGTAAAGTTAAATACTTAATGAATGCTTGAATTTGGAAAGTAGGTCTTATTTGGTTAAATAACTTTTGGATGTTTCTGGTTCCATGAATAAATCCAATGGAAACTTCCTGGAAACAATAATTATTAAATCTAGAACACACGTTTCAAGGAACTAAGAAACAAAAATGGTGAACCCGACGTGAATACTTAACCATGTTAATAATGTTACCCACATGTTAGGCCCATATCAATTGATAATGTAAGGATAGAAAAAGGAATTAATCACGCATGTATCCATATGAAAATATGTTTCTTTAATAATGTTTGTCATTGTTCTCAGTTTTCCACAGAACTCCCTTTAAACAAAAGAATGACTTTCTCCAAGACAACATCTGTGAACTTCCCGACCGCTACTCAATATGGATCTCTATCCACGGGAAATATTTTATCACCAACCCAGAATCTTAAACGCTGGGTCTCAAATTTACTGGTGAATGAATATCGCTAGTATGGTACAATCCCGACTTTGGAGGCTACTCAACAGGCCCTCCAAGTCAACAATAATCCTTGATCATCTTGCCAACAGTGACCAATGATCAAGAAGAAAACAATTCCAACAACTATCTCCAACTTTTTCGAGTCTTTATCCATAGAACGCAATAATAAATCACTCCCATACTACAAGGAGGTGAATCAAGAGGTCACTTAAGGCATAAATTCAAGAATATAGGAGTCCTTCCTGAGGACTCCAACCATCAATCACCTCCAGAATCATGCGGTAGTGTATCCCCAACATTATGAGGGTGTTTCTTATGGATGTTTGGACCAGGTCTCTCAGACCTAGGAACGCAAGAAAACCCACCAGGGACAAAGTTAGGTTAATGGGGATTATGTTCTCACCTCTACCTCCACCAGAAAATCCCATCAATTAAACTTGATGGAAAACAACGAGCGGTCACATACACCCGTATGTCCTAATTTTGATACTTAGAAGAATAATCTGAAAAAAACCCACCAATCCCACCAGATAAACCCAGTGGAGTACTGTGAATAGGCACATACACCTATTTACAAGTTATTCGCTAGTTAGCAAGATTGTCTGACTGAATTTAAACAGACCCACCAATCTAATATGGTGGCAGTTGGTAAACAGGAACATATACCTATTTAAAACAACCAATTATGTCAGCAGTCTCTTCTTTTAGTATTGAAGGATGATCGTCAACCATACATGGCGAAAAATAGCTAGCAGGCACATACACCTGCCAATGTTCATCAATCTTTCCAGCAGTCTCATTTGGTAGCACTCGGAGAAGTCAGTCGGAAAGATCCGATGAAAAATTTGGGATAGACCCAACTCTCTACCCCAATGTGTGAGTAGTGTAAATATCCATTGACAGGAAAAGGAGGACAGGAGTAGTCACATACACCTACTCCAGATATAGAATGGACGTATATCCCCATTTTGACTGCTGAAGTCACCAAACACATCTTATCAATGGTGAAAGGGCACACACAAATCCCTGCCCATATTCTGGAAGCATGCCAGGATATCTTAACAACTACTTTAATAGTATCAAGGGAACAAACACATAAATTCATCCCCACACATGGGATGACACATCAACATGCCATCCCAGAGTAGATACACACCTTTTTCCTATCTAGGATGGTCATGGGGCACACTCCCCCATATTATATGGACAACAAGATAGGTAACATACACCCTTTCCAATTGGAGGTATCCGGTCTATTCTGGTAACTAATCCAAGGTAGGAACATATACCTACCAATGATAACCACTTTTCCCAGCAAGTGGCCCCAACTAAGTATAAGAAAATATCCATGAAGAAATCTCACTGAATACCATTGGAAAATCAAGATTCGAGCAGTGATTTAGCTTCTCTTAATGCTGGTGTTCTTGAATCCATCAGACATTTAACTTTTGATGTTCAAGATCATACCCTCTCATTAACAAATTTTGGGAGTGGTATTTGTAATTCTGAAGATTCTCACTAGAAACTTCATCATGAAGGCTTTCTTCGTGAAAATTCGATCAATCCAGAGTGTCTATCATTGGATGAGAGCCATGAAAACCCTCTGTGTGGCCAGAAGACCAAGGAGAAATAATATTTATCCCTTGATGTAATCCATCATGGTGATCCTCCCCATGATGGAATGCACTGCAAAAGTCCTCTATGTAGTAGTATTTTGCATTATCAAAACAATTCTATAATTGAAAATTTAGCAACAAGAAAGCCCTCCTACCTCGATGCACTTGCAAAAACAAGGCCAGTCATGTCTGATGCCTTGTCATTGATGGGTGAAACACTTTCTCTGTTAGAATACATCTTAAGGGAATGGTCATTCTCCAAACCTCCCTTGGGTCATTTATCCTCTAATTCATAGCATCCACTTTGGTTAGACCAAGTAAAGAAACCTGTAGTAGAAGATGATGTAGATGTGTTAAAAATTAGAGAACAATTAGCCAAAGGAGAAATACCAGTCATGTTCAGGCCTTCAAAAAATTCTCAATTTGATATTCTAGAATTGATGACAAAATATTGCATTCATGACATTAATCTCAACTTATGGAAAACACATTGTCATTTGAAAACTAAAGTATTACCATATGATGAATATCAAAATCATATTAAGGTAATATAAGGGATACAACACCAAATTGACGTGGAATCTCTTTCAGTTTCCCAACATCCAAGGGTTTAAAAACATCATAGAACCCTTCAGTGTGCATGCCTTAATGCTCTGAAGAGGCTATGCCAATTAATTTCTGATTTCCCATCTAATGTTCGGATCATAGGATGGGGTGCATATGGAGAATTGCATTTCACTGCACTCCAAAATCATCGAATTCCTCAAAAAGTGGTCTCATTCAATGTTATTTCCCACGGCCGGCCACAGTCAATAGGTTTTGTATTTAATCAAATTTACAGAAAAGAACAAACCTCAACCGATTCTCATTAGGATCATGACCAAAGAAAATAATTTGTTGAATTACATCTACATCAAGCCTCTGAGAATCTTGAGCATGCATCCCATTTAGTGGATGTCATGCGTCATAGGATGTAATTGTCCAAAATA
Source organism: Viscum album (assembly GCA_963277665.1). NCBI lineage: Eukaryota > Viridiplantae > Streptophyta > Magnoliopsida > Santalales > Viscaceae > Viscum > Viscum album. The sequence continues at coordinate 679,177,947 of OY728142.1, read as the reverse complement.
ACACAACAATCTTCGAAAAAAGGTGATTTAAGTAATTATCGGATGGTGCACCCAGCTAATGTCCGAACCAAAATCTGTAAAATCAGAAAAGTCATTGCACGAATTTCAGCTCTAGTAGTTCAAGAATCACCCCATCTTTCTAGGCTAGGGGATCATTTAATGAAACCTTAAAATTTATTAAACAATGTTAAAAGATTTGAAGAAGAAGAACATGATCAATCCCAGGTTGTAAGGCTGGGGGATTTTTCACATCTACAATCCCCTCCTTAATAGAAGTCAATTTTCTCCCAATTAGGGAAGAAGCCACAAGGAAAGCGTACAACTGAACTATCCAATGATTCCATTCATGTAACTATATTCCAAATAGTTTTAGGTAATTCTTCATATAGGAAAATAGAGTTTTGTGAAAGATAAAAAGGGAGATGATCTAATAGAAACACTAACAGAATGACATTAATGCGTTATGCATCAGTAAATGTTATCAATACCATTGGAGAAGATCCTCCAAAAAATAAGTCAAGTTCAGGGGATTCAAAATATGAATTTTTTGTCCACAATGTAGCACACACCAAGGAAAATGAAGAAGGTTTGTGTACCTAAAATCAGAGGGTTACTTAGAATCTAGGTATACCTTCAAATAACCAACTCCCCCCTCTCCAAAAGGCATCCAACATGGGGAAAGGAAAAAAGTCATATTGCATCTCACTTTTTCACTGGAGAAGGTCAGTCTCTTTTACTTGATGTGAGATTTTCACAGCCAGAAGAGGAAATGAAAGAGTTGAAAAGACTTAACACATAGTTACTTCGAAACATCATTTATGCTAGACAGTATCCCCACAAAAGTACTCAACTTGAAAATCATGTAGGAGCTCCTCATCAAAGAGGATTTGTAGTAACTACATATGTAGATAATGAATTCCCTTCATTCGTTTTACAACCAAGGTAGGTATCAGCACCACCATCAGTAATTTTACCGGTCATTGCACCAGATCATGTTCCAGTTGCAATACAATCATTGAATCTAGCTCATCTGGATATTCCCCAAATACTTATGAATATAATTGAGGCATTAACGACTCAGTTGGAAGCTATGGAGGAATGACATGAACCAGTTCAGCCAGAAAAGAGATCTTACCCTAAATGGGTGGATTCAATTCTTCCCCCACCAAATTTTTTGAATACCACATTCCTAATTTTTAATGGTTCAGTAGATTCGAAACATCACTTAACATATTTTGTTTCTCATTGTAATCCTATGATGGTAACTTATCAACAATAATAATTAGTTAAGCTTAGTTTTTTGTGCAGTCATTACAAGGACCATCTTTGGTCTTGTATACATGTTTTCAATCTCAATGAATTACTGGGTGGGAAGATCTCCGTCAGAAATTCCTTCTTTAATTTAGCTCAACATTACCAAAGATGACAATTTTTTATATCACTAATTGTAAACAAAGGGAAAATAAAAGAGTTTCAGATTTAATTGCTCACTGGAAGGGATTAACATATTCATTAATTTTATCACTCCCTCTAGAAGAGTTTCTGCCAATCTGTATGGAAAATATGTGTGATGAATTACACACACCATTGATCCATGTGATGTACACAAGAGGGTATTGAGACCTTACTTCAATCACTCAGCGGATAGAAGAATCTATTATAGAAACTAAGGATAAAACTTGTGTAATTCCATTATTTCCAGGAAAGAGAATAAGAAAGCTATAAGATGCTATAGTTACACTAAAATAGTCACCTGTACCTTCTTCTAATTCTAGACCTTCATCATACCGAAGGGATCCACTTCCTGAGCATCAGCAGTAACGACCACATCATCAAGATAATCAAAGAGATCAAAGGCCAAAACTATTTGAGGATTAAAGAATAAAATCTATTCTTTCAGGAATGATAATGTTCCTAGCTACTTAATCTCAGTCTTAGAAAGCAATTTGGTTCAGTTTCCAAGGCTAAAGAACTCAATTAAAGATGGAGATGGAGATCGTCCAAATTATTGTCCCTTTCATCAGATGTTGGGACACCCCATTCAGAAGGGCTTTGTTTTCAAAGACCTTCTAAAAAATATGTTCGACTATGGATAAGTGAAATTTAAAAGTTCTTTATCTCAAGTATCATGTGTTACTGCCACCAATCTAGAGGAATAAAGATAATGGAAAGAGGTTAAATGTAAAAATGTGCAAAAATATGATGATTGGTTGATCAGGAAAATGATAAACCGGAATCATGATATTTTATGAACACAGTTGAAACAACCAATTGTGTCTTACACCAATCCTTCCACATAAAGACCATCATCATCAAAAGTTTGTTCCTTAAAGAAACAAGGTGGTCATAAGGATAGAGAGTCGTCCGAAGAAGATGATCTCGCATCAAGGCCAATGTTGTCCTTAACCCTGGTAGATTTTATGCCATCTGTTTCAAAATCACAGGCACATCCCTGCCAAATGATACAACCCGAAATAACCTGTCAGGAAGAATCCTCATTAGATGAGTAATTGATCATTGTTTTCGTTAATGTTATCCATGTAACATATTCTTATGTCAATGGTGATTCTAATTTTATTTAACTGGAATTCCATCTGTCTAATATGGGAACTAGAGGAAGAGTCCAAGGTCGAGGATATAGGGTAAGAGTGGGAAATCAAGAAACCATCATTCTAACTTTACCCATGCTCAAACCATATATGCGGCAAGAACTCATGGAAGAGCCCTTTTTCGAGATCAATAAGAACAAGGAGATTCTTCCATGAAAATAGGTATATTTCTGGAACAATTATTCTGGAGGACCGATTAGAAGCTACACCATCTTCTTCTCAGCAGATGAATAGACTTAGTCAGTCTAATTTACCAAAATCAGTGGGAAATACCACTTCTATTTAATCACAGAATATATCTACAACAGTAGCATCAACTTCCAAAGCACCTGCAAAACCACATCTCCATGCTAGGAAACGCAGACCTTTGGACCAAAAGTATGATGTATTGAAACAATTACCCCAAGTACAAGCCATGTTATCAATTTTGGATGCTTTGAATCTATCAAAAGATCATTGAGAAACAATCATTGATGCCATATTAAGTCCCCAAGAATTTGAAACCGAAGTTTCTGTTGTTGAGGATTACCGTATAGAGAATGATTTTGAAGAATGTCATGCAGTCATATCTTTTACAGATGAAGATGAAGACCATGTGGTACATGGAAACATCAGACCTTTGTATCTATCTATTAAGGGAAATGAAATGGATATCCTAAAAGCCTTCATTGATAAGGGCTCCAGGGTCAACCACATTTCCGTTTGTACACATCATCGATTGGGCCGGACCGAATCTGACTTATTACTTCGACATTAATGTTTCAAGGATATAAAATGAATGATCAAGAACCTCTGGGAAAAATTACACTCAGAACATAGTTTTTATATCCTTTTTCTAATTCAGATTTCAGGGTTGTTCGTTAGGACACAGCCTTCAATATTCTTCTTAGAAGGCCATGGTTGCATCAACATGTAGCCATACCTTCATCATACCACCAATGTATGAAATATTGTTTCAATGGTCAAATAAGAACATTTTATAGTGACAAGGCTCCATTCGAAACATGTGAATCTCAATACATTGAGGCAGAGTTTTATCACACAAAAGAAACGAAGTCTATGACCAAAGAGATAACCAGAGTTAATGGTCCAAATGGACAAGAAAAGATTCCAGCAAATCCATTCATGCATTTGAGTACTGATTATGTGTTACCCATCAATCAAGTTAAAAGGGTAAAGCCAAATCCATGCACTCATCCAATAATTACCATAATGTCAATTTCAGCAATTGAGCTTGATAACATTGGAGAAATTATTGATACACCAAGAAATGATAGAGGCCTGAATAAAGATGTTTTTATTTCATTTGCTGAACTACAACGAGCCTCTACTTCTTTAATCAAAGTAAAAGAAATTGTAGCAATGTTAGATGGAGACAAAGATGTTGATTCTCAATCCATCAAACCCTCTTTACAACAGAAAGACCCTTCGTCATCAGTAGGGTCAGATATGGTGGCTTCTTCTTCGAGATGATCAAATAATGACTCCTCCACAAACATTGGGAGTTTTTACTTGTCATATACCATTAAAATGAAATTAGAAGAGGTTACAAATAATTAAGAAGAAGAGGAAGATCTTGGTTATGCTCCTCCAACATTTGAAGAAGGTGTTTCTACCACCATGGATGAACACAAAGAAATAAATTTGGGTACAGGGGAAGATCCACACCCCACCTTAATTAGTGTGGGAATAACCTATGAGGAGTAAGAGGTGTATACATCCTTTATAAAGAAAAATAGAGATATATTTTCTTTTAATTATACGAAAATGACATGTCTTTATCCAGATATATCCACCCATCATTTGGGTTTTCTAGAAGAACATCGTGGGTTCAAGAAAGCAACAAGGAGAACACATCCAACTCACTCCTCTAAAATTGAAGCTGAAGATGATAAGATTATAAAGGAAAACTTTGTTAGGTAAGTTAAATATCCCAAATGGATGGCCAATATTGTCCCAGTGAAAAATAAGAATGGGAAAATTAGAGTCAGCATTGATTTTAGAGATCTTAACCGGCATTATCATAAAGATGATTTTCCAGTCCCAATTATTGAACTTCTAATTGATGCAATGGATGGTTATGAAATTATTTCCTTCATGGATGGATATTCTAGGTATAATAAAATTTGAATGGCCTTGGAGGATGAAGAATATATATCCTTTAGAGCCCCTCAAGGTGTGTTTTGCTATCAGGTAATTCCCTTTTGCTTAAAAAATGCAGGCATGACATACCAACGTGCCATGCACCATATCTTCAAACCCTTATTAGGAAAATATATTGAATGTTATGTGGATGATTTGGTAGTTAAATACCAAAAATGTTCCAATCACTTTGCTGATTTGGAAACTATATTTCATAAACTTCAGCAACATAATTTGAAGATGAACCCCATAAAATGTGATTTCAGAGTAACCTTAGTAAAATTCATCAGCTTCGTTGTATGCCATCGTTCTATAGAAGTTGATCCTGAGAAAACAAAATCAATCCTTGGTATGTCACATCCTCAAAATTTGAATGAATTGGGAGGAATTCAAGGACACTTGACCTATATTCGGCGCTTTATCACCAATTTGGGATGAAAATGATTACCCTTTACCAGATTACTGAAGAAGGGATTCACTTATCAATGGACCGAGGATTGATAAGAATCATTTGATATAATCAATAAATATCTCATGATTCCACCATTATTGATGCCACCTCTTGAACGAAGACCACTCATTCTCTACGTGACAGCTTTAGAGCGATCACTAGGTGCCTTCCTCACCCAAAAGAATGATGTTGGAAATGAAAAAAGTTTGTATTATCTCAGTCGCACTATGATTGTTGTGTAAACCTTGTATTCAAGTATAGGGATGTGATTCCTGGCATTAATCTTTGCTGTTTAGAAATTCAGACATTACCTGTAACATCATGAGGTCCAATTGGTATCTCGTAATAACCTGCTCAAATTTATCCTCAGTCATCCTTTACTTACAGGACATCTAGTATAGTGGGAGCTTATTTTTTCAATAGTTTGATATCCAGTTTGTGCCTCAAAAGGCTATAAAAGTCCACGATATGGCTGATTTCCTTGTTGATCACCCATCTGCGGAAAACACATCGTTTAATACTGAACTTCTTGATGAAGAGGTATTATCTATTCAAGATAATTCCCAAACATGGGAAATGTATATTGATGGTTCTTCTAGAAGTCTAATAGGGAAGAGAGTGGAAAATCCTAAACTCAACAAGGTTGGATTAGGAATATTCCTTATTTCCCCAGAAAAGTTAGTATTGCCTTATTCTTTCTATTATCAGAAGGTGGTACCAACAATGATGCAGAGTATCAAGATCTCATCACAGGTTTGGAATTGGCTCTTTATGTGCAAATGGATCATTTTAGGGTCAAAGGTGATTAAAAATGTGTAATCAAACAAATAAATGGGGAATAATATATTAGAAAAGATGACATAATCCCTTTGTGTGATTACATCAGATAGTTAATGGCTGAATTTTTCTCAGATCAAACATTGTCATATGTCCTGCAACCACAAAATGCCCATGCAGATGTACTGGCTAATGCAGCTACAGCCTTAGCAGATCTAAATCGGGATTAGACAGTTATCAGCATAACCCATCGCCGCGTGGTTTCACCTTTTGTTCATACCATAAGGGAGGAAATTAATGAAATTAGCCCTATTTCTGAACCGTATGGTTATACCATGGGATGGAAAATATCCATCATGTAATATCTTCATAATGGGATACTTCCACAAAAAAGGGTTGAGAAGAAGCAGATGTAGTGACGAGTGGAAAATTTTCCTCTTTATGATAGTCCAAACCCCCAAGGATTCATTACAAGTGAGGCTTTGATGGAATTATTTTAAGATGTATTGAGGGAGAAGAGACAACATCTTTCATGAAAAAAGTATATTTAGGAGATTGTGGTTCCAATCAATCCAGGCATAGATTCTCCGATCAGATCCAAAGGCTTAGATACTTTTGGCCTTAAATGACACATGATTGTATAGATTTCACTAAAAAAATTCATCCATGTCATGTTTATGCCAACGTCATTCATCAAACCCTAGAGTTTCTTTATACAGCCTAATACTTCTGGCCATTTTCCACATGGGGAATGGATGTAGTAGGGCCTTATCCTCCAGCAACGGCTAAGCAGTTCAAGTATATTATCACTACTATTGATTTATTCTTTAAGTGGGTTGAGGAAATACCTCTCAAGGAAGTCGAAGCCAAAAGCATCGTTAGTTATGTTAAAACTAATATCATCACCATATTTGGTGTCCCTCATACTATTTTGATGGACAATGGAACCAATTTTTGTTCTGCTAAAGTAAAAAAGTTATATTAGGAATAAAATATCAAATCCAACCATTCATCTCGCTGTCATGCAGTGGCCAATGGACAGATATAGGCTTTCAACAAAACCCTATCAAATATACTCTAGAAGATGATGGATAAAGATACAAAATCATAATTTGATGAACAGTTGAATGCTTTATGGGGTTTTCATACAACTACCCATAATGCTACCCAAGAAACTCCTTATTCCTTGACATATGGAACTGAAGCAGTTTTTTCAATTGAAGTACAATTGCATTCACTTAGAGTTGAAATATATGATCAGTTATCTATAGATGAAAGATATCAGAAACGGTTTAATGTGTTTTAATTTTTAGATGAGATAAGATTTCATAATTTGCATCATCTAGAAGTATATCAAAATAGAATAGCATGAGCTTTTAATAAGAAAGTTTGACCTCATTCCTTCCTCCAAGGAGAATTGGTATTGGTCCTTAGGACTCCAAAGATTCCAAGAAAGAAACCTCCAAAACTTGAAGCAAAATGGGAAGGACCTTATTCCATGCATATGTTCTATTCAAATGGAGCATATGCATTAATCTCAATGGACCGAGAGCGCATTGCATCTCCAACCAATGCAAGATTTTTGAAGAAATACATTTTGTAATTATCCCCATTAGTCCTCACTGTAAGACTTTAAACCGCACAGTATAATGTCTTTGCTGCAAGACATAAAACAATACAACAATCAATGTCCTAGTTGTAGGAAATTAAACTACATAACAACCATAAGCGCCCATGTTGTATGACTTTAAAGTGTATAGAATCTTTTTCCTTGTTTCATGACGTTAAAGTTCATTACATCATATGTATATCTAATGTTTTATATCTTTAACATTAGTATCTTCCATAAGAAAATGTCATTCATGTCATCACTACTTCTTAGTAGTACATGAGCCCCTCTCTTTCTTATGTCAGAGTAAGATCTGCATAGTGATCAAGTTTCAAGAACTACGTATGGATTGATTTTCATTTTCAATGAGATACTTAGAGATGCCCGAATCTCTAATTCTGGGCCCAGCCACAATCACAAAATTTTCTTATTTTCTTTTCTCCTCCTTTATTTGAATCAAATCTATACATAGTGTTTCCTTAAGATATATGATTTGGTCCTTATACCATTTCATGTCTTAAGACTTATCATTCTTTCAGAACGTATCCAAAGCCCTCATTCCTCATGTCAAACTTAGCGTGACGAATGATTGTTTAAATAACTATGTATGGATTGATTATCATCTATTTTGAGATATGTAGAGATGCCTAGATCACCAATCGTGGGCCCCTACACAACAATAAAAAATACAACCCCTTTATTTCTTCTATAAAATTAAATCTGCATAGGTAATGTTTAAAAAAAACTATGTATGACTTGATTATTTCCCCAACAAGACATATAGTGACACTTGGGTTTTAACCTTTTATCTAGTTACCATATGTCTTTCTTTTCATATCATTTCATAGTCGTCCTTACCGCATGACGTTACAGTGAATGAAAATATAATACCTCTATTCTTCATTTACATCACCTTTGCATTATAAAAGAAACCCTTACAGCTCCTTTTTTCTCACACCGAGAATAGCTCACGTGGGCTTACGAATTGAGTAAAGGGATTTTGTATATAAGGTGTTTTAATTTCTTATGGGGTTAATAATGTCCTTACTACATATAGTATAATGTCCTTACTGCCTGACTTAAAACTGCACATTACCATATTCATTCAAAGGAAACAAAAAATGATCTATTTTACATATGATTCAAATCTATGCAGAGGACCCCAAATTCATGGTGAATAATGATTCAAATATTTATCATATACATTGGGAATAACCCCATTCCATATATCACACTATTAATCCTGAATTTTTCATTCAGATTTTCATAACCATTCTTACGGTTTCTGGTGACAAGGTTTCCAATATCTGGGATCTTTTTTGTCTGACTATGTAGCATGTGCCCTTAGACGGCCTTGCATAAGTTGCCTATAAAATATTCTTGTCAGCCAAAAGATGCCACTATTTGTCTATGTATCATATTCCCTAGTTGGACCTTCATAATACAGCCCCAATCACGGGTTTTTCAAATAATGGTAACTTCATTCTTGGTTATAGTATCTTTGTCCCCTTTAATATTTGATGACAATATACAAGAATATATATTTTAAAACAGTCATTCAAGTATACTTGTCCCATTATATTTCTCATAGTTTCAAAGTCTTCAAGACCGTGGTTCACATATTTCTCTCATCATGTGTTCGATACGCTATGAAATAATCTTGAAATCACTTGGCCGCATGTTATATATTGTTTCAATTTCAGCTCCTAGTTGTATGACCTAAAACTACAGACACCATATCTTTTACATTTGGGTTAGACCTTTATAAAAGTAATATTACTCTGATTCTTTTTATATCTTCATTGGAAATACCCTTTCCATATATAGGTATCTTTCTCCATAAACCAAACTCTATGCTTTGAAAAATTTGAATCTTCATAAACATTCTTCAACTTTTAGAAATAGAACATCAAAATTCAGAGATCTATTTTGCCTCACTATACATCACGTGCCCTTAGGTGGCCTTTCATAAGTTTCCTACATAACATGCATGTCAGTAAAAAGATGCCACTATTTTTCTATGCAGCATATTCCCCAGTTAGACCTACATAATACAACCCCCATTACAGGTTTTTCAAGTAATGGAAACATAATTCTTAGAAAAGAATTCCCCTAATGCTACTACCTCTTTTCCCATACCATTCCTTGGTTTCAGAAATTCTCAAATCATAGTTAACAATTTTACCTTTCATACCTAAATATGATAGTATATTTCCAAACAAATTATCAAGAAATGAGGAGAGTTTCTTACTTTTGGTCAGAGCTAAAGACATTAAATTAAAAGCAACCTCATGTCCTCACTTCAAGACTTAAAACTGCACAGTACCATGTCCTCATTGCACGACTTAAAACTAAACAGTTCCACATCCTCGCTGCATTATTGTTGGTTTAAAATAACCCTTTTTCATTCTTAAAATTCATTTCTTTGGAAAAACCACCTACTATTGTCTTAAGTCAACCAAATCTTATTTTCCCCAATCTATCAATAGAAAAACATTGAATTCCTAGAGAGATCCTTTGCCTGACTATGCATCACGTGCCCTTAGGCGGCCTTACATAAGTTTCTTACATAACACACCTATCAGTCAAAAGATGTCATTATTTGGCTATGCAGCATATTCCCCAGTTGGTCTTGCATAATATAGCCCTCATAACGGGTTTGTCAAATAATGGTAACTTCGTTCCTTAATGAGACTTACATTATGTTGATACAGGCTTTAAATTTTGTATCCATAAAAAATCATGGCCCAAGATTCCCCTTGGAAATGTTTAATGAATATTAAAGCAATTCTTAGCCACATTTTTAGGGGATTTAATTCAATGTTTACGTTGAAATAGATTTTGACCCTAAACATTAGCCCTTTATAGTCCAACATGCATGACTCAAAACTACCAAGAAAAAAAGACTTGGTGCTCATTAAATTGAGAACATGTGAAGGGAACACTAAACAAAAGTTGGGTCCTAGATTACTAAAAGTACATTTTTGTATGGTTTAGGTAATATTGAGAAATAAAATTCAAAAGACATAATGTATGTAGGGTTATCCATATAACCCTAGAAACAGTCAAATCAGGCTTATTAGGTCCCTTAGATTAATAGTAATTTTATTGATCGCTTCATTATAATTATAACAATTATTGTTTAACATAAAAGAATCATAATCATCATTTACTTTTCATATTTCAATCATGAAAATATAGGAATGCAGATTTTTTTTATTATTATGATTGAAAAAAAAAATTCTTTCATTCATATGAAAATAGGGGGCCATCTACAAAATAAGGCATCTCAATCATGTTTTAGAATAAACTCTCAACATGACTTTTCTTTTGTTGGACCCCTTCATAAGCTCTATCAGCTGCCTGTTGAAGTTGAGATAGTTGAGAAACTCTAGCCTCCTCTACCTGACGAAGTTCTTCCTTAGCTGTTGAAATGGAAGTTATCCCCTCTAATTGGGTTTCTCTTAATGTATGATTCAATTGCTCAAGCTTTTTATGAACAACATTTAGTTACTGTTGAAGTGATAACAACACCTTCGTGGATTCTTTGATTTGTTGGATAATCTGGATTGATTTATTTTTATGATTTGCCTCTGCCTCAACTAATGTATCTTGAAATACCTTAATATTGATGAGTCTTTTAGCCTCTTCAAAATATTTCCATAGCTTATGCTCCTACTCCCGTTGGAGAATAGTCTCTTTAATGGCATCATATACTGGCCGATAATTAAATCCAACAAATCCCAAAATGTATAATAATGCAATGAGTTTTGGAAAATGGGACGACAATTCATCTAAAATCTTTTCAGTAATTATGCTCCAGATATGCCTCCATGTCTTCTTACGTGCCATTCCAAGAGAATATTGCATCTCTAAGTCTGAATCTTAGTCCTCGCCATGAGGTAAAATGTACTCTGGAAATAGGATGCTTAAATAGTTGTTTTGTTATGCCTCTATTGGGGCAGTAGAAGCATCACCTTCTGATCTAGGATCTTATAACCCTAAATAATAAATCAAGGTCATTATTAGTTTCAAATAAAGGAAGAAAATAGTATTTAAACAACTAATTATATTTAACCAATAACAAGTCAGCTACTTGATTAGATCCATCCACTGTATTCTCAGCTACAGTGTTTTGAGAAGGTGTTTCTTGAGAAGAGGCATTTCCATGAATTTTCTCAAGTATGAAATTTGATGTCTTTGGAACATCTCTTACTGAAGAATACTATGAAAGTATTTCTCCAACCCCAGTAAAAGGATAAAGTGGAACAACCTATTCCTGAAACTCCTTTGTGATATTTTCTCCAGATAAAGCTGCATAAGGTGAATTTTGATGTAAAGAATCAAGTTGAAGAACATATTATGTATGGAAAATGAAAGAATAGAGACATGAATCCTTGAAATTCCTCATGAGAATATCCAAACTCTTCGATGGAACCTGGAATATCAATATTCGGATTTAGGGTGTCAATCATTTCAGTGTATAGGACCGCAAATGTTACAACATCCTCACCATTTAAGGTATCCAACAAATGATGGTTGATGCCCAAATTGGCTCTGCTGACATTTTGTTCCGCTGAATCATCAATTGGAATACCAGCATCAGATCATTCCTTATTTGGGTTAATATCAACGTTGGTTTGAGATTTCTCTAGATCTTCATTCATTTCTTCTAAAGTAATAGTAATATCAGTATTAATTGTTTTCAGGATCCTTTGACAAAAGTAACTGGGGAATGTATTTAATCATACCATGGATTTCCCCTCTCTAAACAGAGCTAGGAGCTGGTATAACTGAATCTTTTGACATTACAGATTCGTCTTCAGGAACCTGGGTTTCCCCTGGGGCTTCTTTTTCTGGTCGTGAAGCATCAAATCTTAATCCCATTGAGAGAGGAGAGAGACATAGATCCTAAAAGAGATAAAACATGGTTACTAGAATATTTTTGGAAAGTTTTATTCCTTAAGGATCGTATAAAAACTTATTTCTTTGGCAAAAAATTAGAATCAATATCGTTGCTATCTTGAGTTTTCGATATAATGTTAAGGAGAGATTGAAACACTTCTCTTAGTAGGGGTAACATAAGGTAATGGTTGTGGATTATCTGTATCCATTACCCCAGTCATGATTCTTTCTCTTGGAGAAAGTTCTGGCGACCTGGGAGGATCATTTGTTTCATTGATAGGAGAGCCTCCAGGGATGTGCTTGGGTGATTCGAGAATTGGTCCAAATCTTCCTTCTCTACATTCAAGATGAATAAATATATTTTCATCAAGATAAATGATGATAAATAATAAACCAGAGTTGAGACAAAAGAAAAAAGGGAATACATTCTCAGTATTAACATAAATATCCCACTCCTCCGCAAAGTCTATAATTATCCCGTCATGGACTCCAAAGTCCATCATATGAGACACCCGTTTAGCGGATGGGATTTGATCATCCGTTGAATATATAAAAACCTCCAACTCAGAAGTATAATTATGTACTTCAGCCAGGTTATGGTCTGGATTGAAATTAGATGGTTCCTTGATATCACTAATATCCGGTATTTGAATACCATTCTAGAGGAATTCCCATGCATCCTTAAGATCATGGGATATACATTCCCAATGATGAATGGATGAAGGTTGCACATATTTCAATATTGGTATGGTTGACTGTGGAAGCGACACTTCACCTTCTGATTGGGAAATTTTTTCAGACTTCATTTCTTTAGAAAGTTTAATAGATGGATTAGGGACCACTGATTGATGATGGCGATTGGATAGCCTTGGCATTGGAGGTATTGCTTCTTTAGCCTTGGTCTTCCTGGTGTACTTCCTACGAAGTTGTTTTGAGGGAATTGAAACCTATGACACTTATGTATCATCTCTGGCCATGGATTTCTTTCCACAATTTTCCACGTGCAATATTTGTTGTACCTACTACTCAATATATCAATTTTTTCAGAGCCCCTTGGGGATATGAAGAAACCCAAGCATTCGAATACCCAAATTCTAATCTGATCAATTAATCTGGTGGAGGTAATGTAATTGACAATTTGTATACCTATACAACTCTTAGAATCCATAATTTTCACGCTACCATTGGGTGCTTCTCATGTCTGACATATGTGGGTGTAAAGTGCTTGATTGTTGAAGACATCTGAATTGACGAACAAACCTATAGGGGACATATGCCTCACAGATAATTTCACCATCAATCCTGGTTGACAATACGCCATCCATGAATGCCATCATATATGATCTCAGCTAATAATTATTTTCGTTGCCATCATCAATAAATGTTCTAGTTAGTGGGTCACCAAAAGGAAAGAAGCTGAATTCCCTAGAGACATTTAATTCCTTTAGCACCACATCAGGTCTTAAGCCTAGGGGGTGAATTCCAGAAACCTTCTGTAGAAATGGAGTGAATCAACCACTGGGAACTCTAACTAAATTCAGCACAGAGTATGAAGAAAAGTGTGCCGCAATCTATCCCCACAACACTTGGCATGGCTCTGCAATCATAAATGGAACCTTCCCACTGTATAAATGTAGTAGGAGATGATAAATTCATGCTAAAGAAGCGGCTCTGGTGGTGATTCCCTAATCGGAGATGACAGCGACTCTGGCCCCTCCCTCCCTGGTGGAGGGAGGGGATGCTGACCCTCTTCATCCTTCCTCCTCAAGGCCCTGCCCCTTTTCTCCATTCACTAACCCTGATGCCCTCCCTCCTTTTCCGGAAATTCCCCTTGGACCTAATGTTCATGACCTATTAAATGGCTCGCTGCAGTTGGTGATTTCGATGAAAGAATTCACCGAAGCCTTAGATCTTCACAGGCTGACGCTCGTCATGAGTTTCGGGAACTTCCGCACTTCGGTTGACGTCTTTGATCGCTTCGTGTCAGAGTCTTGGGGCCTTCAAGAACAGGTGGTGGTTGGGCTTCTTGATAGGTGACAATTGATGATCCATTTTTCTTTGGAGGATGACCTAATATCTTCCTGGTCCAGTGCTCTACAATCCCTCAATGGATGCTTCTTCTACCTCCTTCAGTGGTCTTTCGACTTTAGCATGAACCGAGATGTGCCTACTACGGCTGTATGGGTAAGATTTCATGATTTTACTTGGCCGTTCCAAAATCCATCGATTCTTGGTATGCTGGGGAATATGGTAAGCCGGTATTTGTGTTCTGACAGTAGAACTACTTCTGTTTGCCACCCGATATCTCCTCGAATTTGTATCGAAGTTGATGTTTCCAAGCCTCCAGTGGACTGGATTTGGATTGTGGTTGGAGAGGAATTCAGATGGAAGCAACCAGTGATTTTCGAATCCTGGCCTGCATTTTGCATGAATTCTCAACAGTTAATCCATTTTTTTATCTTGTCGTTGTGGACGTAGGTCACGGTAAGGGCGCGATTCTATCCCAAGACAACCACTTGGGGCAGAGCCTAACGAAGACTCTTCTGCCCGGTTTGCGGTCGATTCAGGCAGGGTCGAGGAGGTTCCCAGGTCTGGTTCGTTGGAGTTGGATCCTCCTGTGGAGGCACCGTTGGTTCCGGAGTTGGGGTTATCTTTAATCGCTAAGAAGGGTGCTAATACGAAGGTATCATAGCTGAGGGTCTCTGATGTCTTTGCCCATATGAGGTGCGATTTGGGTGTGAACCCTCTACCATGCAGTTCAGGTGAGGTTGTGCTGGCCAGTGAGGTTCAGGAGTTGAATACCGATGTTGAGGTGAGGGTCCCTCCTTTGGACTCTGCTTCGGCCAACCAGTTGGTCTCTTCTAGTTCTTCCAATATTATTCTTGTGTGCATTGATGCCTGTAAGGCTTCGGGTATGGGTGGAAATCCTCAAAGTCCGCTCTGGGAGGACACTAATAAACAACCCCAATTTATGGGGCACGATTTTCTACAGACCAGAGGCTCAGATTTTCCCAAGAAGATCCTACCGGCTAAGCCTTCCTATGCTGATATGGTGAAATCCGGAGAGATGGTTATACAATCTCAGAATCGACGTGCAGTGTTGGGGAATGAAGAGTATCAAGCGGTTGAGGAAGGGGATGAGATGGAGGATTCTCAGGAGGATAGGGATTATGATTCTGACTCCCTCATTGAGCCCAAAGAAGTGGACATTGCGGATGAATATATAAGATCCTCTTCTAAGAAGTGGAAGAACACCCTCATCGATGCAGAGAGGCTGATTCAGCACTCACAGAGGCCGAGAAAAAAAGACTATTCTTTCTTGCCAAGCCCTCCCATTACTAGATTCTCAAGCAAATCCAAGCTCCCTCCGAGGGTTCCCAAGAAGATGGAGGCAATCTCTTCTAAGGATCTAGAACCCCCTGCAAGGGAATCATTTGTCATCTACCCGACGAATGTTGAGAAGGAACGTTCAGAATCTGGTATCCTTCAGAGCGAGAATGAATTGATGGAATGTGATGAGTGGGAAGTCATTATTGATAGTAACAAGGAATTCAGGGACAAGGGTCTTGAGGTCATCAGTACACAGGAGGAGTTTGACAGGCTGAATGGGAGGTGCATAAGGTGAAATTTTTCCAAGGAGCAGTGTGATTGGACTCAAAAACAACTTGGAACACTAGCACGTGGTTTCAACGGGCGGAAGATTAATGTAGAAGAGATCATCCAAACCTGGGACAAGATGGTCTATAATTTTGAAAGCCTAGTCAAAGATGATCCGGATGAGCAGGTTACCGTCCTTCAATGGAGTCTCCTCAGAGGTAAGGTATCTAATAGGCTAAAACTGCAAATCATAGATTCAGCTATGACGTATTATGCTGCTTGACTATCTTTGAATACTTGTCCGGTTTACCACTTTTCCTTAAAAGTGTTATCTTTATAAAAACAAAAATATTTTTGTGGTGATAAATTCATGCTAATACAGGGGTTCTTAGCCCAATATACTTCCCCTCTACCAATTTAGCTGCAATGAAAAAGGTCCCTGATCTTACACCACCTCCTGATTCATGGACTGGAAGCAAATAAACACTTAGCCACCTAGCAAGGAAGGCAACTAAGCGTACATTTGCATCTATATCGGGTTTGACTTTATAGCCCCAGTGCTTTTAATCACATATTTCCAGTGTAGGCCAATATGTGCCGGAACTACCTCGGTTATCTGCATAAGGAAAAATGTTAGGACGTCCATAGGTCAGACCTTCCTCTGTTGTTGGTTCTAAAAGGCTTCTATCCACACTCTAGAATGGATATCCTTCTTATCCTTGGGTAAATTCTTCGCTATCTTAAGTAATTCATGGGCCATCGATGGTGTTCTTGTAACATCACCCCATGTTGTATCAGGTGGGATGAATTCATCATACATTTCCCCAGGAATGGGAATTCCAGCTATATGGTAAATGTTCTAGAGACCAATACCAACTTCACCATGCATCGAATGAAAGGAATTTGTTTGTGGACTCCATCGGCTCAGTAATTCATGAATGTGTTCATTTTTGTAAACATAAGTTTTCCCCATCCAGACAGCTTTGTAAATATGAACGTCTAATAACTCTTTTCTGAATTCCGCACAAGTCCGATGTACCTAGAATGCCCATATCCACTTGGGTTTTACACCCCCTCCAGAACGAACACTACGGGAAAAAAGGCATTTTGGCGACGATCCTTTTGCGACGGGAATAAATCCTGTCGCAAAAGGTCCATCCAAGAGGTTATTTGCGATGGGGGTAACGACCCGTCACATATAACCAACTATTTGCGACGAGATTTCGTTTTCTGTTGCAAATAGTTTGGCACAGATATAGCTCCAAACCGCGCGAAGGTTATTTGCGATGGGGCCCGTCGCAAATAACCGACGGCAGCTTATAGCGTTTTGTGACGGGATGTCATCTCGTCGCAAAAGGTGTGTCGGCATGGACTATTTGTGACAGGTCCCGTCGCAAATAACTTTTTAACCACTGACAGTAATTAATGCATGCGTAGATATTTGCGACTGGTCCCGTTGCAAATAATCTAACCTATATATACCCCAACCGGTTTTCCTCTCATTCCTCTCAAATTTTAGATCTTGTTTCTCTAAACACAGATTTTAGAGAGAGAATTTTTCTAAGTTAATTATTTTGTTCACGAAGAAGTGGTGAAACAGCCTGCATCAATAGAAAATCAGTCTTAAAGGTATTAATGTTTTTTTAAATTTATTATTTATTTCATTATTTATGTTAATTTTTTTATTGTTGATTAGTTGTAATTAAATTAAATTTAAATTGTTTTATCATTAGTATTTATTTGAACTAATAAATTTAAATTTTTAGTATTAATTTTTAATAATTAGTAGTAATCATTAATTATTAACGATAATGAGGGATGTATATAAATAATTTGTAGTAATTAATAATAATTGCTAATAAATATCAATAAATTGTAATAAATAGGAATAATTAGTAATAACTTGGAATAATTAGTAATAATTAGGAATAATTAGGAATAAATATTAATAATTAGTAATAATTAGGAATAATTAGCAATAATTAGCAATAATTAGGAATAATTAGCAATAATTAGGAATAATTAGCAATAATTAGTAATAATTAGCAATAAATAGTGATAAATAGCAATAAATAGCAATAATTAATAATAATTATTAATAAATTGAAATAATTACTAATAAATTGTAATAATTAGTAATAAATTGTAATAATTAGTAATAAATTGTAATAATTAGTAATAAATACTAATAAATACTAATAAATACTAATAAATACTAATAATTAGCAATAATTAACAATAATTAGAAATAATTAGCAATAATTAGAAATAACTAGCAATAATTAGTAATAATTAGCAATAATTAGAAATAAATAGAAATAATTATCAAAAACTACCAATAATTAGTAATAATTAGCAATAATTAGGAATAGTTAGGAATAATTAGCAATAGTTAGCAATAAATAGCAATAATTAGTAATAAATAGCAATAAATAGTAAACAAAATGAATAATTATTAATAAATAATAATAATTAGTAATAATTTGGAATAATTAATAATAATTAGGAATAATTAATAATAATTAGTAATAAATTGTAATAATTAGTAATTAATTGTAATAATTAGTAATAAATTGTAATAATTAGTAATAAATTGTAAAAATTAGTTATAAATTCTGATAATTACTAATAATTACTTATAAATACTAATATTAGCAATAATTAGCAATAATTAGGAATAATTAGAAATAATTTGCAATAAATAGAAATAAATAGCAATAAATAGAAATAATTAGGAATAATTAGGAATAATTAGTATTAATTAGCAATAATTATCAATAATTAGTATCAAATAGAAATACTTAGTAATAAATAGAAATAAATATTAATAAATAGGAATAATTTGTAATAATTAAAAATAACTAGTAATAATTAGGAATAATTATGAATAATTAGGAATAAATATTTATAATAAGTAATACTTAATAATAATTAGTAATAATTACCAATAATTAGGAATAATTAGCAATAATTAGCAATAATTAGTAATAATTAGCAATAATTAGCAAAAATTAATAATAATTAGTTATAAATTGTAATAATTATTAATAAATTGTAATAATTAGTAATAAATTGTAATAATTAGTAATAAATTGTAAGAATTAGTAATAAATACTAATAATTAGTAATAAATACTAATAAATACTAATAATTAGCAATAAATACTAATAATTACCAATAAATAGAAATAATTCGGATTAATTAGAAATACTTAGAAATAATTAGCAACAATTAGAAATAAATAGTAATAATTAGCAATAATTAGTAATAATTAGCAATAATTAGCAATAATGAGCAATAATTTGCAATAATTAGCAATAATCAGCAATAATTAGCAATAATTACCAATAGTTAGCAATTATTAGAAATAAATAGAAATACTTAGCAATAATTATGAATAATTACCAATAATTAGAAATAATTAGCAATAATTAGTAATAAATAGTAATAATTAGTAATAAATAGCAATAAATATTAATAAATAGGAATAATTAGTAATAACTAGGAATAATTAGGATTAATTAGGAATAATTAGGAATGATTAGTAATAATTAGGAATAAATACTAATTATTAGTTATATTTACTAATAATTAAGAATAAATACAAATATTTAGAAATAGTTAGTAACAATTTGCAATAATTAGGAATAATTAGTAATAATTAGTAATAATTAGATATAATTAGAAATAATTACTAATAAATACTAATAATTAGTAATAATTACTAATAAATACTAATAATTTGGAATAATTTGCAATAATTAGCAATAATTAGCAATAATTAGTAATATTTAGCAATAATTAGCAATAATTAGGAATAATTAGGAAAAAATAGAACTAATTAGCAATAATTAGAAATAAATAGAAATAATTAAGAATAATTAGCAATAATTATGAATAATTAGAAATAATTACGAATAATTAGTAATAAATAGGAATTAATTGTAATAAATATTAATAAATTGAAATAATTAGTAATAATTAATAATAAATAGTAATAAACATAAATAAATAGAAATAAATAGTAAAAAAATAAGAATAATTAGAAATAAATAGAAATAATTAGTAATAATTAGTAATAATTAGTAATAAATAGTAATAATTAGTAATAATTAGTTAGGAGGAGTTTGAAATTAATTTTAATAAATTTTAATAAATTCCAAGAACCTGGTACAATTTCCAGTGGATTGACGACACTCCTTTTGCATGATGACTTTTCTCCTTTCAACTCTCACTGACTCAAAACAATATGAAAAATGTACTACTATATAGGCATATTCAATCTCATATACACAATATTGGATATGCATTCGTAGAAACATATTTTTTATAATGTTTTCAGGCGGTGACAGTTGGAAGAAGACGATTCATCGCCAATCCACTGGAAATTTTGACGCCATTAATGAATGGTAATTATTAATAAGTAATAGTAATTATTTATCTTGTTTTTTTAGATAGTATTTTTATAATTTCAAATTATTCAAAAACAATGATGATTTTATATTTTGTAGAAAAATATGGAACAAGGAAGTCGACATCAGTCATTATTAGATGATCGTGCTTGGATAAATCAGCGCATAAATCTAAATGGTTCTGGTTTAAATCCTATATATTTTTATAGTGTTGAAGCTTTCTTAGCATTTGGATCATCAAAAATAGAATATATTTCAGAAGTCACAATTAAGTGTCCTTGTAAAAAAAGTGCTCTGAGAACATTTGACACAATTGACAAGGTTGGGGGACATCTCTTGTAGTTTGGTTTTCAACCAGATTATGTTTTTTGGTATCAACATGGTGAACACAGTTCCAGAAAGATACTGATAACATGATTCTGGATCCATCACAGTTCCAAAATTTAGTACATGATGTTGCAGGTCCGTCTGTTCAACAAACTGAAACTCATGATGATATTTATTTAACTCCTAATTTGGAACCATCTGAATTTTATGAGTTGTTTAGGTCTGTTGTGGATGCATTACATCCTAGTTGTCGGATAAGAAAATTAGAAGCGGTTGCAAAATTTATGGCTGTTAAATCAGATAATTCAATGTTAAACAACTGTCTTAATCAGATATTTTCTTTGGTTAAAAATGTTACCTGAATGAAATTTTTTTTCCTGTAAATTACAATTAGAGAAAAAGGTTGGTTCATAATCTAGGACTTAGTTATCGGAAGATTCA
The DNA here is from genome assembly GCA_963277665.1 of Viscum album. Classification (NCBI taxonomy): domain Eukaryota; kingdom Viridiplantae; phylum Streptophyta; class Magnoliopsida; order Santalales; family Viscaceae; genus Viscum; species Viscum album. The sequence goes on along the minus strand of OY728142.1, from coordinate 679,156,677 downwards.
TGCATGTGAAAATTATTTCATCTTATATTCTGGTGAAAATGAGTCATTGGATAGTTGTCCAACATGTGGACAATCAAGGTATAATGAAGCTCAACCAGGGATGTCTGGATTGATTCCTGTAAAACAGTTGAGATATTTCTCCCTTACACTGAGGCTGTAATGTTTATTTATGTCTCATAACACAACGTCAATGATGTCATGGCACAAAACCAATATTTTAACCTGTAAAAGCTTGAATCATCCATCAGATGGTGATTTATGGAAATGTTTTGATCTTCTAAATCCTTCTTTTGATTTAGAAGCCTGAAACGTGTGATTGGGTCTTTCTACTGATGGTTTCTGTCCATTTGGTTCTTCTGGTAGTCAGTATTCTTGTTTTCTTGTCTTTATAACTCCATACAATCTACCTCCATGGATGTTGATAAAGGAGCCCTATATCTTTTTAACCTTATTAATCCCAGGACATCTGAAAAAGAATATTGATGTTTATTTGAAATAATTTATTGATGAGTTAAATGCATTGTAGAGTAATGGTATTAGTACATATGATGTTGCTGCGAAACCAAATTTCACATTAAAAGTTGCACTGATGTGGATGATTATTGACTTTCCGGCAAATGGAATGTTATCTGGCTAGAGTACACATGGTCCGAAATCATGTCCTTACTTTATGAAAGACAACAAATATTTTATGCTCTTCAATGGAAAAAACCTTTCTATTTTGACTATCATCACAGATTTCTTCCAACCAATCAACCTTTTTGAAGGAACAAATCTAATTTCAGAAAAGGCACAATTGAATGGGGGTGAACCTCCAAAAATGATCTCAGGTACAGAGTTAAAATCTATTGTATTTTTGTTACCTCCCATCACATTTGGGCCAACAATAAACCAACAGAAAATTCATGGCTTTGGGAAAGAGCATAATTGGATGAAATGAAGCATTTTTTGGGATCTGCCATATTGGTCTGAATTGTTGGTCTGCCACATGTTGGATTTCATGCACATTGAGAAGAAGTTTTTTGATAATTTATTTCATACAGTTTTTGATACACCAGGTAAGACCAAAGATACTGTAAAACCACGATTAGATCTTTCCCAAATTTGCAGGTGACCAGAACTTGAACTATTTGAAATGTCAGATCACAGAGGTTAATGAATCCAAAAGCATCTTATACACTTTCCAAAGAGAGTCATTTATTATTTTGTCGGTGGATTGCAGATTTGAGACTTCCAGATGGCTATGCTTCCAATTTGGGCAGATGTGTTAAGAATGGTCATATTACCGGATTAAAAAGTCATGATTGTCATGTTATAATGGAATGAATAATGCCAATTGGATTAAAGGGTTTGTTGAATTCTATGATTTTTTATTCGATAATAGACATACCATATTTTTTTGAGACATTTGTGCAGTGACAACTGGCTACGATACGCTAAGAAAACTGGAAGAATATATTGCTGTAATTATATGTAAACTGGAAAAAATATTTCCACATGCTTTATTTGACTCAATGAAACATCTGATATTATATTTTCCACATGAAGCTAAATATGGAGGTCCAGTACAGTTTCGATGGATGTACCCATTCGAGATACGCATGCAGAAATTGAAGGAAAAAGTACGTAACAAAGCATCAGTTGAAGGCTCAATTGCTGAAGCTTATTTGTAAGAGGAAATTTTTTTTTCCTGCTCTCACTATTTTGAATCTTAATATCCCTCAAAACAAAACTGCATGGGATTGAATGGGGGAAATGTTAATGATGAAATGAACAATCATTTATCAATTTTTAATCAGCCAAATCTTGGCTTCTGTGGAGTTCAAGAACAATGGGTTTCAGACGATGAAAATCACAGAGCTCATACATATGTTCTACTCAGCTGCGAAGAAATGATAGCATTTGTATTGTGAGTGCTTCTATCACATATTCTATAATTTCTGTTACAACATGCAAACTTATTTTATTTGTAGGTTATATGATATTCGTATCAAAAAACAAGTTCCACAAATTACAGCAGATACTCTTATAGAATGCAGACAAAAAAAACTTTCTCAATGGTTTCAAAAGCTGGTAACATAAATTATTGATGGTTTAATATCAATTAACTTTACTATTTATTATATTGATAATTGTTTTACAAATTTCAAGTGTCTGAACATGCTGATAAAATTGAAAAGCGACTGTGTATATCGAGTAACCCACCATCCAAAATGGTTAAATCTTATAATGCATATGTGGTGAATGGTTTTTGATTTCATACATGTGCATATAGGGAATAAAAAAAACAATAAACAACTGAGTTTTTTTGAGAGGATCGCATCATAGATAAACTAAAGTTGACTTTTTCGGCATTCTGGATGAAATTATTGAGCTATGTTATCTTGGAAAAAATTACCTAACGATGTTTAAATGTCAATGGCTGGATACTGAGAGAGGATTACATGTTTATCTGACTTAGGTAATCGCCGATATTAAATATAAATGTCTTATTGTAGTAAATGAACCATTTTTACTGGCTCAACAGGCACATCAAATTTATTACGCAAAGTACTGTGCTACTTCAAGAGACCTTGGTGATTGGTGGAGCATAATAAAAATGAAATCTTGGGAAAACCAATTTACTCAAACTGAATGTGGTTCCACTGAAGTGGAAGAAATTGAAATCTTTCAAGAGACTACTGAAAATCCATCTTTTTAACAATAAAACGTGAATATCAATGAGGAAACCCTACAATTAAGGGTACATGGTGACGAAGATGTTAATGATGTTAAAAATGAAATTTAAATGACAAGGGATGATGAAAGTGAAACTCGTATGGATATTGATGATGTCGAGGAAGAATATGAAGACATTGACATCATTAGATATGAAGATGATGAGGAAGGTGAACATTGGCATATTTAAATACTGGTTATGATCATAACTAATATATATATATATATATATATATATTATTTATTTTCAACTATCTGCTAACAACAATCATTTTGTGTTTCAGATTGAATCTGATCTATTGTGTGAGATAGAGGAGGCTGAGCTACCTTTGGATGAGCGGGATGTGAGATCATCTGACCCTTAACCTACTGGTGGTTCAGGAGGTATGCGGAGGGGGCACGGTCTTGTGCGACTGATGATTCCTGACTCTATCCCCGAGCGACGTCCACGGCTTGGCTTCGATCAACGCACATGGAGGTATGGTAACTAGTATATTTTAGTTATATTTCATTAGTTTATTTATATATATACTAATTGTTTAATTATTTATTCTTTTTTCATAGTTTTGCACATGTAGCTATTGGAAAGGGGAGCTCTATCTGGCAAAATTATTTTTCTCAGCCATAGACCACATGGGAAAAGATTCTCATCGATGTGCAGCTTGGCGTGTACAATCATTGGCTGGTACATGAATAAATAATATTTATTTTGAAATTTATTTTATTAATAAACTAATATTATATATTATTTTTAGGGTTTATGGTATCCCATCGATGATAGCATGCGCAATGATATCCATGCAACATGGGAGGTGGCTATGCGTGAGCATTTGCGTCGGTTTTTTCACAATTTGAGAAAGATGACCATTAAGAAAGCATGAGAGATAGTATTTGATGAGTCGTGTAGAGCCTATAGACCAGAGTACATTTCATCTCAGGTTTGGGATGGATTAAGTGCACATTGGTTGGGTGGTGTATTTTAGAGGAGGTCTCATTAGGTCGGCAGAACTGGGCAAGACAGGAGGTGACACATTGAGCTTGTAGTCATACATTCAGTACGCATAGAGAGCATCTGGTAAGTATTTTTTTAATATTTTATCTATCTTCAAATGTAAATAGTTTATTTTATATTCATATAGGCAGTCGAGCATCCCGATATTACAGAGTAAGATTTTTATCCGAGGATGTACAGTGATCCATCCACTTGAGAGATTAGAGGTGATCGCCAGTGTCAAATTGTGGTTATTCTTATTTTTTTCAGTTTTACAATTAACTGCATATAGTATTTTCAAAATTTTAATTTCAAATTGGAATTGAAGGATTCATATGAGGCAGAAACCTCTCAGACACAGGCTGTGGGTCAGGACGAGGCGACTGATCAGACCAGTGCCCACCATTTCGACGGGGCGGCATGGATGCAGGCGACATAGTTTGGCATTGAGAAGGGCCGAGTAATTGGTATCGACTCTCATGTGAATCTTGGTACTTATTATGGTAATGTTGCGATGTCGGTGTCCAGCTTGCGAGGAGCTCATGGAGAGGCTTCATCTTCTGGCTCACAGTATAAGGAGCAGTTCCGAGCTCAGAATGACCATATAGAGAGTTTGCAGAAGCAGCATGAAGAGATGTGTCAGTAGCAGCAGCAACACCACGAGGAGGAGATACGTCGATGGAAATAACAGCAGCAACAACACGATGAGGAGATGCGTCGATGGAAGCAGCAGCATCACGAGCAGATGTAGTACATGCGTCGTCTGACTCGTAGTTTAGGGATGGAGTTTCCTCCACCAGCTCCTTTAACTCCTCCACCTCCTCTAGAGGATGACCCCCAGTGATTTTTTATGTCAAAAACATTTGAATTTAAATTTTTTGTAATATGAACTATTTACAGTTTCAGTCTTTTATATCGGTGCGATTATTACATAATTTAATTTTTAATATTTTATTATTTTTCTGTGAATATTGATAAATTTAACATTATTTTTTTTATTTTCCTAAAAATATTAATATTATTGTTTTATTAGTCATAATTTTATTAAATATATATTTTTAGTATTATATTTATTCATATATTTTTTATTTTACTACTAATAATAAAAACAAAAACAATAATATTTTATGATTTTTTAATACTTTTTTGTGAATATTGAGAATTTTAATATTTTTTAGTTTTTTATAATTTTAATAATATGAAAATTAATTTTTCAATAATCATAATAATATTTTATGTATTTTTATATTTTTTTTGGAATATTGAAAATTTTATTATTTTTTATTATTTTTATTATTTTAATAATATTAAAATTAATTTTTCAATAATCATAATTTAATTAAATTTATTTTTTTAAGATTTATTTATTATTTGTGATGGGATATGTTGTGATGGGATCTCGTCGCATATAGTCTAAATAATTTTTTCTTAAAAAGGTATTTGCGATGGGATTACAGGCCTGTCATAAATACTATTTGCAACAGGCCCATCACAACTAGTCTAAAAAAATATTTTAAAAAAACATTTGCGATGGGATTACAATCCCATCGCAAAAGAGATTATATATAGTTAAATTATATAGTCAGAGACTTATTTACGATGGTAAGGTTTCCCATCGCAAAAAAACTTAATTCCGACGGGCCCCTCGCAAATAAAATTTTTTGCGACGACGTTTTCTGCAATGGGTTATTTGCGACGGGATCCCGTCGCAAATAACCCTTCGCAAATAACATGAATTCTATTAGTGGAAGGTCCCAATATTCTTTCCAACCATTAGATTGATCTGTTTGAGAAGACCTAAAAGTGGAATCATAATAATGTGGCCCTGGCTCTACAACATGATCTTTCATATCAGGAGTGCAGCCACTGTGATGAAGGATGCAACTAATAAGGACCATGCCTTCTTGTATCGGAACCCCCCTTACACTATTATTCATGTTGTTATAGTTGGAATACTATAGAAAACAATTATTTGGAAAGTACTTCTTAATATATGGAACATGGGTGTCTTACAGAAGAACATGCTCGTACAGGTGTAAGTAAGGACTTTGTGGATAGTCACACTGGTACGGAATTAGACCCTTCCATTACCCAGTAAGAGCTCTCTTAACAATGTCATACTAGTCTGGCCCAATGATCCTCATCATTTCATTTTGTCTAACCATAGCTTCTTCTTCATGGGCCATCAAATGAGTCATTCTTTCCTGCAAAAAAAATAATTACCAAACTTTCAAGTCAGATTTTAAAGAAGAAAGTGATTTTTTTGGCAAAGGACACTGTATGCATAGGTCCTTCGACAAGTTCCTTCGACAATGTCCTTTGATGAGGTCAGTCTCTTAAGCCCTTCAACAAGGATACTAGCTCAACTCTATCATTGAATTCCTTTTTGTGTAGCTCCATCATGTAAATAAGTTTACCTTGAAATAAATTTCAAGAAAAATACACGAGAGAACAACGTGATGTTGCTGGGCAAATGAGCTACGCAACGTGAGGTATAAATTTTGGAGAAAGCATAGGTGATGAAATTTTTTTTGAAAGGTTGAGACCCATTTATTGGCAGAAGAATACCTACATGCCGTGACTGCGAACCGTCATTATGCGACATACCAATGAAAAATATGTCTGCGAAAAAACTGTGCTATTCATTAATATATCCTGATAATTTTCCTAGACTTTCACCTCAGGACTTGACCCTCTTTGTATATTTCAGATCCAATCCTAAGAGGGGTGGGGGATTTTGTTGACACTACTTAAAAATGTAACCAAAAAGATAATCAACCTTTGGATATTTAAAATCCCAAATAATGATTCAAATAGTACAAAGGAAAATCCATAATACTCCCAAAGTGCTACATGGCCAAGCTACGCGGCCGAGCGATGTGCCATACCTCCATGCTATAAGTTGTTTGATGTCCCTACATAGAGAACCTACGCGGCAGAGCTTTGTGAAGTACCTGTGGGGGAAACATCTCTTCGACCAGGACCATATGTGCCTATAAATAGATCCCTTGGGCTCCCCATTTCCAGACAAAAAAAAGTGAAAGGCTCTCTGAAGCTCCCATTGCGTAGCTCTTTCACCTCGAACTCTCAAATTATCTCAGGTAGTTCTCTAAACTACAAAAGAAGGGATAATTAAAGGGGATATGCATGTTTTGAAGTTATTCACATTCTTTAGTCCTCATCCATACCTACGCAGTATATCTACATGCCACACCTGCACGGTACACCTGTGCATCATACCATCACGATAGGACAACGCGAGGTACCTACATGGCATAATTGCGCAAGTTACCAACACGACTAGATCAAGTAACCTTTGTTAAATCCATCCATGGAAGGGTATATTCTTCCATGGTTCCCTTATCCGAAAGGTGCTACATTGAAGCCTCCACCAAAAACTACTGACTTCTCAAACCATTGGGTAAGGCACATCAGCATGTCTCCAATTTGGGTTTGTATTTATATAGTCAGAGGTTTCCCACATTTATTCCACAATGGGGTTAGGATTCATGAGATGTTTGTGGGTTTATATATCCATATTCACATGGGCCTTTCTCTAAGGAATAGTGTTGGGATGTTCTCGATTTGGAGGGGGTTTTGGGTCCTGAACTCTCCCTTCGCGAAGAGATGATCCGGAACCTCAGGTCTCCAGTAGAGAAGGTACACTTCCCACATGTCGTTCTGTGCAAATATAGGAGATGTCTCCCTCTCCTACCAAGATCAGTTTTAGGGAATCCATCCTGGTATATGCCCTTCACCTTTACCCATTCTTCCTTATGCAGGACACTTGTTCAATGTAAATAGAATAGAGGGAGGGTTTGTCGCCTTGCCCTCTTCCACAGTCGACGCACCCTCTTATATCAGCATTGAGGAAAAATTTGGAAGTGTGAAGTGTTATTGTTGAATATTTCATATCCTCTTGTTTCTCACACTGAGCATGACTCACATGGGCTTAAAGGTATGTGATGGTTGCAACATATGCACAAACACTCTCCAAATGAACTATGAGAACTCTGATTCTTATTCAAACCTGGATACATAGGAATCTCTTTCCGGGCCCGAGCACACTGGATATCCTCCTTAGGAATCCGACCCTAATTCCCCAAATTTGGGAATCCCCCTTAGAAAATAAGCCCCAAATTCAATCCTCAAATAATCAAGGCATCTTTCTTTAGGAAGTAAGCCCAAACTCATCCCTGTCAGAGGAATATACTCTCTTATGAGATTTATCGAACTACGTGGGCTTTGATTCCCATTAATATGAGATACATAAGAAGCCTCCTTGAGGTTCAAACCCAACACTTCAAATCAACCCTATTATATTTGGTCCAAATTCCAAATAGGGTCTGATCCTACTTGGAAACCCATATCCTTTCCCTGTTCCTTGCGTTGCTTCTGCATAAGTCCCACACTATGTTCCAACTACGAACCTTCCGTTTAGAGGTCCTTATCACATGGCCTTAAAATGTTTGATGTGTCCTACTAAGCGGTACTGAACTAAGAGGGTTATGATTTCTTTCAAAAGGATATGTAGGTAGATCATTTTATGTGTACAATCCCAAGATTAAAAAAATCTTTCATCTCCCTAGAAAACAATAAATTCCAGAGTTCCCCACTGACTGGCTTAAAAACTAGTATCCTCGTAATGATGATTAAAAGAATATATAATCGATATATTATAGGATACCATTGATGGAAAACCTCGAATACAAACAGATGTTTCCATTTATGAATAACCTTGAATACATACTGATGATTATAAATTCTACACATGTTAATAAGTGATTGTAAATTTCAAGGGGTACTTATGATATACTTGGTGAATTAATAAGGATTCATGAAAATATTTTAATTTTACAGAGAGAGTCCTAGAGTGGACAATAATTCCCCCCAAAAGGGTGTGATGAGTCTGACCTCCCATCCTCTCGACCAATGCATGATCTTAAGTATCGTAAATTTAAAAAATTAACGAACACCTACCTTTGGAAAGTAGGCCCTCTTTGGATAAAGAACTGTTAAAAGTTTCTGTCTCCATGAATAAATCCAATGGAAGCTGACTGGAAACATTTATTCTTAAATATAGAACCCACGTTTCAAGGAACTATAAAAAATGGCATTTTAGGGGTTTTAGATTCATTTAGAGGTTTTTAGGTGTGTCTATGGTTTTTTTGGGTTTTAGGTTTTTAGGGTTTTAAGGATTTTATGGGGTTTATAGTTTTTAGAGTTTTATGTTTTTTATGGGATTGAGTTTTTTATTGTTTAGAGGGGGTTTCATGAGTTTTTGGTTTGTTTAGGTTTATTTATGGTTATTAGGGTTTTTAATGATTTAGTGTTTTTAATGTATTTTCCAGTTTTTAGGTTTTTTTATTTTTTTTGTTTTTATACTGTTAGGGTATTAGAGTTTTTATGGTTTTATTGTTTTTAGGGGTTTTATAGTTTTGGGTTCTGTTAGTGGTTATTTTTTATTCCGATGTTCCTTGGGTTTTTATGGTTTCTTAGTGTTTTTAGGGATTTTATAGATGTTAGGGTTTTAAGGATTTGTAGGTGTTTTTGGGGGTTTTAAGGGTTATTAGTGTTTTATTTATTTTTTAGGATTTAGGGGGGTAGTGTTTATTGGGTTTTTTGAATTTTTAATATTTTTAGGTTTTTATTGGTTTTTAGGGGTCTTAGTGTTTTTACGGTGTTTAGGTTTTTATGGTATTTTAGTATTTTTGGGGTTTTATGGGTGTTTTGGTTTTTTTTTTGGTTTTAGGGGTTTATATTTTTTTAGGTATTTTTGGATTTTTAAAGGTTTTTAGGGGATTTAGGGGCATTTAGGGATTTTATAAGTTCTAGGTTTTTTTGGGTTTTAGGGTTTATATGGGGGAGTTTAATTTTGTTTTAGGGGATTTTTATCGTTTTATAGTTTTTTTGGTGGGGTGGGGGGGGGGAGGTTACTGTTTTAAGGTTTATTAATGGATTTTTGGGTTCTTACTGTTTTTTATAGTTTTAGGGTTTTTAGGGTTTTTAGTGTTTTTTAGTTTTCATGGGTTTTAGGAATTTTTATGTATATTTATGAGTTCTTAATATTTAATGGGGTTTAGGGTTTTTAACAGTTTCTATGCTTTTTGAGGGGTCATAGGGTTTTAATGGTGTTTTGGGTTTTCAAAGGTTATTTTTTCTATTTTTTAGTGATTTTTTGGCATTCAAGGGACTTTATAGTTTTTTTCTATTTTATGTTATTTTAATATTTTATTATTTTTATATTCTTTTAATGTTTTGGGGGTGTTTTGGATTTTATGGATTTTAAATGTTTTTAGCTTTTTAAAGGTTGTTTAGGGTTTTTTGGGTTTTAGGTCTTTAAATGTTTTTAGAGTGTTTCAGGGTTTTTTTGGGTTTTAGGATATTTATGGTTAATTATGGTTTTTATTATCTTTTATGAATTTTTGGTGGGTTTTGGGTCCTTCAGGGATTTCAATGATTTTAGGGCCATTTAGTGTTTTAAGGGACCTTTATGATTTTCTACTGCTTTAGGATTTTATGGGTTTTATGGGTTATTAGTGTTTTATAGTTTTTTAGGGTTTTATGGTTTTTTAGTTTTTATAGGGGTTTTGGGTTTTAGGGTTTTATGGGGTTTTAATATATTATAGGGTTTTATAGATTTTAAGGGTTTTTAAAGGCATTTTTCTATTTTAATGGGTGGGTTTTTTGTGTTTTTTGGTGGTTTTCATGGGATTTTACCAGTATTTGGGGTTTTATGAGGGGTTTTTAGGTTTGACAATTTTATGTAAATTTCACGTTTTTAGGGTATTTAGATTTTCTATGGTTTGTCATGGTTTTTAAAGGATTTCATGTTTTTAGTGATATTTGGGTGTTTATATGGGTTTTAGGTTATTGAGGTATTTTTATGGGTTTTAGGGTCTTTTATGGTTTTTGGGGTTTTTATGGGTTATAGAGCCTTTTAAATATTTAAAGGGTTTTAATTTCTTTTATGGATTTTATGTGGTTTTGGGGGGTTTTATTGGTTTTAGGGTATTTTAGGGGTTTTAGGGCATTTATGTCCATTTAGGGGTTTTAAATATTATTTAGGTCTTTGAGGGGTTTAGGTGTTTTTAGTGGTTTTCATGGGTTTTAGAGCCTTGGGGGGGGGGTTAAGTTTTTTAGGGTCATTTAGGGGGTTCTTGTGATTATATGGGTCCTCTAATGGTTTTTAGTGTCCTTTAGTGTTCTTAGGATCCTTTAAGGGTTTGTGGGGTCTGTGGGGTTAGGGTTTTTGTGTTTTTAGAGATTTTATGGTTTTTATTTTTTTTAGGTTTCTCTAGATGTTTAGGGGTTTTAGTGTTAATATGGGGTTTTTAGGTTTTTAAAGGATTCATGTAATTTTTTTGTTTTTTAGGGTTTTATGGGGTTTAAGGATATTTTAGGTGTTTTAAGGGGTTTTACGGGTTTTACGGCCTTTTAATGCTTTTATGGTTTTTAGGTTATTTTATGGTTTGGGAATGTTTTTAGGTTTTTATGGAGTTTTAGGATCTTTAAGGGATTTTATGGATTTTTAGGGTCATTTAGCGTTTTTAGGGATTTCTAGGGTCTTATAGAGTTTTTAGCGAGTTTAGAGAATTTCGGGTTTTTAGGGTTGTTAGTCTCCTGTAGGGGTTGTAGGATTTTTTGGTTATTAGGGTCCTTTTGGGTTTTAGGGGTTTTCTTGTTATTTAGGGTTTTTAGGTTTGTTAGTTTCATTTAGTATTTTTATATTTTTAGGGTATTTTAATGTTTTTATGGTTTTTAGGGTCTTTTAGAGGTTTTAGGGGTTTTAGGATCCTTTATGGATTTCAGGGTTTTTAGACACTTTTAGAGGTTTTATATTATTTTTTGATATTGAAGGGTTTTTAGTATATTTTTGGGATTTTTATGTTTTTAGGGTTTTTTAGGGGGTTTAAATTTTTTAAGGTCTTGTATGGGTTTTAAGAGGCATTAGGGTCTTTCAGCTGTTTTTAGGTTATTTTAGGGTTTTAGTGTCTTTTAGGGGATTTCTATTTTTATGGTGTTTTAGTGTTCTTTGGGTTTCTTTGGGTTTTTAGGTTTGTAAGGGTATTAAGGGGTTTTGAAATTTTTAGGGTTTTAGGGGTTTTTTCTATTATTTTTGTTTCTTTAGGGGTCTAAGGGTTTTCTGGTTTTTTAGGGTTTCTATAGTTTTTATGGGTTTTCATATTTTTTAAGGTTCATAATGTTTTTATGGGTTTTTATATTTTTTATAGGTTTTAGTGTTATTATGGGTTTTTAGTGTTTTCATGGTTGCTTTGTTTTTAGAGTTTTTATAATTTTTAGTTCTTTTCATAGTATTTATGCTTTTAGGGGTTTTATGGGGATTATGAGTTTTAATGTTTTCTAAGGTTATAAAGATCATTATATAATTTTATGAGTTTTTAGAGTTTTTAGGGATATTTTAAGGTTTTAGGGTTTTTTTTATTTTATAAGGGTTTTTTTTGTTTTTATAGGTTTTTATCTCTTTTTCTAGAGGTTTAATCATTGTTAGGAATTTCGAGGGTTTTATTGGATTGAGGGTTTTTAGGGGGTTAGGGTCTATTTGGGTTTTATGGGATTTAGAAAGTATTAGGGGATTTAATACTGTTTTAGTGTTTTTATAGTTTTCTGGTTTTAGTGATTTTTTTGGGATTTGAGGGATTTCTAGAGTTTTTTAGAGTTTTCTAGGAGGTTTAGTGGGGTTTAGTGTTTTTTATTTTTAAGGGGTTTTGGGTTTTGGGTTTTTTAAAGTTTTTAATTTTTATTCCTTTAGGGTTTTCTGAATTTTTATAGGTTTTAGGTATTTTTAGATATTTTATGGTTTTTACATATTTTTATGGATTTTAGGGTTTTTTGAGATTTTTTTAGTTTTTATGGTTTTTAGGTTTTTAGGGGTTTAGGGTTTTTGTTTTTAGGGGTTTTATGGATTTTTAATGAATTTCATGGTTTTTAGGGATTCTTGGGTTTTTAGGGATTTTATATTTTTATGGATTTTAGGGTTTTTTGGAATTTTAGGGGTTGTATGTTTTCTAGGGTTTTTTCAGTATTTATAGTTTTCTATGGTTTCTCGGTTTTTTTGGGTTTTTTGGTATTGTTAGGGGATTTTATGGTTTTTATGTGTTTTAAGGGATTTAATTGTTTTTAGGGTTTTTAGTGTTTTTATGGGTTTTATGGTTTTAGTATTTTTAGTGGGTTTTATGGGTTTTAAGGGGTTTTAGGGGTTTAGGGGTTTTACAGTTTTACAGTTTTTTCGGTGTCTTGGAGATTTCTAGTGCGGCTAAGGGGTTTTATGGGGTTTTGAGGGTTTTCTATTTTTTAAGGGGGTTAGGGGTATAAAGTCATTTTAGGGATTATTGGGGTTTCTTTAGGATTTTTAGGGACTTTTTAGGTTTTTAGGGGCTTTTAGGGGGTTTTCTTGTTTTTATGGTTTTTGATGATTTTTTATGTTTTTAGGGGTTATAAGGGTTTTAATATTTTTTATAGTTTTTATGTTTGTTGGAATTTTTGGTGTTTTAAATACTTTTAGGGGTTTTAAGGGGGATTTTAGGGATTTTAGGGATTTTTTTAGATTTAAGGGTGGGGGTTAAGGGTTTTTTGAATATTTTTTAGGGGATTTCTGTGTTTTAGGGTCTTTTATTTGTTTGAGATGTTTTAGGGTTGTTAGGATTTTTAGGGTGTTTGGAGTTTTTAGGGGTATAAAGTTATTTTTAATTTTAGGGTTTTTTGGGGGATTAAGTAGTTTTTTGGGGTTTTATTGTATTTTATGGATTTTTGAGTGTTTTAGGTGTTTTAGGTATTTTTATGGGTTTAGGGATTTTTAGGGTTTTTTATGTTTTTTGTGTTTTTAGGGATTTTTGATTTTTAGGGGTTTTTTGGTATTTTTAGGGATTTTATGGGTTTTAGTTTCCTTTAGGGTTTTAGTGTATTTTATGGTTTTAAGGGGGTTTTTTGTCTTTTATGCTTCTTTATTAGATTTTTGGAATTTTAAAGATTCTAGGGTTTTGTTTGGGTTTTTACGATTTTTTAGGGATTATAGGGATTTTAAGTTATTTCATAGTTTTTAGTGGTTTTGGGTTTTCAATGTTTTTATGGTTTCACAGTGTTTTTATGGTTTAATAGGGGTTTAAGGGTTTTCAGTGTTTTCTTATGGTATTTATGGTTTTTAGGATTTTTATTATTTTCTTTGGGTTTTGAGGGTCTTAATGGTTTTAAAAGTTTTTTTGGGGAATTGTGGTTTCTATACTTTTTAGGATTTTTTTATTGTTTTTTTTTGATTTTTAGGTTTTTTTGGTTTCTAATGGTTCTTTAGGGTCTTTATGTTTTTAATGTTTTTTATGGTTTTATAGTTTTTTATGATTTTTCAGGTTTTTAGGGGTGTTAATGGGTTTTAGGATTTTTAGCGTGTTTTAGGGTGTTTGAGAGTATTTTTGGGGTTTTTTAATTTTTTGGGGGTTTTTGGGTCTTTTTAACATCTTAATGTAATTTTATGGGTATTTATTATTTCCAGGGTGTTTAAGGGGATTTAATTTCCTTTAGGGGTTTATTAGTGTTTAAGATCAATTAGGGGATTTTGGGGATTTTATGTTCTTGGGGGAGGGTTTTTAGGGTTTTTATGGGGTTTAAGGGGATTTAGGTTATTTTTGGGCTGTTTTAGGGTTTTATGGATTTTTAGGGGCTTTTATGGGTTTTAGGGGTTTATGGGTTTTACTGGTGTTTCAATAGTTCTAGGGTTTTTAGGGGTTTTTGGTTTTTTTGTTTTTAAAAGGTTTTTCATGATTTTATGGTTTTATGTGGTTTTTATGGATTTAAGTGTTCCATGGGGTTTTATGGTATTTTTGGGTTTACTAAATTTTTTAGGGTATTTTTGGGGTTCTTTGGGTTTTTATGGGTTTTGTGTTTTTTACGTATTTAAAGGCTTTTGTGATTAAGGATATTTAACGTATTTTTAGTTTTTCGAGGGTTTTGGGTTTTATGGGTTTCGTAAGTTTTCATTGATTTTAGGGTTTAGTGTGTCAAAATTTTTAGGTTTTTTTGTTTTTCTTGATATTTTTATATAATTGTTTTTTGATTTTTAGGGTTGAGGGTTAGTATTTTTAGGTGTTTTCAAGGTATTTTAACGGTCTATTAGGTTTGTAAGAGTTTTTATGATTTTATGGGTTTTTGGTGTTTCTAGGGTTTTTATGGTTTTTATGGTTTTAGGTTTTTTGGGATTTTCAGGGTTTTAGAGTTTTTATGATTTTTAGGGGTGTTTGGGTTTTTACAGTTTCTATGATTTTTAGTGTGTTTTGTATTTTATTTTTTTTTGTTTTTATGTTTTTAGGGGGTTTTGGGGTTTTCCAGGTTTTAGAGGTTTTTATGTGTTTCAGGGGTTATTATTATTTTTATGTTTTCTGAGAATTTTTAGTGTTTTAATGTTTTTATGGATTTTTTGAAATTGTTTTACAGTTTTTAAGGATTTGTTTTGTTTTTTATTTTTCTTAGGTTATTATAATGATTTTTAATGTTTTAGTTTCTTTTTAGGGAGTGTATCGGTTTTGTGGGTTTTTATAAGGTTTCAGGTATTCAAAACAAAATTCATGGTTTTTTGTGGTTTTAAAGGGTTTTACTGTCCTTAGGGGTTTTTTGGGGTCTCTAGGATATTCTTATGTTATTTAGAGATTTTAGATTCCTTTAGTATTTTTTGTGTTTTTGTGTCCTTTAGGGAATATTTTCTAGGTTTTGGTGTTCTCTATGGCTTCAAAGGTCCTTTAGGGTGTTTAGGGTTTATTAAGATCCTTAATGATTTTATCGTTTTGAGGGTGTTTTAGGGGTTTTAGAGAATTTTTTGGTGTTAGGGTCTTTAAGGGTGTTTTAATTGTTTTTATGGATTTGAGGGTCGTTGGGGGTTTTATGGTTTGTATGGTATTTTATTGGATTTTGTTGTTTTAGGATCTTTTAGGGTTTTAACGGTTTTTTGGAATCATGTGTGGTCTTTTAGTGTTTTAAATAAATTTTTGGTTCATTTTGGGGTTTTATGGTTTTTATGGTCTTTTAGAGGTTTTTAGGGGTTATTTCGGGTTTTAGTGTTTCATATGGGTTTTTATGATTTTTAGGGGAAAAATAGGATTTTTTGGGTTTTTTTGTGGGTTTTTGTGGTTTGGAGTAGCTTTAAGGTGTTTTTATGGGTTTTTATGGTTTTTAGGGTTCTTTAGGGTGTTCAGGTTCGTTAGGGTATTTCTATTTTTTTTGGGTTTTTATACAATTTGAGGGATTTTATCGGTTTTAAGCATTTATAGGGTTTTTGGGGGTGTTAGGGTTTTAGTGGTTTTTACAGTGTTGAAAATCCATTTTATCACATGGGGATTAAAATATATATTGGAAAATCCCAAAAATAATAAATAGGTGACGGGTACTAAGGAGATCCATAGAACTCGCCTTGGCCTACCTGCACACCAATAGGCTTGTACAAGCCGTGCCTGTGCATCCTAGAAAGAGTAGTAACACCTACACCTGGAACCAACACACGGTAAATGAGTATTGGAACTATGTGGAAAACTTCATTCACCCAAGGTCCCAAGATTTCCTATAAATAGGGTTGTGGGTCTCTTCATTTATGTTTATGAAAAAACTCCAAGAAACCTCGAAGCTATGCTCAACCTAGTACTTCACATGGCCCCCGAAACCATCCAGGTTGCTCTGTAGAATCTGAGAGAAGAGGGAGTCAGGGGAAATAATGGGATAAAAGTCCCTCAAATATATAGAACACAAAATTCAAGTGTGATGAATCACTGCCCCATGATCGGAACATAATATTGCAAAGGTATCATTGAATCTCAGGACTTGCGTGAGTCCCTTTTGGGGACACCTAAGGAAACCCTTGGAGCCTAGAGATATTCTTTTCCCAAGTGTTGTTTTTGATGTTGTCCATCATCCAAAATTCATTTCTAGATCATGAAGATCCACCATATATAAAGCAATTCTAGTTCAGCCTGGTCCACCATAAATGAGACCACTTCAGTTCTACCAGGACATACCATACATGAGACCAGTTTACATCACCCAAGCAATACACATGCAAGCCTCATTTTAGCTATCTTTTACTCCACCAATGGTTCATAATCTCTTCCCTTGGATCCCTCATTTGACAGGGGGCCAGTCCATGACCCCTCCCAAATCCTCCATATTTTTTTGACTAGAGTATAGGGTATATCATCATGTCTTATCGATTTTACATTACCATGGTAATGGAAGACCTCCATTTAACCTCCCATATAGGTGGTATTTTCAAAGTGTTTTCAATTATACATTCCCATTGTAATAAGGGTCATATCCTTAGAGGTAGTACTAGGGACCTCCTGATTTTAACATGAGGACTAGGTCCATGTTATCCCCTTTTGCCTTTGAGATGAGGGACCTCCCATTTAAAATATAAGGGGGAATGCTTTTCCATTTTATGAGGATTAGTTCCTTATCCTCCCTCATCTCTTCCTTGAAACACGGAGTAGTGAATCCATCATCGAGTAATCCCCCAGTCTTTCATTAATGGGCCCACACCCCTCATATCTTACATACCTCGGGTTACAAAAACATAAAGGAGATGGGTCTACAAAATTTTTTTCTTTCAATCATAGCCCCAACCTCTTCCACCAGTGAATGAATGAGATCAGGTGATTTTTCAGATCATCTACTACCTATATTTTCTCTTATCCAGCGTGACTTAGATGGGCTTATAGGTTAGTAATGATCTTGGATTGTACATGATCAGATGAATGTCTTGGAAGAGAATCAATTTCTAGAACTTTTTCTCACATTCCTTCATAGGGCATCCATAGGTGTGGGTCCTCAAAGCCTAGTATCCATCCCAAAGGGTCATATACCTAGTGAGAAAAAGTTCCATTTATTAGGTATAAGCCCCAACCATACCCACTCAAATGGGACTTCTATTTTGTATAATTCCCAGAACCATGTCACAATACTCTAATATAGTTATATTCCCTACAAGAAAAATATTTGGAGGACCTCCATAGTCATGGGTCCCTAACCTAAACAAACTAAATGTTCTTTGATTCCAATATAAATGGGATACATAGGAAACCTCATAGAGGTTCAAACCCAACACCCAAAAATCAACCCTAATTTTCTTTAGACTCCGTTCTATCTAGGTTCATTATATTTTCAGAAATATGATGTTCTCATAACAAATGTGGAGAGAGAAAAATGGTATGACAGTTTTATTGTGTGGGTTTTATGTTTTTATAATCATTCATTTCGGGTTTTCCATCCATGTTATTATTTCGTAGAATCTACCAGTAGTTCCCATATATAATATTGTGTATATACATGTTTTACAAAGGTATTGGTTCAATTTTAATGTTAAAACCAATGAAACAAAGTAATATACATTGGTCAAGAGGATAAGATGTCAGCCTCATCAAAACTGTTTGGGAAAAATTGTTACATACTCTGAGACTCTTACTAATTTATGATATGTTATGCATCTCTTCCGAATCCTGATATAGAACCAGTTACCCTAACAAAATAATATTGTCTTAAACCCTTTTATATAAAAATGGGAATCTATTATTGAACCCAGATGTATGTATATAATGTCCTTCATCCATTTCATATTAATGGGTAGATTCTTATATGTTGAAGTCGTATAACCAGACACTTTAGAATTTCCTTCCATATAGAAAGGTGATTAATATGTAAAGGATGGTATTATTGCTTTATGAGGAAACCTACATATATATCATATATAAAGAATAAAAACCCATACATTTAGTTAAACCTATGTGGTTTAGCATCATTTGGAAAGGACATATATGAGGGAACTTAAGAACCGAGAATTTAGATTGATACTTAAAGAGACTTCCTATGTATCCTGATTATAGTAAGAGTCAGATTCTACATTTTTTGATCACACCCTTAAGACTATCCTCATGGTATATTCCCTTATATTGGGGTGATCATATCATGACACTAACTTACACTATGAGGTTTCTCTGGATGGGGGATATTAATGATGAAAATTATATAATCATTGAAACTCCTTAATCACGCATGATCCATTCTCAATATAAAAAAAATTGATAGAAAATAATCAGTATTACTACATATAGATGTGATAATATTGTGTTTAGATAACCATTACAATGTTTAGTATGGAACTTGAACCTTAGGAAGGAATCCTACATATCCTGGTTATGCTAGGAGTCATAGTGATCATAGTTCATTTGATTTCTTGATCCTCTAGTGGATGAGGTATAATGATCATACCATGGGAGCAATCGAGTCATAATGGTTGGAATGTATGATACATGGTGGGATTTACACTGAGGTGGATGCCTATTTGAGATTATCTCATTGAAAGGCATCCAAAGTATTCTAGTTTTTGTAGGAATCAGTGTTATATTGGTTTAGTTGGATCGGGGATTTTATAGTAATGTATTTCTAAAGTGTGTTCTGTAAATGATTAACATGTCCTCAGAAACCTGCTTAACCTAGAATGGTTATCTTCTTGAAATACATGATTATCTTCCTAAGAAGTCAAGGGATGTTCAGAAATGTTCTAGTTTTCTAGCAGACATGCATGAAGACAATGTCATAATCCAATTTTCTTGTCCTAGGGACATTACATGAGTTGGGTGGTAGGTTTGGAGGTCATCACGTGATCAAAATTTCCTTAACTGAAGGGCATAGCATGACCTGGTTACCTTGTGCGGAAGATATCGCATGATTCCGGATGACTTTTATAGATGGTGCCACTTGACCTAGATGACTTTATCAGAGGACACCGTACAATCTAGGCTAACATGCCTAGAGGGTTCTGCATGACCTAACTAACTTCTCCAAAGGGCACTAGGAGAGCCAGTTGACATACCCTGGTTTCATCATGAGACCTAGATGATATGCACTGGTGCTCTATATAGTTTGGGATATATGTCTGGAGTATATCTTAATGTCTATATGGTTATCTCAGAGGGTTTCTCAAGAAATGGGTGTCATTCTTGGAGGTTATTTGTGTCTTTCTTTTATAAGAATTGGAAATATCTCATGATCCAAATAGTATGTCAAGGGAGTATAACATGATCTAAGAGACATGTCCTAGTGTTGATGCATGACATGTGAGGTTCATGATAAGGTAATTAGGATCAACATATATGTTTTTATCATAATTAACCATTTTTTATTATTTATTCTGACCTTTTAGTTCATATTTTCCTTATATTTTCATAGTGTGAGATTTTTTGTGTGTCCCATGACCAATCAAACATGTGGGGTGTCCCTTGTATAATCCAGCTACCAGGAAAAATATTCTTTCCAGGATATTAAGTGATCACAGGACGTTCTTATTCATTCTTCACAACCCTTAGAGTTACTTTTTCAATTTTACCAAGATAAATCCTTTCGGGATGGCGTGATAAGTTTCTCTAAGAATTCCTCTCAAGCACTCCTATGTGTGATAAACCAATGGATAATTTTTGTGTGCTATGTGTGGGGGTGGGTGTATAGGATTTCCACCCCAATTATATGATACCTTGTGAGTATCATATCTCAGAGATTTGCGATGGATTCGGTGGAGGAATTTTGTGTCACACACATGGCATGATATTTCCATAGTCTATCTATGAAGCATCACCTGATTTTCAATGACCGTAAGAAAAACCCTTCAGTGCCCCATTTAATGAAATTTGGATAATAAAATTGGTCTTTCCTAAAAATTTGGTCATTAAAAGAATCTTTTATAGGTCCAATATGACACTTCTAGTGGTCTATGAGAGATAAGGATGCATTAAAAAAAGTTTTCATATTATCTAAAATCCCTTTTGATGGATCTTCTACTAGAATAAGGTGAAACATCAATAGTGTTTCCTTGGTTTCTTGCAAACTTCATGGGTATATCTCAGGAAGATCAATTACCGCATAAGGCCTCAGTTTACTACATTTTTTACCCTTTATTTTTTATAGATTTTGGTCAATTGTTCGACGTCTGTTGGATTGACAAGTATCATGATGTGGAGTTCACATGAAAGTCCCCACGTGATTAGTTAATGTATTAGACACCTTCACAATAAAATAGGATTGTCTGAAGGGGGTCCTCATGATCTGAATTAGTTTATAAGCTCTTCATGACCAGTTCCCATGACCTTCTGAAGGTCGATCAATCACGTGTTCTTTGGAGATTTGCATGATTCACGAGTTTTGGACACCATCTACCTCCATCTCTTCGTTGGGAAATAATCCATATTTTCTTGGGTAGTTTTTCTATTTTAGATTTTACAATTCTCAATTTATGGGAATTAATTAATCCCCCCTCATGAGTGACTTCTTCAGTGACAAGGTATTGGTTAAGAGTAAAGTAAAATCCCTCTTGAGTCTTTAGGTTGTCACAAATCAGTGTCTTGGGAGAAACATGGTATTCTGGGTGACCATTGATATTCTATTGAAGACCTTATAATCAGGGGAATGGTGGTAGAATCAATCACTAGATGCTACTATTCTCCAAATCTCATGCACTCTACCTTCTTCACATAACCACTTTGTAAGACTTCCATTAAGAAACAATCACAAGATCCATCCACAATACCATTTTGATAGAACATATTTATAAGATATTATTTCTTTATAATTGGTTTGAATAAAATAGAAATATATATTTAGTAATTTATATTACCATGTACATACATATATATGATTTCCTTTAAGGTTTCATAGGATCTACTAGTTTAGTGGCATGATCAGCCGACTATTATGAGGTTTTTGTGACCATGTCAAGGTCACACAATTGAAAGCATTATTAAGGATAATTCAGTCATGATATGTATGTGGATTATGCGGTTTGTGAGATTTCCAATAGTCAGGTAACCCACAAGTCTCAATTGAATAACCCCTTCGGATTAATGCAATGAACATGAGGCTTCCAGAGTTATGAATTTCTTTTTATGGGATTTTAACTTGTCTAATATATGATTCTTTATTTAGTGAATATGGATTCAATATCCCTTTATAGTTCCCTAAATCCTTCAAATAAATACAATAATTTAATGATGGACCACCAAGATTATATTGTAAAAATTGTGAATGCTACTTGTCTCTATGTTGTTGGGTCATTTTAGATGATTCTAATAAACCTATTGGGATTGAGCCTTTCAGAATAATATTCTCAATATTCCTTCATATTAATGGATTTGGTCTTACCAATGAAACTCTCATTATTTCACCATATTCATCAATTATACCCATTTCATGGATTATAAAAACCCATAACACCTACCGGGATAATATCTCTTATACGGTACAATTTTTCACCTAGGGGGATCATGTAGATGGGAAAATAATGATGTTAATTCCCACATAATTTGAAGGGAACTATCATGAACTAGATTTTAATTTCCATATATACCTTAAAAAATGCATAATTCCTCCACTAACCAGATGTTTCAGTGGGTTGCCAATTGGTATTTTCGACTAGGGGTAGGTGTGGAATGTATTAGGGCTATCCCATTGGGATTAAATATATTTCTTTTGAGTTTTCCATGTAGATGAAGCATATTGGGATGTGTGAGGTCATCTGGATATTGAAAACTTTTCCCTACTATAACAAGAGCCCAATTTTAGATCTATTTATTCGTTGGAGTCATAATATAAAACATTACATGTAATGCATGGTTAGGTGGGCATTAGTCTTTGGGACATCGAGAAAATCTTCAACACACCCATATTGGGATGGGTGTGTGATGACTTTTACCCAAAAAGTCTGCATGGGATAACATAGAGAGGACTCCTACTCTTTCTCTAGAGTTGACTAGGATGGATAAAAAGGCACTCTTGAAGGAGCCTCTCCATGGGGTAGATATACCATTAAATAAGTGAAAAATATACTTCATCATGAAATTCCATTAACATGCAGAAGCTACAAATCCAAATTATTTCTCTGAGATGGACTCCCATAGTGTAGAGGGTGCTTATTGGACTACGATCCAATAAGGGTGTCTAAAAAATTGGGATGAGAGTTTTTCTCTAGTATTTTATAGACCATTCAACTAGTGGGTTTCCTTTCATTTTACCAGATTGGGTAATTAATCCTAAAAAAGGAAAAGGCTGAATTTTGGGTCACCACTTTCATGATGATGGATTCTATGGTTGGAGGGAAACAAATTGTATTATTCATATATATTATGGCCAAAATTTACCTTCTTATATTCTGTATTTATAATGGATAATTACCTCCCAAAATCTATGGACACTTTC
Source organism: Viscum album (assembly GCA_963277665.1). Classification (NCBI taxonomy): domain Eukaryota; kingdom Viridiplantae; phylum Streptophyta; class Magnoliopsida; order Santalales; family Viscaceae; genus Viscum; species Viscum album. Next base: position 679,133,735 of record OY728142.1, on the reverse strand, counting down.
AAGTACTATAGTGATGGATGGCTCTAATGTAGGAGGATATGAACATCTAATCATCCAAATCACCACCAATGTTCATCTAAAACAATTTTTGTAGTTTATTAGGGAGGTAAGGCTTGTTATACTAAATTATTGGGATTTTAGGGACTTGAAGAGTTGTTATGACTGTTTCTCATTTAGAACTTACTAGAAAATTCCTACTCATAGTTTGTTTGATAACATTGGGGCCATCATTAAGTAATAGGCCTATATGATGTCCCTTAACGAGGGTTCCCTTCTTTCCCACATCGACAAGGCCCTCCTCTTTATATGTTATGCACCCTTCCGATTTAGTAATCAGTTCCCATGTGTTCAATCAATATGCCCTTTCCCTATTTTTGTTTGATCCAAGGAGCATATGATGATGGCTCTCCAGTTTTGGATAATGTTAATGAAGAAGGATAATTGGTCTAGGATAAACCACCCTCACCATGGTACAATGACTGGTTTTTCCTGGGTCTATGATGAGATTTGGATCCACTCATATACCAATGGGAAATTCATCATATCAGTATGAAATGATACTAAATATCCATCAAGGACAATCCTATGAATGGAAAACTATTGGTTCTGAATGGACTGGTTTCCCTAGAACCACCTTGAAAGGAAGTGATTAACTTGCAATTACCTTTGTTTCTAATATAAGTTCCAACTAGTATAATTATGATAGGTGTGGTTCTAGTGAGTGAAGCTACACCAGTGTTGTTATTTCATCTCACATTTCAGAAATTTATGTCTTAGATAATAATAAACTCGAAGGATGAGCTTTGGGGAATACTATTACAAGAATAATTACCTTTAGAAAGATTCACCAATGTTACTACTCCACTATAAATTACTATCAAATAATGACCTACGTATTTCAAGGATTTCCTTTGGGACCTTGATATGATGTTGGAAAGCATAAATGTTCAGTTATTCTATTGCTATCTGGTTTAGAAGATGGTGGAATGAGGCATGTTGATGGTTTCTAGGGATGAATTAGGTTATACCATTATTGAGGAATCAATAAGAATATTCTTTCTAATATGTTAAAAGGATCATTATGATATTTAAATTGTTTAGATTTCCTTTGGGTATTTTTTTAATATAGTATAAGATCTCATAATACCATCCATTACTATTTACCTAATATATTCTTCCCAGGGTGTGGCTATTGGATTTGGATTGAACAGATACCAGGGGACTGATGATGAGGGATCCTCAGGTTAGCTGTCATTAATGACAGTAGGGACAAACATTCATGGAGTGATTACATTAGCATAAACAACCTTTAGGGGATCTTAATTAATTATCTTTATAATTATGCCTTATACAGATCTTTCCCTAGAGGGGAAAGGTAAAAAGAATTGTTCCAAATCATCAGATCCCACTACCCCATAATCCTCATATAAGTGTGAAATTTCACTCTTTCTGTATTCTGGACTGTTCCAATAACACATCCTAATATTCCAAAAATGTGCAGGTCCCTACTAATCCCACATGGATAAGCCTTTATATACCCCTGAGAATGTGGTTGATCATTTAGTTTCTTTATAAGAACCCCCGTTATTAGGCTTGATCCATCAAGAGGCAGAGACAGCTGATGTGTTGTCCTAGTTAGGCTCAATGCCTGTTGTTGGTGCTCCAGCAGTCATGCCATTAGATTCAGTACAGGAACATGTTCTCTTGTAATATATCAATATAGGTAGATATTCTATAAATAAGTTATCCTTGGTACTTGCATATTTCATAGAAGTTGAATACTTCTTTGGAAACCAGAGACATTGTTCATTTTGTGTTATATCACCTCAGATATATTTTGTTCTTATATAACTAAATGGTGGATAAAAAATAATAACATTAGATAAACCATCAGAGGTTCCATGAATCCAATCATTGTAAGAGGGTGAACCCTCATACCCATAGGATGGGTTTGGGGAAATATATGTTGCAAGTGACATAATCGAGAAATGTATGCTTCTAACATCAGTCATATCAATTTATTATCTGACAATATCATATTATTTACCCTTTACCTTATAAAACCTTTTCCCGTTTTTGTAGTTCCATCACCTCAAGGATCAGTGGTTCAAGTCCCTACATCCTTAGGGGTCCCTATAATTGATTCAACCAACACATTTTTTGATTCCCTTTGTACCTCATTGAATATGGTATGAAAAACTCTTTCCCTTGGTGACTTAGTCCCATAATATTATCCTATTCCCATGAAGGGATAATGAAAAGTTTCAGAGTTTTTGTCACTTTTTTAGTGTTTTCAGCATCATGTATGGAGGAAGATATGGACCTTCATGTCTAAGACTCCTTTGAATGGGTTAAAGAACTGTATAGGTCACCTCCAATTAATGTTTACCAACATTTTTAGGGGGGTTTGACTATATATCCCATAATGCTTGGTTGAAAGAGGTTATCTTATTGAGATATCATAAGAGGGAACTTGAATTGTTGATGGTGGTTTGTTATGCTTCCTCTTCTTTAAATAAAATTTTAGAGGACATTGTAAGAGAAGCTTCCTTTCTTGTGGCGGAGGCAACAACCCACTAAGACGTGGTCAACACTGGGATGGTTGTAATTAACCATATCTAAAATGTAATTAGTAATATTCAAGTATTGACTTCATTATTTTATCTTGAACTTTAGTAATTGGAGAAAATTATACTAGAGAAAAAATGGGATCTTTGATATCGAGAAGAAGATGGGGCTTGATGTTCTTACTAAGGTGGAGGATTTTCATTGAGTTGTAGATGCAGAAATAGAATATATTGATCAATTTAACCAATCCATTACTCGTAGGGAGAAAAAGTGTTGTAGATATTAAGGAATCCTTTGATCACATGATGTGATGGGTTTACCATTTCATTACATTGTCTTTACATGTATATTTATGGAAGAGAGTCAGATATTTGGAGATTCCTCTTTTATCATGAAACCAATGAACAAATCATCTAAAACTTCTATGTTCATTTCCAATCTTCTTTAATTCATGATGTGAATGAAATTTTGTTGATCTAATGTTGTTTTAATTTTCAATGATTCCCATCGTTTTTATAATATCAACTAAACCTAAATACATAGATTTGAATTGTCAAATTAGAATATATTCTTCTTGAGAAATGCATATGAATTCCCACCAACATGAGATTCTTAATTGAAATATCTATTATAGTTATCATGTGATTACATAATATATAATATAATAATTTTCAAATAATATATATCTTGGGGGTAGTGATAAATATTTTTCTAAAGTCAGTTGTTTTGCGAGCACATGTTGATTTTTTATAAGGATATATAATTGGTCCAACAAACATTATATCTCTTCATTTTATATTGTCCTAATATTTTCCTAATCTTAATATAAGATGATACTTAGTGGTAATTGACCTATATTTTTCTTATTAAACCTTCTTATTGGTTTTCAAAATGACAAGTTTTTCAACTTTTTTGGGTCTTCTCAAGTAAACCATTTTTGTGTTGTAGCTTAAGTACTTCTAGTGCAGACCTTTTATTATTGTAGTTTTAAGGTATTTTATCTTAGACCTTTTATTGTATTAGATTATTTTTTTTTAACTTGGACCTTTTATTTTTTTAGGGTCAATTAGGATATACTTTCTATTTCCGTAGTTTTAGGTCCTTTAGATAAGACCTTTTATTGCTATAGTTGGAGGTCATTTAGCTCAGTCCTTATATTGATGTACTTGAAGGTATTTCAGTTAAGACCTTAATATGACATTTAGTTTAACATATTGATACCATGAATTTATTTATGAATATGGGACATGGTGTAGATGTTCTAGGGATGACCGAAAACACTCTTGGTGTTGAGTTCGGCCATGGTGTTTCCAAAGCTCGTGAGGATTAGAGATCCTTTCCATCAAGGTGGTGATGCCTATGGTTGGTAGGTCCAACACATTATGCATCACTATCAGTGTAAAAAATAAATGTCCCAATCATTTTATAATGGTTATGAATGATTTATGGGGGTAATATTTGTTAAGGGAAAAATATTGTGGAAGCCGAGTACACTTGGTTCGTTAGACCATGGGTTGAGTAATTAATAACCCAAAAGTTGTAGTTGTGGAATATGAAATGGGGTGGACATGTTGGGGATGAACTGTAATATTATGAGGTGATGGGATCCACCAAGGTGTTTCTAGGGCTCAGGAGGATTGGAGTTACTTTCTGAAAAATGATGAAATGTCTATGGTTGGAAGTTCAAATCCATTATTCATTGATAGCATGGTCAAATAGAGGGGTCCCCACTCTTTTTCAAGGGTCATGAAATATTTTCGAAGACTCAAAAAACCAAATGATGAATTTTCTTATGAAATGAAAGACTATAGATGGAGTTTTGAGGAACCCTTGGGCATTTTAGATCTTAATTTTTCAACACTATCTCTATACCCTATGGTTTCAATTCATGAGGTATGGTCCATCAAAAGGTTTAGGAATGGAGTATCTCATTCCTTCATTGAGAAAGGGTAAAAAAAGGTGATGTAACGTTGAGGATTATAGATTTTCATTAATATTTAGGTAATTATGATCGTAAATAATGGTCTAAAGTTATCAGATCATGAGGATGGTATGGGAAAATCATTTTGGTAACAGATTAGAACACTCTAGGGTGGTGAGTTCTTCCATAGTGATGTTAGGGGACACAATGATTAAAAGTCCCTTTTGAAAGAAAATAAATCATTTTGTAGAAGAACACAGGTGCATATGTTTGAGCCATAGGCATACATGAATTATAATGAAAAGGTACCATTGAACCCAGATATCTTTTTTCAGGGACCATGTAATCTTTTAGGTGATCTGTGGTTATCAAATTAGGAAGTTTGATTTGTGGAAAATAAAATATTCAAGAAGGTTTTTAGAACCCTATTTTTTTTTCTCCACATTGAGAACATGTTTTCATAGATAGGAAATGTGAAAACCCATTAATATAAATTTTTACAAGATCAAGAGGGTCCAGTTAGCATGTCCCATATTTAAATAGGTCCACAAAGTTTACCCTACATGCTTTATGCCTCATTTATCTGGGAACTATTTTTTCAAAAACTCTAGAGATGAAGAGTTAAGCGAGCAAAGACTTTACATTTTCTTAATCATCCGTTTTTGGGTTTTCAACCGGAAAAGTATTATGTCTATTTCACTATTAGTTTATGATCTTTTGATTTTAACCATCAAGGGTTAATGTTTAAGGTTGTATAGCTTTGACCATTGAACTGTTAGTTTAAGTTCATTATGTACCTAAACCTAATATGAGGGTAATGTTATACAAGAACCAGATTAGGGTACATAAAGTCAAGATCTCCCCAAAATCCCTCTAAGTGGGAGATGAAAGTGTTATAAATCATGAATTTAGACTCTCAAGACTAGTGTAATGATTTGGGATAATCATTTTAGGGTTGGCTCAGAACACCATTAGGTGCTGAGTTCTTCCAGGGTGATGTGAGGCTCACAAGGATCATAAATCCCATTTTTCATGTCAATAAAACATTTGGTTAATGAATATAGGTGAATATTCATGAGACAAATGCATACATTCATATTCAAGACAAGTATTACTTTAGTCCAGGTATCCTTTTATAGGGGATATTGATAGTTTTTGGAAACTCGAGGTGCTCAAGGAATGAATCTTGGTTTATGGGGTGAGGGGATTAAAAGATGACAAAAGAACCCCATTCTATGGTTGATAGGGGTTAGGTTCTTGTGGTATTATAATAAGGGATGATAATGGGTGGTGGACTGTACATATTAATGTCATGTATTGGGGAAGTATTTCTTTCCTTTCAGTTTAATGTCATGCGGTAGGGATGTTGCAACCGATCTGAAAACTTGTGTAAGATGTCTTTGAGGGAACTTTTCACTTTTCAATGAATTAAATATAGGGAGAATATTTTATTAATGAGTCAAATTATTGGTGTATATCTATAAGTTTTATACCTTCTTGAGTATATTTATCAAGTTAAAATGCACATCGTATGTAGGTCTCGCTTTTTTTTTATGAAAAAATGATCATGTATGACTCAGACCCTTTCTAAGAAGAGGTACATTCTTTCTTCATCAGGTAGTTTAGCATCATGCAGATTGGAAATTCACTTAATGGGTTTCTCCCATAGGATTTCAGGGCTTCATTTTTATGTTTCATCATGTATGGACCTAAAAATAAGATATACGGGCAACAAGATATATCCTATGAGGGTAGGAATCAAGCCACATGTAGTTATTGAATGTGAAACTATGTATGCATGAGTGACCCATAAAAGATGGTGGAATTGTTCCCATTCATTTTTTTCTATGGACCTAGAATTTGAGATATAGGTTTTAAGATATATCCTTTGATAATAGGAATAAATCTAGATATATTTCTTTAGAATGTTCCTTGTGCATGTCAAGCCCATACATAGGGGCATCGTTATGTTTCATCCCAGATGGACCCAAAAATCAAAGATCTATGTGTCACTCTGTTTACAATAAGGGAAGTGATAAAGAAACACTTATTTAAATAATGAAGGTATGGTGGGATTCCAACATCAATGATAGTGGTCCTCTCGAGCACGGTCCACAATAATGTGTAATTTTGTGTCATGTAAGGGACATCAATCATCCAGTTTGACATCATGCAATGAAGAATCATGTTGCAACTTTTAAGGTATTTAATTCAATCCCATTATAACGTTTCAATGAATTTATATTCCTTTATCAAGTTTAGAAACCCTTAAAAAATTCTTAAGCTCACATGATCTATGCTCAGTGTGATAAATAAGGAATGAAAAGTCTCCTCATAATATGGAGGATATTGAATATGGGACAAGGGAATTTTTATGTCATGTGGTGGATGAGATAAGATATAGGATATAGGTGTGAATATTTATCTCAATATAATTATAATCAACTATTACATTATTATAAAAAATTAGTGCAGTTTTGGTGTCACACAGTAAGGACATCGGCCATGTAATTTAACATCATGTGGTAAGGAAAAAAGTGTCTCGATGTGAAAGAATTGGAATGCCATAGATCCATGTAGTTTTATTTCATGTATTGAGGATAAATTTTACCTTTATTGAGAAATAATTTTTTTTTGTGGAATCCTATATATGAGGCTTGGGTATCACTATGTATCCTATAGGGGAAATAGTCAAGAGGCATGCAGTTCTTGAAATGAGATGTTATTTAGGTGGATCTGGCTCATAGATAGGGATGGGGGTAGTTCATTTTCATTTTTCACAGATCTAGATCATGTGTGGTGAATCATTGGTGAGATGATACTTCCCATACAGTTTAAATTTATGGAGTGTGGAAAAATTATGTGTAGTTTAACGTCATGCAGTCAGGATGGGTTCGGTGTGGTTTGACATCATGCAATTAGGACATGAGATGTAGTGTAGTTTAATGTATTGCTACTAGGATGTGAGATGTTTTGAAGTTAAACATATTTCTAAAATGATATGGTTGTGTAGTTTAAAATCATTTTATGAGTTTTATTGGATAATTTCTTTATGTGCGATGTATTTCTTGAGAAACCCCTCATTGGTGGGGGTGACATGCTCCCCTTGAATTGTGTCTAGTGAATAATATCCATTGTGATAAACCATATGTAGGATATAAGGCCCATTGAATTTTGGCTATAGATTTTGAGACTTTTTTCCTAGTAACATTGGAGTTCATAGATCCAATAGTATTTATTCGTGAGAAAATGAATAGGTTGGAAAATTTTTATTAAAGGCTCATGCGATCTGATTCTGATATACATCAAGGTTGCACAATGTTCTCAACCTATTCTCACTGATAAATTCCAATTCATCTAGCCTCTTATGAGACTGCTCATCATCTGATAGTTTTCAATATATTTCTATTCATAGAAAGGGAAATTGGTCTTATATCTATTACACTACCTTGATTCCGTACACTTGTGAATACATGGTTGATTATGTAGTAGTATGTATGTTGGTATGGTAGGAACATAAAGAAAGAAGGAGCTTGTATTCTCTAATATTATTCCCCTTATTCACTATATTCTAGAGTATATAATATAGGGTTATATTGAAGGCCTTTATCCATCCATTTTCCATTTCATGGTAGCAGGATGGGTTATGGGATTTGATGTTGTACTCCTGGTATAATTTCATCAAAACCATAGAACAAAATTTTGTGTAGTTTTTTGTTATTATCATGTGAGGGAATCCAAACCTAGTGATGATATGTGGATTCTCATTTTAAATTATTCTCTTCAAACTAAATTCATTTACTGGTATTTCATCAACCCATTTGGAAAGAATACCGTAGTAGTAAGGATGTACTTAAACTGATTGGTTCTGGCTGGGGGATACAGCCCCATAACATCATTTCTATTGTAAAAAAATCCCACAATTTATCCTCTCCATATGTTTGAGTGTAATTATTTCTTTTTGAAAAATCCATATGACCATGGATGAGAATGGTTGGAGTTTTCTGATGACAGGTTTTCAAGGGGCACTGTTTCCTAGTGTTTTCAAAAAATTTGGGCCTCAAAATTGGGAATTTGTGTTTGGAAATGTATGGTTTTCTTTATTTGACTGAATTGTGTGATGAGTAGTGAAAAAAGTTAGAAAAAGGAATAGAAATGTGGAACTCAGGGCATGGAACACGTACCATGTCCAGGAACGGTAAGTGGTCGCATACCATGCAGTGGGAATGGTACGCGCTAGCGATTCATGAAACAAAAAACAGTTCGCAATGTAAGGTAGTGCAGTACGTAGAGGGATTATCATTGTTAGAGGAAATCAACCACATAAGAGAAAAGGTGTTATGTGGACCTCCATGTAAAAATAGTTTAGGGAATGGGTGCGGTTCACGGCAGGAGGATCGGTATGCGATGATGGTTGTACAAAATCATTGATTTGGTAAATATTTGATTAATAGATTTTATGGATATTTTTTCCTATATAAGGAGTGTTAATCCTACTTACTATGAGTGAGACTAAATATCATTAGAGAAAGTATTTTTTCTCTGAGGTTTTTGAAAACTCTAAAGGATGTTTGTGTGGAAGAATTCTGTGAAAGCTGAAGTGGTTCACATAGAAGATATTCTACCAACGGTTTTTGTGGGGAACTATAACATACATAGGACATGGTACACAGAGGAAGAAGGAGTGGTAAAGAGGTGGTTTTCAAAGACAGTCCCAGAACAAAAAACTATTCTCAAATACAGGGTGATTCAATGAGGAGGTTCATTACATTGGTATTTAGAGACAGTATGTGATAGCGATGGCATAGGCAGTCCACATACGAAGGCAGTTTTGTGGAAGCGGAATCAGTACATAGAGGAGGTGTTCCACATACCATACCTGGTACAAAGTACACCGAGGAACATGGTGGTTTTTTATTTTCAGAAGGAATCTTTCAATAGATTCAATTTGGTTTGATAAAGTATTTTCTGGTACCTCGTGGTACTCGGGAAGTTGGGATTCATCTATGGGAAAAAAAGGAACTTCAATAGAGCATATACCTAAAGTTGAGGATGAAGGAATTCATGAAAATTAATGGACCTACATGTCCATAAACTGTGTTTGACCTATACATCCATAAACATTGAGTGGATTATTTTCCAACAGCAGTGATAAAAAGAAGAGGAAGATGGTGACCCTTTTCACCAGTAGTGATCGAGAGAAGAGGCATAGGGAGTGACCCTTGGGAATGCTATGAGGAGACCCTAAACTTTGTAAAGGCAGTGAGTTTAGGCATAGAACATATTTCCTGAACATTTTACTCATTATTGACGATGAGCCATAGTGAATTTGATTCATTGGCACATCGTCGGTGTATGCTCCTTAGATGTATCCTATTAATGGTGAACCAAGTAAAAATTATTGTGTCTTATGCATGATTTTATATATGTTCATATATTTATAATTATTTGTAGAGAGAATTATGTTTTGTTTAATAATGAAACAATATCCAAAATTGAAGAATATTCATTCTATAATACCCTAATTCAACCCCCCCCCCCTCTCTGGGTATTCCACCTTGTGAACCAAACACATCCACCATATAGAAGATGAAAAAAAATTACACGTATGTTTCAATTTTGGGTTTTGATGGATGGAGTTTTCATGAATATAGCAAGCATGAGATTTCGATGTGAAATACACATAGTCATGTACTGTGGTTTTCTTATGGTTTCCCAACCTACAAATTTGGTGGGGGAGCCCAGTCCCATAGTGATGAGTGTGCATGATCCTGCATAGAATTATTCTATGATGGTAGGATTTTCTCTTACTATTATTCATTTTAGGAGAAATCTATTTAATCTTCTATTTTATATGGATTACTCCTCATTTGAACTTTCTTACAAGGTAAAGTTCACTACTCAGTGTCGAATCAGTTTCATTCTATCTTTGTATACTGGGAGGATACCATTTTATATATAACCAATTATGATCTCAATACTTCTAGGGGTTTACATTGGTTCATCATTCTCTTGGGTGGTGTTGACCTAAATGATTTATTCAATGTTAGAAACAATGGTCAACAAGACCATTCTTTGGGGAGTGATGTGGATGATCACATTTCCCTTACTAGGGCTGGCCAAGATTGTGGTTGCATTGGAAAATGACTTAACATGTTCATTTTTTGATCAGATAACATGATACAATGTGGGTTCCAAAGGGAACTCTTCAATTATTAACCTGATGCATCTAGTGATGGGGTCTAGTTATTACTTTTTAGGGCATATTCACCACTGATCTACTTTATCATTATCTTTTAATTCTATTTGATGTTCACATTGTATATTTGGAGCTATAGGGTTAACTACAAGCCAGTGATGAGAGGTTGGTATTCATCCTCATTATTCGTGTAGCATTCAGATAATGGGAAATTGATGGAAAAAATATCTATTTCTGGAGATTCAAAAACAGACCCTATGACAACTTGATTGAGCTTTGGGTTTTATAGCATTTGGTGGATAGGACACTAGTAGGAACTATTAAAGTACATATCCCATGTCCAAGAACTGTCATTGGTATAGAAATCCCCATAATCCATAAGTTCGAGGTCTATTAGTGTACTTTACATGGTGGGATCTTCCATGAGGAAATCAGCTAGTGTCTACCCTTTCATAGTCATCTGTGACACAAAATAAAAATCATATTATTTTAGAAGGACTTCCCATCGGGCCAAACACTGAGTTACCATGGGAAGTATAAGGGTGTACTTAAGTGGTTCAATATGAGAGACCAGGGGGAAATCGTGGTTTTAAAAGTAACCCCTCATCCTTTTCACTACAAATAATACTGTGAGGCATCTCTTCTCAACATCAGAATATCAAGTCATGGTTCTTAGCATCATTTGGCTGAGGATGTATAAACTGTTATCATTCCAGACATCATTTTTCTATGCGAGGAGAGCACAAAGTGATAGTTCCATGGTGGCCATGTATATAATGAGTGGATTTACTTCCACTGGTGCATCAGGACTGGTGTGTTTAGAGGACACTTCTTAATACTCTTGAAGGCTTGTTGGTAGTCATAATCCCATTAGTAGGTGATTCCTTTCTTCATTAACATGGTTAAGGGGAGATATTTTCTAGCTAGGTTGGCTATGAAATGCCTAATGTTGGTGAGGTTCCCTTGGACCCCCCTCAATTCACTGAGACCCATGGGTTTTACATTGCAATAATATCGCTAGTCTTTTTGAGGTCATCCTTGATGCCACAATTACATACCTCAAATCCATGTAGCTTCCCTAATTATACCCCAAAATCTTATTTTAGTCGATTCATCTTCATACTATGATGACACAACTTGTTGAAGAATATTGGTAGATCTATGAAGTGATCACATCACTGCCTAGATTTGAAAAATAGGACATTGACATTGAATTCTATAAATTCAACCGAATAATGGTTTTAGTATATGATGAATGGCTTGTTGATAAGTATATCCCTAATTTTTCAATATAAAAGTAACTACTTTATAGAAAAAGATCCTGTGGGGTTCTTTGAAGTCAATTACTTCATCATCTTTAGGGGAGATATTTATCTTATAATACCATGATTACCCCCCCCCCCCATTATGTAATGGTTATGGAAGCTAGAGGATTCATCAATCAAGAGTTTTTTATCTAAAAGGGGACTTCACCCTTTTGGAATTGTTGATTAAGGTGTCTAAAATTGATGAAAACCCTAATCTTCCCATTATTTTTCATGACAAGGATGATTTCGTAAAGACATTTGGGGTATTGAAAGTAACACTCCTGAATGATAAAGGGTTAAATGGCTAAATGATATAACTCATGTCAACAAGCTGCACCTTCCTTTTAGGGAGCCTAACTGATTAGAACTCCACAATTAAGTGTGCTTGGCCTGGAGTAGTGATCATGATGGGTGACCTTCTGGGATGTTTCCCAGGGTGTGTGTGCGAGTGTGGACAAAACACACTCGAAAGGACATGTGTTGGCCTATGGGGACTATCATTAGTCAGAAGACCCATTTGGGCACGTGGGTGGGCCCCAGGGTGGGGACCACATGTCTACGGGGAAACTATTGGTACCTTGCGGGACAGGAACTCATGACCATGTTAATGGTAGGGTGTCTATGCTATCACTTAGACCCGGTTGGAACTTCCCAACAAAGAAGGATTTTATAAATTTTTCAAATTACACAACTAAATTGGCAGCATTATAGGGGTGCATCCTCCTGGATTCATTTTTAAAGCCTAAATGGTCATTGGCTAATCCGAGATGGTGTATAGCCACATTCAGATTTAGTTTGGTAATTTTATTATATTTTGAAGTGAAAACATTTTTTTGTTTCCATAGAAATGAAATTTACATCACTTTATCCTCAAGTGGCATGGAAAAACTAATAAAAATAGATTTTGGGTCTTCTTTTATTCCCATATTTACTTTCCTTAGCTCATACATGGTCGTGGACATTCATTATTGGAATGAAAAAGTTATTTTCATGAGGTTATCCTCCTCATCTTCCACCTCAATTTTTGTGTTTTTATTTTTTGATTAATTTGGAAATATTTGGGAATATATATCATTTTTAGGAGGAGATAAGCTATGTGAATAGACATTATCTTCCCCCTTCAACTAGATTCATTATAGAAATATTTTTGGGATGATTTTACTTTATGCTATCTCTAGCGACACAATGGTCTTATATGTCTTGGAATAGTTCTATTGCATCAACTATATTATCGGGTAGAACATAATCACTATTGATCATACTCCAAGTATTTATAGAGGGGTCCCTAATTCATCGAGGAATGAAAACAGTATATTGTCATCCACTATTGGTTTTCTGCCACCCTTTTTATAGAAGCACACCTCAATGTATGTTGCTACAAAAATATTAAAGTGGAATCATTAACCATGTAGTATTCCAAACATCCATAAATGGGGTATTTCAAACACCAATAGAATGTTGATGTTATCGCCTTGTGTCTATGGAGATAGGGCCTTCTGATAACGAAATTATTTGTAGTGTCTTTCCAGATAACCATAATCTCAGCATCAAATGTGATATACCCTAACTGAGTTATTGAGATTTTTCTTCCTGAGAGGTCTTTTCTCATGCGTATCATACCCTTGAATGGTCATTTTTGTGGGATATAGGTCCCCTTACCGATATCCCAAAGTTTGAAGGGTCTGAATCTTGGTGCGTTTCATCCCAGAACCATTTTCAACTAGATACTTTTAGATGTCAACATTATCATGTCTACCTAAAATATATAATTGTCTAATGCTTCCATAGATTACCTCTTACTGATCCTTCTGTATGAATGACATAGTGACATGGAATTATGATGGGATTCTATAGACTCAATAAACCTCAGATGCAATGAGTTTTGTCTCAAACACTATGGGACCTGGATGGATTTAATAGTTCATCTATGATTTAATTTAAAAAAAGGAGTGAATTCATGACTTATAGTTTTTTTTGGGACAACCACAAGATTTTTTAGAATTTTGTACATTTGGGATAGAGGTCATCACTTCCGGAGGTGGTGGTTCTCTATATTATGTTTTCTGAGATATGAGGTATTTGAGTTAGATGGGACTTCTGGTTCAACATAGAACAATGGAGCATTTGTTGCCAGTGGCATAAGTTGATTTGGCCTCCCCCATTACCTAGGATAATCATATAATCAAACCCCTTCTAGGAGTTCATATATTGTGGATAGGTGTGTAAAATTGTTGGAGGGTTCTCAGACACCTCCATTTCTATAATGGGATTGTTTGATCACTTTTACATGGGTCTCAAATTTATATATGTCCTCTGTAGGGAGGTGACTAAACTTTTGGATCCTACTAAGTCCATGATGTATTTTTTATCCACAGTTCCTGAACATATGACCCCATTTTCCCTAATTATGTATATGGAACTCATATTCAGAGGCATATTCAATATCAAATAAGTGGTCTGAAAAAAATATTTTGTTAATACAACAAAAAATGAGACATTCTTCTGATGAGGTTTCATTTATGTGGGGAGGTACCCATGTTTCAAATGTTTTATGGAATAGATATTCAAGAGTCATAGCTCACGTCAGTGCTGAATACGACTCCTCTTTTGTTTCTTCCAATATTCAATGGTCATGTTTACTTCTAAGAGGAATATTTGATGTGACCTCCCTAGGTGAAAATACTATTATGGTTTTGTGAATATTTTCTCTCAGGGTAGAATGACCTCATTAAATTTTATTTTGAGTCATCCAATTGTTATACTTCCACCCACACCTAGCCGAGACCTTTTCCAAACACCTTATTATTCTTCCTAGGAAAACATTTATCTAGGTCACATGTGCTAGGGAGTATTCTAACCTCACCTATCCAAAATAGACAATGCATTAGAGTATTTATTTTATGATGAAATAATTTTGGATGTTTTGAAATGGGGTTCTATGGAAATGTTAGTAGTTTGGATGACCAGTAATGTTGAATTTTTCAGGATTCCAATGTTGTTTTAGCTTGAGTAGGTTATTTTCCATGGCTATGAGTATATAATAGGTAACATGATCATTTCAAAAGGCATATTTTTTATTCGTCCATTACTTAAATAGTGGGTGATTATGATCTCTTTTTGTTTCTAGGTGGGGGTGGTGTTTTTGTAGTTGTGGCTCGATAGGATGCACTGTGTGGTTTGAGATTGACTGATGTGGTTGATGGGTGTTGCTTCTGGCTTGAGGACGACATCAACAATTTCTTCCTTGCCAAGAATATTCACTTATATTGAGGTATAAATCGAGACTTATCTTAGGTCTTCTAAATATAATCTTCCATATTATTTGAGGTTTCTGTAAACTCACGGATTCCGCAGGGATATTTCAATAGGATTATAGGTGTTTTTAACTCATCCTAGATATTTTCATCATAGACCCACAATAATATTTCCTATGAGATTTGGATTCTGAGTTAATATTTTAGAGCTTTATATAATTATGAAGTTCGATGGCATCTTATTTTCACACTAATTGTAGTAATTTAGGTTGACAATTATTGTTTTTGTTAGTGTAGAGCTTAACTGGAAAATGAATTTTCAATGATGGTATTCTCACCCTTCAACTAATCCTACTAGAAGAATGTTATACCAAACACATTTTTCCCTATCAGAGTATGTGTAAAACACCTCGTCTTTTTCTCCTCCTTTTTAACTCAAGGGATTTCCATTGGACAAGATTAGGACACAAAAAGAAAGAGATGCCATTCTGGGTCTCTCATGCCATCAAATGGGGAGAAGGACGGATTGAAAAAATTATGTGTGGGAAATGTTTTATACACACATTCATAATATGTATTTTTCTTAGGATGTATAGGTTCTCATAACCCTTCAATGGATTCAAATCAAGTAGCCAATGATTTAATGGTGTTTATAATTTTGGGAGGTGCTAGTGTCTAAGACCCTCATGTCTACAGGGAGCGGTTTAGTCTAATGAGATGGATCATTTTTCATCTCCCATCGATTCTCAGTCCATGAAATGATTGAATGATCAGCCTGGTGAGAAAGATGATATTTACCAAATATAGTGAATTAAATATTATTTTTGACTTCCTCATTTATGTAGACCGGCTGCTTAGATCCGGAACATGTCTGATGGTCAGATTCTTGTAAGTAGATCGGCTATTTCCAGATGTATGGGAGGAGGAAAATTCATATCTAGCTGAAGATGATACCCTATGAGAATGATTCCCCTAAGTAGATCCATGTTGATTTTTCTAATACTATATATCTCATTCTCATATTATGCCAATTCGTCCTCTATAGAAGGAATGTCAATACTTCTGGGTGGTGATTGGGATGTATCAACACCATTTCCATTTACTTTTGTTGTTTTTTTTCATATAGGTGGAAAATAAATATTTAGAGGTACTAGATTTTGGATTCTCCTTTAATTTAGGGTGTGTGTAGCCTAATTTGGGGCATCCATATCACCCTCCTCTTATGGAATATTTTTAGATTGTACCCCTCTACATTTGAATCATAATCCACATTATCTATTATTTTGATGGTGATGACATTCAAAGTCTATATCTGATAACGGTGGTTGTACAATTACATTCAATGTTGTTGGATGATATTGTACTACAAGCATTAGGTTCATTCCTAAAACCCTTGGACATGATGGTCTATTTTAGATTATCACGCCAATGGGGTTTTATTTCCTTAAACATATGTTCCTGTAGTGTTGGTCTATGAAAAGTGACCATGAGGCAGTGTCCGATCCAATTTTCTGAATGGGGCCTGGATAATTGGAATTTGTCTTGGGATGGGGGGAAAATGGGTGTCGAGCATTGATATCTGCCTCCTAACATGAAGAATACTGATCCTCTATGTAGTGATGATGATGATGAAAATTCCCTTAGCCTTGTGGGTTGGGGACTATATGAGGCCACAATTGGAATTGATTGACCCTATTAATGAGGATCCAATGATTATAGTCAAGTATTTAATGATTCTTGAGATAGACATTGAGATATAAATTCCACCAAACTAGTGTGTTGGGGTTGATCTAGAATAACTGTGGATTTCCCTCAGACCCTCTTAGGGGATGATGATCCTAATGATAAAAATTTAGATAAAAATTCCCCCATCCTCTAATATAAGGGTTGATCTGTAGTTGTTTCAAATATGTTATGAATCTTCTCAAGAGCTAATGATCCCTAAGGTGGAGGCAGTGTATTATATTCCCTCTTCCATGTGGTCTAGGTTCACTCATGGATGACAATTATGAATTCTATTATTATGATTTTTTATGTGGCATAGTTGTGCTTGTGTGGGAGTTGAGTGCAATGGAAACCCACTAAGGGAGTTAGTTTTATTGGAAGTAATTTGGATGATTTAAAATTTGGATTCTGTGTTTTAAATGTGTCCTCATTACTTTGAGGGGACTAGTTTAATGAACTTTTGTCTATCCTATCCCCCCCATTTGTGATATATTGGCACCATTTATTGAGGTAATTCAATTTTTGTGACAATTGTCTCATGCATTACCTAGCCCCTATATCTCATCGGAGGATATTACATTATTGGATGTTGCATCTCAGGGATTAAGCTGATCTTGGGATGAAGTGAACTGAAACACTCACTAATTTCTTCATCCTTGAATATGGATAAATGAGGAGGCTTTAGTTATTAGTTTCCAAAGAGTTGTGTTGAAATGGAGGCAATAATTCTATAGATTTGTGTTATGCAATTCTAGTTTTGGGTAATGGGCCATGTGTAAAATAGCTAGGTTTTGCTGAAAATAGAGTGTCTTTATGTTCTGAAGGTGGCCCTCATATCATAGATAAGGTATGTGTCTAGAAATTAATTACTGATGACTATCCTAGGTATTTTGGTGTATAAAATGCATGAAATCATTCTCTATCTCCTCTAGGATCTCATAGCCATAATTAGAAAGGGGCTAAAACATGGTGTGGAGGTTCTTCCTTACCAACTCTATCTATATGTCAAAGTTATATTCCTCTTAATTGGACATACAGACCTCTTTATAATCACAACACAATATATGTTTCACAGAGTCACCTACTAAATGAAGTGGAGTGTTTCTGGATGTTGATGGGAAAATATATATGTTTGACCCTGGTGTTTTGAGCATCTCTCTATATAATGGAATTTGTGTTTTTAACACCTCCATATATGGAGGTGTCTGGGAAAGGGAATGATTTCCTTGTTTGTGGGACATATCACCATGGAGGGGTTGACCATGGTGGATGTCAGGAGTAGATTCCTTGTGATCCATCTCCACACTACCACGAGGATGAATATCACAGTACTGATCACCTTCTTCTTTGGTTGAAGAGTTGTCAAACCTTTGGGTTGTTGATAATGTTTTTCAAATAACCTCAAGTAAGTTAGAAATGATAAAATTTTGAATAAGAGAATTGGTTTATATTATGGCTAAAATATGTGGACCTTCCTTCTGATATTTTTTAGGGATATGAGCATACTGTGTGACGACTACCATACGATATGGATAATTTTCTGATGTTTTGAGATTATGATCCAACAAAGGAGAATTTTATAGAATATGCCCATGATTTTATTCATTATTGGTAGGAATATAATCTAGACCTGAAGAACGTTCCACTACAACATGGTGATCCTCAGTCAAAATAAATATATGATCCCAATCCTAATCGTTTGAAGTATTCCTCCATCATTTTTTGATAGGAATATGAGTCTATTCTAAGGCATGTGTTTCTCTATCTTAGTGAGCCTCAGTTGGAATAAGAATTTGATCCTAGTCTGAATATGATTTACCATTAAAATATGCCATAGGTCCTCCAAAATTGGATAATGGATATGAAAATCCTCTTATATATCCTCTGAAGGATGATGATGAACTATTTTATCAGCATAAGTAGTCATATAAGGCTAAATTTCATGATATACTAAAATATTATTGGATGATTCAAAGATATGAATATGAGCCTATCCTAAGGCATGTACTACTCTTACATGTTTAGAATCACTTATAATGGGGATATTATCCCAATACTAAGCCTTTAGAGTATGTTTTTGGTCGATTTTATAGCAATGTGAGCCTTTACCAAGGAATCTGTCACTCTCACTTGGTGAACCCCAACTAGAATGGGGATATGAGACTAATCCCAAGCCTTTGGAATATGACACTATTAATTTTCAATAGAAATGTTCCCCTATCCTAATGAATGTGCCACTTTCACTTGGAAATCCCTAATTATAATGAAAATATGATCCTGGTCTAGTGCCTCATCTTTTACCATAATATAATAATAATCATCATGTATAGGAGAAGGAACATGCACTAGATCAAGATAAATAACTTTTCCATAGAGATCATAGTGTTGTGCTTCCCTGGATGTAGGGATATTAATATGTGTGTATCCCTATATCTTTATCTATTCCTGAATATACTAGTGGAGTTCTTTAATTATTGCTAAAATGTATTTTTACATTAGAAATTTGTGTGAATGATTGTAAGAATGAATATTTTTTGTCTCAACTACATACTAGAAGATAACATCATTTGAAGTAGGGATATATTCCCACTTCAATCTTCCTTTTTTACATTA
Organism: Viscum album; assembly: GCA_963277665.1. NCBI lineage: Eukaryota > Viridiplantae > Streptophyta > Magnoliopsida > Santalales > Viscaceae > Viscum > Viscum album. The sequence goes on along the minus strand of OY728142.1, from coordinate 679,114,148 downwards.
GAATATGTCTATGGGATTCATACACAGGGATAGGGATATGTGCCTCCCCCTTGATTGTTGTGGAATTATTCCCACAAAAATCTTCCAATTGATAATGGATATGATCCTTATCACTAGTTACTACCAGAATATGTCAGCTAGAATCATTAGAAGGAGTGGGGATATGAGCCCACTCAAGATTAAATAGAGCCTTCAACACTTGATGTGTTTTCCTTATATCATATTCATGGGTATCAGAGGTGGTAGTGTGTTTGGTGTTATACTCAGTAGGCGACTGAATGACACTAATAAAATGGTTATGGAATCAACAGTTGATAGGATCCCTCCTTGATGGCCCATGAACTAGAAGAGATCCTTATTCGACTCTTTAGTCCTCCTTCACTAGATACTGAAGGTGGTGATTTCCAAGCTTTTGGGATAATCTTCTAAATTGGTTAGAAGTGGCAACGAGTTCCACTAGATTCACTGAATCATTCATTGGATGATGTGGAACCATTAGTTTTAGAATTTGGATGCCCTTTTGGGGAGCATAAAGGGTCAAGATCTTACCATGTGGATGGTATTATTATAAAATTTTATTCTCCACCCTAAACTAAATATTTTGGGTAGATGCGGTCATTCTGAGTTCTGTAGATGTTTTAGTTATAATTACTTTTATCGAATATAAACTGGATGAAGACATTATATCAGGTCATGGTTTTTTAGTTAGAGAAGTATCTTCAGTCATTAATATAGAAATGATCATGGTTATCGATCAGTTCATCATCATAGGCATGGTATGTACTCAATAAAATATTAATTAGTAACATAATTGTACTTTGTTATGCCTGGTCTGGCCATTCTACTCATGGGTACATGTCGAAGTGAGGATGGAATTGTTTCATGAGAACCCTAACTATATAGGATCATCCATAAGATTCATGTTAGGTTCACCATTTTTGTTTTCACATGATATGAAAATAAAATGGCCCAACTTATGGACAACATGTCATTTTTGTATTTGGGAGATTCATGCCGGTTTGACTATTTGTGTTTTTTCTGAAAGATGATGTGATCATCACCAATGTGGAAAGATAAAAATGTTCTAATGTCTTGACTATTATGGTTTGATTTTTGTAAAATCATTCATGTCAGTTTGACCAAACATGTTCATATTACATAGAAACTCTCGATTGTTTTCACATCTTTGACTAGGTACATACCTTCTTTCCAAAGGAAGGTGGATAATTGGGGTTTTAAACCCAATGACACTTAGGAACTCACATTGGTTGAGAGGATTAAAGGTTGGGATCATCACTACCCTTTGGGGGTATCATTGCCTACTTCGGGGGATTATTATAGATTTAAGATATTATTGGTAATCTCATCCCAATACAAATAAAAAACTGGTTACCCTAAAAACTGATCATGGTATAAACTCTTTTTCATATAAAGAGGAATATATATGTTAATCCATCTATATGTATCCGAGATTCTACATACATTTCCCATTAATGGATAGATTATTATTTTTTGAAGTTGTAAAACTAAGAACATAAGAATTTATTCCCATACAAGTAGGTGATTAATATGTGGAGTATGGGATTGAAACATTATAAGGAATCCCACATATCCTTCTTACAAAATAAATCAAAACCCACATTGTTTGTTAAACCTATTCTGTTTAGAATAATATGAAAAGAACATATATGAAGGAACATAGGAATCAAGTATTGAGATGGATACTTGGAAGGAATAAAACAAATCCAGTTTATAATAGGATTCAGAGTCATCGAAGTTTGATCACACCCTTAGGAATGGCCATAATGTATATTCCCTTGTATGGGGGAAGTCATATCATGCCACTAATCAAGGATTATACAATAAGGTTTTCATGAGTGGATGATATTCATGAAGCAAATGATATGAACATTGACGCTCCCTAAGCCCACATGATCCATGATTGGTGTGAGAACAAGGGATAGAAAATAACCATTATCACTACATTTGGATGCTAGAATTATGTGTTGGTATATCCCTTTCGGTGTTTAATATTGATATTGATCCTTAATAAGGAGTCCTATGTGTCCTAGTTATTTCAGGAATCAGATTCATCGTAGTTTAATTGATTTTTTGATCCGCTGATGGATAAGGTAGAATGATCATCCCATGGGAGTGATTAGGTCCCGAGGGTTGGATTGTCAGAGACATTGTGGGACGTACACTAAGCTGGATTCCCATTTAATCTTGGGCCAAATGAAGTCATCCTATTTATCCTAGTAAAGAAAGGAATCAGTGTTCTCATAGTTCAATTGGATCATGGATTACAAGTTGAGGATTCCCTAATAAGTGCACTAGACCATGTTACCTTATCCTAGGATGCCTAGTGGGCTGGGTATTTTTGTTTTCATGGCCTAATTTATTATCTACCTAACATATCAGAGGTTTTATGAACATGTCATAGTTATCTAGAAAACATTCGAGGATAAAATTTCATAATTTAGTTGGATTTTCCATAGAACATATCATGCGATGGGTGAGAGGTCTACAAACCATCTCATGATCATGGCTTCTATGCTTGATGAGTGTTGCATAACCTGGTTGACTTATCCATAGGATGTATCATGATCTAGGATGTCATTTTTGGAGTGTTCTGCATGTCATAGTTGACTTTCCTAGAGGATGTCTCATGATCTAGAATGACATGTCTAGAGGGTGCCACATAACCTAGATAACATGTCAGGAGGACACTGTGAGAGCTGGTTGGCATGCTTTAGTGACATCACAAGACCTAATATACAAGAAGTAGTGCATTATTTTAATGTTATAAATATTTATAGAGTTAATTGCAATCTAGATGGATAACTTAGAGAATTTCAAAAGACATGGGTGGCATACCTAGAGGGTGTTTTCAAATTCCATTAACATGTATAAGGGATATATTAGGATCCAAATAGTATGTCAACTGATCATCTCATGATCTGGGAGACATGTCCCAGTGTTGTCGTGTGACCTTAGTGGTTCATGATAAGAGAATGAGGATCATTTTATATGTTCTTTGTGTAAATTTCTCATATTTTTAGTCTTTATTCCATACATTTATTTCATATGTTCCTTTGATTTTTCGAATGTTATCTTGTTCTAGGTTTTTCATGACCCAAATTACATGTGGTATGTCCCTCACATAATCTATACAAAATTCCACAAGTTCTTCATGGGATATTAAGTGATCATGTAATGTTCCTATTCATGTTGAAAAATCCTTTGATTCATTCCTCAAATTTTACCTGGAGGAAGACTTTCACGATAATGTGATCAATCACTCCAAGAAATATGACCCTACACTCCCATGTTTGATAAACTGAGGGAAGCATTTTTTTAATGAGTGGAGGATATATAGAATCACCACCACAGTTATAAAATTCCTTGTTTACTGAATATATATCAAATTCAGATTGGATCTGCAGGAGGACTTTGGTATCACTTATGTCACACAATCTTACCAAAGATCATCTAAGGGGTGTTACATTACATTCAATGAACATAATACCATCCTGTAAACACCCCATTTATTGAAATTTTGATTGTAAATGTGATTTTTACTTACCATGTGGCCATGAAAAGGAGCTTTTACAAGGTTGAGCTGACATGTCATGAGGTCTTTGTGAGATCCGGATGCCTTTTCAAAGGCTTTCATGTGATCTGAAATTCCATCTTTCGGATCTTCCTCCAAAATATGGTGGATTGTTAATAGGGTATCTGTAGTGTCTTACAAACTGTGTGGGGACATCACATGAAGATATAATACCACACAATTCCTCCAAATTCTACATATTTTTGCCCTTTATTTTGTAAGGATTTTGGATTATTGTCTAACCTCCATTGGTTTTAAATGTCATGTGATATGGAGGAGTTCACTTGAAAGAGTCCACATGATTAGATAATGTCTTGGATTCCATCAAAAAAAAAAATAGGATTGTCTTAGGGGGGATATTTGTGATTTTAATTAGGTGACGTGTTACACATGACTGGTTTTCATGAACCTTTGAAGTACATGTGATCACATGTCCTTTAGAGGTTTACAGGATCTATGAGCTTTTTCCACCTTATTACCCTTTTTTCATAGAAATATTACCCATTTTTTTGTTATTTCATCACTTGTATATATTATGATGCTCATTTTGTTGGCATAAAATGTCATATTCACCCTAGGATCCCACATCCCATCAAGGTCCCCTACACCGCTTTAAAATAATTCTCAAACCACAGTTTTATTAGGCACCTTTCACTTAGATTTCATTGTCATAAGATGTTCAACTTCATGGTTTGGTCCTCATCAAATAACCTTATAAGGTATGATGTGTCCCCTTAGGTGGAACCAAACTATGTGAGTTATGATTCCTTTCATAGGGATACATAGGATGCCCATATCATGGTCCCAATCCTAACACCGAAAGAACTTAAATCTCTTGGAAGATGATAAATCTCACCATGCCTCACTATGTGGCTTAAATCCATCATTGTAATAATAAATGATAAATGAATCTATAATTTGTTCACAAAAGGATACCATTGATGGAGAAACTCTGATACATTAATATTTCCCCATCAATGATGAAACTTCAATACATACAGATGACTGTAATTTTCATTATTCTATTAATTGATTTTTAAATTAAGAAAGACTCATGTAATAATTAGGATTAAATGAAGGATTCCTGAATTTGTATTAAATCATTAAGAGAGTCCCTAAGTGGGAAATAATTTCTCCCAAAAGGGTATGATGATATTGAATTCCTATCCCCTCCACCAATGTGAGTCCCTATGTGTCATTAGAGACATTACCCAATGATCGACTACCTTTGGAAGATAATTTCATGAAACATATTGAATAAGGTAACAGTTGGGTGTTTCCGTCCCAAATAAAAAAACCCATTGGAAGCTGTTTTAATATGGTGAAGCTAACATGAATGATTGTGAAATTATTCAAACCCCCAAAATCATCCATCCGGTGAATACACCCACACATATTCATTAGAATAAAAAATGGTCAACTAGATGTGAAACCTTAAACAAGATGATGGTGTCACCTATATGTCATGTCCCTTTTACATTCAAAATGATATAGGAAAAAACATGGATCGAACACAATCAATTGAACATGTGTTCATTTGTTGAGATTCTTCTTTGATGGGGTATTCCTAATTCTGTTTATCACATATATTCCTGGAACATTCAACTAGATATCCCTTTTATCCAAATTGTGTCACACCAATCTAGTATACATACAACTCATTCAATGCAAAAACATGGTCCTCAACCGAATAGAGGACACCATAACCTATCCAACATATTCAAAAATGAGTCTAAAATGCATTTTTTTAGTGCCATCTATATGGAATTTTATTAACCCTAGATACCTCTCAACAAGACCCACATCTCATGAAGCCCCGCCAACCATCCACTCAGTGACGGTTGGTGGTCCATAAGCAGATAACACCAGTTGTCATATCAAAACATTTAGGGAGCCTATACCTAAAATGTTATAACAAAATCTAACCTTATATAATATAGGTAGATTAATAGGCCACTTATGTCCTCATCTAGATAGTACAGGGGTCCCTTCAAAGGTATCCTTCAAGAACCTACTACTGTAAATTTTGCACAATATCACACCCTAGGCATGATGGGTTTGTTTCACTTGGGAGTCCAACCCAGGTCACCTAGACCTACGGACAGAAGACATACCACTATGGGTGGAAACAATATAAAATATAACATGTGATTAAATATTTTTCCTCCATTTAATCCCAACTATCAAGTATAGTGGCACACCATGGGAAAGCACAAAAACCTTCACACACAAGAAAATCATGCCAACATAGTTTCGCAGTTTCAAAAGAACCCCATGAGTCAAATTCAGTGAAAAATTATGAGAATGCATAGACACCTTCCCACATTAGAAAAAAACTCTAAAAAATGGGTGTAAATTACAACCAGACACACACACACCTGCGACATCTATCAATTTTACCATCCCAGTTTGGTAGCATTTAGAGAAACTAGTCAACAATCACCGATAAAAAATATAGGGAAAACCCATATCTATACCACCACACTTGAGTAATGTTGGTATATACCAGTAGGAAATGAAGGATAACATAATGGAGACACAATTTCGGTAGCCATAGAATGGGAATATATTTTTATTCCAACTAATAAAGTTTCCTACTACATCTTGAAAATGGTGAAATGGGAGACTCAAATTTCAACCCACATCCTAAAATCCTGGTAGTATATAATAATGATAGTGATAGTGGTAGAAAGGCAGACAAAATAATCCACCCCCAATATTGGGGTGACTCACCAACACAATGTGAGGGTTATTATAGAGGATTCACACACATTTTCTTTTATCCTTGCAGGTCATTTTCCAAATCCCCTGATGATATATGGACTACAACATCAGGTCCATACCCCTATTCCAATTGGTGGTCATCAATATACCCTTGTGGGTATTCCAAATTAAGAATAAAACTCTACAAAAATTGAGAATATTATTGAAAAATTTCAGTATAAACATAAGATAAAATCAAAAAACCTTCCACATATGAAAGTCTTTATCCCCAAAAAGTGGATCTAATATCCCGCAAAAATGCATGGAAAAAAATAATCACCAATAGTGACTATAAAATGAGGAGCTGATCTACTATCCTAGACTGCATAATAATGAAGTCATTAATGACTTATGTCATTTATCTATGGAGGATTAGGATCATACACTTCTATTACCAAATTAGAAAAATAGAAGAAATTGTTCTGGACATTCTCACTGGATGTCTTACTATGAAGTCAAGATTCTTTCATAGAATCTGATTGATCTTGGGAACCCATCTCCCGATAAGGTCTGTGAAATACCTTTGTGTGGCCAGAAGGAAAAATAGTAAGGACATCATCTCCTTAATATCATCCATCCTGAAGGTCCTCTCTAGGGTATGTGTTATGGGAATTATCATTATATTCAAAAATCAAGTCCTTACGGTAGTCCTCCCCATGATGGAATTAAAATTAATTAAATAAGTCATCCCAATTCTAATTTAATTTTGAGAAATCCATCCTAAAATATGGAACTTGGGTAAATGAGGCTAGTCATGCCTAATTATTCATCACTGAAAAGTGGAATCCTTTCTCAACTAGAAGACAACCAATGAAAATGTTCATTCTATGAACCACCCTCAGATCACTTGCCTTCTAATATGATAGAGGAAATATATAATAATCGTCTTCATTACAATAAATAAGAGGAGAATCATTTAGTTTATCTAGACCAAGATGAGGAGAATATAAAGAAAGATGAAGAAGACATGTTGAACATGAAGGTATATTAAGACAAATACAATATATCAATCATCTTATGGCCTTTATCTACTCCCCAATACAACATTCCAATGGAATTGTTTGAAGATTGTGTGAATAAAATATACATAAATGTATGAAACACTCTTCTTCACATAAAATATATACTACATTCTGATGAATATCAAATACACAATAAGGTAATCGAAAGAATACACCACCAAGTTGACTTGTCGATTATCCTATCTACAGAACACCCAAAATTTTGAAAACAACATAGTGACCTTAAACATTCATGTTTCAAAGAATTAAAAGAGATTTTTCATATGATTGATAAATCTCCATTTGGTTTTCATATCAGTGGATAGAGAAAATACAGGGCATTGAATTTCACTGTGCACCAAAATCAGAAAAGAACGTTGAAGGCGAAATCAATAAAATTTCATAGCCTAATGCCATCTTCAAGAAACATTATCTTTTTGCAACAGATGGCCTGATCAGAAAATATCAGCTTTGAATGAATCTTGAAAACATTATTCCAGAAGAGGGAGATCCATTAAAAAACTCCATCATCAAGCATCTGAAAATATTGATCAATCCTTCCACTTAAGAGAGGCAAATCATTATAAATCATGAATATATTTAAAAGTATGAGGATTAGTTGAAAACCAAACAATTAACCCAACCCAAATCCCAAAAAGGATCTATAAAATCAATAAATAAATAATGGAAGTAGTATCCATAATAATCTAAGATAAAATCTATCCAGTAGGGGTGGGGGTTTTTAGCACATCATTTGAGGTCGGAAAAATAAGTGTGAAAGTTTGTGGAAATGGAATAGGAATAGCCCTAACCCAAAGGGTAGGGGAATTGTTTTTACTCCAGTATCCTACTCCTCAATGGAATTCAATATTATACAGTGTTCTATAAAATAGATCCTCCCTTTTTTTCCCATTCTGTGACATTATGTCCTAACTTGGAATATGCATGAAAAAATTATCTAGATATTTCTTTCGAATAACCATCTTCAAAATATTTCAAAGAGGACTAGTGGTGTAGAGAAAAATTACTCATAGAGGGTTCAAAAAAAGGATGTATTTCAAAGCGACTGATGAAAATCCTATATTAAATTATTAATTAGTGAGCATTATTAAAATGACCTCTATAGATGGTACATAATAAGATATCAATGCAGATGAACAAGAGGGGGAATTTTCTAATAATAATAAGGTCCATACATGAATGATTGAAGAAGTTGTGTATACCCAAAACCAAAGGGTTTATATGAATATATGGATTCCCTATACTACTCCACTACTACCACCTATATGAGAATCCGTTAAGGAAAATGGTAAAGGTATGGTTGTATACCACCCAACTCCCAAAGAGTTCAAATGGACCACACATGAGGAAATACTCCGTTAGTATGAGGAATAGATGAAGGAGTTTAGGAAACTCAGTGTAGAACTACTCTATGGAAATATACCTACTTGACATGTTCTATAATAAGAGTCTTAAATTGTGCGTCTATCTGATGAACCTCATCAAAAAGGGTTCATCCAATAAAAAAAAATTGGGGCCAAAACATCCTCTCAATTTGGGGTATAGATTACCAATATACATGTACCCAATTTTAGAAATATATTAGTAATTCCCTCCCTTGGGAAAACAAATAGTTTTTTCCTAGGTATATCCTCATAGACTAACCCATGTAGGCTACCCACTATGGGTACAAACAGATCCACCATATATGGTGCCACATATTTCTTCCCCTACTTAAGCTCATGTTCAACCATATATCTCTCAAGGGATTGTCAATACCATTGAGTCATTAATTTTTTCATTGGAAATTATATAAGAGAAAATAACACTATTTTATCTAGAAAGAAATCCTTACTTGAATGGGTTGATATGAGCCTTCCACCTCCAGAAATTGGGAACCCTAAATTTCTAATTTTTAACGTCTTGTTGGACCTGTATAATAATTTGATGTATTTTGTTTCCATGTGGGATCCAATGACGGGGATCCTTGAAAAATTGAAATAAGTGAAAATTAGGTGATTCATGTTAAAACTACAAGGGATGACATTCATGTGGTACACCAGTTAACTGACTCGCTCAATCTTGGGATTGGAATATCTCCATCAAAAGTGTCTCTTTCAATTCATCCCAACATTGTAGAAGACCATATTCCTAGAAATCAAAAACTAAAAAAATGGGATAATGAGAGGTTATTATATTTAATTTCTTGGTGTAATGGGTAAAACTACTATCTTTACCCAAATACTCCCCATTAATATTTGCTTTCCATCTATGTTGAGAATCTACTTGATGAGTTTTTCATGCTGATCATCCCTATGAAATATACAAGAGGGTTTGTGGATCTCAGAACCATTGATCAAATATTGAAATATTCCATAAAATTAATGAATTTCAAGTCCCAAGATTCTATCAATTAAAGGTAATTTAACAAGGAAATCAGAGGTTATGATAGTCATCCTAAAGAGAATCCCTACACTAACTATGAATCTGAATCCCATACTAGATTGTGTAACACCTCCTTGCGAACGTTAGAAATAATTTTTTCCTCACCATAAAGAGAAAAGGGAGAATTTGAAAAAAAATAGTTTTAGAATCTATAGAATAATTTTTATTACTTCTAATATGACCAAGTCCCTGGCTACTTCATCACATCATAAGAGATCAAATTTATCAAGTTTCTGAAGACCAAGAGGCCTGATCAAGATTGTCTCAAGGATCTCCCAAATTATTCCCCATTCCATTGAACATTGGGTCACACTATCTTGTAATGGATCATTTTTAAACACATACTACAAAAAATGGTAAAATCTAAATTAGTAAAGATGGGAAAAACACCAACACAAGTGGAATATGTCTCCATAATGACCATGGGGGGATAGGGTGAATGGAAGGTAGTTATTTTCCATAGCACATAAAAGTTCATTGATTGGTTGAATATAAATACAATAAACCAGTCTCATGAAATCTTTTGAGTATAGTTAATGAAACCAATTATGCCACCAGAAGCTTCTGTTATAGCACAACTAGCTCCAAGAATAACACAGTCCTCTAATAGATAGGCTTCAAAAAAATGAAATGAGCTGAAGGGAAGAGAAAAATTCTTAAAGATGAACCTATAATAAGGAAATTGTTTGCATTAAATCTCTAAAACTTCATTCCCTCAGTCCCATAATACTTATCACCAACCCCACCAAATGGTACCACAAGAGTTGACCTTCCAGATGGAATCCTCATTAGATGATGAATTAGTCATTAGTTCCATTAATGTCATTCACATAATGGTTCCAATATCTAATGATGAATTTCTCCATGAAAAAGAAAAGGGAACCAGTGGAATAATCCAAAAGATCCAAGGATACAGGGTAATAAATGGATATGATAGAAATCAATATTCTTTTCACCCCAATTTGAATAGTATATAATGAAAAAAATAAATGGAGAGACCTCTAGAAGGCCCAATAAGAGTAGGAAATATCCCCTATTTAATCCATGTGTCACCATGACCAGATCATTATGGTAGATTGATTATATGAGGAAATGTCTTCAAATAAACCTTTATCCATAGGTAGGCCTTATCGACCTAACCCACTATGTACATAATCACATTTGACTCATTTTCCAAGGGCTGATTTACTAACATTAAGCATTTTATCACCTAAAGAACCTACAAAAGAAAATCTCCATGATGGTAAGTACACCCCATTATCCTTGAAGTATAAAATTATAAAGAAAATAGCCCTAATTTTGGATATATTTCCAATATTGTATGCTCTAAGTCTATCTAAATACCTTCAGGAAGCACTCATAGAGGCTTTACTAGCCCTCAAGAGTTTGAGGATGAAGTTTCTACAACTGAAATTTATCATGAAGAGATCAATCTGAAGAATGAAACGTTATCATGTACTTCATGAATCAAGACAAAGATATTTTTATGTAAGGATACATCAGACCCATGTATGTGTTTAGAAGGATAAATAAAATTGACATCTAATATGCTTTCATTGAAAATGTCTAAGGAGCTAGACTCATTCGGGTTCGAAAACACTATCAACTAGCTCTTATCCTAACATCGAGAATTTTTATTCATCAAATACATCCCCTAAGAGTAAGAAATAATAATAATACAAAGAAAGAGATCAAGAGGAAGAGTAAAAGGATAAAGACCTTAAGGATTCCCTTATAGAATTTGTGTAGGGTGTCACTACCAGCATTGATGAACTCAAGAAAATAAACTTGGGTACATAGGATAAATCACGGTCCAGTTCGACTAGTGCAACCAAGTATTCATAAATACATAGGTATATACCATTTTTATGAAGCAACATTAGTAATTTTTTTTGGAATTACTTAGAGATTTTTGGCCTCTATCCCAATTTGTTCATTCACAACATTGGATTTACAGAAAACCACTATGGATATAAACAGGTGGGTATAAGGAAACTTGACTCAGAATTCTAAAATTGAGCAAGAATTTGAAAATATTATCCAGGAAAATTTCATTTGGGATGTACAGTATCCAAATTGGATTTCCAACATAGTCATGTAAAATAAAAAGAATGGAAAAATCATGGTCTAAATCAACTTCAAAGAAATCAACCAGTACTTTGTGATTGATGATTTACCTATTCCAATTACAAAACTCATAATTGATGCAACATATTAATATCATGACCTCTTCTACATGGATGAATATTTTGGTTACAATAAAATCTAAATGGATAAAGAGGAAGAGTAATACATTTCCCATGGGTCCCCCACAGATTATATTTCTATTGGGTAATGCCCTATTTCTTATAGAATGTTGGTGATACATACCGACATTCCATGAATCACATCATCAAACCCTTATTAGGATGGTTTTTTGAATGATACATTGAATACCTATTGGTTAAGTATCAATGGAATTCTAACCACCTAGGTGTTCTTGATACCATATTCAACAAACAATGGTATCATAGCCTAATGATGAACCCCTTAAAATGTTTTTTCAGGGTTACCTTAGGGAACTTTTTTCGAATACATGTATAACATGTTGGTATTTATTTTTACCCTAATATGAAAAAGGATATCCTCAACATTTCACGTCATCAGAACCACAAATATTTGAGCAGTTTATTGGGATATCTATCATAAATTCAGTTATTTATATAAAACCTCATAGGAAAGTGTTTTCCCTTCATCAAGTTGATAATTAAGGGGGTCATGTTTCAGTTGACTAAGAACTACAAAAAATATTTTTATATACTCATGAAATATCAACTTAGTAAACCGGTGTTAATGCCCCATGTTGAGGGGAAACCACTCATTCTGGATTGATATCCCTAGAATGATCAATGGGTTCTCTACAGAAACAAAATGATGTTGATGAGAATGAAAACAAACTCTATTATATTTGTCAAACTGTGCTTGACACAAAGAATAATTATTCAAATATTGATAAGACCTTCTGGGTATTAATATTCATGGTTCAAAATCTATACAAATACCTTTAGCACCACAAGGTCAATTTGGTTTATTGCAACATCTTAATCAAATATATCCTCAACTGTTGTATGTTTACTAGATTTTTGGCTTGGTGGGAGGTTATTTTTTAGAATTTTAACATTATTTATGGGCCTTAGAAAAAAATCAAACCGAAATATTTGGCATAATTCTTTATAGAACATCCATCTTTAGAAACAACATCGTTAAATACTAAATTTTTTAATGATGATATATTCTCTATTAAAGAGGGAACCCAGATATGGGGAATATATTTTGATGGTGCATCTGAAATCCCAATAGAAATGATAATGGAAGAACCCATTCTCAAAAAATTCATGTTGGGTTTCATGCTCATTTATCAAGTAAAAGAAGTCATACCTTAATCCTTCCTAGTTTTAGAAGTCTATAAATACCAAAAAGTAGAATATCATGCCCCCATTAGGGGGCTATAACTGAAACTTCAAATGCCTGTGGACCACATCAATGTCAAAGATGATTCTAAGTTGGTAATTAAATGGATAGAAGTATATTATGCTATCATAAAAGATGATATAATCCCAGATATTTATTATGTCTAGCGACTAATTTAATAATTCCCCTATGATTAGATATTGACTCACATCCAACAATCGCAGAATTCCTTGGATGATGGATTAGAAAATTCATCTATGGATTTCATATTTCTAGAAAAGGATATAATAGTCTGCAACAATATACATCTCAAAATGGTGTCACATTTTTTTCATGTCATCTTGGATGTAATAAATCAGGTCAATTCCATCCCTGAACTGGATGATTCTATGATTGGTTAGATGATACCCCTTATGGAATACCTCCAAAATGATTTGATCTCATCTTATAGAGCTATAAAATAAGAAATATGAAAATAACTAACCAAAATCACTCTTTATGATGGCTTGAATCACAAAAAATTCTTCTATAAAATATGCTTTAATGGATTCTTTCTCAGGTGAATTGATAGATAAGTGAATACTGATGTCATGAAAGAAGTGCATATGCAAGATTTTGGTGCCAAATAGTTTTGGTTCAAGATTTCCACTCATATCCTGAGGCTTGGATTCTTTTTTTCCTTCAATGATACAGGATTACAGAAAATTCACCATGTAGTGTCATTTCTGCAAAGTTCTTTTCAACTTCATCCATAAATCCTCAAAGTTTATACAAAAGGTAATATACTCTAGGACATTTTTAATATAGGGAATAGATATTGTAGGGTCGTATACACTAGATAAATTCAATCAATTAAAATATATAATAACTAATACCAAATTATTCCCAAAAAGGGATGATGTAATACCCCTCAATGAATTTAAGACCAAAATCATTTTAAGATTCATGAAATCCAACATCACTACTAGATTTGGTTTCCCTCATACAATAGTTATGGGTAAGGAATCCAGTTTATTTTCTACTAGTTTAGAGATTCTATATCTGGTGTATAATATAAAATTGAACCATACATACCTCTATCATGAAATGACCAATGTAAAGATAGAGGAATTCAAAAATACTTTATCAAACATACTCGATAAGATGATAGATAAGGATAAAAAGACTTGGACTAACAAGATCTTCCATTATTTATGGGCTTACCATGCTACTACTAGAAATTACATGCGGGTAACTTCATATTTGCTTGTATAAAATACATAAGAAGTCCAACCCATTGAGTTCCAATTTCCATCACTCCACATTTTCATCTTTAATCCATAATCCATAAGTGAGAAATCGTAAAAATATAAGGTTTAATTGCAGTGAATTGATGCGTAAAGGCTTTATACCATGAAATAATTTGAGGTTCATAAAAATAAAATAGCATGGTATTTTAATAATAAATTATACCTTCACACTTTCCTCCAAGGGGAGCCGGTATTGGCCCTCTGGATCTCGATGATACTAGGGAGGACTTCTCCAATTCTTGAGACAATGTCATAGGGACCTTATTCCTTACACAAGGTCCACTCTAATGGAGCTTATTACCTAAACATGATGGATGGAGATCTCATTACAGACCATACCAATGAAGTATTTCTCAATAAATACTTTGTCGGATAAGGAAAACACTTCTTCTACATTGCATGTTAATAAAATGAATGACTCCTCCCCTGTGGCCATATGATATCAAAATGAATGGATTACCCATATTTACTACATGATGTTAAAGAAAATAGCATCCTATTTCTCTATGAATAAACATAAAAGGGAAAAAAATATGGTCCCGGTCATATGACCTAAAACTACATGACACCGTAGTTCAAGTCATAAGACTCTAAACAACATATTCTTACATATTAGTAACAAGACATTAATATTTATGAAAATATCTTCATTGGACTAAGTAAAACTGCATAACAATTTGATCCATGCTTGAGAGAATCATGATCCTTAGAATTGTTCTCCCACAACACCTCCATTAATGATCTATGTGTGGAATGATTTGTTACATCACATGATATTTAGTGATTCATGAATTAGAAATATTTGGTTCATCCTAATCACAAACATGTCCCCTTACCTATATATTGGTTATACATATATAGGATGACATCACAAAAGAACTAAATGTGGATTTATTCTCTCCGAAAATGGGATAAATAGTTATTTATCAACCCGTTTTTCCTTGGACCATCCATGAAGAATACAAAATACCTTATATATTGTATATAAACAGAAAAAATCAATAGAGGAGACTCCACACTCCATGGATAATGACAGTCCAAATACCCCCTTTATACTCAAACAGATTCCTTCCACACATCATAAACCTTGAACTAGGAAATTTTAAATCACTATAACCATTACTTAGCCATCTTTAATAGAGTGAAAGATTCCTATGGACTCCTTTTTTTACTATTTATTGATACACAACATTCAGATTTTTATAATTATACCACCAGAAGGGACTTTCAACCATATTCACATTATTCCTCAATAGAGACCACTTTTATCTCTGTATGCCTCAACAAGATTATTATGGGAACCTAATTTTTAAAAATTGGTCCACATTCTTTCCTTTTGTTCTTTTCCCATAACACTTCTCATGATCTAAAAACCCCAAAGACAATGGTTTATGATTAACCTCATCACATATGATGTACATTGAGACATATGTGTCTTGATAAGCCTTATAGAATTTATAATTTTAATTAAATTTTTTAATTTTCATATTTACTAAAACATCAAGACACCATCTCATCCTAGTCACATGAAATTAAACTATATGAAAGAATCTTCATCACAATATGTTAAAATTTAGTCTAACTATATGAAACAATAAAATGATTCCCTATAAAACTATTCTAGTAAGAATCCTATCACAAACATGAGCTTCCTCTCATAATGTGATTCCTCGAATGCCAAAATAGTATTTATCGGGCTTCATGCCTTCTATTTTCACATTGTGTAACATTATCCCTTATTACATGATGAAAAATAGTATGGCATCCAATAACTATGTATGTAATGATTCTCATTCCCCTAAGGTACATAGAGATGTCTGGATCATACATCCTAGTCCAACCACCACTAGATCAAAATTCTCATGTCCTTCTTTTTAATAAAATTTTTTCAGTGCAAGAAACCACTTCAATTCCTTGTTTCTCACACAAAGCATAGATCAAGTGTGGTTATGAGTTTTATTAAATAATTTACTATATTCTTGAGCTATATAAATTCAAATCAAGGTTATCCAGTTCTTATAAGAAGGACTATAAAGGTAACACCTAACATCCTTATCTCATGAAATTAAAATGTATGGTTAACGTATCTTACATGACATAAATTTATGAACAACATGTGACTAGATTCTCACTTTTATGAGATATATTATGAAAATAGGATCTAACATCCTAGTCCAGTCACAATATAAAAAATTACCCCTCTCCTAGAATGATCCTGATCTATACAAGATGGTCTAGTACGGGTTCTCTCCATACTCATGATCCCATATTCCAAACACCCCATTCTATACAAAATAATTCAATTAGTTGCGGGGAATCTCTCCACGAACTATGTGTGGATTGATTCTCTCTTTGATGGGTTACATAGTGATGCCCAGATCCTCTGTCTTGGGCCCAACTAAAATATAAAAAAATACTCCTTTATTATATGTGGTTTATACATGTATAGGGAAAATAGTTCTCCCCAATCTCAAGAAATTTTGATATGAAATTATCCTTCCATATTCAGAAACATTCCTTCCAAAAAAAATTTTGTCTTGGAAAATTTTAATCTCCATAACCTTTTTTTTGGTTATTGGTATTGGATTGTCAAATTCTTGAGGATTCTATTATTTGACTATGCACTGATACACCCCAGTAGGATTTGTGTATGTCACCCAAAAAAAGGTTCTATATATAAGAGGATTCCATTATTTTAATGTGCATTGATATGCCACATTCATATTTCCATAAGCTACCCACAAAAGGGCCTATCAGTCAGAGGAACATTTATCCTTAAGAGATACCTCTACCATCTCCATAATCCCCAAAAGAAATTATTTTAGAAACTTATTTTTAAACATGTTATATTATCATTCATTTTA
Source organism: Viscum album (assembly GCA_963277665.1). NCBI lineage: Eukaryota > Viridiplantae > Streptophyta > Magnoliopsida > Santalales > Viscaceae > Viscum > Viscum album. The sequence continues at coordinate 679,096,723 of OY728142.1, read as the reverse complement.
TATTTGTCCCATATCAATTTTTTGGATCTAAAAACCCCAAATTTCACCTTAAAACCTACACAATTCATGGATGAGGATGATAGAACATTCATGGATAGATTGCAATGAAATGAAAAATCATTAATATTTTGGTCAAAGTGAAATGAACTTAAACTATTTACCTCAACATCCTTTTTCACATGACATTAAACTACATGGTTCATGTCTTTGTCACATGACATTAAACTGAATGATGCTTCAAGCCTTTTCAGGGAGGATATTTTCCTTTTGATGTTGGTCATCCATAGAATCAACCAAAAGAACTTTGTACATCTATATTCTCATTACATCAAGAAATGTAGTGATGATGATTATAAATAATTGGGAAAAAGTACCTGAAGGTGTATTATAGGTATTTTATGTGTGTGGTTGTGTTTATTTAAAAATATAGATGAAAAATAATGATTATGGTTGATGTTACAGTAGTATCATTTTAAGGTGGTCCAGTTTCCTAGTGTTTTCCAAATGTTTGGGTCTCAAAAAAAAGAAATTGATTTTAGAAAAAGTTGGTTTTTGGAAATAGAGAGAAATACTATCAGACCATTAAGGATGGTATGTGAACCATGAATAATTTTATATGGAACATTCATGTGAAATGATTCATGGGGGAGAAATGGTTCGCAAAATGAAAAATGGTTTTCGGAAAGGATCACCGTATAAAAAATGTGGAAAAAGCTCACTGGAGGCTTGCAGTATGTGGGATGGATTTTTATTTTTGGAAATGAGGCAGTTATTGGATAATATAATAAGGTAATTATTGGAGAAAATGTGATAGTGATTTTGGCCACTGAGTAGGAATAGTGGATGTACATGGACCATCTAGGGAAGAAAGGTTCACAAGAGATTCATGGTACGATATGAAGGATGTACCACTTTGATGATTTGGGTAAATCTTGGATTAGAGGATTATGTGGATCTGTATGTTTGTATAAGGATAAACAATCCCATCATTAAGGTGGGAGCGGTTTTCATAAGAAAACATCTTTTCTCGGAGAATTCAGCTAAGTCTGAAGTGGTTTGTGGGAAACAAGTGTGTGAAGGAGAAGTGGTTTGAAAGGAGGATTCTATGAAATGATAAGGATTTCATTGAAATGGTTCATGAAGAGGTTTTTTTATGAACTGTTTCTTGCAAAGGAAAATGATACATGAAATAGAGGTGGTTTGCAGAGGCGAAGCGGTCCACAATTGAGGTGGTCTGTGAAAGAAGAAAGTTTTTTATGTGAAATCAGATCACTGAGATAGTACATGGAGTCTCTACATGGCAGAAAAAGCTAAATATGTTCACAGAAGAGCTATTCAACAAACCATATACACTTAACAATTCATAGAAGAAGCAGGAGGTTCGCGATGGTACCTAAACAGTTCATTAAAGAAATTCTTACTTACTAATAGTACTTGGGAAAGTGGATTTCATCTATGGGTTAAAACAGGACATAAATAGAGTATATACCTATAGTTTAGGATGCATGATTTCATGAAAATGAATGGACCTATAGGTACAAAAACTTTGAGTGGATCCGCTCCAAGAGTAGTGAGTGAAGGAAGAGGAAGACAATGATCTTTTCCACCAGTAGTGAGCCAAAGAAAGAGACATTGGGAGTGACCTTTGGGAATGAAGTGAGTAGACCCTAATTATTATAAAGGTAGTGATCCTGGGAATATAAGTTATCTAGCCCAAACAATGTAATCGGTAGAGAGCATTAGTGGATTTGATACATTGGCATATAATTGATGTATTCTCCTTCGACGAAACCCAATGATGGTGAACCATGTAAAATTGTTGTGTCCTATGCATGATTTCATTTGTTTTTATATATTTATATGGGATAAAGAGAGAATTTTGTTTTTCTTAATAATGAAAAAAGATTCGAAGGGATAATTGTTTTAATGTTTAATACCCTGATTCACCCCCCCCCCTCAGGATATTTGACATAGTAGACCTAACAATTGGTATATAAGGTAAAGGTTGAAAGTCAGTGGTTCTCTATCAGTAGAATAAATAGTTGTAGTAAATAAAAAAGGGATTTTGATCTTTGATAATAAAAATTTACAACAATATAAGAATATGATTCAACACTACACCCAACCATTAGGAGTGGATTTCATCACAGCAACTATGCATGGAATGTCATCCGATATCAATAGATATGCTTTATAAAAATCTTAAATAAGGGAATTGAATGATCAAGATAATTGAATTAATGCTTTATGTGGAACCTATCAAATGTAATTTTTATGAAGGTGATGTCATGTAAAACATCACATGTTATGTTATAAAAAATGTTGAATATTTGAGGGTGACACAAAAGAAGTGAGAGAAGAAAATACGTTGGTTCTATGGAAAAAGTATGACAATATTATATTGAATTTTAAAGAGTTTGTTGATTCATTATTTGACAAGGTAAAATATTGTTGTGGAGGACATGTAGGGTCTTGGAGAATTAACTGAAGATATAAATAATGTGAATTGTACCTTAAGGAAACTTCCACCTCTATTCAATATAAATGTTATAGTATTGGAAGATAATGATCCAAAAGAGCATACATTGCATAACTTTCATAATACCCTTGTAGAATATGAAATGATAAATGGTGATAATGATGCAGTAGAATAGGGGAAGTCTATGGATGTGGAATTCAAGGCCATGAAGAATCTCTATGTTGAAGTTATTCAAGAAAGAAAAAAGTTTAGATGTTTTCATTTCATTTATAGCTTAAAATATGAAATGAGTAAGAGGATTGTTCAAAGGTAAGCATCCAGTTGGATTCTACTGATGTGGAAATATTAGAAATATTTCCATAATGTTTCCTAAGAAGTTTGATGATTATGATGAAGAAAATGATGAAATTATTGGGAAGAAGTATTCATCCAATTTGAATGGGAGGACAAGTGTGATGGAAAATTTCTTCAAAAAGAATAATATTCTTCCAAATAAAGTAGAGTGTTAAAAATATTCTGAGGCAGAAGAGTTGTAGGACTATAAGGAAAATGAATTATATTATTTAGTGATAATTGTCAGAAATTCTATAACAATAGAAGAAAGTGACAATGAAGTAGGGGAAGTTGAAGGAAGAGTTAATCATTAAGATGAATTAGAAGCTTCTCTTGAAGAAATAGATGTTTGGAGAATCAAAACAAGAAATATAAAAATGTGTTTTGTGATACCAAACTCTATATGCAGTAGTAGGAAGATTAGACATCTTATATGAATGATGAAATTAAAGAACCAAATTCTTAAATTCTTGAAAGCTTACAAAATCTGGTTGAGTACAAACTCAAAATTTATGAACATAAAAGTGAGATTGATTTTTTGACTGAAAAAGAAAAAGATAAAATCAAAAATATATAAGAACATTAAGAAAAAGTATCCAGTATGAGAAAAAGTTTTAAAGATAATGAAATTTTTTAACCCATAGAATAGTATCAGGAAAGCTGATAAGGCAAGCACCAAAAAAGATAAAAGTGGAGAATAGTTTTCCTAAAGAATAGAGGTAACAGTCAAATCAAAATGACAAGGCTAGTATGAGGATTTAAAAAAAACAAAAGGTAGTAATAGTTGAAGTCAAACCCCAAGTTCCAACTCCGAGATGTATGATGTTTTGGGTATAAAGAAAAATAAGATGATATAGAGAACCCAAGGGATAATCAGTGGTGTATTATTTCAACAAAGAAATGTACCCCACATAAGATGCTATTGTTTTGGAAATATGGGACACTCACAAAATGTTTTCCCATAGGAAATAGGTACTAAAGGGAACAAGACCAACATAGGCTATCATACAGATCCCAATTTTCTAGGTCATCATTTGATGGTAACTATTTCAGGTGTATAGGATTCCGATATATGGAAATATATTTCTCATAAACAATACAGAGGAATGTTTCAAAGTAGACCGAGGTTGGTTTTAAGAAGAAAATAAATGATATGAAAATGAAAAATCAATTTGAAACTCTATTAGATAAAGATGGACCATAATATTTTGAGGAATGTCAAGAGTATCTATCTATAAAAAGTGTGATGTAAAAAACATTGATCAAAAAGAAAATATTTGAGTCGAAAGTGGTTGTATATATTTCATTCAAGGCATTAGATAGCACTGCGTTATAGATAATTGACTTTGGATGAACCTCCCATATAATAGGAAAATAAGATTCTGGTGACGAGAACCATGTATGATAGAGAAGGTATTTTATTATTTGGTAATGATGAAGGCTGGAAAATTATTTTCTCTAGGAAAGATAATTTTAGGGGAAAAGACATGATACATGATGATTTCTTGGTTGTTTATGGTCTTAGTAACAACTTGTTATGTGTTAGTCAATTTTGTGACTCGGTACATGCCATATTCATTTGAGAGAAATTATGTGTCATAAAAAAAAGATGGTTCCATTTTATTGTCAAGAAAGCATACAAAATGGAATATGTACCTCATTAGTGGATAAGGATATATTTTCTTTCTATCCATAGAAGAATAAAATATGTTGTGGTGTAATCATCATGGACACATATGCTAGACAACCATGGAAATATGGTGAAATATAATGCTGATTGAGATCTCCCTAGTTTATCACGTGACCATATACATACGTGTGATTCATTCCAAAAATGGAAGATCATTTGAAATAAATATAAGTAAAGAGTGAAAATGTCAACAATATTTATTTAGTTGGTTCATATTGATGTGTGTGGAAACAATTTACCAATATCTCTCGATGGGAGGTGATATTATGTTCTATTCATTGATGATTATATAATAATGTCTTGGGTATCAATCATTACCCACAAGTTTGAGGTGTTTAGATGCATTACAAGATATCGATTGGAAGTTGAAAATATTCAAGGTTAGAAAATCCAGAATATATGAATAGATAATGGAATTGAGTTCACAAATATCCAAGTGAAGGATTATTTTGGGAATCATTGGATAAGGAATCAAGTTTTAGTGGTGAGAACTCCACATATGAATGGAGTACTTGAGATAAGAAATCGTATTTTCAACAATATATCCAAAAAAACATATTTAGAAAGACCTTCTAGAGAAATTTTGGAAAGAAGCTGGGATAACATAATTATACACTTCAAAGAGATTGTTTCTATGTCTGAAATAAGGGAAGACTCTGTATGAGCAATGGTATAGAAAGAAACCATTGTTGATGTACTTTTTAGTATTCAGAAGTAAAATTTTCATTCCCAATAAGGAGAAAAACAAGAAGTTTGAATCTTGTAGAGATAGAGGTATATTTATTTGTTATTAAAATAAAATAAAATCATACAAATGATTCAACAAGAAGCTAAGAATGATAGTTGAAAGTCATGATATAACTATAATGAAGAATGAGCAGAATTTTCATAAAATAAATGACCAGTATCAAGAGGATAGTGATGCAGTGATAACTTGATCCAGAGAATCTCTAGTTCAAGAGGATGATTCAGAAGGGGATTTAGATAATTAAAATGATGAGCACAATTATGTATCTAAATAGAGACTAGTAATAAGAGCTGAAATTTATAGACAAAACTTAATCAGTGATCTGATAGTGCCAATGCAGACAAAGAGGATGAAGACTCTACAGGAAAAATCATACTTATCATTGGTATATCCTAAATGATTTAGTGGAGAGTTTATAGATGAGATTTTGGTTCAAGATACTAATGATGAGACTGACCAAATTAAGAACAATCAGGCATGGGACATTGTTTCAAGGCCAACAGAAAAGAATGTCATTGGGACGAAATGGATCCTTCAAATTAAGATGAATTAAGAAGGAATAGTGACAAAAAAAAGCATGATTAGTGTTAAAATGGTACTCCCAGATAGAGAGAATTGATTTTAATGATACATTTGGGCCTATTGAAATGATAGAGACAATCATATTATTCTTATCCTTAGTAGTTAAAATAAATTTCAATGTTTTCTATATAGATGAAAGATCAGTATTTCTGAAGAAGCTCAGTTTTCACCATGGTGGAGTTGATTACAATCTCTAAGACAACAATGATATTAATCAAAGGATGATGGTTCTATTTTATATTGATGGCATAATTTTTGGTTCATTATATGAAGTAAAATGTAGATATTTTTCTAAATTCATGAAACATGAATTTCAAATATCAATTATTAGTGAACTGAAATTTTTCCTTCGATTACAAGTGACACAATGAAATAATATCACATTAATTTATCAATATACATATACCAAGGAAGTTTTGAGGTGATTTAGAAATGATAATACCAAGGATATGAATAACCTAGTAGCTACCCAGATGAAACTGTCTTTGGATGATGAAGGGAAAGCGGTTAATGTAACAAAAGACAAGAAAATCCTTGGCAGTCTAATGCAATTAATAGTTATAATACCTAATATTGTTTTTTCCACATTCCAAGAAGCACAATATCAAATTAATCCCAAATAAATCCACATACATTCATTGAAAAGAATAATTTGGTATATCAAGGGTAAGATGTATTTTAGTTTGATTTATAATGATAAATCCCAGAAAGATTTATTAGGATATACATATGATGATTGGGATGGCTCAGTGGACAAAAGAAAATCAATGTTAAGTGGTGAAATTTATCTTTGTGGTTTTTGTATTTCAAGGTTATTCAAGAAATGGTATTAAATTTCATTAATTATCATATAAGATGAATATATTTTCCCACTCATTAATTCACACCATTAATGAAGAGAAAGTATAAGATTAAGTATATGGGGGTTAAAGTGAAGTCTCCGATCGGAATCCATTGCGATAATTTTAGTTCTATAAATATTAGCAAAAATATAGTCTATAAATAATGTACAAAGAACATTGAAATCAAATATATTTTTATCAAGGAGAAGGTGGTAAAAGGGATTTTGATGTTGGAGTATGTGCCTACAGAACAATAAGTTACAGATATTCTAACAAATGCTTTACCAAAATAAGTATTTGAAAGGCAGCAAATGGATTTGGGAGACCAGTTGACTCCCCTCACTTGAAAAGTGAAAATATGGGACCACTTCTCCCCGAGGTATGGTGTGTTTTTCCCTAATGTTATAATCTATGTTCTTTACCCTACTGTATACCTCAATGTAATATCCTCCAGGTTTATTAAAAAAGGGAGAAAAATTGTAGCTTTAAAATTGGTGAAAATGTCTTAGTCCTGGAATGGGGAGAATCAGCTAGGTAGAACAGTGATATAGGGGGATTGGAAGCTATTAAGGGGAGCTGTGGAATTGGGGGGTATTAAATCGGACAATTCATGAAGTGATCAATCAAAGGATAAATATCATGACAATTGAGGTTCATAATGAATGTATAAGAAAAGTTTTGGAATGGAATAAAGTGATTCATTGATAAACGTTGCATTATAATATTGTTTCTCTTGCTGATTATTGCTCATTTGGTCTTAGAGTATGTTTTGAGTAAATCATTGATCACTACCGTAATCACAAGAAGAAAATTCTAGACAATGTTTAAGGAATATTTAAAGAGGTATAAAATTATGAAAGTGTTTTCTAAAAAACCAAATGGGGTTATTTTTTGTAAAAAAATCCCGCAAGGTGTCATATAGGAATGTTTTGGGTGAGACTATGTTTGATGACAAAGACATATGGACAAGAATTAGTATGGTTGTGTATACTAGAGTATGTTTTTAAGGTGGTGTAATTTTCCAGTGTTTTCCATATTTTTGTGCCTCAAAATCAATAATTTGATTTTGGAGAAGGAAGGCTTTCAGAAAAGGAGAAAACTATTCACAAACTGTGAAGGAAGGTATATGAACTATGAATAATGGTATATAGACCATGTATGGGAAATGGATTATAAGGTAGAAATTGTTCGTGAAATAAAAATAGGTTCTTGAGGAAGCTTGCAGTATACAGAAGGTGGAGATGGTTCACGGGAGGCTTGTGGTACGTGGGATAGATTGTCATTTGCAGAAACAAAGTGGTGATTGGATAATTTGTGAAGGGAATCATTGGTGAATACATTATGGTGGTTTAGGCCATTGTATAGGAAGTGTGTAAGTATGCAAACTTCATAGGGGAGAACAATTCATGGGAGATTCATGATATGCGTTGAAGGCCGTACCAAATTTAAGATTTAAGTAAATCTCAAATTAGTTGATTATGCAGATCTAATAGGATATATAAGGATATCTAATCCAATCATTAATTTGAGAGTGATTTTCATATGAAAAAAACTTTTGTCTGAGAATTCAGCTATGTCCAAAGTGGTACACGGGAAATAAGTTCATGTAGGAGATGTGGTTTGTGAGGAGGATTCCATGAAAGATGAAGGATTTCATAGAAATAGTTCTTGAAGAGGTTTTTTTAAGGAATTGTTTTCTATAAGGGAATAAAGAACATGGAAGAGAGGCGGTTCATAGAGGTGTAGAATTCCATGAAAGATTCCATCTGAGAAAGAAGGGTGTTTGGTATGTGGAAGATGTACAAGAAAGAGGTTCTCAGAGACAGTATGTGGAGATTGCATGCAAAAGTGAAAGTGAAGTTAGTTATCCAAAGGGGTAGAATGCGAACCATATGAACTTTACAATTTTTTTATGAAAAAGGTGGTTCAAAAAGGGACATAAATAGTTCGCAAAAGTAATTCGTTCTAACTAATAGTACATAGAAAAGTGGATTTCATCTACGGGTGAAAAAGGGACTTCAAAATAGAATCTACCTATTGTTGAGGATTCATGATTTCATAAAAATTAAGGGACATAAATGTCCAAAAATTATGAGTGGATCCCTTCCATGATCATTGAGTGAAGGAAGAGAAAGACGGTGATCCTTTCCACCATTAGTGAGCTAGAGAAAGAGATATAGGGAGTGACCCTTGGGAATAAAGTGAACAGTCCCTAAATCTTGTAAATTTTGTGAGCCTAGGAATAGAAGTTATATATCCAAAACATTTTAATTGGAAATGATCTATATTATATTTGGTACATCATCACATCAATGTTGTTTTCTCCTTTGATATATCCTAGTGGGGGTGAACCATATAAAATTGTTGTGTCATGTGCATGATTTTATTACTGTTCATATATTTCTATGGGATAAAGAGATTAGTGTGTTTTCTAATGATGAAATAAGATCCAAAGTTGAATTAGTTTTAATCTACCACAAACTAATTTACCCCCACCCACTCTGGGTATTTGACCTATTGTACCTAACATCAATTCAAGGCCCAACATCCATAGCTGCCAAAGCATGTGGGTTTCTCCAATTATGGACACTACCCCAATCTGGGTGAGAGTTTCTAAACTTATCATAGGACCCCTAATCTCCAATATTATGATCTAAAAACAATTCCCCCTCTTTTATATAATTTTTTTATATTAATGGTTTTATATTCCTCAAAAGTGCTAACACAGATGCTACCTTCATTCTTAGACACCTTCCCTTGACAAACAACCCTTTGGGGTCTTGAGAAATACAGATTATCAAAACCCCCCCATCCATATATAATAGAATGTTAGATTCATGAAAATACCATTTTTTTGGTTGTGTATTAATATTCTATAGTTTGTATTCTCAGGAGTTTCCCATAAAAAGGTCCTGTCAAATAGATTCATATATGTCCCCAATAGAGACTTGTTCTATCTTCATAATCCCCAATGAAAAAATCATGTTAGAAAATGATTTTTAATACGTTTTATAGTAATTACTTGTATTCTTTTTCTCATATCATGTTTTATATTTTGAATTCATAAAATTGTGACTCAAAATTACCCTTTTGTGTATCAGAAAAATGTTGGAATGCTATCATCTAGCAAGACATTCTTGGGTAAATATTCCATAACTCGTAGTCAATGTTGTTCAGCCTAAAACACCAGTTTATTTATCCCATAATTCGAGAAACTAATCTACCTACAAAATAATACATGGTACTCACAAGGTTGAGAACACACAACAGGGAACCCTGGGTAAAAGCTGGGTCTTGGATCACTGGATGTGCACTCCAAATGGTCATGGAAACAATTAACCAATGAAAAGGAGGCATAAATTTTGTTAGGTTGAAAAATCAAAATGGGAATCGTAGGAAAAATCAATTTCTCACTCACTAAGTCATATTCATATTTGAATTAACCAAAAATTAAGGTGATTACACAAAAGAAATTTTTTATTGGGTTTGTCATATGAACCCAACAACATTCAAACTGCACTCACTAGAACAAATACATAGGCTCAAATTAAATCTCTTCCATCCTTATATTTGTAACTAACGCACTTTAACACAATTAAATTCAATAAAATGAGTCATTTTAAGTGCATTATTATGATTATTATGAGGATAGGAACATACAAATAGATGACCAAGGAACAAAAAATACCTTTCATTCATGTTTTAAAATGCCGAGGAACATCCACATACTTTTTTCACTCCACCAATGTTTACATATATTCCTCAACATTTTCCATGATCTGTTGGACTGGTACTCAAGTATTCCCTACAACTTTCTGAAACCTAGAAATTTTTGTGGTTGGGACCTCTTCAATGTGATGGAGTTTCTCCTTCTCTATAATAATAAAATAACTACCTTTTTTCAAGAACATCATCATGGAATCATGGATTTTTAAAATCTCTTCTTTATGGAATTTATTTCTACTTTAAGGCTTAAAAATTGGAGATATTTCTCATCAATGATAAACTGATACTTCTCAACCTCTTTGGCATGGGTGAGATTTACATAGGATATAGTTTCTTTAATATCTTAAAACTAGCCTACTAGCTACACCTCTTCCTGCTATTATGCTTTATACTCTTCCCATTGTTGAATGATTTACTTAAAAATATGGTGTATCATGTGATAATCAACCACAAAATACTCTAAAATATAAAACATGTATGAAAGTCGGTGAATTCGTGATGGTAGATCTTCAAGAGGCATCCTTGAAATTATCTTCCAAATATCTTGTTAGACAATACACTATGTGGTTCGATGGAAATATTTTGTCTCCATTCATGAATCAAAATTTTTTTCAGAGGGAAAATTGTACTATGGGATTAACTCACTAAACAAGGAAATCTTCTTTACTCCTTTAGTACTAGTATCAGCTCCTCCTATAAATGTTGTCTTAATTGGTATGGAAGATCCCATATCAGAATGTTTTCCAAATTTGGTGGAACTAGAGAGAATATGACACCCCACATTAGATTTTGGGGATTAATGGATGGAAATGGTAGTAAAGAAACCATGTTAGTTAGTAATTCTCACCCATTGGTGGATAAAATGTAGCGATTGTTGCCTCAAACATCCCCAGTTTCAATTATTTGAGTAGGGACCTCCAGACATGAAATTTCCTTGAGTTTTCCAAGAAAACAAGATCGATGGATCTTATGAATCTCGCACTTTAGAGTCCTTATCTATTAATACTTCATCAATGGGAGTAGAATAGACTTGGATGCCCGATTCTTAAATTTACTTATAAATGTTATCTACGGAAAAAGCTACACAAGTCAGGCTATGGTCTAATACATAAAATGTAATAAGTTAGACTATGTTTCAAAATTAAAGACATATCAAAGTACATGAACTCTTCTAGAGATGTTTGAATATTTGTTTTTTTTTCAACCTATCCTCAAGTTCCATTAATAAATTATATACAGCCACAAATCTTATAGAAACCTCCCCAGTATGGGTATTTGAGACAGTTGTCTCAGGTTAAAAAATTTCTCCATCGTTGATTATATATGTTGGTCTCTTGGCATGAACAAAGTATTAAAACCCTACAGAGTCAGGATCAACACCGGAACTACCATCAGACCACCCAAAACTATCATCCTCTTCTAGAGTGGTGATAGGTCCAGTGGTGGTTGTTGTAGGTTCTTCCTGTTTATGTGATGGAAATGAAATATCATGTGTAATGATGTTAGTGATCAGTACATCACAACTTATGATGTGAATATAACATTACTATGACCCTCCATTATCTCAATAGTAAATGGTTAGAACATAGCATCATCCTACAACACTTCTTCATTCAAATGGATAAATTCTCCAACACAAGTCTCTGTCTCATCTGGAATATCCCCCTCAATTCTTTATGGACTAGTTCTAGACCACTTGATGAAGGAGAGTGAAGTAGATAGTATAAAATGAAATAATTTTCAAATGAGTACTCTTGGAAGCTCATATGATTAAATTACATAAAAAAAATCACCAGAAGACATATGTTATACTAAATACATTATCCTCATAAATTTATTCCCCTACGATAATTAATCGCACATGTTTTCCCCAAATTAGTGGATATAAGAGGATTTAGAAAGAATAACCACCCTTCATATCATCTTACATCATCCAATGACCTAAGGATAGCTCTGAGGACTCGAGATGCTCAACCTCCACTCCGATGGGGTTTCTCTTTGGCCGATATTTTTCCAACTCATGTTCCATCCATGGTACCCATTCTTCTACTATGAATTGCAAGACAAATCCCCTAAAAATTAATTATAATGGATGATGATAGGAAATGATAAGGTAAATGAGTGAGATACCAAAAAAATTGTTAATGAATTCAACCCATTATTCATTAGATCAGATAGATATTTCCTATATAGCAGCTCAGGCCTACATGATAATTACCTACATTGTAGCTGAGATCTGGTCATTGGTGGCACGTGTCAACATCTCTATCTCCAATATATATTGGTTCCATTGAGAATTTTTATCATGGTGAATATAGAAGTTTTAAAATATATCCCCAAGATCCGGGATATATATACCATCCTAGGGAAACACCCATATATCATTGATTTTATGAGTCACACCCTTCCAATCATGGATTACGAAAGGCCACAAATACTTTAATGTCTATGAAACTGGTTGATATGAAGGGATGGTATCTTTTGTATTTGAATCCCATTCAGGGCCCTCTTCTATATCAAGAAAAGGGGACACTACGGCTTGGGACTCCTATTGTAAATGATGAATAGATAGCCTCATCCTTGAGAATGTGGTCTTTATATAGGCATCCTGCTTCATGGATTGTCCTTGAGATTACTTTGAAGTATTCACATATTCAATATTGTCACCCTATATTTGAACCATAGTATCACATTTACCATGTGTCACAATAATCATGGGCACAACATAAGGGATTCATGTTGTCAATTCCTCTTGTGGAATCAAATCACTTGTATAACCAGATTCGAGACCAATAGATGCTCCCAATAGAGGTAGCTTTATTGACACTTAGGATACCTATAAAGCCAATAAGAATCCATATTTTTTGTTTAAATGTCAAATTATTCTCAAAATGAACATGTGGGGGGGACAGAAGTTTTTCTATTAAAGACACTTGAACTGGTGGAAAATCAGTAAGAAGTATAGGCCTCACATATGATCTCACTATCAATGCATAATTCTAGTACACTATCTTTGAATGTGATCATATATGATATTTGGTCGCCATTATCATGGATATTTTCAATGGAAATAATAGTTGTACTATCCCTATATGGGAATAATTTTAACTCCTCATGTATGTTTAGGATCTTTAGGGATTATCTATTTTTCAGAGATAAAGGATGAATACCATAAACAACATGGATGAAAGGGAGAAACTTACCTAAAATACATCAAACTTCACTGATCATAGCATAGGAGCTAAATTTTGTTTTAATCCACACCTAAAACACTTAAAATGACATGGAAATCCAATATGGGTCTTTCCTAATGTACATGTTCAGTAAAAACCAATAGATTTTTTCCATAATAGAGGAATCCATCCCTACGTGGACACCTTATGCTAATTTTTACACTGTGAAGAATGCCTCTTTCCTCATTCCTCCATTAGATTCATGGATTAGCAGCGGATAGGATCTCAACCACATTGTAGTAATGTTATCTAGAAGTGTTCTTACTAGAACCTCAGACTTGGATTTATAGCCTCAATGGTTATACTAGCATTTCTCCAAGGTAGACCAGAATCTACTAGGAATTCTTTAATTCACAAGAAAAGGAAATCATGTTGGGAACTAACAGTTGGTTCCTTTTATTTACAGATCTAGGAGGGCCTCTATCTAGGCCTCTAAATGGATATTTCACATTGAGAGAGGGTCCTTCTTCTCAACCATATGAGCCAACTTAAACAGCTCATTGGATGAATCCAACATCCCTTCATCATCATCCCATTCCACTTTTGGTGGAATGATATCATCATACATATACCTAATTATAGGATCTAAAGTTATCTTATATAAATCCCACATGCTAATTATAACATCACCACACATTAGAATGAGCATATTTTAAGAATATTTATTTATCTCAAGAGTTCAAGGATGGTGTTTGGGTTCATTTAAACATATTTCTGTGCTACCTAAACCACCTCATAAATACTAACATTTCACTGCATAGTTTTAAATTAGACAAAGGTCTGGCACACCCATTATTCCCACATCCATTCAGAAAAGAATCATCCTATATAATGTAGTCCAAATACTAATTCCATCATTATGATTGGTCTGTATTATATTCTTGGAAGATTGAATCATAAGAGTAAGGTTTAGATTCATGGGTGTGATGTTTTAGGACCGAGGCACACAGTTTGAGGTGCATGATGTATGTAGTATGAGTTGTTTCTTCCTTGAAAAATATTCCCTTGGAGTAGATGTTGGTAGTCGGGTAATTGGGGTATTCCAAAAACTAGGAATTAGGAAAATAATTCTCCGTCTTTGGAATGGTCACATATCATAGATGTCCATAGATATACAAAAGTACATAGTCACTCCGCGGGTACATTAACTAGTAATTTTTCAAATTCATTGATAAGTATGGATGGGAGTGTTTCACAAGTTGTTGTAATCTAGTTTTATGATCTTAAGCATCTATAAAACACATGAAACAAATTTTTCATAGTAATCCATTCGTGAATCCATTGGAAACATGTAAGGGGACATCAAGATTTTCATTAAGGGTGGAATATTTTTTTTTATTTTTTTTTAAATTTTGTAAATGGGAGGACCTTACACAGGACACTATCCTAGGTAAACTCACATAATACACTATCCTAATTGACCTCATATAGGTCACACACCCAAGTGACCTCATGCAGTTCACTATCTCATGTCATCCCATGCAGGCAAATCACTCAAGTAGCTATATAATGTTCTATGACAAGATGATCCTTTGAAAGAAAACAAAAATGACTTTGCATGACGGGATGAGAAGAATAGAGAATGTGGATGAAAACACCTATATATTGTTAGGATTATTTATATATGTGGTAGACCAGACTGATTGAACTCCACATAGGACCTATGAAAAGTTCCTACATTGATAATCTATGTGGATAAAATATGTTCCCTTATGAACTTTTCATCCTTTACTTTGGGATCAGACTCCCATATTCTGATCAAATCCAACCTTGGGGGGTATTATTATGATGCTAATTATTCACATGGGGATGAAATGATTTAATGGAAAATACATAAAATAATAAAGTGGTGATGGGAATTTAGGAAAACCAAGGAACTCTCCGAGTTCATCATACATCCACCCAGCCAACATGCCATGTGTCTAAGGAAAGACTGGTCGCCACGACCCATAAGAGCCGCAAAACCTACATGTGACCCCTTCATGAGGTATATGAAAGATGGACCTATGTGGAAAACAACATTCTCCTAGGGTCTTGAGACTACCAATAAATAGGACCCTCATGCACCTCATTTAAAAATGATGAAAAAACTCAGAGAAGCTTTGAAGATCTTCCCTCCCCTGTCAATCACCCAGGCCCTCAGGACCATCTAGGTATCTCTCTAAAACCCAATATAAAAGGGAATCAATGGAAATATTGAGATAAAAGTCCCCTAAATGTGTGCAACATAATAAAACCTAATTAATAACCACTACAACCTAATCAAAATGTATAAGGGTGAAGGTATCCTCCAATACATCCCTCCTCCGTGTGGACTTTCAAAGAAACATAAGGAAACCCTTAGATACTATAGAATTTCCTAACCCATGTTTTGTTTACCAAGATTTCAATCATCCAAAATTAACATCTAGATCGAGAAGATACACCATGTGCAAAGCAGTTCTTATATTCTTAGGCCCACCCTTTGCGGGACCACTTCAGTCCACCCAGGTTGGACACTAAACGAGACCTCTTTATCTCAACCATGCCTTACCTTGGTGAGCCTCCATATATTTCCCTTTTACACCACTAATTGTTGGGAATCTCATACATTCTATTACTTGTCTTAGAGGTACCAAAACATTACCACTCACAAATACTCTAGATATATTTCATTAAAGTATAGGGAACACTAGCATGTCGAATTGATTATACATTCCCATGGTATTCAAAGAACTATTTTAAACCTCCATTATTGGTGGGGTACTAATTGTGTTTTAAATTTGAAATTCCAATTGTAATGAGTGTCCCAAATTTTAAGATAGTTCCAGGGTCCTATTAATTTCTAACACGATGTCTAGGGCCATATCCTCCCCTTTTCATCTCTATGACCAGAGACCTCTCATTTCTAATGATGGGGGGGGCACTTGCTTTTCCGTTTAATTAGGGTTAGTTCCTTATCATAATATTTTCCATGAAATTTGTAGAAGGTTATCCACCCTAGAGTAATACCCTTAAGTTTATTATAGGGGGCCATACCCCTCTTACCCTCCATCCCCAGGTTATGCAAACAAAAGGGGATATGGGCACACCAAATCCATTTCTCTCTTCTATAACCCCAAACCCTTCCACCAACTAATGGATGAGATTAGGAATTTTATCATATCTTCTAATTAATCTTTTTTCTCAAACTAATATTGACTCACATGGGATTAGAGGTTAGTATCAATAATGACATATTCACGTTCAAATGCATGTCCAGATATAGAAAACATTTTTGGATCTTTATCTTTTCTTCCATCAGTGGTCCTCCATAGGCATGGATCCTAAAATCAATATATCTATTTTAATAGGACCTAAACCCTATGAGTAAAAGGTCCTTTATTAAGTATAATACCCAACCATACCCACCCAAATTGGCCTCTTATTTATTATAAGTCCAAGAACCATGTCTCAATCCTCCCGAAGGGCCACATTCCCTACAAGAAAATCCATTAGAGGACCTCCATAGGTGTGGGTCCTTAACCTAACCAAACTATGTGGGCATTGATTCACAAAATATGGGATATATATAACAATCCTAAAGTTCCAAAACCAACACCCCCAAATAAATACAAATTTTCCATGGCCAACATTCCCAGTAGGTTCATACCATCATAGGACCCCACATCCCTTATAGGTCCCTTGGGTCACTTTAGCATAATTCCCAATAAAAATTTTGATTAAGGACCTTTTATCTAGATGTCCTTGATGCGTGATGTTAAACTACATAGTCTAGTCCTCATCACATAACATTGACATGTATGATGTGTCCCATTAAGTGGAATTGAACTACATGGGTTCTAATTCTTTTCATAAGGATATGTAGGAATCCCATATCATGGGCTTGATCCAGACATCTAAACATCTCCCACATCCCTATAAGTTGACAAATTCTATAGTGTCTTACATTGTGGATTAAATCCAGCATCACAATAATAAATGATCAAAAGAATCTCTAATCCATTAATAAAATTATACCATCTAGGAATAACAACAAATATATATAGAAGTATCCATCAACAAAGAACCTCACATACATACAGATGATTCTAAAATTCTTACATACAAATAATAGATTGCTATTTTATAGAAGACCCATGACATACTTGGGATTTAATGAATGTTTCATGAATTTACCTTAAATATTTAAGAGAGTCCTCAAGTAGGCAAATATTCCCTCCAAAAAGGATTGATGAACCCAATCACCCAGCCTCTTGACCCATGTGAATCCCTAAGAAACATCAGATCCATTTTACAATGACAAACTACTTGTCGAAAGATGGTTCATGAAACATATAAAATAAAGGAATTGTATGGTGTTCTCGACTCCATGAACAAAATCCGTTAAAATCCATATGAAAATGGGGAAACCAATTTGAATGATTGAACAACCATTCAAACCCCCACAATAATCCATTGGGAGAACACACACAAATGTACACACATTTATGGGGTTTAATTATTTTAAGTTGTTTTAAGAACTTTTAGAGTTCTTAGGGAATTTATAGGTATTTCTAGGGGTAGTGGGTTTAGGGTATATTATGGTTTTAGGGTTTTAGGGTTTCTATAATTATTTTGGGTTTTCATGATTGTAATAGGGTATTGTAGTGTTTTTTAGTGGTTTTAATGATTTTAAGGGTTTTTTCTGGGTTTTAGTGTTTTTATGGGTTTTATTAGGGATTTTTGGGTTTTAATGTTTTTATGATTTTTAGGTTGAAGGTTTTTAGGGTTTCTAGGGTGTTTAAATATCTATTAGGGTCTTTTAAGGTTTTTATATGTTTTTGGGGGATTATATTGATTTAGGGTTTTAGAGTATTTTATGGGTCAATAAAGTTTTTATAGGGTTTATTAGTGTTATTGTGTGCATTTTAATGTTTTGTAGTCTTTTTTGGGGTTTTATGAGTTTTTTTGGTTTTTTTTTTGGTTTTAGGGGTTTTTTTATGTTTTAATGAGGTTTTATATTTTTATGGTTTTTATTATTTTAATATTTTTTATATTTTTTCATCGGTTTTTAGTATTTTTTTAATTTTTTAGGTATTTTCGACATTATTAGGATTTTTAGGAGTTTTAGGGTCTTAAAGGGTGTTTAGATATTTTTTTTGGGTGTAAAGATTTTTACAATTTCAAGGGTTTAAAGGAATATTTTAGGGATTTTAGATTTTATAGAGTTTTTAGGGGTTGTTAGGGATATTTAGCGTTTTTAGTGTTTTAACGTGTTTGGGATATCATGGTTGTTTTAAATAAATTAGGAATTTCAGGTATTCCGTGGGTCTTGGGTTGTTTAATCACCATCTTTGGATTCTTTTTGTATTAAAGATATTTTAGGGGTTTTAGGGTTTTTAGGGTCCTGTTGAGTATTTTATGTTTTTTTGTCGCCTTTAGGGTTTCTAGGGTTTTTAGGTTACTTTAGGGGTGTTAGGGTCTTTTATGGGTTCTTTGTTTTTTTTATGGTTTTTAAAAAAAAATTAGAGTTTTTTGTTTCGTTATGTTTTTATGGGTTTTTATGTTTTTGGGTTTTTATGGTTTTTATAGTATTTAGGGGTTTCATGGATTTATGGTTTTTAGGGTTTGTTTATATTTTTGTGTGTTTTAGAGTTTTTAGTTTACTTTAGGGGTTTTAGGGTCTTTCTTGTGTTTTATGGGGTTTATGGATTTTATAATTTTTTAGATGTCTTAGATTGTTTAATGTTTTTTGTCTTTTTAAGCATTTTGGGTTTTTATGGTTTTTATGATCTTAAGGGGTTTTATGGATTTATGGTTTTTATGGTTTGTTTAGATTTTTATAGGTTTTAGGCTTCTTAGGATTTTAGGGCCATGTAAGGTTACTTAATGGTTTTTAGGGGTTTTAGGATTTTTTAGGGGGTTTAGGGTTCTTTAAGGGATTTTTGGGTTCTTACAGGGTTTTAGGGGTTTTAAGGTTTATATTGGGTTTTATAATTTTGTAGGATTGGGGGGGGGGGGTATTAGGGTTTTTAGGGGTTTTAGCTCTTTTTAGGGTTTTTAGGGATGTTATGGGGTTTAAATTATTTTTTAATTTTCTATTATTATTAATATTATTTAGTGAAATATTTTTGTAAGGTTTATTTGTTTTTTTATGTTTGTGTAGTTTTTAGGGTTTTTATGGGTTTTGTATTTCTAATGTTCTTAGTATTTATTTAGGGTTTTTAGAGTTTTTAAGGTGTTTTAGTTTCATTTATGGGTTTTAGGGTATGTTTGGGTTTTAGGGTATTTTAGAGTATTTTGTAGTTTTAAATGTTTTGAGGGTCCTGTTATAGTTTTTAGTATCTTTTAGGTTCATTTAGGGTTGAAATTGGTTTTTTAGTTTTTTAGTTTTTTATTTTTTATATATTTTTAATGTTTTTTATGGATTTATGTGGTTTTAGGGGTTTTCATCCATTTCAGGGGTTTTATGGGGGGTGGGTTAGGGTTGTAGGTATTTTTTTTATTATTTCATGGTTTTAATTTTTTTTTAAATTTTTTGGGTTTTCTTGTCTTCTTATGGGTGTTTAGGTTTTTTTATGGTTTTTTGTGTAATATGGGCTTTTAGGGTGTTTAGGAATTTTATGGGTTTTATGGTTTTCTTGGATTTTTTTTAAAATTTTTAGAGTTTTTATGGTTTTGGTTTTTTAGGTCTTTATGGTCATTAGGTTTTTAAGGTCATTAAGGGTCTGTTGGAACATTTTTGGATTTTCAGGTTTTTAGGGTTTTTGGTTTTTATGGGTTTTTATGGGGTTAGGTTTTTATGTGTTATAAGGGTTTTTAGGGTCTTTAGGGATTTTATGGTTTTTTAGAGTTTTTAGGGTTTTCTGAGTTTTTATGGCCATTCAGGGGGTTTTATGGTCCATATTGATGTTTAGGGGTTTCAATGGGTTTTTTGGGGTTTTAGATTAATTTTACGCATGTTTTTATGGTTTTTGGGTCTAGGATTTTTTTATGGTTTTTATGTTTTTAGAGATTTTTGGTTTTTTTGTATTTTTAGGGTATTTTTAAGTTTTTTTTGGGTTTTTAGGGATTTTTAGTTTTTTTGGGTTTTGGGGTTTTATTTGGGTTTATTTGGTTTTTTATGTATTTTAGGGTTCTTTGGGATTATGGTCTTTTAGGGATTTATAGATTTTTTTGGGTTTTTATATTTTTATGGGTTTTAATGGATTTTTGGGTTTTCGGGTTCGTTAGGTTTTTATAGAATTTATGTGGTATTATGGTTTGTATATGGTTTTTGTAGTTTTTTAGTTTTTTTGGGGCTTAAGAATATTAGGGATTTTTTATTTTTTTTACATTTTTTGGGATTTTAAATTGTTTTTAGGGTTTTGAGGCCTTTTTACTATTTTTAGGGGTTTTATGCTTTTTAATGTATCAAGGTGTTTTTATAGTTTTAAGGGTTATTAGGGTGTATATGTTTTTTAAGGATATTTTATTTATTTATTGTTTTTTGGATCTTTTAGGGTTTCTTGGGTTTTTTATAATATTTTAGTGTTTTAGTGTTTTTAGGGTATTTATGGGTTTTTAAAGTTTATTACATTATTTTATGATTTTTATAGATTTTAGGATTTTTAGGGGTTTTATGGATTTTAGAGAATTTTAAGTTCTTTTAGGGGTTTTACTATATTTAGGTTTTTTAGGGTTTAGGATATAGGGTTTAGGGTTTATGGTATTGGGAATAGGGTTTGAGGAGTACGGTAAAGGGTTTAGGTTGTAGGGTTTACGATTTAGGGTGTTGGGTATAGGGTTTAGGGTGTAGGTGTTAAGGTTTGTTGTGTAGGGTATAGGGTTTTGGGTGAAGTTTTTTTTTTGGGTTTTAGTGTATGAAATATGGTTTATTATGTTGGGTTTAGTGATTAGGTTTTACAGTATAAGGTTTACTGTGTATGGATTAGGGTTTAGGTCCTCGGGTATGGGGTTGAGTGTTTTTATTTTTTTATATTTTTAGGTTTTTTTATGTTTTAGAATTTATCTATGAGTTTTATGGTTTTTATTTTTTTCTGGATTTCTAGGGTTTTTTGGGTTTTCTAGGGTTTTGGTTTGTCATGGTTTTTTGGTGTTTTATATAATGTTTTAGGTTTTTTGGGTTTTTATGGATTTTTTTTTGGGGTTTTAGGTTTTTTAGATTTTAGGTTTTAATTATTTTTTGGTGTTATTATGTGTATTTAGGATTTTTATGATTTTTTAGTGATTTTGGTGTTTTTTAAGGTTTTTAGTGTTTTTGGGGGTGTTAATGTTTTTTGGGGTTTTTTTGGGTTCTTAGGGTTTCAGTGTATTTTGGGGTTTTTAGTTTTTTAGTCATTTTTATAGGTTTTAGGGTATTTATGGTTTTTTAGTTTTTAGGGTATTTAAGGGTTTTAGAGTTTTTTATAGGTTCCTTTGGTATTTTTATTTTTTTACGTTCTGTTAGTGATTTTTAGTGTTTTTAGGGTCCTGGAGAGTTTTTAGTCTTTTAATGTCTCCCTAAATGGCCCAAAGGCCTTCTTTTTTTATTGATTTTTGATAACCCCCTTTCAAAGTATGAGGGTGAAACCTTAAAAGGACCGTAGGCTATGATATTACATTTCCCATAGTCTTGGAGACAATACAGGACCCATAGGTCTTAAGGAAATAATATAGACTATGACAACTTAAAACCACCCCTCCCTAGCAACTGCATCATGATCATCTCTCCACCTCTTCTTGGTAATTCTGCCAGCTATCCTTATGAATAGATGCACAAGAATTGTACTAGAAGAAATGCCATACCCTCTCATTCTTCCAAATCTGTTAGCCCTACTTTGGTGAATGCACCCTGCTCTTGAATCCTCCCTTAGAGCTAGTTTCTTGAAGAATATGTCTGGGAATCTGAATATCAGGTGGACTTGAATGCCTTGTGATGTCCCAAAGGCCTTGAGGTGGCCCCACGAACTTAAATGTTTACTGAAAGGCTTACTGAACCAAAGGCCTGGGTGGCCCGAAGTCCTTAATGAATCCAAGACCAAACCGATGGCCCAAGGTGAATAGTTCCAGCTGCTACACTACTGAATAGTACCTACTACAATACCTGTATAGTACTGATACAGAGACTACTATAGTACTGCTACAGCGCATGCTACAGTTCTTCTACAGTACACAGAATTATGTCTGTGCCTGGTTTTGACCCTGGGTCTCGTGAATGCAGTTAAAGAAACCTCACCGACTGGGCTGAGGCTCATGTGCAAAATGAGTTAGAGGTTAATGCGGGTATAGGTGCAACCTTACACTAACCGTGTGACACACATCCCCGATGAGGCCCAAGGTGGCCAACCTTGAGGGTTGGAAGATTTCTTTAGGGTTTTAGGGGGGTCTAGAGTTTTTAAGGGTTTTAATTCTTTTAGGATTTCTAGGTATTTTTCGGTTTTTATAGTCCTTTAGGGAATTTTAGTGTGTTTTAGTGGTTTAGTATTTTTAGGGTCTCATTAGGGGTTTAGGGTATTTTAGGTTATTTTTTAGGCTTTAGGGTCTTTAATGGTTATTAGGGTTTTAGGTGTGTGAAGGGTTTTTAGGGTTTTTATTATTTTTTGGGTTTTTGGGTTTTATTTGGTTTTTATGGGGGTTTAGGGGTTTTTTGGGTTTTAGGGTTTATGGTTTTTTTTTGGATTTTATGGGTTTTTAGGGTTTTTGTGTTTTTTGGTTTTTTGGAATTTTAGGTGTTTTTAAGCTTGTTTTGGGTTTTTAGAGGTTTTTTGGATTTTAGTTTTTTTGGATTTATATGGTTTTTAGGGATTTTAGTGTTTTTAGGGGTTTTAAGTTTTTATTTTTTTTATGTTATTTGGGGTTTTAGGGGTTTCTTGGGTTTTTAGAGTTTTTAAGGGTTTTTAGTGTTTTTATAGTTTTTGGCCTTTTATGGGTTTTTAGGTTTTTATGTGTTTTTGGGTTTTTGGGTTTTTAGGTTGTTTTACGGCATTTTAGGGGGTTTAGGTCCATTTTAGGTTTTCTCAGTTTTTTACAGTATTTAGGGGTTTTTTGGGTTTTTATGGGATTTAGGGATCTTTAGGGATTTTAGGGTTTAGGGTGGGGGTTAGGGTTTTAAAGGATTTGTTTGGGTGTTTTAAGGGTTTTTTAGGGTTTTAAGAGTCTCTTTAGGGTTTAATTGTGTTTTAAGTGTCTCATTAGGTTTTCATTTGGGTTGTAGGTTCTTTTAGGTTTTTTGTGGGTTTTAGTGTCTTTTATGATTTTTAGGGTTTTAGGGTTTATATAGAGGGTTTTATGCGCCTTATAGTTTTAGTGTTTTTAGCGTTTTATATAGGTTTTAGGGGTTTTAGGTATTTTAAAATTTTTGGTAGGGGTTTAGTGTTTTTAAGGTATTAAGGATTTTGTTGGGGTTTTCAGTGTTTTTTTGTATTTTAATGGGTTTTAGGGTTTTTAGGTTTTAAATAGTTTTTAGGATCTTTGGCTTTTAAGAATATTTATGTCTATTTATTAGAATTAATGGTTTTTAAGTTCATTTAGGGTATTTATGGGTTTAGGGATTTTTTGGGGTTATAGGATATTTTATGGTTGTGTGGGTTTTAGTTTATTTTAGGGTTTTCAGGGTTTTTAGGGTCTGGTGGGATTAGAGTATAAGGTTTACGGTGTAGGGTTTATGGTTTAAGGTATAGGGTTTATTATTTAATGTGTAAGTTTTATATTCTAGGGAATAGGTGTTAGTAAGAGTAGACAACTTAGGAGGGGATGAATTAATTTTTCAATTAAAATTTCCACTAAAAATGATTTAAAACTAACTCCACTCAAATTATAAAATGGGCCTACATGACCAAAATAGTATAAATTATTTTTTTTTAAATTTCAAAAAGAATCTAAAAAGATCAAGCCCAACAAAGATAAAATATTTTTAAAACTAATTTAACTCATGAAACCAATTTTCTAGTATACAATGTGTTATATAGAGTAAAAGTTAAAGTTAACAATCATAGTATTATTTTTCTACTAGTTTGGAAAATTGATATTGGTTTTTTTAAAATAAAGAAAAAAAATACATAAAGTGGAATAATTTGAAGAGGTTCAATCTCAATCTGAGACCTAGCCATCTTTAATTTGGAATCACCTATGGCCTAGTAGTTTATTAAATAACAAACTAATCCTCAACCTAGATCTTGTTTTCTATAAAAAATATCATTCAGCCCAAGATACAAATATCCACTTCCATATTTCATCATGGGATAAAATAATAACCGTATGGAAATAGTATAGGCTACACAAAATATTCTATAAATATCAATGGGAGTACAGATATAGAATAATGGGATGAGTGGATAACACTTGCTAATACAATACAAGAGTCAACATAAAAAATTAAATAGATTATAAAAAACACAACTTTAAATAAAAGTTGGAATAGAAAAAAAAATACAAAGTGAGAATATTCAATGCGTCAAAGTCTAATTAGATTTATTTGATCAGTTATCCATTAATTTTTCATTGAAAGGGATCAACCGTGTTTCCGTAGATAGTTTAGGTAAACAGTGTCATGAAATTTTCAAAGTGGTTCCTTTGTGTATCAGCATGTCTCAGGGACATGCATATTCTCTTCTAATTTTTATTCACGAGAGGATCTACATCATAGTGAGATATTTTCTCTAAAATAACCATTATAGGATTTTCATTCATTAATCCTTATGCTCTATACATTATTAAATGTTCAAGCATTGTAATTAATTATCCAAAATAATGTTATTGAGGATTATAAAATACATCAATACACAAGTTAGACAAGATCACTTGGTCATTAATTAAATCATATTTTCTTTGGCTTATAGTTACATCAAACAGTTACCTGATATAGTGACATAGCACAATCACATGGAATAGTTACATGGCATAGTAACTTTCTATGGTAACTTCTTCTTCTCTTACGGATACTTGGTTCCTTCTTATGGTCACATCACTTCCATGAATGGTAACATGAATTTTTCATGATGTAGGGTAATCTCTTAAAGAAGTTTCATAATTAATTCACATGATATATTCTTTTATTCTCACAATCACTACATTAAATCATGAAATCACTTGATTTCTTATCATGAAAACTTCTTTTCATCACAAAAAATATTTATCTCTATTAAAAATCACTTAACTTATTCTAGAGGTCACAACAATATAGAGACATGACCAGTTCAAGACATGGAGAAAAAATACACACTTGTAACAAGGTATCTTGGTCGTTTATGTGGAAAGATTAATTCTTTATGAGGCCAAAAGGACATCAACACATGGTAGGTTTAGTACAAATACGATCACTTAAATTTCAATTCATGATAGGTTCATGACATAGAAATAATTTTCACATATGATTCTTGGGTAGTTGATTGTACATGCAGCTACATAGATTAAAACATGTGGTTTCATCCACACAGACACTACACATTCACATTCAGTTAAAATTCGTCACATGGTAGGTTCATTATACATATGGTAGGTCTAAATTGTAACTTTAAATAAGCATCATATTTTACCATTTTGGATAGAAAATAGTTTACTATCATAAAACATGAAATATAATAAAAACATAATAAGTATGATTTGATATCATTAAAATATGGAGGTATTGGATTAATATAGCATTAGGTTATATATTTTAGAGAGTAGGGTTTAGGGTTTAGGGTTTAGGGTTTAGTGTTTAAGGTGTAGGTTTTTGGTTTAAGGTTGTATTTTATAGGGTTTGTGGAGTTGGGTTTTGGCATTATGGTGTAGGTTTAAGGGTTTAGGGTGTAGGGTATATGGTTTATGGTTTTTAATGTTTCTACAGGTTCTTGGGGATTATTTATTTTTAGGTGTTTTAAATTGTTTTAATTATTGTTTTGGTTTTCATGGTTCTATGGGATATTTGGGGTTTTTAGTATTTTTTAGGGTTTTAAGGATTTTTAATGTTTTTAAGGGTTTTTTGGGGGTTTTATATATTTTTTGTTTTTAGGATTTCTATTGTTTTTAAGGGTTTTGTGGTTTTTATGGATTTAGGTGATTTTTTTTGGTTTTTAGGGTTTTAGTATTTTTATGTGTTTTAACAGTTTTGTGGGTTTTTAGATTTTTGAGGGTTCTAGGAAATTATAGTGGTTTTTAATGTTGATGGGTATTTAACAGTTTTTGTAGTTTTTAATATTTCTATATTCTTCGCAGTTTTTATTTGAGTTTTTAGTGTTTTTTAGTTTTTTAGGGATTCTATGGTTTTAGGTATTTTTTGGGGTTTTAATGTTTTTTTTGGGTTTTTCTGCTTTTTGGGGTTTTAAGGATTTTTAGTGTGTTTAGGGGGTTTAGGGGTTTTAATATGTTTTTAGAATTTTTTTGGGTTTTAGTGTGTTTTTAGGGATTTCAATGCCTTTTTATTTCTTTTTGGGGTTTGGGGGTTATTATGGTTTTTCAGGTTTTTAGTTTTTTTGGAATTTTAGGGTTCTTTATGGTTTTTCATTTTTTGATTTTTTTGGATTTTATGGCGATTTTAGGGGTTTGCATAGCTTTTTTTTGTGTTTGAGGTTTTTTACATCCCTTAGGGATTTAAGGTTTTTAGAGTTTTAGGTTATTAAAATGTTTTTTTGGGATTTACGGTTATTTATATTTCATTAGGTATTTTTAATGTTTTTACGGTTTTTAGGGCCTTTAGTATTTTTAGGTGTTTTAGATATTTTTAGGGTTTTTAGGGAAGTACGGTCTATTATGGGTTTTAGGGATTTAGGGATTTTGAGGTTTTTTAGGGTTTTTTTTATTTTATGGGTTTATAGGGTTGTTTATGATTTTATGTGTTTTAGTGGTTTTATGGGTATTATGGTTATTTGGATGTTTAATGTTTCTAGTATTTTAGAGGTTTTTATGGTATATTGTGTCTTTTTAGTCATATTTAGAAGAATTTTCCTTTTTAGGTTTTAATTGTTTTAGGGATTTTAGGGTTTTTAGGTTTTTAGGGTTGTAATGTATTTTATAGGGGTTCTTGGTATTTTTAGGTTTCAAGGGGGTTTAGGAGCATTTATCATTTTTAGGTTTTTTGATGTTTTTAATGGATTTTTAGGGTTCTAGGGGTTTTATGGTATTTCAATGTTTGTAATGTTTTAAGGGTTTTTCAAGGATTTTTCATGGGTTTTCCAAGTTTTATTATTTTAGGGGTTTTGGGAATTTTAAGGGGGTATTAGGGGAATTATCATTTTTTAGTGTATTAGGATTTTTAGGGGGTGTGATGGGTTTTACTATTTTTTGGAATGTTTTGGGGTTTTGTTTTCTAATTTCTATGATTTTGGGTTTTAAATGAATTTTAGGGTTTTCACGATTTTAGGGGGTTTTAGTGTTTTTACGGCCTTTGGGTTTTTTTGGGGTTTTAAGGGACTTATATAATTTTTAGGGGTTTCCGGGGTGTTAGGTGTTTTAGCATTTTTCAGATTTTTTAAGATATTGTTAGGGTTTTTCATAGGTTTATAAGGGTCTTTAAGTGTTTTAGGCACTTTGGGGGGTTATTTTTTATGGGTTTTAGGTGTTTTAGGGTTATATGGTATTTTAATGTCTTTACGTTATTAGATTCAGTTTGGTCTTTTTAGGGTTTTTAGGGTTTTTAAGGTTTTCATGGTTTTTTGGGAGTCTTAGGTTTTTAATGATTTTACGTGGTTTTTAGGGTTTTCAGGGTTTTATAGTGTTTTTTGGGATTTTTATGATATTTTGAGTTTTTTGATTTCTTAGGGTTTTTAGGGTATTTATATTATCTAGGGCTTTAGGGGTTTTTAGGTTTTTAAGGTGTATCTAGGGGTCTTATGGTTCTTAGGGATTTATTAGAGTTTTTAATGTTTTTTGGGTGTTTTATGGTTTATAACGTCTTTTAGGTTTTTGGGGTTTTTTACGGATTTTTATGAGGTTTTTAGGGTTTTATGGGTTTTAAAATTTCAATGTCATTTAGGGATTTAAGGGGGTTTTAGTGTTTGTTGAAGTTTTTGGGTTTTATGGATTTCTTTGATTTTTCAGCTTTTATGGGTTTTATGGTTGGGGGGGATTAGGTTGATTTAGGGTCTCAGAGTTCATTTAGAGGTTTTAGGGTTTCTAAGATTTATTGGGTTTTTAGTTTTTTTAGTTTTTTGTGTGATTTGGGGGGGTAAATATTTTTTTGTGGTTTTAGGGTTTTTTAGGGTTTTTAAGATATTTTAATGGTTTTCTGGGTTTTTAGGGTTCTGTAGTGTCATTTAGGATTTAATAGGGGTGTTTAGGGTTTTATGTTGGGGGGGGGGGTTGGGTTTTGTAAGGGGTTTTTAGGGTTTTAGGGTTTTGTTAGGGTTTTCTAGGTTTTTAATGTATTTTATGTATTTTAGGGGATTAAATGTTTTTAGGTTTTTTTAAAATTTTATCTCTTTTTCAGGTTTGGAGGGGTATAGGGTTATTTTGTGGTTTTAGGGTTTAGTGTATGGGGTATAGGGTTTAGGTAATATAGTATAGGGTATAGGGCATGGGTTATTGGGTTTAGAGTTTATGGTATGTCATTTAGGGTGCGGGGTTTAGTGGTTCGGGTGTAGGGTATAGAGTTTATGGTGAAGGGTTTTAGGTTAATGGTTTTGGGTATAGGGTTTAGGCTCTAGGGTTTAGGTTTTAGGGTGTAGGCTATTGGGTTTATCTTATATGGTTTAGTCTTGGGGAGTAGAGGATTAGGTTTTGGGTTTTGGGTTTATGGTTTAGGGTGTAGGGTATAGGGTTTGAGGTGTAGGGTTTACAGTTTTGGGTGTAGGGTGTATGGTTTAGGGTGTGGGGTTTATGTCTTAGGGTGTAGGTTATGGGGTTTTGCGTGGATGGTATAGGATTTAGGGTTTAGGGTTATGTTTTTGGGTGCATGTTATTGGGTTTAGGGTGTAGGGTATTGGGTTTTGGTGTAGCCTTTAGGGTTTGTGGTGTAGGGAATATGGTTTAGGAGTTAAGGTTTTGGGTGTATAGTGTAGGGTATATGGTTTAGGGAGTAAGGTTTAGTGTTTTGGATGATGGGTATTGGGTTTGGGGTCTAGGGTTTACGGTTTGGGGTATAGGGTATATTGTATAGGGTGTAAGGTTTATGGTTTTTGGGTTTTTGGTATAGGGTTTATCATATAGGGTATAGGTTTTGGGTGTAGGCTATGTTGTTGATGGTTTAGGGTTTTGGTTTTTGGTTTTAAGATGTATGGATTAGGGTTTATGGTTTAGGGTGTAGGGTATAGGGTATATGGTATGTTATTGGGATTAGGGTTTAGGGTTTAGGGTTTAGGGATTAGGGTTGACGGTATAGGGTTTTGTATGTAGATTTTTGGGATTGGGGTGTATGGTATACAGTTTAGGGTAACAACCCAGGTATTTATAGAATCACATTTATTAGTATTCTCGAATTAAATAGTTATATTCATTATGATAATAAATTAATAAAATATATAGTTTAATATATGATTGTTATTTAAAAAATTAATTTTCCAATTATAGATTCTAATTTGACCAAACTAATTTCATTTTTGAATTTTACATTTTCAAATTATCTAATTATGAATTTTTGATAATTTTATGAAAAAGATTAAATTTTGGTAAATATTAAAAAATACTGTATATTTGTGAGAGATTCAAGAGATAAATATGATATTAAATTTATTAAAATTTTATAGTGACTAAATTCTGATTTGTGAATAGAAATATTTTACAATAATAATTCAGAACATGTATGTTATAATTTATTTCTTGATAAGTATAAAAATATTTTTTAGTGCTAACGCAGTGCTTGTGCAGCGGTGAAAAAGTAAACTTTGGGTCCTTGTATATAATAATTGAGTAGTAAAATGTCTTTTGTCAATTTGTTTTAATAATTAATATATATTGTCGACTTTTTGGATATTAATTTCTAATTTTAGAGGTATATCACATATGTCTTGTAAAAATTCCTATGAAATGCTTACGGAAGGCAAGTAAAGACAAAATTAACAAATTATGGAAGTTTTCTTGACACGTATATGCATAAATATTCATAATGATCGAATATAGAATATTATTTTTAACCTAAATTATTTATTTTGATGATATTAATTTTTTTAATTTTTATAAATGAAATAATTATCTTTAATACTTATGAAATGCTAATGAAGTACTTGTGCAAGTAGAATAAAAACAAATAAAATGTTTTTAATTAAAATTATAAGTAACTTTAAATGACCCAAAACAAGACTTAATCTTTTTCATGATAAAATTTCGACCATTATTGTAATTTGATTCAAATTTGGTACATCTTGGACCCACATGAATCTCTTTAAACACATTATAATATATTATTTAAATGTAAATGATGTTGTTATGACTATAGTTTTTAATTAGTATAATATTCTAATATATAGTTTTCTAGTAGTGTTCTTTAAAA
Organism: Viscum album; assembly: GCA_963277665.1. Classification (NCBI taxonomy): domain Eukaryota; kingdom Viridiplantae; phylum Streptophyta; class Magnoliopsida; order Santalales; family Viscaceae; genus Viscum; species Viscum album. The sequence goes on along the minus strand of OY728142.1, from coordinate 679,065,746 downwards.
AATAATTATTTTGATATATAATTAATTTATATTATTCAGGAAAAATATATTTTTATTTTTTAGAGAATAAATAAGTACATTAATCGATTTCACAAATCTGTGGTAGTAATTATTTAAATAATGATTAAATAAAATTAATGATATTAAAAATAACTAAAATTTTTTTTTTACCTTTTTTTAAGTTAATTAATGATTTCCCTTGATGAATATTTCATTTATATGATATTGTAAAAAATTATTTGAATTAGAAACATT